>JARWIR010000017.1:0-5000000 GCA_029959085.1 Nemophila menziesii | reverse complement strand
TCTTCTTATTTCCATGTAAATCTTCTTTCCTTTCATCTTTATCTTGACTTGGCCTCTAAGTAATTACCATTTATCTTTTAAAAGCTTCACATTAAATAAATAATTAAACCGCATATGCTTAAAAAAAGAATATATCAATAAATCAAGACATCGAAATAGGAAAGTGTACTCTAAAAATAGAAACTCGACTAGAAATCACTTCCTAACAATCTAAAATACACTAAGACTTTATTCTCACTTTTTCTCCTTGGATTGGTCTTTCATGAGATTCAAGAACCAATTAACTTTGCATTAAAAATAGTCAAATTTACGCACAAAAGCTCAGATTCTGCAAATAGTTAATTTCCAAGGGGAGAAAGTGCAATATGATCAAATAAGCCTAAAAGTCTATCAAACAAGTCGTTTATTCACCTAAAAGGATGTCTCCAAGGGGCTAATAATTAGAACAAATCGGGAGACATCAAGCAAAAACTTGGTGGTCCTTTGTGTGTTCTAAAAATAATGCAATAAATAATCGAACCACAACCGCAAGTGTACGGTTGTCCCAAGGAGTATAAATGATAAAACAGATACGTTCCAAGGACGGGATGGTTGACTACAATGCTTATCTATTAATGATTGAATGCACTTATGAAAGCAAGTAAAGATAATATGTTTGTTTGGTTTTGTATTAATGCTAAATAAATGAAAGACAATTATTAAAATGCAAATAAAAGCTAAGACGCAAGTAAAATGATGTAAAACGCAATATGAGAAGTAGCACTTGAGATTCGCAAGGATTTCATCTAACTCTTATTTATTCCATGTTTCGTTTAAGGGACAGATTGGTAAAAAGTAATGGTCGGGATTCTAGGTCATCCTTACCCTCGTCAGGGTGGACTAAGGAGCTACTCTTAAATGCTACAAACGCCGCCAAGGTGATTATAGTCCATTCTTAAGTGATTAAGTTTATTTTACCCAATTGGCCATAGGATTAATTACGCTCGTCAGAGTCAAATAATTTCTATCCTACATTCATTAATTTTGTATGTACCTAAACCCCCCGTCAAGGTGATCCAATCGCCACTAATTGGAATAGCCTAGATACTAAGACCTATGATTGGTTAATTACGTCAATTATAGTTATTAAGAACAAATTAATGAAAAATATCTAATACCCAATTTGATTTCAATTGTAAAAATCCCAAATACAAAAGCATAGAATAAAATAGAATCAAAATCAATCCATAATGCGATCTCAAGCACTAATTAATATTAGCTCATAATTGGAAAAACTAAGAAAATAAATAAAAAGGAATTCATAATTTTTTTACAGAAAGGAAAATAGAAACCTAATTAGGAAGATGAATTGGCTGTAACGTGGAGATATAGACAGTCTCCAGCTCCAAGCTTCTTTTTTTCTTGACGCTCTCTTCTAATGATGTTTTAATTTGAAGAATAAATTGAGAAGTGCTGAATAATGAGGTCTAAAAACTTATTTATAATGATAAAATCGGATTAGGGCTTTTACTTAAGGTTTAAGTGAAAATTAGAAAAGCCCAAGTCCACTAATTAAACCCAGATCTCGTAACTGCTGCACCACCTCCACTAAAACAGCTCTAGCCGATTCGTTATAACTCCGATTGACCTCAAATCACTTGCTAAATTTCCATAACTCGATAGGGAATATAATCTCTTCAAAGGTCAGCGGCTAAATCAACTCGTAAGTGCCTTGAAATCAGCAATCTTTGGCCTGTTCTCCAGAGTTGCAGCTTCAAAATATAATTCTTTTCGGGATTTATCTTCAAGCTTTGACTTCATTACACGATCTTTGACTTTATTCTCGGATTCCTCTCCTTGCTAATATTCAAAACCTACAAACTTTTTACTAAAACAACCAATATTACGCGCAAAAGTTTAATAAATCAAAAATACTAGAAATAAGAGAGGAAATTCGGATTATTGCATATTTAGCCCAAAAGTCTATTAAATTAATCAAATAAACACCAAAAATGATGTCTCCCAAAGGTATAAAATTATAACATTTAGGGAGACATCAAGACCCCCAACTCAAACCTTTGTCGTCCCGACAAAGCAAAACTAAAAACAAGGGGAATTAAGTAGATGCAAGAGAAAATAGAAGCTAGCAAATAAACCCTAAAGAAGTGCTAAAGATAAATCTCATATAGCAGACATTAAGAACTAACATACACATACACTAATCATCCAACATCAAACATAAATAACTTCAATCATAAAATTAACTTTGCAATGCTAGAAGGTTACACTTGTACTTATCTCATTATGATGGCTATAGTTTGTTCCTCGATCCTTACTCGCTTTGAACGCTCCACTTAGTATACAACCTACTAACTTACCATGCACCTAGGAATCACGAGGACTTTACGGTTTTAGCGTAGGCTTAGGGTCGGTGTGGTATGTATATTTGGTAAATTTGAAGTGAGCTTTTGGCTCTCTCCTCACTTACTATCAACATCTGTCCACGAGCTTGAGTTTACACTCATATAATGTTCTCACTCAACCCATTTGACGCGCTAATGTTGCGTCCCCAATGTCAACCCAATTAATCTAAGATGATTTCCAAAAATATTCCACTTTGCCGGTTTATTTTATTCTTTCTTTCTTTTTATTTTCTTATTTCATTTCTTTTCTTCTTTTTTTTGTACAAGATACCCATGACCCTCGTTTTGATGTGAAAGGTCATGTCTCTTATAATATTTTTTTTTCTTTTTCTCTTTTTTTTTTTTTTCAAATCCCGGCAAAGGGTTACAAATAATAATATCATCTACATTTTTGTGCCTCAATACAAACACATATAATCCCTTCCCAATGAAATTTCCCAAATGTGGACCCTCCACCCCAAACTCAAGCTCGAGACAGGTCTCAGGATCGTGATTCAAGTGCGGGTCATTTGGTCATGCCTAATAATCTAAAGGATAATTGGCTTATATCGTGGCTACAAAAGAAAAGGCTTAAGGCTCGAAATTGGGCTAAGACGGATAAAATTAATATAAGGGATAGCAAGCTAAAAGGCTTCAAATGGCTAACAAAGAACTGCCCCTATCATTTTCCTAACTACATGGTTCGTCTCTAGTTCATATCTAAGTGGGTTCTCTACTAATTTAGATCTCACGTTCTACAAACCAAACATTTTCCTTAAGTACAAGCTTACTTCTTTTGCATTGTTCATTAATTTTTCCTATTCATTATCTATGTTCGCATGCAAGTGTAAGTGCGTTTTATGTTATTCCCTAAAGTTCACTATTTACTATCATAGATTCATCAAAAGTATGCTTACAAGGGACATTTAAAATCTTCTACAGTCAAACGCAACTCCTAATTATTTTATTGAAAGTAACTAAAAACAATTAACACATAAAAATTGGGATGAGGCAACGAACCCCACCCCAAACTCAAAAACGAGTCGTGTCCCCACGACTCGAAAAGACTCAATAAAGCAATTAAACTAATATACACTAAATGAGAAAAGGATTGGAAAACATATCTGGATCGACACTAGGCCGATTACGTGTAGTATCATGTTGAAATTTTGAATACTTCTTTATCAAGCTTAAAAGATCATGTATTTGTTGCATTCATCTTGATTAAAGTGTTCTTCATTACCTCGAACTCTTTTGTCGTATTTTCCAAGTCTTCATCATTTCCTAACCCTCTAAATCATCATCTCTTCTACGAAAATCTTTCCTCAACATCCAACTTTATATCTTCATCATGTTCTTCGTACCTTTTCCAACCTTCATGGTCATCTTTGATGACCCCAAACTCAATTTTTCACCTACTTAAAGATTACTTGCAAAATATATAATATTAATAGGCTCAAACAATTCACAATTCCTCCGCTAAATAACTAAAATAAATCTTAATTCCCAACTGGTAATAGAAAGAAAAGAAGAGTTCTAGCTATTTTACCGGATTGGCCATGGAATTTATGATGATTTGATACCTTGCACTTGCAATCTCCAACCTTCAAAGTACCAAAGCTATTGATGAAATTTGTGTCTCTTAATATTGTTGAAAGTGGCACAGTAGTGGGATTGGTGATTTATTTGAGATGGGTATTTAATATCTATGGTGTTGGAGAGGTTTAAAGGATATAATTTAAGCTTTGGTGAAGAAATTTTTGGGTTAAAACTTGAATTTCTTGGTGTTTTTGGAAAGATTTGTGATTGTTAATGTGTTGGGATGATGTTTAGAGGTAAGGATTGGTGATATATTGGTGTTTTGATGGTGGAATTTAAATGTTTTTGGAGCTTTGGTTCATCATCAATGGTTTTTCATGTGTTGGAGGCCAAAGGAGAGGGAAAAATAAGGTTTTTTAAGCTTTAGGTCAGTTTTCGCCGAGACTACGACCGGCATGCCGGTCACGAACAACGAACTCCCCAACAGCTAGGTCTCGAAAAGTTATGCAGTTTAGATTCAAAGATCACCTGATTCGGACACCCGATCGCAAAGATATCGCTTGCCGAACTTTTCTCTGACTGTTTTTTTTTTTTACCTCTGACGCAGGCCTCTTGCGTCGTTGCTGACGCAGTAACCAGAAACATCATCGTCATCGGCCGGCTAGCCGATCATCTGACCAGTATGCCGGCGGCACGTCGCTGGTGCGAATGAAGACGCAGTCATGCTGTGACGCAGTGGTCAGAAACTTTTAGGCATTTATCTGAACTTTTCGACTTCACCATTGGATAGAGCTCGAAAAGTTATGCGGTTTAGGCTCAAGAAAAAGTTAATTCCGACCTCCGAGCATCAAGTTATGATCTTCCGAAGTTGCTGAATGAAGACGCAGTCACGACGCAGTCATTGCTGACGCAGTGGTCAGAAACTTTTAGCTGCTTATCTGAACTTTTCGACTTCACCATTGGATAGAGATCGAAAAGTTATGCGGTTTAGGCTCAAGAAAAAGTTAATTCAGACCTCCGATCATCAAGTTATGATCTTCTGAAGTTGCTGATAACCTAACTACCCCATACTCATGACCTTTACTCCTGTAATCATCAAAAACACCAACCTTTCTCATTTCTTAAAAATAAACACTAAATAAAGAACCATTACTCTAATTTACTCTAAGAATTTAAAAGACATGAAAGCAATTTAAAACATGGGTTGTCTCCCAAGAAGCACTTTTGTTTATTACGTCTTTAAGTTCGACGCGTTACCTTCCATGAAGATGGTATTGAGGCCCTTGCGGTGTTCCTCCGCTTAAACTCGCCTCTTCCTTGATGTAAAAGCTTTAGAACCTTCCCCCTTATAATATTATTCAATCGATCTCTGAAAGGGGGTGGGTAAGTACTTCGTTTCGCCTTCTTACTTTCACGACGAAACTCATTTTCCACCACATTGGAGTAGATAACCGTTCTCAACGGTATAAGCTTATTTTTATTCCTTGTTTCAATCTCAGATTCGTCTTTAAAATGTGGTGGGTAGGTGCTCCTTCTTGCCTTTTTGCTCTCGCGGTGTGGCACCTTGCTTGTATAACACATGTTGATCATTTGTGGTAGTGGAGGTGATTATGATTTTTCATCTCTAATAATGATTCGTGGTAGAGATAGTGATTGGTGAACTTTTTGTGGCGGTGGTGGGGCCTAGGGTGTGATAAAATAAGATATAAATAAAGTGCAAAAACACCCTAGAACTACACGGTTCTGCAAGTATACAGATCGTATGCAAGTTTTAGATAAAGATTCGTTCCGCAGAGACTACAGAGGTTAGGAGAATCTTATGCAAATATCAAGTGTAAATAATTAAAGCTAGAACAACTAAACGCAAATAAAAGTAAAGACAAATAGATTTTTGTTTGATTTTCTAATAAACTAAATTAAAACTAAGAAATTAAAGACAGAAAATTAAATATGAAAGAGAAGTGATATGAGAATATAGCTTAAGTTATTAGCATGTAATCCCCACTAGTTTTGCCGTTCTAAACATGTAAGGGTGAATTATGTAGTATTTCCCTAATCGGTCCCAATATGCTATCGGTAGTTTAAAATAGGATTTACCTGTGTCAATAAGGCTTCCTAAGCAAACCTTTCCTGTAATTGGTAAATAGTCACAAGAACTAAACCATAGTGATTATCTAGCTAGGTTGGGTTGTCAAATCAAACCTAAAACTAAACGTTATGTGCTAAACATGCAATTAAACACCGTTGCCAATGGTATCCTAATTACTAGATGGTAATTCTAATGGCGGTCGTCCACAAGAACACAGAATATAAATCCAAACACATAAATAGAGAATAAAAACTATAATTCTAATTAAAACATTAAATTCCCAAATTAGATAGATGTCAATCAAAACTAGGGTTCATACATTAATGATAAAACTCAAGCTAAATAAAATTAGTTCATGAAAGAAAAGAAAGAAATTACAAATCTAAAGGTAGAAGAAGACATTGTTGATGACAGCTCCTTCCAGGCTTCTCTCTTGTGTTGTAAGCTTCCTCTCGGTTTAAGGTTTCACCAAGGATGATTTAAGATTTTTAAGAGGCTCTATTTATAGTGTAGAGGTTGACCTAATTCGTTTGGTGGAGATAACTTAAGTAATGGACTTCTAGCCCAACTCAAATTCGTAAGGAAATAAAGATAAACACTGCTGCGCTATTTTGAGTGTATCTTCTTCGTTATTGGTCGGATTGAGCTCCATAAGATACCAAAAGAATCGCAACGGAATTATCTAGGCCCTTTTGAAGGAAATTACCAAATTCGGCCTATTTCTTAGGTAAAAACACCAATCTTTAGACGTGTGTGCAGAATCCCAGATTTAGGCAGCTTTTCCTTTTCCATCTTTTTAGCTTTTATTTCCTTATCTCCAATTTCCATGCATATCTCCTTCCATAAGTTGTAATCTTTGACTTGGACTCTAATTAATCTCCATAATTATCTTTAAAGCTTCACACTAAATAAACAATTAAACCCAATATGCTCTAAAAATAATAATTCTACAAATCAAGACTCAAAATAGGAAAGTGCACTAAATTAAGCTAAAATCAACCTATAAACTAATAAATAAGCCTAAAATGATGTCTCATGAGTATATTTTACTATCACAAATGAGGAGACATCAAGACCCCCAACTCAAAGTTGTATCGTCCCGATACAATAAAAGTAAAGAACAATAGGGTAGTCAAAATAAACAAGAAGAAGTCGGAGGTGAACAAGAACAAAAATATAATGAATGATCCTAGAGCATAAATTCCAAAAAATCTCATGTAGTGATGCTCAAGAAATAATGCACAAATATGCCTAATATACATGTAATCAACATTCCATAACTTCAAGTTAAGATTAATTTCGCAATGCCAGAAGGAGAGGATGATAACTTAGTTCAGGTTATTGGCTATAGGTTGTTCATAGGTCCCAAATACAGCATCCAATGGTCCACTTACCTACTACCTAATAGTTCAATTGTTTCTCCACCTAGTAGTTAAAAATCCTAAGGTCTTGGTTATAACTTGGCTTAAGGACGGGTGTGGTATATTTGGATAATGAAAAGTGAACTTTTGGCTCTCTCCTCACTAGCCATCAACGAATCGCCCTAGAGCTTGAGTTTTCACTCGAAGATGTTCTCACTCAACCCAATTTATTGATGCTTTCTAATGTGCATCCCCAATAATCCCAATTAAAACCTTTGATGATATAAAATCCACTTTGCCGGTCCGAATATATATTCTCTTTTCACATTAATTTTTCTTTTGTATAGTTATGATTCTCTTTTGGTGTTGAGATATCACACTATTTATTTTTCATATATATATTCTTTCATTTTATGCCCTTGTTGGCAAAATTAGCTCGTAGCTTCTTTTTCATTCACTATTACCCCGACAAAGGGTTACAATAATAACAATTCATCATCAATAAAATCACAAAGATAATTCCCAATTCACAAAGTTCCCAATTTATGAAACCCACCACCCCAAACTCAAGCTCTAAAACGAGTGTCTCAGGTTTTGCGATTCGAGTGCGGGTCATATAGATAAGTCCTAAAAACTAAGGGTATGGATTATAATGTGTTTCAATAAAGAGGCTTTAGAAAGGCTCAGAGGGGCTAAGACGGATAAATAATAATATCAAATAAAAGGGTGAGAAAGTATAAAAGGCTTCAAGTGTTTTAATCATGAAAGAACTGCCTTAGTCATTTTTCTAACTACCTGATTTCATTACTTTTTCACTATTAGTTCATAGACAAGTGGGTTTTCAACTAATTTTAAACCTCACGTTCTACACACCAAATAACTATCCCTAAGTTTCAACGTGATTTCTTAGCATTGCTCATTAACTTTTCTATCCTTTATTTCCTGTTTTCATACATGCATCTAAACAAATTTGTTGCATCTTTCAAAAGCATACTACCTACTATCATTGACCTAATAAAATCATGCTCAATAGGTACATTCAAGATATTCTATGCCTTAATTCAACCTAAAAATTTTAAATTTTATGCAAAAACGAAAAGCAGATGAGGACAACGAATCCCCACCCCCAACTCAAAAGTGAGCCGTGTCCCCACGACTCGAAAAAAGACTCAAGCATGAAATAAAATTTAAAATAAAACTAACTATACTACCTAATGCATACAAGCTATTGAGAAAAATTAGAATGACCTACCTGGCTGGCCATAGAGATCTATCATGTCATCCTCATCTTCTGAAGCTGAGGGATCGGTGTAATCATCTATATCCTTGTACAAGGTCGAATTATCTACCTTAGTCTCCAATTGCATGATTTCTACCCAAAGGTCTTTGTTATCCTCACGTAATCTTTCAACTTCGTTCTGTAACTGAATAGCCCAAGGAGGAAGATCATAAGCAATTTTAGAGGAAGAGGTAGAAGAACCTTGGTCTTGGATTTTTATTTTGTCTAAAGGCCTCCTTGATGGTGTTGACATTCTAGCAGTTAATCTCTTATTTGGTAGTGGTTGTTCAGGTGCCTGTTCTTTTGATTCTTCAGAAACCTCATCAAGATTGATGGGTTTTTCAATGGTGGCTCCAGGCAATTTCTTATTCTTCCCAAGGATTGAACACTTTCTCTTGTATTCCATAGCTTCAGATCTGTTAGTCATAGTTGTTTCACCCACAACTCAAGTTATACCAAGGATGGATTAAAAGTTTAAGGAAAATTTGGTGTAGCTTGATGTTGTTGCTTGGAATTGATGAAAGAGAAAGGTTATTTGATTGATCTTGGAAGAACTCTTTAAAGCTTGTTGAATTTGATGGTGTTTTGATGGTGTAGTGTGATGAATTTGATGAACGATTGTGTTTATGGAAGATGATGGAGAGGATTTGATGAGTTGTTGTGTTAATTGTGAAGGTTTGCACAAGCTTTAAGATGTATATATAGGGTTTGGGTTTGAAAAATTCGTGTATGGAAGGCTAAGGTTAATCTCATAAGGTAAGAATTTGATTAGGAAAAGAATTCCTTCACAAACCGCCTCTTGCGGTGCACCGGACGAAACCTGCGGTGTACCGCAGCTTCTGTTGCTCCAAATTTTTGCCCATTGGATAATACCCGAGCTAGCACCCCGTGGCACGTGTTTTGGGCGTGCGGACCAGGGGTGCGGTGCAGGGGGTAGTCCGCGCCATGTCCGTCAAAAAACCCGTGGTACCCGACCCCGTGGCACGCGTTTTGGGCGTGCGGACCAGGGTCCGGTGTACCGCGCCTGTCCTTCGCAACTTTTTTTAACTTTCTGGATAAAAGTGGTACCCAACCCGTGGTACGGGTTTTCTGGGCACAGTGCATCCCTGCGGACCATGGGGTAGTCCGCGGGGTAGTCCGCGCCAGGCTTTGAGTTCCTCCAGATTTTTCCTTTTCGACCCCAAACTCGTTTCCTGCACAATAACACACTACCTTTCTCTCCTATTAGCTTGTAAACACACTTAAAAATATACACTAACTTAAAATTAAACACTACAAAGCAAAAACAACTAATCTAAAAAGCAATTAAAACAAGGGGTGTCTCCCAAGAGCACTTTTGTTTAACGTCTTTGAGTTAGACGTGTACCTCAGGCTACTCGCATTCAACAAGGTAGATTTTCTCCCTTTGCCCAAAGTCCTCACTGTCATAGTATCTCTTCAAACGCTGGCCATTCACCATGAATGTTTGTTGTTCGGCTTGATTTTCAATCTCAATCGCTCCATGCGGTGTGACTTTGGTAACAATGTAAGGTCCTCCCAAACGGGATTTAAGCTTTCCTGGGTAGTTCGAAAATCGAGAGTTGTATAATAAAACTTTTTGTCCTATCTCGAAATTCTTTGGACGGAGCCGTTTATCATGCCATCGCTTTGTTTTCTCCTTATAGAGACGTGAATTTTCATAGGCAAGATAACGAAGCTCCTCCAACTCGTTCAACTGAAATTAATTTGATTAATTATGACGAAATTTCCACCCCTTTCCTTTGATTCCCACGAACTTTTCAGCTCAATTCTTCATAAGTATGGAGGGTTCCATCCAAGATTTCGTGGGAAGGGGCTCTACTGGTGGTAACTTGATAGCATAACACCCCTCTGGTGATCCACTCATATCCGCGGTTTCTATACTTCGTTTGTTCGAAAGAATGTCCTTCATGAATTTTAGATATTTCGACATTCTTTTGATAGCTTCAACAAACGGCATTTTAATCTCAACCTTGCTCACCATGTCATCGAACTTCTTGAATTCCAGGTCATTGTCCTTCTTTCTGACATGTGAAGGGTATGGTGGTGGAGGGCATGTATTAAGTTCCACTGGTTTTCTTGTCTTGTCAGGTGTCTTGGCTTGGACACTCTTTGGTTTAACTACCTCCTCGACTGTATCTTTAATTATCTCTTCCCTCCTTTGTTCTGGAATAGGGATTTGTTCTGGTCTTGGTGGAGGTAGTTGTTTTCCACTTCGCAATTCAACTGCATGGCAAGAGTCATCTCTAGGAGCAATAGTATCACTTGGGAGTTGCCCTTTCGGCCTAGTTTGTAATGTACTCGCCATCTGTGATATAGTATGCTCTAGTTGCTTGATAATCTTTTCCTGGGTTCGAACTTTCTGTTGGTTATGACTCATTTTCTTCTCAACTGTTTGCATTAATTTAGTCATACTCGAAGTCAAACTCTGGAGTTGTTCTTGTTTTGCCAATTGCATTGATTGTTTAGGTGGATCTTTCTTTGGTTCTTGACAAGTTTTAACAATGGGTGCCTTTTTCTGAATAGGTTGTGGTGGATTATAAGTTTGAAGTTGGGGCTGTAGATAAGTTTCTTGCTTTCTGACCCAACTGTTTTGTTGTGGAGGTTGTTGATAATTAGTGTAGCTTTCTTGAGGACAAGCATAACCATTTGAGTAATAGTTACCTTGAGGATATTGAACGGAAGCTACTTCTGGATTATTCATACACCCTTCCCACACGTGATTTCTTGATCCACAACCAAGACACGAAGGAATTGTGCGTACCGTATTCACCTGAGCAAGTGCTCGGGCTTGTTCTTTAAGTTCTTCGAGTTGTTTAGCCAAATCTTCAAGTTTCAGAGATGCTGAATTGTCTTCCTTTATTGCTCTATTTGGCCAACTTCTCTCGTTCTCAAGAATTCTCTCCATCCCCAACTCAACTTCTTCCGGATCTAGTAACACAAAACCTGCGTTTCCTAACAAATCTGCTTTCTCTCTTGATTTGTCATTAAGGCCTCCATAAAACAAGGTTAAATAATATTCCGGCGAGGATTTATGGTATGGACATCTCGCCTTCTTATCTGTAAATCGTAACCATGCTTCACCCAAACTCTCTTCCTCTTCTTGTATAAATTGTTCAAGCTCCAACATATCTTTTAAACGTCTACTAACCGGATAAAAACGGTCTAGGAATCTTGCTTGAAGCTTGTCCCAATCTGGAATAATATGAGGGTATTGGGTATCATACCAATCGCTTGCACATCCGGTCAAGAAGAACTGGAACATCAGGTAATATACTTGCTCCCTAGTAACTCCTCTTATGATATAAGCATCACAGATGTGCATGAATTTCTGAATATATCGAATCGGATCTTTATGTGCAACTCCGCTGAATAATCCATGGGATACAAATTGAGTTAGCATCCCAGGATCAAGTTTAAATTTAGCGGCTTGGATTTCTGGAGCGCGAATTCCTCGTGGCTCCACTCTAAATTCGATGGGTAGCTCAAGTCTCCTTGGGTTCTCCATCTGTAACTAAATCTGAAAAACAAAAACTAAAAACAAAAGCGTAAAATAGAACTAACTAAAAATAAAAGCACAAGATATATGCACAAGGACTAACGATGTAGTCCCCGGCAGCGGCGCCAAAAACTTGGTGGGGCATAGGGTGTGATAAAATAAGATATAAATAAAGTGCAAAAACACCCTAGAACTACACGGTTCTGCAAGTATACAGATCGTATGCAAGTTTTAGATAAAGATTCGTTCCGCAGAGACTACAGAGGTTAGGAGAATCTTATGCAAATATCAAGTGTAAATAATTAAAGCTAGAACAACTAAACGCAAATAAAAGTAAAGACAAATAGATTTTTGTTTGATTTTCTAATAAACTAAATTAAAACTAAGAAATTAAAGACGGAAAATTAAATATGAAAGAGAAGTGATATGAGAATATAGCTTAAGTTATTAGCATGTAATCCCCACTAGTTTTGCCGTTCTAAACATGTAAGGGTGAATTATGTAGTATTTCCCTAATCGGTCCCAATATGCTATCGGTAGTTTAAAATAGGATTTACCTGTGTCAATAAGGCTTCCTAAGCAAACTTTTCCTGTAATTGGTAAATAGTCACAAGAACTAAACCATAGTGATTATCTAGCTAGGTTGGGTTGTCAGATCAAACCTAAAACTAAACGTTATGTGCTAAACATGCAATTAAACACCGTTGTCAATGGTATCCTAATTACTAGATGGTAATTCTAATGGCGGCCGTCCACAAGAACACAGAATATAAATCCAAACACATACACAGAGAATAAAAGCTATAATTCTAATTAAAACATTAAATTCCCAAATTAGATAGATGTCAATCAAAACTAGGGTTCATACATTAATGCTAAAACTCAAGCTAAAGAAAATTAGTTCATGAAAGAAAAGAAAGAAATTACAAATCTAAAGGTAGAAGAAGACATTGTTGATGACAGCTCCTTCCAGGCTTCTCTCTTGTGTTGTAAGCTTCCTCTCGGTTTAAGGTTTCACCAAGGATGATTTAAGATTGTTAAGAGGCTGTATTTATAGTGTAGAGGTTGACCTAATTCGTTTGGTGGAGATAACTTAAGTAATGGACTTCTAGCCCAACTCAAATTCGTAAGGAAATAAAGATAAATACTGTTGCGCTATTTTGAGTGTATCTTAGTCGTTATTGGTCGGATTGAGCTCCATAAGATACCAAAATAATCGCAACAGAATTATCTAGGCCCTGTAGAAGGAAATTACCAAATTCGGCCTATTTCTTAGGTAAAAACACCAATGTTTAGACGTGTGTGCAGAATCCCAGATTTAGGCAGCTTTTCCTTTTCCATCTTTTTAGCTTTTATTTCCTTATCTCCAATTTCCATGCATATCTCCTTCCATAAGTTGTAATCTTTGACTTGGACTCTAATTAATCTCCATAATTATCTTTAAAGCTTCACACTAAATAAACAATTAAACCCAATATGCTCTAAAAATAATAATTCTACAAATCAAGACTCAAAATAGGAAAGTGCACTAAATTAAGCTAAAATCAACCTATAAACTAATAAATAAGCCTAAAATGATGTCTCATGAGTATATTTTACTATCACAAATGAGGAGACATCGGGCGGATATTCAATTTCTATTTTTTCTTTAATCTTTAATTCTTCGATTGATTCTCCAACCATTTCACATTTGTCTTCACTTTCAACCCAATCTTCCACTATTACCTCATAATATTCTTTCTTTGGATTTTCTATAACCTCGATCTCCAACTCTTCTTGTTTGCGTTCTATATCTTGATCATGTGTATACACCTTAGGAATAGCAATCTCTATGTTCACTTCTAGGATTTGCGTTGCTACTCCTTCTTCCACCATGCTAACAAGATCCTCAACCACATGGTGGTCTTCATTTATAATTGGCACGATGGTCATATCACTAGAAATAATATCTTCCTTCAACACCTCCTCCTCAACTATTTCTTCCGGTTGATCTCTTCCCTCTTCATAAGACTTGATACTATTGGCAGAATGCTGAGAATTAATTGTGGATTCTATTTCGTCTAACTCCTTTTGCAGTCTTTGCAAACGGGAATCTCTTTCATCTGCTAACTTCTGCGATTGTTCATATAAGCCCATGAGTTCTGTAACTGATCTATATAATTGGGACATTTGTGGTGAAGGTGGAGGTTGTTGAATGTTTTCAACCCACTGGTTGTTCCATTCATGTTCGTGTTGATAGTGATATGGTGTTTGTTGTTGATTATTCCCGATCCATTGATTGTTCCATCCCTGCTCTTGCGGGTATTGATAAGGTTGTTGGTAAGAATTTATACCCCATTGTTGTTGTCCCGAAGAGTCTTCCCAATAGTCAAATGGACCAGGATTTGGGTAATATTCTCTATACATCTTTAATTAAATTTCTTGATCATTACCTGAATAAAGCACCTGTAAAAACAAAACAAAGCAAACACGAGCGTAAAACTGAAAATAAAAAAATAAAAAAATAAATGCAACTATCACTAAAGGATAAACACCGTGGTCACACGCTACCGTCCCCGGCAGCGGCGCCAAAAACTTGGTGGTCCTTTGTGTGTTCTAAAAATAATGCAATAAATAATCGAACCACAACCGCAAGTGTACGGTTGTCCCAAGTAGTATAAATGATAAAACAGATTCATTCCAAGGACGGGATGGTTGACTACAATGCTTATCTATTAATGATTGAATGCACTTATGAAAGCAAGTAAAGATAATATGTTTGTTTGGTTTTGTATTAATGCTAAATAAATGAAAGACAGTTATTAAAATGCAAATAAAAGCTAAGACGCAAGTAAAATGATGTAAAACGCAATATGAGAAGTAGCACTTGAGATACGCAAGGATTTCATCTAACTCTTATTTATTCCATGTTTCGTTTAAGGGACAAATTGGTAAAAAGTAATGGTCGGGATTCTAGGTCATCCTTACCCCCGTCAGGGTGGACTAAGGAGCTACTCTTAAATGCTACAAACCCCGCCAGGGTGATTATAGTCCATTCTTAAGTGATTAAGTTTATTTTACCCAATTGGCCATAGGATTAATTACGCTCGTCAGAGTCAAATAATTTCTATCCTACATTCATTAATTATTTCTGTACCTAAACCCCCCGTCAAGGTTATCCAATCGCCACTAATTGGAATAGCCTAGATACTAAGACCTATGATTGGTTAATTACGTCAATTATAGTTATTAAGAACAAATTAATGAAAAATACCTAATACCCAATTTGATTTCAATTGTAAAAATCCCAAATACAAAAGCATAGAATAAAATAGAATCAAAATCAATCCATAATGCGATCTCAAGCACTAATTAAAATTAGCTCATAATTGGAAAAACTAAGAAAATAAATAAAAAGGAATTCATAATTGTTTTACAGAAAGGAAAATAGAAACTTAATTAGGAAGATGAATTGGCTGTAACGTGGAGATATAGACAGTCTCCAGCTCCAAGCTTCTTTTCTTCTTGACGCTCTCTTCTAATGATGTTTTAATTTGAAGAATAAATTGCGAGGTGCTGAATAATAAGGTCTAAAAACCTATTTATAATGATAAAATCGGATTAGGGCTTTTACTTAAGGTTTAAGTGAAAATTAGAAAAGCCCAAGTCCACTAATTAAACCCAAATCCCGTAACTGCTGCACCACCTCCACTAAAACAGATCTAGCCGATTCCTTATAACTCCGATTGACCTCAAATCACTTGCTAAATTTCCATAACTCGATAAGGAATATAATCTCTTCAAAGGTCAGCGGCTAAATCAGCTCGTAAGTGCCTCGAAATCAGCAATCTTTGGCCTGTTTTCCAGAGTTGCAGCTTCAAAATATAATTCTTTTCGGGATTTATCTTCAAGCTTTGACTTCATTACACGATCTTTGACTTTATTCTTGGATTCCTCTCCTTGCTAATATTCAAAACCTACAAACTTTTCACTAAAACAACCAATATTACGCGCAAAAGTTTAATAAATCAAAAATACTAGAAATAAGAGAGGAAATTCGGATTATTGCATATTTAGCCCAAAAGTCTATTAAATTAATCAAATAAACACCAAAAATGATGTCTCCCAAAGGTATAAAATTAGAACATTTAGGGAGACATCAGTAACACATACTCAAGAAGTATAGAATGGCAATCCTATATAACTTGAGACAGTTGAAACCATTGCATCATCTAATAATCCTATTTCTCAAGATTCTCATCCTAAGAGAAGTGCTAGAGGTTTAGTTTCTCGTCATCGATTTGAAATCGAAGGAGAAGGCTTTATGATAACTCCACAAGACAAGGAAGAACCTTTAATAGAAAATGAAGCACTCTTATGTCCTGCTAAGAATGAATGGAGAAAAGCAATGGAAGACCAAAATGGATGTCAAAACTGCATTTCTAAATGGAGATTTAGATGAGATTAATTTCAGGGAACAACCCTTGAGTTTTATTGCATAAGATCAAGAGAATAAAGTATGTAGATTGTTAAAATCAATATATGGTCTTAAGAAAGACTCGAGACAGTGGAATTTGAGATTTCATGAAGTCATTTCATCAAATGGATTTGAGATGATAAGTGAAGACCAATATTAAACATTCCAAGAATTTTTTTTGTAATTTTATCTCCGTTTGTGGATGACATCCTATTAGTTGTGAATGATAAAGAGTTTATTCAAGCTAATAAGGAGTGTCTAGTTTCTCAATTTGATATGAAAGATATGGGAGAAGAAAATTATATTCTTGGTGTTAAGATTCACAAAGATAGGTCTAGAAGACTATTATCTTTACCTCAAGAACCTTGCATCATGAATATACTCGAATGCTTTAGTATGAACACATGCAATGCCTTTGACAATCCAATAGAAAAGGGAACAAACTTAACTCTCGACATGTGTCCTAGTACTCTAGAAGAGAAATAGAAAGTGTATACAGTGCCATATATAGTCTTATATATATGTTATGATATGAAATAAGCCAGACATATGTTATGGGGTAGGTTTAGTTAGTCATTTTTTAGTCAAACCCGGGACAAGAGAATTTGAAAGCTGTGAAAAGGATATTGAGATATCTAAAAGGCATTATGGATCATGCCTTATACTTTTGAGGAAGTAGATTACATTTAGAGGGATATATTATGCCATTTGGGCTAGTGATATATATGTGTGCATATCTACCTCAGGTCATGTATTCTTGTTAAACAATTGCGCAATTTCTTGAAGTAGCAAGAAACAAACCTGTGTAATTTTGTCCACAATGGACTGAGTTTGTAGCATGCTCAGCTGCGGTTCAAGAAGCTGTTTGGTTAAAAAGGTTCTTTGAACATTTAGGATTCTCAAGCAATAGTGGAAGTCCTGTTACTATACATTGTGATACTCAAGCTGAAAAGGCTTGTGTGAAAGCTCCTAAGTATCACAGTAAGACCAAACACATTGATATAAAATATAACTTTTGTTAGAGATATTATTACACAAAACCATGTTGGTTTGCAATACATACACACACGCAATACGCTTGCTGATCATTCATAAAGGATATCCCAAGGGATATATTTATTGATTTGTTAGATCTATATGATTAAGCAAGATATAATGTATGAATATTGCAAGTTTATGTGCATTCATGTATATATTTTCATTAGTATGTTTATTTAACTGTTTCTTTTAATAATATCATGTTTGATATATATTATAATGCGTGTGTTTTTGGAAGGATGTATGTCCTATAGACTGAGATTGGCCCTATCACACGGGCAATCGCCTTTGGCACAAGAAGTGCACAAAGATGAGACTAACTCATAGTAGTGAAGAACCCTTAAGAGAACTTGAGTTAAGATAGTCGCCTTAACAAAGTGTTAAGATAGTCGCCTTAACAAAGTGTTAAGATGAGATCATAAACATGGATGATATATGTTAAGCGTATATTATGATCGAAGTAGAATCCCATTGTCTACCTAGTCTATATTAGCCAGATATGAGTTGCTTGATTGATTTCATAGAAGGGTTGATCGATCGAAGAACTCATCTTAGGCAACGAGGCTTGTCTAATTATATATTTGTATGGTATTTATAATTGTGACATACAATTGGAGCTATATGAATAATACCATAGCACGTGTGTCATACCACGTGTGCTTTCAACCAGAAGGAAGTGAAGAGTCGATCCCTGTCTCTTCACTGTGTGATGCCTTTAATTGTGCCCTTATTACTTTTGACTATATCTTGATATTTTGATTAGGTGTATGCTACTTTGAACATGTTACCAATTATCATGAATGATTCGGTCTAATGGGGTGTGTTTGGGAAAGCAACCTAATCAACATAAAAGGATCTAAGTGTAAAGGGAAGACTAAAATTGTGTATCAAAGTGTGTGCTTGCGGGTATACCGATCATGTAAGTCAATTTGGACTATAACATGATAGTGAGACACATGAAGTTATGTCGGTGAACTCTTTTGATCACATAAACGATGTGATATAAATTTAAAGGGGTCAGAGTTACTGAAATATGATACAACAAATTATTAGTTTAGGGTACTGCAGGATACGTAACGAATGAGAACTATTTGAGCAACTATGTACCCTAACAGGTTATTAGTAACGTATGCTCGTATGCTTGCCGGTCGCACGACCTATTTGCCAAGTATGATGATGCTTTGATGCAAGTGTGTATATGAGAAGATAGTGGGTTGGTACCACAAATTGATATAACTTAATTATGGGCGAGTGGGAGAATGTAAGAAAAATAAATAAATAATTATGTAAAATTATTTATTATTTTATTATCCCGCCAAAAGTAAGTTATAAAGTAAAATGTTATTAATTTTGAATTTTAAAATCAATAACTCCACCCACTATTTTATATAAGATAGAGTTTTGGTCAGAAGAAGTAACTGATTTCATTTTTATATGAACGCTTCTTATTACTTTTCTTCTTCTCTCTGCCATTCACAAAAATATACATTGATCAAAATCACAAGGCTCTTAGGTTGTGGATATAGAGGTCTCTCTTCCAGTAAGAAGATCCACGGCCACAAAATAATCAGGTTTCCAATCGATTCAATTCCGCTGTTTTTCAAGAGGTATTCCTTACGTAAACCTCTTGTTCTTTAATTTATATCTAATTAAATATTACATTTTTTATAATTATCTTATTTTATATTTGAATAAAAATTATATTGAAAATACTAATACTAATAGGTAATTTATACATGAAACTGAATACCAATAAAAAGAAAACATGAAACTAAATAAAACAAAAACATAAATTACAATTAATTTATACATAAAGTACAACTAATTACACATAAAGTGTTGGAATTATGCCCTAGCCCCGATCGTCTTGTAATGAATTGAACACAAGTGTTTACTGTACACGATAATAGTTATTCCTACAGTTTTGATTAAAGAAATTGTTTCCTTGAATCTATGGCAAGCCTTTATGATTATGGTATTAATCTACATAATATAAAGGCAAATCCTTGATTAAGTTACGAACTAGATATCATAAGGTGTTATGATAATGAGAATCTAGCTTATAGGACTTAATCTAAACTTGTTCTTAATCGTAGGATCATCGAGTTAGGACCTCGATGATCCAGTTAGATTAATATGTAGCTAACAAGTATTTATTGGATAAATATCGGTAGTTCTCGTTTACCGAGTTAGGTGCATAGATAATGCACATAGAGATGTGATTATCGAACCGACTAAAACTAGAGATTCCTAATGGTTAATTACCTTGAACTGTCAAATAGGTTAATCTCTATAAGGATTTTTATACTTGTAATCCTTTGACCTGAGATCATCACTATAGTTGTGTATGTGCTTGTTATGTTTTGATACTGGACTACTAGTGTGTCATAATGCTAGTCGAAAGGATATTGGACATAGCTAAGTATATATGCTCCTAGGGATGAGTCAAGATGGAATCTATCAACTCTAGGTAAAGAGTTTGAGCTCTACGATGTCATAAGATTATAACGATTGTATCGAATCCTTGGCCAAGGTGATAGAATGAATGAAGAAAGGAGTTTCTTAGGTCATTCGTCAATCGTTGATAATCGACGTGTAACGTAGTTGATTTTCTAATGGGATTTGACAGTCGTACCATATCCCAGGATGATCCGGAGCTGTAAAGATAGAGGGAGTACATGTATGATCCTTTACCGGGTTCTTTGTATAGAGTTACTTCACGTTATCCGATCGTTGGGGAGTGTTGTTAGACGCCAACCTCGATTAGTAGTTAATTAAGTTAAATACTACCGGTTTAACGATGAACCCACGTAGTCGCACACTAACGAGTGTATTGATCTTGCTTCATGTCGTTAATTAATTTTATTATTAGATAATAAATATTAATTAAATATATACTTGGAATATTGGTATATTAATTTGCTAGCACAATTTAATATTCTAATATAAGACCGAACTAAGACAAAAAGGAAAAGGAAAAAATTGACAAGTTTGTGGATCGAACCACAGACCTCTAGTAGTGTGAAATGTGTCACTAATCGCTTGGCTAGTCAATTGTTTTTGTATAATATAGAAGGTCCAAATCCACTTCACAAGTGGTAATGGACTAGATTATTAAGATAATCAATTTCATTATACGTTCCTGACTTTTCCTATTCTTGTCTTTTCATTTTCTTATGTTGGGGTTTTATAAGATAATGAAAATCATTATACAAGAATAACTCCTCCATCAGTTTTCTTCCAAGAAAAAAAAACCCACAAGGAAAATCAAAGGTCTTTTGTCTCCAAGTTAGAATTGTGATTCTGAAAGTAAGGCTCAAGCTCGGTGTGCAAAGCGTGGAGGCTTCATACTTTTGAAGCTGGTATTAAACAATTCGATTCTCATACAAAGCTTAAGGTATGTAATCGTTATTATACTTTGATTTTAAATTCTTAAATCGCAACTAGAATATCTATTAGGATTGCAATTTCTTTTTTCCGCTGTATTATATGTGATATAATCGTAATTGCGTACCTTCATAAAGTACATTTAGTGAGATCTAGTGAGTGTTTAATTCTTGACAAATTTGTTGAAAAAACTAAAGATTGGGATGGTTATTCTAAATTTGATGGAATTTCAAGAAAACGTGTTGGTTGCACTTTTGTACAATTATTATTCTAAGTTATCAAATCTAAATTTTAGATACCCTTTAGAAACCTCATATAGATATACTATTTGGAATTCCCCGGCCAGTAAGGCCAACTTCTTTCTTATCATCTGTGGGGTTTGAGGTGTTTGGATATAGCAAGGTGTATGGAACCTTTACTGGTCCACATCTATTCCTCAAGTTCGGATCATTATTCCTCTCATCTATTCTTTTCTCAATTTCGATTAGCTTAGCACTAAACTTGTCAAACGCTTCTCGAGGCTCATTATCTGAAGTCCACTCAACTGTGTCTCTCTGGCCAAGATAAATCTCATCTGAAGTATGCCTGGATAAAATCTCTATCAAAGAAACACCAATGAGGGTCTGCAATTGTGGTGTGATTGTTTTCAGGAATGCTAAATCAGGGTTTCTTTCAAGCTCATCATACTCAGGAGTGCCTTGCTCAGGCATAAATCGCCTGCTTAAAGTTGGGCGACAGGGAAGGTAACCAGCATAAGGGTATTGACCAAAATTCACTGCTGCATGAAGAGCTGAAGCAACCCAAATAATTATCGTACACGTGTCTATTAATTCGGATTTTGTCTGCATTTTAGGCCACCATGGCTCATCTTTTAAGTCCCCATGGCCAATGTCTCGAAGCTCTGACCACCATAATTGGAGTTCCGTATCAGATTGGACCATTTCATCTGTCTTGTAATAGAAAGAACAATATTCGTTAACCCATTCGTTTATTGCTGACCATATTTCAAGCCCATCTACAGCGTAAGGATAGTCCTCGATTAGAAGTTTGAGCCCGTGGGGTTGGGTCGAATCTGGAACTGCCACACCTCTGCATTAAGTAAACGGAGATATAATTAGACGATTTTTATACCTTTTTATACTCCCTCCATCCACTTTTATTTGTCCTTCTTTCTAAAATGAGGTGTCCAACAATATTTGTCCCTTTTATATTATCAAGACATTTTTTCTCCTATTTTTCCAATATCACCCCTAGTTAATTAGTTAAAAACAATGGTGCATTAAATGACATTCTATTCAATAAATAAGGACAATATAGTAAAGATGAAGTGTATTTAATGTCTTTTTTAATCTTTGTGCCACAAAAAGTAGGACAAATAAAAATGGACGGAAGGAGTACTAAATATCAGCGAAATTTGCGAAAATTTGCAAAATCAAACCTTTTGATTAGTTCAGCAGGAAGAGCTTGCTCAGGTAAAACCCAATTCTTGTAAATAACAGCCGACATTTCCATGGCATATTTAGCTGGAAAAACAGTGAGTTCAAGTATTCCTCCTGCATTTATCAGAGTATGCCTAGCGAGAGCGTTAATGTTCATTGTATCGCGAAAATGAGGTTGCAAAAGCTTGTACATAGGGTGAAGAACGCTTAAATTCCTATTAGTTGAAATAACAAACGGCTCGATTACAGCATGTGTGTTCAAAAAGTGACTAATAAGTTGATGATATCCAGAATCACAAACAGCAGCATAAGCTTTTGCAAGTTGCCATATAGAAGCTTCGACTCCATGTTCATGTTCTGCTGGAGTAAAGACTTGACTCGTGGCACCATGATTTTCTCCTTGTGGATGAGGTAAGCTCAGCTCTATTGCTAATGGCTTTAATGTTCCATCGTCTTGGAGTAAGAGGAGTGTTCGACTCGCATACATCTTTGTGGCTGTTGAGTTAATCCTTGCTAGGTATGGCATTAGAGAATCATGGTGGTCTAATATGAACAACTTGTTATTCGTTAATGCCTGTGTAACAATAACAAACATGAGACAATCATGCCATTTCTATGTATATAAAGTCATAGAGAAGAAGAGTGTAAAAAGGTAATAAATACTTCATCTACAGTTTGTCCATTCAAGTTTTTCTCAATGTGTTCCGTGGTTATCGAGCTGGTTTGATCACCATATATTTCCGGGTCTAATTTGCTAGCAGGTGGAAATTCCTGAAAAATAGAAACCGAATCATTAGTAATTTCATCTCAAAGAAACTGGAAAAGTATTTTTTGTATAAGAATTCTTACTTTCAGGAGACGGATGATTACAGGGTTTACTCCTGCTAACATTTCACGTCCAAACTCTTCATCCGTTCTCCACGCAGTTTTATTCTCTACACATAATTCAATAATTAATTGTTAAATAAAATTTTAAAATTCGTCAGTACAATACCTTTAATAACATCTGGCATTGGGAATTTAAGGAATGCCTCGCCATCATTGCGAACAAGTTCTTTAAAAAACTCCGTAAACAAACGTTTCCTAACTTTATCTATTTTTTCCTTATTTGGTAGCGGAATCCCACCTTCATACATTTGAAACACATCTTGGAAGCTATCAAACCCATTCAATGATTTATGAAATAAACTAGCAATTTCGGGTACTAACACCTGGCCCAATGATTTAAAAGCATAGGCGACGAAATCTGAGAATTTTACTTGAGTAAACCGTTCATCTCGTGGAACGTAAATGTTCAAATCACATAATTTTAATCTGCTTTCTGTTTTCGAATCTGCCATAAATATATATATAAATATAAACACTTAGATTAATAAATATGTAAATTTTAATATTTTAGTTCGTACCGTATTTATTTGGCAAGCGTCCTGTTCTTCCTCTACGAGGGTACGGGTAGTCCGTAGATCCTCCAAGAACAGGGCGTGCATAATCAGGTCCTTTGTCTGGTCTTCCCAAGTCATTGTAGTAAGCATAGTCGTAAACTCTGTCCCATTTCTGGAGTATTCCAGATCCATCTCCACGTAGATTATTCAGTTCTTCTTCCCTGTAAGGTCGAAGGGGTTCGGGTGTATCTGACGGAAGGTATGACTTGTTGATAAAGAAGATACGATCATATGTGTATCGATGAGTAGGATATACCCAAGAATTACAAACAAAATGAAGGTGATGACCTTGTGTAGGAACATCGTTTAAAGTAACTATTTTGAGGTAAAAAGGGTCTCGGAGATTGTTTTTGATAATGAAAGCACCAGGTACTCCGAAAGACTCGTCCCATTCGAATATAATCTTGAAATGTACATATTCTTCTTCATCTTTTGACCATGAAACTCTACTATTGCTCTTTTCCAAGTATGTTTTTTTACCCAATTTTCCTTTTGATTCGCGTGTTGTATCAGAATGTTCAGCACTGACTAGTTGTAAAGAAACACCTTTCTCAAAAAGATTAAAACCAAAGCAACCAGACATGTCATAAAACTTCTTCTTCATCAACACTACTGATCCTGTAATCTTTTGAGCACCTTCATTCTGGATTTCCTCGTCTTCATCTCCAGGTTTTCCACACACAGCAGCCATTATCTTCTCCAACATTGCAACAAAACTTTAATTAGAATATGAACATATGAATGAATGAATGAATGAATGACAATGCCGTGGCTAAATGTATTGCAATTAATTAAAGCTAAGTTCGAATTTAGTAGAACCATCTTGCAGGTAAAGAATCAGTCCTAATCTATATAAAGAGTGTGAGAAAAGGTAGTAAGAATTTAAAAATTTAAAGCCTGAACATGTTTTTAAGTAAACTTTATGACTATGAAATACTTGTTTCTTATCTAGTTTTTTCTTATACATGTTGTTTGATTCCACTTTTTTTGATTTGATAGATTCATCATTTATGTTGGTGGGGTATTGAAATGCGACCTTTCTTGCTGTATCATCTAAAGGTATAAATGTATGGGTGAGAATAGATCAGTATCCGCCCTAAAAGAATATGTTACATTTTCTCTTTTTATAATACATGAGAGAGCCACTTTAGACTCGGAGTAAATGACTCCAATGAGATTCGATCCCAGGACCTCTCGGCGGGTTAACCTAACCACTAGGCTAACTATCTATCTCACATTTTCTCTTTTTTGGGAATAGATAACTTCATTAAATGGTTTTCAAGTATTACAAGAAATTATTATAATTTGAATAAGAATAAATATCAATTTTTTTATTTCATCTTCTAACAATCTTTTAAGACATTCAAATTGTGTCATAAATAAAATTAAAAAAGAAATAATTAACTTTTTTTAATATATTTAAAAACCACGACTTATTTTAATTTCAATAATATTCAACCTCATTACTTTATGGTTTTTATGAAAAGTAATGATATATACTACCCAAATACTATACAATGACGTGGCGTGAATTGGTTGGTTATAAATCGTTAATTAGATCAAGAAAATAAATAGATTAGCGATTTATAGTCAACCAATTCACGCCACGTCATTAAATGGTATTTACGTGGTATATATCATTACACCTTTATGAAGTAGTCTAACCACTAGATTAACTATATATATTTTTTTCAAAACTATTAACTTATTTGGATATCACGATAACTGATAAAAGAATTACACATAGATATATGATAATAATTGTTATTCTATAATTTTAATGGATTATCAACTAAAAAATAATATAAAAATATGTTTGATACAAAATATTATTTAAAATAACCAATCATCTAAAAAATCATATTAAAATTAATACTAAGAAAAAAAAAGTCATATATAGTAATTAGGCTAAAAATTCATTCGTTTTCCTTTCTTTTGTATTGAGGAAAAGTTATCTATTCATTTTTTTGGAGGGTTTTACTTTCGAAGGTCCAAAGGTATAGGGTCTTTATATTTTAAGTTCTAAACCCAACTATCTTTGAAGTAGTCTAACTAGAATAGGTAAAATACCAAACTATCTCTAAACCTTTTACCTACAGTGAAAACCCCAATACCCACCCCCAACCCTATTAATCAGCTGGCTGCAAAACCCACCCCTATGAAACCCTTCCCTTCTTTCTCTTCTCTCTCTAAACAACCAACCCACCGCCACCTTCAACACATTCACCACCACCACCGAACCACCCACCTTCATCAGCATCACCGAACTTGTCACCCCTCACCTTCATCACTATCAACGAACACCTACCCTCACCCTCACCTTCATCACCATCACCGAACCCCTCACCCCCACCATCTGTGGCCTCACCACCATTATCATCACCAATGTATTCATCACCCCCACCTTGATCATCATCACCACCACCATCTTCATCACCCCCACCTTCATCACCTTCATCACCCCCCTCTGCACAGATCTCACATTCACCACCATCATCACCACCTCCCTTTGCACAGATCTGACCTTCATCACCATCACCACCCTTGGAGCACTTGAAGACCGTCGCCTCTCTGGAGCAGTGGAAGACCACAGTTGTTCGTCACGAAGTCACACTCCTCCATCGCACCAAGCCGCGCTCCTCCCTAGCACCAGCAAACCACCCTACTCTGGTCACCTTCCCAGCGCCTCGCAGAAGAAAACCACCCCCAACTTCATATCGCCATTGTCGGGCCTCACCATCTCAGATTTGACGTTCATATCGCTGCTCTCCTGCACACACCAGATTTCACCTACAAAACTCCGATTGTGTCACAGTTCGTTCTCAAGCGCGAAGGGTTTTTTTTTTTGATTTCATTCCTGATGGGGCCTGCCCCAATATTGTATTTGTATATGATGGGGCCAGCCCAAGATAGTTGTTGTTGCAAATGGGGCCAGCTTGTGTCGTGTGATGTATATTTGATCCAAGAGGTGTTTTTTATTATGTTTTGTGAATGTTTTTTGTTCCTACGGGATACAACCCTATAATAGGTAAGTTGCAATTTTTTGGGCCATGGGTAATGTTTGTTATTAGGGGCATGGGTACAGCCCCATTTTGTGAAGTGAATTGGAATGGGCTGGCAACCAAACTGTTCTTCCTTATGGGTCCAGTCCGTAATGTGTTTTGTTCGTGATAGGGCCAACCTCTTTTAGAGTATGAATGACTTCATCAAAAAATAAACAAACTAAAAGGCCATGACAACGGGTACGGGTCTGTAAACCAAACAATCAAAAATATTGATAAAAACTATTATTTATAGTTACTAAGAATTTCTAAAAAAAAAGCTTATTTTTATATATTTTTTGGATTTTTAAAACCTTTTGATTGATAAATTCCAAAAAAGAAAAAAAAAATTAAAATTAAAAATAAATTAAAAGAATTTAAATTTGATTTATAACAAATAAAGATATATTTATTTATTCATTATTAATATTTGAAATTAGATAATATTTCATAAAAAAATAATTAAACTGATATTTTAAAAATTAAAATTTATTATAATTATGATTTCAATTATTATTTTTGAAACGTAGTCCAAAAAAAGCTATTATCTTTAATCTAATAGTATAAAATTCGAAATTCATAAACAACTTCTTCTTTTACAATTTTTGATGAGAAATTTATCTTCGTACCATTCTTTATCAATATCATCTGACCATACCATATATATTTGGGACCATGAGCACTTCTATCAAATACAAATTACATTTGACCATTTAAATTATATTAAACTTTCAATATATTCTCGTAAAGGACAGGGTCAATTTTATTTTTCTTTTTCCAGTAAAAAATGAGGAAAAAACGGGTAAGTTTCTTTTTCTTTTCCAGCCATGGAGAGCGGAACGGGAGCATAAATTATTTTTTCTTTTCTAATGATGGGTCTCCTAAGGGTAAAAAAAAATTTAAACACAAACAGGGATATGTCTATTGAGTATTGATACAATGATGTTACATTGTTTTTTATTTTTGTTATTTAATTATATTATTATTTCGTACTCTCTTTCTCACTACTATCATGTTCCATCCTCCACCACCACTATCATTCTTCTTTCTTCCACCATCACCCTATATCATTAATTTATCTTTTTTAGTCGAAATACATATCATTTGAAATTCCATTACTAAAAGATAAGTTAGAAAAATATATAAAACTTTTATTATATGTACTTATAATGTAATTTTGTAATTTAAAGATATTGTGGGCAATTATTCAAAAAATCATATAAAAGAGTATATAAGATTTTAAGATGATGATACGATTTATCCTGTCAAAAGTTTTGAGAGTTTAAAATAATATGTTAAAAAAATATTAAATAATATGTTGCACATATTGTAAGATTTAATGTGCAATAGTATGTTTGGAGGGAGAGAATTGAAAAAAAAGAAAATGAATAGAAATGATTTTTTATTTTTTACATTGTTTGTATTAGAAAAAATTTATAAAAAAAAAAGAAAAGGAATCATTCCAAAAACCACTCAGGTAACCTTATATATTAATCATTCCAGATTAAAGTCAAATAAAGAGAAAAGAATTTTATTAAAGATTAGAAATTAAAATTAATTTTTTATTTTCTTTTTTTTTTGTATCATTTATTTATAAAAATTTATAATCCAAACAATTTTTTTTTATAGTTTTTCTTATCTTTTCCTTTATTACTTTTTTCCTCTCAAATACAAACAGACCCTAAGAAACTAATTTTCTTTTTGATATCATGGGTGTCCGGGCCAACTTTCACGTAATACGACTAATCTCATAGGAAATATACACACCTCCCCATGCATATTTGCAGGTTAATCAGAACTAGGTTACCCATGTTCAGGGAGGGGATTCGAACCACCTAGATAAGAGACAAGATCCTGACCATTGAGTTAACCCCAATGGTTCTAAGAAACTAATTTTTTTGTGATTCGTGTCTGTGATGAAATTTGTCTCATCACAGTGTGAATATTTTTTTGACCCCCAACTCCAGTGCTATTTAAGAAAAAAATGACTCCCGCTACCACCCACTCCTATCTTGGGATAGAAATTTATCTCCCCCTCTTTTCTTCCCGGTTGAAAAAGAAAACAAATATGTTTACTTTTCTACACCTTTACTGGAAAAGGAAAATAAAATTACCACCACCCTACCCCACCCCACCAACACCTCCTTGCTGGAAAGGAAAAAAATGATTTACCACCCCAGCCTTCGTGTTTTTTTCTCTTAGAAAAGAAAAAAGTTACCCCCCCTCTTTTACTCCACCGCGACGTACCCTTTGTTGGAAAAAGAAATAAAAATCTACATCCCTGACTGAAAAGGGGGGGAGGTATAAATTAAGTTTAATTTAAAGAAAAAAAAATTATCTTTTTTTTATTAGTTATCTATCTGATGATTAATAGAGGCTAACAAGAGATAAGTGTGGGTAGTCTATGGTTAGAGCAATGTTATATATCATCCCTATTTGCTTTATCCTTATTTCACCTCCTATGTGGTACACTATGTGACATTAAACAAAAGAGAGATAAAGTAATTAATTAAGAGAGAAAAAATATTTGATTGGTTTTTAAAACTTCAACGTAGGAGGTGATATAGAGGTAAAACAAAAAAAGGGTGATATATATCTTTACTCTAATTTATTTATCTGATACTTTTAAGACTATTTCATAGAAGATTTTCCTTTAAACAAAATAAAATAAAATGAAATTAAGACAACCAAAAAAAGAAATTCCCTTAAGATCAAACAATATTCACAAGATTGCAAAGGTTTGCAAATATCCTTCAAGACGTCCCAAATTTATCCCACCAACACAAATTCATTACCTAATTTTTTTTTTGTATATTGACTATATTTATATCAATAATGTGGATTAAGACTCAGAAAACAACAAATGCACCGATCACTGAATTCTAAGCCTGTTAGATTAAAATATCTTGACTAAAACTTTTTAACTTTTTTTCTCTCTTAAAAATATGCAAAGTAAGAGTTTAGATGTAAGTTTTACTAATAATGGCTCTTCTATCATATGTATGATCAGAAAGAAAGTTTGTATAAGGCATGGTTAATTATTTTTCAGTCGAATCATATCAAGCAGAAGTCCTACGAATTTTGCTCAAAAAAATATAGTTAGTTTTCTTTAGTAGAATCAACGGTTCAAGCAAAACTCTAGGAATCGTTCAAACATGTAAAATGACATAACTTTTAAACTAACAAAGTGGTGATAGAAAATGATAATGAGAAGATTCACAACACTAATTAGAGATTGAAAATCTATTAAAAAATTTAAAATTCGTGTAATATTATTAAAATTATTTATGGTTTTGTTTAAATTGTATAACCTCATTTTTTTCTCTTGTTAAACAAAAATTCAACGATGCTCTTAATTGGATTGTCAAATAATTGGCAAATTATTTGGTAACTGGCTTACTACCCTAATTAGCTAAGTTTCTAAAGTGCAAAAAATTCCTTAATGGGACGGATCAATTATTTTCTGCTTGTAACCATATTTTAGTATTTATAATATGTGTCTCTTTGGAAAATAGATGAAGCAATACCTATAAATCTTTATATAAAATTAGACGTACATATCTTTTTCTTTTTTTTCCAAAGACTTACATATCAAACTGTCATAATACCACCGTATCCACAATAAAAAAAAGTTAACTCCAGTAATTCACATATTGTTCTCAACCCAATCTCTAAATGTTACCGTGACTTGTTGACAAAAAAGAACAAAAAATGTTACCGTGACAAGAAATATCACATATTGTTTTGGAGACACTACAAACTGATATTCCAGAAAGTGATTGTCACTTTTGGTTAAAATAAATAAAATTAGAACCCTTTGGTATTATTAGAAAGTTAGCAAAAAAAATGTGAGCCTAAAATGGTTGGTTTGATTGCTTCATCCCCCACTCCAATTCCCTGTTCCTAAGACGAATCAAGAAAGAGAGAAGAGTCTTTATGAAATTGGATGCTTATTATCTGATAACAAGCATTAATATTTTTTCAAGCATTATTGACTTCTGTGGTACATAAGTTAGACTAGTATTATAGGTCTCAAAATAATTGTTGTCATTAAAGTTGTTGAAATGGATAAAGTTGTAACAAAAATAAAAATGAGGTTACCAAAAAAATTGAGCTGAATCGCGAACCAGGTCGTTTCCTTTAAAATGTTTTACACCTCTATCATAGATGGTAAAGGACTGTAGATCTTGTCATGCGCAGAATATATCTAACACAAAATCACTGTATCGAACTTTCACTGTGGTATAAAAGTATGAAAACTACACCAAAATATAGTATATTGCTAAAATAGTCAGAATACTTCAACTAGAAAAAATAATATTTTTTTCTATTGTTTCTTCGGTGTAATGTAGCTAAGGCTTTAATTTATAGAAAAATATCGACGATTTTTTCTTGTTCGAAAAAATTATCAACGGTTACAAATGCTAAAAATAAGGAACTTGTACTGTCACATAACATCGTACCCCTACAAAATAGTGTAAGAGTGGATAGCTTGAAAGTAGGTAACAACCTACTTCTTTCTTAACTCATAAAAAACACTATATAATAGCTAGAAATAGGAAACATACACACGTCAACATTCTTTTGTTTTAACTCTAGAATATATTGGCTAAAAAATAAGAAGGGATATTTTCTTTTAGGATTAATGCCCAAAATCACCCCCTCCCCCCCACACCCCCTAAATTAATTTTAATTCTTGTTCAACACAGCTGTCATTTATTCTTCCATAAAAAATACCGTACATTTACATTTTTCCTTTTTAGCCCTTTTATGTTACCGCCACTGTCGACCTTACGTTTTTTTTACTACATTCGTTGTTATATAGACAAAATATACATAGAGACTTATATTCTAAAGAACAAGAATACAAATCACCATGAAAACCTTGATCATAAAAGCATCCGAGCGGTTAGAATTCAACAAAATTTGAATTACACAATTCTTCTTCAATTAAATTATTATTTATTAATACAATATACATTACATTAATTTATAAGGTTTTGAATTCTTGACGCTAGCTACGCTAAGCTTGTAATTACTGTTGCTCTCCAAAAGCAAAGATGATATTCTTCATTATAACAAACTAAAATATTATATGTATATAATAATTAAGAAAGAATAAGAAGATTAATAGGAGGTTTGCTTCCTGGTCATTTGGACCTCACTTGTAACAAAAAAGAAGATTAGTGCTTAAGTAATATCATACATGGTAATCGTTGCTTAAGTCTACCATAGGCATCTTTAGAACATATTTGTATAACGTGTTTTCGACATGTTATAGGCTTGAAAAATAGTTTGAGTTTTGGGAAAATTACTAAAACTTAGATTCTGAGTTTTAGAAAAATTTCAAAACTGAAACCGTTTTGCTTTTTTTGTTTCATTTTTGCATTTTTGTTTTATTTTTGCATTTTTGATGTATTTTAATTATTTTGTAGTGTTTGTGAATAACAAACAATAAGTATATATCTTAGAATATGATATATATATATATATATATATATATATATATATATATGTTTGTGGATTACAGAACAAAATGCTAGCAAAAAAAAACAGTTTGAGTTTTGGCAAAATTCTCAAAACTCGGATTCTAAGTATTGGAAATTTTTCTAAGGGTTTGTTTGGATTAAAGATGGATTATTTAGTAAAGAAAAGGAAAGAAAGGTTTAGTAAAGGATAGGAGGGGAGAGTATTAGATCTTGTTTGGATTGGATAAAAATAGAGAAGAGGATTTTATTAAATGATTATACATATACATATATATATATATATATATATATATATATATATATATATATATATATATATATATATATATATATATATATATATATATATATTTGGTGTTTGGATTAGAAGAATAATGAAATGAAGGAATTCTTTTTATACCTAAATGACTCATATACCCCTAGTAAGATAATTTATAAATATAGAATAAGGATAGTTTAGACATTACACCATAATAAAAGAATAATTTCTTCCTAATGACACCAAATTAAAGGGATTGAAATATAGGTTATGAAGGGACTGTAAGAATACTTTAATAATCTTTCCTCTCTAATTATTTCTAATCCAAACAAAGGATGAGATTGTTATTATCCTTTAAATACAATCCCATCCCTCCTAATCTCCAAATCCAAACACGCCTTAAAACTCAAACTTTTTTTTTTTGCTTTTTTTTTTCATTCTTGATATATTTTATTTCTTTTTTTGTGTTTATGAATAACAAAAAATAAGTATTTATCATAAAATGTGATATATACCATATGTTTGTGGATTACAAAATAAAAATACAACATCGAAAATAATGATACTTTAAAATTTTAGAAAATTCTCAAAACTCAACTTTTTGAGTTTTAGAAAAATTCCTAAACTCGAACGGTTCTTCTTTTTTGCTTCATTTTTGCATTCTTGATATATTTTAATTTTTTTACTGTTTGTGAATAACAAACTATAAGTATATATCATAAAATATGATATTGATGTCTCCCTAATTGTTCTTATTTTCGACCCTTGGGAGACATCATTTTTGGTGTTTATTTGACTATTTAGATAGACTTTTGGACTAAATATGCAATAATATGATTTTCCTCTTTTATTTCTGGCATTTTTGATTTATTAAGCTTTTGCGCGTAATATTGGTATTTTTAGTGAAGATTTTACAGGTTTTAGATGTTAGCTAGAAGAGGAATCCGAGGAGAAAGTCAAAGATCGCGATATAGAGTCAAGACTTGAAGATAAATCCCGAAGATATTATTTTTAGAGCTGAAAATCCATTTTCCAGGCTATAGATTGCTGATTTCGAGGTGCTTAAGAGATGATTTAGCCGCTGACCTTTGAAGAGAAAACATTCCTTATCGAGTTACGGAACTTTAGCAACTGGAATGAGGTCAATCGGAGTTGTAACGCATCGGGAAAAGCCGTTTTAGTGAAGGTGTATCAGCAGTTACGGGATTTTGGGCTTAGAATTTGGGCTTGGACATTTAATTATTGATTTATTCCTAAGTCCAAGCCCTAATCCGTTTTTAACATTATAAAAGGGCTTTAGACCTCTATTTTCATACACTCTTCATATCTTTTTCATAATACAACATACGCTTAAGAGTCAGACACCAGAGAAGAAGCTAGAGGCAGGAAGAGAAGAAGCAAGAGCTGGAGACGGTCTATATCTCCACTTCTCAGCCAATTCAATTCCGTAATTAGGTTCTTCTATTTTATTCTGTAAAACATGTTGAACCTATTTATTTCTTTAGTTTTTATCTTTTCAATTATTATGAGCTAAACTAATTTAGTGCTTGAGAACGCATAATGGGTTAATCCCAATTTGATTTCGTTTTATACATTTGGATTTGGGATTATTATTATTTAAATCAAATTGGGTGAATTGTATTTTTCTTTAATTTGAGCTTTATCTACTATAATTGACGTAATTAACCAATCATAGGTTTTAGTATCTAGGCTATTCCAATTAGTGGCGATTGGATCACCTTGACGGGGGGTTTAGGTACCGAACTAGTTAATGAATGTAGGTTAGAAATTATTGACTCTGACGAGCTTAATTAAACCTATGGCCTATTGGGTAATTTGAACTTAAACACTTGAGAGTGGACTATAATCACCCTGACGGGGTTTGTAGCATTTGAGAGTTGCTCCTTAGTCCACCCTGACGGGGGTAAGGAGATTTTAGAATCCCGACCAATACAAATTTACCGATTTGTCCCTTAAACAATGTATGAAATGAATGATAGTTAGGTAAACCCTTGCGCCTCTCAAGTACTACCTGCTCTTACTTGCGTATCACTTTTATTTACTTGCGTCTTAGTTATTTATTTACATTTTCGCATTAGTCTTTCATTCCTTAGAATTAATACAAAAACCAAACAAATATATTATTGTCTTTTATTTTCATAAGTGCATCAATCACTACTTGCTAAACATTGTGATCAACCATTCCGTCCTTGGAACGAATCTGATTTATCAGAATTACTACTTGGGACAACCGTACACTTGCGGTTGTGGTTCGATTATTATTTACATTTATTTTAGAACACACAAAGGACCACCAAGTTTTTGGCGCCGCTGCCGGGGACGGTAGCGTGTGACCACGGTGTTTATCCTTTAGTGATAGTTGCATTTATTTTTATTTTTGTTTTTATCAGTTTTACGCTTTTTGCTTGTTTAGTTTCTCAGGTTTTTAAGTTTGGTGTATGCGAAGGAGACTCTTTAAGGATCTAGAGCCAACACCTCCGATCCTTAATAATCCAGAATCATTAATCAGACTTGCTAACAAGAGAAGGAAAGAACAAGAATCCTTAGAAGTAGAAGAATTAATTCACCAAATGGAGAACGTTAATATTCAGAACAATAACGGACAAGCTCAAATCGTGATGAATCAAGATCCTTGGTTTACTAATGGCCCACGAGAAGTCCCATTCCGTGCCCCTGCTATAGGAGTAGGTGCTCCAGATATAAATGTTCCGAAGTTTCGTCCAGATCCGGGTATGATAGCTCAATTCCAAAACTTTGGAAATTTTCGTGGTAGAGTTGGAGAAGATCCTCTTAGAGCGATACAGAAATTCAAACAGATATGTGATTCTTACATCACACAAGGAGTTTCAAAAGAACAGATGTACTACGCTGTGTTTAAATTTTTTGTTATTGATGGAGCAAGCGAATGGCATGATACACAAGATCCGACACAAATAACCAATTGGGATCAATTAGAAGCTGCGTTCTTCGACAGGTATTATCCGAGTAATATGAGATTAGATGCTGAATTAGAGTTGACTAATTTCCGTCAAGAATACGATGAAACTGTGGGTAAGAGTTGGACAAGATTTCAGATGTGCTTACGTAGAGTCCCCAATCATGGCTTTTCAGAACAACAACAATTAAAAATATTTTATAGAGGCCTTGATGGGACTTCAAGAGAGAAATTGGATATGCTATGTGGTGCAGGTTTTCTTCAAGTTCAACCCGCTCATGCAAAGATCATCTTAGAGAGAACAGTCAAGAATGAAGTTGGGTGGAGTTCAGTAAGAACACCAGTTAGAGGAGGAATCAATAATGTTAATATCGAAGAAAAGTTTGCTACGCTAGAGACAAAGCTTCAAACCACACTAGAACAACAACTGAGACAACTTACTCTAGCCGTGAAAGAAGGTTTTTCGAACAAAAGAGGTGAGGTAAAGGTTGCACAAGAGGTATATGGATGTGAGTATTGCGGTGTCAATGATCATAGTTGGGAAAATTGTCAAAACAACCAAGAATCCGTGATGTTCGTGTCCAATAGAGGTAACTTTAATTCAAGTGGTAATGGATATCAGCCTAACAGAAACCATCCGGGGTTTCAATACTCAAATCCTGATGCGGCAGCAAATCCTACTTATGCGTATCAACCGCGTCCCCAAGGTAACAACTACAATCCAAGACCACACAACAATTATCAAGGAGGACAGAATCAAAATTATGTTCAGAGACAAGCTCCTCAAGACAATTATGATGACACAATGAATCAGAAAGCCTTACCTGCCCATCCACAAGAAGGAGTTAACCTTCAGAAAACAGTTGAAAGTTTAATCGCTCTCCAGACACAAGCTATGGAACGTCAAAACGCAGCATGGGAACGTCAAAACGTAGTTGAAGCAAATATGAAAATATTCCAGAATCAGCTAAGTCAAATTAATAAACAGTTGAATCAACGTCCACAAGGACAACTTCCTAGCGATACTGAGAATCCAATCCAAATCGAAGATTGTAAAGCTATTACTCTCAGAAGTGGTAAGAACCTTCCTCCACCTCCTTTTCCGATTACGAAAGAAAAAGAAGTTAGAAAAGAAAAAGAGGTGGTGACTGAAGATAAAGAAGTTGAAGTAGAAGAAGTGGAGAGGCCTAATGAAATTCCGAAGAAGAAAGATGATACTATAATAAGCCGTCCTCCTCCACCATTTCCATCAAGAGTTCAGAAGAAGGGTGATATGGCTGATTATCAAAAATTCTTTAACAAGGTAAGAGGTCTTAGCATAAATATTCCGTTGTTAGAAGCTATTAGAGATGTACCCAAGTATGCTAAGTTTCTGAAAAGAGCCCTCACCAACAAAAGGCCGTATTGCGATAATGAGATGATTGGTCTTCCTGAAGAATGTAGTGCCATTTGTCAAGGTAAATTACCTCCAAAGTTAGTTGATCCTGGGAGCTTTACAATTCCGATATCTATTGGTAATGAGTGGAGAGGTAAGGCACTATGTGATTTGGGTGCAAGCATAAATCTTATGCCCAAATCTATCTTTGATAAGCTTAATATTAAAGCAAGACCCACTTCTATGGTCTTGCAAATGGCGGATCGATCTCTTGCACATCCGGAAGGCCGAATTGAAGATGTCCTCGTTAAGGCAGGTACGTTAATTTTTCCCGCTGATTTCGTTATACTTGATTACGACGCGGATAGGAATGTCCCCATCATTTTGGGAAGACCATTCCTAGCCACGGGGCGTACTTTGATTGATGTAGAAAACGGCGAAATGATCATGAGAATCCAAGACGAGGAGATGAAGTTTAATGTGTTTAGACCTATGAAGTTTCCGGATTCCAATGAAGAATGTTTTCGTGTAGATGTAATGGAACCGGTAAGAAAAGAGCCAATTAATGTTGTGGAAACCTTAGGGGTGGAGGAAAAAGAACTAAGAAAGAAACCACCGATCAACGTTCCTCCAAATCCTAAGAGAAATCCACCACCCAATCTTGCGAAGAAGAAAGAAAAATCACGTGTCACGAAGGTTCCGAGGGAACCTAAGAAGGAAAGGAAGAAAAAGGAGTTTAAAGCAGGCGAAGAAGTTGCTATGAAAAAGCCTAAACCTCCTCCAAAGACATGTGAATCAAAAATCTCTTGGCTAGGACCATTCGTGGTTGCAAAGGTTATCTCAGATAAACTAGTGGGCATAAAAGCTAAGGGATGCAAATTTCGAGTTGCAAATATTGACAACCTCACTCACTGCTGGGGAGGTTATGTCAATGACTAGAGAATGAGGTAACCCGTCGAGCTTAACGACGTTAAACAAAAGCCATTTCTTGTATATTAGTTTAAGTATTTCAATTTCGTAGTTTAAAGTAGTTTGATTTTCGTTAATTTAGTGTTTATTAGTGAGAAATGAGGAAGGGTGTTTGTTTTTGATGATTTCAGGGGGATAATGGTCATGAGTTTGGGGTCAAAATGAGGAGAAAACGAAAAATTATGGAGTCCACAGCAGGTTTGACCGGCTAGCCGGCGGAGACGCCGGCATACCGGCCAAAACGCTGAAGACCCCCAAACTCTCTGACCATTGCGTCAGCGATGACGCAGCATTGCTGCGTCACCATTCGCGCCAGCGAGAAATCCACCGGCATACCGGCGAATCCGCCGGCTAGCCGGCCAAAGAGGAAGGAGTTTCTGGTCCTTGCGTCAGCGACGACGCAAGGTTGCTGCGTCTCGAAATGCGCCATCGCGTATCCGCCGGCTAGCCGGCCGAAGAAGCTGGAATTTCTGATCACTGCGTCAGCGACGACGCAAGAGGCTTGCGTCAGAGGTAAAAAAAAAAAAAAAAAAAAAAAAAAAAAAAAAAAAAAAAAAAAAAAAAAATTCGCCGACCTCTCGGCCGGTATACCGGCGAATCCGAAGGCATACCGGCCAGCTGTTACGAGAGGCGGTTTTAACTTCATTAAACCTAGTTTTTTGCATCCTTTCCAAGCCAAACCCTATAATCCGAATTCTCGCCTCCTGCCACTCCTAAAATCATCATCAAAACAACATCATACCACCAATCCTTCCCTCTAAACATCATCCAAGATCACAATCAAACCATTAAACTTCCAAAATACCAAAGCTTCACACTTTAATCCGAAGTTTTCTTTCACCAAAGCTAAAATTAATCCATAATTCAAACCCAAACCTTCAAGAACACTAAAATCACAATTTTATCCAAACCTTTTGAGGGTCTTGAAGCTTTGAGTTTGGGGTCATCGGAGATGACCATGAAGGTTGGAAAAGGTACGAAGAACGTGGTGAAGAAAGAGAATTGGGTATTGAGGAAGATTTTCTTAGAAGAGATGATGCTTAGAGGGCAAGTAATAAATGAAAACGTGGGAAATTTGAAGAAGTTCGAGGTAATGAAGAACACTTTAAACGCAAACATTGATGAAGAAGAATTCAAAACCTCAACTTGGACACAACACCGACACCAGCCTCGCGCTGGTTCAGATACGTTTTCTTTCCCTTCTCATTTAGTGTAAATTATTTTATTGCTTTGAGTCTTTTCGAGTCGTGGGGACACGACTCATTTTTGAGTTTGGGGTGGGGTTCGTTGCCTCATCCCAGTTTTTATGTGTTATGTGTTTTATTTGCTTTCAATAAAAATAATTTTCGGAGTTGCGTTTGACTATAGAAGATTTTAAATGTCCTTTTAAGCATACTCTTGATGAATCAATGATAATAAATAGTGGACTTTAGGGATTGATATAGAACGCACTTACAATTGCATGCGAACATAGGTAATTAATAGGAAAAATTAATGAACAATGCAAATGAAGTAAGCTTGTACTTAAGGAATATGTTTGGTGTGTAGAACGTGAAATCCTAATTAGTAGAGAACCCACCTAGATATGAACTAAAAACAAGCTATGTACTTAGGAAAATGATAGGGGCAGTTCTTTGTTAGCCATTTGTGCCCTTTTTAGCCTTCTATCCCTTGTATTAATTATTATCCGTCTTAGCCCACTTTGAGCCTTTAGCCTTTTCTTTGTAGCCACGATATAAGCCATTATCCCTTAGATTATTAGGCATGACCATATGACCCGCACTTGAATCACAATCCTGAGACATGTCTCGAGCTTGAGTTTGGGGTGGTGGGACCACATATGGGGAATTAAATGGGTAGGGATCGATGTGCTTTGTATTGTAGCACAATTGCAGATGATATATACTTGTAACCCTTTGCCGGGAATGAAGAAAAATGAAAAAGAAAGAAAAAATGAAAAAATTTGAAAAATCATACAGTAGGAACCGGGAACCCGGATTCGTCAAAACCGGGAACCCGGTTTGCTTCTGTACAAAAAAAAAAAGAGAAAAAGAAAAGAAAAATACATATGAATAAAACATCCGGCAAAGTGGAATTTTTTCTGAAAATCATTTTGTTTATAGTGGGTAGACATGGGACGCTAAATTGTTGCGTATATGGGTGAGTGAGAACATCTTTTGAGCGTTAACTCAAGCTCGAGGACATTGTTGATGGTAAGTGAGGAGAGAGCCACAAGCTCACTTCAAATTTACCAAATATACATCCACACCCGTCCTTAAGCCAATATTATAACCGAAGACCTCGTGATTCCTAAGTGCATAGTGAATTTATGATTCTGTTAATAGGGAATATACTAGGTGGAGCCTTCAAAGCGAGTTAGGATTAATGACCACCCTATAGCCATCATACAGAGATGAGTACAAGTGTAACCTTCAAGCATTGCGACTTTAATTTTATGATTGAGATTATTTATGTTTGATGTTGCATGATTAGTGTATGTGTATATTAGTTTCTAGAGTTTGCTATATGAGATTTATTTTGAGAATTGCTTTAGGGTTTATTTGCTAGCTTCTACTTGTTTATACGCTTACTTCTACCCCTTTGTTTTGTTTTACTTTGTCGGGACGACAAAGGTTTGAGTTGGGGGTCTTGATGTCTCCCTAATTGTTCTTATTTTCGACCCTTGGGAGACATCATTTTTGGTGTTTATTTGACTATTTAGATAGACTTTTGGACTAAATATGCAATAATATGATTTTCCTCTTTTATTTCTGGCATTTTTGATTTATTAAGCTTTTGCGCGTAATATTGGTATTTTTAGTGAAGATTTTACAGGTTTTAGATGTTAGCTAGAAGAGGAATCCGAGGAGAAAGTCAAAGATCGCGATATAGAGTCAAGACTTGAAGATAAATCCCGAAGATATTATTTTTAGAGCTGAAAATCCATTTTCCAGGCTATAGATTGCTGATTTCGAGGTGCTTAAGAGATGATTTAGCCGCTGACCTTTGAAGAGAAAACATTCCTTATCGAGTTACGGAACTTTAGCAACTGGAATGAGGTCAATCGGAGTTGTAACGCATCGGGAAAAGCCGTTTTAGTGAAGGTGTATCAGCAGTTACGGGATTTTGGGCTTAGAATTTGGGCTTGGACATTTAATTATTGATTTATTCCTAAGTCCAAGCCCTAATCCGTTTTTAACATTATAAAAGGGCTTTAGACCTCTATTTTCATACACTCTTCATATCTTTTTCATAATACAACATACGCTTAAGAGTCAGACACCAGAGAAGAAGCTAGAGGCAGGAAGAGAAGAAGCAAGAGCTGGAGACGGTCTATATCTCCACTTCTCAGCCAATTCAATTCCGTAATTAGGTTCTTCTATTTTATTCTGTAAAACATGTTGAACCTATTTATTTCTTTAGTTTTTATCTTTTCAATTATTATGAGCTAAACTAATTTAGTGCTTGAGAACGCATAATGGGTTAATCCCAATTTGATTTCGTTTTATACATTTGGATTTGGGATTATTATTATTTAAATCAAATTGGGTGAATTGTATTTTTCTTTAATTTGAGCTTTATCTACTATAATTGACGTAATTAACCAATCATAGGTTTTAGTATCTAGGCTATTCCAATTAGTGGCGATTGGATCACCTTGACGGGGGGTTTAGGTACCGAACTAGTTAATGAATGTAGGTTAGAAATTATTGACTCTGACGAGCTTAATTAAACCTATGGCCTATTGGGTAATTTGAACTTAAACACTTGAGAGTGGACTATAATCACCCTGACGGGGTTTGTAGCATTTGAGAGTTGCTCCTTAGTCCACCCTGACGGGGGTAAGGAGATTTTAGAATCCCGACCAATACAAATTTACCGATTTGTCCCTTAAACAATGTATGAAATGAATGATAGTTAGGTAAACCCTTGCGCCTCTCAAGTACTACCTGCTCTTACTTGCGTATCACTTTTATTTACTTGCGTCTTAGTTATTTATTTACATTTTCGCATTAGTCTTTCATTCCTTAGAATTAATACAAAAACCAAACAAATATATTATTGTCTTTTATTTTCATAAGTGCATCAATCACTACTTGCTAAACATTGTGATCAACCATTCCGTCCTTGGAACGAATCTGATTTATCAGAATTACTACTTGGGACAACCGTACACTTGCGGTTGTGGTTCGATTATTATTTACATTTATTTTAGAACACACAAAGGACCACCAGATATATATATATATATATATATATATATATATATATATATATATATATATAGAGAGAGAGAGAGAGAGGGGGGGGGGGGGGGGGGGCGACACCTCACTTTAAAAAGTGAGGTAGCGCCTTTTAGTATATAAATGAATAAAAAACAGTCGTTCAAAGAAAGATACAAACTCTTATATTCTTGAACAAACTAGAGAGCTCCACCCGCTGCACTTCATGAACAAACTCGCCCTCATCCGGTTGTTGTCTTCCCAATCAACGATAACTACCGATATCCTGCAATTGCCGCCGCAACAACATTGTTTGATTATCAACGAGAACCGATATTCTTCAAAAACTACAAAACTTTTGAGGTAAATTATTTTTTCAATTAAAACCTAAATCTGAAATTAATAGGTGTAACATGAAGGGGATCGATGGCTGAGTTATATACCGGTCCCACGCTTGTTAGTAACCTTATTCAGTCTACTTTTTGTCAGTTTCATATTTTTCAAATTTTTCCTACAATTTCATGATTTTTTAGATTTTCCTTACTATGATTCCGCGGAATGCTCGGAAGCTGAAGATGAGGAGAAAATTCTTGAGAATTGAAATGCATCAACCACATTAGGAGATCGAGGTCGATACTAAAGGCTTTTAAGATGATGTATAAGGAACTGAAATTGAGTCAAAGTTTGAAATGTTTATACCTTTTCTCTCCCTTTCATTTATTCATCAGTAGTTCATTCATGAGTTGCTTTCTTAAACACTTATTGCCTAGTATTTGACAAAGGTTCTCGTACGAATTGTGTGAAAATTAGTTATAAATTTTAACTTAAGAGGAACCAAGTTTTTTTATTCATTAGTTATTTCTCCTGTAAATTTGTTATTTTATGTTGGCAGATAAACCCAGAAAAAGATAGGGAAGAAGTGCTAGCAACAACTCCAAAAGATGGGGGGATCAAGGGTTAAAAAGCTGGTAAGGGATTTTTGGAATGAAAGGGACTTGTAGCGCAATATTTTATCATATTATAGGGGTTTATAATGTGTATAATTGAGAATCTTTAGGAACGTTGTTGAAAATCTCATAACGTGCAATAATGTTTATTTGGCGGAAAAGAAATTGTTCGCTTAACAGCAGACACTTTAGCTGAAAAAGAGATCCTTAAACTAAGCTAGCTAGCAAAAATCTAAAGTGAAGGATTATCATGAACTATTATGTGAAGGTGTGATGTCTCCCTATTTTTGATATATTAATGTAGGTTTGAGACATCATTTTAGGTGAATACATGACTTATTTGATAGAATTTTATGAGTATTTGATCATATTGCACTTTCTCCCCTTGGAAATTGACTATTTGCTTTTCATGAGCTTTTGTGCATAAATTTGATTGTTTTTAGTGCAAAGTTAGTAGGTTCTTGAATTTCATGAAAGACCAATCCAAGGAGGAGAAGTGAGAATTAAAGTCTTAGGGTATTTTAGTGTGTTAGGAAGTACTTTTACTCGAGTTTCTATTTTTAGAGTGCACTTTCCTATTTCTATTTCTTGAATTATTAATTATTCTTTTTAAAGCATATGCGGTTTAATTATTTATTTAATGTGAAGCTTTAAAAGATATATGGTAATTACTTAGAGACCAAGTCGAGATAAAGAAGTTAAGGAAAGAAGGTTTACATGGAAATAAGAAGATTTAGGAAGGATATATGCAAAGAAGGAAAGGATAAAGCTGCCTTATGAATCTGAAATTCCAGCCACGTTTCAAAGACGAGTCTATAACTTAAGATTGGCTAGGAATTTGGGTGAGTGGTCTGCACCAATGGAAAGATCTTTACGAGAAAAGCGGTTTCATATATTAGAACACTTCAAACGGATAAGTATTGAATAAGATATGACCAAAACAAATCAGCAGCAGAATCTTACCTTTCCTAGATTTTAGGGCTACGAATTTAAGAGTTCTTGACTTGTCTTCCACTCCAAGTAAATTAGACCTAGGGTTCCCTAACACCTATAAATACACCCCTTAGCCTCCTCTTTTCACACACTTCAGAGAATTACACAAGAGGCTTAAGGTTTTCAAGTCAGAGCAAGAAGGCAAGGAGAAGCTAGTGTTGGAGGAGTCCTGTTCTTTTATCATCAGTCATCTTACCCTTTAGGTTATCAATTTATCTTTTGTATTTGAACATGAATTCCTTTTATTTTAATTTAGTTTTCCATTCCGTTATGAATTTCTTTAGTACTTGAGAATCGCTATATGGGTTGAACTTAATTCTATTTAATTTATGTTTTCTGAATTTGGGATTTAATGGTTTAAATTAGACTAGGTATTTGTGTTGATTATTATTTTGTTTTAATCACTAATTTTGAAGTCATGAATCAAACTTAGCTCATAGTAATTAGGCTATTCCATATAGTGGCGTATGGATCACCTTGACGGGGGGTTTAATTACAGACTTAGATAATAGACGCATAGTATCCGTTATTGACCCTGACGGGCTTAACTAACCATGCAGCCAATGAGGTAAATTAGTATTCATCTGAAAGTAGCTTATATACATCCTGACGGGGTTTGTAATACCGTAGGATAGCTCCTAAGTCCACCCTGACGGGGGTTAGGAGATATTAGAGTCCCGACTAGCACAATAATACCAGTTTAGCCCTTAAACAGAAGCATGAATTAGATAGGTTGGGTGAGACCCTTGCGAGGATCAAGTACTCTTTCTCTTCTGAAGTTTCAAGTCTCTTTTATTTTCTTTCTTTTATTTTCGTAGTTTATTTTCTTGCATCTTTTAATTTATAAAAACAAAACAAAAATCTTTACTTTATTTTTCTGTCAAGCAATTATTCTTACTTTTTGATTAATACCTGAGTTGTGTCTAATCCGTCCCTGTGAACGAACTTGTTTATCATATATTACTTGGACAACCATACACTTTCGGTTAAGTGGTTCCTTTATTTTCAGTTCTTAATTTATAAACACACCAGGACCCACCAACTTGATATTTGCATAAGTTCTCTCTAACTTTCCTAGTCTCTGAGGAACAAATTCTATTTATAATTAAAACTTGCATACGATCTGTGTTACTTGTAGTGAGTAACGTGTTTAGTCTAGGGTGTTTATTAGCACTATTTTATCACACCCTAGGCGAAACCACACCAATTGATCAAACAATGTCATCATCTATTCCTAAGAGAAATCTGAAGGTTGACATTGAACTCAAGACATTTGTAGAGGCGTATAGTTCATAAAATATCAACGCCCAAATACTTGAGATTGTGAATTAAGGGATTACACCGCAACAAGTTTTCATGCAAGTTATTCCAGAGAAAGAAGTGAGTGTAGAAGCCACAAAAGAGACTGTGGCTCATGTGAGAGAGTCTCGAGAAGAGTTGAAAGAGAGTTACCATTAAAGCTCAAAGATTCAGGAAGCTTTAATCTTCCTATTCAAATCAGTGGTATGCTAAAGGCGAAAGCCATGTGTGATGTGGGTTCGAGTGTAAATCTTATGCCCAAGTCTGTTTTCGATAGGCTTGGACACAAGAAGATATAAAAAGCACCCGTGAAGTTACAATTTGCGGATAACTCAATAACGAAGACATGGGAAACAGTGAAGGACGTTCATGTCCAAACAGGTTATATCACCATCCCTACTGACTTTGTTATACTTTATTATGATGCAGATAAGCAGGTTCGAATTATAGTTGGAAGGTCGTTCTTGGCCACAAGTCAAAGCATCATCAACTTCCAGGAGGGAACAATTACCCTTCATTTTATTAAAGACCCCTCTTGTGTTTCTTTACACTAGGGGACATTTTGCTTGTGTGGAATAAGTGTGTGAATCTTAGTATAGTGAATGTGACTCCTTACTATGTTATCTGCCATATTAATGATATTTCATTTCCTTATTATTTGGTTTGCGTTCATGTACCTCCTACTTATAAGGAACGTCTTCCTATTTATAATAAACTTTGTAAATAGAATGAGAATCATGATGACCCTTGGGTAGTTATTGGGGATTCTAACAACAATCTGAGATCAAGGGGAAAGTGTAATAGTGTACAGCCTAACCCCCAACACATGCTTAATTTTAACCTCTTTATCGCATCTACTTCTATATTTGAACTCAATTCTTACAGTAACTTTTATACATCGTCCAATTGGAAAATTGAGGATGACCTGTTAAAAATAAATCTAGACTGCTGATGTCTCCCTAAATGTTCTAATTTTATACCCTTAGAGACATCATTTTTGGTGTTTATTTGATTATTTAGATAGACTTTTGGTGCTAATATGCAATAATTCAATTTTCCTCTTTAGATTTTAGTATTTTTTATTTATTAAGATTTTGCGCGTAATATGGGTTGTTTTTAGTGAAAAGTTATAGGTTTCTAATACTAGCAAGGAGAGGAATCAAGAATAAAAGTCTTAGATCGTTTAAAGAAGTCAAAGGCGAGAAAGAATATCCCAAAGAGTTGACAAATTTGAGCTGAAAATCTGAAAGGCTGATGAATATTGCTGATTTCTAGCTACTTAAAGATGGAGTCAGTCTCTTCGTTGTAAAGAAGATTCGTACCTTATCGAGTTACGAAGAATTAGCAAGTTGAATGAGTCAATTCAGAGTTAAATTGAGAAAGTTACACCCGTGTTAGTGAAGGGTGTACAACAATTACGGGATTTGGACTAAGATAATGGACTTGGGCTTTTTAATATTTCACTAATTAACCTAAGTAAAAGCCCTAGTCCCATTTTAGCACTATAAATAGGCCTTTAGACCTCATTATTCAGCACCTCTCATTTTATTCTTCAAATTAAATCATCATCGGAAGAGAGTGTCCAGAGAAAAAGTCAGAAGCAAGGAAAATGAGAAAGCTAAGAGTTAGAGAAAATCATCTTCTCCAAATCACAGCCAAACCCAATTCCTAATTAGATTCTATCTTTTATTTCTATAATTTGTAAACATGAACTCTCTTACTTTTAATTTCTTAGTTTTTACGATTATGAGCTAAATTCAATTGGTACTTGAGAATGCATTAATGGGTTAAGCCCAATCTATTTCATGCTATGTTTTTGGTTTTGGGATTATTGTAATTGAAATCGAATTGGGTAATTAATCTTTTTCATTAGTTTGCATTTATCAACTATTATTGAAGTCATAATCAACAATAGGAATTAGTATCTAGGCTATTTCATAAAGTGACATATGAATCACCTTGACGGGGGGTTTAGGTACAAAACTAATTAATGAATATAGGATAGAAATTATTTGACCTTGACAGCTTAATTAATCCTTTGGCCAATTGGGTAATTAGACTTTAATCATTCGAAGGTGGACTATATTCACCCTGACGGGGCTTGTAGCACCTAAGAAGAGCTCCTTAGTCCACCCTGACGGGGGTAAGGAGATAATCAAATCCCGACCAATATTATTTACCGAATTCGTCCCTTAAACAATACATGGAATGAATAGATTTAGGTGAAATCCTAGCATTGCTCAAGTACTGCCTCTCATACCTTGCTTCTAGCTATTTTATTTACTTGCGTCTAGCTTAATATTTACTTTAATTTAGTCTTTTAATTATTTGTCTTAGCTATAGAAAACAAAACAAACATTCTTAAAACTATTTACTTGCTTTACGTGCAATTAATCACTTTTTGATAAGCATCAGAGTCAGCCAATCTGTCCCTGAGAACAAATCTGTTTATCACATATATTACTTGGGACAACTGTACACTTGCAGTTGTGGTTCTCTATTCCTTATTGCATTATTTTTAGAACACACAAGGGACCACCAACTGCGCTTTAGTATGCACATAATGGAGTGCCAATTACCCTACTGCAACAGTTTCTGTACCCCTAGCCGTGGGATCAGATCATTCCCCTCTGTTATTATTTTCCAATGGGAGGAATAGATCGTCAGAAAAATTCTTAAAATTTGAAACTCTGTGGCGTAGAGGGGTAATTCAATAGACGTGGGGAAATCCTGGAAAGAAGGAGTCCCTAGACGTTTTCCTTAGTAAGATAAATGATACTTCAACTACGCTGATCAGGTGGAGTAAAAACACTTCTCCTAATAACAAACTTTGAATCAAGGAGCTGGAACAGGACTTACCAGAATGAGGAAGACATCGTAAAGGGTCAACTTAATCAAGCCTGGGCTAGAAAAGAGAATTATTGGTCAGATAGATCAAGGAAAATATGGATTAAGTGCGGGGACAATAATACCAATTACTTTTTCGCTAAGACCACCTAGAGGAGAAATAACAATATAATATTGAGTATCAAAGACAAGGATGAGAACTGGACAGACTCAAACGAAGTTATCAAATCTAACTTTCCTTCTTTTTAAAGGGAACTGTTTATTGATACAGGAGACTTAGATATCTTAGAAGCCGTGAGATATGTTTCCCCAAAAGTTACAAATGATATGAAAAGTTATTTATCCGGGAACCAACTATGGAGGAAGTCCAGAAAGCAGTTTTTTGACATGGACCTAGGCAAAGCACCTGGCCCAGACGGACTAAACGGTAAATTCTGTCACGTTTGGGATATTTTTAAAGAGGACATCTTCTTAATGGTGAAAGAGTTCTAAATAACAACATTTCCCTTGAGAAGTTTAACGAGACATGAATCACACTTATTCCTAAGGGAGACATCCAAGAAGGAGTTAGTGATTACAGACCCATTTCCTGTGTTCAATTTGGTTATAAAATTCATTTAAAAAATCTTAGTTAGCCGATTACAAGGCTTCATGAACAAAATAACTGCGCCTACTCAATTGGCATTAATCAAGGGATACACATCCCAAGATAAAATTATTATCGCACAAGAAGTATCTTTTTTTATGAAAAGAAAGAAGAAGATAAACCATCATTTGGCAGTTGTAAAACTGGATATGGAAAAAGCTCATGACCAGGTTAGATGGGATTTCATTCTTGTTATTCTCAAGAAACCAGGCTTTCATCACAAATGGATTTGCTAGATCAAAAACTGTATCTCGACGGTGTCATTTCAAACTAGTTTTTACGTCAAAAGGCTCCAAAAATTTGTTTCGACCGAGGATTACAACAAAGGGCCACACTTTCTCCACTTTTGTTTTTGCTTATGATTGAATCTCTTATCAGTCTTGTTGAGAATAAAGTAGAACGTAACGATATCAAGGAGATTCAGATTATAAGGAGTTTCCCTAATCTCTCGCACTTGCTTTTTGCAGATGATTCATTATTCTTTCTAACCCTCGAGGGACAAGAGATCCAATAATTTCAAGAATGTATTGAGAGTTACTGCCATAGTTCGGGATCGAGGGTTAATTTCAATAAATATTTTATTTGTTTTAACAAGGATACTCTGAAGGACATCATGAGAGAAACAATAAACTCTCTCCATATAAAATAAACACAAGACTTGGGGAAATATTCAGGAATACCTCTGTACCATAAGAGATCAAAGATATATGAGATGTTGTGGATTGCAGACAAAGTTTTCTCAAAAGCACAGGGATGGAAGGCCAAGTTGTTATCATAAGGAGGTAATAAATTTTGATCAATACCATTATCCATGCTATCGCGACTTATATGATGTCTATTTTTTCCTTTCCGTCTACCTTTTGTCAAAAATTGGAATCTATTGTTGCTAAATTTTGGTGGAATTCCCTTGAAAAGAGGAAAATCCATTGGGTTGCCTGGGAAAAGATGAAGATTTCCAAGGTTATTAGGGTGGATGGATTTCAGGGACTTTAAACGGATGAACATGACGCTTCTAGCTACTCAAGCATGAAGGCTACTACAAAACCCGGATTCTCTAGCCGCCAAGGTTCTTAAAGAAACTTATCACCTGCGACGTGACCTCATTGGTGTTAAGTTGAGATAGAGTAGGTCATGGTCATGGCAAGCATTCTTGAGGGAAGATACATATTACGACAAAAAGACATTATCCAAATTAGCAACAGAATAAGTACAAACATATGGGGACACAAATGGTTGAAGTCGGGAGGGTCCCTAGAGAAGCCTGCTTACTCTAATATCGATATCGTTGACCAACTACGGAAACAACATGAAGACCCATGGGACCTTGAAATTTTGGATGCAAACTTCCCAAAAACAGAGAGAATCGAGATCGAAAGAATGCCCATTCTTCAACGACAAGCTCAATACACATTGTTTTGGGTGCATACTAGGTCAGGTGACTACACGACTAAATCTAGATACTTGACATTGACTAATAACAAGCTTTCAAACATGGCACAATCATCAAAACAAGGGGAAGCCAAGAATTGGGGAGTTCAGGAAGCCATTTGGAAGTCCAACGTACCTGCTAAAGTACCACATTTTTGCATGGAAGACATGTAAAGACGTACTGCCAACCAGGAAAAATCTTAAATCACGTCGATGCGCTAAGCGCGACTCTTATTAGTGGTGTGACCAATGTTCAGAGACTGTCAATAACCTGCTTCTATCTTGTCAGGTATGTAGGCAGATATGGGCAGGGTCAGCACTACAACTAGGGGTTGGGGAGAATATTATAGGTACACTGGGCTATTGGATTCTTAAAGTGTCGCAAGAGTTTGGTACCAACTGGTGGGGTCTAAGAATTGTCACAAGATATTTACTTCTGATGATCTGGAACATTTGGAAATGCAAAATGAAGGACATCCACGAAAATAGGGCTTTGGACCTGAGGACGCGATTAGAGCGACAAATAGTGGTATGATCGACTTTTTTAGAGACGCGTGGAACATCAGGACGATAAATTCAAAATTCGGTCAGGGGTTGCCTGGTCCAGACCGACTTACACGCAACAAATGCATATGTTATTATCATGTGCGACGCGTCATCATTTTCGCAGCAAAGCCAACTGGCATTGGTATCGTGAGACTGGACAAAAGAGATGGAAGACGATCAACTTTTACCAACTCATGCTTGGTAGATTTAACAACGGGGGGAGGGGGTGGGGTGGGGTGAAGCAAGAGCCTTGGACGATGTCGTCATGTGCAAGGATTTTCACGTGGTTAATACGGTCATATTCTCGGACAAATTTCATTAGGTCACCGTCAGTTGCGTTGTGCAACAGGTTGACTAACAGAACTGCACAGAAACGTGTTGGATCAACCCAGATTGGGTCTAGTTCTCGAAACCAGATTGGGTCTAGTTTTCGAAACTTGGAATAGGTTGGTGTCTTTACTTGTAAAAAAAAAAAAAAACGTAAAGTCTTTCTTCTCTCAATTTCTTCTTCTTAAACTATAAAAAAAAAAAAGGAAAAAGGTTTCCTGCAATTCTTGGCCAAAAGAGAGGATTTTTTTTTCTTCCTTCTTCTACTTCACAACCCAATACGATCTATTTTCCAACTACCAAATCTCTCTCTACATATGATGATATGAGATAGCGTGCGTTTAGGAAGAAGATTAAACAGTAATCAATTAATGGGGTCGAAAGAAAACGCAGCTGCTTCCAACAATAATTCTCCATCGGATACTGATGCATCCATCTCAGGCAATTTTTTACTTTTCTCTCTTCACTTGATTCTTCCCAGATATATTAAACTTTGATCTGGGTATTTCTCTATTTTACATAAGGGGTTTTGATTTATTTTAATCAAAAACCCGAAAAAGTTGTAGACTTAAGAGTAGTGAGAAATTTACTGGTTGTTTTTTCATTAATTTATGTTAGATTAGACGGTGAAGAATGATGATAATGCCAAAAGATTGAAAAATAATCGGATCTTCATTTGTAAATAGTGCTTATATACCTAAGATTAACGTATTAAAGTTAAATCTTGTATATAGATTCAGCATCTTACAGTCCTACCATTAGCATTGTCATATAATCAATAGCCTTACCCTTGTAGTATATTAAAACAAACAACTCTGTATTTATGTCAATGATTCGTAAAAGCTTTAAACTCAATGTTTAGTTGTGTTTGTTATGCAGGACTTGAAGCAAAGCATCAACAAGAACTTGAAACCTTGACTCTAACAACACAACCTTTAAGAACAATAAAACTTTTTATTTTTGGTGTTATACAATATCTTAGAAGTTCAATAGCATATCTTTTATCTCATGGTAACATTTTTATGCTTTTTAGTATCCTTATTGCATTAGCTGGTGTTCTTATCACAGTTGATGGTCCTCACGAAAAGGTATTTCCATTAAAATCTTATTTTAAATAATTAAATTTAAATAATAATATTCTTTCAGCATATCGAAGAAGTTCTTAAATACGTACAATTTGGGTTATGGTGGGTAGCTCTTGGTGTAGCTTCATCTATTGGTCTTGGTAAGCAAAACGAAAAACAAAAAAAATTAATTAAAAAACTTACAAAATAATGAAAGTTATTTAATTTAATTTGAAATTACAGGATCAGGATTACACACATTTGTTCTATATTTAGGACCTCATATAGCATTATTCACAATTAAAGCAATGCAATGTGGAAGAATCGATATAAAAACCGCTCCTTATGATACTATTCAATTAAAAAGTACTGCTTCTTGGTTAGGCAAAGATTGTTCAGAATTTGGTCCTCCAATTTTTCATTCCTTAAATGGTCTCCGGGTCCCACTTAGTAGTATATTACCTCAGGTTCAACTCGAAGCTGTTTTATGGGGTATTGGTACTGCTCTTGGAGAACTTCCTCCTTATTTTATCTCACGAGCAGGTATATATACATACATATATATTATATTATATTATATAATATTATATTAATTCTTGTTATGTACAGCTAGTATATCAGGAAGAACAATAGATGCAATGGAACAACTCGATGTTTCTGAAGAAGGGTCCCGCTTAACTTCTATAAAACGATGGTTTCTATCACATGCACAGTATTTAAACTTCGGAACTATTTTAGTTCTTGCTTCGGTTAGTTTTTTTAATTTCTTTATATTTCTTTTTTAAGGATATTATTTTATGTTAGTTTTAAAATATTTTAGGTTCCGAATCCGCTTTTTGATCTTGCGGGTATAATGTGTGGACAATTTGGGATTCCGTTTTGGGAGTTTTTTTTCGCAACACTTATTGGAAAAGCTATAGTTAAAACTCATATTCAGGTAATACTTGTTTCATGTACATAGTTGAGAATATAAATTATTTAAAATATTTTAAAATTGTTGTGCAGACAGTGTTTATTATATCTGTATGCAATAATCAACTTTTACATTGGATAGAAAACGAATTTATATGGATACTTGGATTAATACCTGGGGTTGATTCTATGTTACCGAGTTTAATTGTAAAGCTTAAGTCTATGAAAGATAAATATATGGCTATTAAACCACCCGATTCAACTATTAAGGTACGTAATGTATGTTATGTATGTATATGTATGTATTTGAAGTTTGTATGTTTCAACGTGTTTTTGTTTTTAATTTTAGGTTAAAACATGGGATTTTTCATTAGCTACGATATGGAATGGAGTGGTATGGTTAATGTTACTTAACTTTTTTATTCAAATAGTTAATGCAACTGCACAAAAGTATCTTAAGACACAACAAGAAAAGGATTTGTTTGCTATGAAGAATAAGTGTTTACTTGTTGATGAGTCATCGAGATGAAAAAGATTTTTCTCTTTGTAATGGTTGGTGATGAATTTCGAAAGTCACTATTAAAGCCAGTTAAAGAGTAAAGAAGACCTGTATTAGCAAGACTCTTTATCTATTAGAAAGTTGTATAGAAAAGAAGATTGATTTGCAGGTTAATTTGTTCTCTGTGTAATGGTTTATTGGAAGATAGTTAAGATTTATATTTTAGAAGAAAGTAGATGATATTGTGGATTATATTGTATTTTTAATTGTGATCGTGGAAACTTAACTATTCTTTTGGTAATTCAAGAACAAGACTGACTATTAGCATTTGGTTATTTTTTTTTTTCTCTTAAATTTTTGTTAGGACAGGGTGATTTTAACCTATATTATCTTTATTATACAATTTTTTTTCGCATTACAAATAACATTATCAAATTTAATCCACGCTACTACTACCTTCTCTATGGTTACCTTCTTTTATGCTTTAATTACGTCACTAGTGGAATGCGAAATTGTCAAATATATCGATGTGCATTTTAGTACACACTTCGTGTTTGCAGAACGAGATTCACAACAATAATTTGTTATAGTACATAAATTGTGAGGACTTGGGAGTATTAGTTTGGCAGATTTTCCAATTAGGTCTATGAATTTGGTTTTACGTAGCAAAACTGAATTGAACTGAGATTTATCGTTTTTCTAAACATCAGATATCGAATATAATGATTTTGTCGATTTTCTAGTTTTGACGGTTTGTGTTTCTTGTTTTTTTGTGCGGTTTGGGATTTTAGTTTCAATTTGCCCCACCATATTTAGTGGATTTTAAGCTTCTACGTAAGTGGTTCAATGGTAAAGGAGAAAAAAATTAATGATTGGACCATATAGGTTTCACATAAATTCTAATATTTTAGTGATTTTATTTATGGTGATATCTAATATTATTTGCATAATAATGTTAGTCTAATTGAAGATATAATTGCTAACATACTTCATTTTGCTTCTTCCATTGACAATGTTTAATAACTAATGAGCCAGTGATAGAACAATGACCCACTGTATTATTTAAAGAGTTTCAGAATATTTTTCTGTTGAATCTTTTCTTGTTGTATATCTTTGCTAGAAATTCTTCTCTGATGCTCCTAGTTGCCCTGGTTATCAGACCATGTTACATGCAAACAAAGGCTTAGCAGTCGACACGAGAAAGGTCCCCGCTGATGGTCAAGTAAGTATCCGAGTGACACAATTTATTTAGTAAGTTCTCAATGAGCGATACATGCGTACCTTCTTCTTTTGAAATATACGGGTTATTTAAAAGGATTTTATTTAGTCTATTTAAGAGACAATGGGTTTTTTTTCGTTTATTGTGCTAATATTTCTGAGGGAAAATCCCCTCAAACCCTTCGGAGATTGTAAATTATAATAATTTTAACACTTATTTTTTGGCTCTTCGATATCGATAGTTTTTAGGCCTATTGGTCTTGCTCCTCTATCCCTTGGATGAAGCTTTATAGGTTCACTCACGGGAAAGATTGTCATAATTATTGATCGTCAACGTTTGGGGGTATATAAGCACCCCACTGAATTTGAAGGACATGCTTCAAAGGCGGTTTTTGACTGGTTGACCTGACAATCTGTTTGTTTTCTTGTAGAGTCCGAATACCAAGTCTCAAACCGAACAGTTTGTTGATTTTCTAATTTTGATGGTTCGGTTTTCTCGTTTTTTGTTCAGTTTGGTATTTTAGTTTCAATTTGCTCCCCCTATTTAGCTGATCTTAAGCTTCTTACTTAAGTGGTTCAATGGTAAAGAAGAGAAAAGTAAGGAGATTTTTTTTATATGATTGGACCATATAAGTTCCACCTAAATTGTAATATTTTAGTGATTTTATTTGTGGTGATATCTAGTATTATTCGTATAATATGTTAGCCTGATTGGGGATATAACTGTATCATACTCAGTCTTGCTTCTTGCTTTGACAATGATTAATGAGTAATGAGCCAATGATAGAACGACGATCCACTACATTATTTAGAGAGCTTCAGAGTATTTATCTGTTGAATCTTTTATTGTATATCTTTCGTTGGAATTCTTTTCTGATGCTCCTAGTTGCCCTAGTTATCGAACCATGTTACATGCAAACAAAGGCTTACTAGTCGACACGAGAGAGTGATGGGCTAGGTCCGTTAAACCTAGACCATGACCCATAAACATTTTTAAACCTATTTATATAGGATCTTAACATTAGAAAACATCCCTTGGCCGCCAAATCCTATTTTTCATCAATAATTCCACCAGAGAGTGTTCAGGAGGATCTAGAGACGGAAGAATCAAGAGTTGGAGTTTCACCGAGTCAACCATACACCTCTCAATCTCTATACTTAGGGTAATCAACGCTAGATAGTCTGTCATTACTTTATTTCTATGTTTTTTATTCTTATTTTTTGTTATGCACAATTTTTTTATTTGCTTAGGTTTGTATTTCTAAGAACTATTGATTGTTGTTTTATGATTAACTGAATTTGAGATTATAATATTTAATTGAATTGGTATTTAATTATTTCCATTGACTATATGTTTGTTATAATACTACCCATGTCGTAGCTAAATAGCGGGTAGCTCGAGTAGTTAAGCTATCACCCGGGAAGGGGGGGGGGGGGGTTTAATTGCGAATATAGCATATAGACGTCTAGTTTGCGTTAATGAATTGAGAGGTCTTACCTAGCTAGATAGTCAATAGGGTTTAAACCTCAAACATCCGAAAACCTTTTAGGTTTACCCGGGAGGGAGTTAAAATGAATTTTGAATCCCGGCTAATGTGAAATTACCATTCTCCCTTATTCATAGAGACATTAATCCGGATAGGTTCATACTTTCAACACTTAGCTTTGATATTATTTGCAGAATTGTTTGTTTATTATAAAACAAAATGGACACATTATATTTTTCATCTTTTAATTGAACACTTAAAACCATCTATAATACTATTGAATACGAGTTGAAATAGCTACTCAAATCCCTGAGGATCAAACTTATTTTACTTAATTGTTACTTGTAACGATCCGTACACTTACATAGAGTTAATCATGGTTTCCGAGGTGTGTGTATATTTTACATTCATTATTTATTCACACCCAGACCCACCATCTTCCTATCAAGATCTATGATTTAAGTTTAATTATTAGTATGATCTTACATGAAAATTTGTTTACTATAATTCTTTTTAATTAATAATCGAAATGTATTTGAATTCAGTGAGCTTATGTGATATACTTAGCATGTTAGATAATTTTTTTGGCTCTTATCTGATATACTTTCATATATGATTAGTTATATATGGATATTCACCATTATGTTATATGCTTATCTTCGCGATAGACAAATTATTTTTTCGATTATAGAGGAGATCCCTTAGGATCGTTTAAAAGACCAAACAGATGACTATTCTAGAATATCATCAATCAAGTCCTGGTTATAAATAACCCGTGGCATCTTCCATCCCACTAAATTTTTGACAATAGTACTCCACATACCCTCCGGGGGGTCCTTCAAAAGCTCGACAACACCACCTTGCCTCATTCCTGCTCGCTTCAACCAGTCCGCACATGAGTTGGCCTCTCTAAAAACACCCCTCAAGCTGAAACCCATGTTTTGTGATAAAACTTTCCTTATATGGTGTATCCACTGTGCCCTTGGTCCTCTTCCATATTCAATCTTCTCGATAGCCTCCACGGCCTCCCAAAAATTAACCTCTATCTCGAGTTCCCTTATACCCATTCCTTCTGCCATCTTTAGACCTTCACTCAAAGCTATCAACTCCACAACTACCGGAAGAGCCTGATAAATTCTCATGGTCAATCCGTAAATCCACTCGCCATTTCTTTCTTAATAACTCCACCTCCTCCACCTTTGTTGTGCCACCTACTATAACTACCATCCGTATTTAGCTTGAAATCTTTTACTGGTTCCGACCATCCTACTAAAGACACCATCGATCTATATGAATGTATCCTGCCAGGCAAACGACCCCACGCTTCGCTATAAATTGTTGCTAGGTACTTTTCTTTCCTAAAGATCACCAACTCGTTGGGCGGTTCCCCACCGTTAAAGGCTAATTGATTCCGTTCCCTCCAGATAGTATCGATAATTGCACCGAAGAAAACACCCCAGCTAATCCCCGCAAAGCCACCATCTGTTGTTCCGACTTGACACATTCTGTTCCATATTATAGTATACTTATGCTATTTAGGATTATTTTTGCATTTAAATTTTTATGGTGCTAACTCGTTTATTTTTACGAGTTCAAAGTGGCTCTCCTATGTAACAAAGAAATATATCTATAAGGATAAAAACTTGACATGTATGTCTCACTGACCTAGCCATTTTTGTCAGGCTATTGTTCCCTCAAAGTTATGGAGTAAGACGTCGATTTCACCTTACAGACAGTTGGTTGATTGTGTTACCATAGAAGACCTCTCATATCGTCTAGTGAAGGTTGCCCCCTATACATCGCACACTAATTATTCCATTCTTGACAACTTTCACTTTCTCACACGCTCTACACAAATTCATATCATCTTATTCACTTGAACCGCACCAGGGGCAAGAGGTCAGAACCACCATGCCTCGTTTATCTAAACTGACTCTAGTAACGAACTTTTCGTAAATTGCCCTCAAAATCAAGACCCATTCTTCCAAGGACATTGTTATCTCTAAAGCAAATACCACTCTATACCATAATTATCCAAATCCATAATGTTGACTTTATGTGTTCGTTTGACCGAGTGGATACCTGGTGTTCTTTTTTTCCAAGATAAATAATCACGTGAATCGTTATCGTCGGTCATCTTTACTCTCATAATACTAATAGCTTGGATGTCATAAGCAAGTGGTATGCATATATTTTGTAATGCTTTAACTTTTCTTTAAGCAAAATGTATTTTCCATGATCCATGATCAACAATTTCAATGATATATATATATATATATATATATATATATATATATATATTGCACTAGTAAAATAATACATGGAACCAGATCTCAAAGCATGTTTGGTCTAAATAACACCCAATCTCAATGCTACTATGCACACTTCAATCTTCTAATATGTAATCCCTAATTGTTGTTATTTTCACCAGCGTTTCCCTTCAAGCGACTTGGAAGTCTCCTGCAAAAAAAAAAATTAAGAAACAAAATAGAAAAAATTAGGAAACAAACATATCTGAGATTAGTCTTGGTGGGTTTTGGATTAGCTAAACCCTAAAATAAACTGGTTGGTGGGGTGTTGCTGGTGGGGTTGGGAAGCTCGTTGGTGGGGTTGAGAAGGTCACTGGTGGGGTTGGGAAGGTTGCCCCTGGTGTTGGTGGTGGTTTTGCTGTGATGTCGCTGGTGGTGTTGGTGGTGGTGTTGATGTGATGTCGCTGGTGGTGGTGTTGATGTGATGTCGCTGGTGGTGTTGATGTGATGCCGCGAGGTGGTGACGAGAGGTGGTGACGAGAGGTGGTGGCGAGTGTTGCAGAGGCGCAGATCTGAGAAGGTTGGGGTGCAGTTCGCCGTGAACAAGGTGGTGGCGGTGCAGCTCGCCGTGAACAAGGTGGTGGTGGTGTTGGTGGACCTCGAGGGCGTGGTGGTGCACTGCTGCACCAGTGGGTGGAGAAGATAAGCAGGGCTGCAGTGGTGGTGGAGGCTCGTGGATCTCGACGCTGCAGTCGTGGTGGTGGCGACAGTTGCAGAGGCGCGGATCAGTGGTGGTGGTGGCTCGTGGATCTCGACGGTGGTGCAAGTTGGACACTGCAATGGAATAGTTGGATGGTAGATGTCTCGATAGGTATTCTGGATAATTTCTATTATAATTTCTCTTATGTACATATTGTTAATTTAGTTGCTCGTTGTAATAACTCAGTTTAACGTAATAAGAGTGGATTTCGAAAAAAAAAAGCATAATTTGACAAAAAAAGATAAAGGTCTAAAGATAGCATAATCCTGCCACCAAGCAGTAGTTTGGAAATGAGTTGCTTCTAGCCGATGACAAACAGAGTATTGATAAAAATGGTAAAATATGTAGGCCATTTAAGAAGACACCCTACTTGAACAAATATGACTGTTGATACTCTTAATGATTTGTAAATAAATGCCACATCAGCTAAATGGGTACCCATCAAGAGCAAAACATGTAGGCGGCACCTGCCAACATTTCATGCAAATCCAATAGAGTCATTGAAGGGTTCAAGTAAACAAAAAAATATTCACCATGATTTATAGGTCCCAAGTGATGGTATGGTTGCTTAACTTTGACTTTATTTGAAGTATACATGTTGCTTGTGACACATCACGGTGTTATAGACAAAAAAAAAAAAAGACACATCACGGTGTTGATTATTTCAAATATGATAGTTCTTTGTCTAAAAAAAAAAATGATAGTTAGAAGTTTAATTGGATTTGTGAACAACATGAAAATGGATATGCTTAAAATCATCTTTGTGATATTTTTGATATCTTTCAAAAATATATCTTGGCCTCTATATAGATTTTTTTCTTTTATAATCCTTGCTTATTTTTCCAAATATTCTCTTTGTGGATAAATTGTAGCTCTTGAATGTTTTCATTTACTCCTATTTACATGTCTGTTTCTCCCATATGCTATATATGCTATAGTCTGATTACGTATGTGGTTAATTGTATTGATCGTTGAAAGGCATGCTATCTTTTCATTTGCGTTCACTTGATGCATCTTTAAAAAATTATATCATTCTTGTCATGTATTTCATTTTTTTGGACACGAAAAAAGTTTAGAAAAATACATCAAAAAATTACCCTATACCTAGTCGAGAGAATCAACCTATAATAGTAGATACTGAGTCGTGTTCCTCTAATGCCCTTCTAATGCCCTGTCTGGCTTGTTTAACTAAATAATCTGCCTGACCGTTAAGTCTTCGCGAAATGTTTTTGAAAAAACCAGGCTAACCTCTGTTGTCAGCTTCTTGATCTGCCTTAGCCATGGTCTAAGCCTCCAATTAGCTACCGACACCTGCTGAATACCCTGAATAATTTCAAGGTTGTCCAAGAAGATTGTGATCCCCTCGTGTGAATCATGTATCGTCTTGTTTAGCGCATATAGAATTGCTTGAGCCTCTCCTTCCGTACATAAGTTACACTTCGTGACTGTTGAAAAATTAGCTCGATACCCCGTATCTTTATCAATCTGGACCACCCCAATCCTGTGGGGGTTCTGCGGTCGACCGAAAGATGTGTCACATGTAAAAGCAATATTTGTTTGAAGTCGAGATTAACATTTGTATTGATTCTATTTTATGTATTTATGCTTTGTCTTGGTTGACTCGTAATCCATTCCTTGCCAAAGTGATCATTCATATTTTTGTTGGTAGTTCGAATGATATCATCTGCTCCCATCAATAAAAGTACTATGTCTGCTTCTCATTTTTATTTCTAGAGTTTCCTTGATGATTAATGAGACGTAAGATATCACCACCACCTGTCTCCACCCGCCATTAATAAACGTCTCAATTATATTAATAACCCATTATCCCACATCTTCGATTTCTTGGCATATGCTGATTTGAAGTGTCGATCCTGCCCAAACTAATTTTGCCACTCCTCATGTAAGTAATAGATGTTCTACTGTTTCATGTTCCATCTTGCACCACTTACATTTGATTTCTACCTCACATTTTCTTGTTACCATATTTTTCCCTGTTGGTATAACATTATTACAAACTTTCCAGTTGAAAATGCGTACCTTAGTGGGAAGATTTGAGTGCCAAATGGTTCTCCAAAGCTTACTTCTCGATGGAGCTGTAGTGGATTGTCTAGGCCTGTCATTTATTTCAGCATCGGTGAGAACCTTATATCCTGTCTTGGTAACATACTCTCCACTATTAGCATGTGGCTAGATAAATCTATCTGGTAAATCCCTTGAGAACACCTTTTCTCTCAAAATGACTGGAATAATTGGTTCCGGAAAAATATCATCTAATAGTTTCGTGTTCCATTCCGTTGAATTTTCTTTCCAAAGATCTTTTAGTTTATAAATAACACATTCTTTAGGTTTTTCTAATTTCCATTGAGTATCTAACCATTTACCTGTCCAAATATTAATAGATTCACCATTCCTAATTTGATATCGGCCATATTCTTTCAACATATCTTTCCTTCTAATAGATTTGCCCATGACCAGGTTCGAGATTGTCTTAATTTAACATCGAGAAAGTTACTATTCAGAAAATATATACCTTTAAGAAGTTTAGCTGCTAAAGTATTCAGATTATTGAGAATTCGCCATGCCTCTGCTGCAAACCTTGTTCATCTGTTTAAAATCTTTAAATCCCATGCCTCCTATTAGTTTGCTAACCGCCAATTTCTCCCATGCCATTCAATGTATTCGAGATTTCTCATCTGAATTCCACCACAAATTCGAGAGTGTAGAAATTAGTTTATTACAAAAAGTAATAGGAAAAGAAACGATTGGCATCGCATATATCGGTATAGCTTGTAGAACCACCTTGATAAGTACTTCTTTTCCTCCATCTGACAAGAGTTGTGCTTTTCATCCTTCGGTGATTGAAAAGATCTTCTCTGCTATCCATTGTCATGACTGTATCTTTGAACGTTTATGACAAATCAGAATTTCTAAGTATTTTCTAGATCATCTTTTTCCTGGATGCCTATTATATTAGCAACGTATGCCCTGCATTCCTCTTGTGTATCCTTACTAAAGTAAATAGAATATTTTGTAAAATTTATTCTTTGTCCCGATCCTGCGCGGTATGTTGAAATGCACTCTCGGAATTGATCAATTTCATCATATTCGATTGTCAGAAAGAAAAGCGAGTCGTCTGCAAACAATAAGTGAGTGATAACCGGACAATTTCTAGTTTACGTATACCTTTAATTTTACCCTGATCTACCTTATGATCAATCAAAATAATCAGGGACTATGTCATTAAAGAAAACAAAAAGGGGGACAAAGGGTCTCCTTGCCTCAATCCCCTATCGGGCTTAAATTTTTGTAGTCTATCTCCATTAAAATTAAGTTAAAAGTAACCGAAGATAAGAAATTCAAGATCCACGTAATCCATTTATCATTAAAACCTAACTTTTCCAATACTAATAATAAATAATCCCATCGTACCTGATCGTAGGCCTTGGCCATGCCAAGCTTTACCACCGCCATTGGTTTAGCATTCTTCCGTTTCCTTTTCATATAAAATGAAATTTCTTTTGCTAGTAGAATATTATCCTATATCGATCTATTATTTGTAAATGCCGCCTATGTTGGTGAGACAATTGTATTCATAAACACTTGTAACATGTTGGCTAGTATTTTTGCTATTATCTTATGTCCAAAATAACACACGATATCGGTCGGTAATCCCCGATACCTTCTTGTATCTCCCCTTCCGGGTTGAGAGTAATCAAAGTTTCATTAAGCGTATCGAGCGAAATGTTATTTAGAAAGAAATCTTGAACCATTAAGTAAACGTCATATTGTCTAATATGTCAATATTCCTGATAAAACTTACCATTAAGCCCATCTGGTCCCGGTGCTGTTGACAGTGACATATCAAACACTACCTTCCTAACTTCCTCTAGCGTTGGCATTTGTGTTAATTTGTCAATAATTTCATTAGTAACCTTTCTTTGAATTGTTCTCATAGCATCCTCCATGTCCCCTTTATTTTTTTCTTTAAACATATCCAGATAATAATTTTGAAAACTATTTCTGATTTCGGATACCTCTTACTGCCAAATTCCTTCACTGTTCCTAATACGCGGTATCCTATTTATGTGTTTTTGTTTGATAGTGGCTAGGTAGAAAAATTTTGTGTTCTTATCCCCATATTTGATCTAATTCTGTCTCGCTCTATCGTACCAATACTTCTTTTCCGCTTCATACGTCTTCTTTAATTCTTCCTTTATACTGATTAGTTCTTCTATTGTATCTATTGTAGTTTCTCATTTTTCTAACTCCATTAGTATTTTTGTCAGTTCCTTGATTTTGTGAGCATTATTTTGGAATGTTTGTTTACTCCATCTTTAAGCGCAGTGATGGTATTATCCATGTTTTCCATGAATAAAGATAGTGATTCCTCCTCTCCCGGATCCCCCATGCTATTCTAACTACATCCTTGCATTTCTCGTGTTCTATCCACATTGTTTCAAATTTAAAACATCTCTGGCCTTTATTAATTGATCGGTCATGTTGTAAAATTAACGGACAGTGGTCTGAACCGATTGTTGGTGGAATGTAAACCTAAGCATTTATGTATCTGTTTAACCAATCACACGATGAAAATGCTCGATCAAGTTTGACCTTGACAAGCTTGTCAATTATGCGGTTAGACCAAGTAAAATAACAACCATGTGATTGAATTTCTCCTAAGTTATTTTCGAAATAAAAGAATTAAATTCATGTACACGTTTATTATCGGGAGGAGTATTACTTAATTTATCACACTTATTCAAAATGTCGTTTAAGTCACCTATAAGTACCATGACTATTTATTATTATAATTCTAAATTTTTGCATCCCAAATTTTAAGTCTTTGTTCACATGTACACATACTATATAATAGGAAAAATAAGCATCTTTAATATACAAGATCACAAAAAACTGGTTAGACATTATAACTTATAGCTTAACATTTGCTTGCCAAATTACCAAAATACCACCAGAATGGTGGGAATCATCTACTGGATCCCTGATATACCTATTAGCATATCCAAAGTTTTTTAAAACCACAGGAGCATCAATCGCACGTAACATAGTCTCAAAAAAAATACATGATTCCCGACTTAAACCTATTAATAACGGACTTAATACTAGAAATTGTCAGAGGAGCTCGTATCCCCTGGAAATTCCAAACACAAGTCGTCATTTAATATTCTCGGACATCTTGGGGACAGTTCGGATAATCCTATATAACCTTAACATTGACAAAATCACATGTCATACTATTCTTATGTAATTTACCTAAATTTCTACTACTCCAAATTCCACCCCTTTTATTAATTCTAACCCACCCCATATAATAATTTTTATTTTCTATTTTGATATGAGCAAGCCCACTCTTACCTTCCCCTTTGTGAGCCCAAATTCCAATGGTTGATCATGCCCATAAAAAACTTCATCTCTTCTTCTCCGCGTTACCACATCCCTGCCCCTGTTTCTCAGCCGCCATGTCTGTATCCAAAAGTTTTCTTTATACCCTCTTCTTCCTCAGAATAACCCACCCATCCTCAACCTCTGATTCCATACTTCTTGGCTTCATACAATACCTCTATTTTTTTCCTTGATTCATGAATCTTCCTACAATCCCATACCCGTTCCATATCTATAAGTCATCCCTTTTCAATATCTCCGCCAATATTCCCTAGACTCTCGGTGACAAACTTGCAGTTTTCCTAATTCGAATCCGTTGACAATAAAGGCCAACCAACACTGCAACACCAGTGACAAGTGGTTTTATACAACATCTCCAATGATAATTGTGATTTTTCTCCTTAAACCATTCCCGTTCTATTATTTTCATCACGCCATCAATACACTCATTCCCTTTCATCATATTAAATCCCTTATTGTTGCTCCAGCTTTTCACTTTAGTTCTATAATTTCGTAACTGACACAGGTTCTCACATCTCTTTTCTTGAGTTCGAGAACTCCCATTTGCATTTCCCTTCTCCCCAGGGCCGGCCCTTGGTGGGAAGCAGAAGAAGCAATTGCTTAGGGCCACATATTTTTTACTTAAATTTAGAGTCCCAAAATATAAAGCCCAATTCTTTAGTATTCTTCAAGTCCAAGTTTACAAGTCCTAATCCTATAAGGTTTACAATTATATCCCAAGTCTATATAATAGATCAAAACGTTTATGTAATACAAGTAGTTCTTTTTTTGTTAAAAAAAGTTAAGCCACCAAATAGAACAGGAAGCAACATAAAAGAGAAAATCACGGCTGCCGATCAAAGAAAAAGTAATTCATCAATGACAAATATCAACATAAAAGAGAAAATCACGGCTGCCGATCAAAGAAAAAGTAATTCATCATTGACAAATATCAACAGGTTAGTTCTTTAATTTTTTAAATTTTATCAATTTAATTTTTAATGTGATATTAACTGTTTATAATTTATTATATTTCAATTAAGCCACCAAATAGAACAGGAAGCAACATAAAAGAAAAAATCACGACTGCCGATCAAAGAAAAAGTAATTCACCATTGATAAATATCAACAGGTTAGTTCTTTAATTTTTTAAATTTTGTCAATTTAATTTTTAATGTAATATTAACTGTTTATGATTTATTATATTTCAATTAAGTTTTTTTCTTCTATTTGTTTTAGTTTGTTACTTATTTAATTTTTTGAGTTCATAAATTGTATTTATATTATATAATTTTTTTACACATCTTATAAATTATATATTTTTATTTATAACTAATTATAATTTATTAAATTATATATATATATATATATATTGAATTAGTGAAATAGTGTATTTTTATCTGCGACTAATTTTGTTTAAGTGAATTAGTAGATTTTTGATAATTTTTTATTAGAAAATATTAAACTGATTAATGAAAGACTAAAGAATAATAAGTATTATTAAAAAAACTAAAAAGCTTTTTAAGTATTAAAACATAATAAATATTTTATTTTATTTTATTATCTAAATTAAACTAAAGATTAAATAACTATTAGAGTTATTATTTTATGTTATAAATTAATTTTGTAGTTTTTTTACTTTAGAATATTCATTATTTGTAAATAAATTATCTAAATAAGTGCAATAAATTGAAAAATGTGATTATAATAAATAATAATGATTAAATTTTTTTAGCAGCATATTAATTTAGATGGGCCAAGAAAACATATGTCTGGATATGAGAAAAGGAAAAAAAACAAAAAGAGGAAGAATTAGTTCAATCTCAAGTTGGAAATATTTTTAAATTTTTTCAAAGCAATAAACAACCGGAAGATTTAGTCTCTAACGAAGATATGATGAATGAAGAACATAACTCAACCGAAGATTTGATGAATGAAAATTATGGCCCAGTTAAAAATTTGGAAAATGTTCAACATGTAACTCAAAACAATATTGAGGACACAGATGATGAAGGAGAAGATTTGGAGAACGAAGAAAATCAACAAGGTGTGAATGCAGACGGTCAACATAAACATGTTGAAGAAATTGGTGTGTCTTTAAACATATATGATCCAAATAATTGGAAAATAATTGATCAAAAATTGAGAGATTTGTTAGTAGAGAAAAGTCCTATAAGACATGATATTGAAAAATACCCACAAGATGATGGAGGGAGACATTTTTCATCTACATATTTTATTCGACGTTTACCAAATGGCGAGACACATGACAGAAAATGGCTTATATATTCAAGGTCTGGAAATAAAGTATTTTGCTTTTGTTGTAAGTTATTTAAGAATAAAGGAGTTGGTACTCAGTTCGATAATGATGGGTTAAAAGATTGGGTGAATATTGGTAAGAGGATTAAGAGTCACGAAACGAGTAATGAACACCTTATTTGCATGAAAAAATGGATTGAATTGGAGATGAGATTAAAGCAAAATGAAACTATTGATAAAAGCGTGCAAGAACAAGTCAACCAAGAAAAGGAACATTGGAAAAGAGTATTATTAAGAATATTTTTCATGGTGAAAAGTCTTGCAAAAAATAATTTAGCATTTCGCGGAGATAATGAGAAGATTTATCAAGAAAATAATGGAAACTTTTTAGGCCTAACTGAAATGATTGCTGAATTTGATCCAGTGATGCAAGAACATGTTCGACGTATTGAAAATAAAGAAATTCAATATAATTATCTTGGTCATAAGATTCAGAATGAAATGATACAAATGTTAGCATGTGAGATCAAAAGTATGATACTTTTTAAAATAAAAAAAGCAAAGTATTTTTCAGTCATACTCGATTGTACTCCCGATATAAGTCATGAGGAACAAATGACTCTAATTATACGACTTGTAGATATAACGACATCTCCAATAAAAGTAGAGGAGTTCTTTTTAGAATTTCTTAAGGTGGATGATACATCAGGGCTTGGTTTATTTAGCGAATTTAAACAAGTATTGGTTTCTCTTCAACTCGATATTAATGATGTAAGAGGACAGGGTTATGATAATGGCGCAAATATGAAAGAAAAACATATAGGTGTACAGAGAAGACTACTTGAAATGAATCCTCGAGCTTTTTACACGCCATGTGGTTGTCATAGTTTGAACCTTGCACTTTGTGATATGGCAAATTCATGTCGCAAAGCTAGATCTTTTTTTGGAGTAGTTCAACGTTTGTATTCACTATTTTCCGGTTCCACAAAACGGTGGAAAATTTTCAAAGATAATGTGAAAGGTCCCACACTTAAGTCATTATCACAAACACGTTGGGAAAGTCATGTAGAAAGTGTCAAAGCAATAATTAATCAAACTACAGAAATTAGACATGCTCTGATTGAGTTGGCGAAAACTACCACTGATGCTAAAACAATGAGTGAAGCTGAATCATTAGCAAAATATCATATCCAAGATTTTGAATTTTTATTGAGCATGGTTATTTGGCACACAGTGTTGGCTGCGGTTAATAATGTTAGTAAAGCATTTCAAGCAAAAAATATGCAAATTGATGTAGCTATACTACTATTGAAAGGACTCGTCTCTTTTTTTGAGGAGTATCGAGAAACAGGTTTTGAAAAATCCATGATGGAAGCTAAAAAAATTGCAAGTGCGATGGAAATTGAACCAGTGTTCCATGAAAAACACATCATTCAGAGAAAAAAAAATTGGATGAAAACACTAATAACGAGGTAACACTATCTGCTCAAGAATCCTTTCGAGTGGATTACTTTTTGTATATAATGGATCAAGCTCTCGAGTCACTTAGAAGTAGGTTTGAGCAGTTCGTGGTATACGAAAAAATATTTGGCTTCTTATTTAATTTTGGATGGGCTGATCCAATTAATGATAATATTTTGATGAACCATTGCACCAAATTAGAGATTGCTTTGAAACATGACATGCTTTCGGATATTGATGGAGAAGGCTTATATTCTGAACTAATTTTGTTGAGAGAAATTTTGCCAACCGATGCAAAAAAACCAATTGAAGTGCTTAATTTTTTGAAGTTAATGGAAGGTTGTTTCCCTAATGCGTGGATTGCATATAGAATATTGTTGACAATACCAGTCACAGTTGCATCCGCAGAAAGAAGTTTCTCAAAACTGAAGTTGATCAAGTCATACCTTCGGTCGACGATGTCACAAGAAAGATTAAGTGGATTGGCTACTTTATCAATTGAAAAGGATATGCTAAAAAAGATAGAATATTCAAAATTAATTAGTGATTTCGCATCAAAAAATGCAAGAAGAGTAATATTTAAGTGATACATTTTTTTATATTGTTTTCAAAATTTTTAGTTATTTTTTATTATGTATTGAATTTTTTTAATTATATTTGATTATTAAATTAAAAAAAAATTATATAAAGGGGCCCCTATTTTGAATTTCGCTTAGGGCCCCTTAAATAGCAGGACCGGCCCTGAGGTATATGATACCTTTTAGGGTGATTCAATTTAGGAAAAGCATAATTTTAGTCCAGGTGGTTATGTGGGAGAAGCAGGGCCGGTCCTGCTATTTAAGGGGCCCTAAGCGAAATTCAAAATAGGGGCCCCTTTATATAATTTTTTTTTAATTTAATAATCAAATATAATTAAAAAAATTCAATACATAATAAAAAATAACTAAAAATTTTGAAAACAATATAAAAAAATGTATCACTTAAATATTACTCTTCTTGCATTTTTTGATGCGAAATCACTAATTAATTTTGAATATTCTATCTTTTTTAGCATATCCTTTTCAATTGATAAAGTAGCCAATCCACTTAATCTTTCTTGTGACATCGTCTACCGAAGGTATGACTTGATCAACTTCAGTTTTGAGAAACTTCTTTCTGCGGATGCAACTGTGACTGGTATTGTCAACAATATTCTATATGCAATCCACGCATTAGGGAAACAACCTTCCATTAACTTCAAAAAATTAAGCACTTCAATTGGTTTTTTTGCATCGGTTGGCAAAATTTCTCTCAACAAAATTAGTTCAGAATATAAGCCTTCTCCATCAATATCCGAAAGCATGTCATGTTTCAAAGCAATCTCTAATTTGGTCAATGGTTCATCAAAATATTATCATTAATTGGATCAGCCCATCCAAAATTAAATAAGAAGCCAAATATTTTTTCGTATACCACGAACTGCTCAAACCTACTTCTAAGTGTCTCGAGAGCTTGATCCATTATATACAAAAAGTAATCCACTCGAAAGGATTCTTGAGCAGATAGTGTTACCTCGTTATTAGTGTTTTCATCCAATTTTTTTTTCTCTGAATGATGTGTTTTTCATGGAACACTGGTTCAATTTCCATCGCACTTGCAATTTTTTTAGCTTCCATCATGGATTTTTCAAAACCTGTTTCTCGATACTCCTCAAAAAAAGAGACGAGTCCTTTCAATAGTTGTATAGCTACATCAATTTGCATATTTTTTGCTTGAAATGCTTTACTAACATTATTAACCGCAGCCAACACTGTGTGCCAAATAACCATGCTCAATAAAAATTCAAAATCTTGGATATGATATTTTGCTAATGATTCAGCTTCACTCATTGTTTTAGCATCAGTGGTAGTTTTCGCCAACTCAATCAGAGCATGTCTAATTTCTGTAGTTTGATTAATTATTGCTTTGACACTTTCTACATGACTTTCCCAACGTGTTTGTGATAATGACTTAAGTGTGGGACCTTTCACATTATCTTTGAAAATTTTCCACCGTTTTGTGGAACCGGAAAATAGTGAATACAAACGTTGAACTACTCCAAAAAAATATCTAGCTTTGCGACATGAATTTTCCATATCACAAAGTGCAAGGTTCAAACTATGACAACCACATGGCGTGTAAAAAGCTCGAGGATTCATTTCAAGTAGTCTTCTCTGTACACCTATATGTTTTTCTTTCATATTTGCGCCATTATCATAACCCTGTCCTCTTACATCATTAATATCGAGTTGAAGAGAAACCAATACTTGTTTAAATTCGCTAAATAAACCAAGCCCTGATGTATCATCCACCTTAAGAAATTCTAAAAAGAACTCCTCTACTTTTATTGGAGATGTCGTTATATCTACAAGTCGTATAATTAGAGTCATTTGTTCCTCATGACTTATATCGGGAGTACAATCGAGTATGACTGAAAAATACTTTGCTTTTTTTATTTTAAAAAGTATCATACTTTTGATCTCACATGCTAACATTTGTATCATTTCATTCTGAATCTTATGACCAAGATAATTATATTGAATTTCTTTATTTTCAATACGTCGAACATGTTCTTGCATCACTGGATCAAATTCAGCAATCATTTCAGTTAGGCCTAAAAAGTTTCCATTATTTTCTTGATAAATCTTCTCATTATCTCCGCGAAATGCTAAATTATTTTTTGCAAGACTTTTCACCATGGAAAATATTCTTAATAATACTCTTTTCCAATGTTCCTTTTCTTGGTTGACTTGTTCTTGCACGCTTTTATCAATAGTTTCATTTTGCTTTAATCTCATCTCCAATTCAATCCATTTTTTCATGCAAATAAGGTGTTCATTACTCGTTTCGTGACTCTTAATCCTCTTACCAATATTCACCCAATCTTTTAACCCATTATTATCGAACTGAGTACCAACTACTTTATTCTTAAATAACTTACAACAAAAGCAAAATACTTTATTTCCAGACCTTGAATATATAAGTCATTTTCTGTCATGTGTCTCGCCATTTGGTAAACGTCGAATAAAATATGTAGATGAAAAATGTCTCCCTCCATCATCTTGTAGGTATTTTTCAATATCATGTCTTATAGGACCTTTCTCTACTAACAAATCTCTCAATTTTTGATCAATTATTTTCCAATTATTTGGATCATATATGTTTAAAGACACACCAATTTCTTCAACATGTTAATGTTGACCGTCTGCATTCACACCTTGTTGATTTTCTTCGTTCTCCAAATCTTCTCCTTCATCATCTGTGTCCTCAATATTGTTTTGAGTTACATGTTGAACATTTTCCAAATTTTTAACTGGGCCATAATTTTCATTTATCAAATCTTCGGTTGAGTTATGTTCTTCATTCATCATATCTTCGTTAGAGACTAAATCTTCCGGTTGTTTATTGCTTTGAAAAAATTTTAAAATATTTTCAGCTTGAGATTGAACTAATTCTTCCTCTTTTTGTTTTTTTTCCTTTTCTCATATCCAGACATATGTTTTCTTGGCCCATCTAAATTAATATGCTGCTAAAAAAATTTAATCATTATTATTTATTATAATCACTTTTTTTAATTTATTGCACTTATTTAGATAATATATTTACAAATAATGAATATTCTAAAGTAAAAAAACTACAAAATTAATTTATAACATTAAATAATAACTCTAATAGTTATTTAATCTTTAGTTTAATTTAGATAATAAAATAAAATAAAATATTTATTATGTTTTAATACTTAAAAAGCTTTTTAGTTTTTTTAATAATACTTATTATTCTTTAGTCTTTCATTAATCAGTTTAATATTTTCTAATAAAAAATTATCAAAAATCTACTAATTCACTTAAACAAAATTAGTCGCAGATAAAAATACACTATTTCACTAATTCAAAAAATATATATATATATATATAATTTAATAAATTATAATTAGTTATAAATAAAAATATATAATTTATAAGATGTGTAAAATAATTATATAATATAAATACAATTTATGAACTCAAAAAATTAAATAAGTAACAAACTAAAACAAATAGAAGAAAAAAACTTAATTGAAATATAATAAATCATAAACAGTTAATATTACATTAAAAATTAAATTGACAAAATTTAAAAAATTAAAGAACTAACCTGTTGATATTTATCAATGGTGAATTACTTTTTCTTTGATCGGCAGCCGTGATTTTTTCTTTTATGTTGCTTCCTGTTCTATTTGGTGGCTTAATTGAAATATAATAAATTATAAACAGTTAATATCATATTAAAAATTAAATTGATAAAATTTAAAAAATTAAAGAACTAACCTGTTGATATTTGTCAATGATGAATTACTTTTTCTTTGATCGGCAGCCGTGATTTTCTCTTTTATGTTGATTCCTGTTCTATTTGGTGGCTTAACTTTTTTTAACAAAAAAAGAACTACTTGTATTACATAAACGTTTTGATCTATTATATAGACTTGGGATATAATTGTAAACCTTATAGGATTAGGACTTGTAAACTTGGACTTGAAGAATACTAAAGAATTGGGCTTTATATTTTGGGGCTCTAAATTTAAGTAAAAAATATGTAGTCCTAAGCAATTGCTTCTTCTGCTTCCCACCAGGGCCAGCCCTGATATACCTATTTACGTAACCATCACATATAGATATATTATTTTGTTTTCCTTTATCCAATTATAATTATAAATATGAATCATTGTATCAAACATAACAGTATTACTATTAACACTCTTGTTATGGTTCATATTCTTCTTAATGAAACTATTGTTATCCTGATTGTTGTAATGAACAACCGTATTACTTTCGAGCGTGATATATGTAGAATAATTCTCACCTTTAATTTTAGCTATTGTGGTTCATCTCGATCTGGGGTCGCAATAAATGGATGTTAAAATAGTATTTCTAAACGGAGATTTAGAAGAAGTTATTTTTATGGAACAACCCTTAGGTTTTATTGCAAAAGATCACAAAAATAAAGTACACATAGTTGAAATCAATCTATGGTCTTAAGCAAGCCTCAAGACAGTGAAATTTAAGATTTCATGAAGTCATTTTATCAAATGAGTTTAAAATGATAAGTGAAGACCACCGTGTTTATGTTAGGCGTTCCAAGGTTATTTTTCAATTTTATCTCTATATGTGAATGACATCCTATTAGATGGGAATGATAAATAGTTTATTAAAGCTTATAAGAGTGGCTAGCTTCTTAATTTGATATGATAGATATGAGGGAAATTATATTCTTGGTGCTAAGATATACAGAGATAGGTCTAAACGACTACTATCTTTGTCTCAATAACCTTACATCATGAATATACTTGAGCGCTTGAGTATGAGTAAGTGCGATTCTATTGATACTCATGCAACAAAGGGAATAAAGTTAAGTCTCGACATGTGTCCTAGTACTCCAGAAGAGAAACCAAAAATTTCTACAATACCATATTCTAGTGCCATTGGTAGTATTATGTATATTATGATGTGTACTAGGCCGGACATATGTTATGCAGTAGGTTTTGTTAGTCGTTTTCAATCAAAATCGAAACAAGAGCATTAGAAAGACGTGAAAAGGATATTGAGATACCTAAAAAGCACTAAGGGTCATGCCTTATGCTTTCGAGGACATACTTACTCCTAGAAGATTATATAGACACTAATTGGGCTGGTCATATAGATGGGCGTAAATCTACCTTAGATTATGTATTCTTGTTGAATAATTGCGCAATTTCTTGGAGTAACAACAAACTAAACTGTCTATCTTTATCCATGATGGAAGTTGAGTTCATAGCTTGCTCAGCTACGGTTCAAGAAGTTGTTTGGCTGAAAAGGTTCTTTAAACATTTAAGATTCTTTAGTTATAGTGGGAGTCCAATTATGGTACACTGTGATAATCAAGATGCAATGGCTTATCAGAAAGATACTAAGTATCACAATAAGGCCAAACATATAGTATAACTTTGTTAGAGATATAATTGCATAAAAAGAAGTCACTTTGCAATACATACCCATAAAAAATATTCTTGTTGATCCATTTCCAAAGGCTATAACAAGGTATGTGTTCATGGATCATGTTAGACCTATAGGATTAAGCAAGATATAATGTATGAATATTGCAAGTTTATGTGCATTTATGTATATATTTTATTAGTATATTAATCTGTTTGTTTTATCATATTTAATATATATTATGATGTGTGTGATTTGAAGTATGTATGTTAGAAGGACAGAGATTGGCCCTATCACACGGGTTATTTCCTTTGGCACAAGAAGTTCGCAAAGATGAGACCAACTCATAGTCGAGAGGAACCCTTAAGAGAACTTGAGTTAACATAGTTACCTTAACTAAGTGTTAAGATGAGATCATAAAAAGGGATGACACATGTTGAGTTTGTATTATGATCGGAGTAGAACCCCACTATCTACTTAGTCTATAATAGCCAAATATGAGCTGCTTGATTGATTTCACCAAAAGGTTGATCAATCATAAAACTCATCTTAGACAACGAGGCTTGTTTAATTATATATTTGTATGGTATTTATAAAATCATAAAATACAATTTGAGTTATATGAATAATACCATAACACGTGTCTCATACCACATGTGATTTCGACCAAAAAGAATTGAAGAATCGATCCTTGATTCTTCATTGTGTGATTCTTTTGAATTGTGCACTTATTAATTTTTACTACATCTTGATATTTTGATTAAGTGTATGATACTTTAACATATTACCATTTAGTATGAATGATTCGATCTAATGTGATATGTTTGGGAAAGTGATATCTCCCTAAATGTTCTAATTTTATGCCCTTGGGAGACATCATTTTTTGTGTTTATTCGACTATTTAGATAGACGTTTAGTGTTAATATGCAATAAATCGATTTTTCTCTTTTAATTCTAGTATTTTTCATTTATTAAACTTTTGCGCGTAATATGGTTTCTTTTTGAGTGAAAAGTTGTAGGTTTTGAATACTAGCTAGGAGAGGAATCCAAGAATAAAGTCAAAGATTGTGTAATGAAGTCAAAGCAAGAAGAAATATCCCGAAAGAATTGTTAATTTGAAGTTGCAAATCTGGAAAGTTGATAAAGATTGCTGATTCTGATCCATGTAAGAGTGGATTTAGCCTCTTACTTGTGAATAGAAATTGTTTCCCATTGAGTTACAGAAATTTAGCAACTGGAATGAGGTCAATCCGAGTTGAAACGAGCCGGTTAGAGCTGTTTTAGTGGAGGTGGTGCAGTTGTTACGGGATTTGGGCTTAATTATGGATTTGGGCTTTTCTTATTTTCACTTAATCCTTAAAGAAAAGTCCTAATCCGATTTTAACATTATAAATAGACTTTAGACTCTCATTTTTATATACCAATTCATACGCTTAATAAAATAAAAGAGTCAGAACACCAGAGACGAAGCTAGAGCAAGGAAGAGAAGAAGCAAGAGCTGGAGACTGTCTATAACTCCAATTCTCAGCCAATTCAACTCCGTAATTAGGTTCTTCTATTTTATTCTGTAAAACATGATGAACTCAATTATTTCTTTATTTTTTGTCTTTTTAATTAATATGAGCTAAACTTAAATGGTGCTTGAGAACGCATAATGGGTTAATCCCAATTTTGATTTCGTTTCATGTGTTTGGATTTGGGATTTTTATAATTGAAATCAAATTGGGTAAATTGTGTTTTTCATTAATTTTCTTTTATTTACTATGAATGACGTAATTAACCAATCATAGGACTTAGTATCTAGGCTATTCCATTTAGTGGCGAATGGATCACCTTGACAGGGGGTCTAGGTACAGAACTAATTAATGGATGTAGGATAGAAATTAGAGACATTGACGAGCTTAATTAATCCTATGTCCAATTGGGTAGAATAGACTTAATCACTTGAAGGTGGACTATAATCACCCTGACGGGGTTTTTAGCACCTAAGAGTAGCTCCTTAGTCCACCCTAACGGGGGTAAGGAGAATTCCGAATCCCGAACATTACATATTTACCGATTTGTCCCTTAAACAATGCATGAAATGAATGATAATTAGGTGAAATCCTTGCGTCTCTCAAGTACTACCTTTCATATCTTGCGTAAACTACTTTATTTTCTTGCGTCTAGTTTAATCTTTGCATTAATTTAGTATTTAATTTATTGTTTTAGTATTAGAAAACCAAAACAACAATCTTCAAATCATTTACTTGTTTTCACGTGCAATTAATGACTATTTGGTAAGCATTAGAGTCAAACATTCCGTCCCTGAGAACGAACCTGTTTTATCACATATATTACTTGGGACAACTGTAAACTTGAAGTTGTGGTTCTCTTTTCCTTATTGCATTTATTTTAGAGCACACAAAGAACCACCAAGTTTTTGGCGCCACTGCCGGGGACGGTGGCTTGTGACCCCGGTGTTTATCCTTTAGTGTTAGTTGCATTTTTATTTTTCAGTTTTACGCTTTTTTTGTTCATCTTTTTTAGGTTTTTAGGTTTGGTGTATGCGAAGGAGGCTCTCTAAGGATCTTGAGACATTACCTCCGATCCTTGATAATACTGAATCATTAGTCAGACTTGCTAACAAGAAAAGAAGAGAACAAGAAGCACAAGAGTTAGAAGAGAGATTAGCTAGAGAGATGGCTGACCTTCCGGTTGAGAACAATGGTCGGAATGGCCAGAACGGCCTAGTCCCACCTCTTAATCCTCCTAATCCTCCAGTTCAAGCCCAAGTAGCCGATCCATGGTCTGTTTACGGTCCAACACACGAACCATTCCTTGCTCCTCCTCTTGGTATTGGCCAAGCTAATATTGATGTTCTGAGATTCCGTCCAGATTCGGGTATGTTAGCTCAGTTTCAGAATTTCGGACATTTTCGCGGAAAGCCCGGAAAAGATCCTATTCGCGCTGTACAAAAATTTATGCAAATCTGCGATTCGTACATCACTCAAGGAGTAACAAAAGAGCAAATGTATTTTGCTACATTCAGATTTTTCGTGATAGATGGAGCGAGTGTTTGGCATGATTCACAAGAGCCTGGAAAGATTACGAATTGGGAACAGTTACAGGCTGCGTTTTTCGACAGATATTATCCGTCCAACATGAGATTAGATGCTCAACTTGAATTTACCCATTTCCAACAAGCGTATGACGAAGGTTTGGGTAGAAGTTGGTCGAGATTTCAGCAGTGTTTACGAAGAGTCCCTGATCATGGCCTTTCAGAACAAAAACAAATGAAAATCTTTTACAAAGGCATCGATGGGAAATCAAGAAAAGATTTAGATTTATTATGTGGTGGTGCATTTTTACAGGTTCTACCCGTTCACGCAAGAATTATTTTGGATAGAACGGTAACGAATGAAGTGGGGTGGAATACTGTAAGAACACCTGCTAAAGGGGGAGTCAATAATGTCAATATTGAAGAAAGGTTCACCTCCTTAGAGAAAATAAAATAAAAATCACATTGGAACAACAATTGAAGCAACTTACGTTAGCTGTGAAAGAAGGTTTTTCGAATAAAAGGGTTGAAGTGAATGCTACGCAAGAAGTTTATGGATGTTCGTATTGTGGTGTGAATGATCATGAGTGGGAGAATTGTCAGAATAATCAAGAGTCCGTGATGTTTGTTTCCAACCGAGGGAATTTCAATTCGAATGGTCAAGGATATCAACCTAACAGAAACCATCCTGGATTTCAGTATTCAAATCCTAATTGGCAGCAAATCCGACTTACGCATATCAGCCGCGTCCCCAAGGTAACAACTATAATCCAAGACCTCTAAACAATTATCAAGGGGGACAACACCAAGGAAATTACGTTCAGAGACAACCTCCTCAAGACAATTATAATGACACCATGAACCAGAAAGCCTTACCTGCTCAACCACAAGAAGGTACAAATAACCTTCAGAAAACCGTAGAAAATTTGATTGCACTGCATGCACAGTCGATCCAAAGGCAACAAGCTTCTGAAGCACACATTCAGATGTTAGAGAATCAAGTTTCGCATATGTCAAAACAACTGAATCAGCGTCCACAAGGGCAACTCCCTAGTGACATAGAAAATCCGAAACAGACAGAAGATTGTAATGATGTGACTCTCAGAAGTGGTAAGAATCTTCCTCCACCTCTTTTTCCTGTGATGAAAGAGAAAGAAGATACTAGAAAAGAAAAGGATGTGGTGGATAAAAGTAAAGATGATGAAGTAGAGGAAGTGGAGAGGCCTGTTGAAGTTCCGAAAAAGAAAGATGATGTTGTAAGTCGTCCTCCTCCACCATTTCCCTCTAGAGTTCAATAGAAGGGTGATACAGCTGAGTATCAAAAGTTATTTAATAGAGTAAGAGGCCTTAGTATTAATATTCCGTTGTTAGAAGCTATCAGAGATATACCAAAGTATACGAAGTTTATGAAAAGAGCCCTCACCAACAAAAGGCCGTATTGCGATAATGAGATGATTGGTTTACCGGGAGAATGTAGTGCTATTTGTCAAAGTAAGCTACCTCCGAAGTTAATTGATCCTGGGAGTTCCACAATTCCTATATCGATTGGAGAAGAATGGAAAGGTAAAGCACTATGTGATTTGGGTGCAAGCATTAATATTATGCCCAAATCAATCTTTGAAAAATTAAAAATTTGAGTAGCAAGATCCACTTCCATGGTCTCGCAAATGGCGGATCGATCCCTTGCACATCCTGAGGGCCGAATAGAAGATGTCCTCGTCAAGGCAGGTACTTTAGTATTTCCCGTTGATTTTGTTATTCTTGAATACGACGCGGATAGGAATATCCCCATTATCTTGGGAAGACCATTCCTAGCCACGGGGTGTACTTTAATTGATGTAGAAAACAGAGAATTAACGATGCGAATCCAAGACAAGGAAGTGAAGTTCAACGTGTTCCGAGCTATGAAGTTTCCAGATTCTCAAGAGGATTTCTTCCGAATGGATGTCATTGAGCATGCCATGCAAGAGGTATATAACGAATTTACTTATGATGATGTTTTGCAGGCAGCCTTAACACTTGATCTACCTGAAGTGATGGAAGAGCTTGCCGAAATAGTGGCAGCTCTTAACTCTGAGAATCCAAAATATAGGCGTCTTTCCTATGAACCTGTGAGAGAACCGAGGGAGATTGTAACTAAAAAGAAACCTTCAGTCGAATCTCCTCCGCAGTTGGAAGAAAATCCTTTGCCATCACACTTAAGGTATGAGTATTTAGGTACTAATGAAACTCTACCTGTTATTGTTTCAGAAAATTTAATAGGTCCTCAAAAAGATAAACTGTTGCGTGTGTTAAGAGCTAACAAAGAGGCGATAGGGTGGACTAGTGCCGACATCAAAGGCATTAGCCCCTCCTATTGTCAACACAAAATCATTCTTGAAGGTCAAAGGAGATTAATGCCAGCCATGAAGGAAGTTGTAAAGAAGGAGGTGATTAAGCTGTTAGATGTAGGGATTATCTATCCCATTTTGAGTAATGAATGGGTGAGTCCGGTTCAGTGTGTTCCTAAGAAAGGAGGAATTACTAAAGTTCTTAACGATCAAAATGAAGTTATTCCTTCAAGCACCGTTGTTAGTTGGAGAGTATGTATGGATTACCGCAAACTGAACAAGGCCACCAGAAAAGATCACTTTCCGCTTCCCTTCATAGATCAAATGTTAGACAAGTTAGCTGGTAGAGAGTATTACTACTTTTTAGATGGACATTCCGGATATAATCAAATTTACGTGGCACCAGAAGATCAACATAAGACAACCTTTACATATCCCTTTGGTACTTTGGCATATCGCAGAATGCCATTTGGGTTGTGTAACACACCTGCTACGTTTCAAAGATGTATGATGGCAATCTTCTAGGATATGATCGATAACTTACTTGAGGTATTTATGGATGATTTCTCTGTATTCGGTGATGACTTTGATAAGTGTTTACGGAATTTGAAGAGAGTGTTGGTTAGATGCAAGGAAAGTGATTTGGTTTTAAATTGGGAGAAGTGTCATTTTATGGTTCGAGAAGGTATCGTATTGGGTCACAAGGTTTTGAGTGCTGGTTTAGAGGTTGATCGCGCAAAGATAGAGGTAATAAAAACTCTTCCACCTCCTGTTTCTGTTAAAGAGGTGAGAAGTTTTATTGGTCATGCTGGCTTTTATAGGAGATTCATTAAATATTTCTCTAAGATTGCTAAACCACTATGTAACTTACTTGAGAAGGATACCAAATTCCTTTTCGATGAAGCTTGCATGGTGGCCTTCAAAGCAATCAAAGAAAAACTCATTACCGCTCCTATTGTATTACTACCAGATTGGAATATGCCATTTGAAGTTATGTGTGATGCCAGTGATTTAGCTATGGGAGTTGTTTTAGGCCAAAGAAAAGATAAGATATTTCAGTCGATCTATTATGCAAGCAAAACTTTCAATGGTGCTCAAATTAATTATACTATTACAGAGAAAGAATTGCTAGATGTTGTTTATTCATTCGATAAGTTTCGTTCCTATCTCCTTGGAGCGAAAGTGGTTGTTTATACAGATCATTCTGCCATTAGATATCTTATGGAAAAGAAAGATGCTAAACCACGGTTGATAAGATGGGTTTTATTGCTACAAGAATTCGATTTAGAGATTAAAGATAGAAAGGGTTGTGAGAATCAAGTTGCAGATCATCTATCTCGTCTTGAAGGATCAGAATCAAATGGTGGACCTGAAGTAGTTAGAAAAGAATTTCCTAATGAGAGCTTGTTCGCGATTCACCTAGAAAATACCCCTTGGTATGCTGATATTGCAAATTTAATTGTAAGTGGTTCATTTCCTGAAGGTTCCACTTATCAAGAAAGAAAAAGATTAGCTCACCGTGCAAGACAATTATTTTGTGAGGATCCTTTCCTCTACAAAGTATGTGCTGATCAAATGGTGAGAAGATGTATACCAAAGGAAGAAACTGAAGCGATCATACCTAGTTGTCATGACACACCTTATGGAGGACATTTCAAAGGAGATCGAACTGCTGCTAAGGTATTACAATCAGGTTTTTATTGACCTTCAATAATGAAAGATTGTCATGAATATGTTAAGAGATGTGAAAGATGTCAATTTATGGGAAATATAAACAAGAGGGATGAGATGCCACATAATAATGTTCTTGAAATAGAGATATTCGATGTATGGGGTATAGATTTCATGGGTCCGTTTGTTCCTTCTAATGGTAACCTTTACATCTTATTAGTTGTTGATTCCGTGTCTAAGTGGGTTGAGGCCATTGCTCTACCAACTAATGATTCGGGAGTAGTAGTTAAGTTTCCGAAATCACACATCTTCACTAGACATGGTACACCGAGAGTAATTATTAGCGATGGAGGTTCTAATTTCGTGAATAAATACTTGAAGACAGTTTGAGAAAAGTATGGAGTTAGACATCGCGTATCTACCACTTATCATCCACAAGCCAATGGTAAAGCCGAAGTTTCAAATCGTGAGGTAAAATCTATTTTAGAGAAGACTGTTGGTCCTACAAGAAAAGACTGGTCAATGAAGTTAGACGATGCATTATGGGCTTATCGTACTGCTTTCAAAACTCCAGTTGATGCATCCCCATATCGAATGGTTTATGGTAAGGCTTGTCACTTACCTCTTGAGCTTGAAATGGGTGCATATTGGGCTATTGCGCAGTTAAACTTAGATCTTACTTTAGCCGGTCAGAATCGAATGATGAAACTTAATGAGCTTGATGAATTCCGATTACATGCTTATGAAAATGCTAAACTTTACAAAGAAAACACTAAGAGGTGGCATGATAACCGTATTCGTTAAATGAACTTTGTAGTGGGACAGAAAGTATTAAAGTATAACTCAAAGTTCAGCAATTATCCGGGTAAATTAAGATCGAAGTGGTCAGGTCCTTATGTTGTGACCAATGTTACACCTCATGGGGCGATAGAGATAGAACATCCACTCGAGAACCGTACTTTCATGGTGAACGGTCATCGATTAATGATATAACATGAAGGTGAAGACACCAATCGCTTGGAAGATCCACATCCCGGGGAGGTCATGTATCTCTTCGAAGCTCCTTGAAAGCGTGAGGTAACCCGTCGAGCTTAACGACGTTAAACAAAAGCCAATTCGTTGTATATGAGTTTAAGTCTTTTGATTTTCGTAGTGTATAATAGATAAATTTCATTACTTTAGTGTTTATTATTAAGAAATGAGGAAGGGTAGTTGTTTTTGATGATTTCAGGGGTAAAAGGGTCATGAGTTTGTGCTCGAAAGGATAAAAAAAAACGAAAAAATTTGGAGTCAAAATCTGTGCTCGCCGGCTAGCCGGTCAAACACGCTGAAGACCCCCCAAACTCTGACTAGTGCGTCCACTTTGACTCACGACGTAGCGTCCACGTTTGCGCCAGCGAGACACCACCGGCATGCCAGTGGCTGACCGGCTTGCCGGCCAGCAAGGAGGAAAAGTTCTGATTAGTGCGTCGACTATGACGCAAGGTGCTGCATCTGAGGTTGCGCCAGCGAGACGCGACCGGCATGCCGACCATCTCACCGGCTTGCCGGCCCACGAAGGAGGATGTTCTGGTTAGTGCGTCAGGTATGACGAAAGGAGGCTTGCGTCAGAGGTAAAAAAAATTAATTTAGTAATATTTTTGCGCCGACATCGCGACCGGCATGCCGGTCAGCCACCGACTTGCCGTTGTGCTGTAGCGAGATGGGGATTTTGAAGCCTTTAAACTAGATTTTTGCCTTCTTTCCCAAGCCCACATCTTATTTCGAATCCTAGCCTCCACCTACTCTGAAAATCTTCATCAAAACACTATAAAATCATCAAATCAAGCCCTCTTTCATAAAAAAAAACACACACACAATCAACTCATATCCTCTCCAAAACACAACCAAATTCCTACTTTTATCCAAAAAATTCTTCTTCCTTCCCTTCAAATTAAACCCAATTCCTTCACAATTCTTATCAATTAGCCTTTACCCATCTCATATTCCACCATATTCTTCAAGTTTTAAACCTCAAAACATCAAAGTTCTAAGCTTTTCTCTAGCTTTGTCACTATTTGAAGTTTTGAGTTTGGGGTGAAAAGAGATGACTAACAGAACCGATTCCATGTGTACTTATCGAAGAAAGTTTCCTAGAAACAGAAACACTTTTGGTGCTAGCCCAGAACAAGCAATTGAGATTCCGGATTCGCGTTCCAAACGCAAGACTGAAGAAATCCTAGCTGCTCCGAAAAGGAAAGAAAATCCGATTAAGGCTAACCCAAAAAGTAGACTAATTGATGAACCAGAAAGTGAGGAAGAATCTGAAGAAGAAACTCCGCAAGCACCCGTTCAAGAACAAAGTTCAACAAGAAGAAAAATGTTTGCTCAGAAACCGAAGAGAGTTGCTATGACTTGGAATGATCAGGTTCGTGACAAAATTAATTACTTGAAATTTGGTGTTGATAAAGGTCTTCCAAATGGTATTATGAATAGTGCTTTTAAGGATTATGCTACTACTTGTGACAAATTTGGGTGGAAAGAGTTGAGAGAAAGAAAGCTTGAATATATTCCTACCTTGGTGCGTGATTTTTACGAGGGATTAGCTTTTTCAAAAGAAGCCATTATTGTACGCAAAAAGGTAATTCCCCTCTCTGCTGAGCTTATTCGACAATCCTTGAAATCGCCAAACTTCACCGGCCCTTGTCCTTACCAATAAACCCTTACCGATCCTTCATTCGATTTCGAATCTCTTTAGGGAAAAGTATTTATTCCTGGGACCCGCCCAATTCCAACAGGAGAGCGTTATCATGGACATTTTTATATCAGCAATTTATTGCCTTGTGCTAAGGTTTGGTCCTGTTTCATAGTCCCTACCTTTTTTGGTATTACACACACTTCAGAATTGAAAAAGGAACATATTATATTCATCAAGTGTATTGTGGAGAACAAACACATGGATGTGGCTCGTATGCTTTATGATGATATTATGGAATTCGAAAAAGCTCCTACAACTCAGCAGAATCTTAAATTTCCGTGTACCATCACTACCTTGTGTCTAGATTCTAAGATTCCGCGTAAATGTGAAGAAGATGAACCAACCGTGGTTAGGGAACTGATAACTTTAATCTCGATTCAAAATGCCCATGACGAAGCCACACAAGCTGTGAGGACTCCTAGAGCTCCTCCACCAAAGAAGAAGTTACATACCGATAAGGAGTTGGAATCGAAAATCAAAGTGTTGGAAGAGAATCAAGTGAAGATGATTGCTACTTTAGGGAACGTTACAAAAGAGCTGGACCTTATCCGAAACATGCTACTTGGGTGAGCACCATTCAACACGCCAACTATGGTCTACTTACGAAGGATAAAGTCCATGGACGCAACACCGATGACCAGCCACACGCTGGTTAAGCTACGTTCTCTATCCCTTTCGCGTTTTAGTGTAGATTAGTTTAATTGCTTTGCGTCTTTTTCGAGTCATGGGGACACGACTCATTTTTGAGTTTGGGGTGGGGTTCGTTGCCTCATCCCAATTTTTATGTGTTAATTGTTTTAATTGCTTTCAATAAAATAATTAGGATTTGCGTTTGACTGTAGAAGTTTTTAAATGTCCCTTTTAAGCATACTTTTGATGAATCTATGATAGTAAATAGTGGACTATAGGGAATAACATAAAACGCGCTTTAATTGCATGCAAACATAGATAACGAATAGGAAAAATTAATGAACAATGCAAAAGAAGTAAGCTTGTACTTAAGGAAAATGTTTGGTTTGTAGAACGTGAGATCTAAACTAGTAGAGAACCCACTTAGATATGAACTAGAGACGAACCATGTAACTAGGAAAATGATAGGGGCAGTTCTTTGTTAGCCATTTGAAGCCTTTTAGCCGGTTATCCCTTATATTAATTTTATCCGTCTTAGCCCAATTTTGAGCCTTAAGCCTTTTCTTTTGTAGCCACGATATAAGCCCATTATCCCCTTAGATTATTAGGCATGACCAAATGACCCGCACTTGAATCACGATCCTGAGACCTGTCTCGAGCTTGATTTTGGGATGGAGGGTTGATGTCCCCTCATTTGTGATAGATTTATATTAGGATGAGACATCATTTTTAGTGATTTAGAAGTCATAATAGTCGATTTTCTTGAGAAATAGTGCACATTCCTATTTTGAGTCTTGATTTAGTAAAATAATATTTTTAGAGCATATTGGGTTTAATTATTTATTTAGTGTGAAGCTTTAAAGATAATTATGGAGATTAATTAGAGTCCAATTCAAAGACTACAAGATATGGAAAGAGATAAGCATGGAAATTGGAGATAAAGGAAAGAAAAGCTAAAAACATGGAAAAGGAAAGGGGTAAGACTTCCATCCAATATTGGATGGTCCAATATTCATATCACTACCATTCATTATTATAACAAGACACATGTCATTAGATTAATAATTTAGTTATTTTTGCAAGTTTAAAACATGGGGTATATGTATTAATATGATTGGTGTAGGATCATCCAATATTGGATGGAAGAATTTTCCAAAAGGAAAACCTACCTTAATCCTGAATTTCTGCACCTACGACCACAAATCAGCTTATATCTCAAAAACGGAGTGGAATTTTGAGAAACGGTCAGGAGCAAAGTTGAAGATCTTTCCGAGAAGATGAATTTGGTATATTCATACGCATCAAATGGATGAAAATTGAAGCTGCTAGGACCAAAAGAAAAACGGGTCTGATTGCATGTTTTTAGGGTTACGAATTTGAGTTGGGCTTGGAGTCCATTACTTAACCTCTCCTTCAAGAAAACGAATTAGGTCTTCTAAACACCTATAAATACACCCTTATATCACTTGTAAATCATCCTTGCCTCATAATAATTAGTTCTTAAGGTTTTATTCTTCCAGTTTATTGTAGAGAGCAAGATGATGTCTTTCATTATTTCTTTTAGTTCATTTCCTTCAGGTATGAACTAAACCTCCCATAGCTTGGGTTTTGAATCATGTATAATCTATGAATTCTAATTTATCTATCTAAGTTTCTTTGGGAATTACATGTTTTAAATTGATATTAGCTGCTTACCTTTATATTTGTTTATGTGTTTTGATTTAATGACTGTTTTCCTTGCGGTGTGCAACGTTTAGGATTACCTTAATAGTAGTTAGATGATCACCTTAGATGGGTGTTTAATTATTGAAACACCACATAACGTCTAGTGTTGATATTAGTCCTGACAAAACTGATTCTAACTAGATAGTCATTAGGGTATGATTTAATCACTATCACCATGTATGGAAATTGATTGCTTAGGGCCTTGGTAGCGCTTGATAACCCTATTTGAACCAGCCTCGTGGTGTGTCCGTAGCCCCTTTAGTCGCTCTCAAGGTCTAAGGAATGGGAATTTAGAATCCTGACTAAGTATACAAGAGCTAATATTCTCCCTTATTAACTAGATCTAATAGAAGGAATTAGAAGGATTAGTGCATACTAGCAAAACCTAAGCTATACTTCTCATCTCATATTCTTCGTATTTTAATTTATTGTCTTTATTTTCCTAGTTTTAATTCTTAATCTCGAAAATCTATTACTTTAATTTTCTGTCTTTTAATTATTTACTCCTTACTCGTTATTGCTACCCATTCGACTAGCACACTAAGTCCCTGAGAACGAACTCAACTTATCAACTAAAACTTGCATACGTCCTGTAATACTTGCAGTACTGTGCCTGTCTAGGGTGAGAGTGCGTATTTTTCTAGACTTAATTTTATCTTATTTTTATCACACCCTAGGCGACACCAAGTTTTTGGCGCCGCTGCCGGGGACTTGTGTCTCGTTAGGGTGTGGGTTATCTATTTCGAGTAGTAGTTTTTAATTAGTTTTAATTTTTAGTATTTAGTTTTTGTTTTTCCGGATTTACGCTTGTGGTTTGCTTTAGTCTTTTTCAGGTTTCACAGTGTTTAATTCTTGGCCTCCGTTATCGGATCCTGAGAGGAGCTTCAGACCTTATAACAAACGTGTTCGTGAGGAAAGAGCCTTGAGAAGAGCTATGGAAGGCGTACAAGGTCAGTTAGATCCACCACTTGGAGTCCAACCTGGAGGATTACCAAGAGGACCACCACCACCACCTATTCCACTTGGTGTACAACAACCACAAGGACGAGGTAATGGGCAAAATCGAGTTGAACAAGACCTCCATGGTCTCCATATGCCGTTCCATGTTCAACCAATAGGTTACCGTCCTCCAGAGATCCAAAATATTAAATTTCGACCCGATCCGGGTATGCTCAGTCAATTTTAAAGTCATGGACTCTACATTGTTACAACAATTCAAGATCCGGTAAGATCGATTCAGAAGTTCATACAGATTTGTGATGCCTATGTTACTCCAGGCATTACACGCGAGCAACTGTATTGTCATATGTTTTCGTTCTTCTTAACCGGTAGAGCTAGCGAATGGCTAGATAGACAACCACCAGGAACAATCAATTCATGGACAGAACTTCAAGCCGCATTCTTTAACCGTTTTTATCCGAAGAGTATGAGACTTAAAGATCAAAATGAGCTTGCAAGGTTTTGTCAAGAAGATGGAGAAACAGTAGGAGAATCATGGACAAGGTTTCAACATAAATTAGCTAGATGTCCGCTCCATGGTTATACCCCCTCTTTACAACTTGCTATATTCTATGAAGGTCTTAATGATAAAGGTAGAGAGAAGGTGGATAACATTGGAAAGGGGAATTTCGTGTCCATGAATCATAATGAAGCTTCCGAGGTTTTGGAAAATATTATTGAACAAGAAAGGAGTTGGCCTTCTACGCGAGCTCCTGTAGCAAAGACCCGAGGAACGCTTCGTTTAGATGCAGAAACTGCAAACTCAGCTCAAATATCCGCATTATAAAATCAAATCAAAGAGCTTAAGTTAGAGATGCAGAAGAATTTAGCCGCAACAAACGTAGTACAAGAAGCACAAGGTTGTCAATAGTGTGGGATTAATAATCATACATGGGAAGAGTGCGAAGGAAATCCACAATCTGTTTACTTCATATCCAACCGAGGAGGTTATCAATTTGGTAACCGAAATCATCCGGGTATGCAATATTCAAATCCACAGGGGGCCGCTAATCCTGGTCATTACTAACCGCGCCCCCTGAACAACTTTTTCCAACCAAGAGGTCAGTATCAAAATCAACATCAAAATAGACCTTCTCCCCCTCAACAACCTGTTCAAGATGCCTATACCGGTGCGTTAGATCAAAAAGCTTTACCTCAGTATCCTCAAGTAGGATCTATGGACAATCAACAGCTAGTAAAAGTCTTGGACCGTTTGACCACGAATATGAACACTCAGGAAGAGAAGTTACGAGGACAAGATGCCGCAATTCAGATTTTAGGTACTCAAGTAGAACAATTAAACAAAGTTCTAACGAATTTAATGGAATAGAAAGAATTGAAGGCTATCGAAGGAGGTGATGACAATGTTGGGTTCGAAGCTTGTAAGGCTATTTGCCTTGAAATTGAAGAAGAAAAGAAGGAAGTACCACATGCTGCCATTAGTGACGTGGAGGTTCCGAGTACCGACGAAGAACCAATCAAGTCTAGCCCCGTGGAATCTGACTGTTCTGAGGTTTATGTGGAGGACGATTCAGAAAAAGCCGAATTTAACAGCTTCTGAAGGATATGCAAGAAGAAATTCGATCGGTTATGGATTATCAAGCTGAGCTGGCTAAGGAGAAAGAGAAAGAAGCCTCAAAGGAGGAATCAAGAGTTGAAGATGAAGTTGCACCTGCTGTGCAAGAAGAGAAAGAAGAAGAGAATGTGGAACCGCCACCTGTTGTTCAACCAGTGTCACCAAATATTCCTGAGTCCAATCCTAAGGATGGCACTGAACTCGAGACATTTGTAGAGGCGTATACACCTGAAAATATCAACGCCCAAATGCTTGAGATAGCGAAGAAAGTACTTACACCGCAACAAGTTTTTACGCAAGCTATTCCTGAGAAAGAAGTGAGTGTAGAGATCCCAAGAGAGAACCCGAGAGTTTCAAGAAGAAGTGAACGAGAGCTACCAACAAAGCTTAAAGATCCGGGAAGTTTTAACCTTCCTATTCAAATTAATGGTATGCTCAAGGTGAAAGCTATGTACGATGTGGGTTCTGGTGTGAATCTTATGCCTAAGTCCGTGTCCGAGAGACTTGGACTTCAGAAATCAGAGAAAACTCCAGTGAAGTTGCAGTTCGCTGACAACTCAGTTACCAGGACATGGGGAACAGTGGAGGACGTCTTAGTCCGTGCAGGTAGTATCGCCATCCCTACTAACTTTGTTATACTTGAGTTTGATGCAGATAAGCAGGTTCTAATCATACTTGGACGGCCCTTCATGGCCACAAGTCAAAGTGTCATCAATTTCCAAGAAGGGACCATTACCCTTCACGCAAAGAATGTATCCGAGACCTTCTATGTCTTGGGTAAGAAACCGAGGAAGTTAGATCCCACCGTTCCTGTCATCCACAGCCTTTCACATCACAAAGTCCCCCCCTGAGAAGATCCACTTAAAACCTGTGTATACTGAGCCAAGCATTGAGTTTGGGGTTTGCCATGAAGTACTATGGAAAGCTCACAAACGCGAGAATAGGCCACGTAGTTTCAAAGACTCGTGGATGGGACCATTCATTGTCACTAAGGTTGTTTCAGCCAAGGTGATAGAAATCCGACCCAAAAAGGGGATCAAGCGCATATTAGTTGACGTTCATAGCCTAACTCGTTGTTGGGAAGGCTACATTCGCAAATCTTGATAGAGGTAACACGTCTAACTTTGAAAGACGTTAAATAAAAGTGTTGTACGGGAGACAACCCGCAATTTTTTAAGTTTTTATGTCTTTTACGTTTTTATTTTATGTTTAGTTTAGTTTTTTTAGTTGATATTGCATATTTGAGAAAGGTATTAGTGTTTTTTATGCTTAGGTATTGGAGAAATCAAGTTCCGGAGGAGAAACCGCAGTTTTTCGGAGAATTCTAACCAGCAGTCCGGCACACCGGACTACCTTTCCGGTACACCGCGCAGAAGAAAACCCGTACCACGTGTAGGTAGCTCGGGTTTGGTGCCGAGAAGAAAAAAAATCTGGACGATAAGTCCGGTATACCGCGCCTCAAGCTCCGGTGCACCGCAGGACCAAAAACCCGTGCCATGGGTAGGAGATGCGGGTATTTTGACGAGGATTAAAATTTTTGAGGAACAGAAGCTGCGGTATACCGCACCAAAACTTCCGGTGCACCGCAGGTCGCCGCTGGAGAGAGAAAGTTACAGGTTGAAGCTTATAAAAGGAGGATATTAGGTATAATTCCGAATTTACAAAACCTCAAGCCTCTCTTTCCTCTCCAAACCTCTCTCAACTCCATTAAAGCTCATAAAAACCTTCACCAATCATCAAAACACTACCCAATCATCAAGAAAAACACATCAAATCTTCTCTCCACCTCATTACAAAGAAGATTCAAGCACCCAATTCTCACCAAACACATTAAATTGAAGAATCAAGAGCTCAAATTTTCAAAATTCATCCTACATTTTCTTAAATCCAAGCCAATCCATCAAGAGTTCACCTTATCCACATAGAGATTCATCATCAATTCACCTTTCATAAACCAAATCAAGCTTGTTCAACCAAAAATTCACACGTTCAAATTTCAAGAGTTGTTAAAGCTTTGAGTTGGGGGTCAATTGAAGATGACTAATAGAACAAAAATATTAGTTAACAAGAGGGAGGTGAAGAAAAACAAGGTATTGGGTTCAATTGAGAAGAAATCAAATAACAAAGGTTCTAGTTCTAAAGCTAAGGGTAAAATTGATGTTGAAGATGGAGGTAAGCTAGCTATGTTTGATCGTAATGGTAAAAGGCTTTACTTTTATGCAAAAGAGAAAACACAACTTCCACCCTTCAAAGGTCTTACACCCATGGAAAATGAGGAAGCTTCAAAGGCCTTGATAGCTTCTGCAGAAAAACAATTAAAAGAGCTACCTTTTGCTTATGAGAAAGTATTCAAGGAAGAAGTTGGTACAGGAGAGTACAAGAGATTCTTAGAGCTTGGTGCAAAATTGGGTTGGTCTACGTTCATGGTAAGACGTTCTGAATTATGTCATAAGTTAGTTTTGGAATTCTATTTAGGCCTCTTTATCCGAGATAGTAAAGGTTGTGTTCCGATTAGAGGAAAGTTAGTTCCTTTCACAATTAATGAGATTAGAAACCACTTCAAGTTTAAGAAATTAATTGGATATTGCAAGTATGATGAAGCGGTTGCTAAACGAAAAATCTTTGATGAGGAATTACTTTTTGAGCATGTTTTAGACAAGGAGAAAGTACAATCACATAAGGGAGAATTGAAGGCACCTTGGCCTTACAAATATCTTCAACCGGATGCGATAGTTTGGTACAATTTCCTTATTCCTAATGTCTTTGGAAACACACGAACTTTGGATGTGACTAAAAAGAACGCTCTACTTTAGGATTGTATTTTGAGAGGAGAAGAAGTAGATGTGGCACAGTTGATCTATGAGGAGGTGATGCGATTTTCGGTCTCTCCTAAATAAGTTTATAATGTTAAATTTCCTACTATGATCACGTGTCTTGTGCGAAAAGCGAATGTTATATTGGGTGAAGAATAGAAACTCGAATTTAAGGAGACTTATATTGATAATGCTTGGATCAAGGATGTCTTTCAAAGAGCGGGTTCTACGCAAGTCTCGAAAGAAGAAAAGGAGCAAAGTTGGCAAGAGCAGATGGAGGAGCGTTTAACCAAATTCGAAGCAGCTCAAACTTCTTTAGTCAATGATGTGGCACAAATCAACGCTAATCAAGTACACATCATGAAACTCCTTGAGCAATTAACGAAAGATCAAGCAAATCCAACCTTGGATGTCAATAATGCGAGGCAATAATCCTCGAGAGTATGTTCTCTTTCTTCCTTACCATTTCTGTAAATGCTTTTACCTGCTAATTTTAATTTCTGTTTCGAGTCTTTTTCGAGTCGTGGGGACACAACTCATTTTTGAGTTGGGGGTGTGATGTCTCCTCATTTGTGATAATATAATATACTTCAGAGACATCATTTTAGGCTTATTTATTAGTTTATAGGTCGATTTTAGCTTATTTTAGTGCACTTTCCTATTTTGGGTCTTGATTTGTAGAATTATTATTTTTAGAGCATATTGGGTTTAATTGTTTATTTAGTGTGAAGCTTTAAAGATAATTATGGAGATTAATTAGAGTCCAAGTCAAAGACTACAACTTATGGAAAGAGATATGCATGGAAATTGGAGATAGAAGGAAATTGAGTTCAATTAGGAAAAGGAAAAGCTGCCTAAATCTGGGAGTCTGCAGTACACGTCCAAAGATAGCATTTTTACCTAAGAAATAGGCCGAATCTGGTGATTTCCTTCTAAAGGGTCAAGATAATTCTGTTGCGATTCTTTTGGTATCTTATGGAGCTCAATCCGACCAATAACGAAGAAGATACGCTCAAAACGGTGCAGCAGTGTTTATCTTTATTTCCTTACGAATTTGAGTTGGGCTAGGAGTCCATTACTTAAGTTATCTCTAAAGAAACGAATTAGGTCAACCTATACACTATAAATACAGCCTCTTAACACTCTAAAATCATCCTTGGCCAGACCTTAAGGCCAAGAGGAAGCTACAACACAAGAGAAGAAGTCTGGAAGGAGATGTGCAACAACTATGTCTCCTTCAACCTCTTATTTTGTAACTCTTTTCTCTTCCCTTATTTGTATGAACTAATTCTATTAGTTTGAGTTTTAGCATATATGTATGAACCCTAGTTTTGATTGACATCTATCTAAATTGGGAACTTAATGTTTTAAATTGAATTATAGTTTTTATTCTCTGTTTATGTGTTTGGATTTATATTCTGTGTTCTTGTGGAACCGCGGCCATATAGAATTACCATCTAGTAATTAGGTCACCATTGACAACGGTGTTCAATTTCATGTTTAGCACATAACGTTTAGTTTTAGGTTTGATCTGACAACCCAACCTAGCTAGATAATCACTATGGTTGAGTCTTGTGACTCTTTATCAATTACAGGAAAAGTTTGCTTAGGAAGCCTTATTGACATAGGTAAATCCTATTTTAAACTACCGATAGCATATTGGGACCGATTAGGGAAATACTACACAATTTACCCTTACATGTTTAGAACGGCAAAACTAGTGGGGATTGCATGCTAATAACTCAAGCTAGACTCTCATACTATCTTCTTTTCTTTTCTTTTATTTGTTTCCTGTCTTTTACTTTATTAGTTTAGTTTATTTATTGAAAAACCAAATAAATATTTATCTATCTCTTCTTTCTACTTGCGTATTATCTTTTCTATCTTTAATATCTGCACTTGATAATTTGCATAAGTCTCTCTAACTTTCGTCAGTCCCTGAGGAACGAATCTTCTTATCATTAAAACTTGCATACGTCCTGTAATACTTGCAGTACCGTGTTAGTTTAGGGTGTGTATTTGCACTTATTTTATACATCTTTTTATCACACTTTAGGCTACACCAAGTTTTTGGCGCCGCTGCCGGGGACTACATTGTTAGTCCTTGTGCAATTATCTTGTGCTCTTATTTTAGCTAGTTCTATTTTACGCTTTTCTTTTTAGTTTTTGTTTTACAGATTTTTTTAGGCGGAAGCAAATTTATTAAGAGATAAAGGTTTCGTGCTATTAGATCCTGAAGAAGCTAATTCAAGATGGATTCTCTAAAGCTCAAGGAGTTAAGCCGACAACTTGAGGAATTACAAGAACAATCGCAACAACTAGCTCAGAGGAATCTAGTACATGCCTCACCTTCATGTCCTAGTTGTGGAGCAAGAGATCACTCGTGGGGACATTGCATGAACAATCCAGCCTCAATTTCCTTCATGCCTTATCCAAGAAACCATTATCATGATGGTTATTATCAATCTCAAGGAAATTACGCTGACTATCAACCCCCACAGAGTTACAATTGGGTCGGAGATCAACAGCCGTGTCATTATGATAACCATTATCATGATGATTATTATCAACCACGACCACAAGCTTATTATCCTCCACAACCTATCTATCAAGAAGCGCCGATGTATAATAACGCTTATCAAGAACCACCTCCTTATTCAATGCAGCAAACCATACAGGAGCAACCTTCGAGTGTGAATTCAAGTTTGGTTCGACTGATGCAAACAATTGAAAATATAGAGAGTCACCAGCAAGAATCCCAAGACTCACAGAGTGCGCTTATGGAGAGGGCGCAGGCAGTGTCACGAATGGTGGAGAAAACTAAAATCCTTGCAGAAAGGCAACTCCGAAGTGATACTACTGCTCCAGAAAACAAAGTCTATCATGCAGCTGAATTAGGAAGTGGAAAACAACTACCTCCACCAAGACCAGAACCAGAACCAGTCCCTATTCTAGAAACGGGGGGAAAAGAAACAACAGAGGAGGTAGTTGAACAAAGAAGTGTCCAAGAGATGACATCAGAAAAGAAAGAGAGCCCAGTGGTAACCAACACATGTCCTCCTCCACCATTCCCTTCACATGTCAGAAAGGACAATGACCTGGAATTCAAGAAGTTCGTTGACATGATGAACAAGTTAAAGATCAGCAGCCCGTTTGTAGAAGCTCTCACCAGAATGTCAAAATACGGTCAATTCATGAAGGACATTCTTTCTAACAAACGAAGATTCGAGATGAATGGATTGCCAGAGGAGTGTAATGCTACAAATAAAATCGAGTTACCACTAGAGACACCACTTCCCACGAAATCTTGGATGGCACCATCCATGATTATAAAGAATCGAGCTGAAAAGTTTGTGGGAATTAAAGGCAAAGGGTGGAAATTTCGTCATCCTTAATCGATGTAACACGTCTAACTTTGAAAGACGTTAAACAAAAGTGCTGTACGGGAGACAACCCGTAATTTCTTTTATGTTTTTACGTTTTTAGTTTTTAATTTATATTTAGTTTAGTTAATTTTAGTTGATATTGCATATTTGAGGAAGGTATTAGTGTTTTTGGTGTGTAGGAATTGGAGAAATCGAGTTAGGGAAGAAAACGAAAAATTTTTGGAGCGCAAAATGACCTCCGCGGACTATCCCCACGGACTAGCCCATGGTCCGTAGGGATGGTCCGCGTGGTCAAAAACCCGTATCACGGGTTGCTACTACGGGTTTGATCCAGAAACCAGAAAAATTGCCGCGGACTACCCTCCGGTACACCGCACCATGGTCTGCGCCTCAAAAACCCGTACCACGGGGTAGGTACCACGGGTATTTTGACGGAGATAGCTACAGAAGCCGCGGGGTACCCTCCGGTACACCGGACCCTAGTCCGTGAGTCAAAAACCCGTACCACGGGGTCCTACCACGGGTCTAGACCAGAGAGCAAAAATTTTAGAGCATCAATGTCGCGGACTACCCTGCGGTGCACCCCATGGTCCGCAGGGGTAGTCCGCACGAGCCGCCAGAGAGAAAAAATAAAGGGTTTCAAGGCTATATGAAGATCTAAAGCTTATTATTCCGAATTTATTAAACCTTAAACCTCTTTCTTCTCTCCAAAACTCTCCCAACTCCATTGAAGCTCATCAAAACCTTCCCCAATCATCAAAACACTACCCAATCACCATGAAAACACATCCAATTCATTCTCCACATCATGACAAGGAAGATTCAACCACCTATATCATCCCAAAACACCTTGAATCCAAGAATCAAAAGCTTAAATTTCAAAAATTCATCCTACAATTTCTTAAATCCAAGCCAATCCATGAAGAACCCATCTTACCCACATAGATAATCATCATCCAATCACCTCTCCTAACCCAATAAAGCTTGTACAACCAATAATCAAGAGTTCCAAATTTCAAAAGTGGTTAAAGCTTTGAGTTGGGGGTCAATTGAGATGATTAAGAGAACATGAACATTATCTACTGAAAGGGAGATGAAGAAATCAAGGTATTGGATCTAATTGAGAAGAAATCAAGTGAGAAAAGTCCTAGTTCCAATTCAAAGGGTAAAACAAGTCAAGAGAAGAGAGGTTAGCATGTTGTGTTGATGAGCAAAAAGATTCCAACTTTAGTGAAGAAGACAACACAACCTCTACAAATCAAAGACCTTATACCCAAAAGAAAAAGAGAAAGCTTCAATGGCCATGATAGCTTCTCCGAAGTAACGATTAAAGGAACTACCTTTTTCTTATAAGAAAGTATTTGAAGAAGAAGTTGAAGGTGAATACATGAAGGTTCATGGAGATTTGGAATGCTTGGGTTGTTTGTGAATTGTATTTTGTGAGGAGAAGAAAAAGATGTGGCACAGTTGATCTATGAGGAGGTGATACGAATTTTCGATCTCTCACATGACGTTATATAATGCAATATCCTATTATGATCACGTGTCCTGAATGAAAAGCGAATAAGAAGTTGGGTGAAGAAGATACATTAGATTTAATCCGAGTATCAACAAGGCGAGGTAAAAACCTCAAAGAGTATGTTTTCTTTCTTCCCTACCATTTCTTTATGTGCAATATGTATGCTAATTTTAAATTTTATTTTTCTTGAGTCTTTTTCGAGTCGTGGGGACACGACTCATTTTTGAGTTGGGGGTGGGGATTCGTTGTCCTCATCTTCCTTTTTGTTTTTACATAAAATTTAAATTTTTTTGGGTTGAATTAGGCATAGAATATCTTTGAATGTACCTATTGAGCATGATTTAACTAGGTCAATGATAGTAAGTAGTATGTTTTTGAAAGATGTCATAAGTTTGTTTAGATTCATGTATGAAAACAGGAAATAAAGGATAGGAAAGTTAATGAGCAATGCTAAGAAGTCACGTTGAAACTTAGGGATAGTTATTTGGTGTGTAGAACGTGAGGTTTGAATTTAGTTGAAAACCCACTTGTATATGAACTAGTAGTGAAAAAGTAACGAAATCCAGTAGTTAGAAAAATGACTAAGGCGGTTCTTTCATGACAAAACACTTGAAGCCTTTAGACTTTCTCACCCGTTTGTTTGATATTATTATTGTTGTTTATCCGTCTTAGCCCCTCTGAGCCTTTCTAAAGCCTTTTATTAACCACATTATAATCCATACCCTAGTTTTAGGACTTATCTATATGACCCGCACTCGAATCGCAAAACCCGAGACAACTCGTTTTAGAGCTTGAGTTTGGGGTGGTGGGTTTCATCATTAAGGAACATTGGGTTTGGGAATTATCTTTGTGATTTTATTGATGATGAAATTGTTATTATTATAACCCTTTGCCGGGGTAATAGTGAATGGAAAAGAAGCTACGAGCTAAATTTGCCAACAAGGGCATTAAAAAGAGAGAATATATATATGAAAAATAGCGTGATATCTCGAACATCAAAAAGAGTGTCATAGCTATACAAAAGAAAAAATTGAAAGGAATATATATTCGGACCGGCAAAGTGGAATTTGTATATCATCATAAAAGGTTTTAATTGGGATTTATTGGGGATGCAAATCAAAAGCATCAATAAATTGGGTTGAGTGAGAACATCTTCGAGTGAAAACTCAAGCTCTAGGGCGATTCGTTGATGGCTAGTGAGGAGAGAGCCAAAAGCTCACTTTTCATTATCCAAATATACCACACCCGTCCTTAAGCCACGTTATAACCAAGACCTTAGTATTTCTAACTACTAGATGGATAAACAATTGAGCTATTAGGTAGTAGGTAAGTGGACAATTGGATGTTGTATTTGGGACATATGAACAACCTATAGCCATTAACCTGAACTAAGTTATCATCCTCTCCTTCTGGCATTGCGAAATTAATCTGGACTTGAATTTATGGATTGTTGATTACATGTATATTAAGCATATTTGTGCATTATTTCTTGAGCATTACTACATGAGACTTTTTAGATATTTTGCTCTAGGATCATTCATTGTGTTCTGTTCTTATTCTCCTCCTACTTCTTCTTGTTTATTTTGACTACCCTACTGTTCTTTACTTTTATTGTATCGGGACGATACAACTTTGAGTTGGGGGTCTTGATGTCTCCTCATTTGTGATAATATAATATACTTCAGAGACATCATTTTAGGCTTATTTATTAGTTTATAGGTTGATTTTAGCTTATTTTAGTGCACTTTCCTATTTTGGGTCTTGATTTGTAGAATTATTATTTTTAGAGCATATTGGGTTTAATTGTTTATTTAGTGTGAAGCTTTAAAGATAATTATGGAGATTAATTAGAGTCCAAGTCAAAGACTACAACTTATGGAAAGAGATATGCATGGAAATTGGAGATAGAAGGAAACTGAGTTCAATTAGGAAAAGGAAAAGCTGCCTAAATCTGGGAGTCTGCAGTACACGTCCAAAGATAGGCATTTTTACCTAAGAAATATGCCGAATCTGGTGATTTCCTTCTAAAGGGTCAAGATAATTCTGTTGCGATTCTTTTGGTATCTTATGGAGCTCAATCCGACCAATAACGAAGAAGATACGCTCAAAACGGTCCAGCAGTGTTTATCTTTATTTCCTTACGAATTTGAGTTGGGCTAGGAGTCCATTACTTAAGTTATCTCTAAAGAAACGAATTAGGTCAACCTATACACTATAATACAGCCTCTTAACACTCTAAAATCATCCTTGGCCAGACCTTAAGGCCAAGAGGAAGCTACAACACAAGAGAAGAAGTCTGGAAGGAGCTGTGCAACAACTATGTCTCCTTCAACCTCTTATTTTGTAACTCTTTTCTCTTCCCTTCTTTGTATGAACTAATTCTATTAGTTTGAGTTTTAGCATATATGTATGAACCCTAGTTTTGATTGACATCTATCTAATTTGGGAACTTAATGTTTTAAATTGAATTATAGTTTTTATTCTCTGTTTATGTGTTTGGATTTATATTCTGTGTTCTTGTGGAACCGCGGCCATATAGAATTACCATCTAATAATTAGGTCACCATTGACAACGGTGTTCAATTGCATGTTTAGCACATAACGTTTAGTTTTAGGTTTGATCTGACAACCCAACCTAGCTAGATAATCACTATGGTTGAGTCTTGTGACTCTTTACCAATTACAGGAAAAGTTTGCTTAGGAAGCCTTATTGACACAGGTAAATCCTATTTTAAACTACCGATAGCATATTGGGACCGATTAGGGAAATACTACACAATTTACCCTTACATGTTTAGAACGGCAAAACTAGTGGGGATTGCATGCTAATAACTCAAGCTAGACTTTCATACTATCTTCTTTTCTTTTCTTTTATTTGTTTCCTGTCTTTTACTTTATTAGTTTAGTTTATTTATTGAAAAACCAAATAAATATTTATCTATCTCTTCTTTCTACTTGCGTATTATCTTTTCTATCTTTAATATCTGCACTTGATAATTTGCATAAGTCTCTCTAACTTTCGTCAGTCCCTGAGGAACGAATCTTCTTATCATTAAAACTTGCATACGTCCTGTAATACTTGCAGTACCGTGTTAGTTTAGGGTGTGTATTTGCACTTATTTTATACATCTTTTTATCACACCTTAGGCTACACCAGGGTGTGGGGATTCGTTGTCTCTCATCTCCATTTTTCCGTTTTTAGGTAGAAATAAAAATTTTGATACATGGGAATTAGATGTAGAGTGTGTTTAATAGCTTGAAAGCATAAGCTCAGTGAATTGATGATAGTAAGTAGTATTTTTATGAGCTATGTTATTTGTATGCTTTGAGTATTTGCAGGAAAACACACGTTGATAGTAAAGAAAAGATTAGTGAGCAATGCGATAGAAATTATGTTCGATCTCAGGGAACCTCGAGAAGTGTGTAGGCCGTGAGATCCAAGCTAGTTGACAAAATCATTTGATGAAAGTGATAAAGGTAGGAAAATAACGAAATTGCATAGTGTAGAAAGTGATTAAGGTGGTTCTTTCATATTTGAATCCACTTGAAGCCTTTTTATACCTTCTCATCTTGTTATTTTGATTTTATATGCTATATCCTTCTTAGCCCCTTCTAGCCTTTCTAAAGCTTTTTTATTAAAACGCATTATAAGCCATATCCCTTTAGATTATAGGACCTTTCCATATGCCCCGCACTCGAATCGCGATGCATAGACAGTTGCTTTAGAGCTTGAGTTTGGGGTGGTGGGTCCACCATTATGGGAATTGTTATTGGGATGGGATTTTTGAGCTTATTAATTGTGCTCTGTTCTTTATATTGATGATGATTCATAGATTTTTATTGTAACCCTTTGTCGGGGTAATAGTGAATGAAAAAGAAGCTACGAGCTAAATTTGCCAACAAGGGCATTAAAAGAAAATATATATATATATATATATATATATATATATATATATATATATATATATATATATATATATGAGAAAATAGCGTGATATCTCATCATTAAAAAGAGAATCATAGCTATAGAAAAGAAAAATTGATTTGAAAAGAAAATATATATATTCGCACTGGCAAAGTGGAATTTTTATGTGAACATCTTATGCTTTAATTGGGTTATTGGGGATGCTAAATTGTGCATCAAGGAATTCATTGGGTTGAGTGAGAAACGTTTTATGAGAGTAACTCAAGCTCTAGGGTGATTCGTTGATGGCTAGTGAGGAGAGAGTCAAAAGCTCACTCTAAATTATCCAAATATACTATCATACCGTCCCTAAGCCTAAATTACAACCTTAAAGACCTTTTGATTCTTTGCTATGTAATTGAGAAGTGATTGAGCCATTAGAGAGTAGTTAGGTGGATCTTTGGATACTAGTGAAGTTCGATGAACAATCTATAGCTTTCTTGGGGAACTGAGTAAAGTCCAAATCCTTCTTATATTGCGAAACTAATCTGATCTTGAATTCAAGCCGTGTTGACTGTGGATATGAGAAGTGTACAGGTATGTAGTTTATGAATACTATTGCATGGAATTTTCTAAGTTGTTGCTTTATGTCTATTCTATATATTCTGCCATGTTTTTCCCATTGTGTTGAAAATTTCATAAGTGTGTATTTATAGACTTCCCTTTATTTTTGTCTTGCTATGTTTTTCCCATTGTGTTGAAAATTCCATAAGTGTGTATTTATAGACTTCCCTTTGTTTTTGTCTTTATTGTATCGGGGTGATACAACTTTGAGTTGGGGGTCTTGACGTCTCCTCATTTATGATAGATTTATATTAGGATGAGACATCATTTTTAGTGATTTAGAAGTCATAATAGTCGATCTTCTTGAGAAATAGTGCACATTCCTATTTTGAGTCTTGACTTAGTAAAATAATATTTTTAGAGCATATTGGGTTTAATTATTTATTTAGTGTGATGCTTTAAAGATAATTATGGAGATTAATTAGAGTCCAAGTCAAAGACTACAAGATATGAAAAGAGATAAGCATGGAAATTGGAGATAAAGGAAAATAAAGGTAAAAACATGGAAAAGGAAAACCTGCCTTAATCCTGAATTTCTGCACCTACGACCACAAATCAGCTTATATCTCAAAAACGGTGTGGAATTTGGAGAAATGCTCAAAAGCAAAGTTGAAGATCGTTCCGAGACGATGAATTTGGTATATTCATACGCATCAAACGGATGAAAATTGAAGCTGCTAGGACCAAAAGAAAAACGGGCCTGATTGCATGTTTTTAGGTTACGAATTTGAGTTGGGCTTGGAGTCCATTACTTAACCTCTCCTTCAAGAAAACGAATTAGGTCTTCTAAACACCTATAAATACACCCTTATATCACTTGTAAATCATCCTTGCCTCATAATAATTAGTTCTTAAGGTTTTATTCTTCCAGTTTATTGTAGAGAGCAAGATGATGTCTTTCATTGTTTCTTTTAGTTTATTTCCTTCAGGTATGAACTAAACCTCCCATAGCTTGGGTTTTGCATCATGTATAATCTATGAATTCTAATTTCTTTCTATCTAAGTTTCTTTGGGAATTACATGTTTTAAATTGATACTGCTTACCTTTATATTTGTTTATGTGTTTTGATTTAATGACTGTTTTCCTTGCGGTGCGCAACGTTTAGGATTAACTTAATAGTAGTTAGATGATCACCTTAGATGGGTGTCTAATTATTGAAACACCACATAACGTCTAGTGTCGATATTAGTCCTGACAAAACTGATTCTAACTAGATAGTCATTAGGGTATGATTTAATCACTATCACCATGTATGGAAATTGATTGCTTAGGGCCTTGGTAGCGCTTGATAACCCTATTTGAACCAGCCTCGTGGTGTGTCTGTAGCCCCCTTAGTCGCTCTAAAGGTCTAAGGAATGGGAATTTAGAATCCTGACTAAGTATACAAGATCTAATATTCTCCCTTATTAACTAGATCTAATAGAAGGAATTAGAAGGATTAGTGCATACTAGCAAAACCTAAGCTATACTTCTCATCTCATATTCTTCGTATTTTAATTTATTTTCTTTATTTTCCTAGTTTTAATTCTTAATCTCGAAAATCTATTACTCTAATTTTCTGTCTTTTAATTATTTACTCCTTACTCGTTATTGCTACCCATTCGACTAGCACACTAAGTCCCTGAGAACGAACTCAACTTATCAACTAAAACTTGCATACGTCATGTAATACTTGCAGTACTGTGCCTGTCTAGGGTGAGAGTGCGTAGTTTTCTAGACTTAATTTTATCTTATTTTTATCACATCCTAGGCGACACCAAGGGTCCACATTTGGGAATTACATTGGGAAGGGGATCATATGTGTTTGTATTGAGGCACAAAAATTCAAATGATATTATTATTTGTAACCCTTTGCTGGGATTGGAAAAAAAAAATTTATAAGAGACATGACCTTTCACATCAAAATGATGGTCATGGGTATCTTGTACAAAAAAAATGAAAAAGAAAATAAAAAGAAAGAAAGAATAAAATAACCGGCAAAGTGGAATATTTTGAATAATCATCTTAGATTAATTGGGTTAATTTAGGGACGCAACATTAGCGCGTCAAATGGGTTGAGTGAGAACATTATATGAGTGTAAACTCAAGCTCGTGGACAGTTGTTGATGGTAAGTGAGGAGAGAGCCAAAAGCTCACTTCAAATTTACCAAAAATACATACCACACCGTCCCTAAGCCTACGCTAAAACCGTAAAGTCCTCGTGATTCCTAGGTACAAGGTAAGTTAATAGGGAGTATACTAAGTGGAGCGTTCAAAGCGAGTAAGGATCGAGGAACAAACTATAGCCATCATATTGAGATAAGTACAAGTGTAACCTTCTAGTATTGCAAAATTAATTTTATGATTGAAGTTATTTGTGTTTGATGTTGCATGATTAGTGTATGTGTATGTTAGTTCTTAAAGTTTTCTATTTGAGGTTTATTTTATGAATTGCTTTAGGGTGTATTTACTAGCTTCTATTTTCTCTTGCATCTACTTCATTCCCCTTGTTTTTAAGTTTGCTTTGTCAGGACGACAAAGGTTTGAGTTGGGGGTCTTGATGTCTCCCTAAATGTTCTAATTATATGCCCTTGGGAGACATCATTTTTGGTGTTTATTCGACTATTTAGGTAGACTTTTAGTGTTAATATGCAATAAATCGATTTTCTTGTTTTCATTCTAGTATTTTTCATTTATTAAACTTTTGCGCGTAATATAGTTTGATTTTGAGTGAAAAGATGTAGGTTTTGAATACTATCTAGGAGAGGAATCCAAGAATAAAGTGAAAGATCGTGTAATAAAGTCAAAACAAGAAGAAATATCCCGAAAGAATTGATAATTTGAAGCTGCAAATCTGGAAAGTTGATAAAGATTTCTGATTCTGAGCCATCTAAGAGTGGATTTAGCCTCTGACTTGTGAAGAGAAAATGTTGCCCATTGAGTTACAGAAATTTAGCAACTGGAATGAGGTTAATCCGAGTTGAAACGAGACGGTTAGAGCTGTTTTAGTTGAGGTGGTGCAGCTGTTACGGGATTTGGGCTTAATTATGGATTTAAGCTTTTCTTATTTTCACTTAATCCTTAAAGAAAAGCCCTAATCCGATTTTAACATTATAAATAGACTTTGGACTCTCATTTTTACATACCAATTCATATGCTTAAGAAAAGAAAAGAGTCAGAACACCAGAGAGGAAGCTAGAGCAAGGAAGAGAAGAAGGAAGAGCTGGAGACTGTCTATATCTCCAATTCTCAGCCAATTCAGCTCCGTAATTAGGTTCTTCTATTTTATTCTGTAAAACATGATGAACTCAATTATTTCTTTAGTTTTTGTCTTTTTAATTATTATGAGCTAAACTTAAATAGTGCTTGAGAACGCATAATGGGTTAATCCCAATTTGATTTCGTTTCATGTGTTTGGATTTGGGATTTTTATAATTGAAATCAAATTGGGTAAAGTGTATTTTTCGTTAGTTTGCTTTTATTTACTTTGAATGACGTAATTAACCAATCATAGGACTTAGTATCTAGGCTATTCCATTTAGTGGCGAATGGATCACCTTGATGGGGGTCTAGGTACAGAACTAATTAATGGATGTAGGATAGAAATTAGAGACTCTGACGAGCTTAATTAATCATATGGCCAATTGGGTAGAATAGACTTAATCACTTGAAGGTGGACTATAATCACCCTGACGGGGTTTTTAGCACCTAAGAGTAGCTCCTTAGTCCACCATGACGGGGGTAAGGATAATTTCGAATCCCGACCATTACATATTTACCAATTTGCCCCTTAAACAATGCATGAAATGAATGATAATTAGGTGAAATCCTTGCGTCTCTCAAGTACTACCTTTCATATCTTGCGTAAACTACTTTATTTTCTTGCGTCTAGTTTAATCTTTGCATTAATTTAGTATTTTAATTTATTGTCTTAGTATTATAAAACCAAAACAACAATCTATAAATCATTTACTTGTTTTCACGTGCAATTAATCACTATTTGGTAAGCATTAGAGTCAACCATTCCGTCCCTGAGAACGAACCTGTTTTATCACATATATTACTTGGGACAACTGTACACTTGCAGTTGTGGTTCTCTTTTCCTTATTGCATTTATTTTAGAACACACAAAGGACCACCAGAAAGCAACTAAGTCAATATAAATGGATATAAGTGTAAAGGAAAGACTAAAATTGTGTATCGAAGTGTGTGCTTGCAGGTTAACCGATCATGTAAGTCAATATGGAATATAACATGATAGTGAGATACATAATATTATGTCAGTGAACTCTTTTGATCACATAGACGATGTGTTTTTAATTTAAAGGGTTCATAATTATTGTAATATTATACAACATATTTTTAGTCTAGGGTACTATAGGATCCGTAATAAGATTTATATGAGAAATTACGGATATCAAACATTATGATGCAAGTACATTGAGTACAATCATAACCCCATCACGAGTGAGTGGGAGACTGAAAGAAATAAATAATTTTATATATATCTAAACCCTATGATGTGGAAGTTTTATTTTGAATTTGATGGGGAGTTTGAGTTATATCAGATGATCTTTTTTTGTCGGTTATCTGGTAACTGCTTAATAAAAGATTTATGGGAGTCTTTCTTTACAAAATTCAACTTACGCTCATATAAAATCTACTGTGCTCTCTTTCTCTTTTCCTTCTTCGTCAAATACTCTCTCATCAATAATATCAGAGGCTCTTAGGTTGTGAAAAGAACAAGTTTTCTTCTAATAGAAGATCTACTATTGGCAAGACTACCCATTTCCATCGATTTGTTTTTTTGATGCATCAAGATGTAATACAAAATAAACCTCTTGAATATAATTTATCTATTAGTATCTTATCGGGTTGGCTCTTTCCATCGCCTGTATATGTTTAGATGGTGGTGAGTGGAAGGGTTGTTGTATTTGAAAGTTGGGGTGTCGTCGATACTTTGTTTTTTTCCTTGTAATTGAGATGTAATGAAAGGTTGATACCTTCCATATATGGTATCAATTTTGATTTCTTCTCCTCCATTTTGACTTGTTATTATCATGTGATTGTTATTTTACTTGGCATTTTTCAAAAGTCGTGGCAATCAGTGTTTATCGTTCACTAGTTTCCTATATACTTTTTGGTTTAAGACATGTACTTTATTGGTGGTTTCAAGGGGTGTTTGGGGAATGGGGGGGGGGGGGTGTTACATAGGGTCGGTTTTTGGTTGTGTTGGTGGTGTGTTAAAAGTGGTTTTATAAGCCGTGTCTCATTATTTCAGTATAATATGTTATACGTTTTGTCGTTTACCGGATCGTCAAACACGTAAACGTGTTTCTACTGTGCTAGAAGTGTTGTTCCTAAGATGCAATGTAATGACGTATTTGGGTCACATGTCGACTTGGTTTGCCAATTGTTTGTTTTTTCTATTGAACGACAACACATACTCGTTTCTATTACTTCGATCGTGGGTGTTTGGTGATTGCTATTACGGAGTGTTTCTTGTCTTTTCTATAAGTTTATTTAATTAATCTTTTATTTTCTTTATATGTTTCTATGTATAGTTTCTTAATTCTTCGGGTATCGAATTAATTTTTATTCTACTACTAATTGTTTTAGATATCGATTTTGTTATATATATATTACGACATTTTATATTGTCCATAAAATAACTTATATTATTGGATGATTCTTTATCCTGTTGCACCATCACTATATAGAAAAAATAACTCAATTTTTTCTTTTATCGACAAAAAAAAAGAGAAAAACTCAATTTTTTCTTTTGAACGTTAATTACACTACTAGTGATCCATCAAAAGATTGTTCAACATATACAGGATCAAATATTCAACTTCCCACCAAATATTATAAAGATAAAGCCAACAACATTCTTTCCTTTAAAGTCTTCTAATCGTATTTCTAAATCAAGCGGTTAACACCCAAGAGATGGAAACTCTACAACACCTAATACGCAATTGCCTTTAACTACTTTAAATAATTGAACAATACTTTAAGCCCGTTTGGTTCTTGAAAATAACGGATATTTCCTGTTTTCATCTCCTATATTTTTCAAAATATTAAAAAAACGTATTTGGCTAAGATCGATACTTAATCTAATGGTTAGACTACTCCGTAAAAACCAAAATATTATGAAATTGAATCTTATTAGAATCAAAATGATTCCAAATCCAAAATGTCTCTCACATGTATTTAATAAAAAAACGTATTTGGCTAGAGAAAATTAAAACAGTTTTCTAACAATTTAAATTAGTGGAATCAAAATAATTCCGAGTCCAAAGTAGCTCTCATAATTTAAAATTAGAATGATTTCGAATCTAAAGTGGCTCTCATATGTACTTAAAAAAACGTATTTGGCTAGAGAAAATAAAACAGTTTTCTAACCACTTAAATGAAAACACTATTATATTGGAGAATTTAAAATCGATGTTTTCTATATTTTCTAAAAGTATTGGAAAAAAAACGAATAATCATTTTTTAAAATATACTCTGAAAAAAGAATAGAAAACATTTTCACAAATCTAACATTTAAAAAAAACAAGAGATTGCACAATCTAATTCAATTGTTAAATGAAAAAGAATATATTTTTACATTAATAAGATAAACAACGAAAATTGACGTCACGTATGTTTTTAGCCCATGGACAACCATGGTTTAAAATTTGAAACTGGCAGTTAATTGCTATTTTTGGAGATGTGATAATACACTAACCACTCGAAAAATGAAAAATTGCATGTGTATTCATAAGAAATAAAATTTGATAATGAAGTTCGTCCCACAATGATTAAATAGTTAATACGTATTTCTAATTTTCTATTAACGATTTGTTGGGAATAAAAATTAAAAGTAAATATATTTCTATTTGTTTTTTGAATTTAAGAATTACTAAGACTAATATAAACTAACAATTAACCAAGCAAATAACATAACAAGGTTTGGAGAATAAGAGAGAAGGTGTAACTCGAGATACTTGTAATTCCACTAACTATAACTTAGACATAGTTACAATTCTAAGGCACAACGGAACATTGCTGTTAATCGGGATCCTAAAGTCACCCTAACTGACTTTAGAAGATAAATAGGAGGCCGCTATCTAATCCTAGGAATCTCTTTCGAATGATCCTACAATATTATATAATGTCTAAAGTTCTAAACTTATGTGATTACCTAATTAGTTTATCTTTTCCGAGTTTTCAACTCCAATAGGCATATTTAACCTAGTTCCACTACCAAATCTTCCTCTTAGACGTATTTTCAATAGTTAACAATTTTATATATATGGTCACAATTCAATAATTTAAAGATAGGCATGAGGGTCATTATAACAACAATAATCTACGATCTATTCAAATAAGAAATCTCAAATTCAAACAAATAAACCCTAATTAATAGTTAGCGTTCATACTCATCTATATCAATGTACTAGAAATTTAGTTCATAATGGAAGAAAAGAAAACAAAATAAAGAGAAGACATAATAAAAGGAAGAATTATGATAATTAAGGAAATAAGTATTGTAATGGATCTTCCTTACTCATTGCCCTAGTTATGAACTTTTATAACTCTTCAATACGATAAGTGGTATATTTGGCTGCTAAAAAACTAGTATATACCCCCATAAAACATTTGGCACAAGCTGGACCTACTTAAGAGAGCTAAAAATGGCCTCATTGACGCTTTGTAAATCTGGACAACTTTGGGTCTTCGAAGCAAAACTCCTATAACTTCTTCATATAAAATCCAAATTTCTTTTTATTCTTCTCTTGTGCTCTAACCTCCAAGGGATACCTTGAAAAAAAGTTTCATGATCAGAATCTTCACTAGTTATTTGTTGTGATTTTTCAAAGTCATTCCAAGCATTTTGCCGACACTTTTTGTTGAGCTTCTAATGAACTTTTTGGTTCCCCTGTACTTCCCTCCGGGGTTCTCCTTAAATTTTCAAACTTGGCCACATCTTCGGAATTTCTATCATCCATGGTTTTAGGACCTACACTCTTAATGCATAATTCACCTCAAAATGCTCCATAAAGAGTATATATCTAAGAATAGTCCAATAACTCAAAACATGTGAAACAAAGGGATAAATACCGCATTGAAGCACAAAAACCTATATAAATGATATCTCAGTATTTTGTTAATCTACCACAAAAGTTGAGACATAAGGACACTAACTCAGGGTTTTGTCGTCCAAACAAAATAAGCACAAAACTAGGATCTTAAGTCCAAAAAGTTTACAAGGGAAAAACAAGTGATAATACTTCAAAAAATATACAACAAGTTTCATAAAGTCTTACTTAAGAATAAACCATAAATATACTATCATACACACACTCATTATGTCAAAGTTCCTAAAGAGATTAGCTTAGCAATGAAAAAAGAGATACTAAAAAACATAGCTCGGATTGGTGGATTTAGGGAGATCCTTGATCTTCCATGGTATCCAAGTGTCTACTTTATCTCTTCCTTTATGCTCATTTATCCATCAATCACATAGCTAAGAATATGAAGATATTTTTGGTTATAATGTGGCTTAGGGTTTTTATAGTACACTTAGATAATTATAGAGTAAGTTTTTGGCTCTCTCCTTACTTAACCAATTATCTATCGCCTAAGATCTTGAGTTTAGGTTCATAGATGTGCTCACTCATACCCTTTTGATGCATCAAATTTGCATCCCTAATTCCCAAAAACAAACTTCATTTTGATGTTTAACTAATTCAATTTTTGGATTCCTTTATTTCATCTTTTTAATTTTTCTTTTTACAAGTCAAATATAAATCTTATTTTGATGTAAGGATTCATGTTGACTTCTTTTCCATTTTTTAAATTTTTTTCTTAGTATCTTTCTTTATGTTCTTGATTTCCAACAAGTATCACAATAAATGCATCAATATGTAGCACTATAAAAGTAACAAAAGTGCACCAAAATGTTTGTCCCAAAACTACAGACACCCACCACCCCAAAAGCAAGCTCAAAGATGACTAGTCCTAAGATATTATGACTCGAGGGTGGGTCATATGGTAAATTCCTACACACCTAGGGGTAAAGGCTTATGATAGTGGCTAAAAAAGAATTAGGCTTTAAGGCTAGAAGGGAATAAGAATCATACATGATATTAAATTTTTTACATCAAAGTCGCAAATGAAGTAACTTTTCACTAGGTTGATCTCACGTTCTACATATCTACTCAATTTTCACTTAGTTTCTAGCCCCTTGCATGTATTTTTCGCTAATACTCTTTTAATTCCAACACGTTTCCATATGCGTTATTTAAATACAAATATGGAAAATTCTCGCATAAAGTACTTTTCTCTATCATTGACTGGTTTATAGACATTTAAAAGGGGCATTACTAGTTCACACCTATTTCCTAATCTAATTTTATTTAATTTTTTAATGCAATTAACCACGTTAAAAAGGGATAAGGAGGACTAGTATCCAATCCCCAATTCAAATATGAGTCGTGTCTACACTAACATATAAAGAATACGAGAAGGGATATAAATACATATCTCGAGTCTTAAGGCCCTGCGTTCTCACTCTTCATCACTAGTGGGGCCCAAGGTATGTTGAACAAACTATATAAAAGCACACACAACATGAGAAATTCAGGATAAAATTTTCACAAGTGAACCGATCGGCCGCAAGTAATAATAAGTAAAGTAAAATTTCATTCTTAGGGATTTAATCGGTTAGCTCAAAATCGTGCTCAATAATAATATAATTGGATTCACTTGTTTAAACTAAAGACAAAAATAAAATATTATATTTGTTTGGTATTTATGATTAAGACTAAGAATTCAAATATTAATGCAAGGAAATAAAATAAATAAGAATGAGATGAGATATAAGTTAGGTTTGCTGGCATGCACCAATCTTACTAAGTCACCATTCTAATTATAAGGGAGGATTGATCATATATGAGTAGTCGGTATTCTGTTATCCTTCCCACTAGGGTAGCTTAGAAGGCAACCTCAACACAAATAGAGGACTTGGTAAGGGGGCCCTAGGCAATTATCGGTGATTATTTTTCAACCCTAATTATTATTTAGTTAGGCAAGCCCGACCGGATCACTACCACACATTAGATGATTATGTATCGGTTTAATCAATTGAATCCCATGTTAAAGTGACAGTCCTAATTACTAATGGAAGTCCTATACTTGTCTAGAGCTAGGGTTGAAATAAACATATTATACACAATACAATTATAGAATATATTTCTCAACACAATTAAATTCAATCACAAATAAAATAGAATAACAAAATAATAATTAAGGGTTATACATAGTACAAACTCAAGCTATGGGATGAGTAATTCATGATTACAAGAATAAAACTAAAGATTTAAAGAATTAGAATCATAGGTAAGCTAAGAATTTAATACGATTTACCTTAAGGGTAGCGGTGGAATAATGTAGAAGTGTTGTTGTGGTGCTCCAACTTCTGTTGCTATATTATCTCTGTCGACTTGCTCTCTTTGTGGTTGAAAATCATGAATAAAACAGATAATGAATTTATTTATCAAGTCAAATACTTATATATAGGCTCAATGAAGTTTAATGGGTCATTGGTGGGTCCTGGTGTGTTATAAAATAATGTGATAAAGATTAAGGAGTCACAAACCGCAAGTGTACGGATGTCCAAGTAATACTCCGATAAGTCGGATTCGTTCTTAGGGATTGGACTGGTATAACCCAAGTATTCAATAAACAAGTAATAGTAATTGCAAATACAGAAAATAAAATATAAAAGATATTTATTTGGTTTCGAGTTATTAAACTACTGGACGCAAAGAAATAAAATAACTAAAAGTAAATACTAAAGGACTAAGATGCAGATATGAGCTATACTTGAGTCTCGCTAGGGAATCACCTAAACTTACCTAATTAATGCTTTCTTTAAGGGCAGAACTGATATTTCTATATTAGTCGGGACTCTATAATCTCCTAGCCCCCGTCAGGGTGGACCTAGGAGTTATTCTCAGGTTTTACAAACCCCGTCAGGGCGATTATAATCCACCTTCGAATGAATACTATTTTACCCAATTGGCGATAAGGTTAACTAAGTCCGCCTGGATCAATATTTTCTACCTTACGTTTATTATCTAGTTCAGTAATTAAACCCCCCGTCAAGGCGATCACTTCCCCACCAAAGTGAATAGCTTAATTAGCTAATTCATTGATAGTGAAATTAATATAAAATAAGAAACAATATGAAATACCTTTTAAAATTAAACTAGAAACTAATCCCAAATTGAAATACATGAATTAAACAAATTAGGGTTCATCCCATTACGATTCTCAAGTAATTAAGGTTTAGCTCATATTAAAAGTAAAAACAAAAATGAAATTAATAATATACATGTTCCTAATAACAGAAATAAAATAAGAACCTAGATAGAGGAATTGGATTGAACTGTTGTTGGAGGAAAAGGATTCTCCAGCTTCTGCTCTTCCTTCCGCCTCTTGACGCTCTCTCTACAGATGTATAAATTGAAGGTTTAATGAGAGGTACTGAATGATGAGGTCTAAGAGGTGTATTTATAGGTGTTAGCAAGCCCTAGGTCGAATTACTTGGAGTGGAAGACAAGTCAAGATCTTTTTAATTCGTAACCCTAAAATCTAGGAAAGGTAAGATTCTGCTGCTGATTTGATTTGGTCATATCTTTTTCAATACTTATCCGTTTGAGGAGTTCCAATATATGAAACTGCTTGTCTTGGAAAGAGATTTCTATTGGTGTAGACCACTCGTCCAGATTCCTAGCCAATCGTAAGTTATGGACTGGTCTTTAAAACGTGGCTGGAATTTCATATGCATAAGGCAGCTTTATCTTTTCCTTCTTTGCATATATCTTTCCTAAATCTTCTTATTTCCATGTAAATCTTCTTTCCTTCACTTCTTTATCTTGACTTGGTCTCTAAGTAATTACCATATTTCTTTTAAAGCTTCACAATAAATAAATAATTAAACCGCATATGCTTAAAAAGAATAAATCAACAATTCAAGAAATAGAAATAGGAAGGTGCACTCTAAAAATAGAAACTCGAGTAAAAATCATTTCCTAACACACTAAAATACCCTAAGACTTTAATTCTCACTTATCCTCCTTGAATTGATCTTTCATGAAATTCAAGAACCGATTAACTTTGCATTAAAAGTAGTCAAATTTACGCACAAAAGCTCAGATTCTGCAAATAGTTAATTTCCAAGGGGAGAAAGTGCAATATGATCAAATAAGCCTAAACGTCTATCAATTAAGTCATTTATTCACCTAAAAGGATGTCTCCCAAGGGCTAATAATTAGAACAAATAGGGAGACATCAGTCATGGGATCCAATTAAATGATCTAGTACAACCAAAATGTATTTCCTTCCTAAGAGTGGACTGGTTCGAGACACGTAAGTTGGGAAATCAATAACTTCTTCTTTATATCTCCAAATAAAAAACCGTCAGCGGCTACCCATTCCTGACTCAAAATCCTATCTGTATATAAAGGGCTCCTCCATATTCATTATCAATCTCACATCGAATCGAAAACAATTCATTTTCTAAATCTGGCTGACAACTCTTGCACTTTCTATAAATAGCTTCTTTGTCCTTTAACTCTTGCTTTCCAATGTGATCTCCTTTCCTCGTTTTCTCTTTATGATTTGGCATCTTATATCATCCTTTTACCTAAGATATTCACACTAAATACACAAATTATACCTAAAAAACTCCAAAAGTAACAAATCTCCAAAAGTAGACAAGAAACAAGAATATATCAAATAACGGGAAAAAAATCCTCCGACTAAGCACATAATGAACCTAAACTGATGTCTCATGACTAGATTATTTTATCACAAATATGGAGACATCAAGACCCCCAACTCAAATTTATGTCGTTCCGACACAATATGAAATAAGAACAATAGAGAAGTCTTTATGTATCAGCTAAGTCAAGTACGCATGGGAAGAAGAATGAAGAATGTAAGTATTAATCCTAATCAACTACCTAGAAAGTTTCATGTAATTATATTTACAAGCTAAATTTTATATATATATATATATATATATATATATATATATATATATATACACACACACACACACACACACATTTAGAATACAAACAATCAACATGGTTCAAGTCCAAGATTATATTAGCTTTGCAATGCAAAAAGGATAAGTCTTTCTCAAAGTTCAAAATGGTGGCATAGGATGTTCATCGATCCTAACTACTCTCCTCTATTGGTTCAATCGTTCTTAGATCACATCGTTAAGAATTATAAGATTTTAAAGCTTGTAATGTTAGGATTAGGGATGATATGATCATATAATTGGATAATGTAGACTGAGATCTTCGATATCTCGTCACTAGCCATCAACGAATCGCCCTAGAGCTTGAGTTACTCTCATAATTTTTTTTACTCAACCCATCTTTTATGTACTTAATTCGCATGCCTGATAGCCCAAAGAAAATTATCAAGATGATCACCTAAGAATTCCACTTTGTCAGTCTTTTTTCATTCATTATTTTTCATATTCTTTTATTTTATAAGTTAGCTATGACTCTTTTATATGCGAGATGTCATGCTACTTGTTTTCTTTCAATACACTTTCTTTTCTATTAGCTCGACAAAGGCTTATAATAAAACAAGTGCATAATCATATAGCATATATACATAAGCTCAAAAACCCACCCAAGTGTTTCCCATAATCGTTCACACCATTTAATGATGAATATAATTCAATCAATCGTTCAATTAATTCATATAGAAAAGTCTTATAATCGAAGGGGTACGACTTGTAACCTGGTTAATAAAAGACTTTTGAAAGGCTAGAAGGGCTGAGAAGGATATAATTCAATTGATTTTGGACACCAAGCTAAAAGGAAATAAGGGGCTTATAAAAGAACCGCCTTAACCACTTTCCTAACTATGAAATTTTGTTAATTTATCACCTCTAGCACGTTCATTTAATGTTTTATCAACTAGCTCAGATCTCACGTTTGACACACCATTCAAGGATCCTTAAGATCAAAATTACTTATACTGTATTGCTTACTTATCCTTTCTTTACTATTAAGATATGTTTTCATGTTTATCTTTTACGCATATCATATAACTAGTTCATAAACATAGTACTTCTATATCATTTACTCACTAAAGTTATGTTTTTAGGCCATTATACACATTCTACATCAATTTCTAGCTACCAAATTTTTTATTTTAACCTAAAAATCAATAGACCATATAAAATGGAGATGAGGGACAATTAATCCCTACACCCGACTAAAAATTGAGTCGTAACAGACTCGATAAAAATTATAAACTAACACGTATATTAGAATCAATGATATTGTTGAAAGAAAGGAAACATACTCTCGAGGCTATTGCCTCGCGTCATCAATACCCAAGGTAGGGTTTGGTGGATCCTTCACAATATTGCACTGAATTTGCTCTACGGGTGTAATGATATACGCTTGATTTGATTTGATTTGCTTTGATTTGTGCCACATCATCTTCCAAGAAAGTTTGAGCTTCTTCCACTCGATCAAATCACTCACTTACCCTTTATTTCCATTAAATGTCTTCTTCTCTTAAGCATGACTCCCTCTAACGAGAAGTCTCTAAATTTGGAGGATATTTACACTTTATCCTCTTAGAATTTCTTGATCCACACATTATCAATGTTGCTTCTTATCTTATACACAAGTTTCTCCTTCTCACCATGGTTCACAATCACTTTCCTTATTAGGCTTGTGATAATTGTGGGGGTACTTTAAGTTAAACACTGTTTGTGGTGCAACCGCAAATTGTGTTACCCCACCAAAGATTACTTTCCCTACATCTACTTCCTCCTCTCATAAAACACAATTCAAAAAGATGGTGAATTTCTTACTTACATCCGAGGTTCGAGTGTATTCAAAAGATAATGGCTTGAGGAAGTTGTTCCATACTAATGCATCGGGTTGAAGGTATTTGTAAGTCCAAGGTGCCTTCAACTCTCCTTTTTGTTCTTGGACTAACTCTTCACCCAATACATGCTTATCCAGTTGATCCTAATTGAAAGTATTTATATTCTTCACCGCGTCTTTTTACTTTCTTGGTCCACCCAATTTGTTGAAATCGAAGTGGTTCCAGATCTCTTCAACTGTGAAAGGAACTAGCTTCCCTCGAACTGGAACTTGACCTTTACTATCTCAGCTAAAGAGGCTAGGATAGAAATTGGAAACTAAATCAACACATAAATTCGAACGGCTCCCCATGAATGTGGTCCATCCCAATCTCTTACCCATCTCTAGAAATCTCTTGTATTCATCTTCTTCAACTTCTTTCTTAAATACTCTCGCGTGCGAAATGTTAATCCGGGCATGTTTGTTTTGGAAATAGATAATAAGGCCTTAGAAGTTTTCCTCATCACTGCTATAGGAATATCTACTTGGAGAAATTATGTTGTCTTCTATTTTGTAATCACAATTATTTGCTCTTGAGGGCTTGAATTCACTATAACATGTCCTCTCTAATTGGCTGGCTCGAATAACCATTTCTCTTCTTTCCAGAACTTACACGGTTCTCACTTGTTTTCTTCTTGCTGTCACCCAAGTATTTTCTTTGATTCTTTGCCATCTCCTTAACACTAGATATTGTTTCCATTCTCTTCGTCATCCCTTTTAACCTCTAACTCAAAGTTGCACCACTCTTGAAATTACCCATTGATTTTGGGTTAATGAGGTGTTATTTAGGTTAGGAAATGTGTAAGGAAGATGTTTATTTATGTGGTTATGATAGGTTATTTCTTGTCTTAAATGGGTTTAAGAAATTTTGGAAAAGGGTTTTGAAATTTTTTGAATTTGATTCTAGGTGTTTTGGAGTGATTTGGGTGGGAAAAATTTGTTTATAAGAGTCTAAGGATAAAATTAGATGTGAAATTATGGTGATTTGGTGTTTTTTATGTGTGGTGAAGGTTTGGTGAAGTTTCAATGGAAGATGGATGCTTGGATAAGGACACTTAAGGGCTTGATAGTTGAGGCTGAACAAACCTCCCCTTCTTAGCTTCTGCCGCGTTGTCTGGTCGTATGCCGCCAATTGGGCGTGGTATACCACTTCCTACTATTTCCATATACCGTGTCACGGTAGTCGCTCCATGCCAATATGAGTAAGGTGCGGTATACCGTTGGAACACTTGAACTTTCTAACTAGACCCCGTATTTGCTACTGTGATTACGCTTTTTGAGATGTGGTATACCGGCCGTTGGGAACGGTATGCCATTGTTAGCACATGAAATCACTGACTTGCTACCGTTATTATGGGTGTTGGGAATCCTTGATACATGTTGGGTGTGGTATACCGCCCGTAAGGCACGGTATACTGCTCAAAGGATTACTTTTCTTATTGACTTGCTCATGTTTTGCACAACATGGTGACGATGTGGGTTGTGATATACCTCATGGTGGGCACGATATACCATTTTGACCTGCTGTGATCTCGATATTCTCAAATATTTTCACCCCAAACTCATCTTCTACATTACCTACACATCAATAACAACTATACCCTCCTCTTTACAGCAATATACAATCACAAACACATAAAACAACTAATCTAAGACTAAAATAAAAAGAAATAAAAAACTACGGGTTGTCTCCTAGAAAGCACTTTTGTTTAACATTGTTTAAAATTTGACAAATTACCTCCACTATTTATTGAGTATGTAGCCTCCCAAACTGTGGGTGAGGCTTTGAGTATCAACCATTCAGAGCTTTTCCCTCTCTTGGTGCGAATCTTTATTACTTTTGCCAGAACAATTCGTGTAACAACAAACAGTCCCATCCATGAGTTCTCGAAACCCTATGGCCTATTCACTTGTTTGGGCACCTTCCAAGCTACCTCGTAGCCAAACCCAAACTCACCTTCAGCTCTAACCTCCATGAATTTATGGTGTACTTTCTCTTTGACCTCCTCCGTCACAACACAGAAAATAGGGACCTCTAGTGACACCTTCCCTCACAAAAGGAGAATATTTTGGACTCTTTGTTTGTACAGAGGGCCACCGAACCCTCATGAACATCTAGCTCCGACTCGTGGTGAATAATGTCCGTTCAAGTATGATAGGCACCTGATGATATGCATCATATTCAAGAACAACGAAGTCAGTAAGGATAGCCAACTTACCAGCATGGATGAGCATGTCCTCTATGAGTCCCCACAAATTTTCTATGTAATTGTCTACACTATGTAGGATTACAGAGGTTTTATTCACATCCTTGATGCCTAACTTCTCAAACAATGACTTAGGTATAAGGTTCACGCTCGAACCCAAGTCACACATAGCTTTCACATCAAGCTTACCACCGATTTGGATTGGGAGGCTGAAACCTTCAGAACCTTGAAGCTTAGGTGGTAGCTTCTCTTCTACTTTCTTCGAGACTCTCTCAATATGAGCCATAGTCTCGAACTTGACCTCTATACCTTCATTCTTCTCGGAAAGAGCCTCCTTGATGACTTTTTGTGGTGTAAGTCCATTCTCTACAATCTCGAGCACTTGGGTGTTGATTTTTGCATCTCTAAACGCCTCTACAAATGCTACTCGATGTCACCTTTTGGATAAGTCATCTTCATAAGGATAGGTGGTGTCATCAATGGAATATTAGGTGGGTAATCCACATTTCTCTTGTTTTCAAGCACCTTAGGTGCAACTACTCTTTCTCTACCTTTTTCTCAGCTAATACTTCAACATATTTAACTCTCCCTTTGACTAGAATGTCAATACTCATCTCCTCCAAGCTTGGCTTGGTTAATTCTTCAACTATCTTCAGAATCTCCATGATAATCTATGCAACAGGTGTCGATTCTACTATTTCTTTAGCTTGAAGGATAATATTCTTACACGACTCGAACCCAACACTGACCTCACCATTTTCTATGGCATTCACATCATTTCTTGTACCTAAAACCAATTATGGAAAAGCATGTTTAAACTTCTCAAGAACATAACTCTATTTTGGTGACTTGCGTCCCCAATATCTTTAACGCAGCAGATTGCTCGTTGAATCTCTCATTATTACCTCTCATATTGTCTTGTTTCAAAGTCCAGAAAGTTTCCATCATTTGATGAAGCTTGGTAATAGAGCCTTTTTGTGGATGTTGTGGCAACGCTTGGTTGCGGTGGTAGAGTTGGCTTTAGATAACTTTGGCCCCCTTTTTAAGGAAATTTACATCTCTGGTAGAAATATTTATTTTGAGGTCGTGGTTGGTAAGAACTACCTTGACTCATGACCCATTCACATTAGATATTGCGATTGCGCGTTGAACTTCTGGTTGTACCATTGAAGGCCTAGATGATTCTGATTCCCTTGATGAATCCCAGTATGACCCAATTGGTAATTACCATGATTCGACACAAAAGTCAAGGATTTTGGATTTCCCTCACACTCTTCCCACACATAATCATTGACCCCACAACACGGACAACCTTAGGCCTCTTGCACTACTTTCATCTCAACTTATTTCCCTTAGAAACCTTATCTTTCATCATAAGTTCCAATTGCTTTGTTTGATTCTCGATCAACGAGATTTTATCTTCTACATCAGTTTCACTATCTAAACGCAACATAACTTTTGCATTGGTAATAGGATCTTGCGACTGTGGCCAACTCCTCCCGGCTTTGACTATCTTCTCATACCAAATGCGGTTTCAGTAGGATCCATGGACACAAAACCTCCTTTTCAAAGGTTATCCACCCTCAATCGTGACTCATAGTTGAGTTCTAAATAGAACATTGCTAATTGCAGTGCAGGGGTATAACCTCAAAGTAGAAATCTAGCTAACCTCTATTCAAACCTCATCCATGTCTCTACTACAATCTCGCCACTGTCTTGGCAGAATTTTGCAAGTTCCATTTGATCCTTCATTCACATTCTCTATGGATAATAGCAATCAAATAACTTAACTTAAAACTCATCCCATGATGTAATCAAATATAATGGTTGACTGTCCAACCATTCACTTGCACCTCTGGTCAAGAAAAACATGAAGTAATACAGCTTCTCGTGTGTAATGCCTTGAGTAATGTAGGCATCACAGTTTTGCTTAAAATTCTGAATCGATCTCACTGAATCTTGTTGTGCAGTACCACTGTAGTTTCATAGCTTAAGAATTGATTCAACATCCTAGGACCAGGCTTAAATCTCGCATATTGGATCACTGAAGGGCAAATCCCTAAAGGTTGAACTCGAAATTGTCGTCCTTGACCAGGAATACCTTGTTCTTTACGTTGTATAATTGGTGGATCTCCTTTATTAACTACTACTTGTGGGTGTACTTCCTAAGGAATGGTATTTTGATGATTATCATTATTCCCATGTGGTACATCTTCCACTCATGAGTTTACATTCTCCCCACCTTCTACTAACAACATATCAACTACACTAGGCATTATATCATCCCTCTAACTCGCTCTCTGATTTCTCCTTCAAGCTCAAAGTAATTTCTCGAGGTCTGAGAGCATACACCAATACTTAAAGAACCTGAAAGAGACAAAAACAAGCATAAATCTAAAACAAATATAAAGTACTACATTAAAGTAAACACAATAACTAACTAATGAATTACATGGCAGCGGCGCCAAAAACTTGGTGGGACCCAATGTGCGATAAATAAATGACATAAAAATATACTTCTTGAGAAAACCAAGAGAAACTCTCTGGAAGTGCACATATTGTTTGCATGTAATACTAAGTAAAGTAAAAGCTCGTTCTCAGGGATTGAGTCAGTTAACACAAACCCGTGTTCAATAATAGCTTGTTGGATTTACTTGTTTAAACTAAATACAGAAATAAAATATGATATTTGTTTGGTTTTTATGATTAAGACTAAGAATGCAAATATTAAACTACTAATGCAAGGAGATAAAATAAATAAGAACAAGAAGAGATATAGCTTAGGTATGTTGGTATGAACCTATCTTACTAAGTTTCTATTCTAATTATAAGGGCGAATTGAGCATATATATAAGCAGTTAGGATACTATAATCCTTATAACTCCCGTCAAGGTAACTTTGAATGCAACCTCAACACAATTAGGGTATTTGGGTAAGGGGACCCTAGGAAATGATCGGTGATTGATTTTTAACCCTAATGACTATCTAGTTATGCAAACCCGTCGGGATAAATACCACACACTAGAAGATTATGTATCGGTTTAAGTAATTGAACCCTCCATCAGGGTGACAGTCCTAATGACCAGGGAAGTCCTATACTTGGCCAGAGCTAGGGCTGGAATAAATGACAAATACACAATACAGTAGATTGCTCAACTCAGTTACATTCAATCCCAAATAAAATAGAATGACAAAATAATAACCAAGGGTTATACATAGTGCAAACCCCAGCTATGTGATGATTAGTTCATGATTACAAGAATATACATACAAAGTAAAAGGATCGAAAATAGAGTTAAGCTAAGAATCTAATTTGATTTACCCTAATGGTAGCGGTGGAATGATGCAGAAGTGTTGTTATGGTGCTCCAGCTTCTGTTGATTCCTTCTCTCTGTCGACTTGCTCTCTCTGTGGTAGAAAATTCTGAATAAAACACAGCACATACTTCTTTCTAAAGTCAAATACTGATATATATATATATATATATATATATATATATATATATATATATATATATATATATATATATATATATATATATATAGGCTCAAGGAAGTTTTATGGTTCATGGGCTTCAATTAAATGACCTAGTCTAACCCAATAGTGTTTCTTTCCTAAGAGTGGACTGGTTCGAGCCATGTAAGCTGCCAAATATATAACTTCTTCATTACAGCCTATGCTGTAGATCTCGGTTTTGCGGCCTAGGCAGTCGAACGAGGCCTAGCGCCTAGGCGGGGGATTACACGGGGACTAGGCAGATTTATGCGGTTTTGAATCCTGCTGTGTAATTTTATATATTTAGTAATATATATGTAGTAATTATAGGAAATTTTACTATCTAAGTCATAAGATTCATCTGAAAACACTATAGTAAATATAAAAATACTAAAAATTGAGTTATAATATCAATTAAAAAATTCTCGAGAATAAGTAAAATAATAAGAAGGCCTATGTTGGCATGTTTTGCCATTAATCGGCGCCTAGACGGGCTACCAAACTTTATGTTTGTTAAACCAATTTTGAAAATTAAGGTTATTAAATATTAGATTTTTTTGAATTTTTTAAAATTTTAAGTTATTAACCAATTTTGAAAATATTTTGTGTTTTTTTACAAACTTTTTTTAAAATTCTAAGTTTTTTTTCCTTTTGAGTTTCCTTTTTTTTTTTTAGTTTTGATTGTATTTCTTTTAATGAAATTGGTTGCTAATAGTCGAAACTTATGGTTGCTAATAGTCGAAACTTATGATTCTAATGGTCGAAAGTATTTAACACTATACAAGTATCATCTATTTAAAACTATATTAAAAAATAATAACTAATGATTGACAAAAATAAATAAATAATACTTGACAAAAATAAATAAAGAATACTTGACAAAATTAATAATTACAACCAAATTAAATCATTGAAATAATACAATAATATGGATACTAGTTTACCTTTGTTCTTTAGAGGATGTAGAGGATGCCCATAGAAATACATGAAGTGGTTATGTTTAAAAATATGAAGTAATTGTGTTATATGTTGTAGATCTCGGTTCCGCGGCCTAGGCGGTCGACTGGGGCCAAGCGCCTAGGAGGGACTACGCGGGGCCTAGGCGGGATTACGCGGTTTTGAATCCTGCTATATAATTTTATATATTTAGTAATACGCGTGTATAATTATGATAATTTTATCTATTTAAGTCATAAAATTCATCTAACACCATTATATGGAATATGAAAAACACTAAAATTAGAGTTATAATATCAATTCAAGAATTTTCGAGAGTAAAATAAATTTAATGGAGGGCCTAGGCGGCAAGTTTTTGCCATTAATCGGTGCCTAGGCGGGTTAGGCGCCTCTTCCACGACGACTAAGGCGTTGGGAAAAAATGCCTAGCATTTTTTCTAGGCGTAAGCGGTTGAGGGGGGAGTTGACGCCTAGACGGCGCCTAGGCGGCGATATCTACAACATAGAATTGTGTTTGAAGAAGACAAATTTAAAAGAGAACAAGGTAGATACATAACGACTTATCAGATTTGTTGTTTGCAAGATGGAAATGAAGTTAAGGGACATTAAATATATAGGCAAAGAGAATGGTTTTAGATATGGTAGTTGGATGTAGTTGAGTATAAATGGATGTGTCAAATACCCATATTCTTAAAAGTCTTGCATCAGAATAACATATTTTGTTCTTACAAAATATAAAGCAAAAAGATCTTTACTTAAATGGAAATGAGAAGCATCCATTTTCTTAAATGCTTCATACCAGAAGGAGTGAACTAGACAATTACTCATACTAGTCACCCAAAGAAAATTCAACCTATCATCCCACAAATTGTATAAGGATATTTTGCAAATCACAAACCATGTAATATAAATCATTTACCCCATTCCTTTATAACAAATCAGAATTTTGTACCAAAAACATCATTTTCTAAAAGTTTTAGTACTATTTTTGCAATTATATGTTATTTTGCACTAAAAAACACTTACAACTTTAGAAATTGTAGAATCTAAATGCAAAGTCATCACACAATCACCCAAATTTTTACTAAAGCCTTGTTGGGCCAAAAACATCACATTCGAAAAGCTCAAGGACCATTTTAGCAAATTTTACCTCAATCAAATTAAATTCATTATTTTATTAAAGAGTATGAGCTTTTGGCAAAGTTTTGGTCCAAAAATTATATTTCTGAAAACATTAGGGACCATTTTAGCAACATTGTCATTTTTTGGAACTTATTTCATCATTTTTTAATAAAGTAGGGGTTTCCTTGCAATTTCGCATACCATAGGGACTTTCATATAACTCAGGGAATTTCGAATAACAAAGAAACACTTAATTTGGACAAAATGCAAAATTGATACTCTAAGTCCTTTTGTTATGTCAAAACCCTAATAATTCAACCAATTTCGAATAACATAGGGCCACTAATTCTTTTATTTGTAGCAAAACAAACAATTTAGTCCCCTAATAATCAATTTCGCATAACACGTGGACTAATATGATAAATTTTGCATAACACATGGACTACTAGAATCATATTAACTTATAGTATCAATTTCACATAACTTAGGGACTTATAGTATCAACTTCGCATAACACAGGGACTTATCGTATCAATTTCACATAACTCAGGGACCCATAGTATCGATTTCGCATAACACAGGGACTTAGATAAAAAAATCACATACCTCAAAGACTTATATTACCAATTTCGCATAACACATGGTCTTAGACAATAAAATTCACATAACTCAGGGACTTATAGTATCAAATTCGCATAACACATGGACTTAGACAATAAAATTCACATAACTCAGGGACTTATGATATCAATTTCGCATAACACAGGGATTTAGACAATAAAATCCATAAAAATCAGGGACTTATGGTATCAATTTCGCATAACAAAGTGACTTATAGTATCAATTTCACATAACTCAGGGACTTATAGTCTTAATTTCTCAAAACACAGAAGATTAGAGTCTCAATTTCACATAACTCGGGGACTTATAATATCTATTTCACAAAACATAGAAGATTAAAGTCTCAATTTTGCATAATACATGGACTTAGATGATATTACCCACGATTCCATCAATATTCTATCACCATTCATCAATTCTTCAATTGATTATTGATCCAATCTAGAAAATAGAACAGGCAAAAGATAAAATTAACAGAGGAATATTAATTTTCAATAACATTATGAATATAAATAGCAAATACCATCACAAACTTACAGTTAATTTATGGATAATTATCAACACCAAAATTTTACCCAATAATACCCAATAAATACCATCACGATGATACCCATAAATATCCAAGAACAAAACCCCCCATCAGATTTCATACAATAAACTTCATGGATGTTGAAGGTGTTGAACAAATTAGACTGCTGAAAGTGTACTACAATTTAGGTAAAGAAGATATCGAGGGTGAGCCGGTGGAAAGCATGAGGAGAGGGTGAGAATTGAAGACGCTAGAGAGAAGTAGTGTAATGTGAGGTTGTGGGTTGGTGAAGTGGGTGGGTTTAGTATACGCGTTTAATGAATACGCATTTAAAAGGGCAAATAAAAATATTATTAATGTATTATCGGTCCGGTCCATAGGCAGGTTTTTTTCAGGAACCGGACCGATAGCTCGTGGACTGGTCCGGGTCGGTCCTACACTGTACCTTCGTTTCGGTTCTGGTCCGGTCCGATTGCCGGGCAGATACCTACCATTCTCATTATGCATAATATACATTAACTAATTATCAATATTCACTAACTTAATGCAGAAACACGAGAAAACAAGTAAAATTTGTGGGTTGTCTTCCACCAGCACTTTTAATTTACCATCACTAATTTTGGAATTTTTACCTCAAGTTTTCTTCTTGATGTAGCCTCCCTAAAGTGTACGACACTAATCAGATCAACCAAACAAAACTTACAACTTTTATTTCCCCGTACCTTAAACACTTTATTAGAGATGACTATGGAGACCGTGAATGGACCAATCCAAGTAGTATTTTGTTTTTGTGGTTTATAATTGGGAATGGGAGTTGTCAAAGAGACTTCGTCTCCCATCCCAAACTCATCTTCTTCTTTCTTCTGTATGGTTTTGCTTAGAGTCTTCGTTGTTGCGCTCTTGGTGACACTTTGGATTATTAAAACGTTACTTACCTTTTTTATATTCATGTTTCTTGACACGTAAAATGTTTAAGATTTATCTTCGACCCTTAAGGTAATAGAAACCTCATACACGTTCTTATCTACGTCATAATCGAGTATAATAAACTCAGTAGTAATAATGAGGTTACCTACTGTTGTCCCCAAATGTGTAATAATACATCAACGCTCAAGAAGGGTGACACTCTGCAAGTGTAGTGGGTCATTGACAAGTAATAATTTGATAAATAGAGATTACCGTCTCCACAAAGACTATCAAAGTTATAATTAATGTGTTACGAAAGTATAAAAGCGTAGAGTTGCTAGGAATTGACAATAAAATTAAATGTAAGATTTGTTTGGGTTTTTGTTTAAGACTAAATTTCAAATAAAATAGATATTAATTAAGAGAAAAATAATTAAAATGCTAAAAAGATAAGAAATGAGAGAGTGATATGCTTAATTTTTGTGGGTAAAAACCCCTATACAACTATTCAAACGTTATCCGATATAAGGGTGAATTGGGCTTTTCACATTAGTCGGAATTCAAAAATATCTCTAACTACCTTTCTTTTGACAAAAAAAAAATTATGATATTAGTAAATAATTTTTCTTTGTTAAACACATATTTTACATGAGATAGAGAAAGCAATATCTAATAATTAATTTATCTAACATGCGATGCGAGTACATATTTAGCTGTAAGGGAACAAAAACAAGGTGAGGTCACTTTTCCAAAACCACTATAAATCATCCTTTTCAATTTCATTTCATCAACTCAAAAACCAAATAAAATTAGAGAAACGCGTTGGCTTATGGCTCTTAAAAGTAGCACAAGTTTTGTTCTTTTGTTGGTGATTTTTGCTTCTTCTTTACTTCAATTTCCCATTGAAGCTGCTGTAGTATACAAGGTTGGAGACTCATCTGGTTGGACCACGATTGGAAATGTTGATTACAAGGGCTGGGCTGCTATGAAGACCTTCAAACTTGGTGATACAATCGGTTAGTCTTTTCCTATTACTTTTTTACTTGCGTAAACTTGATTTGGAAACGTTATACTCTAATATTCTTAATCTACTAATCGATCTCGGGAAATTCATGTTGTACTTAGTGCACATGTTTTAATTATTTCTGTAATTAGTGTGGCCAAAAATATGATAATGCTGATATTTCTTTAATATATATATGGGGTTCATGCGGGTAATTAATCTCTAAATTCGGCTATTTCAGGGAGTAATCCAAAAACTTTTCCATCTTCTATAGTAGGGAAGTATAGTTGGTAAATGATAATATTAGAATTTAAAATAATCAAATATATGATCATGTTTTAAAGCCACCAAATTTATACTTATTTCATAGACGTAGTAACCATGTTGTAAATTTACTATTTTAGATAAAGAAAATTTTATCATCACATAATTTGATGATTAAAAATAAATTATAGTAATAATTTTTTTTATTATAATTTGATAGCTAAAATATTTGATAGAAAATCAATCTTAAATATATGCTATTTTAAGATTACTAGTTTGTCTAGTAATTTGAATATATATGTAATCAGTTGAGTACTTAAGGTGCTAAGATAAAGTCATACTCAAGTGAAAATGACTTCAAAATATATTAAAAGTATATATTATTTTTAATTACTATTGGTATATTTGTCACTTAAAAGAGAACATAATTATATTGGAACTTTTTAATTTGCAAGGTTCTGATTCTATACACTTATATGACATGAAATAGATAATAATATTCGATCACTAATGGTTGTGTAAGGAGAAATTCTTGGATACCTTGTATTTGTATGTTAAAGTTGAGACTAGTATCATATATAAATAGTCTTAATCAATCCCTACCTATAGTTGTTCCTGCTTAATTATTTCGATCTTTGTCGTGCTAACTCATCATAAATTTACAAATATGATATATTCTGTTGCAAAGTAAAAGTATGGCATCTACCATCAATACTTTGCCAAAAGAAAAACCATCAACACGTTTTTAATCAGAAAATTTAATGGTTTTATTATATAATAAAATTAAAAGAAACATTTATTAAATTAATAGAAGGAAAAATGATATGATCATAAAATTTAACCAACCATAATTAATAAATGTATTTAGGATGATCATAAAGTGTAGGTGACCACCAAATCTGACATTTCATGTTTGTTTTTAGCTTGAGAACTGGACAGTTTTTTACTAAACTAGAAACATAATCCCACTTATAATTAACGTTAATAAGTGTTTGGAAATTGACGTGCCTATTTTTCAATTTTTTTGTAGTGTTTTTTTTATTTTTGGACAAATTTTGTAGTGTTTAGATTTTGGTTTGAGTTGGCTCCTTCTATGAAATGTAATTCTATTTTATTATTAAAATTAGATTTAGTTAAAATTAAGTGGTATTGGTTACATTTTTTTGGTCAATAATAAATATTTTATGCAATTATTTTATCTCAAGTAAATTACATTACAGACTTAGTAGTAATAATTGAAACAAGTCCCAATTTTTAAGTCATAGATCAATTTAAAGCTTATCTTATTGTTAACAATAGGGGTTTCCTGTTTACCAAAAAAAGCAATATGTGTTTCTTTTTTGGGACGCTAGTGTCATAAGGTTGGCATCCCATTTAATGCACAAAACTACTGACGTAAATACCCTTGAAATTTGGACACGTTGTTGCCACGCGGAGATCATTAAGGTCTAAATGGACATGACTCATGAGGTGTATTTATTTGACTTTTCATAATAGTGGGTGTCCCTTAGTGGGCCATGTTTATGGTGGGTACAGTTAGGCTTGGGCCCACATTAAATTTGGAGTATAGGCCAACCCAACGCATCGCATTAGGTAAAATGTTGCACGCTTTAATGATGTTGGGGGCATGGGACATGCTGAACTACAAAGCTCAACAAACTTATTGCTTTCATGCATACCTGGTCTCTTCTTCCTTTATTATTGTGAGATATTTAAATAAATGAAAGAATAATATATTAATAATAAAAAAGACATAAAAATTAGAGAATAAAAAAAATACTAGAGACTATATTATGAATAAATTAATGTCTAATAACATATTTAACACTCATCAATCAGGCAAAAGTAAAATACTGACACATATATATTACCTAAATTAATAATTCAAGTATACTTGTAAATTAAAGGTTTATAAAGTATATAAAGTTAATAATGAATTCTCTGAATTGCTACTTATTGTTGATGCCTTGATGGATTGTATCAGTTTTCAAGTACAACCCGCAATTTCACAATGTGATGCAAGTAACACACAAGGAGTATCAATCATGCAATGTTTCTAAGCCTATTGCCACTTATACAACCGGGAATGATTCGATAGCTATCAAGAATCACGGTCATCACTTCTTTCTATGTGGTGTACCTGGTCATTGCCAATCAGGACAAAAGGTTGACATTAACGTGATTCGTGCTATTACTTCAGACGCACCTGCTCCCGACACATCGTCTGTGCCTCCTGTTGCAACACCTGGACCTTCTCTCAGTATTGCACCTCCAGTTTCTGGAAACCTTGCGTTAGCTATGTCTATGTCTATTGTTTTTGCTTTTGCTTCAACTTTTCTTTAAGTACAATCTTATTACGAGTTTTGCAATACTATGAGTAGATCAGATCTACTGTTTCATTGTAAAATAAATTACTCTTGTTGAAAAGTTTTCCCAGATGTTAAAAGTAATTACAATCTCTACTCTACTGCAAAGTTGTTCATATTTGGTAGACAAGATTGACAGTTTACACTAACTATTATTATAAGTACAAAAAGAAAGAAATCTTGGAGATGAATCAACTATTAGTTCAAAGTATCTCTGGAGAGATTTCTGGGGAGGTCTTTAGTCATAAATTTCTTCCAAACTGGATGTTTTCTCCAGACTCTCTCTTCCATGACGTCAATAGGCACACCCTTTGTCTCAGGCAAAAAGAATACCACAAACAAACCCATAATGAGTATCCAAGTTGCGAAGAAAAAGAATATATATGCTTTCATATGACACAACATTGACAAGAATGCCTGAGCCACTATGAAGGTAAAAAACATGTTGGTGCTAACAGCAAACGCAAATCCTGCAGTTCTTGTCTCAATCGGGAACGTTTCACTCGGTACTAACCAACCAATTGGACCCCACGACCATGCAAAACACATCACAAATAGACATACAAGTACCACCACAGTCATAGCTAGATTTTTATCCAAGCCACCCGTGGACTTTAAATGTAGTAGCAAAATAAACCCAATTCCAACCTGCAACAAAACAAAACAATACTAAACTAAATTAAATCTTTTAAAATTAATTTATAAATCCGAAACAATAAAGTTATGTATATCTTACTTGACAAATGAACATTTGGACGCAAGCTTGGAGAAGCAATTTTCTCCTACCAAGGCGATCAATAACAACAATTGAAACGACGGTGCTAAGAACGTTAACTGAACCGGTTATAACAGCCGATAAAAGAGATACATCACCCTGGAATCCAATTGTTTGAAATAAAACAGGAGCGTAAAACATTACAGCGTTAATCCCTGTGAACTGTTGAAAAACTTGCAACAACATGCCGATTATTAAAGGTGGCATGCTTGATTTCTTCATCAGATTCTTCAACGGATTCCCGAGTTGGCGTGCTAAATCGCACGCATGCTTTATTTGATCGTATTCCGCTTCAACATCGTCTACACCTCTAATCTTGAGAAGGGCGTTTTTTCCTTCTTCATCTTTACCACGTTCAATAAGACTCGTAGGTGTATCTGTAATAATAAACGAACCCACAAAGAGCACGGATGCTGGAACACCGGCTGCACCTAGAGCTACTCGCCACCCATTGGGATGCATTTGTGATACGCCGTAATTAACTAGATTAGCGATTAAAATTCCTATTGTTACAAAGAGTTGGAAGAGTACGTTCACTGCTCCACGATGCTTGACCGGTGCAATTTCAGACAAGAATAACGGAACAGACTGCAATTAATGAAGTTAGACAACTTAATTAAGGGGCTCGTTTGGAAGTGTTTATTTTAGAGTAAAAAAACACTTTTAAAATAAAATTTTAAATTTTAAAAAAATTATTAAAAATAATTTTGAAATCTAAAATTATTTTAAGTGATTTTTTCAAGAAGCGTGTTCTTCAGGATTTAAAAACTCTTAAAATGGTAGAATCACTTTTTAGTGCTTTTCCAAAAAAGCACTTCCAAACGGGCAATCTCAATAATGCAAGATAAAAATTGGAGTATTATATACGGACCTCATTTCCGAATCCAACACCAATTCCAAAGAAAATTCTTCCTAGAATTAACATCCACTTTTGATCTGCTATTGCACTAAAGATAGCACCAGCTATGAAAAATATTGAAGCCAAACAGATGGTAATTTTTCGACCTAGTATTGAACAGGATTTTGATGCGAAGAAGCTTGCTACTAAAGCAGCTAGATACAATGAAGATGTGAAAAGCTGAAGCATTTGGTCGTCATATTTACAGTAATTGTCTTCAATTGCATGACTTTTCTTTTCAAAAACAGCTGGAAAGAATTTTTTTAAGAAATCATCCATGGCTGTTACACCCCCTAAAATCAACATCAACCAACACAAACCATGTGTTATGTTGAATCCTGGAGTGACACGTCGTGAATTTGTACATAATTTTAAAAATATAAGGTAATTACATAAATGCAAACAATATCCCTGACAGGTACCCCTAGAAAGAGGTTCGAACATGCAAACACATAAAATATGACACGAGTGTAACTAAGCAAGATATGGGTGAAAAGAATTTGTACCTGAAATTCCAATGTCATAACCAAACATAAGACCTCCAAAGGCTGCGAAAATCCAACATGCAAATACATAAAAAGTGAGTTTCGATTTAAAATGCTCAGCCGAAGTTGGAACATTATCCGTGGTTGCTCCCATTTTTATTTGTTTTTACTTCAAATAAAAGTAGCATAAAAAAATGTAATTATTACTAGTATAAAATGAAAAGTAACCAATAAAAACCATTTGGTGTTTTCAATGTGTATATATATGTATAAAACAAAAATTATTTACTATTTTAACTAACTTTTGTTGACCTCACAAATCTTTTATAACGAAGATAGAGGATCTATATTCTTTGCATGCCACGAATCCTCCATTTCTTGAGGAAGCAACCTGAAGTTGGACTAGGTTACTAAGACAACATAGAACATTCAGTTTTCTAAGAGTTTGGTAATTTACACCCTTATTTAGTTATCTTTCCGCGAAATTGACTATGTTTTACTTAATACAGTCGAGACCGAATCTAAGTCCGAAACAAAATATCTACTATTTTACGCTCCATCTGTTATAAAGTTGTTTACATGGTTTTGGTTTTGAAGATAGAGAGAGATTATAGTATATAATTAGAAAACCTTAAACAAATTGTAAAGTGTACATAGTAAAAAAACAAATAATTAATTACCGTGGTTTAGTCAATCTTGAGTACATATATGTTTAACTTCTGTGAAAGTAACTCGTGTTGTGTTATTAATTTTATAAAAAAAAAAAATGTTATATAAAGTATTGAATAAAAAAGTACAAAAGAAGTAAATAAATAAATTTACCTGTAATCGACTAAGATTAACTTGTTTCACACAAGCGGGCACATCTTTTCATGCCATGCTCTTATAGCATGGCGGCACATTCCCGCAGATTGTCGACCCCATCACTTGAGCCACGTAGTGCCCGTACTCGTCTGTTGGGCTTCACGTGTGGTCCATATGATACAAAAATCAACGGGTAGGGGGTGGGCCTAATTTGGCTAAGGCCTCTAAAGCAGTCTTATGGGACGAGGGTCAGCCTGCCTATTGTGCGTGCCGGTCCGGTTTCGGACCGATCTTTATCGGTCCTCCCCTCTATCGTGCCGGACCGGTTTACCGGTCCTCCGCTATCGGAGCCGGTCCGGTCCGGTTTTCCGATCCTAGAAATCAAATGTCCGACTGTAACAGGGACCGGTTTCGGTTTCGGTCCCGGTCCGGTCCTAAACCGGTTTTGGTTACCATATAAAAAAATAGCTCAAAACACCGGTTCTTATCGGACCGGTTTTTCACATCCATTTTTTTTGAAGAACCGAGCCGCTACCCCGGCATACCGGTCCGATCCGGTTCTGGACTGCCTTCCTTATCGGTCCAGTTCCGGTTCCGGCCGGTCCGGTCCGGTCCGGTTTTCCGGTTCTGGACAACCGATAGCCAGGCTGAAACGAGGGACCCCGAGGTCTTCTTTTTCTTTTCTCTATTTTTAAAAAAATTGAATTAATTTTTAATTGAAAAAATTAAATTTGCTAACAAAATTTATTTACCCGATGGTTGGCAGGTAGTTAAAGTGTGGTTGGGATTTTGTGATGAATCCCTTCCGTCACCATCACTGTCATAATTACGCAACGTAACATCTGCCATTTAATATTTGTCTGAAGTATAAGTATTAAAAAAAATTACAATCTGTAAGAATAAAACAATAATTATTACAATCCTTAAGAATATATAAATTAAAAAATACAATTCAGTGAATAAATAAATAGTTATTATAACCGAATGAATAAATAAATAGAAATTACAAACCAATGACTAAATAAATAATTATTACGAAATCAAAATAATACATATAAAAAAAATTAATTAGATTTATTAAAAACTAATATAATCTGTTTGAAATTTTTGACAGAAAATAACAAGTCAGTCTAAATTTATCTATGATTATTTTTCAAATAAAATACTTTTAATATTTTTTAAGTGTTTTTTTCTTCTAAAAATTCTTTTAAGATTGTTTTTAAAAATAAAATACTCTCAATGTTTTTCAAGTTTTATTTTTTTGTAAAAATTCTTTTATGATTAATTTTTAATATCTTAATATTTTTTAGGGTCAATGACCCAAAAAATCAAAATAATATTATACTTGCCCCAAAGAATCATCCATTAACTTACTATTATAAGATTACATGTTTACCCGTCAAGGACGATTCCCGTCAAGGACGATTCCCATCAAGGACGATTCCCGTCAAGGACGATTCCCGTCAAGGACGATTCCCATCAAGGACGATTCCCGTCAAGGACGATTCCCGTCAAGGACAAAATTTAGTTAATGATGTTATTGGGCAGAAATTTTGTCATTGATGTTATTGGGCTGAAAATAATATTATTTTGATTTTTTGGGTCATTTTTCCTATTTTTTAAGTGTTTTTTAAAAAAAAAAAATCTTTTAAGATTATTTTTTAAATAAAATACTAATAATTTTGTTTACAAAACTATTCTTTTAATTTTTTTTTTATTAAAAATTACTAATTAGTCTATTACTAATTGCAGTCCTTACATTTTACAAAAATCTAAAAAATAAAATTAAAAACACTAAAAAATTACAAAAACACTAGAAGTCTAAAAAAAAATTAAAAATTTCCCAAAAAATAACAAATCATATACAAGGGTTAATGAATCATATAAATAACTAATTAAACACTAATCATAATCACTAAACTTCCAAAAAAAACCCTTATTTTGTACCTAAACAAAATTTAATCAAATCTTTTTCACACATCTCCTATATATCACATTTTACACCTAAAAAAAATGCTAAACAACCTTAAATAACCAAAGAACATTCAGAATTACCTAATTTCCATATATAAACAACAATTTTTTGTAATAAAAAATGAAAAAGAAAACATAAACAATAGGTTGAATTAGTAACTTTTACGTGGGAATTGTTGTGGTAGTGTTGAAGAAGCCATGCCAAGAATTCGAGATAAAAAACAACAAACCAAAAAAAATCTAAGTTGAAAGTTAGATAAAAATTGGAATTAATAAGTGTTTATGAATAAGGAATCATTACCTCAATAGAGTTTTTGATGGAGATTTGGCAAGAATTTCATGTTGAGAATGGTATAGGGTCGATTAACTTTCGTTTTGGAATTTTTTTTGTTAGAATTGTCGTGAATGCCCTTTGGCGACTCAATGTCTTCCTTAATTTCAAAAAGGCCCCTCATTAAGGTATGGACAATGTAGATAATTTCTCTGATGCTCCAAGCTTTATTTTCATGGAATCCTTTCATTCTTGCTTACCAGATATTCCAACAAGTTAGAAGGTTATAAGCAGTAGCCTCTTTTTTATCCCAATCATTCCTGGAATACACATCAATCATATCTTTGAACCAAGTACCAAAAGGGCTTGATAGTGAAATTTGGTTGTTTGTGCGAAGATTATGCTGTGTAAATAATAAAATATAGGTTATTTCACTTACACTATTTGAACCTAACACTTCCGTCACCATTCTCTATGGCCTTCACTTTATTCCACGTACCTTGGACAAATTATGGAAGAGCTTGTTGAAACTTCTCAAGAATAGAAGCTATTTGGTTGACTTACGTCCCCAATATATTCAACATATCACATTGCTCGTTGAATATTTTTTTTATTCACTCTTATATTCTCTTATGTGAAATTATAGAAGAATTGCACTGTTTGCTGAAGCTTGGTAATGGAGCCTTCTTGTGGATGTTGTGGAAAATATTTGTAGGTAAGACTCCCGGCATGAGCAGTATAGGTTGGTTGTGGTGGTAGCACTAGCTTGACATAACTTTATCCCCCTTGATAAGGAATTTGAGATCTTTGTTGGAAATTATTCTTTTGAGGTCGTGGTTGGTATGAATTACCTTTATTCACCACCCTATTCAGATTAGACCACTGAAGGCTCGAATGATTACGATTTCCTTACTGAAATTCAGTATTACCCAATTGGTCATTTCCACAATTCCACATTAAAAACACAGATATCGAATTGCCTTGACACTCTTCTAAACATGATCATTCATCCCATAATAGGGTAACCTTATGCCTCTTGCACTACCATCAACTCTTTTTGTCACCCTTGGAAACCTTCTTTTATCCTGAGTGACAACTACTTCTTTTGATTCCCTAATGATGAATATTTAGCATCTGTACTAGTTTCACTATCTAAACACAATGTAACTTTCACGTTAGTAATAGGAGATCGCGACTGCGGCCAACTCCTCTCGGCTTCCACTATCTTTTTCTTACCAGATGCAGCCTCGGTGGGATCCATGGACACAAAACCTCCTATTCTAAGGTTTTCAACCCTCAACCGTGACTCATAGTTCAGTCCTTGATAGAAAATTGCTAGTTAAAGTGTTGGGGTATAACCATGAAATTGACATCTAGCTAACCTTTGTTGGAACCCCGACAAAGTTTCTCCTAAACTCTTAAAAATTGGCAAGCTCCATTTGATCTTTCATTTGCATGCTCTGTTGGTAAGATCGATCAAAGAACTTGACTTTGAAATCGTCCCATGACGTAATCAAATCAGATGGTTGACTATCCAACCATTCACTAGAACCTACAGTGAAATTATGGAACAATGAAGTAATACAACTGCTCGCATGTAATGCCTTGAGTAATGTAGGCATCATAAATATGCATAAACTTATAAATCGACCTCACGTGATCTTGATGTTCGGCACCATTATAGTTTCCATAGCTCAAAATTGATTCAACATACTCGAATCGGGCTTGAATCTAATAGCTTGGATCACTATAGGCATGATCCCTAATGTTTGAACTTGAAATGGACCTCCTTGACCAGGAATAACTTGTTCTTGTTGTTGATTATTTTTTGGATTCCCTCCATTGGCTACTACTCTTGGTTGTACTCCTGGGGGAAGTTTATTTTGAATGTTAGAATTATGCGCATGTGGTATCTCTTCCAATCTGGGAATCGTATTCCCAACAACGTCTACTAAATGGATCAACCACGCTAGCCATCGCCTCATTCTTCTTTTGCTCGTTTTTTCCTTCTTAGAGTTCGAAGTGGTTTCTCGGGGTCTGGGAGAATACACTAATACCTAAAGAACCTGAAAGAGACAAGATCAGAAACAAGCAAAAATCTGAAACAACTATAAACTTCTACATTAAGCTAAACACAATACTAACTTTGGAATATCCCCGAGGTGTGATAAAATAAGGATGTAAAATGATCTACCATAATTCTCTACACGTGCACAGAGCATTTGCGATGAATAAGTAAGTAAAACATGTATCGTTCTCAAGGATTTAGATAGTTAGCTCAAGCTCGTGTTCACTATAAGCGTAGATGAATTTAACTGTTTAAACTTAAATATAAATAAAAGATATGATATTAATCTGGTTTTATAATTAAGAACTAAGAATGAAAATAATAAAATTAAACTACTAATACAGGTAAGTAAGATAATAAGAATGGGTGCATATAGCTTAGGTTCACAAGTATGAACCTGTCTTACTGGATCGTTGTTCTACGCATAAGGGCGAATTGAGCTAATATAAATAGTCAGTATTCTATAATCCCTCTAATGCCCGTCAAGGTAGCTTAGACATAGAAGCTACCTCAACTCTACCAGGGGACTTGGGTAAGGGGACAATGCATAATGATTAGTGATTAATTCTAACCCTAATGACTATCTAATTAGGCAAGCCCGTCAGGATCTATATCTCACACTAGACGATTTTGAACCGTTTGCATCCCTAAACCCCCTGTCAAGGTGACATTATCGGAACCTTGTTCAAACTAGAGGTTATGGGATCTAACGAGTTTAATTAAAACAATCACAATATAGTTATGAAACTAATCTCAACTCAATCAAAATGAATACCCCGATAAAATCAGATATAAAATAGTAATCAAGGGTTATACAAAGTGAAAAAACAAGATATGGAAAATTTAGTGCATGATTATAAAAAAACAAATAAGTAAGATCTTAGAAACATGGTTAAGCCAAGAAACTATAGCTAATTAGCCTATCAACTACAATGGAATGATGCATAAGTGATTATGTGATGCTCCAGGTTCTGTTGCTTCATCCTCTCTCGACTTATTCGCTCTCTAGTGGAAAATTCTGAATAAAACTAAACAAGGACCTATTTCTCATGTCAAATTTGATTTTTATAGTTTCATGTATGTTTTATGGGTCATGTGCTAGGTTTAATTGTCCTAGTCCAACCAAGATACGTTTTCCTCCATGAGTGGATTAGTTTGAGTCACGCCAGCTGCAACATTTATAATTTCTTCGTTCAACACCGAATCATGAATCGTTAGTGTCGATACATTCTTAACAAAAAATCGTAGGTGGATATCAAAGGTCTCCGCCAGAATCTTTTTCAATATCACGTGACACCTCAAACAATTCACTTTCTGAATTTGTCTGACAATTCTTGGACTTTCTAAAAATGGTTTTGTTGTCCTTTAACTCTTTTTTCATATTTGATCTCCTTTACTCTACTTCTCATTCATTCTTTGGTATCTAATATCATTCATGTTCCTAATATCTTCACACTTAACACACAAAGTGCACCAAGCCATGCTTGAATATCGAGGCTTGTTTCAAACTCAAGAAAACTCAATCTCCTTAAAATATTACCAAATCAAACTCCATATAACAAAATACCGACTCGACTCGGTATGTTTGCATCCCTAACTTAAATGACTGGAGGGTGAATTTTAATGGTTGAACACGAAATTACCCTCCTTGTCCAGGAAGACCTTGCTCTCTATGCGAATTGTTTAGATTTATAAGTAGGTGACACTCTTCTATTACCTCCTACATGTGGTTTCACTCTTGTGGGAATTATATTTTAATTATTGGATTTCCACAGGTTGTACATCCTCTACTATTGGGATCAAATTCCAATCAACATCTACATTCATTGGTGCTTTCAAATTTTACATAGCTTCTTGCTTATTTGTTTCTCTCTCTAGACTCCTTTGAGCTTGAATTAACTTCTCGGGATCCTAGAGCATACACCAAACCTAATAATTTGTAAAGAGACAAAAACAAATACAAGCGTAAAACAAAAAAACAATTAACTCTACTACACTAAATAAAATCACAATAATTACCTATATAGTCCCCAACAAAGGCGCTAAAAACTTTTCGTCTCCCAAGGTGTGATAAAAACAAGTTAACAAATCAACACCTCGAGAAATCAATCCCCGCAAATGTACGGGTCATTCGCAAGTAATAGTGACTAATCATATCGCTTTCCATAAGGATTAAAGTCATTAAATTTAAGCTCGTGTTCTTAAAGAGTGTAGAGGATTCAGTTGTTATAACTAAAAGACATAAATAAAAGATATAAATATTTGCTTGGGTTTCTCATTAAATTAAGATGTAATCACTAAAGATAATTAATTAACTACTAAACAAGTAAATAAACTACGAAGAATGAGATGAGATCAAGTTGCAAGTGATTCCCTATGGTGACAGTGATTGATTCTAGTATAAGGGTGAGTTTTGGGTAATTTTTGTTGATTGAGATTCTAACTTACTTCGAACTCTGGCCATGGTAGCTTAGAACGATGCATTACTATTATTATAGTCCTTGGGTTAGATAATACTATGCAAAATCTTGGCTCTACAAATTACTTTACATATTTGATTGTTTAGCTGTGCAAGCACGTCAGGATCACTACCACATACCGGACGAATATGAACTAGTTATGTTCCTAAACCCACCGTCAGGTTGACAATTTAAGATACTAAGGTCAATCCATATTTGACCAGGATATGGTGAGCATAAATTTATTCAATTCATATGAAAAAAAAAGAACCCAGTCTAATTAAATCAAAATATCCTAAATTGCATTAAAAACGAATCAATTGTCATTCAAGGTTCATACAATTATACAACTCAAGCTACAAGGAATTTAGTTCATAATTAAATAAATCAAACTAACTAGTAAAAATATTAGAATCATGTTTAAGACTAGAAACTAATACAATTTACCCTAATACTTGAAGATGGAATGGTATAGAATTGGTGCAGTTGGCTACTAATTTCTAGTCTTCTTCTTCTTCTCTCTCTCTCTACCCTCTCTCTCTCTCTCTCTCTCTCTCTCTCTCTCTCTCTCTCTCTATATATATATATATATATATATATATATATATATATGAATAATAATGATTGGTAACCCTTTCTAAACTTAATTTTTGATATATAAAGATCTAATTGCATTTTGTTAGTTTTAGACTCTTTCTGAGTGACTTAATCCAACCCAAAAATGCTTTCGAGGGAGAGTGGGCAAGTTCGAGCTACGTCAGCTGCAACTTTAATAACTTCTTCAATTCAGTTCCAAATCACAAACTGTCAGTTCCTAAACACTCCCAATTTAAATTAATATCAGTAAACCATATGGAACCTCCATAATCCTAATAAATTGCACGTGGTAACACCAACAAGTCAAATTCTAAATTTGGCCGACACCAGCTATCGCTTTCCAAAAGTGGCTTCTTGGTCCTTTAACGTCTTGACTTGGGTTTGACCTTTCTTTATCGACTTCTTATTCTTGTATTGGGATCTTATATTATCCAAGTACCTAAGAGCTGCACACTTAACAAACAAATTATATAAACATAGCTCTAAAAGTAACAATTCTCCAAAACTTGGAAAAAGAAATGAGAAACTATGCACGTTTTCGTGACTAAAACTTAGAATAGGGGGTAAATAGTCACAAAAACGTACATGGATTCCGTTAAGTGGGGGGTAACGATTCACGAAAACTTAGTATATAGGGTAAATAGTCTCATTTTAAATAGTAGAGGGTAAGAAGTCAATCGGCCCATAGTATAGGGGTAAAATGGGTATTTACTCTTTATATATATTACACATAATTGCAAAATAAGTCCTTATATTATATGTCCCTATATTGTGAAAAGATTGCCATATAAGTCACGATATTAATGTTTTTAATTAACTATCCTATAACTACTAACATATATTTTACTTTAAATCACCAAAATAAATCCGATAAATAAAATTATTTAAAGCCTAATGATATAAGTTTTAAAATTCAGAGGGAGCCAAATGAAGATATTCAAAAAATAAAAAGTTCAATTACTTGTAAAAACATTTCTTTAAGGTAGTAATGTTTTTCTTTTTAAAAAAAAAAATCAGAGGCATGAACCCCCTAAAAACTAACCTATCTCTGCCCTAGTCTAGTATATCCATCAAAATATAGTATTACCAAAAACTTAAACTTCTCAGACAAAGATGTATTCAAGACCTTTCATAAAAATAAGCTTAGCCGATTGCCCACGAGAATCCTAATATGCCCAATGAACCATACTTCTTTCCTTTAGGGTCATCCTTTCAAGCCTGTAATTTTATAAATTTTTCTCCTTGGTCGTAAGGTTACTTAAAACCTTGATATTTTTATGGTCGAGGTAGCACTTAGATCTTCTCATTATCTGAGGTCGGAGGCATCAGAGCATCAGAGGCATAATCTGATATGTTGATGATTATAAAGTTCAAATATTCATCAAACCTATCTCGTTGAAACTATTGCAGTGATTTCTACACTAAATGCTAAAGGTATTGAGTTAGTTGTCTATATATTATCTTCACGGGTTGCTCTTCTAAGATCTAATAACCACTATTTGAGACATTTGGCCCTTTTAGAAGGATTAGGTTTACCTATGGTTTTCTAATTGTCTTAGACGCAACTTAGGTTGCAGAGTTGTAGTTTCACTATCTTATAGGTTTGTCGCCGGGCTTCTAACTCCACTTATCCCTCCCGTCGGCCTCCTCTCCACAGTCCGTGACCTTTCACGTAAATATTCAATGGGTGTTTTGTTGGAAGAAGATTTGATTCCCACAGACAACACCATAATGAAACTATGATGTACAAGACAGTTCATGTAGTCCAAATATTCTTCTTGTTGATTCTCAACATGTTGTTTATCCTACTCGAAGAGTTTAGTCCTTCTCTTATATTTCTAGTTGTCATATATTCCAAACCATGTTATATACAAACAGAGGTTAGTAGTCGATAGTCTCGATGATACTCTGAATACTAGTTTTGTATTTTAAAAAAAAAGATATTTAATCATTTTAAATATAAAATTATACGTGTATTTTGGAAGTTATCTAAAAAAATTAGGTCAATGATCCTAAAATTTATGGACCAATTTTTGGAGTTTATCCAAATTGAAATAATTATTAGTTTGAGGAAGGGATAAATTTACGTAGTGAAAGTAATGGGTCTATGGGTGTCAGGGAGATCTCGTGTATTTTCTTGTATCACACTAAAAAAGGAGGTATGTGATAAACTCTTGCGGAAAGCACCTAATGAAAAATTTAATTGATAATAGAAGAAGACGAGAATATGTGATAAAAATTGCGGGGTTTTCTCTCTAGCCTAAACCACTTTCAAAAACTCTCTCAAAAGGTTTCAAAAATTTAAACTTCAAAGTGCAGAATCTTCTTCCTTGTTTGATTCCTTGCTTCTTTGTGGTTTGTTTCCCTCAACTTTCCTCCATCCCTTCCTTTCAACCTGTTTTTTTAACCAATTCCTTATAGCCTCTTTAAAACTGTTTTTTATCTGCTTCATTAATTGCTCTTGATTCTTGTACTTTGTTTTAAAGTATTGCAATCATCTGCATTTACTCCTTATTACCTGCCAAAATGAATATATACTCTTTTAATCATCCAAATGGAAAAGATGAAGTGTCTCTATCTACTGAAAGTGCTAAATACTATAAAGCTGTTGAAGAACCAAATTTAGTAGCCAAACTCTTAAACAAAGAAGCTATGCACTTTGGTTTCATGAAGATCCACATCAACAAACGTTGGGGTTTAAGTGGAAAAGTCCAAACTGAGAAGTCAGCTCATAATGAATGCATACTGCATTTTGAGAATGAAGCTGATAAGGATATGGTATGGAAAAAAAAACCCTGGACTCTCAAGGGTAAGCACTTTGTGCTAGCAGAGTACAAATCAAAAGCTAGTAGAGTATCTCACACTACCTTATGGATGAGAATCTATGGGCTACCTACAAATGTGCTTAATAACAAGAGTATTAAATAAATGTTTCAACAAGTTGGGGAAATCCAGAATATTATACTCCCTGTTGAAACAAAAATCACAGATAATTCATTCACCAGGGTTCAAATAGACTGGAATCTAAGTAAACCTGTGTTTGGGGGTTTTAAGTTCTGGATTTCAGGTCATGAATTCAAATGGATTACGGTTAAGTATGAAAACATGGGTCAATGTTGCTATGATTGTGGATTTTTTTTTATAATGAAGAAGATAAGTGTCCAAATTCCGAAAAGGTAACTCCAAAACTTGGAGGTTGGATCAAAAGCTCCACTAGAATCAAGACCAACTCCATGGAAGCTTCATTACACAGAAATGCAGAAAGGAGTGGGTCCCTATGCTAGAGCAAATCAACTAGAAAGTAGGAAGTTGTCAACTCAACCCACATTCACACCTAATCTGCAGGAAAAAAGCATGGAAACAGATTTAGTAAGTACAACAAAATCTAATAAAGCATTATTCATCTTTAATGCGCAGAAGGAAAGAGAAAACCCAATAGATATACCTTTATGGATAAAGGAAAAGTTGTCTTTGATTTGCCTTCAACTAAAGTGGGGCCAACATCAACCAAGCCAACTCAATCTGCTGAAGTGGATCAATTTATGAGTGACTCACCAAGTCAAACTAAGTCAAACAAAAATAAAAAGGAATTCAATGCCTCATCTTCCAACTCTACAGGTAAAATTATTATTTTCAAACCAACTTCTTTTGAAGTTTTAATCTCCCCTCCACCCACTCAACCTTTACATTGATGTCTCCTTAATTGTTCTTATTTTCGACCCTTAGGAGACATCATTTTTGGTGTTTATTTACTTAATTCGATAGACTTTTGGACTAAATATGCAATATTTCGGATTTCCCTTTTTATTTCTAGCATTTTTGAATTATTAAACTTTTGCGCGTAATATTGGTATTTTTAGTGTAAAGTTTACAGGTTTTTAGATGTTAGCTAGGAAAGGAATCCGAAGATAAAGTCAAAGATCAAAAGATAGAGTCAAGACTTGAAGAGAAATCCCGAAGATATTATTTTTAGAGCTGAAAATCCATTTTCCAGGCCCTTGATTGCTGTTTTCGAGGGACTTAAGAGCTGATTGAGCCGCTGACCTTTGAAGAGAAAACATTCCTTATCGAAGTACGGAACTTTAGCAACTGGAATGAGGTCAATCGGAGTTGTAACGCATCGGGAAAAGCAGTTTTAGTGGAGGCCTGTCATCAGTTACGGGATTTTGGGCTTAAAGAGTGGGCTTGGACATTTAATTAGGCTTTTAATTTCTGGTCCAAGCCCTAATCCGTTTTTCTTATTATAAAAGGAGGTCTGGACTTCTATTTTTCATACAATTCACTTTCCACAAGATTAAAAACACCAGAGAAGCTACAGCAGGAAGAAAGGAGAAGCTACAAGAGCTGGAGTGGGTCTATAGCTCCGTTCGTAGTCATTCTTATTCCGAAAATTAGGTTTTTCTTTTATTTTAATTTTGTAACGAATATGAATTCCATTTCTTTTTATTTAGTTTTTAATTTTAATATGAGCTAAGCTTTCATTAGTGCTTGAGAACAAACAATGGGTGAATCCTAGTTTTATTTTATAACGAATGTTGAATTTGGGTTTCTGTTAAATTAAACTAAATTAGGTCTTTTACTCTTTTCGACAATTTGTGAATGTTTACTGATTTTAGAGTCGCGAACTAAAATTAGGTGTTAGTATCTAAGCTATTCCATATATGTGGCGTATGGATCATCTTGACGGGGGGTTTAGGTACAGAATTAATTGTTCAATCTAGGATAAAAACTATTGATTCTGACGAACTTAGTTAATCCTAGGGCCAATGTGGTAATAAATCTTAATCATCCAACGGTGGATCATATTTACCCTGACGGGACTAGTGACACTTTAGGATCGCCTTATAGTCCACCCTGACGGGGGTATAAGGATATTAGAATCCCGACCATTGTAATTGACTGATTTAGCCCTTAAACAACATAAGTTAGGAAGTAAGATTAGGAGGATCCTTGCGTTCTCAAGTACTACATCTCATATTGCGTTTTCACTTATTTTACTTGCGTCTTAAGCTTCTACTTGCATTTTAATATTTGTCTTTTATTTATTTAGTTAGAATAAACAAAACCAAACAAACATTTTATCCTCTTTTATTTTCATAAGTGCATCAATCACTATTTGCTAGACATTGTGATCAACCATCCATCCTTGGAACGAATCTGATTTATCAGAATTACTACTTGGGACAACCGTACACTTGCGGTTGTGGTTCGATTAGCATTTGCATTTATTTTTAGAACACACAAAGGACCACCAAGTTTTTGGCGCCGCTGCCGGGGACGGTAGCGTGTGACCACGGTGTTTATCCTTTAGTGATAAGTGCATTTATTTTATTTTATCAGTTTTACGCTTTTTGTTTGTTAGCTTTTTCAGGTTTTAGGTTTGGTGTATGCGAAGAAGGCTATTCAAGGATCTAGAGCCAACACCTCCGATCCTTAGTAATCCAGAATCGTTGATCAGACTTGCGAACAGAAGAAGAAGAGAACGAGAAGCTTTAGAAGTAGAAGAATTAAGTAACAGAATGGAGAATATCATTATTCAAGGTCAACAGAATGGACAAGGCCAGTTAGATGCAAATGGCCAACCTTTAGCTCCAGGCGTTATTCCTCAAGTTCAACCATTACACCCTAATCCTCCAGTCCAGTTCGTAATGAATCAAGATCCATGGTTCACTAATGGCCCTCTAGAAATCCCATTTCATGCTCCTGCTATAGGAGTAGGCGCTCCAGATATTAATGTTCCGCGATTCCGTCCAGATTCGGGTATGTTAGCGCAATTTCAAAATTTTGGGAATTTTCGTGGAAGACCTTCTGAAGATCCTATTAGAGCGGTTCAGAAATTCAAACAAATTTGTGATTCTTACATCACACAAGGCGTCTCTAGAGAGCAGATGTATTTTGCAGCATTCAAATTCTTTGTCATAGATGGAGCAAGCGAATGGCATGATACACAAGATCCGACGAAGATAACAAATTGGGATCAATTAGAAGCCGCATTTTTCGACAGGTATTATCCGAGCAATATGAGGTTAGATGCTGAATTGGAGTTGACTAATTTTCGTCAAGAATACGATGAAACTGTGGGTAAGAGTTGGACTAGATTTCAGATGTGTTTGCGTAGAGTTCCAAATCATGGTTTTTCAGAATTACAGCAGTTAAAGATTTTTTATAGAGGCCTTGATGGAACTTCGAGAGAAAAGTTAGATACGTTATGTGGTGCAGGTTTCCTTCAAGTTCAACCAGCTCATGCCAAAATTATTTTAGAACGAACAGTCAAGAACGAAGTTGGTTGGAAATCAGTGAGAACACCTGTTAAGGGTGTTAATAATGTTGACATAGAAGAGAAATTTGCTACCTTTGAAACGAAGATTCAAAACACTTTGGAACAACAATTGAAGCAGCTTACTTTAGCTGTAAAAGAAGGATTTTCGGGTAAGAAAGTAGCTGTGCAAGCTGCACAAGAGGTTTATATGTGTTCAATTTGTAGAGTTGATGATCATGATGAAGAGAATTGTCCGAATAATCAAGAATCAGTGATGTTTATGTCCAACAGAGGTAATTTTAATTCGAGTGGTAATGGATATCAACCTAACAGAAACCATCCTGGGTTTCAATATTCGAATCCTAATGGGGCAGCCAATCCTACATATGCGTATCAGCCGCGTCCCCAAGGTAATAACTATAATCCTAGACCACAAAACAATTATCAAGGAGGACAGAATCAGAATACTTATGTACCAAGACAAGCTCCTCAGAATACTTACGATGAAACGCTAAACCAGAAAGCTTTACCTGCACATCCACAAGAAGGGGTACTCACCCTTCAGAAAACTGTTGAAAATTTGATTGCTCTACAAGCAAAAGCGATGGAACGTCAGAACGCAGCAATAGAACGTCAGAACGCTGCAATAGAAAGACAAAATGCAGCTGAAGCAAATATGAAGATGTTCCAGAATCAGCTGAGTCAAATCAGTAAACAGCTCAATCAACGTCCACAAGGACAACTTCCAAGCGATACGGAAAATCCAACACAACGTGAAGATTGCAAGGCTGTTACATTAAGAAGTGGTAAGAACCTCCTTCCACCTCCTTTTCCCGTTATGAAAGAGAAAGAAGTTCCAAGAAAAGAAAAGGAAGTGGGTGAGAAAGAGAAAGAGAATGAGAAAGATAGTGAGGTTGAAGAAATAGAAAGACCAAGAGAAATCCCGAAAAAGAGAGATGAAATTGTGAGCAATCGCCCTCCACCACCGTTTCCATCGCGAGTTCAGAAAAAGGGTGACTTGGGTGATTTTCAGAAATTCTTTAATAGGGTAAGGGGTCTAAGTATTAATATTCCGTTACTTGAGGCGATTCGAGATATTCCTAAGTATACGAAGTTTTTAAAGAGGGCCCTCACTAACAAAAGGCCCTACTGTGATAATGAGATGATTGGCCTTCCTGAAGAGTGTAGTGCGATTTGTCAGAGTAAATTACCTCCGAAGTTAGTTGATCCGGGGAGTTTCACGATTCCCATATCAATTGGAGAAGAATGGAAGGGAAAGGCGCTATGCGATTTGGGGGCAAGCATCAACTTGATGCCCAAGTCAGTCTTTGATAAGCTTAAAATTGGAAATGCAAGACCACCTCTATGGTCTTGCAAATGGCGGACAGGTCTCTTGCTCATCCTGAAGGCCGCATTGAGGATGTTCTTGTTAAGGCAGGTACACTTATATTTCCTGTTGATTTCGTAATTCTTGAATACAATGCAGATAGAAATGTCCCCATTATTTTGGGTAGACCCTTCCTAGCTACAGGGAGGACATTGATCGATGTAGAGAATGGCGAATTGACAATGAGGATACAAGATGAGGAAGTGAAATTCAATGTATTTCGAGCTATGAAATTCCCAGATTCTCAGGAAGATTGCTTCAGAATGGATGTAGTAGAGCAAGCATCGCAAGAGGTATTTAATTGTTTAAATTTTGATGATATCTTGCAGGCTTCTTTGACATTAGATTCACCTGAGATGATGGAGGAGCTTACAGAAACAGTGGCAGCTCTCAATTCTGAAAATCCGAAATATAGGCGTCTTGCCTATGAACCTGTAAGAGAACCGGGGGAGATTATTCCTAAAAAGAAGCCTTCAATTGAATCTCCTCCGGAGTTGGAAGAAAAACCATTGCCAACACACTTGAGGTATGCATATTTGGGTACTAATGAAACTCTACCTGTTATTGTTTCAGCTAATTTAACAGGTCCTCAAGAAGATAAACTGTTGCGTGTGTTGAGAGCCAACAAAGAAGCAATAGGTTGGACAATTGCTGATATCAAAGGCATTAGTCCATCCTATTGTCAACATAAAATTATACTTGAAGACGCTAATGCACGCTCAGTTGAAGGTCAGAGAAGACTAATGCCCGCTATGAAGGATGTGGTGAAGAAAGAGGTGATCAAGCTTTTAGATGCGGGGATTATTTATCCCATTTCGAGTAGTGAATGGGTGAGTCCGGTTCAGTGTGTACCAAAGAAGGGAGGAATGACAACGGTTCTTAATGATAAAAATGAAGCGATTCCTTCAAGAACGGTAGTTGGATGGAGAGTTTGCATGGATTATAGGAAGCTGAACAAGGCCACAAGAAAAGATCATTTCCCTTTGCCCTTCATTGATCAAATGTTAGATAAATTAGCCGGAAGAGAGTACTATTGCTTCTTGGATGGTTACTCCGGGTACAATCAGATTTACGTGGCTCCAGAAGATCAACATAAAACTACCTTTACATGCCCATTTGGTACTTTTGCATATCGCAGAATGCCATTTGGATTGTGTAACGCTCCCGCTACTTTTCAAAGGTGTATGATGGCTATCTTCTGGGACATGATAGATAATTTCCTTGAAGTGTTTATGGACGATTTCTCTGTGTTTGGTGATGATTTTGATATATGTTTAGATAACTTGGAGAAAGTGTTAGTGAGATGCAAGGAAACAGATTTGGTGCTCAACTGGGAGAAGTGTCATTTCATGGTTCGCGAAGGTATTGTTCTGGGTCACAAAGTTTCGAGTGCTGGTTTAGAGGTTGATAGAGCAAAGATAGAGGTAATTAAAACTCTTCCCCCTCCTGTTTCTGTTAAAGGGGTAAGGAGTTTTCTTGGCCATGCTGGCTTTTATAGGCGTTTTATTAAAGATTTTTCTAAGATTGCTAAACCGTTATGCAACTTACTCGAAAAGGATTGCAAATTCCTTTTTGATGAAGCTTGTTTAGCGGCATTCCAAGCAATCAAGGAAAAACTCATTTCTGCTCCTATAGTGTTACCTCCGGATTGGAATTTACCGTTTGAGGTTATGTGTGATGCGAGTGATTTGTGTATGGGAGCTGTATTGGGACAGAGAAAAGAGAAAGTTTTTCATTCAATTTACTATGCTAGTAAAACTTTTAGTGGTGCTCAGGTTAATTACACAGTTACAGAAAAGGAGTTGCTAGCAGTTGTATATTCGTTTGATAAATTTCGCTCTTATCTTCTTGGAGCGAAAGTTATTGTCTACACAGATCATTCCGCGATCAGATTTCTTATGGAGAAGAAAGATGCAAAACCAAGGTTAATCAGATGGGTGTTATTGCTTCAAGAGTTCGATTTAGAGATCAAAGATAGAAAGGGTTGTGAGAATCAGGTTGCAGATCATCTATCGCGTTTAGAGGGTTCAGAGATGAACAATGGTACTGAAGCAGTTAGAGAAGAGTTTCCTGATGAAAGTTTATTCGTTGTTCGAGATTATGAGGCTCTGTGGTATGCAGATATTGCGAATTTAGTAGTGAGTGGTGTTTTTCCTGACGGTTCTACTTATCAAGAAAGAAAGAGGTTAGCTCATCGTGCTAGACAGTTCTTTTGGGAGGATCCGTTCCTCTATAAAGTTTGTGCTGACCAAATGATACGAAGATGTGTAGCAAGGGAAGAGACTCAAGCCATTATAGCTGGATGCCATGATTCATTATATGGAGGACATTTCAAAGGAGACAGAACTGCTGCAAAAGTATTTCAATCAGGTTTTTACTGGCCTTCTCTTATAAAAGATTGTCATGAATATGTTAAGAAATGTACGAGATGCCAGTTTACCGGAAACATATCTAAGAGGGATGAGATGCCGCGTAATAATGTGTTAGAGGTTGAGATATTCGATGTGTGGGGCATAGACTTTATGGGTCCGTTCGTTCCTTCAAATGGTAACCTCTATATCTTATTAGCTGTTGATTATGTATCTAAGTGGGTAGAAGCGGTGGCTTTACCTACCAATGATTCACGAGTGGTGATCAAGTTCTTGAAATCACATATTTTCACTAGACATGGCACACCTAGAGTGATTATTAGCGATGGAGGATCTCATTTCGTTAATAAATATCTGAAGACCGTTCTAGAGAAATATGGAGTTAGACACCGTGTATCCACTGCATACCATCCACAATCCAATGGTCAAGCTGAAGTTTCGAATCGTGAAGTCAAATCAATCCTAGAGAAAACCGTTGGTCCTACAAGAAAAGATTGGTCAATGAAGTTAGATGATGCGTTGTGGGCCTATCGTACTGCGTTTTAGACTCCAGTTGGTGCATCTCCCTATCGTATGGTGTATGGTAAGGCTTGTCACTTACCTTTAGAGCTTGAAATGGGTGCCTATTGGGCGATTGCGCAGTTGAACTTAGATCCTATCTTAGCCGGAAAGAATCGTATGATGAAGCTAAATGAACTTGACGAATTCCGATTGCATGCTTATGAAAATGCTAAACTTTACAAAGAAAATACAAAGAAATGGCATGACAATCGGATTCGTCCAAAGAACTTTGAAGTGGGGCAAAAAGTATTAAAGTATAATTCAAAGTTCAGCAATTTTCCGGGTAAGTTAAGATCTAAGTGGTCAGGTCCATACATTGTGACCAAAGTTACACCTCATGGGGCGATAGAAATAGAACATCCGCTAGAGAACCGTACCTTTATGGTTAACGGTCACAGACTAAAGATATACCATGGAGGTGAAGATACCAATCGCGCGGAAGATCCACATCCCGGGGAGGTCATGTACCTCCGCGAGAATCCTTAGTAGCGTGAGGTAACCCGTCGAGCTTAACGACGTTAAACAAAAGCCAATTACTTGTATATTAGCTGAGTTTTTTCTATTTTTGCAATTTAGATTAGTTTGATTTTCGTAATTTTATTGTTTTTATTAAGAAATGAGGAAGGGTAGTTGTTTTTGATGATTTCAGGGGTAAAAAGGACTTGAGTTTGGGGTCGATTTGGCGAAAACAGAAGAAAAAGAGGTTGGATGTCCAGGAGAAACCGGGAACCCGCATTTGGCAAAACCGGGTACCCGGTTTTGGTGCTGTGATTTCTGAAATTCCCTGACCCAGCGTCTTGGTGGCTTGCGTTTTCGTGTGTTTTGATTCGCGCCATCGACACAAATCCGGGTACCCGCATTTGGCAGAACCGGGTACCCGGTTTCGGAGCTGTAAACACCCAAAAGTTCTGACCCGGCGTCTTGAGTTGCTGCGTTTTGGCGCGTCTTGATTCGCGCCAGCGAGAAAATCCGGGAACCCGCATTCCACAGAACCGGGTACCCGGTTTCGGCGAAGAAAATCCCTGACCCCGCGTCTTGGGGTCCAGCGTTTTGGCGCGTTTTGAAAAAAAAAAAAAAAAAAAAAAAAAAAAAAGAGTCCACAATTAATTTTTCCGCGCCGTCACAGCGACGCGGAACCGGGAACCCGGTTTGCCGGAACCGGGAACCCGGTTTGAAAGCTGTGAGAGGCGGTTTTGGGTATTTTAACCTAGTTTTCTTAGCCTCTTTTGCAAGTTTTTACCTAAAACGCACCATTAGCCTCCCCACCTCCGAAATTCATCTACCAAAACACTATATATCATCAAATCCTACCCTCTTTCACCACAAAAACATAAGATCAACTCACCTCCTCTCCAAAATAACATCAAATCCTTAGTTTTCCCCAAGATTCTTCTTCATCAAATTCCTTAAATTAAACCCAATTCTTTCTTCTCCCATACAAATTAACCAAGACCCATCTCTTATTTCACCTAGTTCTTAAATTCTTAAACCTCAAAACATCAAAATTCTAAACTTTTTCTCTAAGTTTCTCATTATTTGAAGTTTTGAGTTTGGGGTGAAAAGAGATGACTAACAGAACCGGTGATTTCCGACGAACTGCTCCTAGAAGAAAGACCACCATTGGTGGTTCTCAAGAACAAGCTATTGAGATTCCTGATTCGCGTCCTAAACGAAAAATTGACGAAGTTAAGCTTGATTTTAACAGAAAAGAAATCACAGGTCTAAAGAGAAGACTAATTGATGAGATTGAAAGTGAGAAGGAACCAGAAGAGGAAATTGCGAAGAACATTGAGGAAGAAACTGAACAAGAGATTCCGGAAGCACCCGTTACGAAACTTCCGCGTATGAAGATGTGGGCCCACAAGCCTAAGAGGGTTTACACTTGTTGGAATACTCAGGTTCGTGAAAGAATTGAATTTTTGAAATTTGGTGAGGAGACGACCTTTCCTAAGGGTATTATGAGTAGTGATTACAAGGAATATGCTGTGACATGTGCTAAGTTTGGTTGGAAAGAGTTACAAGGAAGGAAGCTTGAGTTCATTCCTACTTTTGTGCGAGAATTTTACGAAGGTTTAGCTACCTCACATGATGCCATTGATATCCGCAAAAAGGTAGTTCCTTTCTCTATTGAACGTATTAGGAAATCATTGAAATTACCCAACTTTTCTGGAACATGCCCCTTCCAAGACACTCTTAATGACCCTTCTTTTGATTTTGAGTCCCTTTGGGGGACCGTGCTTGTTAATGGGACTAGCCCAATTCCTGAAGGTGAAAGGTATCCTGGACAGTTTTACAGCAGTAGTTTGACACCTCGTGCGAAGGTTTGGTCTCGTTTCATAATACCCACTTTCTTTGGTATTAAACACACTTCCGAGTTGAAGAAAGAGCACATATTTGTTATTAAGTGTATTTTGGAGGAGAAACCATTTGATGTTGCTAAGATCATTTATGATACGATCATGGAGTTCGCAAAATCACCAATGAAACAACAAAATCTGAAGTTTCCTTGTACTATTACTCAGTTGTGTCTAGACGCAAAGATTCCGCGTAAGAACGCAGATATTGACATTGTTTCAGTTGGTGTGAGTATAGCTTTGAGCACAATCAAGAACATCCATGAAGAGGCAACACGAGCTACAAGAAGTCCAAGAACTCCTCAATCAAAGAAAGCGAAAACTGTACCTGAGTTGGAAGCGAAGATTCAGGTGTTGGAAGAGAATCAGGAGAGAATGATTGCTACCTTGGGAAACGTTACAAAAGAATTGGACCTGCTTCGAAATTTAATCCTAGGCGTAAATACACTTCAAAACGCGATTTATGATGCTGTTACGCGAGATAAAGGTCCAGAACGCAACACCGATAACCAGCCTCGCGCTGGTTAAGATACGTTTTCTAAACTTTCCTCTTAGTGTATATTAGTTTAAATGCTTTATTGAGTCTTTTCGAGTCGTGGGGACACGACTCATTTTTGAGTTTGGGGTGGGGTTCGTTGCCTCATCCCAGTTTTTATGTGTTATTTGCTTTATTTGCTTTCAATAAAAGAATTTTCGGAGTTGCGTTTGACTATAGAAATTTTTAAATATCCCTTTAAGCATACTTTTGATAAATCTATGATAGTAAATAGTGGACTTTAGGGATTGATATAAAACGCACTTACAATTGCATGCGAACATAGGTAATTGATAGGAAAAATTAATTAACAATGCAAATGAAGTAAGCTTGTACTCAAGGAATATGTTTGGTGTGTAGAACGTGAAATCCTAATTAGTAGAGAACCCACCTAGATATGAACTAAAGACAAGCTATGTACTTAGGAAAATGATAGGGGCAGTTCTTTGTTAGCCATTTGTGCCTTTTTAGCCTTCTATCCCTTGTATTAATTATTATCCGTCTTAGCCCACTTTGAGCCTTTAGCCTTTTCTTTGTAGCCACGATATAAGCCATTATCCCTTAGATTATTAGGCATGACCATATGACCCGCACTTGAATCACAATCCTGAGACATGTCTCGAGCTTGAGTTTGGGGTGGTGGGACCACATATGGGGAATTTAATGGGTTGGGATTGATGTGCTTTGTATTGTAGCACAATTGCAGATGATATATAATTGTAACCCCTTGCCGGGAATGAAAAAAAAAAAAAAAAGTGAAAAAGAAAGAAAAAAATGAAAAAATTGAAAATTCATACAGTAGAAACCGGGAACCCGGATTCATCAAAACCGGGAACCCGGTTTGCTTCTGTACAAAAAAAATGAGAAAAAGAGAAAAGAAAAGAAAAAGAAAAATACATATGAATAAAACATCCGGCAAAGTGGATTTTTTCTGAAAATCATCTTGTTTATAGTGGGTAGACATGGGACGCTAAATTGTTGCGTATATGGGTGAGTGAGAACATCTTTTGAGCGTTAACTCAAGCTCGAGGACATTGTTGATGGTAAGTGAGGAGAGAGCCAAAAGCTCACTTCAAATTTACCAAATATACATCCACACCCGTCCTTAAGCCAATATTATAACCGTAAAGACCTCATGATTCCTTAGTGCATAGTGAATTTATTATTCTGTTGATAGGGAATACACTAGGTGGAGCGTTCAAAGCGAGGTAGGATTAATGACCACCCTATAGCCATCATACAGAGATGAGTACAAGTGTAACCTTCAAGCATTGCGACTTTAATTTTATGATTGAGATTATTTATGTTTGATGTTGCATGATTAGTGTATGTATATGTTAGTTCTTAAAGTTTTGCTATATGAGATTTATCTTTAGAATTGCTTTAGGTCTATTTGCTAGCTTCTATTTGTTCTTGCGTTTACTTCTACCCCTTGTTTTGTTTTGTTTTGCTTTGTCGGGACGACAAAGGTTTGAGTTGGGGGTCTTGATGTCTCCTTAATTGTTCTTATTTTCGACCCTTAGGAGACATCATTTTTGGTGTTTATTTACTTAATTCGATAGACTTTTGGACTAAATATGCAATATTTCGGATTTCCCTTTTTATTTCTAGCATTTTTGAATTATTAAACTTTTGCGCGTAATATTGGTATTTTTAATGTAAAGTTTACAGGTTTTTAGATGTTAGCTAGGAAAGGAATCCGAAGATAAAGTCAAAGATCAAAAGATAGAGTCAAGACTTGAAGAGAAATCCCGAAGATATTATTTTTAGAGCTGAAAATCCATTTTCCAGGCCCTTGATTGCTGTTTTCGAGGGACTTAAGAGCTGATTGAGCCGCTGACCTTTGAAGAGAAAACATTCCTTATCGAAGTACGGAACTTTAGCAACTGGAATGAGGTCAATCGGAGTTGTAACGCATCGGGAAAAGCAGTTTTAGTGGAGGCCTGTCATCAGTTACGGGATTTTGGGCTTAAAGAGTGGGCTTGGACATTTAATTAGGCTTTTAATTTCTGGTCCAAGCCCTAATCCGTTTTTCTTATTATAAAAGGAGGTCTGGACTTCTATTTTTCATACAATTCACTTTCCACAAGATTAAAAACACCAGAGAAGCTACAGCAGGAAGAAAGGAGAAGCTACAAGAGCTGGAGTGGGTCTATAGCTCCGTTCGTAGTCATTCTTATTCCGAAAATTAGGTTTTTCTTTTATTTTAATTTTGTAACGAATATGAATTCCATTTCTTTTTATTTAGTTTTTAATTTTAATATGAGCTAAGCTTTCATTAGTGCTTGAGAACAAACAATGGGTGAATCCTAGTTTTATTTTATAACGAATGTTGAATTTGGGTTTCTGTTAAATTAAACTAAATTAGGTCTTTTACTCTTTTCGACAATTTGTGAATGTTTACTGATTTTAGAGTCGCGAACTAAAATTAGGTGTTAGTATCTAAGCTATTCCATATATGTGGCGTATGGATCATCTTGACGGGGGGTTTAGGTACAGAATTAATTGTTCAATCTAGGATAAAAACTATTGATTCTGACGAACTTAGTTAATCCTAGGGCCAATGTGGTAATAAATCTTAATCATCCAACGGTGGATCATATTTACCCTGACGGGACTAGTGACACTTTAGGATCGCCTTATAGTCCACCCTGACGGGGGTATAAGGATATTAGAATCCCGACCATTGTAATTGACTGATTTAGCCCTTAAACAACATAAGTTAGGAAGTAAGATTAGGAGGATCCTTGCGTTCTCAAGTACTACATCTCATATTGCGTTTTCACTTATTTTACTTGCGTCTTAAGCTTCTACTTGCATTTTAATATTTGTCTTTTATTTATTTAGTTAGAATAAACAAAACCAAACAAACATTTTATCCTCTTTTATTTTCATAAGTGCATCAATCACTATTTGCTAGACATTGTGATCAACCATCCGTCCTTGGAACGAATCTGATTTATCAGAATTACTACTTGGGACAACCGTACACTTGCGGTTGTGGTTCGATTAGCATTTGCATTTATTTTTAGAACACACAAAGGACCACCATACATGCTTCTCAAACTAACCGGATTAGCAACAACAACTTAATCTAACTTCTAACAATCCCACTTTCAGTGTTCCTATTACTCAACATTATGACATAACCCCTATACCTAACATCTCTGTTACACCCCTTAACCCAAAATTTATCCAAAAACATATTAAACCATCCACTAAAACCAACTATCCTAGCTCTAAATCCCTCTTTAACACCCTAACCAATCATACAACTTTGACATCTACCCCAAACACCCACCCTCAAATTACAACAAGAACTAAAACTAATACAAACTGTCCTTCATCACCTTTTACTCCAACACCAACTAAATCAAATTTCTCACCCTCCTTAACCTCTCCTAGTCCTTAAAACAACCAAATCACAACTAACTCATTGCCAAACATGTCTCACCCTTCTTCATAATTATACACAAACCTGCAAAACAACAACAAGAACCAAATTATGAGTATGCCTATAGAGATAACAAAATACCCAATTCAGTTGAATGGGGCAATAGAATATAATCAAAACTTTCAATTCACAAGCAAAACCAGCATATCAGTTTCTAAAGATATAACAATTCATAACCCATTAGGATTAAGATTGAAAGGCAATCAAACCGGTTGGGTTTTTCAAAAATCCATCAACAGGGCGTTAAGGTTTGAAGATCAAATTTGTTTGTCTAACAAAATGAGATATAAAGCAATTTGGGAAAGAGAAGAAATTCAAAACGTAAACAAAAGAAATCATAAGAAAAAAAAGCTACATAAAAAAGAGAAGAAACGTGTGGATGAGATTACCAATTCCGGTAAAAAACTGTTCGGATAATTTCAAATTGATAATCAAATAGTACCTAAAAGTTGTGTGGGTGGTGAGATTCAACAAAAAGAAGTGATGATGATGATTGGGCCGAAGTCAGATGATCGAGCGTCTATGGAGGAAGAACAGAATGACCCAATTGAAGACGGTACAAACGAAGAGCTTTCTGGAGTTGAGCTTAATCAATTCCATCCAAGTCGATGATTCACATCGCTTGGAACTGGCAGGGCATCAAAAACCCCCTAACAGTCCAGGCAACCCGCGATCTCTGCCATAAACACCGGCCAGAGGTATGTTTCTTATCTAAAACTAAGAATTCTTTCAATAAAATTGTTGAAATGGCTAATTTAGTTGATATGGAGGTCGCCCACACCGTCGAACCCATCAAAGCTAAAGGCGGTTTAGCCCTTTTGATTAAGAAGAATTTTAATATCAAAGTGATTAGCAGTAACGAATATTATATTCATATTGTTGTCAATGCTAAAAAATAATAAAAAAATATATTATACATTTGTTTATTTAAGCACCTATGAAATTAATAAAGAACTTTCCCTATCTTTTTTATATACACTTAGACCCCAAAGTTATCATTGGTCTATCATAGGCGATTTTAATTGTATTAGACTTCTTAAAGAAAAGTTAGGTGGTATCATTTGCCATAAAAATCAATAAAAAAATTTAATAAATTTATAAATGTTCATAATCTTGAGGAAAAAACTTCTTATGGTTGTAAATTCATCTCGACCAATAAAAGGGCAGAAAATAAACTTATTAAAGCTATTTTGGATAGAACACTTCATGATACTCTTTATGATAATCTCTTTCCTAATGCTTGGACGACAGTTGTCCCTGCAATTGGATCAGATCATTGCCTTCTTATTCTTCACCATGATAAATGGAGAAGATTTTATTTTGAAAACTTCTGGACTACTGAAATTGATTGCCTAAATATTATTAAAAAGTCTGGAATGACTATAAAACTTTTAGGGGTAACCTCAATAAATTTATCAATTATAAACTTAGGAAATGTAGTTTTGCCAGAGAATGGAATAGAATAAAATTTGGTAATAATAAAATCCATATTGAAAAGTTAATAAAAGAACTTGAAATTATATCAAATAGTAATGACCCAAATTACAATTGGGATTGTTATAATCTTATTACAAAAGAAATTGAAGAAACATGGAAAATAGAGGAAAGCTTCTGCAAAGCTAGATCCAGAAACCTCTGGTTAAACAAGGGTGAGAAAAACACTAAATATTATCATGCTTGTACTAAAGAAAGGAGAAGTAGAAATAAAATAACCAGAATTACCAATGGTAATGGAATCTAGCTTGAAAATAAAGAAGATATTGATTCTGAAATTATAAACTATTTCAACAACATCTTCTCTACAGTTTGTAAAAGGGAATAACCTAATACCCTCGACCTCATTACTAGTAAAATTGATAAAAAGTCGGCTGATAACCTTAATAAACCTATCAATGAAGAAGAAGTTTAAAAAGCTACATGGGAATTTGGACCTAATAAGGCCCAGGACCAGATGGGTATAATGGTAATTTCTTTAGAACATATTGCGATATAATTAAACTTGATATTATGAGAGTTATTAATAACTTTTGGAATAATAAAGGATCTGCAGGATATCAACCAAACTCTTATCACTCTCATCCCTAAAATTAATGAACTTTTAAATATAAAGCAATATAGACCTATTAGTTGCTCAAATTTTATTTATAAAATTATACCAAGAATTCTGGTCAATAGACTTCAACATTAAATGAATTCTCTTGTAGGAGAAAACCAAAGTGCTTTCATACCTAATGGACTCATTCAGGAATATACTATGATAGAACATGAATTGATTACCTATATTAAAAGAAGAAGAAAACCAAAAAATATATGGTAGCAATAAAAGCTGACATCATGAAAGATTATGAATATATAGAATGAGATTTTTTACAAGATATCATGACCAAATTGGGTTTCAACAAAGATTAGACTAGGAAACTTATGATTTGTATCACTTCTGTAACCTATTCTGTTCTAATAAATAGGGAAACCCACCAAATCAAAGATCCCACAAGGGGAATAAGACAAGGAGATCCCCTATTCCCACTCATTTTCTGCCTAATATCTCAAACTCTTGATGATTTAATTAGAGATAAAAAAGAAAAAAAACTTTTACAAGGTATAAAAATAGGAAATCATTGTCCTGAAATCACCCACTTATTGTTTGCAGATGATAACCTATTTTTCCTAAATGCAAATATTATTGAAATCCAATCTTTCAATGATATTATGCATAAATATAAAAATAGTACATGTTTATGCCTGAATCTTAATAAATGTGGAGTTATATTTAGCCCTAATACACCTTCATTAATACAAAATATAATGGCAAAAAGAGTTAATATGAAAAAAACAAAGACTCATTCAGGAATATACTATGATAGAACATGAATTGATTACCTATATTAAAAGAAGAAGAAAACCAAAAAATATATGGTAGCAATAAAAGCTGACATCATGAAAGATTATGAATATATAGAATGAGATTTTTTACAAGATATCATGACCAAATTGGGTTTCAACAAAGATTGGACTAGGAAACTTATGATTTGTATCACTTCTGTAACCTACTCTGTTCTAATAAATAGGGAAACCCACCAAATCAAAGATCCCACAAGGGGAATAAGACAAGGAGATCCCCTATCCCCACTCATTTTCTGCCTAATATCTCAAACTCTTGATGATTTAATTAGAGATAAAAAAAAAACTTTTACAAGGTATAAAAATAGGAAGTCATTGTACTGAAAGAGTAATGATGGATATCACCCCAAATTGCATCGCCTTTATATCGCCCCTTATGTGGACCAATCATAAAAGAGAGAGAAAATAATAAACCAGGAAAGAGAAATCACATGATTGGTCCATTTAAAATCCACCTAGGAGGCGATATAAAGGCGATGCAATTTGGGGTGATATCCAGCATTACTCGTCCTGAAATCACCCACTTATTGTTTGCAGATGATAGCCTATTTTTCCTAAATGCAAATAATATTGAAATCCGATCTTTCAATGATATTATGCATAAATATAAAAATAGTACATGTTTATGCCCGAATCTTAATAAATGTGGAGTTATATTTAGCCCTAATACACCTTCATTAATACAAAATATAATGGCAAAAAGAGTTAATATGAAAAAAACAAAGAATTTAGGTAACGATCTAGGAATACCAACTGAATGGGGTAGATCAAAATCAAAAGACCTACAATTTTTGATTGATATAATTTTACAAAAGATAGAGAATTGGAAAACCCTCTTCTTATCGAAAGGAGGTAAAAAAATCCTTATTAAAGCAATACTTCAAAGTTTATCTAATTACCTTATGAGTAACTTTATACTACAAAAAATATCATACAAAAAATCCACTCCATTATTTCTCATTTTTTGTGTGGTGACAAAGGAAAAAAATGTATCAATTGGGCCAATTGGGATATTCTAACTACTTCTAAATTTGAAGGTGGATTTGAGTTTATGGATCTCCATCTCATGAACTTAGCTCTACTTGGGAAACAAGCGTGGAACATATTAAATAAAAAAAAATCTCTTCTATATAGACTTCTCAAAGGAAAATATTTCCATAATAGCACTTTCTTAGATGCTAAAATTGGGAGTTCACCTTCATGTCGATGGAAAAGTATTTTAATTGAAAGGGAAACCTTTCAAAAAAATATAAAATGGAAAAGGAAATGGAAACAATATCAACATTTATAAATATAAATGGATATATAATATTAATTAATTCTAATATTATGATGGTTAATGAGTTAATTAAGGAAGATGGCACTTGGAATATTGAGGTTTTAAATAACTTGTATCTTTCCAATATTACAAATAAAATAAAAAATATGATAATACCACATTTTTATGTGAAGACCAAATATGTATTGATTACTGCAAAAATGGAAACTATACACTAAAAGAAACATATCAAAAATTAAAAATGGAACAACTTAATTTACAAAAATTAAAAGAACAAGGTAAACCTACTATCTCAAATAATAGAAACAAAGAGCTTTGAAAATTCATTTGAAAAATTAAAACTCCACCAAAAATTAGAAATTTCATGTAGAGAACTATTAAAAAATTACTACCAACAGAATAAAAAAAACTTAGTAAAAAGGAAATGTAGTATTAATAATATGTAAAATATGTGATAATAATATAGAAACAGTAGAATATATGCTTTTCAGATACCTTTGGGCTAAAAGTGTATGGTTTACTAGCACTTTAAATATTAAAACTCATAATAATACTACTTCAAGGATTGATCTTTGGATCCTTGACCATATCCATGAAATTTTAAACAATTTTATAAAAAAGTTAGGATACTTGAACTTATATGCACAATATGATGGCAAATTTGGAAAGATAGAAATAATTTTATCCATAATAATAAAAAGTTAGACACTTTTAAAAATTTATAATAAAACCACAAAATTAAAAAAAATACTATAAAATCTCTAACCCTAATGACCTTAACAACTTTAAGGAAGACAATGAAGTTAGTGATAATAATAATAATAGTATAGATAATAATAATAATAATAATAATAATAATAATAATAATAATAATAATAATAATAATAATAATAATAATAATAACAACAACAACAACAATAATGGAATAAAATTTAACGACAAATGAAAAAAACAACCTTTTAATATATTTAAAATAAACTGTGATGTAATCCTAGTTTTACTCTTATACTTAGGAGTAAAAATCTAACAGCCGACTAGGTTGCCAAACAAGAACCGTTGAACACTTTGTTTGGTAATTGGGATTCTAATATTTCTTTCCAATTGTCTTTTATCCTTTGAGTTGATAACGAGTCTGTAAACATACTGGAATAGGCTAATTTGTAATCGTCCGTTTTATCTATCAATATATTATATTTCGAACAAAAAGAAAGAATAATTCAATTCGTCTCTCTTAAATGTGACTACTAGATTATACAGGTGATGCATGTGTTATTGGTTTAGCTGATCTAACTTCTTACATCACTCGTCATCAAACTCCACTCCAGTCTGTATCAAAAATAAAAGCATTATAATTTTTGAGTTTACCCAAATTGATAATTATTGGTCTAAGGAAGGGATAAATTTACGTAGTGAAAGTAATGGGCCTATGGGTGTCCGGTAGATCTCGTGTAGCCTCTTGTATCACACTCAAAAAGGAGGTATATGATAAGCTCTTCCGGAAAGCACTTAATGAATAATTCAATTCGTCTCTCTTTAAATATCACTACTAGTTTATACAGGTGATGCATGTGTTATTGGTTTAGCTGTTCTAACTTCCTACACCACTCATTATCAAACTCCACTCCAGTCTGTATCAAAAATAAAAGCATTATGGTTTCTCTAGAGCCCGTTGAAACCACCTCAAGCCCCCGCATTTCTTTCTCTCCAGACGAAAAAGGTTTCATTTCCATAACTCCTAAATCTTTAAGGAATGAGTACGAAGAAAGAGAGAAAGCACGTAGTAGCAACCCAGAGTTTGAATTTTTGTCAAATAATTTTGCAAACCAAACAATCATAACAGCGGATGAGTTATTCTACCAGGGTAAAGTACGTTCGGTTTGGCCAATGCACCATGTCCAAAAGCTCAACAATATTAATCTTAAAGCAGATAATGTTGAAGAAACGGTTCAATTAAACAAGAAAGATGAGTGGTTTGTTGATGAAGTTACATCTCCTAGACCACCTAGTTGTTCTGTTTTATGGAAAGAATTGTTTAGCTTGAGAAAACGTCGCCCTTCTTCTTCTTCTTCGAGCTTTCTAGCAGATATTATCAGGAGCAAAAGAAAAGAGAAAGATAAGAAGAATGTTAACAAGGGAATCAAGAAATGATTGGAGAGTACTAGATCGGCAAGCATGAGTAAACGACCTGTAATCCATGTCTCAAATTGCACACAAGGGAAAATTAGTACATTGGAAAAACAATGGTGGTAATGCACTAATTTTCCCTTGTGTGCAATTTGAGACATGGATTACAGGTAGTTTACTCATGCTTGCCGATCTAGTATTCTCCATCCTTTCTTGATTCCCTTGTTAATATTCTTCTCATCTTTCTCTTTTCTTTTGCTGCTGATAATATCTGCTAGAGAGCTCGAAGAAGAAACAAATTGAAGGTAAATTTGTAGAAACAAATTGGTAGTACTAATATTATTTAGTTTTCAATCAATGTACCTGTCCGAGAGCTAAGTATATCTCAATTCATATTAATATAGTTTATTCACGATCTAAAATATTTAGCTTACGGTAGTGTACTCACAATACAAATCAACTGATCCAATGATGACATAAGTAGATTATATTTATGTAACTTACTTTGAGATTAGTCAATTCGATAAGTACCCTGATTTCATTTATCTTAGAGGCAGACTAACTGAGAGGAATCAATAGAGATCCGTTTCAGATCTCACCTGTCAGTCAAGAGCAAGGACTTCAGATCTTAGTATACCATCTTTAAAGACCTCATAAATTCGAGTATTAGTTAGTTAGTATGCTAACGCAACGATCTTACTCAGGAAAAATCCTTTAGATGCCCTTTCTGTCCCGTTATCACAATAGTTCCTGTACATAGTTTCCGAATATTTAAGATACTTGAATAGATAGATTACGATTATTGAGCGTATAATTCTACTTCTAACGGTTAATTTTTTTAGTTGGAGTTGAAAATTTATCATGTTAACAGATTTTGATTATAAAGAATAATTAACACTTTTGTCCCTTGGATTTATACGCGATTGACAGGTTGCCCCCTAAGTCTTAAAATGCGCCTCGTTGCCCCCTATGAGTTACTTTTGTGACCCGTTACCCCCTGGACGTATTTTCCGTCCATTTTCTCCGTTAAATCCGACGTGGCAATTCCATGTCACAATTTTTTTTTAATCCTAATCTTAATTAATTATTTAATTAACTTAACCCCTCTTTTTAAAAGGGTAAAATAAGTTTTTTATAATAATTTTAATATTATTAATAAAAACAATAAAATAATAAAACCATCCTCCCCACCCCCACCCCCCGAGACACCCCTACCCCCTTCTTCTTCTTCTTTCCCCATACTTCGTCTTCTTCCCCATTCGACCTGGTTCTTAAAAAAAAAAATCAAGAAATAAAATCTCAAACTCATCTCTTGATTTAAATGCCTCAAATTCATCTTCTTCACGTCATAACCCTCCCCCATTTTCATTGATTCTTAGAGGGTTGAACTATTTGCATACCCATGAACCTTGTATTATTCATAGGGATCTTAATTGCAGCAATGTTTTCATCAATGGCAATATTGGACAAGTAAAGATTGGTGATTTGGGATTAGCAGCTATAGCTAAGAACCATTCGGCACATTCAGTCCTTGGCACACCTGAGTTTATGGCACCGGAGCTTTACGATGAGGATTATACAGAATCAATCATGGGGAAGAAGAAGAGGATCCTTCAACTAATCTAGTGATTCATTTACTATTGATCTTGCTTCATGCATTAAAAGAGATTCGATTTCTAATTCCAGATTCTTGATATGTAAAGCTTCTGAAGAAGTAAGCCAATTCTCCATTTCTTTCGAAAACATTTCTTCTGCGTTTTTTAGAATCAAATCTGCATCACTTGTAGCTTCCTAAAGAACCAAATCATGTGTAAAAATTAATCATAAGATACAGTGAATTGCACAAATACTTATAATAAAGAGAGTAAAGTAGAGTGAATTACAGACCACGGAGAAGCTTTTAAGCAAAGAAGCACATTGTTCTTGAGTTTGAATATGAGATTGTAAAACATCTTGCATTTTTGAGTCAAGAGCATCACAATCTGCTTCAGCATTACGTAGTGATGTTAGTAAGATCTCTCGTTCTTTGTCAGCTGAAGAGAGACTTTGACTAAGTCTATCAGCTTCTTCAAAATCTTCAACTTCACAAGCTTGTTCAAGGTCTTTCTCAAGATATCTATACTTTGAAGATGCTTCACTTAAACTGTCTGAAGCTTTTCTTCTCCGTTTAATGGAATCTTTCCGTTCAGTAAATACTGATGCTACAGCTTCCTCTGCATTTTTTAGTCTCTGTAAGTTTATCTTCTTGATTTTTTCAAACCTTTGCTCGATTGTTGGAGATTCGATGATTTGGTCTTGATTTGACGGTGAGGATGGTGAGGAAGCAGTAATATCTTCTTCTTCTTCCTCTTCTTGATCCTGAATTTCTTGGATATCATTTTCCGATTGACTAATCAAAGTAGTTGAAGGATGCGCTTGTGATTCTGATTGTGGTTCTTTTTTTTCCCCATGACTAATCAAAATTTCTCTGTAAGTTTTTTTTTTAAGAACCAGGTCGATTGGGGAAGAAGACGAAGCATGGGGAAGAAGAAGAAGGGGGTAGGGGTGTCTCGGGGGGGTGGGGGTGGGGCGTGGTGGAGGGAGGTGGGGGGATGGTTTTATTATTTTATTGTTTTTATTAATAATATTAAAATTATTATAAAAAACCTATTTTACCCTTTTAAAAAGAGGGGTTAAGTTAATTAAATAATTAATTAAGATTAGGATTAAAAAAAAATGTGACATGGAATTGCCACGTCGGATTTAACGGAGAAAATAGACGGAAAATACGTCCAGGGGGTAACGGGTCACAAAAGTAACTCATAGAGGGCAACGAGGCGCATTTTAAGACTTAGGGGGCAACCTGTCAATCGCGTATAAACCCAGGGGGCAAAAGTGTTATTTACTCGATTATAAAATTACAACTGGCAAAAAAAAATCTTCACCTAAATAAAATTTGGTATTCCAATTATGGTTATTAATTCGATTTTTAGAGTATCAAAATAAAGATAATCTGTATTACAAGGTTTGTGGGATATGGTTGAAAGTGGATATGAGTAGCTTGACAATACAATAGATCTCTATTAAAATCAACTCAACATAGAGATCAACAATAAAAAAAAATAATGATATTACACTTCGCTAAATTCAAGAAGGTATTTCAATTTTACTTTTATCAAAAGTTATGAAAGCAATAAAAGTAAAAGAAGTTTGAGATATTCTAAATAAAAAATATGAAATAGATGAAAAGGTTAGATCCATCAAACTACTTATTCTTAGAAGATAGTTTAAAAGTACCAAAATGAAAGAAAATGAGTGTCTAAAAAATTTTTCAAATTGATTTACTAGAATAGTGAATCAAGTAAAAAAGAATGGTGAATACCTGTCTGATAAAAGAGTTGTCGAAAAAATTCTTATTAGCTTGCTGAAAAAAGTTAATTAAAAAATCATAGCCATTAAGTATACAAAAGATATATTTTCAATGAGTGTTCAAAAATTGATAAGTTCCTTAAAATCATTTGAGCAAAGATTGAAACAAATCTTCGAAGAACCAATTGAGAGTGTGTTTTAAACCAAACTCAATTTTTTGGGACGGGAATTCAAACACTCAAATTATGGCAGAGGTCAATTTTCAAGAGTAGGAAGTAAAGGTCATGGTCGTTGACGTGGTAGAAGTTCAAGAGGTCAAGGAAGACAACAATTTGAAAGAATAAGTTACTATGAAAGATGTCTTTAGAATGCAAAATTTGTAAGAGAAGAAATCATTTGGAGAAATATTGGTTGTTTAATGAAAACCCACAATGTCATCACTGCAAACATTTGGGTATATCTAAAAGATTGTTGATTCGAAAATAAGAAAAAAAAAGTTTCATGGAAGAGAAAGAAGATAAAGGTAACCTCTTATACACTTGTCAAGTTGCAAATACAAAATATGATGAGTATATGGTATTTGGACAATGGTTGTAGTAATCATATGCTAGGATATAAAAATATATTCTTGACATAAATACTACATTAAATTCTCCTATAAGAATGAGAAATAGTGACGTAGTTCCTTCCCATGGCAAATGAACCACTGGAATCCAAATTAAGGTAGGAACAAGGTTAGTGAAAGATGTGTTTTATGTTCTTTCTCTAAACCATAATTTATTAGGTGTTGGTCAAATGGTAGAACATGCATCTGAACTTTACTTTGGAAATTGTGGTTGCACAATTCTTGACAAATAACATGAAACGCCAATATTTGAGAATCTATAACAAGTCATTGCAAAGATAATCATGGAGAAAAGATTTTTTTTCATTTACTATGAACTATGTAGGTGACACTGCAATGAAGATTGAAATTATTGATAATGCATGGCGTTGGCATAAAATATTAGGCCATTTAAGTCTATAATTATTAAATTAAAAAATATGGTTCAAGGTCTTCCATCAAGAGAAAGATGGAGCATGTGAAGGTTGTGCACTTGGAAAACACTATCGTCAAACATTTCTAAAAGAAGTAGTCCAAAGAGCAGCTTAAATACCCAAGTTTGTTTATAATGATTTTTGTGGATCAATGAGCATCTCATTTCATGGTAAAAATCGATATTTTTATTCTTTTTATTGATAAATTCTCAAGAATGACATGATTTTATTTTATGATTTCTTTTTTTTGATTTTTTCACAATATTTAAACTATGCAAATTTTTTGTGGAAAAAACAAAGCGTTGATTTCATTAAAGTTTTGACAAGTGACAATGGAAAAGAATATACTCTACGGTAATTTGATAAATTTTGTGATGACGGTGTTGATAAACAACTTACTGCAACATATACTACAAAATAAAATAGAGTTTCTAATTGGAAAATTAAACTGTGGTGGAAATGACCAAATCAATTATTCATGGAAAAGGTTTGCCAACAACTTTTTGGGGTGAAACAGCTTATACAATGATGTATATTCTTAATAGATATCCAATAAAATCACTTTAAAATCAAACTCTACTTAATAATTTGAATGGAAAGAAGCCATCAGTGATTCATTTGAGAGTTTTTGGAAGAATTTGTTATACTCAAATACCCAAGGTGAAGATACAAAAACTTGACGAGTCAAGTGAAAAATTTATCTTCGTTGGATATAGTTCAAAGTCAAAAGCAAAACGGCTTTATAATTTGAATACTCATAAAATAATAGATGTGATATTTTATTAGAATGCTTCATGGGATTGGAAGAAAAACAAAACATCTCATTGGAGGACAATCTAGACTTGAGTGATCATTATGATTTAACCCATACAAACCTGATTCTCCAGCATCCTCAACTAGACCATCAAGAGGCGATACAAGTTCAAATACGTCCTTTTCAAATTCAACTCCAGACTCAACTCCAAGAAAAACACAAAATTTGAGCAACATTTATGTCAGTTACAATATCTGTATGGTTTGTCCAAATTCATTGGAGTGGCGATGAAAGAAGAGACGTAGAGGAAAGCTATGGCCGAGGAAATAAAAATGATTGAGAAAAAAACTTGGGATCTTGTCGAGAAACCAAATAGAAAGAAAAAAATTTGTGTAAGATGGATCCACAAGGTGGAATATAACCCCCGATGGTACTGTGCAAAAAAATAAAGTAAGACTTATCATCAAGGGATGTTCTCAACAATTCAGGAGTAGACTATTTTTTGCACCAGCTGCAAGGCTTGACACAATCAGAGCCTTGATTGCGTTAACGGCACACAAAGGTTGGAGTTTTTACCAATTGGATATAAAATCTAAATTTCTCAATGGCGAATTAAAAGAAAAAATTTATGTTGAAAAATCTCAAAGTTATGTTTTTCAAGGAAATAAGAAAAATTGTACAAGTTAAACAAGGTGTTGTACGGGTTGAAGCATGCACCAAAGGAATTGTATAGTCAAATTGATGTTCAGCGAAATTGGATTCAAGAAAAGCAAAAGCGACCCAACGTTATATGTGAAAAACGAAGGTTACTCTAGCATTCTTATTATAACTTTATATGTTGAGGATATGGTGTTTTCCGACAATGATAAATAGATGATGGAAGAGTTCAAGAAAGACATGATGAAAAATATGATATGTGTGATATGGGATTACTTAAATATTTTCTTGGTATAGAAGTCATTCAAAATGAAAATGGAGTTATCATTTCACAAAAGAAATATGCCTCAAATTTGTTAAAAATTTCAATTGTTTGGATGCAAATATGTTGATGCACCCATTGTTCTGAATGATAAGCTTAAAAAATAAGACGATTTTGAAAAGAGTAAATACATCAAATACCCCCTATACTATGGGCGGATTGACAATTTATCCCCCAAAATATTTTTTTTGTACTGGTTACCTCTCGAATTTCGTTTTCGTGACTCCTTACTTGTTTTAAAGAAACCGTTAAAAATGACCGTTAGTTGGTCATGTGCAGGTCATGTGCATGATTTTTTTTAAATAAAAAAATTGATTTTCTAATTTAGTAAACAAAATCGAATAATTAATAAGGGCAAAAGTGGTACTTCATAATCCCTAACATATATATACACAAGAATAAAATAAAATAAATACAAAAATAAAACAAAATCCTTCTTCTAATTGGGAGAGATGAAGAACCCTAATTTCTGGGTTCTTTATGGAGCATAGGGAATTACTTCATCAACCAACCTGACAAAACCAAAAAATTCATCACTATAATCCCAAATTATTGTTCATTGACTCGTAAATGGAAGATATAGCAGTTAGACTACTTTGTTTACAATCGTTAACAATCACAAATGTACCATCATCTTTTTCCTGATTTTTTATTTTATTTCTGACTTTTTATTAGGTAGGAGCTCCATCGATGTGGTGGCGCGCCTCACTGCAGCTTGCCAAGAATTTGAGGCAAGGCAGCATAGTACTGCTACAATGACTATTAGAGATGCTCCAAAGGACCCAAAATTTGTTTAGTGACAAGATAAGAATAGAAGAGGTCTCACACCAACAACAAACTCTTGCTCATCAAGGTTTTACACAAGAAGACAAAATAGGAAAATAGAAATAAAACTAAATTGTATTATATTCCTTTCCATAACATTCCATTCTACTCTATATATAGTTATACAAAATGCTGTAATCGATATCAATCAAAAATCAATAAAATATTTCTTCTTCCTCTCTCTTTCATTATACATTTATCATGGTATCTAGATTATAGGGAGAATTTTTTTTCCGCCAATGAAACTCCCATTGATCCAAATTACAACAGCCATCTATGGCTTCTTCTTCCTCCACCTCTACAACTTCAACCTCACCCATTATAAATTCTAGTGCTGAGATTCCTGCTGGCCTGCTTTTACTCCGACAGAACTGGGCTTCACTTGTGCAGATCAAATTGGATGCGTCAAATTACGCTCTATGGCATGCTCAATTAGAAACCATCCTTTAAGCTCATGGTTACCTTACCCATGTTAATGGCTTATCACCAGCTCTGACCTCCGATTCTCCAAATTATACGAAGTGGCTTATCATCGATCATCAGCTCAAGGTCTCATTACACTCCTCTATGATTCCGTTTATACGCTCTCAAGTTGTTCGATTATCCAGCTCATATGAAGTTTGGCATAATCTTGAGGATACATTTTTCAATCAATGCCGAACTCATGTTCATGGTGTGAAAATGCGCTTGTGTAACATCAAAAAGGGTGATAAATCGATGACTGCGTATCTTGCTGAGATTCAAGATATCTGCAATGGTCTTGAAACTGCTGCTTCTCTTCCTCTTGAAGATGTAATTATGTATACCCTAAATGGTCTCCCATCTGAGTACAACCAATTTAAATCAAGCATTCGTATTACAAATTCTCAAACATCAACACTCAGCTTCCACTCACTTAGGAGTCTTCTTGTTTCTTAAGAACTCCACATGAAAATGAATGATTCATGTGATATTTTGAGTTCTAATCATACTGATTTATTCTCTTCAAATTCCTCTGTTTCTTCTAATCGTGGTCGAGGTTATGTATCTAGAGGTCGTGGTGGTTATCGTGGTAGGGGTTGAGGTCTTACTTCAAATCCAATTCTCGGTGCCCCTCCACCATCGCCGCCCTTCTCCGGTATGAACTCTACTTCTCAAACTCCTACATGTCAAATTTGTGCTCGTTATGTCTATTCAGCTATTGATTGTTGGTATCGTACTAATTTCACTTTATTTCCATCTCCACGGGGTAATAATCGAGTTGCTCTAACTGCTACATCTTCTTCTTCATCACGTTATGATCCAGAATTGTGGTACCTTGATTCCGGTGCTAATAACTATGTTACTCATGATGCTGGGTTACTTCAATCCTCTACACCTTATCATGGTTCGAATTCAATTGCATTTGGTAATGGACATGAATTAGATATTGCAAACATTGGTCATAGTATGCTTTCTTCCTCTTCCTCTAAATTTTATTTAAACTCTATACTTCATGTACCTGCTATAGCCTCTAATCTTCTATCTATTTCAAAATTAACCTCTAACAATGATTGTTCTATTGTGTTTACATCACCTTTTGTGTCGATTATCTCCTTTTCTAATACTATTTTGTTTCAGGGCCCTTGTAGAAATGGTCTTTATCCTATCCATTTTGGTTCCTCTTTTGTGTTACCCAGTTCACAATCTCTTGCTTCCTCTGAAGTATGTCTATCATCCACTATGGTTTCCTCTACTGCTACGCTGTGGCATTATAGGTTGGGTCATCCATCTTCTCAAGCTTCAAGTCATTTGTCTTCTACTCTACATGTCAATTTAAACTTCCATTGTCTGAAGTGTCATGACTGTGCTATTTCAAAGTCTCACAAACTACCATTTTGTCTTTCTTCTTCTAGGTCTTGTAATGATTTTGATTTAGTTCACAGTGATGTATGGGGTCCCTCTCCTATTAAATCAATTTCATCTTATAAATATTATATAGTGTTTGTGGATGATAATACACGTTTTACTTTGATTTATCCTTTAAGATTGAAGTCTCATGTGATCGATGTTTTCAAAGCCTTTTACTCCTTAATTCTCACTCAGTTTCATACAAAATTCAAGTCTATTATAACTGATAATGGTGGGTATATATAAATGATGCTTTCAAAACTTTTGTCACTTCAGTAGGTATTATTCATGAAACAAGTTGTCCTCATACCCCTGAACAAAATGGGATTTCTGAGAGAAAACATAGACACTTAAATGAGACTTCCCTCACTTTACTTTCTCATAGCCATCTCCCAAATACTTTTTGGCTAGAAGCTTTACCAGCATCTGTCTATTTTAATAATATTCTTCCAACTCCAAACTTGTCAAATTCATCTCCATTTCAGTTTCTATATAAATCCACACCATTTTATTCTCATTTGAGAGTTTTTGGTAGCTTGTGCTACCTTTGGCTAAGACCATATTCTCAACATAAACTCTCTTATCGGTCTGAAGCATGTGTTTTTCTTGAATATTTCTCATTTCTTAAAGGATATAATGTTACTCCATGTCATCAAAACGTGTGTTTATTTCTAGAAATGTTTTGTTTGATGAATCTCTTTTTCATTTCTTAAAACATCTCTCATCATCCTCTTCAACTCTTTAAAAATATCCCTGTATGTTAATTTACTTATTTTCCTCTCAAATTAACTTAAATTCTCTAGCACAACCTTTGAATTTGGATCCTTCTTCTTCTTTTCCTGTGTCATCTTCAACTGAGTCTGCTCCTTTGTCTTCTTCTATTATTGAGTCTGCTCCTCCTCCAAGACATCATATGGACACTACGAACCAAACTGGATCCTTAAAACCATCCTATTAATGTCAGTATTTAATGTCAATATTTAATCAACTCGATGACTCAAATGCATTTTTTCATTGTCAGTTAGATAAAGAGGTGTTTATGGTTCAACCTTCAGGGTTTGTTGATTCAACTTATCCCCAGCATGTCTGCAAATTAAAACGCTCGTTATACAGCCTCAAACAGGCTCCTAGAGCATCGTACTAGCTCTTGACAACATCTCTTCTCTCTCATAATTTTGTGGTTAGTTCTGCTGATTCATCACTATTTATTAGAGGCTCAGCAAACTCACTTACTATTATATTAGTTTATGTGGATGATATATTAGTTACCGGTGCTAATTCTTCATCTATCTCGCAAATTATTCATGATCTTAAAACGCGATTCATGATGAAAGATTTAGGCCAATTATCTTACTTTTTGGGATTGGAAGTTACTCGTTCACAAAATTGTATTAGAGTCTCTCAAGAGAACTATGCTATTAATCTTCTTAAACGAGCGGGGTTAAGTGACTGCAAATCCTCTCCAATTCCAACCTTACATAAATCCTCTATAGCTTCATCTCATGGTTTATTACCTTTTGAAGATCTGGTTCTATTTTGAAGTCTCACAGGATCTCTTCAATATCTAACTATAACTAGGCCTGACATTTCATTTGCTGTCAATCAAATATTCCAAATTATGCACCATCCTACAAATGTGGATTATGAAGCTCTAAGGAGGTTGTTAAGATACATAAAAGGACCACCTCTTATAGAGTGAACTTTATATCATCTGATTTTACACTAAGAGCTTACTCTGACTCTGATTGGGCTGCTTGCTCTGTTGATAGACGCTCAATTACATGGTATTGTGTATTTTTAGGTGCAAATATAATTTCATGGGGTTCAAAGAAACAGTCCACCATTTCTCGCTCCTCCACAGAAGCTGAGTATAGAGCCTTAGCATATGTTGTTGCTGAAATAAAATGGTTCACATTTCTACTTAAGGACTTACACATCAATGTAACTACACCTTCTATTGCGTGTGAAAATTTGTCTGCTATAGCTCTTTCTTCAAATCTAGTTTTTCATACAAGAACAAGACACATTGATGTAGATTTTCATTTTGTTCGAGAGCAAGTTAAATCAAAACTACTTCACATTTTTCATGTACCTACTAATCTGCAACTTTCAGATATCATGACCAAAGGCTTAGGAGCATTTGTATTTCTGCCTCTTGTATCCAAGCTTCCCCTCATCAATAGGGTCAGCTTGAGGGGGGATGACAAGATAAGAATAGAAGAGGTCCCACACCAACAACAAACTCTTGCTCATCAAGTTGTTATACAAGAAGACAAAATAGAAAAACAGAAATAAAACCAAATTGTAATCTATTCCTTTCCATAACATTCAATTATACTCTATACATAGTATACAAAATGCTGTAATCATTATCAATCAAAAATCAATAAAATATTTCTTCTTCCTCTCTATTTCTTTATACATTTATCATTTAGTTCATGGTGATTGCATATCACTATATTAATCAAATGATGTTTCTTTTTCTTTCAAATGATGTTTCATTTTCATTTTCTTTTCATTGTTTATTCAATTGTTTGTCTTGATGTATCTATTAATTATTTTGTTAGGTATTAATTATCTTGTATTTCTGTTTGATTTGTGATTCAAAATAGGAACCTTACTGTAACATGCTTGTAAAGTATCAAGAGTAGCTAACAAGACCTCTACAAGAGGCCATTGAATTCATGTGAAGGAAGTTATACAAAAAATTAATGCGAATAATAGAATTGCAGCTAAATATGCTATTTAATGCCCCAGTCCAGATTTTTAAATTCGGGTATACTAGTTTCTTTACCCATGTGATTATTTTTCTTTCGGCTTATTTAGATGATGATGATGTGGTGGTGGTAGAAGAGGATTTGTTTCCTGGGAATTTAGTGTTATTCATTGGAATGATTTTATGGATATATTTTATTACTTTTGTTTTAATTTTTTGTATATATAATTTAGGTAATTAGGAACTATAAAATATACCTTGTCAATTAATGGGTAATGTTTATTAAATCAGAAAATCATTTTTTTAAAATCGCGCACATGACTTGCACATTACCAACTAACGGCTATTTTTAACGGTGTACGTTAAAAAGGGGTAAGGAGTCACAAAAATGAAATTCGAGGGGTAACCAGTACTAAAAAATATTCTGGGGGGGTAAGTTGTCAACCCGCCCATAGTACAGGGTGTATTGGATGTATTTACTCCATTAAAAAATTCAAAAGAACTCTTTATCAAAGCATGGTGAGTATTTTGCTTTATCTTACAACAATAAGGCCAGATATAATGTTTGTTACAAGTTTGTTATCCATATTCATGCATAATTCAATTCAAATTTATTTTAGAGTTGGAAAAAGATTTTTTTGCTACCTTCAAAGGACTCTAATGTACCAAAAAAGCATGTCAACTTTGTTGGATATTGCGATAGTGATTGGGGAGATTGTCTTGATGACATGAAAAGTACCTCTGGTTATTCATTTATTTTTGGAAGTGAAATATTTTCTTTGTCATCCAAGAAACAACAAAGTGTTGTTCAATCTTCAGGTGAAGCGGAATATATTTCAGCTAGTCAAACAACGTCTCAAGCCATTTGGTTAAGAAGGATATGGGTCGAAATCAATATAAAGGAACCGAGTTATTTTTCGACAAAAAAAATACGCAATTGCTATGACAAAAAATCTTTTCTTCCATAGTCGAACTCGACACATTACAATCAAATATCACTTCATTCGAGATACAACTGAAGATGGAGAAATTCAACTTAATTTTTGTATATCAAAAGAACAACAAGCAGATAATTTTACTAAAACATTACGAAGAGATACATTTAAATATTTAAGAGGACTTTGGGTAATTCAAAAATTTCATACTAAGTGGGAAAATGTTGAGTAATTATAATTGGAAACAACAAGTCCATGAGCGTGCCCTTCCAACTATTCCTTAAGAAGAGTAAGAGTTATCTTAGAATACAATGCACTAGACTCTTGGTCGGTGATTAATGTATCTATATTTATGGTGTTGCCATAGGTGTGATAAAAATATGATAATAAAAGGTGGATAAATGATGCACAAATACCCTAGACTAAAAACGTTACTCACTGATGGTCCTTTGTGTGTTCTAAAAATAATGCAATAAATAATCGAACCACAACCGCAACTGTACGGTTGTCCCAAGTAATAATAGTGATAATACAGATTCGTTCCAAGGACGGGATGGTTGACTACAATGCTTATCCACTAATGAGTAATTGCACTTATGAAAGCAAATAAAGATAATATGTTTGATTGATTTTTGTATTAATCCTAAATAATAAAAGACTAAATGGAAAATGCAATTGAAAGCTAAGACGCAAGTAAAATGGTATAAACTTAAGTATGAGAAGATAGCACTTGAGATTGCAAGGGGTCTTCCTAATCATATTTCATAACTTATGATGTTTAAGGGTTAAATTGGTCAATTACAATGGTCAGGATTCTAAATTCCTTATACCCCTGTCAGGGTGGACTATAAGGCTATCCTAGAGTGTCACTAGTCCCGTCAGGGTAAATATGATCCACTTTTGGATGTTTAAGTTTTATTACCTCATTGGCCCTAGAATTAGCTAAGTTCGTCAGAATCAATAGCTTCTATCCTAGATTGAATAAATGATTCTGTATCTAAACCCTCCGTCAGGATGATCCAATTGCCACTAATTGGAACAGCCTAGATACTAACACCTGTTCCTAGTTCATGACTCTAAAACTAGTAAACATTCTCAGTTTATCGAAAAGAGTAAAAGACACAATCTAATTTAATTTAACAGAAACCCAAATTCAACATATGAAATTCAATACGATTTGGGATTACCCATATAGCATTCTCACGCACTAATAAATGTTTAGCTCATATTAATTAAAAACAAAACTAAATTAAATAAAATGGAATTCATATTGTCTTACAAAATTAAAGATAAAAGAACCTAATTTCCGGAATAGGAATGACTGAGAACGGAGATATAGACCCTCTCCAGCTCTTGCAGCTTCTTCTTTCTTCCTTCTTTTGCTTCTCTCTGGTGTTTAATCTTGTAGAATGTGTATTTCTTGTGAAAATAGAAGTCAAAGGCTCCTTTTATAAGTGTAGAAACGGATTAGGGCTTGGACCTAAGAATAAAACACTAATTAAATGTCCAAGCCCAATTTCTAAGCCCAAAATCCCGTAACTGCTGATACACCTTCACTAAAACGGCTTTTCCTGATTTGTTATGACTCCGATTGACCTCATTCCAGTTGCTAAAGTTCCGTAACTTGCTAAGGAATGTTTTCTCTTTGAAGGTCAGCGGCTAAATCATCTCTTAAGCACCTCGAAATCAGCAATCTATGGCCTGGAAAACAGATTTTCAGCTTTAAAAATAATATCTTCGGGATTTATCTTCAAGTCTTGACTCCATATCGTGATCTTTGACTTTCTCCTTGGATTCCTCTCCTAGCTAACATCCAAAACCTGTAAACTTTTCACTAAAAATACCAATATTACGCGCAAAAGCTTAATAAATTAAAAATGCTAGAAATTAAAGAGGAAAATCATATTATTGCATATTTAGTCCAAAAGTGTATCGAATTAATCAAATAAACACCAAAAATGATGTCTCCTAAAGGTCGAAAATAAGGACAATTAAGGAGACATCACTCACTGCAAGTATCACAGGTCGTAAGCAAGTTTTAATGATAAGTCAGATTCGTTCTCAGGGACTTAGTGTGTTATACGAATGGATTAACAGAATAGAGTAGCAATTAAAAATAAAAAAAGAAAAATAAATAAATATTATTGAGAAGATTAATGATTAAAATAAATAAATTAAAGACAAGTAAATAAAATTTGTAAGAAAAAGATGAGAGAATATGGCTCAGGTTTTGCGAGTATGCACTAATCTTTCTATTTCTTCTACTAGTTAATAAGGGTGATAATAACTCTTAGATAAGTAGTTAGGATTCTAAATCTCTCCCTACCCCTTCCGGGTGGACTAGGGTGGCGACCTCACAATCACGAGGGGACTTAACTAAGGTGCTCCTACGCCACTAGGTTCTTAGATGAGACTGACATTCTAATGATGATCGGTGATTAAATTAAACCTTGATGACTATCTAGCTAGGCATGCCCTTCAGGATCACTACCGCACACTGAACGTTTATGGGGGTTTTCAATAATTAGACACCCCTTCCGGGTGACCATCTAACTACTATTAGCATATCCCTAAATTGACCAGGTTTAAGACAGAAAATAAATCGAAGCACATAAAATAAATATATGGTTAAGAAGTTAGAATCAATTTAAAATAGATCCACCAAAGTAACATAGATAGAAGAAAATAGAATTCATAGATTATACATATGCAAAGCCCAAGTTATGGGAAAATTAGTTCGTACTAGAAAAAAATAAACTAAAAGAAAGATACATACGGTCAACTTGCTCTAAGGATTGATCTATAATGATGAATAAACTTAAGGATGAGAAAGGATTAAGCAAGGACATGTTTACAATAGTTAAAGGGTGTACTTATAGGAGCCTAAGAAGCCCTAATTTGGATTCTTGGAGTAGAGGGCAAGTAATAGGACTCTTTTCCAAATCAAATTCGTAGCCCTAAAATATAGAAAAGGTAATAAACTGTTGTTGTCTTGTTTTGGTCGTAACTTCTTCAATATTGCTCCGATTGACGCGTTCTTTATATCAAAACTGATCGAATCGGAAATCTCTACACGTTTGCGTCAGAACATTCTTCTAAATTCCCATCCAATCTTGAGTTATGATCACTTTTGTGGACGTAGCTCTTGAAGTTCAGATTTACTTGACGACTTTTCATTTCCTATTTTATCTTTTACTTCCTTTATCTCCAGTTTCCATCATTATCTTCTTTCCTTTATATCTTGGAATTGATTTGACACCTAATTAATTACCATATATCTTAAAGCTTCACATTTAATAAACAATTAAAATAAATATTCTCTAAAAATAATAATATATCAAATCAAGACAAGAAGTAAGAATATACTAAAATAGTAAAAAAAAATCGACTAATTACTTCCTAAATATTGCTAAAATAATGTCTCCAACCCTGATTAAATCATCACAAATAGGGAGACATCAATTTAATATTAAATTCATATATTAGCAATTAATATAAAGAGACTAGAATAATCATCCACTAGCATAAATAGTGGAGTAATTTGCATCATTTGGGATCATTCAGAAAACAAGAAACAACAAGTTAATAGTAAACAAACTTTTTATTTATCTATCGGTATATTATCTTATCCTTTCGATAAACAATATTATCCAATAGGGTTGAGTCAAACAAAACCGAAATAGCGAACCGACCCCAAAAGTTATAAAAAGTCGTAAAAACCGTTGGGTCCGGTATAAACTTTTTAAAAAATTAAAAGACTTCTGTTCGGTAGTGTTTTTCGATGCTAAACCGAACTGAAAAACAGAACCAAAAAATACAAAACCAAATTATATTCCTAATTTTTTTTTGAATTTTGAATAATCTCTCGTTTATCCTTAATTAAGGCATTCATGAATTTTTTTATATTGTGAAGAGATTGTGATAAAGGATAGAAAATGGAGTAAATTTTAAAAACTTATATTCTCATATATGGCAGGCAACATCCTCAAAAATGTCATAATATGCAACATATTTTTACATAAATTATTAGTCGATATGTATTATGAAGGTAAAGTATACACATTAAATTATATAAATTTTTATCTGTAATTATTTTTTACACTTAATGTATAATATTTCAGTTCCATGAAAATCAAACATTTTATATATGAATATGTTATAAAATAAAACGTCGTAGGTATATGCCCTTTAAATCTATCCAACTATCGAGTCAAACACATACCAAAAGTAAAAAATATTTCGAACTAAACATATATCGAATGAAAAACTACAAAACCAAACAGATAATAACGTTTGGTTCGGTGGCGACCTCCCTAAAAATCATTCAATTCGGTTTTTGGCCAATAATCGAGGCGAATCGAGTCGTGCTCACCCTCAACACCCAACATGAAGTAGTATTAGAGTTTTAGATTTAAGAGGTCACAAGTTCAAATCTTGCCAACATCATCCATTATAAAATTCACTTAGTAAGGATTAGACATGAAAAAATACAAGAATCTAGCCTGCACGTGAGAGTTGTATAATACACGTATTAAGCATGTAAAACTCTTATAAGGTATATAATATTTATTGCTAAAGACTTAATTTTTAGTTGATTTGGAAATTTTGATTTATATTGTTGCTACCTCCATTTCTTATCTCAAAGGAAAAAATACAATAATTTTTTTTCATTGCTGCTTATATATTAAATATTCAAAAACTCTTTTTTATCCGGTTCCGTCGAGGTTGTAGAGGACATCATTCGCGTATTATTTTGTAGATCGCGATCGTCACTTTCATTATCTTCTTCACAGTTACGAACAAGATTTTTCGCAACAATATACAATGCTCTTTTGACTCATCCCATAGTTACAAATTTTTGGACACAATAAGGCTAGTTCTAATTAAAAGTAAAATTTCAAGTTAATAATAAACTAAAGTGACTTATGTTTTCCTACATATACATACATACATACATATATATATATATATATATATATTACAACTCCCTATATATTGTGATTATTTCTCTAATTACAAACACTATTTTTATTAATTATATTACTACAGAAAATAAAAAGACAATTTTTAAATTAGGTGGGAACCAAAAAAAAGTAATCTAATTTTTTTCCCTCCATTTGAAATTCTATTTTTGTTCATATTTATTTTCAAAGCATGATATTTTATAAACCTTTTACTTTAATGTTAAGAAATCAACCAAATGGAATATTTCAACAAGTTAAAATGACAAATTGTTTGATATGGATAACAAGACGGAGACACTAGTTTCGAGCAACATGAAAATAGCAACCCTTATTCGAGAATTTGTCGAGCGTGGAGTAAAGAGGTGGGGAATGGTCTGGTATGCTCAATCAAGTTAGTATTGGGACAAATGACTTAGGAAAATATAGTCCATTTGGTAATTTATTTGTCAAAGACCTCTAACACTAAAGATCAAGACTTTCCTCTAAAAGGTCACCCTAAATTAAAGTAGAAAGTTATATAGTAAGTGGGAATTGGAAGTCCAATTGAGTGGTCTCAAAGACCTCTAACACTAAAGATCAATATAATTACACAAGCAGTGGAACTCCAGTGATTCATTGAATGTTGGATTATGGAATTGTCTTCGGCTAAACCTAATATCCTACATCTAGACACAGTTCAAGAACCCGGGGAGATGTGCCTCCAGCAATCAATTTAGTATCGAATTATGAAAATATAGTCCATTTGAAAATTTATTTGTCAAAGACCTCTAAACCAGATCGAGACTTTCCTCTGGAAGGTTACCCTAAATTAAAGTAGGAAGTTGTGTAGTAACTGGGAATTGGAAGTCCAATTGAGTGGTGTCAAAGACCTCTAACACTAAAGATCAAGATAAGTAAACTTATAGTGGAACTCCAATAATTCTTTGGATGTTGAACGATAGAATTGTCTTCGGTCGAGCCTAATATCTTGAAACTAGACAAAGTTCAATAACACAGGGATCAATTGAGTGGCAAAAAAGTTTTGAAATTAATGGTTCAAACTATGGTAAACATGTTAAGAATGGGGACTATTTAGGAGCAATGAATGAGTAATGCTATTGATTGAGTATGTGAATAGTGCTTTATACTTTATACAATTTAATAAGTATTAATAAAAGGATATTATAAATCACTACAATTTGTTTATAGATTTATCGATCTTAAAATAGTGGTTCTAATTTTTGACAAATATGGGGGGAAAACTATTATTTCATGGCAAAAAAGTATATAACCAAAATTGTTAAAAGATTTTCAAAACTAAAAAAGAAATGAAAAGTAAACGTTGAAAAACAATGACACATAAAAATTAAAACCCATCTCTTCACATTTGAATTGGAACAAAAAACAAAAAGAAATCTCTTCACATTCAGGTTTCACCTTCCCACCAAGCCGCTAGCTTTTACAAGAAAACCATCGCCAATAGTTGAATAATGTGACGTTTATGTTATGCCATGTCTTTGATTCATCCATTTCTTGATCCTTTGGCAACTACAATGGCATGTTCTAAAGATGTTTAAACTTATAGTCTTGTTTCTTCTTTCCGGGGCAGAATAGACATCTATCACTTCCTTGTCGCAATCTATACACTTCATGTGAAACTTTTATTTTTTATTCTCCATTCTTCAACTTTTTGTAGCATGAATCAGAGAACTCTTCTCAGTTATACACTTCAAATTTATGCAGTAATATAATTGTTAATATTATACTTTTAAAATAAAATGAAAATAAGTATTAATAAAAATAATTTAAAAAATTATAATTAAGTATTTTTGTGATAACTATGTACATTCGTCTTATTTGATATTTTTTTTAAGACAGATTATAAAGAATCGACGAGAAATTAGGTTTTTGCAGACGGTTCTTAAAAATCGTCATGAAATCCGTTTAAATAATGACAGTTCAAATAAGCGTCATAAAAAAAGTGGAGGTCAAATTTTTTAAATGATGGTTGAATCAATTATCATAAAACAATCGTCATTGTATGGGGTGTTTTCTTGTAGTAATTCTTAACCTTTATATTTGTTTGTGTGTTTTGTTTTATTGACTGTTGTCCTTGCTAGTACACAAGTATAGACTACCCCATTAATAGCAGTTGGATGGTCACCCGGAAGGAGTGTCTAATTATTGAAACACCACATAAACGTCTAGTGTGCGGTAGTGATCCGAACAGGCTTTTCTAACAAGATAGTCATTGGGGTTTGAGATTTGAGCACTGATCATTGTGCAGGGTCCCCTTACCCAAGTCCCCTGGTAATTGTTAGGTCGCCACCTAAGTCCACCTGGAAGGGGGTTCGGAGGAGTATAGAATCCTAGCTACTTACTTTAAGAGCTTTAATCACCCTTATTAACTAGTAGAAGAAATAGAAGGATAAGTCCATACAAGCAAACCTAAGCTATATTTCTCATCTTATTATTACATCCTTTATTTATTGCATTAAGCTTTAATTAATCATTATTCTCCACTATTATTCATATTTACTTTTATTGTCTTTTAATTCATTGCTACTAATTCTCACTATGCTTTCTTGTAAACCATTCGTATAACACACTAAGTCCCTGAGAACGAATCTTACTTATCATTAAATCTTGCGTACGACCTATGATACTTGTAGTGAGTAACGTGATTGGTTAGGGTGATCAGTTGTCCTATTTTTATCTATTATTTTATCACACCCTACCAACCACCACTTATGGTGTGAGAAAGTGGTGGCGTACTCTAGCATCAGGTTGAAGGTACTTGTATGGCCAAGGCGTCTTACTCTCAATTTTGTTTCTTCACCAAGTCTTTACTTAACACATAATCGTATAATAGATCCCAATCTAAAGATTTTAATTTTTAGAATTTAGTTTTTAATTAAATATTAAGATACCAAGACAACTTCATGAAGACTAATTCAGAATTCTAGGGTCAATAATGTATTTTAGTATGTTTGAAGAGCAAAGTTGATAAATAATTAAATATAGGAGTAACATTTTTTTATAATAATTTTAGATATATATATATATATATATATATATATATATATATATATATATATATATATATATCTATAAACACAATAACTCTAACCTAAGTGTTCCCTTATAAATTGTACATTATTAGTTCATAGTACTCCCACCAAAACCCTAAGCCGCCTACCTTCACGATCGTCTTTATATTCACTCATTCACACCATCAGATAATTTTAAATTCAAGACTACTTATTATAAGAAGGAATTGCGAAATAACAAGAAATGCACACAACCAGTCCGATCTCTCGATTAAAAATTGTATGGTAAGTATTTTTCTTGAGAAATCTTATTTTGACAGGAAAAAGAATAACTAGTCCTCTTGCTTTATTCCTGAAAAGGCTCATGAATTTGAGTAATAATTTAATTAATCTGGTTAATGGAATAACGTGTTTTGTCCTTCTATTATGTGAATATTACAAATATATTCATGTGTTTTAGGAATATAGTACAACTCCTCAGCGGAGCCGATATATGTTATTCGGGTGCGGAGGTGATTTGGGGTAGCTTCCCCAATTTTTTTGAGTTTATTGCATATAGATCATTTAATTATAAAAAATACTATATTTGTGTATAATATGAATTTTTTTATTATATGACTAACTACTATTTTTTATGATTTACAATATAAATCCCTATATTATACAAAATAACCTATATATATATATATATATATATATATATATATATATATATATATATATATATATATATATATATATATATATATATATATCGGGGTAGTCATGCACCCATCTGGCTTTGCTCATAATTACTACTTTCGCAAATCAAGGGAATTAATCCCTATTTAATATTTTAACTCGATGTATACTAAGACTATGTAAAGTAATTGTCTCAAAGAGAACAAATAATGTTTGTATAATACTGCATAACATATAAAAATATTGATCATCTTGTATATGTCAATTGTATATACACAAAGATACATGAACAAATTTTCTAGATCTGTATAAAATACATAGGTACCAAATAAATAAAAATGTATGTAAATTTATCTTATTTAGATGTTGAGTTGCTTTTATCAAAAGGAAAATCACTGAGTATTTAAAATATATAATATTTTTAAACAGGTTTATGTCGAGATGTTGATGCGATTTAGAGAAAAAGAAAAGATCGATTACCATTGCATTTCAAACAAAGGTAATACATAGAGTAATTTTGTTTTTATTTTTTTATAATCTATATCTTGAATTACTGAAATCTGTGTATTTATAATCTCAGTCAATCGAAATAGGATCCACATCGAATCCAACACCTTCACCGCCACTGAATATTGATACATTACGCACGTCATCATTAACAAGAGTCCTTGCTTGCTCAATTTCATTTTCTTGCATCTGCGTTTGACTTTCAGATGGTACGAGCTCGAGCTTAGGGACGTCACAAACGGCGGATCGGTTGTGGCTTCGACTGTCGACCTGAGCCACCATGCTAACGACTAATCGGTTGGGCGCGAAGATGAGTGTGTTATGAAATTTCAACTCCTTTTTGTATTTCTTTTTTATTATTTAAAAACTTATGATGTAACTCTCTCTCTCTCTCTCTCTCTCTCTCTCTCTCTCTCTCTCTCTCTTTCTTTTTTTGGTCTCTTTTTTTTGTTCCAAATACTACTCTTTAAAATAAACTGTTATTACAAAATAGCCAATTTCCAAAGGAAAGGTTTCGTTTTTTATTACTTCAACTAGTCTACTTGGGTACGTATGTAAACACGAGCCTCATATTTTGCCATTCAACTTATGTTTGGTTACCCCATCAGCTAGTCTATTCCTATTACGATTGACCCACCGAAAAATAGGATTAAAAGTTTCAGCTACAAAATAAATATTATTAATAATATAACAAATTGTGGGATTAGAAATAAACGGCCTCTTCTCTAATAGTTGCATGACTTGCAGGCAATCACTCTCAATTATCACCCTTGATTCTCGCGAATCCCAAGCAATAATGCAAGACTTTAAGATGCCTAATGCCCCACATTCGGAAGGAGCTTAAGCAGCTATATCCCACGCTTTGCAATCCAATACTTTTCCTGTAAAGTCTCTAGTCAGACAAGCAATAAAGGTTTTATTATTACACATCGCTGTGTCATAATTTATTTTAATAAAGTTAGTTGGTGGAGGAATCCAAGTATTGTTACTATTATTAATATCTTTAGTACCGTTCATCTCATTCTCATCAACCCTTTCCTCAATAAGGGACTTTGCATCTCTAGACTTTGATTTTTTCTTATCCCTCAGTACTTTATTAATATCATTAGGATAATCTGTATTTTCGTATTCTTTTCATTCTTTAATAGCGTTCTCAACAGTAAGTAAAGGGTCCAACTTTCTATTATTGAACTTGTACCCATTCCTTCCTTTCCATATATGCCACATCAGTGTGCATACTTGTTCCATAATGAATATATTATTAGGGTTTATATCCTTTCCCTTTTCAGCTAAACTTTCCATCCAATTATCCACATTGGAGGAGTACCGGTAGCTAGTTAGTAAGCTAAAGGTAGAAGCAAACCACACAGCTCTCACCCATTCACATTCTAATAACAAATGTTCATTATTTTCAATCTTGTTATTATGAAGATCTTAGATTGGATTTTTTATGACTTTCCTTTTGTAAACATTTTCATTTGTAGGGAGGAGATTCCTAACCACTCTCTATGTTTTGAGGTTCCGTATCATTTTTCATTTTAGAGGTGAAATAATATGGGAAGACTTAGTCTTATTGTTTCTTTTAGAGACCTCCTCCTTCTCTTTATTATTTTTTAAATTTTGATAACATTTCTTAACTGAATATACCCCTTCTTCACCATTTACCCAGTAAGGTATATCTTTACCACCTAAGTGAGGATTTAAAGTATTTAAAATAGTACTAGCCACTTCCTCAGTGTAAGCACTTTTAACTAAATTTATATTCCATTTTCTTTCACTATTTATCATAAGGTAAATTACTTTTCTCAAATCATCTATGTTAGGTTTAATAATCTCATTATAGTTACTAATCTACTTATAAGTGTGGAAATTTATATTATAAACATTTCCCACTTTCCACTTTATATCATTTTTCATAACTTCTCTTCCACTAATAAGGCCTTTTCACCCCCACGAGGGTGTACTACCTAACTTAGCCTCTAAGAAAGAGCAAAGGGGGAAGTATTTTAATTTTAACACTTTATATATAAGTGTATCCGTTTTATTACAAAAATTCCAAGCTTGTTTGCCTAGCAGAGCTATGTTCATGAGATTGAGGTCTGTGAATCCTAGTAAACCAGTAGATTTACTCTTAGTAATTGTGTCCCAACTAGCTCAATGAATTTTTTTGTTCCCTTTACTACCACACCAAAAGTTTCCTAGTTGGGATGAAATCAAATCACAAACTCTTTTAGGGATTAAATAGGAAGACATGAAGTAATTTTAGAGGCTCTGCAAAACATCTTTGATTATTATTTCCTTACCAGCTTGAGATAAATATAAGTTTTTCCAGTTTTTAGTTCTTTTTAATGTTATTTCTACCAGAAGGTTAAGGCCTTTTACCTTTGATCTACCCCACTCAGTGGGAAGACCCAGGAAATTCCCAAGATTGTTGTAATTGGCACGATACACTTGATAAAACTAGGTGTATTGGGGTTAAACTTCACCCGGCATTTATTAAGATTTAGCTTCATGCCAATAGCAAAACAATATTTATTAATAATATCATTACAACCCTCTACTTCTTGGTAGTTTGCTTTCTTAAAAAAATATACTATCATCTACAAATAAAAGATGAGTAACTCTAGGTGTGATTTTAGCTATTTTAATACCATTCATAACATTATTGTCCTTTTTATATTTGATAAGTATAGAAAGCATTTGCATAATACATAAGAGGAAAGTAGATAAGGGGTCTCCCTGCCCCAACCCTCTTTGAGGTTTATCTATCTTCATAGTTGTCCATTAATTAGAATAGATTAGCTAACTGAGTTAACACATCTCATGATTTTACTAAACCATTTTTTATTAAAACCCATTCTATTCATCATATCTTCCAGAAAATCCCATTCTACATTTTCATACCCCTTTTGAAATATGCTTTTATAGTCATATAGTGTGTTTTAGTCTGTCTTTGTTTTTTAATATAGTTAATAACCTCATGCGCAACCATAGTGTTGTCTTGTATGTGTCTTCCTGATATGACAGCTGATTGATTTTCATCAATAAGAGCATTCATAACCGGTTGCAATCCATTAACAAGAACTTTAGTCATGATTTTATAAATGAAGTTAGAGCAACTAATTGGTCTAAACTGTTTAAAATTAATATGGTTAGGGATTTTTTCTATTAGTGAGATAAAGTTATGGTTTATCTCTTCTAAAGTGCCCTCATTATACAAAAAATTATTAATAAGTCTAAAAAAATCTATTCTAATAAATTTCCAATATTTTTTAAAGAAGAAACTGGGGTAGTCATCTGGTCCAGGGGACTTATTAACACCCAATTAATTAAATGGCTTTGCTAATTTCCTCCACTTGAAGAGGGTAATTTAATCTATTATTCATATTCTCATCAACAACTCGTGTAATGAGTTTGGATATAAAGCTAAAATCCCTCTTTCTTACTATTTTAAAAATGTTTATAAAATAACCACTTATTTCCTCTTTTATATCATTAAAATCTTCTATCCAATTACCATCTTCTTTAGTAATTCTAAGTATTTTATTAGCTTTCCTTCTTTCATTAGCGTAAATATGAAAAAAAGAGGTAATTTTATCACCTTATTTGAGCCAAAATATCCTAGACCTTGAAGCCCAAAAGTCTTCTTCTTTTTTCCATAAAACTTCCATTATTTTAATAGTATCACTATACTAATCCCAATTTGAAGTGTTTGGATCATTATAAATCATTTCCAATTTTTTCATATGAGTGTCAATAAGTTTCCTAGAATTTTTAAATTTATTTTTACTCCAAACAGTTAATAACCTACTACACTTCCTAAGATTATAGTTTAGGGCATCTCTATTGAGACCATAATATTATTTTTTACTCTCCCATAATTTTTTAATGACTTCTAAGCATTCAGCTTCCTCAGTCTAATGATTCTCAAAATAGAATCTAATATCTTTGTAAATATAAGTTTCTTTCATAAATAAAACTTGGGGGAGTGGTCAGACCGTACTGCAGGCTATGTTGTAGATCTCCCCGCCTAGGTGTGTCTAAGCACCGTCTAGGCGTCAACTCCCTCCTCAGCCGCTTACGCCTAGTCAAAATTCTAGGTGTTTTCTCCTAGCGCCTTAGTCACCGTGGAATAGGCGCCTAACCTGTCTAGGCGCCGATTAATGGAAAAAAATGGATGTCTAGACACCAATTAATTGCAAAACATTCCCACATAGGCCTTCTTGTTATTTTTCTTGTTCTCGAGAATTCTTTAATTGATATTATAACTCAAATTTTAGTATTTTTATATATACTATAATGTTTTTAGATGAGTTTTATGACTGAAATAGTTAAAACAGTTATAATTACTACATATATATTACTAAACATACAAAATTACACAGCGGAATTCAAAACCGTATAATCCCGCCTAGACCCTGTGTAACCCCGCCTAGGCGCTAGGCCTGGGTAGACCGCCTAAGCCGCGAAACCGAGATATACAACATAAGGTAGTAGGGCTACCCAGGGTGTAGGATAGAAATTACCCCATATATTATTACAGTATGCACTGTCAATTAGAGTTTTAATCTTTTCTCCGTCAATTATTTTATTAGACCAGGAATATTTACACCCTTTTTGAACTATTTCTTCTAATTTTTGGTGTTTTATGAATCCATTAAACCGTTTCATAGCCTTATTATAAGTACAATCTCCCTCTTTTTTCTCATATATGATTCTTATGTTGTTAAAGTCTTCCAAAAGGTTCCAAGGTACATTGTTAGCAGGGAAACATCTACTATAGAGGTCAAGAGAAGGTTCTATAAATTTATCATTAGGTGCCCATAAATAAAGGTTGTATAAAATTTATAAATTCCATCTTTTATTAGACAATGAATGTAATTAGTGGATTTACTAATTATGGTAATATCCGTATTATCCTTAATGAAAATCGCTAACCCCCCACTAAGGCTAATAGGTTCAACTGTTTCAACTAGATTCATATGAATACTTTTCTGCAACTCTTTAACCAAAGTATAGACATTCTTAGTTTCTGAAAGAATAAGTACCTGAGTCTGATATTTTCTTACAATACCAATTAGGATCCTGACTGTCAAGGTTGTGCCAATACCTTAACAATTCCAGGTTGTTTGTATCATTGACCTTCTTGGGGTTGATGAAGGTCAACACCGAAAACCGCTTGATCAATAGCCTCCGAACCTTCCAAATCATCCATACCCATAGTTTCAACCATATCCACACCCTCTTTACTTGTATCCTCCGTTTGCACGTCCTCTACTGTAATTGCACTTGGGATGTTACTCAGCTTTCTAGAGGCCCATAGAGTTTTTTGCTTCTTTACATTGACTTGTTTTGAGCCATTTCGTTTAACTTTCTTACTCTTAGCCTTGATTGATTGTCTGCCAATCTTATCTCCATTATCTCTTTTGTAAGTGTTAATCTTAATAACTTCTTTACTAGAAGAGCATTCCTTGAACAAGTTGTAAGTGGTTGAAGAGGAAGTGAATTTGTGAGGTATTGTATGTTTAGGGATGGTGAAAGCATCGATTATAGGAGAATCCTTATGAGGGTTAATTTGTGTGGTGAAATTTGGGGAATTTGATCTGTTAGGGTTGAGAGGTTCTGGGGGTTGGGGTTTAGATACTGATTTGTTATGTGTTGAAGGAGAGAGTGATGGTATTTTAGTAGTGGGGCTATTATTATCTACGCTAGTTTTTTTAACTGATTGGGCAAATAAGATGATTGGGCTTTTTGTAGCTGGGTTTGGGCTTTCAAAACTTCCAAATAAAATATTAGAGTCTTGGGCTGGTGGGTTATCAAATTTAATAAGAATTTCCTCTGCTAACGTGGCAAGATTATATTCTTTTTTCCGAATAAATATTATTTTTCAACTCTTTCTTTTTCTTATCCCTATTAGGCAAAAGACCTGTTCCACCATAGATGTCTTTTCTCTTCTCTCCTATTCTGTCAGTCTCTAGTCCTTTCTTATCACCATTATCTTTCTTCATATTGAATTCAAAAATAGCGCTATTACTATTAAAGCCGTTTTCTATTTCGTTACTGAGTCCACCAGGAAGAGTAAGAGGCGAGTCTAATCGGGTTACACTCGTATTGTTTCCTATCGTCTTCTTCGCTAGGTTGAGGTTTACACAAGTCAAGGTATTTTCTACCGTTTTTTTAATCATAATAGGTTGAGTTGGGCCCCTTCTTTTTTTATCTCTAATGAACTCTACTTCTGCGAGTTCTAAACCCTTGTTTTCATATATACATGGACTAATATTGTGCTTTTGGAGAAAAAAGACTAATATTATGCTTGATTAAAAATAAAAAAGACTACGGTACATTAATGCCTTTTTATTTTTCTAGTCAAATACATTAATTCCTTTGACTAAAAAGAAAAATTTATGTATAGCACGTGGACACTTTAATAATGACGATGATGTCCTATACTGCGTAGCGTATCTTTTATCCGATTTATAATTATTAGAGGAAAAATATATATTTCAAGGTGGTCCACCTTAAAATATAAAAAACATTTTTTTTTGGATTGGGTAAATACTTATATTAAAATTATGGAGAAATTGTACACTATACAAAAAGTTACCTACCAAGGCCCGAAGTTTAAGGTAGCAACAAGTTATACACTATCAACTATCTCATACTATACATGGTAAAACCCCATGATGAGGGAACAAAAAAAGAAAACAGATTTTTGTTGTATAAGACTTTTGACCATGTATACATTAACAATTTGGCGATTTCAGATAAGATATTTATGGAAAAGAGGATTATTAATGGACATGAAATATGATCTGGTTGTTTGACAAAAAAAAGATGATTTGGTATATTTTAATTATAAGTGAGATCGATATGTGATACCATTGTTAGAGAGATAGATATTAAGGGTAAGTACGGTTCGATTCGATTTTTTGCCACAACTAAAACCGAAATCGAATGGTTCGGTTTTAGAGGTTCTGGTGCCAAACCGAACGTTTTTTATCGGTTTAGTTTTGGTTCGGTTTGATATTTTTCCGGTTTTGCTATGTGTTTAATTCAATAGCTGGATAGATTTCAAGGGCGTTTACATGAAACATTTTATTTTCTAACAAATCCATATATGAAGTGTTTGATTTTCATGTTATTGACTCATATAGGAGAATTGCATTTTTGGAATTCAAATATTATGCATTAATCGTAAATAACTAATTCAAGAGAAATGTGCTTTACCTTCAACACTTTACAATAAACGAATGCTTTTTCAAATTAAATCAACTAATGGCTTATTTAAAAATATGTTGCACATTATGACATTTTAAAGAACAGTGCATGTCATATATGCACATTTTTGTTTTCAATTACTTTATTTTCCATTCCATAGTTATAATCTCTTCAAAAATACAAATTAAATTCAAGAATGTCTTAGTGTTTGTATTTTCTTTGTTCGGTTTAGCATAGGAAAACCGTATTGAACCGAACTTTTTTGGTTTATAACAAACCAAACAGTTTTGTCGGTTATCGGTTTTTTCGATTTTTAAGATCAGTTCGGGTTTTCGATTTTGTTTTGATCACCTCTAATAGATATGGGATAAATTATTTGAACAAATCGAGGGATGATACAAAATTACATAACGGTAAGTGGTCTTAGGTTGATTAGAATCGGATGAAAAGTAATATAAATTTTATACATAGGTACATTTTAATTTTTTTATAAGCTCTAATACAAATATTCTATGTTGGTTAGATTTTTAAATTCTTTCTTTTTCTTATTATTCATGTTTCTCTTTTAGTTTAAGTTTTACTGCCTTACAATGTAAGCAACCTTATTGTGGTGTTATCTTAAGGATTAAGTTGTTGGGGTTTTAGTTCTCATCCATGTTGGTGGTGTTTGATAACCCTAATCTCGTATGTAAATATTATTCTCTCATCAACTAAGTTCTCTTTGTTTTGGTTTCGAGGGTTGATAGGTTAATGTGATGATCCATCATAGTATGATTGCACATAATGTTTTAATATCTTCAAGTTTGCTTGTTGCACTGACTTCACGTCTTTAAAAATGTATTGTTAGTTATTATTAATTCTTTTCATGTATCTAAAGTTGTATGCATGTGTATAGATATGATTATCTAGGCTATCTGGTATTAAGACTTAATTAATGTTACCAATCCAATATTATTTCTCAATATGAAATCATTTGATCTCTTCATAAACGAGTTTCATCCTCTTGGTGAATTTATTTCACTATATAAAGTCTAACCTGGCTTTACAGCCATTAGTAATTAGTTAACACATTAACGGAAAGCTTTGAATCTATTTCACGTCTTTTGCATCCAACCAATGGAGAGCTTTATATAATGTTAATGGTTGACATCCATTAGTTCTCTCAGATTCATTGAGTAATAAATTAATAAAAAAAAGAGGATGAAGCTATAAAAAACTAAAAAAACAATTTTAAAAATTGGAAAATGCTGGAAAATTTGAGAGGACACTAGAGGAACACTGTGAGAAGGCGGGCAAAGGTGCATGACGTGGAGGATAAGAGAATCATGGGTGAAGATCAAGAAAAAGGCAAAGAAGTCTAAGGAAAAACTATGAAACCCTGAGAGAGAAAGGGGAGAGTCTATCATTGGTTTACTAAAATTTTCTTTCATTTACTCTATAAATGAATAGTCAATAAGTTGCCTTAAATAACTAATATTTTCTATTGTGAGTGTAAATAATTTAGAGATATTATTTAGTTGTGGTTTTTGGTTATTTATCTTCTATCTAGGAGAAAATACATTTTGAAGTGCATTTATCATAAAACCGATTGTTATTAGTGTTTTTCAGATCTTTGATTTTTTTGTACATATTGAACACTAGATGACGATATCTGGAATTAGGAATAATCTATGGACTTAAGAGCAAAAATATCAAGGAAAATTCCCAAGTACATCCCCAGGAGCTTAGGCCAAAGAACAATCACTCATAGACATATACAAACAAAATATGGAAAATAGTTGTAACAATGTATCCTACTCCCCAACCAGGCAACATGTTGGTGACCAGCAAATGAAAAATGGGGAAGTGACGATGTTTCCAACTCATCACATATATTTATTCATGACACCATACGGGAAGGAAATTCCAGTGCACTGGCCTATAATCAACTCAGTGAGCAATAGGCTATCGAATGGACTATAAGCCAAATAGTTTGGTCATTGCCTACTTCAACTTAGTAAAACCTCATTGATGTTCAACTTCAAACACAAAAAGTAAAGGCATCACCTACTCCAAAACTCGATGTTAAGTAAACGACCTTATACGTAGACCAGTTGCAAAAAAGTTGGGATTTAATATATTTCCTAAGAGTGACTGCTTTTTTGATTTAGAGTACATTCACCGTTTGTTGGATAATATTTGAGAGGGAGCCTTTGCAGAAACAAATTGTTGACCTTTTGAAATAACCCTCTTCCCCAAGCATTTAGAATATCTCTCAATAATATTTCTGAATGTGTTGATTTCATCATTGTTGATGGAAACAAAGAATAATGGATTGTCTGAAACAATAAATATGTGAGTAACCGACATTCTCTATCAATATTTACACCATTAAATGAACCATCTATGCATTTCTAGTTAATAATACCCGTGCTTCCGTAAGAATATATAACAAAAACGGGGATATTGGATCACCCTGTCTCAAACCTCTCGATAGTGTGAAAGGTCCCAGCAAAGCCCCATTAAAATTCACTTGAAATGACACCGATGGGATGCAATTTAAAATCTAATCCATGAAATGACCTCAAAAAAATTGTACCATTGAACCCTGTCATATGATTTTGACACATCCAACTTAAATGTTGCATACTGTTCATTACTTTTTTCTAAGCATAAAATTTCATGGCCAATGATGATGTTGTCACGGATAATTATGCCTTTAATAAATGCCGACTAAATTGGAGTAGTTATCTCATTCATAAAGCTTTGTAATCTCAATGTCGGGATCTTAGAGATAAACTTATAAGCAAAATTTGCACATAAGATTGATTTGAAGTCATCAACCGTGTCTTGGGAGGTACCTTTCAAAATCAAAGAGATCAAGATATGATTCAATCCTTCCAACTAAATATTATTCGCAAAAATATATTTGAGCAATTCAAAGACATCCCACTATAGACTATCCCAATATTTTTAAATAACAAACCTTGAAGACCATCCAATTATGGGACGTTATTCTAAACATTCTAAAGACAACCATTTTAACCTCATTTAAGGTAGGTTCATGAGTAACTATCAATCACAGTTAAGTATTCTTATTTGGTGATAAAACACAAAAAGTAAGGATACCTGATCGATTAGCCCGATGGCTCGATCTAGGACCACAAACGTAACAACAGAGAAGTAGAAGTGTCTATAAAAGAGAAGAATTTATTAAATGAAGGATTAAAATAGTGAATTGTGGTCATAACTATGTACCTTACTCTCTCTCGCCATCGAAGCACTTTATCTTCACTTTTATGAGTCTTTGGCTACTTTCTCGAGGCTTTCATGAAACAAGACCCTATGCTAGGGCCAAAGACAGGTGCGCTCCTAATGGTACTTTAACGCTCAACATTAGCATTATTTTTATTGCATATAACTTAACCCGATGAGCTATGGAGATTTATGCCGACTTTAAAATAACCACCATTTTAAAAGAGAGATAGAGTGTATAAAATTGTTCTATATAATAGGGTATATATAGATGTCATAAATGCATGCGGAGAAGGAGAGTAGTGCGTAACTTTAGTCAAGAACAAGTGAGCAATTTAGGCCGAGGAAAAGCCTAACACGTAACTACCACCTGTAAGGCGGTAGCCAGCTATCCTTGGGCTAGGCCCGAATGATCATGCATTTGTCGACATGTTCTACCTAGGGAGAGTTTGGTCATCCTCCCCCTCGAGGGACATGTTATATTATCGGCTAGATACTTAGTATTCCTCTAATTTTATATGATAATACTTCTCAAGACCGATCTAGTATTGATGACTCATTTTGGCTTATCAATATCTCATTGAATTTGAGTGATCGATATCCTTTACAAGGGATTGATCAAAAGGAATTCATTGATTTCTTATGACTTTATGCCAATACAGGATCTAGTCCATATTTGGCCAATTCAGTATGTTTTCTTCATATTTCAATGTAATGCCAAGGCTTCATCGTTCTTTATAGATATCATCGATTGTCGAGACTACGTTAGATTATAGACGATTCCCTTTGTATATGAATGTCGGAACTATATTTTAGGAGTTCACATCTGAGAGGGTGTAATCATCGAAAGTTTATTTTTGTGGAGCTTTTTATGGACATTTTAGGCTATCACAAGCACTATTTTATTGAGTCTACGTTGAACTTACAAATAATATGTAATTGTCGATGCTACATTATACTTACGAAAATCTTTGATTGTCGAGGCTGCGTTTGATTTACAAATTATATTTGATCATCGAGGCTACATCGGGCTTACGATAATATTTGATCTCCAACGCTACGTTGGGCTTACGAATAATATATGTTTACACATGCTAAATAAGACTTACAAATAATCTCTTTTAGTCGAGGCTATATCGAACTTACAAATAAACTTTGATTGTCAAGGCTATATCGGGCTTACGAATAACCTCTGATCATTAAGATTTTTCAAACATATAAATAATCTCATGATGGAAGAGTCTATGTCCAGCTTACAAATAATCTTTTATTGTCGAGACTAGATCATACTTACAAACAATCATTGATTGTCGAGGTTGCATTTACCTTAAGGGTTTACGGTGTTTCATATAACCCATCATGCCTCTTCATTTTAAACACGTGTTGACTTTTTATTTCCTTTTAGAGGTTTCTTGGGATGTAGAACATTATCTTCGCGAAGTATATACACGGGGGTATATGATTTTATTTTTTCGACACTCATTTTAGTACTTAACTTCCTCCATCGGTGCTTCTTTTTGTTTTTCATTACATTTAACTTTGTTTTGACGTAACATTACATTTAACTTATGGCTTCCTAAGAAGATTCTCCCATGTCATCATCATGAAAATGACTTAGCACTGAAGGTGCTTCAGTTCTTCCTCCTCTTAAGGAAGAATGTAATTTTTAGGATTAAACAATTGATGGTTCAGCCATTCCTTCCTCATTACAATCAATTATGCATCCAGTAAGATTTTTTCACCTTTTCCTCTTTTCATATTACCATATAGGCGTATAAACATTATTATTTCTTTAGCAAGAGTTGGTAGCTAAATTTATTCGTTCGGAGTACATGAAGTATAACAGTCGTCTCCAAGAGGAGCAATTTGAGAAGCTACACTCAGAGAATCACTCTACTATGATGAGGGTAGGTAAGCTTTCAACCCAAGTGAGTGATTTACTGTTAATCTCAGTCTGATCCTTGCTAGCCATGCTCATTGTTAAGCAAATTTTTTGAATCGTCCAATACTCACACCAAGATGCATGTGGAGACTGATAATGTTTGCATTGAGCATAATTTAGAGAAGATTTCCCTACTGAATTACTAGAAAGAGCATCAATCTAAGGTGAGTAGTTTGCTTAAAGAAATGGCGGATATTCAATCTAATATGAATCATTCCAAGAAATTTTTGTGTGCCGTTATGCTAGAGTTTATCGGAATACAAATCATTCAACAATCTTAGAAATGACATGTCGAGCATGTTTGATAGGGTTTTTCCACCGGTTTATGAAGTGGATACAAGCGTTGTTTGGAGAGTTTTGTCCCCAAGGTGTTATATAAAATCGACTCGCAGAGTATGATAACTCGGAAGTGTACGAGTCATCACAGGTAATAAAAAGTGTAAGCAAAGTTCATTCTCCACATAAAATAACAACTTAAGTGCATGAATTTAGTTCTAATCTTGATATTCATTAGGATAAAACTAAAGAGTAAATAAATGTTTGTTTTATTTTTTATTTACAAGATTAAATAAGACTATAATTTAAAGATTAGAAAGAAAATACGATGATAAGATGGGGATAAGTACAACTCTAGATTGCATACTCATTACTATCATAAAGTAGAACTATGCACGATATAAGGGTATATTTGGAATTGCACTTGTTAACTAGGATTCTAAAGTCTCCCTAAGTTTTCTTCGCATAAGTAAAGGGTTTGCCATCTAACCTTAGAAACCTATTATGAGTGAATCCTCCATATTTTATCTAGACCCATAAAGTTCAAACCATGTGTTATTATCTAGCTAGTTTAGATCTTCCATTCTCAAACTCAACAAATCAATTATAATTCAATTTTCCAAAGATTAAACCACCCTTTCTTGATGTAGTTTAATACCTAATATAACTCGATATGTGATCAAGATAAATAATTACTATAAAGAATAATAATTATTATAAACAATCAATCCAACAATTAGTTAAATTAACATGCAATGCCAAATATTAGAGGAAATTCATCCCAATCATAGATAAGGTTCATACATGGGCAATATCAGTCTAAAATATGTTTATTTTATGCTTGAATAATTAAAAAATAATTAAAGACATAATAGGGAGTTAAGGGAAGAATAATTACAAATAAGGAATTGTAGTGTTGTTTCCTTGCTCTCCTTTCTTTTCTCTTGATCCACGAGTTAAGACTATTGCATGAACGATTGTAAAACTACTAATATATACTATGAAAATTGGAGTTTTAAGTCATGGGGCCCAAATTTAACTTTGGAAGCGTACACCTCGAGGGAGTCTATTGCTTCGACTCCTACCACCTCTAGCTTTGTGGATTTCTTTGTGGCTCATACTGCCTCTAGCTTTGTAGTTTTCTTTATGGATCATACTACCTCTAGCTTGGCTTTTTTTGTAAAAAATTAGTTTGCAGTAAAACCTTTTCTCACCTTCTTCTCTTTACTTTCTCTTTCATTCTATTATGTTTTTTGATGCATTATCATTACTTGTCATATTCCTCCTTATACCTCTTTGTCTCGGGAAATATAAGTTAACCTGAACTTACAACCATTTGTGGGCTAACTTGAGTACCTTAGCTCCAGTAGATTTTATTTTCTAATGCTTTTGTTGTTCTTATGAATAATATCGCTAAGTCTGCCTCAGAATTATGAATATGTCTTCGCACCTAACTTGTGGTCAGACTTTGAATAAAATCACTGAGTCTTTTTCGAGTCATGGGGACACGACTCATTTTGAGTTAGGGGTGTGGGGATTCGTTGTCTCTCATCTCCATTTTTATCTGATTTTTACTAATTTTTGGAAGAAATTAAAGTTTTTAATACATGTGATTAGATGCAGAGTGTGTCTAATAGCTTGAAAGCATAAGCTTAGTAAGTTAATGATAGAAAGTAATATGTATATGAGCTGATTGTTTTATATGCTTTGAGTATGAACAGGAAACACACATTGATAGTAAAGAATATATTAGTGAGCAATGCGGTAGAAGTATGTTCGATCTTAGGGCGCCTTGATGGGTGTGTAGGCCGTGAGATACAATATAGTTGATAAACCCATTTAATGAACGTGCTAAAGGTAAGAAAGTAACGAAATTGCAAGGTTTAGAAAGTGATTAAGGCGGTTCTTTGATAAGCCCCTTCGTTTCCTTTTAGCTTGCTGTCCATTTGTTATATTTATATCCTTCTCATCTCCTTCTAGCCATTCTAAAGCCTTTTTATTTAGCCATGTTATAAGCCATATTGATGGGGGCGAAGGTGTGATAAATAAACAGATAAATAAAGCTAATAATAAAGAACACACCCTTGTCTACTACGAGAAACTCACTGAAAGTATTACAGATCATTTGCAAGTTTAGTTAGTAAGTAAAGTTTGTCCTCAGTAATTTAATCTGTTAGATCTACTCGTATATATAAAGAAGTGTACGAGAATTTACTCTTTAAAATAAAAAGACAATAAAAGTAATAATATTTATTTGGGTTTTCAGATCTGGAAGATAATAATGCAAATACATAGATATTAAAAGAATAGAGATGAGAAATATAGTTTCGGTTTGCTAGCATGCACTTATCTTTCTAAATAAATATTCTAGTTATAAGGGTGATTACCTCTTTTGGATGGACTTAGGTGGCGACCTATTACCAGAGGACTTGGGTAAGGGGACCCTACGCAATGATTGGTGGTTAATCTCAAACCATAGTGACTACTAGTTAAATAATACCTTTCAGATCATTATCGCACACTAGACGTTTATGTTTTGTTTCAACAATTAGACACCCCTTCCAGGTGACCATCCAACTTCTATTAATGGGGTAGTCTATACGCATGCATTCGCAAGAGATACATCAAAGCACATAAAACAAATATATGGTATACGAAGCTTAATTAATGTAAAGGTTAATCCCAAATAACATAACAACAAATAAAGAATTAGAAATCAAAGATTATACATATGCAAACCCAAGTTATAGAAAATTAGTTCAAATCTAAAGACATAGAAATAAACTAATGATAAAAGTAAGTAGAAACAAAGATAAGCTAAAGAATCTAATACAAATTAGTGTAATGATAGAGGGATAAGATGGAGAAGAGGAGTTTGCTACTTTCCATCTTCTTGTCTTCCTCTCTACATGTCTTCTTGCTTATATGGATGACTTCCAAGATTAATACTAATTAAGGATGAGGAAGGACATGTTTACAATGATAAGAGGGTGTATTTATAGGTGTTAAGCTGACCGTAGGTCGAAATCTTGGAATAGAAGACAAGTAATTAGAATCCTTTTCCAATTCAAATTCGTTTCCTAAAATATAGGATAAGATAAACACTGCTCACTATTTTGGTCATATCTCCTTCGTTATTGGGCCTATTTTTACCACTTTATATCAAAAGGACTGCATCTGAAATATCTATCTAACTCTTTAACGGCTCATCCAAAATAGCATCCAATTTGATGTTATCTTCACTTTAGTGGCCGTAGTTTTCAGAATTTTAGATTTATTTAAAAGCTTTTCATTTCCTAATTCAACTCTACTTCCTTTCATCTCTTGATTCCTTCATATATTCTTTCATTAACTCTTTAGAATTGATTTGACATCTAATAATTTTCCGTAAACCTTAAGACCTTTACATTAACACACAAATTAAACCAAATATGCTCTAAAAGTAAGAAATCATCATATCAAGACAAGAAATAAGAAATTAGCAACATATGGGTAAAAATCCATAAATGATTAATAAATACACCTAAAATGATGTCTCCAATCTAGATTAATATATCAAAAATAGGGATACATCACATGAACCCTTAGATTTAGGACATTTCCATATGACCCGCGCTCGAATCGCGATGTATAGACAGTCGTTTTAGAGCTTGAGTTTGGGGTGGTGGGTCCACCATTATGGGAAATATTATTGGGTTGGGTTTTTGAGCTTATGTATTTGTGCTCTATATCTTTATGATGATTCTCCGTTTTACTATTATAACCCTTTGTCGGGGGTAAAAGTAGATGAGAAAAAAGTTATGAAAAGAAATATGAGAAAAAAAGTAGCATGACATCTCACATCAAAAAGGGATCGAGGATATATTACAAAAGAAAAATTGATATGAAAAGAAAGAATATATATATTTGGACCGACAAAGTAGAAATTTTATGTGATCATCTTTATGTTTTATTATTGGGTTATTGTGGATGCTAATAAGCACATCAAAATCATTGGGTTGAATAAGAACATCTTATGAGAGTAACTCAAGCTATAGGGCGATTCGTTGATGGCTAGTGAGGAGAGAGCCAAAATCTCACTCTAAATTATCCAAATATACAATCACACCGTCACCAAGCCTACATTACAACCTTAAAGACCTTATGATTCTTTGCTATGTGATCTAGAAATAATTGAACTGTCAGGGAGTAGTTAGATGGATTATTGGACACTAGTTAGGCTTGATAAACAATCTATAGCCTCCATGTTAAACTAAGTGAAGAACCTCTCCTTCGTGCATTGCAAAGCTAATCTAATCTTGAAACTTAGCCGTGTTGATTGTTTGTATGATAAGTGTACATGTAATTTAGTTTGTAAATATTATTACATGAAATTTTTTGAGTAGTTTCTTTGAGTTTATGATCTATATTTAGCTATCTTCTTCCCATTGTGCTTAATTGACTTAGGTGTGTATTTCGAGTCTTCCTTATGTTCTTATCTTTATTGTATCAAGACGATACAACTTTGAGTTGGGAGTCTTGATGTCTCCCTATTTGCGATATATTAATGTAGGTTGAAGACATCATTTTAGGTGTATTTTATTAATTGTTAAGGGATTTTTCTCTGTTATTAGATATTTTCTTAATTCATGTATTTTATTAATTGTTAAGGGATTTTTCTCTGTTATTAGATATTTTCATAATTCATGTCTTGATTTGATGATTTTTTTCGAGTATATTTGGTTTAATTTGTGTGTTATTGTGAAGCTCATAAGGTTTATGGAATGTAATTAGATACCAAATCAAGTCAAATGAGTTAAAGAAAATAATATACATGATAAATCAAGAGATAAAAGGAAGCGAAGTTGAATCTAGAAAGGAAAAGCTGTCAAATAAATCTGTCAATTCTGCAGCTACATCCATTGAAGTGAATATAACTCCAAATCGACTGCAATTTTGGAGGATACCTTAAAGGTTTTGATAGATCTTTCTGTTGCGGTCATTTTGATATAAAGTGGATGGAAATCGGGCAAATGACGAAGGAGATATGACCAAAACAGTGAGCAGTGTTTATCTTGTCCGATATTTTACAAAACAAAATTGAATTGGACTTGGACTCCAATTAATTGCCTACAACTCCAATATTTCAACCTAGGGTTAGAAAACACCTATAAATACACTCTCTTATCATTGTAACAGGTCCTTCATCAGTTCTAAGCCATAGCTTGGTCCTTGCTTGATTATTAGTCCTTAGTATCTTGAAACATCATCAAAAGAAGCAAGTTGACATTATGTATCTTTATTTTAGTTTATTTCTTATTAGCATGAACTAAATTTCCCATATCTTTGGTTTTGCATATGTATAATCTTTGAATTCTATTTTCTTCTATCTAAGTTTGTTCAATAAAAACTTTTTAAATCGATTAAGCTTCTTAACATTTATATTTGTTTTATGTTCTTTGATGTATTACTGTAGTTCTTGCTGGTGCACGAGTATATACTACCCCATTAATTGCAGTTGGATGGTCACCCAGAAGGGGTGTCTAATTGTTGAAATACCACATAAACGTCTAGTGTGCAGTAGTGATCCTGACGGGCTTGCCTAACTAGATAGTCATTAGGGTTTGAGATTAACTACCGATCATTATGCAGAGTCCCCTTACCCAAGTCCCCTGGTAATTGTTAGGCCGCCACCTAAGTCCACCCGGAAGGGGGTTAGGAGATATATAGAATCATGTCTGTTGCACATCATACAATTCTCCCTTACATAATTAGGTCATATCACAAGGCTAGTGAGGATTACTTGCTATATCTCGAGCTAAACTGTCATGTGCCCCACTAGCCTTGTGTTATGACCTATTTATGTAAGGGAGAATTGTGTGATGTGTAATAGCAAGGATTTTATATTCTTCCTTACCCCCTTCCGGGTGGACTTAGGTGGCGACCTAACTATTACCAGGGGACTTGGGTATGGGGACCCTGCGCAATGATCGGTGGTTAATCACAAACCCTAATGACCATCTAGTTAGGCAAGCCCTTTCGGATTACTACCGAACACAAGATGTTTATGCAGTGTTTCAATAATTAGACACCCCTTCCGGGTGACCATCTAATTACTATGGTACTCCTATACGTAGGCCTCCGCAATAAGTACAGACGATAAATCAAAGCACATAAAAACAAAGATAACAACACTAATTTCAATTAAATGTGGAAGGACGTCCCAAATAAAAAGAGATATAAAACAAGTCTAGGGTTCATACCCTTATGCTAATCTCAAGCTAAATAGAATTAGTTCATATTAGAGAAAGAAAGAAAATAAATTTCAAAGTTGAAGGGTTGGAATGGCATGATTGGTTGTCCAACTCGTTCTGGTCTTCTCTTCTCTTGATGTTTGCTTCCTTTTGGTCTTTTGATGAATAAGGACTGACCAAGGATGATTTCTCTAAGGTAGGAATGGATATATAGGCCCTTGGTATAATTTAGGAGTAATTTCCAAGTTAAGGAATCCTAATTTTACCAAAATTCGTATTCCTAGCTTGTAAATGAGGATAAACCTTAGCATATATTGATTTGGTCATATTTTCTTCGTTACTTATCAGAATTTAATATTATTTATATAGAAACAACATTGTGTGAAATATTTATCTGCTAATTTAAATATCTCCTCTTAGTTCCAAACTTAATTTATGTAGCTATTTAATTAGTGACGTATGTGCAGTTTCGACAGCTTCTTTATTTTTCAAATATATCCAAACTTATCATTTTTTACTTTGATTAAGGAATTTCCTTTACTTTTCCACTTCAAATCGGTTTATATAGGTGTAATAGCTTCCATATACCTAAGTTCTACACAAATAACACACAAGTTACGCACAAAAGCTCACAAAATAGCAAAACACCTAAAACTAGACAAGAAAGTGTAAAGTATGAATAAATGGAGAAAAATCCCGAAATTAATAACTCAATAACCCTAAAATTTATGTCTTAAGTATAGATTAATATATTACAAATAGAGAGACATCAAGACCCCCAAATCAAAGTTGTATCGTCCCGATACAATAAAGATAAGAACAGTAGGATAGTCAATAGTGAATATAGAAGAAGAAGAAGAATAGAAAACAATGAATGAGCCTAGAGAAAAATATCTAAAAAGTCTCATGCAGTAATGTTAAAGAAATGATGCACACACATGGTGGTCGTTTGTGTGTTCTAAAATAAAATGCAAATAAGGATAAGAGAACCACAACTGCAAGTGTACAGTTGTACCAAGTAATATATGTGATAATACAGATTCGTTCTCAAGGACGGATTGGTTGACTCTAATGCTTATCGAATAGTAATCAATTGCACGTAAAAGCAAGTAAATGATTTTGAGAATGTTTGTTTTGGTTTTCTATAACTAAGACAATAAATTAAAATATTAAATTAATGCAAATATTAAACTAGACGCGAGAAAATAAAGTAGTTTACGCAAGGTATGAAAAGCGGTACTTGAGAGACGCAAGGATTTCACCTAATTATCATTCATTTCATGTAATGTTTAAGGGACAAATCGGTAAGTATGTAATGGTCAGGATTCGGAATTCTCCTTACCCCCGTCAGGGTGGACTAAGGAGCTACTCTTAGGTGCTACAAACCCCGTCAGGGTGATTATAGTCCACCTTCAAGTGTTTAAGTCTAGTTATACCCAATTGGCCACAGGATTAATTAAGCTCGTCAAAGTCTATAATTTCAATCCTACATTCATTAATTAGTTTCGTATCTAAACCCCCCGTCAAGGTGATCCATACGCCACTATATGGAATAACATATATACTAAGACCTATGATTGGTTAATTACGTCAATAATAGTAAATGAAAGCAAATTAATGAAAAATACAATTTACCCAATTTGATTTTAATTATAATAATCTCAAATCTAAACACATGAAACGAAATTAAATTGGGATTAACCCATTATGCGTTCTCAAGCACTTATTACGTTTAGCTCAAACTAATACGAAAAACTAAAGAAATAAATAAGTTCATCATGTTTTACAGAATAAAATAAAAGAACCTAATTACAGAGTTGAATTGGCTGAGAATTGCAGATATAGACAGTCTCCAGCTCTTGCTTCTTCTCTTCCTTGCTCTACCTTCTTCTCTGATGTTCTGACTCTTAAGCGTATGACTTGTATATGAATTGCCTGTGAAAATAGAAGTCTAAAAACCCTTTTATAAGCTAAAATTCGGACTAGGGATTTTCTTAAGGATTAAATGAAAATTAGAAAAGCCCAAGTCCATTAATTAAGCCCAAATCCCGTAGCTGCTGCACCACCTTCACTAAATCAGCTCTAACCGGATCGTTTCAACTCGGATTGACCCCATTCCAGATGCTAAATTTTTGTAACTCAATGGGGAACAAATTCTCTTCGCAAGTCATAGGCTAAATCCACTCTTAGATGGCTCGAAATCAGCAATATTTATCAACTTTCCAAATTTGCAGCTTGAAACTATCAATTCTTTCGGTATATTTCTTCTTGCTTTGACTTCATTACATGATCTCTAACTTTATTCTTAGATTCCTCTCATAGCTAGTATTCAAAACCTACAAAATTTTTACTAAAAAGAACAATATTACGCGCAAAAGTTTAATAAATGAAAAATACTAGAATTAAAAGAGGAAAATCGATTTATTGCACATTAACACCAAAAGTCTATCTAAATAGTCGAATAAACACAAAAAATGATGTCTCCCAAGGGTATAAAATTAGAAAATTTAGGGAAACATCAACACATTATTAATGTACACATAAAAACCTATCCATAAATTCAGTCCAGATTAACTTCACAATGCCAGAAGGAGAGTTCTTCAACTTAATTTGTGTTAATGGATATAAGGTGATCATAGGTCCTAATATAGTATCCAATAGTTCACCTATCTATGCCCTAATTGTTCCATAGTTTCTCCACCAAGTACTTAGAAATCCTAATGTCTTTACGGTTATAACGTTGGCTTAGGGAAAGTATGATATATTTGAATAATGAAAAGTGAGCTTTTGGCTCTCTCCTCACATTCCATCAACGAATCGCCCTAGAGCCTGAGTTTCACTCGAAGATGTTTTCACTCAACTCAGTTTTTGATGCTTTGATTTGCATCCCCAATTAACCCAATAATTTTTTTTCATAATGATTACATAATAAATTCCACTTTGCCGGTCCAAAATATTTTCAATCCTTTTCAATTTTTTTCTATGTTGATTATGACTTCATTTTTTAGGTGAGATGTCATACCACTTTTTCTCATATTTCTTTTCTTTTTAACTCTTTTTTTATTTAGTTTTACCCAGCAAAGGGTTACAATAATAAACCCATCATCATCAATAATATCACAATTATAACCAAATTTTCAATCCTAATGTTTCCCAATGATGAAACCCACCACCCCAAACTCAAGCTCTAAAACAACATGTCTCAGGTTTTGTAATCTGAGTGCGGGTCATATGAATAAGTCCTATAAACTAAGGGGTATGGCTTGTAACTTGGTTAATAAAAGGCTTTAGAAAGGCTCGGAGGGGCTAAGATGGATAATACTAATATCAAATAAAAGGGTGAGAAAGACAAAAGGATTCAAGTGACATAAATATGAAAGAACTGTCTTATTCACTTTTCTAACTACCAAATTTTGTTACTTTTTCACTATTACTTTATAGGCAAGCGAGTTTTTAACTAATTTCAAACCTCACGTTCTACACACGGATTAACTCTCCCTAAGTTCCAACTTGACACTTCATACACATTGCTTATTAATATTCCCTATCTTTTACTTCATGTTTTCATGCATGCATACTAAACATATTTGTGACACTATTCAAAAATATGCAACTTACTATCATTGACTTAATTAAAACATGCTCAATAGGTACATTCACCATATTCTATGCCAATTCTAACCCTAAGTTTTTTAATTTTATGACAAAAAAAAAGCAATATGAGGACAACGAATCCCCACCCCCAACTCAAAAGTGAGTCGTGTCCCCACGACTCAAAAAAGTCTCAATATGCAATAAAATTTAAACTAAACGAAACGAATGCATATAAGAAATTAAGGAGAAGGATTAGAAGGTGGTACCTTTCCTTAAAGCATTTTTTTCATTCCTCTTCTGAAGGAGAATAATTATCTATATCCAATTTTCTGTAATGTTGTTTATCACATAGTTTACCCTCAGAATTTACATCCAACAAGAGTTATAATAGTACTTTAATCTATTGACTTTATCCATCAATGTTACTAGCCATGTTGGTAGTGTTAATACACTTTCTGATTTGTCATTAAGATTTGAAGATGAACCTTAATCTTGGATTGGTGTCTTTTCTTTAGGCTTGACTGGTACACTCATTCTTTTTCTTCCCTAAGATGTAAAACTTCCTCTTGTAATCCATAACATCCTTTCTGTTAGTCATATCTTTTTAATCCAGAACTCAAGATGCACCAAGTATATAATAAAAGTTATGAAAGATTAGTGTGGCTTGAGGTTGTTGCTTTGATGAAGGGGTATCAATAGTAGAAGAAGGAAATATTTTACTTGTGTTGGAAGAAATCTTGAAAACTTGAGGATCTTTGGTGTTTTGTGGTGTTATGTAATGGATTTGATGAATAATATGTGTTTATGGAAGATGGAGGAAAGACTTGATGATGTTGTTGTGTTTTTTGAAGGTTAGATCAAGATTCAAGGTGTATTTATAGGGTTTGGATCTGAAAATTTTGTGTTTAGGAAGGTTGGTAGAGGCTAGGTTTAATCTTGTAAGGTAAGAGTCCTTAAAGGAATCAATTTCTCCTCTTCAAACCGCCTCGCTGTGGTGTACCGCAGATGTTCTACGGTGTATCGCAGGTGACATTATGCACCTATAGCACGGTTCTTCTCCTTTGACAAAACGGTACTGGATTTTTATTTCTCGGCGTTAACCCTGATTTCGTTGACCGTGTTAACAGTTTTCTTGTTGGTGTGGTGCACCGCGGTTACCATGCATTGTACCGCTTAAAGTCGTTGTTTTGTACCATGTTACGGTCACGCGCAATCTTGACGTCCTGGTTTATTTTGCCAACTCTCGGCCACGAACCAAAATTCATAAACCGTGGTGACAGTTTTCTTCGATCCAGTGTACCACGATCCTCATGCGATGTACCGCATGAACACTCTAGATGACACCGTGTCAAGGTATTGTGCATGCGTTGACACAGTTTTTGCTTAGTAGTTTTGCATGTGTACCTAAATTATCCTACTGTTGTCACAGTTTTGTGGGGTGCGGTGCACCGCGGCTAGGGTGCGGTGTACAACACCGAGCTGCTGCATTGCACAAATTTTCCTTCTTTCTGACCTAAAACTCATTTACTTCACATTAACACACTACGTTTCTCTCCTATTAGCTTGTAAACACATTAAAAATATACACTAACTTAAGATTATACACTACACAACATAAAACTAACTAAAAATCAATTTAAACAAGGGATGTCTCCCAAGAGGACTTCTGTTAAACATCTTCAAAGTTAGACGTGTTACCTAAGTGATTATTTCTTAACATAACCTCCCTACTAGTAAGGGAGCTTATCAATATCTACCACGCGAAATTTGAATCCCTTGCCTTTCACTCCCACAAACTTCTCATATCTTTTTTTGTTGCCATGAATGGTCCTATCTAAGAATTCTTGGGTGTACGTGCGTTTTGTGGAGGGTCAGGCTTTTTCAATGCGACTTTTTTGCCTATTCTGAACTCCTCATTCTATCTTTCTTTATTGGGTTCTCTTGGAACCTTTGTGGCAATTTTTCTGGTTCTCTTCTTCGCAACCTGTTTAATAGCGTTTAAGAACAAACAATCTCCCGGAGAACCAGGGAAATTCATAGCTTTGAATACCTTAAATATAATCTATCCGTCATGGAACCTTATGATCAATTCACCGTTATCAACATCAATTACTGTATGCCCCGTGGCTAAGAATAGTCTACCCAAGATGATGGGGACATTCTTATCCGCGTCGTAGCAAAGAATAATAAAATCACAAGGAAATATACAACTACCATCTTTAACTAAAACATCTTCAATTTTACCTACTGGTTGGGAGAGGGAGCTATCCTCCATTTGTAATATCACTGAAGTAAGTACCACCTCTCCTATGTTGAGCTTCTCGAACAGGGACTCTGGCATGAGATTGATACTCGCACCTAAATAAGATAAAGCTTTCCCGATCCATCTTTCGCCAATGGAAATGGGGTGTAACATATCTTGGATCTTGTAGCTTTGGTGGAAACTTACTTTGAAATATAGCACTACACTCCTCAGGTAAAGCAATCAATTCCCTAGTTTCTAAGCTTCGTTTGTTAGAAAGAATGTCCTTCATGAATTAAAGATATTTTGGCATTCTGTTGATAGCTTCTACTAACGGTATGTTGATATCTAATTTTCTCACCATGTCAAGGAACTTCTTGAATTTTTTTTCATTGTTCTTATTTTTTACACGTGGTGGGAATGGTGGTGGAGAGCGTGTGTCGTCTACCACTAATGTTTTCTTCTATTCTAGTACCTTCTCTGTAGGGACACTCTTTGGTTCAATTACCTCTTCAATTTTAGCTTTTTCAACCACCTCTTCAGGAATAGGGGTTGGTTCTTTTAATTTATCTGTTCTTCCATTCTAGGTGGAGGTAATTTTTTTTTCTACTTCTTAATTCAACTGCATGACAAGCATTATCTTGAGGATTTATAGTATTGATTGGAAGTTGACCTTCTGTCCTGATTTGTATGAAACTAGCGATTTGTGATAGTGTATTCTCGAGTTTTTTTAATAACCCTCTCCTGTTCTTTTAATATTTGTTGACTCGTCTTCATGTTTTCCTTCAAAGTATCCATGAATTTATCTAGACTTTGGTCCAAGCTATTACTTGAAGGTTGCGGTGAAGGTTGATCATATGTAGGTTGTTGCGTTGAATATGAATTGTAATGTGGATCTTGGTAGTAATCTTCATACTTTGGAAATTTTTGATAGATTGGTTGCGACTGAGCTTGATAATAATCTTGAGGTCGAAATGGATAATAGCTACATTGATTTTCGCTCCAACTATGTTTTGTGGGCATAATAATTAGCGTGATTTCCTGAAGGATGATAATTTCCATTCAATTAATGGACTCTTCGATGAGATATGAATGAAATTAAAGTTGAATTTTTAAAGAAATTATCCCATGAATGATTACTTTTTCCAGGTATTGTGTGTATTTGATTTACCTAAGCTACATAACTTCTCTCTAAATGTTATTGTTCTTGTAATTCTATGAGATATTGGCTTAATTCTTCAATCCTTAGAGCTTCTAAGGTATCTTCTTCTTTCTCTAATTCTGATGGCCAACTTCTTTCAGTTCAATAACTCTTTCCATGATGATACGAGCATTCTCTGGATCTAATAACACAAAACTTCTATCTCCTAAACTATTTACCTTTATCTTGGACTTGCTGTTGAGTCCTCCAGAGAATATGGTAAATTGATATTCAGGCGAGGAGACATGGAATGGACACCTCGTTTTTTGCATTAAAACGTAACCATTCTTCACCAACATTTCACCTTCTTCTTGCATACACTGTTCTAACCCTAACATATCTTTTAAGCGTCTACTAATCGGATAAAATCGATCTAGGAATTTTGCTTGGATTTTATATGAATCTGGAATTGAATCAGGGTGTTGATAGTCATACCAATCGCTTTCACTTCTGGTTAAAAAGAGCTGGAACATAACGTAGTACACCTGTTCATGTGTAACACCTTTGATGATTTAGGCATCATAGATCTGTATGAATTTTTGAATATATCAAACCAGATTTTGATGTGCAGCACCACTAAATTGGCCATAACTCAAAATTTGTTCAATCATGCTTGGATTAGGCCTTAATTTAGCGGCTTGGATTTCTGGAGTGCAGATTCCTCTAGATTGCACTCTAAATGAGATGGGAAGATTGAGATTTCTCAGACTTTCTATCTGAATAACCTGAAATAAACAAAAATAAAAACAAAAAGCATAAAATAGAACTAACTAAAACAAAAGCACTAATTTAATGCACCAAAAGCACAATATTAGTCCTTATATATAAACAGGGGTTTAGTACCCGCAGAAACAGAGTTCATTAGAGATAAAAAATGAGGGGCCCAACTCAACCTATTATGATTAGAAAAGCAGTAGAAAATACCTTGAATGGTGTAAACCTCAACCCAGCGAAGAAGACGATAGGAAACAATACGAGTGCAAACTGGTTAGACTCACCTCTTACTCTTCGTGGTGGACTAAGTAATTGAATAGAAAACAGCTTTAATAGTACTAGCGCTACTTTTGAGTTCAGTACGAAGAAAGATAATGGTGATAAGATATTACTAGAGACGGACAAAATGGGGGAGAGGAGAAAGGACATCTATGGTGGAACATGTCTTTTGTCTGATAGGGAGAAGAAAGAGAAAGAGAAAACGTTGAAAAATAATAGTTATTTGAAAAAAGAAGATAAGCTTGCGATGTTAGCAGAGGAAATGCTTAATAAATTTAATACCCCACCAGCCCAAGACTCCAATATTTTATTTGGAAGTTCAGAAATTCCAAACCCATATACAAAAAGCCCAAACGTATTATTTGCCCAATCAATTAAAAATACTAGCCCAAATAATAATATCCCCACTACTAAAATACCATCACTCTCTCCTTCAACACATAACAAATCGGTATCAAAACGCCGACCCCCAAATCCTCTCAACCCTAACAGATCAAATTCCCCAAATTTCACCAAACAAATCAACCCTCATAAGGATTCTCCCATATCTGATGCTTTCACCACCCCTAAACATACGATACCTCAAAAATTCACTTCCTCTTCAACCACTTATAACCTGTTCAAGGAATGCTCTTCTACAAAAGAAGTTATTAAGATCAACACTTACAAAAGAGATACCGTCTGTAATTAAACCCCCCCTGTTAGATGATAACTTTCTCACATAGTGAATAACCTAATTACTCAAACCTATATCTAGTTGATCAGAAAATAATCAGTAAACAAGCATACGATAATACCCAATACAAAATACCCACCTTAAATTAAATAATAAAATCCCAAATTCGGAAAAGCATTAATTGTAAAAACTAGGGCTTAACCCATTATTGCGATTCTCAAGTACTAAGGAATTTAGCTCATATTCAAACTAAAAACTGAAAAGAATTAAAAACCTAATTCAAGGGTTGTATTGAGTTACCGTTGGAAGAATATGAATTCTCCAGCTCTTGCTCTCTCTTCTACCTTTTTGGTTTGACTCTGACTTTGAAAATAATGAAGCGTGCTGAAAAATGAGGTCTAAAAGGCTATTTATACTCCCCTAATTTAGATTGGGCTTTTAATTAATAATATTAAGTCAAATAATAAAAAGCCCAAGTCCAAATCAGAGAATCCCATAATTGTTGTGCACCCTTTAGTAAAACAGTTGTAACTTTTGCGTCTCACGTTCAAATTACCCGATTCTAGTCCTCAATTCGCGCTAACTCAGTGGTGCAGCTTTCTCCTTTGTCTCTCTTGACCCAAAGCAGTGCCGATGTGGCTCGAAATCAGCAATTAGTAGCAACTATTCAGATTCTTATATCTTCTCGTCAACTCTTTGGCTGATACTTTCTCTCTTTTGACCTCTCCTCTTGATCTAGGGCTTTAATCTTCACTTCTCCTCCTCATATTGGTGCTCTATATGATCCATGTACCTAAAAACTTTATACTAAAAACAAACAAATTAACGCACAAAAACTCTAAAAATGCAATATCATAATTTCAAAGGGAGAAAGTGCAGTATATTAAAATAAGCATAAAATCTATCAAATAAGTCTAATTTCTACCTAAAATGTTGTCTCCTAAGGACATATATCTATCACAAAACGGGAGACATCAAGACCCTAAACTCAAACATTTGTCGTCCCGACAAAGTAAAATAAAAACAAAATTTTTAGGTGAAACGCAAAAATGTAGAGTCTAGTAAATGATACCAAAAACACAACTTAAAACAAATATCATATAGTATGACCTAAGAATTAATATACACATACACCTATCATGAAAAATCAATCATAAATAATATTAATCCAAAATTAATTTCACAATGCTAGAAGGTTACACTTACTACTTAGCTCAAGATGGTGGCTATAGGGTGTTCATCGATTCTTACTTGCTTTGAACACTTTACTTATCTTACTCCCTATTAACTGAATTATAAATTCACTATGTTCCTAGGAATCACGAGTACTTTATGGTTTTAGCGTAGTCATAGGGACGGTATCGTATGTATAGTTGTAAATTTTGAAGTGAGATTTTGGCTCTCTCCTCACTTACCATCAACAAATTGTCCAAGAGCCTGAGTTTACACTCAAATATGTTCTCACTCAACCTTTTTGACGCACATTCTTTTACTTTTTATATAAGATATCCCTGACCATAATTTTGATGTGAATGGTCATGTCTCTCATAATTTTTTTTTTCAAAAACCCCGACAAAGGGTACAAAAGAATATATCATCAACAATTGCACATAGTTACAAACGCATAAAAATTCCCTCCCAATGTAATTTCCCAATAATGAAACCCACCACCCCAAACTCAAGCTCAAGACATGAAGTTTCAGGGTCGTGATTCAAGTGCGGGTCATATGGAAATGCCTATTAAACTAAGGGGATATGGCTTATATCATGGGGACAAAATAAAGTCTTAAAGGCTAGAAATGAGGCTAAGAAGGGTATAAGTGATCATTGGTTAGAAAGCTAAAAAGTTTAAAATGGCTATCAAAGAAGTGCCTCTATATTTTCCTAGTTACATAGCTCGCCTCTAGTTCATAACTAAGTTGGTTCTCTACTCATTTAGATCTCACGTTCTACAAACCACTCATTTTCCTTAAGTACAAGCTTACTTCTTTTGCATTGTTCATTGATTTTTCCTAACAATTATCTAATGTTTGCATTCAATCAAAGTGCGTTTTACATTAACTTCTAAAGTCTACTATTTTCTATCAAATTTTTTTTGGTCAAATACAAAGCGGAATTTACTTACTAGTACAAGAAAAATATAACTTACTAATACTACTAAAAAACTCAATAAGCGAATCACATGGACAATTAGAAATGTACATGTTATGTCTAACACATTTTGCGAGTCTGTCAGCAACTCCAATCCGAAAATTGTCCTATCCACCTCCATGCTTCAGAAACCATGGGGTGAATCCTCCAGTTGATCCCTATCCGAAGATTAATACCTTGAACTACCTCAAGGTTGTCAGAGTAGAAAGAACTATTCTTTAAACTGAGATCTGCGGCAGATCTTATGGCCAGGAGAATAGCCCACGCTTCTCCCTCCACACTACTATTGATTATTGCCCTCTTAGTAATCAAATGTAACTTCTCCCTCCTTATTAATTGCAAGAGACACCATACTAGTTGGGTCGCAACTGCTAACATGTGAGGAATCACATAACCAAATATTATCAGTTTTGTCTCCTATAATCGGATTATCTTCACCCTTAGTTTCATTACTCTTATCCACAATAATAACCTTTCCTTGTCCCAACAAATATATTTTCCAAATAGATGTTTAATAGTAAAAAATTTTTATCTATAATATCTCGTATAACCCATTTCTTCCTCTCGAAAAATCCTTTCATCCTAGCTTTCCAGATGTTCCATATAGTTAACAGCACAATTGCAGTTACCATCCGTTGGTCCCAACAATTTTCTGTATAACTCTCGATAATATTTATAATCCATTCAAATATCCTTCCATTAAAATCTTCGTCAAACCTACATTGAAGTTGAGAATTCACCCGAACTCCTTTACTAAAAGGGCATTTTAGAAAGATGTGCTCTATAGATTCCACTCCAGTTTTGCACCATTGACAAGTATCGTCCTCAACACATTTCTTCTTTTTTAAATTGCATTTTGTTGTACTAGCATTATTATGAATTTCCCACGCGAAAATCCTAATCTTCAACGGAACATTTGATTTCCATATTAGATTATACAGTTTCTTGTTATTCACTTCTCCATCCATAGAAGATTGTCCCCACTTTGTCGTCTTCTATTTGTACAAGTCGATGATATCCCGACTATGTCAAATAATTACCATCTTTAGTTCCCGTCCATATAATAGAGTCCTCCTTATCCAACTGCATGATCTGGATTTTCCCAATATCCACCAAATCTCTGTTTGTGCATACCTTGTCATTTCTTTATTGAAGCACTCCACCACTCTTGAGATTTTGCAGTCTTGAGGTCTCTCAAGTTTGTATCCCTTCTTGATCCAAGCATCTTCCCAAATATTAGTTTTCAATCTGTTACCTATCTGCCACATACACTCCTCTTTGAGAAATTTAAGCTCTTTGAAGATGCTCGCCCGACTCCACGATCGTTAATTATTAGTTTTGCATTCCACATGTCTGTTGTAGGAAAATATACTCCTTTTAACACTTGTGACACCAGAGAATAAGGATTATGTAACAATCTCCAAGCTTGATTAGCCAGTAATGCTAAATTCATTTTCCAGGAAGTCTCTGAAACTGATACCTCCCACATTTTTTTATCTGGCAACTTTTTTCCAAGCCATCAAGTGGATCCTGTTTTTATTACCCGAATTCCACCAAAAGTTAGCGATAAGACTACTCATACACTTACAAAGTGTTATCGGAAACTCAAAAATTGACATGACATAATTTGGTATTGCTTGTAAGACTGCCTTTATTAGAATTTCCTTATCCCCGTCCGATAAAAGTGTAGCCACCCAACTTGCATATTTATTCAATAATTTGTCTCTTATATAATAGAGATTCTCAAATTTCGATCTTTTTAATGTCAACGGAATATACCCAAATATTTCCCAAATTCGTTAGTGCACTCAATATTAAGACTATTTGCAATTTCTTGTGCCTTATCTTCTGAAAAACCTACATAATAGCCAATTTATGAAAGTTAATTTTTTGTCCAGAAGCACCCCAATATAGAGATAAAACCCTAGAAAATGCCTTAATTTCCGTATTGTTGATCTCCAGAAAGAAAAGTGCATCATCAGCAAATAAAAGATGTGTAAGTCTAGGTGCTACTCTTGCAATAGAAATACCTCTAATATTACCTTCTCGTCATTCAAAATTAATGAGCCCAATAAGACCCTCCGTTAGAAATGAACATAGAAGTGGAGATAGCGGATCACCTTGGCGAATACCTCTTTCCGGTTTAAACTTTTTGAGTCTTTCCCCATTCACCTTGACTTGATATGAAACCGATGAAATTCAATTATAAATCAACTTAATCCATTTCTCTGAGAATCACAGTTTATGTAAAATTACTGTAAGAAAATCCCAATTCACTTAATCATAAGCTTTAGCCATATCAATTTTAACTGCTCCGTACTGTTTATTTGATTTTCTCTTATTTTTCATGAAATACGCCACCTCTTGATCAATTATAATATTATCTTGTATGCTTCTACCTTTAATAAAAGTCGATTGAGTCGGCAAAATAATATCATTCATCATTGGTTGCAACCTAAGTGCCATAATTTTTGCGATGATTTTGTAAATAAAGTTTATACATGAAATCGGTCTAAAGTCCATGATAGTTTCCTGTGACTTCCCATTCGGGATAAGTGTGATATATGGTGTCGTTGATTTATCATGAAGAGTATTATTCTCAAACAAATCAATAACCATTACGTGTATATCATTTTTAATAATTTCCCGAAATTCCTGGTAGAAACTTCCAGATAGACCGTTAGGGCCCGGCGCTTTAGATCCCGACATAGAGAAGACAGACATCCTAATTGCCTCCAAATCTGCAGTTCTCACCAATATATTATTCATTTCATAATAAATTTTGCAAGGAGTATGATTAGAAACATTTTTTATATCATTGACGTTAGAGCCCTTGAAAATGTTACAAAAATACTCCTGAATTAAATCTTTCACTCCTCCGGATCGTCCACCCATTTTCCATTATTTTCTTTTAGTTCATTAATTCGATTGACATTACGTCGCATTGTTGTCTTGGCAAAAAAATACTTAGTATTTTATCACCTTTCTTAATCCATACATCACACGCCCGATCAGCCAAAAATGCCTCCTCTTGCTTCTATATATCCTCCATTTCTTCATTGATTTTTTTCTCTATCTCTTGAGTTTCCTTCGTTGGTACACCATCTTGTAATTTCTCTAAATTACCTTGATATTTATTAAGTAAATTTCTAGCATTAGCGAAATTTTCTTTATTCCACCCCGAATGAACTAAACAAGTTGCATCTCTTTTAATAATAAATTTCTTAATATTGTCCATATTTCTGTAATTATTCCATGCTTGACTAACCACATCCTTACATTCGATATTCTCCAGCAATCTTGACTCAAACATTAAATATTTAGTGTTATTCTTTATTTTATTAGATCTTTGTACAGTCAGAGGAGAATGATCTGAACCAATTTCCGGAGGAACTTTAATAATCGTATCGGGAAAAAGGTTATACCACTCATCGGAGGCCAAGCCTCTTCTAATCTCTCCTTGATATTTTCCGACCCTTGTCTTTTATTTGTCCATGTAAAAAAACAACCTTTTGTTGGAATATCCACTAAGTTGTTTGAATTAATAAACTCATTAAAGTTTAACATTCTTTCAAGATTAGGTTGTAACTTACCTTGTTTCTCCGAAGCTTTGACTATCTCATTGAAGTCACCAATGATAAGAGTCGGTTTTTTATTATTACTTATCCAATTCGAGATATCTTTACTCTTTTGTTAATATCATTAGGTGCATGAATAACAATAATGTACCAAGAAATAACATTAGATTCCATAACATGAGTACTAACATAATTCGAACAAGCTACAACGATTTTATTATTAAAGTGATCCTTCCAAGCAAGTGTAATGCCCCTGGACCTATGAGCTCTTGGTGGGTCCTGGGGTGCTATAAAATCAAGTACAGAAAATAAAGAAACCACAATACCGCAAGTGCACGGTTTTCCAAGTAATACTCCGATAAATCGGGTTCTGTTCTCAGGGATAGGACTTGTCTAACCCAATTGTTCAATGAATAAGTAGTAGTAATTGCAATTGTTGAAAATAAAAGATAAAATATATGTGTTATTAACCTATTAAACGCAAAGAAACAAATTACTGAAAATAAATACTAAAAGATTAAGACACAAATATGAGCTATAGTTGAGTCTCGCTAGGGAATCGCCTAAACTTACGTAATTAATGCTTTCGTTAAGGGCAGAACTGATATTGCTATATTAGTCGGGATTCTAATATCTCCTAGCCCCCTATCGGGTGGACCTAGGAGTTATCCTAAAGTACTGTAAACCCCTGTATGGACGAATAGGACTCTTCAGATGTGAAGTATTTACCTCTTTGGCTATGTAATTAGTTAAGCTTGTCGGTCAATAACAGACATTACACAGAATTACCTAAGTCTGTAATCAAACCCCCCTATTGGATGATCACTTCGCCACTAAAGTGAATAGCCTAATTACAATAACCTATTTCTAATTAGCTAGGTCAGAAATAATAAATACAAACAAAATAATATCCAATATAAAATACCCAATTCAAATTAAACTAGAAACTAATCCCAAATTGAAATACATTAATTAAATAAATTAGGTATCATCCCATTACGTGATTCTCAAGTAATTGAAGGATTAACTAATATTAAAAGTAAAAACAGAAAGGAAATTAATAATATACATGTTCCTAATAACAGAAATAAAATAAGAACCTAGATAGAGGAATTGACTTGAGATGTTGTTGGAGGAAAAGGATTCTCCAGCTCCCGCTCTTGCTTCCGCCTCTTGAATCTCTCTCTAAGGATGATTTACGATGAAGGTTTTATGAGAGGTGCTGAATAATGAGGTCTAAAGGAGCTTATATAATGCTTAAAATCGGATTAGGGCTTAGGTTAAGAGCATTAGGTCGAATTATAGAAAGCCCAAGCCCATCTTCTTCTTTAATTCCCGTAATTGGTGTACCGCCCTTATAAAAACAGCTGTAACTTTTGCATATCAACTCCAATGGGCTCATTCCAGTTGCAAAATCTTCCTAAATCAATAGTCAATCAAACTTATTCATGGCCCAAAGGCTGAATCCGCTCCTAAGTAGCCCAAAAACAGCAATTAGTAACAGTCTTCCAGATCTGCAACTCCTCTAGTCAAGTTGTTGGAAATTCTGTTCTTGCCTTTAGCTCCTCCACTTTATCTAGGAATTTAATTCACACTTTTCCTCTTTGTATTGGTTATCCATAGAATCATGAACCTCCTAAATTTGCACTAAAACAAACAAACTAATGCACAAAAGCCATAAAAATGCAAATAGTCTAATTTCAAGGGAAGAAAGGGCAATATGACGAAATAAGCATAAAAGTCTATCACATAAATCAAATATTCTCCTAAAGTGATGTCTCCTAAGGGCTAATATTTAGAATAATAGGGAGATATCAAGACCCCAAACTCAAACCTTTGTCGTCCCGACAAAGTAAAATAAAAAAAAGGCCTTTAGGTGAACGCAGAAGGGCAGAATCTAGTAAATACACCTAAAGCACAACTTAAAACAAATCTCATATAGTATGATCTAGGAATCAATATACACATACATAAGGCATGCAAAATCAAACACAAAATAATATCAATCCAAAAGTAATTTCACAATGCTAGAATGTTACGCTCATTACTTATCTCAAGATGGTGGCTATAGGGTGTTCATCGATCCTTACTCGCTTTGAACGCTCCACTTAGCATACTTTCTATTTTCTGAATCATAAATCCACTATGTATCTAGAAATCACGAGGACTTTAAGGTTTTAATGTAGGCTTAGGGACGGTATGATATATATATATTTGGTAAATTTCTAGTGAGCTTTTGGCTCTCTCCTCACTTACCATCAACAAACTGTCCAAAAGCTTGAGTTTACACTCGAATATGTTCTCACTCAACCCATTTGACGCACTAATTTAGCGTGCCTAGATTAATCCAATAAGCACATAAGAAATTTCCTCTTTGCCGGTCCAAATACATATATTATTTTCATATGAAATTTCTTTTGTATAGCTATGACTCTCTTTTTTATGTCGAGATATCATGCTATTTCTTCTAATAATTTTTTCTTTTCATGCTTTTTGTATCTTTTTTTAATTTACTCTTACCCCGGCAAAGGGTTACAATATAATAACTGTGAATCATCACCAACATGTAAACAAAGCACAATTAATAAGCTCCAAAAATCCCAACCCAATAATATTTCCCATAATGGTAGACCCACCACCCCAAACTCAAGCTCAAGACAGGAAGTCTCAGGATCGTGATTCAAGTGCGGGTCATATGGAAATGCCTAACAAACTAAGGGGATATGGGCTTAAATTGCGGCGACAAAAGAAGGGCTTAAATGCTAAAAATGGGGCTAAGACGTATACTTTTAATTCAGGGATAGAAGGCTAAAAATGTTTCAAAGGGATAACAAAGAACTGCCTCTATCATTTTCCTATTTACACAACTTGCCTCTAGTTCATACCTAAGTGGGTTCTCTACTCATTTAGATCTCACGTTCTACAAACCACTCATTTTCCTTAAGTACAAGTTTACTTCTTTTGCATTATTTATTAATTCTTCCTATCAATTACCTCATACTAACTCCTAAATTCAACTATTTTCTACCATAATTTTGCAAAAAGCATACTTGTTGGGGACGTTTAAAATACTCTACAGTCAAAACATTCCTCAAACTAATTTTTATTTGATTTTTAAAAAAATTCAAAAAGCAGTAAAACACATAAAATTGGGATGAGGCAACGAACCCCACCCCAAACTCAAAAATGAGTCGTGTCCCCACGACTCGAAAAGACTCTGAAAGTAAATAAAAATACATACTAAATGAGAAAAAGGGAGAAGGAAACTTATCTAGATCGGAACTAAGCCGATTACATGTGGTATTGCGTCGAGGTTGTGAAATTTTCTAAGTCACGATTTATAGATCATACATCGTGGAATTCGTCTTCTTTAAAGTACGTTTCATTAACTCGAACTCACGTCTCCTCTAATTAATCATCTCCAAGACCTCTAAATCATCACCTTCTCTACAGAAATCTTCCCTCAACACCCAACTTTCTTTTCTCTTCATGTTCTTCGTACCTTTTCCAATCTTCATAATCATCTCTGATGTCCCCAAACTCAAAGCTTCAAGAAATCCCAAAAGTTTAGGATGATATTTGTGACTTTTGATGTTCTTGAAGGAATATGAATATGATTTATAGTGCAATCTGAGCTCGGTCATGAATATCTTAAGGTTTGGGAAAGGTTTGATGGATAAACTTTAAGCTTTGGTTAAGAAAAGATTTATATTAAACTGTGAATTATGTGGTGTTTTGGAAGGATTTATGGCATGATTGAATGTTTGGATGATGTTTGCAGGGAAGGATTTATGATATTTTGGTGTCTTGATAGTGGGTTGCAGGTATTTAATGGGTTTGGGGACTTTTATAATGATATCTTGCGTGAGAGGCTAAGTTAAAAGGTAGAAGATAGGGTTTCATAAGGTTTAGGTCAAATCTTCCCGCTGGTCGGGCTGGCATACCGGTCAAATGACCGGCTAGCCGGTCCCAGTATGGTACCTCTCGGCAAAGAACCTAATTTCGTAAACCGTGGCACGGTTTTTTTTCTTCGACACAATTGACCGGCATACCGGTCAAAAACCGTGTCGAGGATCGCGCCCACGGTTTTTTTCTTTTCGTCTCGGCTTTGTACCTCATTCTTGTAACCGTGTCACGATTTTGACCCACTGGTATACCGGCGAATTCGCCCAGTATACCGGGCCTCTATGCAGATTATTTTTTTCGTCCCTTTTCACCGTTTAAAGACTCAGAAACTCCGTCTCACGTCTGTTTAACCCCAAACTCAAGGATTTTAACACCTGAGAATCATCAAAAACAATACACCTTTCTCTGTTATTAAAATTATACATTAATACTACAAAATTTAAAGACATAAAAGCGAATTAAAACATGGGTTGTCTCCCAAGAAGCACTTTTGTTTATTACGTCTTTAAGTTCGACGCATTACCTTCCATGAAGATGGTATTGAGGCCTTTGCGGTTCTCCTCCACTTAAATTCGCCTCGTCCTTGACATGTAAGCTTTATAACCTTACCTTCCCCCTTAGAATTTTATTTAATCGATCTTTGAACGGGGGTGGGTAGTATCTCCGTTTCGCCTCCTTGCTCCCATGACGAAACTCATTTTCCACCACATGATAGTAGATGACCGTCCTCAACGGTATAAGCTCATTTTAATCCTTTCTAATCTCGCGTTCCTCTTTAAAATGTGGTGGGTAGGTGCTCCTCCTTTCCGCTTTACTCTCGTGGTGTGGCACCTTGTTTTCGTAGCACATGTTGATCATTTTTTGTAGTGGAGGTAATTCTACAGCTCTATTGTCGTTGAAGATTTGTGGTGTAGATGGTGACATGTGGTTCATTTTTGGTAGTGGAGGTAATTCTACAGCTCTATTGTCGTTCAAGATTCATGGTGTAGATGGTGATTGGTGAACTTTTTGTGGCTGAGATTCAACTTCTATCTTATTGTGATCCTTTAATTCTTCAGTTGACCCATTAACCACTTCAGATATATCTTCTCTTTCAACCCAATCTTCTACTATTACCTCATCATATTCTTTCTTTGTAATTTCTATGACCTCGATCACCACCTCTTCTTGTTTGCGTTCTATATCTTGATCATGTGCATACACCATATGAATATCAATTTCTGTGTTAACTTCTAAGAATTGCGTTGCTACTCCTTCTTCCACTATGCTAACAAGATTCTCAACCATATGGTGGTCTCCTTTTATAATTGGCACGGTGGTCATATTACTATCAATATTATTTTATTTCAATACCTCCTCCTCAACTACTTCTTCCGGTTGATCTCTTCCATCCCTCGGGGGAGTGAAATCTTCATAAGCCTTACTACCACTTTCGGCTAAGTTACGAGAGTTGTTTCGGGCAACCATTTCGTCTATTATCTGTTGTATGAATGCATGGTTGGCTCTGCTTTCCTCTTCTCTTGCCATACTTTCCTCGCCTAGGCGCTTGACTCTAGCAAATGTCTCATGTAGTGTCTCTTGCTGATAGTGATGAGGTGGATAGTGTTGAATGTTTTCAACCCACTGTTTGTTCCATCCTTGCTCTTGCTGATAGTGATATGATGATTGTTGTTGATTATTCTCAACCCAATGGTTCTTCCATGCTTGCTCTTGCGGGCATTAATAAGGTTGTTGGTAGAAGTTACTACCCCATTATTGTTGTCCCGAAGAGTCTTTCCAATAGTCAAATGAACCGAGATTTGGGTAATGTCCACTATACATCTTTAATTTAATCTCTTGATCATTACCTGAATATAAGAATCTGTAACAGAAAACGCAAACAAAAACCAAGCGTAAAACTGAAAAATAAATAAACAATTAAAATTACTTATGGATTAAACACCGGGGTCACACCCTGCAATCCCCGGCAGCGGCGCCAAAAACTTGGTAGATCTGGGGTGTTATAAAATTATGTACTGAAAAAAAAGTAACCACAATACCGCAAGTGCACGGTTGTCCAACTAATACTCCGATAAATCAGGTTTCATTCTCAGGGATTGGACTGGTCTAACACAAGTGTTCAATGAATAAGTAGTAGTAATTGCAATTACAGAAAATAAAAGATAAAAGATATTTGTTTTGTTTCGAGTTATTAAACTACTAGACAAAAAGAAACAAATTACTGAAAATAAATACTAAAAGATTAAGACACAGATAACTTGAGTCTCACTAGGGAATCGCCTAAATTACGTAATTAATGCTTTCGTTAAGGGCAGAATTGATATTTCTATATTAGTCGAGTTTCTAATATCTCCTAGCCCCCTGTCGGGTGGACCTAGGAGCTATCCTAAAGTGCTATAAACCCCTGTATGGGAGAATATGCCTCTTTGGATGTGAAGTATTTACCTCTTTGGCTATGTAATTAGTTAAGCATGTCGGTCAATAACAGACATTACATGGATATTACCTAAGTCTGTAATCAAACCCCCCCTGTCGGATGATCACTACGCCACTAAAGTGAATAGCCCAATTACTATAACTTATTTCTAATTAGCTAGGTCTGAAATAGTAAATAAGAACAAAATAATATCCAATATAAAATACCCAATTCAAATTAAAGTAGAAACTAATCCCAAATTGAAATACATTAATTAAATAAATTAAGTATCATCCCATTACACGATTCTCAAGTAATTGAAGAATTAGCTCATATTAAAAGTAAAAACAAAAAGTTAATAATATACATGTTCCTAATAAAATAAATAAAATAAAAACCTAGATAGAGGAATTGACTTGAGATGTTGTTGGAGGAAAAGGATTCTCCAGCTCCCGCTCTTGCTTCCGCCTCTTGACGCTCTCTCTAAGGATGATTTACTCTGAAGGTTTTATGAGAGGTACTGGATAATGAGGTCTAAATGAGCTTATATAGTGCTCAAAATCTGATTAGGGCTTAGGTTAAGAGCAATAGGTCAAATTATAAAAAGCCCAAGCCCATCTTCTTCTTTAATTCCCGTAACTGGTGTACAACCCTTAGTAAAACAGCTGTAACATTTGCATATCAACTCTAAATGGGCTCATTTCAGTTGCAAAATCTTCCTAACTCAATAGGAAATCAAACTTATTCACGGCCCAAAGGCTGATTCCGCTCCTAAGTACCCCAAAAACAGCAATTAGTAATAGTCTTCCAAATCTGCAACTCCTCTAGTCAAGTTCTTAGGAATTCTTTTCTTACCTTTAGCTCCTCCACTTGATCTAGGACTTTAATTATCTCTTCTCCTACTTGTATTGGTTCTCCATAGAATCATGAACCTACTAACTTTGCACTAAAAAAAAAAAATTAACGCATAAAAGCTCTAGAAATGCAAATAGTCTAATTCCAGGGGGAGAAAGTGCAATATGATGAAATAATGATAAAATTCTAACACATAAGTCAAATATTCACCTAAAATGATGTCTCCTAAGGGCTAATATTTAAAACAAATAGGGAGACATCAGCTCTTCCTCTAGGGTTCACTACAAATTTATTATTGAAAGGGTTTAAAAAACTACACGATCTCACATCATTACATTTAATTCTAGATTCCAGAAGGCAGAGAAAAGAAATATCAAACTTCGAATTCAGAGACTTTACTAATTTTCTTGTCACAAGTGCTTTCGCTCCCTGACAATTCCACACCATAATATTTTCCATCATTGGCGGCCGCTTTCACCCCGGGCTAGCCGACACCCCTTATTTTGTTACGAATGAAGGGTTCCTTCACAGGCGAAGCTTGGGTACTACCATCATCCTCCGTATCCTCACTCGAAATATAATCACCCCTAAGATGCCCATCACAATTAGTCGCACAAAAATAGTAGTATTGTTCATTCTCCATACCGTTTTCGATAACCTCGTTAGGGCCCACATACATTTACATACTCGAACTCCACAAATTAATCTTTAATTTCGCCATAGCTAACAAGGAGTTCATCCAAAAAATTACTAGCTTCCACGATCCTTTTTCCTAAGTTATTCACATCCTCGAGACAAATCTTCTTCATGCTAGGGCTTTTTACTACCCCACTTGGTGCGATTTTCCTCTTCAAATCCCCTGGCCAAGTAAATCTCTCCACATTATTATTAACCCTCATTCTTGGAGTCCTCTTGTAATTTCTTTGTATAAACTCCTCATCTTGGTGAATGTGGTGACTAATATGAATAGATTGGAGTTGGAGGAGAAATCATCAGGCTTGGAATCCTCATTAAAATCCTCATTAACTTCCATAATGCCTTTACCTTTGTCCCTCAACTTCACTCTCCCTTAATCAACATTATTCATGTCACCACTGAAATTAGTATTATATCCTACAATTGAACTTCCAATCCCCATAGGTCTTTGATTCTGACTTTGATCACAAATAACCACTCCTCCTTTGTTAAAAGGCATCATGAACGCACTATCGAGTCCAACAACCGAAGCCTCATCACCTTTCGTTTCAGCATTGGAGAACACGACACCATAGAACCGTTCCACCTCCGCTTCTCTTGCAGTATGGATCTCATTAACTGTTTGATGACTAATAATGATAGTATCACCGAAATCACCCATTTCATTTTGTATAATGTTGAACAAAACGGGGTATTTGTTTTTGCAGAATTCAACAGCTTCGCTATCAGGATTGAGGGAATTGATAAGCTCCCAAAAAAAATCGTATTTTCCCTTTTTCCTTTTAAAAGATTTTGTTCCGTCTTTAGGGTTTGAACTGCTTCCTTCCTTATTACCTAGAGTGATTGCTTGGCTTGAACTATCTCCCAAATTAATTCCCGTAATGACATGATCTTTCCCACCAAAACCGTCATTATTTTCATCATCACTGTCATTATTATTGTTCCTCCTGAACGGGAAAAACCTTATTAATTCATCAAATACACCCCCAACGATCCTTTCTCCTAATTGTGTGAAACAATTTGTCATCACTTCTAATAGTTGTTTCCCTATTCCAGTTGAAAAAGAGATATGAATCATCACTCCACTTAGGGCGAACCATGCCTTCAGTACAGGCTCTTTTATTATTCCCTATATACCCACAATTATAGCAAAAGAAACCAAGGTTTTCATACCTAAATGCTACCCGCGCAGCACCATCTTGCTGCTCAACAAAAATGTCAGTTTTGATCGATTCCAAAGAGTTGAACTTAATCCTGAATCTCATAAAATTAATGACCATTGCATCATTTGCTGGATAGTCAATCTCTTCAATGCTGCCAATGTAGTATCCCAAAGTTTCTATAGTGTCAATCGTATTTTGTGAGCTCGCTAATCCGTATACCCTCACCCATGCGTAGTAGTTGACTAGATCAAGTTGATTAAACTCCATTTGATTCTCCTACTTGCACAGTAAAACATGCATGGACTGAACAAGACAAGGGCGTAAAACCATAGTCTCTCCGCCTCCTCAGCATATTTAATGGTGATTTTAAAAGTGTTGATGGCCAGTTCTTCAAATAAGATTCGAAAATAAACTCCCCAAGAATCTAGAATAGCTTTTCGAAATACACCTAGGGGAAAGCTTCTAGTCGATAACACCTTTGAGACGAAAACAAACTCATCAATTCGGGTTCTGATATCTTTAAAAAACATGCTTAATGGGGACATTTAAAATACTCTATACTCAACACAACCCTTTTTTACTTTTACTGAAAGCAGTAAACACATAACACACAAATTGGGATGAGGCAACGAACCCCACCCCAAACTCAAAAATGAGTCGTGTCCCCACGACTCAAAAAGTCTCAATAAAGAAAATAAACTACTATACATTACTAAATAAGAAAAGGATTGGGAAACATATCTCAATCAACACTAGGCTGGTCACATGGAGTCTCAGGTTGTGGTTCTTAATTCTTCTTCATCAAGGTGTAAAGATCATTAATTGTTGCGTTCATCTTGAATAAAGTGTCATTCATTACCTCGAACTCTTTTATCATATTTCTCAAAGTCTTCACCAATCCCACTTGTGTCTCTTCCAAACTTTTTACTTTTTCGATAACATCATTATCTTTGGGAGTTTTCTTCTTTCTTTATGGAGGTCTTGCGCCATTATATTCTCCAAAGGGCTTATCCAACTATGTACCCACCTTCTTGGACTCTTTATGAATATTCGCAATGGCAACCGTAGTGATGTTATCTCCGAACTCAAGTTGTTCCTCTTCTTTGTTTCCACGTGGCACTTGTGCTTTCTTACATATCGACGTAATTAAACACGGAAACTTAAGGTTGCATTGCCCAATAGGAGATTTTGCATAAACTATTATGAAGTCATAGATCACCGAGCTACATCTATTTCTTTCTTTTCAATTATGCATTTAATAAAGATGAGTTTCTCACGTGATACCTCGGAGGTGTGGGAATTACCAAAGAAGGAAGGAATGATGAAACGGGACCATACTCTCGCGCGTGGTAGCAATTTAGTACAAAGGACCATACCTTGATATCTCTGGCCTTCGGGAATGGGCTTGACCCCATAAATTAAAACCTGTTTGTAAAGTGAATCCCATTGGAAAGCCGGATCATTAAGATCTTCATGGTATTGGCATGTACCTTTTAAGTTTGGTAATTTAAGTACTTCACAAATGCGCTCAACTGAGAAGGGAATAATATTCTTACGGACTTCAATTGAATTACCTCCTGCACATACCAACTCTTCATAAAATTCACGAACTAAAGGTGGAAGGTATAACAATTCTCTCTCTCTAAACTCCTTCCAACCCAACTCGTCACAAACTACCGCGTAATATTTGAATTCACCGTTCATAATATCCTCCGCAAACCCTTTTTCAAAACCGAAAGTCAACTTAACAAACCGGTCACAAACTTGTTATTTCCAACTCATGAATGGCTTCTTAGGTTTAGGTTTCACTTCCATGGTTATCCTTCTCACAGATCGTTGTTCAGTAACTGGTTCACTCACAATTGGTTCTTCAACTTCTTTTGATTTCAAGTTTGGCTTTTTAGGAGTACCCTTACTTGGGTTTTCTTTCCTCTTCGTAGTATTCTTAACTTCTCCAACCTTAAGCTTAGAACTCGAATACGGAATCTAATTAGCTTTGTCTGAAATGGACCTAGGAGTATTTCTAGTCCTGGATACTTCTTGTCTTACGATTGTAGCACAAAGAATCTGTTCTGTTCGTCATCTCAATGAACCCCAAACTCAAAACTTCAAAAATTCGAAAACTAGAGAAATTTTTTAAACTTTGATGTTTTGAGGATATAGAAAGAAGGTTTGTGGTGTTATATGAGATGGTTAATGATTATGTTATGTTTTAGAAGAAGTTTAATGGGTACGATTTAAGCTTTGATGAAGAAGGATATAGGATTAAGGTGAAGGTTTCTTGGTGTTTGGATGTTTTAATGATGTATTGCAGGTAGTTAATGAGTTTTGGTTCGTATATAATAATGTCTTGCGCGAGAGGCTAGGTTGAAAAGGGAAGATATTTGGTTTTCTTAAGGTTTAGGTTAAAAACTCGCAGCGCGGGCCGGCATACCGAGCTTCTGACCGGCATACCAGTGAACCTTCTGTTCCTTTTCTTCTACACACACAAACTTGCGTCCATGAATTAATTTTAACTGATTTTTGCCGAGAGCTGACCGGCAATGCCGATGAGCAAACCGGCTAGCCGGCTGCGCGAATGCATTTTCTCGCTGACGCATATAATAGCTGCGTGTAGGTGCGTTCGATACAGTAACCAGCTCTAACAAAAATCTAGGAACGACATACTGGTCGTGCGAATCAAATCTCGCTGACGTAAATAATAGCTACGTCCAATAATTAAATTAAATGCCACTTCACTTAGAGCTCATCGGTATACCGGCGGTAGGGCCGGCTAGCCGGTGCAGCTAGTTTAATTTAACCAATATTGGACGTAGATTTCTCCCTTTCAAACCCGTTTGACCCCAAACTCAAGGATTAAAATACTCGCAAGAATCATAAAACTCCAACCTTTCTCATTTCTCAAATTATACACCAATAAGTTACTCCAATTTACAATAAGAATTTAAAGACATGAAAACAATAAACTAATATACAATTGAAATGGCTTTTGTTTAACTTCGTTAAGCTCGACGTGTTACCTCTCGCACTTATTCAGCTTAAGGAAGTACATGACTTCCCTAGGATGTGGATCTTCTGTGCAATTAGTATCCTCGCCTCCATGATGAATCTTCAACCGATGCCCATTCACCATGAAGGTGCGTTGTTCAGTTGGGTGTTCAGTTTCTATAGCTCCATGAGGCGTGACTTTGGTCAATACAAATGGACCAGACCACTTTGATCTCCACTAACCCGGATAATTACTGAACTTGGAGTTATACTTGAGGACCATTTGTCCAACCTTAAATTTCTTTTCACGAATGCGATTATAATGCCATTTCTCCGTGTTTTCTTTATAAAGTCTAGCATTCTCATAGCCATGAAATCAAAAATCATCGAGTTCATTCAGTTTCACTATACGATTCTCACCGGCTAGAGTAGAATCCATGTTCAACTCCGCTATCGCCCAATATGCACCTAACTAAAGCTCAAGAGGTAAGTCACATGCCTTACCATATACTATGTAATACGGAGATGCACCAACGGGTGTCTTGAACGCAGTACGGTATGCCCACAACGCATCATCTAATTTCGTTGACCAATCCTTCTGTATGGGTCCCACAGTCTTCTCTAGAACAGATTTAATCTCTTGATTAGAGACCTCATCGTGACCATTTGCTTATGGATGATAAGCAGTAGATACACGGTGTCTCACCCAATACTTCTCGAATACAACCTTCCAGGATTTTAATCAAAAAATGAGTACCTCCATCACTAATAGTAACTCTAGACGTACCATGTCTCGTTAAGATATGTGATTTCAAGAACTTTATCACCACTTATGAATTATTCGTTGGTAGAGCTACAACCTTTACCCATTTAGACACGTAATAAACAGCTAATAGGATGCATTGATTTCCATTAGATGGTACAAAGGGACCCATGAAATCAATACCCCATACATCAAATATCTCAACTTCAAGAACTTTATTACATGGCATCTCATCTCTCTTATATATATTACCGGTAAATTGGCATATGTGACATTCTTTAACATATGAATGACGATATTTATGTAAAGTAGGCCAATTAAATCTTGATTAAAGTACCTTTGCAGCTATACGGTCAACTTTGAAATGTCCTCCATAGGGTGAATCATGACAACTTGCAACTACCGCACGAACTTCACCTTCATGTATGCATCTTCTCACCATATGATCACTACATGTTTTGTAGAGGAAAGGATCCTCCCAAAACAATTGGTTTGCACGGCGAATTAATCTCTACCTCTCTTGTGGGTTAGCTCCTTCAAGAAAAGAACCAATCACAATAAAATTTGCGATATCTGCATACAAAGGAGTACAAGTTGTGTGTATCAAAAAATAAACTTTCATCAGGAAACTCTTCTTTGACCAACTCTGGTCCACTATTAACCTCTGAACCATCAAGACGCGACAAATGATCTGTAACCTGATTCCTACAAACCTTTCGACCTCGAATTTATAAGTTAAACTCTTGTAACAACAATACCCATCTAATTAAACTCGGCTTCGCATCTTTCTTCTCCATAAGGTATTTGATCGCGGAATGACCCGTATACGCAACAATTTTCGCCCCAAGAAGATAGGAACGAAATTTGTCAAATGCATACACAACAGCTAATAATTCCTTCTCGGTTACGGTACAATTAATTTGAGCACTTGTGAAGGTCTTGCTAGCATAGTAAATGGAATGAAATACCTTCTCTTTTCTCTTACCCAAAACAGCACCCATAGCAAGATTACTAGCATCACACATAACTTCAAACGAAATATTCCAATTAGGAGGAATGACAATCGGTGCAGAAATGAGTTTCTCCTTTGATTTCCTTGAATGCCACCATGCAAGATTCATAATAAGGAATTTGGTGTCCTTCTCGAGTAAGTTACACAACGTCTTAGCAATTTTAGAGAAATCTTTGATGAAAAGACGATAGAACCCAGAAAGATCCAAGAAACTTCTCACCCCTTGAACATAAGTGGGAGGTGGAAAAGTCTTGATTACCTCAAACTTCACACGATCAACCTCCAAGCCTGAACTCGGAACCTTGTGCCCCAACACTATTTCCTCACGAACCATGAAGTGATGTTTTCCCCAATTTAAAACCAAGTCACATCCTTGCATCTTATTAACACCTTTTCAAGATTCCACAAACAATCATCAAAGTTATCACCAAAAACAGAAAAGTCATCCATAAATACCTCAAGGAATTGATCAATCATGTCCGAGAAGATTGCCATCATGCATCTCTGGAAAGTAGCAGGTGTGTTACATAGTCCAAATGGCATCCTTCGAAAGGAAAATGTACCAAAAGGACATGTAAAAGTCATTTTATGTTGGTCTTTTGGATCTACACATATTTGATTATAAACTGAGTACCTATCAAGAAAACAATAGTACTCTCTTCCGGCTAGTTTGTCCAACATCCGCTTTATGAACGAAAGAGGAAAATGATATTTTCTGGTGGCCTTGTTCAACTTACAATAATCCATACACACTCTCCCAGCAACTAAGTTTCTTGAGGGTATGGCTTCATTCTGATCATCCGGGATAGTAGTGATACCATCCTTCTTTAGTACGAATTGTACTGGGCTAACCCACTTACTACCAGCTATGGGAAAGATGATTCCCACATCTAGTAGCTTGATTACTTCTTTCTTTACCACCTGCCGCATAACTGGCATCTACCTCCTTTGTCCTTCAACTGAGCGTACACTGTCATCTTCCAAAATAATTTTGTGTTGGCAATGGTAGGACTAATACCTTTTATATCATCAATAGTCCATCCAATTGCCTCTTTATTAGCTCGTAGTACACGCAACAGTTTATCTTCTTGAGGACCTGCTAAAGTAGCTGAAACAATAACATGTATAGTATTTATTGGTACCTAAATAAGCATACCTCAAGTGTAACAGAAGCGCATTCTCTTCTAATTGTTGAGGAGACTCGGTAGAAGGTTTATTTTGAGGTATAATCTCCCCGATTCTCTCACTGGTTCATAGGCTAGACGCCTATACTTTATATTTTCATAATTTAGAGTTGCCACTATTTCGGTAAGTTCTTCCATCATCTCCGGTAAGTCAAGTGTTAGGGAAGCCTACAAGATATCATCAAAAGTCCCTCTTGTGTGACTTGATCAATTGCATCTACCTGGGAACATTCCTCCTTGGAATCCGGAAACTTCATTGCCCTAAACACGTTGAACTTTACCTCCTCGTCTTCAAAATGCATGATTAATTCTTCGTTTTCTACATCAATAAGAGTACGCCCCGTGGCTAGGAATGGTCTTCCCGAAATAATAAGGACATTCCTATCCGCGTTGTAGTCAGGTATAACAAAATCAACAGGAAAAATTAAACTACCTGCCTTGATGAGTACATCTTCTATTCTTCCCTCTAGATGTGCAAGGGATCTATCAGCCATTTGCAAGACCATAGAGGCCGTTCTTGAGTTCCCTATCTTCAACTTATCAAACCGATTTAGGCATGATATTAATACTCGCACCCAAATCAAAGAAAGCTTTCCCATGGCACTCATCCCCAATAGAAATAGGAATAGTAAAACTCTAAGAATCAAGAAATTTAGGTGGTAACTTACTTTGGAATATTGCACTACATTCTTCAGGCAAACCTATCATTTCATTCTCAAGATAAAGGAGTTTGTTGGTGATAGCTCTTTTCAAGAATTTCACATATTTTGGTACATCTTTGATAGAATCTAAGAATGGCACATTACTTTTGAGCTTTCTCACCAAATTCATGAATCTCTGATATTCATCCATATCTCCTTTCTTCTGAACTCTTGAGGGGAAAGGTGGAGGCAGCCGATTCTCTTCCACAACAACATCTTTCTTCTTTGGCTTGTTCAGAATTTTCTCAACTTCCTCCTCAACTACTTCTGGTTCACCTTCTTTCTCCACCACATCCTTTACCGTTTTCGTCTTCACAGTTGTTTCTTTTTCTTTCATAACAGGAAAAGGTGGTGGTGGTAGCTTCTCAACGCTTTTGAGCGCTATAGCATTACAATCTTCTCTTTGCTTCGGATTTTCAGTGTCACTTGGGAGTTTCCCTTGTGGATGCTGATTTAGTTGCTTCGCCATCCGAGCTACTTGATTTTCTAACATTTTAAACGCTGCGTAAAAATCTTGTTGATCTTGTTGCGCTTTTTGAAGAGCGATTAATGTTTGTAAAGTTTGTTGAATATCAAATGCACCTTCTTGAGGTTGAGTAGGTAGAGCTTTCTGATTCATAGTATCAGTATAGGTAGCTTGAGGAGGTTGTCTCTAGGCCTTATTTTTGTAAATTTATCCCCCTTGGTAGTTATTTTGTGGTCTTTGTTGAAAGTTGTTTCCTTGGGTCATGGTTGATATGTATAAGTCAGATTTGTGGCCTTGTTTGGATTCGAATATTGGAAACTCGGGTGGTTTCTGTTTGGCTGATAACCTTGACCACCTGAATTATAGTTCCCTCGGTTTGGAAAAAAACATCACAGATTCTGGGTTACTTTGACAATTCTCCCAATCATGATCCTGTACACCACAATTTGAACATCCATATATTTCTTGTGTAACATTCACATCAGCTCTTCTACCTGAAAAACCTTCTTTAACAGCTAAAGTGAATTGTTTCAACTATTGCTCAAGTGTGTTCTTCAATTTATACTCTAACGAAGAGAATTTCTCATCAATTCCAGCACTATTATCTTTATGACTTTTACCTCGGGTAGGTGTTTTCACGGTACTCCAACACATCTCATTCTTCACTGTTCTATTCAATATTATTTTGGTATTAGCTGGTAGTACCTGTAAAAATCCTCCACCGCATAGTAAGTCTAGATATTTTCTTGAATGTGCTTCAAGGCCTTTAAAGAATATTGGCATATGTTGCTCTTCTGAAAGACCATGATCTAGAACTCTTCTCACAGTTATTTGGAATCTTGTCCAACAAGTTCCGAGTCCACTCACCTTGTTCTTGTTCGAATGATGTCAACTCGATTTGTGCGTTCAATCTCATATTCCTCGGATAGTAATGGTCAAAGAACAATGTTTGTATCTCATCTTAATTATTGATTAGACCTTGTTGTTGTTGATCATGCCATTCACTCGCTGCGTCTATTACAAAAAATCTGAAATTTGCAAAGTACATATGTTCTCTTGTCACACCTTGCGTTACATACGCGTCACATATTTGCATTAACTTATATACTGCACAAATTGGGTCTTCTCCAGACACTCCTCGAAAACTTCCGAAGTCTCGGAATTGGTTTAGCATATAGGGATCAGGTCTGTATCTTGCAACATTAATATATGGAGGGCCAACACCAGTAGTAAGAGTGCGATATGAAATTTGTTCAAGACCTTGCACGAACCAAGGATCATAACAAATAGAGGTTGAGCTTTCCCTCCAGGTGGAGGGGAAATTTCATGATTCTGATTATTTTGAACTTGAGGAATTGGAGGATTACGGATTATTGGGTTTCCCATATTATCCTATTTTACTTGAAGATCATTAATATTGTTGTTGTTTACGGCCATTTCCTTTTCTCTTGCTAGTCTTTCTTCCTTCTCTCTTTTGTTTTTAACTTGGAATAATATCTCAGGATTTGAGAGCATTGCACTACACTTGTAAAAACTGAGAAAGACAAAACAAAACAAAAAGCATAAAATTAAAAGATAAAATAACAATTAAACTACTTAAGGATTAACACTAGGGTCACACGCTATCGTCCTGGGCAACGGCACCAAAAACGTGGCATCTCATGGTGTGATAAAATCACCACCCTTAAAGAGAGAGACACTAACCGCAAGTGTACGGGTCGTCCCAAGTAATACGTAAATCATACGGATTTCGTTCTCAGGGACAGATAGTTATGTCTATGGTGATTATCAAATAAGTAGGATTAATTGTAAATAACGAAATGGAAATAAATATATTCTTCCTTATCTCTTTATAATTGATTTGGCATCTAATTAATTTTCATATATCTTTAAATTCTCACATTAACACACAAAATAAACCAAATATGCTCTAAAATAATAATTCATCAAATTAAGACAAGGAATAGAAAAATATCGAAATACGAATAAAAATATAATATTAAATACTCAAATACACCTAATATGATGTCTCTAACCTAGATTAATTCATCACAAATAGGGAGACATCAAGATGTAACAAAAGGTCAAAATTTAGCTGCAACAAATGTAGTGCAAGAAGCACAAGGTTGTCCACAGTGTGAGGTACCAAATTATACATGGGAAAAGTGTGAAGGAAATCCAGCATCTGTATACTTCATATCTAACCGAGGGAAATCAAGGTAATTATCAACCTCGTCCCCAGAACAACACTTACCAACCTAGGTAATCAGAATTTTAATAGACCGGCTCCTCCACATCAATCAACCCATGATGCTTATACCGATACTATAGTTTAGAGGGCTTTACCACAACATTCTCAAAAAAGAGTAGTGTCAAAAAAGAGATTACAAACTTTCATGGTTCTAGTTAAAAACAATATTCATTCATAAAATGAGAAGTTCAGAGAAGAAGAGGCCACGATTCAGATCTTGGGCACACAAGCAGACCAATTAAAAAAAGTTTTAACTAAAATTATGGAAGCAAGAGACTTGAAGGCCATTAAAGGAGGTGATGACAATGTTGGGTTCGAAACTTTTAAGGTGATTTTACTTGAAATATAAAAGTAGGAGGAAGTACCGCATGCTACAGAAATTGTCGTGGAAGTTCCATAAATTGAAGAAGAACCAATCAAGTCTAGCCCCGAATTATGAGGATCCCGATTCTTCCAAAGAATCTGATTTTGTAAATATTCTCAACGACATGCAAGAAGAGATTAGATCGGTTATTGAGATACAAGCTAGGAGAGAAAAAGAGAAAGATGAAGAAGCCTCAAAAGAGAAGAAAGAATAAGTTGCACCTACTGTGCAAGAAGAGAAAGAAGAAGAAAAGGTGGGCGCACCACCAATTGATCAAACAATGTCACCATCCATTCCCAATAAAATCCAAGGGTTGACATTGAACTCAAGACATTTGTAGAGGCGTATAGTCCAGTAAATATCACCGCACATATGCTTGAGATTGCGCATAAAGGGCTTACACCACAACAAGTATTTACGCAAGTTATTCCAGAGAAAGAAGCAGGTGTAGAAGCCAGTAAAGAGACCTTGGCTCATATCGAAAGAATCTCGAGAAGAGTTGAAAAATATTTACCTCTTAAGCTCAAAGATCCAGGATGCGTCAATCTTCCTATTCAAATTAGTGGTATTCTCAAGGTGAAAGCCATGTGTGATGTGGGTTCGAGTGTGAATATTATGCCCAAGTCCGTGTTCGATAGGCTTGTAATCAAGAAGGTGGAAATATATCTCGTGAACTTACAATTTGCGAATAGCTTAGTAACAAATACATGGGGAACAATGGAAACATTCATATCAAAACAGGTAACATCACCATCCCTATTGACATTTTAATCGTTGATTATGATGTAGATAAGCATGTCTCAATTATACTTGGAAGGACATTCTTGGCCACAAGTCAAAGAATCATCAACTTCCAAGAGGGAGCAGTTACCCTTCATGCTAAAAACGTATCCGAGACAATCTATGTCTAGGGTTGCAAACTACAAAGTCCCTAAAAAATTCCACGCAAATCTTGTGGATACTATTCAAGGAGTGAGTTTGGGGTCGGCCTTGAAGTTGTGTGGAAAGCCCGAAACCAGAGAATAGGCCATGAAGTCACAAAGATTCGTGGATGGGACCATTCATCATCACAGAAGTTGCTTCAGCAAAGTGATAGAAATTAGGCCCAAGAGGGGTATCAAACGGAGATTAGTAGACGCTCATAGTCTTGCTCGTTGTTTGGGAGGCTATATACTAAAATCTTGATAGAGGTAACACGTTTAACTTTGAAAGACGTTAAACAAAAGTGTTTTACGGGAGACAACCAGCAACTTTTATGTTTTTATGTCCTTAGTTTATGTTTAGATTACTTATTTTTAGTAGATATTGCAGTATTGAGAATGGTACTAGTGTTTTTTATGTGCAGGTACTTAAGAAATCTAGTTAGGGAGCAGAAACGCGAAAAATAGGAGAAAAACAGAATGTATCTGCGATGCACTACAACCCCAAAAAGCGTCACAACGGTTGGAGGAATCAGGTTTAACGCCGAAGCAAAGATGCCATCCAGAGCTTTTGTGCGGTATACCGCACGGGTACTCCGTTGCACCACACGAAGAAAACCGTAACACGGTCCAGCAAGAGAGAACTGTATCGTCACTTGCGCTAGACCATGACGATCGGTGCACCGCGCGACAAAAAACCGCGACAACGATATCCAAAAGCAGGGTCCTTGCCGAGACTTGGTGGTCCTTTGTGTGTTCTAAATAAATGCAAATAATAATCGAACCACAACCGCAAGTGTACGGTTGTCCCAAGTAGTATAACTGATAATACAGATTCGTTCCAAGGACGGGATGGTTGACTACAATGCTTATATATTAATGATTGATGCACTTATGAAAGCATATAAAAGTAATATGTTTGTTTGGTTTTGTATTAATGCTAAATAAATGAAAGACAATTATTAAAATGCAAATAAAAGCTAAGACTTAAGTAAAATGATGTAAAACGCAATATGAGAAGTAGCATTTGAGAACGCAAGGATCCTCCCAATCTTATTTCCTAACTTATGTTGTTTAAGGGCTAAATTGGTCAATTTACAATGGTCGGGATTCTAAATTCCCTGTACCCCCGTCAGGGTGGACTATAAGGCGATCCTAGAGTGTCACTAGTCCCGTCAGGGTAAATATGATCCACTTTTGGATGTTTAAGTTTTATTACCTCATTGGCCCTAGAATTAGCTAAGTTCGTCAGAATCAATAGCTTCTATCCTAGATTGAATAAATGGTTCTGTATCTAAACCCTCAGTCAGGATGATCCAATTGCCACTAATTGGAATAGCTTAAATACTAACACTTGTTCCTAGTTCATGACGCTAAAAACAGTAAAATAATCTCAATTTATTGAAAAGAGTAAAAGCCCTAATCTAGTTTAATTTAACAGAAACCCAAATTCAACATTCGTTATTCAATAAAATTGGGATTCACCCATTGTTTGTTCTCAAGCACTATGAATTGTTTAGCTCATATTAAAAAGAAAAACTAAATTAAAATAGATGGAATTCATAACTGATTACAAATAAAAGATAAAAGAAACCTAATTTCCGGAATTGGAATGACTGAGAACGGAGCTATAGACCCACTCCAGCTCTAGCAGCTTCTTCTTCCTTCCTTCTGTTGCTTCTCTCTGATGTTTTTAATTGTAAAGAATGAATTGTGTGAAAAATAGAAGTCCAGACCTCCTTTTAAAAGCATAAAAACGGATTAGGGCTTGAACCCGAAAATAAAACACTAATTAAATGTCCAAACCCAATTTCTAAGCCCAAAATCCCGTAACTGCTGATACACCTTCACTAAAACGGCGTTTCCCGATGCGTTATGACTCCGATTGACCTCATTCCAGTTGCTAAAGTTCCGTAACTCGATAAGGAATGATTTCTCTTCAAAGGTCAGCGGCTAAATTATCGCTTAAGCACCTCGAAATCAGCAATCTATGGCCTGGAAAATGGATTTTCAGCTCTAAAAATAATATCTTCGGGATTTATCTTCAAGTCTTGACTCTAATTCACGATCTTTGACTTTCTCCTCAGATTCCTCTCCTAGCTAACATCTAAAACCTGTAAACTTTTCACTAAAAATACCAATATTACGCGCAAAAGTTTAATAAATTAAAAATACTAGAAATAAAAAGGAAATTCCGGATTATTGCATATTAAGTCCAAAAGTCTATCAAATTATTTAAATAAACACAAAAAATGATGTCTCCCAAGGGTCGAAAATAAGAACAATTAGGGAGACATCAAGACCCCCAACTCAAACCTTTGTCGTCTTGACAAAGTAAAACAAAACAAAGGGGTAGAAGTAAACGTATAAACAAGTAGAAGCTAGCAAATAAACCCTAAAGTAATTCTCAAAATAAATCTCATATAGCAACTCTAGAAATTAATATACACATACATCTAAAATGCAACATCAAACATAAATAATCTCAATCATAAAATTAAAGTAGCAATGCTTGAAGGTTACACTTGTACTCATCTCTGTATGATGGCTATAGGGTGGTCATTAATCCTAACTCGCTTTGAACGCTCCACCTAGTATATTCCCTATTAACAGAATCATAAATTCACTATGCACTTAGGAATCACGAGGTCTTTACGGTTATAATAATGGCTTAAGGACGGGTGTGGATGTATATTTGGTAAATTTGAAGTGAGCTTTTGGCTCTCTCCTCACTTACCATCAACAGTGTCCTCGAGCTTGAGTTAACGCTCAAAAAGATGTTCTCACTCACCCATATACGCAACAATTTAGCGTCCCATGTCCACCCACTATAAACAAGATGATTTTCAGAAAAATTCCCCTTTTCCGGATGTTTTATTCATTCATACTTTTCTTTTTATTTTCTTTTCTCTTTTTCTCTTTTTTTTTGTACAGAAGCAAACCGGGTTCCGGTTCCTACTGTATGGATTTTTTCATTTTTTCATTTTTTTTTCTTTTTCACTTTTTTCTCATTCCCGGCAAAGGGTTACAATTATAAATCATCTGCAATTGTGCTACAATACAAAGCACATCAATCCCAACCCAATAAATTCCCCATAAGTGGACCCACCACCCCAAACTCAAGCTCGAGACATGTCTCAGGATTGTGATTCAAGTGCGGGTCATATGGTCATGCCTAATAATCTAAGGGATAATGGCTTATATCGTGGCTACAAAGAAAAAGGCTAAAGGCTCAAAGTGGGCTAAGACGGATAATAATTAATACAAGGGATAGAAGGCTAAAAAGGCACAAATGGCTAACAAAGAACTGCCCCTATCATTTTCCTAAGTACATAGCTTGTCTTTAGTTCATATCTAGGTGGGTTCTCTACTAATTAGGATTTCACGTTCTACACACCAAACATATTCCTTGAGTACAAGCTTACTTCATTTGCATTGTTCATTAATTTTTCCTATTAATTACCTATGTTTGCATGCAATTCTAAATGCGTTTTATATCACTCCCTAAAGTCCACTATTTACTATCATAGATTCATCAAAAGTATACTTAAAGGGACATTTAAAATCTTCTACAGTCAAACGGAACTCCGAAAATTATATTATTGAAAGCAAATAAAACAAATAACACATAAAAACTGGGATGAGGCAACGAACCCCACCCCAAACTCAAAAATGAGTCGTGTCCCCACGACTCGAAAAGACTCAAAGCAATAAAATAATCGACACTAAATGAGAAGGGATAGAAAACGTATATTAACCAGCGCGAGGCTGGTTGTCGGTGTTGTGTCCCTGAACTTTATCTCGCGTCTAGACATCGTAAGTTGTGCTTTGAACAAATAAAGTTCAACTTGTTTGTAACGTTTCCCAAAATAGCGCACCTCGTATCCTGATTCTCTTCCAACACCTTAATTTTCGATTCCAACCCATCATCGGATCATTTGCTTCCTCACTTTCAGGTTCCTCGATCACTTCCCTCTTCTTAGGATTAGCTTTAATTTTTAACCTTTTCAGTCTAGTGTTTGCAACGCGAATTAGGAATCTCAATAGCTTGTTCTTGAACAGTACCAAAAGTGTTTCTGTTTCTTGGAGAATTCCTTCGATAAGTACACATGAAAACGGTTCTGATCAGCATCTCTTTCCACCCCAAACTCAAAACTTCAAAAAGTGAGAAGCTAAGGCTTAGAACTTTGATGTTTTGAGGCTTAAGACTTGAAGATTATGGTGGAATATGAGATGGGTAAAGGCTAATTGATGTGTGGGAAGAGGGAGTTGGATTTTAGTTGAAGATTGAATGAAGAACAATCGGAGGAAAGTGGGAATTTTATCGTATTTTGGATGGCAGATGAGTTGATTTCGTGTTTTTGTGGTGAAAGAGAGTAAGATTTGAGGATTGTGTGGTTGTTGATGATGATGTTCAGGAAATTCTGGGTTTTGGGAGTGTTTTTGGAGGCTGGGTTGAAGAAGGAGGTAAAAATCTAGGGCTAAAAAGCTTCAAACGGCCCTATCACAGATGCAAACCGGGTTCCCGGTTTCGAAAATCTGGGTTTCCGGTTCCGCGTCGCTGTGACGGCGTGGAAAAAAATAAAAATACTCTTTTTTTTTTCTTTTTTTTTTTACCTCGAGACGCACCAAAACGCTGGACCCCAAGACGTAGGGTCAGAACTTCTACTCGCCGAAACCGGGTTCCCGGTTTTGTGGAATGCGGGTACCCGGATTTTGTCGATGGCGCGAGTCAAAACGCACCAAAATGCAGCTACTCAAAACGCCGGGTCAGAAAATTTCACAAGTTACAGCTCCGAAACCGGGTACCCGGTTTTGCCAAATGCGGGTTCCCGGTTTTGTGTCGATGGCGCGAGTTGAAACGCAGCAAAACGCAATCACCAAGACGCTGGGTCAGAAATTTCCAGAAGTTACAGCACCACAACCGGGTTCCCGGTTTCGAAAAACCGGGTACCCGGTTCCGACGCTGTGTCGTGAACCAAGACGCCAAGTGTTGCGTTGAAAAGGTTGGTACCAGCTCCAAAACCGGGTTCCCAGTTTCTCCTGGACATCCAACCTATTTTTCTCCTATTTTCGCCTTATCGACCCCAAACTCGTGACCTTTTTACCCCTGAAATCATCAAAAACAACTACCCTTCCTCATTTCTTAATAATAAACACTAAAATTACGAAACTCAAACTAATCTAAATTGCAAAAATTTAAAAAAACTCAGCTAATATACAAAGAATTGGCTTTTGTTTAACGTCATTAAGCTCGACGGGTTACCTCATTCATTAGTCATTGACATAACCTCCCCAGCAGTGAGTGAGGTTGTCAATATTCGCAACTCGAAATTTGCATCCCTTAGCTTTTATTCCTACTAGTTTATCTGAGATAACCTTCGCGACCATGAATGGTCCTAGCCAAGAACTTTTTGATTCACGTACCTTTGGATGGGGGTTTGGTTTCTTCATAGCTACTTCTTCACCTACCTTGAACCCCTTTTTCTTTCTTTCTTTCTTAGGTTCTTTTGGAACCTTCGTGGCACGTGCTTTTTCTTTCTTCTTCGCATGATTTAGTTGTGGATTTTTAGGGTATGGAGGAGCTTTAATTGGTGGTTTCTTTCGTAGCTCTTTCTCCTCCACCCCTAAAGTGTCCACAACATTAATTGGCTCTTTTCTTACCGGTTCCATTACATCTACACGAAAACATTCTTCCTTGGAATCCGGAAACTTCATAGGTCTAAACACATTAAACTTCATCTCCTCGTCTTGGATTCTCATAATCATTTCTCCGTTCTCTACATCAATCAAAGTACGCCCCGTGGCTAGGAATGGTCTTCCCAAAATAATGGGGACATTCCTATCCGCGTCGTAATCAAGTATAACGAAATCAGCGGGAAAAATTAACGTACCTGCCTTAACGAGGACATCTTCGATTCGGCCTTCCGGATGTGCAAGAGATCGATCCGCCATTTGCAAGACCATAGAAGTGGGTCTTGCTTCGATATTAAGCTTATCCAAGATCGATTTGGGCATAAGATTTATGCTTGCACCCAAATCACATAGTGCCTTACCTTTCCATTCTTCTCCAATCGATATCGGAATTGTGAAACTCCCAGGATCAACTAACTTTGGAGGTAGCTTACTCTGACAAATGGCACTACATTCTTCGAGAAGACCAATCATCTCATTATCACAATATGGCCGTTTGTTGGTGAGGGCTCTCTTCAGAAACTTAGCATACTTGGGTACATCTCGAATAGCTTCTAGCAACGGAATATTTATGCTAAGACCTCTTATTTTGTTAAAGAATTTTTGATACTCAGCCATATCACCCTTCTTTTGAACTCTTGATGGAAATGGTGGAGGAGGACGGTTTATTATGGTGTCATCTTTCTTTTTCGGAATTTCATTAGACCTCTCCACTTCTTCCACTTCAACTTCTTTATCTTCATTCACCACCTCTTTTTCTTTTCTAACTTCTTTTTCTTTCATAAACGGGAAAGGAGGTGGAGGAAGGTTCTTACCACTTCTGAGAGTAATAGCTTTACAGTCTTCGATTTGGATTGGATTCTCAGTATCGCTAGGGAGTTGCCCTTGTGGACGTTGATTCAGCTGTTTATTTATCTGATTCATCTGATTCTGTAATAACTTCATGTTTGCTTCAGATGCTTGTTGACGTTCCATGGCTTGTTTCTGAAGAGCAATTAAACTTTCTACGGTTTTCTGAAGGGTAACTACACCTTCTTGTTGATAGGCAGGTAAGGCTTTCTGATTCATTGTGTCGTCGTAATTGTCTTGAGGAGCTTGTCTCTGAACATAATTTTGATTCTGTCCTCCTTGATAATTGTTGTGTGGTCTTGGATTGTAGTTGTTACCTTTGGGGATGTGGCTGATACGCATATGTAGGATTTGCTGCCCCATTAGGATTTGAATATTGAAACCCCGGATGGTTTCTGTTAGGCTGATATCCATTACCACTCGAATTAAAGTTACCTCTATTGGACACAAACATCACGGATTCTTGGTTATTCGGACAACTTTCCTCATCATGATCATCTACTCTGTAAATCGAACACATATAAACCTCTTGTGCAGCATGCGCAGCTACTTTCTTACCCGAAAATCCTTCTTTTACAGCTAAAGTAAGCTGCTTCAATTGTTGCTCTATAGTATTCTGAATCTTATTCTCAAGCGTAGCAAACTTTTCTTCCATATCAACATTATTCACTCCCTTAACTGGTGTTCTTACTGAATTCCACCCAACTTCATTCTTGACTGTTCTCTCTAAAATAATCTTAGCATGAGCGGGTTGAACTTGAAGAAAACCTGCACCACATAGCGTATCCAATTTCTCTCTCGAATTCCCATCAAGGCCTCTATAAAAGATTTTTAGATGTTGTTGTTCTGAAAAGCCATGATTGGGGACTCTACGTAAACACATCTGAAATCTTGTCCAACTCTTACCCAAAGTCTCATCATATTCTTGACGGAAATGCGTCAATTCTAATTCCGCATCTAACCTCATGTTACTTGGGTAATACCTGTCAAAGAAAGCAATCTCTAATTGGTCCCAGTTTGTTATCTTCGTAGGATCTTGCGTATCGTGCCATTCACTCGCTCCATCAATAACATAGAATTTAAAAGCAGCAAAATACATCTGTTCCCTCGAAACTCCTTGTGTGATATAAGAATCACATATCTGTTTAAACTTCTGTACTGCTCTAAGCGGATCTTCTGATGGTCTACCACGAAAATTTCCAAAATTTTGGAATTGAGCTAACATACCCGAATCAGGACGGAATCTCGGAACATCTATATCTGGAGCACCTACTCCTATAGCAGGAGCACGGAATGGAACTTCTGGAGGACCATTAGTAAACCACGGATCTTGATTCATCACTATCTGAACTTGAGGGTTAGGAATCACTGGTGGAATTGGAGGAATAGCGCCTGGAGCCAAAGGTTGGCCATTTGCGCCTAGTTGACCTTGTTGATTACCTTGTTGATTCTGAAGATTGATATTCTCCATTCTGTTAACTAACTCTTCGACTTCTAAAGCTTCTCGTTCCCTTCTTCTCTTGTTAGCAAGTCTGATCGACGATTCTGGATTACTAAGGATCGGAGGTGTTGGCTCTAGATCCTTGAATAGTCTTCTTCGCATACACCAAACCTAAAAACCTGAAAAAGCTAACAAACAAAAAGCGTAAAACTGATAAAATAAAATAAATGCACTATCACTAAAGGATAAACACCGTGGTCACACGCTACCGTCCCCGGCAGCGGCGCCAAAAACTTGGTGGTCCTTTGTGTGTTCTAAATAAATGCAAATAATAATCGAACCACAACCGCAAGTGTACGGTTGTCCCAAGTAGTATAACTGATAATACATATTCGTTCCAAGGACAGGATGGTTGACTACAATGCTTATCTATTAATGATTGATGCACTTATGAAAGCAAATAAAAGTAATATGTTTGTTTGGTTTTGTATTAATGCTAAATAAATGAAAGACAATTATTAAAATGCAAATAAAAGCTAAGACGCAAGTAAAATGATGTAAAACGCAATATGAGAAGTAGCACTTGAGAACGCAAGGATCCTCCCAATCTTATTTCCTAACTTATGTTGTTTAAGGGCTAAATTGGTCAATTACAATGGTCGGGATTCTCAATTCCCTATACTCTTGTCAAGGTGGACTATAAGGCGATCCTAGAGTGTCACTAGTCCCGTCAGGGTAAATATGATCCACTTTTGGATGTTTAAGTTTTATTACCTCATTGGCCCTAGAATTAGCTAAGTTCGTCAGAATCAATAGCTTCTATCCTAGATTGAATAAATGGTTCTGTATCTAAACCCTTCGTCAGGATGATCCAATTGCCACTAATTGGAATAGCTTAAATACTAACACATGTTCCTAGTTCATGACGCTAAAAACAGTAAAATAATCTCAATTTCTTGAAAAGAGTAAAAGCCCTAATCTAGTTTAATTTAACAGAAACCCAAATTCAACATTCGTTATTCAATAAAATTGGGATTCACCCATTGTTTGTTCTCAAGCACTATGAATTGTTTAGCTCATATTAAAAAGAAAAACTAAATTAAAATAAATGGAATTCATAACTGATTACAAATAAAAGATAAAAGAAACCTAATTTCCGGAATTGGAATGACTGAGAACGGAGCTATAGACCCACTCCAGCTCTAGCAGCTTCTTCTTCCTTCCTTCTGTTGCTTCTCTCTGATGTTTTTAATTGTAAAGAATGAATTGTGTGAAAAATAGAAGTCCAGACCTCCTTTTATAAGCATAAAAACGGATTAGGGCTTGGACCAGAAAATAAAACAATAATTAAATGTCCAAGCCCAATTTCTAAGCCCAAAATCCCGTAACTGCTGATACACCTTCACTAAAACGGCTTTTCCCGATGCGTTATGACTCCGATTGACCTCATTCCAGTTGCTAAAGTTCCGTAACTCGAGAAGGAATGATTTCTCTTCAAAGGTCAGCGGCTAAATCATCGCTTAAGCACCTCGAAATCAGCAATCTATGGCCTGGAAAATGGATTTTCAGCTCTAAAAATAATATCTTCGGAATTTATCTTCAAGTCTTGACTCTAATTCACGATCTTTGACTTTCTCCTCGGATTCCTCTCCTAGCTAACATCTAAAACCTGTAAACTTTTCACTAAAAATACCAATATTACGCGCAAAAGTTTAATAAATTAAAAATGCTAGAAATAAAAAGAAAATTCCGGATTATTGCATATTAAGTCCAAAAGTCTATCAAATTAATTAAATAAACACAAAAAATGATGTCTCCCAAGGGTCGAAAATAAGAACAATTAGGGAGACATCAAGACTCCATAACCTAAACATTTCATCAAGACCGTGGCACAGGGTCCAATAACAGTTACCTGCGGTACACCGCACCTCACCCACGGCGCGCCGTCAGAGAAAGGGTGTAAAGAGAAGGTTAGTTTATACCTACGAAAATCAAAACCTTAAGCCTCTCTTTCTTTTTTAAATCTCTCCCAACTCCATTAAAGCTTCTACAAACCTTCACCTTACATCAAAACACTATCCAATCACCATAAATTCACATCCAAACCCTTTCCCACATCATTATAAAAAAATATTCAACTACACAAATCGAATCAAAACACCTAGAATCGAAGAATCAAAACCCAAAATTACCAAATCTTATCCAACAATTTCTTAAACACATACCAATCAAGAAAGAGTTCATCCTACCCGCATAGAGATTCATCATACTTACACCTTTCCTAACCCAAACAACACTTGTCAACCAACAATCAAAGGGTAAAAATTTCAAGAGTGTTAAAAGCTTTGAGTTGGAGGACAATTGAGATGACAAAAAGAACAGAAATATTATCTACTGTTAGGGAGATGAAGAAGAATCAAAATAAGGTATTGGGTACCTATTGAGAAGAATAAAATTAAGAAAAGTTCAAGTTCTAGTATGAATAAAAAGGCTAAAACAGGTCAAGAAAATAGAGGAAAGCTAGCTGTGGTACATTCAAAGAGTAAAAAGATTACAATTTCAAGAAGAAGATACCACAACCTCTACAAATCGAGATCCCTATGCCCGAGATGAATGAAGCTGCAAAGGCCGTGCTAGCTTCCGCAAAAACATATTTTACCAGACTTGCCCTTTGCTCATGAGAGAGTTTTCGAAAAAGAAGTTGGAGAAGGTGATTATAAGAGATTTCTAGGGATGGGAGATAGATTGGGTTGGTCTACATTCATGATAAGGCGTTCAAGTTTATGTGTGGAGTTAGCTTTCGAGTTCTATTTAGGCCTATTTAGCCGATATAGTGAAGGTCGTGTTACAATTAGAGGAAAGTTAGTTACTTTTACAGTTGAAGAGATTCGAAACCACTTCAAGTTTAAGAAATTGGTTGGACCATGTAAGTTTAGAGAAGCGGTGGAAAATATCAAGACTCTCGATTGGAATCAAATTTTTGAGAATGTATTAGATGAAGAAAAAGTGAAAGCACACAAGCGAGAATTGAAGGCACCATGGCCTTACAAATATCTTCAAGCGGATACTAGAGTTCGACACAATTTTCTCACACCAAATGCCTTTGGAAACACGCGAAACTTTGGATGTAACTAAGAGAAACACCATCTTTTTGAATTGTGTTTTAAGAGGGGAAGAAGTAGATGTGGCACAATTGATCTTTGAGGAGGTGATGCGATTTTCGGTCTCTCCACTTCTGTTATTTAATGTGAAATATCCTACTATGATGATGTGCCTAGTATGAAAATCCAATGTGATTCCGGGTGAAGAAGAGAAACTAATGTATAAAGTAAGAAACAATATCGACAATACTTGGATCAAGATAATTTTGAGAGGAGTTGAAATTAAGAAGCCTCGACAAGAATAATCAAATGAAGAGGAACTTATTTGGTGAGAAAGGATGGAGGAGCGATTAAATAAAGTTGAATCAGCTCAAACTTTCTTGACCGATGATGTGGCACAAATAAATGCTAATCAAGTGCACAATATGTCAGTCTTTGAGAAATTAAAGCGCGGCATAGCTAAAGATCCAATAAATCCTATCTTAGATGCTGATAAAGCGAGGCAATAGCCTTAAGAGTATATTCTCTTTCTTCCTTACCATTTCTTTATATGTAATATTTTCTTGTTTTTAATTTCTTTATTGAGTCTTTTTCGAGTCGTGGGGACACGCCTCATTTTTGAGTTGGGGTGTGGGGACTCGTTGTTTCTCATCTCCATTTTTATCTTATTTTCTGGTTTTGGGAGAAATTAAAACTTTTTGATACATGGGAAGAGATGTAGAGTGTGTTTAATATCTTGAAAGCATAAACTTAGTAAGTTAATGATAGAAAGTAGGATGTTTATGATCTGTTTTATTTTGTATGCTTTGAGTATGAACATGAAACACACATTGATAGTAAAGTGAAAAATTTTAAGCAATGCGGTAGAGGTATGTTTGATCTTAGGTCGCCTTGAAAGGTGTATAGGTCATGAGATCCGAGCTAGTTGATAAACCCATTTGATGAACGTGCTAAAGGTAAGAGAATGACGAAACTGCATAGTTTAGAAAGTGATTAAGGAGGTTCTTTGATAAGCCCCTTGTTGCCTTTTAGTTTGCTATCCATTAATTTTATATATATATATATATATATATATATATATATATATATATATATATATATATATATATATATATATATATATATATATATCTAAGGGGGTATAAAGAAGGGTTTGGATCGATTCTCAGCTAAAAATATGTCACGGACAATGCTCCAGATCATTTTGTTACTTAAAAAATTAAATACTTCCTAATTTACCCTTGGTATATATATAACCTTTTATAAAAAAAATCTAAAAACACTCACCTCTCTCTCTCTCTCTCTCTCTCTCTCTCTCTTTCTCTCTCTCTCTCTCTCTCTCTCTCTCTCTCTCTCTCTCTCTCTCTCTCTCGGTTCAATGTTTTTCTCTTTGTTAAACGATTCAGTTCATTTCACAATACGCAGAAACAAACACTTCTTACCTCCACCCTAGGTTACACGGGAGCGGGTGCGGGTGCGGGGAAGCGATGCGATGCGATTCGGGGATTCGGCAACTCCAAAAAAGCCGATTCGGGGATTCGGCAACATATTTAATTTTTATTTTAAATATATATATATATCTATATATTTAAACTAAAAAATTATAGAATAACAATTCACAATGTTATAAAATAGAACGCTTCAATTGAAATAAAACAAACAAATTTACTAAAAATATATTTAAACAATCTAAATATATGACTAAAAATATATTTAAACAATCTGCCTTCTGATCGACCTTCTATAGCGATTAGTAAGGACGACTGTTGGTATTCACGGCTTTGTTTTTTTGTTTTCAAAAAAGGTAAATAATATGTTTAATAAGGGTTTAGTTATATAAAGTTGTAAATATTCACTCTAACCCCTTAAACTTTATAAATTTATAAATTAGACCTTTAAAAAAAAGGCTGATTCCAAAAAGAATCCTTGCACAGGAAGCGCCGCTTCCGAAATCGGTCAAAGCTTCCGAATTCGTTGACTCAAGGATTCGCGAATCCGAGCGAATCCGAGGAGAATCACTTCCGTTTCCGTATCCGATTCGGGATTCGTCACTGTTTTGAAGAATCCGTGCAACACAGCCTCCACCGCAACTCAGCCTCACTTCCACCGTGGACAACATCTCAGCCTCACCTCCTCGCTATCACAGCCTCACTACAGAACCTCGCCTCCATCTCCTCGCCTCAACCAAAATAGAAATCTCACGGTCTCACCAATACTCGGCACCTCACCATCGTCGGTTTAAAGCTAGCTCTGATATGAGTTCCAGTGACAAATGATTTGTCCGCCTCAATTTGATCGATTGATCGAAGGCTCTATCTGATTTCAGCCTCATCTCACCTGAGAAGAAGCTGATGATATTATTGTATGCGTTTTAATTTCGATTCCTTTTTATTAAAATTACTTAGCAATAATGGCTTTAAATTGTCGTTGTTTGGTTACATTTTAAGGAAAATCAATTTGAAATAGATATTTCATCAGTTCCAGTTTTAGTTCCAATTCCACACTTCGCAGTAAAGACCTAATTCGTAACGTGGTCAAGTTGTTCGATGAAATGACTCTTCCAATTAGTTTTTATATTTTTGTTAAATTTTAATTGATTCATGGTCAATCAGTATCTTCATTTTTATAAGTTTATTTTTCATACTAATTCCAGGCTGAGGCAGATGAACCAGCAGGAAAGTGCACTCATTAACTACTGATAAATATAGTGAACAACCATGCAGTTATCTCAAAAAAATTCCTGATCTGCAGGTAAAAATTCATGTTTTTTCAACAGAGCATTACTCAAATTTGTATAAAGAGTTCTATGAATTTGTTAACAGCTTTGCTTTAAACTTTTGGAATGCCTTTTGAAAGACTTTCCTGATGCACTTATCTCACTGGTATATTTTGAGCCATCATAATATAGGAATTTATGGGGAAATTTTTGCATAATATAGGGGCTGATAAGATGAAGTCTCTTTGTTTGAAGACGGGTTTTACGATTACAATTTCTAAAATTGGTTTGATTCCGAGAGTTGGATTTCTTTGGGTCGTATCGTTGATGGTGCTCTTTATTCGGGTCTTATGGTTGCTGCTTCTTTCATTTAATTGACCTGAGGTACTTTTGATTTTTGGCAAATTTTTTGCTTTTTGTGTTGCAAAATGTTTGTAAATTTGCTTAAAGTAGTCAATTTTCGAAGTTCTTGCTGATTATTTCGCACTAGGAGTAAAGTTTGTATACATTTTTCAGGTTTGTTGTTTACATGAAAGAGGTTTGTGTTCTCACACCCCCATTTTTTTGCATCAAACACCACTTTGGTGGCTTATTTCTTTGGCAGAGAGATATGGGACTCATTAGTAGGTTTAGTAGTAGTTGTAATTTTAGTTTGCCTCAGTTATATCTCACGATCTATAGCTGGATCATACGATAATAATAAGTCAATATTATGAGATTAGTGAATTAAGACAAGTTGTTGGCATGAGGATTTATTATTAAAATAATGGTATATATCATTACTCTTATTATGGTTAGTTGTGTTTTCCACATATGAAAGAGCATAGTCTTTTTACTTCATCGATATGTAACTAAGTAAGAAAGATTCAGTAGCTTCGTTGCTACTTGCCACTAAGAAACCATTATCCTGCAATTAATTAAAATAATATTAATTATATATTAGTGGATGGTGGGTCCTTGTGTGTTATAAAATTAAGAAATAAAAGCAAAGGAATAAAGGATCCACAGACTGCAAGTGTATGGGTCGTACCAAGTAATCGATAAGTAAAATCCGGATTATCGTCTCCACAGGGATTTAAGAAGTTATTCTAACCTTGTATTCAATATTAGAATAGATAGTTCTATTAATTAAAAATATATAACAAAGGAGTTTGTTTTCTAATTAACTAAATAAAATAAATACTAATAAAAAATAAATAATTATGCAAATAAGATAAGGAGTTGCAAGTATGAATCTATCCTATTGAATCTATGATTACTAAGAATAAGGGTGAATGGGAAATTTCACAATAGTCGGGAATCTATAATCTCCTAGCCCCCGTCAGGGTGGACCTAGAAGCTATCCTACGGTATTACAAACCCCGTCAGGGCGATTATAAGCTACTTTCAGATGAATACTATTTTACCTCTTTGGCTACGTGGTTAGTCAAGCCTGTCGGTCAAATAACGGATACCACGCGTCTATATTCTAAGTCTGTAATTAAACCCCCCGTCAAGGTGATCCATACGCCACTATATGGAATAGCCTAATTACTATGAGCTAAGTTTGATTCATGACTTCAAAATTAGTAATCAAAACAAGAATATAGTCAATGGAAATTAAGAACCAATTCAATTAAATACTAAATCCCAGATTCAAAGTAAAACAGAAAAACAATAATCAAAGGTTCATATAATTACAATCCTAAAGAGAAATTATGCATAAATAAACTTCTTGAATAAATAGCTTAGAAATACCTCATAGACAAAATAGATCTAATACTAAATTACCCAAAGAATAGAGATGGAGAAGTGTTGAATTGATGTAGTTAAGCTCTAGCTCTTGCTTCTTCCTCCTCTAGATCCTCTTGATTGCTTCTATGATGATTTATTTGTGTATATTAAGCTTATGCAGCCAAGGGATGATTTTCTAAGGTTTAGAGCTGGTATTTATAGGTGCTAGGTCGAATTACTTGGAGTGGAAGACAAGTCAAGGACTCTTTAATTCGTAACCCTAAAATCTAGGAAAGGTAAGATTCTGTTGCTGATTTGATTTGGTCATATCTTTTGCAATACTTACCCGTTTGAGGAGTTCCAATATATGAAACTGCTTGTCTCGGAAAGAGCTTTCCATTGGTGCAGACCACTCGTCCAGAATCCTATCCAATCATAAGTTATGGACTCATCTTTGAAACGTGGCTGGAATTTCAAATTCATAAGGCAGCCTTTTCTTTTCCTAGTTGAACTCTACTTCCTTCTATCTCCATATTTCTTCAAGATCTTCTTTCCTTATCTTCTTAGAATTGATTTAGCATCTAATTTATTTCCATATTATCTCTAAAGCTTCACATTAAATAAATAATTAAACCGCATATGCTTTATAAAAGAATAAATCAATAAATCAAGACTAGAAACAAGAAAGTGCAATTTAAATTCAGGAAACTCGACTAAGCACACTAGAAATATTCTAAGACTTTAATTCTCACTTCTCCTCCTTGGATTGGTTTTTCATGAAATTCATAAACCTACTAACTTTGCACTAAAAATAAGTAAATTAACGCACAAAAGCTCTATAAATGCAAATACTCTAATTCCAAGGGGAGAAAGTGTAATATTGCAATTTAAGCACTAAAGTCAATGTAAAAAGACCATTTTCATCCTAAAATGATGTCTCCTAAGGGCTTATATTTAGATCAAAAAGGGAGACATCAGTGGATAAATGACATTCTGATCTACTCTTTTAAGTCAAATGCGACACTACTTCAAGAACTCATAAACTTGATTTTGTTGTCTTTAGCAAGAAAATAATACCCACCAAACACATAACACTTGCCCTCTAAGAGATTACTTTATCGATCGAACCAAGGGATCAAAATAGATTCGAGTAAGTAAGTTGTGTTAAACACTGACGTTCAATATGGTGCCCAAATAAATTTTCAGAAGTTAGTTTCTATATATATTATTTGATGGGACCTAAAAATTAACAAAGTATCAATCCACCGATTTAGGGTTTTTAACACATGTTCTTTTCAAGAAAATATTGCATGGTATCTTGGGAACACTAGCTATATTATCCAGAAACAAATCTTGATGGTCGTGTCTTTGCAAAAGAGTAATTAAGTTAAATAGTGCTAAAGATCATAGCTTCAAGTCTTTGAACAAGTTAAGCTCGAAACATTAAAGAAAAAATCAGAAAGAGCGTCTATTGCCAAAGATCCCAAATACAATTTTTAATAATCTTTTTGACCAACAATTTCTCAAGTACTCGATCAATTGTTCCTGCTTGCTAGAGTTTCCTAATACACCTGCAAGGGGAAGTGGTAGTACACATGTTGTCTCAAGTCTCTTAGCGAAAACAGTCTTGGGTCTCAAACCTGAAAAAAGAAGCTAAGGACTATGATTTGAAATAATACAAACTATTTGTCAAGAGAATGAACTGCGATTGATCTTTTATTCTCGACTGATTTGTTTTAGAGAAAAAGATTAAATCAAAAAGATTAAATCAGTTTTGTCACTCACGACTACAAAAAATACTACCATCATATTGGTACTCACATTTCTTCTTAAAGATTTGTAATTTAATTTTTATCCCTCAGATTCCATTAAATTATGTTTAGGTGAAGTGGTTGAGGCCTTATTTTGGTGAGACCGCGAATGTTGGATGATAATCCATTCTCTGTATGCTACTATCGCATCCTACTTAGCGATAATAATATTAATTTTTTATGTATAAAATTTCATCTCTTATGTAATAATAATATTTTTTCCCGAATCTTGATCCATTCATTGACCTTATACTTATTTGGTTTGTAATCTAGAAGTGATTAAAATGTTAGAGAGTAGTTAGATGGATCTTTGTATACAAGTGAAGCTCGATGAACAATCTATAGCCTCCTTGTTAAACTAAGTGACGAACCTCTCCTTCGTGCATTGCATAGCTAATCCAGTCTTGAATTTGAGCCGTGCGGATCGTTTGTATAACAAGTGTACAGGTAATTTAGTTTGTAGATATTATTACATGAAATGTTTTGAGTAGTTGTTTTGAGTTTATTATATATATATATTCTACAATCTTCTTCCCACTGTGCTTAATTGACTTAGGCGTGTATTTAGAAACTTCCCTTTGTTTTTATCTTTATTGTATCGGGATGATACAACTTTGAGTTGGGGGTCTTGATGTCTCCCTATTTGTGATATAATAATCTAGGTCGGAGACATCATTTTAGGTGTATTATATTAATTAATTATGTATTTTTATCCGTTATTTGATAATTTCTTATTTCTTGTCTTGATTTGATGATTTATTACTTTTAGAGCATATTTGGTTTAATTTGTATGTTAATGTGAAGCTATTGAGGTTTATGGGATATAATTAGATTCCAAGTCAATTCAAAGAAGATAAGGAAAGAAAATATGGAATGAATCAAGAGAAAAAATAATGTAGAGATAAAATAGGAAAGGAAAAACTGCCAAGTAAATCTAAAATTTTGCAGCTACATATAGTAAAGTGAATATAACTTCAAATCGGCTACTAATTTGGATGATCCTTTAAAGTAGAAAAGATAGATCCTTCCGCTGCGGTCGTTTCGATATCTCGTGGAAGAAAATCGCACCAATAACGAAGGAGATAAGATCAAAACAGTGAGCAGTGTTAATCCTCTCCGATATTTTAGTAAACGAATTTAATTTGGAATAGGATTCCAATTACTTGTCTTCCACTCAAGATTTCGATCTAGGGTCTTCTTAACACCTATAAATACACCCTCTTATCATTTAAAACATGTCTTTGTCTAGTCCTTAAGTATAATTCATCATAGAAGTCATCAAGGGAAGCAAGTTGACAGTATCTATATTTATTTTAGTTTATTTCTTTCCATCATGAACTAAATTTCTCATAGCTCGGGTTTGCATATGTATAATCTTTGATATATATTTTCTTCTATCTAAATTTGTTTGGAAAAAACCTTTTGAAATCGATTCTAGCTTCCATTACAAGAAAACACCCCATACAATGACGATGTTAATGATTTTTCCTGATGAATACATAGCGTCATCTTAGATATTTATGAGGCTCTGTCAACCGTCATCTGAGCGTCATCTATGAATCCGTCATTATTTATCTATTTTATGACGCCAAAAATAATGGTCACTATTAAATATCTTTCTTGACGAATAAAATATCGTCATCTTAATGATAAATTAACGACGCCTCCTTCCTAGCCTCTTTATTAGCATATGGGTAACAATGACACTCATCTAGACCATCATGGTTTTGTCTGAACTTTTTATGACGATTTTCATGTCACCGTTGGATACAAGATATCTTGACGATTTATATGTATCTGTCACCGTCTAGCAAAAATTTCAACGACGGTGACGACGATGTATAACGATGATTCATTTAAGAAATTTTTTGTTTCATTAACCGCTTTATTGACGGTTTAATGATAATAGTCACCAAAATATACGAGATATGAGGATGGTTAATATGATAAGTGTCACCACGTGATCTAATGTATGATGATAATTCGTGTGTAGTTGTCATTGCATGACAATCATTCATGACAAAATTTTATTATGAGCGTCACTTTTAATGTTATTTGTCATTATTATTAAAAAATATATAATTTTTGTATATATTATGTAAAATATAATAATGATAATAATAACAATTTAACATATCCTATAATTTTATGCATACTAAAATTTATTAATTTAATGGATGAGTCTCATATATCAAAGTACGTACCGAAAAAATAGAATGAGTTATAATAAAAACAAATAATAAAGACTAATTAGTTTATATCAATTTTGGACTCCAATTTTAAACAGATCTAAGAATCTATATTCATACGACAAACGAAGTCTTCTAAACGACTGAATTGATCTTTCATCATTTCCAACTCTTGTATTTTTTCATTATTGTCTAGCATCAATTCTTCAATTTTTTGATGTAGAATTTGATTTCCAGTCGTATTTTTAGTTCCACTTTTGCTATTTAAGCCAATTTCTTTAAAAAAGTGATCACATTTTGTTCACCATCAAAACCGTCCGAATCATCTACTCTATCTATATCTCTAATTTTCTGTACTCTTTTTTGTTTTCAGAGTTGCCTACAAAAGAATATAATATAATTGTAAAATAAATAATTTAAACAATCATAAATATAACTTAAAGGTACTAAAATGATTTTATAAACGTACCATAATTTTAGACACTTCATCATTATTCTCAACGGACTTTTTTATATGAGTCGCTTCATAAAATCCTATGAGACCAACAAAACCACCTGGCTCATCCTATAAAGATAGTGATTCAAAATAAATAAATGAACAGAAGAACTTAACTTATCACTTTGCATACTACATTGTCACAAATTTCAAAGAGAATATATAAAAAGTAACAAATAGCAAAAAAATATATATAGATGAAACTAAAAAATCAATGTGAATATCATGTTAATACTACTTGAAACAATTATATAAAAATATTATGAGTCGATGGGAAAGAAGGATGAAAAAATGATTTATATTGTTGCTACCTCCATTTTTTATCTCGAGGGAAAAATACAATAAATTTTTTTGATTGCTGCTTATATATTAAATATTCAAAAACTCTTTATTACCCGGTTCCGGTGAGGTTGTAGAGGACATCATTTGCGTATTATTTTGTAGATCGCGATCGTCACTTTTATTATCTTTTTCACAGTTACGAACAAGATTTTTCGCAACAGTATACAATGCTCTTTTGACTCTTCCCATAGTTACAAATTTTTTGAGACAATAAGACTAGTTCTAATTAAAAGTAATATTTTAAGTCAAAAATAAACTAAAGCGACTTATGTTTTACTATACGTATATATATATATATATATATATATATATATATATTACAATTTCTCATATATTGTGATTATTTATCTAATTACAAACACTATTTTTGTTAATTATATTATTATAGAAAATAAAAAGGCAAATTTTAAATTAGGTGGGAACCAAAAAACAGTAATCTAATTTCCCTCCATTTTTTTGGTCTATTCCCTCTATTTGAAATACTATATTTGTTCCTTTTTTTAAAGCATGATATTTTATAAAACTTTTACTTCAATGTCAAGAAAGCTGCCCTATGGAATATTTCGGCAAGTCAAAATGACAAATTGTTTGATCTGGATAACAAGACGGAGACACTAGTTTTGAGCAACATGCAAATAGCAACCCTTATTCGAGAATTTGTCTAGCGTGGAGTAAAGAGGTACGGAATGGTCGAGTACGCTCAATCAAGTTAGTATTGGGACAAATGATTTAGGAAAATATAGTCCATTTGGAAATTTATTTGTCAAAGACCTCTAACACTAAAGATCAAGATTTTCCTTTAGAAGGTTACCCTAAATTAAAGTAGAAAGTTGTATTGTAACTGAAAATTGGAAGTCCGATTGAGTGGTGTCAAAAATCTCTAACACTAAAGATCAATATAATTACACAAGTAGTGGAACTCTGGTGATTCTTTGAATGTTGGATTATGGAATTTTCTTCGGCCGAACCTAATATCCTAAAACAAGACAAAGTTCAAGAACCCGGGGAGGTGTGCCTCCAACAATCAATTGAGTATTGACATATGAAAATATAGTTCATTTGGAAATTTATTTGTCAAATACCTCTAACACTAAAGATCGAGACTTTCCTCAAGAAGGTTACCCTAAATTAAAGTAGAAAGTTTTGTAGTAACTGAGAACTGGAAGTCCAATTGAGTGGTGTCAAAGACCTCTAACACTAAATATCAAGATAAGTACACTTGTAGTGGAACTCCAGTAATTCTTTGGATGTTGGTCTATAGAATAGTCTCCGGCTGAGCCTAATATCCTAAAACTAGACAAAGTTCAAGAACACAGGGATCAATTGAGTGGGAAAAAAGTTTGGAAAGTAAAGGGTTGAAACTATGGTCAATATGTTAAGAATGGGTGCTATTTAGGATCAATGAATGAGTGGACTAGTAATGCCATTGATGGAGTAATGTGAATAGTGATTTACACTTTATAAAATTGAATAACTAATAGTTCTATTGTAAATAAGTATTAATAAAAGGATATTATATATCACTCCAATTTTTTAGATTTATCGATCTTAAAATAGTCGTTCTAATTTTTGACAGATATGGAAGAAAACTATTATTTCATGCCAAAAAATTATATAACCAGAATCGTTGAAAGATTTTCTGAACAAAAAAAGAAAAGAAAAGTAAATGTTAAAAAACAATGACACATAAAAATTAAAACCCATCTCTTCACATTCGCATTGGAACAAAAAACAAAAAGAAATATCTTCACATTCAGGTCTCACCTTCCCACCAAGCCGCTCTCCTTTACAAGAAAACTGTCGCCATTCGTGGACCAATATGACGTTGATGTTATGCCATGTCTTTGATTCGTTTATTTCTTGATCCTTTGGAAACTTTAGTGGCATGTTCTAAAGATCTTTCAACTTATAGTCTTGTTTCTTCTTTCCGGGGCAGAATGGACATTTATCACTTAATCTTGTCGGAATCTATAAACTTCATATAAAACTTTTATTTTCTATTCCCCATTCTTCAACTTTTTGTAGCATGAATCAGAGAACTCTTCTCATCTATACACTTCAAATTTATGCAGTAATATAATTTTTAATATTATACTTTTAAAAGAAAATGAAAAATAAGTATTAGAAAAAAGAATTAAGAAAAATTATAAATAAGAATTTCGGTGATGACTATGTATATTCGTCTTATTTAATATTTTTTAAAGACGGATTATAAAGAATAGTCTGAGAATTAGGGCCACGTTTGGTTCGTGAAAATAATTGGTATTTTCTGTTTTCATTTTCTATATTTTTCAAAATACTAATAAAAACGTGTTTGGTTAGAGAAAATGAAAACAGTTTTCATGAAAATTTAATGAAAACACTGCTATATTGAAGAACGTGAAATCGACGTTTTTCAAATTTTCTAAAAATTTTGATTAGAAAACGAAAATCATTTTCGAAAAATATATTCTAAAATCGAAAACAGAAAATATTTTCGCAAACCAAATAAGTAATTTTTTTTGTCAAACATTTTAAATATATAGATAGTAGAGAAACAAGAAAAGTTACAAAGGATTACAAAAAGATCACCCTATACCACTAGCAGAAAGGTCAAGGTGCAAAAGATTTGCTAACCGGGGAGGAGGAAAAGAACTCCAATCACCAAACAACTTGCCACTTAGCTTGTGTTTGGCAACCCAGTCAGCAACATGATTCCCTTTGCGACAAACAAAGGAGAAAATAGGTGGTGTCGCCTAAGGTGTTATAAAATAATGAATAAAATAAGTGCAATAAAACACCCTAGGCTAGCACGGTTCTGCAAGTATACAAGACGTATGCAAGTTTTAATGAATAAGTAAGATTCGTTCCTTAGAGACTACGGAGGTTAAGAAGAACTTATGCAAATATTCAAGTGCAGATATTGGAAGCTAGAACAAATAATACGCAAAGAAATAAACGAAAAGATATTTTTGGTTGATTTTAAATATTAAAATTAACTAAGAATTTAAAGATAGAAATTTAAATAAAAGAGAGAAACAAGTAGTATGAGAGTTTAGCTCGAGATATTAACAAGTAATCCCCACAAGTTTTGGTTATTCTATCATCTAATGGTGAATCAAGTAATATGAAATAATCAGGATTCTAAATTCTCATACCTTTGACCTTGAGAGTGACTAAGGGGGCTACAGACACACCATGAGGCAGCCTAAACCTAGAGCTATCAAGCGACACCAAGGTCCTTAGCAATTCAATTCCAAACATGGTGATAGTGGTGAAAACATACCCTAATGATTATCTAGTTAGGTTGATTTGTCAGGTCTAAACCTTATTCTAGACGTTATGTGGTGTTTCAATAATTAGACACCCAGCTAAGGTGATCATCTAACTACTATTAACGTAATCCTATACTCGTGCACTAGCAAGGAAGTCATTAAATCAAAACACGAAAAACAGGACATAAAACATGAATTCCAATTAAATACCGTGGTGTCCCAAATCAAATATAAAGACTAGGGTTCATACATATATGCTAAATCTCAAGCTAAAAGAAAATTAGTTTATACTAATTAAAGAAAAGAAAGAAAGTACAAATTTAAAGGTTGAAGAAGACATGATATGGTGTTCAGCTCCATCCAGACTTCCTCTCTTGTGTTGCAGCTTCCTCTTGGCTTTAGGGTTTGCCAAGGATGATTTTCTAATGATAAGAGGTTGTATTTATAGTGTATAGGAAGACCTAATTCGTTTTCTTGAAGGAGAAAGTAAGTAATGGACTCCTAGCCCAACTCAAATTCGTAATTTTAAAATATGGAATCAGCCCCGTTTTTGTTTTGGTCCTAACAGCTTCAATAATTATAAGTTTGACGCGTATGAGTAGTCTAAATTCATCGTCTCGGAAATATATTTAACTTTGCTCTTGACCGTTCTTCCAAATTCTTCACCGATTATGAGATATAAGACAATTTGTGATCGTGGGTGGTGAAATTCAGATTTATTTGGCAACTTTATATTTCCATACTTTAGCTTTTGTTTCCTTATCTTCAAATTCCATGTTTGTCCTCTTTCCTTTAGCTCTTAGAATTAACTTGGACTCTAATTAATTACCATATATCTTTTAAGTTTCACACTAAATAAATAATTAAACCCAATATGCTCTAAAAATAATATATATAATTAATTCAAGACACAAAATAGGAAAGTGTAATAAATCATGCGAAAATCGACCTATAAACTAATAAACACAACTAAAATGATGTCTCCCACTAGGATTAATTCATGACAAATAGGGAGACATCAATAGGATTACAGTTTTCTACAGTACCATAAATGGATCTAAAGACATTATTACAGTCAAATTTATTACAAAGGGATAAAGAGGTTAGAGATTCCATGAGAACTTTGGAGTCATTTTAAATGATAATAGAGCTATCCTGAACTCTCGGAGCCGTCTCACAACCCTATAAAATTCCTTGTGCTTCAGCTTCAAAATCGTTCCTTGCTTCAATAAGTTTAGAATCACCTCCAATAAGAGCACCAAAAGAGTCCCTGAAAACAAAGGCAATTGCACAACCAGGAGAAGTAAAAGAAGCATCAGTGTTAATTTTAAACTTATTAGCCGGGGGAGGGGACCAGATGCAGATAGGGGAATTGTTAGTAGTACTCAAATTGAAATTTGGAATATAGCTATTGACCCTATCATTACCATTACCTCTAATATTACTAAGTATAAATTGATTTCTATAGTTATTATTATCATCACTTTCTTTGTGATTTTCATTATTTTGCTTACTGTGATGTTCTTTATTATCCTTCAGCTTTTTATTATTTGCATAATTAGGAATTTTATTAGCTTTTTTGTATTCTTTCGAATTCTACAGAGCTAACTCAACTGCGAATAAAGGGTTAGGGCCAGTGCCTTCGAAAAATGAATTTGTTTCTACCCTTCCAGATATGCCAACAAAAGTAGCTAATAAATTCTGCATCACATTTATTAACATCAGAGCTGTCATTTATAGAATTAATAATAAAGGAGAACCAATCTCCAATTTTATCTGTACTAGAGTTCTTAGTTTTGAGAGTAAGAGGAGAAGCAAACCAGGCAGCTTTTGCCTAAGGACAGGAAAAAAAAAGTGCTCAATAGTTTCATCCTTATTATTGCACACTTTACAAGTTTTAATTTTGTTGCACTTCCTTTTGTAAAGATTGACCTCAGTAGGAAGTTGATCTTTGATGCATTTATACATAAAAATTATGACTTTAGGAATGCAGTTCAAATGCCAAATAATCTTCCAAATATTCGGGTTAATGTTATAAGAGGAGTTGGGGAAATTAGCATTTTTCGATTTTATACTAATTCCTTCTCGTTTTTTAACAAAGCAATAGCAGAGAAAATCATCACAATTAGGGTATAGCTTATCAAAACTTTGACTATCAGATTCATTTTCACAATCCATCTTGATATTATTCGGTCCGCTTTTATCAAACAAATAATATCCCAAATAGAATCATATGCAATGCTTAGGATCTCTTTATAAATCATACAAAAACCATATATATCAAAGATCCTATGGAAATAACATAAATAAGTATAATTTTTATTTAAATCACAGTCGATAGCAAAATGACTAAGATCATTGGCCAAGGACACCATAGAAGATTGGTGCATGTATATTGATCGGTCTTGAGATTAAAATTCTTCAAAGACCTTTTGTTAAGATTAAGAATGTATATGTAAGTTTTTGTACTGTATCTATGAATTCCTGTTAGGTGGCGGTCGACCACTTTCGAGCGTTTAGGAGATTAGTGGACATCTAGGTGGAGTTTAGACGTTTTCTTTGTTAGACGGTTTTGATTTTTATTTAAATATTTGTTTGAGTTTATATAATTTTTAAAATAGATTTATATAATTTTTTGTGTGAAAAATTACTTTCTTTAAATCTTTATATTAAAAAATAGATTCTTTTATTTTTTTAACTCCCAGGCCGCCCAGGCGGTTGCCTATATCTGCTAGGCACCGCCTAAACCCGTCTAAGACCTTTTGGGATCACCTGAAAACTACTTGGACCATTATTGGAAGTTATACAACCATCTAATGCATAGACGGCTACCTAGGACAATTTTTGGAACACTGATTCTTAATTTGATAAACTTTTTTTGAGATAATCTGAAGTAAGGTTCATGGTTGGTAGTTAGTTTAGGTAGTAGTTGGTGCAGATGTGAGGGAGGGGATACAATGAATAAGAAAAGTAAATAAAAAAGATGGTGTAGTACCCTCTTTTCTGGAGATTCAGTAGTAGCATTTTTACTAACTATTTTTTTAGTTTTAAAATATTTATTTACTTATTAAAATTGTAGTTTCAAAATATTTGTCTATTTAGTATTTTAAGATATTATTTCCTAATTTTTTTCATTATTACCTCTATTAAAAAATTAAAATTTATATTTCTAATACATATTTAATATATCAAGACACTTTATGAAGGGTAATTTTATAATATGAATTCTAATTATTATAATTTTTAATATGTGTGAAAAGCAGAGTGAACAAACATTTTGAAACGGAAGAAGTATAAATATATAATTAAAAATAAATCAAAAAGATTGTATAGCAAATTTTGATAATTCTTCAAGTCTAGCAATTGAAAAGCTTATTACAAACAACAAGTTTTTTGAAATTTACATGTGAAGGATAAGTCGCTTAATTTGTTAAAGAATCAATTACTTCAACTCAAAATAGTAAGATTCACGTGATTATCTAACAGATCAAAAGAACTCTTCCCTTCCTGATACACAGATTACGAATTTTCCCTACTATATTAAGGACTTTCTTGATTGCTATGTCAAATGCATCTTCAATAATCTCGAATTTTGATCTCGGGGATGCATACGTTACATTATGAATCAACGTGATAACCTTTTCGTGCATCGCTAAAACCCCACTCTTTAATTTCTGGAGCAATATCCTTTCAATGTTAGCCTTTCTATTTCGAGCATCATCCTCCGATATGAATACCGAATAATTAGTATAATCTTTTGAAAATGCCATACATATTGGTTTTATGTTGTCTTAGGATGAAAGAATACAGGAAAACACCCAGCTAATATTGCATCAAAAGTAGATTGCCTAGTAGGTGAATCCCCTAGAGGTTGTAAGAAAAATATATAGCTTTCAAACATTTTCATTATATGAATTGGTTTGTTACAATTAAGTGATTTAGAGTTACAATTCAGCAGTTTGAATTTCTTCTTGGATGCAATGCATTGCTGAATAATCATATTTCTGATAGAAGTTTGATACTGCAAACTAGGCGTTCCAACAAAAGAATACAAATATTACATTTTCAACCTCAGAACCTTATTTTGCCAATCAAATATTTCACTTTCACTTGAAGGGTGGAAATATGAAGGATAAGAAATTGCATATTCGTTATTGCTCTGAGGACCTGATTCAACAGTTAACATTGTCATATTTATTGCTCCAGGCAATGTCGTACGTTTATTCCCCAAATCGGTGTTTTTATCGGTTTGTCGCCTAAAATCCCAAGCAACTCTTTTAAGAACAAAAAATGATCTCTACCCGATATAAATTTCCATTCGCGCCTTTGAACAAGTCATTTTACCTGACTCAGCAGCGTCTTGTCTAGATTAAACTCGATTCTACAAATTATGTTATATGGAGAGCTAAAATGTAGGATGTACTCGAGGCTCATGGTTATCTCAACCATATCAACAGATTATATTCTCCTCTCGCCTCAACTGAGCCTGGTAATTCTACATGTCTTATCAAGGATCATTAATCAAAGGTTTCATTACATTCTTCAATGATTCCTTCTGTTTTAACACATATTGTTTGATTATATAGTGTGCATGATGATTGGAAAAAGCTTGAAGATCTAATTGTTAATCAATGTTGGACTCATGACCATGGTTTGAAAATGCGTCTCTGCAACATTCGTAAAGGTGATCGATCTATGAACAATTACCTTGCTGAGATTCAAAATATTTGTAATGGCTTAGAAACTGCAGCTTTAGCTCTTCCTCTCAAGGATATTATTATGTATACACTCAAACGCCTGCCTAGTGAATATAATCAGTTCAAGACAAGTATACGCATAACCGGTTCTCAAACATCCACACTCAGTTTTCACTCTTTAAGCAACCTTCTTTTCTCTGAGGAGTTGCATATGAAGATGACAGAGTCCTGTGATGTTTCAAAATCGTCTCGCACATCTCTGTTTTCTTCTTCTGGTAACTCTTATAATTATTCATCTCATGGTCGTGGGTATTCAAATCAAGGTCGAGGAAATTCATATCGTGGAAGAGGTCGTGGTTCATCTTCAAATCCTTCAATTTTGGATGCTCCTTCCTCTAATGTTCCTACCTGTCACATTTTTATGAACTTTGGTCGCTCCGCTTTAGATTGTTGGTTTCAGGATTTTGTTACCTATCCATAACCTAGAGCACAAAATAGAGTTTCTCTTGTTGCACAATCATCGAATTCAAATTCTTATGTCTTGAACTTTGGTACGTTAACTCTGGGGCCAATAGCCATGTCACACATGTTTGCTTCAATCCTCTACATCTTTTGTTAGTACAAGCTCAGTTTTTGTTGGTAATGTCCAACCAATAGACATTGCCAATATGGTCATAGAAATCATCATTATAACTTTTTTTTATCCTCCATTCTTCATGTGCCAAGTATATCTTCTAATTTACTCTATATCTCGCTTCACTCATGATAACTAGTGTTCAATTCTCTTTACTTCTACCTTAGTTTCAATTATTGATTCAATTACAAATGTACATTGTTTCATAGCCCCTAAAAAGATGTCCTTTATCCCATTCACTTTGGTGCATCTTCTGTGTCAACCTACTCTGATCCTTTTTCACCACCATTGTGTTTGTCTTCTACAATTGTGTCTTCTACTTCTGCTCTATGTTGTAAATCTCCCCGCCTAGGCGTCAACTCCCCCCTCAGCCGCTTACGCCTAGTTAAAATTCTAGGTGTTTTTGCCTAGTGCCTTAGTCGATGTGGAATAGGCGCCTAGCCCGTCTAAGCGTTGATTAATAGCAGAAAATGGCCGCCTAGGCGCCGATTAATAGAAAACATGCCTGCATAGGCCTTCTTGTTATTTTTCTTATTCTCGAGAATTATTTAATTCATTATAACTCAAGTTTTAGTGTTTTAAATATTTACTATAATGTTGTTAGATAAATTTTATGACTTAAATATTTGAAGTTGCTATAATTACTACATATATGTTACAAAATATAAAAAATTACAAAGTGGGATTCAAAACCATATAATTCCGCCTAGGCCCCATGTAATCCCGCCTAGGCTCTAGGACCCGGTCGACTGCCTAGGCCGCGAAACCGAGATCTACAGCATAGCTGCTGCTTAACTATGGCATTTCCATTTGGGACATCCTTCAACTCATGCTTTAATTTTGTTGTCTAGTGTTTTAAATACTAAATTATATTTTCATGGAGTTAAATATTCTGCTTGTTCTACTTCAAAGACCCATAAACTTCCTTTCCCCTTGTCTTTACATCGTGCTTTTGACTTAATTGATTAAGATGTATGGGTCCTACGGCCCCTCTTGAATCTTTATCTTAAGTATTACATTGTTTTTTTTGATGATTTTACCCATTATACTTGGATTTATCCTTTAAAATTAAAATTGCAAGAGTGTGATGTGTTTAAATCATTTTATAATATGATTTCAACACAATTTAATGCTCAACTTAAAGTTTTGCATTTTGATAATGGTGGTGAGTTTATGAGTCATGAATTTCTGTCTTTTCTTAAATCTAAGGGTGTAATTCATTAATCTTCATGTCCTCATACTCCTGAGAAAAATGGTTTTTTTGAAAAAACACAGACATCAGATAGAAACATCGCTTTCTCTGCTTGGTCATAGTCATCTCCTTACAAAATTTTGGGTAGAATCCTTGTATGTTGTAGTTTACCTTATCAACCTTTTACCTACACCAAATTTGTCTAATATGTCTCCATTTCAAATTCTCTATAATTCTATGTCTTCTTAATTACATCTCAAAGTTTTTGATTGTTTATGTTACCCATGCCTTAGGCCTTATGCCTCTCATAAGCGTACACCAAGGTCAGAAATCGGTGTCTTTCCGAGTTAATGCTCCTTTTCTAAAGGCTACAAATGTTATTCATTAAAATCTCACAAAAAATTTATTTCAAGACATGTTATTTCTTATGAACAAGTTTTTCCTTGTCATTCTTCATCTGATTCTTCTTCTCCTTCACTTGAACCTACTCCATCTACTTTTGTTGATTTGTTTCCACCGTTAATCAATCTTAATTCTTTATCTAATCCTCTTGATTTATTGATGTCTTGATAGACTTTCTATGATTTCTCTGATTTGTTTCTTGATTTATTGATTTATTTTGATAGACTTTTGGACTAAATATGCAATAATCCAATTTTCCTCTTTTATTTCTAGCATTTTTTATTTATTAAGCTTTTACGCGTAATATTGTGTATTTTAGTGAAACGTTTGTAGGTTTTGAATGCTAGCTAGAAGAGGAATCTGAGAAGAAAGTCAAAGATCGTGATATGGAGTCAAACCTTGAAGATAAATCCCGAAAAGAATTATATTTTGAAGCTGCAAATCTGGAAACAGGCCAAATATTGTTGATTTCGAGGCACTTATGAGTTGATTTAGCCGCTGACCTTTGAAGAGATTATGTTCCTTATCGAGTTACGGAAATTTATAAAGTGAGTTCAGGTCAATCGGAGGTATAACGAATCGGTTAGAGCTGTTTTAGTGAAGGTGGTGCAGCAGTTATAGGATTTTGGGCTAAGATAATGGACTTGGGCCTTTATGATTTCATTTAATTACTAACCTAAAGGCCTAGTCCGAATTTTGGAATATAAATAAGGGTTTTGACTTCTGTTTTTCACACAATTCACTTTTTACAAAAGAAAACATTAGAGAGAAGTCAAAGTAAGGAAGCATGAAGGCTAGAGAACTGGAGACTGTCTATATCTCCAACTCACAGCTAACTCAATTTCAGAATTAGGTTTTTCTTTAAAGTTCTTTCTGTAAAATAATATGAATTTGTCTTTTAATTTAGTATTTGTTTTTCCTTTAATAATGAGCTAAATCCTTTTAGTACTTGAGAATGCTTAATGGGTGAATCCTAAAAATATTGAATTTCGTATGTTTCAATTTGGGTTTTAATAAATTAAATCGAATTGGGTCTTTTACATTATTCTGTAATTTATGATTATTTACTGTTTTGGAGTAGCTAACTAAGAACAAGTGTTAGTATCTAGGCTATTCCACATATGTGGCGTGTGGATCATCTTGACAGAGGGTTTAGGTATTAATTACTCAATATAAGGTATAAACTATTTGACTTTAACGAGCGTAGTTAATCTTAGGGCCAATGAAGTAATTTAGCTTAATCATTCGAAAGTGGATCATATTTACCCTGACGGGACTAGTGACACTCTAGAATAGCTTTGTAGTCCACCCTGACGGGGGTACAAAGATTCTTGAATCCCGACCAATGTCAATTGACCAATTTGACCCTTAAACAACATATGATATGAAATAGAGTTAGGAGGATCCCTTGCGTTTCTCAAGTACTGCATGCTCATACTTGCGTCTTACCTTCATTTACTTGGTTTAGTTATTTATTTACATTTTCGCATTAGTCTTTCATCCTTAGAATTAATACAAACCAACCAATCAACTATTAAATCTTTTAATTGCTTTTATAAGTGCAACGATTCATTACTTGATAAGCATTGTAGTTAACCAAACCGTCCCTGAGAACGAATCTGTTATCACTATTATTACTTGGGACAACCGTACACTTGCAGTTGTGGTTCACTTACTTATTGCATTATTTTTAGAATACACAAAGGACCACCAAGTTTTTGGCGCCGCTTCCGGGGACGGTAGCGTGTGACCACGGTGTTTATCCTTTAGTGATAGTTGCATTTATTTTTACTTTTATCAGTTTTACACTTTTTGTTTGTTCATCTTTTTCAGGTTTTTAGGTTTCGTGTATGGGAAGGAGACTCTTTAAGGATCTAGATCCATCACCTCCGATCCTTAATAATCCAGAATCATTAATCAGACTTGCTAACAAGAGAAGAAGAGAACAAGAAGCTAGAGAAGTAGAAGAATTAGCGAATAGAATGAATAATATTAATCTTAATAAACAAGGGAACCCAGGAGTTCAGCTAGACAAAAATGGTCAGCCAATAGCGCCTCCAGGAATTCCTAATCTTCCGGTTCCACCTGTCATTCCAAACCCTCCAGTCCGAGTTCTAATAGCCGACCATGGTTTCTTACCGGTCTAGTAGATGAACCATTACTTGCCCCTCCTCTTGGGATTGGCCCAGCTGATATCGATGTTCCGAGATTCCATCCAGATTCGGGTATGCTAGCTCAATTTCAGAATTTCGAAAACTTTCCTGGCAAGCCCGGAGAAGACCCACTTCGCGCGGTATAAAAATTTATGCAGATTTGCGATTCATACATCACGCAAGGGGTAGGTAACGAGGGAACAAATGTATTATGCTACATTCAGATTTTTCTTAATAGATGGAGTGAGTGATTGGCACGATTCACAAGAACCAGGGAAAATTACGAATTGGGAGCAGTTACAGGCTGCATTTTTCGACAGATATTATCCGTCCAACATGAGGTTAGATGCTCAACTTGAGTTAACACATTTCAAACAAGAATATGATAAAGCGTTGGGTAGAAGTTGGTCGAGATTTAAGAAATTTTTACGAAGAGTCCCCAGTCATGACCTTTCAGAACAACAACAATTGAAAATTTTCTATAATGGTCTTGAGGGGAGTTCGCGAAAAGATTTAGATTTGTTGTGTGGTGCTGCGTTTTTATGAGTTCAACCTGTGTATGCAAGAATTATTTTGGATAGAACAGTTGATAATGAAGTTGGTGGAACACCGTAAGAACACCAGTTAAAGGAGGAGTTAACAATGTCAACGTCGAAGAAAAATTCAACTCCTTAGAGAACAAGATACAAACAACATTAGAACAACAGTTGAGACAACTTACATTAGCCGTGAAAGAGGGTTTTTTCGAATAAAAGAGCTGAGGTAAAGGTTGCACAAGAAGTGTATGGATGTGAGTATTGTGGTGTGAATGATCACGATTGGGAGAATTGTCAGAGTAATCAAGAGTCCGTGATGTTTGTCTCCAACAGAGGAAACTTTAATTCGAGTGGTAATGGATATCAGCCTAACAGAAACCATCCTGGGTTTCAATACTCAAATCCTAATGGGGCAGCTAATCCTACATACGCATATCAGCCGCGTCCCCAAGGTAACAACTTCAATCCAAGACCACATAATAATTATCAAGGAGGACGGAATCAGGGAAATTATATTCAGAGACAAGCTCCTCAAGAAAGTTATAACGAAACCATGAACCAAAAAGCCTTACCCGCTCACCCACAAGAAGGTGTAATTAGCATTCAGAAAACTGTTAAGAACTTAATTGCTCTTCAGACGCAAGCTATTCAGAATCAACAAGCGTCTGAAGCAAATATCAAACTATTAGAGAACCAGATGGCTCAAATCACGACACAACTTAATCAACGTCCACAAGGGCAACTCCCTAGTGACATAGAGAATCCGAGACAACATGAGAATTGCAAAGCTGTTACTCTCAGAAGTGGTAAGAACCTCCCTCTACCTCCTTTTCCTGTTATGAAAGAGAAAGAAGTTCAAAGAAAAGAAAAGGATGTGGTTGAGAAAGATAAAGATGTTGAGGTTGAAGAAATAGTGAGGCCGATTGAGATTCCAAAGAAGAAAGATGATGTTATAAGTAATCGCCCTCCCCCACCATTTCCATCTCGAGTTCAGAAAAAAGGGTGATTTAGCCGATTATCAAAAGTTCTTTAATAGAGTGAGAGGCTGGTGGTCCTTTGTGTGTTCTAAAAATAATGCAATAAATAATCGAACCACAACCGCAAGTGTACGGTTGTCCCAAGTAGTATTTCTGATAAATCAAATTCGTTCCAAGGACGGAATGGTTGATCACAATGTTTAGCAAGTAGTGATTGATGCACTTACGAAAATAAAAGACAATAATATATTTGTTTGGTTTTTGTTATAAGACTAATGAATGAAAGACAAATATTAAATTGCAAGTAAAAGCTAAGACGCAAGTAAAATGATATAAAACGCAATATGAGAAGTAGCACTTGAGAACGCAAGGATCCTCCCTATCCTATTTCTTAACTTATGTTGTTTAAGGGCTAAATTAGTCAATTACAATGGTCGGGATTCTAATATCCTTATACCCCCGTCAGGGTGGACTATAAGGCGATCCTAAAGTGTCACTAGTCCCGTCAGGGTAAATATGATCCACCGTTGGATGATTAAGTGTTATTACCTCATTGGCCCTAGGATTAGCTAAGCTCGTCAGAATTATTAACTTCTATCCTAGATTGAATAAATGGTTCCGTATTTAAACCCTCCGTCAGGATGATCCAATTGCCACTAATTGGAATAGCCTAAATACTATTACCTGTTCCTAGTTCATGACGCTAAAAACAGTAAATATTCATAATTTATCGAAAAGAGTAAAAGCCCTAATTTAGTTTAATTCAATAAAAACCCAAATTCAACATTCGTTAATTAATAGGAATTGGGATTCACCCATTGTTTGTTCTCAAGCACTATATAAAACTTAGCTCATATTAAAATGAAATACGAAATTAAAATTAAAGGAATTCATATTGTTTACAGAATTAAAAGGATAAAAGAACCTAATTTCCGGAATCGGAATGACTACGAACGGAGATATAGACCCTCTCCAGCTCTTGTAGCTTCTTCTCCTTCCTTCAGTTGCTTCTCTCTGGTGTTTTTAATCTTGCAGAATGTGAATTGTGTGTAAAATAGAAGTCAAGGGCTGATTTTATAGTTAGAAATTCGGACTTGGACCTAGGCTTTTAATTAAATGAAATATAAAAGGCCCAAGTCCACTAACTTAGCCCAAAATCCCGTAACTGCTGATATGCCTTCACTAAAACTGATTTTCCCGATGCGTTACAACTCCGATTGACCTCATTCCAGTTGCTAAAGTTCCGTAACTCGATAAGGAATGATTTCTCTTCAAAGGTCAACAGCTAGATCCTCGCTTAAGCACCTCGAAATCAGTAATCTATGGCCTAGAAAATGGATTTTCAGCTCTAAAAATAATATCTTCGGGATTTCTTTTCAAGTCTTGACTCTATCTTTTGATCTTTGACTTTCTCCTTGGATTCCTCTTCTAGCTAACATCTAAAACCTGTAAAATATTCACTAAAAATACCAATATTATGCGCAAAAGCTTAATAAATCAAAAATGCTAGAAATAAAAGAGGAAAATCATATTATTGCATATTTAGTCCAAAAGTCTATCGAATTAATTAAATAAACACCAAAAATGATGTCTCCTAAGGGTCGAAAATAAGAACATTTAAGGAGACATCAAGACCCCCAACTCAAACCTTTGTCGTCCCGACAAAGCAAAACAAAACAAAACAAGGGGTGGAAGTAAACGCAAGAACAAATAGAAGCTTAGCAAATAAACCTAAAGCAATTCTTAAGATAAATCTCATATAGCAAAACTTTAAGAACTAACATATACATACACTAATCATGCAAAATCAAACATAAATAATCTCAATCATAAAATTAAAGTTGCAATGCTTGAAGGTTACACTTGTACTCATATCTGTATGATGGCTATAGGGTGGTCATTAATCATAAATCGCTTTGAATGTTCCACCTAAATATTCCCTATCAACAGAAGTGTAAATTCACTATGTATTTAAGAATCAAGAGGTCTTTATGGTTTTAATATTGGCTTAAGGACGGTATGGATATATATTTGGTAAATTTGAAGTGAGCTTTTGGCTCTCTCCTCACTTACCATCCACATGTCCTCGAGCTTGAGTTACGCTCAAAAATGTCCTCACTCACCCATTTGACGCGCTAAAGTTGCGTCCCCATGTCAACCCAATTAAAACTAAGATGATTTCCAAAAATATTCCACTTTGCCGGTTTATTTTATTCGTTCTTTTTATTTTCTTTTTCATTTATTTTCCTTCTTTTTTTTTTGTACAAGATACCCATGACCATCATTTTGATGTGAAAGGTCATGTCTCTTATAAATATTTTTCTTTTCTTTTTTCTTTTTTCAAATCTCGGCAAAGGGTTACAAACAATAATATCATCTACATTTTTGTGCCTCAATACAAACACATATAATCCCTTCCCAACTTGTCTTCCCAAATGTGGTCCCACCACCCCAAACTCAAGCTCGAGACAAGTCTCAGGGTTGTGATTCAAGTGCGGGTCATTTGGTCATGCCTAATAATCTAAAGGATAATGGGCTTATATCGTGGCTACAAAAGAAAAGGCTTTAGTCTCAAAATTGGGCTAAGACGGATAAAATTATAATATTAGGGATAGCAAGCTAAAGGTTTCAAATGGCTAACAAAGAACTGCCCCTATCATTTTTCTAAGTACATAGCTTGTCTTTAGTTCATATCTAGGTGGGTTCTCTACTAATTAAGATTTCACGTTCTACACACCAAACATATTCCTTAAGTACAAGCTTACTTCATTTGCATTGTTCATTAATTTTTCCTATCAATTACCTATGTTCGCATGCAATTGTAAGTGCGCTCTATATCAATCCCTAAAGTCCACTATTTACTATCACAGATTCATCAAAAGTATGCTTAAAGGAACATTTAAAATCTTCTATAGTCAAACGCAACTCCGAAAATTATTTTTATTGAAAGCAAATAAAACATATAACACATAAAAATTGGGATGAGGCAACGAACCCCACCCCAAACTCAAAAATGAGTCGTGTCCCCACGACTCGAAAAGACTCAACGCAATAAAAATAAACTAAACTAACTAAAACGCGAAAGGGATAGAAAACGTATCTTAACCAGCTCGAGGCTGGTTATCGGTGTTGCGTCCATGAACTTTCTCTTGTGTAAGAATACCATAGGTGGCGTGTTGAATTGTGCTCACCCCCAATAACATGTTTCGGAGAAGTTCTAATTATTTTGTAACGTTTCCTAAAGATGCAATCATCTTCACTTGGTTCTCTTCTAACACCTTCACTTTAGCTTCCAACTCATCAGATGTATGCATCTTCTTCTTTGGAGGAGCTCTAGGATTCCTTGTTGCTTTTACCACTTCATCATGAATATTCTTGATCAAAGTTAAACCCATGCTCTCACACACTACAACACGATCAATCTTCGCGTCTTTACGCGGAACCTTTGCGTCTAAACACAAAGTAGTGACGGTACAAGGAAATTTGAGATTTTGTTGTGAAGTAGGAATTCTAGCAAATTCCATGATGGTATCATATATCACACGAGCAACATACATGGGTTTCTCCTCAATAATACATTTAATGAACAAAAGATGCTCCTTCTTCACTTCCGATATGTGTTTAACTCCGAAGAAGGTAGGTATTATGAAACGTGACCAAATCTTAGCACATGGTAGCAAGTTATTACTATACATCTGTCCAGGATATCTCTCACCTTCGGGAATTGGATGGGCCCCATCAACAAGCACTTTCCCCCAAAGGGATTCATAATCAAACGAAGGCTCTTTAAGAGATTCTTGAAACGGACATATTCCGGAAAACTCGGGTAATTTTAATGATTTACGAATAAGCGCAACGGAGAAAGGAACTACCTTTTTGCGAATAATGACAGCTTCTTTTGAGAAGGCGATTCCTTCATAAAAATCTCGCACCAAGGTAGGAATATACTCAAGCTTCCTTTCTCTCAATTCTTTCCAACCCAATTTATCACAAGTAACACCATAATCTTTATAAGCACTAGTCATAATACCTTTAGGAAGATTCATCTCCTCACCAAACTTCAAAAATTCAATTCGATCACGAACCTGAGTATCCCAAGGAACGAAGACTCTCTTAGGCTTTTGAGCCCAAGCTTTCCTACGCGGAGCTTTCGGTTGTTGCACTGGTTCTTCGGGAACTTCTTGTTCAGTTTCTTCAATTTCTTCAACTTCTTCCTCACTTTCTTCATCACTCTCGTCAATTAACCTGCTCTTTTTCGGATTAGCCTTACTCGGATTTTCTTTTCGTTTCGGAGCAATTGGGTTTTTGACAGTCTTTTTGGATCGCGAATCCGGAATCTCAATTGCTTGGTCTGGGGTAGCTCCAACAGTGTTCCTGTTTCTTGGTATGTTTCTTCGATAGTTACACATGGAATCGGTTCTGTTAGTCATCTCTTTTCACCCCAAACTCAAAACTTCAAATAGAGAAAAAGCTAGATAAAAGCTTTGAAATTTGATGTTTTGAGGCTTAAAACTTGAAGAACTAGGTGTTATATGAGATGGGTTAAGGTTATTAGAGAGAGATTTTGAAAGAATTTGGTTTAATTTCAAGGTTGGGAGAAAGAAATTTTTGGAGAAAAGGTGAAATTTGATGATGTTTTGGAGAGGATGTGAGTTGATTTTGTGTTTTTGTGATGATAGAAGGCTTGATTTGATGATTTTATAGCTGTTTGTTGATGATTTTCGGAGTAGGTGGAGGCAAGAATTCGGATTATAAGGTTTGGCTTGGAAAAGAGGCAAAAAACTAGGTTTAATGAAGTCAAAACCGCCTCTCGCAACAGCTGGCCGGCTAGCCGGCGGATTCGCCGGCATGCCGGGCGAGAGGGCGGCGGAAAAAATTTACTAAATTTGACTTTTTTTTTTTTTTTTTTTACCTCAAAACGCAAGTATAATGCGTCGTCGCTGACGCAATGGTCAGGGAATTTGAAATCCTTGACCGGCTAGCCGGCGGATTCGCCGGCATGCCTGTGAAATCTCGATGGCGCATTTGATGACGCAGCAACCTTGCGTCGTCGCTGACGCAAGGATCAGAACATTCTTCCTCGTTGGCCGGCTAGCCGGTCAGTTGACCGGCATGCCGGTGCTTTCTCGCTGGCGCGAATGAAGACGCAGCATTGCTGCGTTGTCGCTGACGCAGTGGTCAGGGAGTTGGGGTCTATCTGCTCGTTTGGCCGGTATGCCGGCCAGCTCGCCGGCTAGCCGGTCAAACCTGCTGTGGACTTCAATTTTTCTCCGTTTTTCCCATCGTTTGACCCCAAACTCATGACCATTATACCCCTGAAATCATCAAAAACAAACACCCTTCCTCATTTCTTAAAAATAAAACTAAAATAAACGAAAACTTTAACTAATTTATACTACGGAAATTGAAATACGTAAACTAATATACAATAAATTGGCTTTTGTTTAACGTCGTTAAGCTCGACGGGTTACCTCGTGCTTCTAAGGAGCTTCGAGGAGGTACATGACCTCTCCGGGATGTGGGTCGTTTGCACGATCGGTGTCTTCACCTCCATGATATATCTTTAAACGATGACCGTTCACCATGAATGTACGGTTCTCAAGTGGATGTTCTATCTCTATAGCTCCATGAGGTGTAACCTTGGTTACAATGTAAGGACCCGACCACTTCGATCTTAATTTCCCCGGGTAATTACTGAACTTCGAATTATATTTCAACACTCTTTGTCCCACTACAAAGTTCTTCTCTCGAATTCGATTATCATGCCATCTTTTAGTATTTTCTTTATAAAGCTTAGCATTCTCATACGCGTGTAATCTAAATTCATCAAGCTCATTAAGTTTCATCATTCGATTCTCACCCGCTAGCGTAGGATCTAAATTTAACTTTGCAATAGCCCAATAGGCACCCATTTCAAGTTCAAGAGGTAAGTGACAAGCCTTACCATAAACCATTCGATACGGAGAAGCACCTACTGGGGTTTTGAAAGCAGTTCGATATGCCCAAAGTGCATCATCTAATTTCATAGACCAATCTTTTCTTGTAGGACCAACGGTTTTCTCTAAAATAGATTTTACCTCACGATTTGATACTTCGGCTTGACCATTGGCTTGTGGATGATAAGCGGTAGACACACGATGTCTGACTCCATATTTCTCTAGAACAGTCTTCAAATACTTATTAACGAAATGAGTACCTCCATCGCTAATAATCACCCTTGGAGTTCCATGTCTAGTGAAAATATGTGATTTTAAGAACTTAATCACCACTCTAGAATCATTGGTAGGTAAAGCCACTGCTTCTACCCACTTAGACACATAATCAACAGCTAATAAGATGTAGAGGTTACCATTTGAAGGAACGAACGGACCCATAAAATCTATACCCCAAACATCAAATATTTCAACTTCTAATACATTATTACGTGGCATCTCATCCCTCTTGGATATGTTTCCGGTAAATTGGCATCTATTACATCTTTTAGTATATTCATGACAATCTTTTATAATAGAAGGCCAATAGAAACCAGATTGTAATACCTTAGCAGCAGTTCGATCTCCTTTGAAATGTCCACCGTAAGGTGAATCATGACACCCAGCTATAATCGCCTCAATTTCTTCCCTGGCTACACATCTTCTTACCATCTGATCAGCACATACTTTGTAGAGGAAAGGATCCTCCCAAAAGAACTGTCTTGCGCGGTGAGCTAATCTTTTTCGCTCTTGATAAGTTGAACCTTCAGGAAAGGAACCACTTACCACTAAGTTTGCAATATCCGCGTACCAAGGGGCTTCATAATCACGGACAACGAATAAATTCTCATCCGGAAAATCTTCTCTAACTGCTTCAGTACCATTATTCAACTCTGAACCTTCTAACCTCGATAGATGATCTGCAACCTGATTCTCGCACCCTTTTCTATCCTTGATCTCTAAATCAAACTCTTGAAGCAATAAAACCCATCTGATTAACCTTGGTTTAGCATCCTTCTTCTCCATAAGATATCGAATCGCTGAATGATCTGTATAGACAATAACTTTCGCTCCAAGAAGATAAGAGCGAAATTTATCGAATGAATACACAACTGCTAGCAACTCCTTTTCTGTAACTGTATAATTGATCTGAGCACCATTAAAAGTTTTACTAGCATAATAAAGCGAATGAAAAACTTTCTCTTTTCTTTGTCCTAATACAGCTCCCATACATAAATCACTCGCATCACACATAACCTCAAACGGTAAATTCCAATCTGGAGGCACTACTATAGGAGCAGAAATAAGCTTTTCTTTGATTGCTTTGAAAGCCGCTAAACAAGCTTCATCAAAAAGGAATTTGGAATCCTTTTCAAGTAAGTTGCATAACGGTTTCGCAATCTTAGAAAAATCTTTGATAAATCGCCTATAAAAGCCAGCATGGCCTAGAAAACTTCTTACCCCTTTAACAGAAACAGGAGGGGGAAGAGTTTTAATTACCTCAATCTTCGCTCTATCGACTTCCAATCCAACACTTGAAACTTTGTGACCCAGAACAATACCTTCGCGAACCATGAAATGACATTTCTCCCAGTTTAACACCAAATATGTTTCTTTGCATCTGATTAACACTTTCTCTAAATTGTCTAAACATTTATCAAAATCATCACCAAATACAGAGAAATCATCCATAAACACTTCAAGAAAGTTATCGATCATATCCCAGAAGATGGCCATCATGCATCTTTGAAAGGTAGCAGGAGCATTACACAACCCAAATGGCATTCTACGATATGCAAAAGTACCAAAGGGGCATGTAAATGTTGTTTTATGTTGATCTTCTGGAGCCACGTAAATTTGATTATACCCTGAATAACCATCCAAGAAGCAATAGTACTCTCTTCCGGCTAATTTGTCTAACATCTGATCTATGAAGGGCAAAGGGAAATGATCTTTTCTAGTGGCCTTGTTCAGCTTTCTATAATCCATGCAAACTCTCCATCCAACTACCGTTCTTGAAGGAATCGCTTCATTTTTATCATTAAGAACTGTTGTCATTCCTCCCTTCTTCGGTACACACTGAACCGGACTCACCCATTCACTACTTGAAATGGGATAAATAATCCCCGCATCTAAAAGCTTGATCACCTCTTTCTTTACCACATCCTTCATAGCGGGCATTAATCTTCTTTGACCTTCAACTGAGCGTGCGTTAGCATCTTCAAGTATGATTTTGTGTTGACAATAGGATGGACTAATGCCTTTGATGTCAGCAATTGTCCAACCTATTGCTTCTTTGTTTGCTCTTAACACACGCAACAGTTTATCTTCTTGAGGACCTGTTAAATTAGCTGAAACAATAACAGGTAGAGTTTCATTAGTACCTAAATACGCATACCTCAAGTGTGCTGGCAATGGTTTTTCTTCCAATTCCGGAGGAGATTCAATTGAAGGCTTCTTTTTAGGAACAATCTCCCCCGGTTCTCTCACAGGTTCATAGGCAGGACGCCTATACTTCGGATTTTCAGAATTTAGGGCTGCTATTGTTTCAGTAAGCTCTTCCAACATCTCAGGTGAATCTAATGTTAAAGCAGCCTGCAAGATATCATCAAAATTTAAACAATTAAATACCTCTTGCGATGCTTGCTCTACTACATCCATTCTGAAGCAATCTTCCTGAGAATCTGGAAATTTCATAGCTCGAAATACATTGAATTTCACTTCCTCATCTTGTATCCTCATTGTTAATTCGCCATTCTCTACATCGATCAATGTTCTCCCTGTAGCTAGGAATGGTCTACCCAAAATAATGGGGACATTTCTATCTGCATTGTATTCAAGGATTACGAAATCAACAGGAAATATAAGTGTACCTGCCTTAACAAGGACATCCTCAATGCGGCCTTCAGGATGAGCAAGAGATCTGTCCGCCATTTGCAAGACCATAGAAGTGGGTCTTGCGTTTCCAATTTTTAGCTTGTCAAAGATCGACTTGGGCATCAAATTGATGCTAGCTCCCAAGTCACATAGCGCCTTTCCTCTCCATTCCTCTCCAATTGATATAGGAATCGTGAAACTCCCTGGATCTACTAACTTCGGAGGTAATTTACTTTGACAAATCGCGCTACACTCTTCTGGAAGACCAATCATCTCGTTATCACAATAGGGCCTTTTGTTAGTGAGGGCCCTCTTCAAAAACTTCGTATACTTCGGAATATCTCGAATTGCCTCAAGTAACGGAATATTAATACTTAAACCCTTCACTCTATTAAAGAATTTCTGAAAATCACCCAAATCACCCTTTTTCTGAACTCGCGATGGAAACGGTGGTGGAGGGCGATTAATCACCATATCGTCTTTCTTTTTCGGAACTTCTCTTGGTCTCACTATTTCTTCAACCTCACTATCTTTTTCTTTCTCTTTCTCCACCACTTCCTTTCCTTTTCTTGGTACTTCTTTCTCTTTCATAATGGGAAAAGGAGGGGGAGGAAGATTCTTACCACTTCTCAATGTAACAGCATTACAATCTTCGCGTTGCTTCGGATTCTCAGTATCGCTAGGAAGTTGCCCTTGTGGGCGCTGATTCAGCTGTTTATTAATTTGGCTTAGCTGATTCTGGAAAATCTTCATATTCGCTTCAGCTGCGTTCTGACGTTCTAAGGCTTGTGTTTGAAGAGCAATCAAATTTTCAACGGTTTTCTGAAGGGTAACTACTCCTTCTTGTGGATGGGCAGGTAAGGCTTTTTGGTTTAAAGTTTCATCGTATGTATTCTGAGGAGCTTGCCTTTGTACATAATTTCCCTGATTCTGTCCTCCTTGATAATTGTTGTGTGGTCTTGGATTATAGTTGTTACCTTGGGGACGCGGCTGATACGCATAGGTAGGATTGGCTGCCCCATTAGGATTTGAGTATTGAAACCCAGGATGGTTTCTGTTAGGCTGATATCCATTACCACTTGAATTGAAGTTACCTCTATTGGACATGAACATCACGGATTCTTGGTTGTTCGGACAATTTTCCTCATCGTGATCATCTACCTGACAAATCGAACACATATAAACCTCTTGTGCAGCATGCACAGCTACCTTCTTACCCGAAAATCCTTCTTTTACAGCTAAAGTAAGCTGCTTCAATTGTTGCTCAATAGTACTCTGAATCTTGTTCTCAAACGTAGCAAATTTCTCTTCCATATCAACATTATTCACTCCCTTAACCGGTGTTCTTACTGAATTCCACCCAACTTCATTCTTGACTGTTCTCTCTAAGATAATTTTAGCATGAGCGGGTTGAACTTGAAGAAAACCTGCACCACATAGCGTATCCAACTTCTCTCTTGACTTCCCATCAAGGCCTCTATAAAAGATCTTAAGCTGTTGTTGTTCTGAATACCCATGATTGGGAACTCTACGTAAGCACATCTGAAATCTTGTCCAACTCTTACCCAAAGTTTCTTCATATTCTTGACGGAAATGTGTCAATTCTAATTCAGCATCTAACCTCATGTTACTTGGGTAATACCTGTCAAAGAACGCAATTTCTAATTGGTCCCAATTGGTGATCTTCGTAGGATCTTGCGTATCGTGCCATTCACTTGCTCCCTCAGTAACAAAGAACTTAAAAGCAGCAAAATACATCTGTTCCCTTGAGACCCCTTGTGTGATGTAAGAATCACATATCTGTTTGAATTTCTGTACTGCCCTGAGAGGATCTTCTGCTGGTCTACCACGAAAATTACCAAAATTCTGAAACTGAGCTAACATACCCGAATCTGGACGAAAACGCGGAACATTAATATCTGGAGCACCTACTCCTATAGCTGGAGCACGGAATGGAACTTCTGGAGGACCATTAGTAAACCACGGATCTTGATTCATCACTATTTGAACTTGAGGATGTGGATTCAGTGGTTGTGGAATTGGAGGAATAGCACCTGGAGCTAATGGTTGGCCATTTGCATCTAGCTGGCCTTGTCCATTATTTTGTTGATTATTTTGAAGATTGATTTCTGCCATTCTGTTACTTAACTCTTCTACCTCTAAAGCTTCTCGTTCTCTTCTTCTCTTGTTAGCAAGTCTGATCAACGATTCTGGATTACTAAGGATCGGAGGTGTTGGCTCTAGATCCTTGAATAGCCTTCTTCGCATACACCAAACCTAAAAACCTGAAAAGAAACTAAACAAAAAGCGTAAAACTGATAAAATAAAATAAAATGCACTTATCACTAAAGGATAAACACCGTGGTCACACGCCACCGTCCCCGGCAGCGGCGCCAAAAACTTGGTGGTCCTTTGTGTGTTCTAAAAATAATGCAATAAATAATCGAACCACAACCGCAAGTGTACGGTTGTCCCAAGTAGTATTTCTGATAAATCAGATTCGTTCCAAGGACGGAATGGTTGATCACAATGTTTAGCAAGTAGTGATTGATGCACTTACGAAAATAAAAGACAATAATATATTTGTTTGGTTTTTGTTATCAGACTAATGAATGAAAGACAAATATTAAATTGCAAGTAAAAGCTAAGACGCAAGTAAAATGATATAAAACGCAATATGAGAAGTAGCACTTGAGAACGCAAGGATCCTCCCTATCCTATTTCTTAACTTATGTTGTTTAAGGGCTAAATTAGTCAATTACAATGGTCGGGATTCTAATATCCTTATACCCCCGTCAGGGTGGACTATAAGGCGATCCTAAAGTGTCACTAGTCCCGTCAGGGTAAATATGATCCACCGTTGGATGATTAAGTGTTATTACCTCATTGGCCCTAGGATTAGCTAAGCTCGTCAGAATCATTAACTTCTATCCTAGATTGAATAAATGGTTCTGTATTTAAACCCTCCGTCAGGATGATCCAATTGCCACTAATTGGAATAGCCTAAATACTATTACCTGTTCCTAGTTCATGACGCTAAAAACAGTAAATATTCATAATTTATCGAAAAGAGTAAAAGCCCTAATTTAGTTTAATTCAATAAAAACCCAAATTCAACATTCGTTAATTAATAGGAATTGGGATTCACCCATTGTTTGTTCTCAAGCACTATATAAAACTTAGCTCATATTAAAATGAAATACGAAATTAAAATTAAAGGAATTCATATTGTTTACAGAATTAAAAGGATAAAAGAACCTAATTTCCGGAATCGGAATGACTACGAACGGAGATATAGACCCTCTCCAACTCTTGTAGCTTCTTCTCCTTCCTTCAGTTGCTTCTCTCTGGTGTTTTTAATCTTGCAGAATGTGAATTGTGTGTAAAATAGAAGTCAAGGGCTGATTTTATAGTTAGAAATTCGGACTTGGACCTAGGCTTTTAATTAAATGAAATATAAAAGGCCCAAGTCCACTAACTTAGCCCAAAATCCCGTAACTGCTGATATGCCTTCACTAAAACTGCTTTTCCCGATGCGTTACAACCCCGATTGACCTCATTCCAGTTGCTAAAGTTCCGTAACTCGATAAGGAATGATTTCTCTTCAAAGGTCAACAGCTAGATCCTCGCTTAAGCACCTCGAAATCAGTAATCTATGGCCTAGAAAATGGATTTTCAGCTCTAAAAATAATATCTTCGGGATTTCTTTTCAAGTCTTGACTCTATCTTTTGATCTTTGACTTTCTCCTTGGATTCCTCTTCTAGCTAACATCTAAAACCTGTAAAATATTCACTAAAAATACCAATATTATGCGCAAAAGCTTAATAAATCAAAAATGCTAGAAATAAAAGAGGAAAATCATATTATTGCATATTTAGTCCAAAAGTCTATCGAATTAATTAAATAAACACCAAAAATGATGTCTCCTAAGGGTCGAAAATAAGAACATTTAAGGAGACATCAGAGGCCTTAGTATTAACATTCCGTTGTTAGAAGCCATCCGAGATATTCCCAAATATACGAAGTTTTTGAAAAGAGCTCTCACTAACAAAAGGCCATACTGTGATAATGAGATGATTGGTCTTCCTGAAGAATGTAGTGCTATTTGTCAAAGTAAATTACCTCCAAAGTTACTTGATCCTGCGAGTTTCACAATTCCGATATCGATTAGAGAAGAATGGAAAGGTAAAGCACTATGTGATTTTGGTGCAAGCATCAATCTTATGCCCAAATCGATCTTTGATAAGCTGAAAATTGGAGAAGCAAGACCTACTTCTATGGTCTTGCAAATGGCGGATCAATCTCTTGCACATCCGGAAGGCCGAATTGAAGATGTCCTCGTTAAGGCAGGTACGTTAGTATTTCGCGTCGATTTTGTTATACTTGAATATGACGCGGATAGGAATGTCCCCATTATTTTGGGAAGACCATTCCTAGCCACGGGGCGTACACTGATTGATGTAGAAAACGGTGATTTGACAATGCGAATCCAAGACGAGGAGGTCAAATTTAATGTGTTCCGAGCTATGAAGTTTCCAGATTCTCAAGAAGATTGCTTTCGAATGGATGTAGTTGAGCATTCCACACAAGAGGTATATAATGAATTTACTTATGATGATATCTTGCAGGCAGCTTTAACTATTGATGCACTTGAGTTCATGGAAGAGCTTGCCGAAACAGTGGCAGCTCTTAATTCTGAGAATCCGAAGTATAGGCGTCCTGCCTATGAACCTGTGAGAGAACCGGGGGAGATTGTTCCTAAAAAGAAGCCTTCAATCGAATCTCCTCCGGAATTGGAAGAAAAGCCATTACCAGCACACTTGAGGTATGCGTATTTAGGTACTAATGAAACTTTACATGTCATTGTTTCAGCAAATTTAACAGGTCCTCAAGATGATAAACTGTTGCGTGTGTTACGAGACAACAAAGAAGCGATAGGGTGGACAATTGCTGACATCAAAGGCATTATTCCATCCTATTGTCAACACAAAATCATACTTGAAGATGATAACGCACGCTCAGTTGAAGGTCAAAGGAGATTAATGCCCGCTATGAAGGAGGTAGTAAAGAAGGAAGTGATCAAGCTGTTAGACGCGGGGATTATCTATCCCATCTCGAGTAGTGAATGGGTGAGTCCTGTTCAATGTGTGCCAAAGAAAGGAGGAATCACAACTGTTCTAAATGCTCAGAATGAAGCCATTCCTTCAAGAACGGTTGTTGGTTGGAGAGTTTGTATGGATTACAGGAAATTGAACAAGGCCACCAGGAAAAATCATTTTCCCTTACCCTTCATTGATCAAATGTTAGATAAATTGGCTGGTAGAGAGTACTATTGTTTCTTAGATGGCTATTCTGGGTATAATCAGATCTATGTGGCTCCAGAAGATCAACATAAAACAACATTTACATGTCCCTTTGGTACTTTTGCATATCACAGAATGCCATTTGGGTTGTGTAATGCACCTGCTACCTTTCAGAGATGTATGATGGCTATCTTCTGGGATATGATCGATAATTTTCTTGAAGTTTTTATGGACGATTTCTCCGTGTTTGGTGATGATTTTGATATATGTTTACATAACTTGGAAAAAGTGTTAATCAAATGCAAGGAAACAGATTTGGTCTTAAACTGGGAGAAGTGTCATTTCATGGTTCGTGAAGGTATAGTTCTGGGTCACAAGGTTTCAAGTGCTGGGTTAGAAGTTGATAGAGCGAAGATAGAGGTAATTAAAACTCTCCCCCCTCCTGTTTCTGTTAAAGGGGTAAGAAGTTTTCTAGGCCATGCTGGCTTTTATAGGCGTTTCATTAAAGACTTTTCTAAGATTGCTGAATCGCTATGTAACTTACTTGAGAAGGACTCCAAATTCCTTTTTGATGAAGCTTGCTTAGCGGCTTTCCAAGCAATTAAAGAAAACTTATTTCTGCTCCTATATTATTACCTGCAGATTGGAGTTTGCCTTTTGAAGTTATGTGTGATGCGAGTGATTTGTGTATGGGAGCTGTATTGGGACAAAGAAAAGATAAGATATTTCATTCAATTTATTATACTAGTAAAACTTTCAATGGTGCTCAAGTTAATTATACAGTTACAGAGAAAGAATTGCTAGCAGTTGTGTATTCATTCGATAAGTTTCGCTCTTATCTTCTTGGAGCGAAAGTTATTGTTTATACAGATCATTCAACGATTAGATATCTTATGGAAAAGAAAGATGCTAAACCGAGGTTAATCAGATGGGTTTTATTGCTTCAAGAATTCGATTTAGAGATTAAGGATAGAAAGGGTTGTGAGAATCAGGTTGCAGATCATCTATCGCGTCTTGAAGGTTCAGAAACAAATGGTGGAACTGAAGTAGTTAGAGAAGAGTTTCCTGACGAGAATTTATTTGCTGTTCGTGATTATGAAGCTCCTTGGTATGCAGATATTGCGAATTTAGTAGTAAGTGGTTCTTTTCCTGAAGGATCCACCTATCAAGACAGAAAGAGGTTATCTCATCGTGCTAGCCAATTATTTTGGGAGGATCCTTTCCTCTACAAAGTGTGTGCTGATCAAATGGTAAGAAGATGTGTAGCCAAGGAAGAAACTGAAGCGATTGTAGCTGGGTGTCATGATTCACCATATTGTGGACATTTTAAAGGAGATCGAACTGCTGCTAAGGTATTACAATCAGGTTTTTACTGGCCTTCTATTATGAAAGATTGTCATGAGTATGGTAAGAGATGTGAAAGATGTCAATTTACCAGAAACATATCCAAGAGGGATGAGATGCCACGTAATAATGCGTTAGAAGTGGAAAATTTGATGTTTGGGGTATAGATTTTATGGGTCCGTTCGTTCCTTCAAATGGTAACCTCTACATTTTATTAGCTGTTGATTACGTGTCTAAGTGGGTAAAGGCCGTTGCTCTACCAACCAATGATTCGCGAGTAGTAATTAAGTTTCTTAAATCACACATTTTCACTAGACATGGTACTCCGAGAGTAATTATTAGCGATGGAGGTACTCATTTCGTGAATAGGTACTTGAAGACAGTCTTAGAGAAGTATGGGGTGAGACATCGTGTATCTACCGCTTATCATCCACAAGCTAATGGTCAAGCTGAAGTCTCAAATCGCGAGGTAAAATCTATTTTAGAGAAAACCGTTGGTCCTACAAGAAAAGATTGGTCAATGAAATTAGATGATGTATTATGGGCTTATCGTACTGCGTTCAAGACTCCAGTTGGTGCATCTCCGTATCGTATGGTGTATGGTAAGGCTTGTCACTTACCTCTTGAACTTGAAATGGGTGCATATTGGGCTATTGCGCAGTTAAACTTACATCCAAATTTATCCGGTCAGAATCGAATGATGAAACTTAATGAGCTTGATGAATTCCGATGACATGCTTATGAAAACGCTAAACTTTACAAAGAAAATAATAAGAGGTGGCATGATAATCGGATTCGTGAGAAGAACTTTGTAGTGGGACAAAAAGTGTTGAAATATAACTCAATGTTCAGCAATTATCCGGGTAAGTTAAGATCGAAGTGGTCAGGACCGTATATTGTGACTAAAGTTACACCTCATGGGGCGATAGAAATAGAATATCCACTCGAGAACCGTACATTCATGGTGAACGGTCATCGTTTAAAGATATACCATAAAGGTGAAGATACCAATCGCTCAGTTGATCCACATCCCGGAGAGGTCATGTACCTCCTCGAAGCTCCTTAGTTGCGTGTGGTAACCCGTCGAGCTTAACGACGTTAATTTTCTTGTATATTAGTTTAAGTATTTCAATTTCCGTAGTGTAAATTAGTTTGATTTTCGTTAAATTTAGTGTTTAATATTAAGAAATGAGGAAGGGTAGTTGTTTTTGATTATTTCAGGGGTAAAAAGGTCATGAGTTTGGGGTCAAAACAATGAGAAAACGAAAAATTATGGAGTCAACAGTAGGTTTGACCGGCTAGCCGGCGAGCTGGCTGGCATACCGGCCAAACGAGCTGAAAGACCCCAACTCTCTGACCACTGTGTCACTAATGACGCAGCATGACTGCGTCTCGGAATGCGCCAGCGAGGAACCGCCGGCATGCCGGTCAGATGACCGGCTAGCTGGCCAGTGACGAAGAAGTTTCTGACCATTGCGTCAGCAACGACGCAACAACGCTGCGTCTGAAAATGCGCCAGCGACACGCCGCCGGCATGCTGGTCAGATGACCGGCTAGCCGGTCGATGACAAAAACTCTCTGATCATTGCGTCAACAACGACGCAAGGTGGCTTACGTCTGAGGTAAAAAAATCGAATTTGGAAATTATTTTTCGCCGTCATCGCGACCGGCATGCCGGTCAGCCACCGGCTAGCCGGCGCGCTGTTGCGAGAGGCGGTTTATAGCTTATTAAACCTAGTTTTTTGCCTTCTTTTCCAAGCTAGCCTCCTATTTCGAATCATAGCCTCCACCTACTCCGAATATCATCAAATATCAGCTATAAAATCATCAAACCAAGCCTTCTTTCATCACAAAAACACACAATCAACTCATATCTTCTCCAAAACATCACCAAAATTCATCTTTTCTCCAAATTTTCTTCTTCCTAACCTTCAAATTAAACCCAATTCTTCCACAATTCTTCTCAATTAACCTTTACCCGTCTCATATTCCACCATATTCTTCAAGTTTAAAGCCTCAAAACATCAAAGTTCTAAGCTTTTCTCTAGCTTTATCACTATTTGAAGTTTTGAGTTTGGGGTGAAAAGAGATGACTAACAGAATCGATTCCATGTGTAACTATCGAAAAAATTTACCAAGAAACAGGAACAATGTTGGAGCTAGCCCAGAACAAGCAATTGAGATTCTAGATTCGTGTTCCAAAAAGACTGAACAAATCCCAGTTGCTCCGAAAACGAAGGAAAATCCAAGCAAGGCTAATCCGAAAAAGAGCAGATTAATTGATGAAAGTGAGGAAGAAAGTGAAGAAGAGATTGAGGAAGAAACAGAACAAGAAATTCCTGAAGAACCCGTACAACAACAGAAACCTCCGCGTAGGAAAGTATGGGCTCAAAAGCCAAAGAGAGGTTTCATTCCTTGGGATGATCAGGTTCGTGATAGAATTAATTTCTTGAAGTTTGGTGAGGAGATGAATCTTCCTAAGGGTATTATGACTAGTTCTTATAAAGATTATGGTATTACTTGTGACAAGTTGGGTTGGATAGAATTAAGAGAAAGGAAGCTTGAGTATATTCCTACCTTGGTGCGAGATTTTTATGAAGGCATCGCCTTTTCGAAAGACGCAGTTGTAGTTCGCAAAAAGGTAGTTCCCATCTCCGTTGAGCTTATTCGTAAATCATTGAAATAACCCACCTTTACTGGACTATGCCCTTTCCAATAATCCCTTAATGAACCCTCTTTCGATTATGAATCTCTTTGGGGGAAAGTACTTATTGATGGGGCTCGCCCAATTCCCGAAGGAGAGAGATATCCTGGACAGATGTATAGCAGTAATTTGTTACCGTGTGCTATGGTATGGTCCCGTTTCATAATCCCTACCTTCTTCGGAATTAAACACATATCGGAAGTGAAGAAGGAGCATCTTATATTTATCAAGTGTATTATTGAGGAGAAACCAATGGATGTTGCTCGTGTGATTTATGATACCATCATGGAATTTGCTAGAATTCCAACTTCGCAACAAAATCTCAAATTTCCTTGTACCATCACTACTTTATGCCTAGACGCAAAAGTTCCGCGTAAGGACGCAGAGATTGACCGTGTGGTAGTTGTAGAGAACATGGGTATAGCTTCAATCCAGAATGCTCATGATGAAGTGTTAAAAGCGGTAAGAACTCCTAGAGCTCCTCCTAAGAAAAAGATGCATACCGATCACGGGTTGGAAGCGAAAGTTAAGGTGTTAGAAGAGAACCAAGTGAAGATGATTGCTACTCTAGGAAACGTTACAAAAGAGCTAGAACTTCTCCGAAACATGCTAATGGGGGTGAGAACCATTCAATACACCACCTATGTTTTACTTACGAAGGAGAAAGTTCATGGACGCAACACCAATGACCAGCCACACGCTGGTTGAGATACGTTTTCTATCCCTTCCGCGTTTTAGTTTAGTTTAGTTTATTTTATTGCGTTGAGTCTTTTTCGAGTCGTGGGGACACGGCTCATTTTTGGGTTTGGGGTGGGGTTCGTTGCCTCATCCCAGTTTTTATGTGTTATGTGTTTTTAATTGCTTTCAATAAAATAATTTCGGAGTTGCGTTAGACTGTAGGAGATTTTAAATGATCCTTTAAGCATACTTTTAGTAAATCTATGATAGTAAATAGTGAACTTTAGGGAATAATATAAAACGCACTTAGAATTGCATGCGAACATAGGTAATTGATAGGAAAAATTAATGAACAATGCAAATGAAGTAAGGTTGTACTTAAGGAATATGTTTGGTGTGTAGAACGTGAAATCCTAATTAGTAGAGAACCCACTTAGATATGAACTAAAGACGAACTATGTACTTAGGAAAATGATAAGGGGCAGTTCTTTGTTAGCCATTTGTAGCCTTTTAGCTTGCTATCCCTTATATTAATTTTATCCGTCTTAGCCCAATTTTGAGCCTTAAGCCTTTTCTTTTGTAGCCACGATATAAGCCCATTATCCTTTAGATTATTAGACATGACCAAATGACCCGCACTTGAATCACGATCCTGAGACCTGTCTCGAGCTTGAGTGTGGGGTGGAGGATCCACATTTTGGAAATTTCATTGGGTGGGATTTACGTGTTTGTATTGAGGCACAAAAATAAAAGATGATATTATTATTTGTAACCCTTTGCCAGGATTTAAAAAAAAAGAAAAAAGAAAAAATTTATAAGAGACGTGACCATTCACATCAAAAGGATGGTCATGGGTATCTTGTACAAAAAAAAGAAGAAAAGAAATGAAAAATAAAATAAAAAGAAAGAAAGAATAAAATAAACTGGTAAAGTGGAATATTTTTGGAAATCATCTTAGATTAATTGGGTGACATTGGGGACGCAACATTAGCACGTCAAATGGGTTGAGTGAGAACATTATATGAGTGTAAACTCAAGCTCGTGGACAGTTGTTGATGGTAAGTGAGGAGAGAGCCAAAAGCTCACTTCAAATTTACCAAATATACATACCACACCGTCCCTAAGCGCTAAAACCGTAAAGTCCTCGTGATACCTAAGTGCGTAGTAAATTTATGATTCTGTTGATAGGGAATATACTTAGTGGAGCGTTCAAAGCGAGTTAGGATTGATGAACAACCTATAGCCATCATAAAGAGATGAGTACAAGTGTAACCTTCAAGCATTGCTAATTTAATTTTATGATTGAGATTATTTATGTTCGATTTTGCATGATAAGTGTATGTGTGTATTAGTTCCTAGAGTTTTGCTATATGAGATTTATTTTAAGAATTTCTTTAGGTTTATTTGCTAGCTTCTACCTTCTATTGCAATGACTTTCTTACCCCTTTGTTTTAATTTTGCTTTGTCGGGACGACAAAGGTTTGAGTTGGGGGTCTTGATGTCTCCCTAAATGTTCTAATTTTATGCCCTTGGGAGACATCATTTTTGGTGTTTATTCGTTTATTTTGATAGACATTTGGACTAAATATGAAATAATCTAATTTTCCTCTTTTATTTCTAACATTTTTTGTTTATTAAGCTTTTGTGCGTAATATTGTGTATTTTAGTGAAACGTTTGTAGGTTTTGAATGCTAGCTAGAAGAGGAATCCGAGAAGAAAGTCAAAGATCGTGATATGTCAAACCTTGAAGATAAATCCTGAAAAGAATTATATTTTGAAGTTGCAAATCTGGAAACAGGCCAAAGATTTCTGATTTCGAGGCACTTATGAGTTGATTTAGCCGCTGACCTTTGAAGAGATTATGTTCCTTATCGAGTTACGAAAATTTAGCAAGTAATTTCAGGTCAATCGGAGTTATAACGAATTGGCTAGAGCTGTTTTAGTGAAGGTGGTGGAGCAGTTACGGAATTTTGGGCTAAGATAATGGACTTGGGCCTTTATGATTTCATTTAATTACTAACCTAAAGGCCTAGTCCGAATTTTGGAGTATAAATAAGGGTTTTGACTTCTATTTTTCACACAATTCACTTTTTACGATAGAAAACATCAGAGAGAAGTCAAAGCAAGGAAGCAGGAAGGCTAGAGAACTGTAGACTGTCTATATCTCTAACTCACAGCTAACTCAATTCCGGAATTAGGTTTTTCTTTAAGTTCTTTCTGTAAAACAATATGAATTCGTCTTTTAATTTAGTATTTGTTTTTCCTTTAACTATGAGCTAAATCCTTTTAGTACTTGAGAATGCTTAATGGGTGAATCCTAAAACTATTGAATTTCGTATGTTTAAATTTGCGTTTTAATAAATTAAATCGAATTGGGTCTTTTACATTATTCTGTAATTTATGATTATTTACTGTTTTTGGAGTAGCTAACTAAGAACAGGTGTTAGTATCTAGGCTATTCCACATATGTGGCATGTGGATCATCCTGACGGAGGGTTTAGGTATGGAATTAATTACTCAATATAAGGTATGAACTATTTGACTTTGATGAGCGTAGTTAATCTTAGGGCCAATGAGGTAATTTAGCTTAATCATTCGAAAGTGGATCATATTTACCCTGACGGGACTAGTGACACTCTAGAATAGCTTTGTAGTCCACCCTGACGGGGGTACAAAGACTCTTGAATCCTGACCAATGTCAATTGACCAATTTGACCCTTAAACAACATATGATATGGAATAGAGTTAGGAGGATCACTTGCATCTCTCAAGTACTGCCTGCTCATACTTGTGTCTTACCTTCATTTAGTTGCGTTTAGTTATTTATTTACATTTTCGCATTAGTCTTTCATCCTTAGAATTAATACAAACCAACCAATGAACTATTAAATCTTGTAATTGCTTTGATAAGTGCAACCATTCATTACTTGATAAGCATTGTAGTTAACCAAACCGTCCCTGAGAACGAATCTGTTATCACTATTATTACTTGGGACAACCGTACACTTGCGGTTGTGGTTCACTTACTTACTGCATTATTTTTAGAACACACAAAGGACCACAATTTATCTTTACCACCTTTTATATCTCCACCAATATCTAACCTTAGTTCTGATTTTTCTATACCTTTTACTTCTACCTGTCCTACACCTGATATTCCTAATCTTGTTACTTCTACTTCATCTTCTATTATGATTACAACTACTACTATTCATCCTATGATTATGTGTTGACAAACTGGTTCTCTCAAGCCTACATATAGTGTCAATCTCTCATTTTATCTTCCTCTTCTTTTGAACCCTCCACTTACAAAGAAGCATCTAAGTTATAGTGTTGGAAAATGGCTATGGTTGAGGAATTCAATACGCTTCCTAGTCAAAACATCTGGTAATTAGTGCCACCTCCGCTTGGTCACACCCATATCACATGTAAATGGATTTTTAAAATAAAACGTCATGTTAACGGGTATATTGCTCGTTATAATGCCTGCTTGGTTGCTCGTGGATTTTTGCAAGAATATGGGATTGATTACACGGATACATTTAGTCATGTGGTAGAGAATCAGACTCTACACTTTATTGTATCACTTGCAGCTTCATATAATTGGGTTATACGCCAACTTGATGTATCAAATGCGTTTATTCATGGTGTATTGGATGAAAAAGCATACATGGTCCAACCTTCTGCTTTTGGTTATTCTAAGCATCCTAATTATATCTACAAGCTAAATTCTCCCTCTATATGGGCTTAAACAAGCACCACGAGCGTGGTACCAACTACTTTATGCGTTTCTTATTGATCGTGTTTTTTTATTAGCAATGATGATACTTCCATGTTCTCTCGAGGTTCTCTTGATTCTCTTACTATTGTGATAGTTTATTTTGATGATATTTTGGTCACTGGCGCAAGTTCTTCTTCTATTTTTGCGATCATTCATGATCTTGAAATGCATTTTATGATGAAGGACTTGGGAAATCTATCATACTTCCTGGGTTTGGAGTTTTTACGCAATAATGACAGATTAATTGTCACACGAGCATATTATGCTTTGTCTATTTTACAACACGAATGTCTAAGTGATTGTAAAGCTACTTCCACTTCTAGTTTAAATAAATATTTGGTGGTTTCTTCTCATGGTCTATTGACTTTTGAGGATCCATTCTTATTTTGAAACTTATTAGCTGACTTACAATACCTTACTATTTCAAGACCAGATATTGCCTTTGTCGTTAATCAAATTTTTCAGGCAATGCATCATTCAACGAATGCGGATTATCATTCTTTAAAAAAACTATTGTGTTATATTAAGGGAACTTTGCACTATGGTTTACATTTTACAAATTCTTCTTCTAATCCAAAGGCGTTTTAAGATTCCGACTAGGCTAGCTGCTTTATAGATCGTCTCTCAGTTACAAGATATTATATTTTTCTAGGATCTAATTTCGTCTCTTGTGATCAAAGAAGTAATCCACGGTCTCTCATTCATCCACTGAGGCATAGTATCGTGCAATGGCGTACATAGCTTCACTTCTTGTTGAAGATTCTAAGTATTCCACTTCACACCCCCTCGATTGATTGTGATAATCTTTCAGCTATAGCTCTTGCGTCTAATCCCGTGTTTCATACACTTAATCGTCATATGACGTTGACTTTCAATTTGTAAGACAACAAGTCAACTCCAAACTCCTTAATTTGTATCATGTTTCATCTCAACTTCAACTTGCAGATGTCATCACCAAAGGACTTGTAGTTGTTTCTTTTGCTTCTCTTGTATCCAAGCTTCCACTCCTCAACGTGATCAGTTTGAAGGGGGTGATAAGATAGGAAATATAGAACACAATGGACAATCATCACAGGAGATTATAGCTTACACAACAGCTCCTCAAGTAGTTACACAAGATTCCAATACATCACAACAAACACATTAGAAAGAATAGAGAATATATATCTGTGTGTAATGTATCTATACATTTAGAAACTATAAATATAAGCAAATGTATCAACTGTAACACACATCAAAATATAATTAAATCATTTCTTATTCTCTCTTCTATTTCTTTCTTGTATTTCTTGGTCCACCACTCATCTATCTTATCATCATAACTCACATTCTGAAAAAGCCACAAAGTGGTGGAATCGGGATTTGTTGTTGGGTTTGCTCATCTGTGGCCACCAACGATCCCTTCGTGGGCATCTTTAGCTTACCTTATTCCATTCAGTTGTACAATCATTTTCCTAACGAATTGTAATACTTAAAACATATTTTATTAAAAAAATATGTACCTCATAAATTATATCCGAGTTCGGGTATAATTTCTCGATCCAGCACCACTGGGTATCTTTTGCTTATTCCGGTTATCCTTGTTTGCCTTGACCTGGTTCTAGATCAGTATAATTTAAAAAAAATTGATAATATATAGTTAAGATCATGTATCATAAAGTGGAACTTTTATACCTCACTATCCTCATCGTCCAAATTAACACAACTCTTAATCAAGTTTCCATCATACACATCATCTGGTTTTTTCTGTTCAAATAATAATCCTTCTTAACATTTTACTTAAAATCTTTGTATCTCTTAGACATGCTTCTCTTCAAGTTATGAGCTACATTATCCCAGTCTTCTCTCTACCTACTACCATATATATCAAAAAGATCATGTATTCAAAAATAGAAAGTAAGCCATCATCTAAATTATACATAAATTAATAATTCAAAAATGAAGTTAGAATAAAATTATAGATAATCGATTAAAAACGCCATTCTTCAAAGTATCAGGGACATCCTTCAATTTTTTATAACAAGGTGGTACTCACTCCCTCACTGTTATCCCAACAACTTGAGCTACATGCTATCCATACTCTTCTATATTGTTCCAAGTGTCGTCTAGGAAGCAGATATAAACATGTAATATATCACCTAAGGCATGCAAGGCCCTATGTGTAGATTTGAGGGAGGAATGACCCCTAGGTTTTCTCTTCCACTTTTATATTTTTAAACACATCAAATAAAGATCTAATTGATAAAACTTAAAAAATAAACATATTTTGAATACTGGGAGGTGCGTTACAATTGGCTAAAGAGCGATCAGGATTGCGAGAAGGATTTCGTCCATCATCACCCCCCCTCCCGTGTGATCAAGCTATTACACAACCATCTAATAACAATTCGAAATGTTATATAAAAAATAGTAAAACATATAATGCAAAAAAATGAAATTAAATTATTGAATTACAATTAAATAAACGTTTAATTTAAATAGTCACCAATATTCTCATCCATGACATGTTCTTAGATGTTCTCTCACCCAAAAATCAACATATTCACGATCATGACCTAATTATACGTAACTTTTTGGTATGGTTATTTTAATTTTAATTAATTACACAACGGAGATAAATAAGAATATTTGTTCATTCATTACAGGGTCGATTCTTTACAGAAAATTATCTGGGCTATGAATATTTTGATTCGATCACCTATAATATAAATAACTTTAGTAAAACTTGCATAAAATAAAAATTAATACCTTGATGTATTTGATCTCTCGTATAACATTACTAGGTAAAACCCGTGTCTGAAGACACTGAAGAAAAAATTTGTTGCGTTAACGGAAATCAAATACGGGTTCTAAGTGTGAAGGTCAAGGTTAAAGTTAGGGTTAAGGTTGTTCTTTTTTTACTCATCAAGAAGAAGGTTAGGTTATAGTTAAGGTTTATGTTAAGGTTAAGGTTAGGGTTAAGGTTTAGGTCAATGTTAAGGATATGGTTAATTTTAAGGTTAAAGTTAAGGTTAAAGTTAAGGTTAAAGTTAAGGGTTAAGGTTAAAGTTTAAGTCAAGGTTAAGGTTAAATTTAATTTTAAAATTAGTATTAAGTTAGAGTTAAGGTTTAACAAAATTCTAGGGTTAAGGTCGAATATTAGCGCGATGATTCTTCATCAGTTTAAGGTTAAGGTTAAGGTTACGGTTAAGATGAAAGTTAAGGTTAAGGTTTAAAGTTAAAGGTTTAAAGGTTAAGGTAAATTTAAAGGATAAATGTTAAGGTTAGGGTTAGAATTAAAGTTAAGGTTAAGGTTAAGGTTAAGATCAAGGTTAAAGTATAAAGTTTAAGGTTCAAAGTTTAAGGTTTAAGGTTCAAGGTTAAGGTTAAGTTTTAACTTCAAGGTTAAGATTATGGTTAAGGTTTAGATTAAAGTTAATTTTAAGGTGAAGGTAAAGGTTAAGGCTTGAGATTTAAGGGTTAAGGTTAAGGGTTTAAGGGTTAAGAGTTACGGTTAATGTTAAGGTTAAGTGAAGATGATGATAAGGCTTTAAGGTTTAAGTTTCAAGGTCAAGGTTTAAGGTTAAGGTTAAGGTAAGGTAAGGTTAAGGTTAAGGTTAAGGTTAAGGTTAAGGTTAAGGTTAAGGTTGAAGTTAAGGTTAAGGTTAAGGTTAAGGTTAAGGTTGAAGTTAAGGTTAAGGTTAAGGTTAAGGTTTGGGTTTGGTTTTGGGATGGGTTAAGGCTAAGTTTGAGGTTAAGGTTAAGGCTAATGTTAAGGTTAAGGTTAAGGTTAAGGTTAAGGTTTGGGTTTGGGTTAAGGTTAAGGTTAAGGTTAAGGTTAAGGTTAAGGTTAAGGTTAAGGTTAAGGTTAAGGTTTGGGTTTGGGTTTGGGTTTGGGTTAAGGTTAAGGTTAAGGTTAAGGTTGATAGTTAAGGGTCTAAGGTTATGGATATGAGAGAAATTAGAGATTTTTGAGTAGTAATATGAGAAGTTAGGTACATTCTGATTTATTATATACATATTATAAATTTATATTAAATGTAAAGAGTAATCTAAGGGTTTTTTTTGTTTTTTTTATTAAGTAAATAAGAATAATTAATGGTATTATAAAGGTGCAAATCGGATTTGCCCAATTGTTCTTAATTGTTTCAAGATATTATTATTATCATTATTGTTATTTTAACTCCACCATATACTTCAATATTATTTTCTTTCATTGGCTTTTTGAAAAATCGTGTAGGTTAATACATGCTCCCATATTTCCAATTTGAAATTTTTTCTTTTAAAAGATCAATGTGGTTTTTATATAGATATAATGATTGAGAAAATAAAAAATAAATTTTTAAAGATATTTATGAAAAGAATAAAAGAATTATGAGAGAAATTAGAGATTTTTGAGTAGTAATATAAGAAGTTAGTTACATTCTGCTTTATTATATAAATATTATAAATTATATGTAAATAGTGATTTAAGGTTTTTTGTTTTATGATTTTTTATTAAGTAATTAAGAATTAGTTAATGGTATTAATGATAGGTGGGGCCAGAAACGATCTTGGCCACCACTTATGTTTGGCCAGAATCAATCATGACCACCACTTATCAAAAAACCTTGTAATATAATATAGATATATAATTTGAAATATCTAATCCATGGAAATGGAACATATGGAAAGCAGTCGATGCGACTTTATTTTTGCCATGTCAAGGAGAAAAAAACCTAAATATAAGAAAGCATACAAATGCATTCAATGAAAATGTCTATTTTACGATTTGATATATATGCAAATTTACCATTGATTTAACTAAATATTTCTATTTTTCACTTGCAACAAATTGTTATTATTTCTTTTTCTAACTTTCATTATTCTATAAATTGGTGCATACCAGTGAAGAGTAGATTGTAACACAAAAAGAAAAAAAATTGAAGAGTAGATAACATACCGAAAGAACATGGTGTTGATGTTGATCAGAAGTTGGTTTGGGCTCATAGTACTGATTAATTTACTTCTTTTACGTAAGTCTTGAATCTCTATATATATTTTGTTGTTATATATGGTGCAAAATACTGTTATAACAATTTTGAATTAGTTCTGCCAATGGCAAACTTCATAAATTTTTCTAATGAGACTCGTTTTTCATATATTTTAGTGAGATCTAATCATAACATTTTTACTATATACACGTATAAATAAAAACATTTTGGGGTTTAAACTAATAATTCCAAATATGACTTTGCAACAAATTTTGCATCTTTTTAAAACCAAAGCCCGAGTCATAGTTATGATCACAAAATTTGTCGCTTTAAGATTGCAACAAAAAATCATATTTAAGGGAATTTTAAAGTGGAAAATTAATTATAAGATATATTTTGTTTGAGTCACATTTTGGATTACGATTAGTATCCATACTTCATGATAATGAAAAGAGTAATTTTTTTAATATAAACTTGTACATGCATGTATCTTTAGATTTCTAACTATTTTCTTAGACATTAGAAGAATGAACTAACTAATATTGTTTGTATGTATTATTTTGAAATAGAGAATGTGAACTTTATTGAAGCAACATTATGTGAGGCACGAAGTCAAAATTTTCAAGGAATATGTTTGAATAGTGAAAATTGTGCTGCCATATGTGTAAAAGAAGGCTTTGCATCAGGAAGATGTAAAGGAGCTTTTACAGGACCTATCTTTACTTTGGTAAGACGTCATTGTACATGTAGTAAAGATTGTGGTACGACCCATGTTCCTCCCATCGTTGGAGGCGATGGACCAGTTACACCAGGCGACAACGACGGAGGTGGTGGGGGCGATACAGGAGGTGGTGGTGAACTAGATACTCTTAGCGACAATGTAGAAGGCGGAGATGGAGGTAGTGATGGTGGTGATGTCCCTAAAACTCCATTAGATGAGGGTGGATATAATAATTTAGACAATTTCGTAAGTGATAATGCCAATGAACACAAAGATGCAGGATCCTCTTCCAGTAATGATTGTTATAGAAGGAAAGGTCTAGGAATTCCTTGTGATCTTCTTGAATCCAGTGATTAACTCATTGTATTAATATCATACCATAAAAGGATTCCAACAATGTAATGAAATGATAACATATGGTTATTGAATAAAATATAGTTTTCCAATGTTAAACTATAAAAAAAAATTAAAACATGTGTATGTGTTTATTAAAATAAAATATCTATTTGACATTCAAATTCAAAGGAATAAATTTTTATAAAAAATAATATAAAAATTATAAAAAAATAATAACCTAGTTAAAAAAGTAATCAATAAATATAGAGTAAAGTGCACAATTAAATCCTAAAATTTGTGGTATAAGAAAGCATATACGTGTGTATTAAGACAAAACATAACCATGTGTTTTCACAAATATAGTAAATCTTTCATTTTGGATAAACATATTCTTTATAACTGTTTTAAATTTATTTTCTATTTTACTCCTGGTTTTATAATAATATATTATGTTGATTATTAAATGAAAAAATTATCCATAATTGAACATTTAAAATCTTGGGTTTATTCAAATTATACTAATAAAATAGCTATATAATATGATTTTAGACTAAGAAATACAAATATAATTTATTTTTATCATAAATTATCATTATTATTAAGTGGATATACACGAACAACATACCCAATAAAGTCACAACATGTAGAAATAACTTGTAGTTGTTTATGATGAATTATGTAGGTGATACACGCAGTTGTGCGGCTGCTTGAGCTTCATACAGATTAACTTTGTAGTTGCATAGTTACTTATATTTTTTATATAGTCGATATTCATATCATATTGTAATCAATTTAAATTTCATAAAGTAATAATACGAGATTACTTTTTCTCTATATTTTGAGTTATCGTCGTTAATCTTATAACACACTATCAACACGAGTCTATGTACTGTGCTTATACAAAATCAATTATTTACAGTTTGAAGACAAAAATATTTATCATGAAATGAATACTGGGGAATCATTTGGTTGGTTTCGTATGTGAAAAAAAAAAAGATAAGATATTTACTTAATATGTTAAAATTGATAACAAATCCATTGATTTTAAAAATTTACCAATAATACTTAAATTTATAAAATTGATAATAAAAAATTAGTCCTTATATTTTTAAAAATTACAAAAAAATCCTTAATTTCAAAAAAATTGCAAATAAATCCTTTAATTATAAAAAATTACAAATAATACTTAAATTTAATTAAAAACTAAAAGTTAACTCCCTCCTCCACAATAGCGGGGAACCATATAAAAATAGCTATGAACTTCTATAAAAAGATTAAAAACACCTTTAATAATCATAGATCTGCTCTCAGTGATTCTGCTTGTTGTTGTTGCTAGAAGAAAAATCTTAAGATCTGACATTATTGCATAGCCTTTAATCGTACATTTGGTTGAAGATGGTTAACTAACTAGTTTGTGGTAGGAAAATTGGAGTGGGAATAGGAGATGGTTAGCTCACCAGTTTCTGGTGGAATTTATTGATTGGATTGCAAATAAGGATGGAGTCAATGTCTAAATTGGTTAATATGCATGTCTTCATGATAGATTATGGAAGGTTATAACTAAATATAGAAATGGTTAGGCCACACCTAAATTATCGAACACTTTTCTAAGGATTCTTTTTTTTGGACTGAAAAATAAATTACATGAAAGAAAAGGAAAGAGAAAACGAAAAGAAGTCCCCATTTCCCATCTTGGTGAAGTCATCCAAAACTGAGTTAAAACTGTGATTGTGCTGATGTTGTGTGGCTTCGTGCCTACCTTCTTTAGCAAGTTTGTCTGTCTGTCCATTCAATCTTCTAGGAATGTGCTTAAAAGTGATTGGTCCAAACTCTTCTGCCATTTGGTTGATTCTCTAGATGTGCAGGCTAATTTTCCAACTTGCAACTGATACCTGCCTAATACCGTGAATGACATCAAGGTTATCTGAGCAAATTAATGTGCTCTCGTCAGGAAAATCATTGCATTTTTTGTTGCCTTGAGAACTGACATTGTCTCTCCTTCGAGTATTGTACCGCGATATAATGTTTCTTTATGATGAAACTTGTTGCCCGTTCTTTTATGAAATTGTATAATCCCTATTCATGGCTCTTCGTATGTTTTGTAAAAAGATGCATCACTTAAAAATGTAATATCTAGTTTAGTATTTGGCTCTTCTGCATCTTGATTGGGGTTATCTTAATTGCAACCTGTAAAGATAAAGATATTTTTTCCAATTTATAACATATAATTCTTTCATCAATTTGTTAGTATAGAAAATAACTGTATCTCCATCAATAATACAATCTTCATGAATTTCTTTCATTTTTGCCTTTTATATATTCATAAGATTAATAAGCATATAATCGAGAATAATTTTGTTGTTCCAACCTCCTTTGGTATAGGCATCTGATGCTTCCAAAATCCAATCCCCTAATTTAAGGTTTCTTTCAATACTCACCTTGATTTGAATAGAGGATCATGCCTAAATCTATTTGCTAAAATCACAATCTAAGAGAAGATGTTATGTATCTTTGTTACCACAACACCAAATGCAAAAATTAGAATGTACACATTTACTTTTAAAAATATTGTTTCGAGTTGATATAGCGTTATTACAAGCTTTCCATATAAAGCTTCTAATTTTTTTTTCTGGATATAGATTTCCAAATATTTTCCCACAATTTAGAGTTAAGGTTCTCGGTACTTCTGGTTGATTGGGTTTGGTGTAAAGTTTGGTCTTCAACTAAAATTTCGTTCCCTGATTTTGTTAAGTATTGTCCATTAGTAGAGAAAGGCCAAATAAATTTATGATCCTGATCTGAATTCTCAATAAAAATTCTTGTGATACTATTTATGATTGGTTTTTGAAATATATTATCCAGAACTTCTAGATCCCACTCATTTGAATCGTGCTTCTATAATTACTTAACATTAGTGGTGTTCCAGTTAGCTGGTTCATTTGAATCGTGCTTCTATAATTACTTAACATTAGTGATGTTCTAATTATCTGGTTTTTCTATATCCTAATTTGATTTAATCCATTTGTTTTCCCAGATATAAATGTCTTCTTCATTTCCTATTCTATAAATACCATCTTTAAATAAAATCTCTCTTCTAGGATACTTGCCCAACTCCAAGTCCTATTCTGACGTAATTTAACATTGAGAAAACCTTTATTATGGAAGTAAACACATTTGAGCACTTTTGCAGCAAAAGTATCTCGGTCGGACATAATCCTCCATGTCTGAGATGAAAGAAGAGATGTATTCATCATTTGGAAGTCTTTGAAACCAATTCCTCTGAGTAGTTTTCCTATATCCAGTATCGCCCATGCTAACCAATGTATTCTATTGCATTATTATGATATCCACCAAATATTAGAAATGGTGGAAATGGGTTTATAAAAAAAAAGTTATAGGATAATAAAATATATAAATTATATAATAAAGAATAACTTGCAAAATAGCTTTAATAAGAACTTCTTTCCCTTTTTCCGAAAGTAGTCTATCTTTCCATCCCTCCATTTTGTTGAACAATTTATTCGCTATCCATTCAAGAGATTTAATTTTTGATCTTTTGTGACATAATAGAATTTCTATATAGTTACCCAAATCGTTACTTTCTTTAATATTAATTTCCGAAGTTATCCAATCCTGTTTTTATTTTGGTGTCTATTTACTAAAGATGATTGCTGACTTATTGATGTTGATTCTTTGTCCAGATCTTGCGCAATATTCCTCAATGAAATTTTGAAAGCTTGAAAATTTGTATTATCTATATTCAAAAAGAAAAAGGAATCATCCGCAAATAATAAATGGGAGATACTAGGGCAATTCCTAGTAATAATAATATCATGTATGAGATTTTTATTAACATAGTTATCAATCAAACTAATAAGTGATATAGTCGTAATAGTAAAGAGAAAAAGTGAAAGTGGATCACCTTGAATATCTCCATTCTTTCGCCATTCATATTAATTTGAAAATAGACTGTAGATATTCAATTTTTGATCTAACTGACCTATTTTTTGCAAAATCCTAATTTCTCAAGTACTAGTAAGATAAAATCTCATCTTACTTGGTCATAGGCGTTGTCCATATCAATCTTGATAGCTACATATGTTTTTGATTTTTCATTTTTTACTTATAAAATAAGAGAATTCCCGTGCAATCAAAATATTGTCTTGAATTTCCCTAGCTTTAATAAAAGTCGATTGAGTCGGTGATACAATACCATTCATGAATTCTTGTAATCTGTTAAAGAGCATTATTACGATAAGTTTGTACCCAAAATTAACACAAGATACGGTTCTATAATCCCTTAACTTTTCCTGGATATCCCCTTTGGGAATAATTGTAATAAGAGTATCATTGATGTAATATAGGGATATACAGTTATTAAAAAAATCTTGAATAGAAAAACATCATCCTTAATTATATCCCAGATTCTTTATAGAACTTACCAATAAGACCATCGGGTCCAGGGGCTTTTGCCGCTGAGAGTTCTTTCACTACTTTTTCAACTTCTTCCATCGAGGGTTGTTTAGTTAATGTCTTAATCATTTCAGCTATAATTGTTGGAAATATAAATTATGCTGCTTTTTCCATATGATCTGTTTCTACCTCTTGTTCTTTAAAGAGATTTTTAAAGAATTCTGGAAAGCACGTTCTAACTTTATCAATGTCCTCTTTCCAACTGTCATGATCCTTTTTAATTTTTGTAATTCTGTTAAAGCTACGTCTTTGAATAGTACATAAATGGAAAGACTTTGTTTTTTTATCACTCAAGTTAACCATAATTGTCAAGATCTATCAACCCAATATTTTTCTTCGCATTCATATTCAAATCTGATTTGAGTTTTAATGGTTTGTTCCTCTTGTTGTAATTCTGGGGTTGAAATAGAGTTTGTAATTTCTTTCAGTCGTTTCTGTAAGACCGTAATTTCTCGAATTGTATTATTCCTTTTATCCAGAAATCTTGGTAGACTAGGTGTATAACCCTTACCTCCCAAAGCTTTATGCATAATTTCCCTGCATTCAATGTTATCAAGCCAAAAAGATTCAAATTTAAAATGTTTAATACCATATTTCAAACTTGAGTCTAGATAGAGTACAAAAGGAAAGTGTTTTAGAATCAACACCTGGGGGGTAAAAACCTGATATTTTGGATATTTGATCATCCATTCGTACATAGTTAACACTATATCTATTTTTTTAACTAGATTATCTCATGTTATTCTGATATTCCATGTATAAAGGAAACCTTTAGACTGAACTTCCATAAGAGAGTTATTCATAGTAAAGTTTTTGAATTCATTTAAGTGATTAATATTGACCAGGTTTGAACTATATTTTTCGTTGATGTTAAGGATCTCATTAAAGTCCCCCATTATTAACCATGGTTTTGAGATATCCTTGCTCTAATTAGATATTTCTTCCTATAATATAATCCAGTCATCAAAATTATTAGGGTCTTGTATGAAAATAAGATATTAGGAAACGATAATCCATCGATAAGCAAAGTGACAAAAGATTCAAAAAAAAAGTAACGGAAAGACGCATATGAGAGTGCCACAAAATGAGGACCCCCTGAATGGAAATAGGATCTGACAAGATCCAAACTAAAATTATTATCATAACCAAAAACACGAACAGTATCTGCGAATCAATCTCTCTAAGCACTGTTTCGTAGAAGACCGCAATCTTAGGCTTGTAACGAGCCAAGGTCCCGCTAATCTTTGAAATTGTCAAGGGGCTCTAATTACTTGACAATTCCAAAAAACAACATTTATTTGGGTTTCGCGACCGTTTGAAAGGGGTGGTATCTTCCCCCATGGCTACACTCTGGCTCCCCATTATTCTCACTCTTGCTTCAAAATTTTGTAAAGCATCTCGATGTCTTCACCTATCTTATCCAAACCATCTCCCTCAACCTCCTCGTTGATCTCAAAACCTTCCTCCTCCTCTTTTGGTTATGCTTGTGAGTCATATTTTTCCTCCATCATTTTTGCCTCATTCTCATCATCAGTAACCTCATCTTCATTTCCTAGCCCCACATTATACTTAGAATTAAATTCTCGATCACCTAACACCTTATGCGAAGGGTTTTGTGACTACTAACAGTCGATTAGTTCTTGTTAAGAGTAGCACCTTCCCACACCTTAGCAATAAGATCCCTAATGTCTCCCTTTTTTTGATAAATATATGCCCTTAGGAGACATCATTTTAGGTATAATTTAGACTTATTTGATAGAATTTTATTCTTATTTGATCATATTACACTTTCTCCCCTTCGAATTATATTACTTGCGTTTTTTGAGCTTTTGTGCGTTAATTCGCTTGTTCATCATAAGGTTCTTAGGTACATGGATTCTATGGATCACCAATATGAGGAGGAGAAATGAAGTTCAAAGTCTTAGATCAAAAGGAAAGGTCAAAAGAGAAAAAGTATTACTCAAAGGGTTCAAGAAAAGAATAAGAATCTGGAAAGCTGTTACTTCTTGCTGATTTTGAGACAAAACGGTACTGATTCAGGTCTGGTGATTCAACGGAGAAAGTTGAGCCTCCGAGTTAGTTCGAATGAGGACTGGAATCAGGTGATTTAGACTTAAAACACAAAAGTTATGCTCATTTTACTAGAGTGTGTGTAGCAGTTACAGGAATTATCCATTGGACTTGGGTTTTTATTCATTTATTTAAATAAAATAAAAGGCCCAATTCGATTTGGAAAAGTATAAATAGTCTTTTAGACCTTATTTTTTAGTATGCTTCATTATTTCTTAAATTCAGAAGAGAGCAAAAAGACCGAATGCAAAGGAAGAGCTGGAGAAATCTTTCTTATTTAACAACAGATCAACCCAATAGATATGAGTAGTTAGGCTATACACTGCGTGACAAGTTATCCCCTTGACAGTGGGTTTAATTACGGACCTAGGTAATAGACGCGTGGTGTTCGTCAATGATCCTGACGGGCTTGACTAACAACACAGCCAATTGGGTTAAAGACTTCAACATCTGAAAGCATATATAATCACCCTGACGGGGTTTGTACTGCCGTCAAATAGCTCCTAAGTCCACCCTGATGGGGGGTTAGGAGATATTAGAGTCCCGACTAATACATAAACGTCAACTTTACCCTTAAACATAAATATTAAATATGAGTTTAGGTGGATCTCTTGCGAGACTCAAGTACATCTCTCACCTTGCGTCCACATCTCTTTCATTTTAATTTATTTACTTTCTGTAAAGTTTTAGTTATTTATTTAATTGTGCCCAGTGGTTTATAATTCAAATCAAACAAAATCTTTTATCATTTATTTGAATTACAATTACTACTACTTATCTGTTGAACACCTTAGTTATACCAATCCAATCCCTGAGAACGAAATCTCTTATACATATCTATTACTTGGAACGACCCGTACACTTGCGGTTAGTAGGTCCTTATTTATAAATTAATTGTATCACACCCCAGAACCCACCAATATCTCCTTCTTTTGAAAGCTTTTTGTTTGTTAGTCAATCCATGCTTATTAGAATAAGAGTCCACTTCGTGTATTTGAAAAGTTTTCTTATTTGTCTCATGATCCTCAATGTTGAGCGTACTATTGTTGAGCGCTTTAAAAGTATTAGTAAGACTGATCTTAGAATATTCGGAGTTAGTCATCTTCTTGAAAACATTAAGTCTTTTGGAACTCTCGCAAATTTTTTCTTAATAACTCAATCTTCTAAGCCTAGTTGATTTGTTCTTCTTGTTCTCTAGGATCATCAAATCTCTGATCTTTGTTCTCAAGCAGTTTCCCCACAATGTTATCCTTAGTCTAACCGTACCCGCCCAAGTCGATGTCTTGATTGTTCCTAATAACAATACGTTTTCTAATTCTCTGATCTTTCTCTTTAGACACATGTTTACCAATGTTACAAATAAGGGACTGATTATATATAGTAAACTTACCATCCAACTTGAGCTGAACCATGTAGATACACTTGATCAATGAGAACTTTGCTATGTTGTCAACACTCTATGTAACCTTCCTCCTCTCTTTGATGTCCTCTACAACCTTCACGTTTTTATGCTACAATATCCATAGTGGTGTCCAATTTTTCCATATTTGAGATAGAGTAAACCCGTGTTCTCATATAAGAATATGATCCGACCAACACCTTCCTCCTAGAGAAGGTAAGTTCCTGGAGGGGGGGGGGTGCATGATTAATATTGAAACGGACCCTAAACCTCAAGAATTTTACATCCTCCACCAAAAATTCTGGAAAGTCAACTACCTCTATGGCTAAGAAACATTCTTCAAGAGCTAAAACTGTTTTTGTATTGTTTTTCATGTACGCTATGCCCTTAGCTTGGATCTATATGGATGAAAACTCTATAAGAATGTCTTCAAATTGGAGCACTTAAGGACAAAGAGTAAGGATCATGTGCATTTTATGGCATATGCCCTACCACATATCCCAAATCCTCTTAATATCCTTCTCATAAAAAACATCTAAGTTAAAGATAGTATTCTTAACCTCCATAAGCTTGAAAGTGCTTTGCAATCCTCGTTTATCAACTAAGTGGTTTGGCAGACCACTAGTGAAATATTTAACATCGCCAATGACTCGAATAATGATTGAGGTGTCCTCCCTAATTGTGTCAACCATTTGAGTTTTAATTTTACTATTGATCACTCCAAGCTTCCTCATATTATGCTTATCGAACTAAATAATTGGCAAGGCGTGGCAGTTGCGAGTCGCCATAAAACCAGGAATAGAAGCAGGAAGTTGTAATTGAGTGAAGAGAAAGGAACAAAGTAAATAATAAAAGTAAGAGATGAGAATAAAAGAAGGGAAGAGAGAGAAGTGAAGTGGTGTAAAGAGTAAATCATGTATATCTAATAGAGATGAAGGTGCAAAAAGTATTAAAGGAACATATAATAAGTGTTGCATATATAGCCTTAAGATGATCGAGAAAGAGACAAATAGGAACCTGTATCGTGAAGTGTTTGAGGAAGCTTTCCGTCTCCCGAAGTCTTCTAGAGCATATAGCTTAATTATTTCTATCGATATTTTGAAAAAACATAAACTTAAACCCCCAAAGTATGACAAAGCATGGAGAAAAGTAAAGATGATTACTTTTCCAATGAATAGAGAGCTCATACTTACTACAGCGGATGGATAAAACATTAAAAAGCATGATTAATTTATCTTTTCTTAGAAACATAGAACAGACCGAACCTCGAAAATCCAAACAACAAAGCAGTAAGCAGTATATATAAGCACCCAAATAGAGATATTTCTAAGTACTCATTAACATAACATACGGCCCGTAAATGATACTCCCTTCGTCCCAAAAATAATATCCACTTTGCTTTTCACACAAATTAAGAAACACAATAATTATCTTCCTCATTACTAAAATACTCCTAATAAAGTGTATTGATATTTTAAATATTCATTGGAAACATAAATTTGAATTAATTTAATAAAGGTAATAGTGGAAAAAGGTGGAATAAAATGTCTTGAAATTCTAAGTGGACATTATTTTTGGGACACCATTTTTAGTAAGGTGGACATTATTTTTGGGATCAATTGAGTGGGAAAAAAGTTTGGAAATTAAAGGGTTGAAACTATGGTCAATATGTTAAGAATGGGTGCTATTTAGGATCAATGAATGAGTGGACTAGGAGTAATGTGAATAGTGATTTATACTTTATAATATTGAATAACTAATAGTTCTATTGTAAAGAAGTAATGATAAAAGGATATTATATATCACTCCAATTTTTTAGATTTATCGATCTTAAAATAGCCGTTCTAATTTTTGACAAATATGGAAGAAAACTATTATTTCACGCCAACAAATTATATACCAGAAATCGTTGAAAGATTTTCTGAACAAAAAAAGAAAAGAAAAGTAAATGTTCAAAAACAATGACACATAAAAATTAAAACCCATCTCTTCACATTCGCATTGGAACAAAAAAAAAAAGAAATCTCTTCACATTCAGGTCTCACCTTCCCACCAAGCCGCTCTCCTTTACAAGAAAACTGTCGCCATTCGTGGACCAATATGACGTTGATGTTATGCCATGTCTTTGATTCGTTTATTTCTTGATCATTTGGAAACTACAGTGGCATGTTCAAGAGATCTTTCAACTTATAGTCTTGTTTCTTCATTTTGGGGCAGAATGGACATTTATCACTTAATCTTGTCGGAGTCTATAAACTTCATATAAAACTTTTTTTCTATTCCCCATTCTTCAACTTTTTGTAGCATGAATCAGAGAACTCTTTTCATCTATACACTTTAAATTTATGCAGTAATATAATTTTTTATATTATACTTTTAAAAGAAAATGAAAAATATGTATTAGAAAAAAGAATTAAGAAAAATTATAAATAAGAATTTCGGTGATGACTATGTATATTCGTCTTATTTAATATTTTTTAAAGACGGATTATAAAGAATAGTTTAGAAATTAGGGCCCCGTTTGGTTCGTGAAAATAATTGGTATTTTCTGTTTTCATTTTCTATATTTTTCAAAATACTAATGAAAACGTGTTTGGTTAGAGAAAATGAAAACAGTTTTCATGAAAATTTAATGAAAACACTGCTATATTGAAGAACGTGAAATCGACGTTTGTCATATTTTCTAAAAAATTTGATTAGAAAACGAAAATCATTTTCGGAAAATATATTCTGAAATCGAAAACAAAAAATATTTTCGCAAACCAAATAAGTAATTTTTTATTGTCAAACATTTGCAGACGGTTCTTTAAAATCGACATGAAATCCGTTTAAACAATGATTATTAAAATAAGCCTCATAAAAAAGTGGAGGTCAAATTTTTTAAATGACGGTTGAAACAATTGTCATAAAAAAAATCGTCATTGTATGGGGTGTTATGTTGTAGTGTCCTTAACCTTTATATTTGTTTTATATATTTTGGTTTATTGACAATAGTTCTTTCTAGTGCACAAGTATAGACTACCCCATTAATAGAATTTGGATGGTCACCCGGAAAGGGTGTCTATGTTTTGAAAAACCACATAAACTTCTAGTGTGCGGTAGTGATCCGATCGGGCTTACCTAACTAGATAGTAATTAGGGTTTGAGATTTGACCACTGATCATTCTATAGGGTCGCCTTACCCAAGTACCCTGTTAATTGTTAGGTCTCCATCTAAGTCCACCCGGAAGGGGGTTAGGAGGAGTATAAAATCCTTGCTACTTACTTTAAGAGCTTTAATCACCGTTATTAACTAATAGAAGATATAGAAGAATAAGTGCATACAAGCAAATTAACCTAAGTTATATTTCTCATCTTATTCTTACATCCTTTATTTTATTGCATTATGTTTTAATTTAATCATTATTCTCCACAATAATTCATATTAATTTCATTGTCTTTTAATTCATTGCTACTAATTCTTACTACGCTTTCTTGCAAACCATCCGTATAACACACTAAGTCCCTGAGAACGGAAATAACTTATCATTAAAACATGCATACGACCTGTGATACTTGCAGTGAGTAACATGATTGGTTAGGGTGATCATTTGTCCTATTTTTATCTATTATTTTATCAAACCTTACCAGCCACCATTGATGGTGTGAGAAAGTGGTGGCATACTCTAGAATCAGGCTGAAGGTACTTGTATGGCCAAGGCGTCTTACTCTCATTTTTGTTTCTTCACCAAGTCTTTACTCAACACATAATCTTATAATAGATCCCAATCTAAAATTTTTAATTTTTATAATTTAGTTTTTAATTAAATATTAAGATACCAAGACAATTTCATGAAGACTAATTTAGAATTCTAGGGTCAATAATGTATTTTTTTAGTATGTTTGAAGAGCAAAGTTGATAAATAATTAAATATAGGAGTAACAACTGTTTAAATAATTTTAGAAATACATATATATTAACACAATAACTATAACCTAAGTGTGCCACTATAAATTGAACATTATTAGTTCACCGTACTCCCACCTAAACCCTAAACTGCCTACCTTCACGATCGTCTTTATATTCACTCATTCACACCATTAGATAATTGTAAATTCAAGACTACGTATTATATAGAAGGAATTGCAAAATAACAAAGAAAATTCACACAATCAGTTCAATCTCTCGATTAAAATTTTTATGGTAAGTATTATTCTTGAGAATTTTATTTTGACAGGTCAAAGAATAACTAGTCCTCTTGTTTTATTCCCGAAAAGGCTTATAAATTTGAGTAATAATTTAATTAATCTTGTTAATGGAATGATTACATGTTTAGTCCTTCTATATTGTGATTATTACCAATATATTCATGTGTTTTAGGAATATAGTACAACTCCTCTGCGGAGCCAATATATATGTTATTCAGGTGCAAAGGGGTCTGGGGTAGCTCCCCCAATTTTTTTGAGTTTCTTGCATATAGGTCCTTTAATTATGAAAAAATATACTATATTTGAGTATAATATGAAATTTTTATTATATGAATCACTACTATTTATAATGATTTACAATATAAATACCTAATTATACAAAATAACCTATATATATCAGGTAGTCACGCACCCATCTGGCTTTGCCCATAGTGACTACTTTCGCAAATCAAGGGAATTAATCCCTTTTTAATATTTTAACTCGATGTACTAAGACTATGTAAATTAATTGTCTCAAAGAGAACAAATAATATTTGTATAATACTACATAAAATATAAAATTATTGATCATCTCATATATGTCAATTGTATATACATAAAGATACGTGAACAAATTTTGTAGATCTTTATAAGATACTTTGGTACCAAATTAATGAAAATGAATGTACATTTATCTTATTTAGATGTTGAGTTGCTTTTATCAAAAGGAAAATCGCTGAATATTTATATAATATTTTTAAACAGTTTTATGTCGAGATGTTGATGCGATTTAGAGAAAAAGAAAAGATTTATTACCATTGCATTTCAAACAAAGGTAATGCATAGAGTAAATTTTTTTATTTTTGTATAATCTATATCTTGAATTACTGAAATTTATGTATTTATAATCTCAGTCGATGGAATATTCTCTATACGATCCACATCGGATCCAACATTTTCACCGCCACTGACTATCGATGCATTAGGAACGTCATCATTAACAGCAACAGAGTCCTCATCATCAATATTATCGTCGCTATTATGGACGATGTTGGAGACAGATTCAAGAATGTCATCCGGAAGAGGCAAATTACGCGACAGGTAATTGAGTGCGCGATTTATAGTCTTCGCTTGCTCAATTTCATCTTCTTGCGTCTGCATTTGAGTTTCAGATGGTACGAGCTCGAGCTCAGGGATGTCAAAGACGGCGGATCGGTTGTGGCTTCGACTGTCGACCTGAACCACCATCCTAACGACTAATCGGTTGGGTGCAAAGATGAGTGTGTTATGAAATTTCAACTCCTTTTTGTATTTCTTTTTTATTATTTAAAAACTTATGATGTGGCTCTCTATCTTTTTTTTTTTGATCTTTTTTTTTGTTCCAAATACTACTCCATAAAATAAACTGTTATTACAAAATAGCCAATTTCCGAAGGAAAGGTTTCGTTTTTTATTATTTCAAGTAGCCTACTTGGGTACGTGTGTCAACACGAGCATTCTCTTTTACCATTCAGCTTATGTTTGGCTACCCCATCAGCTAGTCTATACTTATTACGATTGACCCACCGAAAAATAGGATTACAAGTTTCAGCTACAAAATAAATACTCTTAATAATATTATAAATTGTAGGATTAGAAATAAACTGCCTCTTCTCTAATGGTTGAATGGCTTGAAGGTAGTCACTCTCAATTATCACCCTTGATTCTCTCAAATCCCGAGCAATAACGCAAGACTTTAAGATGCCTAAGGCCTCAGCTTCCGGAGGAGTTTCAATAGCTATATCCCACACTTTGCAGTCCAATACTTTCCCTGTAAAGTCCTTAGATACACAAGAAATAGAGGTTTTATTATTACAAATCGCCGCGTCATAATTTATTTTTATAAAGTTAGTTGGTGGAGTAATCCAACAATTGTTACTATTATAAATATCTTTATTATCGTTCATCTCATTCTCATCATCCCTTTCCTAAATAATGGACTTTGTATCTCTAGAATTTTCTTTTTTTCTGATCCCTCCGTACTTTATTAATATCATTAGGATAATTTGTATTTTCGTATTCTTTCCAATCATTTATACCATTCTCAACAGTAAGTAAAGGGTCCAACTTTCTATTATTGAACTTGTAACCATTCCTTCCTTTCCATATATGCCACATCAGTGTGCATACTTGTTCCATAAGGAATATATTATTAGGGTTTAGATCCTTTCCTTTTTCAGCTAAACTTGACATCCAAGTATCCACATTGGAGGAGTAATGGTTCCTAGTTAGTAAGCTAAAGAGAGAAGCAAACCACATGGCTCTCACCCATTCACATTCTAATAACATATGTTCAGTATTTTCAATCTTGTTATTACAAAGATCACAGATTGGATTTTTTTATGAACGTGCTAAATGTAAGAGAATGAAAAAATTGCATAGTTTAGAAAGTGATTAACGCGGTTCTTCTATAAGCTCTTTGTTGCCTTTAGCTTGCTGTCCATTTATTATATTTATATCCTTCTTAGCCCCTTCTAGCCTTTATAAAGCCTTTTTATTAGCCATATTATAAGTCATATACCCTTTAGATTTTAGGACTTTTCCATATAACCCGCACTCGAATCGCGATGTATAGACAGTTTTCTTAGAGCTTGGGTTTGGGGTGGTGGGTCCACCATTATGGGAAAAATTATTGGGTTGGGAATTTTGAGCTTATGTATTTATCACACCCTACCAGCCACCACTGACGGTATTAGAAAGTGGTGTCATACTCTAGCATCAGGTTGAAGGTACTTGTATAGCCAAGGCGTCTTACTCTCATTTTTGTTTCTTCACCAAGTCTTTACTCAACACATAATCGTATAATGGATCCCAATCTAAAGATTTTAATTTTTTGAATTTTGTTTTTAATAAAAATTAAGATACCAAGACAAGTTCAAGAAGACTAATTCAGTATTATAGGGTCAATAATGTATTTTTTTAGTATGTTTGAAGAGCAAAGTTGATAAATAATTAAATATAGGAGTAACATTTTATTAAAATAATTTTATATATATATATATATATACAAAAAATGCCCTATACCTGAAAGTATTTGGGCTAAAATGAATTAAAAAAATTATAATAGATTTTGCAAAATTCATAATTTAGTTTATATTAATATTTGAATAAAAATCATATATATATGAAACTACAAATCATAATCATTTTATTACTTGTGGTTAGGGACGGTTCCACCCTTATTTGAGGGAGGAACCCTTTTAATTTTTCAAAAATATTCTGTATCTGAAATACGACAAAATACATACATATTTATTTGTATTTGAGACAAATAAATACAACCATATTTTATGTGTAAACCATATTTTTGCATTTACTGCAATCTTTGCATTATATAGAAACTCATATTGCAAATTTTGAAGAATATAAAGACTTATATTGAAATTTTTAAATAATATTGGGGCCTATAGTGCAATTAACTTAAAAATCATGAGCAATTATTTAATCTAAGCAAGACCTTGTTCATTTTTCAAAAAATTGTGGAAGCCATATTTAAATCCACGGAAAGACCAAAAATACTATTAAAGTAGTAGAAAAGATGAAGTGAACGAAAAAATTTGCCTAGTTAGATTGAAAGATCGTTGGCCTTGGTGATGCTTTTTCAGTTTTTTATTTAGTTTACATTAGAAAATTAAATAAATTGTGAAAATTAATTTAAATAAATTGTGAAAATTACATAAATATTTCAAACAAAACGATGAAATTAGTATAAATAATATACTTATAAAACTCCATCATTGTGGAGCAGTCGAAGATACATTATTTCTTTTACCTTTTGCATTTCTGAACCTTCACATGATACTCACACATGTATAATTGGCTACATCACATTACAAAGGGAATGATACTATTTTGTGATATATAGCCTGATGAAGATTTATGGTTTAGCTAAGAGTCAAAATACTGTTGAAACAATGGAGACGTTTGAAAATTATAGTGGCAGTTTAGAGGATATTGATCATCCTATCAATGATAATGGTGTCTCAGAGTTCATAAGATTTAGGGTAAAATTCAACACCCTTAATCCTATTAAGACTGGAGTTTTGTTGAACAGAATGAAGGCGCAGCTTGGGTTGCTTTTCGTTACAAAAGTATTGGTTTATTCTGCTACAATTTTGGTTATCTTGGACATAACAAAGGGGTTTGCACCATTGGAATGGTTAGACCTCGATGAAGTGACGATTCATACAGATACTTTAACTGGAGTAAGGATAAATTCATACGCAATGAAGATAAAGGTCTTTCACTTGATTCGAAGAAGAGATAGATATGGTGTTTTTGATGAGGTGGTCAGGTTTTTCCATTCAGAAGAAATGCTGGAGATGGCGATGATGACGGCGACTCCAACCCTGGTAACGATGGTGGTGCTCAGTTACATCCTTGCTTTGAATATTAACTCTACTCAAAATGATGATACTAATCAATGTACCAAGGAGGTCGGGGAATCTAGTAAGAGAGAAGGCAGTGAGTCTTCAAAGCGCAAGAGGGAGAATACATCAGCTTTTGCTAAGTTATTTGGCATCAGTGCAGACAAAGAAGAAGCAATGGAGGTTAACCATAACGATTTTCCTGCCCTGTTCAAGATTTTAATGGATGAAATGGGAGATTTTGGTGAAACTATTATTATTAGTAATTAGACAATATTAGAAATACTTCATGCTAGGGAAGCAGATATTCAGCGTTATTATGAGAATTTTCTTCTCGAAGGTGATTTAGGTTTGCTTAGTAAAGTTGCTGAAGCGGAGCTGGATAAATGGAACGAAAATGTTAGCAATAAAGGTGTGGTGATTACTGAGTTGGACGGTAATATGAGTTTTGCGCCTTCACGAAAGGTTTCTGATAGTTATGATGAGGATGGTTCTCAGTTTAATAAAGCTGCAAACAAAACTCAGACTAGAGATAAGGGTAAACAAGTTATGGTCGACGAGAACAGTGATAATGAGTTTTTTGAACCTGAGGAAGAGTCTTTGGACTCTCAATCCATCAATATCAGTAGACATCCCAGGGAAGACGAGGAATTCGCGCAGAAATTCTACAATACTCCAAGAATGAGGGTTTTTAATGAATTCGAGAAGTTCACATGGCCTGAGAATTTGAAAAGAAAAGGGGCTCCTTCTGGGGAGTGCACAAGCTATGTTAAGAAGAAGAAGATTTGCCTTAACGACGTTAGTAATTTGGGAAGGGGGATTTTGGAAGCTAAAAACTTTTTGGAGGAATCATATGTTAGTTATGGTGAGTTGAAGGAAAAATTTATGGAGTATGAATTTCTTAAGGTGTGTGGGCCAAACGAAACAATGGATAGCGAGATGGAGAAGAGAACCTATTACTACTGTAGTGCACCTGCTTGTGATGGACATTTAAGAGGAGATGATGGTTCTGAGTCAGAGAAGGAGGGTAACATGAGTAACCAGGGCTTTCCTGTGAATGAAAACGTGGACCCATTTCAAATTAAGGGTAGCGGCCAGCCCAAGATGAAAGCGGCCGGGTTTGATGGATAACTTGATGGTTTGGAATTGTCAAGGAGTTGCGGCGACCTCGACAAAGAAAATGATTCGCGCCCTTATTTCGAAGTTTAAATTATCTTTTGTTTGTTTGTTGGAGTCTCGAGTTAAATCTAGTGATATCTGATCTTGTCGTTTCCTTAAGTCTTTTGAAAATAAATTTGTAATCAACCCTGGGGGAAGAGCTTCTAGGTCTGGGGGGATTATAATTGCGTGGAAGAATAACCTTAATAAAGTATTTCCTATTTGTGCTCGTGTTATGCAATTTGCTATATATCTGAATCTAATTCACCTCCTTGGTACTTTGTTTTTATACATGCGCCTAACGATCAGAAAGAAAATGAATATATTTTTATAACCTATCCAAATGGAAATCCAAAGTTAAAGAACCTATTCTCATTGCTGGCGATTTTAATGAAATTTCAAAAGATTCCGAAAAACAAGGTAAAATAGCTCCTAACCTCGAGAGAATGATGAAATTCAATGACTTTATCAATAATAATAATTTCATTGATATACCGTATAAAGGGTGTTACTTTACCTGGACAAACAAAAGGAAGGGTGAAGATAATGTTAAAGAAAGGCTCGATAGAGCTTTGGCTTCCGATTTATGGTATAATTATTTTCCTAAAACTATTATTAAAGTACCACCGACAATTGGATGAGAACATTCACCTATTATTATTCAAAGAGATTTCGATTATACGTCTAACAAAAAATATTTTATGTTTGAATCTCGGTGGTTGGATAACTTACAACTTCGAGAAGTTGTGGACAAGGCATGGAGAGATTTTAATAATATTTCAAGAATTCAAGATTTTGTTAATAAAAAAGAAAATATATGTAGTGCTCTTAAGGATTGGAGTAGGGCAACATTTTGTAAAAGTAAGAAAATGATTGATAAATATCAGATCATTCTGGAAAAAATTCAAAACGCGGAACCATCAGAAGAGAATATTAAATTGGAAAAAGAAATAAAACAGGAACTTGATAGTTTATGGGTACAGGAGGAAGCTTTTTGGGTGGATAGGGATCGAGATATATATATTAAGAAAGGTGACAAAAATACTAAATATTTCTTCGCTAAAACGGCTATGAGAAGGAACTATAATCGTATTTCGGCATTAAAAACGATAAAGGGGAATGGTGTGATAACATTAAAGATGTCAAGCAAATAATTCATGATTAGTTCAAAGCATTGTTTAGTGAAAATTCGGTGTCTAATATTAAAGAAGTTGCTATACATACTCCTTGTAAAGTTGATGAATAAACTAATATTTTATTGACAAGGGTACTTGACATGGAAGAGGTTAGGAAGGTAGTTTTCGCTATGTCATGTACGAAAGCTCCAGGGCCGGATGGTCTTCCGGATAATTTTTATCAGGAATTTTGGGATATCATTAAGGATGATATATATAAACTAGTACATGACTTCTTCGAGTTCAATACTCCATTAGATAGTATAAATGATACGTTAATTCCTCTCATTCCGAAGGGTGACATACAAGAATCTATTAAAGACTTTTGACCTATTTCCTGCATCAATTTTTGCTATAAAATTATCGCAAAGGTCTTAGCGCTAAGATTACAACCGCTCATGGATTCTATTATTTCACCCACACAATCTGCTTTTATCAAGGGGAGAAGTATACAGGACAACATAATTATAGCTCAAGAAATTGCTTTCTTTCTCAAATCAAAGAGAAAATCCAATAAACATTATGGAGCTGCTAAAATTGATATGGACAAAGCTTACGACCAAGTCAATTGGAGCTTCCTTATGGAGATACTTAAAAATCTTGGATTTGGCACAAAATTGAGAGAACTTATTTTTAATTGTATTTCCTCTGTTACGTATCAAGTCAAGGTTAATGGTGAAAGGATGGAGAAATTCAAGCCAAGCCAAGGGATTAGACAAGGCGACCCATTGTCCCCTCTACTCTTCTCTATTCTTACGGAAGGCTTTATTGGTATTATTAATTATGAATGCAGAGAAGGAAATATTAAGGGTATTGCTTTAGCTAGAGCGACTCCTAGGCTTACTCATCTATTATTCGCAGATAATTCACTCTTTTTCTTAGAGGTCAATGATAGGGAAATTGATGCTTTCAAGAATATTCTTTCTAAATATTGCGAAGTGTCGGGACAAAGAATCAATTTTAACAAATCCACAGTTATGTTTAGTAAAGGACTGGCGGAGGATAAGGCAGGGAATATTGCCCATATGCTTAATATTGAATTTACCAGCTCAATGGGAAAATATTTAGAAATTCCTATGTCCTTGAAAAGATCAAAAATTGAAAATCAGTATATCACGGATACGTTCATAGGTAAATCTGCGAGTTGGGTTTCTAAATTTCTTTCGGATGGAGGTAAAGAAGTTTTGATTAAGGCGGCTCTACAGTCAATACCGAATTATGTCATGTCGATTTTCGAATTTCCAATCACTCTATGTAAGAAATTAAGCAGCCTTGTTTCAAAATTCTGGTGGAATTCATGAGATAAAAAAGAATTCATTGGGTTAAATGGAAAAAAAAATCGCGAAACGAAAGAAATTGGGAGGCATTGGATTCAGATATTTTCAGAAAATGAATCTGGCCCTTCTTGCGAAACAAGCATGGCGGTTACTTCACAACCCAGATTTATTAGTGTCAAAAGTTTTAAAGGGTATTTACTTTCCAAACTCTAATATCTGGAACTCTAAATTAGAAAATAAGAGATCTTGGAGTTGGGGTAGTATTTATAAAGGTTTATCATTTCTTAAAGACGAGTGTATTTGGCAAGTGGGTAATGGCCTCAGCATCAACATTTGGAATGACACCTGGATTTATAAAGGGTATAAACTAAACAAGCTGGATAATCGTACGATCAACTAATTAGTTGAATTCTTTAACAATAATTTTACAAATTGGAATTATGATATACTGAAGGGATTTTGTACGTCAAGGGATTTATTGGAGATTAGAAAGATTTCTATTCTACAACTTGATAAAGAAGAAAAGTTATTTGGCCAAGTAGTAAGGATGGCGAATACTCAACTAAATCGGGATACAACAGGTTGGTACAAAAAGAAATCGACAGAGAAGGAGAATCTTCTGCCGACGGTGAATTTAATAATTCTAAAATGTGGGACATCGTTTGGAGCTCGAACGTTCCACTTAAAATTAAGAATTTTATCTAGAAGATTCATAATAATGCAATACCGACGAAGTCAAACTTGAAAAAAAAGAAATGTAAGGATAATGATACATGCGAATAGTGCGAGTTGGAGGTTGAAAATATTATGCATTTATACGTTAAATGCCCCTTTAGTAGGGCGCTTTGGGCCAATTTTCAATTACAATGCAAAGTAGGTCCTTCGTTTAATGGTAATATTAGTGAATGGAAAAACGTAATCATTGAGAACTATACTAGTAATGGATGGGACAAAAGGTTGTTACTGCTACAATTTTGTTGACGATTTAGAATATATGAAAAACTAGAATAAGTGGCTTTTTCGAGAAAAAAAACTTGGAATACTATTGAAATAAATGGAAAGACTAAGGAGCTTTTAAAATATTTATTTTTGGAAAACAGCAGGGCACACGACCAAGAGTTAAAGCGTAACCAAATGAGGATAATACAGTGAACTCGTTTATAGAAGATGACGCGGATTTAGTTTGGATGAACGATGCATCTTTCCTCAATAGTTGGGAACCGTCAGGTATTGTTTCAATCGGTGTTAATAAAGAAGGGAAGGTAGCTCATAAAGTTATCAAACGTGCTAGAGTCAACTCAGCCCTCGAAGGGGAAAGTTGGGTCGTCCTTCGGGCCATGAGGTCTGCAGCAGACATTTCTTGTGCAGGAGAGCGGCTTGATTGGAAGGTGTATTTGTGAAGAGATTCCTTTATGTTTTTTTACCAATGAATGCGAGTGTACAGAGATGAGTTTTAGGTTTAGAGTTTTATTGGTAAAAATTAATTTTTTACCTTAATATATGTTCTTCACCAAGACGGGTGGATGATGGTGGAGAATGGTCTTGAGTGGCGGCCCGTTCTCTTGTTTAGAAGAGCGGATGGGAAGGTGAGCGAATAGATTTATTTTTTGCTTTTTGTTTAAATGCGAGTGTGAAGAGATGAATTTTAACTTGATTAATAAAAATGAGTTTTTATGAGAAATCTAAGGAGGTAAACAGGCTAATTTTGAGTTAAATAGGGAAGGAGGAAAAAATTAAATAAATAAGACATTTATGATAAGTAGGGCCAGAATCAATCCTGGTCACCACTTATGTTTAGCCAGATTAAATACTGGTCACCACTTATGTTTAGACAGATTTAATCCTAGCCACCACTTATGAGGGTAAATCTGGACCGTAGAAAAAACTCTGAAATATAATATTTTAGAAGAGTGCATGGGAAGGTGAGCGAAGAGATTTCTTTTTTGCTTTTTGTTTAAATGCGAGTATGAAGAGATGGATTTTAACTTTATTAATAAAAATGAGTTTATGAGACATCTAAGGAGGTAAACTGGCAAATTTTGAGCTAAACAGGAAAGGAGGAAAAAAAAATTAAATAAATCCAAGGAGGAGAAGTGAGAATTAAAGTCTTAGGGTATTTTAGTGTGTTAGGAAGTATTTGTACTCGAGTTTCTATTTTTAGAGTGCACTTTCCTATTTCTAGGCTTGAATTATTGATTTATTATTTTTAAAGCATATGCGGTTTAATTATTTATTTATTGTGAAACTTTAAAAAATATATGATAATTATTTAGAGACCAAGTAAAGTCAAAGAAGTAAAAGAAAGAAGATTTACATGGAAATAAGAAGATTTAGGAAGGATATATGAAAAGAAGGAAAAGATAAAGCTGCCTTATGAATCTGAAATTCCAGCCACGTTTCAAAGACAAGTCCATAACTTAAGATTGGCTAGAAATTTGGGCGACTGGTCTACACCAATGGAAAGATATTTCTGAGACAAGCGGTTTCGAATATTGGAACGCGTCAAACGGATAAGTATTGAAGGAGATATAACCAAAACAAATCAACAGCAGAATCTTACATTTCCTAGATTTTAGGGCTACGAATTTAAGAGTTCTTAACTTATCTTCCACTCCAAGAAAATTCGACCTAGGGCTTGCTAGCACCTATAAATACAACTCTTAGCCTCCTATTTTCACACAATTCAGATAATTACACAAGAGGCTTAAGGTTTTTAAGTCAGAGCAAGAAGGCAAGGAGAAGCTAGTGCTGGAGGAATCCTGTTCTTCCATCATAAGTCATCCCACCCTTTAGGTTATAAGTTTATCTTTTGTATTTGAAAATGAATTCCTTTTGTTTGATTTCAGTCATTAATTTCATGAGCTAAATTTCATATACTTGAGAATCGCATTAAAGGGATGAACCCTAATTAATTTATTTCTGTGTTTTGAATTTGGGATTGTTATGATTTAAATTGAATTGAGTCTTAGATATTGGATATTACTTTGTTTTTAATCACTATTTCTTTTCCGTAAAACTAGAAATATGATTTAGTATTTGGGCTATTCACTTTAGTGGCGAAGTGATCATCCGACAGGAGGGTTTGAATACAGACCTAGGTAATACCCGTGTAATGGACGAAAGTCATATGATTTACATAACCAAAGAGGTAAAATATTATTCATCTGAAAGTAGCTTATATTCACCCTGACGGGGTTTGTAATACCGTAGGATAGCTCTTAGGTCCACCCTGATGGGGGCTAGAAGATATTAGATTCCCGACTAATATACTAGTATCAATTCTACCCTTAAACAAAGCATAGGTTACATTAATTAGGTGGATTCCTTGCGAGACTCAAGTATCTTTCATATCTGAAGTCGTCTTTTACTTGCATTATTTCTTTTCTGTTATTTACTTTTAGTCTTTATTTATTTGCGTATTTAGTTTGAAGAAAACCAAACAAAAATCTATTATTTTACTTTTCTGTCAAGCAATTATTTCTACTATCTGATTAATATTGGAGTTGAACCTAATCCGTCCCTCAAAACGAAACTCGATTTATCGAATATTACTTGGACAACTGTATGCTTGCGGTAATTGTGGTTCCCTTATTTATCACTTTATTTTCTAACACACCAAGACCCAACATTTAGCCCTTAAACAGAAGCATTAATTAGATAGGATAGGTGAAACCCTGGCGAGGATCAAGTACTCTTTCTCTTCTGAAGTTAAATTCTCTTTTACTTGCTTTATTTTATTTCCGTAGTTTATTTTCTTGCATCTTTAATTCAAAAACAAAATAAAAATCTTTTGTTTTATTTTTCTGTTAAGCGATTACTACTACTATCTGATTAATACTAGAGTTATACCTAATCTGTCCTTGAGAACGAACTTGATTATCATATATTACTTGGGACAACTGTACACTTGCAGTTAGTGGTTCCTCTATTTATCTTTATTATTTTCTAACATACCAGGACCCACCAACAGAGTAATTTTTATTTTATTTTTTTATAATCTATATCTTGAACTACTGAAATCTGTGTATTTATAATCTCAGTCGATGGAATATTCTTTATACGATCCACATCAGATCCAACACCTTCACCGCAATTGATTATCGATGCATTAGGCACGTCATCATTAACAATAACAGAGTTTTCATAGTCATCGTCATCGTTATCATCAGTATTATGGACGATGTTGGAGACAAATTCAAGAATGTCATCCGGAAGAGGCAAATTACTCGACAGGTAATTGAGTGCTCCAATTATAGTCTTCGCTTGCTCAATTTCATCTTCTTGCGTCTGCGTTTGAGTTTTAGATGGTACGAGCTCAAGCTCAGGGACGTCACAAACGACAGATCGGTTGTGGCTTCGACTGTCGACCTAAGCCACCATGCTAACGACTAATCGGTTGGGCGCGTAGATGAGTGTGTTATGAAATTTCAACTCCTTTTTGAATTTTATTTTATGATTTAAAAACTTATGATGTGGCTCTCTATCTCTCTTCCTTATTTTGATCTCTTTTTTTGTTCCAAATACTACTCTTTAAAATAAACCATCATTACAAAATAGCCAATTTCCAAAGAAAATGTTTCGTTTTTTATTATTTCAACTAGTCTACTTGGGTACGTGTGTAAACTCAAGCCTTCTATTTTTCCATTCAGCTTATGTTTGGCTACCCCATCAGCTAGTCTATTCCTATTACGATTGACCTACCGAAAAATAGGATTACAAGTTTCAGCTACAAAATAAATACTCTTAATAATATTACAAATTGTGGGATTATAAATAAAATGCCTCTTCTCTAATGGTTGCATGACTTGAAGACAATCACTCTCAATTATCACCCTTGATTCTCGCAAATCCCGAGCAATAATGCAAGACTTTAATATGCCTAAATCCTTAGCTTCCAGAGGAGTTTCAGCAGCTATATCCCACGTTTTGCAATCCAATACTTTCCCTGTTGAGTCTCTAGTCACGCAAGCAATAGAGGTTTAAATATTGCACATTGCCGTGTCATAATTTATTTGTATAAAGTTAGTTGGTGGAGGAATCCAGCTATTGTTACAATTATTAATATCTTTATTATAGTTCATCTCATTCTTATCAACCTTTTCCCCAATAAGGGACTTTGTATCTCTAGAATTTTCTTTTTTCTTTTTTCTTATCCCTCAATTCTTCATTAATATCATTAGGATAATTTGTATTTTCGTATTATTTCCATTCTTTAATAGAATTCTCAATGGTAAGTAAAGGTTCCAACTTTCTATTATTGAACTTGTACACATTCCTTCCTTTCCATATATTCCACATCAGTATGCATACTTGTTCCATAAGGAATATATTATTAGGGTTTAGATCCTTTTCTTTTTCAGTGCCATCCAAGTATCCACATTGGAGGAAAACTGATTGCTAGTTTATAAGCTAAAGGGAGAAGCAAACAACACGGCTCTCACCCATTCACATTATAATAACATATGTTCAATATTTTCAATATTGTTATTACAAAGATCACAGATTGGATTTTTTATGAACATGCTAAAGGTAAGAGAATGACGAAATCGCACAGTTTAGAAAAGGATTATGGTGGTTATTTGATAAGCCCCTTGTTGCCTTTTAGCTTGTTGTCCATTTATTATATTTATATCCTTCCCATCCCCTTCTAGCCATTCTAAAGCCTTTATATTAGGCACATTATAAGCCATATAACCTTTAAATTTTAGGACTTCTCCATATGACCCGAACTCTAATCGCGATGCATAGACAGACGTTTTAGAGCTTGAGTTTGGGGTGGTGGGTCCACCATTATGGGAAAAGTTATTATTTTTTGATCAATCAAAACATTTTATTAATCAAACTCCTCTTTGTCTTTTACAACCTGGCATGAAATTCCCAACAGAATTTCGTTTCTAAGCTATTACAATCATCATATAACAGATACTTATATAACTATTACAATTTTCTCATTTAAACACATTATCTAACTTCGAATTCCATGATATCTCCCCTCTGTTACTCTTATCTGTGAATCTTCTTTTATCATTTAACTTGACAAACATAAAGAATTTGATTTCTCTCACAACCCCCTCTTAATTCATAGTATTTCCACCATGGATATATGCATTTATGTTCCTCCAAATGGTATAACGATACCATGTGAACCAAACTGCAAAGATAGCTTCAAGACATTTATCACATGTAATGGAAAAAATATAGTTCATTAACCCATCCCAATCCTAGCACTTTGGAACATTATCACCACTCACCTGGAAGCATTTTAATAATATTCTTCTTGAAAATCCACAACTAACAAACAAATGGTCTCTATCCTCTATACAGCTGTGACAGAATTCACACAGGCTTCTTTGATTTACTCCCCATTCTAATATTCTTTTTTTGGTTGGCAATCTATCCTGACAAACCAACTAAGCACAAAATGCACATCTTGGGATGTTCAAAGTATGCCACACAATTCTAGTCCACACTAGAACAGGAGCATGATCTGTAATCTCATATAAGGTTTTTTTTAAAGGAAACCCTTTTCGTAATGCTAGTTTTCCATCTTATAGTATCCTTACCATTCCTTAGATGAGGTAAGTTTTTGGATAACCCAGTCAATGTTCTAGGTAAATGCCATCTTCCCCTTGTAAAACACTCCTTAACCTTTTCATCCACAAAGAGCTTTCCTTAACTTCTATGTTCAACACCAAACACACATTCTCACCTTTGATCCATTTATTCCAAAACATGTAAGTGTTAGATCCACTCCTAAACTCATGTGATATAAACTTATAAGCACTATATATCATGTTAATTATCTTCTTCCAAGTCCAAGTAGTGTCCTGTTTAATTTTCAACCCCCAAATGCACTTATCTTTAAGTACTGTGTTATGTGTCCAAATACTCAGGAGACTGTCATTAACTTGATATAGTCTCCAAAAGGTATTAATCAAGGCTTCCTTATTAAGACTTTCCAAGTTGGGAATACCCAAACCACCTTCCATTTTACTAGTACAAACTGTTTTCCGTGATATTTTTGCCCCTCTAGCCCCATCCAAATTCCCTTTCCATAAGAAACTAGCAATCCTCTGATTCAGTTTATAAATCACATGTTTGGGTAACATAAAGACTCTTGTCCAGTATAATATCTTACTAATTAAAACCTTAATAAGTTCTAGCCTACCTGCATATGTAAGCAGTTTGTTGCTCCACTTTTCAATACTTCCACATATGTTATCAACAAGTTTACTAGCATCTGTAAAGCTCAGCTTTTTAGAGCTTAGAGGTATTCCCAAATATCTTACAAGTAAGAATCCATCCTTAATACTCAACTTTTTTTTAACATTCTCTTTCATTTGTTGTATGGTATTGCCAAAGTATATTTCACTTTTATCATGGTTAATTTTTATGCCCGACAGTCTAGCAAACACACTGAGCCCTTCTCTTACAGTTAATGCAAATTCTTGGTCATCTTTCATAAAAATTAAGAGGTCATCTGCAAAAATAACATGATTAAGTTTTATTTTCTCACATTTTGGATGATAACCAAACCTTCCATTGCTTCCCTACTTATTAAACAGGGCAGTAAACACCTGCATAGCAATCACAAATAGGTAAAGAGGTCCCCTTGTCTTAACCCACTATTTCCCTCAAAATACCCCACTTGTTCAGCATTAATACCAATAGAATAAGTTGGTATAGAGACACAAATTTTTATCTAAGTCAACATTTTGCTAGGAAATCAAAGGGCCTCCAAAACCTTGAATAAAAATCCCCAATTCAGGCTATCATAAGCCTTTTGCAAATCAATATTAATTGTACATCTAGCACCACCATTACTTATCTCATATCCATGAAGTATAACCTGTGCCACTATTATATTATCCCCTATGCACCTATTGCACACAAAGGAACTTTGATTATTAGATATAATTGAATGAAGTACTTTCTTGACCCTATTAGATATTAATCTTGAAATAGTTTTATAGGTTATGTTTACACAAGATACAGGCCTAAACTGCCTAACATTTTGAGGGAGTAAGTACCTTTGGAATCATGGTTAAATTAGTATCATTTATACCTCTCGGCTGTACATTACTCTCCAAGCATTCCTTACCTACTTTACAAAAATCTTCACCCACTATACTCCAGAATTTCTTGTAAAAACATGATGTAAACCCATCTGGCCCAGGGGACTTACTATCCCTTATAGAAAAGAGAGCCTCTTTAATCTCCTAATTGGTCACATGATTCTCTAATATCATTCTTTGCTCCGTAGTCAATTCTACCCCCAATAGTTCATGAAGTACATTCACTAAGCAAGTTTCTTCTTGAAGGTCAGCTGTACCAATTAGAATTTTATAAAATTGAATAAATTCCTCCTTTATTTGTTTAGGAGTTGATAATATATTCCCATCGTCATCTACTAGGGTTGACACTTTATTTTTTGCTTGCCTATCCTTAATAGTGTTGTGGTAATAAGTAGTACCACAATCACTATTCTCAGCCCAATCAGCCCTAACCTTCTGTTTCAATATTTCCCTTTCCTTGATCATACTCTCTTCCATCTCCTTCAGTACTTTTTTTTCCTCAACCAAAACTTCTTCACTAGCCTGTCCATACATAATCTGACCCTGTAACTCTTCAAGTCTCTTTCTCATCCTCTCAATGACTGCAATGTTTTTCTTGAGATACTTCTTATTAAAATCTTTTAGTATAACTTTAACTGCTTTAAGTTTGACCTTCAAAATCTTCATGCTAGTTCCTTGGATATTCATGTCCCGCACCGTTTTGACTCTATACTAGAATTCTTCATTCTCACTCCATACATTAAAGACCTTGAAAGAACAAGGTCCCCAACTATTTAATCCACCCACAGTAACCAATAAGGCACATTGCTCTGATGTTAAGGGTGCAAGGCACAACAGGTTGGACTGTATCATATCAAACCACTTTGAATTAATCAAACATGTGTCTATCCTACTAGCTCTAAGTTGTATAAGGCTCCTATTTCTCCAAGTATAAAATTTACCACAACTTTGGTGTTCATACAATTCTGATTCTTCTACACACTCAACAAACTGTAGTGCATATTCATTAAGCTCCTCACAGTGCAGCCTATCCTCTATCTTGAGTATTTCATTATGATCCCCGATACAACCAAATATACTATCCGTATAATCTCCACTCCATCTAATGATATATCTCCATAAAACCATTCTTTCTTCCTCATCATTACTGGCTTACACTGCACACATAGTCATTCTTTTATTATCCCTACTATCCTCTATCTTAACCACCATAGCTGACAAGTCTCCTAAAAAACCGTAACCTGTATCTCATTACTGAAGGATAGAAATAACGATTATATCACATATAATCAGCAGAAAAATAGAAATTCAAATCCTACAAAGACAATCTAGTTGTAATTTAAGAATTTATAAAGAATGTTTCGGTTACTTACCTTAAGGCTTTGTATGGGAATCGAGTTGACTAACCCAGCTTCAAAAACTTGAAGCCTTCACGCTTTGCACACCGAGCTTTGATTTTTGCTTTCAGAATTAAATTCTGACTTAGAAACAAATAGCCTTTTTTGCTTTCTGTGTTTTTTTCCAAGAGAAAAATCTGATCAAAAGTTATCTCTCTGTAATAAAACCTCATTATCATATAATAACTTTTAAGAGGAAAAAAGGAATAGTCAGGAAAATGTAAAGTCAGGGAACGTATAAATAAAATTGATTATCCTAATACTCAGGTCCACTACTCACTTGTAAAGTGGACTTGGGCCTTTTACATTATACATGTGACTTGGACTAGCCTAGTGGTTAGTGATACATTTTCAACTATTGGAGGTACATGGTTCGATCCACAAACCCGTCATTTATTTCTATTTTCTTAGTTCGATCTTATATTATACTAATAATTTGTGCTAGAAAATTAATATACCAATATTCCAAGTATATAATTAATTAATATTTATTATCTAATAGTAAAATTAATTAACAACATGAAGCAAGATCAATGCACTCGTTAGTGTACGACTACGTGGGTTCATCGTTAAACCGGTAGTAGTTAACTTAATTAACGAGTAATCGAGGTTGGCGTCGAACAACACTCCCCAACGTCCGGATAACTTGAAGTAACACTGTACAAAGAACCTGGTAAAGGATCAGACACGTAATCCCTCTATCTTTATAGCTCCAGATCATCCTGGGATATGTTATAACTGTCAAATCTCATTAGAAAATAAACTACGTTACACGTCGATTATCAACGACTGACGAATGACCTAAGAAACTCTTTTCTTTATTCATTCTATCACCTTGGCCAAGGATTTGATACAATCGGTATAATCTTATGATATCGTAGAGCTCAAACTCTTTACCTAGAGTTGATAGATTCCATCTTGACTAATCTCTTAGGAGCATATATACTTAGCTATGTCCAATATCCTTTCTACTAGCATTATGACACACTAGTACTCCAGTATCTAAACACAACAAGCACAAATGTGACTATAGCGATGATCTCAGGTCAAAGGATTGCAAGTATTTAAGTCCTTATAGAGATTGACCCACTTGACAGTTCAAGGTAATTAACCATTAGGAATATCTAGCTTTAGTCGGTTCGATAAACACATCTCTATGTGCATTATCTATGTACCTAACTCGGTAAACAAGAACTACCAAAATTTATCCAATAAATACTCGTTAGCTACATATTAATCTAACGGATCATCGAGGTCCTAGCTCGATGATCCTATGCTTAAGTACAAGTTTAGATTAAGTCCCATGAGCTAGAGTCTCCTTATCATAACACCTTATGAGGTCTAGTTCGTAACTTAGTCAAGGATCCGCCTTTATGTTATATAAATGAATACCATAATCATAAAAGCTTGCCATAGATTCAAGGGACAATTCCTTTAATCACTACTGTAGGGATAACTATTATCGTGTACAGTAAACACTTGTGTTCAATTTATTACAAGACGATCGGGGCTAGGGCATAATTCCAACAATTACTTCTCCACAATATCATATTATTCCTCTAGGATCTCTACGATAATTGTGCACCACCTTAAACCCATGAAAGCTCTCATTCATAATGCTCTGTACGTTATGCAATTACACCTTAGTTTCCGTCAAACACATTACTTTCACATTATTATTAAACATAAAATTTGAGACATCCATCTGTCTCAGTGGCATGTTTAAACCCCTAATATTCCATGATCCTAAGCTCAAGGATCAGGGGGTTTATTGTTCCCATTCCACTCACCACTTCTCAATATTCTATTCACATCTTCATTGCGTGCTGATAGGGGACTGTTCAAGACTTTTTTTTTATCATTAAATCAAATTTTATTAAAATGAGAATCAACTTCAAACATCCTTACAAAACTTTCATTAGCCCATTTCTACCAAACTAGAGGCCTAAGGCCCAACATAGAAAAGATACAATTACAATAAATCTATTACATTTAAAAAAGCTATTAAAAGTCGAGGCCCAATAGGTTACAAGAAATAAAAGAAAACCACGAAAACAGCCTATTTAGCCCACTTCCATTGCCTCCTTGATTTTAATTACTAACTCCTCGGCCCTTTTCGTTTTAAAAATCTTTCTATTAACTTTAAACTTGAACATCTCATGTATCTTCTTTATAATTTGTTTCTCATTTAGACAATTTCCTCCATGAACCCGCTAATTTCTTTCATTCCATACGCAATAAATGTATGAAGTAATTACTAGGCTCATTACATTTATGCTTTCTGCACCTGAACTTTGTATATCAAGCCAAGATATGAATGAGCATCTTGGAATGTTTAGCTTAGACCATACAATTCTGCACCAAGTGACTTCATCTGATTTTACACTTATTCTGCACAAAGTCTTTTTGAACGAGAAGCAATTTCTTTTACTTTCAGCCCAAGTTATAACATCCTCTCCTTGTTTTAGTTTATGATCATTAATATAAGGTAATATTTTACCTACACAAGGAGGTAATCTCCACCTGTTTCCACCAAAATAGCTATACACAGTTCTATCTTTATTGATATTATATTTATCAAATTCAATGCCAAGAAACTCTTGCACATTTTTACCATCTACCCAATTATCCCATAATAGATAAGTAGACTTACCATTTCTGACCCTGTGTGAGATAAATTCATAAGTAATGCTTCTGGTCTTCATCAATTGCTTCCAAATCCATGAATGAGCCTGTTTAATGTCTAAACTCCATATACACCTTCCTTGTATAATATTTTTGTGTACCCACATACTCCATAAGTTTGTTTTCTGAGAGTACATCCTCCAAAAAGTGTAATGAAGACACACCTTATTCAAATCTTCCAAGTTTGGTATTCCAAGCCCTCCATATTTTTTTCCATTACAAATGTTCTGCCAAGAGATTTTTGCTCCACTTGCACCATTTGTATTACCCTTCCACAAGAAACTACTCATTTTTTTATTCAGTTTATATATGAATTGTTTTGGAAATAGGAATACCCTACACCAAAACAAAATCTTACTTATAAGAACACATCTTATTAACTCTGTTCTCCCAGCATATGACAGTAATTTTGATGACCAAACATTGATACAACTACAAATATTCTCTACCAATCTATTACCATCTGATACAGATAGTTTCTTGGAGTTTAGAGGTACTCCAAGATATCTATCTGGCATTGATCCCATTTTGATTCCAAGAATTGCAGATATATCATTCATTGTAGTTATTTTGGTTCCACCAAAATATAATTCACTTTTGTTGAAATTAATTTTAAGCCCTGAGAGTCTGGAGAAGATATTGAGAGCTTCCTTAACTACCCTTGCAGAATTAACATCAGCTTTTAGGAACACTAACACATCATCTGCAAAAATCAAATGGTTTAACTTCATTTCTCTGCATTTGTGATGATAACTGAACTTTTTCTTATAGGCCATGTGATTAAAGAGACCTGAGAAAATCTCCATACATATAACAAACAAATATGGGGAGAGAGGGTCTCCTTGCCTGAGCCCTCTCTTCCTTTTGAAATACCCACATGATTGTCCATTTAAACATATTGAGTATGAGAGTGAGCAGATACACATTCTTATCCATTCAATAAATTTACTTGGGAATCTGAAAGCATGAAGTGTACTTATGAGAAACTTCCAGTTTACACTATCATAGGCTTTTTGTAAGTCTAGATTGATAGTGCATTTAGGTATTGAGACTCTCTTTTCATATCCAAGAACAACTTATTGCGCAACTAACACATTATCACTTATAAATCTCCCTCCTACATAAGCTTCCTGATTTGGTGAGATGATTGAATTTAACACCTTTTTGAGCCTGTTTGAGATAGCTTTAGAGATTGTCTTGTATATAGTATTCACACACGAGATTGGTCTGAACTTTTTCAGGCTTGAAGTAGCATTCACTTGACCTAGAAGTTTATTGTTCTCCAGACTTTGTCTAACAGCCTTTATGAAATCTTTCCCTATAATACTCCATACTGCCTTGTAGAAGCATATATTTAGTCCATCAGGTCCTGGACTTTTATTTTCATTTATAGAGAAAAGAGTATCTTTAATCTCCTTATCTGAGAAAGGTTTGCCTAGTTCATCAGCCTGTTCATTAGTTAATTGAGTATGTATCAATTTCTTTAATGTTGAAATTGCACATACTTCTTCATTTTTATCTTCAGTCCCCAGGAGATTCTTGTAAAAACTAATAAACTCTGACTTTATTTGTTCAGAATCTTTGGCTGTTTCACCATTATCTTTAGTAAGAACTGAAACATTATTCCTAGCATATCTCCCTTTGATTACATTGTAAGAATATGCTGAGTTGCAGTCCATATCAGTTTTAAAAGTAGCTTTTGATTTTTTCCTTAATATATTATGTTGAATAAGCATAGCATCTTCCAAATCTCTCTCCAATATTTTCTCTTCTCTAAGAACATCTTCTTCAGTGTTACCTCCCTTAATAAGAGTTTGTACCTTGGTCAGATGACTTTTGATAGTTTCTATATTGTTTGAGTTTCTTCTAAAGTATGTATTGTTGAATTTCTTCAAGGCATTTTTACTACACTTCTGTTTAAAACATAGTTTGAACATTAAATTCTCCTCAACATGTTGACTCCAAGCCTGCTTAACAGTTTCTTTGAACTTCTCATGAGATGCCCATATATTAAAGAACTTAAAGGAGCTTGGATTATATATTTTTTTATCACCTAATTCCACTTTTAAAGCACAGTGGTCAGAGGTTGAAGGTGGGATAATAATAACTTTAGACTCCTTTGTGTCCATCCACTTTGCATTTATGAACACTCTATCTATTTTGCTAGCTCTTATCTCAGTTGAACTCTTATTTGTCCATGTATAATATTGACCTGAGTAGTTATGTTCATATAAATTTGCATCATCTAGGCAATCTGCAAATTCCAAAGCTCCATTTTCAAGCTGATCACAGTTAAGCCTATCTTGAATATTAAGAATCTCATTGAAATCACCAAGAACACAAACTTTATCTTTCTCATGTTCTCCACTCCACTGTATAATATCTTTCCTTAAACTTCTTCTGTCCCTATCATCATTAAACGCATATACAATAGCTATATAGTATATATCCTTGTTTTCAGCTATTTCCATCTCAATAAACATTGCTTGAGCAGTCTCTTTATGAAGGTTGACCTTAACACGATTTTTATCCCACAAAATCCAAATTCTACTCGAGTCATCTTTGTTGTAATTTTGAATTATCTCTAAGTTTGAGAAATGGGCTTTTATTATAGCTGAGGCATTACTAAATTTAACTTTTGTTTCTAGCAGTCCAACTAAGATGACTTTATTATTAGCTAGAAAGTCTTTAACATCTAATTGATGTAAGACATTATTTAGGCCGCGAACATTCCATGTAGCTACACTCATATATTTGAGGGTCTTGTGATTTCCTTACCTTCTTCATGATTTATAAATTGAAGGACATCTCTATCAATATCATCCTCATTAGTTTGCAAGTCTTTATACTTATTACCAGTTGAGATAACTGTACTACTCCCTCTAGCACTTGTTTCCCCTTGATGTACTACTTGTTTACCTCTTGCATTCTTCCATTCATTTTCTTTATCATTAACTTTTTCTTGATCATTTGTTTGAATTCGTTTGGGCCTCCATACATTCTGAATATTGTTGCATTTAGCTTCGATGTGGCCAAATTTATTGCATTTCAAACACAGGATTGGTTTCCAGTCATATTCGACTTTCACCTCATGTAATTCTTCGTTTCCCACATCCACATACACAGTTTCTGGTAATTCTTCTTTAGTATGAACCTCAACGCAAACTCTAGCATACCCTAGCCTCGTTTTTTACTCTGTAATCGAATCCATCTGCAAAGGGACTCCAATTCCACTTGCTACATAGCTTAGACCACGTTGTGTCCATATGTACATTGGTACGTTTACAAGTTTTGCCCATACTGGAATTCTTGTAACATCTATTGCTTCAAATTGTACATTAGGTGTCCAAGGTCTCAGTAATAGAGGCTTACCATTTATGTGCCAAAATTGTTCCATAGCTTGGCCAAAGTTTTGCTGATTTTCAAAATTGAAAACATATAACCCTTTACCACCACTTTCCCTAATTTCTTCCATTGAAACTTAACGAAATTGGTAATAGCATAGAAATTTGGAGGGTTATCTAGAAATTGACCTACAAGGCAGTTGACCCATTGTTCATCTCCTTCTTCAAAGATATCCTTAGGCGGTTTAATAACTTTTTTCCCTCCTTTCTTTTCCGGAGAGTGAAAATCGAGTTTGAAAGTTTTGTCAACTCCTTTTTTGAAGAGGGTTGACCACATAGTAGGCTCTTTGTTGACATTTTGTTTCGGTGTTTCTTCTACCACTTGTATCAGAGTATGAACCTCAGATATTTGAGTCGGTGATTGAGCTTCAGCTGGTTTTTAAGTTTGAATCTCTACACCGACGTCATTTACTTCTTTTGAGTTACTTGGAGAACATATTTCCTGTGTGATGTTACTATATTTCGTCTTAGTTCTCAGAATCGACTTTCCATTTTGATTCACTTTGTTTGAGTTTATCATTTTGGTCATTTTGAGAGAGGAACACGAGAGTGGGGAAGGTTAATGGTGGGTATATTTGGTGAGTGGTGGTCAGTTGACTGGATAGTGTTGAATGGATAATGTTTTTTATGAGTTTGACTTGGTGATAGATCCCAGATTTGGGATTAAACACCAAATCGAAAAAAGAAAAAAGCAAAAAAGGTGTGTTTGTGGCTGAAAGTGGTGGAAAAAGGAAAACCTTAAGTGGAATAAACTTTAGGTGGGATGAATGGCTAGAGAGAATTTTTCCTAGTGTTGACTCTCATTTGATTAACCTTATTTAAATTAGCAATGATTTCAAGACTTTATAAGAATTTTTCTCATATATAGGGGAAATGTAGCTACAACTTGCTTCCTCGTTATTTTTAGTTCTCTTAGTAACATATTTATGTGATTCCTCACTCTCTTTCGGTGTATTATACTCACTTTCTGTTGTTTTCTTTTGTTCACTATCATTCTCAACTTTGCTTATTTTCTCATCCTGGTCTATACTACTTTTCTGAACCCAAATCTTCTTCTCAGGTTGGCAGATCTTATACTCATAACTTTGGCATCTAGGACATTTGTTTGGCTTCCAATTAAATACCACTTCCACCTCATGTAGTGTATCTTTTCCAATGTCCACATACACCTTTTCTGGTAACTCTTCCTTCAAGTTTATCTCCACACAAACTCTAGCAAACCCCAATCTAGTTCTAGACTCTGTGACAACATTCATTTGAATAGGTTTTCCCACCCGACTAGCTATATACCCCTATCCATCCTTAGTCCATTGGTTCTGGTGTGGACTAAGGTGTGATAAAAATATGATATAAATAAGTGAAAAAGTAGACACCCTAGCCTAGCACGGTTCTGCAAGTATACATGACGTATGCAAGTTTTACTGATAAATAAGATTCGTTCCTCAGAGACTACGAAAATTGGAGAGAACTTATGCAAATTATCAAGTGCATATAAGAAATTTGGATCAAATAATACACAAATAAAGAAAAGACAAGTAGAATTTTTGTTTGGTTTTTGAATATGAAAATTAAACTAATAAAATAGAGACAAAATATTAAATAAGAGAAAGAACAATAGTATGAGATTTTAGCTCGAGAAACTAGCAAGTAATCCCCACTATCCTTGTTTATTCTAAATATGTAAGGGTGAATTATGTAGAATTGAAATAATCAGGATTCTAAATTCCTCCCTATCCCCGGAGAGCAAAGTAGGGCGTCGACCTCACAATCACGAGGGTACTCGAAATAGGGTTTGATGTCTCCCTATTTGTTCTAATTATTAGCCCTTTGGAGACATCCTTTTAGGTGAATAAATGACTTATTTGATAGACTTTTATGCGTATTTGATCATATTGCACTTTCTTCCCTTGGAAATTGACTATTTGTGTTTTATGAGCTTTTGTGCGTAAATTTGATTGTTTTAGTGCAAAGTTAGTAGGTTCTTGAATTTCATGAAAGACCAATCCAAGGAGGAGAAGTGAGAATTAAAGTCTTAGGGTATTTTAGTGTGTTAGGAAGTACTTTTACTCGAGTTTCTATTTTTAGAGTGCACTTTCCTATTTCTATTTCTTGAATTATTAATTTATTCTTTTTAAAGCCTATGCGGTTTAATTATTTATTTATTGCGAAGCTTTAAAAGATATATGGTAATTACGTAGAGACCAAGTCGAGTTAAAGAAGTAAACGAAAGAATTTTCACATGGAAATAAGAAGATTAAGAAAAGATATATGCAAAGAAGGAAAAGATAAAGCTGCCTTATGAATCTGAAATTCCAGCCACGTTTCAAAGACGAGTCCATAACTTAAAATTCTCTAGGAATTTTGGCGATTGGTCTGCACTAATGGAAAGATCTTTGTGAGACAAGCGGTTTCATATATTGGAACACCTCAAACGGATAAATATTGAATGAGATATGACCAAGACAAATCAGCAGCAGAATCTTACCTTTCCTAGATTTTAGGGCTACGAATTTAAGAGTTCTTAACTTTTCTTCCACTCCAAGTAAATTCGACCTAGGTCTTGCTAACACCTATAAATACACCACTTAGCCTCCTCTTTTCAGAGACTTCAGAGAATTACACAAGAGGCTAAAGGTTTTCAAGTTAGAGCAAGAAGGCAAGGAGAAGCTAGTGCTGGAGGAATCCTGTTCTTCCATCAACAGTCATCCTACCCTTTAGGTTATTAATTTATCTTTTGTATTTGAACATGAACTCCTTTTATTTAATTTTAGTCTTTGATTTTCTTATGAGCTAAATTTCCATATACTTGAGAATCGCATTAAAGGGATGAACCTCAATTAATGAATCTGTATTTTGAATATGGGATTGTTTAGATTTAAACTGAATTGAGTTATTCACTTTAGTGGCGAAGTGATCATCTGACAGAGGGGTATGAATACAAATCTAGGTAATACCCGTGTAATGTCCGTTATTGGCCGACAGGCTTAACTAGTTACATAGCCAAAGAGGTAAAATCATATCATCCGAAGAGGCATATTCGACCATACATGTGTTTATAGTACTTTAGGATAGCTCCTAGGTCCACCCGACAGGGGGCTAGGAGATATTAGAGTCCCGACTAATTATATAATTCCAATTCTACCCTTAAACGTAGCATAGAGTACATTGATTAAGTGGAATTCCTTGCGAGACTCAAGTATCTCTCCCATCTGAAGTTAGTCGTTTATTTGCTTTATTTCCTTTCTGATTATTTGATTTTAGTCTTTACTTTATTTGCATCTTTAATTTACAAAAACCAAACAAAAATTCTTATCTTTTATTTTCTGTTTAGCAATTATTCTTACTACTTGATTAATAGTTGGGTTGAACCTAATCCGTCCCTGAGAACGAACTTGATTATCATATATTACTTGGGACAACTGTACACTTGCAGTTTGTGTTTCCTCTTTATTTATCACTTTATTTTCTAACACCCTAGGACCCACCAAGTTTTTGGCGCCGCTGCCGGGGACAGTAGCGTGTGACCCCGGTGTTAATCTTTTATTTAATTGTTTTAGTTTTAGGTTTTATTTTTCAGTTTTACGCTTTGGGTTGTCTTTCTTTCTCAGGCTTACAGGTTTTGGTTTATGCGTGAAGATATTGTGATTCTTGCAAATCCCGAAAACCTAGTTTGAGACACAAACAAAAGAAAGAGAGAAGCTAAAGCGAAAGAGTTGGAGGAGCAATTAGCAAGAGAAGCAATGGCTGAACTCGACCCTCCTCTTGTTCCTGTGGTCCCTATTGTTCCAAAATTCCAACCTCCTAAAAACAATGATCTGTGGTTCATCAATGGACCTGAAGAAGCTCCATTTAGAGCTCCTGCCCTCGGAATTGGCCCAGCAGATATTAATGTCGAGAGATTCAGACCCGATCCTGGTATGTTATCTCAATTTCAGAGTTATGGTAATTTCTGAGGAGCACCTGGCGAAGATCCCATCCATGCTGTACAGAAGTTCATGCAAATATGCGATTCCTATATTACGCAAGGAGTAACAAGAGATCAGATGTATTTTGCTAATTTTAGGCATTTCGTTATTGATGGAGCAAGTGAATGGCATGATTCTCAAGAACCCGGAACAATTACAACATGGGACGCATTACAAACTGCGTTCTTCAATAGATACTACCCAACCAATATGAGATTAGATGCGCAAGTTGAATTGACTTAATGCAAACAAGATCAAGACGAGACTTTGGGTAGAAGTTGGAAGATATTTCAGATTTGTTTAAGAAGAGTCCCTGTTCATGGCCTCACAGAGATTCAACAGATAAAGATATTTTACCGAGGAATTGATGGCTCTTCAAGAAAGGATCTAGACTTGCTTTGTGGTGGTGGATTTCTACAGGTACAACTAGTCCATGCTAAGATTATTTTGAATTGAACAGTTACGAATGAACTGGGTTGGATTACTATGAGAACACCTATTCGAGGTGGAAATAGTGCGCTGATTGAAGAAAAATTCACCGCCATGGAAAATTAACCCGAGCAACAATTAAAATAGCTTACTCTAGCTGTTACAAAAAGTGTTGCAGGTAGAAGAGCAGATGTTAATTTTACACAAGAAGTTTATGGGTGCTCTAACTCCGGTTCGTAAGATCATGAATGGGATTAGTGTCAAAACAATCCAGAGTCCGTAATGTTTGTTTCCAACCGAGGAACCTATAATTCAGGAGGTCAAGGTTATCAACCGAATAGAAACCATCTGGGTTTCCAATATTCGAATCCACATGGGGCTGCTAATCCGACTTATGCATATCAACCACGCCCCCAAGTCAATAACTTCTAACCAAGACAACAGAACAACTACCAAGGTGGACAAGCTTACGTAAATCAAGCGCAGAGACAACCTCCTCAAGATTCTTATACCGACACCATGAACCAGAAAGCTCTACCTGCTCAACCTCAAGAAGGTGCGTTAAATGTTCAGCAAACCTTGACGACACTAATCAATATTCAACAAACTATGGCCGCAACACTTAAATTAATGGAAACTCAAATGGCAAAGCAATTAAATCAACGTCAACAAGGACAATTTCCGAGTTACACTGAGGAACCCAACCAAAGAGAAGATTGTAATGCAATGACACTTAGAAGTGGTAAGAAGCTCCCACCACCTACTTTCCCCGTGATGAAAGAAAAAGAAACAACCGTGAAAAAGAAACCGGCAAAAGATGTGGTGGAGAAAGAAGATGAACCTGAAGTAGTGGAAGTGGAGAAGATTCCGGAGAAGCCAAAGTCCAAAGAGATTGCAGAAACCCGTCCTCCTCCACCTTTTCCCTCAAGAGTTCAGAAGAAAGGAGACATGGCTGACTATCAGAAGTTCTTGAATATGGTACGTGGTCTCAATATTTATGTTCCATTCTTAGATGCTATCAGAGATGTGCCAAAGTATGTTAAATTCCTGAAAAGAGCCATTACCAACAAGAGACCATATCGTGAGAATGAAATGATAGGATTGCCAGAAGAATGCAGCGCTATATACCAAAGTAAGTTGCCACCTAAACTACTTGATCATGGGAGTTTTACGATTCCTATTTCTATTAGTAATGAGTGGCAAGGGAAAGATTTGTGTGACTTGGGTGCGAGTATCAATTTGATTCCCAAGTCAATTTTCGAAAAACTAAAGATAGGAAATGCAAGACCTACTTCCATGATTCTCTAAATGGCGGATAGATCCCTCGCACATCCAGAAGGACGAATAGAAGATGTCCTCGTCAAGGCAGGTACTTTAATTTTTACCGTTGATTTTGTTATACTTGAATACGACGCGGATAGGAATGTCCCCATCATCTTGGGTCGACCATTCCTATCCACGGGGCGTATTGTTATTGATGTAGAGAACGGAGAATTAACCATGCGAATCCAAGATGAGAAGGTAAAGTTCAACGTGTTTAGGGCCATGAAGTTTCCAGATCCTCCGTAGGAGTGTTTCCGAATGGATGTACTAGACTTGACTGCGCAAGACCTATTTGATTGTATAAATTTTAACGATATCTTGCAAGCGGCCCTAACACTTGACTTACCGGAATTGATGGAAGAACTAACCGAAACTGTAGCTGCTTTGAATTCTGGAAACATGAAACATAGGCATCTCGCCTATGAGCCAGTCCGAGAGCCAGGGGAGATTGCATCTAAAAAGAAACCATCTATCGAATCTCCCCCACAATTAGAAGAAAATACGCTTCCATCACACTTGAGGTATGCTTATTCAGGCACTAACAACACTCTACCTGTTATTGTTTCAGCTACTTTAACAGGTCCTCAAGAAGACAAAATGTTGCGCATACTAAGAGCTAATAAAGAGGCGATTGGTTGGACTATTGCTGACATCAAAGGTATTAGTCCTTCCTATTGCCAACACAAAATCATTCTAGACGATTAAAAAGCGTGCTCAGTTGAAGGGCAAAGAAGATTGATGCCAGCTATAAAGGAAGTGGTGAAGAAAGAGGTTATCAAGTTGCTAGACGCGAGAATCATCTATCCCATAGCTAGTAGCGAATGGGTGAGTCCTGTTCAATGTGTACCAAAGAAGGGTGGTATCACTACCATCTTGAACGAGCAGGATGAAGCCATTCCCTCAAGGACCGTTGTTGGTTGGAGAGTGTGTATGGATTATCGAAAGTTGAACAAGGCCACCAGAAAAGATCACTTCCCTCTTCTGTTTATTGTTCAGATGTTAGACAAGCTAGCTGGGAGAGAATATTATTTCTTTTTGGATGGATATTCAGGATACAATCAGATTTATGTACATCCAAAAGACCAACACAAGACAACTTTTACATGTCCTTTTGGTACCTTTGCCTTCCGAAGGATGCCATTTGGATTATGTAATGCACTTGCTACTTTTCAAAGATGTATGAAGGCAATCTTCTGGGACATGATTGATGATTTCCTTGAGGTATTTATGGATGACTTTTCTGTGTTTGGTGATAACTTTGAAGAGTGTTTACGGAACTTGGAGAAGGTATTAATTAGATGCAAGGAGACTGATTTGGTTTTGAAATGGGAGAAGTGTCACTTTATGGTTTGTGAGGGTATAGTGTTGGGTCACAAGGTTTCAGTGCTGGTTTGGAAGTTGATCGTGCGAAGATTGAGGTAATCAAGACTCTTCCCCCTCCTATTTCTGTAAAAGGGGTAAGAAGCTTTTTGGGTCATACTGGTTTTTACCGACGTTTTATCAAGGACTTTTCCAAAATTTCTAAGCCATTGTGCAACTTACTTGAGAAGGACACCAAATTCCTTTTTGATGAAGCTTGCATAAAGGCATTCAACTAGATCAAATAAAAGCTTATTTATGCGCCTATTCTATTACCTCCTGATTGGAAGATTCTGTTTGAGATTATGTGTGATGCTAGTGATCTTGCGATGGGTGCTATTCTGGGTTAAAGAAAAGAAAAGGTATTTCATTCTATCTACTACGCTAGTAAAACCTTCACAAGTGCTCAAATGAATTATACCGTGACTGAGGAGGAGTTACTAGCTGTTGTGTATGCATTCGAAAAATTTCGTTCCTACCTGCTTGGGGCGAAAGTTGTTGTGTTTACCGACCATCCTGCGATTATATTCCTTATGGAAAAGAAAGATGCGAAGCCGCGTTTGATTAGATGGGTATTACTGTTACAAGAGTTTGACTTAGAGATTTGGGATCGAAAGGGTTGTGATAACCAGGTTGCTGATCATTTGTCGCGTCTTGAAGGTTCTGAGTCCAATGGAGGACCTGAGTTGGTAAGAGAATTTGTTTTCAGTTTATTCATTAGAAACTCCTTGGTATGCGGATATAGCAAATCTTATTGTGAGTGGTTCTTCTCCTCAAGGAGCTACCTCACAAGAGAAAAAGAGACTAGTCCATCGAGCTAAACAATTCTTTTGGGAGGATCTTTTCCTCTACAAAACATTCAATGATCAGATGGTAAGGAGATGCATACCAGATAAGGATATTTTGTCCATTGTTGCAGATTGTCATGATTCACCATACGGAGGACACTTCAAAGGTGATCGTACAGCTGCAAAGGTATTACAATCCGGGTTTTATTGGCCCACTTTACATAAGGATTGTCATGAGTACGTTCAGAAATGTCATAGATGCCAGTTTACTGGTAATATATCTAAGAGAGATGAGATGCCACGTAATAATGTTCTTGAAGTTGAGATATTTGATGTATGGGGTATTGATTTCATGGGTCCTTTTGTACCATCTAACGGGAATCTTTACATCCTACTAGCTGTTGATTACGTGTCTAAATGGGTAGAGGTTGTATCTCTACCAACTAATGATTCGCGAGTAGTGATTAAATTCTTAAAGTCACACATCTTCACTAGACATGGTACACCTAGAGTTATTATCAGTGATGGAGGTTCACACTTTGTGAACAAATATCTGAAGATAGTTCTAGAGAAGTATGGTGTGAGACATCGTGTATCTACCGCGTATCATCCACAAGCCAATGGTCAAGCTGAGGTCGAGAGATCAAATCCATTCTTGAGAAGACAGTTGGTTTCACACGCAAGGATTGGTCAATGAAATTAGATGATGCGTTGTGGGCATATCGTACTTCGTTCAAGACACCTATTGGTGCATCTCCGTATTGCATCGTTTGTGGTAAGGCTTGTCACTTACCTCTTGAACTTGAAATGGGTGCCTATTGGGCAATAGCGGAGATGAATATGGATCCTACCTTAGCCGCGGAGAATCGTATGATGAAGCTGAATGAACTTGATGATTTCCGATTTCATGCCTATGAGAATGCTAAACTTTACAAGGAAAAGACGAAAAGATGGCATGACAATCGCATTCGTGAAAAGAAATTCAAAGTTGGACAGATGGTCTTCAAGTACAACTCCAAGTTCAGAAATTATCCAGGCAAGTTGAGATCAAAGTGGTCTGGTCCGTTCGTGGTGACCAAAGTTACGCCGCATGGAGCTATATAAATCGAGAAGCCAGACGAGCAACGCACCTTTATGGTGAATGGGCATCGTCTGAAACTTTAACATGTAGGCGGATACCAATCGCAGAGTTGAATCACATCCTGGGGAGGTCATGTACCTCCTTGAAGCTGAATAGATGCGAGAGGTAACCCATCGAGCTTAACGACGTTAAACAAAAGCCAGTTCATTGTATATTATTTTATTGCTTTACGTTTTTCAATTTCTGGTGCATAATTCTAAGTTAGTGTCGAGTTTTAGTGTCTACTTTTAAAAGAAATGAGAAAGGTAGTGTGTTAAAGGTGCAGGAATTGAGTTTAGGGTGCTAAGGAACGGAAAAGAATAATCTGCTGCTCTGACCAGTATGTCGGCGAGATTTCCGGTAAGCCGGCGGAGCAGAAACACGTGCCCACGGGTCCAAGGCTTGGGTTGTTTGCCGAGAGGTAGATAAAATTCGAAGTGACGCACCGGTATGCCGCCGAGAATTCCGGTATGCCGGGCACATGCAAAACCCATGCCCTCAGGTAACTCACCTTGGGTATTTTGACAGAGTTCGCCCCTAAACAAAAAGCAGCACTGGCATGCCGGCGGATATCTCCGGGATGTCGGCGAGAAGAAAACACGTGGCCTCGGGTAGCGGCTCGGGTTGTTTGCCGAGAGGTACAAAAAGACACACGTCCAGCACCGGTATGCCGGCCATTAGCCCCGGTATGCCGGCCCGCATGTCGGTTTGGAAGAGATTGATGCATTATACAACTCTTACCTTAAGAAGTGTAAACCCTAGCCTCTCCCATAGGAATTTTCCAGCTCCCAACCTTATAAATACATCTTGAAGCTTGATTAAACCTCTACAACAAATACAATAACATCAATAATTCTCTCCTCCATTCTCTATAAACACATCCTTTTCATCAAATTCATCACAACACACCATTAAACACCATGAATATCATCACGCTTTCAAGAATTCTTCCAAGATTCATCAAGAAACCTTCTTCTTTCATCTAATCCAAGCAATAAACTCAAGCTACACAAAGTTCTCTTAACTTTATTCTATCCTTGGTATAACTTGAGTTTGGGGTCAAATCAACCATGACAAACAGAACAGATGCTATGGAGTATAAGAGCAAGTGTTGTATCCTAGGGAAGAACAAAAATTTGTCTGGTTCTACAATTGAAAAGGCCATCAATCTTGATGAGCCTATTGAAAAACACAAGGAAGAGGCACTTGCACAACCAATACACAAGAAATTAATAGCAAGGATGAGTGTATCATCAAAGCCTAAAGAAAAGACACAAATTCAAGATCAAGGTTCTTCTTCCCCTCAAACTAATTCTTGTATTCCTCCATGGGCTCTCAAATTGCAACATGAAATCAAACTTTTGAGAGAAGACAACAGAGCACTTTGGATGGAAACTACACAGATTGAGTCAACATTGGAAGAGGTCACTACGAACAGGGATATTGATAATTATTCCTCTCCTTCGGAGGAGGACATGATGGATCTTTATGGCCAGGTACCCCGTTCTAATTCTTCTTCTTAATTGATGGTAGGCACTAGTTAGGTAGTTAGTTTAATTTTATTTCTTTATTGAGTCTTTTTCGAGTCGTGGGGACACGACTCACTTTTGAGTTTGGGGTGGGGTTCGTTGCCTCATCCCAATTTTTTGTGATTTACATGCTTTCAATAAAATAAATCTTAGGGTTGCGTTGACTGTATAGTATTTTAAATGCCCCCATCAAGCATGCTTTTCATAAATTAATGATAGAAAATAGTTGACTTTAGGAGTTAGTACAAAACGCACTTAGATTGCATGCAAGTATGAGATAATTGATAGGAAAAATTAATGAACAATGCAAAAGAAGTAAACTTGTGCTTAAGGATAATGGGTGGTTTGTAGAACATGAGATCTAAATGAGTAGAGAACCGACTTAGGTATGAACTAGAGGCAAGCTGTGTAAATAGGAAGATGATAGAGGCAGTTCTTTGTTAGCCCTTTGAATCCTTTTTGGCCTTCTATCCCTGAATTAATTATATACTTCTTAGCCAAATTTTTAGCCTTTAAGACTTTCTTTTTTCGCCACATTATAATCCAATATCCCTTTAGATTGTTAGGCATGACCATATGACCCGCACTTGAATCACGATCCCGAGACTTCCTGTCTTGAGCTTGAGTTTGGGGTGGTGGGTCCACTATATGTGAAAAGAAAATATATTCGGACCGGCAAAGTGGAAATTTTTATGTGAATCATCCTTAGTGCTTATTGGGTTAATTTGGGGACGCTAATTAAGAGCGTAAAATGGGTTGAGTGAGAATGTTATTCGGGTGTAAACTCAAGCTCTTGGACAGTTATTGATGGTAAGTGAGGAGAGAGCCAAAAACTCAGTTCAAATTTACCAAATATACATACCATACCGTCCCTAAGCCTACGCTAAAACCGTAAAGACCTCGTGATTCCTAGATACACAGTGAGTTAATCGGAAATATGCTAAGTGGAGCGTTCAAAGGAAGTAAAGATCGAGGAACACGCTATAGCCACCATCTTGAGATAAGTAATAAGCGTAACCTTCTAGCATTGTGAAATTAATTTTGGATTGATATTATTTTGTGTTTAATTCTACATGATAAGTGTATGTGTACATTAATTCCTATATTAGACTATATGAGATTTGTTTTAAGTTGTGCTTTGGGAATATTTACTAGATTCTACCTTCTGCGTTCACCTAATTATTAGTTCTAATTATTAGCCCTTTAGAGACATCCTTTTAGGTGAATAAATGACTTATTTGATAGACTTGTATGCCTATTTGATCATATTGCACTTTCTCCCCTTGGAAATTGACTATTTGCGTTTTATGAGCTTTTGTGTTTAAATTTGATTATTTTTAGTGCAAAGTTAGTAGGTTCTTGAATTTCATGAAAGACCAATCCAAGGAGGAGAAGTTAGAATTAAAGTCTTAGGGTATTTTAGTGTGTTAGGAAGTACTTTTACTCGAGTTTCTATATTTAGAGTGCACTTTCCTATTTCTATTTCTTGAATTATTAATTTATTCTTTTTAAAGCCTATGCGGTTTAATTATTTATTTATTGTGAAGCTTTAAAAGATATATGGTAATTACTTAGAGACCAAGTCGAGTTAAAGAAGTAAAGGAAAGAAGTTTTACATGGAAATAATAAGATTAAGGAAAGATATATGCAAAGAAGGAAAAGATAAAGCTGCCTTATGAATCTGAAATTCCAGGCACGTTTCAAAGACGATTCCATAACTTAAGATTGGATAGGAATTTGATCGAGTGGTCTTCACCAATGAAAATAGCTTTCCGAGACAAGCGGTTTCCTATATTGGAACAGCTCAAACGGATAAGTATTGAATGAGATATGACCAAGACAAATCAGCAGCAGAATCTTACCTTTCCTAGATTTTAGGGCTACGAATTTAAGAGTTCTCAACTTGTCTTCCACTCCAAGTAAATTCGACCTAGGGCTTGCTAACACCTATAAATACACCCCTTAGCCTCCTCTTTTCAGAGACTTCAGAGAATTACACAAGGGGCTAAAGGTTTTCAAGTCAGAGCAAGAAGGCAAGGAGAAGCTAGTGTTGGAGGAATCATGTTCTTCCATCAACAGTTATCCTACCCTTTAGGTTATTAATTTATCTTTTGTATTTGAACATGAACTCCTTTTATTTAATGTTAGTCTTTAATTTTCTTATGAGCTAAATTTTTCCATATTCTTGAGAATCGCATTAAAGGGATGAACCTCAATTAATGAATCTGTATTTTGAATTTGGGATTGTTTAGATTTAAACTGAATTGAGTTTTATATATTGGATATTACTTTGTTTTCATTACTATTTCTTTTAGGAACAACTAGAAATATCTTTTAGTATTTTGGCTATTCACTTTAGTGGCCAAGTGATCATCCGACAGGGGGGTTTGAATACAGATCTAGTTTATACCCGTGCAATGTCCGTTATTAACCGACAGGCTTAACTAGTTACATAGGCAAAGAGGTAAAATCATATCATCCGAAGAGGCATATTCGACCATACAGGTGTTTATAGTACTTTAGGATAGCTCCTAGGTCCACCCGACAGGGGCTAGGAGATATTAGAATCCCGACTAATATATTAATTCCAATTCTACCCTTTAACGTAGCATAAATTACATTGATTAAGTGGAATTCCTTGCGAGACTCAAGTATCTCTCTCATCTGAAGTTAGTCGTTTATTTGCTTTATTTCCTTTCTGTGTATTTAATTTTAGTCTTTACTTTATTTGCATCTTTAATTTACAAAAACCAAACAAAAATTCTTATCTTTTATTTTCTGTTTAGCAATTATTCTTACTACTTGATTAATAGTTGGGTTGAACCTAATATGTCCCTGAGAACGAATTTGATTATCATATATTACTTGGGACAATTGTACACTTGTAGTTTGTGGTTCCTCTTTATTTATCACTTTATTTTTTAACACCCTAGGACCCACCAGGGTTATCCTGCGCCACCAGGGTCCTAGGTGTAGTCTGGCCTACTAATGATGATTGGTGATTAAATTAAACCTTAGTGATTATCTAGTTAGGCTGGTATTGTCAGAACCAATTCCGTACACTAGACGTTTATGTAGTGTTTTAATAGGTAAACACCCCTTTCGGGTGACCATCTAACTACTATTAAGGTAACCCTATACTCGTGCACTAACAAGGAAAACAGACAATAAATCAAAGCACATAAAACAGAGAATACAACATGAATTCAATTTTAATATGATGATATCCCAAATTATATAGACATTTAAACAAGAACTAGGGTTCATACATATATGATAAATCTCAATCTAAAAGTAAATTAGTTCATACTAGAAGAAGAAAAGAAAACAATTACAAATTCGAAGGCTTGTGAAGACATGATATGGTGTTCAGCTCCTTCCAGACTTCTCTTCTCTTGGTGTAAGCTTCTTCTTGGCTTAAGGTTTCGTCAAGGATGTGTTTCTACTGATTAGAGGGTGTATTTATAGGGTGTAGGGAACCCTAAAACGTTTTCTTGGAGTGGGAGAAAAGTATTGGACTTCTAGGACAACTCATATTCGTAACCCTAAAATATAGGAAAAGTAATAAGTTGTTGTTGTTTTGTTTTGGACGTAACATCTTCGATATAGCTCCGATTTACGCGTTCCATATTTCGAAACTTATCATATCGGAAAGCTCTACACTTTTGCTTCGGACCATTCTTCCAAATTCCTAGTAGTTTTTTAGTTATGATCACTTTTATGGATATGGCTCCTGGAATTCAGATTTACTTGACAACTTTATCTTTCCATACTTATCCTTTCTTTCCTTTATCTCCAATTTCTATGCATATCTTCTTTCCTGTATCTCTTAAAACTGACTTGACATTTAATTAATTTCTATCTATATCTTTAAAGTTTCACACTAAATGAATAAATTAAACCCAATGTGCTCTAAAAATAATTAATAATTAAATCAAGACAAGAAATAGGAAAGTGTAATAATTCATGTAAAAATCGACCTATATCCTAATAAATACACTTAAATTGATGTCTCTAAGCTAGATTAATTCATCACAAACAGAAAGACATCAAGACCCCCAACTCAAAGTTGTATCGTCCCGATACAATAAAGATAAAGAACATTAGGGTAGTCAAATAATAAATAGAGAAGAAGAAGTCGGAGGAGAAGAAGAACATAACATAATGAACGATCCTAGAGAAAAATATCTAAAAAGTGTCATGTATTAATACTAAAGAAATAATGCACACGTATGCTTAATACACATAATCAACATTCCATAAATTCAAGTCCATATTAACTTCGCAATGCCAGAAGGAGAGGTTTTCAACTTAGTTCATGTTAATGGCTATAGGTTATCATAGGTCCTAGTATAGCATCCAATGGTCCACTTACCTATAACCTAATAGCTCAATTGTTTCTCCACCAAGTAGCTAGAAATCCTAAGGTCCTTATGGTTATAACGTGGCTTAGGGACGGTGTGGTATATTTCGATAATGAAAAGTGAGCTTTTGGCTCTCTCCTCACATTCCATCAACGAATCGCCCTAGAGCTTGAGTTTTTCACTCGAAGATGTTCTCACTCAACCCAATTTTTGATGCATTAATGTGCATCCCCAAATAATCCCTTTTTATGATGATATACGAATTCCACTTTGCTGGTCCCAATATTTATTCTTTTCATATCAATTTTTTCTTTTGTATAGCTATGACTCTCTTTTTTGATGTTGAGGTATCACGCTATTTTTTTCTGATATATATTTTTTCTTTTTAATTCATGCTTTTCAGCTTTTTTCATTTACTCTTACCCCGGCAAAGGGTTACACTAACAACTTTTTCATCATCAATAACATCACAATTACAATTTCCCAAACCCAATATCCCTAATGATGAAACCCACCACCTCAAACTCAAGCTCTAAAAATGACTTGTCTTAGGTTTTGCGATTCAAGTGCGGGTCATATGGATAAGTCCTATAAAGTAAGTGGTATGGCTTATAATGTGGTTAGATAAAAGACTTTAGAAAGGCTCAGAGGGGCTAAGATGGATAAATAATAATAATAATCAAATAAAAGGGTAAGAAAGCTAAAAAGGCTTCAGTGGCTTCGAATATGAAAGAACTGCCTTATTCACTTTTCTAACTACCGGATTTTGTTACTTTTTCACTACTAGTTCATAGACAAGCGGGTTTTCAACTAATTTTAAACCTCACGTTCAACACACCAAATAACTCTCCCTAAGTTTCAACATAACTTCTTAGAATTGCTCATTATCTATTCTTTTATTTCCTATTTTCATACATGCATACTTAACATATTTGTGACATCTTTCAAAAACATACTACCTACTATCATTAACTAATCAAATTATGCTCAATAGGTACATTTAGTATATTCTATGCCCATTCAAACCTACAAAAATTAAAATTTTATGCAAAAACAAAAAGGAAGATGGGGACAACGAATCCCCACCCCCAACTCAAAAGTGAGTCGTGTCCCCACAACTCGAAAAAGACTCAATAAAGAAATAAAATTTAAATTTTTTCTAAACTAAACTACCTAATGCATACAAGAAATTATGAAGCAGAATTAGAACTGGGTACCTGTCCATAAAGATCTAGCATGTCCTCCTCCTCCTCCAAAGAAAAATAATTATCAACATTCAAGGTCTCAGTTACTTCACCCAATACCTGATTAATCATTTCAATTTCCTCCCAGACTGTAGCAGATTCTTTTCTTATATATTAATATCATCTTGTAATTTGATTGCCCATACTGGTGGCATGCATGAATTATTAGGATATGAAGAAGAACCTTGATCTTGGATTGGTGTCTTTGCGTTAGGCCTTGGTGGTACACTCATTCTGGCTGTTAATCTCTTTCGTAGTGGTTGTGTTGGTGCCTCTATCTTTGGTTTCTTTTCAACAGGCTCATCAAGACTGATGGCCTTTTCAATTGTGGCTCCAGGAAAATTCTTGTTCTTCCCTAGGATTGAACACTTTCTCTTATAATCCATAGCATCCGTTCTGTTTGTCATCTTTGAATAACCCACAACTCAAGCTATACCATGGATAGAATAAAGTTAAGAAAGATTGGTATGGCTTGAGTTTCTAGCCTGGATGAATGATTATTAATGGTAGAAGAAGGTTTATGTGATTGTTCTTGGAAAAATCCTTGATAGCTTGATGATCTTTGATGGTGTTTTATGGTGTAGTGTGATGAATTTGATGAAGAATATTTGTTTATGGAGGATGGGGGAAAGATTTCTTGTTGTTGTGTATGTTGTGGAGGTTTAATCAAGCTTCGAGGTGTTTTTATAAGGTTTGGTCTGAAAAATTCGTATTGGAGAGGCTAGGTTTTAATCTTGGTAAGGTAAGAAGTTGATATGTAACAAACTCTTCACAAACCGCCTTGGACCAGCATGCCGGTGAGATCGATGGCATACCATTCGCTGATGTCACGAACCATTTCGTCAAAAGCGAACACAGAATTTCGAACTTACTCTCCGCAACGAACCTAATTTCAAAAACCGTGGCACAGTTTTTCCTGGGCCGGAATACCTGTCACAAAATTATTAAAACAGTGTCGCCACTTCGCGCCTACGGTTTTCCTATGCGAGCTATCGGCAAAGAACCTGATTTTGCAAACTGTGGCACGGTTTCTCCACGGGTATACTGGTGGATTCATGGTGTCTCCTTGTGTGTTCTAAATAAACACACCTTAAAAGGCAAGATACGTACCACAAGTGTACGGGTCGTCCAAGTAATATCCGGTAAACGGGATTTCGATCTCAGGGACGGATTAGGTATAATGTTCGAAGTTATGATATAAGTGTATATAATTGTTATGTAAATGCAGAAAATAAATGGTATAAATATTTGTTTTGGTTTTGTAATTATGAACTAAGACGCAATTAAATTAAAATACTAAATTAATGCAAGAATTAAAATGCAAATAATTAAATAAAGAGTTGGACGCAAATATGAGAGGTAGTATTTGACTCACGCAAGGGTTTTGCCTAAATCTATTCAACTAGTGTTTCATTTAAGGTCAAATTGGTAATTAACAATAGTCCGGATTCAATACTCTTCTAACCCCCGTCAGGGTGGACTTAGAAGCTACTCAAGGGTAATACAAACCCCGTCAGGGAGATCATAATCTACCTTTGAATGATTAAACACTTTTTACCCAATTGACTATAAGATTAATTAAGTCCGTCAATATCAATAACTTTTATCTTACATCTACTATCTATTTCTGTACCTAAAACCCCCGTCAAGGTGATCCATACGCCACTATATGGAATAGCCTAGATACTAAATCCTATTAGTGGTTAATTACGTCACTAATAGTCAATAAGTTTAAAATAATAGAAATTGATTAACTACCCAGTTCGAATTAAATCATTACAATCCCAAAATGGAAAACACTAAATTAAATAAATAGGGCTCAACCCATAAATGCGTTGATGTCTCCTCATTTGTGATAGATTTATGTTAGGATGAGACATCATTTTTAGTGTTTTAGAAGTCAATAATGTCGATTTTCTTGAGTTTTAGTGCACTTTCCTATTTAGTGTCTTGATTTGTAGAAATAATGTTTTTAGAGCATATTGGGTTTAATTATTTAATTAGTGTGTAGCTTTAAAGATAATTATGGAGCTTAATTATAGTCCAAGTCAAAGACAACAACTTATGGAAAGAGATTTGCATGGTAATTGGAGATAAGGAAAGAAAAGCTAAAAAGATGGAAAAGGAAAAGCTGCCTAAATCTGGGATTCTGCATACACGTCCAAAGATAGGCGTTTTTTCCCTAGGAAATAGGCCGATTTTGGTAATTTCCTTCTATAGGGCCTAGATAATTCTGTTGCGATTCTTTTAGTATCTTGTGGAGCAAAATCCGACCAATAACGAAGAAGATACACTCAAAACGGTGCAGCAGTGTTTATCTTTATTTCCATACGAATTTGAGTTGGGCTAGAAGTCCATTACCTTAACTCTTCCTCAAGAAAACAAATAAGGTCTTCTAAACACCTATAAATACACCCTTATATCACTTGTAAATCATCCTTGCCTCATAGTAATTAGTTCTTAAGGTTTTATTCTTCCAGTTTATTGTAGAGAGCAAGATGATGTCTTTTGTAATGTCTTTTAGTTTATTTCCATCAGGTATGAACTAAACTTCCCATAGCTTGGGTTTTGCATATGTATAATCTATGAATTCTAATTCTTCTATCTAAGTTTCTTTGGGAATTATATGTTTTAATCTGATATTAGCTACTTACTTTATATTTGTTTATGTGTTTTGATTTAATGTCTTTCCTAGAATTGATCACTTTAGGATTGTTTTAATAGTAGTTAGATGGTCTCCTTGACAGGGTGTTTAACTATTGAACCACCACATAATGTCTAGTGTCGATAGCAGTTCTGACAAAACATACTTCTAACTAGATAGTCATTAGGGTTTGTTTTAACCACTGTATCACCAAGATTGCAGTATTTGCTTAGGGCCTTAGTGGCGTTTGATAACCCTATTTGAAATCACTTCTTGGTTGTGACGTAGCCCCCTTAGTCGCTGTCAAGGTCTAAGCTTGGGGAATTTAGAATCCTGACTAAGTATTACCAAGAGCTAATATTCTCCCTTATGAACTAGATTTATAGATAGAATTAGAAGGATTAGTGCATACTAGCAAAACCTAAGCTATACTTCTCATCTCATATTCTTAATCTTTTACTTTATTGTCTTTATTTTCTTAGTTTTAATTCTTATTTTCGAAATCTATTTGCTTTACTTTCTGTTTCTTAATTATTTACTTTTACTCGTTATTTTTTCCTACGCGATTAACACACTTAAGTCCCTGAGAACAAACTCTACTTATCATTAAAACTTGCATACGTCCTGTAATACTTGCAGTACTGTGCCTGTCTAGGGTGAGAGTGCGTAGTTTTCCATACTTAAATTGATCTTATTTTTATCACACCCTAGGCGACACCAAGTTTTTGGCGCCGCTGTCGGGGACTTGTGTCTCGTTAGCGTGTGGGTTATCTATTTCGAGTTTTAGTCTTTAATTAGTTTTTACTTTTCAGTTTTTAGTTTAGTTTTTATTTTTCTAGATTTACGCTTGTGGTTTGCTTTAGTCTTTTTCAGGTTTCACAGTGTTTAATTCTTGGCCTCCCTTATCGGAGCCTAAGAGGAGCTTCAGACTTTACAACAAACGAGTTCGTGAGGAAAGAGCCTTGAGAAGAGCTATGGCATCCCAACAAGAGCCACCACTTGGTGGACAACAATTACCGGGAGGAGGTTTACAACAAGATCCACCACTTCGTGCATCTCTCGGTCAACAAAATCCACCACTTGGTGGACAAGAAGGACAACAACTACCAGCAGGAGGAGGTAATGGGAATAATCTTAATAATCAACAGAACCGAGTTGAACAAGACTTACCAGGCCTTAATGTACCATTCCATGTTCAACCCATCGGTTACCACCCTCCTGAGATTCCGAATATCAAATTTAGACCCGATCCGGGTATGCTCAGTCAATTTCAAAGTTTCGGACTCTATACTGGTACAGCTATTCAAGATCCGGTAAAAGCGATTCAGAAGTTCATGCAGATTTGTGATGCCTACATTACTCCAGGCATTACACGCGAGCAACTGTATTGTCATATGTTTTCGTTTGTCTTGACCGGGAGAGCTAACGATTGGCTAGAAAGACAACCACATGGAACCATTCATTCTTGGAGAGAACTTCAAGCCGCGTTCTTTAACCGATTTTATCCGAAGAGCATGAGACTTAAAGATCAAGCCGAGCTTGCAAGATTTTGCCAAGAAGATGGAGAAACAGTGGGAGAAGCATGGACAAGGTTTCAACAAAAGTTAACTAGATGTCCGCTCCATGGTTATACACCTGCTCTACAACTCGCTATGTTCTATGAAGGTCTTAATGATAAAGGTAGAGAAAAGGTGGATAACATTGGAAAGGGTAATTTTGTGTCCATGAATCACAATGAAGCTTCCGAGGTGTTAGAAAATATTATGGAACAAGAAAGAAGTTGGCCTTCAACGCGAGCTTCTGTAGCAAAGACCCGAGGAACGCTTCGTTTAGATGCAGAAACTGCGAATTCAGCTCAAATATCCTCATTAGAAAATCAAATCAAGGAGCTGAGAATTGCGATGGAGAAGAATATAGCCGCTACAAAGGTAGTACAAGAAGCACAAGGTTGTCAACAATGTGGAGTTAATGATCATTCATGGGAAGAGTGCGAAACAAACCCGCAATCTGTTTACTTTATATCCAACCGATGGGGCAACCGCAACCATCCGGGTATGCAGTATTCAAATCCACAAGGGGCCGCTAATCCTGGTCAATATCAACCGCGACCCCAGAACAACTCTTACCAACAGAGAGGTTAGTACCAAAATCAATATCAGAATAGACCTGCTCCTCCACAACAACCTGCTCAAGACGCCTATACCGAGTCCTTAGATCAGAAAGCTTTACCTCAGTATCCGCAAGAAGGATCTATGGACAATACACAGATAGTACAAGCTCTAGACCGTTTGAACACAAGACGAGAAGGTCAGAGGACATGATGCCATACTTCAGATGCTAACTACTCAAGTGACACAGTTAAACAAAGTGTTAACAAGTGTTGTAGAACAAAAGGAAGTGAAGGCAATCGAAGGAGGTGAGGACAAGGATGAGTTCGAAGTTTGCAAGGCCATATGTCTTGAGAAAGAGGAAGCACCACATGCTGCCATTAGTGCCGTGGAAGTTCCCAGTAATGAAGAAGAACCAACCAAATCTAGCCCCGAGGAATCTGACTGTTCTGAAGTTTATGTGGAGGACGATCAAGAGAAAGACGAGTTCATAGAGTTGCTGAGGAAGGTGCAAGAGGAGATTCGATCGGTAGTAGAATATGCAGCTGAGTTGGCTAAAGAGAAAGAGGAAGAAGCCTCAAAAGAGGAATCGAAAGATGAAGTGGCACCTGCTGTGCTAGAAGAGAAGGAAGAAGAAAAGGTGGAATCGCCACCTATTTTTCAACCAGTGTCACCAACTATTCCTGATACAAATCCTAAAGATGACACTGTTCTCAAGACATTTGTAGAGGCGTACCAACCTGAAAATATCAACGCCCAAATGCTTGAGATAGCGAAAAGAGGACTTACACCGCAACAAGTTTTTACGCAAGTTATTCCTGAGAAAGAGGCAAGTGTAGAGATCCCGAGAGAGAACCTGAGGGTTTCGAGAAGAAGTGAAAAACAGCTACCAACAAAGCTTAAAGATCCGGGAAGTTTCAACCTTCCTATTCAATTACATGGTAGACTCAAGGTGAAAGCTATGTACGATGTGGGTTCTAGTGTGAATCTTATGCCTAAGTCCGTGTTCGAAAGACTTGGACTTCAGAAATCAGAGAAGACTCCAGTGAAGTTGCAGTTTGCTGACAACTCAGTTAAAAGGACATGGGGAACAGTGGAGGACATCTTAGTCCGTGCAGGTAATATCGCCATCCCTACTGACTTTGTTATTCTTGAGTTTGATGCAGATAAGCAGGTTCCGATCATACTTGGCCGGCCCTTCATGGCCACAAGTCAGAGTCTGATCAACTTCCAAGATGGGACCATCACCCTTCATGTTAAGAATGTATCCGAGACTTTCTATGTCTTGGGTAAGAAACCGAGGAAGTTGGATCCCACAGTGCCTATCATCCACAGCCTTTCACATCACAAAGTCCCTCCTGAGGAGATCCACTTAAAACCTGTGGATACTGAGCCAAACATTGAGTTTGGGGTTGGCCATGAAGTCCTATGGAAAGCCCACAAACGCGAGAATAGGCCACGAAGTTTCAAAGACTCGTGGATGGGACCATTCATCGTCACTAAGGTTGTTTCAGCCAAAGTGATAGAAATTCGCCCCAAAACTGGGGTCAAGCGCAGATTAGTTGACGTTCATAGCCTTACTCGTTGTTGGGGAGGCTATATTCGCAAATCTTGACAGAGGTAACACGTCTAACTTTGAAAGACGTTAAACAAAAGTGTTGTACGGGAGACAACCCGTAGTTTTCTTTTTATGTTTTCATGTCTTTTACGTTTTTAGTTAAGTTTATTTTAGTTGTTTTTAGTTGATAATGCATATTTGAGGAAGGTATTAGTGTTTTTGGTGTGTAGGAATTGGAGAAATCGAGTTAGGGAACGCGAGGAAAATTTTTGGAGCAAAGGAATGCACCCCGCGGACTACCCCCACGGACTACCCCATGGTCCGTACCCTGGTCCGCGAGGTCAAAACACGTGCCACGGGTTGCACCGCGGGTTTGATCCAGAAACAAGAAAAAGTTGACCGCGGACTACCCCCCTGCCCCGCACCATGGTCCGCGCCCCAAAAACGGGTGCCACGGGGTAGGTGCCACGGGTATTTTGACGGAGTCAACTACAGAAGGCGCGGGGTACCCTCCGGTACACCGGACCCTAGTCCGCAGCCCAAAAACACGTGTCACGGGGTCCTACTACGGGTCCAATTCAGTGAGCAAAAATTTTCGAGCATCAGATGTTGCGGACTACCCTGCGGTGCACCCCATGGTCCGCATGGGTAGTCCGCAGCGCCGCCAGAGAGAGAGAAACCTACGGGATTGAGTTATAAAGGAGGTATAAATCTTATTATTCCGAATTTATTAAACCTTAACCCTATTTTTCTTCTCCACAACTCTCCTAACTCCATTGAAGCTCATCAAAACCTTCACCAATCACCAAAACACTGCCCAATCATCAAGAAAAACACATCAAATCTTCTCTCCACATCATTACAAGAGAGAATCAAGCTACCAATCATCACCAAATTCTTTCAAATTGAAGAATCAAAGAGCCAAATTTACAAATTCATCATACAATTTCTAAAATCCAAGCCTACCCATTACAAATCATCCTCACCCACATAGAGATTCATCACCAATTCACCCATCCTAGGCCAAATCAAGCTTGTTCATCCATTAATTCAAGAGTTTAATTTCAAGGGTTGCTAAAGCTTCGAGTTGGGGGTTAATTGAAGATGACTAATAGAACAACAATTTTAGCTAACAAGAGGGAGGTGAAGAGTAACAAGGGATTGGATTTAAACAAGAAGAAATCAATTGACAAAGATGCTAGTTCTAAATCAAAGGGTAAAGAGAATGTGAAGAAGAGTGGGAAACCTTCGTTTGATCGTAATGGTAAAAAGCTTTATTATTATGCAAAGGAGAGAACTCAACCTCAACAAGATCTTATACCTATAGAGAAAGTGGATACTTCAAGAGCTCTAAAGATTTCTGCAGAGAAACAATTAAAAGAACTACCTTTTGCTTATGAGAAAGTATTCAAGGATGAAATTAGAGATGGAGAATACAAGAGATTCTTAATGCTTGGTGAGAAATTGGGTTGGTCTACGTTCATGGTAAGACGTTCTGAATTATGTCATGAATTAGTTTTGGAATTCTATTTAGGCCTCTTTAGCCGAGATAGTAATAGTGTTCCGATTAGAGGAAAGTTAGTTCCTTTCACAGTTGAGGAGATTAGGAACCACTTCAAGTTTAAGAAATTGAAAGGTTTTTGAAAATTTGAAGATGCGGTTGCTAAACGAAAAATATTTGATGAGAAATTACTTTTTGAGCATGTTTTAGACAAAGAGAAAGTGCAATAACATAAGGGAGAATTGAAGGCACCTTGGCCTTACAAATATCTTCAAGCAGATGCGCGAATTTGGCACAATTTCCTTGTCCCTAATATCTTCGGAAACACACGAACTTTGGATGTGACTATGAAGTATGCTCTGCTGTTGGACTGTATTTTGAGAGGAGAAGAAGTTGATGTGGCACAGTTGATCGATGAGGAGGTGATACGATTTTCGTTCTCTCCTAAATCAGTCTATAATGTTAAATTTCCTACTATGATCACGTGTCTTGTGCGAAAAGCAAATGTAGTATTGGGTGAAGAAGAGAAACTCGAGTTTAAGATGAGTTATATTGATAATGCATGGATCAAGGAAATTCTTCGAAGAGCGGGTTCTACGCAAGTCTCGAAGGAAGAAAAGGAGGAAACTTGGCAAGAGAAGATGGACGAGCGTTTAACGAAATTTGAAGCAGCTCAAACTTCCTTAGTCAATGATGTGGCACAAATCAACGCTAATCAAGTGCACATCATGAAACTCCTTGAGCAATTAATGAAAGGTCCAGCAATTCCAACCTTGGATATCAATGATGCGAGGCAATAGCCTCGAGAGTATGTTCTCTTTCTTCCTTACCATTTCTGTAAATATGTCTATCTGCTAATTTTAATTTCTGTTTTTTTTTCGAGTCGTGGGGACACGGCTCATTTTTGAGTTGGGGGTGTGGGGATTCGTTGTCTCTCATCTCCATTTTTTTTGTTTTTGGGTGAAATTAAAATTTTTGATACATAGGAATTAGATGTAGAGTGTGTTTAATAGCTTAAAAGCATGAGCTCAGTAGATTAATGATAGTAAGTAATATGTTTATGAGCTATGTATTTGTATGCTTTGAGTATTTGCAGGAAAACACACATTGATAGTAAAGAAAAGATTAGTGAACAATGCGATAGAAAGTATGTTCGATCTCAGAGAACCTTGAGAAGTGTGTAGGCCGTGAGATCCAAACTAGTTGAAAAATCATTTGATGAAAGTGCTAAAGGTAAGAAATTTTCTAAATTACATAGTGTAGAAAGTGATTAAGGCGGTTCTTTCATATTTTGAAGCCCTTGAAGCCTTTTTATACCTTCTCACCTTGTGATTTTTGTTTTATATGTTATATCCTTCTCAGCCCCTTCTAGCCTTTCTAAAGCTTTTTATTGAAACACATTATAAGCCATATCCTTTAGATTTTAGGACTTTTCCATATGACCCGCACTCGAATCGCGATGCATAGACAGTTGTTTTAGAGCTTGAGTTTGGGGTGATGGGTCCACCATTATGGGAATTGTTATTTTGTTTGGATTTTTGAGCTTAGTAATTGTGCTTTGTGCTTTATATTGATGATGATTCAAAGATTTTTATTGTAACCCTTTGCCGGGGTAATAGTGAATGAAAAAGAAGCTTCGAGCTAATTTTGCCAATAAGGGCATTTAAAGAAAAAATATATATATATGAGAAATTAGCGTGATATCTCAACAAAAAAAAAGAGTCATAGCTAAGGAAATTGATTTGAAAAGAAAAGAAAATATATATATTCGGACCGGCAAAGTGGATTTTTACGTGAACATCTAAAGCTTTAAATTGGGTTATTGGGGATGCTAAATTGTGCATCAAGGAATTCATTGGGTTGAGTGAGAAACGTGTTATGAGAGTCGCTCAAGCTCTAGGGCGATTCGTTGATGGCTAGTGAGGAGAGAGCCAAAAGCGCACTCCAAATTATCCAAATATACTATCATACCGTCCCTAAGCCTACATTACAACCTTAAAGACCTTTTGATTCTTTGCTATGTAATTGAGAAGTGATTGAGCCATTAGAGATTAGTTAAGCGGATCCTTGGATACTAATGAGGTTTGATGAACAATCTATAGCTCTCTTGGGGAACTGAGTAAAGTCCCAATCCTTCTTACATTGCGAAACTAATCTGATCTTGAATTCAAGCCGTGTTGACTGTGGATATGAGAAGTGTGCAGGTATGTAGTTTATGAATATTATTGCATGAAATTTTCTGAGTTATGTGCTTTAGGTTTATTCTATATATTCTGCTATGCTTTTTCCATTGTGTTGAGAATTTTATAAGTGTGTATTTCTAGACTTCCCTATGTTTTTATCTTTATTGTATCGGGACGATACAACTTTGAGTTGGGGGTCTTGATGTCTCCTCATTTGTGATAGATTTATGTTAGGATGAGACATCATTTTTAGTGTTTTAGAAGTCAATAATGTCGATTTTCTTGAGTTTTAGTGCACTTTCCTATTTTGTGTCTTGATTTGTAGAAATAATGTTTTTAGAGCATATTGGGTTTAATTGTTTATTTAGTGTGTAGCTTTAAAGATAATTATGGAGCTTAATTAGAGTCCAAGTCAAAGACAACAACTTATGGAAAGAGATTTGCATGGTAATTGGAGATAAGGAAAGAAAAGCTAAAAAGATGGAAAAGGAAAAGCTGCATAAATCTGGGATTCTGCATACACGTCCAAAGATAGGCGTTTTTTCCCTAAGAAATAGGCCGATTTTGGTAATTTCCTTTTATAGGGCCTAGATAATTCTGTTGCGATTCTTTTGGTATCTTGTGGAGCAAAATCCGACCAATAACGAAGAAGATACACTCAAAACGGTGCAGCAGTGTTTATCTTTATTTCCATACGAATTTGAGTTGGGCTAGAAGTCCATTACCTTAACTCTTCCTCAAGAAAACAAATTAGGCCTTCTAAACACCTATAAATACACCCTTATATCACTTGTAAATCATCCTTGCCTCATAGTAATTAGTTCTTAAGGTTTTATTCTTCCAGTTTATTGTTGAGAGCAAGATGATGTCTTTTGTAATGTCTTTTAGTTTATTTCCATCAGGTATGAACTAAACTTCCCATAGCTTGGGTTTTGCATATGTATAATCTATGAATTCTAATTCTTCTATCTAAGTTTCTTTGGGAATTATATGTTTTAATTTGATATTAGCTACTTACTTTATATTTGTTTATGTGTTTTGATTTAATGTCTTTCCTAGAATTGATCACTTTAGGATTGTTTTAATAGTAGTTAGATGGTCTCCTTGACAGGGTGTTTAACTATTGAACCACCACATAATGTCTAGTGTCGATAGCAGTTCTGACAAAACATACTTCTAACTAGATAGTCATTAGGGTTTGTTTTAACCACCGTATCACCAAGATTGCAGTATTTGCTTAGGGCCTTAGTGGCGTTTGATAACCCTATTTGAAATCACTTCTTGGTTGTGACGTAGCCCCCTTAGTCGCTCTCAAGGTCTAAGCTTGGGGAATTTAGAATCCTGACTAAGTATTACCAAGAGCTAATATTCTCCCTTATGAACTAGATTTATAGATAGAATTAGAAGGATTAGTGCATACTAGCAAAACCTAAGCTATACTTCTCATCTCATATTCTTAATCTTTTACTTTATTGTCTTTATTTTCTTAGTTTTAATTCTTATTTTCGAAATCTATTTGCTTTACTTTTTGTTTCTTAATTATTTACTTTTACTCGTTATTTTTTCCTACGCGATTAACACACTTAAGTCCCTGAGAACAAACTCTACTTATCATTAAAACTTGCATACGTCCTGTAATACTTGCAGTACTGTGCCTGTCTAGGGTGAGAGTGCGTAGTTTTCCATACTTAAATTGATCTTATTTTTATCACACCCTAGGCGACACCATGCCTTCATCAAGTACTTAAAGAATTTAGATCATACTAATGTTTAAAATAATTGAAATAAAAGATAAAAGACTCATAATGAATTACAGAAATAGAAAAACCTAATTAAAGGGTTGAGTATTGCTGTTGTTGAAGAACGAATTCTCCAGCTTCAGCTCTTCTCTCTCCTTTTTGCTTCTCTGACTTCTGCTAAGTGTTTCCTCCTCTCTAATATGAATTGTGTGTAAAAACTGAGGTTAAAGGTCTTTTTATAGTGGGAAAAACGGATTGGGCTCTTAAAAATAAGGATTAGGTTACTTAGAATAAAAGCCCAATCCATTTAATGAAATCCCGTAACTGGTGACCAGCTATTACTAAAACAGCTGTAACTTTTGTGTCCGGACTCGGAATCACTTCATTCAACTTGAAAAATCTTCCTGACTTCAAGCTCTAGCTACCTCATTTTATGCTCCAAAGGATGAATCGGTGGCTAAGATGCTCGAAAACAGTTATTTGTGAGAGCATTCCAGATTTCATTCTCCACTAATTACTTCTTCGAATCAATTATTCTTGCCTTTGACATCGACGCTTAATCCAAGACTGTATTTCCCGTTTCTTCCCCTTGTCTTGATATTCCATCAAATCATAAACCTAAGAACTTTATACTAAAAATAAACGAATTAACGCATAAAAGCTCTAAAACACAAATAATACAAATCCAATGGAAAAAATCGTAATATGATCAAATAAGCTTAAAAGTCTAGTAAATAAGTCAAATAATCACCTAATTTGATGTCTCCTAAGGGCATATAATTAGAACAAAAAGGGAGACATCAAGGCCCCAAACTCAAACCTTTGTCGTCCCGACAAAGCAAAATAAAAACAAGGGTCCAAGGTGATACGCAAAAAGGTAGAGTCTAATGAATAACACCCAAAGGATAACTCAAAATAAATCTCATATAGTATGATACTATGAATCAATATACACATATAGGGATGGAAACGGATCGGTTTTTTGCAAAAATTCCAAAAACCATAACCATAACCGTTTTTATAATTAAAAACCATATCCTAACGGTTTTAACCATCGGTTTCATTTTTTAAAACCATAACCGTATTGTTCGGTTTCGGTTTTTTAAACGGTTTTGCGGTTTTTAACCATATTCAAATGATAATTTAACAAATATACTAAATTTCATAAAATAAAAACACACATATAAAAGAAAACTACAAGATTTATAAAAAATTGTGTTAACATTTGATTAAATTGCATATTTATTATTTATTTGATTAAATCTAATATTTTGATTTTACGTTTAGAATTTTAATATATCTAACTTAACCTAAATTATTATAAAATTTAAAAATATATGTGATAATAAACGGTTTTCGGTTTTTCGGTTTTATTTTTATCAAAAACCATAACCTAACGGTTTTAACCATCGGTTACACTTTTCAAAACCATAACCTAATGGTTTTAACCACAGTTATATAATTCGGTTTTTAATCGGTTCGGTTATCATCGGTTTCGGTTTTTAACCGTAACCATTGCCATCCCTATACACATACAAATGTCATGCAAAATCAAACACAAATAATCAATTAAAAATTAACTTCACAATGCTAGAAGGTTACGCTTGTACTTATCTCAAGATGATGGCTATAGTGTGTTCATCGATCCTTACTAACTTTGAACGCTCCACTTAGCATATTCCCTATTAGCTGAATTAAAAATCCACTACATAACTAGGAATCACGAGGACTTTATGGTTATAGCGTAAGCTTAGGGCCGGTATGGAATGTATATTTGATAAATTTGAAGTGAGCTTTTGGCTCTCTCCTCACTTACCATCAACAAACTTTCCTTGAGCTTGAGTTTACACTCGAATATCGTTCTCACTCAACCCATTTGACGCACTAATGTAGCTTCCCCAAAATTACCCAATAAGCACTAAATATGATTTCTACAATTCCACTTTGCCGGTTACTTTATTATTTTTTTCTTTATTTTCTTTTCTCATTTCAATTTTCTCTTTTTTTTTTGTACAAGATACCCATGACCATCATTTTGATGTGATAGGTCATGTCTCTTATAATATTTTTTTTCTAAATCCCGGCAAAGGGTTACAATTAATGTATCATCAACAATTGTGCATAAACACAAACACATACAAATTTCCTCCCAATGTAATCTCCCAATAATGAAACCCACCACCCCAAACTCAAGCTCAAGACAGGAAGTCTCAGGATTTTGATTCAAGTGCGGGCCATATGGTAATGCCTAATAATCTAAAGGGATATGGGCTTATATTATGGTGACGAAAGAAAGGCTTAAAGGCTAAAAATGGGGCTAAGACGGATAATATTATATTAAGGGACAGAAGGCGAAAAAGGCTCAAAGGGCTAACAAAGAACTGCCTCTATCATCTTCCTAATTATATATCTTGCCTCTAGTTCATAACTTAGTGGGTTCTCTATCAATTTTGATCTCACATTCTACACACCAAACATTTTCCTTAAGTACAAGTTTTACTTCTTTTGCATTGTATATTAATTTTACCTATTAATTACCTATGTTTGCATGCAATCTAAATGCGTTTTATACTAACTCCTAAAGTCTACTATTTTCTATCATAAATTCATAAAAATTTTGCTTAATGGGGACATTTAAAATTCTCTACAGTCAAACGCAACCCAAAAATTCATTTATTGAAAACAATTAAAACAAATAGCACATAAAAATTGGGATGAGGCAACGAACCCCATCCCAAACTCAAAAATGAGTCGTGTCCCCACGACTTGAAAAGACTCAATAAAGCAAATAAGTTATTATACACTACTAAATGATAGAGTTAGGAATACATATCTCAACCAGCGCTAGGCTGGTTTTCGGTGTTGCATCCAGGTTGGATCATCGTCTTAAGCATATCAAAGATGGTCTGTTGGGAGTCAACCAACGCAGCCACTGTATCTTTCATCGAGACCAACTCTTGTTTTACGCTTCCTATAGCTTCCAACACGTCTTCCCGTTTCTCCTTTAGCGCTTTCATTCTCTCAATAACCTCATGATCTTTGGCAACTTTAGCTTTGCGTTGAGGTGGACGCGCTTTATTCTTTTCTCCAAAAGGCTTGTCTAACTCAATCCCATTCTTATTGGCCTCACTATGAGTATTTGCAATTGAAATCTCTTTAAGAGGCGTACCTTTTTCGACCGGTTCATCCTCAATGTTCCGAATTGGCACCCGTGCTGTAGAACAAATTTTAGTGATGGTGCATGGAAAGTTGAGGTTGCGTGCACTAATGGGACTCTTCGTATAAGACATGATGGAGGTATAAATTATTCTAGCTACATCAATCTCCTTCTTTTAATACATTTAATGAAGATTAGTTGTTCACGCATTACCTCGGAGACGTGATTATTACCAAAGAATGTTGGAATAATGAAACGGGACCATACTTTAGCACGCGGAAATAAATTACTACTAAACGTTTGACCTTAATACCTAGCACCTTGGGGAATTGGCGGTGTTCCATGAATTAGAACACTTTAATAAAACGATTCCCATTCGAATGCCGAATTGTTAAGCTCCTCTTGATATTGGCATGGACCCTTCAACTCTGGTAGCTGTAATACCTTACGAATATGCTAAACTGAGAAAGGAATAATCTTCTTACGGAGTTCAATATCATTACCATTCTCAAAGATTAATTCTTCATAAAATTCGTGAACCAAAGTCAGAATAAAGCTCAAATCTCCTTTTCTCAATTCTTTCCATCCCAATTCATCACATGCAACCGCATAATCTTTGTATTCACCGTCCATTATATCCAATGGAAATCCTTTCTCAATACCAAAAAAAATACTAGCAAACCTCTCACGAACTTGATCTTTCCAAGGAACGAATGGCTTCTTAGGTTTAGGTTTCATAGCCATTCGCTTTATTCTCCCCTAACATGGAGGGATAGTTGACTCACTTACCTCTTGTTCTTCATATTTGTCTTCAGTCACGATAGGCTTGTCAGGAACCACAGTACTTGGGTTCTCTTTTCTCTTCCTTGTCTTGTCAACTTCCTCACTAGGCACGTTAGGACGCGAATCCGGAATTTCAATAGCATTAGCTGGAGTAGCACCAATCGTGTTCGGATTAACTCTTCCTCTTCGGGTATAGCAGAAGGAATCGGTCATGTTCGTCATCTTCAAAGAACCCCAAACTCAAAACTTCAAATATTCAAATACTTGGGAAAAGGTTTGAACTTTGATGTTTTGAGGTTTAAGAAACATGGTTTAAGGTGTTGTATGATATGGGTAGTGAAAATCTAATGTGGAAGGAAATGTTTAAAGGGTAGGATTGAAGATTGGATGATAGAAAAGTAAGGATTTTGGTGTTTGGTAGAAGGATTTGATGATGATTATGTGTTAGGGATTGTTTAGAGGGAAGTTTTTGATGTGCTGTGGTGTTTTGATGATGTATTGCAGGTATATAATGATAGGATTTTCGTCAAAAGTGGTGTCTTGCGTGAGAAGGTGTGTCTAAGAAGATGAATAAAGTAATATGTACAACTAGGGTTTCATGGCGGCGGCCACACCGGCATACCAGTGAGATGCCCGGCATACCGGTGGGCGACTTTGAAAGAAGCACCATCTCGGCAAAATACCCGAGTCAAAGACCCGAGCCCTCGCGGTTTTTTTTTTACGCAGCAAATAGCTGCGTGTAACTCCTCGAAGACAGCAGCTCTCTCCTCCGTTGGTCGGCATGCCGGTCAGCTGACTGGCTAGCCGGCGGGCTTCTTTCCACAAAGACTTGCTCTTGGAAAAAGACACGAGCCTTAGACCCGTGGCCTCGGGTTTTCTTCGGCCGGCATGCCGGTCAGATGACCGGCTAGCCGGTGGTTCCCGTTCAGCAAATTTCAACTTTCTGCATAATACCCGAGCCTTAGACCCGTGGCCGCGTGTTTGTCATTGGCTGGCATGACGGTCAGATGACCGGCTAGCCGGTGGCGCGAATGTATTTTTCGGCGACGCAAGAAATAGGCGTGTGTAATGGTCTGAAAGTCAGCAAGTTCGACCCTCGTTGACAGGCATGCCGGTCAGATGACCGGCTAGCCGGTGCGAGTGGTCATTCTTATGACCAAAACACGCTTTTTCTTGCGTTTTCACACCTGTTAACCCCAAACTCATGTAAAAATACCTGTAAATCATCAAAACACCAGACCTTTCTCATTTCTTTTCAATATTATACACTAATAATCAAGACTTAGCTATATTACACTACTAAATTGAAAGACTTTTGACTGAAATAAACTAATATACATACGAAATGTCTTTTGTTTAACGTCTTTAAGCTTGACGGGTAACCTCTCGCTTCTAAGGAGATTCGATAAGGTACATGACCTCTCCGGGATGTGGATCTTCTGAGCGATTGGTATCCTCGCCTCCATGATATATTTTCAATCGATGACCATTCACCATAAAGGTGTGGTGCTCGATTGGATGTTAGATCTCTATAGCTTCGAGAGGCGTGACTTTTGTTACTACATATGGACCAGACCATTTCGACCTCAACTTACCCAGATAATTGCTGAACTTGGAGTTATATTTTAGGACTCTTTTTCCAACTTCAAACCTTTTCGCACGAATACGATTATCATGCCATCTCTTGGTGTTTTCTTTGTAAAGATTGGCATTCTCATAGGCATGTAATCGAAACTCATCAAGTTCATTTAATTTCATCATACGGTTCTCACCGGCTAAGGTAGGATCAAGATTTAACTGCGCTATAGCCCAATATGCACCTAATTCAAGTTCAAGCGGTAAGTGACAAGCCTTACCATACACCATACGATACGGAGATGCACAAACTAGAGTCTTGAACACAGTAAGATATTCCCTTAATGCATCATCTAACTTCAAGGACCAATCCTTTCTTGTGGGACCAACGGTCTTCTATAAAATAGATTTTACCTCTCGATTAGACACTTCAGCTTGACCATTGGCTTGAGGATGATATGCAGTAGATACGCGATGTCTTATCCCATTCTTCTCTAGAACTGTTTTCAGATACTTGTTCACAAAGTGTGAACCTCCAGCACTAATTATCACTCTAGGTGTGCCATGTCTAATGAAAATATGAGACTTCAGAAGTTTGATCACTACTCACGAATCATTGGTTGGTAGAGCTACAACCTCTACCCATTTAGACACGTAATCAACAGCTAATAAGATGTATTTATTTCCATTGGAAGGTACAAAGGGACCCATGAAATCAATACCCCAAACATCGAATATTTCTACTTCAAGAACATTGTTACGTGGCATCACTCTTGGATATATTACCGGTAAATTGGCATCTGTGACACTTCTTAACATACTCATGACAATCTCTATGTAACGTAGGCCAATAAAAACCAGATTGCAATACCTTAGCAGTTGTGCGGTCATCCTTGAAATGTCCTCCATATGGTGAATCGTGACAACTTGCAACTACTGAATGAATCTCACTCTCAGGTATACATCTTCTTACCATTTGGTCACCACATACTTTGTAGAGGAAAGGGTCCTCCCAAAAGAATTGTTTAGCACGGATGAATAACCTCTTCTTTTCTTGTGAAGTAGCCCCTTCAGGAAAAGAACCACTTACAACAAAGTTTGCAATATCTGCGCACCACGGAGCTCCATTATAAATTGCAAATAAACTCTCACCTGGGAACTCCTCTCTAACTAATTCAGGACTACTGTTCGATTCAGAACCCTCCAGACCTGACAAATGATCTACAACCTGATTATCACACCCCTTACGATCTCGAATTTCTAAGTCAAACTCTTGCAGCAATAACGTCCATCTGATTAAGCTCGGCTTTGCATCTTTCTTCTCCATAAGGTATTTAATAGAAGAGTGGTCGGTGAATACAATAGTTTTCTCCCCAAGAAGATAGGAACGAAACTTGTCGATAGCGTAAACAACCGCTAAAAGTTCCTTCTCAGTCACGGTGTAATTAGTTTGAGCACTCGTGAAGGTCTTACTCGCATAGTAGATAGAATGAAATACCTTGTCTTTTCTCTGACCCAACACAGCACCCACAGCTAAATCATTCGCATCACACATCACTTCAAACGGAATCTTCCAATCAGGAGGGAGTACAATAGGCGCAATAATAAGTTTCTCCTTTAATTCTTGAAATGCCTTCATGCAAGCTTTATCAAAAAGGAATTTGGTGTCCTTCTCGAGTAAGTTACGCAAAGGCTTTGTGATCTTTGAAAATTCTTTGATGAATCTTCTATAAAATCCAGCGTGGCCTAAAAAGCTTCTCACCCCCTTTACTGAAATGGGAGGGGGGAGTCTTAATTACCTCTATCATAGCACGATCTACTTCTAGGCCTGCACTCGAAACTTTGTATCCCAAGACCATACCTTCACGCACCATAAAATGACATTTCTCCCAGTTCAATACCAAATCAGTGTCCTTGCATCTAATCAACACCTTCTCCAAGTTCTGCGCCATCATACATCTCTGAAAAGTAGCAGGTGAATTACATAATCCAAATGGCATTCTTCGATAAGCAAAGGTACCAAAAGGACATGTAAAAGTGGTCTTGTGTTGGTCATCTGGATCTACGCATATTTGGTTGTAACATGAATACCCATCTAAGAAACAATAATACTCTCTACTAGCTAACTTGTCCAACATCTGATCGATAAATGGTAGTGGGAAGTGGTCTTTTCTGGTCGCCTTGTTCAACTTACGATAGTCCATACACACTCTCAAACCAACTATGGTTCTTGAGGGTATGGCCTCATTCTTGTCATTCATGATGGTAGTGATACCACCCTTCTTTTGTACGCATTGAACTGGACTCACCCAATCACTACTAGCTATGGGGTAGATAATCCATGCGTCTAGTAGCTTGATAACTTCTTTCTTTACCACTTCTAGTAGCTTGATAACTGGACTCACCTCATTCTTTTCATTGCTTGATAACTACTAGCAATAGCCTCAAAGAGTATGTTTTCTTTCTTCCCTACCATTTCTTTATGTGCAATATGTGTGTTAATTTTAAATTCTATTTCTTTATTGCGTCTTTTTCGAGTCATGGGGACACAGCTCACTTTTGAGTTGGGGGGTGGGATTCGTTGTCCTCATCTTCCTTTTTGTTTTTGCATAAAATTTAAAAATTTTATGTTTGAATTGGCATAGAATATAGTGAATGTACCTATTGAGCATGACTTAATTAAGTTAATGATAGTAAGTAGTATGTTTTTGAAAGGTGTTACAAATATGTTTAGTATGCATGTATGAAAACAGGGAATAAAGATAGAAAAGTTAATGAGCAATGCTAAGAAGTTAAGTTGAAACTTAGGGAGAGTTATTTGGTGTGTAGAATGTGAGGTTTGAAATTAGTTGAAAACCCGCTTATCTATGAACTAGTAGTGAAAAAGTAACAAAATCTGGTAGTTAGAAAAGTGAATAAGGCAGTTCTTTCATATTTGAAGCCACTTGAAGCCTTTTAGCTTTCTCACCCTTTTTATTTGATTATTATTATTTATCCGTCTTAGCCCCTCTAAGCCCTTCTAAAGACTATTATTTAACCATATTATAAGACATACCCCTTAGTTTATAGGACTTATCTATATGACCCGCACTCGAATCGCAAAACCTGAGACAAGTCATTTATAGAGCTTGAGTTTGAGGTGGTGGGTTTTGTCATTAAGGAACATTGGGTTTAAGAAATTGTAATTGTGATATTATTGATGATGAAAAAGTTATTATTGTAACCCTTTTCCGGTGTAATAGTAAATGAAAAAAGCTGAAAACATAAATTGAAAAGGAAAAAAAATAGCATGATATCTCAACATCAAAAAGAGAGTGATATGAAAAGAATATATATTTGGACCGACACAGTGGAAACTGTATATCACCATGAAAAAGGTTTTTACTTGGGTTATTGGGGATGCAAATAAAAAGCATCAAAAATTGGGTTGAGTGAGAACATCTTCGAGTGAAAAACTCGAACTCTAGGGTGATTCGTTGATGGAATTTGAGGAGAGAGCCAAAAGCTCACTTTTTATTATCCAAATATACCACACCGTCCCTAATCCCCATTATAACCATAAATACCTTAGGATATCTAACTACTTGATGGAGAAACAATGGAGTTATTAGGTTGTAGGTGAGTAGACCATTGGATGCTATATTAGGATCTATGAACAACTTATAGCCATTAACATGAACTGAGTTGAGACCTCTTCTTCTGGCGTTGCAAAGTTAATCTGGATTTGAATTTATGGATTGTTGATTATATGTATATTAAGCATACATGTTCATTATTTCTTTAGTATTACTACATGAGACTTTTTAGATATTTTGCTTTAGGATCAGTTATTATGTTCTATTCTTCTTCTCCTCCTACTTCTACTTGTCTATTTATTATTTGACTACCCTACTGTTCTTTATCTTTATTGTATCAGGACGATACAACTTTGAGTTGGGGGTCTTGATGTATCCCTATTTGTGATAATTTAATCTTAGTTGGAGACATCATTTTAGGTGTGTTTATTAGGATATATGTCGATTTTCTCATGATTTACTACAATTTCCTATTTCGTGTCTTGATTTGATAATTTATTATTTTTAGAGCATATTGGGTTCAATTGTTTGTTAATTGTGAAGATTTAAAGATATATGGTAATTAATTAGATTCCAAGTCAATTCTAAGAGATAAGGGAAAGAAAATAAACATGGAAGTTGGAGATAAAGGAAAGAAATATGAAAAAGGAAAAGATAAAGTAGCAAAAAAAATCTGAATTCCAGCAGTTACGAACATAAACGTTATCATAACTCAAACACGGCTAGGAATTTGGAAGAATGGTCTGAATCAAAGTTATAGATCTTTCCGAGTCGATCAGTTTCGACATATGAAACGTGTCAAACAGATACGTATTGAAAGATTTACGGTCAAAACAAAACAGCACGAAAATATTACCTTTTCTATATTTTAGGGCTACGGATTTGTGTTGGGCTAGATGTCTAATTACTTGTCTTCCACTCCAAGAAAACGTTTTAGGGTTCCCTATACCCTATAAATACACCCTTTAATTGGAAGATACACATCCTTGGCGAATCCTTTAGCTAGGAAGAAGCCTACATCAAGAGAAGAGAAGTCTGGAAGAGGTTGAGAACCATATCATGTCTGCACAAGCCTTCATATTTGTAATTGTTTTATTTTCTTCTTCTAGTATGAACTAATTTGCTCTAAGAATTGAGATTTATCATATATGTATGAACCCTAGTTCTTGTTTAAACGTTTGTCTAATTTGGGATACCATCGTATTTAAATTGAATTCATGTTTTATTCTCTATTTTATGTGCTTTGATTTATTGTCTGTTTTCCTTACGGTTGCAAACGTATAGGATTACCTTAATAGTAGTTATATGGTCGCCCGGAAAGGGTGTTTAACTATTGAAACACCACATAAACGTTTAGTATATGGAATTGGTTCTGACAATACCAACCTAACTAGATAGTCATTAAGGTTTAATTTAATCAATAATAACCATTAGTAGGTAAGACTACACTTAGGACCCTGGCGGCGCTAGATAATCCTATTTCAGGTCTCCTCATGGTTGAAAGGTCGCCTCCCTAGTTCGCTCTCCGGGGATAGGAAGGAATTTAGAATCCTGATTATTGCAATTCTACATAATTCGCCCTTACATGTTTAGAATAAACCAGGCTAGTGGGGATTACTTGCTAGTTTCTCGAGCTAAACTATCATACTATCTTTTTATCTTTATTTATTTTCCTGTCTTTAATTTATTAGTTTAATTTCCTTATTCAAAAACCAAATAAAAATCTATTTGTCTTCTCTTTATTCTTGCGTATTATTAATCTAGTTGTTATATTTGCACTTGATAAATTGCATAAGTTCTTCCTAACTTTCGTATTCTCTGAGGAACGAATCTTATTTATCAGTAAAACTTGCATAAGTCCTGTATAGTTGCAAAACCGTGCTAGCCTAGGGTGTTTATTTTGCACTTATTTTATCTATGATTTTATCACACCTTAGGCGACACTAGGAATCGTAAAACTTCTGGGATCTTGTAGCTTTGGTGGCAACTTGCCTTGACAAATAGCACTACACTCCTCTGGTAATCCAATTGTCTCCCTAGTTTCTAAACTTCGTTTGTTTGAGATAATGTCTTTCATGAACTTCAAGTACTTTAGCATTCTTTTTAGAGCTTCAACAAATGGTATAGTAATATCTAAATTGCACACCATGTCAAGGAACTTCTTGAATTCTTTTTCATTGTTCTTCTTTTTGACACGTGACTGGTATGATGGAGGAGGACGTGTATTAGTTTCCACTGAGATTTTCTTCTTTTCTGGTGTCTTTTCAGGGAAATTCTTTGGTTCAACTACCTCTTCAACCTTATCTTCTATTGTTTCTTCAACCACTTTGGCAGGAATAGAGGTTCGTACTGGTTCTACTCTAGGAAGAGGTAATTGTTTACTACTTCTTAATTCAACTGCATGACAAGAATCATCTCTGGGGAGCAATAGTATCACTTGGGAGTTGCCCTTTTGGCCTGTTTTGAAGTGAACTCGTCATGTGTGATAGTGTATGTTCGAGATTCTTGATTACCTTGGACTGGGTTTGGAGTCTTCGTTGGCTCATCTTCATATTTTCTTCAACTAGTTTCATCATTGAGGCCATACTCGAATCCAAACTTGAATTGCTTTGCTTCTGCGTAGCTTGTTGCATTGAATATTGAGGTGGTTCTTGATAAGTCTCTTTATAAACTGGTGCTTCTTGATGAATAGGTTGTGGTGGATAATAAGATTGAGGTCGAGGTTGATAATAAGTTTCTTGATTTCTGACCCAATTTTGATTTGGTGGGGACTGATAATCAGAGTAATTTCCTTGAGGATGATAATAACCATTAGAATAATGGTTTCTTTGATGAGATACGAAGGAACTCAAAGCTGGATTATTCACACAGTTCTCCCACACATGATTTCTTGCTCTACAACCAGGACATGAAGGTAAAGTATGTACTAGATTTACCTGAGCTATTGTTCGCGCTTGTTCTTGTAATTTCTTGAGTTGTTGGTTTAATTATTTGAGCCTCAGAAATTCTGAGGCCTCTTCTTATTTTTTAGATTCTAACGGCCAACTTCTCTCGGATCCAGAACTCCTTCCATAATATTTTTAGCTACTTTAGGATCTAATAACACAAAACTTCCATCTCCTAAAAAATCTGCTCTTCTTTTGGACTCGTCATTGAGTCCTCCATAGAACATGGTTAATTTATATTTAGACGAAGAGACATGGAATGTACACCTCACTTTCTTCTTCTTAAAACATAACCATGCTTCACCAACACTTTCCCCTTCTTCTTGCATAAACTTTTCAAGCTCCAACATATCTTTTAAGCGTCTACTGAGCGGATAGAATCAGTCTAGAAATTTTGATTGGAGTTTGTCCTAGTCTGGAATAGCATCGGGATGTTGGGAATCGTAAAAATTGCTTGCACCTCCGGTCAAAAAGAACTGGAACATAACATAATACATCTGCTCCTTTGTAACGCTTTTGATGATATATGCATCACAGATCTGCATAAATTTCTGAACATACAAGACCAGATCTTGTTATGCAGCACCACTAAATTGTCCATGACTCGCAAATTGCGCTATCATGCCTGGATCTGGTCTAAATTTAGCGCCTTGGATTTCTGGAGTGCGGATTCCTCTTGGTTGCACTCTGAATGTGATGTGAAGATCAAGTCTCCTTGGGCTTTCCATCTGTAAATGTGTAAGACAAAACTAAAAATAAAAGCGTAAAATAAAACTAACTAAAATATAAGCACTAAATAAATGCACAAGGACTAACGATGTAGTCCCCGACAGCGGCGCCAAAAACTTGGTGTGGACTAGGATGTGATAAAAATATGATGTAAATAAGTGCAAAAGTAGACACCCTATCCTAGCACGGTTCTGCAAATATACAGGACGTATGCAAGTTTTACTGATAAATAAGATTCGTTCCTCAGAGACTACGAAAGTTAGAGAGAACTTATGCAAATTATCAAGTGCAGATAAGAAAGCTAGATCGGATAATATGCAAATAAGGAAAACACGAGTAGAATTTTTGTTTGGTAAAATTAAACTAATAAAATAAAGACAGAAACTAAATAAGAGAAAGAACAATAATATGAGATTTTAGCTCGAGAAACTAGTAAGTAATCCCCACTAGCCTTGTTTATTCTAAACATGTAAGGGTGAATTATGTAGAATTGCAATAATCAGGATTCTACATTCCTCCCTATCCCCGGTGAGAAAACTAGGGCAGCGACCTCACAATCACGAGGGGACTCGAAATAGGGTTATCCTGCGCCACCAGGGTCCTAAGTGTAGTCTGGCCTACCAATGATGATTGGTGATTAAATTAAACCTTAGTGATTATCTAGTTAGGCCGGTATTGTCAGACCCAATTCCGTACACTAGATGTTTATGTGGTGTTTCAATAGTTAACACCCCTTCCGGGTGACCATCTAACTACTATTAAGGTAATCCTATACTCGTGCACTAGCAAGGAATACAGTCAATAAATCAAAGTACATAAAACAGAGAATAAAACATGAATTCAATTTATAGACGATGGTATCCCAAATTAGATAGATGTTTAAACAATAACTATGGTTCATACATATATGCTAAATCTAAAGCTAAAATTAAATTAGTTCGTACTAGAAGAAGAAAATAAAACAATTACAAATTCGAAGGCTTATGAAGAAATGATATGGTGTTCAACTCCTTCCAGACTTCTCTTCTTTTGATGTAAGCTTCTTCTTGGCTTAAGGTTTCGCCAAGGATGTGTTTCTACTGATTAGAGGGTGTATTTATAGGGTATAGGGAACCCTAAAACGTTTTCTTGGAGTGGAAGAAAAGTATTGGACTTCTAGGTCAACTCAAATTCGTAACCCTAAAATATATGAAAAGTAATAAACTGTTGATGTTTTGTTTTGGCCGTAACTTCTTTCATATAGCTTCGATTTACGCGTTCCATATGTCGAAACTGATTGTGTTGGAAAGCTCTACACTTCTGCTTCAAACCAATCTTCCAAATTCCTAGTTGTTTTTGAGTAATGATCACTTTTATGGACGTGGCTGCTGGAATTCAGATTTACTTGACAACTTTATCTTTCCATACTTATCCTTTCTTTCCTATATCTCCAATTTCCATGCATATTGTCTTTCTTTTATATCTTAGAATTGACTTGGCATCTAATTAATTGCTATCTATATCATTATAACTTCACACAAAATAAATAAATTAAACCCAATATGCTCAAAAAATAATAAATAATTAAATCAAGACAAGAAATAGGAAAGTGTAATAATTCATGTAAAAAACTACCTATATCCTAATAAATACACTTAAAATGATGTCTCCAAGCTAGATTAATTCATCATAAATAGGGAGACATCAGGTTCATATGGACATCCTTCAATTTAAACCATAGTGGAACCTTATAATAATCAATCTTACCAAATTGCATTCCTCACTTCATTCTCTAAGGAACATTGGTTTTCCACCAACATGCCAAATTTGTACTAATGTACTATTACATCTCTGTTGATTCTCAAACTCAAATATGAACATTTTTCCATAGGATTTTATATTCACCTTTCCTAGTTCCTTACATTGATACCTACCAAAATTGGTGATCATATAAAATTGTGGCGAACCCCCAATAAATTGACCTACTAGACAGTTGGTCCACACTTTTGCACCCTCATCAAACACAACTTGAGGTGGAGCAACAACTTTCCTGACTTCATTCACACTCGGTTCATGGAAATTAAGTTTTAGATTAGTTTTTATTTTATCTTCAAATAGATTAGCCCACTTCGGAGTAACTGCAGATAGCTTCTGTTGAATCTTTACTACTTGAATCCGAGTCATCGGTCTCTGTAATTTAGTTACCACAGGCGTAATTACTGCCGTCTCCACCCTATTCACCACTTGATTTTCCCCATATCATTTAATATGTTCCTGCTCATCGAGTTATTAAATTGCACGATTTGGTTGTTCCGATTATCCTTGTTTCCTAGTTTTCCCTTGGATCCTTTCTGCCCAGTTGTAGAATTATTTATTTTTGAGGTTTTATTACTATCCTCGAAAATTATATGTGTGATATCTCTTTGAACGATCCTTCTTGTTTGAGTCATCGTAACACGGAAAAGAATTAGAGAAGAGAAAAAGTGATGGAGATTGACATGAGAAGAAACGAATTCTTAGAAAGCCAAAAAAGGAAAATGAGTTTTAGTAAAAAGATGAACAGATTAATAGATCCTAGAAAATGGAGAAATAACAAACAATTCGGAGAATGAAACCCCAAAAATTGTGTATTTTCGATGTTTTTTATTGTTTTTTCGCTTAGAATTTTGTACACGTTTGACTAAACAAAGTAGGAGAGAGAAAGTTAAAAGCTTTGTATGGGAAAAATTATTGGGTTTGGAATTTTGAGCTTATATATTTGTTCTCTATATATTGATGACGATTCACTATTTATTATATTGTAACCCTTTGCAGGGGTTAAAAGTAAATGAAAAAAGTTATGAAAAGAAAATAAAAATATGTTGAAAAAAGTATCATGATATCTCAAATTAAAAAAGAGAGGCATAGCTATATTACAAAAGAAAAAAAATTGATATGTAAAGATTGAATATAATTTGGATCGGCAAAGAGGAATTTTTATGTGATCATCATAATGTTTTAGTATTGGGTTATTGGGATGCTAAATAGTGCATAAATTTATTGGGTTGAGTGAGAATGTTTTATGAGAGTAACTCAAACTCTAGTGCGATTAGTTGATGGCTGGTGAGGAGAGAGCCAAAGCTCACTCTAAATTATCCATATATAAGTATCATAACGTCCCTAAGCTAACATTACAACCTTAAAGACCGTATGATTCTTTTCTATGTAATCAATAAGTGATTAAACCGTTAGAGAGTAGTTAGATGGATCTTTGGATACTATTGAAGCTCGATGAACAATCTATAGCCTCCTTGTTAAACTAAGTGAAGAACTTCTCCTCCGTGCATTGCAAATCTAATCTGATCCTGAATTTGAGCCGCGTTTATCGTTTTTATGACAAATATATAAGTAATTCAGTTTGTAGATATTATTACATGAAATTTTATGAGTAGTTGCTTTGAGTTTAATATATATATATATATATATATATATATATATATATATATATATATATATATATATATATATATATATATATATATATATATATATATTCTACTATCTTTTTTCTACTGTGCTTAATTAACTTAGGCGTGTATTTAGAGACTTCCCTGTGTTTTTATCTTTATTGTATCAGGATGATACAACTTAGAGTTGGGGGTCTTGATGTCTACCTATTTGTGATATAATAATCTAGGTTGGAGACATCATTTTAGGTATATTTTATTAATTAATTATGGATTTTTATCCGTTGTTTAATAATTTCTTATCTCTTCTCTTGATTTGATGATTTATTACTTTTGGAGCATATTTGGTTTAATTTGTGTGTTAATGTGAATCTCTTGAGGTTTATGGAATATAATTAGATTCCAAATCAATTCTAAGAAGATAAGGAAAGAATATATGCTAGTAATCAAGAGAAAAAAGGAAGTAGAGATAAAATAGGAAAGGAAAAGCTGTAGCGTAAATCTAAAATTTTGCAGCTATGTCCAGTAAAGTGAAGATAACTTCAAATTGGCCTCGAATTCGGATGATCCTTTAAAATATAAAAGATAGATCCTTCCGTTGCAGTTGTTTCGATATCTTGTGGGAGAGAATCGGACAAATAATGAAAGAAACAAGATCAAAACATTGAGCAGTGTTAATCCTCTCAGATATTTTAGGAAACGTATTTAATTGGAAAAGGATTCCAATTACTTGTCTTCCTCCCAATATTTCGACGTAGGATCTTCTTAACACCTATATATACACCCTCTTATCATTGAAAACATGTCTTTACCTAGTCCTTAAGTATTATTCATCATAGAAGTCATCAGGAGAAGCAAGTTGACAGTATGTATCTTTATTTTAGTTTATTTCTTTCCAACATGAACTAAATTTCCCATAGCTTGGGTTTTGCATATGTATAATATTTTATATTTATTTATTTCTATCTAAGTTTGTTTGGAAAAAACCTTTTTAAATTGATTCTAGCTTCCACTACAAGAAAACACCCCATACAACGACGATGTTAATGATTTTTCTAGATGAATACATAGCGTCATCTTAGATATTTATGATGCTCTGTCGACCGTCACCTGAGCGTCACGCCATGAGATAGCAGTGCCCCCAAAGGTGATTAGATATCCGGTATGTGATCTTCCTTTATGTGGGTCACATATATATCCATCATCTGCATAACATATCAATTCAGTTTTATGATGTTTTGAATATAGCAATCCCAGATAATGAGTTCCACAAATATAACGAAGTATGTGTTTAATGCAAATCTAGTGTCTTGTTATTGGTGATGAGCTGTATCTTAATAAGAAATTTACACTAAAGGAAATATATGGACAAGTGTTACTAGAAAGATACGTTATTGCACCAATTGCACTAAGATATGGTACTTCTGGGCCAAGAATTTCTTCGTTATCTTCACGTGGACAAAAAATATCCTTTTGTAGATCGAGTCAATTTACAACCATTGGTGAACTCAATTGATGAGACTTATCCATATTAAATCGCTTAAGAATATTTTTTATATAAGCTGATTGGTGGACGAAAATTCCATCTGTCAAATGTTAAATTTCTAAGCGAAGGTAAAATTATGTTTCACCAAGATATTTCATCTCAAATTTCTCACATAAACAAGTTGCGCTACTGTGAACTCTTTAAAAGTCCCTATTATATTTAAATCTTCAACGTAGGCTGCAAAAATAACAAATCCAAAAATTAGACTTTTGATGTCTCCTCATTTGTGATAGATTTATATTAGGATGAGACATCATTTTTAGTGATTTAGAAGTCATTATAGTCGATTTTCTTGAGAAATGCTACACTTTCCTATTTTGAGTCTTGATTTAGTAAAATAATATTTTTAGAGCATATTGGGTTTAATTATTTATTTAGTGTGAAGCTTTAAAGATAATTATGGAGCTTAATTAGAGTCCAAGTCAAATACAACAACTTATGGAAAGAGATTAGCATGGTAATTGGAGATAAGGAAATAAAAGTTAAAAAGATGGAAAAGGAAAAGCTGTCTTAATCTGGGATTCTGCAGAACACGTCCAAAGATATGCGTTTTTACCTAAGAAATAGGCCGATTTTGGTAATTTCCTTCCACAAGGTCAAGATAATTCTGTTGCGATTCTTTTGGTATATTATGGAGCAAAAACCGACCAATAACGAAGAAGATATACTCAAAACGGTCCAGCAGTGTTTATCTTTATTTCCATACGAATTAGAGTTGGGCTTGGAGTCCACCACTTACTTCTCCTTCAAGAAAACGAATTAGGGCTTCCAAGATATCTATAAATACACCCTCTTATCATTGTAAACATGTCCTTGCTCAGTTCTAAACATTAGCTTAAATTATAAACAATAGCTTAGTCCTTTACATTAATATTCATCCTTAGAATCAAGCTATTCATCCAAGGAGCAAGCTGACCTATAGGGGAAGACAAGAAGAAGAAGTTGGAGAGTGACAAACTCCTCTTCTACATCTCACCTTCTCTATATTTAGAGTAATTAGCTATAGATCTATTCTCAACCATATTTCTAACCTTTTATTCTGTAAGTTTTACTTTTAATTGTTGGGTTATTATTTTGTCTACATTCATAAATACTATTTGTTTATTCTAATTGATTGAGCTTGGCGTATATTGTTATTATGTGTTTTGACTTATTGTTACACCTTACATTTGGCCAATCTTAGGATTATTCTTAGTTATTGACAACACCACATAATCGTCTAGTTTTGATCCCTTGCTTAACTAGATAGCCATTAAGGTTTGATTTAATCACCAATCATTACTTAGGAATCCCTAGTAATGGAGAGGTTGCTCCTAAGTCTAGAAAAGGCTAGGTAGAATTTAGAATCCTGGTTAATATATAATGCTTAATCTGTGACAGGTTAGAATAACGATTTAGTAATAGACTCATATTAGTAATCCTAATCTATTTGACTTACATTCATATTTAGTTATTTGTTTTGTTTATTTGTTTTAATTATTTAATTGCGTAGATTGTTATTTCATCTTTTTATATTTTTATTTAAAACATCTAAATTCATCTACGCTTGTTAAATATAAGTAGATCTAACGGATACAATCCCTGCGAACGAACTTGACTTATCATTAAAACTTGCAAACGATCTGTGATACTTGCAGTGAGTTCCGTGGTTCTCAAGGGTGTGTGATCTTTATTATTATCTTTATTTATCTATTATTTTATCACACCTTTGGCCCCACCAAGTTTTTGGCGCCGCTGCCGGGGATTTATCTTAAGTTAAATCTATTTTGTGTTTATTTAGTGTAGAAGTTTTTATTTGTTTTCAGTATTACGCTTTCTTTTTGTTTTAGTCTTTCTCAGGATTTTAGATGGATAATCAAAGGTTAGAGCTAGGTTTACCTAGTAAATTTCGAGTTCAACGCATTGGGATTCGCGTCCCAACTATCCAAGCCGTTAGATTCAAGCCTGATCCTGACTTAATTAATCAATTCGCGAGCTATGGGAAATTTAATGGTGATACAAATCAAGATCCGGTCAAATCTGTTCAAAAATTCATGCAATTTTGTGATGCCTATATTAATGAAGGTGTTACGCAAGAACAGATGTATTATTTAATGTTTCAATTTTTCTTGACCGGGAAAGCAAACGATTGGTTCGATGATCAACCTCCCGAGCTAATAACCGATTGGGACAAGCTTCAAGAAAGATTCCTTGATAAATTTTATCCTACAAGTATGCGAGTGAAGGAACTCTTGGAGCCTACAAATTTCTTACAAGAAGCCGGAGAGAGTGTTGGTGAAGCATGGACGAGATTTCAGACGATGTTGGCAAGATGTCCGCTACATGGATACACACCACAATTACAATTATCCATGTTCTATAATGGACTCGATAGAGAGTCAAGGCTGAGAGCAGATAATATGGGTCGTGGAAATTTTGTCTCTATGGATCCAAAAGAAGCAAAAAGTGGTATGGAAACAATCATTGAGAACAACATGAGTTGGCCACAAGGAAAAACTCCTACCACTAAAAAAGAAGAAGATGCGAGGATTTCAAGCTTGCAAGATCAAATACAACAACTCGCTATAACTATTAAGGAAAGCATCCCAAAGCCACCTCAACAGTTATACCTACAAGAGCAAGCCTATGAAAATCAAGCTGATCAACCACCGAGCTATACTGTGCATAATGTAAGTCAAGCTCAATCACGTCCTCAAGAAGAGATTACTGAGTTAAAAGAGACTATTAGTCAATTCATCAACTTCTCGAAGGAAAATATGAGCAGACTTGAATCAAAGATCGATGCATCAGTAGTGCAAAGCCTGCAGCAACAAAACCAAGATCTTAAACAACATAATCAACTTTTAGAGAAGAATGTGATGCGGCTCACTACAATCATAGAACAAATGCAAAGTCAACTCCTACAATTGACCCAAGATACAACTACTAACATGAAGAAGATCCAATACGTTGACAACAAGGTTAAGACTATTAGTCTTCAAGCTCAAAAGATTAAAGAACACAGTGAGATAATCACCGAAGCGCTACCATCTCCTACAAAAGGGAATGTTCTACCAAACAAGTTAAACGTAAGTCGGATGAACTTAGATGAGATAATTGCTGAAGATTGGGTTGAAGAAGTTGAACCAGATGAAAGAAAGAAGCCAAGAGTGGTTGATGAACCAAGAATTGAAGAGAGAAGTAGAGCAAGACAAACACCCATGCATTGCCACTATCCCACGGAGCAACATCAGAAGTGTATAGAGGCGTTAAAACAAGTGAAAATTAACGTCCCTTTACTCGAAGCTATGGAAGGAAGGAGAAACTATGATCGATTCTTTATGGAGGCACTCTCCAATAAGAAAAGATTCACAAGAGCCAAGTTTGTAGAAATCAACGAAGGGGTATCAGCACGAGTTCAAAGAAGATTACCACCAAAGCGTAAAGATCCGGGAAGTTTCAATCTCCCAATCAAAATAGGTGGTATATTTCATGGAAAAGCCATGTGTGATTTAGGGGCAAGTGTGAATATCATGCCCAAAAGTGTATTCAAGAAGATTGGTATTAGTGAAGCGAAACCGACATCCGTAGTCTTACAACTTGCGGATCAATCTACTGTTAAGTCGTGGGGAGTAATAGAGGATGTACTCGTTCAAGTAGGTAACCTTGTTATTCCAACGGACTTTATTATTCTTGACTACAAAGCAGATAAGAACGTCCCATTCATTCTTGGGCGTCCATTCCTAGCCACCAGCGATACTATAGTGAATGTGAATGAAGGAACCGTGACTCTTAATATTGAAGATAACGCTGAAACATTCTATGTTTCGGGAAAGAAGAGGAAAAATAAGTCAAAGGAACTATATCCAATCAGAGCAGTAACCAAGAAGCCAGAACCTGAAAGTCTCCAAGAAACCGTAGAAAATATTGAGCTTGGGGTAGGAGACGAGGTGGCATGGAAACCTCCCAACCCCAAACAGAGCAATTCTTGGAAGGGACCTTATGTTATCACGCAAATTATCTCAGAAGGAGTGGTCGAAATCAAGGCTATCAAAGGTTGCAAGCTCGAGTTGGTAAGCGTTAATCATATCACTCACTGCTGGGGAGGCTATAAAAAGAAATAACCAAGGTAACTCGTCTAACTTTGAAAGACGTTAAACAAAAGTGCCTTTTGGGAGACATCCCATAATAATTTTTATGTTTTTATGTTTTTAGTTTTAGTTTAGATTAGTTAATTTTAGTTGATGCTGCATATTTGAGGAAGGTATTAGTGTTTTTGATGATTAGGTATTGGAGAAATCGAGTTAGGGAAGTGAGCAAAATTTTTCGGAACGAAGAAACTTCGGCAAGTCATATCTTTGCGCTCGGATGTCGGAATCAGGTGATCTTTGAGCCTAAACTGCATAACTTTTCGAGAACTAGCTGTTGGGGAGGTTTTTGTCTAGTGCGGTATACCGGACCTCAGCCACGGTGCACCGCAGGGTAAAAACCCGTACCACGGGTGGAGCCACGGGTCGTGACCAGAAACCAAGAAAAATTGCTCCGCGGACTACCCCATGCACCGTGCCCTGGTCCGCAGGTCAACACGTGCCACGGGGTAGGTGCCACGGGTATTTTGACGTAGAAGCCACGGACTACCCCCGCGGTACACCGCGCCATGGTCCGCAGAGCAAAAAACACGTGCCACGGGGTTGTGCCACGGGTATTATCCAGTGGGTAAAAAATTCGACCATCAGAAGCTGCGGTGTACCCCGCGGTACACCCATGGTCCGCAGGGATGGTCCGCACGAGCCGCCAGAGAGAGAAAAGAAAAGGTTTCAAGGTTATAAGAAGATACAATGCTCATTACTCCGAATTTATTAAACCTTAAACCTCTTTCTCTTCTCCAGAACTCTCCCAACTCCATTGAAGCTTCAACAAACCTTTAACCAACATCAAAACACTACCAAATCACCATGAATCCACATCCAAATCCTACCCTACATCATTACAAAGAAGATTCAAGCACCCAAATCATATCAAAACACCTAGAAACCAAGAATCAAAACAATGAATTTCAAAATCTTCTTCTCAAATTCCTTAAACCCACATCATTAAAGCTTGATTCCCTAATACCCACATAGAGAATTATCATCCTAACACCTTTCCTAACCCAATTAAAGCTTGTTCCACCTATGATCAAGAGTTTCAAATTTCAAGAGTGTTCAAAGCTTTGAGTTGGGGGTCAAAAGAGATGATGAAGAAAATAGAGATATTATCAAGTGTATGGGATATGAAGAATCAAAGCAAGGTATTGGGTAAGCTCTAGAAGATTTCAATTGAGATGGGTACTAGTTTGGGAATAAATTACAAGGTAAATCGGATCAAGAGAATAGAGGAAAGCTAGCGGTGGTGAATTCAAAGAACAAAAAGGTTAAAACTTTCATAAGGAAGATACCACAACCTCTACAATCGATAGTCCTTTAACCCAAGATGAACAAAAGCTTCTGGGACGCTAGTAGCTGTGTTCAAAACATATTCCTGGATGAACAACTGTCACATGAGAGATTATTCAAAGAGCAGAATTGGAAGAAGATAAACAAGAGATTTCTAGAGTGTGATTGATTGGGATGGAGCATAAGAAGATGTAAGGGAAAGCGAAATTGGTGATACATAGAAAGTTACATACATGAAAGCACTGCACCCTATTCCGGGTATTGATAAGGCGAGGTAAATAGCCTCGAAGAGTATGTTTTCTTTCTTCCTTACCTTTTCTTTATGTGCAATATCTGTAAAATTGTAATTTTCTTTTCTTTTATTTTTATTGAGTCTTTTTCGAGTCGTGGGGACACGGCTCATTTTTGAGTTGGGGGTGTGGGGATTCGTTGTCTCTCATCTCCATTTTTCTGTTTTTAGGTAAAATTAAATTTTTTGAAGGTTTAGATGTATGTAGAGTGTGTTTAATAGCTTGAAAGCATAAGCTCAGTGAATTAATGATAGTAAGTAGTATGTTTATGAGCTATTTTATTTTGTATGCTTTGAGTATTTGCAGGAAAACACACGTTGATAGTAAAGAAAAGATTAGTGAGCAATGCGATAGAAAGTATGTTCGATCTCAGGGAACCTTGAGAAGTGTGTAGGCCGTGAGATCCAAGCTAGTTGATAAACCCATTTGATGAAAGTGCTAAAGGTAAGAAAATAACGAAATTACATAGTGTAGAAAGTGATTAAGGCGGTTCTTTCATATTTGAAGCCCTTGAAGCCTTTTTATACCTTCACACCATGTTATTTGATTTAATATTTTATATCCTTCTCAGCCCCTTCTAGCCTTTCTAAAGCCTTTTTATTTAGCCACATTATAAGCCATATCCCTTTAGATTATAGGACTTTTCCATATGACCCGCACTTGAATCGCGATGCATAGACAGTTGTTTTAGAGCTTGAGTTTGGGGTGGTGGGTCCACCATTAGGGCTGCAAACGAGCCGAGCCGAGCCAAATACTAGATGTACAGGCTTGTTTGTTTAATTTTTCGAGCCGAGCTCAAAGTTAAACGAGCCGGGCCGAGCCGAGCTCAAATTTAAACGAGTCGAGCCCGAGCTTTCAATGATCCAAATCAGAAATGTTATAAATTGTTTATTTAACTTATGGAACCATCTTTTTTAGTTGTTTTTTATGGTTAAAATGAGATTTTCATGAATATTTGGTATTTGATGGAGTGTATAACATGAAAATATGAAACATAACATTAATAAAAAAAATAAATGTCTACATAAATTAAAAATATCCAATTTAATATTGAAGGTTTAATAGTATATTTATAAGTAAATAATATATTAATTTATAATTCATAATTTTAAACGAGCTCACGAGCCGAGCTCGAGCAGGCTCGTTTATTTATCGAGCTTAAATTGAAGCTTGAGTTTGAGCTTGTTTATATTCGAGCCGATCTCGAACGAGATTTTCTCCGAGCCGAGCTTGAGCGGCTCTCGAGCGGTTTGGTTCGTTTGCAGCCCTATCCACCATTATGGGAATTGTTATTGGGATGGGATTGTTGAGCTTATTAATTGTGCTCTGTTCTTAAGATTGATGATGATTCACAGATTTGTATTGTAACCCTTTGCCGGGGTAATAGTGAATGAAAAAGAAGCTACGAGCTAAATTTGCCAACAAGGGCATTAAAAGAATATATATATATATATATATATATATATATATATATATATATATATATATATATATATATATATGAGGAAAATAGCGTGATATCTCAACATTAAAAGAGAGTCATGGCTATACAAAAGAAAAAATTGATTTGAAAAGAAAATATATATTTGGACCGGCAAAGTGGAATTTTTATGTGAACATCTTATGCTTTAATTGGGTTATTGGGGATGCTACTTTTGCATCAAGAAATCATTGGGTTGAGTGAGAAACGTTTTATGAGAGTAACTCAAGCTCTAGGGCGATTCGTTGATGGCTAGTGAGGAGAGAGCCAAAAGCTCACTCTAAATTATCCAAATATACTTATCATACCGTCCCTAAGCCGAAATTACAACCTTAAAGACCTTTTGATTCTTTGCTATGTAATCAAGAAGTGATTGAGCCAATAGAGAGTAGTTAAATGGATCTTTGAATACTAGTGAAGGTCAATGAACAATCTATAGCTTCCTTGGTGAACTGAGTAAAGTTCCTCTCCTTCTTACATTGCGAAACTAATCTGCTCTTGAATTCAAACCGTGTTGACTGTAGATATGAGAAGTGTACAGGTATGTAGTTTTTAGATATTATTACATGAAATTTTCTGAGTAGTTGCTATGAGTCTATTTTCCATATTCTTCTATCTTCTGTCTTCTGTGCTTAATAGACCTAGGTGTGTATTTAGAGACTTCCCTTTGTTTTTATCTTTATTGTATCGGGACGATACAACTTTGAGTTGGGGGTCTTGATGTCTCCTCATTTGTGATAGATTTATATTAGGATGAGACATCATTTTTAGTGATTTGGAAGTCATTATAGTCGATTTTCTTGAGAAATGCTACACTTTCCTATTTTGAGTCTTGATTTAGAAAAATAATATTTTTAGAGCATATTGGGTTTAATTATTTATTTAGTGTGAAGCTTTAAAGATAATTATGGAGCTTAATTAGAGTCCAAGTCAAAGACAACAACTTATGGAAAGAGATTAGCATGGTAATTGGAGATAAGGAAATAAAAGTTAAAAAGATGGAAAAGGAAAAGCTGCCTTAATCTGGGATTCTGCAGAACACGTCCAAAGATATGCGTTTTTACCTAAGAAATAGGCCGATTTTGGTAATTTCCTTCTACAAGGTCAAGATAATTCTGTTGCGATTCTTTTGGTATATTATGGAGCAAAAACCGACCAATAACGAAGAAGATATACTCAAAACGGTCCAGCAATGTTTATCTTTATTTCCATACGAATTAGAGTTGGGTTTGGAGTCCACCACTTACTTCTCCTTCAATCAAACGAATTAGGGCTTCCAAGATATCTATAAATACACCCTCTTATCATTGTAAACATGTCCTTGCTCAGTTCTAAACATTAGCTTAAATTATAAATAATAGCTTAGTCCTTTACATTAATATTCATCCTTAGAATCAAGCTATTCATCCAAGGAGCAAGCTGACCTATAGAGGAAGACAAGAAGAAGAAGTTGGAGATGACAAACTCCTCTTCTACATCTCACCTTCTCTATATTTAGAGTAATTAGCTATAGATCTATTCTCAACCATATTTCTAAGCTTTTATTCTGTAAGTTCTATTTTTAATTGTTGGGTTATTATTTTGTCTACATTCATAAATACTATTTGTTTATTCTAATTGATTGAGCTTGGCGTATATTGTTATTATGTGTTTTGACTTATTGTTACACCTTAGATTTGGCCAATCTTAGGATTATTCTTAGTTATTGGCAACACCACATAATCGTATAGTTTTGATCCCTTGCTTAACTAGATAGCCATTAAGGTTTGATTTAATCACCAATCATTACTTAGGAATCCCTAGTAATGGAGAGGTTGCTCCTAAGTCTAGAAAAGGCTAGGTAGAATTTAGAATCCTGGTTAATATATAATGCTTAATCTGTGACAGGTTAGAATAACGATTTAGTAATAGACTCATATTAGTAATCCTAATCTATTTGACTTACATTCATATTTAGTTATTTGTTTTGTTTATTTGTTTTAATTATTTAATTGCGTAGATTGTTATTTCATCTTTTTATATTTTTATTTAAAACATCTAAATTCATCTACGCTTGTTAAATATAAGTAGATCTAACGGATACAATCCATGCGAACGAACTTGACTTATCATTAAAACTTGCAAACGATCTGTGATACTTGCAGTGAGTTCCGTGGTTCTCAAGGGTGTGTGATCTTTATTATTATCTTTATTTATCTATTATTTTATCACACCTTTGCCCCCACCAACTTTTTAATGAAAACATATGGACTAGTGGGATTGTTAATATATCCTTTTTTGACAAGGTATGTACTAAGACGATTATACCATCTTCGTCCAAATTGTTATAATCCATAAAAGGATCTTTGTAGTGACTGAGTAATTTTTTCCGTGGGTATGCGCTATATGCTTCAAGCATTTCAAATCCTTGTGGGATCTTCATGAAAATGTCACTATGGAGTGATCCACAAAGGTAAGTTGTTACCACATCCATCAAATGCCTATAAGTCCTTTAGCTACTTCTAAACTAAGCGAAAAATGTAATAGTGATTCCATCCACCACGGGAGAGTATGTTTCCTCAGAATCAATCCTAAGTCTCTGTGAGAAACCTTGCCCTACAAGACGTGTCTTGTATCTTACAATTTCATTGTTTTCATTACGCGTGCTATGAATACCCACTTGTAGCCTACATGGCTTACATTTTCAGGGGGTCTGGACTATAGGTCCAACAATTTTATGTTTTGCAAGTAAATCTAATTCAACCTCAATTGCGTCTTTCTATTTTGGATGGTTACTACGTTGACATTCTTGAACTAATTTTGGTTCAAGTTCCTCGCTTTCATGCATTAAATCATAACTATGAGAATATTTAATCAATATGGATTTTGTTTCGATTCTATCTCGTTCATGTAGCAACATTGTTCATTGAGATCTCCTCATTATCAATATTTAAATTTCCAAGTGTTTGAGTCTTGGCTGAAGTTTTCATTTAAGTTATTTTGCAAGTTGCTTTATTTACAGGATTGTTAACAATCTCAAAGTTTCCATCTCTCTACTTTTTTTCTTTTTTCTTTCGTAGAATTTTATGTTTGGTACCCATAGGTCTACCACTCTTTTAGCGCGCATTCTAATCGTTTGCTAATCCGCTAGTAAATTGCTTTTTACAAATATCAATTCGAGTAGAAGAATTTTCAGCAGGTATATGTGACTTAGTCACTATTATGAATGCATTTGGAAGTTGATTAGCAACATTATGCAGATATATAATTGTATGAACTTTTTGTTTAGTTTGCAAGAATCAAAATGAGATACAAATGGTACATTCCATGAAATTTGAGATTTTTCAACTTTTTTCTTTTCTCCCCTTAAGATTGGGAATTGATTTTTATCAAATTGGCAATTAGAAGCACGTGTTGTAAATAAATTTTTAGTTAAAGGTTCAACAAATTTAATAAATGATGCAGATTTAAAGTCAATATAAATTCCTAATCTTCTTTGTGGTCCCACTTTTGTTCGTTGCGATGGAGCGATTGGTATATATACCACACAATAAAAAACGCTTAAATAGGACAAACTTGGTTCATGACCAAGCACAAGTTGAGAAGGAGAGTATTTATGAGAAGATGTTGGTCTAACTCTACTAGAGTTGCATCATGTAATATGGAATGTCCCAAGCAAACTAGGTAACTTAGTTTCCATAAATAATTGTCTAGCAATCAACGACAGTCTGTTTATAAAAGATTATGCTAAACCATTTTGTGTATCTACGTGCCACAGGGTGCTTAACAGTTTTTTCAATAAATACACAACATTCATTAAAAGTTTGGCATGTAAATTATCCTGCATTATCAAGACATATTTTCTTGATTGTATTTTTGAAAATTGTGCACCTAATCAAATTATGAGTGAATTTTTTTTTTGAAAATGCAACATTAAGAGTTGATAACAATCTCACATCTGACCAACATTTTAAAACATCAATTAAAATCATAAAAATATTGATATGGTCCACAAGAAGGAAAAATAGGACCACAAATACCTCCTTGAATTCTCTCCAAGAAATAGAAGTTTTATTTATAATTTTAGTAGGGGATGAACTAATAATCAGTTTTTCTTGGGCACAAGAAGCACACGATAATTCGCTAACTAGAAGATTTTTTGGCTTTTTAAAAAGTGTCCATAAGAATTTCAATAATTTTTCTCATCATTATGGTACCCGGATGACCTAGGCGATCATGACATAATATTAACATCCTTAGGTCAGTTAATTTATAGATGACCACGTTATTGGATTCATTTGATTTATATTTGTGTAAAATATAACTCTGATCATAATACTAGTAATTTTTCTAATTACTAGTAATTTTTCTAATGTATTCGTTTATGCCAAAAATACGCGATGTAGTATCAACAATACCCTTGAAATCTAGGAGAACCGCTAATCTCACGGTAATGGAGTGTATACAAAAAAAGAATGTATATATTGCAGATTCAGGTATGTTTTACAAGCAAAAAATGGAAAAGATGAAAAGAGAAAAAAAAACTATATATGGACAATCATTAAGATACAAATTGTGAGCACACATTCTCTAATATCATCTGTAAAGGGAATTGTAAAGGGAATAATAAAAAACTTGTTAACAAATTTTTCTGTACAAATGTTGGTTCCTTTATAGCGTCGAAAAATTGAATCTTGGAGCGACGTTACATAATTGTCTCTCATGATAGGGGTGGTGACAAGAATGGATTTCCAGGAGAATACCTAAACAAACAAGATACATCACAAATCAAATTAATTCTACTATCACTATCACGAGCAAGAACATGAATGCATTTATATAATCAGTCACCTCAGGTGGAGTCCTGGTTTTCCATTAAGGTTTGATGGTACTTGGCCAGTTAGATTATTGTTTTGCAAGTGACTAAGCCAAAAAAATTGCATGTCAGAACCCGAAAAAAGCACATTACTAGAATCCAAAAAAAAAAACAGAATTCGGATAACTTACAGCTCGCGCAAAATCTTATTATTTCCAAGTGATGATGGAATCTCACCACTCAACTGATTGTCCTCCAGATGTCTGAGACAAGATAAATTTGATCAAATAATCAATGTACAAAACATCTCAGTTAGTTTTAAAAAATCATGAACATGAATTTTTTTTTTTTTTTACAAAAATAACAGATTATAAGAGTAGAAAAGAGGTCGTGACTCACAAAAACTCCAATATTTTTAACGAACTGAGATCTGGAATTGTTCCGGACAGACTATTATTCCCGAGCCAGCTGCATTAAGCAAAAGGAACATTAAATTAATCCGTAAATCTCATATCAAACGAATCTTCGATTTTCACTTACATGCCATTTAATGCTGTCAAATTAGCAATATGTGGTGATATAAATCCAGAAAGACTCATACCAGTAAGGTTCCTGTAATAAAAAAATGTAACAAGTTTAATCAAATCATTTTTATTTACAAAACATGCTATTCAATACACAAAACTCACAAAGTGATAATTCGAATTCGAGGTCCTTGTGAGCATGTAACTCCAGTCCATGAGTATTCACGTGGTAAACACGGATCACCATTCCAATCAACCGGATAGTTCTTGAAACTCTCTTTCAACTTTTCTATACCAATTACTGCACAGTGCACAACAAAATTGTATTTATACGTAATAAATTCATCAATGAAGAAAACCATGGAAACACTAATTAATACCATCTCGTGTAATTGTTCTTCCACCTAGAGGAAGTATATCATAAATCTCTCCGGCATTTATTACAGGGCCCACAATTGATCCAATGGCTGGAGTTAATTTTATGGTTGTAAGACCAGCAAGAGGCCATAGATTTGCGAATACAGCTACACCAGCAGAATTAACAGTAAGATCTTGGTAATATGTTATATTATTTATGGATATATTAAACGTTGTTGAGCTTCCAAAATCATCTGCGAAATAAAAAACTATGTAATATGTTGAGTTGGGTAAAGGTCCCTCAGGCCAAAGAATTTCCATAGCTTCAGGCTTGTTTTTTCTCAGTTGTGTCTGGAATACTTTTAGTGGCGGTACATTCCAGAAACCCGAAATTGAAACGTTTCGGGGACTTGATTCTAGAAAATTGGAATCTCTAAATGGGGCCCAGTAGCGATCGAATTGATCATCTGGATATCTTATGGTTGATCCGTTATAGCCAAAACTGTTCCTCGAGATTAAACTCAAACCGTAACTCTTGAAATCAGTTGTATTATACAAGGAATTTCCCAATAACACAAGCTCTAAAGCAGATATAAAAGGGTCTGAATCCGTTAATTCATTAGCAGCCAAACAAATACTCATAGATTTCCCTGTAGCAACGAAAATCCCTTCGTAATAAGAAGCCATATTGACCAAATAATCTTCGGTTGTATTAACAGTGACCCAGAATGTTCCATCCACAATCTGATCAAATACGGGTGGATTAACATTGTCGTTAACTCCTCCGTAATAATAAGTTGTTCTAACCAAGTATTTTCCTGTTCGATAAACTGGGACTTGATAGCAAAACTTCTTGTGTAAATTGTTCAAGTATGGAAATGTACGGACAGTTGAAAGAGTTGTGTCTTCGAATGACATCGTTTGATTCTTTGGTGTCCCTGATGAGACGTAGCTTGTGTCTGCTGACCATTTTTGACCGTTGATCAATGTGTCAACTGTAGCACCACAATCAATGAACGTGCCTGTAAAACAAGAAAAGAATCTTTCTGTTCAAACGTGTAAATATGGTTCAGGCCTATGTCAAACAACATATATTTATAACCATTCTAACACATATCTGCAAACACATAAAAGACAAACAACCTAAAATCTGCATAGGCCTTTTAACATATATCTACAAATTTCGGATTAGGGATGGAACATGTTTGATAACTAAGTCAAACAACTAGCCTAGGCCTGATAGGTCTTCTAACACATATCTACAAATTCAGGAATACTTATGTACTATAATGGCCGAAATGTAATTTTAATGATGTACAAATATATTATATAATCAAACCATAAAAGCATATATGATTACCTTTGAGGGGTTGCGAGAGGATGAGAGATGGGAAAAGAGAGAGAAGAAAGAAGTGAGAGAGAATAGGGATGATCATGATTGATGATAATAGTGGAAAAGAAAGACATGAGAGAGAGGTTTGAACTAGTTTTGGAAAAGGGTGTTGAGAATTGGTGGAGTTGAAGAAGTGGAGTTGAAAGAGTCGTTTGATGAGTCATGAAAGAAAGGAATAAGAATGAGAGAGAGAGAGAGAGAGAGAGAGAGAGAGGTGAAGTTGGTGAAGAGGAAAGAATAATATGAACATGAGGAATGGATGTGGAGTGACGCGAGAAGTTTACAAAGTCAAAGAACGGCTGGTCGTCTTCGTTTGAAGAATTTTTTTTTTACATGGGTGATCCGGGCTAAATTTCGCGCACCCGACTAAGAGCCCGTTTGGGATTGATTATTTTAGAGTTAAAAGCGTTTTTTGATTAAAATTTTAATATTTGTAAAAAATATTAAAAAATATTTTGACATCTAAAATCACTTTACGTGATTATTTTAATAATCACTAATCTAGTGCTTTTCCTAAAAGTGATTTTTAGAGTTTAAAATATTACTATGGATCTAAAATCACTTTAAGTGATTATTTTGAAAAGCAATCCCAAACGGACACTAATTCTACGGAGATATATATGCCTCCCCATATATATTCTCATGGTAAATCAGAACTAGGTTACCCATGTTCAGGGAGGGGTCGTTTGAAGAATTTGGAGTGTTAGGTTTATTTTGAGGTAATAAACAAACCGTCTGCCGTAATAAATGTACAAACTTGTTTGTTAAAATTTTCGAACCAAACTTATGCGAGTTTAATTTTTTTATTACGTAGAAGAGTTATTTTTGGATTCGGTATCATTAACACAGTTTGAACCTATACCGCCTAGAAGGATACAAGGCTCTTGTCAGTTGAGTCAACGCCAACTAGTTAGTTCAAATTTTTAGAAATCGAGTCTGATTTATTAAAACTTGTTTGTTTATCTTATCGAGCGAGTTTTTTCGAGTCGAACTCGAGTTACTCACGAATAATTTACTTTCTTATAATTGAATATGATAAACGGTTGGTATTAGATAGAGTATGTGGTATGAAATATAAAATGTGATTAATGAAAAAAAGTTTAAATAATAATAAAAAAGTGAAGTTAATATATTAGGTTAAATAATATATTTATTGATATTTTTTTTATAAACAAACAAGTTTGAAAGAATGGTCGTTCCGGTCCATAAATTTTTGGCCTCCAAAATGCTCTATGTTTATTCTTCACCTTATCAAATAAGTTGGTTCACTCTTGATTTCAATATTTCCCACAAATTCTTTGTTGATACACTCATCTGTAAAGAATGAAAGGGCAGTGTAATTTTGAATTACCAGGCTTACTTGTTTTACCTTATTTAAAACAAAAGAAATATTATGTCTTTATCTTTCAAAAGAAAGACATTAGCCCTACGTTTTTATCTCCCATATGCAATAGAGTCAAAACTAGTCGGTGGTTGTTCCATATGGTCTAGATTTAGAGTAAGCACTCAATTAAATTTTTTAGTGTATATATTTGATACGGATTACTAGTCAAGGATTAAACAGAGCAATTTAACAAGTATTAAACATGCATGTATAATTTCTAAAGATAGAATCAATTTAACATGTACTAAGCCTGTATGTACTATTCCTCAAGGAACTTCTTGTACTCAGAACCATCACTCTTATTGGCGACCTCTGATGAAAAAAACGGTGGTGGCCGATTTTCTTGTGGTGGAGATTCCGCTATCGATTTCTCTTGCACTTTCGGATCTTCCACTGGATTCTTGACCACTTCATCTTCCACTTCATCAACCTAATTTTCAATTATTACCTCATCCAGATTTGACTTGAAAGGATCTTTCTCTTTGTTACTATCTGCTTCGCTGGACATGGTTGGTGGTGGTGCTATAACATCCGCTTCAAAGACAAATAACATTACATGATTCATAACCACCATTGTTATCACCGTTATGAAGTAACTTAGCCACAGTGTTTGTACCTTGACTAAGTTTTGTGAGTTGGCCTTGTTGAATTTGATGAAGAGATTTTGTGATCTGATTCATCTGATTCTCTAATATATTCAATGGAGCGGCATTTCATCCATCTTCTCGTTTCTCTTCATCATTGTATTGCTCGTCATCGCCATAAATATGTTCAATGTTTGTTGTAACTCACTGCTGGAGCCTTCTTATGGATAAGCGGTGAGAGCCTTTTGAGCTAAATTGTCTTCATATAAAGGAAATACGGGTTTCCAAGGAATTGGTTTCCATAAGTTTGTCCACTCGCATACTGAATTTGTAGCCTCGGTTAATAGTTAGGTCCTTGAGAAAAAGGTTTATACGAATTACCTTTATTTGCAGCTCCATGATTAACGACTCTATTCAGATTTGACCATTGGAAGCTTGAATAATTTCAATTACCTAGTTAATACCCTTGACCACCTTAAGGTTCCCAGGTTTCCCATGAAGAACACAGACTCTGGATTACTCAGGCACACTTCCCAACTGTGATCATTGACCCCGCAACTGCAACACCCAAACGACTCGTGTACTACAATTACCTTAGGTTGCTGAACTTGGCTACCTTGTTTAGTAGTTAGCGATAATTGTTTCAACTGGTTCTCTAGAGAATAAAATTTAGTGTTAATGGACGTATCAACATCTAAACATAGCATACCTCATCCATAATTATAAACTGGGCTCGTGAAGGTTTCCAACTTATCTCATTCCTCACGATCTTCTCCATACAACTAAATGCTTAAGTCAGATCCATTGTCATGAAACCAGCACCACCTATGTTGTCTAGTCTTTCCCTATAACTTGTTTTATGTCCTTGATATAATATGGCGAGATGTAGCTCAGGTGTGTACCCATGAAGTGGGAACTTCTTCTTTATTTGAAAATGCGTCTAAGTCTCGCCTAGGCTCTGTACAAAATTTTGACGAAAGGTTGCAAGGTTTATAGTCCATATGGGCTTTCAACCTCATGGTTTGATGATAAAATCTATCAAAGATTGTCGGTTGCAGCTCATGCCATGTAGGTATGAGATCAGACACTTGACGAGCGAGCTACTCGTTTACACCTTCAATTTAGATGAAGGGAAACGTGTGGTAGTACATATATTTCCTTGTAACTCCTTGATTAACCTAGGTGTCGCATATCTGTATAAATTTCTTAAATGCACCTACTATATCTTCATTAAGCTTGACTATATGATAGAGTTCTAGAACTTATATGTATAATTATGTGGCAAATATGGAAAGACATGAATAATTTTGTCGATAACAACAAAAAATGTGAACCAATGAGTACAATCAATAAAACAATAGAAGTCTGGAAATAATATTATAAAAATATCTAACTCTAATGATACTAATTTTTTGGATGAACAAATTATGGGTGATGATATGAATAATTTAGGAAAAACCACTAATGAAGAAATTAAACAAAGTATCAAATTCAAGGATAAATGGAAAAAACTTCCAACAAATAGATATAAAATTAATTACGATGCAACTTTTTCGGATAAATGAGCTGCAATTGCTTGTTTAGTAAGAAATTCTAAAGGTGAATTTGTATCAGGTAAAAGTTAAAAATTGAAGCAGATTCAGCATTATAAATAGAAATCACGGGAATTTTGAAAGCTATTGAATTAACTTCACATTTTCCTTTTTTTGGGAGTGTTATCATCGATAATGACTCCGAGACTATCATGAATCCCCTATCTTCAGGACTACACGTTTCGAGTCAATTAATTAGAAATGTTATTTGTAATATTTACTTTTTTGCTAAATTATTTTCCCCTTCATCTTCACTTATTCCTAGGAGTAGGAATGGGACAGCCGACTAGGTTGCCAAAAAAAAGCTACTTAGCGCATTGTTTGGTAATTAAGATACATGTATCCCTCTTTAGTTGACCACTATTTTACGATTACGAAATCCATAAGGATGGAATAAACTTTACAACCATTTCTCTATTATCTATTATATTACAAATTTGGAAAAGAAAAAGAATAGTTGCATGCATGATTGGTTAATTATAAACACTCCTTTTTTTTTGTCAAAATTGTATATTACATTCCAATTATCTTACTTTATGGTCAACTTAACTCCGATATATATACTATTTTTTGGATGGGGGTTTGCGTTCAAACTTAGTGGCCACGTTTGTTTGTGATATTCTTTATTCAAGTCAACTCTTTCATCTTTAAAATAAAAACAAAGCAATCTTTCTAAAATTACTACCTTTTTATTTTATTTTATTTTTGTACAGGCAAGGAATTTACAAGAAGAAACAAAAAAAAAAAAAACACTCCAACATATAATCCGATCCCGATTTTATTAAAACTTTCGGTGACCAAAATGAGATCATGATCCTTTTGCTATTTAATGGTTTTGTGCTTAACTTCTTAACAAGTTTGACTATTTGTCCATTCAGTTTTTTGGAGATAAATCTAAAAATAATTGGTCCAAATTCTAACGCCATTTGATTTATTTTTCGGATATGCGGTTGAATTTTGTAACTTATAACTAACACCTGTGTAATACTTTGAATAATGTCAAGGTTATCTAGAGCAAATAGTTTTGCTCTCTTCAGAAAAGTCTTTGTATTTTTCAATTACGTTTAGGACTGCTATAACTTCACCTTCAAGGATATTATCACAGAAGGAAGAATCATTATGAAGTGATCTATTTCCTTCCTTCTTATGAATTTGCATAATTCCCACTCTAATCTTTTCGTACAATTTTTTAAAAGATACATCACAAAGGAAAGTGATATCTAACTCAAAGTATTGCTCTTCTTCTTGATTATTTGTAGTTTGGTTAATACTTGATGAGATGAAATTATTTTTTCTCTAATCCGTCTCGTGTAGCTCCACCATCAATTTGTTGGTAAAGTAAATGATTTTATCTCCATCAATTAGACAATCTTCACGTAAAGCTTTAATTTTAGCCTTTCGTATGTTCCACATATTAATGTATAAGTAATCAAGTACAATTTTCTTATCCCATCCTCCTTTTGCATAATATTTTGTCTTCTAAAATCCAATCGCCAATATGCCAGTTTTCATCAATGTATTTGCAAAGAAGATCCAGCCCAATCTCCTTACAAATCTCGCAATCCAGCAAAAGATGAGAAACGGTATCTTTGTTGTAACACAACTGGTGTCGGTTAAGCTGTGATAAAAATAGGATATAAAAAATGCAACTAACAACCTAGCCTAAACAGATTACTCACTGCAAGTATCACAGAATCATGTGCAAGTTTTAATGATAAATAGAGTTCGTTCCTCAGAGACTACGAAAGTTAGAGAGTACTTATGCAAATATCAAGTGCAAATAAGAACACTAGACGAATAATACACTAAAATTTAAAAGACTAAAGGAATTTTTGTTTGACTTTTTTGAATAAGAAAAATTAACCAAATAAATCAAATACAAGAAAGTAAATAACGAGAAGAATATAGTATGAGAGTTTAGTTCTAGATATAGCAAGTAATCTCCACTAGCCTTGTTTATTCTAATCATGTAAGAGAGAATTGTGTAATTTGCAATAGTCAGGATTCTAAAGTCCTTCCTAACCCCTTTCTAGGTGGACTTAAGATACGACCTAACAATTACTAGGGGACTTAAATAAGGTTCTCCTACGGCACTAAATTCTTAGATGAGACGGTTCTGCATAATGATCGGTGGTGAAATAACAAACCCTACTGACTATCATAGTTAGGCAAGACCTTCCAGATCACTACCTGATGTCTCCCTAAATGTTCTAATTTTATGCCCTTGGGAGACATCATTTTTTGTGTTTATTCGACTATTTAGATAGACTTTTGGTGTTAATATGCAATAAATCGATTTTCCTCTTTTAATTCTGGTATTTTTCATTTATTAAACTTTTGCGCGTAATATGGTTTGTTTTGAGTGAAAAGTTGTAGGTTTTGATACTAGCTAGGAGTGGAATCCAAGAATAAAGTCAAAGATCGTGTAATGAAGTCAAAGCAAGAAGAAATATCCCGAAAGAATTGATGATTTCAAGCTGCAAATCTGGAAAGTTGATAAAGGTTTCTGATTTCGAGCCATCTAAGAGTGGATTTAGCCTCTAACTTGTGATGATAATTTGTTCCCCATTGAGTTACGGAAATTTAGCAACTGGAATGGGGTCAATCCGAGTTGAAACAAACTGGTTAGAGCTGATTTAGTGAAGATGGTGCAGCAGTTCCGGGATTTGAGCTTAATTAATGGACTTGGGCTTTTCTAATTTTCATTTAATCCTTAAGAAAAGTCCTAGTCCGAATTTTACATTATAAATAGGCTTTAGACTCTGATTTTTACACACCATTCATACACAATTCATATACAAGACATACACTTAAGAGTAAGAACATCAGAGAAGAAGCTAGAGCAAGGAAGAGAAGAAGCAAGAGCTGGAGACTGTCTATATCTCCAATTCTCAGTCAATTCAACTCCCTAATTAGGTTCTTTTATTTTATTATGTAAAAGATGATGAACTTATTTATTTCTTTAGTTTTAGTTTTTCGTATTAGTATGAGCTAAATTTAATAAGTGCTTGAGAACGCATAATGGGTTAATCCCAATTTGATTTCGTTTCATGTGTTTGGATTTGGGATTATTATAATTGAAATCAAATTGGGTAAATTGTATTTTTCATTAATTTGCTTTTATCGACTATTATTGACGTAATTAACCAATAATAGGCATTAGTATCTAGGCTATTTCATAAAGTGGCATATGAATCACCTTGACAGGGGGGTCTGGGTACAGAACCAATTAATGAATGTAGGATAGAAATTAAAGACTTTGACGAGCTTAATTAATCCTATGTCCAATTGGGTATAAATAGACTTAATCACTTGAAGGTGGACTATAATCACCGTGACGGGGTTTGTAGCACCCAAGAGTAGCTCTTTAGTCCACCCTGACGGGGGTAAGGAGAATTCCAAATCCCGACCATTACATATTTACCGATTTGTCCCTTGAACATTACATGAAATGAATGATAATTAGGTGAAATCCTTGTGTCTCTCAAGTACTGCCTTTCATACCTTGCGTAAACTACTTTATTTTCTCGCGTCTAGTTTAATCTTTGCATTAACTTAGTATTTTAATTTATTGTCTTAGTTATAGAAAACCAAAACAAACATTCTCAAAATCATTTACTTGCTTTTACGTGCAATTAATCACTATTCGATAAGCATTAGAGTCAACCAATCCGTCCGTGAGAACGAATCTATTTATCACATATATTACTTGGGACAACTTTACACTTGCAGTTGTGCTTCTCTTATTCTTATTTGCATTTTATTTTAGAACACACAAAGGGCCATAAAGTTTTTGGCGCCGCTGCCGGGGACGGTAGCGTGTGACCCCGATGTTTATCCTTTAGTGTTAGTTTCATTTTTATTTTTCAGTTTTACGCTTTGTTTGTTCATCTTTTTCAGGTTTTTAGGTTCAGTTTATGCGAAGGAAGCTATTTAAGGATCTAGAGACATCACCTCCGATCCATGATAATCCTGAATCATTAATCAGACTTGCTAACTAGAAAAGAAGAGAAGTAAAAGTAAAAGAAGCACAAGAGTTAGAAGAAGATTCTCCATCCATATCTAAGTCCTTTGTTACTTTGTTTATTACATTATCTATCCTCATAATTTCCTTCCAGCAGTCTTTGGAATCTCTTTTTAAATTATCGATCTCTTCCATTAATTTAACTGCCCACGCTGGTGGTTTTTCAGATTTTGAAGACGAACCTTGATCTTGGATTTGTATCTTTGCATTAGGCTTTGGTGGTATACTCATTCTAGCTGTTAATTTCCTTCATAGTGGTTGTGTTGTTTCCTCTATCTTTGGATTTTTTCAATAGGCTCATCAAGATCAATGGCCTTTTCTATTGTAGTTCCAGGCAAATTCTTGTTCTCCCCTAAGATTGAACACTTCCTCTTGTAAGTCATATCATCCGGTCTGTTTGTCATCTCTGATTGACCCACAACTCAAGTTACACCAAGCATAGAATTAAGTTATGAAAGATTGGTGTGGCTTGAGTTTGTTTCTTGGATGAATAATTATCAATGTAGAAGAAGGTTTACTTGAATGTTCTTGGAAGAAATATTGAAAGATTGATGAATTTGATGGTGTTTTATGGTGTATTGTAATGGATTTGATGAAGAAGATGTGTTTATGGAGGATGGAAGAAAGATTTGATGTTGTTGTTGTGTTTGTGTGGAGGTTTAATCAAGCTTTAAGGTGATATTATAGGGTTTGGGTCTGAAAAATTCATGTTGGGAAGGTTGGAAGAGTCTAGTTTTAGCTTTTAAAAGGTAAGAGTTTAATTAGAACTCAACTTCTATTCTTCAAACCAACATGGAGACGTGCACCGCGGCTCAGGTACGGTGTATCGGACACAAGCGTTGATCAAAACCGTGGGCGCAATTTGTCGACATGGTTTTTATAAGGACCTCTCAACAATATACCTGATTTTCAAACCGTTGTCACGGTTTTTCTTCCATGCGGTGCACTGGAACAATCGTGCGGTGCACCAGACCCTTTCGTTAACCAGATTCGTGGTCGCGACTTCTCGACACAGTTTTCTTTCTTTACTCTCACCAATGAACCGAATTTAGGAACCGTTTTCATGGTTTGGACCTGTGGTGCACCACAGCTAGGCACGGTATACCGCACCTAGCTGCTGGTTAGTACAATTTTTCCCTTCTTTTTGACCACAAACTCACTTCCTGCACATATAACACACTATCTTTCTCTCCTATTAGCTTGTAAACACATTAATAATATCCACTAACTTAAAATTATACACTACAAAACATATAACTAACTAATAACCAATTTAAACAAGGGGTGTCTCGCAAGAGCACTTTTGTTTAACGTCGTTTAGTTCGACGTGTACCTCGGGTTAAGCGTGTCCTTTGAGAATGATCGTCTCCTCTTGTCCAAAGTCCTCACTATCATGGTATATCTTCAAGCGATGACCATTTACCATAAATGTCCTCTGTTCGGTTGGATGTTCAATTTCTATTGCTCCATGAGGTGTGACTTTCGTAACAATATAAGGTCCTCCCCAATGGGACTTAACCTTACCTGGATAGTTCGAGAATCTGGGGTTGTATAACAGTACCTTTTGTCCTCTCTCGAACCTCTTTGGACGAACTCGCTTATCATGCCATCTTTTTGTCTTCTCCTTGTAGAAACGTGAATTATCATAGGCATGGAACCAGAATTTATCTAACTCATTCAACTGCATCATCCCTTGCTTACCTGCTAACTCGGTGTTTAGATTTAGATTTTTAATCGCCCAAAAAGCACGGGATTCAATCTCGATTGGAAGATGACATGCCTTGCCGTAGACCATGCGAAAGGGAGATGCCACAGCATGTGTTTTGAATGATGTTTTGTAAGCCCAGAGAGCATCATCTAATTTTAATGACCAGTCCTTCCTTGTTTTGTTCACGACCTTCTCTAGAATAGTCTTGATCTCTCGGTTAGAGACCTCAGCTTGACCGTTAGTTTGGGTATGATAACTGGTTAAGTTCGGTGTCTCACCCCCAACTTACGAAGGCAACTCTTACTGAAAATTGATGAAGTGGGTACCTTTATCGCTGATGAGAACTTGTGACGTACCATGTCTTGAAAATATATTTGTTTTAAGGAATGAGTTGCCGTTTTGGCATCGTTCTTCGGTGTTGCCACTACTTCTACCCACTTGGATACATAATCTACGGCTAGCAAAATATAAATATTACCATGGAAGGATATGAAAGGTCCCATGAAATCTATTCCCCATACATCAAAGATTTCGACTTCTAAGACATTGTTCAGTGGCATCTCGTCTCTTTTTGATATATCACCAGTGAACTGGCATCTTTGACAACTCTGGACAAATTGATGACAATCTTTGTGTAGAGTAGGCCAATAGAAACCAGATTGAAGAATTTTAGTTGTTGTTCTATCGCCTTTGAAGTGTCCACCATATGGTGAACCATGACAGCTTGCAATGGTTTTTTTGGTTTCGCCCTCATGGACGCATCTTCTGATAACTTGGTCACTGTCAACTTTAAAGAGGTAAGGCTCGTCCCAAAAGAATTGTCTGGCTCTATAACTTAACCTCTGTCGTTGTTGTGGATTGAAATCCATAGGGAATACTCCACTAACTATGAGATTAATTATATCTGCATACCAAGGCACAAACGCATCTTTAATCGTAAAAAGTTGTTCATCAGGGAATACCTCTTTAACCAATTCTGGTTCTTTGTTGGAAGCAAATCCTTTGAGCCTGGATAAATGACCAGCTACTTGATTCTCGCATCCCTTTCAGTCTCGAATATCTATGTCAAACTTTTGTAGCAATAGTACCCATCTAATAAGACGCGACTTAGTTTCCTTATTTGCTATAAGATACTTAATTGCTGAATGATTCGTGTATACAATAGTTTTCATTCCAAGTAGATAGGAACGAAATTTATCGAAAGCATATACCATGTCTAATAACTCTTTCTCCGTTACTGTATAATTCAATTGGGAAGTGTGAAAGGTCTTACTTGCGTAGTAAATCGTATGGAAGATCTTCTCTTTCCTCTGGCCTAACACAACACCCATTGCGTGATCAGTTGCATTGGACATAAGTTCAAACGGAGCGTTCCAATCTAGAGGGATAACAATCGGTGTGGTGATGAGTTTTCTTTAAATCGTCAAAAACGAATTAAGACATCCATCATTAAAATTAAAAGCAGTGTCCTTTTTCAAGTAAAGAGCAAAGCGATCTGGCAATCTTGGAGAAATCTTTAATAAATCTTCGATAGAATCCTGCGTGACTCAAGAAACTTCTCACTCCTTTCATAGAAACCGGAGGTGGTAAGGTTTTTATAACTTCAATTTTAGCACGACCATCCTCCATTCCTGCACTCGAAACTTTATGTCTCAACACAATCCCTTCTCGAACCATGAAGTGACATTTTTCCCAATTAAGCACAAGATCCGTTTATTTACATTGCAGGAGTACCTTTTTAAGATTGTTGAGGCACTCGTCAAAAGTATCTCCAAATGCCAAAAAATCATCCATAAGAACTTCTAAGTATTTATAAATCATGGCCCAAAATATTTCCATCATGCACTTCTGAAACGTGGTAGGTGCATTGTATAAACCAAATGACATCCTTCTATAAGAAAAGGTGCCAAACGGACAAGTAAAAGTTGTCTTGGTTAATCAGCGAGATCTACACAAATCAGATTATAGCCTGAATATCCGTTAAGAAAACAATAATACTCTCTCCCTACGAGTTTGTCTTACATCTGATCAATGAATGGTAGAGGGAAGTGATATTTCTTTGTAGCTTTGTTGATGATGTATCCCTATTTGTGATAAATTAATCGAGGTTGGAGACATCATTTAAGGTGTATTTAAGCATTTAAGTGTCGACTTGTATTCATATTTTCTTATTTTCCTATTACTTGTCTTTATTTAATGAGTTATTATTTTTAGAGCATATTGGGTTTAATTGTTTGTTAGTTGTGAAGTTTTAAAGATTCATGGTAATTAATTAGACTACAAATCAATTCTAAAGAGATAAGGATGGAAATTGAAGAGGGAGAGAAGTAGAGATAAACTAGGAAACGAAAAGTTGCCAAGTAAATCTAAATTTCAGCAGCTACATCCACGAAAGTAATTATAACTCAAAAACGGATGAGAATATGGAAGAACGGCCTGAAGAAAAAGTGTAGATCTTTTTGACGCGGGCGTTTTGATATATAGTAAGCGAAAATCGGAGTAAAAACGAAGACGTTACACCCAAAACAAAACAACATTAGTTTTCCCTTTTCCTATATTTTGGGAAACAAATTTGATTTGGAAAAGAGTCCTATTACTTTCCCTCTACTCCAAGATTTTGAGCTAGGGTTAGGAATACCCTATTAATACACCCTCTATTCAGTAGAAACACATCCTTGACCAAACCTTAAGCCAAGAGAAAGCTTACAACAAGAGAAGAGAAGTCTGGAAGGAGTTGAGCATCAAATTATGTCTTCACAAGCCTTCAAATTTGTAATTGTTTTCTTTACTTTATTTAGCATGAACTAATTCTATTTTAGCTTGAGATTTAGCATATTGGTATGAACCCTAGACTTGTTTTACATCTATTTTAATTTGGGATTATAATAGTAAAATGAATTAGTGTTTTATTATCTGTTTTATGTGCTTTGATTTATTGTCTGTTTTCCTTACGAGAACCCGCGTATAGGTTTACCTTAATAGTAGTTAGATGGTCGCCCGGAAGGGGTGTCTAATTATTGAAACACCACATAAACGTTTAGTCTGCGGTAGTGTTCCAGAAGGGCTTGCCTAACTAGATAGCCATTAGGGTTTGATTTAACCACCAATCATTATTGCAGGCCAGTCTCATCTACGAACCTAGTGGCGTAGGAGCACCTTAGTTAACTCCCCTGGTAATTCTAAGGTCGGAACCTAAGTCCACCCTGAAGAGGTTTAAGAGGAATTTAGAATCCTAGTTATTGCAATTCTACATAATTATCCCATACATGATTAGAATAAACAAGGCTAGTGGGGATTACTTGCTATATCTCGAGCTAAACTCTCATACTATCTTCTTCTCTTATTTACTTTTCTGTCTTTAATTTATTTAGTTAATTTTCTTATTCCGAAAAGCATACAGAAATTCCTTTAGTCTTTTAATTTCTTGCGTATTATTCTAGCTTTCTTATTTGCACTTGATATTTGCATAAGTTCTCTCTAACTTTCGTAGTCTCTGAGGAACGAATCTTATTTATCATTAAAACTTGCATACGATCTGTGAAACTTGCAGTAAGTAGCGTACTATGCTAGGGTGTTTATTTGCATCTATTTTATATATTATTTTATCACACCTTAGCCGACAGCAAGTTTTTGTCGCCGCTGCCGGGGACTACATTATTAATCCTTGTGCGTTTATTTAGTGCTCTTATTTCAGCCAGTTCTATTTTATACTTTGTTTTTTCAGATTTTACAGATGGAAAGCCCGAGGAAACTTGACCTTCCCATCTCATTCAGAGTGCAACCCAGAGGAATTCGTACTCCAGAAATCCAAGCCTCTAAATTTCGACTTGATCCAGGCATGATAGCGTAATTTGCGAGTCGTGGAGAATTTAGCGGTGCTGCACATCAAGATCTGGTTCATTATGTACAGAAATTCATGCAGATTTGTGACGCTTATATCATCAAAGGCGTTACACCCGAACAGACGTACTAGGTTATGTTACAATCCTTCTTGACCGGTAGTGAAAGCGATTGGTATGATTCTCAACTCCCTGATTTAATTCCAGATTGGGATAAACTCCAAGCCAAATTCCTAGACCGATTCTATCTGGTTAGTAGACGTTTAAAAGATATGCTGGTGTTTGAACAATTTATGCAACAAGAAAGGGGAAAGTGTTGGTGAAGAATGGTTATGATTTAACAAGAAGAACGCGAGGTGTCCATTCCATGTTTCCTCGCCCGAATATCATTTAACCATGTTCTATGGAGGACTCAACAGCGAGTCCAAGGCAAAAGCAGATATATTAGGAGATGGAAAATTTGTGTTGTTAGATCATGAAGAAGCTCATACTATTATGGAAAGAGTTCTTGATACCGAGAGAATTTGACCATTACAATCAGAAAAAGATGTAGATACCTTAGAAGAGTTCTTGAAACTATTATGGAAAGAGTTCTTGAAAATAGAAGTTCTAAGGATCAAAGATTTAAACCAACAACCCAAGGAATTACAAGAACAAGCACAATCAATAGCTCAAGTAAATCTATTACACACTTTACCTTCATGTCCTGGTTGTGGAACAAGAAATCATTCATTGGAGAATTGTCTATATAATCCAGCTTCGGTTTCCTTTATATCTCATCAAAGAAACCATTACCCGAATGGTTATTATCATCCTCGAGGAAATCACGCTAGTTATTATTCCCCACAAAATCAGAATTGGGGTGAAGATCAAGGTAACTATTATCAAGCTCAACCTCAATATCACTATCAACCACAACCTATCTATAAACAAATGCCAAAGTATGGAGAATATTATCAAGAGCCACCTCTGTATTCAACATAACAAGTTAAGCAAGAACAACCTTCGAGGTTGGATCCGAGTATAATGGAACTTATGGGTCTATTCGAAGAAAACATGAAGATAAGTCAGAGAAGATTCCAAACCCAATCAAAGGTAATTAAAAATATCGAGCATACCCTTTCACAGATGGAGAGTACATTTCTGTACTAGCCAAAAAGGCAACTCCCAAGTGATACTATTGCTCCATAAGATGATGCTTGTGCGATTAAATTAAGAAGTGGAAAACAATTATCTCCTCCTAGAGTAGAAGAAACAGAACCAACCCCTAGACCTAAAGTGGTTAAAGAAACAGTTGAAGATAAGGTCAAAGAGGTAATTGAACCAAAGAGTGTCCCAGAGAAGACACCAGAAAAGAAGAAGAGCTATGTGGTAAACAATACACACCCTCCTCCACCATTCCCATCACGTGTCAAAAACAAGAACAATGAAAAAGAATTCAAGAAGTTCCTTGACATGGTGAGCAAGCTAGATATTAATATATCGTTGTAGAAGCTTTTAAGAGAATGAATAAATATCTTAAATTCATGAAGAACATTCTTTCTAACAAACGAAGTTTAGAAACTGGGGAGATGATTGGACTACCTGAGGAATATACTACTATTTGTCAAAGCAAGTTGCCACCGAAGCTACAAGATCCCATAAGTTTTACAATTCCCATTGCTATTGGTGAAGGATGGACCGGGAAAGCATTATGTGATTTAGGTGCGAGTATCAATCTCATTCCAAAGTCCCTGTTCGAGAAGCTCAACATAGGAGAGGTAGTACCTACTTCAATAGTATTACAAATGGCTGATCGCTCCATCTCCCAACCAGTAGGTAAAATTGAAGATGTTTTAGTTAAAGCTGGTAGCTTTATATTCCTTGTGATTTTATTATTCTTGACTACAACGCAGATAAGAATGTCCCCATCATCTTGGGTATACCATTCTTAGCCACAAGCGTACACTAATAGATGTTAAGAATGGTGAATTGATCATGAGGGTCCAAGAGGAACAGGTATGATTCAATGTGTTCAAGGCTATGAAATATCCAGATACGAAAGATAAATGCTTGAAAATAGATGTCATAAGAAAAATTACACAAGAAGACTTTAATGAATCAAACTTTGATTACACTCTAACAACAGCCTTGGCACTTGAATCTCCAGAAATATATGATGATATAGCTGACGAAGTTGCAGCATTAGACTCAGTCGAAGGTAGCCCAAGAGCCATTCGAGAACAACTTCGAGAATCAGGAGACATTTAGCCAATGAAGAAACCATCTATCATCTATCCACCTATTCTCAAAGAAAAATCGCTTCTAGACCATCTGCGTTATGCGTATTTAGGTATGAACAACACTTTGCATGTTATTATTTCTGCTAACCTTTCAGGCCCTCAAGAAGATAAGCTACTACGTGTGCTTCGCGCTAACAAAGAAGCAATTGGTTAGACTATTGCTAATATAAAGCGAATTAGTCCCGCTATTTGAAAACATAAGATCATTCTTGAGAAGGAAGAAGGGCGATCAATAGAGAGGCAAAGAAGACTTATGCTAACAAAGAAAAAGGTTGTAAGGAAAGAGTTAATCAAGTTATTAGATGCGGGTATTATCTTTCTAATTGCATGCATTGATTGGGTTTGTCTAGTGCAATGTGTTCCGAAGAAAGGAGGTATCACTACCGTCCTTAATGATCAAAACAAAGCCATTCCATCAAGAACAGATGTGGGTGGAGAGTATGTGTGGATTACCGCAAGCTCAACAAAGCTATAGAAAAAGATCACTTCCCTCTACCGTTCATTGATCACCTGCAAGACAAACTCACAGAAGAGAGTATTATTGTTCTCTAGACGAATATTCAGGCTGTAATCAGATTTGTGTGGATCCTGCTGATCAACACAAAACAACTTTTACTTGTCCGTTTGGCGTCTTTGCTCATAGAAGGATGCCTTTTGGTTTATGCAATGCACCTGCCATGTTCTACAGGTGTATGATGGAAATATTTTGGGACATGATTGATAAATACTTAGAAGTTTTTATGGATGATTTTTCGGTACTTGGAGATATTTTTGATGAGTGCCTCAGCAATCTTGAAAAGGTAGTCCTGCGATGTTAAGAAAACAAATCTTGTGCTTTACTGGAAAAAATGCCACTTCATGGTCCGAGAAGGGATTGTGTTGGGACATAAAGTTTCGTGTGCAGGAATGGAGGTTGATCGTGCTAAAATTGAAGTTATAAAAACCTTACCACCTCCGGATGCTGTTAAAGGAGTGAGAAGTTTCTTGGGTCACGCAAGATTTTATCAAAGATTTATTTAAGATTTCCCCAAGATCTCCAAACCACTTTGCTCTTTACTTGAAAAGGATACTCCTTTTAATTTTAATGACGAATGTCTTAATGCTTTTTTGACGATTAAAGAGAAACTCATCTCCACGCCAATTGTCATACCTCCAGACTGGAACGCTCCGTTTGAACTTATATGCAAAGCAAGTGATCACGCAATAGGTGTGGTGTTAGACCAGAGAAAAGAGAAGATTTTTATACAATTTATTATGCAAGTAAGACCTTTAACACTGCCCAATTAAATTATACGGTAACTGAGAAAGAGTTATTAGCCATGGCATATGCTTTCAATAAATTTCGTTCCTACCTGCTTGGGATGAAAACTATTGTACACACAGATAATTCAGTAATTAAGTATCTTGTGGAAGAAAAGGACGGTAAGTCGCGTCTTATTAGATGGGTACTATTGTTACAAGAGTTTGACATAGATATTCGAAACCGAAAGGGATGCGAGAATCGAGTAGCTGATCATTTATCTAGGTTCGAAGGATTTGATGCCAACAAAGAACCATTATTTGTTAAAGAGGTATTCCCTGATGAACAACTTTTTACGATTAAACATGCATTTGTGCCTTAGTATGCAGATATAGTTAATCTCATAGTGAGTGGAGTATTTCCTGTGGATTTCAATCCACAACAACGACATAGGTTAAGTTATAAAGCCAGACAATTCTTTTCGGACGAATCCTACCTTATCAAAGTTTGCAGTGACCAAGTAATTAGAAGATGTGTCCATGAGGGCTAAACCAGCAAAATCATTGCAAGCTGTCATGGTTCACCATATGGTCGCCACTTCAAACGCGATAGAACCGAAGCTAAAATAATTCAATTCGATTTCTATTGGCCTACCCTACACAAATATTGTCATCAATTTGTCCAGACATGTCAAAGATGCCAGTTCACTGGCAATATATCAAAAAGGGACTAGATGCCGCTTAACAATGTCTTAAAAGTCGAAAGCTTTGATGTATGGGGAATAGATTCCATGGGACCTTTCATATCCTCCCATGGTAATCTTTATATTTTCTTAGCAGTAGATTATGTATCCAAGTGGGTAGAAGTAGTGGAAACACCGAAGAACGATGCCAAAACAGTCATCTCATTCCTTAAATCGAATATCTTTTCAAGACATGGTATGCCACGGGTTCTCATAAGTTACAAAGGCACCAACTTCATCAATTTTTAGTTGAGAGCTGCCCTTCTAAGTTGTGGATTAAACACGGCACTTCAACCGACTATAATCCCCAAACTAACGGTCAAGCCGAGGTCTCTAACCGAGAGATCAAGTCTATTCAAGAGAAGACCATGAGTAAAACGAGGAAGGACTGGTCATTAAAATTAGATGATGCTCTCTGGGCTTACAGAACAACATTCAAAACACCAGTTGGGGCATTTCCTTATTGCATGGTCTATGACAAAGCATGTCATCTTCCTATCGAGATTGAATCCCGTGATTTCTGGGCGATTAAAAATCTAAATTTAAACGCCGACTTAGCGGGTAAATAAAGGATGATGCAGTTGAACGAGTTAGACGAATTCCGCTTGCATGCCTATGATAATTCACGTCTCTACAAGGAGAAAACAAAAAGATGGCATAATAAACAGATTTGTCCAAAGAGGTTCGAGAGAGGACAAAATGTACTGTTATACAACTCTAGATTGTCGAACTATCTGGGTAAGCTTAAGTCCTGTTGGGGAGGACCTTATATTGTTACCAAAGTCACACCTCATGGAGAAATCAAAATGAACATCCAATCGAGCAACGGACATTCATGGTGAATGGTCATCACTTGAAGATATACCATGATAGTGAGGACTTTGGACGAGAGGAGACGATCCACCTAGAAGAACACGCTTAACCCGAGGTACACGTCGAACTAAACGACGTTAAACATAAGTGCTCTTGGGAGACACCCCTTGTTTTTAATTGCTATTTAGTTAGTTTTATGTTTTGTAGCGTATACAATTAAGTTAGTGTATATTTTTAATGTGTTTACAAGCTAATAGGAGATAAAGGTATTGTGTTAATTGTGCAGGAAACGAGTTTGGGGTCAAACAGGAAAATTGGGAAAAATCCGACTAGCTAACCGGCTAGCCAGTGAAATCGCCTATATAAGGGTGGGAGAAAAATCGTCGTGACGGTGAGGAAATCAGGTACACAAACGAGAGTAAGTTAACAAAACTGTCGGCATTCGCGTAACACGGTATTTGACCGATTAGCCGCTGAAAACGCCGGTATACCGGTCCATCAAAAAACCGTAGTGACGGTTACAAAATCAGGTTCAAAGCTGAGGGGTCCTCAGCAAAAACTGTGGTCGCATTCGACGACACAGAATGATGATGTCTCCTTAATTGTTCTTATTTTCGATCCTTAGGAGACATCATTTTTGGTGTTTATTTGACTATTTAGATAAACTTTTGGTGCTAACATGCAATAATATGATTTTCCTCTTTTATTTCTAGTAATTTTGATTTATTAAACTTTTGCGCGTAATATTGGTATTTTTAGTGTAAAGTTTACAGGTTTTAGATGTTAGCTAGAAGAGGAATCCGAGGAGAAAGTCAAAGATCGTGATATAGAGTCAAGACTTGAAGATAAATCCCGAAGATATTATTTTTAGAGCTGAAAATCCATTTTACAGGCTATAGATTGCTGATTTCGAGGTGCTTAAGAGATGATTTAGCCGCTGACCTTTGAAGAGAAAACATTCCTTATCGAGTTACGGAACTTTAGCAACTGGAATGAGGTCAATCGGAGTTGTAACGCATCGGGAAAAGCCGTTTTAGTGAAGGTGTATCAGCAGTTACGGGATTTTGGGCTTAGAAATTGGGCTTGGACATTTAATTATTGATTTATTCCCAAGTCCAAGCCCTAATCCGTTTTTAACATTATAAAAGGGCTTTAGACCTCTATTTTCACACACTCTTCATAATCTTTTTCAATATACAACATACGCTTAAGAGTCAGACACCAGAGAAGAAGCTAGAGGCAGGAAGAGAAGAAGCAAGAGCTGGAGACGGTCTATATCTCCACTTCTCAGTCAATTCAATTCCGTAATTAGGTTCTTCTATTTTATTCTGTAAAACATGATGAACCTATTTGTTTCTTTAGTTTTTGTCTTTTCAATTATTATGAGCTAAACTAAATTAGTGCTTGAGAACGCATAATGGGTTAATCCCAATTTGATTTCGTTTTATACATTTGGATTTGGGATTATTATTATTTAAATCAAATTGGGTGAATTGTATTTTTCTTTAATTTGCACTTTATCTACTATTTTTGACCTGATCAATCAATGATAGGACTTAGTATCTAAGCTATTCCAATTAGTGGCGATTGGATCACCTTGACAGGGGGTTTAGGTACCGAACTAGTTAATGAATGTAGGTTAGAAATTATTGACTCTGACGAGCTTAATTAAACCTATGGCCTATTGGGTAATTTGAACTTAAACACTTGAGAGTGGACTATAATCACCCTGACGGGGTTTGTAGCATTTGAGAGTTGCTCCTTAGTCCACCCTGACGGGGGTAAGGAGATTTTAGAATCCCGACCAATACAAATTTACCAATTTGTCCCTTAAACAATGTATGAAATGAATGATAGTTAGGTAAACCCTTGCGTCTCTCAAGTACTACCTGCTCCTACTTGCGTATCACTTTTGTTTACTTGCGTCTTAGTTATTTATTTACATTTTCGCATTAGTCTTTCATTCCTTAGGATTAATACAAAACCAAACAAACATATTATCTTTATTTGTTTTCATAAGTGCATCAATCATTAATAGATAAGCATTGTTGTCAACCATCCCGTCCTTGGAACGAATCTGTTTTATCAACTATATTACTTGGGACAACCGTACACTTGCGGTTGTGGTTCGATTATCATTTGCATTTATTTTAGAACACACAAAGGACCACCAATACCCATATGCTAATATCACGCTAAAATAAATTTAGTTCATACTAAAGAAAGAAAAGGAAACAATTACAAATTTGAAGGCTTGTGAAGGCATAATTTTTGATGTCTAACTCCTTTTAGACTTTTCTTCTCTTGTTGTAAGCTACGTCTTGGCTTAAGGTTTGGCCAAAGATGTGTTTCTACTGATAAGAGGGTGTATTTATAGGGTATTCCAAACCCTAACTCGAAATCTTGGAGTAGAGGGTCAGTAATAGGACTCTTTTCCAAATCAAATTTGTTTCCTAAAATATATGAGAAGGGATAAACTGTTGTTGTCTTTTTTTGGTTAGAATTTCTTCGTTATTACTCTGATATTCTCCTACTTTATATCAAAACGACCGCGTCAAAAAGATATACACTTTAACTGCAGACCGCTCGACGAAATTCCCAACCGTTTTTAGTTATCTTTATTTTAATGGATGTTTCTGCAGAATGTCAGATTTACTTGACAACTTTTCCTTTCCTATTTTATCTCTACTTTCATTTATCTCCAATTTCCATCGATATCTTCTGTCCTTATCTCTTTAGAATTGATTTGGCGTCTAATTAATTTCCATGTATCTTTAAAGCTTCACATTTAACAAACAAATTAAACCAAATATGCTCTACAAATATTAAATCGTCAAATCAAGACAAGAAATAGGAAAACATGAGAATATGAATAAAAATCGATTATTAAATGCTCAAATACACCTAAAATGATGTCTTCAACCTAGATTAATTCATCACAAATAGGGAGACATCAACAACATATAGAATTAAAAGAATTAGCACATTTCCTTTTATAGAGATTATTTCGTAGGAATATCATCATTACATGTTTTCCAAATAAAAATTCTAATCTTTGTAGAAGTATTTGTACCCTAAACAACTGGTGTTCCTTTGTGTGTTCTAAAAAAATGCAGTAAGGATAAGAGAACCACAACCGCAAGTGTACGGTTGTCCCAAGTAATAATAGTGATAAAACGGATTCGTTCTCAGGGACGGATTGGTTGACTCTAATGCTTATCAGATAGTAGTTAATTGCAAGTCAAAGCAAGTAAATGATTTTATAGTTGTTTGTTTGGTTTTCTATTACTAATGCAAATAATTTAAATACTAAAATTAAATGAAAATAATGCAAAGATTAAGCTAGACGTAAGAAAATAATATTAGCTAGACGCAATAAAGAGAGGTAGTACTTGAATAACGCTAGGATTTTACCTAAATCTACTCATTCCATGTATTGTTTGAGGGACGAATTGGTAAATAATAATGGTCGGGATTCGATTATCTCCTTACCCCCGTCAAGGTGGACTAGGGAGCTCTTCTTAGGTGCTACAAACCCCGTCAGGGTGAATATAGTCTACTTTCGAATGATTAATTCCTAACTACCCAATTGGCCATAGGATTAATTAAGCCCGTCAAGCTCAATAATTCCTATCCTACATTTATTAATTATTTCTGTACCTAAACCACCCGTCAAGGTGATTCATATGCCACTTTATGAAATAGCTTAGATACTAATTCCTATTATCAGTTGATCAGGTCAATAATAGTTGTTAAAATGCAAATTAATGAAAAATACTAATTACCCAATTCGAATTAAATATTAAAATCCCAAAAGCAAAAACATAGAATAGAATAAATTGGGGATTAACCCATTAATGCGTTCTCAAGCACTATTTAAGTTTAGCTCATAATTATTGAAATAAAAGATAGAACCTAATTAGAAATTGGGTTTGGCTGTGATTTGGAGAAGATGACTTTCTACAGCTCTTAGCTTGCTCCTTTTCCTTGCTTCTGATTTTCTCTCTGGACGCTCTCTTCTAATGATGATTTAATTTGAAGAATAAAAAGAGAGGTGCTGAATAATGAGGTCTAAAGGCCTATTTATAATGCTAAAATCGGATTGGGGTTTTTCATGAGGATTAAGTGAAAATTAGAAAAGCCCAAGTCCACTAATTAAGCCCAAATCCCGTAATTGATGCACCACCTTCACAAAATCAGCTCTAGACTGCTCGTTTCAACTCGGATTGACCTCATTCCAGTTGCTAAAGTTCCGTAACTCAATTGGCAACATTTTCTCTTAACAAGTCAGGGGCTAAATCCACTCTTAGATGGCTCGGAATCAGCAATCTTTGACAAATTCCTAGATTTACAACTTAAAATAATCAATTCTTTCGGGATATTTCTTCTTACTTTGACTTCATTACACAATCTTTGACTTTATTCTTGGCTTCCTCTCTAGCTAGTATTCAAAACCTACAACTTTTCACTCAAAACAACCCATATTATGCGTAAAAGTTTAATAAATGAAAAATACTAGAATTAAAAGAGGAAAATTGATTTATTGCATTTTAATACCAAAAGTCTATCTAAATAGTCAAATAAACACAAAAAATAATGTCTCTCAAGGGCATAAAATTAAAACATTTAGGGAGACATCAACAACCTTCCATAACTTTGAGTTTAAATTTCCATTACTAATAGCATATTTTGGTTGTTGTAAACATTGTTCATCAACCAGAACTTTATATCCTCTTTTTGTTGAATATTGTCCATTAGTAGCATATGGCCAAATAAACTTATCTTCTTGATCGGTATTCAAAATACATATTCTAGATATACTTGAAATAATAGGTTTTGGGAAAACGTTATCAAGAATATCCATATCCATTCGTCTTTGTCTTGTTTATCAAGTTGGTTTATGTTAGTAATATTTGAATTATTGGGGTTTTCCAGGTTCCAATCATTATTACTCCATTTGTCCTCCCATATATTAATGTTTTTTCCTTTACCGATTTTTAAAATACCATGTTTCTTTATAAAAATCTCTACTTTCAATAATGCTTGCCCAACTCCAAATTCTACTCTGTCTTAGTTTGATATTAAAAAAATCTTTTATGGGATGGTATATACCTTTTAGCATTTTTGCAGCTAAGGATTCAGGATTAGTCATGATTCTCCAAGCATGTGATGCAAGGAGAGTTGTATTCATTGTTTTGAAATCCTTGAAACCAAATCCTCCAAGCAACTTTTCCACTGTTAATATCTCTTAAGCCAACCAGTATATCCTATTGTGTTCACCAGAATTCCACCAGAAGATAGATATAGTAGATATAAGCTTTTTGCAAGATAAAATTAGATAGGAGAAAATTGACATTATATAATATGTAATAACTGGAAGGATAGCTTTAATAATAACTTCGTTTCCTCCTTTTGAAAGTAATCTAGCTTTCCATCCTTCAGTTTTTTTAAGGGTATTCTTGCTATCCATTCTAAATATTCAACTTTAGATCTTTTATGGCATAGTGAGTTGCCTAAATAATTACACTGGTCATTTTTTTAGTAATATTTATTTTTGTTGTTACCGAATCTTGAATTTCTTGTGGGGTTTCTTTACTGAAATTGATTGCCGATTTGTCATAATTGATTCTTTGTACTAATCCTTCGAAATATATTTCATACAATTCTTAAAAGCTTGAATATATGTATCATCAATTGTTAAGAAAAAACGGGAATCGTTTGCAAAAAAAATATGTGAGATACTCGGACAATTTCTCGTGATTTGAATTCCTTTAATAAGATTATTTTGTACATAATTTTTAGTTAAGGTAATAAGAGATTCTATCATAATAGTAAAAAGGAAAGGGGATAGAGGAGTCACCTAGTTTGATGCCTCTTCCTGGATAAAATTTATCCATTCTATCACCATTTATATAAGAAACTGTTGTTATGCAACTTTTAATCCAATTGATCCATTTATCGCAAAAACTAATTTTTCCCAATACAAGTAAAATAAAGTCCCACCTTACCTGGTCGTAAGGTTTTGCCATATCAATTTTAATTGCCGCCATATATTTAGGGTTTTTTCTCTTTCGACTCATAAAGAAAGAGATTTCCTGAGCTATAGTTATATTATCTTGAATTTTCCTTCCTTTAATAAATGTTGATTGAGTAGGCGACACAATGGTATCCATAAATTCTTAGAATTTGTTTGGAAAGCATCTTTGCAATAATTTTATATCCAAAATTACACATGAAATGGGTCTGTAGTCTCCTAATTTTTCTTGTATGTCCCCTTTTGGGATTAGAGTAATAAGAGTATCATTAATATCAATAAGATATTTATCATTATTAAAAAAATCTTGAACCATCAGAAATATATCATATTTAATAGTAGTCCAAAATTCTTTGCATAACTTACCTTTTAATCCATCAGGACCAGGTGCTTTTGTTGTTGATAGTTCCTTTTACTGCTTTTTCGACCTCTTCCATTGTTGGTTGTTTGGTGAGGATATCATTGATTTCATTAGTAATCTTAGGTGTGATAAACTGTGCTGCTTTCTCCATTTCATCCCTGTCATCTCCTCGATCCCTAAAAAGAGTTTGATAAAAATCTTGAAAACAAATTTTAACATCGTTAGTATCCTCTCCTCTAGCTCTTCGGAAGGGAAAGCATGAAGCTCAACTGCTAAGGAGAGGGCAGCAAGCGTGCAGAACCAACTAGTCCAAGGTTACGCTTCAACTGTGTGTGGAATTCTATCCCAGGGATTTCCTTGATTATCTTTGATTTTTGTTATTTTGTTATTGTTATAATTTCTTCTATGTATAGTAGAAAGATGAAAAAATTTAGTATACAAGAGGTATAACATGCACATATAATTAACATTAGGGGTTAGAACACGAGTTTTAAATTGTATGAAGAATAGAAAAAATTTATAAACTTTAGTGGATAATTTAAAATATATATATATATATATATATATATATATAGAGAGAGAGAGAGAGAGAGAGAGAGAGAGAGAGAGAGAGAGAGAGAGAGAGAGAGAGAGAGAGAGTATTGTAATAAGACAGTCTTACTAAGTTTATAATCAACTATTAAGTAAATCCTCTTTTGTAATAGTGTAGAACCAAAATTATCTAGAATTAGCCATAAAATTGAAAATTGGTAAGATATGATTTTTAATCACAAATAAAAAAAACAATGGATCCTTGTAAGTCCACCACCACCATAAGCTTTCCCTTCTTACGCCCATAAACATGCTCATATAATTGTTTGTATTAATTAGTATCATAATGTGTATGTGATGTTTTTTTCATTAAATATTTCTACTTTCTAGTTTGTATTCTACTGTATAATTATTAGTAATAGTTTTGGGCTAGAGTTGTTGTTAGGAAAACCACTCATAATTGGTATAACTTTTAATGTGCATGACATAGAAGAGACTCCGAACTTTAATATCCCTGATTTGAGTAAAAAACATATTTTAGGGGAGTTAGAATTTAATTGTTTATCTTCTATGTTGAAATAATATTTTTTTGTGCATTAAATTTGTTTTTATTTTATTTCCAAGTAAACAAATATATGATTATATGAATTTATGTGTTCTTCGCATAAATACTCCATTAATGTCCTTAACATGTACAAAGAATTTGAGGATGGAGATTTTATGGGGTACCCCATACTTTGAATTGCCAACATGACAAAAAAATAAGGCTTTTTGCCTTCCCGATCTCCACTATACACCATGACCTCTTGGTCATGGATAAGATTAAAAATAACATCGTGAAACATTTCCATGTTGCTACGGAAGAAAGGGGCAAAACCCGCTCACACCTATTGATAATAGAACCCATCTAGAGATGACATGGTGTTGGTGTTGGTGTTGGTGTTAGTGTTGGTGATGGTGGAACATTATAAGGTGTGTCTCTATTAATGTAACTATGCTTAAATTTGTAAGGAACGAGAAAAAAACACCAAAATATAGGCAAAGCTAGACATCACAAGCACGATGACTATATATACGCCTAATCATTGTCACTAGAGTGTGTTTCATGCACTTGGTAGGTTGTCCATGTTGTTTTGAGACTTGTTTTTGGGGCTTGACAAAAATGAAATTCAATTTTATTAATTTAAAACACGTCTTTCAATTTGTTTTTTTAATATTTAATATTTTTATAAAATAAACAATTCATTCCAAAATAGATGAAAAACAAATATGTCTATTTATTTAGTTATACTCTTGATTTATGTAAATTTTCTGGAGGCCTTCAAAATAGAAATTAATTAATTAATAATTATGATATATTTTATTTTGAAAATAATTAAATTAGCAGTGTTTTCATAATATATAAATTTACCATTCAGCCAAAAAATTTAGTTTCGGTTAATTACCTAACTTATTTAAATTCTAGATTTACCTACAATATAATCAAATCTATAATAGACAAACTCTATATTAGGTAATATCTTAGATTTTGATTTTGGTCAACTGAAACACAACATGGGCCAATTACTAATGATGTACAAAGTTTTTTTTAGTCAAAGGATCTTCCATTAATAACAAGAATTATACGTGAATATATACAAAGTTCACGAATGAAGGTGAAACTTGCCAAAAATAGGAAACAACAAAAAAACAATTAAAAAGGATAGTTACCCTGCAAATTAACCAAAGCATAACATCATAACACCTGCTAGAGGTAGAATCGTATTATTGCTGAAGGTAAACTCAAACATTAAAACCAAATTAGCATATCCATACCGAATAAGAGTCAAAGAAGCCAAAAAGATGGTTGGATCAGAGACAAGAAATGCAAGAGTCACACAAATAGCCAAGATAGATCCTGTTGACATATTGCCCCCATCGATTAGGTGTTTTAATGTGACAAATCCTCTATTGTTTAGTATGCTAATTTCACTTTATTATCTTGCACTCTAATTCATCAAAAAGCACAATTGACATCATTTTGATCATAGCTTTATTATCATATCCTTAGTAGCTAATTTTCATACCATTACTTTTAACCTTATCTTATGTGTACATTGAGAATTAGCTTTCATGATCAACAACAAAGTTTCTTAAAATGATGTTTACAACAACTCTCGTGAAGAAAACTTTTCCATCCGAGCAACGAATCAAAATATCATAATCTCCAAGTCAGTAAGAACTGGGTACCCGCATTTGGGAAAACCGGGAACCCGGTTTGGTGAAGCTCAAGTCAACATCAACTCTTTATAGCCGTTTTATAGCCGTTGCAATTGAAACCGGGTACCCGCATTTGGGAAACCGGGAACCCGGTTTGGAACAAAGCTTACCACCAACTTTATATCCGTTGGGGACTTTCTTGTGCTATAAATATGACCTCTTTGAAGGAGAAACTCACCTCTAACACTTCAACTATCATACATATCATTCTCCTACAAAGTTAGAGGTCACAAGCTATCAAAGTTAATTATCCAAGCTTGATCAAGAGCTTAAACCAATAAGCTTCAAAGTTATTATCCACTCAAGAGGAGTTTACATGCTTATAGTCATATCTACTCTTTAGGAGATTATCTAGCAAAGTTGTTTGCACCCCTTTAAACACTTTGTATCTATCCTCTTAAGTCTAGGTCTTGTAATAGATAGATTAAGAGAGAATTCAAGTATAGGGAGTATACTTGGTATCCTTGTGTTGTGATTACACAAGTGTTTGTCCTTCGTGGTTTCGAAGAGGTTGTCCTTGTGTTGCGATAGCACAAGTGTTTGTCCTTCGTGTTATCGAAGAGGTTGTAAGGGTTATTGTGTTCTCGACCCGGTTAAGAGAGACACGGGAGCTTAGTGAAAAGCTTGAAATCCTAAGGAGGCTTCCTTAGGTAGTGGATGTAGGGAAACCGAACCACTATAAATCATGTGTATCTTTCTATCCCTACTCTATTTACTTTCCGCACTTTATATGTTTGATTACTTGCTAGTATAAATATCGTAATAATGTTTATCTAGTTAATCAACCTATTTCCATCTAGAGTAGTAAGAAAATAGAAACTCGTTTTACATGTTAAACTTATATATCGAACCTCTAGCTTATCCTATGCATGATCCCATAAGTGTTTGATATATTAGTTGTCTTAGAAGTTTCTTTCATAAACTTATATTTATCCAAAAGATTTTTTAATTAGGCATTAATCTTATTAGTAATCCTATTCACCCCCCCTCTAGGACTTTCAATTGGTATCAGAGCCTAACTCTACGTGAATAGCTTAATCGTTAGTAGAGTAAACGATATGGAATTTAATCTTTTGGAAAAGTCGTCTTCTACTCGACCTCCACTTTTTGTAGGAACTTACTATTTTAATTGGAGAACAAAAATGGAGAAATTTATCAAAGTCGAAGATCCCGATCAATGGAGAATCGTTATGGAAGGTCCATTCGTTCCATATAAAGAGGAGTTAAATAAAGCGGGAGTTCTTAAGTCAAATCAAGAAGAAATAGATTATGATGAACTCACCAATGAGGAGCTCACTCAAAATGAAAAACCGACATGGATCGTGAAAAGTACTAATCGTATTCCCGGACCCATTCCACCTCGGTTACCATAGTAATATTCATTAAAGGTGTTGAGCGTCAAGAAAATCGAATTTTATGCAAAAGGACGTTCAAACCTCGTAAAAGGAAAATACGGTGAATTCTCTCCTTTCTTCTTGTTTATCTTTATGTTCTATTATGTGTTTATGTGTTTTATCCTCCATGTGCTATATCTTGCAAGTCTTGACCTTTTCATGCTTTAAATTTCTTAGTTTTCACATTGGGTCTTTTTGTACTTTTTAGAAAATATAGGGGTCTTTATGCAATAAACCGTTTTCTCTATTTTCGTGATTTCCTTTTCATGATTTTTCATAACAAAAATTATTTTGGGAGTTTTATAACATGTCTAAACTATTGGGGAGCTTTCGAATTAGTTTCGGGTGATTTTTGAAAAATGTCTTTTTCCTTTTGTACCCTCTAAAGTCGAGGCATACGAAAGGAAACCGGGTACCCGGTTTTGGTGAATGCGGGAACCCGGTTTCGGTTCTGTGTACATCCGAACATAGTCAAAACCCTTGGTCTATCTTTTATTCCTTCACTTCTCAAAACGTTTTTCATCTCTTTCTCTCTCAAAAACGAAAACCCCCCTTTCAAACCCTAACTCCTCCATTAAACCTTCATCTCCTTGACAATGGCTTCATCATCCAAACCTTCTAGAGTTTCAAGGGCTTCCAAAAACAAAAGAATCATTGATGAAGAAGATGAAGATATAGAAATAGACCCAATCTATGAAGATGAAGAAGATGATTTAGAGCTTGAAGAAGAACCCACAAGACAAAGAATGGTGAGGAAAAACATCAAGATCCTTTGGGGAAGATCAATTTCATCTCCTTCACTTAGTGCTTCCATCTCTTTGGTAAATGGCTCAAATTCTAATCTCTTCCATTTATTTCAATTCCAAGGATTAGATTTTTTCCTATCTCTAGAAAATAAGTCTTATGAATCCCTAGTTAATGATTTTTACAAAAATATCCATCCTCTAGATTGTGATTCTTGCTCTTTAAAATCAATGGTGTCAAACAAAAATCTTTCCATTACTCCAAAAACCATTGAAAAAGCTTTTAAACTTCAAAATAGTGGTTATGAGAATGTTATTGTTTCGGGTTAGAATAGAAGTAAAGAATTGATTGATATTCCTTTGAAAAACGAGGTTGAAGCTTTTATGCCTTCGAAAATGATTCAAACCCACACTCAACCTTGGCTATCGAGTTTATTTTCTCCGGATATTCGTTTGGCACACAAAATTATCTTGTTTTGTCTTTTAGGAAAAGATAGGAAAGATGGTACAATTGCTCCCTATGAAGCAATCCTTCTATTTCATCTTTATTCGAAAAGGCCTATCAATTTTTGCAAAATTTTCATTTGTAACTTGGATTATCGTGCTCATTCGAATTCTACTCTACCATATGGTATTGCTCTTAGTTATCTCTTAATCAATGTTAAGAAAATATCTCCCTCTCTTGAACCTCGTGATTTTGAACCAATTTGGAGGTTTGATATTCCTTTTTTGAAAACTATGAAAATCTTCGTTTACAATGGTGAATACATTGATAAGCATATTTTTGATCATCTTCCCGAAAATATTCGAAAAACTATCTTGAAAAATGTTGGGCAAAACATCACTTCCTCGGGTCCCACTATTGAGTCTCTTAACATTCCTTCCCGTGAGGTTATGCCTATTAATCCTCCTCCGTCTTATACCACTTCCCGTTCTAAATCTTCCATTGGTTCTTCTTCAAATGTTGCTACTAAAGATGATCTTGATAGAGTGGAATCTACTTTGTTAAATGTTATTAAAGAGGGATTTGCGGAAATTAAAGGTTGGCTTGAAAACATGAATAATCGTATTGAGGGGTTGAAGAATGAAGTTTCATGTCTTCGTGATGATGTTGGAGGTGGAGGAAGATCTAGGAGCCGCTCTCCTCGAAATAATCGTTAAATCGTTCTTGTTTGGGTGTTTTAGTTTAATCTTCATGGCTTTTATGTGTCTTATTGAAGTTGTTTTAGACTATTTACTATGCTTATGCTTTAATTGCTTTTGGGTCCGTGTTTTGGACACTTAGGATGTTATTGCTTTATGTTTAATTTGGATAATGGTTTAGGATGCTATGTGTTTAATTTGGATATTTGGTTTAGTATGCTTTGGTTTCATTTTGGATATTAAATGTTTAGTTGCTTCAATTTTATGCTTTGGATGTTATATAATTGTATTGATATTGCTAACATTTTCTTTGATGATATAGGTACTATTGCACTCTTATCCTTGATCTTTTTCTTTATTGCCTTTTAGTCCCTATAGTTTGTTCAAATTTGTCTTTATTGAAAATTGCACTTAGGTCCCTAAAAGATTTTTTCAAATTGCTTTTGAGTCCCTAAAACCTTTTGAAAAATAATTTTTATCACCTATGCTTTTCAAAAATTACACTTTACCCCTAAATTTCTTAAAAAAGATTTCAAATTTTTTAGGGAGAAATTGTAGATCAAATTTTTACAAAATTGAAACAAACTCTATGCATTGTGTAAGGGGGAGTTTTTGCTTCATATTTAAAAACTCAAATGCTTAGGCTAATCATTTATCTCAATACATTGCAACTAATTGTTTGTGTCATTAGAAAGCATATGATATGAAAATCTATCGATCAAGGAGTTGGTAAAAAGTCTCTATCTCTTAGCTCTTACAATTATCTCTCTTTGTGCATCTCTTTCTAAAAATTGTTTTAATCTCTAAACTCTTGCACACTCTTAGAATCATTGTTTAAAATCTATTCACTTGAGTTTTAGCTCTTCTTCCTTAGTTATGGATTATACATTTATTTTGTCTTTTTGATGAAGACAAAGGGGGAGAAATATGTGCACTAAAACCTTCAAAATTTGCACTTTACAAAAACTCACAAATGCATATCTTTTTCATAAAAATACACTTTGACTTAATGCTTTTTGTGAGGGGGAGTTAGACTCCATATGTGTTTTAGTGATTGATTTGTCATCATCAAAAAGGGGGAGATTGTTGGCATATTGCCCCCATCGATTAGGTGTTTTAATGTGACAAATCCTCTATTGTTTAGTATGCTAATTTCACTTTATTATCTTGCACTCTAATTCATCAAAAAGCACAATTGACATCATTTTGATCATAGCTTTATTATCATATCCTTAGTAGCTAATTTTCATACCATTACTTTTAACCTTATCTTATGTGTACATTGAGAATTAGCTTTCATGATCAACAACAAAGTTTCTTAAAATGATGTTTACAACAACTCTCGTGAAGAAAACTTTTCCATCCGAGCAACGAATCAAAATATCATAATCTCCAAGTCAGTAAGAACCGGGTACCCGCATTTGGGAAAACCGGGAACCCGGTTTGGTGAAGCTCAAGTCAACATCAACTCTTTATAGCCGTTTTATAGCCGTTGCAATTGAAACCGGGTACCCGCATTTGGGAAACCGGGAACCCGGTTTGGAACAAAGCTTACCACCAACTTTATATCCGTTGGGGACTTTCTTGTGCTATAAATATGACCTCTTTGAAGGAGAAACTCACCTCTAACACTTCAACTATCATACATATCATTCTCCTACAAAGTTAGAGGTCACAAGCTATCAAAGTTAATTATCCAAGCTTGATCAAGAGCTTAAACCAATAAGCTTCAAAGTTATTATCCACTCAAGAGGAGTTTACATGCTTATAGTCATATCTACTCTTTAGGAGATTATCTAGCAAAGTTGTTTGCACCCCTTTAAACACTTTGTATCTATCCTCTTAAGTCTAGGTCTTGTAATAGATAGATTAAGAGAGAATTCAAGTATAGGGAGTATACTTGGTATCCTTGTGTTGTGATTACACAAGTGTTTGTCCTTCGTGGTTTCGAAGAGGTTGTCCTTGTGTTGCGATAGCACAAGTGTTTGTCCTTCGTGTTATCGAAGAGGTTGTAAGGGTTATTGTGTTCTCGACCCGGTTAAGAGAGACACGGGAGCTTAGTGAAAAGCTTGAAATCCTAAGGAGGCTTCCTTAGGTAGTGGATGTAGGGAAACCGAACCACTATAAATCATGTGTATCTTTCTATCCCTACTCTATTTACTTTCCGCACTTTATATGTTTGATTACTTGCTAGTATAAATATCGTAATAATGTTTATCTAGTTAATCAACCTATTGCCATCTAGAGTAGTAAGAAAATAGAATCTCGTTTTACATGTTAAACTTATATATCGAACCTCTAGCTTATCCTATGCATGATCCCATAAGTGTTTGATATATTAGTTGTCTTAGAAGTTTCTTTCATAAACTTATATTTATCCAAAAGATTTTTTAATTAGGCATTAATCTTATTAGTAATCCTATTCACCCCCCCCTCTAGGACTTTCAGATCCTGAAATTGAAAGGGTTGTCAATTTATTGGGATGATGAAGTACAACCGAAGGGAAATCATCTCCCATCATTTCAATGTCAACCGAAGGCAAAACTACATTAAGCTTTGTAAGGCTAGACGACTTGATGGACCTAGAATCAACAATCTCATCATAGAGTTTTAAGCAACCAAAAGTGATGCAGAAAATAGACTCTGAATTGGTATGGGCCAATAAGGTCTTAAAATGGGAAATATACACAAAGGAATAGTAAAAAAGGACAATAAATAGAAACCTCAGATTCCTAGAATCACCAACAAAGAACAAGGCCAACAAAATTCTCAACAGCCAAAGATACATAAAAAGAGGAGTACAAGTAAAGAAACCAGCAATCAGGAATCTTACTAGGTTCCCCCAAGGATGCACAACGATCTGTAGTAATAAGGCAAAAATTAGTAGCATCATCTTCAACAACCTTAGTAAACTGCCTATAGTATAGCGGACAACCAAGGACAAAAGAAACAAGGGAGAATGGAGAAAAACGTTTTTGAAGAAAACCATGTAGTTGACCAAACTAAAGTAGATGATGAAGAACATGGATTTAGGGAAAATCCATTTTCCAGACAAAAAAGAAGGATAAACATTGAAATCATGAAGAAATCTTCTAATAAACAAATTTTCAAATTCGTACTTCATAAACCGCAAAGGGTTATAAGATCTACAAGTCATCTTGTAAATCTGATTGCAATTTTGGTATAATGGTTTTGAAAATAAAAGGGTTATCTATCCGATCTAATAAGATCAATTAAGGAGAAGGGAGAAAGAAACATGAAAGGCAAAGGAAATAGGATGCTACCATGGAGGGAGGAAGCGAGGACCCTCTCCACCAGGGGCGAAGTCAGGATTTGTTGATAAGGGCAAGGGGGTTGGGGGGAAGCGCCCCCGAAATATTTTTTATAACTTTTTTATCACGGTAGGTCCATATATTATGCAAAATAGCAAAAGAAGTCCTTTTTTTTGTAAAATATTACACTATATATCCCTATATTATGTAAAAATTTCACTATAAGCCTTTATATAAAAAAATTAAATTATTTATCCTATAATATACAAAATAAAAATTATTTTGCTATAAAAAATTAAAATATCTATATATGTATAATAATTATAAGTCTAATAAATAGATTTTAAAATTTTAGTGAGCTAAAATGAGTATTTTAAAAGTTTAGGGGGGACCAAATATATAATTTTTTTTTTTTTGTTTATAAAGGATAAATTTTTTTTAAAGTAATTTTTTTTTTGAAAAACTAGGGGGGGGCATGGCCCCCAACCTATAACGTGGCTCTGCCACTGCTCTCCACAACAATAGGGGAAGGTATAACAAGGAGATCGGCGACTTGGGATTTTAGAGTTAAGGTTGAGAGGGAGAGAGAGCAACTTGCATATTCACTATGGTTCCATTTTATACGTAAAAAGTTTGACTTACTTGTCAAACCAACAAGAAAATATATTTGTTTCAGTCTTAAACATGACTTTCTTATGACATGTTTATTTTTACTAAGGGTGAGCAGAGTTTAGTTTGTTTCTGTTTTGGGTTAAAACCAAAATCAAAATCGAGTACTTGGTTTTTAAGGGTATTGCTACCGAATCAAACGTTTTTTATCGGTTCAATAAATGTTTAGATACCTATATTTTTTGGTTTTTTTTATGAAACATCTGGATAGGCCTCAAGGACATCTACTTGAGACGTTTTATTATCTAAAGTGTACGATTTTTATATTGTTGACTGATATAGGAAAATTTTATTCTTAGAGCTGAAATATTATGCATTAAATTTTAAAAAATTATTTATGTAAGAATACTTCTATTGAGTATTATAGTTTCCACTTGTCTTTTGTCTTTTTATAATTTTTTAAGGGTATTATAGTATTTTACTATTTTGTTGCCTCTTTTAAGAAGAAATCTATCAACAATTTTCCTATGTGGGATGAAGTTTGTCTCCAAGACCCCATAGGTCAACCATACTTTTTAAAAAGGATTATGATAACGAGATATAAATTGGAGTAAAATCTTAATAGAAAAATACTCACATATGACAAAATCGCTACTGCGCCGCCAACAAGACTTCTCTGAGTAATGATAAAATCGCTAAGTATACTCAGCAAAAACTCTGAGCATTATTCAAAATTCCTAAGTATTATTTGAAATTATTGAGTATTATTTGAAAATCACTAGTTATTAACACAAAACCATTGAGTATTGACAAAAAAATCGCTGAGAATTAACAAAAAACTAAGTAAAATGAAAAAAATGAAAAAATTATTATTTTCGGGATAGGATAAAGTTACAATTAATAATAAAAAGTTAAAAAAATTAATTTACACATCACATTACTACAAAATACCCTTAAACATTACACATGTGAAATATTTCCAAATCAAGTCCAAATTAAAAAAACTTTCAGTACTCAACAAACAAAAAAGCAACAAATCTTTATTATTCTCTTTCAAAAGATGCATTATTCTCTTTCTACTTCGTTGATCCATGCTTGCCTGAAAATAATCGCTCGAAGCTTCAAACAAGCTTCATGGATGAGATGACAGGGAAGGTGAGAAAGAGAGAGATCCATGGATGAGAGGACTAGAAATGGGAGAGAGAGAGAGAGAGAGAGAGAGAGAGAGAGAGAGAGAGAGAGAGAGAGAGAGAGAGAGAGAGAGAGAGAGAGAGAGAGAGAGAGAGAGCTGTTGGGTTTGGAGGAGAGAGTATTTGGTACATTAAAAAATAATTCAAAAAAATTACTAAATTACGCATTTACCCTTTTCAGGGACTAAAATGCAATTAGGAGTATATGTATTCAGATAACACGTGCATGTTCTTTAACCTCTATATAATTTTATATGATATACACGTAAGTTATCATAATGTGTCAAAATAAATTAATTATTTATTAATGACATGGCAGATACAAACAAAAGTAGTGTTCTTTTTTTTGTTATGTAAATCTGATGTGTCTTTATGAATGAAGTTGATATAAAAACAATATTTATAAAAACGTTTTTAATTAAAACGTTGTTCTTTTCTTATCACATATTAATATCAAAAACATCTTCAATTAATATATAAAGACAATTGTTGTCTTTTTGTTGAAAAATTAGAACACGTGTTTCCCTCCATGTTCTAAAGGTTTTCCATCTTCTTCTTCATTACTCTACACTCACCACCAACACCATTGCAACAGGAGAAAAAAAATCAAAAAATTTCACAGAAATCAACCAAGGCCGCCGTGAGTTATCTTCCTCATTCTCCTTCTTCCTTGCAAGCTCCAAGGCCGTCGTGTGTTAGTAACCAACCAAGTAGAAGTCATAGTTTTCAAGGGTTTTCAATAATCATTCCATTGACTTGTTCTTAATCTTACATCAACGTTTTTAGAGAACAATGGGGAGGTATCCACCTAATAAAGGTTTGATTTTTAAACTAGTCTTCATAGATACATTATAATTACTAAAATCGTTGTTGATAGAAATAGACATCGAAATTGAGAGTCACTTTGGTATACTGTTATGGTTTGGGTGTTATTTATTCATACCCATATGCTTTATTGTTGTGGCTAGGGTTTTCTTTCGGTTTGTTGTGTAAAAATCATACACACAAGCTTTATTCACGTTTTGCAGCGTTTATAGCTTATGTTATTTGTTTTACATGTGTTTATTGCGTGCAATTGGTCCCCCATTGTTAACCCGACAAAGAATTTTGTGGACCCATGATTCAAGTGGGAAATTGGGACCACAATTTGTTTAATATAGTTCTAGTTAATTATTTAAGACAGATTTTTTGTCATATAACAGTAGATTCACTTACTCACTTACTTGTCAATTATTTAAAGATTCGATTTTTACTGCTTTATTTATTATTGTCAATTAGATTTTTACTGCTTTATTTAATCTTTTCAATTAGAATTCTACTTCTTTATTTATTCTTGTCAATTAGATGGTAAAATATTAAAGTATTTGTTGATTTATTTTCGTGTAGGGGTGTAGAATATTTTACAGGAAAACCGAAAAAAGCTCGGGCTACATTTTCTTGCTATTTGTAAGTGAACACTAATCTTAAGCTTCCTTTTATGGTAGGTTACATAATATAACTTTTGTATTTGATTGTATTGGGAAATGCAGAGAAGAAGTTGGTACGGAAAGAAGAAAGACGTTCGAGGGGAACGACATTGGCGAAATGGTAAAGCGAATCAATGCAGAATATAAGCTTTTGACTCCATATGAGAGGTTAACTTACAAAAAGACGGTGGAATATGATCTTGCAAGATATTGAAGCGAAGTTACTTTTACAAAAACAAAACGTAAGTTAAGATAACATTTTGTGGTATCGTGTATTATATTTGAGAAATGTGTTTATTGTCATTTAGGAAAGCCTTGTTTGGGTTGTAGTTTAATATTTCCACACGTTCATCCATCAAAAGCGTAAAAAGTATTAACAATAGTCTTACTGATGAACAAGGGGAAGCGGTCAAGCGTGTAGGTTTCGGGTCAATGTTGGACATTGACCTAGGCAACCTTAGGCATACTATATGTTTGTGGATCACCGAATCCTTTGATGGGTCTAGCAATTCATATGACTTCCACGACGTAAAATATCCTTTTAATGTGCACGATGTAGAGGCAATGATTGGCTTGAGTAATAAGGGTGAAAGAACAAAACCCTGTAAATCAAAAGACGAGGACTATTTAAAGGTGAAGGCGAGTTTTGGGTCTAACAATGTTATTAGTTTTGCAAAGCTTTCCTCTAAGTTGAAGGAGAATAAATCGGCCGATGAGGATTTTCAGCGTTCGTATTTAATGAATATTTTTGCTTACTTTTTGTTTCCAAATACCGATGCTAGGATAAAAGAGTACTATCTTCAACCTCTTATACATCTTGATTCGATAGCTAGTTAGAATTGGGCCCAAAATGTATTTGAACTACTAAGAGGTGGAATGATTGAGTATAATGGTAGAAGGAAACAACTCGAGAAAACCGAAAGTGAGACCAAACAAATAATCATAACTTTTAGGGGATGCATGTATCTTCTCATGGTTAATGTGAAGATAATTTTAATTGAAGTATATATTTAATTAAGTATAACATTTAACTTGGGTTTTATTTTTGTACAGATTCTTTTTCTAGATCAAATTAATGGTCCAAATGATTTTAATATGGAACATAATGAGGCCTTCTATTATGTATTGGAAGGTTGATAGTATTAAGGCTAAATTTAGGAGGGTGGGAGGTTGTTTACGATACCAAGAAAAGTGTAATGTTATCCCAAAAGTAGATGATTACCCACATGAATTTAATTCGTTTGATGAATAAAAGCATTAAAGAAGATGGAGAAGAAGGAGATGAAGGAGAAGATGGAGAAGAAGGAGAAGAAGGAAACGATGATTAAAGATGAAAGGATTAAAAAAATTGAAAAAAAAATTGCTAGGGTAGTAGAGTTTATTGCAGCTGGTGAGTGTGCTAAAGATGCTCTTGGAACTGAGGTCCTAGATAGTTTGAAAAAACTAATGGAAAGAGTCGACGAGTTGCAAGCTTCGGTGAATTGCAAATCTCAGAATGGTCCTTCAGTTCAAGTTGGTGTTGATAATAGTCAAAGCTCTCGACCCTCTTTTGACATCAACAAAACACTATATGTAATATCATATGATGAAGGTGGTGAAGAGAATGGTGGCATGTAACCTCACATGTTATGTGATACAAAAATTTTAATGAATGAGGATCAAGCACTACACAATTACTTACTTATTGGTCCTCCTTAGTATGTGTATATTTTTAGATTCTGATATTAGAATATTTTCGTACTTTATTAAATTTGAAATCGACTTTTTTGTTATTTCAGGGAGAGAGTGGTGGATTATGTTATTAGCCATGTTACACGTAAACATATGAGAAATTTTGTCATGGATGAGAGAATGGTTGATGAGGAGGTTAGTATGATGTATTTTTATTTGTTATGTAAGGAAATGTGATGAATTTTTATTGAATTTTAAAGAATTTTATTTGTCTGACAGATCATAGCAGACGTGGCCCACGCTTTAAACTTTGATGAGAGAATGAATGGGCAAAGAAGGTACTTTTACCCTACCTTGTTATGGGTAATCTTTATGGATCAACGAGAAAAATTATGAATTTGTTTTATTTTACTCGGTATTTGATTTTGTTTCATTGTTCTTTTATTTGTTTTTAAGCAAATGGCTTAGCGAGAGGATGAAAATCGAGAATTTAGAAGGTATTATTGGATGAATAACCAATTCACAGGAGACTTGATACACTTCACTAGGTTTTTCTTTAATGAATTTTTTTGTAGGGTCAAAATTGATATAATTGACTAAGTTGATTAATTTATTTATATGGTGTGCTACAAATTTTTGTTCCTTATAACATCAATATGCATTGCGGTTGGTAATGATTGATTTACAGTTTGGAAAAGCTTACCGTTGTGATATGATGAGATCTCACATTAGGTATGGTATATTTAAGGAAGAACTTACAAAAACTGTATATATGTTCTTTTATTTTTAATGTTTACGGTGTACTAACACGTATGTAATTCAAGGTTGTAAATCTTTTTTGGTTTCACAGCTACAGGTTCTTCATGAACAATTCAACCTCCATCCGTCGTATAAGTACGATCTCACTAGTTTTGGAACGTTTGTTTCGGATTGGATACCAACACAATCCTCGTATGGCAATGATTGTGCGGTTTATGTTTGTGAAATGATAAGAATTAGGGACTTAACAAGAGAATGACTAGATTGTATGTCCGGTAGCAAACGTTTTTTAATCGCAAGCTTTTATTGGCGGCATGCGATAAATGAAGTTAACAAGAAACTTAGTGTGGCTGTGTATGGTTAAGACACGGTATAGGGTTTTGTGTACTTTTGGATACAAAGTGTTTTGTTTTTGTATATACCTATTTTGCACAATGGTCTTTAACTAAAGTCCACAGTTTAGTGTGGCTTTATCTTTGAATTAGTGTGGCTTTGTGTGCTAAAATTGACTGATAAACATAGTGTGTTGTTGTTTTTGGTTAATGCTAAAATTGCACAATGACCCCCATAAAATACAGTAGCTTATATAACTTGTTTGATATAATTTAACAATGACCCCTAACATTTGCTATAAAATTCAAAGGACCCCTAATAATTGGAAAAGTTTATATTACTCTACTTAATTATTAAAATATCATTTAGACCCCTAAAATTTACTATAAAATGTAAAAAAATCCCTAAAAGATGGAAGAGTTTATATTACTCTATTATGTTATTAAAATATCAATTTAACACCTACATTTTGAACAAATATACACAAAATACCACCATATCTGCTAAAATTGGCCAATGACCCATAAAGTTTGAATTAACGTGTAAAAATACCACAAAAAATGTAAAAATTAATCAATCAAGGGAAAGTATGAAACTAGCTAAAAATGAAGAATATATATGTGGAATAATGAAGGAAATTGCAACTCAATTATATCAAAATATAATTTGGCGGAAACAAAATTGCAATTAAAAAACCATCTAGTTGCGATTTAAGGATTTAAAACAAAGAAAAATTCGATTACATACCTTAATCCGTTGTATGAAAATCGAATTGCCTGATCGTAGCTTCAAAAACTTGAAGCCTCCACGCTTTGCACACCGAGCTTGATCCTTGCTTTCAGAATCCAATTCTGACTTGGAGACAAAAGACCTTTTGTTTTCTGTGGGTTTTTTTCTTAGGAGAAAAACTGATAAGAAGTTACATGTATATATTGATTTCTCATTATACATATATTAACTCTTGAAGAAAAATGAAAAGCCAAGAAGTGGAAAAGCCAAAAGCCAGGAACGTATAATGAAAACTAATTATCTTAATAATTTGGTCCACTACCCACTTCTGAAGTGGACTTGGACATTTTACATTATACAAAAAGACTTGACTAGCTTAACGGTTAGTGACATATTTCACATTGCTAGAGGTCCATGGTTCGATCCACGAACCTATGACCTTTTTCCCTTTTTTTCTTTTGCCTTAGATCGGTCTTATATTGGAATATAAATTTGTGCTAGCAAATCAATATACCAATATTCCAAGTATATAATTAATTAACATTTATTATCTAATAATAAAATTAATTAACGTCATGAAGCAAGTACAATGCACTCGTTAGTGTGCGACTACGTGGGTTCATCGGTAAACCGGTAGTAGTTAATTAAATTAACCACTAATCGAGGTTGGCGTCTAACAACACTCCCCAACGACCGGATAACGTGAAGTAACTCTGTACAAAGAACCCGGTGAAGAATCATACATTTATTCCCTCTATCTTTACAGCTCCAGATCATCCTGGGATATGGTACAACTGTCAAATCCCATTAGAAAATCAACTACGTTACACGTCGATTATCAACGATTGACGAATGACCTAAGAAACTCATTTCTTCATTCATTCTATCACCTTGGCCAAGGATTCGATACAATCGTTATAATCTTATGACATCGTAGAGCTCAAACTCTTTACCTAGAGTTGATAGATTCCATCTTGACTCATCCCTAGGAGCATATATACTTAGCTACGTCCAATATCCTTTCGACTAGTATTATGACACACTAGTAGTCCAGTATCAAAACATAACAAGCACATACACAACTATAGTGATGATCTCAGGTCAAAGGATTACAAGTATAAAAATCCTTATAGAGATTAACCTACTTGACAGTTCAAGGTAATTAACCATTAGGAATCTCTAGTTTTAGTCGGTTCGATAATCACATCTCTATGTGCATTATCTATGCACCTAACTCGGTAAACGAGAACTACCGATATTTATCCAATAAATACTTGTTAGCTACATATTAATCTAACCGGATTATCGAGGTCCTAACTCGATGATCCTACGATTAAGAACAAGTTTAGATTAAGTCCTCTAAGCTAGATTCTCATTATCATAACACCTTATGATATCTAGTTCGTAACTTAATCAAGGATTTGCCTTTATATTATGTATATTAATACCATAATCATAAAGGCTTGCCATAGATTCAAGGAAACAATTTATTTAATCAAAACTGTAGGGATAACTATTATCGTGTACAGTAAAAACTTGTGTTCAATTCTTTACAAGACGATCGGGGCTAGGGCATAATTCCAACAATCTCCCACTTGGCCTAGACCCAATCGTTCAAGTACCATAATTCATATACAGTTTGTTCTCACCAGACTCTGCTGATAGACAACTTAGATGAATAGATATACATCGTGTTCCTTCCTTCTACCTATTGAATGTGAACATCTTCATGTTCAATTATATCTCGAATCAAGCGGTACTACTGCAGAATTTGTTTGGATCTATAGTTTATTCTAGGTTTCTTTAATCATACAATATCTCAAATATTGTCATTTTATAAAGAAACAATATCTACATTGTGAAAACCACACTATGTATATATAAAAAAACTATTTTATCCAAACCACTGGCATAGTTGCATCTTATGCTGCTATGTATTCTACTTCTAGTAACTGAAATCTGCTACAGTATCTTGATTGGAACTATTCCAATTTACTTCTCCTCTATATAGACACAACCATATCTTGATTTTCTATCATCCACGTTTGAAGCAAAACAAGCATCTATATACCCAATTAGCTTCAACTTATATTCTCCACATATGAGGAATTGGTCCTTAATACTTCTTAAGTACTTAAGGATAGTCTTTACTACTTTCCAACATTCCTCATCAAGGTTACCTTCATACCTACTCGCTACTCCTAGCGTGTAGTGTACTTTAGGTCTTATACATTTTTCATGGTGTGTTAGATAGATCCTTATTGTTTTAACAAATAGGACTATACACATTCATTCTCTTACTTTTAGGGTCCTAGAACAAACCCTAACATTAAGAGCAACTCCAAAGCCTATTGTCGAATAGACCCTTTTGGAATTTCCATGCGATACTTCTAAAAAAGTATAAATGTAGTAAGATTCATATAGGTCAAGTAGCTGATTTGATCTATCTCTGTAGATCCCAATTCAAAGAATATAAGCTAATATCCTAAATATTTCATGGAGAATTATTTAACAATCAAAAACTTGGTTAATTGCTTGGTTGGCCTATCATATCCCTATGTGATGATATGTCATCTACATATAACACTAGGAAGATAAGCGTACTCCCACTAGTCCTTTGTACTCTTATGACTCTTATTCTAAAATCATAAAATCAAACTATTTGATTGTATGAAAGAGAATAATCCAACTTAGTGACATTTGCTGAATCCATTAAATGGATTATTGGAACTTATATATTTTATTATGAGTAAATGGCAATATGAGACCTTTAGGATTGGTCTTAAGGACGTCATAGACTCCCATTTAGTGAAAACTATTCTCACGTGATATTACCATATCTTATAATAATAGTATGTAGTTACCAATAGTAAAATCTGAAATAAATTAAGCATTTCTATCAAAAAGAAATTCTCCATAATAAATGTTTTCCTTTTAATTTGAATGCTTAGCAATTAGAAGGTCGTTATAGGTCTCTACCTTAACGTCCAATCCAATCATTTCCCTAGAACCCATTTACTACAAATGGATCTTACATCTATTGAAGATTCATCCAAAGTACTATACTTTGTTGATTCTTATAGATACTAATTCAGATTCTATGGTTCTTAACCACTTGTCACTATCTAGACTAGTCATAGCCTCTTCATAGGGTTTTAGGATCATCACTTGATAGGTTATCATCTATATGATTCCTCATCAAATATCACCATTATTACAATTGATTTTGGTGTATGATGAAATATATATAACCTTTAGGAGGCTTGTGTACAATAAATACTTCTTTCTCTTGATTTGTTAACTTCCTTTTTCCAATAAAGGTTCATGAATCGTCCCTAATTCCTCAAAGTGTGAGACTTGAACCTTAAATGAAACTATTAACTTATCAAGGAAAGAAAGACTGACATGCATCGGACGCTCTTTAGCTTGTATAAATAACTCTGAAATCTTTATTTCATTATGATCTATTTTCACATTATGAATTCCTTCACTATGGAATTCCAATCTATAAAGGTTGTCTGCCTTACCACAAACCCTTTTGTGTTCAGAATGGTGTGGAAATATTACCTCGTTATTTTCTTTGGGTATCCAACAAATCTATATTTGAAAGATATCAACTCAAGCTTAGCCATTATAAGTCGTTTAGTATAAATCAAACATTTCAAATTCTACATTTTAAGGTTTGATTTATATCATCTCCATACCACATATGGATTTCATCGACTGTTTAGTGGGACCTAAGAGTTTATTAAATATGCAATTGACTTTAAAACATAATCCCATAGGAATATTTAAAACCTAGTGAATCACTAAGACAAAATATAATTTTGTCATAGATAATCTATTAATTCATTGCTAAGATATTCACCTATACATGTTGATATCTTACTTCCTTCATACTCTTATATACTTGCTTTCAACTTCACTCAATAGTAATTTGAACATTTCAAATTATTTATATTGGTGTTACATTTGGTAAACACATATATATCTGTTATATAGTTTGTGAAGGAGTGAAGTAAGAATATCTATCTTTGGCTAAAGTTTAGACTGGCCACATACATCAATATATAGTGGTCAAAGAACTCATTAACATTGTCTCCATTTTCATCAAAATGAGATTTAGTCATATTTCATTGAGATAAGTCTCACAAGTTTCATATGATTCAAAGTCATATTCTTCAAGGAAATCTTCCTTGTGAAACTAGTAAACTTTTTCTCACAATTTATGACTTAGTCTATAACACCAAAGATAAGGTTTGATTAGTACGATTATCTATTTTGATTTATGACCAGAAACATTTCTAACACTGTTACGTAGTTACTTTAGGCAATTATAATCACCATATTGTAAGTATCCAATGGGGTGTAATTCATCACTATGAAAAAACTCCATTGGTCATTTTATATTACATTAATACACCATAACTATTTTATGATCAAATGACCATTTTTTCAAAAACAAGTTTACGAACAAAAACAGTTTTCTTACAATATGTTTTGCCATATGCATCTTAAAAGAATTAGTTATTACAATTGTGGTTGCAACAATTGCTCCATTACCGAAATTATAATTTAACTTCTCTTATTCTTATTTGTCTATTAATCTTTAGAGTATGCAATATTTTGCATATTCCTAGACTACTACGAGTATACAATACCCTTTTCGAGTAATTAATAGAAGTTCAAGAAATTACGGAAACAATTTCCATTAATGCCCTTACCTTGTTTCTTGGTATTAGAGAATTGGTATCTAAAGGTCATACTAAGTTACTTATACATCTTCTAAAGATATTTAAGGATTCATGGGAATATCATGTTTAAAATATCTTTTGGAGTTCATAACTCATGGATACAAGAATATAAACTTAGTACCATTACTAAGTTCTTATTACTTTAGACATGCATCACATACATTCTATGCATCCTCAAGAGATAATTTACTCAACAACTCATTTAACATATCAATGAGTTTCATGTGCATAAGAAAGACTCTCAAGTTGCAGTCATAACCTAACCAACTTGGGATGATTTGAGAAGTGATTTAGCAGAAATACCTGAGAAATCTAATCATTGGAAGGAATAGGAAACAATGCTTTAAGAACACTATTATATAACTGTCAAAGATATGGACTATTATCTAAGAGATATATAATTGGAAACTTTGAAACATGAATGAGCCCCCTGGTAGTCAGGTCGTTTCTCACGCATAATTAAAGTGAATAATGAAACTTTAAAACATGAATGAGCCCCCTGGTAGTCAGGTCGTTTCTCACTCATAATTAAAGTGTGGTACATAACCTATTTTATCATATAAAATAAGAGACTCAAAACTATCTAGCCCCCTGGTAGTCAGGTCGTTTCTATTTAGTTTTGTTGAGTTAATCCATCCTATAATAGAATATTATCAGTCTCACATCCTCTGGGTAGTCCAGACTAAAAACGTGAAATTAACATTTCAATCCTATTATCAAACAATATAGATTTTTATAATTCGTACTCGAACTACAAGTCCACCTGGTAGTCAGATCAAAACTTGTAAACTTAACAAATTTAAAATTCTACTTACGATGAAATATCCTATATTTCGTCTTTATAAACTCAATAATTCTTAATTATCAAGTGGGAATAAATTAGGATTCATAATCTCAATTTTGGAATAAACGGCGTTCAAAACTATGCGAGGAAAGCAACTAACACTTACCGAACAAATAACCATAATAACCGGAATAAAGGATATGGTCAAATCAATCGGTATAGGCCTAACAGTTTCATAAACATGATTTTATATTATTGAATCAAAATTCAATAGTAAAATTATACCATATGCATTTTTCAAAAATAAAACATGTCTAACAATTTATTTTATGAACATATGGGAAGGCCAATGAAAAATCCTCTGCCTTTTTTTTTCTCCTAAAAAAACAGAATCACACCAATATTTCCAATTAATAGCATTCATGAATATTAAAAAATATATTAATAAACGTGTGACCATTCACCATTTACAGTGGTTTGCATACTATTGAGCCATGAAGAGAAAATGACTTCTTGTACATCACCAATTGCAGTATCTATTATCTCATAATAATCATATACTTCACATGTAAACAAGACAGATCATCACTATACTTCCATTCTAAAATAAAATAAAAGTGAACCTGCGCACCTTATTTCATCCACTGAACAATCGAAAACAAAGAAAAACTGTAAAACGATTTCTGCAATTTTCCTTTTTTTTCTAATCAAACTCAACATTGGAAAAATAAACTGTATCACTCAAACAATTTGAGTTTTCCATTTAGAAGTAACAAAATATTACAACCATCGTGGCTACACGAAAACTTGAAATTAAATATATACAATTATATATTCATTGAAATCTTAATTTCGTTTTTCTGTTTTGGCCGCCTAGGGTGAGAAACATATTTCTCCTTTTCTTCTGATTAAGTTTGTCGAATATAATGAAGCTGATAGGATTATAATCAAATTATAATAATCCTATATAAATAACAAAATCATATCTCATATAATTTTAATTTAATAAAAAACTTAATCTTAAAAACAAATCCCATATATTATCAAATAATATACTTGTTTAAATCTTTAAATCGTAACAATTGGCTCTGATACCAATTGAAGGAAATTGCAACTCAATTATATCAAAATATAATTCGGCGGAAACAAAATTGCAATTAAAAAACCATCTAGTTGCGATTTAAGGATTTAAAACAAAGAAAAATTCGATTACATACCTTAATCCGTTGTATGAAAATCGAATTGCCTGATCGTAGCTTCAAAAACTTGAAGCCTCCACGCTTTGCACACCGAGCTGATCCTTGCTTTCAGAATCCAATTCTGACTTGGAGACAAAAGACCTTTTGTTTTCTTGTGGGTTTTTTTCTTAGGAGAAAAACTGATAAAAAGTTACATGTATATATTGATTTCTCATTATACATATATTAACTCTTGAAGAAAAATGAAAAGCCAAGAAGTGGAAAAGCCAAAATCCAGGAACGTATAATGAAAACTAATTATCTTAATAATTTGGTCCACTACCCACTTCTGAAGTGGACTTGGACATTTTACATTATACAAAAAGACTTGACTAGCCTAACGGTTAGCGACATATTTCACATTGCTAGAGGTCCATGGTTCGATCCACGAACCTATGACCTTTTTTCCCTTTTTTTCTTTTGCCTTAGATCGGTCTTATATTGTAATATAAATTTGTGCTAGCAAATCAATATACAAATATTCCAAGTATATAAATAATTAACATTTATTATCTAATAATAAAATTAATTAACGTCATGAAGCAAGTACAATGCACTCGTTAGTGTGCGACTACGTGGATTCATCGTTAAACTGGTAGTAGTTAATTAAATTAACCACTAATCGAGGTTGGCGTCTAACAACACTCCCCAACGACCGGATAACGTGAAGTAACTCTGTACAAAGAACCCGGTGAAGAATCATACATGTATTCCCTCTATCTTTACAGCTCCAGATCATCATGGGATATGGTACAACTGTCAAATCCCATTAGAAAATCAACTACGTTACACGTCGATTATCAACGATTGACGAATGACCTAAGAAACTCATTTCTTCATTCGTTCTATCACCTTGGCCAAGGATTCGATACAATCGTTATAATCTTATGACATCGTAGAGCTCAAACTCTTTACCTAGAGTTGATAGATTCCATCTTGACTCATCCCTAGGAGCATATATACTTAGCTACGTCCAATATCCTTTCGACTAGTATTATGACACACTAGTAGTCCAGTATCAAAACATAACAAGCACATACACAACTATAGTGATGATCTCAGGTCAAAGGATTACAAGTATAAAAATCCTTATAGAGATTAACCTAGTTGACAGTTCAAGGTAATTAACCATTAGGAATCTCTAGTTTTAGTCGGTTTGATAATCACATCTCTATGTGCATTATCTATGCACCTAACTCGGTAAACGAGAACTACCGATATTTATCCAATAAATACTTGTTAGCTACATATTAATCTAACCGGATTATCGAGGTCCTAACTCGATGATCTTACGATTAAGAACAAGTTTAGATTAAGTCCTCTAAGCTAGATTCTCATTATCATAACACCTTATGATATCTAGTTCGTAACTTAATCAAGGATTTGCCTTTATATTATGTAGATTAATACCATAATCATAAAGGCTTGCCATAGATTCAAGGAAACAATTTATTTAATCAAAACTGTTGGGATAACTATTATCGTGTACAGTAAACACTTGTGTTTAATTCATTACAAGACGATCGGGGCTAGGGCATAATTCCAACAAATAACATTCAAAATGTATAAGCCAACCACACACGAAAACCAACATTTAGAATAAATCACGTTAGCTACGTTAATAGCGCAATTACATCCTAAACAATTAATATATTAAGTAAATCTAACTTAAGTACTCTCCCTTGATTGATTAATCCACAATTTTAGTGTATCAAATTTCTCATCCACATACTCTTTTAACTCGTTAATGAGATCATGTACTCTCTTCTCCATAACATTTTCTCGTGCAATTACCCTTTCTTCCATTGAATATTCACGAGCAATGGCTCTTTCCTCCATTTCCTCTAAAGTTACAATCGATGGTTTAGGTTGTTTCTTCCTTTTCCTAGCTGGGTCAATGCATTGTTTGTAACTGAGTTTGTAATCTCTACCACATAATTTAATTGGAGGTTTGTTTTCTATATACATGTTTGTTAAATCCACACCTAACCTTTCAAGCAATCTCATAATTAAACGAAGAAAGGGTAGAGGTTCAATATTACCAAGCTTTGCATCCATAATCTTTTCCCGTCTACGTAATATTTGAGATAGAACTGCTACTCCAACATCGAACGAAACCTCCTTGTATAACCAGTAGAGAACATTTTGATTTAATAAGGGCATTTCTGATGGGTGGCTTGTTGTTGTTGGTTGTAAGTTATGACGAGCAATTGCGTCGATAATAAACATTTTTGGGGGCATATGCGTCTTGTTCGCTGGAATATGAGAGCTATTAGTTGTTGGGTGGTCCCACTCTTCGACGAATCCGGGAAATAGTTCTTGTACCCATGTTGCATCTCTTCCTCATTCGATACTCATGGTTGCATATTCTACGCTTTTTATTTCTACTTCTTCCAAATATTTACCGGTGTAGATAGATGTTAATATGTTTGTTTTAAAAGTGTATTGTACATCATTTAAGGTAAATGTGAAACTTGATTTGCACAATTCATCCCATCTTCCTAGCTTACCCTTGAACCCATCGTCCCTACTAGTGTGTAGTGTTAAGTAAAATTCATCCATTGCACTTTTACAAAAACTTGTGTTCTTTCTAGGGCCAAAAACCCATGGCATTTCGTCATCTAATTCCTTGCGAAGTAAATGTCCAAGGGATGGTTCAGGGACTTCTTCATACTTGACAAAAGAGTGGAGATCTACCAACATCTCTTCCATGACTGGTTGGCTTGAAAAGTTGTTGATAAATTTCTTATTGAAAGGTTTATGCAAATTGGTAATGGGATAGACATTCCTATAATTTTACAATAGAGCTTCATTAAATTAGACTTACTTGATTAAAGAAAGATAAAATAAATTTACAACATAAAGTATGGAAACCATAAACGTATACTTACTTGAATGATAACCCACTGTTTTAGAAGTCTTCCTGGTCAAAATTGATCTTGCTATATTGAATGTACTTTAGTATTTAAAAGAGAATGCTTAAACTAGTCAATAAAAACCTTAAAAAATATAAAAGTAAAAAAATAAAAAATAAAATCAGTAGCAAAGTGTTGCTCTTCCTGGTGTAGCTGATCAACTCGAAACATGACAGATATGGTAAAATATGTATTAAGTAATAGAGTTATGTCTTAAGTTTTGGGCTTGGGCCATGTAACATTTTGGGCTTGGGTCATGTAATGTAATGGGCTTATTGTTGGATATGAGTGACTATTACTTAAAGTTTTAATCCTTGTAAAAGAAAGGTGGTTTTATAAGTTCTGAATAAAAAAGCATTTTCATGATACATATCTACTTTTAAGAAAATGTTGTAATCATTTAGTATTAAGACATAATCGGGACATTAATTACTTACAATAATAATTTTCATTTGTGAAACCAAAACGGTTTAGCATTAAAGGAAAATATTTATCCTTACATTCATTCATTTAGACAATAATTCTTTGATAATAATTGTTTTCACTAATTAAAACATTGGGTTAGCATTAATGAGCATTACTGATTTATTTAATTAAATAAAACCGATAGAATTAGTTCTAGACAAAGATTTTGTATTCATTATTGTATTAATTAACCAGACACAATTATCGGTTTTATTAGTAGATAAATTTTTTTAGCCATGATAATAGATCGGTGAACAAAGATTCAATATCATTAAGTTAACATTTCAATTGAGAAAACATTACATTACATATTAAAGTTAACTACTTTAATAACAAATTTACTAACAATAGAAAACATATGAAGAACAAAGTGAATCTTTCCGCCTTTGTTAAGCCGTTCACCACTTGATTCGTACCCGGACAAACCCAACCAGGTTTGCGGTCAACAAACACCGGTAAACACCAATTCCAAAATCCGCAGTACTCACAAGCAAAGAATAGTTTTCCTTTATTACCGTTGTTGTAAGTCTTCGTGATGGTAGGCTCGAACAATAGCTTAGGTGTACAATTACACCAAACATTCTTGTACCTTGCATATATGCTATCGGCCATTAAAGACTATTTTTGTGGTGAGTTTAAGATTTGTTAAAATGGGAAGATAAAACCGATGGGAGAAGGAAGAAAATAAATAGGGTTTGCGTGCTTACATCTTTCTATTATATGGAATACCTGGGGTGGGTCTTGAAATTATTTAAGGGCTTGGGGTATGTATATTTACATGAGCTTGGTTAGAGTTATTTAAGTGGGCTAGCTTGTAGGCATACGAATACCATAATGTGTAATAAAAAACAACCACATTAATTAAAATACATAAAAAAACTCAAATTAAAATACATAAAAAAACTCAAATTAAAATATATAGACAATAATAATTGGGTCTACTAATCGGTAATAATAGTTTCCGTTAGTTGTTCGATATCCATTACTAAAGTAGATTCACCAAGTGCCTTTATCCCGGCACACATTTCTTCGATATCAAAATTTTTTACGATTTTCGTTAGCCCCTCTTTGATAGTCTTTCCTTGTGGGACATAGTAGAAAGTTGGAGGGACATGTCCCTTGTAACCGAGAGATCTTGATAAGACATAAAGTCCTCCAAAGCTAAGCCTACACGTAACGTCAAGTATCGACGTGCAATGGAACCCACCAACTTAGCAAACTTCTTTCCCGCATACAAACTTACCACCAAAAAAACATTTAAATTCGCTAAGACTGGAATGACTACTAGCATATGTGTAATCTTTTATAATTGATGACATTTTATGTTTGGTAAAGTTTGTAAAGGTTTTACATGGATTTTATACTGCAAAGCTCAAAACCATGAATGATTTGAAAGATTTGACATGTTTTATTTTTAATGTATTGAAAAATGATATGAAAAAAAAATTAAAAAAACTTACACGCAATGGAAATTTTCGGATTTGATGTACTTGAAGGTGGAGGCAAACAAATACCTCGCATAACACTTCGCATCTAGATGGATGGATAAGAACAAATATTTTTTGAGCCTCAAAATCTTACACAAGATATTCTGTCATTATGACAGCGGGTATATGATTTCATAATCCGTACCACATGGAACCCATTAACCATTATGACAAATTTGAAATTTAAAAATATTAATATATATATATATATTAAATAACAAAAAAATGATTAATTAAAATTGCTGTAAATATGTAGAATATAATTTTTTTATTTATTAAAAAACGAAAAAAACTGATTAAATATTAAAATGAAAAGAACGGTTAAATAAACTAAAATATATTTTTTTAATATATTTTAAATTTATTTTATTTTTCTTTAAACACTATTTAGTAAAAATAAACTATATTAAAAAATTAAAATGTATTGCATTTTACTAATTTGTAATCATATTTAAATTTGTTTTTAAACTTTATTTAGATTATTATTTTATTTGTATATTGAATTTATAATCAAAAAATATATTACGTTTAAGTCTTAGGGTTAAGTCTTAGAATTAACTATTATGGTTAAGTCTTAAGATTGAGTCTTAAGGTTAAGTCTTAGAGTTAACTATTGATGTTAAGTCTTAGAGTTAACTATTACGGTTAAGTCTTAAGGTTAACTATTAAGATTAATTCTGAGAGTTAACTATTACGGTTAAGTCTTAGGATTAACGATTATGGTTATGTCTTAGAGTTAACTATTAAGGTTAAGTCTTAGAGTTAACTATTACGGTTAAGTCTTAGAGTTAACTATTATGTTTAAGTCTTAGGGTCAAGTCTTAGGGTATCGATTATGGTTAAGTCTTAAGGTTGAGTCTTAAGGTTAATTCTTAGAGTTAACTATTGCGGTATGGTTAAGTCTTAAGGTTGAGTCTTAAGGTTAAGTCTTAGAGTTAACTATTAAGGTTAATTTTTAGAGTTAACTATTCCGGTTAAGTATTAGAGTTAACTATTACGATTAAGTCTTAGGGTTAACGACTATGGTTAAGTCTTAAGGTTAAGTCTTAGAGTAAACTATTAAGGTTAAGTCTTAGAGTTAACTATTATGGTTAAGTCTTAGAGTTAACTATTACATTTAAGTCATAGGGTTAAGTCTTACGGTTATAGATTATGGTTAAGTCTTAAGGTTGAGTCTTAAGGTTAATTCTTAGAGTTAATTATTACAGTTAAGTCTTAGGGTTAACGATTATGGTTAAGTCTTAAGGTTAAGTCTTAGAGTTAACTATTAAGGTTAAGTCTTAAGGTTAAGTCTTAGAGTTAACTATTAAGGTTATGTCTTAGGGTTGAGTCTTAAGGTTTAATCTTGTCCTGTTATAATATATTAAAGGTATAAGACAACAAAGTAGTCAATGGAGTGTTTTTTTAAGTTTGTGGTTGTGTAAAATCACTAACAACTAGGTTTGTGTGCACGTCAGATATTGTCTTTTAAAAATATTAAATTTCAACACCTCTCTATATAACCAATACGTTCTTCAATTCTCCAAACACACCAACTCCCCTAAAAAAGAAAATAGAATAGTATTATGTCTTACGAAAACTCAAACGGCATTGATCAATGGGAGACAAGTTCACCGCTAGTCCCTGATTTCTCTCCAAGTGAGTTAACCGATGGGTTTATTAGGCCTTCTCCCCTGATGGATATTGCACCAGAAAACTACTCCGACACGGTTTTACGTAAGTGTGGAATGCCCGCATTATATTACGTTCGTGTTAGACTACAATAGGTATTTCTGTTCTCTTCGTTGTCATTTTGAGGATTATCATATGCAAGAGTATCCACTAAGGGAATGTGACTTCTTCCGTTGGATTCCTGAACAAGATAATCTTCCGGACCAAACACTACTCCAAAGACGGATCCATCAACTTCAAACAGACGTGGTAAAGGACCACCATTAGAGTAAGTTAAACTTTAGTGGATGGTTGTGCGGGTCTATGTTTAAGTCTCAATATTAGTTTGTTGTTCATATGTTGTTTTTCCATTTCCGTTTAGGTTAATGCGACTTTAAGTCTTACATTTAGAGATTGTTGTTGTAATGTTGTTTCTTCATTTAGGTCCACTTATAAGTTGAAGTCTCAACTTAAGTGTGTTGTTTAATGTTGAAGTGTTGTTTACGGTTTCATGTTAGTGTTTGCGATTGTTATCCTTAGCTAAGATATAATCAGATTAAACCAATAAAAACCACATGATACCACATAGTAAATATACCTATATATTAACATTACTAGATAAAGTCAACCATTACATATAATAAGGGCCATTCCAACAAGATCCAACATAACTAGTTGACTAACCGTCAAAATATTACATTAAACATAGTTCTCAATACAAATGTAAATATAAATTTTGATACATAACAATTTAAAACAAGTTCTTCATCATTAGTTACGTCGTCGTTGACTATCACAAGTGTCCGTCCGATGTCCTATAGCCTGCATTTGATGAAATGTTTGTTATTTAACTACTACGTTAGCTATCAAAACAATTACATATAATATACTTACTTGCATTTATTACAGTGGTTAGGACTCTGGTGTATTTTTGTTGAGGCACATTACGTTGAGGATCATTCACGTGTACATAAGAATGATGAGATCCGCTAGGCTATTCCTCCTCATAAGGAGTTGAATTACAATGGTCCTTGACCCGTCCAATCGCTTCAATTATTGTATCTATGACAAATCGAAATCCAGTGTCTGTTTGTTTTGCATACATAACCAACTCGCTAAACTTTGAGTTCATGAACCCAACCCTACTAATTTCTACATCTTTGGTTGTGTACTGCAATAAATTATCCTTACGATGCTCTACGCTACTACCTGGAGTCCACCTATACAAAACTAGTGATTGTGGAAACTCTAGTGATTTGTTCTTTTTTCATAACAAAAAAATATGCCCACAAGGGATTCCATGATATTGAAATCTCAAGCAGTCACACAAGATATCGATGTAAGGTAGCCTTCGAAATGTGACAGTACGGAACAAGTTCGGTGCATAATCGTCACCAATAAGGTATGTCCTTAAGCCGAAGAAATATTGCACGTTGGTTTGATATAGCCATGCTTCCCTAGCCATCTGCCTACGGATCTTAAAGAATAAAGCTCTAGTGAAGAGATGTGATGCGTGTAACTCGACATCTGACAGTTCTGTAGTCACGACTACCCTAATATGGTTTGTCTTGTGCTCCTGGTATATTACTTTCATCCTGATGTTTTCAAGCCCTCTATCATAGTCTTTAAAAATGATAAAAGTGTCTTATCATTTCCCAAATACCGGTATAGTGTTGGCATTTATTCCCTCGCGGCGTTGCGTACTCTTCACTAAACCAAAAAAATGACCCCGTAAATAGGCCTCTGCCCATAATTCTCTACGATCAAAAGTTTTTCGAATCCACTCCTTTCCTTCAAACCCGTAGCTTTGCACCATCCGAATACAAGCATAATCGAATTCTTGTTCTGTGCAATCCAAGGACACATAGTAAAAAATGGAACTGAAATCCCTTATAGTTATGTTTGTGGAGGCATTACGGCTGAGATGCCACTTACACAATCGATGCCGTGTTTAAGGGAAAACAAGAAGAATTGTCGCACGCATCGACTTGTAGCCATAGTTGATCACTGAAGTAGGATGGACATTATTTGTGGCGATCATCAATTGTTCTCAAACCCATGTATAGCTTTCAGTGGTCTCGTTTTTTACCAAAGCCGCACCAAATATGCAAGTTTGCCGATAGGTTGTTCACACCGGCTAGAAAAATGAGAGAGAATATACAAGAGTTTGTCTTGTATGTTTCGTCGAATATCAATACCTTCCCAAATGATACCCACTCTTTCCTCGATCTTCCGTCTGCCCAGAATATCCTATCTAGTCTGTTCTCAGCGTCCACAGTGTGGGCAAAGTAGAAAGAACTATCTCTCGCAGATTTACAGTTCAAGTAATCCATTGCCGTGTTAGCGTCCCCACCACTAAATTTTGCAACACGTATCCTATCAAGTATGTTATACAAGTCCTTCTTAATAAACCCAACATTTTGATAACCGCCCACTTCAGACTTAAATATATCCATAATTTCTTTAGTGTTCACTCCTGAAGCACGCGATGAGAGGGCTTGATCAAGATGATAGACATTCACTTTTCTATGAGACCGTAAGTAGGGTACGCAACACTGTGGAACCAGTGCGTGACTATGACCAAGTTCTATTTTAGTTACCTTGTAACATGATAATTGAGGATTCCATAGTATTCTGATAGATGCTAGACATTTACATCTAGTAACAGCCATGTGTTCTCTTTTCCTACCGTGCATCTGTGTATATATGATACTCCGTGTACCTTGACTTGAACACGGAAAATAACCTATATAAAAGAACTCCATCTTTCTTCCCCACACTCTTCCAAACGCTAAAACCTTTAGCCCTAGCGTAAACATTGTAAACCCCATATGCTTTGTTATCACTCTGAAAACTCAATTGCATGAAATCCTCAACAGTCAAATCTTGCATTGAATCGACTGTATCGTAAAGTCTATTCATCCTACCTATATATTATAAAAAAATCATTAGTTAAATTTAAATTTATAGAGTATGTTTATTACATATAATAATTAAATAAGATCCTTTTTTTGGTTTGTTATTCTACATGGCCTTATTATATTTTAAAAGTATAATAAAATAATTCATAAAATAATTTTAATTGTATAAATTATTTTCATACTTACATCATATTTTCGTATTTTTTATTCATTTTATGTTATACCTTAATTCTAAATTTGTATATTCTAATATATATAATACCATAATAAAATCTAAAATTATCAAATCTAGAAAATAAAAATTCATAATAATATAATTAATACCGAATAAATATTTCGGCCAAAACAAAAAAATAAATAAAAATTACGAATAAAACAAAAAAAGGCTTTCCTTCATTTTAGGGCTTCATTTATGGGTTTTATTTTTAGGATTCAGTTTCGGCTTCATTTTTGGGCTTCGGTTTTGGGTTTCGTTTTTTAGATTCTTTTTGGGGCTTCACTTTTGGGCTTCGATTTAGGGCTTTAGTTACGGGTTTCGGTATTGGGATTCTATTTTGCACAAATGGGATCCTAAGTTTTTGGGATTTTATTTTATTGTTCCCCTTTTCAATAATTTGAGGCCTATTATTTGGGGTCAATTCGTGTTTCTGGCAATTTCATGAATACTTTTTTTTTTAAAAATATATAATAAATATACAAAATATTTTTTCCGATTTACTTTATTTAAATATATAGCAAAGATTTCGCATTTAGACTACTATACATTTTAATTTTAGAAAAATTATTTAACTATATATATGTTCCTAAACAAATGTAATATTAAATTTTATACATATTCAAACCAAAAATAATAAATATTCATCAAAGTATTATCTTTATCCGACATTATAATACTACATTAACATTTAATAGAATTATTCCATAGTACTTGCCAAACATTATTGAATAAAAATAAAAAAAAACTAACCAATTCTTATGCTATGACCATGATATGCTCCCTGTATTAGCTTGCAAAGTGCATTGTGAAATATTGCACAATACGATCTTCTTTGTATAGAATGGTATAACCTAATGGTGGTTGAAAATACATTTAATACTTTAATTACTTTTGTATTCAAACACAACAACTATATCAAGTTATTTAATAAATAATTATATTTATTCAATGTATAACATTTCTTAAAAAAAATTATATTATGAATTATATCGTTTATATTTTTTTATTGATTATTAACAAAATTTATATACATATTTTTTCAAAATTAAAATATATATTTAATACACAAAGCATATGATTTTTATTTAATTTACTATCTATATTAAATACTATACCCATAATTCGTCCAATAAAAATAATAAAACCAACACTAAACTACTGAACCAATAACAAAAATTCACGTGGCAACTTTATGCAAAAATATATAATGCGAAATCTAATTATTTCAACATTTTTGTACTTTATTGACTAGCGACTAGAAATTTGACAAGTGTCTTTAGTGGTCCACAAGGGGCATTAATGACAATGTATTGATTGAGCCAAACTCTAATTAATGAAAATACGCCACCTGCCTTCATCCTATAACTTATATACGCCCTTGTCAATTTTTCACTATTCTAGCTGACACTTCATTCGGCCGCTTTCTTCCTTTATCGGATGGAAGAATTTTCCTGTTTGGAGAGGTAGAGAAAAGTGAAATAGAAATTTGGGTATTTATGGAATACTTATTTTATATATATATATATATATATATATATATATATATATATATATATATATATATATATATATATATATAAACACTTAAGGGTGTAATGGAGAGTGAAAAAAAGGTTTATAGAGTAAAATACTTTTAGTGACCTTTAGTAAGAAGAGTAGATTGGGTGGGGTGCTTTGGACCTGAGGAGGGGTCTTTAAGATCCTGTGGATAATTATTTCTTTTAAAAAAAACTATAGATGCCTTAAGTAAGTACATAGAGGAGATCATTCAAAACTCAAAAAAAAATTAAGGGCAATGTATTAGCTTTTGAAAGTTTTTCGATTCCGTTTAGCATAGAAAAACCGAATCGAACCAAATTTTTTTGGTTTTTAAAAAACTTATACCAAACCTACCGATTTTTTTTTTGCTCGGATTTTCTGATTTTTGGGGTCGGCTTGATTTTTTGGTTTTGGTTTTGATTTTCTCAACCCTAATCTTTACGCAATAGTCTTGTATTAATTATCAAAATTAGAGACCGTTTGAATATATTGATTACATTTAAGGATAATTATGAATAACTTGGGGATTGAGATTACAACTTACGATTCATTTAACGATTGAAGTGTAATACACTACCAGCACACTTGAGGTATGCGTATTTAGATACTAATGACACTCTACCTGTTATTGTTTCAGCAAATTTAACAGGTCCTCAAATAGATAAATTGATGTGTGTGTTGAGAGCTAATAAAGAGGCAATTGGTTGGACTATTGCTGATATCAAAGGTATTAGTCCTTCCTATTACCAACACAAAATAATTCTGGATGATGAGAGTGCACACTCAGTGGAAGGTCAGAGGAGATTAATGTCAGCTATGAAAGAAGTGGTGAAGAAAGAAGTCATCAAGCTACTAGACGCAGGAATCATGTACCCCATAGCTAGTAGTGAGTGGGTAAGCCTAGTTCAATGTGTACCGAAGAAGGGTGGTATCAGTACCGTCCTAAATGATCAGAATGAAGCCATTCCCTCAAGGACCGTAGTTGGTTGTAGAGTATGTATGGATTATCATAAGTTGAACAAGGCTACGAGAAAATATCACTTCCCTCTTCCTTTCACAGATCAGATGTTAGATAAATTAGCTGGTAGGATGTATTATTGCTTTTTGGATGGATATTCAGGGTATAATCAAATTTATGCAGATCCAAAGGACCAATACAAAACCACATTTACATGTCCTTTTGGTACCTTTGCATATCGAAGGATTCCATTTGGATTATGTAATGCCCCTGCGAATTTTCAAAGATGTATGATGGCTATTTTCTAGGATATGATCGATAATTTCCTTGAAGTATTTATGGATGACTTTTCTGTGTTTGGTGATAACTTTGATGGGTATTTGCAGAACTTGGAGAAGGTATTAATTCGATGCAAGGAAACAGATTTGGTTTTGAATTGGGAAAAATGTCATTTCATGGTTTGTGAAGGTATAGTGTTGGGTCACAAGGTTTCAAGTTCAGGTTTAGAAGTTGATCGTGCCAAGATTGAGGTAATAAAGACTCTTACCCCTCCTATTTCTGTTAAAGGAGTAAGAAGCTTTCTAGGCCATGCTGTATTTTATCGCCGATTCATTAAAGATTTTTCAAAGATCGCGAAGCCTTTGTGTAACTTACTCGAAAAGGAAATCAAATTCCTTTTGATGAAGCTTGCATGAAGGCATTTCAGGAAATTAAAGAGAAACTTATTAGTGCACCTATTGTGTTACCTCCTGATTGGAAGGTCCCGTTTGAAGTTATGTGTGATGCTAGTGATTTAGCAATGGGCACTGTTTTGGGTCAAGATAAGGTATTTCATTCAATCTACTACGCAAGTAAGACCTTTACTAGTGCTCAGATTAATTACAAGGTGACTGAAAAGGAACTTTTAGCTGTTGTTTATGCTTTTGACAAGTTTCGTTCCTACCTCCTTGGAGCGAAAGTTGTTGTATTTACTGATCATTCCGTTATTAAGTACCTTATGGAGAAGAAAGATGTCAAGCCCCGTTTAATTAGATAGGTTTTATTGCTAAAAGAGTTTGACTTAGAGATTCGAGATCGTAAAGGTTGTGATAATCAGGTTGGAGATCATCTATTGTGTCTTGAAGGGTCTGAGTTTAATAGTGGTCCTGAGTTAGTTCGAGAAGAATTTCCTAATGAGAGTTTATTTTCTATACATGATAATACTCCTTGGTATGCTGACATTGCAAATTTGATTGTGAGTGGTAACTTCCCTCAAGGAGCCACTTCACAAGAAAAGAAAAGATTGATAAGTCGTGCTAAACAATTCTTTTGGGAGGATCCTTTCCTCTACAAAGTATGTGGTGACCAAATGGTGAGAAGATGCATACCTGAGAGTGAGATTTATTCAGTAGTTGTAGGTTGTCACAATTCACCTTATGGAGGACATTTCAAAGGCGACCGAACAGCTGCTAAGGTATTACAATATGGTTTTTATTGGTCTACGTTACATAAAGATTGTCATGAGTATGTTAAGAAGTGTCACAGATACCAGTTTACTGGTAATATATCCAAGAGGGATGAGATGACACGTAATAATGTTCTTGAAGTAGAAATATTCGATGTTTGGGGTATTGATTTCATGGGTCCCTTTGTACCATCCAATGAAATCAATACATCCTTTTAGTTGTTGATTACGTGTCTAAATGGGTAGAAGCTATACCTCTACCAACTAATGATTCCCGAGTAGTGATTAAGTTTTTGAAATATCATATCTTCACTAGACATGGTACACCTAGAGTTATTATCAGTGATGGAGGTTCTCATTTTGTGAACAAATATTTGATGACAGATCTAGAGAAGTATGGGGTAAGACATCGTATAACTACTGATTATCATCAACAAGCCAATGGTCAAGCCGAGGTCTCTAATCGAGAGGTCAAATCTGTCCTAGAAAAGACTGTTAGTACTACAAGAAAAGATTGGTCAATGAAGTTAGATGATGCTTTATGGGCTTATCGTACTACGTTCAAAACTCCAATTGGTGCATCTTCGTATCGTATGGTTTATGGTAAGGCTTGTCACTTACCTCTTGAATTAGAATTGGGTGCATATTGGGCTATAGCGAAGTTGAATTTAGATCCTAACTTGGTTGGTGAGAAGCGTATGATGAAGCTAAATGAACTTGATGAGTTCCGATTACATTCTTATGAGAATGCTAAATTGTACAAGGAGAAAACTAAGAAGTGGCATGATAATCGCATTCGACCTAAAAGGTTTGAAGTTGGACAATGGGTCCTTAAATGTAACTCCAAGTTCAGCAATTATCCGGGTAAGTTGAGATCGAAATGGTCTGGTCCATACGTAGTAACAAAAGTCACGCCTCATGGAGCTATAGAGATTGAACATCCAATCGAGCACCACACCTTTATGGTGAAGGGTCATCGAATGAAACTTTACAATGGAGGCGAGGATACCAATTGCTCGGAAAATCCACATCCCGGAGAGGTCATGTACCACGTCGAAGCTCTCTAGAAGCGAGAGGTAACCCGTCGAGCTTAACGATGTTAAACGAAAGCCATTTCGTATGTATATTAGTTTATTTCAGTCAAAAGTATTTCCATTCCATAGTATAGATTAGCTAAGTGTTGTTTATTAGTGTATACTCTTGAAAATGAATGAGAAAGTTCTGGTTTTTTGATGATTACAGGTACTTAATCCATGAGTTTGGAGTTAACGGGTGTGAGACACAAGAGAAAGCGTGTTTTGGTCATAAGATTTACCACTCGCGCCGGCTAGCCGGTCAGCTGACCGGTATGCCGGTCAACGAGGGTCAAACATGAGACCATTACACGCACCTATACAGTGCGTCACCGATAAAAATCGCTCGTGCCACCGGCCAACCAGTCATCTGACCGGTATGCCGGCCTAGGGAAAACACGAGGGCTCGGGTTCATGACTCGGGTATTTTTCCGAGAGCGAGGATTTTTGAAAAAGAGCTCACCGGTATGGCGGTTATCTGACCGGTATGCCGGCCAAAGGAAGCGCAAGCTACTGTCTTCGAGGATTTTCCACGCAACTATTTGTTGCATCAAAAAAAAGAAAAAAAAATGCGAGGCCTCGGGTTCTTGACTCGGGTGTTTTGCCGAGAGGGTGTTGTTTTGAAAAGTCGTCCACCGTTATGCTGGTGCGGCTTCCGCCTCAAAACCCTAGTCTACATATTTACCTTATTTTCTTCTCTTAGACACAACTTCTCACGCAAGACACCACTATTGACGAATCTCCTATCATTATATACCTGAAATCCATTAACAAAACACCGAAATACATCAAATCTTTCCCTCTAAACCATTCCTAACACACAATCATCATCAAATACTTCCACCAAACACCAAAATCCTTATTTTTCCTTCATCATATCTTCAATCCTTATTTGAGTTTGAGAGTGCTAATGTATCTGGGAAGAGACGTAGGAAAGAAGTTGTTTATTCTGATGGGGTTAGTGATGATCAATACTTGAATGCTGTTGAATATGGAGACAATTCAAAGGTATCTGATAAAGGTAAAAGGAGTAATGAGGCTGAACGTGAACAAGCTGACTCAAGTATTGGATTAATTAGTGATGGAAATACTTCACAAGGAGAAGAGTTGAGGAGTGAAAGTATTGTTATAGCTAATGAGGTCACGACAAATGTCAATCCAAATTCAGAGACAAGTGAGTATCAAGGGGTTTCAGGTACTAATTTTGGTGATGGATTGTCTTGGAAGCCATACAAGAAGAGATGAACCAGCTTTGTGCATATCTAAAGAGATAGTGAGTGATATGCTTATTGGGTTGTAGAGGGGATTTTAATTTACTTTTTCTTTTTCTATTTTAATTTTAGCTTACAGTTGGTGGTTGAGATAACCCGGATGATTGGAAAAAACTTGAGTGTGGTAGTAAGTGAGTGCGTAATGGGCCTGGCTACCTGGATTTGCTTGGATGTTATGTCAAATATAAGTTATGTGTGGAAATGAATGTTTAGATAAATTATTATATCGTTGTGTTTTATGAGCTCCTTGTTGTCTTATACATTTAATTACATGCACGTTATCAATGGAAATCCTCATACTGGGTTTTCAAAAGCTATTTTGAAAATACAGTTTGATTTTGAGTTGTTAAAACAGAATCTTTAAAATAGTGCAACATCAGTGGGGGTTGTAAATTGGATTTCCAAAACATTTGACTCTTCAAAACTCGATTTTGAAAATTCAACTTTTTATTTATTATTAGTAAACTGAGTTTTGTTGGATTTGGTGAAGATTTTTTTTCTAAATATATAGAAATTTGTGTTTGTTGGATTTGTTGAGTAAATATATATATGTAATATAATATATACTAGATTTGGTGAAGAAAATAGAGATTGAGTCCACATTTGATTTAACATATATGTCTATTATGTCTGAAAGTTGTTTAAGGTCTTCAAATTTAACTTTTGGATACTCCATCGATAATGTTTATAAAAGATTATGCAACCCAAGCAGTATTAGCAAAAGTAACGCTTTGACTTGATATAACTTTTTTGATATCCTGTCAATGGGAGGCGTTAGTCTATTATAAGTAGGATCCTGCGAAGTGGTTGTACTGACAACTAAGACATCACTTTCGAAAAGTAATATTAGAAGACATAAGAGTTTGAGATGAAAATACAAGCACTTAAGAATTACATCGCTGCTTTTGCACAGTGACGGGAGCAAATGGAGGTTGATTTTAAAACTATTTACTCTCCCAACAGGATAAATCAAGATTATGATAAACTCACTTCACGAGAGTATCGTTCGTTTCGTTGTTCGATTTACATATGTGTTTGACTTTCCAATTTATAAACCGACAAAATCATCTTAGTAATACCTTGAATATGGTGCCAATAAGGGAACGAGTTTCAGCTTCAACGACAAATTTAAACATGATTCATTTTGCGAGACAATTTTGAGATATGTTTTTGATTTATGACCGCTATGGAAGCAATACACAAAGGTTCCCAGGAGTTAGGAAAAGAAGTATCACGTAACCCTACAATCTATTTTTAACTGTTGGAATTGATTTTGAATCAATTGTGTATCCTAATTGCGTGCAGTTTTTGTTGAGAGGATGAAATATCTTCCCTAAATAATTCACATCTCATCTTATTTGTCCTTGTGATAATTATATTAGGATTCCATATCACCTTATTAAATAGGCATCAAATTTTGCCTTTTTAGATATTCCATAAGGTACGCATAATGTAAGTTGTTAGAATTTTGAGATCCCAACCATTTTTAGCAAAACCCTGTGTAATACTAACAATTCAAACATTAATCTTGATGTATTGGTTAGGATCTACCAATATACCTTTCTATAGGGTGATATGATGTACCTATAAGTATCATATAATATGTTGGTAGTAGGACCTTCCTATAGATGATCCAACACACGGTTAGGTTTAGCATAGTTTATTTACAATGTGAATTACCTAAGTCCAGGTCTGAATAAGTGCAAGATAACTTATTCACTCATAGACAATATTTTCAATACCTAGAACAAAACCTTCTTATGGTCCAACTTACTCATCATAAATGAATTACTCTCTAATTTAAATTTTAACTATATGTTGACTAAGTTTGACTAAAATTACGAATTAAAGATTATTATAATTTCAGGTTCCATTAGATCTACACCAAATTATATTATTAGGAAAAGTAATGATATATACCACCTAAATCCATACCATATATTATATTATGTATATCGTGTCATGATTTGCGTGGAATAAATCGTCAATCATATTAAAACAAATAAATTGACAATTTACTTCCACTCAAATCACGTCAATATCATGGGTATATTATTACTTTGTTGGCAATTAGATATAATTTTAAATAATTTCAAGTAGAATATATATTTAGAAGGAATTTAAATATTGTAAAGATTACTTATGGTAATATGCAATTCAATGTTAAACAAATTGTAAGATGTAATTTTAATCCACAAATAATTCATAATTATCTTTAAAAGTAATTAATATATTCAAATGGTCCCAAATTTGAATCTTACATTAAAATCCATAATTTTAATTACTTTTTACCCTCGTTTGTTTTTTATTTTCCTATATATAATAAACTATATGTTCTCTCTCTATTCTTTCATTTTTCCCGTAACCCTACAATCTAAAATCAGAAATCCTCTCACCTCTCTCCTCCCTCCTCCGTCCGCCCTCCTTCCTCCACCACATGGGTTTTTCCGTCCAGCTCCTCCAACAAGCACCACCACCACCATTCTCCAGCTCCTCCAACAAGCACCACCACCACGTTGTTTTTTCCATCCAGCCTGCTGCAGATCTGTTCCAGGTCCGAGATCCGATGCTGCGGAAGCCACCACCTGCTGCTGCACAGTTCCGGCGAAGAAGGACACTGCAACTCCGGTGGTCACGAACAGGCTTGGAAAGCTGCAATGGAGATTCACGATAGGTGATGGTGTTGGTGAGAAGAGGGAGCCATGGAGGACGATAGGTGATGGTGTTGGTGGTGTGGCCAGATGACGGCGGAGCTTCACAACTGCCACATTGCGAACCAGCTTCTCCAGCTCCGGCGAAGGAAGCTCGAACCTGTGTAGATGAAAAAGAAGAAGGACATCAGCGATTCTGAGATGCTGCAGCGGCTGTCTTCTCCGAAGCTGCGGTGGTGCTCCGATGTTGTGGACAGCGGCTGTATTCTTCTTCTTCTCGGTGGTGCTCCGATGCTGCGGTGGTGGTGCAGTACTTTGATGCTTTGTTTTCTTGATGTGGTTCTTCTTCTTCTTGTTGCTTCGCCGGAGCACAAATGAAGACTGCTGGATGATTTCGTTGTTTTTTTTTCTTTTTTTCAGATCTAGATCTGGTTTGACCAGATCTGGTAAAACAAAAGAGTAGCTAGGTTGATTTTATTATTTTTTATTGTATATTGATTTGTAATTTATTTAAAAATATACAATAAAGATTTAAAGATGAATAAAGTTTTTTTTTGACTATTTATGCTTTGATTTTTAATAATACTTATCAAATTGACTGAGTACTCATCAAATTTACGGAGTACTCATCACATTTATCAGAGTACTCATCAAAATATATAGAGTACTCATCGAAATTATCCGGAGTACTCATCAAAATATATAGAGTACTCATCCAATTTATAGAGTACTCCAAAATTTTTCCGATACTCATCAAATTTAGCCAATACTTTATGTTTTTTCCGGTTACCGGTGACTAGTGGTCGGAGGTCGGGGTTGGTGGTACGTGGTCGAAGGTCAAAGGTAGGTGGGTAGTGGTAGGTAGTGGAGAGAGAAACAGTGACATCACACCTTTTTTGTCTTTTAGTGTTAGTTGGGTAGGAAAGACAATTGTCGAAACAGAAGTCTCTAATAAGAAAAAGTTTCTGGACCATACTCTACAGAGAAGAAAGATGGTCTCAAATATAATTCACCCTCGTTATTATTAAAAGTGTCCACGTGCAATACATAAATTTTTTCTTTTTAGTCAAAGACATTAATGTATATTTGACTAGAAAAATAAAAAGGCATTAATGTACATTAGTCTTTTTTATTTTTGGTCAAGCACAAAAGCACAATATTAGTTCATATATGTATAAATGAAAACGGGGGGTTTAGAACCGCAGAAACAGAGTTCATTAGAGATCAAAATAGTAAGATATTTTAAAGAAAAAGAAAAATTAGAGATAAAAAAAAGAAAGAGAGACAAAGCCACATCATAAGTTTTTAAATAACAGACTCATTTTCGCGCCCAACTGATTAGATTTAGCGGTTAGCATGGTGGCTCAGTTCGACAGCCAAAGCCACAGCCGATCCGCCGTTTGTGACGTCTCCGAGCTCGAGCTCGAGCTCGAGCTCGTACCGTCTGAAATTCAAAGACAGACGCGAGACGATGAAATTGAGAAGGCAAAGAGTATAATTTGCGCACTGAATTACCTGTCGCGTAATTTGCCGCTACCGGAGGACATTCTTAAATCAGTATCCAACATCGTCCAATCTAGCGATGATAACAATGAGGACTCCGATGCTGGATCCGATGTAGATCGTGTAGAGAATACTCCATCGACTGAAAAAGTAAGTTCTTTTGTTTGTTTTTTCATCAATTAATCTAACACATTATTTTTGTAACTGCTATCTCTTACTCGATTTAGGCCATTCATCTATTTATTAATTAATTTAACTTTAAAATTGTAAGTTATTTTTATCTTGTGTTCTGAGAAAAAAATGCGTGTATATAATATATGTGTGCGCTTGTGCGCGTGAACATTTTTCATTACGTTTTAAAAAAAAAAATTGCTTTGTCGTAATGATCCTTCAGTTATTCATCTATTAATTTTGACATGTGGCTAAAAGTTGAAGGACATAATTAGGTTGAGTTGAACATTGGGGTTTGGGGGCATTCGAAATTTGTATTTGGGGTAATTTTAATATATATGTTACTTAGTGGGGGCTAAAAATCACCAAAGAACAAATATATACTCTTGGGAGGGTTAATATTTCTCCTGTGAAGACCACTATAATATGATGAATTTGCCAAATATTTATGCTATCCGTAAATTCCTATTTGGGTAACGTTGTTCATTTATTAAACACGGGTTTAATGGGAATGTGAGAGATGTATGGAATTTCTTGTCTTCATTTACAGTTACTTGGATTTTATGCACACACTAGATATATTATATGAATGTTTTATAGTCTATTAATTTTGACATGTTTTGTTATGATAATGCAGGATAATTCTAGATTTTCAAAATATGGTGATGTATTAACAGACTTTGACAATACAGTAGTGCAAAAACAAGCCAATGTAACATCAAGTCATGTATTAGCTAATCAAAGAGATCAACGATTTCAAAGCCACATTAATTATCGCTTAGCAGATCTCGAAGGTATTTCTTGTATAATAATGTTTTATGAAAATACATAATTTTGTTACTAAGTTTTTCTTATGTTGAACCAGAATTACCAGCTACTAGAGGAAAGGATCTTCAGACGAAATGCTTTCTTGAACTATACGGACTCAAGGTAATGAAAAATAATAACAGTAATTTCAGTAAAATGATAAATATAATCTTAAAATTGATTCTTGTGTGTTTACAGTTAAAAGCTTTACAACAAAAAGTTCGTTCAGAAGTGAGTTCAGAATATTGGCTTCGCAAATTATCAGCTAATCCTTCTGAACATTTGTTTGATTGGGGCATGTCAAGATTGCCTCGACCTGTTTATGGTATTTCAGATGCTTTTGCTGTACAAAACAATGACTCGCTTTATGCTGAGGTATAAATTGCTTTATTATTTTATGTAACTATGTTTATACTAAATTACTAATTTTGCTTAATTGGTACAGAGACTTTCTATATTAGAAGCGAAAGAAAAGAACAGAATTGAATTGAAACAAAAGAAGTTCTTTGCGGAAATAGTTAATGGAGCAAGAGAGCTTCAGTTACAAATACAAGCTTCTCAGAAACGGAGAAAACAAAGATACGATGGTGTTTTGGTAATTTATCTTATTTTATTTATTAAGTAAAATTAGTTTCTTTAATATATTTGTGTTTGTGTTATGTAGTCATGGCATGGTAGGCAAAGACAAAGGGCTTCAAGACAAGAAAAGTTAAGGTTTCAAGCATTAAAAACAGATGATCAAGAGGCTTATATGAAAATGGTTGAAGAAAGTAAAAACGAGCGTTTAAGAATGCTACTTAGTAAAACTAATGAGCTTTTATCTCGATTAGGAGCTGCTGTACAACGTCAAAAAGATTCTCATTTTGATGGTATTGAACCTTTGCCACCTGGCGAAGATTCTTCTCTCCCTACTGTTAAGTCTGATGATTTACTTCAAGGTCAACGTGAGTATAATTCCGCTGTACATTCGATTCAAGAAAAGGTAAATTTTTAATTACTTTAATTTTTTCTACTTTTAACTAGACAATTTAAGGGTTACCTTTATTTTATAGGTTACTGAGCAACCAGCTATGCTTCAAGGTGGAGAATTAAGACCTTACCAGATTGAAGGACTTCAATGGATGTTATCTTTATGTAATAATAATTTAAATGGAATTTTAGCTGATGAAATGGGATTAGGAAAAACAATTCAAACAATTTCATTAATTGCGTATTTAATGGAAAATAAAGGTGTAAATGGTCCATTCTTAATAGTTGCCCCTAAAGCTGTATTACCAAATTGGATGCATGAATTCTCAACATGGGCTCCTAGGTATTCTTTAAACCTTTATCTTTTCTCTTAATAAATGTCTTTATTTTAATCATTTATTATTTATATTTTCAGTATTGTGGCTGTTTTATATGATGGGCGTATAGAAGAAAGAAAAGCTTTAAGAGAAGAATATTCAGATATAGGAAAATTCAATGTATTCGTAACACATTATGACCTTATTATGAGAGATAAAGCTTTTCTGAAAAAAATTCAATGGTATTACATGATAGTTGATGAAGGACATAGACTTAAAAACCATGAATGTGCTTTAGCACAGACACTTATTAAAGGGTACGTGGTTTTAAATATCTTTTTTTACTCTTAACCTTCATGCTTTTAATTTTCTTTTAATTTATTTACGCAGTTATCAGATTCGTAAAAGACTTTTATTGACCGGTACGCCTATACAGAATACCTTACAAGAACTTTGGTCTTTACTCAATTTTCTCCTCCCAAATATTTTCAACTCAGTTGAAAATTTTGAGGAATGGTTTAATGCTCCGTTTGCGGATAAAAGTGACGTGGCACTTACAGATGAAGAGGAGCTATTAGTGATAAGGCGTTTACATCATGTAATATTTCATCTCTTATTCTTTTTTAAATGTTTGATTTATTCATTCTTTTATCTACTCTTTTAGGTTATTAGACCATTTATATTAAGAAGGAAAAAAGCTGAAGTTGAGAAATTTCTTCCTGGGAAAACTCAAGTTATGTTGAAATGTGACATGTCAGCGTGGCAGAAAGTTTATTACCATCAAGTTACTGGGAAAGGGAGAGTTGGATTAGATAATGGTAAATTCTTTCTTCGTATTTTATTTACTCAAATTGAATTTACAATTTAATCCTTACGAATTTTTCAGGAAGCGGGAGATCGAAGAGTTTACAAAATCTAACGATGCAGTTGAGAAAATGCTGTAATCATCCGTATTTATTTATTAACGAATATAATATTTGGAAAAAGGAAGAAATAGTGAGAGCTTCAGGGAAATTTGAACTTCTAGATCGTTTACTTCCAAAGCTTCGTAGAGCAGGTCATAGAGTTTTATTATTCTCGCAAATGACTCGTTTAATGGACATTCTTGAAGTGTATCTTCAACTTCATGACTTTAAATATCTTAGACTTGACGGGTCAACTAACACTGAAGAGCGAGGGTCTTTATTAAGACAATTTAACGATCCGGATTCACAGTACTTTATGTTTATGTTGAGTACACGTGCTGGAGGGCTAGGATTGAATCTACAAACAGCTGATACTGTGATTATATTTGATAGTGATTGGAATCCACAAATGGATCAACAAGCTGAAGATCGTGCACATAGAATTGGACAAACTAAAGAAGTTAGAGTTTTTGTATTAGTTAGTGTTGGATCTATTGAAGAAGTTATATTAGAACGTGCTAAACAGAAAATGGGTATTGATGCTAAAGTTATACAAGCTGGAATGTTTAATACTACCTCTACAGGTTTGTTATTTTTCTTTTCTTTTAATTGGTTTCCTTTTTTTTTTAATTATTTATATATTTGTTTAATGTAGCTCAAGATAGAAGGGTAATGTTGGAAGAAATAATGCGTAAAGGGACAAGTTCATTGGGACAAGATGTGCCGAGTGAACGAGAGATTAATCGTTTAGCAGCGCGTTCAGAAGAGGAGTTTTGGTTGTTTGAGAAAATGGATGAGGAAAGAAGACAAAAGGAGAAATTTAAATGTCGTTTAATGGAGGATTATGAGGTACCTGAGTGGGCCCATGTGCCAGCTGAAGGTAAAGATGATAAAGGGAAAGGATTTGAGTTTGAGAGTGCTAATGTATCTGGTAAGAGACGTAGGAAAGAAGTTGTTTATTCTGATAGGGTTAGTGATGATCAATACTTGAATGCTGTTGAATATCGAGACAATTCAAAGGCATCTAACAAAGTTAAAAGGAGTAATGAGGCTGAACGTGAACAACCTGACTCAAGTATTGGATTGGTTAGTGATGGAAATACTTCACAAGGAGAAGAGTTGAGGAGTGAAAGTATTGTTATAGCTAATGAAGTCGCGACAAGTGTCAATCCAAATCCAGAGACAAGTGAGTATCAAGGGGTTTCAGGTACTAATTTTGGTGATGGATTGTCTTGGAAGCCATACAAGAAGAGACGAACCAGCTTTGTGCATATCTAAGAGATAGTGACTGATATGCTATTGGTTTGTAGAGGGGATTTTAATTTACTTTTTTATTTTATTTTAATTTTAGCTTACAGTTGGTGGCTGAGACAGCCTGGATTGGAAAAAACTTGAGTGTGGTAGTATATGAGTGCCTAATGGGCCTGGTTACCTGGATTTGCTTGGATGTTATGTCAAATATAAGTTATTTGTGGAAATGAATGTTTAGATAAATTAATATCTTTGTGTTTTATGAGCTCTTTGCTATCTCGTACATTTAATTACATGCACGTTATCATGAAATCTTCATACTGGGTTTTCAAATGCTATTTTGAAAATACAGTTTGATTTTGAGTTGTTAAAACAGAATCTTTTAAATAATGCAACATCAGTGGGTTGTAAATTGGATTTTCAAAACATTTGACTCTTCAACTTTTTATTTTAATTAGTAAACCGAGTTTTGTTGGATTTGGTGAAGATTTTTTTTAAAAAATAAATAAATAGAAATTTGTGTATGTTGGATTTGTTGAGTGTATACATGTAATATAATATATATCAGATTTGGTGAAATAAATAGATATTAAGTCTAGAATTAATATAGATGATTATTATGTTGTTTAAGGTCTTCAAATTTAACTTATGGATACTCCATCGATAATGTTTATAAAAGATTAGAGATCATTGCTAACTAATCAGGTAAAACACCGACCATAAAATTATGCAACCCAAGCAGTCTGAGCAAAAGTAACGCTTTGACTCAATATAAGTTTTTTGATATCCTGTCAATGGGAGGTGTTAGTCTAGTATGAGTAGGATCCTGCGAAGTGGTTGTACTTGTACTGATAACTAAGACATCACTTTCGAAAGTAAAATTAGGAAACATAAGAGTTTGAGATGAATATACAAGCATTTAAGAATTAATAATTAAAGTAGCGTAGGCTAATGCCATGGTGTCAATGAGTCGCACTTTGCAAACATGCTATTATTCTTCCCCATCCTCATAATTGGAAGCATCTAACATCTCTCATATCAAAAATCTTAATCCCGTAACTAGGTTGGGACTAAATCTATAATATCATCTTCCCTTCAAATATTTTGTGAACCCAAAATTTATCCATTGGAGTGAATAAGATCACGTGAAAAAGATAAAAAGTCCGTCAAAATTCTCATAATTAGCTTGAATATTTTTGGTGATTGTTCGAGATTTCAATTAAATGTAGAAAAGTCTAATATTTTTTATATCGGTATTTCAAATGATGATATTAAAAATAGTTTGGCACCAATACTTTTGGAAAAAGGTGTTGTGCCGTTTCGTTATTTAGGTGTCCCTCTTGATTATTCTTTTTTACTTTCATGAGATTATAAACCTCTATTTAATAAATTAGAAGGATATGTGAGATCTTGCACTACTACATTCGCGCTGTTTACCCACGAAATATTAGCGACGACCCGTAATTCGCCGCTAAGTTTTTTAAAATTAGCGACGACAAAATCTTACCGGCGAAGAAATTGGCGTCGTGAATTAGCGACAAACGAATTCGTCGCTACTTAATTGATTTTCGCCGCTGATTGTCTTTTATTTATTTTTGAATTTTTTTAATCGCCGATCTGTCGTCGCTATATTTGCGACACGTATTGTTGTCGTTATTTTGTAGATTAGCGACGACACATCTTTGTTTAACGACAACCCGTATTTCGTCGCTAATTTAAAATCCTATTTAATGGAGACAGCAGGTTTTTAACACACAAAACACACAAAACACCCCAAAAAATCCTCAGATTTTCTCCCAAAAACACAACTAAATTCCTTATTTTTTATTTGTAATTGCTTCTCCACTTCATCTTGCATCATTCTAGGTTCAATAATCAAGGTGCGGCTCCATTAATATCAACTTTCATCACACAATTTAAGGTAATAATTGCATGAAATTCACCTTTTAATTTTTTTTATTCTAATTGTCGCTAATATATAATAAAAAATTTGATTGGTCAGCGTGGGCGGTCAACTTTCCCGCCCACGAAATTTAACGACGAAATCCCCAAATTTAGCGACAAGTGGTCGTCGCTAACCCTTGACACGCAAAGGTCGTTTGTACGTGGGGCGACACGTGTCTCCATTTAACGACGATATCTCCAAGTTAGCGACGACATACGTGTCATCGCTAATCTTTTTTTCTATAAAGCCTTAACCGAGCTCATTTCTGCCATACTAAACACCCAAAAGCTCCATTTCCGCCATAGCCAAGCAATTCCGAGGAGAAACAACACCAAATCCAACGCTAAGGTAATGATTCCAGTCCAAATACACATTCTAATCTCTACTTGTTTGATTTTTTCATTTTTAATTTCTAATATTTTTTCTTGTGTTTTTTTTTGTATGATTCCTTCTTCTTGGCATGGATTCATGGACGAAATCTACACCATTTCTACGTAACAAGTTCTAATTTCCAGATCAAACTTGCAATTTTTTTTTTTGGTTGAAAAAATTCATGAATGTTTGTATGATTTGATTAATTCCGAGATTTATGTATATATTTCTGGGATGTTTGGTATTTTTTTTATGTTAAAAAACAACATGTAATTGGACTTTGTTTAAAATTAGTGTTTTGATATGATTTTTGTATTTTTATTGTAATAGTTGGTGTGTTATTTTAATTTGATTGTGTTTTAAGATATAGGGACCTATTTGCAATATGTTTAATTTGTATGTTTATGGCCTAAAATGCAATTTTATTAAAAAAAAATGAACTTTTTTGCAATTTCATAAAAAAAATAGGACTAAAATGAAATTTCATAAAAAATATGACTAAAATGCAATTATATAAAAATTAGGACTAAAATGCAATTATATAGAAAATAGGACTAAAATGCAATTAAATAGAAAATAGGACTAAAATGCAATTTTAAAAAAATTAGGACTTATTTGGAATATAAAAAAAATAGGACAAAAATGCAATTTTTTTAAAAAAATTTGGACTTATTTGGAATTTTTAAAAAAAATAGGACAAAAATGCAATTTTTAAAAAATTTTGGACTTATTTGGAATTTAAAAAAAAATAGGACAAAAATGCAATTTTTAAAAAATTAGGACTTATTTGCAATTTTTAAAAAACTTGGACAAAAATGCAATTTTAAAAAAAGATGGACTTATTTGCAATTTTTAAATAATTAGGACAAAAATGCAATTTAAAAAAAATTTAGGACTTATTTGCAATTATTAAAAAAATAAGGACAAAAATACAATTTTAAAAAAATTAGGGTTAATTTGCATTTTTATAAAATTTGGACTTATGTGCAATTTTATGAAATTATAAAAGGACTAAAATATAACTAGTAAATGACTAACTAGTAAAAATTTTTTTAATTAATTTTATAACTATTTATTTTTTATTTGTAACAGAGTCAACCTGATATAAACAAGAAGAATCGAGAGCTGTAGACAGTTCCGAGCAAGCGGGGTCAAGGAACTGGTCCCAGACTCGGGAGGTGATTATTGAGGTATAAGTTTTAATAATTAAAATTTAATTTAGTATTTTATTTAATTTAATTTTGAACTAATTTATATTATTTATTCTATACTGTCCAGGGGAAGCTGTAGACGGTGACGAAAGAGCCGTTGACTTTTGTGGATGACGAGACCCAGGAGGAGATAGAGCTTCCTCCTTTAAGCGGCTATTTCGACCACCTATCGTACGATGCAGCTACAGATAGCTGGCGTGACCAGCGTTTGGAGAAAGCTAGTGTAAGTTTTTTTTTAAAATTGCTTTAAATTAATCATTTATTTTTAACTTTACTTTTTTATTAATCTAATTTATTTTTAAGTTGAAATCTAATTACAGGGTGTTATTCGGGAGAAGATGAAGAAGAAGGTTGTGCAGGCCGGAGCGGAGGGAGGTGAAGTTACCATCCAGGAGCAGATGGATGCTATGCTCGAGACTATCATGGAGGTCCTACACCCACCCAAGACTAAATACTGGGTGTCTACCATTGGTCCGGTCCGTAAACAATCTAGGACTCCTACACAGCCGGACAGGGAGAACGAGGAGCTGCTTAAGGCGATTCTGGCTGGGATGAACGAGTTTCGCGCGGCTCAAGGACTTGCACCTATACCGGATCCATCCTCCGCATCGACCGGGCCCACAGCTTCTTCTAGTCGGCCGAGTCAACCCCCGAGCATGGCAGACACTCTCTTCGAAGCGTTAAACAGCATGAGAATCGCCCAAGGACTTCAGCCGATTAGCAAACCCGGGCCCACTAGGGAAGAGAGACGAGATGAAGAGAGAAGATGAGGATAGAGGAGAAGATGAAGAAGAGCACCACTTTAGTGATGATTAAGTTATCTTTTTTTTTTTTAATTTGGTTGGTTTGTAATTTTAAGACTTTTAAGTTTATTCCGTATGTTTGACTTTCATTTTGACTTTGACTACGTTTGACTTTGGCTTCACGTTTAGTATTTCTATCAAATTATCGTATTTTTATTTATTTTTGGATTTTTATTTATTTGTAATTTTGCATTATATTTAAAATCGAAATAATAATAAAAACTAAAATTTAAATAAAAAAATAAAAAAATAATAATAATTATGAATAGCGAAGACAAATGGGTCGTCGCTAACATATACATTTAAAAAATAAATATTGATTTACGAAAACATTAAAAAAATTAAAAAAAAATAAAAAATAATAGCGATGACAAAACTGTCGCTAATATGTCGTGATTAGGTTATTTAAAAAAAAGAAAATTCATTTAATAAATTAGCGATTAAAAATAAAGGAAAACTAATTCATTAAATAGCGACGACGTGTCGTCGCTAATAGATCGTCGCTAACAGGTTAAATTCCCGACGCCAAGCCTCGTGGTTAAAAGTCTGAGAGATTAGGGACGAAATCACAATTATTCGTCGCTAATGGTCCAAATAGCGACGAAAGGATAGAGACGACAGGTTAGCGACGAAATGTCGTCGCTAACCCCAATTAGCGACGAATTGCGTGAATTTAGCGACGACCCGTGTCGTCGCGAAACCACGCGAATCCAATAGTGTTGGAAACTTTTTTCTCTTTCATCCACGGGAAGATTGGAATTAATTAGGTCGGTCCTCCAAGGTGTTATTTTATTTTGTTTACTATATTTCAAGTTCCAGTTTGTCTTCTAAATCGTGTTATTAGTATTTGTAGAAATCTTTATTGGGATAAAAAGCCACCTCAAATTTGTTGGAGTACAATTTGTGTACCGAAAGAAGAAGGGGGCTTGGGTTGAAAGATTTAGGAGCATGGAACAAAGCATTACTTTTAAAAATACTTTAGAATATTGTGGAAAAAAATACTCGCTTTGAATAAAGTGCATTCATGAAGAGTATTTTCATATTTGTGGTTTTTGGGAGTGGAACCCAAAAAACGGAGATTTCCTTCCCTTGAAATATGTTTGGGAATTTAAGGATATTATTTGTGAGTCATTAGGATCTGAAGGTCGAGAGTGCATCTTGGCTTTGTGGTTCTCCTCAGAAAATGCACACCAAATAACACATGAGATATCGAGTAAAATTTGTTATGTTTTATGCAAAAAACCTTATGATTTATTTCACCGGAAAACTTTTGTGAAACCTTGGGCTAATATTATTTGGGACTCATGTGTAACTTTAAACATGCAATTATTGTTTGGATGGCATTGATGGAGAGGCTTAAAACTAAAGATCACATGACTTATTTGGAGTTGGATCCACTTTGTGTTTTATGTGGTGAAGACTTTGAGTCAAACAAGCACCTCTTTTTCGATTGTGCTTATGCGAGGAGATATGGGATGAGACAAAGACTTGGCTAGGGATAAATAAGGAAATGAATACTGTTCTTATTACTTTGATCTGGCTCAAGAAACTTAAAGTTAGAGAGAATTGGAGAAGAAAGGCATGGAGAATTGTTTTAAAGCTACTGTATATTGTATTTGGAAGGCGAAAAATCACCTTGCTATGAGGGGTGATTTTACCTCTAGGGATACGGTTCCCAAGGAAGTAAAGTGGTGTATATTTTTCATTTTGTATTCCTTGTTCCCTCATCATTCCTTTTTGGATGATAGTGGGAGATTAGCTTGTACTAGTATGAGTTAGTTGTTTTAGCTTCTTAGTTGCTAACGTAAACTTTCGGGCCTAGGTAGGTAACTCTTACGTACAGTGTACAATTATTTTCTATTTATACAACCGTCTACCTAACCCAAAAAAATAAGATAACGTGACTTTATACGGAATAATGACCAATTAATTTTACCTAACTTATAATTTTTTTTGGAAGAGATAATTTCATAAAAGAAAAAATTCAACAAGAGTTACAAACGATGAAAACAAACAAAAGTAGAAATGAAAAATAGTTCAGACCTAGAAAGGGATACCAGATCAACCAACATCGCTGCTTTTGCACAGTGACGGGAGCAAATGGAGGTTGATTTTAAAACTATTTATCCTCCCAAGAGGATAAATCGAGATTATGTCGAACACAGTTCACGAGAGTATCGTTCTTTTCGTTGTTCGATTTACATATGTGTTTGACTTTCCAATTTAGAAATCGACAAAATCATCTATGGAGTTCACAAATATACGAAGAATACTCCACCTAGAATGAGACATCTTAGTAATACCTTGAATAATTTCTAGGTTATCTGAGTAAAATGAATTACTCTTAAAGTTTGAGGTGCTTACCAATTTGATGGTGCCAATATGGGAACGAGTTTCAGCTTCAACGACAAATTTAAAACATGATTCGTTTTGCGAGACAATTTTGAGATATGTTCTTGATTTCTGACCGCTATGGAAGCAATACACAAAGGTTCCCAGGAATTAGGAAAAGAAGTATCACGTAACCATGATATTTATTCGTTCTCTTTTTCTAACTGTTGGAATTGATTTTGAATCGATTGTGTATCCTAATTGCGTGCAGTTTTTGTTTGAGGATGAAATATCTTCCCTAAATAATTCACATCTCATCTTATTTGGCCTTGTTATAATTATATTAGGATTCCATATCACCTTATTAAATAGGCATCACATTTTGCCTTTTTAGATATTCCATAAGGTACACATAATGTAAGTTGTTAGAATTTTGATATCCTAACCATTTTTAGCAAAACCATGTATAATACTAACAATTCAAACATCAATCTTGATGTGTTGGTTAGGATCTACCAGTATACATTTCTATAGAGTGATATGATGTACCTATAAGTATCATATAATATGTTGGTAGTAGGACCTTCCTATAGATGATCCAACACACGGTTAGGTTTATCATAGTTTATTTACAATGTGAATTACCTAAGTTCAGGTCTGAACAGGTGCAAGATAACTTATTCACTCATAGACAATATTTTCAGTATCTAGAAAAAAAACTTACTATGGCCCAACTTACTCATCATAAATGAATTACTCTCCAATTTAACTTTTAACTATATGTTGACTAAGTTTGACTAAAATTACGAATTATAATATTATTATAATTCCAGATTCCATTAGATCTGGACCAAATTATATTATTAGGAAAAGTAATAATATATACCACCTAAATCCATACCATCCATTATATCATGCATATCGTGTCATGATTTGCGTGGAATAAATCGTCAATCAAATTAAAAAAATATATATTGACAATTTACTTCCACTCAAATCACATCAGTATCATGGGTTGTGTATATCATTACTTTGTTGACAATTATATATAATGTTAAATAATTTCAAGTAGAATATATATTTAGAAGGATTTTAAATATTGTAAATATTACTTATGGTAATTGCAATTCAATGTTAAAATAATTGCAAGATGTAATTTTAATTCACAAGTAATTCATAATTATCCTTAAAAGTAATTAATATTCAAATGGTCCCAAATTTTTTAATTAAAACTAGACTATTGCGTAAAAATTAGGGTTGAGCATAACAAAGCCGAAAACCGACTGATGTCTCCCTATTTGTTCTAAATATTAGCCCTCTGGATACATCATTTTAGGTGAATAATTGACTTATTAGCTAGACTTTTATGCATATTTCGTCATATTGCACTTTCTCCCCTTGGAATTAGACTATTTGCAATTTTAGAGCTTTTGCGCGTTAATTTGATTATTTTTAGTGCAAAGTTAGTATGTTCTTAAATTTCAATACAAGGTGGAGAAGTGAGAATTAGAGTCTTAGCTTTTTTTTAGTGTGTTAGGAAGTATTTGAGTCGAGTTTCTAATTTTAGAGTGCACTTTCCTATTTCTAGTCTTGAATTATTGATTTATTATTTTTTAAAAGCATATTTAATGTGAAGCTTTAAAAGATACATGGTAACTAATTAGAGACCAAGTCAAGTCAAAGAAGTAAAGTAAAGAGATTTACATAGAAATAAGAAGATTAAGGAAGGATATATGCAAAGAAGGAAAAGATAAAGCTGCCATATGAATCTTAAATTCCAGCCACGTTTCAAAGACGGGTCCATAACTTAAGATTGACTAGGAATTTGGGCGAATGGTCTGAACCTCTGGAAAGATCTTTCCGAGACAAGCGGTTTCGACTATTGGAACGCCTCAAACGGATAAGTATTGAGAGAGATATGACCAAAACAAATCAACAGTAGAATCTTACCTTTCCTAGATTTTAGGGTGACGAATTAAAGAGTTCTTAACTTGTCTTCCACTCCAAGTAAATTCGACCTAGGTCTCTCTAACACCTATAAATACACCCCTTAGCCTCCTCTTTTACACACACTTCATATAATTATCAAAGAGGCTTAAGGATTCAAGTCAGAGCAGGAAGGAAGAAAGCTAAGAGCTGGAGCAGTCATCTTCTCCAATTCAAAGCCATACCCAACCTCTTCATTAGGTTTTATTTATTTTCTTTCTGTAAAACATTATGTCTTTCAATTTATTTGTTTTAGTTTTATTTTCCGTTATGGGCTAAACTTCTTAAGTGCTTAAGAATCGCTATATGGGTTGAACCTTAATTTATTTAATTAATGCTTTCTGATTTGGGATTTTTATAATTTAATTCAAATTGAGTAATTTAGTATTGTTTATTATCGTAAGTTAATTTCACTATCATTGACGTCTCCAATCAAGGGTAGGTTTGAGTAATTAGGCTATTCACTTTGGTGGGGAAGTGATCATCTTGACGGGGGGTTTAATTACAGACATAGGTAATAAACGTAAGATAGAAATTATTGATCTTGACGGACTTAGTTAATCTTATAGCCAATTGGGTAGAGAACCTGATATTCGAAGGTGGATTATGATCGCCCTGGCGGGGTTTGTAACATCTGAGAGTAGCTCCTAAGTCCACCCTGACGGGGGTTAGGAGAATCTAGAATCCCGACTATTACTAGTTACTGATTTGTCCCTTAGAAGAAGCATTGATTAAGTTTATTTTGGTGAAACCCTAGCGTGACTCAAGTACTATTCTCTCGTCTTTTCGTCTCTTCATATTTACTTTCTTGCATTAGTTTTAATTTAGTTTAATATTTACTTTATTTGTACTTTAGTCCTTTAAACAAAAACCAAACAAAAATTTATCTCTTTACTTTTAGTTTTCATTCAAGCAACTATTTCCATTTATTGCATAACACTTTAGTATTACCTAATCCGTCCCTGAGATGGAAATCTCGTTTACCGGATATTACTTGGACGACCCGTACACTTGCGGTACGTGTCTTGCCTTTTTAGGTGTGTTTATTTAGAACACACTAAGAGACACCAAGTTTTTGGCGCCGCTGCCGGGGAAGGTAGCGTGTGACCACGGTGTTAGCCGTAAGTGTTTTAGTTGCTAGTTTTTAGTTTATCTTTATTTTTGTTTTCCAGTTTTACGCTATGGGTTGTTCTTTCTTTCTCAGGTTTACAGGTTTTAGTATATGCTTGGAGATATCGTGATTCTTGCAAATCCCGAAAACCTAGTTCGAGAAGCAAACAAAAGAAAGAGAGAAGCTAAAGGAAAAGAAAGGGAAGACGAAATGGCAAAGTTAGTTGAGAATCCCATGATTTAGTTGGATGAAAACGGTCTTCCAATAGTTCCACCAGTATTACCAGTTCCACCGGTAGGAGTCCAAATACCAATTCCTCTTGAAGATCAATAACAAATCAATAATAATGGTGGAGTACTTCAAGATAATGGACCAAAAATATTTCAACCGAACAACTATAAACCTTTTCGTATACCACCACTAGGACACCGTCCTCCCGCAATTCAAGGAATTTGACTCAGACCAGACGCGGGTATGATTAATCAGTTTACAACCGTTGGACAGTATAGTGGTGCAGCTCGTGAAGATCCTATTCGCGCTATGTACACGTTTATGCAAATTTGTGATGCATATGTCACCCCTGGAGTAACCCAAGAACAAATGTACTTTCATATGTTTCCATTCTTCCTCACCGGAGGAGCTAGTGAGTGGTATGATCAACAACCACACAACGCGATTGTGACTTGGGATCAACTTCAGACAGCCTTTTTCGACAGGTACTATCCTCAAAGTGTTCGACTTAGTGGGCAATTAGATATCGTTAGTTTTCGCCAAGAGCCAGGAGAAACTGTAGGTGTTGCATGGACTCGTTTTCAATCTTTATTGCGCAAGTGCCCATTGCATGGGTACTCTCTTGAATTACAGCTTGGGATATTTATCGAAGTTTAGGTGAAGCCGCGAAAGACAATATCGATACTATGTGCCAAGGTGGTCTCATGATGGTCACAACTGATCAAGCTCTGATTATCATGGACAGGATTGTGAAGAATGAAATGAGTCGGCAATCCTCGAAGTCATCGGTTAGAGCTTCTGAAAGAGGTACTTTGAATTTGGACACGGAAACTGCATTAAATGCTAAGATTGCCACACTTGAGAACAAGCTAAAACAGTTATCTATGTCGAATAAAGCTATGGTAAACGTTGTTAATGAACCAGAATTATGTTCTAGGTGTGGAGAAGATGATCATAGCTGGGAAGAATGTGCCAACAACCCGGAATCCGTGTATTTTGTTAATTAGCAAGGTACTATTTAGGTGGTCAAGGGTATGGAAACCTAAACAGAAATCATCCAGGATTTCAGTATTCAAATCCACATGGGGCAGCCAATCCTGGAACCTATCAACAAAGGTCTCAGGGGAACAATTACCAGTTTCGGACGCAAACCAATACCAAGGGCAACCTAGAGCCGATCAAGACGCTTATTCCGACACGTTAGCTCAAAAGGCGCTCAAGAAGGCGCAACTACCGCAAGTTAGTTAGCACTTACTTTAACGCAATACATATCCAATTCGGATAAGAGGTCAGAGAAAATTGAAAACCAGCTATCTCGATTCATAGATGATACCCACACGAGAGAAAACAAGATGGAAGAAAAATTGAACGCACATTCCGCTTCGTTAAAAATCTTAGAGACTCAAATATCGAATATCGCCAACAGTTTAAATGTTCGAGGCCAAGGCCAACTCCCGCGTGACAAAGAAATTACTAAACAAAGGGAGGATTGTAACGCGATCACTACCAGGAGCGGTAAAACTTTGCAACCACCAACCTTCCCGGTTATGAAAGAAAAAGAAGTTACTAGAAAAGAAAAGCCGTTAGAAGAGGTGGAAGAGAAATATGACGAACCTGAAATGGTAGAAGAGGAGAAGATTCTGGAAATTCCGAAAAAGAAAGATGCTACAGAAACCCGTCCTCCTCCACCTTTCCCTCCAGAGTTCAGAAGAAAGGGGATATGGTTGAATATCAAAGATTCTTGAATAGGGTGAGAGGCCTCAATATTAACATTCCGTTGTTAGAAGCCATCAAAGACATACCAAAATACGTGAAGTTTTTAAAGAGAGCCCTCACCATAAAAAGACCATATTGTGATAATGAAATGGTAGGATTACCTGAAGAGTGTAGTTCTGATGTCTCCTTAATTGTTCGTATTTTCGACCCTTAGGAGACATCATTTTTGGTGTTTATTTAATTAATTCGATAGACTTTTGGACTAAATATGCAATAATATGATTTTCCTCTTTTATTTCTAGCATTTTTTATTTATTAAGCTTTTGCGCGTAATATTGGTATTTTTAGTGAAGATTTTACAGGTTTTAGATGTTAGCTAGAAGAGGAATCCGAGGAGAAAGTCAAAGATCACAAAGATAGAGTCAAAACTTGAAAAGAAATCCCGAAGATATTATTTTTAGAGCTGAAAATCCATTTTCCAGGCCATAGATTGCTGATTTCGAGATGCTTAAGCGATGATTTAGCTGTTGACCTTTGAAGAGAAATCATTCCTTATCGAGTTACGGAACTTTAGCAACTGGAATGAGGTCAATCGGAGTTGTAACGCATCGGGAAAAGCCGTTTTAGTGATGGTGTATCAGCAGTTACGGGATTTTGGGCTTAGAAATTGGGCTTGGACATTTAATTAGTGTTTTATTATTAGGTCCAAGCCCTAATCCTTTTTTAACCTGATAAAAGGAGTTTTTGACCTCAGTATTTCTCACCTCTCATATTTTATTCAATTTACAAATCCTTAGAAGAGAGTGTCAAGACAATTCACATTCTACAAGATTAAACACCAGAGAGAAGTCAACGGAAGGAAGAAGAAGAAGCTACAAGAGCTGGAGAGGGTCTATATCTCCGTTCGTAGTCATTCCTATTCCGCAAATTAGGTTTTTCTTATCTTTAATTTTGTAATCAAATATGAATTCCTTTATTTTTAATTTCGTATTTTATTTTAATATGAGCTAAACAATTCATAGTGCTTGAGAACAAACAATGGGTGAATCCCAATCTTATTAATTAACGAATGTTGAATTTGGGTTTTTATTGAATTAAACTAAATTAGGGCTTTTACTCTTTTCAATAAATTGAGATTATTTTACTGTTTTTAGAGTAGCTAACTAAGAACAGGTGTTAGTATCTAGGCTATTCCAATTAGTGGCGATTGGATCATCCTGACGGAGGGTTTAGGTACAGAAATATTTATTCAATCTAGGATAGAAGTTAATGATTCTGACGAGCTTAGCTAATCCTAGGGCCAATGAGGTAATAAAACTTAATCATCCGACGGTGGATCATATTTACCCTGACGGGACTAGTGACACTTTAGGATCGCCTTATAGTCCACCCTGACGGGGGTATAAGGAAATTAGAATCCCGACCATTGTAATTGACTAATTTAGCCCTTAAACAACATAAGTTAAGAAATAGGATAGGGAGGATCCTTGCGTTCTCAAGTGCTACTTTCTCATACTTGTGTTTTACTTTTATTTACTTGCGTCTTAGTTAATTATTTGCATTTTCCATTTAGTCTTTCATTACTTAGAATAATAAAAACAAACAAACAATCATTATATCTTTTACTTGCTTTCATAAGTGCAACCAATCATTACTTGATAAGCATTGTAGTCAACCATCCCGTCCTTGGAACGAATCTGTTTTATCAACTATATTACTTGGGACAACCGTACACTTGCGGTTGTGGTTCGATTATTTATTGCATTATTTTTAGAACACACAAAGGACCACCAAGTTTTTGGCGCCGCTGCCGGGGACGGTAGCGTGTGACCACGGTGTTTATCCTTTAGTGATAGTTGCATTTATTTTTATTTTTTCAGTTTTACGCTTGTGTTTGTTTTGTTTTCTTTTACAGGTTCTTTATTCAGGTAATGATCAGGAGATTTTATTGAAAGATGTATAGAGGACATTACCCAGATCCCGATCCATATGACTATTGGGAAGACTCTTCGGGACAACAACAATGGGGTAGTAACTTCTACCAACAACCTTATCAATACCCGCAAGAGCAAGGATGGAACAATCAATGGATCGGGAATAATCAACAACAAACGCCATATCACTATCAACAAGAACAAGTATGGAACCACCATTGGGTTGAAAACATTCAACAGTATCCACCTCATCAAAATCAACAAGATACACTACTAGAGAAAGCCAATCGCCTACTCGAGGAATTTCAGGCAAGAGAACCAGAGCGTAAAGCAAGAGACGAGGAATTCAAAACCACCCATGCACTCATACAACAGAGCCTAGATGAAAGGGATGCCCGAAACAACTCTCTTAACTTAGCTGAAAGTGGTAGTAAGTCTTATGAAGGTCCCACTCCCTCGAGGGATGGAACAGATCAATTGGAAGAAGTTGTTGAGGAGGAGGTGTTGAACGAAGGTGAGAATCTTGTTAGCATAGTGGAAGAAGGAGTAGCAACGCAAACCCTAGAAGTGAACACAGAGATTGCTATTCCTAAGGTGTATACACATGATCAAGATATAGAGCGCAAACAAGAAGAGGTGGTGATCGAGGTTATAGAAAATCCAAATAAAGAATATTATGAGGTAATAGTGGAAGATTGGGTCGAAAGCGAAGATGAATATGAAATGGTTGGAGAATCAATTGAAGAATTAAAGGTTAAAGATAAAATAGAAATTGAATATCCGCCACAAAAAGTTCACCAATCACCATCTCTACCACGAATCATTATTAAAGAAGAAAAATCAGAACCACCTCGACTACCACAAATGATCAATATGTGTTATACAAGCAAGGTGCCACACCGCGAGAGCAAAAAGGCAAAGAGAAGCACCTACCCACCACATTTTAAAGATGAATCTGAGATTGAAACAAGGAATAAAAATAAGCTTATACCGTTGAGAACGGTTATCTACTCCAATGTGGTGGAAAATGAGTTTCGTCATGAAAGTAAGAAGGCGAAACGAAGTACTTACCCACCTCCTTTTAGAGATCGATTGAATAATATTCAAAGGGGGGAGGTTCTTAAGCTTTTACATCAAGGAAGAGGTGAGTTTAAGCGGAGGAACACCGCAAGGGCCTCAATACCATCTCCATGGAAGGTAACGCGTCGAACTTAAAGACGTAATAAACAAAAGTGCTTCTTGGGAGACAACCCATGTTTTAAATTGCTTTCATGTCTTTTAAATTCTTAGTGTAAATTAGAGTAATGGTTCTTTATTTAGTGTTTATTTTTAAGAAATGAGGAAGGGTAGTTGTTTTTGATGATTGCAGGGGTAAAAGGGTCATGAGTTTGGGGTCAAAACGATGAGAAAACGAAAAATTATGGAGTCAACAGCAGGTTTGACCGGCTAGCCGGCGGATACGCCGGCATACCGGCCAAAAACGCTGAAGACCCCCAAACTCTCTGACCACTGCGTCAGCGATGACGCAGCATTGCTGCGTCACCATTCGCGCCAGCGAGAAATCCACCGGCATGCCGGCGAATCCGCCGGCTAGCCGGCCAACTGGAGGAAGAGTTTCTGGTCCTTGCGTCAGCGACGACGCAAGGTTGCTGCGTCTTGAAATGCGCCATCGACATTTCGTCGGCATGCCGGCGTATCCGCCGGCTAGCCGGCCGAAGAAGCTGGACTTTCTGATCACTGCGTCAGCGACGACGCAAGAAGGCTGCGTCAGAGGTTAAAAAAAAAAAAAAAAGAGTACAAAATTTATTTTTCGCCGACACAGTGACCGGCATGCCGGTCAACCGCCGGCTAGCCGGTCAACTGCTGTGATCGGCGGTTTTAAGGGTTCAAACCCTATAACTTTTTACCCTCTTTCCCAAGCCTACCGTTTGTTACGAATCATAGCCTCCAACTACTCCTAATATCATCATCAAAACAACATCATACCACCAATCCTTCCCTCTAAACATCATCCAAGATCACAATCAAACCATTAAACTTCCAACATACCAAAGATTCACACTTTAATCCGAAGTTTTCTTTCACCAAAGCTAAAGTTTATCCATTAAACCTTTCCCAAACCTTGAAATATCCATGACCCAGCTCTAAACAATCCATAATTCAAACCCAAACCTTCAAGAACACTACAATCACAATTTTATCCAAAACTTTTGAGGGTCTTGAAGCTTTGAGTTTGGGGTCATCGGAGATGACCATAAAGGTTAGGAAAGGTACGAAGAACATGGTAACGAAAGAAAATTGGGTATTGAGGAAGATTTTCATAGAAGAGATGATGCTTAGAGGGCAAGTAATAAATGAAAACGTGAGAAATTTGAAGAAGTTCGAGGATGAAGAGCACTTTAAAAGCAACCATTGATGAAGAATTCAAAACCTCAACTTGAACGCAACACCGACACCAGCCTCGCGCTGGTTAAGATACGTTTTCTTTCCCTTCCCATTTAGTGTAAATTATTTTATTGCTTTGAGTCTTTTCGAGTCGTGGGGACACGACTCATTTTTGAGTTTGGGGTGGGGTTCGTTGCCTCATCCCAGTTTTTATGTGTTTAGTTGTTTAAATTGCTTTCAATAAAATAATTTTCGGAGTTGCGTTTGACTATAGAAGATTTTAAATGTCCCTTTAAGCATACTTTTGATGAATCAATGATAGTAAATAGTGGACTTTAGGAATTGATATAGAACGCACTTACAATTGCATGCGAACATAGGTAATTAATAGGAAAAATTAATGAACAATGCAAATGAAGTAAGCTTGTACTTAAGGAATATGTTTGGTGTGTAGAACGTGAAATCCTAATTAGTAGAGAACCCACCTAGATATGAACTAAAGACAAGCTATGTACTTAGGAAAATGATAGGGGCAGTTCTTTGTTAGCCATTTGAATCCTTTTAGCTTGCTATCCCTTATTATAATTTTATCCGTCTTAGCCCAATTTTGAGCCTTAAGCCTTTTCTTTTGTAGCCACGATATAAGCCCATTATCCTTTAGATTATTAGGCATGACCAAATGACCCGCACTTGAATCACAACCCTGAGACTTGTCTCGAGCTTGAGTTTGGGGTGGTGGGACCACATTTGGGAAGATAAATTGGGAAGGGATTATATGTGTTTGTATTGAGGCACAAAAATGTAGATGATATTATTGTTTGTAACCCTTTGCCGAGATTTGAAAAAGAAAAAGAAAAAGAAAAGAAAAATATTTATAAGAGACATGACCTTTCACATCAAAATGATGGTCATGGGTATCTTGTACAAAAAAAAAAGAGAAAAGAAATGAAAAAGAAAATAAAAAGAAAGAAAGAATAAATAAATCGGCAAAGTGGAATATTTTTGGAAATCATCTTAGTTGTATTTGGGTTGACATTGGGGACGCAACATTAGCGCGTCAAATGGGTGAGTGAGAACATTTTTTAGCGTAAACTCAAGCTCGAGGACATTGTTGATGGTAAGTGAGGAGAGAGCCAAAAGCTCACTTCAAATTTACCAAATATACATCCATACCGTCCTTAAGCCATCATTAATACCATAAAGACCTCGTGATTCCTAAGTGCATAGTGAATTTATGATTCTGTTGATAGGGAACACACTAGGTGGAGCGTTCAAAGCGAGTTAGGATTAATGACCACCCTATAGCCATCATACAGAGATGAGTACAAGTGTAACCTTCAAGCATTGCGACTTTAATTTTATGATTGAGATTATTTATGTTTGATGTTGCATGATTAGTGTATGTATATGTTAGTTCTTAATGTTTTCTATATGAGATTTATCTTTAGCATTGCTTTAGGGTTTATTTGCTAGCTTCTATTTTCTCTTGCATCTACTTCACTCCCCTTGTTTTGTTTTGCTTTGTCGGGACGACAAAGGTTTGAGTTGGGGGTCTTGATGTCTCCTTAATTGTTCGTATTTTCGACCCTTAGGAGACATCATTTTTTGTGTTTATTTAATTAATTCGATAGACTTTTGGACTAAATATGCAATAATATGATTTTCCTCTTTTATTTCTAGCATTTTTGATTTATTAAGCTTTTGCGCGTAATATTGGTATTTTTAGTGAAGATTTTACAGGTTTTAGATGTTAGCTAGAAGGGGAATCCGAGGAGAAAGTCAAAGATCACAAAGATAGAGTCAAAACTTGAAAAGAAATCCCGAAGATATTATTTTTAGAGCTGAAAATCCATTTTCCAGGCCATAGATTGCTGATTTCGAGATGCTTAAGCGATGATTTAGCTGTTGACCTTTGAAGAGAAATCATTCCTTATCGAGTTACGGAACTTTAGCAACTGGAATGAGGTCAATCGGAGTTGTAACGCATCGGGAAAAGCCGTTTTAGTGATGGTGTATCAGCAGTTACGGGATTTTGGGCTTAGAAATTGGGCTTGGACATTTAATTAGTGTTTTATTATTAGGTCCAAGCCCTAATCCTTTTTTAACCTGATAAAAGGAGTTTTTGACCTCAGTATTTCTCACCTCTCATATTTTATTCAATTTACAAATCCTTAGAAGAGAGTGTCAAGACAATTCACATTCTACAAGATTAAACACCAGAGAGAAGTCAACGGAAGGAAGAAGAAGAAGCTACAAGAGCTGGAGAGGGTCTATATCTCCGTTCGTAGTCATTCCTATTCCGGAAATTAGGTTTTTCTTATCTTTAATTTTGTAATCAAATATGAATTCCTTTATTTTTAATTTCGTATTTTATTTTAATATGAGCTAAACAATTCATAGTGCTTGAGAACAAACAATGGGTGAATCCCAATCTTATTAATTAACGAATGTTGAATTTGGGTTTTTATTGAATTAAACTAAATTAGGGCTTTTACTCTTTTCAATAAATTGAGATTATTTTACTGTTTTTAGAGTAGCTAACTAAGAACAGGTGTTAGTATCTAGGCTATTCCAATTAGTGGCGATTGGATCATCCTGACGGAGGGTTTAGGTACAGAAATATTTATTCAATCTAGGATAGAAGTTAATGATTCTGACGAGCTTAGCTAATCCTAGGGCCAATGAGGTAATAAAACTTAATCATCCGACGGTGGATCATATTTACCCTGACGGGACTAGTGACACTTTAGGATCGCCTTATAGTCCACCCTGACGGGGGTATAAGGAAATTAGAATCCCGACCATTGTAATTGACTAATTTAGCCCTTAAACAACATAAGTTAAGAAATAGGATAGGGAGGATCCTTGCGTTCTCAAGTGCTACTTTCTCATACTTGCGTTTTACTTTTATTTACTTGCGTCTTAGTTAATTATTTGCATTTTCCATTTAGTCTTTCATTACTTAGAATAATAAAAACAAACAAACAATCATTATATCTTTTACTTGCTTTCATAAGTGCAACCAATCATTACTTGATAAGCATTGTAGTCAACCATCCCGTCCTTGGAACGAATCTGTTTTATCAACTATATTACTTGGGACAACCGTACACTTGCGGTTGTGGTTCGATTATTTATTGCATTATTTTTAGAACACACAAAGGACCACCAAGTTCCATCTGCCAAAGTAAGTTGCCACTGAAGCTACTTGATCCTGGAAGTTTTACGCTTCCAATCTCGATTGGTAGTGAGTGGAAGGGGAAAGCTTTATGAGATTTAGGCGCGAGTATTAATCTCATGTCCAAATCAATTTTTGATATGCTAAAAATTGGTGATATGAGACCTACCTCTATGGTCCTACAAATGGCAGATGGATCCCTCGTGCATCCTGAGGGACGAATCGAAGATGTCCTCGTCAAGGCAGGTACTTTAGTTTTTCCCGTTGATTTGGATTCTTGAATACGAAGCGGATAGGAATGTCCCCATCATCTTGGGACAACCATTCCTAGCCACGAGGCGTACTTTAATTGATGTAGAAAATGGAAAATTAACTATGAATATACAAGACGAGGAGGTCAAATTCAATGTATTTCGAGCCATGAAATTCCCAGATGTTCCCGGAGATTGTTTCCGAATAGATATAGCAGAACACGCCACACAAGAGGTATTTGATTGTTTTAATTATGATGACATCTTGCAGCCTGCGTTAACATTAGATTTACCGGAGATGATGGAAGAGCTTGCCGAAACAGTGGCAGCTCTTAACTCTGAGAATCCAAAGTATAGGCGTCTAGCCTACGAACCATTACGTGATGCAGGGGAGATTGAGCCTCCAAAGAAACCATCTATTGAATCTCCCCCGAAGCTAGAAGAGAAACCACTCCCGTCCCACTTGAGGTATGCATATTTAGGTGCTAATGATACTCTACATGTTATTGTTTCAGCTACTTTAACAGGTACTCAAGAAGACAAACTGTTGTGTGTACTAAGATCCAATAAAGAGGCGATAGGTTGGACTATTGCTGACATCAAAGGTATTAGCCCTTCCTATTGCCAGCACAAGATCATTCTGGAAGACAAGAGTACACGTTCAGTTGAAGGACAGAGAAGATTGATGCCCGCGATGAAGGAAGTAGTGAAGAAGGAAGTGATCAAGTTGCTAGATGCGGGGATCATCTACCCCATAGCTAGTAGTGATTGGGTGAGTCCAGTTCAATACGTACCAAAGAAGGGTGGTATCACTACCATCATGAATGACAAGAATGAAGCCATACCCTCGAGGACCGTTGTTGGTTGGAGAGTTTGTATGGACTATCGTAAGTTGAACAAAGCTACTAGAAAATACCATTTTCCACTCCCTTTCATTGATCAAATGTTTGACAAGTTAGCCGGTAGAGAGTATTATTTTTTCTTAGATGGGTATTCCGGTTACAATCAAATTTGCGTAGATCCTGATGACCAACATAAAACCATATTCACGTGTCCTTTTGGTACTTTCGCATACCGAAGGATGCCTTTTGGACTATGTAATGCACCTGCTACTTTCCAACGTTGTATGATGGCAATCTTTGGTGATATGATTGATCGATTTCTTGAGGTATTCATGGATGACTTTTCTGTTTTTGGAGATAACTTTGATGATTGTTTGCAGAATCTAGAAAAAGTATTGATTAGATGTAGGGAAACCGATTTGGTCTTGAATTGAGAGAAGTGTCACTGTATGGTTCGTGAAGGTATAGTGTTGGGACACAAAGTATCAAGTGTTGGGCCAGAAGTTGATCGTGCGAATATTGAAGTTATTAAAAATCTTCCTCCTCATGTTTCTGTAAAAGGGGTAAGGAGTTTTCTAGGCCATGCTGGGTTTTATCGCCGTTTTATCAAGGATTTTGTCCAAAAATTTCAAAACCTTTGTGCAACTTACTCAAGAAGGACACCAAATTCCTTTTTGATGAAGCTCGCGTGAAGGCATTCCAAGAGCTTAAAGAGAAACTTATTACTGCGGCGATTGTGTTACCACCTGATTGGAAAATTCCCTTTGAAGTTATGTGTGATGCTAGTGATTCTGCTATGGGTGCGGTGTTGGGTCAAAGAAAAGATAAAGTGTTCCAATCGATTTACTATGCAAGCAAGACCTTCACCAGTGCTCAGATTAATTACACGGCAACTGAAAAGGAACTTTTAGCGGTTGTTTATGCCTTTGACAAATTTCGTTCCTATCTCCTTGGGGCGAAAATTGTTGTATTCACTGGTCATTCCGCTATTAAGTACCTTATAGAGAAGAAAGATGCGAAGCCACGGTTAATCAGATGGGTCTTATTGCTACAAGAGTTTGATTTGGAGATTCGAGATGGAAAGGGGCGTGAAAATCATGTTGCGGATCATCTGTCACGTCTTGAAGGTTCGGAGTCGAATAGTAGTCCTGAGCTAGTTAATGAAACATTCCCTTATGAAGGCTTGTTTGCGATTTATGATGCAACTCCGTTGTACGCTGACATTGCAAATCTTATTGTAAGTGGTTACTTTCCTCAAGGAGCCACTTCACAAGACAAGAAGAGATTAATGAGCCGTGCTAAAAAGTTCTTTTGGGAGGATCCTTTCCTCTACAAAGTTTGTGGTGATCAGATGGTGAGAAGATGTATACCTTAGAAAGAAGTCTTATCAGTGGTTGCTGGTTGTCACGATTCACCGTATGGAGGACACTTCAAGGGCGATCGCACAGCTGCTAAGGTACTATGATCCGGTTTTTATTGGCCTACATTACATAAGGATTGTCATGAGTATGTTAAGAAGTGTCATAGATGCCAGTTTACTGGTAATATATCCAAAAGGGATGAGATGCCGCGTAACAGCGTTCTTGAAGTTGAACTATTTGATGTTTGGGGTATTGATTTCATGGGTCCTTTTGTACCATCCAACGGAAATCAATACATCCTATTAGCTGTTGATTACGTGTCTAAATGGGTAGAGGCTGTAGCTTTACCAACCAATGATTCACGAGTAGTGATTAAATTCTTGAAGTCTCATATTTTCACTAGACATGGTACACCCAGAGTTATTATCAGTGATGGAGGTTCACACTTCGTGAACAAATATCTGAAGACAGTGCTAGAGAAGAATGGGATAAGACATCGTGTTTCTACCGCGTATCATCCACAAGAAAACGGTCAAGCTGAGGGTATGCCGGCCATCAGCCCTGGTATGCCGGCCCGCATGTCGGTTTTGAAGAGTTATTGCCTTATACACTTCTTACCTTATCAAGTGTAAACCCTAGCCTCTCCCACACGAATTTTCCAGCTCCCAACCTTATAAATAGACATTGAAGCTTGATTAAAACTCTACAACAAACACAATAACACCAATAATTCTCTCCTCCATCTTCCATAAACACAATTTCTTCATCAAATTCATCACACCATACTATAAAACACCTTCAAGATCATCAAGCTTTCAAGAATTATTCCAAGATTCATCAAGAAACCTTTTTCTTTCATATATTCCAAGCAAGAAACTCAAGCTAACCCAAACTCTCTTAACTTTATTCTAGTTTGGGGTCAAATCAAACATGACAAACGAAACAGATGCTATGGATTATAAGAGGAAGTGTTATATCCTAGGGAAGAACAAAAATTTGCCTGGTTCTACAATTGAAACGGCCATCAATCTTGATGAGACTATTGAACAACAAAAAGAGGCACCTGCACAACCACTACACAAGAAATTCACAGCTAGGATGAGGGTATCATCAAAGCTTAAAGAAAAGACACCAATCCAAGATCAAGGTTCTTCTTCTTCTTCTTAGAATAATTCTTGCACACCCCCATGGGCTATCAAATTTCAACAACAAATCGATCATCTACGAAAACAGAACATAGCACTTTCGGAGGAAATTGCCAAGATGAATTCAACATTGAAATCCTCTCTCCTCCCTCCTCCGTCCTCCGTCCTTCCTCCACCACATGGGTTTTTCTGTCCAGCTCCTCCAACAAGCACCACCACCACGTTGTTTTTTTCGTCCAGCCTGCTGCAGATTTGTTCCAGGTCCGAGATCCGATGCTGCGGAAGCCACCACCTGCTGCTGCACAGTTCCGGCGAAGAAGAAAACTGCAACTCTGGTGGTCACGAACAGGCTTGGAAAGCTGCAATGGAGATTGGCGATAGGTGATGGTGTAGGTGAGAAGGAGCCATGGAGGACGATAGGTGATGGTGTTGGTGGTGTGGCCAGATGACGGCGGAGCTTCACAGCTGTCACATTGCGAACCAGCTTCTCCAGCTCCGGCGAAGGAAGCTCGAACCTGTGTAGCTGAAGAAGAAGGACAACAGCGATTCTGAGATGCTGCAGCGGCTGTCTTCTCCGAAGCTACGGTGGTGCTCCGATGTTGTGGTGGTGTTGCTATACATTACGAACAGCGGCTGTATTCTTCTTCTTCTCGGTGGTGCTCCAATGCTGCGGTGGTGCTGCAGTACTTTGATGCCTTGTTTTCTTAATGTGGTTCTTCTTCTTCTCGTTGCTTCGCCGGAGCACAAATGATGACTGCTGGATGATTTCGTTGCTTTTTTTTCTTTTTTTCAAATCTAGATCCGGTTTAACCAGATCTGGTCAAACAAAAAAGTAGCTAGGTTAATTTTATTATTTTTAATTGTATATTGATTTGTAATTTATTTAAAAATGTGTAATAAAGATTTAAAGATGAATAAAGATTTTTTTGACTATTTATGCTTTGATTTTTAATAATACTAATCAAATTGACTGAGTACTCATCAAATTTACGGAGTACTCATTACATTTATCAGAGTACTCATCAAAATATATAGAGTACTCATCAAAATTATACGGAGTACTCATCAAAATATATAGACACGTATATGAAAATGGTTGAAGAAAGTAAAAACGAGCGTTTAAGAATGCTACTTAGTAAAACTAATGAGCTTTTATCTCGATTAGGAGCTGCTGTACAACGTCAAAAAGATGCTCATTTTGATGGTATTGAACCTTTGCCACCTGGCGAAGAATCTTCTCTTCCTACTGTTAAGTCTGATGATTTACTTCAAGGTCAACGTGAGTATAATTCCGCTGTACATTCGATTCAAGAGAAGGTAAAATTTTTAATTACTTTAATTTTTTCTACTTTTAACTAGACAATTTAAGGGTAACCTTTATCTTACAGGTTACTGAACAACCAGCTATGCTTCAAGGTGGAGAATTAAGACCTTACCAGTTAGAAGGACTTCAATGGATGTTATCTTTATGTAATAACAATTTAAATGGAATTTTAGCAGATGAAATGGGACTAGGAAAAACAATTCAAACAATTTCATTAATTGCGTATTTAATGGAAAATAAAGGTGTAAATGGTCCATTTTTAATAGTTGCCCCTAAAGCTGTATTACCAAATTGGATGCATGAATTCTCAACATGGGCTCCTAGGTATTCTTAAAAACTTTATCTTTTCTCTTAATAAATGCCTTTATTTTAATCATTATTATTATTTATATTTTCAGTATTGTGGCTGTTCTATATGATGGGCGTATAGAAGAAAGAAAAGCGTTAAGAGAAGAATATTCAGATATAGGAAAATTCAATGTATTGGTAACACATTATGACCTTATTATGAGAGATAAAGCTTTTCTGAAAAAAATTCAATGGTATTACATGATAGTTGATGAAGGACATACACTACTACATGTAAGACCTTTAGCGAGGACTTAAGTCCTCGCAAGAGGTTCACTATGTCCTCGCTAAAACCTTTAACGAGGACAAGTCCTCGCCTAAAGGTCGTCGCGAAAAGTTCGTCGAGAGAAGTTTGATTTTACGACGACCTGGCAAAGTCGTCGAGAAAGGAAAACTTCTTGCGAGGACTAGAAGTTCCTCGCTAGAGGTCCTTTCTTGCGAGGACTTGTTTTCCTCGCTAGAAGTTTCCCTTTCTTACGAGGAACTAGTTTCCTCGCTAGAGGATGCCTTTTGCGAGGAACAAAGTCCTCGCTAAATCCTAATTACAGGAATTTAATAATTAATTAATTAAATTAAAATAATTTGATTTTTCTTTTTTTTTTAGAATTGTGATTTTTTATTTATTTATTGTATTGCTAATTTTTCTTTTCTAATTTGTTTTTTTTTTATATTTTTTTGTATTGTTAGAATACAATCAACAATAAAAATTAAAAGCAATTAAAATTAATTAAAATAAAACCCAAATTTAAACCCGATAATTTAAAAAGTCAAAAATATATACTAGTAGTCATATATAACATAAAAAACAGTCAAAATAAATCATTATAATCTTCTTCTTCTTCAGCTGTCCGATCGGCTTCGGGAGAAGGGGGGTCTTGCTCTTCCATTCCGCTTTCCCTCCGGCATCTATTAAGCATGTTAATTACATTCGACATCTCCTCATGTATCGCGTCTCGAGTCGGGGGGGTACTCGTGGAGGAGGTAGTGGCGTTTTCTTGCATCGGTTCCTTGCCGAGAGAGACAAGGTAGGAATTGAGCGACTTCACTATCCACCGGTAGTCTTTTAATATCTTCGCGGAAACTGGTTCTGACGGATTTGCAGAAGAGCTCGAGCTCGACTGTGACAATGTGTGACCAATTCCCGGTAGCCAGTTACGGGTCCCGCCGCCTAAACCGATACCTGCCGCGTCCAAAACAGCTTGAATCTTCTCTCGGGCGGATAATCTGGGGGTCGAGGATGGATCTCCACTTTGGGATTGCACTTCACGGACTCGAATTTCGAGAATTGACTTCAAAGCCGCCTGTAAAATAAAGAAAAAACGAAATAATTAGTTAGTAACTAAAAAAAATTAAAAGTTTACGTCTCGTAAAACTCACATGTGCCCGCTCGTATTTTTTGCTCCGCCAACAATTCTTTTTCGTATTAAATCCAATTTGGGAGAAGAATTTTTTAATCTTCGGAAGTGGTGGAGGCCGAGACGATCCTTCCCCCGATCCCTCGCCCAATTCCATATTCTCCTCTTCGACCTCCTGTTTATGTAGATTAGTCAAACATTAGTCAACCATACAATTAATATCTCGATAAATTAATAAATTTGACAAAATCAACCTACCGTGTCATCCATCAACGAATATCTCGTCCTCGAGTGGGTCCTCGAGCCTGCCCCGCTTTGGTTTTGCAACATCCCCCTGTTCTTTTTATTTTCTTTTGCTTGGTTCTTGTAAAAAAAAAAAATAGTTAATAGAAATTAAAATCAATATAAATAAGAATTAATACCTGAGCTTTTAACGAGTCCCAATGCTGCAGCGTAAGTTCCCAATTCTCGGGCGACTGGTCATCCGGACATTGACGACTCTCGTAATACGCCTTCTTCACACGGAATTTAGCGTCCGATAACCCAACTCCGCATTTGTGGTTGACCATTTTCACAATACTAGGAAAATCATCACGTGCCTCCCAATCCTCAACTAAAAAGTAGTCCTGTAAGCAATTTAAAAAATAAATAAGTGTATACTTTATGAAACGGTAAAAAAATAAAATTACATTACGTACCCTTAAGCGTTCCCAAACTCTCCTATGGTAATCCTCCGGGACTTTACTCCAACTCGGGTAGAATAGTGGAACCGTCTCTCTAATAGTCAGGTTTATTACCTGAGTCACGTGTTGAGAGTAAGGACCGATTGGGTTCCATGTCTGATCCTCTGCGTCAAACTCCATTGGAAGGCGTCCCCCATATAATTGGCGGGCCTTAGTCACGCTAGCAAGTGTAGTCGGGCCCCGTGTGTTTTTGTTACATCCCTCGGTAGGAATGTTCGGATTCCGTGATGGGTCTCGTCCATCACCATTGCCATCGTGTCCCCGTGCTACTTGAGCCATCTACAAAAAGTTATACGAAACTAGTAATATACACGTAATATATTCATAAAATTACTAAAATACCCCTTAGGTCATAAAATTACTAAAATACCCCTATGTTCATAAAATTACTAAAAATACCCCTACGGTCATAAAATTACTAAAATACCCCTATCACCACACAATACTAGTTTAATCATGATATACACAAAATATTAACAACAAATGAAGCTACAATTAGCAATTTTGATAACAAAAATATATTATTTCATACTAAAAAAAAAAATTAATCATATACAAGATAATTTAGCAAGTTTTATACACTAAATAAGCACCTAAAACATCCTACATAATTCGGATTTAATTATAACCTACAAACAATTCGAAATAAAAAAAAAAAAAAAAAAGTAAGAACATACCTTTAATCCAAAGTGTATTGCGTGTTTTGATGGATAATTAACCCCTACAACACATATCCAAGACCAAAATTTACGTATTAAACCCGGAATTAGTGAAAAAAAGATTTTGTATTTGATAAAAAAAAAAAAAATTAAACAATCTTACCTTTTTGTAGTTGTGGAAGGTGTTGATGATGTTTGTAGATGCTTATAATTGCTCGGGGGTAGGATTGGAGGGTGAAATCGGAAGAATTTTGGAGAGAAAAATGGAGGGTTTTGTGATGGAGAAAGAAGAAATGGGGAAGAAGAAGGGAGCTCGCGGGTTTTATTTCTGCGTCGACTTTTTGCGAGGACCCTGGGTCCTCGCTAAAGGTTTTTGCGAGGAAAAAAGTCCTCGCTAAAGGCTATACGACGCCGTTTAAATTTGGCCAAATTGAAGGCGGGAAATTCCACCGCCTATTTGACCAATTAAAAAATTAAAAAAAGAAAGACCTTTAGCGACGGGTTCTTAATAAGAACCCGTCGCAAGAACCTTTAGCGAGGACTTTTTTTTTTTTTTTTTTTTTTTAATTCTTTTTTTTTTTAATTGAAGTTTAGAGGAAGTATATTATAGGGAGATATTAGTGGCTGTTTTTGATTTCCAAAAAAAGTTTAGGGGAAGTTCAACTATTAAATCTTTTTCTCAGTGTAATTCTTATCTCTTTTTTATTCTTAGCTTAATTAATATGTATCTTTTTTGAACCTGGTATGAGCCCTAGTTTATGATTTAGATATACTCAAGTGAATTTTGGATTTTATGTTTAATTAAATTGAGAATAATTTGTGTTGTTCATATATTTGCACTTAATTGCTAGATTCATATATAATGGCCATGTTAGTGAGTTAGTGAGTTAAAACTAATACTTATACAACACAACTAATCAAAAGTAGTTAAAACTAATACTTATACAACACAACTAATCTGAATCGTCACCATCATCCACTATGATAGGTTCGTCATCACTATCGAGGTGAATACTGTCATTGTCAGTCGCGTACTCGCCCATAGTGTCATCTTCATCATCTTCATCAACTTCATCATCTTCATCATCTTCATTTACGGGAATTGTTGTCTCTTGCACAATAGCGAACATCGAAAAATCAATCTCTATCCCCCGTCCAGTACTCACCTGAATACCCGGGTACTCCGAATCCAACATAGTATCTGCCAATGGAATCTCTATAGGTTCTTCTCCCGTGGAAATTGACTCAGCGCCAAATAATTCTGTACTCCATCCGTGACGGTCGTTCACTTCCCAAACCACTTTCCAACCTTTTGCGTAAATTTGATCGATATAGAAGACCTTTTTCGCTTGACTAGCTAAAATGAACGGCTCCTCAGTCCACCAATAAGAGTTTGTGTTAATCATTGTCGCACCGTGTTCTGTTCTACGTAATTTCTTCTTTTTATCCGTGTTATACCACTTGCACTCAAACAGCACAACCGAATTACCACCAGTGAATTCAACCTCAATGATCTTAACCAACTCACCATAATATGTTTCTCCGTCTGTATAGATAAAAATTATTTAGTGAAAACAAATACAATTAATATAAATTGAGCAAGGACCAACCTGTAATAGTACACACACCGTAATCTTGGGTAACTCGCTTCTCCCCCTTCTCACGGGTAACCCACTTCACCCCGCCCACAATGCAAGAATCATACGCATAAACGACACTGTTGGACAAGCTGGACAGCGACATCAACTCTTTGGTTGCTAGGGGATTATTTTCTCTTCTCATTGTGCCGACCTACATAGAAATCAAATGTTCAGTACTGGGTAATTAATCATTTTTTATGCTATTTTACCTTTTTCATAAACCAGACTCGAAAATACTCCCGGTGTTTTTGATCTCTGCCGACGGATGGAAGTGATGCCTTATGTTCCCTGTATATAGTAAAATTACATTGATTAATAAAAGAACTGCATATTTACTTAGAAAAATACTAATGAAACACTTACATCATGTAATCTTGGATCTCGTCGCAGTTATTAAGGATGTACCAATCGATGTGATCCTTCACCTTGAAATCTAAACGTCCAAATTTCTTTTTCCCAATAGGCTTGCACTGACTATTAAATACAGATATGTCCTTGCTTTCTGGAATCTGGTAACCGTATCTACCGGGATCGTTGAACTTCGTACTTTCTTCTCGAAGGTAACGAGATATGAAAGTCAAAGTTTCCTCTGAAGTGTATCCCTCTGCGATCGAACCCTCTGGTCTAGCAGGGTTTCGAATGTATTCTTTTAACTTCTTCAAGTACCTCTCGAAGGGGTACATCCAACGCATCTGTACCGGGCCTCCTAAACGAGCTTCCTCATACAAGTGTACAACCAGGTGGATCATAATATCAAAAAAAGCTGGAGGAAAGATCATCTCCAACTTGCACATAAGCTCGATTACCTTAGACTTTCCCGAAATCAATTCTTTCTTACTCAAGTTCTTCTTACAAACGTTCCTGAATACGTTACACAGCCCAATGATCGGATCACTAATGGATTTGTCGTTGATCAAGCCTGGAATACTAGCCACTAGTAGATACTGCATAAGCACATGACAGTCATGAGATTTCATTCCGATAATCTTCCCGGTGTCAATCTGAATGTTGTTTCGCAAACTAGAAGCGAAACCATCTGGAAACTTTTGCACCTTCAACCATTCTAAAAAATCTCGCCTTTTATCGGTTGTCAGCGCATACTTTGCCTGAGGGAGAATGGTCTTACCACGCGTATTCACTGTTAACCACAAATCAGATCTAATTTTCATCTTTTTCAAATCTTCCCTCGACTTCGCGTTATCTTTGTTAATTTTTCCATCCAAACCAACAACTGTACCGAGTAAGGCGTCACACACATTCTTCTCACAATGCATCACATCTATGTTATGTTTCAACAAGTTTTCTGACCAATAGGGTAAACGATAGAATATACTCTTTTTCTTCCAGTTTGATATACGAGGGCCCGTTTTCTTCACTATTTTTCCGCCAAAGTCCTTGTGTTTACCAGGAAACACAATCGGCAACCCGTCTAACTGAGTCTGAATGTTAGCGATACTATGTTTCCGAGGAATCGGCAACTCCTCAACCTCAGCGTACGAAGTTTTATCGTAACGAAAGCGGTGGGTCATGGGCAACTACCGCCTATGATCAAATTACACAACTCCTTTATTAACCTTCACGGAAGGAGTATATTCCATGCATTCGGGACATGCTAAATAGCCCTGACCCGACCATCCTGAAGTGTACGATCTAGCCGGGTAATCATTCGTCGTGGACACCACACACGCCTTCATGACAAATTCCTTTTTCATATGTGCATCCCATGTAACTATCCCGGTACTCCACAAAGTTTCCAACTCCTCTATAGCAGGACGGAGAAATACATCCATATCCTTCCCAGGTGAACGAGGGCCAGGTATCAAAAGCGTGAGCATGAACGTAGACTCTTGCATGCATAACCAAGGCGGCAAGTTGTAAATCGTCAATATTACCGGCCACATACTGTATGAGTTATTTTGCATAGAGAAAGGACAAAATCCATCGATCCCCAAACCCAGTCGTACGTTACGCGGTTCGCTAGCAAACTCGGGGTTCCTCTCGTCAAATGTCTTCCAACTAACACCGTCAACTGGATGACGCAACACATCTTCGTCGGTGCTCTTTCCCGTATGGTGCCATATCATATCTTTCGCAGTGTGCCTCGAAGCATACATTCTCTGTAACCTAGGAGCAATCGGAAAATAACGCAGCTTCTTATGCGACACTCTCTTCCCTTTCTTCGGGTCCCACCGTGACTCTCCACAAACAGGACAGTTCTCCATTTTTTCATTCTCTTTATAAAACAAAGCACAATCGTTTAAACAGACGTCGATCGAGATGTATCCCATGCCTAAACTAGACAACTTCTTGTTGCAATCCGCATAAGACTCGGGTAAGTTATGTGGTTCAGGCAAAACACGTCCTAACAATTGCAGAAGCTCGGTAAACGAAGTGTTAGTCCACTTGTTCTTCACTTTCACATGCATTAACTTTGCAATGAAATCCAAAGAACTCATCTTAGTACAACCGGGGTACAAATCAGTCTCCATTTCCGTGAACAACGCGTCCAAAGACCCACGACCAGTACCACTACCATTCACGTCACTCATCTCAGCGTCACCGGAATACCCGCCAGTTTCAAACGTGGGACCTAAATCATGAATTACATTACCCATTACGTTTTCTTGGACCGGTTCAACGTCGGGGATAACAATAACTTCACCGTGTTTCGTCCAAACTTCATACGATGAATCCATACCCCATTGAAAAAGATGACCTTTAACTTCATCGATTGGAAATCTTCGATTATTATAACAATGATTACATGGACAGAATATTTTACCGACTCGATCCACTTTGTTTCGCGAAAATTCTATAAACCCTCTTATACCTTTAATGTATTCCCTCGAAACCTTATTCGTTAATTTGATCCAACTCTTGTCTATTTGAGGGTTCATTATCTAAATTTAAATTCATTACCAAAAGTAAATACTTCAAATGTAACAAAAAAAAACAACTACATTATCACAATAATTAAAAAGGGCACCTAGTTCAAAAATCAAATAAATATATGGTCACTAATACCAAAATATATTTTTAAAACTAAGCAAAAATTTATAAATAATTAGTATTTTAACAATATATCACAAATAATTAGTATTTTATCAATATATCACAAACTAAGCAAAAATATAACACCTAAATATACAATTTAACTTAATAAAATCATAATATACACAAAATATTCAAATAAAAAATTCATATCATAATATTTTAACAATATATCACAAACAAAACACTAAAAACAATTAACTACACCTAAACCATACACAATATTACAATAATTATACAAAATAAAATAAATTAAATGAAAAATTAAAAGAAATTACCTTAAAATGATGAAAATAATTTGCTCCAACACTTGATCAAAAGGAGATAGATTTGTTGCTCAATCCACAAGCTAGAGATGCCCAAGAATTAATTATGAAATTTATATAAAAATTAGGAGAATTTTGGGATTTTTTTTGGGTTTTTTGGGGGTTTTAGAAGTTCAAGCTCGCATTAATGGCCAACTGGCCGTATTTAATAGGGTCAAACCTTTTGCGAGGACACCAGGTCCTCGCAAAAACACCTACAAGTCCTCGCAAAAAGGTGGTTTCTAGCGAGGACACTTGAGTCCTCGCAAATAGTTGGGTTCTAGCGACGACTTCCAACGGTCAAAATCTTTTTTTATTATTATTGGTGGCTTATTTTCCACGCACACCTTTAGCGAGGACTTTTACCGTCGCAAAAGGTGTCCTCGCTAGAAGTTAACCTTTTGCGAGGACATCATGTCCTCGCGAAAGATGTCCTCGTTAAAGTCTATTATTGTAGTAGTGATAGACTTAAAAACCATGAATGTGCTTTAGCACAGACACTTATTAAAGGGTACGTGGTTTTAAATATCTTTTTTTTACTCTTAACCTTCATGCTTTTAATTTTCTTTTAATTTATTTACGCAGTTATCAGATTCGTAAAAGACTTTTATTGACCGGTACACCTATACAGAATACCTTACAAGAACTTTGGTCTTTACTCAATTTTCTCCTCCCGAATATTTTCAACTCAGTTGAAAATTTTGAAGAATGGTTTAATGCTCCGTTTGCGGATAAAAGTGATGTGGCACTTACAGATGAAGAGGAGCTATTAGTGATAAGGCGTTTACATCATGTAATATTTCATCTCATCTTTAATTTTCTTATTCTCTTTTAAATGTTATTCATTTTTTTTATTTACTGTTTAGGTTATTAGACCATTTATATTGAGAAGGAAAAAAGCTGAAGTTGAGAAATTCCTTCCTGGGAAAACTCAAGTTATGTTGAAATGTGACATGTCAGCGTGGCAGAAAGTTTATTATCATCAAGTTACTGGGAAAGGGAGAGTTGGATTAGATAATGGTAAATTCTTTCTTCGTATTTTATTTATGCAAATTGAATTTACAATTTAATACTTAGGAATTTTTCAGGAAGTGGAAGATCGAAGAGTTTACAAAATCTAACAATGCAGTTGAGAAAATGCTGTAATCATCCGTATTTATTTATTAACGAATATAATATTTGGAAAAAGGAAGAAATAGTGAGAGCTTCAGGGAAATTTGAACTTCTTGATCGTTTACTTCCAAAGCTTCGTAGAGCAGGTCATAGAGTTTTACTTTTCTCGCAAATGACACGTTTAATGGACATTCTTGAAGTGTATCTTCAACTTCATGACTTTAAATATCTTAGACTTGACGGGTCAACTAAAACGGAAGAGCGAGGGTCTTTATTAAGACAATTTAACGATCCGGATTCACCGTACTTTATGTTTATGTTGAGTACTCGTGCTGGAGGGCTAGGATTGAATCTACAAACAGCTGATACTGTGATTATATTTGATAGTGATTGGAATCCACAAATGGATCAACAAGCTGAAGATCGTGCACATAGAATTGGACAAACTAAAGAAGTTAGAGTTTTTGTATTAGTTAGTGTTGGATCTATTGAAGAAGTTATATTAGAACGTGCTAAACAGAAAATGGGTATTGATGCTAAAGTTATACAAGCTGGAATGTTTAATACTACCTCTACAGGTTTGTTATTTTTCTTTTCTTTTAATTGGTTTCCTTTTTTCTTTAATTATTTATATATTTGTTTAATGTAGCTCAAGATAGAAGGGCAATGTTGGAAGAAATAATGCGAAAAGGGACAAGTTCATTGGGACAAGATGTACCGAGTGAACGAGAGATTAATCGTTTAGCAGCGCGTTCAGAAGAGGAGTTTTGGTTGTTTGAGAAGATGGATGAGGAAAGAAGACAAAAGGAGAAATTTAAATGTCGTTTAATGGAGGATCATGAGGTACCTGAGTGGGCCCATGTGCCAGCTGAAGGTAAAGATGATAAAGGGAAAGGATTTGAGTTTGAGAGTGCTAATGTATCTGGGAAGAGACGTAGGAAAGAAGTTGTGTATTCTGATAGGGTTAGTGATGATCAATACTTGAATGCTGTTGAATATCGAGACAATTCAAAGGTATCTGACAAAGGTAAAAGAAGTAATGAGGCTGAACGTGAACAACCTGACTCAAGTATTGGATTGATTAGTGATGGAAATACTTCACAAGGAGAAGAGTTGAGGAGTGAAAGTATTGTTATAGCTAATGAGGTCGTGACAAGTGTCAATCCAAATTCAGAGACAAGTGAGTATCAAGGGGTTTCAGGTACTAATTTTGGTGATGGATTGTCTTGGAAGCCGTACAAGAAGAGACGAACCAGGTTTGTGCATATCTAAGAGATAGTGACTGCTATTGGTTTGTAGAGGGGATTTTAATTTACTTTTTTATTTTATTTTAGTTTTAGCTTACAGTTGGTGGCTGAGACAGCCTGGATTGGAAAAAACTTGAGTGTGGTAGTATGTGAGTGCCTAATGGGCCTGGCTACCTGGATTTGCTTGGATGTTATGTCAAATGTAATATTTTTTTAAAGTAAAGGCTAGTTTTGTAATTTGCATAAGGTAGAATGTGTTGGTAAGTAGAACAATGGTCCGCAATAACAATTACAAATTTTATTGAAAATTAATATTCGTATACAAACTTACGACAAGTTTGAATTATAGAAAATTAAAATAAAACAACCCATAATGATTGTAATAACATGAACTCAATCACCATCTTAAAAACTATATTCGGTGCAGCCGGGGTGCTGATGTCTCCCTTTTTGTTCTAATTAGATGCCCTCAGGAGAAATTAAATTAGGTGATTATTTGATTTATTTACTAGACTTTTAAGCTTATTTGGTTTTATTAAGATTTCTTCCCTTGGATTTAGATTATTTGTGTTTTAGAGATTTTGCGCGTTAATTTGCTTGTTTTTAGTGTAAAGTTCTTAGGTTTATGATTTGATGGAATATCAAGACAAGGAGAAGAAACGGAAATTGAAGTCTTGGATTGAGGGTTAAAGTCAAAGGAGAAGAAAGTTGATTCGAAAAGATTAGTAGATGAGAAGAGAATCTGGAATGCTGTCACAGATCACCGTTTTTGGGTATCTTAGCCACTGATTCAGCCTTGGAGCATATAATGAAGTTGATAGAGCTTGAAGTAAGAGAGATTTTCCAAGTTGGATGAAGTGGTTCCGAGTCAGGACGCAAACGTTACAGCTGTTTTAGTAACAACTGCACATCAGTTACGGGATTTCATTTGAGGATTGAGCTTTTATTTCATTTAACCTAATTCCTTATAAGATTAGAGACCAATTCGTTTTTCTCACTATAAATAAGCCTTAGACTTCAATTTTTAACAGACAACTCATATTACACACAAGAGGAACGCTTGGGAGAAGTCAGAGAAGCAAAAAGGAGAGAGAAAGCTGAAGCTGGAGAATTTTTTCTTCCAACAACAGAAATTATCAACCCTTTAATTAGGTTTTTCTTATTTCTGTAATTCATTATCAACACTCTTTATTTTATTTCAGTTATTTTTATTAGTATGAGCTAAACTCTAATTGTACTTGATAATAGCATATTGGGTTGAACCTATTCTTGATTAATTCATGTTTTTATAATTTGGGATTTTTACCATTGAAATTGAATTAGTTAGTTGTGTTGGATTTTACTTTACACTTGAATTATTATCTTTAGACTCGCGACTAGGGATAATTATTAGTATCTTGGCTATTCAATATAGTGGCGTATTAATCACCTTGACATGGGATTTAGATACAGAACTAGGTAATTGTCGTTGGTATTCGTCAATGACCTTGACAGACTTGACTAACCAATAGCCAAAGCGGTAAGAACTTGAACTATCTGAAAGTAGTTTTATCCATCCTGGCGGAGTTTAGAATACCGTAGGATAGCTCCTTAGTCTACCCTGACGGGCGTAAGGAGACTTTAGAGTCCCGACTAGAACAATTATAACTATTCAGCCCTTAGCAAAAGCATTAATTAGGAAAGTTTGCGGTGAAACCCTTGCATGACTCAAGTACTACTCTCTTCCTTGCGTCTACCCCTTTATTTGCATTACTTTCATTATTAGTTTAATTAATTTAGTATTTTTACTTGCGTCTTAGTTATAGAAAACCAAAACAAAAATCATATCTTTTACATTTCCGTATTTGCAATTAAATTACTATTTGATAAGCATTAGAGTCAACCTAATCCGTCCCTGAGAAAAAACTTGATTATCATATATTACTTGGGACAACTATACACTTGCAGTTAGTGGTTCCTCTATTTTATCTTTATTATTTTCTAACACAAAAGGACCCACCAAGTTTTTGGCGCCGCTGCCGGGGACGGTTGCGTGTGACCCCGGTGTTTATCCTTTAGTGTTTATTTGCATTTTTATTTTCAGTTTTACGCTTTGTTTGTTCTTCCTTTCTCAGGTTTACATGTTCATATATTATTGGTGTATGCTCGAGGAAGTCATTATTCTTGATAACCCCGGGTTATTAATCAGAATCGCTAATAGGAAAAAGAAAGAAGCAAAAGAGTTAGAAGAGAGGTTAGTTAGAGAAGCAGAGATGGAAGAAGTCAAAAATCAACAATTGAATCAATAATAGAATGGTCAAAATCTTCCACCTGTCAACAAGTTCAACCTCCTCAGAACAATGACCTGTGGTTCATCAATGGTCCTGAACAAGCTCCATACCAAGATCCTGCCCTCGGGATTGGCCCTGCAGATATCAACGTCGCGAGATTCAGACCCGATCTTGGTATGTTATCTCAGTTTTAGAATTTTGGTAATTTCCGAGGAGCACCTGGAGAAGATCCAATCCGTGTTGTACAGAAGTTCAAGCAAATTTGCGACTCCTACATTACGTAAGGGATAACTAGAGATCAAATGTATTTCGAAAATGTTAGGTATTTCGTTATAGATGGAGCAAGTGAATGGCATGATACTCAAGAACCTGGATCAATTACTACTTGGGACGCATTACAAACCGCGTTCTTTGATAGATACTACCCAACAAACATGAGATTAGACGCACAAGTTGAGTTAACTTTGTTTAAACAAGAGCAAGAAGAGACTTTAGGTAGAAGTTGGTCAAGATTTCAGATTTGTTTGAGAAGAGTTCCTGATCACGGCCTTACAGAAATGCAACAAATGAAGATCTTTTACAGAGGCCTTGATGGACAATCGTTAAAAGACTTAGATTTGCTTTGTGGTGGTGGATTTTTGCAGGTACAACCAGTTCACACGAAGGTGATATTAGATAGAACGGTAAAGAACGAAATGGGTTGAAATACTATGAGAACACCTGTGTGAAGTGGAGTTAATAATGTGAACATCGAAGATAAGTTTTCATCTCTAGAGAACAAATTGAAGAATACATTGGAGCAACAGTTGAAGAATCTCACTTTAGCAATGAAAGAAGGTTTTTCGGGTAGAAGAGCATATGCGAATGTTACGCAAGAAATTTATGGTTGTTCAAATTGTGGTATTCAGGATCATGACTGGGAGCACTGTCAAAGTAATCTAGAATCTGTGATGTTTGTTTCTAATCGAGGTAATTTCAATTCTGCTGGTCAAGGATATCAACCAAAAAGAAACCATCCCGGTTTCCAGTATTCAAATCCTAATGGGGCAGCAAATCCTACTTACGCATATCAGTCGCGTCCCCAAGGTAACAATTATCAACCTCGATCACAGAATAATTACCAAGAAGGACAAGGTCACGGAAATTATGTTCAGAGACAACCTCCTTAAGAGAATTTCAATGACACCATGAATCAGAAAGCTTTACCTGCTAAACTACAAGAAGGTGCCAATGATCTTCATCAAACCGTAGAAAGATTAATTTCTCTTCAAGCACAATCGATTCAAAGTCAACAAGCTTCTGAGGTATAAATCAAATTGTTGGAGAATCAAATAACTCAGATGGCAAAGCAGTTAAATTAGCGTCCACAAGGGCAACTCCATAGTGACACGGAAAATTTGAGACAAACAGAAGACTGCAATGCTGTGACTCTCAGAAGTGGTAAGAATCTTCCTCCACCTCCTTTTCCAGTTATGAAAGAAAAAGAAGTTATCAGAAAAGAAAACCCAGTAGAGGATGTGATAGAGAAATATAGTGGAGTTGAAGTGGAAGAAGTGGAGAAGATTCCAGAAATTCCTAAAAAGAAAGATGTTGTAGAAACTCGTCCTCCTCCACCTTTTCCTTCTAGAATTCAGAAAAAAGGAGATATGGCTTATTACCAGAGATTTTTGAATAGGGTGAAGGGTATTAACATCAACATTCCATTGTTAGAAGCTATTAAAGATATGCCGAAGTATGTGAAATTTTTGAAGAGAGCCCTCACCAACAAAAGGTCGTATTGTGATAATGAAATGATAGGACTCCCAGAAGAGTGTAGCATGATTTGTCAAAGTAAGTTACCGCCTAAGCTACTTGATCCTGAAAGTTTCACGATTCTGATTTCTATTGGTAATGAATGGAAAGGAAAATTGTCATGCGATTTGGGTGCGAGTATTAATCTTATGCCCAAATCGGTTTTTGACAAATTGAAGATAGGTAATGTGAGACCCACTTCTATGGTCTTGCAAATGGCTAATAGATCCCTCATCCTGTGGGACGCATAGAAGATGTTCTCGTCAAGGCAGGTACCTTAATTTTTCCCGTTGACTTTGTTATTCTTGAATGCGACGCTGATAGGAATGTCCCCATCATTTTGGGATGACCATTCCTAGCCACGGGGCGTACTATAATTGATGTAGAAAACGAGAAATTGACTATGAGAATCCAAGACGAGGAGGTGAAGTTCAGCGTGCTTAGAGCTATGAAGTTTCCTGATGAACAGGATATTGCTTTCGAATGGATATAGCTAAACACGCCATGCAAGAGTTATTTGATTGTTTTAGCTTTGACGATGTTTTGCAGGCAGCCCTAACACTTGACTAACCTGAGATGATGGAAGAGCTCACCGAAACGGTGGAAGCTCTTAATTCTGAAAATCTTAAGTACAGGCGTCCTACCTTTGAGCCTGTAAGAGAACCGGGGGAGATAGTTGTTAAAAAGAAACCATCTATCGAATCTCCTCCGCAGTTAGAAGAAAATAACCATAAATAAGCTTTACTATATTTAAATTCCTTCTAAATATATATTTGACTTGAAATAATTTAACATTATATTTAATTGCCCATAGAATAATAATATATACCACTTCAATTTATACCACCCATGACGTGGCGTGATTTGACTGAAAGTAAATTTGTCAATCTATTGATTGACGATTTATTTCCATTCAAATCATGACACGCTATAAATGATATACTAGGTGGTAACAAATAGGTGGTATATATCATTACTTTTCCTAATAATATAATTTTGGTCCAAATATAATGGAATCTAGAATTATAATAATCTTTTAATACGTTATTTTAGTCAAACTTGGTCAACATGTATTTAAAAGTTAAATTGAGTAATTTTTTTGTCATTAAAACCAAGAACTGTATAATTACACATAGGATTGAGAAATTTAAAGGCTCCGAACACAGAAAAATCGGTACACTGATCAAGGTTAACCATGCAGCGAGTGCATTTAGCAAGCGCATCTGCTGTCTCATTCAGATTTCTACTCATATGAACAATCTTCCAAGCCAGAAACTTGGATAGACAACTCTTCATTTTAGCAATGAACGGATAATTAATTCATGATGAATAAGTTGGCCCATAAGAAGGTTTTGTTCTAGAAACTGAAAATATTGTCTATGAGTGAATAAGCTAACTTGCACTTGTTTAGACCTGGACATAGGTAATTCACATTGTAAATAAACTATGCTAAACCTAACTGTGTGTTGGATCATCTTATAGGAAGGTCCTACCATCAAAATATTATATGATTTGCGATCACAGGTAAGATTAGTTTAGGATCATGGGATCCTTTTCTATCAGATAGAAAGGGTTATAGCACAAAATGTACTTCTAAGTAATTGCCCCATAGATCCTATATCTATCTATATGAAGAAGAAATCATGTAATGAAGGGGATTCTTATTTGTACAAATGGTACTTCGAACTTGGAACAAGCATGAAAAAATTAACGATACTTCTTTATCTTTTGAGTTTTTCTGCCGGATCGGTCACTCAAGATCTTTGGTCTCTACCCGGACCCGATGAAAAAAATGGGATCACTTCTTATGGACTCGTTGAGAATGATTTTGATCTAGTTCATGGCCTATTAAAAGTAGAAGGCGCTCTGGTGGTATCATATCACCCCATAGAAAGGTATATTGGTAAATCCTAACCAACACATAAGACTGATGTTTGTATTGTTAGTATTACACAACGCTTTGCTAAAAATGGTTGGGATCAAAGATTCTTACAACTTACATTCTACGTACCTTATGGAATATCTGGAAAGACAAAATACAAAGCCTATTTGATAAGGTGATATGAAATCCTAATATCGTAATCACAAGGCCGAATAAGATGATTTGCGAATTATTTAGGGAAGATATTTCATCCTCACAACAAAAGCTGCACACAATTAGGGTACACAATCGATTCAAGATCAATTTCAACATTTAGAAATAGAGAACAACTAAATATTATGGTTTTGTGATACTTATTTTCCTAACTTATGGGAACTTTCGCGTATTGCTTCCATAGCAGTCAAGAATCAAGGAAATATCTCAAAATTGTCTCGTAAAACGAATCATGTCTAAATTTGTCGTTGAAGCTGAAACCCGTGCCCTTATTGGCACCATCAAATTGGCATGCGCCTCAAACTTTACGAGTAATTCCTTTCAGTCAGATAACCTATAAAATTATTCAAGGTATTACAAAGATGTCTCGTGCTAGGTGGAGTATCCAACCGTATATTTGTGAATTTCGTAGCTGGTTTTTTCGATTTCCAAAATGGAAAGTCAAACACATCTGTAATCGAACAACAAAATGGATGATATTCTCGCGAACTGTGTTCGACATGATCTCGATTTATTCTCTTGGGAGGGTAAACAGTTTTAAAACCAACCTCTGTTTGCTCCCGTTCCTGTGCAAAAGCAGCGGTGTTGGTTGATCTGGTATCCCTTTCAATGTCTCTGTACTATTTTTCATTTCTATTTTCGTTTGTATTCGTCGTTTGTAACTCTCATTGGCTTTTATCTTTTATAAAATTATCTCTTCTCAAAAAAAATTATAAGTTAAGTAAAACTAATATGTCATTATTCCGTGTGAACTCACGTTATCTTGTCCTCCCATGGATAAATTTTGGGCTCACAAAATATTTGAAGTGAAGATGATATAGACTTTAGTCCCAACCTAGTTACGGGAGTAAGATTTTTGATATGAGCGATGCTAGATGTTTCCAATTATGAAGATGGGGAAGAATAATAACATGTTTGCAAAGTGCGACTCATCGACACCATGGCATTAGCCTATGCTATTTTAATTTTTAAATACTTGTATATTCATCTCAAACTAGGGTGAGCACGATTCGGTTTGGCTTGTTTTTTGGCCAAAACCGAAATCGAAATTGAATGGTTCGGTTTTTAAGGGTGTTGCAACCGAACCGAACGCTTTTCATCAGTTTTTGGTTCGGTATATGTTCGGTTCGGTTCGCTTTAATTTTTGGTTTTTATATGTGTTTGGTTCGGAACATTTGATAATATTCAATTAAGTCTACTTACACTATTTTATTTTCTAACACATCAATATATGAAGTGTCTGATTTTCATGTTTTTAGACTATGTTGGAGAAATGCATTCTTGGAACTAAAATATTATGCATAAAATTGTAAACAATTAATTGCAGAGAATATTTCTATAATTTAATGTGTATGTTTTTGTTTCAATAATTTTGAATAAACAAAGGATCACCTTAGATATATCGACTAATGAATCATGCCTATTTTGCACTTATAACCTTCTAATTTCCAAAATTTACTCAATTTTCTATCTCCTAATCATGATACATTTTAGAAATATCAAGAAAAGTAAAGGGTTCCTTAAGTAAGGAGAAAGAGAAGGTCATCCAAAACTGGAAAAAAACAATGATATAAATTAGTAGTTGTATTTTTTTTTCGATTCGGTTTTTCGGTTCGGTTTATCATAGAGAAACCAAAGCGAACCAAATATTTTTGGTTTTTAAAAAACTTATACCGAACCAAATAACTTTATCGGTTTTCCGTTTTTTTGATACGGTTTTTTCAGTTTATGGAATCGGTTTGGTTTTTCAATTTTTTGGCTTAGCACTATCTCAAACTCTTATGTTTCCTAATATTACTTCAGAAAGACTACCTCGCAGGATCCTACTCATCTAGACTAAAACCTCCCATCTATAGAATCAAAAAATTTATTTCGAATCAAAGCGTTACTTTTGCTCATATCTATAGAACTGCTTGGTTGCATAATTTATGGTTGGTATTTACCTGATTAGCTCAAAACTTTGCTTTGCAATGATTTCTAATCTTTTATAAACATTATCAATGGATTATCCAAAAGTTAAATTTGAAGACCTTAAACCACTTTCACACATAATAGACATCTATATTAATTCAAATGTGGATTTAATCTCTATTTTCTTCACCAAATCAGATATATATTATATTACATGTATACGCTCAACAAATCCAACAAACACAAATTTCAATTTATTTATTTTTTAAAAAAATCTTCACCAAATCCAACAAAACTCAGTTTACTTATTAAAATAAAAAGTTGAAATTTCAAAATCGACTTTTGAAGAGTCAAATGTTTTGAAAATCCAATTTACAACCCCACTGATGTTGCATTATTTTAAAGATTTCTGTTTTAACAACTCAAAATCAAACTGTATTTTCAAAATAGCTTTTGAAAACCCAACCCAGTATGAAGATTTCATTGATAACCTGCATGTAATTAAATGTACGAGATAGCAAAGAGCTCATAAAACACAAAGATATTAATTTATCTAAACATTCATTTCCACAAATAACTTATATTTGACATAACATCCAAGCAAATCCAGGTAACCAGGCCCATTAGGCACTCATATACTACCACACTCAAGTTTTTTCCAATCCAGGCTGTCTCAGCCACCAACTGTAAGCTAAAATTAAAATAAAATAAAAAAGTAAATTAAAATCCCCTCTACAAACCAATAGCATATCAGTCACTATCTCTTAGATATGCACAAAGCTGGTTCGTCTCTTTTTGTACGGCTTCCAAGACAATCCATCACTAAAATCAGTACCTGAAACCCCTTGATACTCACTTGTCTCCGGATTTGGATTGACACTTGTCGCGACCTGATTAGCTATAACAATACTTTCACTCCTCAACTCTTCTCCTTGTGAAGTATTTCCATCACTAATCAATCCAATACTTGAGTCAGCTTGTTCACGTTCAGCCTCATTACTCCTTTTACCTTTGTCAGATACCTTTGAAAAGTCTCGATATTCAACAGCATTCAAGTATTGATCATCACTAACCCCATCAGAATACACAACTTCTTTCCTACGTCTCTTCCCAGATACATTAGCACTCTCAAACTCAAATCCTTTCCCTTTATCATCTTTACCTTCAGCTGGCACATGGGCCCACTCAGGTACCTCATAATCCTCCATTAAACGACATTTAAATTTCTCCTTTTGTCTTCTTTCCTCATCCATCTTCTCAAACAACCAAAACTCCTCTTCAGAACGCGCTGCTAAACGGTTAATCTCTTGTTCACTCGGTACATCTTGTCCCAATGAACTTGTCCCTTTACGCATTATTTCTTCCAACATTGCCCTTCTATCTTGAGCTACATTAAAACAAATATATAAATAATTAAAAAAAAAAAAACCCAATTAAAAGAAAAGAAAAATAACAAACCTGTAGAGGTAGTATTAAACATTCCAGCTTGTATAACTTTAGCATCAATACCCATTTTCTGTTTAGCACGTTCTAATATAACTTCTTCAATAGATCCAACACTAACTAATACAAAAACTCTAACTTCTTTAGTTTGTCCAATTCTATGTGCACGATCTTCAGCTTGTTGATCCATTTGTGGATTCCAATCACTATCAAATATAATCACAGTATCAGCTGTTTGTAGATTCAATCCTAGCCCTCCAGCACGAGTACTCAACATAAACATAAAGTACGGTGAATCCGGATCGTTAAATTGTTTCAATAAAGACCCTCGCTCTTCAGTTTTAGTTGACCCGTCAAGTCTAAGATACTTAAAGTCACGAAGTTGAAGATACACTTCAAGAATGTCCATTAAACGTGTCATTTGTGAGAATAATAAAACTCTATGACCTGCTCTACGAAGCTTTGGAAGTAAACGATCTAGAAGTTCAAATTTCCCTGAAGCTCTCACTATTTCTTCCTTTTTCCAAATATTATATTCGTTAATAAATAAATACGGATGATTACAGCATTTTCTCAACTGCATTGTTAGATTTTGTAAACTCTTAGATCTCCCACTTCCTGAAAAATTCATAAGGATTAAATTGTAAATTTAATTTACGTAAATAAAATACGAAGAAAGAATTTACCATTATCTAATCCAACTCTCCCTTTCCCAGTAACTTGATGATAATAAACTTTCTGCCATGCTGACATGTCACATTTCAACATAACTTGAGTTTTCCCAGGAAGAAATTTCTCAACTTCAGCTTTTTTCCTCCTCAATATAAATGGTCTAATAACCTAAAAGAGTAGATAAAAGAATGAATAAAATAATAGAGAAACATTTAAAAAAGAATAAGAGATGAAATATTACATGGTGTAAACGCCTTATAACTAATAGCTCCTCTTCATCTGTAAGTGCCACGTCACTTTTATCCGCAAACGGAGCATTAAACCATTCCTCAAAATTTTCAACTGAGTTGAAAATATTCGGGAGGAGAAAATTGAGTAAAGACCAAAGTTCTTGTAAAGTGTTCTGTATTGGTGTACCGGTCAATAAAAGTCTTTTACGGATCTGGTAACTGTGTAAATAAATTAAAAGAAAATTAAAAGCATGAAGGTTAAGAGTAAAACAAAAAGATATTTAAAACCACGTACCCTTTAATAAGTGTCTGTGCTAAAGCACATTCATGGTTTTTAAGTCTATGTCCTTCATCAACTATCATGTAATACCATTGAATTTTTTTCAGATAAGCTTTATCTCTCATAATAAGGTCATAATGTGTTACCAATACATTGAATTTTCCTATATCTGAATATTCTTCTCTTAACGCTTTTCTTTCTTCTATACGCCCATCATATAGAACAGCCACAATACTGAAAATATAAATAATAAATGATTAAAATAAAGGAATTTATTAAGAGAAAAGATAAAGGTTTAAAGAGTTAATAATACCTAGGAGCCCATGTTGAGAATTCATGCATCCAATTTGGTAATACAGCTTTATTTTCCATTAAATACGCAATTAATGAAATTGTTTGAATTGTTTTTCCTAATCCCATTTCATCAGCTAAAATTCCATTTAAATTGTTATTACATAAAGATAACATCCATTGAAGTCCTTCAATCTGGTAAGGTCTTAATTCTCCACCTTGAAGCATAGCTGGTTGTTCAGTAACCTGTAAAATAAAGGTAACCCTTAAATTGACTAGTTAAAAGTAGAAAAAATCAAAGTAATTAAAAATTTTACCTTCTCTTGAATCGAATGTACAGCGGAATTATACTCACGTTGACCTTGAAGTAAATCATCAGACTTAACAGTAGAAAGAGAAGATTCTTCGCCAGGTGGCAAAGGTTCAATACCATCAAAATGAGCATCTTTTTGACGTTGTACAGCAGCTCCTAATCGAGATAAAAGCTCATTAGTTTTACTAAGTAGCATTCTTAAACGCTCGTTTTTACTTTCTTCAACCATTTTCATATAAGCGTCTTGATCATCTGTTTTTAATGCTTGAAACCTTAACTTTTCTTGTCTTGAAGCCCTTTGTCTTTGCCTACCATGCCATGACTACATAATACAAACACAAATATATCAAAGAAACTAATTTTACTTAATAAATAAAATAAGATAAATTACCAAAACACCATCATATCTTTGCTTTCTCCGTTTCTGAGAAGCTTGTATTTGTAATTGAAGCTCTCTTGCTCCATTAACCATTTCCGCAAAGAATTTCTTTTGTTTTAATTCAATTCTGTTCTTTTCTTTCGCTTCTAATTTCGAAAGTCTCTGTACCAATTAAGCAAAATTAGTAATTTAGTATAAACATAGTTAAAGAAATAATAAAGCAATTTATACCTCAGCATAAAGCGAGTCATTGTTTTGTACAGCAAAAGCATCTGAAATACCATAAACAGGTCGAGGCAATCTTGACATGCCCCAATAAAACAAATGTTCAGAAGGATTAGTTGATAATTTGCGAAGCCAATATTCTGAACTCACTTCTGAACGAACTTTTTGTTGTAAAGCTTTTAACTGTAAACACACAAGAATCAATTTTAAGATTATATTTATCATTTTACTGAAATTACTGTTATTATTTTTCATTACCTTGAGTCCGTATAGTTCAAGAAAGCATTTCGTCTGAAGATCCTTTCCTCTAGTAGCTGGTAATTCTGGTTCAACATAAGAAAAACTTAGTAAACAAATTATATATTATACAAATCATTATTATACAAGAAGTACCTTCGAGATCTGTTAAGCGATAATTAATGTGGCTTAGATATCGTTGATCTCTTTGATCGGCTAATGCATGACTTGATTTTACATTTGCTTGTTTCTGCATAACTGCATTGTCAAAGTCTGTTAATACATCACCATATCTTGAAAATCTAGAATTATCCTGCATTATCATAACAAAACATGTCAAAATTTAATAGACTATAAAACATTCATATAATATATCGAGTGCGTGCATAAAATCCAAGTAACTGTAAATGAAGACAAGAAATTCCATACATCTCAGACATTCCCATTATACCCGTGTTCAATAAATGAACAACGTTCCCCAAATAGGAATTTACGGATAGCACATATATTTGGCAAATTCATCATATTATAGTGGTCCCACAGGAGAAATATTAACCCTCCCAAGAGTATAAATTTGTTCTTTGGTGATTTTTGGCCCCCACTGAGTAACATATATATCAAAATTACCCCAAATACATTTTTCAAATGCCCCTAAACCCCAATGTTCAACTCAACCTAATTATGTCCTTCAACTTTTAGCCACCACTTAGAGAAATTCCTGGATTTTCCCTTGGCCACATGTAGACATATATATACCAGTAGATGAATAACTGAAGGATCATTACAACAAAGCAATTTTTTTAAAAAACGTAATGAAAAATGTTCACGCGCATAAGTGCACACATATATTATAAACACGCATTTTTTTCTCAGAACACAAGATAAAAACAACTTACAATTTTTAAGTTAAATTAATTAATAAATAGATGAATGGCCTATATCGAGTAAAAGATAGCAGTTACAGAAATAATGTGTTAGATTAATAAATGAAAAAACAAACAAAAGAACTTACTTTCTCAGTGGATGGAGTATTCTCTACACTATCTACATCGGATCCAGCATCCGAGTCCTCATTGTTACCATCGCTAGATTGGACGATGTTGGATACTGATTCAAGAATGTCTTCTGGTAGCGGCAAATTACGCGACAGGTAATTCAGTGCGCAAATTATACTCTTTGCCTTCTCAATTTCATCGTCTCGCGTCTGTCTTTGAATTTCAGACGGTACGAGCTCGAGCTCGGAGACGTCACAAACGGCGGATCGGTTGTGGCTTCGGCTGTCGAACTGAGTCACCATGCTAACGGCTAATCGGTTGGGCGCGAAGATGCTTTTTATTATTTAAAGTGGCTCTCTCTCTCTTTCTTTTTTTGATCTCTAATTTTTCTTTTCTTTTTTCAAAAATCTTACTATTTTTTATCTCTAATGAACTCTGGTTCTGCGGGTTCTAAACCCCGTTTTCATTTATATATGAACTAATATTGTGCTTTTGTGCTTGACCAAAAATAATAAGAGCCAAATTGTTGATTGATATCTATTAAAAAACTTATTTAGAAAAAGGTGTTTAGAAAAAAATATTTTTAAAAAGAGCCCTATCCGAAATTACCTTTATAATTAAGAATTAAAAAATAAGAAAAAAACTAATAAATACGCACGCGTCCGTGAATTTTTTTTTTAAAATCGTCATAACTAATTCAAAAAAAATCAAAAAAAAATTATATTTGGATAAATCAAATTAATATTTACGTCTATGATTTTTTTCGAAATTTTCTGAATTTTTTGATTTTTTTTTTTTTAATTTTTTTTTCGCAGACACGAAATTTCATGTTTAAAACATGGAATTTCATGTTTATTTCACGGTTTCTGCGGAAAAAAAATCAAAAAAATTCGAAAAAATTAAAAAAATTCAAAAAAATTCATAGATGTAAATATTAATTAGATTTATTCAAAAATATTTTTTTAAATTTTCTGATTTTTTTTGAATTAGTTATGACGATTTTAAAAAAATTTCACGAACGCGCGCATGTGATGAAATTAGTAAAGGTATAGAAAATATAAAGGGGATGTTTTCTATAAATAATTACTTCATTAGGCATTTTTTTATAAATAAGATTATTGAAGGCATAAAAAAACAATTAGAGAATTTAATGAGGATGTTTTCAACAATAACCCCAAATAATAAAGACTACGGTACATTAATGCCTTTTTATTTTTCTAGTCAACTACATTAATGCTTTTGACTAAAAGGAAAAACTTTATGTAGAGTTACGTGGACACATTTAATAATGACGATGATGTCATATACTGTGCGAGTATCTTTTATTCGGTTTATAATTTTTTGAGAAAAAATATATATTTTAAGGTGGTCCACTTTAAAATATAAAAAGCATTTCTTTTTTGGTTTGGGTAAACAGTTATATTAAAATAAAAGAAAAATAATACACTAGTATACAAAAAGCTACCTATCAAAACCTGAAGTTTAAGATAGCAACAAGTTATACACTATCAACTATCTTATACTATACAAGATAAAACCCCATGATAAGAGAACAAAAAAAAGAAAACATATTTTGGTTGTATAAGATGTTCGACCATGCATACATTAACGATTTGGTGATTTCGGAGAAGATATTTATGGGAAGGAAGATTATTAATGGACATGAAATACGATAGGGTTGTTTGACAAAAAAAGATGATATAACATATTGTAATTATTAGAGAGATAGATTTGTGATACTATTGTTAGAGAGACAAATATTAGGGGTTTGCGATTATTTGGATTGGAGAGAGAAGTGGTGTGTGTGCTTTTCATTATGGAGTTTGCTTTCTCATTCGACCCTTTCCGCCTCGATTTGTGTTATTATCACTTGGGCTAGTGATATTTATTCTGATTTGAGCGCTATCAAGACTTTCGTTTTAGTTATTACATTGTCGTCTTAGCTTATACTTTGGGTATGAGAGTCTGCTTCGAGTTAGTAACAATGGGAGTTCGTTATATGGTAGTCGATGTACTCCTCCTTGTTTCGAGGTTTGAGTTCGTCTTTCTTAAGGATCAGAGTTCTCCGACCCTTAGCGGTCTAAGCCCGCTACTTCGGTGGCATCTACATTTCTGGATCATTTTGGGGAAGTGTTGCAGTTTGAGAGCGTCTCCTTTTATCCTTGTTCTAGTTATTTTAGTCCTTTGTTTGTTTGTTCTATGTTTTTCTTTCTTTGGGTTTGGTTGGTCAAACCCGATTACTTTGTAATTTTTCTTTAATTTTAATATAAGCTTTTGGAAAAAAAAAAGTGCGACCCATGACACCATGGCATTAGCCTACGCTATTTTAATTCTTAAGTGCTTGTATATTCATCTCAAACTCTTATGTTTCCTAATATCACTTTTCGAAAGTGATGTCTAAGTTGTCAGTACAACCACTTCGCAGGATCCTAGTTATCTGAGAAAGCTGCATCACATTTAATTTTATATTTATTAGGTGACGGATTTTTTCATTTATCTTTAAATTTAATATTTTGTTTGATTTCTTCATTAGTGGTTCTTCCTAAATTATTATCCCTAATTCCATAAATTAGTATCATTAGAGTTATAGATTTTTTAATATTCTTTTTAAACTTCTATAGCTTTATTAATTGTATTTATTAGTTCACATTTTTTGTTGTTATAGATAAAATATTCTTATATTTTCATATTGCCATATATAGATAAGTACATTTTTAATCCGATAAAACGTATACCATATGTTTTCACAGAAAAATACAACACAAAGATAATACCATAAATTTTCAAATTACCCTCTTTCGGAACACTGGTATTTTCTAAAATCGAACAATTTTAAAATGTAAAATAAAAAATGAAAATATAAAATAATACGGTTCAACTGAATGGCTCCGACTAGGCTATAGTTCTATAAACTCCGGCTAAATATCACGGCTCCGGCTAAATATCACGGCTATCGATTTATAAACCCCAGCTACTTTGGCTTAGTGTTCCACCACCAAAATGAGTGGTCGATTGAGTGGGTGGTATCTGTGGGAAAATTGAGGTTGTAAGAGTCTGTAATTTTAAGGTCGACATGGATTTCAGGTATAGTCAGTGTCTTGCCCAGTATATAAACGGCCATTGCTACAACACCAATGTAAACGCATCGTACAGTAAGATCGACCCATACAGATCGTGGTGGTGGGTTTCTTGCCGGTGGAGTAGCGGCGCTACTGGTAGACGCCTCCGATTCCATGGAGCTTTCCTTTTCCTTGTCTGAAGAAAAATCGAAAAAATTAGCTGTAAAATCCTCCTCCTTCTTGCCACAAGAACCCATACGACGATAGGGATCGAACCTTCGAGAGTCCTCCTTGTCTGTTTCAATGGTAATTTTCTCCTTTCCATGCCGCTTCTCTGGCCTCACACCCGTTTCGTCAATCTTTTTCTCTGTGCCCCCACCAAGATCGACGGTGTCGATCTTCTTACTCCCACCACTACCGGCGATGGTCTTCTTCGTCTTGTTCACCGAACTGCCGTCGTTAATGCCTAACATTTCATGGTGTAACCCACCAAAACCAACGGCCGCGATCCCCTTCTGACTCCCACGAAGGTTTACGGCATTAACCTTCTCGACACTTCCACGAGCAGCCGTCGACTTCTCGTTCATCACATCAACATTCATCGCCGTCTCCTCGTCGTTAATGCTCAACATTTGGCCGGTAAATTATAACAAATTCAGAGTTCTTGAGATTGTTTCTTGAAGAGACAGAGGACTTTTTTCAATGGTCAACCGGATCGATTAGTGTATGGTCAACTTCAAAGCTTTTTCCACTTTCTTTCTTTTATAAGAGACCATTTTTATTTTTATTTTGCGTCGGGTTTAAGTCACTATTTTTTTTTTTTGGACGGGACATATAAGTCATTATTGAATACCTTTTTTCTTTCTTTTCGTTTTTTTTGAGTTTTGTTAAGTTTATACCATTTTCTAAATATATTTACAAAAGTAAACCATATCAAAGATATTTGCAAAAGTATACTATTAAATCACGCCCGCCACATTCTCAAAGCTAACATGTCTTGTATAAATACAACCATGTAGTTTTTTTTTTTTTAGTCAACTAGGCTTGTATTAAAATAAACAATCAACCAAGAGGGAAGAAATCCATTCCAGTTGAAACAAGAAATCCAAATACAATACAAACAAAACAAAAAGAAAGAACAAGAGAATTACAAACACAAGGCAAGGAAAGAAAATAAGGAGAAGCAATCGCAAACCAAACAGTCGAAATTTTAGCCGTCCTTCTAATCCCAAAATAAACTGTGTGTGGGATCTAACCATACTCTCAGGATCAACAAGGATAGACAAGCTCTTCATAGAGCAGTACGGGCTTGAAGATCGTATAGGCTGAAGACCGGCTGCGGCATTAGATTCTAAACAAGAATCAACATCAATGCAAAGTGAAGCAAATGTTAAAACGAAACATAAATCACTACGAAATGCTTTTGTATCTGCTTCTAAAATGGAGGAAATGAGGCATTGCTGAGCAAAGTCAGAAAAAACGACATCTTTCCAAATTCGAACAACTGCTGGAGTTACTGCTACACCTAAATAAAAAGGCCTCACCAAAAGCTTCTCCAGCCCACCCAACCAAACGCACTCCAGGAAGGTCCAACAAATGAAAAACGAACCCAAAAAACCCCAAATGAACGGCAAACACTCGGGATTTCTCAAGCTGTTGTCAACTGATAAAGCCCTCATGGCAAACGATGAATCACCACCTGCGAATGAAAGGGGAAAGGAGGAACAACACAAGAACGAAAAAGGCCACCCCCTATGACTTACTAACCAAGGGCAGGTCGGATTCGAGCCATCAGATCTCGAGTAGAAGAAGGGACAAGTGAACGGCAAACACCCGTACCTCCCGCTGTCGAAAACCCATGAGCAACCAAATGTAACCCAAAGTGTATCACCACAATCCCTTTGAAAATAAGCACTTAAGAAGTGGCGCAAAAAACCAAACCACCAGCATAACCTCACCAAACCAGTGTCCAGCCAACTAATCAAAAATAACTCGGTGAAAATCGAACAAACAAACCCCTCCAATAGACAAAGCGAGACAAAAATCAGTTCCCCCTGTACAGCCTCAGAAACCCAAAACTCAAGGATAAATTTCCCATAAAAAATGGACAGCCCAGATTCGTGAATCCAGAACCTACTTCTGCAGCCCATAAGGTATGAGTCCAACAAACCCACGAGACTAAGAAGTAAGGAAAAAGGGGACCGAAAATGAAGTGGAGAAACTAGCCTTTTGTAACGGGCCTGCACGAGAGAGAAGAGGAGCCAACGGGCTTGAAAAAGGGCCCAAGCAGGAAGAAGCGAAGGGCTGGTCTGGGAAGTCGAAGGAAGGGTCGTTGTCACAGCCACTGTGCGAAACAGATCTGAAGAAACTGAGAAACCGTTGTGGCGGTGAAGCAAGATCTGCAATTGGGACAGAATACCGGCAGTAGAGAAGCGAAGACGGATCAAGGAAAATAAACAAAACAAGAAAGGAAAGAAAAGGAAGGAAAAAAGAAAGAGAAAGGGGGGGCCTCCATCACCAGCAAAGGCCACCGGTGACGGAGGCCTGAAAAGGGTTTTAAAGAAAGGGTACAGACAAGATTTGGGAGCGTTTGGAAAGGGAGAGAATTTTATGAAAAGGAGTTTAACTTTTCAACCATGTAGCTAAAAGTTATACAATTAAAGCACAAAAATCTATAAATAGCCATTTATCCAAATATTGAAGAAAAAGTGAAATATGTAGAATATAGGGTATAAATCTCTCATTTTGACCCAAATAACTCCTAAAAAGATATGTCGTAATGGGAATAATTCATCACACAAAAGGAGACATCATTAACCAACCAACAAATATATGAATTATACAAAGTTATCACAACTTTAATATTAGTTGCATCAAAATTGGGGGGGGGGGGGTGGAGGAATCAAAATTTGGGAGGAATAAGATGATATCTATATATCTAAAGTTAACATACATACCTGATTGGTTCACATCACTTCCGTAAGAGAGATGCTTTCCACCACCAATAGGTTCAATAGATGACATGGAAAACGTATTAGGAGAGGCTGGAAACATGGACTTAGAGTAAGTAATGACCTCTCATGCTTTAAAAGCAAGTAGAACAATATTCATAAGATTGTCATGAGGTCTTGGATTCAAATTTTATTGGAATCAAAATAGTTTCTAGTTTAAAACGGTTCTTGGATATACTAAAATAGAATTCATAAGATTTGTAATATCTCTAAACCCATGTCCCTTCCTTTTAGAAGTTTTGTTGATCCCTCACTTTTTTTTTGGTACGTGGGTGGTCCATGTCAGTTTGCGCGTACCACGACTAATCCACGGGAATATACAAGTCTTCTTATGCATATACCAGGTAAATCAGAACTAGGTTACCCATGTGCAGGGAGGGGTACGAGCTTTATACCTCTCATTTTACACATGTTAGGAAGGGGATTCGAACCATGTACCTCCCTTTAAGTGATGAAAAAAATAGCAAGGCCTTGTTCAGTTGAGCTAACCCAACTGGTTAAGAGAGACCTCACTTAGTGCCCGTTTGGTATTGCTTTTTAAAATAATCATTTGAAGTGATTTTATATCCATAACAATACTTTAGACTCTAAAAATCACTTTTAGTAAAAGCACTAGATAAGTGATTATTAAAATAATCACTTGAAGTAATTTTAGATGTCAAAATATATTTTAGTATTTTTTATAATTATTTTAATTTTAATCAAAAAGCACATTTGACTCTAAAATAATCAATCCCAAACGGGCTCTTAATGCCTGTTTGGAAGTGCTTTTTTGAAAAAACACTTAAAAGTCCTTCTAGCATTTTAAGAGTTTTTTTTACTTTGAAAAGAACTTTCATAAGAAGCGCCAAATTGGTGCTTCATAAAAAAAAAAAAGAACTTAAAATAATTTTAGAATTCAAAATTGTTTTTAATAATTATTTTATTTTGAGTTTTATTCTAAAAACGTTCTTTTACTTTAAAATAAGCACTTTCAAACAAAACCTTAGACACGAATTACATATTATGGCTTTAAGCAAAACCTCATTGCCCCTCAATAAGGAACTTCGGTAAGTAATAAGCTATTGTTCCATCTTTCTTTTTAAAGATTTCACCATTGTACTCTTAAAAGGGAAATCAGACTTATTTCTTTGATAATACATACTAGTAGTAAGATGTTTCACTTTTCAATAGTTCCACCTATAGTCCACGCCTTGACGGACTACTTTCGGATACAATTAATAAAGCGAGTGACTTTGTGCTTGCGTGGGGTAAGGATTGCGATGGAGGTATGAGTAAATCGGCACGCAATATTTTAGTTAAATGGGTTAAACCCCAAAAGAAATCCAAACTTCACATTGATGGGAGCTATGATGTTGTGCGGAATATGGCCGGAATAGGAGGTTTAATAAGAGATGAGGAACGGAATTTTGTGGCAGGTTTCTTGGGTCCTTATGCGTTGAAATCCGCTTTTAGATTTGAAATTTTAGCGCTACATTTTGGTTTAAAATGGGCGATAGATCGGGGGTTTTAAGGAGCTTTATATTGAGACAGATTCTGGGGAGCTTCGCGCGCTAGTGAAGGGCGGTGGTAGCTCCAATAATTGGGCATGTAATATTGGGCGTGAGTGTATCGAGATGTTAGCTAATCACAGTGCGTTTAAGGTGAGTTATATTACCGAGAAGCAAATATTTGTGCAGACTCTTTGGCAAAAAAAAGGAGCGGAACTTGACAGTGGTTTACGTGTATATGAAGATCCTCCGGACATTCTGTAGAATTATATCACGAGGGACAAAAGTGGTTGTGCGGCACCAAGATGTGTGCAAGATTTCTAGAATGATGTAGTTACTATGTAACACTGGCTGTAAGCCTCAGATGAATGAAAAAAAAAAGACGTTTCACTTTTCTTTTTCTTAACGTTGGAGGCCAGAGGCTAGTATGCGAAATACATATTCATACTATTTTGCAATGTGGGAGTTAATTTCACTATAAGTGTCTTCTAGTAGTTCATTTTTTATATGTGTATTTACAAGCTTATATGCTCAATCGAATGCATCCATGCGGGTTTACTCACTTCTTTAGTTTTTTAATTAGTTTGAACTAAAATATATAAAATAACGCAAAGTAGTAAAATGAATTTGGTCGTTCTGTTAGGATTTTGATCAATTGTTTAGATTAATTGTTATTATAAACCGATCACGCTTTTTTGGAGAAGTGGAAAGATTAGGTTAAAGTATTAAACAAATCTATTTTTTCCTATTCTTTTGGAGAAGTGGGAAAGTCACCTTGTGCATGAAATGTCCTACATAGGAGGAGAAAAATATTAGTTTAAATTAGCTTACCCATCTATTATTTCCAAAAGAACTAAAGGCTATGAAACCCAAAAGGGAATTGGCAAAGCCCCACACGCGCGCACCAACACCAACACCACCACCTGCCCGGTCCCGGCGACGGCGAAGGCGTTGGCCGTTGAGGAGTAGGGGACTTTGGGAGTCTAAAAATGAAAAATGAAACAAGTTTTCTGAAATGATTCTGATGGAAAATGGCTAGTACTCATAGGATTCGTTGATAATTCAAACGTTCCAGCCAACATACATAACGTTCATAACGTTCCGCCATTGAAGACACATTAAACCCGAATATTCCTCAATCAAGACTCAACTGTTACAAACTTTGGTAAAAACTGAAATGAATCAAGGGTCATCAAAGTGTCCAGGTTCATGGCTGGAATTTTAACATATGTAACTCCAAAATGTCAGCAATAATGAACCAATAAAGACCATCTATTGTGACGAGACTGAAGAGCCTCCTATTCACCTATAAATATAGGTCCTTCTCCATTTGCAAAAGACTACGAAAACTAATCAAAAAAAGAACAAAGAAATACTTCTCTCTAAAACTTCTGTAGTAATCTCGTTAGAGATAACCGGTACGCCGGAATATCTTTTTAACAACTATATTTCGTGTGTTGTTCTTTCTGATTCCGTGTAAGTGTTTTGTTTCGTATTGAATATTTCATTACTGTAATAAACTAGTGTTTCATATTGATTATATTATTACTATAATAGACTAGCCTTATTTTACATCGAAATATTTCTTTTGGTTTTTCATTTCTGTTTGTCTTAAAACCTGTGATTTCAATTTTTTCCAACACGTTCATCTTTCAAAGAATACTCACTCACTCATGACACATTAAGGACGGTATTGAACTTTATAACCTAAATTGTACCCAGGTGGTTCATCAAAGATGACCTTTGCTGTGGCAGAGATGGCTTGCCCCTGCAACTGTGCACTGATCATCGCACGTACATTCTGTGTAATCCCATAACCAGGTTGGACTTTCCATTGTTGGATACCTCCAACATAATGCGTATAAAACCCACTAATGACCACTCGCTCAAGTACAATACATCTTCGTAGGAAGAACCGAGCAACTTCAATCTCATTCTTTGTTCCCCAAAATCCTCCTAATTTCACCTCTTTCAAATGGCTATGAACTCCTATAGTTCTCGTTTTTCTTTTATCTTTGTTCACGAATCGTGTTTGAAACTGCAATACATCAATCATAATACATTAAGAAAATAACAAATAATTAAATTGCATGTTGTGTGAATAATTAAAAGGATAAATGTCACTAAATTATCGCAAAGTCATGTTTGGACCATTTAACTGATTTAACTGATAAAGGTTCCAAACTAACATTAATTTTTCAATACAGTTCCAAATCAACTTAGAAGAAACATCTTTATGGTCCAATTTCAAGAATCATCTAGGGGTAAATTCTTTAATATCACAGGCTATACCATTTGAAGGGGAACTAATTGTGCAATTGATACAATAATCGAACACTCAGGACAGTTGTTTTTGCAGAACAAGACAGACGAATAAATGGATGAATAGCTCATCTAAGGAAGCATTTAATTGACTCACCAAGCGGACAATAGAATTGGTCCATGTGGGTGCACGTGGAGTTGGATGTAGAGTATACACATCCTTATTAATAGGATTTGATAGCGTTTCTTTATAAGTCCACACCATATCAAGATTTTTGTCGGAGGGGGGTGCATTTTCACGACTCGCTGCCATATGAAATTTCTCTAGTACAGGGCAGGCCTCCAGAATAGGGGTAACATTCAGCAAATCAGGTTCAAAATCCAGCAGAAACACGAAATATACCTGTTTAAGATTCTTGAACAGGCTTTTTGCATATATATTATCTAGCTGAAAAAGAAAAGAAAAGAGAAAGTTAATACATATGTTAGATATTATAGAATCAAATAAATGGTTGTGATTCTGCATTACCTACCGTAGGTAAACGAAAGTTGAAGGATAGCCATTCTAAGGACGGCAAATGGTTTCCAACACCAGAAAAAACACGAGAAAAAACACCCGGCACCGTAATATCCTTAATATTTACATATAAATGCAACCTTTTCAGGTTGGGTATACCAATTAAAGATAATTTTATCTGGTATAAGCCATAATATTCTAAAGTATGGAGACTAACCGCATGAATGTGTATCTCTTTTGATACATCGTTACACCACCTAATTGTCATGTATTTAAGAGATGGTGATGCATTGAAGCTTACTTTAGGAGGAAGCTCGCAATTTTCAATTACAAACGTCACAAGGTTCACACAATACGTTAAAATAGTCGGCAATTCTCCACTGTTGAGATGAACCCTACACAAATTAAGGGTTTTAAGGTAATTGAATCGTGGTTCTATAACCTCCAAATTCAAATCACACCCACTTAAAGATAGGCTTTGCAAAGAAGAACTTACAGCTAAGTGGTATAGTAACAGAAAACTACAGTTGTTGGTTATTGTGGTCGGATTGGAGCAACATTCGATACAGTTGAGATTAATGTCCTGAACGCCCATTCTATCAATAACTTTCAACCATCCCTCAAGCTGAGACAGATATTTGTTGACAAAACAAATCTTCATCGTCACGGATGCCATTTTACGTGAAGAATAAAGCTCCAAAACATGATTTATTACTTTCATGTAATCCGCTTCGTTGTTAAAACTGTGGACGCAAGGTAAATTCAATGAAGACATTAGTAAATAAACATTTTTCCACCCTCTTGACAAAATACTTGTACTAAAAGCTTCCTTTACTCCCAAACATGATATAATGGAAGACAATATATCATCCGGTAGTTGGCTTATTAGGTCCTCCTCCGTCATATTGGCTTATTAGACAATAATTAGTGTAAGGTAGAAAGAGAAAACCTTATATAGGATTCCAACACTTGATCAACCAGTTATTACGTAAGATAAATATGAAGGAATAAGATCTTATCGTTAAGAATAAAAGATAAAAGTTAGGGATATACACAATCCAGATTTTAAACTTTTTTTTATTAATTACAGATTTTATTGGAATTTATTAGAGTTTGTTAACTTAATAAACTCTTTTGATTCTAAAACACAGTTAACGAATTTTATTAAATTTTATGATAAATATTAATAACTTTTAGAGTAAGGATATATACCACCCAAAATCATACCACGTAGTGTGAATTTGTTAGTAATAAATCGTTAATCAGATTATGAAAAATAAATAGATTAACGATTTATAACCAACCAATTCACGTCACGTTATGGGTGGTATGATTTTAGGTGGTATATATCATTACTCTAGATTTTAATAGAATTTTTTAAACTCTACCAAATTCTAACAAAACTTACCATTTATAAAATTCCATGTGATACCAATTTTTGTTGTAGCTAGTAATATGTGAAGTGTGTTTAATGGCTTAAAAACACTTATATTGAATGAGAGCCCGTGTGTATATTATATTTATTGTTTTGCTCATCAACTACAACTCACTTTAGTTTCACTTGCAAGGAAATATGATCATATTTCTTCCCTTTTTGATTTTATTGCAAGAGTATTGAATGTTGTTGGATCGTCATGTAAAAGGTGTGATTTACTTAGAGAGAAACAATATGAAAGGATTGTCGAGCTACTTAATATTGGAAGATATCAAGTGGACAAGGTTTACATCAAGAAACAAGTCTCAAACGTTCGGGTGATACATGTTGGGGCTCTCAATAAAATACTTTATTGAGTTTAACTAATAAGTTTGGTGCAGTGATTGATGTGCTTGAAATTATTGGAAGTAATGCGTCAAATACAATTCATCGCAAAGAAGCACAAGACATTGTTGAGAGACTCTTATCATTTGATTTTATATTAAGCCTTCCCTTGATGAAAAAATACTAGCAATCACAAATGAGATATCACAAGCGCTTCAACGAAAAGATCAAGATATCACGAATGTAATGGCTTTGGTTTAGGTAACTAAATTTCAACTTTAAGTTTTACGAGATGATGGATGAGATTCTTTACTTAATAGTGTTTCCACCTTTTGTGAAAAATATGGAGTTAGTGTTCTCGAAATAGATGATACGTATCTTGCTCGAGGGAGAAGACGGGCAATGAAGAAGAAATGACAAATCTACATCATTATCGTCATGAGACTTTCTACACTATTATGGATATGCAACTTGGAGAATTAAATGCTCGATTTCTGATTCTACCATGAGAGTGCTTTTGCGTATTGCCTGCCTTAATCCTTCCGATTCATTCAGTTAATTTGATAAAGACAAGTTACTTCGCTTAGTTGAATAGTATCCTCAAGATTTTAGCAAGGTTGGGAAATGGGAAACTGAGTGACTAACTTGATAATATATTATTGGTATGAGCCTCAGTGAATAATTTTCCAGATTGAATGGAATTGGTGATCTTGCTGAGAAAATGGTGTCATCCGGAAGAAACAAGATTGATCCTTTGGTGTACTTGTTAAAATTGGCACTGAATTTGCTTATTGCTACGGCCACGGGTGAAAGTGTACTTTTCAGTTATGAATATTCCGAAAAACAAATTGCGTAACTGAATGAATAATGAATAGTCTAGTGATACTTTACTTATCTTTATTGAAAGGGATATTTACAAAGATAGTGATAATAACACGATCATGGAGTGCTTTCAACAAATGAAAACTCGAAAAGGTCCACTATAATTTGTAGGGAGTTTTCATTTTCTTTTTTTCTTATATTTATTAGGAAGCATTTATCATTAATATATATTTATTTGATCTTTTTTGTTAAACTTTATTAAACTTTATATTTTATGTCATATTTTGTAAACAGTCCTTAAAAATATAATTCGGGGCGTTGCCCCCGAACCCCTTATTATATTAAGCCCCATACACTACAATATGTAAGTCCGCCACTGGATGGAATATAGTTTATTTTTGTACCAATGAGGGTATTCATGATTAGTAGTTGGGCTTTTTTCAGTATAATTGCGCAACTATATAATATTATAAGTTACACAAGACAAATTCACGTTTAATTGTCTGATAATTTTCTATATATGAGAAAAATATATATTTTGCTAGACCATACTTGTGACTTATGTGTTGTGATTACATTGATTTGTGATGTTTGTTCATTTCTAATTATAACTTAATACTTAATTTCTCTGTGTTTGGTAATGACATGTATTCGCAAATATGAAGGGACATCGGATTGGCTATGGTTGCTTAATGCTTTGTTTCTTATTCCAATTTCAGGTAATCATCTTTCAATATTTGGTTTTGTTTTACATTTTCTAGTTTTGACATCCTTTTCTTCTTTTTTTTTGCAGAAATAATTGTGAAATGGAATTTGATAATGAGTCATCTGATGTTCTTACTTCTCAAACTCAAACTCAAGGGGTTATTTTAACTCCTGATGGTAATTCACCTACACCTAAACATCCAGCTTCATTAATGGACAAACCCGTGGTGGTATAACTTTGAACCTTTTATAAACTTACAAGTTACTTAAGTTTGGTACTAAAATTGATTTGCATCTCCCTTATTCCATCCAATGATTTCATTTGCGAATGTAAGATAAAGAACAAAGATACTATGAGTATGAGAAAATAATGGAATACAAGGTTGAGTTGGCAACGAATTAGTGAGAATTTTAGTAACTTGTAAGTTTCGAAAGATTTCCATTGTCCCTAAGAGGCCCCTAAACTTGCCAATGATGAAATTACAATCTGAGGCAATCTTGTAACGCTTTCCTTGTATATTGTATTGTAAAATTGCAGGTCAGTTGAAGGAATTTGACTCTTTTTGGAAAGAAGGAAGAAATACACCCAATTTGTACAACTCTAACTATTTTGCACAATAGAGGTTGCATTATAAGTATTAATGGATGAAATGTGTTGTAATTTTAATTAAGTGTTATGTATTTTTGTAACTTAAAGTCTGAAATTGTATTTCATGTGGGTTGAAATGTACTTGACGTGTTATAATTTTAATTAAGTGTTAAACTTGTTGCCTTGTAATATTATTTTAGGAATTTCATATTTTGGGAAACTTACTATATATAGTAAGTTTTTATTATGGGAAACTTAGTATTTATGGAAAGAAATAATGAATTTACAAGTTTACATTACTGTTTTTTGTTCTTTGACTCTGTGTTGACCAAACCCTAAACCGACCCAACCGAACCCGTACAGTTTAAACAATTATAGGGTTTGGGTATTACTTTATGAAACCCGAGAAACTCGGTGTGGATATAAGGTTGGCCTCCTCGGGTCGGTTAACCGACCCGTGTGCTGCCCTAGGAATAAGGGTGGAAATCGACACCGAAATTTTAGATTTCTAATTTTTTCTGATTCGAAAATTTCGATTTCGGAACAGAATTTTAATGTGCGGAAATCAAACTACATATAAATTTTCAAAATTTCGGTTTTTCGATCCAATTTTTGCTTCCGATTTGTATTTTTTATTTTTACTTGTATTAGATAAATAAATTATTTTAAGATAAAAGAAAGTATTCAACCGAAAACGTTGAAAAAATTTCAAAACAACAAAAACAAAAAAGAAAAAGTAAAATGTTGAATAACAATGAAATGTCTATTGGGGTTATTGTTGAAAACATCCTCATAAAATTCTCTAATTGTTTTTTTGTGCCTTCAATAATCTTATTTATAAAAAAATGCCTAATGAAATAATTATTTATAGAAAACATCCCCTTTATATTTTATATACCTTTACTACCCTTATTATTAAATATATTATTTTATTTTAATACAATATTAATTTTTAAATATTAAACAAATAATAGGGTACTTCTTTTTCCTCCTCCACCACCACCACCACCACCACCACCACAACCACCATGTATGTAACCACTACTACATCCACCACAACCATCACCACCTCCACCACAACCACCACCACCACCACCTACTACTACTAATTCCATCGCACGCGCGCGTCCGTGAATTTTTTTTTAAAATCGTCATAACTAATTCAAAAAAATCAGAAAATTAAAAAAATTGTATTTTTGAATAAAGCAAATTAATATTTACGTCTATGAATTTTTTGATTTTTTTTGATTTTTTTGATTTTTTTTGAGTTTTTTTGATTTTTTTTTTTCGCAGACACGGATTTTCATGTTTTAAACATGGAATTCCATGTTTTAAACATTAATTTCCATGTTTTAAACCGTGAAATAAACATGAAATTCCATGTTTAAAACATGAAATTCCATGTTTAAAACATGTAATTTCGTGTCTGCGAAAAAAAAATTAAAAAAAATCAAAAAATTCAGAAAATTCCGAAAAAATCATAGACGTAAATATTAATTTGATTTATCCAAATATAATTTTTTTTTTATTTTTTTATTTTTTTTGAATTAGTTATGACGATTTTAAAAAAATTTCACGGACGCGCGTGTGATTATTAGTTTTTTTCTTATTTTTTAATTGTTAATTATAAGGGTAATTTTGGAATGGGGCTGTTTTCAATAAATATTTTTTCCTAGGCACCTTTTTCTAAATAAGTTTTTTAATAGACATCAATCAACAATTGGCTCGTATCTATTTTATGTTCTGAAAAAAAAAAATTAGGCTTCATATGTATGTTAAAAAAAAGAACAATAAAATAGGATAAAACCTGGTTGACAAAAAAAAAAAAAAAGAATAAAACCTAAAACCCATCTCTTCACACTCGCATTAAAAAAAAAAAAATCTCACACACTCAGGTCTCACCTTCCCATCCAGCCGCTGTCATGCACAACAGAAAACCGCCGCCACTCGTGACTCCATCATCATCAACCCGCTTGGCTAAGCCATCAACCATCGAAGAACCCAAAGTAAGGTAAAAAATATCTTTTACCATTGAAACTCTAAAAACTGAATTATTTTAGCCCTAACATCATCACTTTCACAAATTTTCAAAATTAGTTAATTTAAGTACTCCCTCCGTCCTAAAAATAATGTCCACATTACTAAATATGGTGTCCCAAAAATAATGTCCACTTACTATTTCAAGACAATTTTTTCTACTTTTTTCCCTTATTACCCCTACTTTTCTTTTAATTTAAAATTATTTGAATTATTATTTTATACTTGATTGCATTTTCCTAGGCATAGGAATAGGTGTGCATTATGATATTTATTAGGGGTATTTTTGTACATGTAGGATTCAATAATGACATTTCTTAATCTGTGTGAAAATGCTAAGTGGACATTATTTTTGGAACGGAGGGAGTATAATTACAGTCGTGTGGTGTTTATTATATTTTTATACAAAGCCTTTTACCGTATGGAAAAGTTATGCGCTGAAAAAATAATTTGCAATTTGGTTTTATACTTCATTTGTTGAATTTCGCTTACACTATTTCACTCTTATACGTGTTCCTTTTTTCGATTTATTTTTTTATTGTTTATGTTTTTATTAGGTTCCCTAACAGGTAACTTACAAAATTACCCTTACACTATTTTTCTTATTACACATGCGTCCATATATATATATAGACTTACGTTTGTACCGTTTAAATCTCATAGCTAGGGTTTCTCTGAAAGTTGCAGCAACCATGGCAGGCTCTTCTCGAGCTCAAGTAAACAAAGCTCATAAAACTCGATTTGCCTCCAAACCTTCTCATAATGTTCACAGAGTTCCAATAAAAGGTTAAAAATCTCTCCTTTTTTCATATTATAACAACTCTTAATTTATTCAATTTTTCTCTTTATTAATTTGTTATTAACAATTCAGATAAGAGCAAAATCGCTAAATCAACGCATTGGAAAAGGAGCCAGAGCAGCTAGGCTTCAACGTACCAAAACTGTAATTTTTCAACTAAAATTCGTATTAAGTTTTATTAAATTAAAGTAATTATCAATTCACAATAAATTTTGTGAATAAATTGGGGAATCAATATAGGTACGTGAGCAAAAGCGAGCTGCTTTGTTAAAGGAAAAAAGAGCTTCATCGGGATCGTCGAGTCCACCTCGTGTTATTGTGAGTATCGATTTGTTAAATCCTTAGATAATATCATTAATTAATTGACAACTTGCATTTATCTTCTTAGAACTACTTTTGCACTATTCTAAACACCAATAACACCACATTGCTCTTCTTGTCACCATATTGTTATTGGTGTTGAGAATAGTGAAAAAGTAGTTCAATAGATATAGAATTTGAGCCTCAGAGTTATTTTATTTTTTCATCACAGGCTTTTATAAAATGAGGGACAAGGGACTTGGTGAGTTTGACACAAAAACCTGTAATTTTTCATCTATAAATACAAAACAAAAGAATGCCATCTCTAATGACTTTCTTAGCTTAAGTACACATATTAATAAACCTATACACACCATATTCCATTTGTTTTGCATCATTGGAAGTTCATGAGTTGCTTTATAATGTGTAAATGCACATGTAAAAAGAAATGCAAGTTTATATTGTATGAAACTGATGTAAAACTCACATTAGGATATGGACTAATTCAATAAATCAGTGATAGTGGATTGTGGACTTCCACTAATGACCAATTCATCAATTCCATAATAACCTACAAATGGTAGAGAATATTCAAGTTGAGTAGCAATAAAAAGTTGAGCAAGCATTCGCACATTGCCAAAAATAAGTAGTAAAGTAATGAAATTACCCAATTCAGCTTCCAAATCCTCTACAAGTTATTTAGATGTGCCAAGATTAATTGGAAGTGAAGATCTTAACCAGTTTTGAGTACAAATTAAAGTTTCAACAGTTTTAGGGGACAAGGAACTTCTGAATTGATCAAGAACTCTCCCACTTGTGCTAAATGCACTTTCAGAAGCAACAGTAGAAACTGGAACTGCCAAAATATGTTTGGCAAGTTGGGACAAAACTTTAAACCTCATAGCATTGCTTTTCCACCATTGTAAAATGTCAAATTTTGATGACATCTCTTCTATATCCTCTTTTCGATACTTATCCAACTCAGTAGCTTTAGAGGGGTGTGTCTTAGCCATAAAAGACTGAAACCTACCACCAAGAACACATGGACTATCAGTTGAAGTGTTAGAAATAGCCGCTTCACCACTAGTTGTTGAACTAGTAGGAGCAACTTGTTTCTCATACACTTCAAACATTCTTTTTAAAGCATCACTAACCCTTTTAAGCAACACATCACTTTCTTCAGGTGTATACATAAAACTGAAATAGCAGTGGAGGTATTGAATTTTTTTTCCTAGAGCTGAAATATTATGCATTAAATTGTAAAAAATATTTAGAGAGGAATATTTCTATAATTTATTTTGTATACTTTAGTTTCAATTATTTTCAATAAACAAAAGATTTCTTTGAAGGAGTCGCCCACTATTTATCCAAAGATATTTTGCACATTAAAACCTTTAAGGGGTTCCACATGTCATATGTGAATACTTTTTCATTCAGAAATTTACTCCATTTTATATCCCGTTATCATAATCCTTTTTGAAAAGGATGATTGACTTATGGGGTTTTGGTGACAAACTTCATGCCACATAGGGAATTTGTTGATAGAATCTTTCTTCAAAAAGGAAAAAAGGTAAAATACTATAATACCCTTGATAAAATTACAAACAGACAAAAGACAAGTGGCAACAATATATAAAGACAAAAAACAAGTAAACCACAAAGTCACAAAGTCATCTCCGGGCACCAACACAGACCACCTACGGCGCCGCCACCGAGATTTCTCAGAGTACTCGGAAAATTCTCTGAGTACTCAGAAATTCTCTAATTAATTGATAAATTACCTGAGTACTGGGAAAAATCACTGAGTATAGTCAGCAAAAACTTTAAGTATTATTCGAAAATTCCTGAGTATTATTTGAAATTATTGAGTATTATTTAAATTTAGCTGATTATTAACACAAAATCACTGAGTATTAACAAAAAACTGAGTAAAACGTAAAAAAAAACAAAAAATTATTTTTACAATTAATAATTAAAAAGTAAAGAAAATTTCTTTACTTAAAAATAAAATGCTAACAATACATTACTAAAAAAATCCCTTAAAATAACACATGTGAAATTTTTTTAAATCGAGTAAAAAAAAAAAAATCTTTCACTACTCAACAGCAGACTAGCAGCAGATCTTTATTTTCTCTTCCAAAAGATGCACCATTCTCTTCTTTACTATTTGTAGTTCTGTTGACCAATGGTCACTTTTTTTTTCTTTTCTCTTGTTCATCTTCCGTGGAAATAGAGCCAAGCTACTAATAAAACCAAAAACTCGAACAATAAAACCAAGAGAAAGCTCGAGCCATGAAACCGAAGGCTACTAATAAAACTCAGCCAAAACAACTTCGATATCCATGGTCATTGAAGCTCAAGACCTAGTCAGGAACCACAAACAGAAGCTCGAGACTTCACCTAGAATCACAAAATAGTCGAACCTTGGCCATTGCAAATCTACTGCGTTGATCCATATTTGCCTGAAAATAACTACTCGGAGCTTCGAACAAGTTTCATGGAAGAGAGAGAAGAGAGAGAGAGAGAGAGAGAGAGAGAGAGAGAGAGAGAGAGAGAGAGAGAGAGAGAGAGAGAGAGAGAGAGAGAGAGAGAGAGAGAGAGAGAGAGAGAGATATCCATGGACGAGAGGGGGAGAGAGAGTTGCTTAGTTTCGAGAGGTAGAGAAGAGTAAATATAAATTAGGGTTTCCTAATTTTATGGGGTATTTATTTAAGGGTGTAATGGGAAGTGTAGAAAAGGTTTATAGTGTAATATATTCTTAGTGGCCTTTGGTAAGAAGAGTGGCTTTAGTGGAGTCTTGGGTTTTGAGGAGGGGTCTTCAAGACCCTTTAGGTAATTATTTATTATAAAAAGAAAAAGAAAAATCATGAAGCCCTTAAGTAAGAACAGAGAGGAGATTATTCAAACTCAATAAAATTAAGGGCATATATTAGTTATTTTTCCGGTTCCTTATAGCATAGGAAAACCGAACCGAAACAATCTTTTCGGATTTTTAAAAAAAATTATACCAAATCGAATGGTTTTTTCGATTTTCAGAATTTTTGTTTGTATATTTCCGATTTTAGGGTCATGTCGGTTTTCGACTTTGTTTTGCTTAACCCTAATTTTTTTTACGCAATAGTCTAGTTTTAATTATCAAAAATTTGGGACCATTTGAATATATTAATTACTTTTAAGGATAATTACCACGGGGTCTTCAAGACCCATGGATAATTATTTATTCACTCCCATGGATAAATTTTGGGCTCACAAAATATTTGAAGGGAAAATGATATTATAGAGTTTAGTTACAACCTAGTTACGGGATTAAGATTTTTGACATGAAAGATACTAGATGCTTCCAATTATGAGGATGGGTAAGAATAATAGTATGTTTGCAAAGTGCGACTCATCGACACCATGGCATTAGCCTACGCTATTTTCTTCACCAAATCTAGTATATATTATATTACATATATATTTACTCAACAAATCCAACAAACACAAATTTCTATATATTTAAAAAAACAATTTTCACCAAATCTAACAAAACTCAGTTTACTAATTAAAATAAAAAGTTGAAATTTCAAAATCGAGTTTTGAAGAGTCAAATGTTTTGAAAATCCAATTTACAACCCCACTGATGTTGCATTATTTTAAAGATTCTGTTTTAACAACTCAAAATCAAACTGTATTTTCAAAATAGCTTTTGATGACCACGTATTAAGATTTCATCTGATGACCTTCATGTAATTAAATGTATAAGACAGCAAAGAGCTCATAAAACACAAAGATATAATTTATCTAAACATTCATTTCCACAAATAACTTATATTTGACCTAACATCCAAGCAAATCCAGGTAGCCAGGCCCATTAGGCACTCACATACTACCACACTCAAGTTTTTTCCAATCATCCGGGTTATCTCAACCACCAACTTTAAGCTAAAATTAAAATAAAATAAAAAAAGTAAAATAAAATCCCCTCTACAAACCAATAGCATATAACTCACTATCTCTTTAAATTGGCACAAAACTGGTTCGTCTCTTCTTGTACGGCTTCCAAGACAATCCATCACCAAAATTAGTACCAGAAACCCCTTGATACTCACTTGTCTCTGAATTTGGATTGACACTTGTCGTGACCTCATTAGCTTTAACAATACTTTCACTCCTCAACTCTTCTCCTTGTGAAGTATTTCCATCACTAATTAATCCAATACTTGAGTCAGGTTGTTCATGTTCAGCCTCATTACTTCTTTTACCTTTGTTAGATACCTTTAAAAAGTCTCCATATTCAACAGCATTCAAGTATTGATCATCACTAACCCCATCAGAATACACAACTTCTTTCCTACGTCTCTTACCAGATACATTAGCACTCTCAAACTCAAATCCTTTCCCTTTATCATCTTTACCTTCAGCTGGCACATGGGCCCACTCAGGTACCTCATGATCCTCCATTAAACGACATTTAAATTTCTCCTTTTGTCTTCTTTCCTCATCCATCTTCTCAAACAACCAAAACTCCTCTTCTGAACGTGCTGCTAAACGATTAATCTCTCGTTCACTCGGTACATCTTGTCCCAATGAACTTGTCCCTTTACGCATTATTTCTTCCAACATTGCCCTTCTATCTTGAGCTACATTAAACAAATAAAAAACTAATTAAAAAAAAAAAAACAATTAAAAGAAAAGAAAAATAACAAACCTGTAGAGGTAGTATTAAACATTCCAGCTTGTATAACTTTAGCATCAATACCCATTTTCTGTTTAGCACGTTCTAATATAACTTCTTCAATAGATCCAACACTAACTAATACAAAAACTCTAACTTCTTTAGTTTGTCCAATTCTATGTGCACGATCTTCAGCTTGTTGATCCATTTGTGGATTCCAATCACTATCAAATATAATCACAGTATCAGCTGTTTGTAGATTCAATCCTAGCCCTCCAGCACGAGTACTCAACATAAACATAAAGTACGGTGAATCCGGATCGTTAAATTGTTTCAATAAAGACCCTCGCTCTTCTGTTTTAGTTGACCCGTCAAGTCTAAGATACTTAAAGTCATGAAGTTGAAGATACACTTCAAGAATGTCCATTAAACGAGTCATTTGTGAGAATAATAAAACTCTATGACCTGCTCTACGAAGCTTTGGAAGTAAACGATCTAGAAGTTCAAATTTCCCTGAAGCTCTCACTATTTCTTCCTTTTTCCAAATATTATATTCGTTAATAAATAAATACGGATGATTACAGCATTTTCTCAACTGCATCGTTAGATTTTGTAAACTCTTCGATCTTCCACTTCCTGAAAATTATTAAATTAAATGGTAAATTTAATTTGTGTAAATAAAATACGAAGAAAGAATTTACCATTATCTAATCCAACTCTCCCTTTTCCAGTAACTTGATGGTAATAAACTTTCTGCCATGCTGACATGTCACATTTCAACATAACTTGAGTTTTCCCAGGAAGAAATTTCTCAACTTCAGCTTTTTTCCTTCTTAATATAAATGGTCTAATAACCTAAACAGTAAATAAAAAAATGAATAATATTTAAAAGAGAATAAAAAAATTGAAAATGAGATGAACTATTACATGGTGTAAACGCCTTATCACTAATAGCTCCTCTTCATCTGTAAGTGCCACGTCACTTTTATCCGCAAACGGAGCATTAAACCATTCCTCAAAATTTTCAACTGAGTTGAAAATATTCGGGAGGAGAAAATTGAGTAAAGACCAAAGTTCTTGTAAGGTATTCTGTATAGGCGTACCGGTCAATAAAAGTCTTTTACGAATCTGATAACTGCGTAAATAAATTAAAAGAAAATTAAAAGAATGAAGGTTAAGAATAAAAAAAGATATTTAAAAACCACGTACCCTTTAATAAGTGTCTGTGCTAAAACACATTCATGGTTTTTAAGTCTGTGTCCTTCATCAACAATCAGGTAATACCATTGAATTTTTTTCAGAAAAGCTTTATCTCTCATAATAAGGTCATAATGTGTTACCAATACATTGAATTTTCCTACATCTGAATATTCTTCTCTTAATGCTTTTCTTTCTTCTATACGCCCATCATATAGAACAGCCACAATACTGAAAATATAAATAATAAATGATTAAAATAAAGGCATTTATTAAGATAAAAGATAAAGGTTTTAAGAATACCTAGGAGCCCATGTTGAGAATTCATGCATCCAATTTGGTAATACAGCTTTAGGGGCAACTATTAAAAATGGACCATTAACACCTTTATTTTCCATTAAATACGCAATTAATGAAATTGTTTGAATTGTTTTTCCTAATCCCATTTCATCAGCTAAAATTCCATTTAAATTGTTATTACATAAAGATAACATCCATTGAAGTCCTTCAATCTGGTAAGGTCTTAATTCTCCACCTTGAAGCATAGCTGGTTGTTCAGTAACCTGTAAAATAAAGGTAACCCTTAAATTGTCTAGTTAAAAGTAGAAAAAATCAAAGTAATTATAAATTTACCTTTTCTTGAATCGAATGTACAGCGGAATTATACTCACGTTGACCTTGAAGTAAATCATCAGACTTAACAGTAGGAAGAGAAGATTCTTCGCCAGGTGGCAAAGGTTCAATACCATCAAAATGAGCATCTTTTTGACGTTGTACAGCAGCTCCTAATCGAGATAAAAGCTCATTAGTTTTACTAAGTAGCATTCTTAAACGCTCGTTTTTACTTTCTTCAACCATTTTCATATACGCTTCTTGATCATCTGTTTTTAATGCTTGAAACCTTAACTTTTCTTGTCTTGAAGCCCTTTGTCTTTGCCTACCATGCCATGACTACATAACACAAACACATATATATCAAAGAAACTAATTTTACTAAATATATAAAATAAGATGAATTACCAAAACACCATCGTATCTTTGTTTTCTTCGTTTCTGAGAAGCTTGTATTTGTAACTGAAGCTCTCTTGCTCCATTAACCATTTCCGCAAAGAAATTCTTTTGTTTTAATTCAATTCTGTTCTTTTCTTTCGCTTCTAATTTCGAAAGTCTCTGTACTAATTAAGCAATTTAGTATAAACATAGTTACAGAAATAATAAAGCAATTTATACCTCAGCATAAAGCAAGTCATTGTTTTGTACAGCAAAAGCATCTGAAATACCATAAACAGGTCGAGGCAATCTTGACATGCCCCAATCAAACAAATGTTCAGAAGGATTAGTTGATAATTTGCGAAGCCAATATTCTGAACTCACTTCTGAACGAACTTTTTGTTGTAAATCTTTTAACTGTAAACACACAAGAATCAATTTTAAGATTATATTTATCATTTATTGAAATTACTATTATTATTTTTCATTACCTTGAGTCCGTATAGTTCAAGAAAGCATTTACTCTGAAGATCCTCTCCCCTAGTAGCTGGTAATTCTGGTTCAACATAAGAAAAACTTAGTAAACAAATTATATATTATACAAATCATTATTATACAAGAAGTACCTTCGAGATCTGTTAAGCGATAATTAATGTGGCTTAGATATCGTTGATCTCTTTGATCAGCTAATACACGACTTGACTTTACATTTGCTTGTTTCTGCATTACTGCAATTTCAAAGTCTGTTAATACATCACCATATCTTGAAAATCTAGAATTGTCCTGCATCATTAAAACAAAACATGTCAAAATTAATAGTATACTATAAAACATTCATATAATATATCGAGTGTGTGCATAAAATCCAACTAACTGTAAATGAAGTCAAGAAATTCCATACATCTCTCACATTCCCATTATACCCGTGTTCAATAAATGAACAACGTTCCCCAAATAGGAATTTACGGATAGCATAAATATTTGGCAAATTCATCATATTATAGTGGTCCCACAGGAGAAATATTAACCCTCCCAAGAGTATAAATTTGTTCTTTGGTGATTTTTAGCCCCTACGAAGTAACATATATATATTAAAATTACCCCAAATACAAATTTCGAATGCCCCCAAACCCCAATGTTCAACTTAACCTAATTATGTCCTTCAACTTTTGGCCACCACTTAGAGCAATTCCTGAATCTTCCCTTGGCTACATGTAGACATATATATACCAGTAGATGAATAACTGAAGGATCATTACAGCAAAGCAATTTTTTTTTTTAAAACGTAATGAAAAATGTTCACGCGCACAAGCGCACACATATAGTATATACACGCATTTTTTTTCTCAGAACACAAGATAAAAACAACTTACAATTTTTAAGTTAAATTAATTAATAAATAGATGAATGGCCTATGTCGAGTAAAAGATAGCAGTTACAAAAATAATTGTTAGATTAATTGATGAAAAAACAAACAAAAGAACTTACTTTCTCAGTCGATGGAGTATTCTCTACACGATCTACATCGAAGTCCTCATTGTTATCATCGCTAGATTGGACGATGTTGGATACTGATTTAAGAATGTCCTCTGGTAGCGGCAAATTACGCGACAGGTAATTCAGTGCGCAAATTATAGCCTTTGTCTGCTCAATTTCATCGTCTCGCGTCTGTCTTTGAATTTCAAACGGTACGAGCTCGAGCTCGGAGACGTCACAAACGGCGGATCGGCTGTGGCTTCGGCTGTCGAACTGAGCCACCATGCTAACCGCTAATCGGTTGGGCGCGAAAATGAGTCTGTTATTTAAAAACTTATGAGGCTCTGTCTCTCTTTCTTTTTTTAACTCTAATTTTTCTTTTTCTTTCAAAAATCTTACTATTTTTGATCTCTAATGAACTCTGTTCTGCGGGTACTAAACCCCATATATATGAACTAATATTGTGCTTTTGTGCTTGACCAAAAATTAAAAAGACTAATGTACAATAATGCCTTTTTTATTTTTCTAGTCAAATATACATTAATGCCTTTGACTAAAAAGAAAAAATTTATGTATTGCACGTGAACACTTTTAATAATGACGAGGGTGAATTACACTTAGGGTCTTGATAACCATCTTTCTTCTCTATAAAGTATGGTTCAGGAATTTATTCTTATTAGAGACTTTTGTTTTGACAATTGTCTTTCCTACTCTTACTAACACTAAAAGACAAAAAATGTGTGATGTCATTGTTTCTCTCAGTGAGCAATAGGCTATCAAATGGACTGGAAGCCAAACAGTTTGGTCGTTTCCTACTTCAACTCGGTAACAATTCAGGGAGGTTCAACTTCAAACACAAACAATAAAGGCATCACCTACTCCACAACTCGATGTTAAGTAAACGACCTTATACGTAGACCAGTTGCAAAAAAGTTGAGATTTGATATATTTCCTAAGAGTGACTGCTTTTTTATTCTAGGGTACATTCACCGTTTGTTGGATAATATTTAAGGGGGAGCCTTTGCTGAAACAGATTGTTGACCTTTTGATATTAACCCTCTTCCCAAGCATTTACAATATCTCTCAATTATATTTCTGAATGTGTTGATTTCATCATTGTTGATGGAAACAAAGAATAATGGATTGTCTGAAACAACAAATATATGAGTAACAAATATTCTTTATCAATATTTAAACCTTTAATGCACCATCTATGATTGTTGGTTAAAATAACCATTAGTGTTTTTCGAAAGAATACATAACAAAAATGGGGAGATTGGATCATCCTGTCTCAAGCCTCTAGATGGTGTGAAAGGTCCTAGAAAAGCCCCATTAAAAATTCACTTGAAATGACACCGATCGGATGCAATTTCTAATCTAATTCATGACATGCCAATCTTTGAAGGACCTCGAAAAAAATACCATTGTACCCTGTCATATGATTTTGATATATCCAACTTAAATGTTGCATACTGTTTATTAATTTTTTCTATTTTATGCATAAAGCATGAAATTTCATGGCCAGCGATGATGTTGTCACGTATAAGTATGCCTTTAATAAACACCAACTAAATTGGAGTACTAATCTCATTCATAAAGATTTGTAATCTCAATGTCGGGATCTTAGAGATAAACTTATACGCAAAATTTACACTTGATATTGATTTGAAGTCATCAACCGTCTCTTGAGAGTCACCTTTCAAAATCAAAGAGATCAAGATATGATTCAATCCTTCATACTAAATATTATTCGTAACAAAATCTTTGACCAATTCAAAGACATCCCACTATAGACTATCCCAATATTTTTTGAAGAACAAACTTTAAAGACCATCTAATAATGAGACTTTATTACAAACATTCTAAAAAAACCATCTTAACCCATTTAAGGTAGGTTCATGAGTAAGACTATCAATCATAGTTAAGTATTCTTATTTAGTGATAAAACACTAAAGTAAGGATACCTGATCGATTAGCCCGATGGCTCGATCCAAAAACACAAATATAACAACAGAGAAGTAGAAGTGTCTAAAAAAGAAGAGAAATTATTAAATGAAGGATTAAAATAGTGAATTGTGGTCATAACTACTTAACTTACTCTCTCTCTCTCTCTCTCATCATCGAAGAACTTTATCTTCACTTTTCAGAGTCCTTGGCTACTTTGTCGAGGTTTTCATGAAACCAGACCCTATGTTAGGGCCAAAGAGAGGTTCGCTCTTGATGGTACTCTAACAATCAACACTAGCATTATTTTTACTACGTATAACTTAACCCGAGGAGCTATGGAGATTTATGTCGACTATAAAATAACCACAATTTCAAAAGAGAGATAGAGTGTATAAAATTGTTCTATAGAATAGGGTATATATAGATGTCGTAAGTGCACGTGGAGAAGGAGAGTATAGTGCAACTTTAGTCAAGAACAAGTGATCAATTTAGGCTAAGGCAAAGCCTAACCCGTAACTGCATCCTATAGGCCGATAACCAGCTATCCTTGGGCTAGCCCCCGAATGATCATGCATTTGTCGGCATGTTCTCCATAAGGAGAGTTTGGTCATCCTCCCCCTCGAGGGACATGTTATACTATCGGCTAGATACTTAGTATTCCTCTAATTTTATATGATAAGACTTCTCAGGACCGAGCTAGTATTGACAATTCATTTTGTCTTATAAATATCTCTTTGAATTTGTGTGATCGTTATCCTTTACAAGGGCATGATCAAAAGGAATTCATTGATTTCTTATGACTTTACGTCGATACAAGATCTAGTCCATATTTGGCCGATTCGGTATGTTTTTGTCATATTTCAATGTAAATGCCAAGGCTATATCGGTCTTCATAGATATCGTCGATTTTCTAGACTACGTTGGATTATAAACGATTCCATTTGTATACAAATTTTGGCACTATATTGTAGGAGTGAACATTTGAAAGGGTGTTATCATTGAAAGTTTATTTTTATTGAGTTTTTCATGGCCATTTCAGACTATCACAAGCACTATTTTTTCGAGGCTACGTTGAACTTACAAATAATATCTAATCGTCGATGCTACGTTAGACTTAAAAATAATCTTTGATTGTCAAGGCTGCGATTGACTTACAAATTATATTTGATTGTCGAGGCTACATCGGGATTACAATAATCTTTGATCTCCATGGCTACGTTGGGCTTCGAATAATATATGATTACGGAGGCTAAATAAGACTTACAACTAATCTCTTATTGTCGAGGCTACATCAAACTTACAAATAAACTTTGATCGTCAAGCCTATATCGGGCTTACGAATAACCTCTGATCATTAAGGCTTTTCAAATCTATAAATAATCTCATGATGGAAAAGTCTACGTCCAGCTTACAAATTATCTTTTAATGTCGAGACTACATCATACTTACGAACAATCTTCGATTATCGAGGTTGTATTTACCTTAAGGGTTTAAGATGTTTCATATAACCCACCATGCCTCTTCATCTTAAACATATGTTGACTCGTTATTTCCTTTCAGAGGTTTCTTGGGATGTAAAACATTTTCTTCGCAAAGTATATACACTCGGGTATATGATTTCATTATTTCTACACTCCTTTTAGTACTTAACTTCCTCCACCGGTGCTTCTTTTTGTTTTGCATTCCATTTAATTTATGGCTTCCTAAGAAGATTCTCCCATGTAATCATCATGAAAATGACTTAGCACTGAAGGTGCTTCAATTCTTCCTCCTCCTAAGGAAGAATGTAATTTTTAGGATACAACAATTGATGGTTCAGCCATTTCTTCCTTATTGGAATCAGTTATGCATTCAGTAAGATTTCTTCACCTTTTCTTCTTTCCATATTACCATAGATATGGTGATTGAGGATGACGCAACAAAGAAGAAATAGATATGAGATTTTTCCAAGACGTTTTTTTGTTATAGGAGAATTTACTGAGCCCTTTTTTGTTGCCCCAGCTCAAGCCTCTTGGATCAGATGCGATTAGTGTGTTAATGGACCCTATCACGGACGAGGAGATTCGAATCGCTCTATTATAGATGTAGCCCCACAAGGCACTCAGACTAGAATGACATAGGGGTTTTATAAAAAAATGTTGGAATATTGTGGGTCAGTCAGTATGCACCATGATCAGAGAAGCTCTGTAAGCAGGTTAATTCCCAACGGAGGTGCTAGGGACTCTTATTCACCTTATTCCTAAGGTATCTAATCATTGAGTACATTACGCAGTTTAAGCCGATATGTCTGATTAACATGGGTTATAAGATATGCCTGAAAGTACATGTGAACCGGCTCTGACGAATGGTAGCGAGTGCATCCGTCCTTATCATATTATTTTCCTACCTCAGATATCGACCATTGACAACATGGTATTGGTGAGTGAGATCGACTATGTATTGAGACACGATAAAGGGAAGAAGAGATCCATGCACCTAAGGTAGATTTTGGCAAAGGTGTATGATAAGAATTAATGGGATTTCATACGTGATTTGTTGGAAAATTTAGGGGTTCCGAGGATATGGATATCGATTATTCTCTTGGGTTTGACAGATAATGATACCCGTGTCCAATGGTGTGGGTACCCTATGTCACCATTCAAACCATGAAGGGGATAACTTCAAGGATACCCCTTATCACTGTATCTCTTTTCCTTTGTCATGAAGAGGTTTCCTCAGCTCATACAGCAGCTCGTGGAGAATGGATGACGGAAGAAATTGCATATATGCTCAGGGGGATCCCTATATCTCATAACTTTTTTGTAAATGACCTAATTTTTATTTTCTGGAGCGTTTAACCATAGTCTTGGTATCTTGTAGGAATCACTTGACAATTTTTGCCGAGATCCGGGGTTTTCTATAAGCAAAATCTTTGATTTAAATTTCAAAGAACATAGATGAAAACTTAAAACCGAGCATCACCACTCGTAGTGACTATTGTAGAAGTGATGTGTTAGGTAAGTACTCAGGTACCCATACTCTCAGGTTGAAGACCAAATAGGCTTTTGTGATGACATGATCAACAAGCTTCGTGGGAAACTCGCAGGTTGGAAGGGAAGAAATCTTAATAAATTGAAAAACGGTTGACTAAAGGATGAGTTTGAAACTCTTAATTAATTTATAGCCATTAAATGGTGGTCATGTTGATATAGAGTAGATGAATTCGCTTATCATTGACGTAAGGATGAGTTACACTCTTAATGAATTCCTAGCCAAATGAGTTTGCCATAGTGAACAAACTTGATGATACGTTAAGGATACAATTTTATGTTTAATAAGTTAATAGCCTAAGTGGAACGGTCCTAGTGAGAAAGAACTTGATGAACTTATTTAAGTTGCCTCTTTTACTCTTAATAACTTTATATCCTAAGGAAGTTGTCCGAGTGAGAATAGACTTTATGAATACACAGATGTATGGTGAGGTTAAGCCTCATAAATATTAATGATCTCAAGGACTTATAGGGGAAGTCTAACCAATAGATAGACAGACTGTAAGATCGCTATGTGAGTGTAAAAAAGACGTCTTTTAAGAGCACTCATAATAACCAAGGTTTGTGCATGGTCTTCATAAGCGCAAGTATTTATATCGCAGAATCTATAGAAACCTACCAGGTATAGTATGTGTCGTGGGGATCTCAGCAGAAGAACATAAACTTCAAGAGTACGTTCACTTGATGTAATTTGGTTTTTGCCTCACTTCACTACGTGATCATTTGAATCGAAATATATTTGCACTTAAGGACAACTCACAAATCGATATCTCGCTCAAAATTTCTTTCTTCCTCTATTAATGCCCGTGATGGGACTGTTGGAGATGCTATGCAATGTGAAAGTAAAAGTATTCTTTTTTAATGGAATACAAAGAATCCTTTTTAACTTTTTCGCATATCAGTTTTGGAAAGATTTTTTTATTTCTTTATATACTCGTTTCCCTCTATCTATTTATAACACTACAACTTTACATATGTGTAGTGTATCAAAAAATACCCCACATGTGCACACCACCACCACTCGCCCGATCCATCACTGGTGATGACGCGAAAGGCGTGGCGTGGTTGTTAAAATTTTGATTCATTAATAATCCATTTTATTTAGTTTTATCTTTTTTCCCACCTTCCGAAGACTAAAACATAACAATTTCCTTTGTCATTCAAATTTTTTGAAAGGTAACTATCTCGGTTTCATATAGAATTTTTTATAGAATCTTTGAAAACGACTTTCTTTTAAAAAAAAAGACTTACTATCTTTGGGATCTGATCCTACACCGCTGCTCAAGACTTTGGGGAGTTGGGGAACCTTTGGGGACTAAAAAAAAAACTTATTTTATTAGCATGAACATATAGGAGATAGTTTGAGTCTCCTGCATGATTATACTAATCTATGATTAGTGTAAAATGTAGAGCTTAAATGTTGCGAATTCTCCTTCCCATCGACCAGGTTGACCTGGAAAACACTACACATTCTTTATTCATTACCTGGCAGGCAAATTCCGCAACTATTTCCCCCATTAATGGTTGGACATGTTTAGATTAATTTGTTCTTCATAACAAAAAAACATTTGCATTAAATTCATTGATTACCTTAGTCTTCCCCAACTACTATATAAAAGATTTTTTGTTTCTTCATTTCACACCAAGCTACGAATTAGAAGCTAGAGCAAAATAGTATCCCTCTCTTCTTTTGAGTATTCTACTCCTTTTGTGAGTCCATACATCAAATGAAAGTAATAGTAATACATTGGAGAGTGGCTGGTGATGGAACAGTTTAACACCCCGACTGTACCTGAAATCGTCTTTTAAGACAGTGATCGTGGTCATGCAATTACAACTCTTCTAGTTTGGTTTTGTATTTCCAATTATCTAATTTACCATTATCTAAGTTTAAATTCATATTGTTATCTTTTGATAATATTTTAGATTGTTATATTCGTATTTGTTTCATTATTTCCAACAAATTGTCTTAGTATTTTAGTTGGACCCCCAATTGTCTTATTATTTTAGTTGGACCCTGATAGTATTAATATCATTATTTATTTATATCATTCCATAAAAATCTTATATAATTAATATAATTGTTTATATTAATTATAATTCATAGTGTAAATAATCATTTTGATTATTATTTCCATACTATGATTCAGCTAATCAGGTTATATCACAAAGTGCGTAATTTTAACCATAAGGAATGGGATGAGTACGTACGTACTCATATGAATGAAGGTGTACAAGGCCTTGTATAATACTTGCTCAACAAGTGTTAATGGAGAAACTAATGGTAATTTATGAGGATTGGTAGAGATCAAACTTAACGAGCTTGTTGTTCAGTTGAAGGGATTTAGTTGTTACCTCACTTCACTATGTGATAGTTAAAACTGGAAGATATTGTCACTTAAGTACAACTCACCCATCGGTAGTTCGCCCACAAGTTTTATTTCTTTCTTTCCCTGTTCTTGTGTGGAGGATTATTAGTGTCGTGCATGGTATAGGGAAGTCTGATAGCCATTTAGTGGTTTTCGGTAATTTCTCACGTCGACCAAAAGAGAAAATTTTATATTATTTAAATATTGTTTCACTTGTATCCATTTTGAAATATATTAACATGTGGAGTATGGGTTACACTCCACCACCACCACGCCCAGCCCGACATCGACGCCGGCAACGGTGCAACAAGGCGAGCCGAGACATGACGTGGTCGTGAGTCATGGGGAGATTTGGAGAACTAAAAAAGTGTTTTAGTAGCATGTATTCGTAGGATATGGATTTGAGAAACTCTTACATGATTTTGAGCTTGAATAAAAACATGAATCATTACGGCTGCTAATTAACCTGCCCTAATTGTCAGGTTGACCTTGAAGTTACTCCCACATGTTTGGAGCAACCAACAAACATATCCCCTATAACTTGCTAAAACATTTCTATTACTTCATTCAAAACATGTTTGCATTTAATTTCTTGTCCCTTGATGCTACTATATAATTAAGGTCCCTCCACGTAATTTGACAAAATGCAACAAAATCAACTAGAGCAAATATTTCTCCTCTCTAAAATTTCTTTTGAGAATTTTGAGTAGAAATTATTCTGCCTTTTGTGAGTGCACTTATTAGAATTAAGTAATAGAAATACTTTGGGAAGCGACCGCTGATAAACAGTTAGCACCCCGATTGCACCGAATATAGTTTTAAAGATAGTGACTGAGTTCATGCTATTACTATCATTATGGGTTGTTTTATTTTAAATTTTATATAATTCAAACTTGTTGTAAGTTTGTATACGAATATTATTTTTCATCAAAATTTGTGATTGTTGTTGCGGACCGGTGTTCTATTTACAAACATATTCTACCTTATGCAAATTACAAAACTAGCATTTACATTAAAGAAATATTACAGACTACCTATAATTATTTTTTACTTTTCCTCAGTATCTAAATTCGATAATATTATAATATTATATATATTATTAGCATATATACCACTAGCTACATGTATGATCATAAGTCGAATTTTGATTTGTTTGTAATATTTAAATAAAGGATCGAAGGAAATAAATATTTATTAATTACATGGACGGGTAAAATATACTTAAAAAAAAAATCTACCACCAACGCGTGTGTAACAGAGAGAGAGAGAGAGAGAGAGAGAGAGAGAGAGAGAGAGAGAGAGAGAGAGAGAGAGAGAGAGAGAGAGAGAGAGAGAGAGAGAGAGAGAGAGAGAGAGAGAGAGAGAGAGAGAGAGATTATTTTAATTAAGACATAAACTTAATAAGTTTATATCAACTATTAAGTAAACCCCCTCTTCTAATAGTGTGAAACCAAAATTCTCTAGAATTACTTATAAAAGTGAAAATTGGTAAGACATGATTTCCAATCACGAATCAACAAAATAATGGATCCTGGTAAGTCCACCACCATCATAAGCTCCCCCACCTTCCCAGCCCCCACCCTTTACGCCCATATACATGCTCATATTATTGTTTGTATTAATTAGTATCGTAATTTGTATGTGATATTTGTTTCATAAAATGTTTCTAATTTCTAGTTTATATTATATTGTATAATTATTAGTAATAGTTTTGGGTTAGAGTAGTTATTAGGAAAATCACTCACAATTGGTAACAGTTTTAATATTCACGACATAGAAGAGGTTCCAAACTTCAACCTGCCTTATTTGAGTAAAAATCATATTTTAGGGGAGTTATAATTTAATTGTTTATCTTCTAACCATGATATAACCGTCGAGGCGAAGGCGGGATCTAAAAGATCGAATGGAACAATACATAGACAAGTAAATCCCTTATGAATTACAAGGGACTCCTTTAATTATTAAGAATTATAAGAGATTATGTTTTCAAAAGCATAAAAAATCAAAGTATTTTAGTTCTTTCTCATAAACCAATTCAGAAGTAGATTGATTAGATAAATGTTGATAATTCATTGATTCATCTGGTATCTAAATATATGATTCGTTTATAAACTTACTAGATCTAAAATTTATGACGTGTTGAAATCACTTTTTTTGTTCTTCATGTAAATACTCCATTAATGGCCTTAACATGTATAAAAAATTTGAGGATGGAGATTTTATGGGGTGCCTTATGCTTTGAATTGCCAACATGACAAAAAAATAAAGTTTTAAGCCTTCTTGATCTCCACTATACACCACGAACTCTTGGTCATGGCTAAGATTAAAAATATCATCATGAGACGGTTCCATGTTGCTACTAAAAAAGGGGTGAAACCCGTTCACACCTATTGATGATGTAACCATTCCAGAGATGACATGGTGTTAGTATTGTTGTTGGTGTTGGTGTGGTAATAGTGGAACACCATAAGATGTGTCTCTATTAATGTATTCGGGCTTAAATTTGTAAGGATCGAGCAAAAAGAAAACCAAAATATAGGCAAATCTAGACATCATAGACGCGCTTACTACGTATGCCTAATCATTGTCACTAGAACGTCTTTCACGCACTTGGTAAGTTGTCCATGTTGTTTGAGACTCGTTTTTTGGGCTTGGTGAAAACGGAATTCAATTTTATTAACTTAAAACTATCTTTCAATTTGATTTTTTTAGTATTTAATACTTTTCTAAAATAAACAATTCATCCCAAAATAGATGAAAAACAAAAATATCTTTATTTATTTAGTTATACGCTTGATTTATGCAAATTTTTTAGAGGCCTCCAAAATAAAAATTACTTAATTAATAATTATAATATATTTTATTTTAAAAATAATTAAATTAACATTGTTTCATAATATATAAATTTACCATTTAGCCAAAAAAATTAGTAAAAGGTTAATTACCTAATTTATATAAAATCTAGATTTACCTGGAATAATATAATCAAATCTAGATAATACAAATGAGGATAATACAATGAACCCATTTGTAGAAGATGATGCAGATTTAGTTTGGATGAACGATGCATATTTCTTCAATAGTTGGGAACCGACGGGTATTGTCTCAATCGGAGTTAATAAAGAAGGGAAGGTAGTTCATAAAGTTATCAAACGTGCTAGAGTCAACTCAGCCCTCGAAGGAGAAAGTTGGGCCGTCCTTCAGGCCATGAGGTCTGCAATAGACCTTCAGTTTCAGAGTAGTTCCTTCTACTCTGAGAACCTTGAAATTGTACAAGGTATTGTTACTGGCGGGTGTATCAATTGGAAAATTCGTCCAATGATTTGTGAAGCACTCGGATGGATGAAAATATTTCTAAATTGGAAGATCTATCACATCAAGAGAGATTTGAATCATATTGCAGATTTGGTCGCTAAAGTCAGCCGTAGGGGAATCGATATATCTAATTGTCCGACGAGCTCGATTGTTGAATTTTATAATAGTTTATCTAACTTAACTTATAGGTGACCTTGGTTTCGTTTTGGTTTGTCAAAAAAATCAAATCTAGAATAGACAATATTTATAATATGTAATATCTTAGATTTTGATTTTGGTTAATTAAAACACAACATGGTCAATTACTAATGACGTAAAAAGTTTTGACAATCTTAAACATGACTTTCTTATGACATGTTTATTTTTACTAGGGGGAGTGAGCATAGTTTGATTTGTTTCGGTTTTAGGTTAAAACCAAAATTAAAATAGAATATTTCGGTTTTTAAGGGTATTGCTATCGAACTGAACGGTTTTTATCGGTTCGATAAATATACGGCTCGGTATATTTTTTTGGTTTTGTTATGCAACAACTGGATAAGTCTCAAAGACGTCTATTGAGACGTTTTATTATCTAAAGTGTCCGATTTGCATATTGTTGACCGATGTAGAATTTTTTTATTCTTCGAGCTAAAATATTATGCATTAAATTGTAAAAAATTATTTAGAGAGGAATATTTCTATAATTTATTTTGTATACTTTAGTTTCAACTATTTTCAATATACAAAATATTTCTTTGAATGAATCGCCCACTATTTATCCAAAGATATTTTGCACATTAAAACATTTTAAGGGGTTCCACATGTCATATGTGAATACTTTTTTATTCAGAAATTTACTCTATTTTATATCCTGTTATTATAATCCTTTTTAAAAAGGATAATTGATTTATGGGGTTTTGGTGACAAATTTCATGCCATATAGGGAATTAGTTGACAAAATCTTTCTTCAAAGAGGAAAAAAAGGTAAAAATACTAAAATACCCTTGAAAAAATTACAAAAAGACGAAAGACAGGTGGCAACAATATATAAAGATAAAAAACAAGTAAACCACAAAGTCACTAAGTCATCTCCGGGCACCACCACAGACCACCCACGGCGCCGCCACCGAGATTTCTATGGGTACTCGGAAAATTCTCTGAGTACTCGGAAATTCTCTAATTAATTGGAAAATTATCTGAGTACTGGGAAAAATCACTGAGTATAGTCAGCAAAAACTCAAAGTACTATTCAAAAATTCCTGAGTATTATTTGAAATTATTGAGTGTTATTTAAAAATCACTGATTATTAACACAAAATCACTGAGAATTGACACAAAAATCACCGAGTATTAACAAAAAACTAAGTAAAACTTAAAATAACAAAAAAATTATTTTTGGAATTGGATAAAATTACAATTATAATAAAAAGTAAAGAAAATTGCTTTACTTAAAAATAAAATGCTAACAATACATTACTAAAAAGAGCCCTTAAAATAACACATGTGAAATCTTTCTAAATCAAGTCCAAAAAAAAACTTTCAGTACTCAACAACAAAAAAGCAGCAGATCTTTATTATTCCTTTCAAAAGATGTCCTATTCTCTTCTTTATTATTTGTAGTTCTGCTGACCAATGGTTACTTTTTTTTCTTTTCTCTTGTTCATCTTCCGTGGAAATAGAGCCAAACTACTAATAAACCAAAAACTCGAACAATAAAACCAAGAGAAAGCTCGAACCATGAAACCAAAGGCTACTAATAAAACTCAGCCAAAACAACTTTGATATACATGGTCATTGAAGCTCAAGACCTAGTCAGGAACCACAAACAGAAGCTCGAGACTTCACCTAGAATCACAAAATAGTCGAACCTTGGCCATTGCAGATATACTTCGTTGATCCATGTTTGCCTGAAAATAACTACTCGGAGCTTCGAACAAGTTTCATGGATGAGAGAGAGAGAGAGAGAGAGAGAGAGATCCATGGACGAGAGGGAGAGAGAGATATTTGCTTAGTTTCGAGAGGTAGAGAAGAGTGAATAGAAATTAGGGTTTCCTAATTTTATGGGGGTATTTATTTAAGGGTGTAATGGGAAATGGAGAAAAGGTTTATAGTGTAATATATTCTTACTGGCCTTTAGTAAGAAGAGTGGCTTTGGTGGGTCTTGGGTCCTGAGGAGGTGTCTTCAAGACCCGTGGGTAATTATTTATTATAAAAAGAAAAAGAAAAATCATGGATCCCTTAAGTATAGACAGAGAGGAGATCATTAAACTCAATAAAAGTAAGGGCATATATTATTTTTTGTTTTTTTCGGTTCCTTATAACATAGAAAAACCTAACCGAAACAATCTTTTAGGATTTTTTAAAAACATTATACCAAATCGAATGGTTTTTTCGATTTTCAAAATTTTTGTTCGTATTTTTCTGATTTTTGGGGTCAAGTCGGTTTTCGGTTTTATTTTGCTCAAACTAATTTTTACGCAATAGTCTAGTTTTAATTATAAAAAATTTGGGACCATTTGAATATATTAATTATTTTTAAGGATAATTACCCACGGGGTCTTCAAGACCAGTGGATAATTATTTATTCACTCCCATGAATAATTTTTTTTTAGTCAATAAAGCTTATATTAAAAATCAAACAACAAGGAGGGAAAAAAAAATCCCACCAGTTGAAACAAGAGACTAAAGTCAATACAAACAAATACGAACAATAAAGGAAAAGGGATGACAAACAAACACCAAACAACGAAAGGAGAACAAAAGAACATGCAATCGCAATTTCAAACAGTCGACTTGTAAGCTGTTCTTCTTATCCCATGATAGATTTGTAAGTGGGATCTAGCCATACTTCTAATATCTTCAAGGATAGATATACTCTGCAACGAGCAATACGCGTTTGGAGACTGTATAGGCTGAAAACTACCTTCGGCATTAGACTCAAACCTAATGCATTGGGAAACATATCCTAAAACGAAACAAAAATCACCCTGAATCGCCTTTAGTATCTGCTTCAGGTCTGGAATGAATAAGGCTATGCTGAAGAATAACCACACCCTTCCAGAATCGAACAAATACGGCAATGACTGCAGTATCTAACATCTCCAAACAAAAGCAAGCCAGAAAAATCAAACAATCAAACACCGAGCACAAGAAGCCCCAAATGAACGGCAAACACTTGAAACTTCTCAAACCAGACTCAACTGAATGAGGAATCATGGCTAAAAGTGAATCACCACCTGCGAATGAAAGGCAACAACAAAAACCATAGAAACAACACAAGCACAAGAAGAACCATCCCTTCAGCCAAAGTAACCAAGAGCAGGTCAAAGTAACCGAACAGTAAGATCTAGAGCAGAGAAAATGGCAAGTGAACGGCAAACACCCGTAAATCCAAAATTCTAAATCTAATGAACAAGTTACAATAACCCAGAGCGTATCACCACCGTCCCTCAGAAAGTGATAACAAAAGGCAGGGTCCAAACAAACAGCCCAAAAACAAAACCCTACCATGAAAGCCTCTTTCTGCCAGTCAAACATAATACCCACCAAAGACGAAGAATCCAAAAGTCCAGCAAAACCATCCCACCATATTAAAGAAATCGAAAGAAAGGAACATCCATTTTTACCTGAAAAATGAACCGCCATAACTCCAATTATACGATGAGGAACTGCTCTTGTGATGGAGGTCTTGATTCGAACCAAAGCAACAATGTTGGCGTCGATCTGGAAAACCCAAAGAAATGAACTGGGCCAACTTAGCCCAAGCCATCCTGGGCCTGTAAAAATCACAATATGCACAACGCGAGCTAAGATCATCAAAGTCGGAGAGAGGATGAAGGGCAGAGGGTGGACTCACATAGGGGAAAACAACAAAAAGACAAACAGAAATAAAGAAGGAAAAGCGAAAACAATAAACTGGGAAAGAAGAAGGGACCGCCGCCGTCGACCAAGAGAAGGCTGGGAGATCGACGGCAGAGTAAAATACTAGGGTTTTTGTAAACTTGGGTTTTTAATTTTTGGAGAGCGTTTGTCTAATTCCCAAATAGAAAGATACATATGGATAAATTATGGGCTCACAAAATATTTGAAGGAAAGATAATATTATAGATTTTAGTCCCAACCTAGTTATGGGATTAAGATTTTTGATAGAGGAAACTTCTAAAAGCAGCCCAAATCCATCCTCACTCCCATTTTAAAGCCTAAGTTAGGTTTTGTTCTATATAAAGCCTAACCAAATAAAACTAGTTAACTAATTCATTTCTCTCTCTTACTTTCCCTGACACACATGTGCTGATAGAGTAATCCGTGTACATAGGACTGTACCTAAGTCATATTTTTTATTCGTGCATTGTTTGTCTATGTTGTAACTCGATTTTTTCCAAGCCAAAACCCGTGTCCATGGGGGCTGTACCTAAGCCATTTTTCTGTCAATGTCCATGTTCAAAGTGTTCAATATTATACCCAAGGGGCTGTACCCAAGCTCGGGATTTATCCATGTCATTTTTTGGTCCAAGTCTTATTGTTTATCCGGTTCTTGTACCAAGTTCGTGTACTCAATGGGCTGTACACAAGTCCTTTTTTGTCCATATTCATGCCAATGTCCTTTTTTAATTTAAAAAAAAAGGAAAAAAGAAAAGGTTTTTAAGTAGATGAGCCCTCAGGGCTGGACACATTGTGTCCTGGCCCAACAAGTCTGAAGTAAAGTCAAATTATTTGGAGTCACGGAAACACACGTCTTTGAGCCCAACAAGTCATTTAGCCCCTTATGTCTGGACACACACGCAAAAAAAAATTAAACAGATTTGAGTCAAGGGGCTTGGCTATTGAGACAAGGGGCTGGGCTGGGCTATTGAGTCAAGGGGCTGGGCTGGGCTATTGAGACAAGGGGCTGGGCTGGGAGGTGAAGTCAGAATGTTGACGTGTGTGGTGGACTCCTGGAGGCGCGAGAATGGCTCGGTGTATGAGACTAGATAAGCTGGACTGGACCATGGTGGCTGGACCATGGTGTAATGTGATAAAGGGCTGGACCATCAAAAAGAAAGGGCTGAATAGCGGGATATGATGGTGGTCGGGATCTCGGTGAGAAATGACAGCATGGATGGTGACATCGTGCGTAATAGCGGCGAAATCAGCGGCAGCAGGGTGCGTGACGGGTGTTGGTGCGTTGATTTGTTCGTGAGTTTTTGCAGTGCTGCAGTTTCCAGATCTGCAGCAGCAGCGACATGGTGATGAAGGTGGAAGGTCAGACCGGCCTATGTGGCGGTGGTTGTCTTCTGAGCGCGACTGTCGTGGTGGTGCAGAAAGTAATGGTGGTGGCGCGGCAGAGAGGTATGGTCTTCTGTCGAGATATGTGGTGGTGGTGGTGTTATGGTGGGAAGCTAGTCGAGGGGGTGGGGACGGCGTTGCAGCAAGATGGCGCTGCTGCTGACGGAGGGGGAACAAAGCAGCAAGTGGAGATGGAGAGGGTGATGGGGGTTGCTATCGGTGGGGGTGGCTCTCGGTGGAAGGTGGTGGTGGCTCTCGGTGGGGTTGGCTATGGTGGAAGGTTGAGATGGAAAGGGGTGGGGGGCGGCGTTAGTTTTTGAGCACTGAGAAAAGAGAGAGAGAGAGAGAGAGAGAGAGAGAGAGAGAGAGAGAGAGAGAGAGAGAGAGAGAGAGAGAGAGAGAGCTGAGAGAGAGAGAGAGAGAGAGCGCTCAGAGAGAGAGAGAGAGAGCTGGTCAAACCCCTATATGGGTTCTTTGTTTTGGTTTTCTGTTTCTCACTGTATGCATTAGATTAGTGTAGAGGTTTTTGGGTATTTTCTTATATACTAGTTGGATAGTAACTAGTGTTTGGATGAGGCTTTTGTTTGGTAAGAACAAGGTTGTGGGGCTATAAATAAATATTCCCCCTTTTTGATATGAGAGATGCTAGATGCTTTCAATTATGAGGATGAGGATGAATAATACTATATAATAGCATGTTTGCAAAGCGCGACTCATCGACACCATGGCATTAGCCTAAGCTATTTTCTTTACCAAATCTAGTATATATTATTATATATATATTTACTCAACAAATCTAACAAACACAAATTTCTATATATTTAGAAAAATAATCTTCACCAAATCCAACAAAACTCAATTTACTAATTAAAATAAAAAGTTGAAATTTCAAAATCAGACTTTTAAAGAGTCAAATGTTTTGAAAATCCAATTTACAACCCCACTGATGTAGCATTATTTTAAAGATTCTGTTTTAACAACTCAAAATGAAACTGTATTTTCAAAATAGCTTTTGAAAACCCAGTATGAAGATTTCATTGATAACCTGCATGTAATTAAATGTACGAGATAGCAAAGAGCTCATAAAACACAAAGATATAATTTATCTAAACATTCATTTCCACAAATAACTTATATTTGCCATAACATCCAAGCAAATCCAGGTAGCCAGACCCATTAGGCACTCACTTACTACCACACTCAAGTTTTTTCCAATCATCCGGGTTATCTCAACCACCTGTAAGCTAAAATTAAAATAAAATAAAAAAGTAAATTAAAATCCCCTCTACAAACCAATAGCAGTCACTATCTCTTAGATATGCACAAAGCTGGTTCGTCTCTTTTTGTACGGCTTCCAAGACAATCCATCACCGAAATTAGTACCTGAAACCCCTTGATACTCACTTGTCTCTGGATTTGGATTAACACTTGGCGCGACCTCATTAGCTATAACAATACTTTCACTCCTCAACTCTTCTCCTTGTGAAGTATTTCCATCACTAAAATTCAATCCAATACTTGAGTCAGGTTGTTCACGTTCAGCCTCATTACTCCTTTTACCTTTGTTAGATACCTTTGAAGAGTCTCCATATTCAACAGCATTCAAGTATTGATCATCATTAACCCTATCAGAATAAACAACTTCTTTCCTACGTCTCTTCCCAGATACATTAGCACTCTCAAACTCAAATCCTTTCCCTTTATCATCTTTACCTTCAGCTGGCACATGGGCCCACTCAGGTACCTCATGATCCTCCATTAAACGACATTTAAATTTCTCCTTTTGTCTTCTTTCCTCATCCATTTTCTCAAACAACCAAAACTCCTCTTCTGAACGTGCTGCTAAACGATTAATCTCTCGTTCACTCGGTACATCTTGTCCCAATGAACTTGTCCCTTTACGCATTATTTCTTCCAACATTGCCCTTCTATCTTGAGCTACATTAAACAAATATATAAATAATTAAAAAAAAAAACCAATGAAAAGAAAAAAAAAAAATAACAAACCTGTAGAGGTAGTATTAAACATTCCAGCTTGTATAACTTTAGCATCAATACCCATTTTGTGTTTAGCACGTTCTAATATAACTTCTTCAATAGATCCAACACTAACTAATACAAAAACTCTAACTTCTTTAGTTTGTCCAATTCTATGTGCACGATCTTCAGCTTGTTGATCCATTTGTGGATTCCAATCACTATCAAATATAATCACAGTATCAGCTGTTTGTAGATTCAATCCTAGCCCTCCAGCACGAGTACTCAACATAAACATAAAGTACGGTGAATCCGGATCGTTAAATTGTCTTAATAAAGACCCTCGCTCTTCAGTTTTAGTTGACCCGTCAAGTCTAAGATACTTAAAGTCATGAAGTTGAAGATACACTTCAAGAATGTCCATTAAACGTGTCATTTGTGAGAATAATAAAACTCTATGACCTGCTCTACGAAGCTTTGGAAGTAAACGATCTAGAAGTTCAAATTTCCCTGAAGCTCTCACTATTTCTTCCTTTTTCCAAATATTATATTCATTAATAAATAAATACGGATGATTACAGCATTTTCTCAACTGCATTGTCAGATTTTGTAAACTCTTCGATCTCCCACTTCCTGAAAAATTCGTAAGGATTAAATTGTAAATTTAATTTACGTAAATAAAATACGAAGAAAGAATTTACCATTATCTAATCCAACTCTCCCTTTCCCAGTAACTTGATGATAATAAACTTTCTGCCACGCTGACATGTCACATTTCAACATAACTTGAGTTTTCCCAGGAAGAAATTTCTCAACTTCAGCTTTTTTCCTCCTCAATATAAATGGTCTAATAACCTAAAAGAGTAGATAAAAGAATGAATAAATCAATAGAGAAAACATTTAAAAAAAGAATAAGAGATGAAATATTACATGGTGTAAACGCCTTATCACTAATAGCTCCTCTTCATCTGTAAGTGCCACGTCACTTTTATCCGCAAACGGAGCATTAAACCATTCTTCGAAATTTTCAACTGAGTTGAAAATATTCGGAAGGAGAAAATTGAGTAAAGACCAAAGTTCTTGTAAAGTATTCTGTATAGGCGTACCGGTCAATAAAAGTCTTTTACGAATCTGATAACTGAGTAAATAAATTAAAAGAAAATTAAAAGCATGAAGGTTAAGAGTTAAAAAAGATATTTAAAACCACGTACCCTTTAATAAGTGTCTGTACTAAAGCACATTCATGGTTTTTAAGTCTGTGCCCTTCATCAACTATCATGTAATACCATTGAATTTTTTTCAGAAAAGCTTTATCTCTCATAATAAGGTCATAATGTGTTACCAATACATTGAATTTTCCTATATCTGAATATTCTTCTCTTAACGCTTTTCTTTCTTCTATACGCCCATCATATAGAACAGCCACAATACTGAAAATATAAATAATAAATGATTAAAATAAAGGAATTTATTAAGAGAAAAGATAAAGGTTTTAAGAATTAAGAATACCTAGGAGCCCATGTTGAGAATTCATGCATCCAATTTGGTAATACAGCTTTAGGGGCAACTATTAAAAATGGACCATTAACACCTTTATTTTCCATTAAATACGCAATTAATGAAATTGCTTGAATTGTTTTTCCTAATCCCATTTCATCAGCTAAAATTCCATTTAAATTGTTATTACATAAAGATAACATCCATTGAAGTCCTTCTATTTGGTAAGGTCTTAATTCTCCACCTTGAAGCATAGCTGGTTGTTCAGTAACCTGTAAAAATAAAGATAAATATTAATGTTTTAGTTAAAAGTAGAAAAATTCAAAGTAATTAAAGATTTACCTTCTCTTGAATGGAATGTACAGCGGAATTATACTCACGTTGACCTTGAAGTAAATCATCAGACTTAACAGTAGGAAGAGAAGATTCTTCGCCAGGTGGCAAAGGTTCAATACCATCAAAATGAGCATCTTTTTGACGTTGAACAGCAGCTCCTAATCGAAATAACAGCTCATTAGTTTTACTAAGTAGCATTCTTAAACGCTCGTTTTTACTTTCTTCAACCATTTTCATATAAGTGTCTTGATCATCTGTTTTTAATGCTTGAAACCTTAACTTTTCTTGTCTTGAAGCCCTTTGTCTTTGCCTACCATGCCATGACTACAAAACACAAACACAAATGTATTAAAGAAACTAATTTTACTTAATAAATAAAATAAGATAAATTACCAAAACACCATCGTATCTTTGTTTTCTCCGTTTCTGAGAAGCTTGTATTTGTAATTGAAGCTCTCTTGCTCCATTAACTATTTCCGCAAAGAACTTCTTTTGTTTCAATTCAATTCTGTTCTTTTCTTTCGCTTCTAATCTCGAAAGTCTCTGTACCAATTAAGCAAAATTAGTAATTTAGTATAAACATAGTTACAGAAATAATAAAGCAATTTATACCTCAGCATAAAGCGAGTCATTGTTTTGTACAGCAAAAGCATCTGAAATACCATAAACAGGTCGAGGCAATCTTGACATGCCCCAATCAAACAAATGTTCACAAGGATTAGCTGATAATTTGCGAAGCCAATATTCTGAACGAACTTCTGAACGAACTTTTTGTTGTAAATCTTTTAACTGTAAACACACAAGAATCAATTTTAAGATTATATTTATCATTTATTGAAATTACTATTTTTTTTTTCATTACCTTGAGTCCGTATAGTTCAAGAAAGCATTTCGTCTGAAGATCCTCTCCTCTAGTAGCTGGTAATTCTGGTTCAACATAAGAAAAACTTAGTAACAAAATTATGTATTTTCATAAAACATTATTATACAAGAAATACCTTTGAGATCTGTTAAGCGATAATTAATGTGGCTTTTAAATCGTTGATCTCTTTGATTAGCTAATACATGACTTGACTTTACATTTGCTTGTTTCTGCATAACTGCATTGTCAAAGTCTGTTAATACATCACCATATCTTGAAAATCCAGAATTATCCTGCATTATCATTAAAAAAACATGTCAAAATTAATAGTATACTATAAAACATTCATATAATATATCGAGTGTGTGCATAAAATCCAAGTAACTGTAAATGAAGACAAGAAATTCCATACATCTCTCACATTCCCATTATACCCGTGTTCAATAAATGAACAACGTTCCCCAAATAGGAATTTACGGATAGCACTAATATTTGGCAAATTCATCATATATAGTGGTCCCCACAGGAGAAATATTAACCCTCCCAAGAGTATAAATTTGTTCTTTGGTGATTTTTAGCCCCCACTAAGTAACATATATACTAAAATTTACCCCAAATACAAATTTCGAATGCCCCCAATCCCCAATGTTCAACTCAACCTAATTATGTCCTTCAACTTTTAGCCACCACTTAGACAAATTTTCTGGATCTTCCCTTGGCCACACGTAGACATATATATACCAGTAGATGAATAACTGAAGGATCATTACAACAAAGCAGTTTTTTTTTTTTAAAAACGTAATGAAAAATGTTCACGCGCTCAAGCGCACACATATATTATATACACGCATTTTTTTCTCAGAACACAAGATAAAAACAACTTACAATTTTTAAGTTAAATTAATTAATAAATAGATGAATGGCCTATATCGAGTAAAAGATAGCAGCAATTTAGAGACAAGTACTCTTTTTTATAAAAATAATGTGTAAGATTAATTGCTGAAAAAACAAACAAAAGAACTTACTTTCTCAGTCGATGGAGTATTCTCTACACGATCTACATCGGATCCAGCATCGGAGTCCTCATTGTTATCATCGGTAAATTGGACGATGTTGGATACTGTTTCAAAAATGTCCTCTGGTAGCGGCAAATTACGCGACAGGTAATTCAGTGCGCAAATTATACTCTTTGCCTTCTCAATTTCATATTCTCGCGTCTGTCTTTGAATTTCAGATGATACGAGCTCGAGCTCGGAGACGTCACAAACGGCGGATCGGTTGTGGCTTCGGCGGTCGAACTCAGTCACCATGCTAACGGCTAAACGGTTAGGCGCGAAGATGAGTGTTTAGTATTTCTTTTTTATTATTTAAAAAACTTACTCTCTCTCTTTCTTTTTTTATCTCTAATGAACTCTCTGTTCTGCGGGTTCTTAACCCCCGTTTTCATTATATATATGGGCTAATATTGAAAAAAAAAAGAAAAAAAAAGACTAATATTGTGTTTGACCAAAATAAAAACGACTACGGTACATTAATGCCTTTTTATTTTTCTAGTCAAATACATTAATGCTTTTGACTAAACGGAAAAACTTTATGTAAAGTACGTGGACACTTTTAATAATGACGATGATATCCTATACTGTGTATCTTTATTTGGTTTATAATTTTTTAAGAAAAAATATATATTTCATGGTGGTCCACTTTAAATAAAAGAGAAATTATACACTAGTATACAAAAAACTACTTATCAAAACTCGAAGTTTAAGGTAGTAACCAGTTATACACTATCAACTATCTTATACTATACAAGGTAAAAACCCATGATAAGAGAACAAAAAAGGAAAACGTATTTTGGTTGTATAAGATGTTCGACCATGCCTACGTTAACGATTTGGTGATTTCCGATAAGATATTTATGGGAAAGAGGATTATTAATGGACATGAAATACGATATGGTTGTTTGACAAAAATTAAGTTTGACAAAAGAAGATGATATGACATACTGTAATTATTAGAGAGATAGATGTGTGATACCAGTGTTAGAGAGACAAATATTAGGGGTAAGCACGGTTCTGAATGCTCGACTATTTGCCATAACCGAAACCGAAATCGAATGGTTCGGTTTTAGAGGTACTGGTGCCAAACCAAACGGGTTTTATCGGTTCGGTTCGATATTTTTCCGGTTTTGCTATGTTTTTAATTAAATAGTTGGATAGATTTTAAGGCCGTTTACATGAAATAATTTATTTTCTAACAAATCCATATATAAAGTGTTTGATTTTATTGTTAGCGACTCATGTAGGAAAATTGCATTTTTTTGAATTCAAATATTATGCATTAATCGTAAATAAATAATTCAAGAGGAATATTTATGAAATTTAACGTGTATGCTTTACCTTCAACACATTACAATGAACAAAGGACTTAAAATATATTGACTAATGACTTGTATAAAAATATGTTGCATATTATGACATGTTAAGGGACAGTGCATGTCATATATGAGCATTTTGTTTTCAATAATTTCATTTTCTGGAAATTCTAAAAGGGATTATTCATCTTCTTAGTCGTCGACACAAGATAGGTGTGTATAAAATTCCTTTTCTTGTGTCGAAAGAGTAATGATTCTTGATCTTATTTGTCAAATATTCCTAGTCTTGGTTTTTTTTCTAAATATATACTAACTTTTTATTTTTACGTATATTAATCGTTTTTCCAAGATGCGTTGACATTCCCCTTTTTCCCCCATTGTTATAATCTGTTCAAAGATACAAATTAAATTCAAGAATGTCTTATTTTTTGTATTGTTTTTTTGTTCAATTTAACATAGGAAAACCGTACTGAACCGAATTTTTTTGGTTTTTTAAAAAGCTTATATCGAACCGAACAGTTTTGTTTTGCTCACCCCTAATATATATGCGATGGATTAGTTGAACAAATTGGGGGATGATACAAAATTACATAACGGTAAGTGGTATTAGGTTGATTAGAATTGAACAAAAAGTAATATAAAATATATACATAGGTAAAAAAAATTAAAACTCTGATACAAATATTCTATGTTGGTTAGATTTTTTCAATTCTTTCTTTTTATTATTATTCAACTTTGTCTTTTAGTTTAGGTTTTACTGCCTTACAATGCAAGCAACCTCATGTGGTGTTATCTCAAAGATTAAGTTGTTGAGGTTTTAGTTCTCATCCATGTTGGTGGTGTTTGATAACCCCGATCTCATTGTGGTGTTATCTCAAGGATTAAGTTGTTGGGGCTCATCCATGTTGGTGGTGTTTGATTACCCTGATCTCATATGTAACTGTTATTCTCTCATCAAACAAGTTCTCTTTGTTTAGGTTTCGAGGGTTGATAGGTTAATGTGATGATCCATCATAGTATTCTTGCATATAATGTTTTAATATCTTCAAGTCTGCTTGTTGCATTGACTTCTCGTCTTTAATATATATTGTTAGTTATTATTAATGCTTTTTATCTATCTATGTGTATAGATATGAGTATCTAGGCTATCTTGTATTAAGACTTAATTAAAGTTAGCAAGCCAATAGTATTTCTCAATATGCAATCATTTGATCTCTTCACAAATGATTTTCATCCTCTTGGTTAATTTATTTCACTATATAAAGTCTAACCTGGCTTCACAACCATTACTAATTAATTAACACATTAATGGAAAGCTTTGAATCTATTTCACGTGTGTTGCACCCAACCAATGGAGAGATTTATAACACATTAATGGTTAACATCCATTTGTGCTCTCAGATTCATTTGAGTAATTAAGTAATAAAAAATAGAGGATGAACCTATAAGAAAACTAAACAAAATAATTTTTAAAATTGGAAAGTGCTGGAAAATTTGAGAGGACACCAGAGGAACACTGTGAGAAGGCGGGTGAAGGTGAAGGAGGTGGAGGATAAGAGAATCATGGTGAAGAATCAAGAAAAAGGCAGAGAAGGCTAAAGAAAAACTATAAAACCCTGAGAGAAGAATGAGAGACTATCATTGGTTTACTAAAATTCTCTTTCATTTACTCTATAAATGAATAGTCAATAAGTAGCCTTAAATAACTAATATCTCCTATTGTGAGTGTAAATACTTTAAAGATATTATTTAGTTGTGGTTTTTGGTTATTTATCTGCTATTTAGGAGAACATACATTTAGAAGTGCATTTATCACAAATCTTATTGTTATTAGTGTATTTAAGATTTTTGATATCTTTTGTACATATTGAACACTAGATGACGATGACTGGAATTGGAAATAATTTATAAAATTAAGAGCAAAAATATCAAGGAAAATTTCCAAGTACATCCCCGGGAGCTTAGGCAAAAGAACAATCACTCATGGACATATAAAGACAATATGTGGAAAATAGTTGTAACACTGTATCCTACTCTTCAACCAGGCGACATGTTGGTGACCAGCAAATGCAAAATGGGGAAGTGACAATGTCGCCAACTCATCATATATTTCTATTAATGACACCATACGGGAAGGAAATTTCAGTGCACACATCGCCTATCATCAACTCAGTGAGCAATAGGCTATCAAATGGACTAGAAGCCAAATAGTTTGGTCGTTGCCTACTTCAACTCGGTAACAACTCAGGGAGGTTCAACTTCAAACACAAACAGTAAAGGCATCACCTACTTCACAACTCGATGTTAAGTAAATTACCTTATACGTAGACCAGATGCAAAAAGTTGGGATTTGATATATTTCCTAAGCGTGACGGCTTTTTTGATCTAGAGTACATTCACCATTTGTTGGGTAATATTTGAGGGGGAGCCTTTGCTGAAACAATTTGTTGACCTTTTGAAATTAATCCTTTTCCCTAAGCATTTACAATATCTCTCAATAATATTTCTGAATGTGTTGATTTCATCATTGTTGATGGAAACAAAGAATAATGGATTGTTTGAAACAACAAATATATGAAGAACATACATTCTCTATCAATATTTAAACCTTTAAATGCACCATCTATGCATTTCTGGTGAATAATACCCATTAGTGCTTCTACAAGAATACATAACGAAAAATGGGGAGATTGGATCACCCTGTCTCAAACCTCTAGATGGTGGGAAAGGTCAGCCCCATTAAAATTCACTTGAAATGACACCGATGGGATGCAATTGCTTATCTAATTTATGACATTCCAATCTACTAAGGATCTAAAAAAAATACCATTGAACCCTATCATATGATTATGACACATCCAACTTAAATGTTGCATAATGTTTATTACTTTTTTCTATTTTATGCATAAAGCGTGAAATTTCATGGCCGTTGTCACGTATAATTATACATTTACTAAACGCCGACCAAATTGGAGTAGTAATCTCATTCATAAAGCTTTGTAACCTCAATGTCGGGATCTTAGAGATAAACTTATACGTAAATTTTGCACATGAGATTGATTTGAAGTTATCAACCGTCTCTTGAGAGACACCTTTCAAAATCAAAGAGATCAGGATATGATTCAATCCTTCCAACTAAATATTATTCGCAAAAAAAATATTTGAATAATTCAAAGACATCCCACTATAGACTATCCCAATATTTTATAAGGAACAAACCGTGAAGACCATCCTATTATAGGACTTCATTCCAAACATTTTAAAGACAACCATCTTAACCTCATTTTAGGTAGGTTCATGAGTAAGACTATTAATCATAGTTAAGTATTCTTATTTGGTGATAAAACACAAAAAGTATGTATACATGATCGATTAGCCCGATGGCTCGATCCAAGACCACAAACGTAACAGCAGAGAAGTTTTTTTTAGACGAATAACAGAGAAGTAGAAGTGTCTAAAAAAGAAGAGAATTTATTAAATGAAGGATTAAAACAGTGAATTGTGGTCATAATTACGCACCTTAATCTCTCTCAACATCGAAGCGCTTTATCTTCACTTTTCTGAGTCTTTGGCTGCTTTGTCGAGCTTTCATGAAACCAGCCCCTATGTTAGGGCCAAATAAAGGTGCGCTCTGCTACTCTAACGCTCAACATTAGCATAATTTTTATTGCGTATAACTTAACTTGAGGAGCTATGGAGATTTATATCGACTGTAAAATAACCACAATTTTAAAAGAAAGATAAAGTGTATAAAATTGTTCTATAGAATAGGGTATACATAGATGTCATCAGTGCATGTGGAGAAGGAGAGTAGTGCGCAACTTTAGTCAAGAACAAGTGAGCAATTTAGGCTAAGGTAAAGCCTAACCCATAACTGCCACATGTAGGGAGATAACCAGCTATCCTTGGGCTAGCCCCAAAATGATCATGCATTTGTCAAAATGTTCTCCTTAGGGAGAGTTTGGTCATCCTCACCCTCGAGGGACACGTTATACCATCGACCAGATACTTATTATTCCTCCAATTTTATATGATAAGACTTCTCAAGACCGAGCTAGTATTGAGGACTAATTTTGGCTTATCAATATCTCTTTGAATTTGTGTGATAGATAACCTTTACAAGGGAATGATCAAAAGTAATTCATTGATTTCTTATGAATTTAAGCTGATACATGATCTAGTCCATATGTGGCCGATTTGGTATGTTTTCTTCATATTTCAATGTCAATGCCAAGGCTATATCTGTCTTTATAGATATCCTTGATTGTCAAGACTACGTTAGATTATAGACGATTCTCTTTGTATACGAATGTTGGCACTATATTTTAGGAGTGCACGTCTACAAGGGTGTCATCATCGATAGTTTATTTTGTGGAGCTTTTCATGGCTATTTCAGGCTATCACAAGCACTATTTTATCGAGGCTACGTTAAACTTACAAATAATATATAATCGTTGATGCTACGTTAGACTTACGAATAATCTTTGATTGTCGAAAATGCGTTTGACTTACAAATTATATTTGATCGTCGAGGCTACATCGGGCTTACGATAATCTTTGATTGCCAAGCCTAGTTGGGCTTACAAATAATATATGATTACGTAGGCTAAATAAGACTTACAAATAATCTCTTATTGTCGAGTCTACATCGAACTTACAAATAAACTTTAATCGTCAAGGATATATCGGGCTTACAATAACCTCTGATCATTAAGGCTTTGTCGAACTTATAAATAATCTCATGATGGAAGAGTCTCTGTCTAGCTTACAAATAATCTTTTATTGTCAAGATTACATCATACTTACGAACAATCTTCGATTTTCGAGGTTGCATTTACGTTAAGGGTTTACGGTGTTCACTTTTGAACACATCTTGACTTTTGATTTCCTTTCGGAGGTTTCTTGGGATGTAGAACATTTTCTTCGTGAAGTATATACACGCGGGTATATGATTTCATTATTTCTACACTTTATTTAGTACTAAACTTCCTCCATCGGTGCTTCTTTTAATTTTGCATTCCATTTAACTTATGGCTTCCTAAGAAGATTCTCCCATGTCATCATCATGAAAATGACTTAGCACTGAAGGTGCTTCAATTATTCCTCCTCCTAAGGAAGAATGTAATTTTTAGGATAAAACAATTGATGGTTCAACCATTCCTTCCTTATTACAATCAATTATGCATTCAGTAAGATTTCTTCACCTTTTCCTCTTTTCATATTACCATATAGGCTTATAAAAACTATTATTTCTTTAGCAAGATTTGATAGCTGATTTTATTCGTTCGGAGCACGTGAAGTATAACAATCGTCTCCAAGAGGAGTAATTTGAGAAGCTATACTCAGAGAATTACTCTACTATGATGAGGGTGGGGAAGCTTTCAACCCAAGTGAGTGATTTACTTTTTGATCTCGGTCAGATCCCTACTAGCCATGCTAGTTGTTAAGAAATTTTTTGGAATCATCCGATACTTACACCAAGATGCATGTGGAGACTGATAATGTTCACATTGAGCGTAAGTTAGAGAAGATTTCCCTACTAAATTTCTAGAAAGAGCATCAATTTAAGGTGAGTAGTTTGCTTGAAGAAATGGCTGATCTTCAAGCCAATATGAATCGTTCCAAGAAATGTTTGTGGGTCGTTATGCTAGAGTGTATCGAAATACAAATCATCCGATAATATAAGAAAGGACATATCGAGCTTGTTTGAGAGGGGTTTCTAGCGGTTTATGAAGTGGATACAAGCGTTGTTTGGAGAGTTTTGTCCACAAGGTGTTATATAAAATCGAATCGCAGAGTATGACGAGTCATCACACGTAATAAAATGTGTAAGTACAGTTCATTCTCCACATAGAATAACAAGTTAAATGCATGATTTTAGTTCTAATCCCGATATTCGTTAGGATAAAACTAAAAAGTAAAATAAATGTTTGTTTGATTTTTTATTTACAAAATGAAATAAGACTATTATTTAAAGACTATAAAGAAAATATGAAGATAAAATAGTGATAAGTACAACTCTAGATTGCATGCGACTACTACTTTAATAAATTTGAACTATTCACAATATAAGGGTATATATGGAATTGCCCTTGTTAACTATGATTCTAAAGTCTCCCTAAGTTCCCTTCGCATAAGTAAGGGGGTTGCCAAATAACCTCAGAAACCTATTTGCGAGTGAATCCTCCATATTTTATCTAAACCCCTAAAGTTCAAACCATGTGTGATTATCAAGCTAGTTTAGATATTCCGATTCTCAAATTCAACAAAACAATTATGATTCAATTTTCCAAAGATAAAACCACCCTTTCGTGATGTAGTTAAATACTCAACACAACTCGATATGTGATCAAGATAGAGAATTACTATAAAGCATAATAATTATAATAAACAATCAATGCAACTGTTAATTAAATTAACATGCAATGCCAAATATTATAGAAAATACATCCCAACCATTAATAAGGTTCATACATGGGCAATATTAGTCTAAAATATGTTTATTTTATGCTTGAATTATAAAAAACAATAACAAAAGACATAATAGGGAGTTAAGGGAAGAAGAATTACAAATAAGGAATTGTAGTGTTGTTTCCTTGCTCTCCTTTCTATTCTCTTGATCCACGAGTTAAGACTATTGCATGAACTACTGTAAAAATACTAATATATACTATGAAAATTGGAGTTTTAAGTCATGGGGCCTGAATTCAACTTCGAGAGCGTACTAAATCAAACTGAGATAACAACACTAATCTCAATTAAATGTAAAAGGACATCCCAAATTAAAATAGATATAGAACAAGTCTAGGGTTGATACCTGATGTCTCCCTATTTGTTCTAAGTATTATCCCTTTGGAGACATCATTTTAGGTGAATTATTGACTTATTAGCTAGACTTTTATGCTTATTTGATCATATTGCACTTTCTCCCCTTGGAATTTAACTATTTGCAGTTTCTGAGCTTCTGTACGTAAATTTGACTATTTTTAGTGCAAAGTTAATAGGTTCTTGAATTTCATGCAAGACCAATCCAAGGAGGAGAAGTGATAATTAAAGTCTTAGGGTATTTTAGTGTGTTAGGAAGTACTTTTACTCGAGTTTCTATTTTAGAGTGCACTTTCCTATTTCTAGTCTTGAATTATTGAATTATTATTTTTAAAGCATATGCGGTTTAATTATTTATTTAATGTGAAACTTTAAATGATATATGGTAATTAATTAGAGACCAAGTCAAGTATAAGAAGGAAGGTAAAGAGATTTACATGGAAATAAGAAGATTAAGGAAGGATATATGCAAAGAAGGAAAAGATAAAGCCGCCTTATGAATCTGAAATTCCAGCCACGTTTCAAAGACGAGTCCATAACTTAATATTGGGTAGTAATTTGGACGAATGGTCTGCACCACTGGAAAGATCTTTCCGAGACAAGCGGTTTCGACTATTAGAACGCCTCAAAAGGATAAGTATTGAGAGAGATATGACCAAAACAAATCAGCAGCAGAATCCTATCTTTCGTAAATTTTAGGGTTACGAATTAAAGAGTTCTTAACTTGTCTTCCACTCCAAGTAAATTCGACCTAGGTCTTCCTATCACCTATAAATACACCCCTTAGCCTCCTCTTTTACCGACACTTCATATAATTATCAAAGAGGCTTAAGGATTCAAGTCAGAGCAAGCAGGAAGGAAGAAAGCTAAGAGATGGAGCAGTCATCTTCTCCAATTCAAAGCCAAACCCAACCTCTTCATTAGTTTTTATTTATTTTCTTTCTGTAAAATATTATGTCTTTTAATTTTATTGCTTTAGTATTATTTTCCGTTATGAGCTAAACTTATTAAGTGCTTGAGAATCGCTATATGGGTTGAACCTTAATTTATTTAATTGATGTTTTCTGATTTGGGATTTTTATAATTTAATTCGAATTGAGTAATTTAGTATTGTTTATTATCGTAAGTTAATTTCACTATCATTGACGTCGCGAATCAAGGGTAGGTTTAAGTAATTAGGCTATTCATTTTGGTGGGGAAGTGATCATCTTGATGGGGGGGGGGGGTTTAATTACAGACATAGGTAATAAACATAAGATAGAAATAATTGATCCTGACGGGCTTAGTTAATCTTATAGCCAATTGGGTAGAGAACTTGACATTCGATGGTGGATTATGATCGCCCTGGCGAGGTTTGTAACACCTGAGAGTAGCTCCTAAGTCCACGCTAACGGGGGTTAGGAAAATCTAGAATCCCGACTATTACTAGTTACTAATTTGTCCCTTAGAAGAAGCATTGATTAAGTTTATTTCGGTAAAACCTAGCGTGACTCAAGTACTATTCTCTCATCTTTTCTTCTCTTCATATTTACTTTCTTGCATTAGTTTTAATTTAGTTTAATATTTACTTTATTTGCACTTTAGTTCTTTAAACAAAAACAAAACAAAAATCTATTTCTTTTACTTTTAATTTTCATTCAAGCAACTATTTCCATTTATTGCATAACACTTTAGTCTTACCTAATCCGTCCCTGAGATCGAAATCCCGTTTACCGGATATTACTTGGACGACCCGTACACTTGCGGTACGTGTTTTGCCTTTTTAGGTGTGTTTATTTAGAACACACTAGGAGACACCAAGTTTTTGGCGCCACTGCCGGGGACGGTAGTGTGTGACCATGTTGTTAGCCGTAAGTGTAATAGTTGCTAGTTTTCTTTTTATTTTTTAGTTTTACGCTTTGGGTTGTTCTTTCTTTCTCAGGTTTACAGGTTTCGGTATATGCTTGGAGATATCATGATTCTTGCAAATCCCGAAAACCTAGTTCGAGAAGCAAACAAAAGAAAGAGAGAATCTAAAGCAAAGGGAAGACGAAATGGAAAATTTAGTTGAGAATCCTGTGATTCAGTTGGATGAAAACGGTCTTCCAATAGTTCCACCAGTATTACCGGTTCCACCAGTACTACCAGTTCCACCGGTAGGAGTCCAATTACCAATTCCTCCCGAAGATCAACAACAACTCAATAATAATGGTGGAGTACTTCAAAATAATGGACCACAAATCTTTCAACCGAACAACTATAGACCTTTTCGTATATCACCACTAGGACACCGTCCTCCCGCAATTCAAGGAATTCGATTCAGACCAGACGCGGGTATGATGAATCAGTTTACAACCGTTGGACAGTATAGTGGTGCAACTCGTGAAGATCCTATTCGCGCTATGTAAAAGCTTATGCAAATCTGTGATGCATATGTCACCCCTGGAGTAACCCAAGAGCAAATGTACTTTCATACGTTTCCATCCTTCCTCACCGGAGGAGCTAGTGAGTGGTATGATCAACAACCACACAACGTGATTGTGACTTGGGATCAACTTCAGACATCCTTTTTCGACAGGTACTATCCTCAAAGTGTTCGACTTAGTGGGCAATTAGATATTGTTAGTTTTCGCCAAGAGCCAGGAGAAACTGTGGGTGTTGCCTGGACTCGTTTTCAATCTTTGTTACGCAAGTTCCCATTACATGGGTACTCTCTTGAATTACAGCTTGGGATATTTTACCGAAGTTTAGGTGAAGCCGCGAAAGACAAAATCGATACTATGTGCCAATGTGGTATCATGATGGTCACAACTGATCAAGCTCTGATTATAATGTACATAATTGTGAAGAATGAAATGAGTTGGCAATCCTCGAAGTCATCAGTTAGAGCTTCTGAAAGAGGTACTTTAAATTTGGACACTTAAACTTTATTGAACACTAAGATTGCCGCACTTGAGAACAAGCTGAAACAATTATCTATGTCGAATAAAGTTGTGGTAAACGTTGTTAATGAACCAGAATTATGTTCTAGGCTCCTTAAGATCAAAACTCAGTTCTACCGCATTAAATGGTTTTTATTATCGATTTTTTGTGAAATGAAAACAAAACATAATCAAGAAACATGTGTTTTACCTTTTAATAAGTTCCACATTGTTTATTCGATTTCTTCTTTTGTTGAATCGGCTTGAACTTCTATTTATTTGCTTCACTTTTACTTCTTCGCTTTCACTGCTACTTCGTCTCTTGCTTCTCTGTCTCTTGCTTCGTCTTGTGTTGATTCATCTTATTCGTCACTTGGTTTGTCTTTGACCTGTGAGAATCAGTAATTGTGTCTGCGAAAAATATTGTAAGATGTGCGTGTGAGTGTGTGAAAACTAGTTAAGAGTTATTAGCGTGTGAGAAAAGTGTAGTTTGTGTAAATTTTATGTTACGATAATAGTGGAAGGGTAAAATATGTAATGTATCCATAGTAAGTCAATGGATGATTCTTTGAGTCAAATGTATTATTATGTTGATTTTTTGAGTCATTGACCATAAATAAATTATCTTATTAATTAGATATCTTAATAACTAGATTAAAATCTCACTAAAGGAAAAAAGAAACATCTCCAATTTCCTTTTTTGTTCAGTCGAAGAGATTACTCAGGATTTTGTTGAAGATTACTTGATCGTCATAGAAATTTTGATATTATTACGTACATCGAGAGGCTAACTCATTATTATTAATGGGAGCATTAATGGGGATGCACCGATTTCGTATATGGACAAAAAATGATTTTGGAATTTTTAACTCGTGGCAAGAGCGGTTGGGTGATGTAGGTGACACCGTGCAGTATAGTCAGCATGTTTTTGAGAGTTTAATAAGTTTATATATAGACCTACCGGTCTTATTCCTTAGTTGTATTTAAAAATAGATTACTCAAGTTTATTTTCACAAGAAAAAAGAATCAAAAAAATTATGAAACCGTGTCGTATCTGCAAATTATTTTGTTCATTTTTCTCTTTATTAATTATATAAATCATTTTGTTCAGACATAAACACCATCTCTCTTATTATTATCAAAACAACCCTAGCCGTCGTTTCTTCATCATCATTAGAATTCATCTTTTCTTATGCTATTTCACTTTTTAAAAGACCTCTTCTGATTTCACATCCTCTCCCTCGACCTTTACTTTCTTCAATATTATGGTTTGTACTCTGTAGTCCCACCCATGTAAACCTTCTATTTTTGGTCCATATCCAAGTTCAGATCTCTATTTTCTCTCATCTCAACATCTATCTATTTCCATTTCATTTCAAATTAGGTTGGTGAAAGTGTTAATTTTTTTATCATTCCATTGCTTCTTAGTTTGTTATACATTGTTTCCTAAAGAACACGTAGTGCTAGTAAATTGTAGTCGTTCAAGTATTTAAAGATGCTAATTGCTTGCAATTCGTGTAAAAAAATTGAACATTTTTCTTTACTATGTTTAACTGGTTAACATATTTTATGTGTAAAAGAATAAAGGTATATAAATTATTAGTGTATTCAAGGTTATGTTGATAATATTACATTTTCTTCCCCGTGCTTCTTCCGAAACTCATACGATGACAACACCCCATTTAAATAAATGTCCCCTAACATCATCAATATTATATTTCTATTATTGAAACAATGATTACACAGACAAAATTATTTTACCGTGAATACATGTGTTTTTTCTCAAAATTAATCATTTAATTTAATCCAACCGTTTACCATATCCGGGTTCATTATCTAAATTAAATTAACCATTTTGTTATAATATAACCAAATAAAAATAATTAAACAAATTTAGAAAATAACAATTGTATCTCAAAAAAAAAACATAACACCTAAAATACAATCAACACTACACATTGCATTTAAATAATCAGACATACTACAACAATTACACAATTTAAACAAAATATATAAAAGATTAAAATTTAGAAAATATCAATTTTTTTGGAGAATTTGATGGATATTTTTAATTGAAAGTGGGACCCACAAGTGTACGATGTAGTGTAGATGTTTTGTTTTAATGGGGACAGTCAATATTTGCGGATCAGAAAAAAATAGGAGCAGTTAAGTGGGTTTTAAAAATTTTATGGAATAAAAATTTGCATTAATGATGTTCAGCCGGCTGGAGCCATTATATTCGGTATTTTTTAAAGGACATATGTTCTCGCGAAGATCTTACTTTGTTTTCCCGAAAGAATCTTATACGCGGCGACAATCGTGTACTCGCGAAAGAGTATTACTTTCACGATAATTTTTTTATTTTTTAATTAGTTTTTCGTATCCGAAAAACCTACAACGTATAGGTAAGGAAATTTGTCCCCACTAAATAATGTCCTCACGGAAGATTACGCCTTTAGCGACGACATTAATGTCATCGCTAAAGCTCTTCTCGCAGATGCTCACGCATGCAATAGTGACTTCTAGATTAAACCCACATAACGATTATATAAAAAATATAGTTCTTTCGATTTTTAAGCTAAATTTATATGATTATTATTTAGATCACTCATAAATTACCCTTCCTTGGTAAGTCATAAGCTAAAGGAACTCATTTTACGTGTGCAATAAAGAATTTCAAATAGAAAGTAAAATAGAAATTTGACATAATTTAAATCAAGTAGAAGATTCAATAATAATAAAAAATGTTTCAAATATGGTTTAAAAATTAAACATCAAATTTGGTAAGGAGTTTAGCTCATACTCAAAATATAATGAATATAAAACAAAGATATAATATGGAGTTTAGGGGACAAAGAACTAAAATTAGTAAACAATTGTGTTATTTTCTTGCTTCTCTCTTACTCTACAAGTTAATAATAACTAACATGCGACTAAAAATATGAAGAGAAAAAGCATATTGATTCTACTAGAATTTAGATGTTTATCTTGTCGGACCATAATGTTGATGAAAATTGACCTGTGGATTTCTTTACTAAAACTGGACACGTAAGTCATGTAACCAAAAGATTAAGAACTTCACATTTAACTCCCAATTTATTATAGTTTTTTTTGTGCAAACTAGACTTGAACGGATATCTTGTTCCCAAAAGGGCTTAATCAGATCCATTAGTAAATATTTTATTGGTTTTCTTAAGTTGATGAATATATTTTTTCAGATTTTATGTTTTACTTCTAACTATCTTCTCGACCTCTTGGCTTGTTTCTAACTCCTTTATAATAACCCTTGGTATTTCCCAATATTATTGAAACCCTAACCTAGCCTTTACCTCCTTGTTGTCTCCATGTTCTAAAACCTACACAATCAAAAGAGAAACTAAACATGATAATCTCATATAGAAACTAAAAATTCACAATATGCTAAATTAAGGGATAATACTTTAATCACAAAACAAACTAACATGGTGACTTTAAAGTATTAAAAAAATTATATCACAAAATATGAGACATCACATAGCCAAGGATATGAATTTGGTATTATCTTCTCGGCTTTGTCGGTTAAGTAAACCACTTATGGCTTCTAGTCATGCTAGAACAGGAGTGGGAAAGTGTATCCTCTTATCGAACACCTATTTGTGGTTTAAACTTCTTTAGTCGATCCCCATTAAATTTAATTTGAAAAGAAACTAATGTGATGCAATTATGAATCTATTATGTCAATTTCTTCAAGAATCCCAATTTCGAGAGAAATTTGATTATGAAATACCAATTAACCTTGTCATAATATTTCACCCTTTCAAATTTTATAGCATCGTAATACTTTTGTTTTCCTTTTATACATCACAAAATGAGAAACATCATGTGCAAAAAGAATATTATCGACCCTTTTTTGCCTAGTTTATCCTTCAAATTGAAAACATTCTTAGAATATTTATTTGCGACTTTTTGTGTCCCCTAAAACTTAGTAGCATAATATTGAAAAAAATATATCTTCCATGAGCATTATTATATTAAGCCACTTAAACTCCATAACTTCCTATTTTGTAAACATAAACCACTTTTTACAACTAATTTTATCTCTTCATACCAATTAAACCAATAACCTCTTTTTTTGAAATATACCCTTTATGTTAATAATCATAAGTATATTAAATAATGTCCAAAGGGAGATAGCCTAATATAATTACTCATTATTTCTACCAATGACAAAGAATTTAACGGCCCAGAACTTGTGAAACATACCTTACTAAATACATCAGCCCAAATCATTAATTCAATAAATTTTTAATTTCATTAGTAACATAAACCCTCTAGTTATAATACCATCTCATTTTTAAGAAAAAAATTGCAGCTAATTAGCTATCAGGTGTACAGGTCTCCACAAGATCTACATTTACACATTAAAGCAAATTATATACCAACGATTATTGTCTTACATTATAAGTTCTCGCATCAACCAATCTCAATAAGATCAATCAAAATCCACCCCATTAAAATCATAGATCTTTTTTCCACATAAAATTTGAAGTAGATACACCATTCACTGAAGAAGGAAGCACCATGATGCAATCAAAGTCTAAGATATTGTCTTCTAGCTTTCCAGGTTAGTACAATTTGACTACAAGGCTCTAGATTTCTTATAATATCACTAGATCATCAATAATAAAATAAGGTTACCAAGACGAAAATCTCACATACCCTCATTTTTGTGATATTTAATTTCATTTTGAACTATGATACACATGTATATGTATACATTTAAATCCGGAGGAACAGAAAATGTGAAAAAATAAGACACATTTTTAGGGAGAAGAACGAGAGAAAAACAAGAAAATGAAATTACCTTGTTCAAATTAACAAAAATCATAGTTATTGTTGATAAAATATTCTCTAATAGTTTTAACGTTGCTTTTAATATGTTGTGCAAATCTAACCTTAATTACTATGATGTTATAAAATTACAAGTTTTTAAGTTATGTTGACTAGATGGTGGAATCATATTTCATGTTAGGTTATCAAAGGGTAATATGTGTCATCTTACATTAGTAATGTTTGTTTCGATTTTAATTTGTACTAATTCTATAATTTATCCATATATTTTTAATACAGATAAGAAGATCGTTGGTCATGACATTTCAACAAAGCATACCATTTTTCATTGTAAGTCTTAAATCTTGAATTTGTGATGTTTTTAATTTATATATTTTTCATTATATTAAAAAATTTGGGTATGAGTCAATTGTAGATGTTTTTTCTTTACTATAGTCAATTAGTTTACAAAATAAATAAATTAAAAAAATATAACATTATAAATTTAAATTTTAAAATTAATTGCGTATTGGTTCTTCTGTTATAAATATCCAGTTGTCGTTAGCTCAATTCACTAGAGACTTGTAATCCTTCTAGATGTTTGAACTGTGTCAATGACTTAGAGTCCAAAAAATGGCTCTCCCTTGTAAAAAAAATAGTCAAGTAAATGTTTTTCAAACTGAAGCAAATATACTTGTAATACACACATGAATGTAACTCACCCACTCTATAATTTCAAAAAATTCTATTTTAATTTCATTCTAAGTCCCTATAATATGTAAAATTTCACTATAAGTCCCTATATATATTTTTAATTAATAACTTTATAAGTCCCTATATTTTTGAAATATTATATATATTATAATAGAAAACTAACAAAATATTCATAAATAGAAATATATTATTACTTAATGCCTCTCCCAAATTTTTAGAACATTAATTGAGGCCCTGTAAATTAATTTTTTTATCATATTAATTTTATATTTATGAATATTTATGAATATTTTGTTAGTTTTCTATTATAATATATATAATATTTCAAAAATATAGGGACTTATAAAGTTATTAATTAAAAATATATATAGGGACTTATAGTGAAATTTTACATATTATAGGGACTTAGAATGAAATTAAAATAGAATTTTTTGAAATTATAGAGTGGGTGAGTTACATTCATGTGTGTATTACAAGTATATTTGCTTCAGTTTGAAAAACATTTACTTGACTATTTTTTTTACAAAAAAAAAAAAATTAATTCTTAAAAACTTAGGGGATGAGGTGCAAGGCATGCTAAAACATGGGTTTGTTATGATAGATGTGTGCAATTGAGTTCAGATTTTAGTCATACCAATTATGTTTAATTTTTTTTAGCTGTCAAGGGTAATATTCTTTGATATGTCGCTAATGTTCAATGACAATTTATCAAATTTACCCCTTTCTATTGTTATTTTACACGAGAATATTTGAACTTTAAAAATACGGGTATATTTGGCTTTTTTTGCATAACACATGGACCAATATTGCAATTTACATTTAACTTATTTTTATATTTAAATATCCTTTTTTTTATGTTTATTCTTATCAACTTCTTTCCCTTACATGAATAGTTTTGCTTTTTCAGAAACCCTTTTGAGTTTGGAAATTGGGAGCCGTCATAACCTTTTCGGCCATCACATCCATATACTCAACAATTGTTGTCAAGAGCAAACCTAAACACCCCTATAGCTAAAACCAGCGGACAAACATATCCTGAAAAAGTGTTATTAGAATCCATCAAAGATGAACAACAAAGAAGTGAAGTGAAAGCAGGAGAAATAAAGATCAACAGGGAGTTAGTAATCTAAAGGAAAAAAAAAGCTAAGGTTGTTCGGGTTTCAAGAGCTTTCAAGATTTTCCGTAACGCTCTTGTACAAAGGTTGAAATTTTTTAGTCGAATATTATATATTCGTTTGTCATGAAATAAGTTTTTTCTTGTATTCAAGTGAAATTTCCTATATTATTCTCTCCACAAACCTGTTAAGTTTGGTTTAGTTATAGGTTGAAGCTATGTAGGTTCTTAAATATTCAATAGATTCATTAGTGAATGCAAATGACTTCACACATCTCTTTGTTTTTAGGTAAAAAGTTTGAGTTAATTGCCAATCCTTTATGCTTATAGATGGATTCTTAGATAATTTTAAGAGCAAATATCTTTTAACATATATCATTTTATGTGAGTCAATTCTTGTCAAATCTTTAATGGAAATATTAAATTTATTTTATTATCAAATAAACAAATTTCGTTTTGCTCGAAGATTTTTGTAGTATGGTCACTCACATTTTCACGATCTTCTTCGATATTGTTTTAAATCAATGATCCATCGTTTTTTCAGAAAGTTGGTAAATTAATCCTTTATTTTTTAACTTATAAGTATCTTTTAATTTATTTGTATCTTTTTAGATTAAAAATATATTATTTCCTTTGCGTGCTTTTAATCAATTTAGAGCATTAAAGTTCAAGGAAGCGTTAAAAAAATTGGGGATTTTCTTTACTATAAATTAGTGTTTTTGATATAATTGAGTTTTTTCAAAAAATTAAATAATATATCTTAATAATTTCTTTTAATATTTCCCATGAACTGAACCTACAACCCCAAACTCAAGCTCGAAAGACGAGATTCTTATCACCGCGATTTAGTCGGTTCATATTGAAAAGTCCTTTAATCTAAGGGGTATGGCTTATATTGTGGCTTATGAAAAGATTTAGGAAGGCTAGAAGGGCTGACACGAATAATATATCAAGAAATATGGTCATAAAGCTAAAAGACAACTAAAAATTATCAAAGAACTGACTTAATCACTTTATAAACTATGCAATATTGTTAATTTCTCACCTCTAGCATGTTCATTAAATGGTATATCAACTAGCTTGGATCTCACACTCTACCCACTGCTCTAGGCTCCTTAAGATCAAAACTCAGTTCTACCGCATTAAATGGTTTTTATTATCCATTTTTTGTGAAATGAAAACAAAAAATAGTCAAGAAACATATGTTTTTACCTTATAATAAGTTCCACATTGTTTATTTGATTTCTTCTTTTGTTGAATCAACTTGAACTTCGATTTCTCTGCTTCACTTTTACTTCTTCGCTTTCACTGCTACTTCGTCTCTTGCTTCTCTGTCTCTTGCTTCGTCTTGTGTTGATTTGTCTTCTTCGTCACTTGGGTTGTCTTTGACCTGTGAGAATCAATAATTGTGTCTGCGAAAAATATTGTGAGATGTGTCTGTGAGTGAGTGAAAACTAGTTAATAGTTATTAGTGTGTGAGAAAGTGTAGTTTGTGTAAATTTTATGTTAAGATAATAGTGGAAGGGTAAAATATGTAATTTATTCATAGTAAGTCAATGGATAATTCTTTGAGTCAAATGTATTATTATATTGATTCTTTGAGTCATTGACCATAAATAAATTATCTTATTAATTAGATATCTTAATAACTAGATTAAAATCTCACTAAAGGAAAAAAGAAACATCTCCAATTTCCTTTTTTGTTCAATCGAAGAGATTAGTCAGGATTTTGTTGAAGATTACTTGATCGTCATAGAAATTTTGATATTATTACGTATATGGAGAGGCTAACTCATGATTATTAAACTGAGCATTAATGGGGATGCACCGATTTCGTATATGGACAAAAAATGATTTTGGAATTTTTAACTCATGACAAGAGCGGTTGGGCGATGTAGGTGACACCGTGCACTATTGTCAGCATGTTTTCGAGAGTTTGATAAGTTTATAAGTAGACCTACCGGTCTTATTCCTCAGTTGTATTTAACAAAAGATTACTCAAGTTTATTTCACAAGAAAAATGAATCAAAAAAATTATGAAATCGTGTCGTATCTGCAAATTATTTTGTTCATTTTTCTCTTTATTAAGTGTATAAATCATTTGTTTCAGACATAAACACCATCTCTCTTATTACTATCAAAACAACCCTAGCCGTCGTTTCTTCATCATCATTAGAATTCATCTCTTCTTATGCTATTTCACTTTTTAAAGGCCTCTTCTGCTTTCTCATATTCTCCCTCAACCTTTACTTTCTTCAATATTATGGTTTGTACTCTGTAGTCCCACACATGTAAACCTTCTATTTTCGGTCCATATCCAAGTTCAGATCTCTATTTTCTCACATCTCACCATCTATCTATGTCCATTTCATTTCCAATTAGGTTGGTGAAAGTGTTAATTTTTTTATCATTCCATTGTTTCTTAGTTTGTTATACATTGTTTCCTACTGAATATGTAGTGTTAGTAAATTGTAGTCGTTTTGTATTATGGAGATGCTAATTTCTTGCAATTCGTGTAAAAAAATTGAACATTTTTCTTTACTATGTTTAACTGGTTAACATATTTTATTTGTAAAAGAATAAAGGTATATAAGTTATTAGTGGATTCCATGTTATGTTGATAATATTACATTTTCTTTCCCGTGCTTCTTCCAAAACTCATACAATGACCACACCCCCAATTTAAATAAATGCCCTCTAACATAGTCAATATTATATTTTTTATTATTGAAACAATGATTACACAGACAAAATAATTTTACCGTGAATCCATGTGTTTTTTCTCAAAATTAATCATTTAATTTAATCCAACCCTTTTCCATAACCAGGTTCATTATCTAAATTAAATTAACCATTTTGTTATAAGCTTAAACAAATAAAAATAATTAAACAAATTTAGAAAATAACAATTGTATCTCAAATACATAACACCTAAAATACACTCAACACTACACATTGCATTTAAATAATCAAACATACTACAACAATTACATAATTTAAACAAAAAATATGAAAGATTAAAATTTAGAAAACACCAAATTTTTTGGAGAATTTGATAGATATTTTTAATTGAAAGTGGGACACACAAGTGTATGATGTAGTGTAGAAGAGTTTTGTTATTAATGGGGACAGTCAATATTTGTGGGTGGGTTTTCAATTTTTTTTGGAGTAAAAATTTGCATTAATGGTGTTCAGCCGGCTGGAGCCATTATGTTCGGTATTTTTCAGAGGATCTTACTTTGTTCTCGCGAAAGAATCTTATACGCGGCGACAATCGTGTCCTCGCGAAAGAGTATTACTTTCACAGTCGTGTCCTCGCGAAAGAGTATTACTTTCACGACAATTTTTTTATTTTTTAATTACTTTTTCGTATCCGAAAAACCTACAACGTATAGGTAAGGAATTTTGTCCTCACTAAATGAAGTCCTCGCGGAAGATTACATCTTTAGCGACGACATTAATGTCATCGCTAAAGCTCTTCTCGCAGATGCTCACGCGTGCATTAGTGACTTCTAGATTAAACCCACATAACGATCATATAAGAAATATAGTTCTTTTGATTTTTAAGATAAATTTATATGATTATTATTTCGATCACTCATAAATTACCCTTCCTTGGTAAGTCATAAGCTAAAGGAACTCATTTTATGTGCGCAATAAAGAACTTCAAATAGAAATTTGACATAATCTAAATCAACTAGAAGATTCAATAATAATAAAAAAATGTTTTGAATATTTTTTACAAATTAAACATCCAAAATCTGTAAGGAGTTTAGCTCATACTCAAAATATAATACAAATAAAATAAAGATATAATATGGAGTTTAGTTGACAAAGAACTACAAATTAGAAAACAATTGTGTTATTTTCTTGCTTATCTCTTGCTCTACAAGTTAATAATATGTAACATGCGACTAAAAATATGAAGATAAAAAACATATTGATTCTACTAGAATTTAGATGTATATCTTGTCGGACCATAATGTTGATGAAAATTGACCTCTGAATTTCTTTACTAAAACTGGACACGTAAGTTATGTAACCAAAATATTAAGAACTTCACATTTTAACTCCTAATTTATTATAGTTTTTTTTGTTCATACTAGACTTGAATGGATATCTTGTTCCCAAAAGGGCTTAATCAGATCCATTAGTAAATATTTTATTGGTTTTCTTAAGTTGATGAATATATTTTTTCTGATTTGGTGTTTTACTTCTATCTATCTTCTCGACCTCTTGGCTTGTTTCGAACTCCTTTATATTCACCCTTGGTATTTCCCAATCTTATTGAAACCCTAACCTAGCCTTTGAATCCTTTTTGTCTCCATGTTCTAAAATCTACACAATCAAAAGAGGAACTAAACACGATAATCTCATATAGCAACTAAAAATTCACAATATGCTAAATTAAGGGATAAGACTTTAATCACAAAACGAACTAACATGATGAATTTGAAATATTAAAAAAATTATATCACAAATTATGAGACATCACATAGCCAAGGAGATGCCTTTGGTATTGTCTTCTCGGCTTTGTTTGTTAAGTAAACCAATTATGGCTTCTAGTCACGATATAAAAGGAGTGGAAAAACGTATCCTCGTATCGAATACCTATTTGTGGGTTATCTATTTCGAGTAGTAGTTTTTAATTAGTTTTTATTTTCAGTATTTATTTTTTGTTTTTTCGGATTTACGCTTGTGGTTTGCTTTAGTCTTTTTCAGGTTTCACAGTGTTTAATTCTTGGCCTCCGTTACCGAAGCCTGAGAGGAGCTTTAGAGTTTACAACAAACGTGTTCGTGAAGAAAGATCCTTGAGAAGAGTAATGGCAGCCCACCGAGATCCACCACTTGATGACCTCAGAGTTAATCCAAGAGGTCCACCACCACCACCACCCCCTGGTGGAGGACAACACGGTGTACAACTTCCACAAGGAGGAGGTAATGGGCATAATAACATCAATAATCAACAGAATCGAGTACATCAAGACCTCCCTGGTCTTCATGTACCATTCGATGTTCAACCAATTGGTTACCGTCCTCCAGAGATCCAGAATATCAAATTTAGACCTGATCCGGGTATGCTTAGTCAATTTCAAAGTTTTGGACTCTACAATGGTACAACAATTCAAGATCCGGTAAGTTCGATTCAGAAGTTCATGCATATTTGTGATGCCTGGCATTACACGCGAGCAACTGTATTGTCATATGTTTTCGTTCTTCTTGACCGGTAGAGCTAGCGAATGGCTAGAAAGACAACCACATGGAACAATTAATTCTTGGACAGAACTTCAAGCCGCATTCTTTAACCGTTTTTATCCGAAGAGCATGAGACTCAAAGATCAAACCGAGCTTGCAAGATTTTGTCAAGAAGATGGAGAAACAGTAGGAGAGTCGTGGACAAGGTTTCAACATAAATTAGCTAGATGTTCTCTCCATGGTTATACACCCGCTCTAACTTGCTATATTCTATGAAGGTCTTAATGATAAAGGTAGAGAGAAGGTGGATAACATTGGAAAGGGTAATTTTGTGTCCATGAATCATAATGAAGCTTCCGATGTCTTGGAAAATATTATTGAACAAGAAAGGAGTTGGCCTTCAACGCGAGCTCCTATTGCAAAGGCCCGAGGAACGCTTCGTTTAGATGCAGAAACCGCGAACTCAGCTCAAATATCCGCGTTAGATAATCAAATCAAAGAGCTGAAGTTAGAGATGCAAAAGAATTTAGCTGCAGCGAACGTAGTACAAGAAGCACAAGGTTGTCAACAATGTGGGGTTAATAATCATACATGGGAAGAGTGCGAATCAAATCCACAATCTGTTTACTTTATATCCAACCGAGAAGGCTATCAATGGGGTAAACGAAATCATCCGGGTATGCAGTATTCAAATCCACAAGGGGCCGCTAATCCTGGTCATTATCAACCACGACCCCAGAACAACTCTTTCCAACCGAGAGGTCAGTATCAAAATCAATATCAAAATAGACCTGCTCCCCCTCAACAACCTATTCAAGATGCCTATACCGATTCATTTGATCAGAAAGCTTTACCTCAATACCCTCAAGAGGGATCTATTGATAATCAACAAATATTGAAAGCTCTGGAACGTTTGACCACGAATGTGAGTGCTGAGGAAGAGAAAGTTTGAGGACAAGATGCCGCACTTCAGATTTTAGGTACTCAAGTAGAACAGTTAAACAGAGTTCTAACAAATTTAATGGAATAGAAAGAAGTGAAGGCAATCGAAGGAGGTGATGACAATGTTGGGTTCGAAGCTTGTAAGGCTATTGGCCTTGAAATTGAAGAAGAAAAAAAGGAAGTACCGCATGCTGCCGTTAGTTCCATGGAAGTTCCGAGTACCGAAGAAAAACCAACCAAGTCTAGCCCCGTGGAATCTGACTGTTCTGAGGTTTATGTGGAGGACGATCAAGAGAAAGCCGAATTTATACAGCTTCTGAGGAAAATGCAAGAGGAAATTCAATCGGTAATGGATTATCAAGCTGAGCTAAATTCGAAAGAGAAAGAAGATGAAGTTGCACCTACTGTGCGAGAAGAGAAAGAAGAAGAGAAGGTGGAATCACCACCTATTGTTCAACCAGTGTCATCAATTATTCCTGATACAAATCCTAAGGATGACACTGTACTCAAGACATTTGTAGAGGCGTACCAACCTGAAAATATCAACACCCAAATGCTTGAGATTGCAAAGAAAGGACTTACACCACAACAAGTTTTCACGCAAGTTATTCCTGAGAAAGAAGCGTGTGTAGAGATCCCAAGAGAGAATATGAGAGTTTCGAGAAGAAGTGAACGAGAGCTACCAACAACGCTTAAGGATCCGGGAAGTTTTAACCTTCCTATTCAAATAAATGGTATGCTCAAGGTGAAAGCTATGTACGATGTGGGTTCTGGTGTGAATCTTATGCCTAAGTCCGTATTCGAGAGACTTGGACTTCAGAAATCAGAGAAAACTCCAGTGAAGTTGCAGTTCGCTGACAACTCAGTAAAAAGGACATGGGGAGCAGTGGAGGTCGTCTTAGTCCGTGCAGGTAATATCGCCATCCCTACTGACTTTGTTATTCTTGAGTTTGATGCAGATAAGCAGGTTCCAATCATACTTGGACGACCTTTCATGGCCACAAGTCAAAGTGTAATCAACTTCCAAGAAGGGACCATCACCCTTCATGCAAAGAATGTATCTGAGACCTTCTATGTCTTGGGTAAGAAACCGAGGAAGTTAGATCCCACCGTTCCTGTCATCTACAGCCTTTCACATCACAAAGTCCCTCCTGAGAAGATCCACTTAAAGCTTGTGGATACTGAGCCAAACATTGAGTTTGGGGTTGGCCATGAAGTTCTATGGAAAGCTCACAAACGCGAGAATAGGCCACGTAGTTTCAAAGACTCATGGATGGGACCATTCCTTGTCACTAAGGTTGTTTCAGCCAAGGTGATAGAAATACGACCCAAAACTGGGATCAAGCGCAGATTAGTTGACGTTCATAGCCTAACTTGTTGTTGGGGAGGCTATATTCGCAAATCTTGATAGAGGTAATGCGTCTAACTTTGAAAGACGTTAAACAAAAGTGCTGTACGGGAGACAATTCGTAGTTTTTTTAGTTTTTATGTCTTTTACGTTTTTAGTTTATGTTTAGTTTAGTTATTTTTAGTTGATATTGCATATTTGAGGAAGGTATTAGTGTTTTTGATGCTTAGGTATTGGTTAGGGATGAAGCAAAATTTTTTGGAAGGAATACACCATAGGTGTGGTATACCGCACCTCAGCCGCGGTGTACCGCAGAGGACAAAAACCCGTACCACGGGTAGGAATCGCGGGTTTTATACCGAGACGAAAAAGACCCGTGCGGTATACCCTCCTACACCGCACGCCTAAAACACATGCCACGGGGTGCTACAACGGGTATTTTGCCGAAGGAAGCTACAGAAGCTGCGGTGCACCCATGCGGTGCACCCCTATACCGCGCACATGGTCCGCACACCCAGAAACCCGTGCCACGGGGTGCTACCACGGGTATCTTGCCGAGGCAATTTTTTTTGAGCAACAGAAGCTGCGGTACACCCATGCGGTGTACCCCTGTACCGCAGCCATGCACCGCGCCGCGTCGCTGGAGAGAGAAAGTTGCGGATTTGGGTATATAAAAGAGGTATAAAGCTTATAATTCCGAATTTACAGAACCTCAAGCCTCTTTCTCTTCTCCAAAACTCTCCCAACTCCATTAAAGCTCATAAAAACCTTCACCAATCATCAAAAAACTACCCAATCATCAAGAAAAACACATCAAACCTTCTCTCCACATCATTACAAGAGAGATTCAAGCACCCAATCCTCACCAAATCCATCAAATTGAAGAATCAAGAGCTCAAATTTCACAAATTCATCCTACAATTTCTTAAATCCAAGCCAACACATTACAAATCCACCTCACCCACATAGAGATTCATCATCAATTCACCTATTCAAAACCAAATCAAGCTTGTTCAACAAAAAATTCACAAGTTCAAATTTCAAGGGTTGCTAAAGCTTTGAGTTGGGGGTTAATTGAGGATGACTAATAGAACAACAATATTAGCTAACAAGAGGGAGGTGAAGAAAAGCAAGGTATTGGATCCAATCATGAAGAAATCAAATAACAAAGGTTCTAGTTTTAAATCAAAGGGTAAAGACGATGTTGAAGATGGAGGTATAACTTTGTGTGATCGTAATGGTAAAAAGCTTTACTTCTATGCAAAGGAGAAAACACGACTTCCACAAGGTCCTACACCCAAGGAGAAAGAGGAAGCTTCAAGGGCCATGAAAGCTTCTGCAGAGAAACAATTAAAAGAACTACCTTTTGCTTATGAGAAAGTATTCAAGGAAGAAGTTGGTGAAGGAGAATACAAGAGATTCTTAGAACTTGGTGCGAAATTGGGTTGGTCTACTTTCATGGTAAGACGTTCTGAATTATGTCATGAGTTAGTTTTGGAATTCTATTTAGGCCTCTTTAGTCGAGATAGTAAAGGTTGTGTTCCGATTAGAGGAAAGCTAGTTCCTTTCACAGTTGAGGAGATTAGAAACCACTTCAAGTTTAAGAAATTGAACGGTCATTGCAAATTTGATGAAGCGGTTGCTAAACGAAAAATCTTTGATGAGGAATTACTTTCTGAGCATGTATTAGACAAGAAGAAAGTGCAATCACATAAGGGAGAATTGAAGGCACCTTGGCCTTACAAATATCTGCAAACGGATGCGAGAATTTGGCACAATTTCCTTATTCCTAATGTCTTTGGAAACACACGAACTTTGGATGTGACTATGAAGAACGCTCTACTGTTGGATTGTATTTTGAGAAGAGAAGAAGTTGATGTGGCATAGTTGATCTATGAGGAGGTGATACGATTCTCGGTCTCTCCTAAATCAGTTTATAATGTTAAATTTCCTACCATGATCACGTGTCTTGTGCGAAAAGCGAATGTTACATTGGGTGAAGAAGAGAAACTCGAATTTAAAGGGAGTTATATTGATAATGCTTGGATCAAGGATATCTTTCGAAGAGGGGGCTCTACGCAAGTCTCGAAAGAAGAAAAGGAGCAAAGTTGGCAAGAGAAGATGGAGGAGTGTTTAACGAAATTCGAAGCAGCTCAAACTTCCTTAGTCAATGATGTGGCACAAATCATTGCTAATCAAGCGCACATCATAAAACTCCTTGAGCAATTAACTAAAGGTCCAGCAAATCCAACCTTGGATGTCAATGATGCGAGGCAATAAGCCTCGAGAGTATGTTCTCTTTCTTCCTTACCATTTCTGTAAATATGTTTATCTGCTAATTTAATTTCTATTTCGAGTCGTGGGGACACGGCTCATTTTTTATTTGGGGGTGTGGGGATTCGTTGTCTCTCATCTCCATTTTTCTGTTTTTAGGTAGAAATTAAATTTTTTGATACATGGGAATTAGATGTAGAGTGTGTTTAATAGCTTGAACGCATAAGCTCAAAGAATTGATGATAGTAAGTAGTATGTTTATGAGCTATTTTATTTGTATGCTTGAGTATTTGCAGGAAAACACACGTTGATAGTAAAGAAAAGATTAGTGAGCAATGCGGTAGAAAGTATGTTCGATCTCAGGGAACCTTGAGAAGTGTGTAGGCCGTGAGATCCAAGCTAGTTGACAAAACCATTTGATGAAAGTGCTAAAGGTAAGAAAATAACGAAATTACATAGTGTAGAAAGTGATTAAGGCGGTTCTTTCATATTTGAAGCATTTGAAGCCTTTTTATGCCTTCTCACCTTGTGATTTTTGATTTTATATCCTATATCCTTCTCAGCCCCTTCTAGCCTTTCTAAAGCCTTTTATTGAAACACGTTATAAACCATATCCCTTTAGATTATAGGACTTTTCCATATGACCCGCACTCGAATCGTGATGCATAGACAGTTGTTTTAGAGCTTGAGTTTGGGGTGGTGGGTCCACCATTATGGGAATTGTTGTTGGGATGGGATTTTTGAGCTTATTAATTATGCTCTGTTCTTTATATTGATGATGATTCACAGATTTTTATTGTAACCCTTTGCCGGGGTAATAGTGAATGAAAAAGAAGCTACGAGCTAATTTTGCCAACAAGGGCATTAAAAGAAAAAATATATATATATGAGAAATTAGCGTGATATCTCAACATTAAAAGAGAGTCATAGCTTAAGAAATTGATTTGAAAAGAAAAGAAAATATATATATTCGGACCGGCAAAGTGGAATTTTTATGTGAACATCTTATGATTTACTTGGGTTATTGGGGATGCTAAATTACGCATCAAGGAATTTATTGGGTTGAGTGAGAAACGTTTTATGAGAGTAACTCAAGCTCTAGGGCGATTCATTGATGGCTAGTGAGGAGAGAGCCAAAAGCTCACTCTAAATTATCCAAATATACTATCATACCGTCCTGATGTCTCCTTAATTGTTCTTATTTTCGACCCTTAGGAGACATCATTTTTGGTTTTTATTTAATCAATTTGATAGACTTTTGGACTAAATATGCAATAATATGATTTTCCTCTTTTATTTCTAGCATTTATAATTTATTAAGCTTTTGCGCGTAATATTGGTATTTTTAGTGTAAAGTTTTCAGGTTTTAGATGTTAGCTAGAAGAGGAATCCAAGGAGAAAGTCAAAAGATCAAGAGATAGAGTCAAGACTTGAAGATAGATCCCGAAGATATTATTTTTTAGAGCTGAAAATCCATTTTCCAGGCCATAGATTGCTGATTTCGAGGTGCTTAAGCAACTGGAATGAGGTCAATCGGAGTCATAACGCATCGGGAAAAGCCGTTTTAGTGAAGGCATATCAGCAGTTACGGGATTTTGGGCTAAGTTAGTGGACATGAGCCTTTTATATTTCATTTAATTAAAAGCCTAGGTCCAAGTCCGAATTTGCACTTATAAAAGGAGGTCTGGACTTCTATTTTACACACAATTCACATTCTGCAAGATTAGAAACACCAGAGAGAAGCAACTGAAGGAAGAAGAAGAAGCTACAAGAGCTAGAGAGGGTCTATATCTCCATTCGTAGTCATTCCTATTCCGGAAATTAGGTTCTTTTATCTTTTAATTTTGTAATCAATATGAATTCTTTTACATTTAATTTAGTTTTTCTTTTTAATATGAGCTAAGCTTTTCATAGTGCTTGAGAACAATTAATGGGTGAATCCCAATCGTATTGAATAACGAATGTTGAATTTGGGTTTCTGTTAAATTAAACTAGATTGTGTCTTTTACTCTTTTCGATAAATTGAGAATATTTACTGTTTTTAGCGTCATGAACTAGGAACAGGTGTTAGTATTTGGGCTATTTCAATTAGTGGCGATTGGATCATCCTGACCGAGGGTTTAGATACAGAACCATTTATTCAATCTAGGAACCATTTATTCAATCTAGGATATAAGCTACTGATTCTGACGAACTTAGCTAATCCTAGGGCCAATGAGGTAATAAAACTTAAACATCCAACGGTGGATCATATTTACCCTGACGGGACTAGTGACACTCTAGGATCGCCTTATAGTCCACCCTGACGGGGGTATAGGGAATTTAGAATCCCGACCATTGTAATTGACCAATTTAGCCCTTAAACAACATAAGTTAGGAAATAAGATTGGGAGGATCCTTGCGTTCTCAAGTGCTACTTCTCATATTGCGTTTTATATCATTTTACTTGCGTCTTAGCTTTTACTTGCATTTATAATTTGTCTTTCATTTATTTAGCTTTAATAAACAAAACCAAACAAACATATTATTTTTATTTGCTTTCATAAGTGCATCAATCATTAATAGATAAGCATTGTAGTCAACCATCCCGTCCTTGGAACGAATCTTTTTTATCAGTTATACTACTTGGGACAACCGTACACTTGCGGTTGTGGTTCGATTATTATTTGCATTTATTTAGAACACACAAAGGACCACCAAGTTTTTGGCGCCGCTGCCGGGGACGGTAGCGTGTGACCAAGGTGTTTATCCTTTAGTGATAGTGCATTTATTTTATTTTATCAGTTTTACGCTTTTTGTTTGTTAGCTTTTTCAGGTTTTTAGGTTTGGTGTATGCGAAGAAGGCTATTCAAGGATCTAGAGTCAACACCTCCGATCCTTAGTAATCCAGAATCGTTGATCAGACTTGCTAACAGGAGAAGAAGAGAACGAGAAGCTTTAGAGGTAGAAGAATTAAGTAACAGAATGGAAGAGATCAATCTTCAAGATCAACAAAATAATCAACCAGGTCAACTAGGCGCAAATGGCCAACCTTTGGCTCCAGGCGCTATTCCTCCAATTCCACCATTGAATCCTAACCCTCAAGTTCAGATAGTGATGAATCAAGATCCGTGGTTTACTAATGGTCCACCAGAAGTTCCATTCCGTGCTCCTGCTATAGGAGTAGGTGCTCCAGATATTAATGTTCCGCGATTCCGTCCTGATTCGGGTATGTTAGCTCAATTCCAAAATTTTGGGAATTTTCGTGGTAGACCATCAGAAGATCCTCTTAGAGCAGTACAGAAGTTTAAGCAGATATGTGATTCTTATATCACACAAGGAGTTTCAAGAGAACAGATGTATTTTGCTGCGTTTAAATTTTTTGTTATTGATGGAGCAAGTGAATGGCACGATACACAAGATCCTACAAAGATAACCAACTGGGACCAATTAGAGATTGCTTTCTTTGACAGGTATTACCCAAGTAACATGAGATTAGATGCTGAATTAGAATTGACACATTTCCATCAAGAATATGATGAAACTGTGGGTAAGAGTTGGACAAGATTCCAGATGTGTTTACGTAGAGTTCCCGCTCATGGCTTTTCAGAACAACAACAACTAAAAATCTTATACAGAGGCCTTGATGGGACTTGAAGAGAGAAATTGGATACGTTATGTGGAGCGGGTTTTCTTCAAGTTCAACCCGCTCATGCTAAGATCATTTTAGAAAGAACAGTCAAGAATGAAGTGGGATGGAATTCAGTAAGAACACCGGTTAAAGGAGTGAATAATGTTGATATGGAAGAAAAATTTGCTACGCTTGAGAATAAGATCCAGAATACTATAGAGCAACAATTGAAGCAGCTTACTTTAGCTGTAAAAGAAGGATTTTCGGGTAAGAAGGTAGTTGTGCATGCTGCACAAGAGGTTTATATGTGTTCGATTTGCAGAGTAGATGATCATGATGAGGAAAGTTGCCCGAATAACCAAGAGTCCGTGATGTTTATGTCCAATAGAGGTAACTTCAATTCGAGTGGTAATGGATATCAGCCTAACAGAAACCATCCTGGGTTTCAATACTCAAATCCTAATGGGGCAGCCAATCCTACATATGCATATCAGCCGCGTCCCCAAGGTAACAACTATAATCCAAGACCACACAACAATTATCAAGGAGGACAAAATCAAGGTAATTATGTACAAAGACAAGCTCCTCAGAATACGTATGATGAAAATTTGAACCAAAAAACCTTACCTGCCCATCCACAAGAAGGAGTAGTTACCCTTCAGAAAACGGTTGAAAGTTCAATTGCTCTTCAAACACAAGCTATGGAACGTCAACATGCAGCCGAAGCAATTATGAAGTTGTTCCAGAATCAGCTAAGTCAAATTAATAAACAACTGAATCAACGTCCACAAGGACAACTTCCTAGCGATACTGAGAATCCAATACAACGTGAAGATTGCAACGCTGTTACATTAAGAAGTGGTAAAAACCTTCCTCCACCTCCTTTTCCCGTTATGAAAGAGAAAGAAGTTCCAAGAAAAGAAAAGGAAGTGGGTGAGAAAGAGAAAGAGAATGAGAAAGATAGTGAGGTTGAAGAAATAGAAAGACCAAGAGAAGTTTCGAAAAAGAAAGATGATATTGTGATCAATCGCCCTCCACCACCGTTTCCATCTCGAGTTCAGAAAAAGGGTGATTTGGGTGATTTTCAGAAATTCTTCAATAGAGTGAAGGGTCTAAGTATTAATATTCCGTTATTAGAGGCTATTCGAGATATTCCTAAGTATACGGAGTTTTGAAGAGGGCCCTTACTAACAAAAGGCCCTATTGTGATAATGAGATGATTGGTCTTCCTGAAGAGTGTAGCGCGATTTGTCAGAGTAAATTACCTCCGAAGTTAGTTGATCCGGGGAGTTTTACGATTCCGATATCAATTGGAGAAGAATGGAAAGGAAAAGCGTTGTGTGACTTGGGGGCAAGCATCAATTTGATACCCAAGTCAATCTTTGATAAGCTTAAAATTGGAGACGCAAGACCCACTTCTATGGTCTTGCAAATGGCGGACAGGTCTCTTGCACATCCTGAAGGCCGCATTGAAGATGTCCTTGTTAAGGCAGGTACACTTATATTTCCTGTTGATTTCGTAATACTTGAGTACGATGCAGATAGAAATGTCCCCATTATTTTGGGTAGACCATTCCTAGCTACAGGACGTACATTAATCAATGTAGAGAATAGCGAATTAACGATGAGAATACAAGACGAGGAAGTCAAATTCAATGTATTTCGAGCTATGAAATTCCCAGATTCTCAGGAAGATTGCTTCAGAATGGATGTAGTAGAGCAAGCATCGCAAGAGGTATTTAATTGTTTAAATTTTGATGATATCTTGCAGGCTGCTTTGACATTAGATTCACCTGAGATGATGGAAGAGCTTACCGAAACAGTGGCAGCTCTCAATTCTGAAAATCCGAAGTATAGGCGTCTTGCCTATGAACCTGTGAGAGAACCGGGGGAGATTATTCCTAAAATGAAGCCTTCAATTGAATCTCCTCCGGAATTGGAAGAAAAACCATTACCAGCACACTTGAGGTATGCGTATTTAGGTACTAATGAAACTCTACCTGTTATTGTTTCAGCTAATTTAACAGGTCCTCAAGAAGATAAATTGCTGCGTGTGTTAAGAGCCAACAAAGAAGCAATAGGTTGGACAATTGCTGACATCAAAGGCATTAGTCCATCCTATTGTCAACATAAGATATTGAAGATGTCAACGCACGCTCAGTTGAAGGTCAAAGAATATTAATGCCCGCTATGAAGGATGTGGTGAAGAAAGAGGTGATCAAGCTTTTAGATGCGGGGATTATTTATCCCATTTCGAGTAGTGAATGGGTGAGCCCAGTTCAGTGTGTACCGAAGAAAGGAGGAATGACAACGGTTCTTAATGATAAAAATGAAGCAATTCCTTCAAGAACGGTAGTTGGATGGAGAGTTTGCATGGATTACAGAAAGCTGAACAAGGCCACCAGAAAAGATCATTTCCCTTTGCCCTTCATCGATCAAATGTTAGACAAATTAGCCGGAAGAGAGTACTATTGCTTCTTGGATGGTTATTCTGGGTATAATAAAATTTACGTGGCTCCGGAAGATCAACATAAAACAACATTTACATGCCCCTTTGGTACTTTTGCATATCGCAGAATGCCATTTGGGTTGTGTAATGCTCCTGCTACCTTTCAAAGATGCATGATGGCCATCTTCTGGGATATGATCGATAACTTTCTTGAAGTGTTTATGGATGATTTCTCTGTATTTGGTGATGATTTTGATAAATGCTTAGATAATTTAGAGAAAGTGTTAATCAGATGCAAGGAAACAGATTTGGTTTTAAACTGGGAGAAGTGTCATTTCATGGTTCGAGAAGGTATTGTTCTGGGTCACAAGGTTTCGAGTGTTGGGTTGGAAGTCGATAGAGCAAAGATAGAGGTAATTAAAACTCGTCCCCCTCCTGTTTCTGTTAAAGGGGTAAGAAGTTTTCTTGGCCATGCTGGCTTTTATAGGCGATTTATCAAAGACTTTTCTAAGATTGCTAAACCGTTATGCAACTTACTTGAAAAGGACTCCAAATTCCTTTTTGATGAAGCTTGCTTAGCGGCCTTCAAAGAAATCAAAGAAAAGCTTATTTCTGCTCCTATAGTATTACCTCCAGATTGGAATTTACCGTTTGAGGTTATGTGTGATGCGAGTGATTTTTGTATGGGAGCCGTATTAGGACAAAGAAAAGAGAAAGTTTTTCATTCGATCTATTATGCTAGTAAAACTTTTAATGGTGCTCAAGTGAATTATACAGTTACAGAAAAGGAGTTGCTAGCGGTTGTGTATTCATTCGATAAATTTCGCTCTTATCTTCTTGGAGCGAAAGTTATTGTTTATACAGACCATTCAGCGATTCGATATCTTATGGAGAAGAAGGATGCTAAACCGAGGTTAATCAGATGGGTTTTATTGCTTCAAGAGTTCGATTTAGAGATCAAGGATAGAAAAGGGTGTGAGAATCAGGTTGCGGATCATCTATCGCGGTTAGAAGGTTCAGAGATGAATAGTGGTACTGAAGCAGTTAGAGAAGAATTTCCTGATGAGAGTTTATTTGTTGTTCGTGATTATGAAGCTCCTTGGTATGCGGATATTGCAAACTTAGTGGTGAGTGGTTCATTTCCTGAAGGATCAACTTATCAAGAAAGAAAAAGATTAGCTCACCGCGCAAGACAATTCTTTTGGGAGGATCCTTTCCTCTACAAAGTATGTGCTGATCAAATGGTAAGAAGATGTGTAGCCAAGGAAGAAATTGAGGCGATTATAGCTGGGTGTCACGATTCACCTTATGGTGGACATTTAAAAGAAGATCGCACTGCTGCTAAGGTATTACAATCTGGTTTCTATTGGCCCTCTATTATAAAGGATTGTCATGAATATACGAAAAGATGTGCTAGATGTCAATTTACCGGAAACATATCCAAGAGGGATGAGATGCCATGTAACTATGTGTTAGAAGTTGAAATATTCGATGTTTGGGGTATAGATTTTATGGGTCCGTTCGTTCCTTCAAATGGTAATCTCTACATCTTGTTAGCTGTTGATTACGTGTCTAAGTGGGTAGAAGCTGTTGCTTTGCCAACTAATGATTCACGAGTGGTGATTAAGTTCTTGAAATCACATATTTTCACTAGCCATGGCACTCCAAGGGTAATTATTAGCGATGGAGGTACTCATTTCGTTAATAAGTATTTGAAGACGGTTCTAGAGAAATATGGAGTGAGACATCGTGTATCTGCTGCTTATCATCCACAAGCCAATGGTCAATCCGAAGTATCAAACCGTGAGGTAAAATCTATCTTAGAAAAAACCGTTGGTCCTACTAGAAAAGATTGGTCTATGAAATTAGATGATGCACTATGGGCCTATCGTACTGCTTTCAAAACTCCAGTAGGTGCTTCTCCGTATCGAATGGTATATGGTAAGGCTTGTCACCTACCTCTTGAACTTGAAATGGGTGCTTATTGGGCTATTGCGAAGTTGAATTTAGATCCTACTCTAGCTGGTCAAAATCGAATGATGAAACTTAATGAGCTTGATGAATTTCGATTACATGCTTATGAAGATGCTAAGCTTTATAAAGAAAATACCAAGAGATGGCATGATAATCGGATTCGAGAGAAGAACTTTGTAGTGGGACAAAGAGTGTTGAAATATAATTCAAAGTTCAGTAATTATCCGGGGAAATTAAGATCGAAGTGGTCGGGTCCTTACATTGTAACCAAGGTTACACCTCATGGAGCTATAGAGATAGAACATCCACTTGAAAACCGTACATTCATGGTGAACGGTCATCGCTTAAAGATATATCATGGAGGTGAAGACACCGATCGTGCAAAAGACCCACATCCCGGAGAGGTCATGTACCTCCTCGAAGCTCCTTAGAAGCATGAGGTAACCCGTCGAACTTAACGACGTTAAACAAAAGCCAATTTCTTGTATATTAGTTTAAGTATTTCAATTTCCGTAGTGTAAATTAGTTAAGTTTTTGTTGATTTTAGTTTTTATTTTTAAGAAATGAGGAAGGGTGTTTGTTTTTGATGATTTCAGGGGTATAATGGTCATGAGTTTGGGGTCAAAACGATGAGGAAAACGAAAAAATTTGAAGTCCACAGCAGGTTTGACCGGCTAGCCGGCGAGCTGGCCGGCATACCGGCCAAACGAGCTGAAGGACCCCAACTCTCTGACCACTGCGTCATCGATGACGCAGCGTTGCTGCGTCACCATTCGCGCCAGCGAGAATCCACCGGCATACCGGTCACTGACCGGCTAGCCGGTCAACTGGAGGGAAGTTTCTGGTCCTTGCGTCAGCGATGACGCAAGGTTGCTGCGTCTCGAAATGCGCCATCGACATTCCGCCGGCATGCCGGCGAATCCGCCGGCTAGCCGGCCAGTGATGTCAAAGTCTCTGATCACTGCGTCAGCGACGACGCAAGGTGCTTCCGTTTTGAGGTAAAAAAAAATCGAATTTAGTAAATTTTTCCGCCGCCCTCGCGACCGGCATGCCGGCGAATCCGCCGGCTAGCCGGCCACCTGTTGTGAGAGGCGGTTTTGAGTTGATTAAACCTAGTTTTTTACCTCTTTTCCAAGCCAAACCTTATATTCCGAATCCTTGCCTCCACCTACACCGAAAATCATCAACAAACAGCTATAAAATCATCAAATCAAGCCTTCTTTCATCACAAAAACACACAATCAACTCATAGCTTCTCCAAAACATCACCAAAATTCATCTTTTCTTCATAAATTCCCTCTTCCCGACCTTGAAATTAAACCCAATTCTTTCACAATCCCTCTCAAATACCCTTAACCTATCTCATATTCCACCTAATTCTTCAAGTTTTAAACCTCAAAACATCAAATTTCAAAGCTTTTCTCTAGCTTTTTCTCTATTTGAAGTTTTGAGTTTGGGGTGAAAAGAGATGACTAACAGGACCGATTCCATGTGTAACTATCGAAGAAACACACCAAGAAACAGGAACAATGTTGGAGCTAGCCCAGACCAAGCAATTGAGATTCCGGATTCGCGATCCAAAAAGACTGTCCAAAACCCAATTGCTCCAAAACGAAAAGAAAATCCGAGTAAGGCTAATCCGAAAAAGAGTAGGTTAATTGATGAAAGTGAAGAAGTAAGTGAGGAAGAAATTGAAGAAGAAAGTGAGGAAGAAATTGAAGAAGAGAGTGAGGAAGAAGTTGAAGAAGAAATTGAGAAAGAAACTGAACAAGAAGTTCCCGAAGAACCAGTACAACAACCGAAACCTCCGCGTAGGAAAGCTTGGGCTCAAAAGCCTAAAAGAGTCTTCGTTCCATGGGATACTCAGGTTCGTGATAGAATTCAATTTTTAAAGTTTGGTGAGGAGATGAATCTTCCTAAGGGTATTATGACTAGTGCTTATAAAGAGTATGGTATTACTTGTGATAAATTGGGTTGGAAAGAATTGCGTGAAAGGAAGCTTGAGTATATTCCTACCTTGGTGCGAGATTTTTATGAAGGAATCGCCTTCTCCAAAGAAGCAGTTGTTATTCGCAAAAAGGTAGTTCCTTTCTCCGTTGAGCTTATTCGTAAATCATTGAAATTACCCGAATTTTCCGGAATATGTCCGTTTCAAGAGTCTCTAAAAAAACCTTCGTTTGATTATGAATCCCTTTGGGGGAAAGTGCTTGTTGATGGGGCCCTCCCAATTCCCGAAGGAGAGAGATATCCTGGACAGCTGTATAGTAGTAATTTGCTACCATGTGCTAAGATTTGGTCACGTTTCATAATCCCTACCTTCTTTGGAGTTAAACACATATCGGAAGTGAAGAAGGAGCATCTTTTGTTCATTAACTGTATTATTGAGGAGAAACCTATAGATGTTGCTCGTGTGATATATGATACCATCATGGAATTTGCTCGAATTCCTACTTTGCAACAAAATCTCAAATTTCCTTGTACCATCACTACTTTGTGCTTAGACGCAAAGGTTCCGCGTAAAGACGCAGAGATTGATCGTGTTGTAGTGGGTGAGAGTATGGGTTTAACTTTGATCAAGAATATTCATGATGAAGTGTTAAAAGCAACAAGAAATCCTAGAGCTCCTCCAAAGAAGAAGATGCATACAACCAATGAGTTAGAAGCGAAAGTGAAGGTGTTAGAAGAGAACCAAGTGAAGATGATTGCGTCTTTGGGAAACGTTACAAAAGAGTTAGAACTTCTCCGAAACATGTTAATGGGGGTGAGCACAATTCAACACGCCACCTATGGTATACTTACGCAAGAGAAAGTTCAGGGACGGAACACCGATAACCAGCCTCGCGCTGGTTAAGATACGTTTTCTATCCCTTTCGCGTTTTAGTTAGTTTAGTTTATTTTTATTGCGTTGAGTCTTTTCGAGTCGTTGGGACACGACTCATTTTTGAGTTTGGGGTGGGGTTCGTTGCCTCATCCCAGTTTTTATGTGTTACGTGTTTTATTTGCTTTCAATAAAATAATTTTCGGAGTTGCGTTTGACTATAGAAGATTTTAAATGTTCCTTTAATCATACTTTTGATGAATCTATGATAGTAAATAGTGGACTTTAGGGAATAACATAAAACGCACTTACAATTGCATGCGAACATAGGTAATTGATAGGAAAAATTAATGAACAATGCAAATGAAGTAAGCTTGTACTTAAGGAATATGTTTGGTGTGTAGAACGTGAAATCCTAATTAGTAGAGAACCCACCTAGATATGAACTAAAGACAAGCTATGTACTTAGGAAAATGATAGGGGCAGTTCTTTGTTAGCCATTTGAAGCCTTTTAGCTTGCTATCCCTTATTATAATTTTATCCGTCTTAGCCCAAGTTTGAGCCTTAAGCCTTTTCTTTTGTAGCCACGATATAAGCCCATTATCCTTTAGATTATTAGGCATGACCAAATGACCCGCACTTGAATCACAACCCTGAGACTTGTCTCGAGCTTGAGTTTGGGGTGGAGGGTCCACATTTGGGAATTTACATTGGGAAGGGATTATATGTGTTTGTATTGGGGCACAAAAATAAAAGATGATATGATTATTTTGTAACCGTTTGCCGAGATTTGAAAAAGAAAAAAAAAGAAAAAAGAGAAAAAGAAAAAAAATATATATAAGAGACATGACTTTTCACATCAAAATGATGGTCATGGGTATCTTGTACAAAAAAAAGAAGAAAAGAAATGAAAAAGAAAATAAAAAGAAAGAATAAATAAATCGGCAAAGTGGAATATTTTTGGAAATCATCTTAGTTTTATTTCGGTTGACATTGGGGACGCAACATTAGCGCGTGAAATGGGTGAGTGAGAACATTTTTGAGCGTAAACTCAAGCTCGAGGGCATTGTTGATGGTAAGTAAGGAGAGAGCCAAAAGCTCACTTCAAATTTACCAAATATACATCCATACCGTCCTTAAGCCATTATTAAAACCATAAAGACCTCGTGATTCTTAAGTACATAGTGAATTTATAATTCTGTTGATAGGGAATATACTAGGTGGAGCGTTCAAAGCGAGGTAGGATTAATGACCACCCTATAGCCATCATACAGAGATGAGTACAAGTGTAACCTTCAAGCATTGCGACTTTAATTTTATGATTGAGATTATTTATATTTGATGTTGCATGATTAGTGTATGTATATGTTAGTTCTTAAAGTTTTACTATATGAGATTTATCTTAAGAATTGCTTTAGGTTTATTTGCTAGTTTCTATTTGTTCTGGCGTTTACTTCTACCCCTTGTTTTGTTTTGTTTTGCTTTGTCGGGACGACAAAGGTTTGCGTTGGGGGTCTTGATGTCTCCTTAATTGTTCTTATTTTCGACCCTTAGGAGACATCATTTTTGGTGTTTATTTAATCAATTTGATAGACTTTTGGACTAAATATGCAATAATATGATTTTCCTCTTTTATTTCTAGCATTTTTAATTTATTAAGCTTTTGCGCGTAATATTGGTATTTTTAGTGTAAAGTTTACAGGTTTTAGATGTTAGCTAGAAGAGGAATCCAAGGAGAAAGTCAAAAGATCAAGAGATAGAGTCAAGACTTGAAGATATTATTTTTTAGAGCTGAAAATCCATTTTCCAGGCCATAGATTGCTGATTTCGAGGTGCTTAAGCGATGATTTAGCCGCTAACCTTTGAAGAGAAAACATTCCTTATCAAGTTACGGAACTTTAGCAACTGGAATGAGGTCAATCGGAGTCATAACGCATCGGGAAAAGCCGTTTTAGTGAAGGCATATCAGCAGTTACGGGATTTTGGGCTAAGTTAGTGGACTTGGGCCTTTTATATTTCATTTAATTAAAAGCCTAGGTCCAAGTCCGAATTTGCACTTATAAAAGATGGTCTGGACTTCTATTTTACACACAATTCACATTCTGCAAGATTAAAAACACCAGAGAGAAGCAATAAGGAAGAAGAAGAAGCTACAAGAGCTGGAGAGGGTCTATATCTCCATTCGTAGTCATTCCTATTCCGGAAATTAGGTTCTTTTATCTTTTAATTTTGTAATCAATATGAATTCTTTTACATTTAATTTAGTTTTTCTTTTTAATATGAGCTAAGCTTTTCATAGTGCTTGAGAACAATTAATGGGTGAATCCCAATCGTATTGAATAACGAATGTTGAATTTGGGTTTCTGTTAAATTAAACTAGATTGTGTCTTTTACTCTTTTCGATAAATTGAGATTATTTACTGTTTTTAGCGTCATGAACTAGGAACAGGTGTTAGTATTTGGGCTATTTCAATTAGTGGCGATTGGATCATCCTGACCGAGGGTTTAGATACAGAACCATTTATTCAATCTAGGAACCATTTATTCAATCTAGGATATAAGCTACTGATTCTGACGAACTTAGCTAATCCTAGGGCCAATGAGGTAGTAAAACTTAAACATCCAACGGTGGATCATATTTACCCTGACGGGACTAGTGACACTCTAGGATCGCCTTATAGTCCACCCTGACGGGGGTATAGGGAATTTAGAATCCCGACCATTGTAATTGACCAATTTAGCCCTTAAACAACATAAGTTAGGAAATAAGATTGGGAGGATCCTTGCGTTCTCAAGTGCTACTTCTCATATTGCGTTTTATATCATTTTACTTGCGTCTTAGCTTTTACTTGCATTTATAATTTGTCTTTCATTTATTTAGCTTTAATAAACAAAACCAAACAAACATATTATTTTTATTTGCTTTCATAAGTGCATCAATCATTAATAGATAAGCATTGTAGTCAACCATCCCGTCCTTGGAACGAATCTGTTTTATCAGTTATACTACTTGGGACAACCGTACACTTGCGGTTGTGGTTCGATTATTATTTGCATTTATTTAGAACACACAAAGGACCACCACGTCCCTAAGCCTAAATTACATCCTTAAAGACCTTATGATTCTTTGCTATCTAATTGAGAAGTGATTGAGCCATTAGAGAGTAGTTAAGTGGATCTTGAATACTAGTGAGGTTTGATGAACAACCTATAGCTTCCTTTGGGAACTGAGTAAAGTCATAATCCTTCTTACATTGCGAAACTAATCTAATCTTGAATTCAAGCCGTGTTGACTGTGGATATGAGAAGTGTACAGGTATGTAGTTTATGAATATTATTGCATGAAATTTTCTAAATTGTTTCTTTAGGTTTAGTCTATATATTTTGCTATGTTCTTCCCATTGTGTTGAGAATTTTACAAGTGTGTATTTATAGACTTCCCTTTGTTTTTATCTTTATTGTATCGGGACGATACAACTTTGAGTTGGGGGTCTTGATGTCTCCTCATTTGTGATAGATTTATGTTAGGATGAGACATCATTTTTAGTGATTTAGAAGTCATAGTAGTCGATTTTCTTGAGAATTAGTGCACTTTCCTACTTTGAGTCTTGATTTAGTAAAATAATATTTTTAGAGCATATTGGATTTAATTGTTTATTTAGTGTGTAGCTTTAAAGATAATTATGGAGATTAATTAGAGTCCAAGTCAAAGACTACAAGATATTGAAAGAGATTAGCATGGAAATTGGAGATAAGGAAACAAAAGCTAAAAATATGGAAAAGGAAAAGCTGCCTAAATCTGAGATTCTGCAGCACACGCCTAAAGAAGTGGTGATAACTCCAACAAGGAAGCCGATTTTGGTAAATTCCTTTCATAGGGAAGTAGCTAATTCGCTGAGGATTCTTTTGGTATATTATGGAGCAAAAACCGACCAATAACAAAGAAGATATGCTCAAAACAAATCAGCATAATTTATCTTTATTTCCATACGAATTTGAGTTGGGATTGGAGTCCACTACTTTACCTCTCCCTCAAGAAAACGAATTAGGTCTTCTAAACACCTATAAATACACCCTTATATCACTTGTAAAAGTACCCTAGCAATCCTTGCCTCATAGTAATTAGTTCTTAAGGTTTTATTCTTCCAGTTTATTGTAGAGAGCAAGATGATGTCTTTTGTAATTTCTTTTAGTTTATTCCTTCAGGTATGAACTAAACTTCCCATAGCTTGGTTTTTGCATCATGTATAAACTATGAATTCTAATTCTTCTATCTAATTTTCTTTGGGAATTACATGTTTTAAATTGATATTAGCTGCTTACTTTTATATTTGATTATGTGTTTTGATTTAATGATTGTTTTCCTTGCTAGTGCACGAGTATAGGATTACCTTAATAATAGTTAAATGATCACCTTAGCTGGGTGTCTAATTATTGAAACACCACATAACGTCTAGTGTCGATATTAGTTCTGACAAAATATGATTCATACTAGATAGTCATTAGGGTTTGTTTTAATCATCATATCACCAATTGATTGAATTGTTTGCTTAGGGCCTTAGTAGAGTTTGATAACCCTATTTTAAACAGCGTCTTGGTTGTGCCGTAGCCCCCTTAGTCGCTCTCAAGGTCTAAGGTATGGGAATTTAGAATCCTGACTAAGTATATAAGAGCTAATATTCTCCCTTATAAACTAGATCTTTAGAAAGAATTAGAAGGATTAGTGAATACTAGCAAAACCTAAGTTATAACTCTCATCTCATATTCTTAGTATTTTATTTTATTGTCTTTTATTTTCTTAGTTTAATTTGCTATTTTCGAGTTCTATTCCTTTAATTTTCTATCTTTTAATTAATTATTGCTTACTCGCTATTGTTACCTACTCGTATAACACATTTCAGTCCCTGAGAACGAACTCAACTTACTAACGAAAATTTGCATACATCCTGTAATACTTGCAGTACTGTGCCTGTCTAGGGTGAGAGTGCGTAGTTTTCTTGACCTTTATTTGTATTAATTTTATCACACCCTAGGCGACACCAGTGTTACATTATGAACTAAACATGTATTTCTTGAGAATTACTAAGAATATGAACCATTGCTAAAAGATTTTATGTTTATTTATATTGTAATGAATTGATTTATTTTTAACATTTACTATATGTTTAAGATTATTTCTATGTGTGCCTTTATCAGAAGTGGAAAGCAACTTCCCTACCTTTCCCCGTTATGAAAGAACAAGAGTTGACTTCAAATAAAAACGAGGCAATTTCTTTTGAAGAAACAGTTGAGCCGGTAATCGTTAAAGATAATATTGAAAAGACATAGAGGAAGAAAAGAATAATGAGATAATTGCGAATGAATATTGAACACATCCACCATTCCCTTTGCGTATTCAAAATAAGAAGGATGACAAATAATTTAAATAAGTTTTTTGACGTGGTCCAAAAGTTACAAATCAATTTGTCGTTTGTTGAAATTGATGAAAGAGGTGCTTTCCAACAACCGAAAGTATCTTGAGGGGGATATGGTTTGTTTACCCGAGGAGTGTAGTGCAATTTTCCAAGTAAGTTTCCATCGAAGGTGAAGGATACCAGAAGCTTTAATGTTCTTATTTACATTAGTGAAGAATGGACTGAGAGAACTTTATACGATTTCGGTGCGAGTATCAGTCTTATGCTTAAGTCGTTGTATGAAAATCGAATATTGGAGAAACAAGACCTACTACCATGGTTTTGAAAATGGCATATAGTTCTATCACCCATCCCGAAGGAAAGATATAGGATGTACTCGTCAAGACATGTAATTTATATTTCCATGTAATTTTATTAGTCTTGAATACGACGCGGATAACAATGTGCCAATCATCTTGGGGTGTCCATACTTAATTAAAGGGCGTACTTTAATTGATGTTGAAAATGAAGAATGAATCATGGAAGTACAAGATAAAGAGGTCAAATTTAATGTGTTCAAGGCCATGAAATTTCCCGATTGTAGTGACGATTACTTCTATGTGGACATCACCAATCACGACACACAAGAGGTATATAATTAAAATAGTCTTGATTATAATTTGCAGACCACCTTGACATTTTACTTTCTCGAGTTACACGAATAGCTAGCCAAGGCTTTGGCGGTTCTATATTATGTAAGTGGAAGGCCAAGAAGTAAAGTTTATGAAGAAATATGAGTTTGATTGGAGATAGAGCCAAGAAAGAAACACTTTATTGAATCTCCTCTAGAACATGAAGCAAGACCACTACCTTACCATTTAAGGTATGCTTATTTAGGAGTAAATAATACATTACCTGTTATTGTTTTCGCTAAATTGATAGGGCTTCACTATGAGAAGTTGTTTCTTGTGCTTCGAGCTAACCGAGAGGCAATTAAATCGATTAATGCTGATATCAAAGGAATTAGTATTATCATCTGTTAACCCAATATCGTTCTTGAAGATTAGAAGGCACGATGAGTTGAGGGCAAAGGAGACTTGTGCCGGTAATGAAGAATGTAGTGAGGAAGGAAGTTATCAAACTATTAGATGCGGGGATCACCTTGTCTATTCTAATAATTAATTCGTTAGTTCGGTTCAATGCGTGCCGAAAAGAAGGAGGAATTACTACCGTCCTTAATGATAAGAATGAAGCCATAATGTCGATAACTGTTGTGGGATGGAGAGAGTGTATGTATTATCGGAAATCAAAGAAGGCTACTTTGGTCTACCATTCATAAACGAAATTTTAGACAAGCTTGCAGGGACATAGTCTTATTTCTTCCTTGTTGACTATTCGGGCTACAATCAAATTTGTGTGGATCCCTCCGATCAACACTAAATCACTTTCACATTTCCATTCAAAGGAGGCCATTTGGGTTGTCGGAGGCGTGGTGAAGGAAATGACGAATAATAAAAGGGGTGATTAATAATAATATGTAAAGATAATTCTCCAACGCGTCTTGAAGACAACTCGTATATACCCACGTACTCCCACCAACCCACTCTTCTTACTAAAGGCTACTAATAATATTATACACCATAACCTATTTTTCACAAAAAAATCCGACACCCATTTATTCGTTATATATCTAAATTTTTTCCCGCTCATTGCCTCCTCTATCTTTTCTTTTTCCTCTAGTCTGTAAAAGCTCTTTTTTTGGGCAATATATATCCTACAAATGCCTCAACACTTGGATTTAAAATCTTTTTATTCAAGTTTTTCCAGTATTAGCATCATAGATAATCAATTTTTCCAAGCTCAATTATTGTGCACCAACATTCCTGTTCATGGAAGGAAAACTTCGAGTTCATTAGAAAAACAAGGTGGAAGCTTTGTTGTTGTGTTAATAATCAGTAATTTTGTGTAGTACTCATTGATTTTGCGTTAGCACTCAATAATATTGTGTATCATTCCTTTATCAATTGTAACTTTGAGATTTTTCAATTCTCAGTTGTTTTTATGTTAATATTCAATGATTTTTCATGTTTTATGTTTTATACTCAGTGATTGTATGTTAATAATCTAAAAATTCAATTGATACCTAGTGAATTTAAACGATAATAAGTGAATTTACTCCGTACTTAGTGAATTTAGCATATTGATTTTAATGAATACTTAATGAACGTATTGATTACTCAATAATTTTACTAAGTACGAATATTGGTCTACAACGTGGATGTTCTTTACTGATTTATAGAGTACTGATGTTTTTAATGAGTATTACGTGATTTTATGAGATATCAATTAATTGATAATAATTTAACATAAATCATTAAGTATCAACGCAAGATTACTTAGTATTAATAGAAAATCACTGAATATTTCAAAATCCCGAAAGTTACCGTTGATTAATGAGTATTAACAAGAAGTAGTAATGCAAAATCACGGAGTATCACATAAAATAGTTGAGTGTTCTCTTACAAAATTATGTAGTTGAAGAAATTTCATACACTCGAGACTACACAAAGCTTCTTGAGTCGATATGCGAAGCTTCATAAAGTCAAAGCTACGGACCATTATGGTCTGAAAAATTCCGAGAAACTCGAAGCTACAGATCTAGTGGCTATAGAAGATTGAACACGAAAAGTTTCAAAAACCTTTGTTAACTGCAATTATACTTGAAATGACAAATAGAAGGGAGGAGAAAGTTATGTAGAGAGAAAATTTAATGTGTAATAAAAATGTATCTTTCGGATAATATATACCCTAAGGGGTATTTTAACCCATAATATATGAAAGACTACTTTAGAGAAAAATATATCCACATATTCCATATTAGATACAAAATAGCCTGTAAGACCCCATAAGAAATTCATCCAAAAATAAAAGGTCTTTGACCCGAAATATTTTTTAAAAGTCTTGTAAAAGAGGGAAGAAGATTTGTTCAAGAGTTGTATATTTAAAAATTGACGTAAATACCATAAAATAAAACAAAACTCACATAAATACAAGCAAGACAGAAAATTAAATTTTTTATGTGGAAGGCAGTAAAATACTTGCTTCCTACTAATGAAAATTTATACAGTAGAAGAGCTTGTGAATCAAAATTGTGTAATATTTGTAATGAGCAGGTTGAAAGCATTGAACATTTAATGTTTGACTGTCATTGGGCTAGAGCTGTTTGGTTGACTTCTAATTTATCTTTGAGGACAAGCAACCAGTGTACTATGAAAATAGACACTTGGATGGCTCATATCATCCTAAAAAATGAAGCTAAAACTCCTTTTGTATGTGAACAAATAGCAATTCTAGCATGGCATATCTAGAAAGGGAGAAATGCTTTTATCTTTAATAAAATAAACCCATGCCCCATTAATACCTATACAAGAGCACATATATTATGGGTGGATTATCAGAACACGTTAAAACCCAAGGATGAAATTTTAATTCTGAGGGATTTACAAGATACAAATGAGGTCCCTAAACCCAATGATGACACAACTTGTCTGAGGGCAAATAATATTAAAAACATGGAAGTGTTAGCAATAAAAATGCAAATACTAACATTACAGGTTTTGATAGTAAAAATGTGAATTGGATCCCACCTCCTGATAAATGGTACAAAATTAATTGTGATGCTTCTTATAAATGTTCTAAATCAACTATTGCTTTTGTTGTTAGGCATAACAGAGGTAAAGTTATTAAATATTGCTTGTGGGATACTGGCGCAGAGAATGCACTTGAAGCTGAGGCACTTGGCGTACTTAAAGCTTATTTGTGGGCTAAAGACTTCAACAACACAAAACGCGTTATAGAAAATGACTTCAAAGTTGTCATGGATGCTCTATCCTCCAATTTTCCTATTTGTAGCAATAGAATTAAGAATATTATTTGTAGTATTTACTTTATTTCTGAGTTTTGTTTACCATTGTTCTCTAGTATTTCAAGAAAATGGAATTTAGTAGCTGATTGGATACCAAAAGCTCGCCCCTGGAATTAGTTTAGGTTATAGTGGGGATTCTATCCCCAACCAATTAGCGAAACTAATTGCAAACGGTGCTACTTCTTGGGAGTTGGCTGCCTTTTTGTCATATTTATATTTTGAAATGAAAGTTATTGGACCAAAAAGAAGTTTCAAAATAAACATTGAGCATTTAAGGGAATTACATTAAGTATCTTTAACAAGTTCTTATCATTGAAACACCATAGTTGATGTTCCATCACCATCAGTATTAGCGAATGAAATGAGTTATACTTAGTGTTTAAAAACTGAAGTCACTGCTGGTGGCGAAACTAAACATGTTTAGAGTATGACACCAAGCATATTTTAAAACAAAAAAAGATTAGTAACTTTTATGTCTTTTAGGAAGGATGGAGGTGGGAACTTAAGGGATGTTTCAAGAACCTTTGGGTTGAAATCTTTAATAAAACCCTATAATACCTTATGGTTATTATAAATTACAAAAATACCTACTACCTTATGTTAAAGAATCAGTGGAAGTTGACTTGGGAGTTACAATGATAACAAATAAGATTTGAAAACCATTCAAGAAAATTTTAAAGTTTGACAACTAATATGATAGTTATAATTATATCTATAACTCTCACATTTGTTCAAATATTTTAACTTTCTTATAAGAATACAACACATCCTTTAGAAGGCATCCATCATTTTTCCTTGGTTTGTACCACAAAGTTATTCGTATGCACCAATATCAATCAATGGAGTACATGACAGTCTAATAAATAATTTCACTTAAAAAATATACAACATTAATCACATTACTAGGTTAGCAAGGTAAGTAACAAGAAACAATTCTTTGACTATTAACCTAATAGATGACCACTCTGGGAGGTTGACGTTCAGCAGTCGTAGATTTGTTCAAGTTGAGGATCAATATGTAAAGTCACAACTAAATAATGAATAATTTTTACATCATTTTCAAATTGTTTATAATTTTTTATTGTCAAAGTTAATCAAGGAATGAAATAATGGAACTTGCATAATTATATTATTTTGAAACACCTTCGAAGACTTGATTTTTCAATACTTTCGCAATAGCATTCCGTGTCCCAAAATGTTTCCCATTATGGAATTTTTATAAAATATTATCGTTGTATTCAAGTATTCGGTGAGTTAGAGAATTCGACGAGAAATTTAAAAGATAAAACACTCATGGTTTGTGTTAACTTACTAGGCAAGGACGATGTTGCCTCATAAGCCATGTTATCCTGAAACAAGGTATACAAATGATTATATCTTTAGTATGTTTCATCTAAAAATTAGAAATTCATTAAAATTACATCAACGTATATGATATATGGATGGCGCATAATTTTTCATTATTTCAAAATTTGCGTAGAATTGTTTTCCCACAGGACGTCCAAAGAGTAGTATAATTCGACAAGGCTTCAAAAGTCTACGATAAAAGAGCTATAGTCTTCGAAGAAAAAGAATCACCAGCTACATAAGGGTCTTCTTAATCTTATCCAAGGCACCTATATATGAAAATCTAACTTCCTGTAGTAATAACTTCCTTTGTTATGCATTTTTAATACGCATCATCATGACTTTGCTTTATAATCACAATACATTAAGTCAACAAAAGTAAAAGATGGTAATAAAGATGCATCGTTGTGATTTGTGAAAGATAACTTACAAAACACTCTGATTCTGATGGACTTTTAGTTTCATTCGCATTATTAGTCTCTTGAAAACATATCGAAAAAATATCTATAAGACTATTATTTAATAATTGAGGGGGTAGAAAGAAAAACGATCACAATTGATTTTAGAGTGACCGTATGAAAACCTTTTCATCAAACTCAACGTACTTGTAGTAGATATAATACAAAAATAAGGGATTAATAAAGATTACCAAGATTAGAAATAGACGGGCTTGAATGTAAAAAACATGATTTAGAGTTGATGCAACTCGTAACTATCAAATTATATCTTGTTGGATCAATTGATAAAGAGCCGAGGAAGCTAGATACCTGATCCAAAATCATCTGGAAACAAAAACAAAGGAATAATAATCATATTCATAATCTCAAAACATCAATTTAGTAGATAAGACTTCCATCCAATATTGGATGGTCCAATATTTATATCGCAGCCATTGATTATTATCACAAAACACATGTCATAAGATTAATAAGTTTGTTACTTTTGTAAGTTAAAAACATGGGGTATGTGTATGAATTTAATTGGTGTAGGATCATCCAATAGATTTACAGTATTTACTTCTTTTCTTGCGACACTCTGCAGCTGTTGATGAAAAGAAATAATAAATTTCGATACACAAGTATATGATAAAAGGTAAATAATGAAATTCAAACAATACATACCCTTATAGATATATCACTCAAATCCAATAATATCAATTTGGATTTGAAATAATCTCCGTGAGCTTGTGCTAGATATTGTATGTAAGGTTTTGCAAAATAAGAAATATAATAACTATAGAGTTCAGAACATGAATAGTCACTCGTATTGAGAATGTTTGAAGTATGAATAGAAAAACCAGCTGGACCAGGGAGCATAATAGGTATGATTGTAGGAGATTGATGTGCGATGTCTCAATGATAGAGAAAAATATATGAAAGTAATATTCTACGCTCTCAATCAACAATCGAGCTGTGGAGCTCCATCTACCCTAAACGCAATTTGCTTTTGTTCCAATTGAAATACGAACTTAAACGATATGGTATGGAAAAAATTTCGATGTCTGAGAGTTGTATTTTTTTACTAAAAGGTTTGTAAGAGGGGCATACTGAATGTAGATTTATATACAAGACATCTCTAACCGAGGTGGGTGATGAATTTATCTGCATTACACTCTAGTTTGACTAGAATTATTAATTGAATAATTATGTCTCTTTGATAAAAAAGAGACTTCTACGATCAATGAATATATCCATTCCTTTCATTTACATTTTTTTTTAATTTAGATAAATAAGTCACTAATCACAAATCAGTATAAAATTCTATACATTAAATAATTAAATGAAAAAGATAGGAAATCTATGCTCCACTAATTATTCTTAATATAAAAAATTTCATGTCTTAATACGAGTTGGTAACTTGTTATTTATAATCCCACATATTCATTTAAACTGAGACATATTTAATTAAACTCAATTTTTTCCGCGATTAAGCTGAAGTAGTCCAAATTATGCTAATATTAATTGGGTAATACTTCCATCCAATATTGGATGGTCCAATATTTAAATCATAGCCATGGATTATTAAAACAAAACACATGTCATTAGATTAATGTGATTGTTACTTTTGTATGTTTAAAACATGGGGTATGTGTATGAATGTAATTGGTGTAGGATCATCCTATATTGGATGGAAGAATTTTCCATATTAATTTTAACAATTGTTCATATGTTCTGCAAAATAGCAATGGGAGTGTAACGTTGATTGAATATCGCTTTAAATTTTTTTAGATATAGATGTAATTAAAAAATCCAAGTCATTTGATATATTTTACTCAATTGGATTCCTTGGTCTAGTTTACAACATCGTGTCTAAACAGTGAGACACACTTCCAATTTTTTTTGTGATCAGTCATTACTCTCTTATTCGCCTCGTTCATGAAACCACTTGTCGAGTGCTTAATAATTTGAATGATATCTTTATCCCCGACTTCTTCAATAACTTTATTGTGTGTCCTTACCATCTCATCGCCTTTCACCGATCTTGAAATCATGAATGTTTTGAGGGGTGTTGTAATTTTCAAGCTATCAACAAAAACCTTCACTACAAGCCTATTAAAAGGATCTGCAAATTCCTTTAACAATATGCTACAACCCCTTTTGATCTCTCCCTCCAAATTCGTAGTCCCTAAAGTGGACAATTTCCTCTTTTCTCGAGTATCTCATTTAGACAAACCTCCTTACCATCAATAGGAACAAACTTGCAACTGGTCATATCTGCGTGAATGCTAGCTAAATGGTATCTAAGGCGATCAAAGCCACTGCTCATAATTTTGTCACAGTAGTGACATCTAACTTTTTTTTCTTTCCATCAACAAAAGTCCCATACTCACGTATAAGATCTTTCAAATCCATTCTTAGGAAAAATATTTAATATGATGAACAAAAATATTAAGTGTGCAACTAATCTGAGTGTATCGGGTTATGCGACCTGGCAAGTAAGAAAATAACCAATAAGTATTTATTGCAGACAAAAAAAGTTACCCACTAACTCATAAATTATCCATTCTTGACAAAAAATTTAAAATATTATTCTATTGAAGATATACCTAAATATAACTCAACAAAGTACAATGATATAAGATCATTACTAATTATCATCTCATAACAATATATTTCACTATTATCCAAATTTCTAAAAGCAATTATCTAAGACAAACCCACTAATATATTGCACTCAAAGAATAATCTTTCTTAAATTACAATGAATCAATTATTTCTATAATTATATTACCTGTAGTAAGATAGGGATATTTTTTGTGTTGAAATGTCATGACGAACGATCTTTTCCTGTAAAAAAATATTCTTCTATGAACAACATGCATATTCTTACAAAAATAAAAATAAATAAAATATTTATAAATATAACATGATTTGTTTCTAAATGGACAAAAATCTATATGGAATAAAGATAACAATAAATATGGAAAAAGTAAAGATGTAGTTTAGACAACGGTTTCTATACTCTTTATTCTTAAATTTTCCTAGAAACAATATTTGGGTTCTTTAAACATTCTCTTTGTATCACATGCTATTTTTGTCCTCCCAAATAAACAACAAAGTAAATTGCAAAATTAAAACTTGGATGAATTTTGATTTAGTTTTTATATATTGGTCTTGGATATTTTGGCTCAGACTAAAATATCTAAGTTGTAATAATGACAACTATACTCATAGAGTCTCAAACAATTCATTTTTAATTTTTTGTATACGAGTTAATTAATAAATAAAGACTTCACAAACCAAGTTCATTCTCCATTTACTAGAATTGAAGTTATTGCAAAGGAGGTTACCAGCATATTTGTTTTCACGATGATGTAATATACAATGAATGAATTACCTTTCATACTAGATAATGATACCTTGTGACACTGCATGAGCAATATGAACAATGCTTCCATTAATATCATGCAAAGTATGACAGGAAAGAAAACGAAATTCTTCATACCACAACAAAGACACTGTACAAATTATAAAAATTAATATGATAAATTGTTGTGCTACAAATTTTTATATTGCAAGATATACAATTTCCAGATTGATTGCTTTAACTAATTAAAAATGATAAAATAAAAACAATATTTAGTAAAACAATATTCATATAAGCTATTTTCAAAGCATCAAATGTTTATAAGGTAAAGATAGGAGATATTGAATTGTAAAAAATTACTAAATTTCGCGTTCACCCAATATAATTCTTTACCCCAATCTATTATGGGGATAACCAAATTTTTCTACATATAGATAAATAATGTATATATACTGTCGGTCATAATATTGCAGGATTTATGGATAAATACTATCACTAGAGTACAATAAAACATAGATTTACATCTAATATATCAAAACATTGTAATAGTAAAGAGATTTGGTTGAAATTAAATCAGATTGTATTTACAGAAATTAATTACCTTAATTTGGATACTTATGAATTCTCCATCTTTTTATGAGGTTTTAGAGTTGATGATGGTGGAAAATGATCTCAATTTTGATGGCTATTATGGATGTAAAGAAGAGCGGCTGAGTCAGGATGAAAGGGGGAGTGTGAATAGATGGTTTGTCTATTAAGTTATTTGATTAAAAAATTAGGGTTATTAAAAATTTATTCAATGATATTTTCTATTTAAAAAAATAAGAAACATTTGAGTATAGGGTTCACGTTTTATAAAAAAATAGTGGTTTGACTCAATTAATCAAAGTTATATTGTTTATTCAAGTAAAAAATTTATTTGTTTTTCTCTTATCCCCTTTTCCCTTCTATTTTGATTTATAAATTTTTTTTAATTCACTTGTTTTGTTGCATTTAAGTTGAATATATAGGAGATCGATAGTTAGGGCTAGTGGCCAGGCTTCTCCGCAGAGACCGACTCCGAGTCCAAAAGTGGCTCTCCCATGTATTCAAAAAAAAAGTTGAATATATATAGTTGTGTGCATTATATATCTTTACCAAAAATCAGTTTATATTGTTTAAATTTTATGTGTCAGATAATTTCATATGTATATTTATTTTTTACTTTAGTTGCAATATATCTATGAAAATTAACTGTAATCTTTTAAAAATTTGATAACAAAACATGTTCTTATTTGAAATGATTATTAGTTTTTTCTAACAGTTGTACTCAACTTTCATTAAATTTTATTTTTTGAAAGTAATTTTTTTGTGTTTTAGTTTTATAAATCCGAAAAAAATTCAAAAATAAAGTAACCAAGAGTATAAAATAAAGAACAAAATTAAATAGAAAAAATATAAAATTTGATTGTCATAATTCGAATTGGATCCGATATGTTTAAAGTAATTCAGCCACGTACCAATATCTTGCAATAGTTGGATTGAACCTCCATGATACAACAACAAAGTTGTTCAGAAGAAATAAATACATAAACTATTTAAAAATTTAACAATCTTAATAAAGTTTCTTCTTGTCTATCGCTCTCTAAAGTTAAATGAATTCATAACCATTATATGGTAGTTATCTTGATATGGATTTGATGAATTAGACGACTATGGACTTAAGATTGAGTTAGATTCTATGCTGAATTCATAACTAAGTGTTGATGTCCTATTTAGAAATGAATTCATTGACTAATTATGGTTGATTATTTACACTAAATGATGTCATATACCAAATGAGGCAATCCTTGTGAGAAGGACTTGATTAATTCAATGACATATGATGAGGTTGAGCTATATTTCTCTAAATGATCTCAAGGCCCTAGAGGGGTAGTTCACATTGGATTGAAATTCTCATAGATCACTGATTGTCTTGTATTTTGTGATAGAATTATCTAGTCATGAGACGTCTTTTTATGATTTTATAGGAATTATTTGAGGTATATTCCCCGTTATTTGTTATTCTACACTTTCTTATCTAATCTCGGTGTTTATGTTATTTTAGAGTTTTTATGCGTTAAATATGTTTTGAGTGTGCAACACTTAGGTACTTGGATGATATGAGACACTGATATCTCTTTTTCTGTGAAAGAATAATATTACCACGAGACATCGTTTTGGGAGTTTATTGAACCTAACTAAGGGGCTAATCAGTAATATTTGACCTATCTTGATTTTCTATCTTATTTTGGTCATATTCTTATTTAGAGAGATTTTTTGCATTAATATTGTATTATGTGTGTAGCTTTAAGGTTCATGTCTGAGATGAGACACCAAGATGGTTAGGGGATGTCAAAAAGTCAAGTCCAAACCCATACCAAGGCGTCAAAAGAGCTAAAAATCACTTTTGAGAAGTTAGAGCGTTTACCGGCAATTCCATGATGTCAATTGATTTAGTCACAACAAATTATTGGTCAGAGTTTCAGATAAATATTCTTTTGTTTTGGATATATTATGTAGTTAGTGATGCATGATAAGTGACATACGTCAATTTGGAGTTAAAATGAATAAATTATACCACTTGCTTCCACTGTGACTCGCATGTGTTTAGCACTAACTAAAAATGTGTCGGGCATTTTTTAACCCAACTAAGTGAGTCCATTTGACCTCAAACATTTTATCCTAGTTTATATTCATTTTAAAAGCTCATAATGAAGAACACATGAAATATAAAACTAGAAAAGAGAGATACACGCTTGGAGCAAAGAGGAGAAGAACATAAGAAGTGGGTCTACCCAATTTCACCAATATTTACCATACCATTCTCATTTCCATTCAAGTATTATGTTAATTTTTTTCCGTTTCACATTCTATACAGTATTATCACATTAGTTATCATTATTTATCAGTGTTACATTATGAACTAAACACGTTTTTCTTGAGGATTACTAAGAATATGAACCATTGCTGAAATATTTTATATTTATTTATATTGTAATGAATTGAGTTATTTTTACCATTTACTATATGTTAAGATTATTTCTATGTGTTCCCTTATCAGAAGTGGAAATCAACTGCCCTACCTTTCCCCGTTATGAAAGAGAAAGATTTGACTTCAAATAAAAACGAGGCAATTTCTTTTGAAGAAACAGTTGAGCCGGTAATCGTTAATGATAATATTGAAAAGACATAGAGGAAGAAAGAATAATGAGGCAATTGCGAATGAATATTGAACACATCCACCATTCCCTTTGCGTGTTCAAAATAAGAAGGATGACAAATATTTTAAATAAGTTTTTTGACATGGTCCAAAAGTTACAAATCAATTTGTCGTTTGTTGAAGTTCATAAAAGAGGTGCTTTCAAACAACCGAAAGTATTTGGAGGGGGATATGGTTTGTTTACCCGAGGACTGTAGTGCAATTTTCCAAGTAAGTTTCCATCGAAGGTGAAGGATACCAGAAGCTTTAATGTTCTTATATACATTAGTGAAGAATGGACTGAGAGAACTTTATACGATTTCGGTGCGAGTATCAGTCTTATGTTTAAGTCGTTGTATGAAAATCGAAGATTGGAGAAACAAGACCTACTACCTTGGTTTTGAAAATGGGATATAATTCTATCACCCATCCCGAAGGAAAGATATAGGATGTACTCGTCAAGACATGTAATTTATATTTCCATGTAATTTTATTAGTCTTGAATACGACGCGGATAACAATGTGCGAATCATCTTGGGTTGTCCATACTTAATTAAAGGGCGTACTTTAATTGAAAATGAAGAATGAATCATGCAAGTACAAGATAAAGAGGTCAAATTTAATGTGTTCAAGGCCATGAAATTTCCCGATTGTAGTGGCAATTACTTCTATGTGGACATCACCAATCACGACACACAAGAGGTATATAATGAAAATAGTCTTGATTATATTTTACAGACCACATTGACATTTTACTTTCTCGAGTTACACGAAGTGCTAGCCGAGGCTTTGGCGGCTCTAAATTATGTAAGTGGAAGGCCAAGAAGTAAAGTTTATGAAGAAATATGAGTTTGGTAGGAGACAGAGTCAAGAAAGAAACAATTTATTGAATCTCTTCTAGAACATGAAGCAAGACCACTACCTTACCATTGGTGTCGCCTAGGGTGTGATAAAAATAAGATAAATATAAGTCAAGAAAACTACGCAATCTCGCCCTAGACAGGCACAGTACTGCAAGTATCACAGGACATATGCAAGTTTTAGTTGATAAGTTGAGTTTGTTTTCAGGGACTTAGTGTCCTAGTTTAATGGGTAGCAATAACGAGTGTGAAGTATAATTAAAAGAGAGAAAATAAAAGGAATAAATTTCGAAATTCTTAATTAACTAAGAAAATAAAGACAATAAAATAAATACGAAGAATACGAGATGAGAAGTATAGCTTAGGTTTTGCTAGTATGCACTAATCCGTCTAATTCTTTATATTAGATCTTGTTAATAAGGGAGATAATTAGCTCTTGTATATTTAGTCAGGATTCTAAATTCCCATACCTTAGAGCTTGAGAGCGAATAAGGGGGCTATGGACACACCATGAGGCTGGTTCAAATACGCTTATCAAACGCTACTAAGGCCCTAAGCAATCAATTTCCATACATTGTGATAGTGATTAAATTATACCCTAATGACTATCTAGTTAGAATTAGTGTTGTCAGGACTAATATCGACACTAGACGTTATGTGGTGTTTCAATAATTAGACACCCAACTAAGGTGATCATCTAACTACTATTAAGGTAATCCTATACTCGTGCACTAGCAAGGAAAATAATCATTAAATCAAAACACATAAACAAATATAAAGGTAAGTAGCTAATATCAGATTAAAACATGTAATTCTCAAAGACACTTAGATAAAAAGAAATTAGAATTCATAGATTATACATGATGCAAAACCCAAGCTATGGGAGGTTTGATTCATACCTGAAGGAAATAAACTAAAAGAAATTACTAAAGACATCATCTTGCTCTCTACAATAACTTGGAAGAATAAAACCTTAAGAATCAATTAATATGAGGCAATGATGATTTACAAGTGATATAATGGTGTATTTATAGGTGTTTAGAAGACCTAATTCATTTTCTTGAAGGAAAAGGTAAGTAATAGACTCCAATTCCAACTCAAATTCGTAACCCTAAAAACATGAAATCAGGCCCGTTTTTCATTTGGTTCTAGAAGCTTCAATATTCATCCGTTTGACGCGTATGAGTACACCAAATTCATCGTCTCGGAAAGATCTTCAACTTTTCTCTCGACCGTTTCTCAAAATTCCCCTCCGTTTTTGAGATATAAGCTGATTTGTGCATAGGTGCAGAAATTCAGGATAAAGGCAGCTTTTCCTTTTCCATGTTTTTAGCTTTTGTTTCCTTATCTCCAATTTCCATGCTTATCTCTTTCCATATCATGTAGTTTTTGACTTGTACTCTAATTAATCTTCATAATTATCTTTAAAGCTTCACACTAAATAAATAAGTAAACCCAATATGCTCTAAAAATATTATTTTACTAAATCAAGACTCAAAATAGGAAAGTGCACTATTTCTCAAGAAAATCGACTATTATGACTTCTAAATCACTAAAAATGATGTCTCATCCTAATATAAATCTATCACAAATGAGAAGACATCAAGACCCCCAACTCAAAGTTGTATCGTCCCGATACAATAAAGGTAAAAACAAAGGGAAGTCTATAAATACACACTTATGGAATTTTCAACACAATGGGAAGAACATAGCAGAATATATAGAATAAACCTAAAGCAATAACTCAGAAAATTTCATGCAATAATATTCATAAGCTACATACCTGTACACTTCTCATATCCATAGTCAACACGGCTCGAATTCAAGATCAGATTAGTTTCGCAATGTAAGAAGGATTGGGACTTTACTTAGTTTTCAAGAAAGCTATAGATTGTTCATCGAACTTCACTAGTATTCAAAGATCCACTTAACTACTCTATAATGGCTCAATCACTTCTCAATTACATAGAAAAGAATCAAAAGGTCTTTAAGGTTGTAATTTAGGCTTAGGGACGGTATGATAGTATATTTGGATAATTTAGAGTGAGCTTTTGGCTCTCTCCTCACTAGACATCACGAATCGCCCTAGAGCTTGAGTTACACTCATTAAACGTTTCTCACTCAACCCAATGAATTCCTTGATGCACAATTTAGCATCCCCAATAACCCAATTAAAGCATAAGATGTTCACATAAAAATCCCACTTTGCCGGTCCAAATATATATATTTTCTTTTCTTTTCAAATCAATTTTCAGCTATGACTCTCTTTTTAATGTTGAGATATCACGCTATTTTTCTCATATATATATATATATATATATATATATATATATATATTTATATTTCATTTTATGCCCTTGTTGGCAAAGTTTAGCTCGTAGCTTCTTTTTCATTCACTATTACCCCGGCAAAGGGTTACAATAAAAATCTGCGAATCATCATCAATATAAAGAACAAAACACAATTAATAAGCTCAACAATCCCATCCCAATAACAATTCCCATAATGGTGGACCCACCACCCCAAACTCAAGCTCTAAAACAATTGTCTATACATATCGCGATTCCAGTGCGGGTCATATGGAAAAGTCCTATAATCTAAAGGGATATGGCTTATAATGTGTTTCAATAAAAAGCTTTAGAAAGGCTAGAAGGGGATGAGAAGGATATATCATATATATTCAAAAATAACAAGGTGAGATGGTAGGCTTCAAGTGGCTTCAATATGAAAGAACTGCCTTAATCACTTTCTACACTATGCAATTTCGTTATTTTCTTACCTTTAGCACTTTCATCAAATGGGTTTTGTCAACTAGCTTGGATCTCACGACCTACACACTTCTCAAGGTTCCCTGAGATCTGATGTCTCCCTAATTGTTCTTATTTTCGACCCTTGGGAGACATCATTTTTGGTGTTTATTTAATTAATTTGATAGACTTTTGGACCAAATATGCAATATTATGATTTTCCTCTTTTAATTCTAGCATTTTTAGTTTATTAAGCTTTTGCGCGTAATATTGGTATTTTTAGTGTAAAGTTTACAGGTTTTAGATGTTAGCTAGAAGAGGAATCCAAGGAGAAAGTCAAAGATCACGAGATAGAGTCAAGACTTGAAGATAAATCCCGAAGATATTGTTTTTAGAGCTGAAAATCTATTTTCCAGGCCATAGATTGCTGATTACGAGGTGCTTAAGCGATGATTTAGCCGCTGACCTTTGAAGAGAAAACATTCCTTATCGAGTTACGGAACTTTAGCAACTGGAATGAGGTCAATCGGAGTTATAACGCATCGGGAAAAGCCGTTTTAGTGAAGGTGTATCAGCAGTTACGGGATTTTGGGCTTAGAAATTGGGCTTGGACATTTAATTATTGATTTATTCTTAAGTCCAAGCCCTAATCCGTTTTTAAGCTTATAAAAGGAGCTTTTGACCTCATTATTTCTCACCTCTCATTATATTCTTCAAATTAAAACATCATTAGAAGAGAGCGTCAAGAAGAAAAGAAGCTTGGAGCTGGAGACTGTCTATATCTCCACGTTGCAGCCAATTCATCTTCCTAATTAGGTTTCTATTTTCCTTTCTGTAAAACAATTATGAATTCCTTTTTATTTATTTTCTTAGTTTTTCCAATTATGAGCTAATTTTAATTAGTGCTTGAGATCGCATTATGGATTGATTTTGATTCTATTTTATTCTATGCTTTTGTATTTGGGATTTTTACAATTGAAATCAAATTGGGTATTAGGTATTTTTCATTAATTTGTTCTTAATAACTATAATTGACGTAATTAACCAATCATAGGTCTTAGTATCTAGGCTATTCCAATTAGTGGCGATTGGATCACCTTGACGGGGGGTTTAGGTACAGAAATAATTAATGAATGTAGGATAGAAATTATTCGACTCTGACGAGCGTAATTAATCCTATGGCCAATTGGGTAAAATAAACTTAATCACTTAAGAATGGACTATAATCACCCTGACGGGGTTTGTAGCATTTAAGAGTAGCTCCTTAGTCCACCCTGACGGGGGTAAGGATGACCTTAGAATCCCGACCATTACTCTTTACCAATTTGTCCCTTAAACGAAACATGGAATAAATAAGAGTTAGATGAAATCCTTGCGTATCTCAAGTACTGCTTTCTCATACTTGCGTTTTACTTTTATTTGCTTGCGTCTTAGTTAATTATTTGCATTTTCCATTTAGTCTTTCATTACTTAGAATAATAAAAACAAACAAACAATCATTATATCTTTTACTTGCTTTCATAAGTGCAACCAATCATTACTTGATAAGCATTGTAGTCAACCATCTCGTCCTTGGAACGAATCTGTTTTATCAACTATATTACTTGGGACAACCGTACACTTGCGGTTGTGGTTTCCTTTTCCTTATTGCATTTATTTTAGAACACACAAAGGACCACCAAGTTTTTGGCGCCGCTGCCGGGGACGGTAGCGTGTGACCACGATGTTTATCCTTTAGTGATAGTTGCATTTATTTTTATTTTTCAGTTTTACGCTTGTGTTTGTTTTGTTTTGTTTTTACAGGTGCTTTATTCAAGTAATGATCAAGAAATTTAATTAAAGATGTATAGAGGACATTACCCAGATCCCGATCCATATGACTATTGGGAAGACTCTTCGGGACAACAACAATGGGGTAGTAACTTCTACCAACAACCTTATCAATACTCGCAAGAGCAAGGATGGAACAATCAATGGATCGGAAGTACTCAACAACAAACACCATATCACTATCAACACGAGCAAGAATGGAACAACCAGTGGGTTGAAAACATTCAACAACCCTCACCTCAGCACTATCAGCAAGAGACACTACTAGAGAGAGTTAATCGCCTACGCGAGGAATTTCAAGCAGGAGAACCAGAGCGTAAGGCAAGAGATGAGGAATTCAAAGCCACCCATGCACTCATACAACAGAGCCTAGATGAAATGGCTGCCCGAAACAACCTTCCTAACTTAGTTGAAACTGGTAGTATGTCTCATGAAGATTCCACTCCCCCGAGGGATAAACGAGATCAACTGGAAGAAGTAGTTGAGGAGGAGGTGTTGAAGGAAGATACTATCGATAGTGATATGACCATCATGCCGGTTATAAATGAAGACCACCATGTGGTTAACAATCCTATTAGCATGGTGGAAGAAGGAGTAGCAACAAAAATCCTAGAAATTGAAGCTGAGATTGCTATTCCTATGGTGCGTGCACATGATCCAGATACTGAACGCAAACAAGAAGAAGAGGTGATCGAGATTCAGATTCCACATCGAGAATAAGATGAAGTAATAGTGGAAGATTGGATTGAAAGCGAAGACGAATGTGAAGTGGTTGAGAAATCAATTGAAGAGTTAAAGCTTCATAATAAAAGAGAAATCGAATTCCCACCACAAAAAGTTCACCAATCCCTATCTCCACCACTAGTCATCATTAGAGATAAAATATCGGAATCACCTCTATTATTAAAAATGATCAATAGGTGCTACGCAAGAAAGGTGCTACACCGCGAGAGTAAAGCGGCAAGGAGAAGCACCTACCCACCACACTTTAAAGAGGAACGCGAGATTAAAGAAAATACAAATGAGCTTATACCGTCGAGAACGGTTATCTACTATCGTGTGGTGAAGAACGAGTTTCGCCATGAAAGCAAGAAGGCGAAACGGAGATACTACCCTCCCCCTTTCAGAGATCGATTGAATAAAATTTTAAGGGGGAAGGTTTCAAAGCTTACATGCCAAGGACGAGGCGAATTCAAGCGGAGGAGAACCGCAAGGGACTCAATACCATCTTCATGGAAGGTAACGCGTCGAACTTAAAGACGTAATAAACAAAAGTGCTTCTTGGGAGACAACCCATGTTTTAAATTGCTTTCATGTCTTTTGAATTCGTAGTTTAAATTAGTTTGATTTTCGTAATTTTAGTGTTTATTATTAAGAAATGAGGAAGGGTAGTTGTTTTTGATGATTACAGGGGTAAAAAGGTCACGAGTTTGGGGTCGATGAGGCGAAATAGGAGAAAAATAGGTTGGATGTCCAGGAGAAACCGGGAACCCGGTTTTGGAGCTGGTACCAACCTTATACACGCAACACTTGGCGTTTTGGGTTCACGACACAGCGTCGGAACCGGGAACCCGGTTTGCACAAACCGGGAACCCGGTTTTGGTGCTGTAACTTCTGAAATTTTCTGACCCAGCGTCTTGGTGGCTTGCGTTTTGCAGCGTTTTGATTCGCGCATCGACACAAATCCGGGTACCCGCATTTGGCAAAACCGGGTACCCGGTTTCGGAGCTGTAAGTGGTGAAATTCTCTGGTCCAGCGTTTTGGGATGCTGCGTTTTGGCGCGTTTTGACTCGCGCCATCGACAAAATCCGGGTACCCGCATTCCACAGAACCGGGAACCCGGTTTCGGCGAGTGCAATTTCTGAGGGTTGAAAAAAAAAAAGAAAAAAAAAAAAGAGTATTTTCATTTTTTCCGCGCCGTCACAGCGACGCGGAACCGGGAACCCGGATTTTCGAAACCGGGAACCCGGTTTGCATCTGTGATAGGGCCGTTTTGAAGATTTTTAGCCCTATATTTTTACCTCTTTCTTCAACCCAGCCACCAAAAACACTCCCAGAACCCAGAATTTCCTGAACGTCATCATCAACAACCACACAATCCTCAAATCCTACCCTCTTCCACCACAATATCATACAATCAATTCATCTCCTACCCAAATCACCATGAAATTCCCACTTTTCTCCACTTGTTCTTCATCCAAGCTTCAAATAAAATCCAATTCCCTCTTCCCACACATCAATTAGCCTTTACCCATCTCATATTCCACCATAATCTTCAAGTCTTAAGCCTCAAAACATCAAAGTTCTAAGCCTTAGCTTCTCACTATTTGAAGTTTTGAGTTTGGGGTGGAAAGAGATGCTTATCAGAACCGTTTTCATGTGTACTTATCGAAGGAATTCTCCAAGAAACAGAAACACTTTTGGGTGCTATTCAAGAACAAGCTATTGAGATTCCTATTTCACGTTTCAAACACAAGACTGAAGAGGTTCAAATTAAGGCTAATCCTAAGAAGAGGGAAGTGATTGAAGAACCTGAAAGTGAGGAAGAAAATGATCCGTTGATGAGTTGGAATCGAAAATAAAGGTGTTGGAAGAGAATCAGGATACGAGGTGCGCTATTTTGGGAAACGTTACAAACAAGTTGAACTTTACTTGTTCAAAGCACAACTTACGATGTCTAGACGCAAGATCAAGTTCATGGACGCAACACCGAAAACCAGCCACGCGCTGGTTAAGATACGTTTTCTATCCCTTCTCATTTAGTGTATATTATTTTATTGCATTGAGTCTTTTCGAGTCGTGGGGACACGACTCATTTTTGAGTTTGGGGTGGGGTTCGTTGCCTCATCCAGTCTTTATGTGTTATATGTTTTATTTGCTTTCAATAAAATAATTTTCGGAGTTGCGTTTGACTGTAGAAGATTTTAAATGTCCCTTTAAGCATACTTTTTGATGAATCTATGATAGTAAATAGTGGACTTTAGGGATTGATATAAAACGCACTTACAATTGCATGCGAACATAGGTAATTGATAGGAAAAATTAATGAACAATGCAAATGAAGTAAGCTTGTACTCAAGGAATATGTTTGGTGTGTAGAACGTGAAATCCTAATCAGTAGAGAACCCACCTAGATATGAACTAAAGACAAGCTATGTACTTAGGAAAATGATAGGGGCAATTCTTTGTTAGCCATTTGTGCCTTTTTAGCCTTCTATCCCTTGTATCAATTATTATCCGTCTTAGCCCACTTTGAGCCTTTAGCCTTTTCTTTGTAGCCACGATATAAGCCATTATCCCTTAGATTATTAGGCATGACCATATGACCCGCACTTGAATCGCAATCCTGAGACATGTCTCGAGCTTGAGTTTGGGGTGGTGGGACTACTTATGGGAAATTAAATGGTTGGGATTGATGTGCTTTATATTGTAGCACAATTGCAGATGATATATACTTGTAACCCTTTGCCGGGAATGAAAAAGAAAGAAAAAAAAATGAAAAAAGTTGAAAATCCATACAGTAGGAACCGGGAACCCGGATTCGTCAAAACCGGGAACCCGGTTTGCTTCTGTACAAAAAAAAAGAAGAAAAAAAGAGAAAAGAAAATAAAAAGAAAAATATGAATGAATAAAACATCCGGCAAAGTGAAATTTTCAGAAAATCATCTTATTTATAGTGGGTAGACATGGGACGCTAAATTGTTGCGTATATGGGTGAGTGAGAACATCTTTTTGAGCGTTAACTCAAGCTCGAGGACACTGTTGATGGTAAGTGAGGAGAGAGCCAAAAGCTCACTTCAAATTTACCAAATATACATCCACACCCGTCCTTAAGCCAATATTATAACCGTAAAGACCTCGTGATTCCTAAGTGCATAGTGAATTTATAATTCTGTTGATAGGGAATACACTAAGTGAAGCGTTCAAAGCGAGGTAGGATTAATGACCACCCTATAGCCATCATACCGAGATGAGTACAAGTGTAACCTTCAAGCATTGCGACTTTAATTTTATGATTGAGATTATTTATGTTTGATGTTGCATGATTAGTGTATGTGTATATTAGTTTCTAGAGTTTGCTATATGAGATTTATTTTGAGAATTGCTTTAGGGTTTATTTGTTAGGTTCTACGTGTTTATAAGTTTGCTTCTACCCCTTTGTTTTGTTTTACTTTGTCGGGACGACAAAGGTTTGAGTTGGGGGTCTTGATGTCTCCCTAATTGTTCTTATTTTCGACCCTTGGGAGACATCATTTTTGGTGTTTATTTAATTAATTTGATAGACTTTTGGACCAAATATGCAATATTATGATTTTCCTCTTTTAATTCTACCATTTTTAGTTTATTAAGCTTTTGCGCGTAATATTGGTATTTTTAGTGTAAAGTTTACAGGTTTTAGATGTTAGCTAGAAGAGGAATCCAAGGAGAAAGTCAAAGATCACGAGATAGAGTCAAGACTTGAAGATAAATCCCGAAGATATTGTTTTTAGAGCTGAAAATCCATTTTACAGGCCATAGATTGCTGATTACGAGGTGCTTAAGCGATGATTTAGCCGCTGACCTTTGAAGAGAAAACATTCCTTATCGAGTTACGGAACTTTAGCAACTGGAATGAGGTCAATCGGAGTTATAACGCATCGGGAAAAGCCGTTTTAGTGAAGGTGTATCAGCAGTTACGGGATTTTGGGCTTAGAAATTGGGCTTGGACATTTAATTATTGATTTATTCTTAAGTCCAAGCCCTAATCCGTTTTTAAGCTTATAAAAGGAGCTTTTGACCTCATTATTTCTCACCTCTCATTATATTCTTCAAATTAAAACATCATTAGAAGAGAGCGTCAAGAAGAAAAGAAGCTTGGAGCTGGAGACTGTCTATATCTCCACGTTGCAGCCAATTCATCTTCCTAATTAGGTTTCTATTTTCCTTTCTGTAAAACAATTATGAATTCCTTTTTATTTATTTTCTTAGTTTTTCCAATTATGAGCTAATTTTAATTAGTGCTTGAGATCGCATTATGGATTGATTTTGATTCTATTTTATTCTATGCTTTTGTATTTGGGATTTTTACAATTGAAATCAAATTGGGTATTAGGTATTTTTCATTAATTTGTTCTTAATAACTATAATTGACGTAATTAACCAATCATAGGTCTTAGTATCTAGGCTATTCCAATTAGTGGCGATTGGATTACCTTGACGGGGGGTTTAGGTACAGAAATAATTAATGAATGTAGGATAGAAATTATTTGACTCTGACGAGCGTAATTAATCCTATGGCCAATTGGGTAAAATAAACTTAATCACTTAAGAATGGACTATAATCACCCTGACGGGGTTTGTAGCATTTAAGAGTAGCTCCTTAGTCCACCCTGACGGGGGTAAGGATGACCTTAGAATCCCAACCATTACTTTTTACCAATTTGTCCCTTAAACGAAACATGGAATAAATAAGAGTTAGATGAAATCCTTGCGTATCTCAAGTACTGCTTTCTCATACTTGCGTTTTACTTTTATTTGCTTGCGTCTTAGTTAATTATTTGCATTTTCCATTTAGTCTTTCATTACTTAGAATAATAAAAACAAACAAACAATCATTATATCTTTTACTTGCTTTCATAAGTGCAACCAATTATTACTTGATAAGCATTGTAGTCAACCATCTCGTCCTTGGAACGAATCTGTTTTATCAACTATATTACTTGGGACAACCGTACACTTGCGGTTGTGGTTCTCTTTTCCTTATTGCATTTATTTTAGAACACACAAAGGACCACTAAGATCGAACATACTTTCTATCGCATTGCTCACCAATCTTTTCTTTACTATCAACGTGTGTTTTCCTGCAAATACTCAAAGCATACAAATAACACAGCTCATAAACATACTACTTACTATCATCAACTCACTGAGCTTATGCTTTCAAGCTATTAAACACACTCTACATCTGATTCCCATGTATCAAAATTTTTAATTTCTACCTAAAAACAGAAAAATGGAGATGAGAGACAACGAATCCCCACACCCCCAACTAAAAAATGAGCCGTGTCCCCACGAATCGAAAAAGACTCGAAACATAAATTAAAAATAGCAGATAAATGCATTTAAAGAAATGGTAAGGAAGAAAGAGAACATACTCTCGAGGCTTATTGCCTCGCATTATTGACATCCAAGGTAGGATTTGCTTGATCTTTCGTTAATTGCCCAAGGAGTTTCAGGATGTGCACTTGATTAGCGTTGATTTGTACCACATCAAAGGAAGTTTGAGCTGCTTCGAATTTGGTTAAACGCTCTTCCATCTTCTCTTGCCAACTTTGCTCATTTTCTTCTTTCAAGACTTGCTTAGCACTCGCTCTTCGGAAGACATCCATGATCCAAGCATTATCAATATAAGTCTCCTTAAATTCGAGTTTCTCTTCTTCACCCAATGTAACATTCGCTTTTCGCACAAGACACGTGATCATAGTAGGAAATTTAACATTATAAACTAATTTGGGAGAGACCGAAAATTGCATCACCTCCTCATAGATCAACTGCGCCACATCCACTTCTTCTCCTCTCAAAATACAATCCAAAAGTAGATAGTTCTTTTTAGTCACATCCCAAGATCGTGTGTTTCCAAAGACATTATGGATAAGGAAACTGTGCCAAACTCTCGCATCCAATTGAAGATATTTGTAAGTCCAAGGTGTCTTCAATTCTCCCTTATGTGATTTCACTTTCTCCTTGTCTAAAACATGCTCAAAAAGTAATTCCTCATCAAAGATTTTTCATCTAGCAACCGCTTCGCTATACTTGCAATGTCCAATTGATTTATTAAACTTGAAGTGGTTTCTAATCTCATTAACTGTGAAAGGAACTAACTTTCCTCTAATTGGAACACAACCTTTACTATCTCGGCTAAAGAGGCCTAAATAGAATTCCAAAACTAACTCTTGACATAATTCAGAACGTCTTACCATGAACGTAGACCAACCCAATTTTTCACCAAGCTTAAAGAATCTCTTATACTCTCCTGTACCAACTTCTTCATTGAATACTTTCTCATAAGAAAAAGGTAGCTCTTTTAATTGTTTCTCTGCAGAAGCTTTCAAGGCCTTTGAAGCTTTCTCTTTATCCATGGGTGTAGGACCTTCGAAGGGTGGAGGTTGTGTTTTCTCCTTTGCATAAAAGTAAATCCTTTTTCCATTACGATCAAACATAGCTAGCTTACCTCCATCTTCAACATCGTTTTTACCCTTAGCTTTAGAACTAGAACCTTTGTTATTTGATTTCTTCTCAATTGAACCCAATACCTTGATTTTCTTCACCTCCCTCTTGTTGGCTAATATTTCTATTCTATTGGTCATCTTCAATTGACCCCCAACTCAAAGCATTAACAACTCTTGAAATTTGAACTTGTGAATTTATGGTTGAACAAGCTTGATTTGGTTTAGGAAAGGTGAATTGATGATGAATCTCTATGTGGGTAAGGTGAATTCTTGATGGATTGGCTTGGATTTAAGAAATTGTAGGATGAATTTTGAAAATTTGAGCTTTTGATTCTTCAATTTAATGTATTTGGTGAGAATTGGGTGCTTGAATCTCCTTTGTAATGATGTGGAGAGAAGATTTGATGTGTTTTTATTGTGATTGGGTAGTGTTTTTATGATTGGGGAAGGTTTATATGAGATTTGATGGAGTTGGGAGAGGTTTGGAGAAAAAGAGAGGCTTAAGGATTTGTAAATTCGGAATAATACCTAATATCCCTCTTTTATAAGCTTTAAAACGCAACTTTTTCTCTCCAGCGGCGACCTCCGGTATACCGGGTATATGGTCCGGTATACCGGACCTTCTGCTCTTCGAAATTTTTTATCCTCGTCAAAAAACCCGAGCCTCCTACCCATAATACGGGTTTTTGGTCCAGCGGTATACCGAGGTTATGGTCTGGTATACCGGACCGCTGGTCCAGATTTGTTTTCTTCTCGGCACAAAAGCCGAGTCACCTACCCGTAATACGGTTTTTCTCCTCTGCGGTATACCGGGGCTGAGGTCCGGTATACCGGCCCGATGGTCAGAATTTTCCGAAAAACTTCGTTTTCTCCTCCCGAACTCGATTTCTCCAATACCTAAGCATCAAAAACACTAATACCTTTCTTAAATATGCAATATCAAATAAAACCAAATAAACTAAACTAAACATAAACTAAAAACGTAAAAGACATAAAAACTTAAAAAAATTGCGGGTTGTCTCCCGTACAGAACTTTTATTTAACGTCTTTCAAAGTTAGACATGTTACCTCTATCAAGATTTGCGAATATAGCCTCCCTAACAACGAGTTAGGCTATGAACGTCAACTAATCTGCGCTTGATCCCCTTCTTGGGTCAGATATCACCTTGGCTGAAACAACCTTAGTGACAATGAATGGTCCCATCCACGAGTCTTTGAAACTTCGTGGCCTATTCTCGCGTTTGTGAGCTTTACATAGTACTTCATGGCCAACCCCAAACTGAATGTTTGGCTCAGTATCCACAGGCTTTAAGTGGATCTTCTCAGGAAGGACTTTGTGATGTGAAAGGTTGTGGATGACAAGAACGATGGGATCTAACTTCCTTGGTTTCTTACCCAAGACATAGAAAGTCTCGGATATGTTCTTTGCGTGAAGGGTAATGGTCCCTTATTGGGAGTTGATAACACTTTGACTTGTGGCCATGAAAGGCCGTCCAAGTATGATTAGAACCTGCTTATCTGCATCAAACTCAAGTATAACAAAGTCAGTAGGGATGGCGATACTACCTGCTCGGACTAAGACGTCCTCCACTGTTCCCCATGTCCTGGTAACTGAGTTGTTAGCGAATTGCAACTAAACTGGAGTTTTCTCTGATTTCTGAAGTCCAAGTTTCTCGAACACGGACTTAGGCATAAGATTCACACCAGAACCCACATCGTACATATCTTTCACCTTGAGCATACCATTAATTTGAATAGGAAGGTTAAAACTTCCCGGATCTTTAAGCTTCATTGGTAACTCTCATTCACTTCTTATTGAGACTCTCAGGTTCTCTCTTGGGATCTCTAAACTCGCCTCTTTCTCAGGAATAACTTGCGTAAAAACTTGTTGCGGTGTAAGTCCTTTCTTCGCAATCTCAAGCATTTGGGCGTTGATATTTTCAGGTGTATACGCCTCTACAAAGGTCTTGAGTTCAGTGTCATCCTTTGGATTTGTAGGAATAGTTGATGACACTGTTTGAACAATAGGTGGCGGTTCCACCTTCTTTTTTTCTTTCTCTTCTTGCACAGCAGGTGCAACTTCAACTTCAACTCTTGATTCCTCCTTTGAGGCTTCTTTCTCGTTCTCTTTAGCTAGCTCAGCTTGATAATCCATAACCGATCTAATCTCCTCTTGCATATCTTTCAGAAGCTGTATAAATTCGGATTTTTCTGAATCGTCTTCCACATAAACCTCAGAACAGTCAGATTCCACGGGGCTAGACTTGGTTGGTTCTTCTTCGGTACTCGAAGTATCCACGACATTAATGGCAGCATGTGGTACTTCCTTCTTTTCTTCTTCAATTTCAAGGCAAATAGCCTTACAAGCTTCGAACCCAACATTGTCATCACCTTCTTCGATAGCCTTCAATTCTTTTTGTTCCATTAAATTCGTTAGAACTTTGTTTAATTGTTCTACTCGAGTACCTAAAATCTGAATTGCGGCATCTTGTCCTCGTAACTTTTCATCCTGAGCGTTCATATTCGTGGTCAAACGGTCCAAGACTTTTACTAATTGTTGATTATCCATAGATCCTTCTTGAGGATATTGTGGTAAAGCTTTCTGATCTAACGCATCGGTATAGGCATCTTGAACAGGTTGTTGAGGGGGAGCAGGTCTATTCTGATGTTGATTTTGATATTGACCTCTTGGTTGGAAAAAGTTGTTCTGGGGACGCGGTTGATAATGACCAGGATTAGCGGCCCCCCTGTGGATTTGAATATTGCATACCCGGATGGTTTCGGTTACCAAATTGATAACCTCATCGGTTGGATATGAAATAAACAGATTGTGGATTTCCTTCGCACTCTTCCCATGTATGATTATTAACCCCACATTGTTGACAACCTTGTGCTTCTTGTACAACGTTTGTTGCGGCTAAATTTTTCTGCATCTCTAGCTTAAGTTCTTGTGGATATTTGAGCTGAGTTTGCAGTTTCCGCATCTAAACGAAGCGTATCTCCGGTCTTTGCTACAGAAGCTCGCGTAGAAGGCCAACTCCTTTCTTGTTCAATAATATTTTCCAAAACCTCGGATGCTTCATTATGATTCATGGACACGAAATTTCCCTTTCCTATGTTATCCACATTCTCTCTACCATGGAGCAGACATCTTGCTAACTTATGTTGAAACCTTGTCCATGATTATCCTACTATTTCTCCATCTTCTTGACAAAACCTTGCAAGCTCTCTTTGATCTTTGAGTCTCATACTCTTCGGATAAAAACGGTTAAAGAATGCGGCTTGAAGTTCTGTCAATGAATTAATTGTCCCTGGTGGTTGTCTATCTAGCCACTCACTAGCTCTACCGGTTAAGAAGAACGAAAACATATGACAATACAGTTGCTCGCGTGTAATGCGTGGAGTAACATAAGCATCACAAATCTACATAAACTTCTGAATCGCTCTTACCGGATCTTGAATTGCTGTACCACTGTAGAGTCCATAACTTTGAAATTTACTGAGCATACCCGGATCGGGTCTAAATTTGATATTCAGGATCTCTGGAGGACGGTAACCTTTTGGTTGAACATGAAACAGCACGTGGAGGCCAGGAAGGTCCTGCTCAACTCGATTTTGCCCATTACCTCGTCCTTGCTGTTGTACACCAGGTGGAATGAATTGTGGTGGTCCTCCTGATGCATAGTATTGTAATCCCTCAGGTGGGATTCCAAGTGGATCTAACTGCTCTTGTGCTCCTGCCATAGCTCTTCTTAAGGCTCTTTCCTCACGAACACATTTGTTATAAGATCTGAAGCTCCTTCAGGCTCCAGTAATGGAGGCCAAGAATTAAACACTGTGAAACCTGAAAAAGACTAAAGAAAATCACAAACGTAAATTCAGAAAAACAAAAATTAAATACTGAAAATAAAAATTAATTAAAAACCACTACTCGAAATAGATAGCCCACACGCTAACGAGAAACAAGTCTCCGACAGCGGCGCCAAAAACTTGGTCTCGTCTAGGGTGTGATAAAAATAAGATAAATATAAGTCAAGAAAACTATGCACTCTCACCCTAGACAGGCACAGTACTGCAAGTATTACAGGACGTATGCAAGTTTTAGTTGATAAGTTGAGTTCGTTCTCAAGGACTTAGTGTGCTAGTCGAATGGGTAGCAATAACGAGTGAGAAGTAATAATTAAAAGATAGAAAATAAAAGGAATAAATTTCGAAATTCTTAATTAAACTAAGAAAATAAAGACAATAAAATAAATACGAAGAATACGAGATGAGAAGTATATCTTAGGTTTTGCTAGTATGCACTAATCCCTCTAATTCTTTCTATTAGATCTAGTTAATAAGGGAGATAATTAGCTCTTGTATTTTAGTCAGGATTCTAAATTCCCATACCTTAGACCTTGAGAGCAACTAAGGGGGCAACGGATACACCACAAGGCTGGTTCAAATAGGGTTATCAAACGCTACTAAGGCCCTAAGTAATCAATTTCCATACATGGTGATAGTGATTAAATTATACCCTAATGACTATCTAGTTAGTGTTGTCAGAACTAATATCGACACTAGCCGTTATGTGGTGTTTCAATAATTAGACACCCAGCTAAGGTGATCATCTAACTACTATTAAGGTAATCCTATACTCGTGCACTAGCAAGGAAAACAATCATTAAATCAAAACACATAAATAAATATAAAGGTAAGTAGCTAATATCAGATTAAAACATGTAATTTCAAAAGAAACGTAGATAGAAAAAAATTAGAATTCATAGATTATACATGATATAAACCTCCCAATCTATGGGAGGTTTAGTTCATACCTGAAGGAAATAAACTAAAAGAAATTACTAAAGACATCATCTTACTCTCTACAATAACTTGGAAGAATAAAACCTTAAAAACTAATTACTATGAGGAAAGGATAATTTACAAGTGATATAAGGGTGTATTTATAGGTGTTTAGAATACCTAATTCATTTTCTTGAAGGAAAAGGTAAGTAATGGACTTTAAACCCAACTCAAATTCGTAACCCTAAAAACATGAAATCAGGACCGTTTTTCTTTTGGTCCTATCAGGTTCAATATTCATCCGTTTGACGCGTATGAGTACACCAAATTCATCGTCTCGGAAAGATCTTCAACTTTGCTCCGGACCGTTTCTCCAAATTCCCCACCGTTTTTGAGATATAAGCTGATATGTGGTCGTAGGTGCAGAAATTCAGGATTAAGACAGCTTTTCCTTTTCCATGTTTTTAGCTTTTGTTTCCTTATCTCCAATTTCCATGCTTATCTCTTTCCATATCTTGTAGTCTTTGACTTGGACTCTAATTAATCTCCATAATTATCTTTAAAACTTCACACTAAATAAATAATTAAACCCAATATGCTCTAAAAATATTATTTTAGTAAATCAAGACTCCAAATAGGAAAGTGGACTATTTCTCAAGAAAATCGACTATTATGACTTCTAAATCACTAAAAATGATGTCTCATCCTAATATAAATCTATCACAAATGAGGAGACATCAACCATTTAAGGTATGCTTATTTAGGAGTAAATAATACATTACATGTTATTGTTTTCGCTAAATTGATAGGGCTTCACTATGAGAAGTTGTTTCTTGTGCTTCGAGCTAACCGAGAGGCAATTGAATCGATTATTGCTGATATCAAAGAAATTAGTACCATCACCTATTAACCCAATATCGTTCTTGAAGATGAGAAGGCACGATGAGTTGAGGGCAAAGGAGACTTTTGTCGGTAATGAAAATGTAGGGAGGAAGGAAGTTATCAAACTATTAGATGCGGGGATCAACTTGTCTATTCTAATAATGAATTGGTTAGTTCGGTTCAATGCGTACCGAAAAGAAGGGGGAGTTACTATCGTCCTTAATGATAAGAATGAAGCCATACTGTCGATAACCGTTGTGGGATGGAGAGAGTGTATGTATTATCGTAAATCAAAGAAGGCTATATTGGTCAACCGTTCATAAACGAAATGTTAGAAAAGCTTGCAGGGACATAGTCTTATTTCTTCCTTGTTGACTATTCAGGCTACAATCAAATTTGTGTGGATCCCTCCGATTAACACTAAATCACTTTCACATTTCCATTCGACACCTTTTCCTTTCGAAGGAGGCCATTTGGGTTGTCGGAGGCGTGGTGAAGGAATTGACGAATAATAAAAGGGGTGATTAATAATATGTAAAGATAATTCTCAAACGCGTCTTGAAGACAATTCGTATAGACCCACGTACTCCCACCCAACCCACTCTTCTTACTAAAGGCTACTAATAATATTATACACCATAACCTATTTTTCCCAAAAAATTCCGACAACCATTTATTCATTACCTCCTCTATCTATTCTTTTTCCTCTAGTCTCTAAAAGCTCTTTTTTTGGGCAATATATCTCCTACAAATGCTTCAACACTTGGATTTAAAATCTTTTTATTCAAGTTTCTCCAGTTTTAGCATCATAGATAATCAATTTTTCCAAGCTCAATTATTATGCACCAACATTCCAGTTCATGGAAGGAAAACTTCGAGTTCATTAGAAAGATAGGTGGAAGCTTTGTTGTTGTGTTAATAATCGATAATTTTGTGTAGTACTCGTTGATTTTGCGTTAGCACTCAATAATATTGTGTATCATTCCTTAATCAATTGTAAGTTTGAGATTTTTCAATTCTCAGTTAATTTTATGTTAATATTCAATGATTTTGCATGTTTTATTTCTTATACTCAGTGATTGTATGTTAATACTCTGAAAATTTAATTGATACCTAGTGAATTTAAATGATAATAAGTGAATTTACTCTGTACTTAGTGAATTCAGCATATTGATTTTAATGGATACTTAATGAACGTATTGATTACTCAATAATTTTACTAAGTACGATTATTGGTCTACAACGTAGATGTTCTTTACTGATTTATAGAGTACTGATGTTTTTAATGAGTATTACGTGATTTTATGAGATATCAATTAATTGATGATAATTTAACATAAATTATTAAGTATCAACGCAAAATTACTTAGTATTAATAGAAAATCACTAAATATTTCAAAATCCCGAAAGTTACCGTTGATTAATGAGTATTAACGCGAAGTAGTAATGCAAAATCTTGGAGTATCACATAAAATAGTTGAGTGTTCTCTAACAAAATTATGTAGTTGAAGAAATTTCATACACTCGAGACTACACAAAACTTCGTGAGTCGATATGCGAAGCTTCATAAAGTCAAAGCTACGGATCATTATGGTCTGAAAAATTCCGCGAAACTCGAAGCTACAGATCTAGTGGCTATAGAAGATTGAACACGAAAAGTTTCAAAAACCTTTGTAAATTGCAATTATAGTTGAAATGACAAATAGAAGGGAGGAGAAAGTTATGTAGAGAGAAAATTTAATGTGTAATAAATATGTATCTTTCGGATTATATACCCTAAGGGGTATTTTGACCCATAATATGTGAAAGACTCCTTTAAAGAAAAATATATCCACGTATTCCATATTAGATACAAAATAGCTTTTAAGACCCCATAAGAAATTCATCCAAAAAATAAAAGGTCTCTGACCCGAAATATTTTTTAATAGTCTTGTAAAGGAGGGAAGAAGATTTGTTCAAGAGTTGTATATTTAAAAATTGACATAAATACCATTAAATAAAACCGAACTCTCATAAATACAAGCACCACAGAAAATTAAATTTTGTATGTGGAAGGCAGTAAAATACTTGCTTCCTACTAATGAAGATTTATACAGTAGAAGAGCTTGTGAATCAAAATTGTGTAATATTTGTAATGAGCAGGTTGAAAGCATTGAACATTTACTGTTTGACTGTCATTGGGCTAGACCTGTTTTGTTGACTTCTAATTTATCTTTGAGGACAAGCAACCAGTGTACTATGAAAATAGGCACTTGGATGGCTCATATCATCCTAAAAAATGAAGCTAAAACTCCCTTTGTATGTGAACAAATAGCAATTCTAGCATGGCATATTTAGAAAGGGAGAAATGCTTTTATCTTTCATAAAATAAACCCCTTCCCCATCAATACCTATACAAGAGCACATTTATTTTGGGTGGATTATCATAACACGTTTAAACCCAGGATGAAATTTTATTTCAAAGGGATTTACAATATACAAATGAGGTCCCTAAACCCAATGATGACACGACTTGTCTGAAGGAAAACAATTTAAAAAACATGGAAGTGTTAGCAATAAAGATGCAAATACTAACATTACAGGTTTGGATAGTAAAAATGTGAATTGGATCCCACCTCCTGATAAATGGTACAAGATTAATTGTGATGCTTCTTATAAATGTTCTAAATCAACTATTGCTTTTGTTGTTAGGGATAACAAAGGTAAAGTTATTAAATATTGCTTGTGGGATATTGGCGCACAGAATGCACTTGAAGCTGAGGCACTTGGCGTACTTAAAGCTTATTTGTGGGCTAAAGACTTCAACAACACAAAATGCGTTATAGAAAATGACTGCAAAGCTATCATGGATGCTCTATCCTCCAATTTTCCTATTTGTAGCAATAGAATTAAGAATATTATTTGTTGTATTTATTTTATTTCTGAGTTTTTTTTACCATTTTTCTCTTGTACTTCGAGAAAACAGAATTTAGTAGCTGATTGGATAGCCAAAAGCTCGCCCCTGGCATTAGTTTAGGTTATAATGGGGATTCTATCCCCAACCAATTAGCGAAACTAATTACAAACGGTGCTACTCTTTGGGAGTTGGCTGACTTTTTGTAATATTTAAATTTTGAAATGAAAGTTATTGGACCAAAAAAAAAGTTTCAAAATAAACATTGAGCATTTAAGGGAGTTACATTGAGTATCTTTAACAAGTTCTTATCATTGAAACAACATAGTTGATGTGACATCACCATCAGTATTGCCGAATGAAATGAGTTATACTTAGTGTTTAAAAACTGAAGTCACTGCTGGTGGCGAAACTAAACATGTTTAGAGTATGACACCAAGAATATTTTAAAACAAAAAAAGATTAGTAACTTTTAAGTCTCGAAGTAAGGATGGAGGTGGGAACTTAAAGGGTGTTTCAAGAACCTTTGGGTTGAAATATTTAATAAAACCTTATGGCTATTATAAATTACAAAAATACCTACTACCATATGTTAAAGAATCAGTGGAAGTTGACTTGGGAGTTACAATGATAACAAATAAGCTTTGAAAACCATTCAAGAAAATTTTAAAGTTTGACAACTAATATGGTAGTTATAATTTTATCTATAACTCTCACATTTGTTCAAATATTTTAACTTTATTATAAGAATACAACACATCCTTTAGAATGCATCCATCATTCGTCCTTGGTTTGTACCGCAAAGTTATTCGTATGCACCAATATCAATCGATGGAGTACATGACAGTCTATAAATAATTTCACTCAAAAAATATACAACATTAATCACATTACTAGGTTAGCAAGTTAAGTAACAAGAAACAATTCTTTGACTATTAACCTAATAGATGACCACTCTGGGAGGTTGACGTTCAACAGTCGTAGATTTGTTCAAGTTGAGGATCATTATGTAAAGTCACGACTAAAAAATGAATAATTTTTACATCATTTTCAAATTTTTTATAATTTTTTATTGTGAAAGTTAATCAAGGAATGAAATAATAGAACTTGCATAATTTGATTATTCTGAAACACCTTCTAAGACTTGATTTTTTAATACTTTCGCAATAGCATTCCGTGTCCCAAAATGTTTCCCATTATATAATTCTCATAAAATATTATCGTTGTATTCAAGTATTGGGTGAATTAGAGATTTCAACGAGAAATTCAAAAGATAAAACACTCATGGTTTTTGTTAACTTACTAGGCAAGGACGATGTTGCATCATAAGCCATGTTATCCTGAAACAAGGTATAAAAATTATTATATCTTTAGTATGTTTCATCTAAAAATTAGAAATTCATTAAAATTACATCAACGTATATGATATATGGATGGCGCATAATTTTTCATTATTTCAAAATTTGCGTAGAATTGTTTTCCCACAGGACGTCCAAAGAGTAGTATAATTCGACAAGGCTTCAAAAGTCCACGATAAAAGAGCTATAGTCTTCGAAGAAAAAGAATCACCCGCTACATAAGGGTCTTCTTAATCTTATCCAAGGCACCTATATATGAAAATCTAACTTCCTGTAGGAATAACCTCCTTTGTTATGCGTTTTTAATACGCATCATCATGACTTTGCTTTATAATCACAATACATGAAGTCAACAAAAGTAAAAGATGGTAATGAAGATGCATCATTGTGATTTGTGAAAGATAACTTACAAAACACTCTGATTCTGATGGACTTTTAGTTTTATTCGCATTATTAGTCTCTTGAAAACATATCGAAAAAATATCTATAAGACTATTATTTAATAATTGAGGGGGTAGAAAGAAAAACGATCACAATTGATTTTAGAGTGACCGTATGAAAACCTTTTCATCAAACGCAATGTGCTTGTAGGAGATATAATACAAAAATAAGGGATTAATAAATATTACTAAGATTAGAAATAGACGGGCTTGAATGTAAAAAACATGATATAGAGTTGATGCAACTCGTAACTATCAAATTATATCTTGTTGGATCAATTGATAAAGAGCCGAGGAAGCTAGATACCTGATCCAAAATCATCTGGAAACAAAAACAAAGGAATAATAATCATATTCATAATCTCAAAACATCAATTTAGTATATCTTAAATAGATTTACAGTATTTACTTCTTTTCTTGCGACACTCTGCAGCTGTTGATGAAAATAAATAATAAATTTTGATACACAAGTATATGATAAAAGGTAAATAATGAAATTCAAACAATACATACCCTTATATATAAATCACTCAAATCCAATAATATCAATTTGGATTTAAAATGATCTCCGAGAGCTTGTGCTAGATATTGTATGTAAGGTTTTGCAAAATAAGAAAAATAATAACTATAGAGCTCAGAACATGAATAGTCACTCGTATTGAGAATGTTTGAAGTATGAATAGAAATACCAGCTGGACCAGGGAGTATAATAGGTATGATTGTAGGAGAATGATGTCAGATGTCTCAATGATAGAGAAAAATATATGAAAGTAATATTCTGTTCCAATTAAAATACGAACTTAAACGATATAGTATGGAAAAAATTTCAATGTCTGAGAGTTGTATTTTTGAGTATAATGTTTGTAAGAGGGGTATACTGAATGTAGATTTATATACAAAATATCTCTAACTGAGGTGGGTAATAAATTTATCTACATTACACTCTAGTTTGACTAAAATTATTAGTTGAATAATTATGTCTCTTTGATAAAAAAGAGACTTCTCCGATAATGAATATATCCATGCCTTTCATTTACATTTTTTTCAATTTAGTTAAATAAGTCACTAATCACAAATCAGTATAAAATCTATACATTAAAGGGTAAATGTTCCCACATGCCACTAAACTATCTTTATAGTCCTGTTTGGACCACTTAACTATTATGAGTTCCAAATCAACCACTAATGTATTAAAAGTGTTCGAAATCACCCACTAATGTATTAAAAGTGTTTCAAATCACCCAGTCTGTTACTATAACCATAAAAAAGACAGTCACACACTTGAACGTGAATTTATGGTCGTCAATCTTCAATTTGACCCCACAATAACTATTTAATTTACACCAGGTTTACTTCTGTGAGATATAGGGATGTTTCCATTGAGCATATGATCAGCTAATTTCAGCCAATAATGATTTCATAGCTGTTCTGCCAAAGTAGTTAGAATGCAGAGATCTACAAAATACCGACTTTTTTTGTGTAAATAGTTTAAACTGAAGTTCCAATTTTTGGCTCATGAGCTTGGGCTGGCAAGACTAGCAACTCGATAAGTCATGACAAATTGCAGCAAAAGCAACTCTCCCCATATAGATTAACAGAGGTTTTTGTAGTAGTCTTTTGATTAAAAACATGCATTTGAGCAGAAGAATTAAGAATTTCACTGACTCGCTAGGGTAGAAATAATGTGTGTTTTGGAAATAAACTAGACAATTTCATGGAGTTTTTTTGGTTCTTAATCCATTGAGTTTATAATCAAATAGTTATTGTGGGATTAAATTAGAGATTGACTACTATAAATGCACATTCAAGTCTCGTGTGAACGTCTTTTTAACGGGCATAGTAGAAGAGTGGGTGATTTGAAACACTTTTAATATATTAGTCGGTGATTTGGAACACTTTTAATACAGTGGGTGATTTGGAACTCATAATAGTTAAGTGGTCCAAACAGGACTGTAGAGATAGTTTAGTGGCCTGTGGGAACATTTACCCTACATTAAATAATTAAATGAAAAAGATAGAAAAATCTATGCTCCACTAATTATTATTAATATCAAAAATTTCATGTCTTAATACAAGTTGGTAACTTGTTATTTATCATCCCACATATTCATTTAAACTGAGACATATTTAATTAAACTCAATTTTTTCCGCGATTAAGCTGAAGTAGTCCAAATTATGCTAATATTAATTTTAACAATTGTTCATATGTTCTGCAAAATAGCAATGGGAGTGTAAAGTTGATTGGATATCGTTTTAATTTTTTTTTTAAGATATAGATGTAATTAAAAAATCCAAGTCATTTGATATATTTTACTCAATCGGATTCCTTGGTCCAGTTTACAGCATCGTGTCTAAACAGTGAGACACGGTTACTGTCCAAAAAACTGTTTTGTGATCAGTCATTACTCTCTTATTCGCCTCGTTCATGAAACCACTTGTCGAGTGCGTAATAATTTAAATGATATCTTTATCCCCGACTTCTTCAATAACTTTATTGTGTATCTTTACCATCTCATCGTCTTTCACAGCTGAACTTGAAATCATGAATGTTTTGAGGGGTGTTGTAATTTTCAAGCTATCAACAAAAACCTTCACTACAAGCATATTAAAAAGATCTGCAAATTCCTTTAACAATATGCTACAACGCCCTTTGATCTCTCCCTCCAAATTCTTAGTCCCTGAAGTTGACCATTCAATAAGCACTTTCTTTCTCTTTAGAGGAGTCTTAAGCTCCTCATCTTCCTTGGCTAATTTTCCTCTTTTATCGAGTATCTCATTTAGACAAACCTCTTTACCATCAATAGGAACATTCTTGCAACTGGTCATATCTGCGCGAATGCCAGCTAAATGGTATCTAAGGCGATAAAAGCCAAAAGGCACTGCTCATAATTTTGTCACAGTAGTGATATCTAACTTTTTTTCTTTCCATCAACAACAGTCCCATACTATCCTGTAAGATCTTTCAAATCCATTCTTAGGAAAAAAATTTAATATGATGAACCAAAATATTAAGTGTGCAACTAATCTGAGTGTATCGGGTTATGCGACCTGACAAGTAAGAAAATAACCAATAAGTATTTATTGCAGACAAAAAAAGTTACCCACTAACTCATAAATTATCCATTCTTGACAAAAAATTTAAAATATTATTTAATTGAAGATATACCTAAATATAACCCAACAAAGTACAATGATATAAGATCATTACTTATTATCATCTTATAACAAATATATTCCGCTGTTATCCAAATTTCTAAAAGAAAATATCTAAGACAAACCCACTAATATATTGTACTAAAAGAATAATCCTTTTTAAATTGCAATGCATCAATTATTTCTATAATTATATTACCTGTAGTAAGATAGGGATATTTTTTTTGTTGAAATGTCATGACGAACAATCTTTTCCTATAAAACAAATATTCTTCTATGAACAACATGCATAATCTTACAAAAATAAAAATAAATAAAATATCTATAAATATAACATGACTAGTTTCTAAATGGACAAAAATATATATGGAATAAAGATAACGATAAATATGGAAAAAGTAAAGATGTAGTTTAGACAACGGTTTCGATACTCTTTATTATTAAATTTTCCTATAAACAATATTTGGGTTCTTTAAACATTCTCTTTGTATCACATACTAATTCTGTCCTCCCAAATAAACAATAAAGGTAAATTGCAAAATTAAAACTTGGATGAATTTTGATTTAGTGTTTATATATTGGTCTTGGATATTTTGGCTCAGACTAAAATATCTAAGTTGTAATAATGACAACTATACTCATAGAGACTCAAACAATTAATTATTAATTTTTTGGATACGAGTTAATTAATAAATAAAGACTTCACAAACCAAGTTCATGCTCCATTTACTAGAATTGAAGTTATTGCAAAGGAGGTTACCAGCATATTTATTTTCACCATGATGTAATATACAATGAATAATTACCTTTCATACTAGAGAATGATACCTTGTGACACTGCATGAGCAATATGAACAATGCTTCCAGTAATATCATGCAAAGTAGGGTAGGAAATAAATCGCAATTCTTCATAGCACAACAAAGACACTGTGCAAATGATAAAAATTAATATGATAAATTGTTGTGCTAGAAATTTTTATATTGCAAGATATACAATTTCCAGATTGATTGCTTTAACTAATTAAAATGATAAAATAGAAAACATATTTAGTAAAACAATGTTCATATAAGCTATTTTAAGAGCATCAAATGTTTATAAGGTAAAGGTAGGACATAGTGAATTGTCATAAATTACTAAATTTAGAGGTTCACCCAATATAATTATTTACCCCAATCTATTATGGGGATAACCAGATTTTTCTACATATAGATAAATAATGTATATTTACGGTCATAATATTGCAGGATTTGTGGATAGATAGTATCACAAGAGTACTATAAAACATAGATTTACATCAATATATCAAAAATTGTAATAGTAAAGAGTTTTGGTTAAAATTAAATCAGATTGTATTTACAGAAATTAATTACCATAATTTGGATACTCGTGAATCCTCCATCTTTATATGAGGTTTTAGAGTTGATGATGGTGGAAAATGATCTCAATTTGATGGGTATTATGGATGTAAAGAAGAGCGGCTGGGTCAGGATGAGAGGGGAAGTGTGAAGAGATGATTTGTCTACTTAAGTTATTTGATTAAAAAAAAATTAGGGTTATTAGATATTTATTCAATGACATTTACTATTTAGAAAAATAAGAAACATTTGAGTATAGGGTTCACGTTTTATAAAAAAATAGTGGTTTCACTCAATAAGTCAAAGTTATATTGTTTATTCAAGTAAAAGATTTATTTGTTTTTCTTTTATCCCCTTTTCCCTTCTATTTTGATCCATAAATTTTTGGAATTCACCTGTTTTGTTGCTTTTAAGTTGAATATATAGGAGATCCATAGTTGGCCTAGTGGTCAGGCTACTCCGCAGAGACCGACTCCTAGTCCAAAATTGGCTCTCCCATGTATTCAAAAAAAAGTTGAATATATATAGTTCTGTGTATTAAATATCTTTACCAAAAATCAGTTTATATTGTTTAAATTTTATGTGTCGAATAATTTCATATGTATATTTATTTTTTACTTTAGTTGCAATAAATCTATGAATATTAACTGTAATGTTTTAAAAATTTGATAACAAGACAGGTTCTTATTTGAAAGGAGTGTTAGTTTTTCATTCTATTTTAGTTTTATAAATCCGAAAAAAATTCAAAAATAAAGTAACCAAGAGTATAAAATAAAGAACAAAATTAAATAGAAAAAATATAAAATTCGATTGTCATAATTCGAATTGGATCCGATATATTTAATGTAATTCAGTCACGTACCAATATCTTGCAATAGTTGGATTTAACCTCCATGATACAACAACAAAGTTGTTCAGAAGAAATAAATACATAAACTATTTAAAAATTTAACATACTTAATAAAATTTCTTCTTGTCTATTGCTCTCTAAAGTTAAATGAATTCATAACCATTATATGGTAGTTCTCTTAATATGGATTTGATGAATTCACTGACTATGGAATTAAGGATGAGTTAGATTCTTAGCTGAATTCATAACCAAGTGTTGTTGTCCCATTTAGAAATGAATTAATTAACTAATTATGGTTGATTATTTACACTTAATGATTTCATACACCAAATGAGGCAATCCTTGTGAGAAGTACTTGATTAATTTAATGACATATGATGAGGTTGAGCTATATTTCTCTAAATGATCTCAAGGCCCTAGAGGGGTAGTTCACATTGGATTGAAATTCTCATAGATCACTGATTGTCTTGTATTTTGTGATATAATTATCTAGTCATGAGACGTCTTTTTATGATTTTATAGGACTTATTTGAGGTATATTCCCCATTATTTGATATTTTACACTTGCTTGTCTAATCTCGGTGTTTATGTTATTTTTAGAGTTTTTATGCGTTAAATATGTGTTGAGTGTGCAACACTTAGGTACTTGGATGATATGAGACTCTGATATCTCTTTTTCTGTGATAGAATAATATTACCACGAGACATCTCTTTGGGAGTTTATTGAACCTAACTAAGGGGCTATTCAGTAATATTTGACATATCTTGATTTTCTATCTTATTTTGGTCAGATTGTTATTTAGAGAGATTTTTTGCATTAATGTTGTATTATGTGTGTAGCTTTAAGGTCCATGTCTGAGATGAGACACCAAGATGGTTTGGGGATGTCAAAAAGTCAAGTCCAAACCCATACCAAGGCGTCGAAAGAGCTAAAAATCACTTTTGAGAAGTTAGAGCGTTTACTGGCAATTCCATGATGTCAATTGATTTAGTCACAACAAATTATTGTACAGAGCTTCAGACAAATATTCTTTTGTTTTGGATATATCATGTAGTTAGTGATGCATGAGAAGTGACATACGTCAATTTGGAGTTAAAATGAATAAATTATACCACATGCTTCCACTGTGACTCGCATGTGTTTAGCACTAACTAAAAACGTGTCGGGCATTTTTTAACCCAACTAAGTGAGTCCATTTGACCTCAAACATTTTATCCTAGTTTATATTCATTTTAAAATCTCATAATGAAGAACACATGAAATATAAAACTAGAAAAGAGAGATACACGCTTGGAGCAAAGAGGAGAAGAACATGAGAAGGGGTTCTACCCAATTTCACCAATATTTACCATACCATTCTCATTTCCATTCAAGTATTATGTTAATTTTTTTCTGTTTCACATTCTAGACATGATTATGACATTAGTTATCATTATTTATCAGGGTTACATTATGTACTAAACATGTTTTTCTTGAGGATTACTAAGAATATGAACCATTGCTGAAATTTTTTATGTTTATTTATATTGTAATGAATTGAGTTATTTTTACCATTTACTATATGTTTAAGATTATTTCTATGTGTTCCTTTATCAGAAGTGGAAAGCAACTGCCCTACCTTTCCCCATTATGAAAGAGCAAGAGTTGACTTCAAATAAAAACGAGGTAATTTCTTTTGAAGAAACAGTTGAGCTGGTAATCGTTAATGATAATATTGAAAAGACATAGAGGAAGAAAAGAATAATGTGGTAATTGCGATGAATATTGAACACATCCACCATTCCCTTTGCGTGTTCAAAATAAGAAGGATGACAAATATTTTAAATAAGTTTTTTGACATGGTCCAAAAGTTACAAATCAATTTGTCATTTGTTGAAGTTCTCGAAAGAGGTGCTTTCCAACAACGAAAGTATCTTGAGGGGGATATGGTTTGTTTACCCGAGGAGTGTAGTGCAATTTGCGAAGTAAGTTTCCATCGAAGGTGAAGGATACCAGAAGCTTTAATGTTCTTATATACATTAGTGAAGAATGGACTGAGAGAACTTTATACGATTTCAGTGCGAGTATCAGTCTTATGCTTAAGTCGTTGTATGAAAATCAAAGATTGGGGAAACAAGACCTACTACCATGGTTTTTTAAATGTCATATAGTTCTATCACCCATCCCGAAGGAAAGATATAGGATGTACTCGTCAAGACATGTAATTTATATTTCCATGTAATTTTATTAGTCTTGAATACAACACGAATATCAATGTGCCAATCATCTTGGGGTGTCCATACTTAATTACGGGGCGTACTTTGATTGATGTAGAAAATGAAGAATTAATCATGCAAGTACAAGATGAAGAAGTCAAATTTAATGTGTTCAAGTCGATGAAATTTCCCGATTGTAGTGACGATTACTTCTATGTGGACATCACCAATCACGACATACAAGAGGTATATAATTAAAATAGTCTTGATTATATTTTGCAGACCACCTTAATATTTTACTTTCTCGAGTTACACGAAGAGCTAGGAGAGGCTTTGGCGACTCTAAATTATGCATCTGGAAGGCCAAGAAGTAAAGTTTATGAAGAAATATGAGTGTTGTAGGAGATAGAGCCAAGAAAGAAACACTTTATTGAATCTCCTATAAAACATGAAAAAAGACCACTACCTTATCATTTAAGGTATGCTTATTTAGGAGTAAATAATACATTACCTGTTATTGTTTTTGCTAAATTGATAGGGCTTCACTGTGAGAAGTTGTTTCTTGTGCTTCCAGCTAACCGAGAGGCAATTGAATCGATTATTGCTGATATCAAAGGCATTAGTACTATCATCTGCTAACACAATATCGTTCTTGAAAATGAGAAGGCACGATGAGTTGAGGGCAAAGGAGACTTGTGAAGGTAATGAAGAAAGTAGTGAGGCAGGAAGTTATCAAACTATTAGATGTGGGGATCACCTTGTCTATTCTAATAATGAATTGGTTAGTTTGGTTCAATGCGTGCCGAATAGAAGGAGGAATTAATTCCGTCCTTAATGATAAAAATGAAGCCATACCGTCGATAACCGTTGTGGGATGGAGAGAGTGTATGTATTATCGGAAATCGAACAAGGCTACTTTGGTCTACCGTTCATAAACCAAATGTTAGACAAGCTTGCAGGGACATAGTCTTATTTCTTCCTTGTTGACTATTCGGGCTACATTCAAATTTGTGTGGATTCCTCCGATCAACACTAAATCACTTTCACATTTCCATTCGACACCTTTTCCTTTCAAAGGAGGCCATTTGGGTTGTCGGAGGCGTGGTGAAGGAAAAGACGAATAATAAAAAGGGTGATTAATAATATATAAAGATAATTCTCCAACGCATCTTGAAGACAACTCGTATAAACCCATGTACTCCCACCTAACCCACTTTACTTACTAAAGGCTACTAATAATATTATACACCATAACCTATTTTTCCCAAAAAATCCGACACCCACTTATTCATTATATATCTAAATTTTTTCCCGCTCCTTGCCTCCTCTATCTATTCTTTTTCCTGTCTTCTGCAAAAGCTCTATTTTGGGCAATATATCTCCTACAAATGCTTCAACACTTGGATTTAAAATCTTTTAATTAAAGTTTTTCCAGTATTAGCATCATAGATAATCAATTTTTCCAAGCTCAATTATTGTGCACCAACATTCCAGTTCATGGAAGGAAAACTTCGAGTTCATTAGAAAGAAAAGGTGGAAGCTTTGTTTTTGTGTTAATAATCAGTAATTTTGTGTAGTACTCATTGATTTTTTGTTAGCACTCAATAATATTGTGTATCATTCCTTAATCAATTGTAACTTTGAGATTTTCCAATTCTCAGTTCTTTTTATGTTAATATTCAATGATTTTGCATGTTTTGTGTTTTTTACTCAGTGATTGTATGTTAATACTCTGAATATTTAATTGATACCTTGTGAATTTAAACGATAATCAGTGAATTTACCCTGTACTTAGTGAATTCATCATATTGATTTGAATGAATACATAGTGAACTTATTGATTACTCAATAAGTTTGCTAAGTACGAGTATTGGTCTACAACGTGGATGTTCTTTACTAATTTATTAAGTAATGATGTTTTTAATGATTATTACGTGATTTTATGAGATATCAATTGATTGATGATAATTTAAATAAATCATTGAGTATTAACGCAAAATTACTAAGTATTAATAGAAAATCACTGAATATTTTAAAATCCCGAAAGTTACCGTTGATTAATGAGTATTAACGCGAAATCACTAAGTAGTAATGCAAAATCACGGAGTATGACATAAAATAGTTGAGTCGCCTCTAACAAAATTATGTAGTTGACGAAATTTCATAAACTCGAGACTACACAAAGCTTCTTGAGTCGATATGTGAAGCTTCATAAAGTCAAAGCTACGGATCTTTATGGTCTGAGACCTTCCGCGGAACTCGAAGCTACAAATCTAGTGGCTATAGAAGATTGATCACGAAAAGTCTCAAAACCCATTGTAAATTGTAATTATACTTGAAAGACAAATAGAAGGGAGGAGAGAGGTATGTAGAGAGAAAATTTAATGTGTAATAAAAATGTATCTTTAGGATTATATATACCCTAAGGGGTATTTTTGACCCATAATATGTGAAAGACTCCTTTAGAGAAAAATATATCCACATATTCCATATTAGATACAAAATAGCCTGTAAGACCCCATAAGAAATTCATCAAAAAATAAAAGGTCGCTGACCCGAAATATTTTTTTAAAGTCTTGTAAAGAAGGGAATAAGATTTGTTCAAGAGTTGTATATTTAAAAATTGACGTAAATACCATCAAATAAAACCAAACTCACATAAATACAAGCACCACAAAAAATTAAATATTTTATGTGGAAGGCAGTATTAAACTTGCTTCCTACTAATGAGCTTGTGAATCAAAATTGTGTAATATTTGTAATGAGCAGGTTGAAAGCATTAAACATTTACTGTTTGACTGTCATTGGGGTAGAGCGGTTTGGTTGACCTCTAATTTATCTTTGAGGACAAGCAACCAGTGTACTATGAAAATAGACACTTGGATGGCTCATATCATCCTCAAAGATGATGCTAAAACTATTTTTGTATGTGAACATATAGCAATTCTAGCATGGCATATCTGGAAAGGGAGAAATGCTTTTATCTTTAATAAAATAAACCCCTACCCCATCAATACCTATACAAGAGCACATTTATTATGGGTGGATTATCAAAACACGTTAAAACCCAAGGATGAAATTTTATTTTTGAGGGATTTACAAGATACACATGAGGTCCCTAAACCCAATGATGACCCAACTTGTATGAGGGAAAACAATATTAAAAAACATGGAAGTGTTAGCAATAAAAATGCAAATACTAACATTACAGGTTTGGATAGTAAAAATGTGAATTGGATCCCACCTCCTGATAAATGGTACAAGATTAATTGTGATGCTTCTTATAAATTTTCTAAATCAACTATTGCTTGTGTTGTTAGGGATAACAAATGTAAAGTTATTAAATATTTCTTGTGGGATATTGGCGCAGAGAATGCACTTGAAGCTGAGGCACTTGGCGTACTTAACGCTTGTTTGTGGGCTAAAGACTTCAACAACACAAAATGCGTTATAGAAAATGACTGCAAAGCTATCATGGATGCTCTACCCTCCAATTTTCCTATTGGTAGCAATAGAATTAAGAATATTATTCGTAGTATTTACTTTATTTCCGAGTTTTGTTTACCATTTTTCTCTTGTATTTCGAGAAAACAGAATTTAGTAGCTGATTGGATAGCCAAAAGCTCGCCCCTGGCATCAGTTTAGGTTATAGTGGGGATTATATCCCCAACCAATTAGCAAAACTAATTGCAAACGGTGCTACTCCTTCGGGAGTTGGCTGAGTTTTTGTAATATTTATATTTTGAAATGAAAGTTATTAGACTAAAATAAAAGTTTCAAAATAAACATTGAGCATTTAAGGGAGTTATATTGAGTATCTTTAACAAGTTTTTATCGTTGAAACACCATAGTTGATGTGCCATCACCATCAGTATTGGCAAAGGAAATGACACCAAGCATATTTTAAAACAAAATAAAGATTAGTAACTTTTTAGTCTTATAGGAAGGATGGAGGTGGGAACTTAAGGGGTGTTTCAAGAACCTTTGGGTTGAAATATTTAATAAAACCCTATAATACCTTATTGTTATTATAAATTACAAAGATACCTACTACCATATGTTAAAGAATCAGTGGAAGTTGACTTGGAAGTTACAATGATAACAAATAAGCTTTGAAAACCATTCAAGAAATTTTTAAAGTTTGACAACTAATATGGTAGTTATAATTTTATCTATAACACTCACGTTTGTTCAAATATTTTAACTTTCTTATGAGAATACAACATATCCTTTAGAATGCATCCATAATTCGTCCTTGGTTTGTACCACAAAGTTATTTGTATGCACCAGTATCGATAGATGCAGTACATGACAGTCTAATAAATAATTTCACTCAAAAAATATACAACATTAATCACATTACTAGGTTAGAAAGGTAAGTAACAAGCAACAATTCTTTGACTATTAACTTAATAGATGACCACTCTGGGAGGTTGACGTTCAACAGTCGTTGATTTGTTCAAGTTGAGGATGAATATGTAAAGCCACAACTAAAAAATGAATAATTTTTACATCATTTTCAAATTTTTTATAAATTTTTATTGTGAAAGTTAATCAAGGAATGGAATAATGGAACTTGCATAATTAGATTATTCTGAAACACCTTCGAAGACTTGATTTTTCAATACTATCGCAATAGCATTCCGTGTCCCAAAATGTTTCCCATTATGGAATTTTCATAAAATATTATTGTTGTATTCAAGTATATGGTGAGTTAGAGAATTCGACGAGAAATTCAATAGATAAAACACTCATGGTTTGTGTTAAATTACTAGGCAAGGACGATGTTGCCTCATAAGCCATGTCATCCTGAAACAAGGTATACAAATTATTATATATTTAGTATATTTCATCTAAAAATTAGCAATTCATTAAAATTACATCAACGTATATGATATATGGATGGCGCATAATTTTTCATTATTTCAAAATTTGCGTATGCATTGTTTTCCCGCAGGACGTCCAAAGAGTAGTATAATTCGACAAGGCTTTAAAAGTCCACGTTAAAAGAGCTATAGTCTTGGAAGAAAAAGAATCACCAGCAACATAAGGGTCTTCTTAATCTCATCCAAGGCACCTATATATGAAAATGTAACTTCTTGCAGGAATAACCTTCTTTGTTATGCGTTTTTCATACGCATCATCATGACTATGCTTTATAATCACAATAAATTAAGTCAATAAAAGTAAAAGATGGTAATGAAGATGCATCATTGTGTTTTGTGAAAGATAACTTACAAAACACTCTGATTCTGATGGAGTTTTAGTTTCATTCGCATTATTAGTCTCTTGAAAACATATCGAAAAAGATCTATAAGACTGTTATTTAATAATTGAGGGGGCAGAAAGAAAAACGATCACAAATGATTTTAGAGTGACCGTATGAAAACCTTTTCATTAAACACAATGTACTTGTAAGAGATATAATACAAAAATAATGGATTAAGAAAGATTACTAAGATTAGAAATAGACGGGCCTGAATGGAGAAAACATGATTTAGAGTTGATGCAACTCGTAACTATCAAATTATATCTTGTTGAACGAATTGATAAAGAGCCGAGGAAGCTAGATACCTGATCCAAAATCATCTGGAAACAAAAACAAAGGAATAATAATCATATTCATAATCTCAAAACATGAATTTAGTATATCTTAAATAGATTTACAGTATTTACTTCTTTTCTTGCGACACTCTGCAACTGTTGATGAAAAGAAATAATAAATTTCGATACACAAGTATATGATAAAAGGTAAATAACGAAATTCAAACAGTACATACCCTTATAGAGAAATCACTCAAATCCAATAATATCAATTTGGATTTAAAATGATCTCCGAGAGCTTGTGATAGATATTGTATGTAAGGTTTTGCAAAATAAGAAAAATAATAACTATGAACATGAATAGTCACTCGTATTGAGAATGTTTGAAGTATGAATAGAAATACCAGCTGGACCAGGGAGCATAAGAGGTATGATTGTAGGAGAATGATGTCTGATGTCTCAATGATAGAAAAAAATATATGAAAGTAATATTCTACCCTCTCCATCAACAATCGAGCTGTGGAGCTCCATCGATATGTTTGGCGCGGCCCGTGAAGTCAGGGTTTGAATTCATATTTACAGATTCCTACCCTCAACGCAATTTGCTTCTGTTCCAATTGAAATACGAACTTAAACGATATGGTATGGAAAATACTTTGATGTCTGAGAGTTGTATTTTTTCAGTGAAAGGTTTGTAAGAGGTGCATAAATGTAGATTTATATACAAAATATCTCTAACTGAGATGCGTGATGAATTTATATTTATTACACTCTAGTATGACTAAAATTATTAATTGAATAATTATGTAACTTTAATAAAAAAGGGACTTCTCTGATCAACGAATATATCCATGCATTTCATTTACATTTTTTTTAATTTAGATAAATAAGTCACTAATCAGTATAAAATTCTATACATTAAATAATTAACTGAAAAAAGTTAGGAAAATCCGTGCTCCACTAATTATTCGTAATATAAAAAATTTCATGGGTTATTATGAGTTGGTAACTTGTTATTTATCATCACACATATTTATTTAAATTTAGACAAATTTAATTAAACGCAATGTTTTCCGTGATTGAGCTGAAGTAGTCAAAATTATTCTAATATTAATTTTAACAATTGTTCCTATGTTGTGCAAAATAGCAATGGGAGTGTAAAGTTGATTGGATATCGTTTTAAATTTTTTTAAGATATAGATGTAATTAACAAATCCAAGTCATTTGATATATTTTATTTAATTGGATTCCTTGGTCCAGTTTACAACATCGTGTCTAAACAGTGAGACACAGTTATTGTCCACTAACTGTTTCGTGATCAGCCATTACTCTCTTATTTGCCTCGTTCATGAAACCACTTGTGGAGTGCGTAATAATTTGAATGATATCTTATCCCCGACTTCTTCAATAACTTTATTGTGTATCCTTACCATCTCATCGGCTTTCTCAGCTGAACTTCGAATCATGAATGTTTTGAGGGGTGTTGTAATTTTCAAGCTATCAACAAAAACCTTCACTACAAGCCTATTAAAAGGATCTGCAAATTCCTTTAACAATATGCTACAACCCCCTTTGATCTTTCCCTCCAAACTCGTAGTCCCTAAAGTGGACCATTCAATAAACACTCTCTTTCTCTTTAGAGGAGTCCGAAGCTCCTCATCTTCCTTGGCTAATTTTCCTCTTTTCTCGAGTATCTCATTTAGATAAACCTCCTTACCATAAATAGGAACATTCTTGCAACTGGTCATATCTTCGCGAATGCCAGCTAAATGGTATCTATGGCAATAAAAGCCACTGCTCATAATTTTGTCACAGTAGTGACATCTAACTTTTTTCTTTCCATCAACAACAGTCCCATGCTCACATATAAGATCTTTCAAATCCATTCTTATAAAAAAAATTATATGATGAACCAAAATATTAAGTGTGCAACTAATCTGAGTGTATCGGGATATGCGACCTGGCAGGTAAAAAAATAACCAATAAGTATTTATTGCAGACAAAAAAAGTTACCCACTCACTCATAAATTATCCATTTTGGACAAAAAATTTAAAATATTATTCTATTGAAGATATACCTAAATATAACCCAAAAAGTACAAGGATATAAGATCATTACTAATTATTATCTTATAACAAATATATTTCGCAATTATCCAAATTTCTAAAGGCAATTATCTAAGACAAACCCATTAATATATTGTACTAAAAGGATAATCTTTTTTAAATTGAAATGCATCAATTATTTCTACAATTATATTACCTGTAGTAAGACAGGGATATTTTTTGTGTTGAAATGTCATACGAACTATCTTTTCCTATAAAACAAATATTCTTCTATGAACAACATGCATATTCTTACAAAAATAAAAGTAAAAAAAATATTTATAAATATAACATTACTAGTTTCTAAATGGAAAAAAATCTATATGGAAGAAAGATAACTATAAATTTGGAAAAAGTAAAGATGTAGTTTAGACAACGGTTTCTATACTCTTTATTCTTAAATTTTCCTAGAAACAATATTTGGGTTCTTTAAACATTCTCTTTGTATCACATGTTATTTCTGTCCTCCCAAATAAACAACAAAGGTTGTTGTGTTTTATTTGTATAAACCAGTAAAACAATATAGAAACTAATGCAGAAATAAAATAAAAGTATATATAAATAAACAACTTTACTTGTCGAGGCTCGGATTGGATCTGATGTCTTTAAGGTATTTAGGCCACGTACCGGTGTCTTACGTTTGTTGGCTTCAACCTCCAGGATACAACGACAAAAACTATTCAAAAGAATCTGACACACGAATTCTTAAGAATTTCGACGAACTTAATAATGCTGCTTCTTTCTATCTCTCTCTTATAATTTTAATGCTTTGGAAAATGAATGTATGAAAATGTTTGAGTTGGCCAACTATTTATAGAAGATGAAAAGGTGGATTTGGCAAAAGAGTTGTGATGGTTCATTTGAAGATACGTTACATTAAAAGACACAACGTTTAGTTTAGTATAGAAGTCCAAAACATAAGCTGGTCCAGATGGTATGAAAGTCTGGCCCAAAAGCCCACTAGCTTGGAGGCCCAGATTCAAAGCCCAGCAGTACCTTTTTTTTTTTGGTTTTGCTTTGCTTCATAACCAAAAGAAAAATAAAATAAATAACATGTATTATTATTTATTTTAATCTTTTTTTTTTCTTTTAATTTCTTCAAATTCTATGACTCAATTTCTCATTCAACTTCAAATGATTTTTTTACCAGATGAATGTATTACGTTAATTAATATTCGAATCATTTCTTTAAATTGAGTCACCCACTGTCATCGTAAACATTGTCATCCCTTGGGTAAAAATCTCATTTGACCAACAATCCCCACATGAATGGAAATTGACTAACCACCTTAAAAAAATTATGCAAAAGAATGCTAAACACGAGAGAGAGCGAGAGAGAAGCGTAGAAGAATACTACATCGAGAAAGGTAGCTTTTGGCCTTGAACCTTCTGTAGTAAGAGCTATCGGATTTACTTGCTAACTAGTGAACGTGATGTCTTGAACTATTCAGCTTTTGTGTAAACCAAGACAATAGAAATTACATAGTATACTTCGAAACATTATTTGGTTCTCACGGTTGTGTCCATTTACGGCCCTGGACAACTCCTGGTATTTCATGAATAACCGTCGGAGAATTTCGCCATTACAAATTCTCGAAGGGCGGCCCTACCCATGTTATTCATATAGGTGGTCTCTTGTCGAGAGTATTCTGCATTACTCTATCTTATGTTAGAAGATACAAGAACCATTAAAAGTTTAACTTATCCTTCAATTTTACATGTAGCACTGTTTAATTTTTTTGTCCTAAGAATGGTTTAGGGAGGTTTCCCCACAGTGCATCGCACCAAATTGCAGTTTCATGATTCAGTTTTCCCTTTGAACCTAGATTGTGGGATCTCCACTCTGCTAGGTAGGGTTCCCATCATGGCAACTCAGCTTTCGTAGGATTAAGATCCATTCTCCTTGACAACACTCGCACTTGCTCTCTTTGTAGACCTTTGGTCAGTGGATCCGCTATATTATCCTTTGATCGAACATAATCAATTGTGATAATTCCGTTTGAGAGCAATTGTCTAACGGTATTGTGTCTACGACGTATGTGTCTAGACTTACCGTTATACATTTCGTTTAGTGCCCTACCAATGGCACTTTGACTATCGCAATGTATGCAGATAGCTGACACAGGCTTTGGCCAATTAGGAATATCCTCTAGGAAATTCCGAAGCCACTCGGCTTCTTCAGCAGCTTTGTCTAAAGCTATAAACTCAGATTCCATAGTTGATCTAGCTATGCACGTTTGCTTAGTGGATTTCCAAGACACAGCTGCTCCTCCTAACATGTAGACAAATCCACTTGTGGATTTTGAGTCGGTGGAGTCTGATATCCAGTTTGCATCACTGTATCCTTCTAGTACAGCTGGATATCCTGTGTACAACAACCCTTCGTTCATAGTGTATCTAAGATACCTTATGACTCTTACAATAGCAATCCAGTGGTTCTTCCCCGGATTATTTGTAAACCTACTTAGCTTGCTTACTGCATGTGCTATATCTGGCCTAGTGCAGTTCGTTAAGTACATGAGACTCCCAATAATCCGAGAGTACTCCAACTGGTTGATCATATCACCAGTGTTCTTTGCAAGATGTAAATTTACATCAACTGGTGTCTTGGCGATATTTGTGTCGCCATTACTAAATTTGTTTAATACTTTCTCAATATAGTGTGACTGAGATAGTATAATACCTTCAGATGTTCGGAGAATCTTGATACCCAAAATAACATCCGCAAGGCCTAAATCTTTCATGTCAAACTTACTTGAAAGCATCCTTTTGGTGAATTTAATCATATCATTGTTACTTCCAATGATTAACATATCATCCACATATAAACAGACAATGACATATCCAGTCTCATTTTGTTTTACATAAACGCATTTGTCACATTCATTTATCTTGAAATCATTCGAAATCATGAATCTATCAAATTTGTCATGCCATTGCTTCGGTGCCTGTTTTAAACCATATAGAGATTTAACAAGCTTACATACTTGCTTCTCCTTACCTGGAACTAGGTAACCCTCAGGTTGTTCCATATATATCTCTTAATTTAGTTCTCCATTTAGGAAGACAGTTTTTACATCCATCTGATGTATTTCGAGCTTGTATATTAAAGCTATAGCGATTAACATTCGAATGGATGATATTCTCGTGACTGGAGAATAAGTATCAAAATAATCAAGTCCTTCTTTTTGACTATAACCTTTTACAACAAGGCGAGCCTTGTATTTTTCAATAGACCCATCGGTCTTTAGTTTCTTCTTGAATATCCATTTGCATCCAAGTGGTTTATTCCCAGGAGGGAGATTCACTAGTTCCCATGTATGGTTTTGCATAATGGAATCTATCTCGCTATTTACCGCTTCTTTCCAGTATGGGGCGTCAGGGTTTGACATAGCCTCCTTGAATGTTCGCGGTTCGTCATCTAGCATGTAAGATAGAAAGTCAGGACCAAAAGACGTAGAGGTTCTAATACGCTTACTTCTTCTTGGTTTTCCTTCATTTGGCAATGATTCTTGATCTTGTTTTTCAGTTGGCAATGATTCTTGATCTTGCTTTTCTTCAATTGCATCACGTGTTCTTTTTAAGGAACCAGATTCTGGTGTGGTCTTGTACGGAAATGTTGTTTCAAAGAAATGTGCATTTCTTGATTCAATTACTGTATTGACGTTAATGTCAACATGACAAGATTTGTGTACAAGGAATCTATATGCAGCACTGTTGTGAGCATATCCAATAAAGACGCAATCGATGGTCTTTGGTCCTATTTTGACCATATTAGGAGCAGGAATTGCTACCTTTGCCAAGCATCCCCACACTTTTAAGTATTTGAAGGAAGGTGGTTTTCCTTTCCATAATTCGTAAGGAGTTTTATTTACCTTCTTGTGTGGTACCTTGTTGAGGATGTGATTTGCGGTGAGTAAAGCCTCTCCCCACAAGTTTTGTGGTAACCCTGAGTTAATCAACAAGGCATTCATCATTTCCTTCAACGTGCGGTTCTTACGTTCAGCAATCCCGTTTTGTTGAGGCGAGTAGGGGGCCGTGGTTTGATGGATGATTCCATGTTTAGCGCAAAACTCTTCAAAAGGAGACACATATTCTCCTCCCCTATCTGTTCTAAGATTCTTAATCTTTTTATTTAGTTGATTCTCAACTTCAGTTTTGTATTGCATAAATGCTTCTAAGGCCTCATCCTTACTTCGAAGCAAGTATATTTGACAATACCTTGTGCAATCGTCAATGAAAGTTATAAAATACTTTTTACCACTTCTAGTTTGCACAAATTTCAAGTCACATATGTCACTGTGAATTAACTCTAAAGGTGTCGAAGTCCTTTCTATAGACTTAAATGAGGTTTTTGTTAATTTTGACTCAACGCATACTTCACATTCCTTTTGAGAATTGAAATTCACATTAGGTAATAACCCAACGTTTACTAACTTATTTATTGAACCGAAATTAACATGTCCTAATCTATCATGCCATAAATTAGGTGAGTCAAGCATATAAACACAATCAGAATTTTCATTCATTTCTTTATCGGTTACAATTTTTGTAGGTACTACGGTCATTACATTCATCTTAAACAGACCGTCACATAGGTACCCTTTTCCTACATACATTTCGTTCTTAGTTAATACAAACTTATCAGCTACAAATACAAGTTTAAACCCAGCCTTGCTAAGTAAGGAACCAGAAACTAAGTTCTTGCTAATGTCTGGAACATGGAGGACATTGTTCAAGGTCAATTCTTTCCCGGAGGTCATCTTTAGTACAATCTTTCCAGTACCTTGAACCTTTGAGGTGGCGGAATTTCCCATATATAGGATTTCTTCATTTGTAGCTTTTTTGTAGGTTTGGAACACAGATTTGTCTGAGCACACATGTCGGGTTGCTCCAGTGTCTATCAACCACGTTCGTGGGTTGCTGACGAGGTTGACTTCTGAGACTGTTGCCGCCAGATCCAAATCGTCAATACCCTGAGATATCTCAGTCACATATGACTGACCACCCTTAACTTTCTTTTGGTTTCCTTGTGACTTTTTGTTTCGACAGTCTTTTGCACGATGTCCATGCTTTCCACAGTTGTGACAATCCCCGTTGAATTTCACCTTTTTATTGTTTTCATTATTTGACTGCCCTTGCCTCTTGCGCTTGTTGTTTTGGTTGGTCCTCCCTTGTTCTACAACATTTGCCTTGGCTTCATATGATCGAGGGTTAGTTGCCTTTTCAGCCATTCGATTGTCTTCCTCGATTCTTAACCTTACAATTAGATCTTCAAGACTTATCTGTTTGCGTTTATGCTTGAGGTAATTCTTGAAATCTTTATACAACGGGGGTAGCTTTTCCACAAGAGCACCAACTTGGAAAGGCTCTACCAGATTCATACCTTCAGCACTCAACTCATGAAGGATCAACTGGTAATGTTGTACTTGAGACATTAATGATCTTGAATCCACCATTTTGAAATCAAGGAACTTACCGATCACAAATTTCTTTGTGCCGGCATCTTCAGTCTTGTATTTCTTCTCAAGAGACTCCCATAATTGCTTGGCAGTTGGCATGGTGCTATACACATTATATAAGGAATTATCCAAACAGTTTAGAATGTAATTCTTACATAGGAAATCAGCATGTTGCCAAGCATCTACTGCATTATATGTCTCACTATTTGGATTGGATCCCATTTCTGGTGGATCTTCCTTTAGAAATTTTGCCAAGCTTAGAGTGGTCAGGTAGAACAACATCTTTTGCTGCCACCTCTTAAAGTCAGAACCATTGAACTTTTCTGGCCTATCGACTGGTCCAATGGGTGTTGGTGCGGGTACACGAACTTCTGTTCTTGAGTTATTACCCGTCTCAGGTTGCCTTTCACTTTGTCCAGTATTTTTCTCCATATTCTATATGAAGCAGAATTCTGACGTTAGTAAGTGAGTAATTTTCTAGTATGTATACACAAGCCTAGAAATCAGAATAAGAGAGAGGAAATAGAATGTAACAATTCCGTTCTGTATACACAGACCCAGATATTATTGCAAAAGTAAAGTTTATAAAACGAAAAAGAAAACGTTTTCTGGTTTATACAACGTGAAACATAAATACCTTAAATTGTTGTGTTTTATTTGTATAAACCAGTAAAACAATATAGAAACTAATGCAGAAATAAAATAAAAGTATATATAAATAAACAACTTTACTTGTCGAGGCTCGGATTGGATCCGATGTCTTTAAGGTATTTAGGCCACGTACCGGTGTCTTACGTTTGTTGGCTTCAACCTCCAGGATACATCGACAAAAACTATTCAAAAGAAACTGACACACGAATTCTTAAGAATTTCGACGAACTTAATAATGTTGCTTCTTTCTATCTCTCTCTTATAATTTTAATACTTTGAAAAATGAATGTATGAAAATGTTTGAGTTGGCCAACTATTTATAGAAGATGAAAAGGTGGATTTGGCAAAAGAGTTGTGATGGTTCATTTGAAGATACGTTACATTAAAAGACACAACGTTTAGTTTAGTATAGAAGTCCAAAACATAAGCCGGTCCAGATGGTATGAAAGTCTGGCCCAAAAGCCCACTAGCTTGGAGGCCCAGATTCAAAGCCCAGCAGTACCTTTTTTTTTTTTTTTTTTTTTTTGGTTTTGCTTTGCTTCATAACCAAAAGAAAAATAAAATAAATAACATGTATTATTATTTATTTTAATCTCTTTTTTTTTCTTTTAATTTCTTCAAATTCTATGACTCAATTTCTCATTCAACTTCAAATGATTTTTTTACCAGATGAATGTATTACGTTAATTAATATTCGAATCATTTCTTTAAATTGAGTCACCCACTGTCATCGTAAACATGGTCATCCCTTGGGTAAAAATCTCATTTGACCAACAAAGGTAAATTGTACAACTAAAACTTGGATGAATTTTGATTTAGTGTTTATATATTGGTCTTGGATATTTTGCCTCAAACTAAAATATCTAAGTTGTAATAATGACAACTATACTCATAGAGACTCAAACAATTAATTATTAATTTTTTGGATACGAGTTAATTAATTAATAAAGACTTCACAAACCAAGTTCATGCTCTATTTACTAGAATTGAAGTTATTACCAATAAGGTTCCCAACATATTTATTTTCACGATGATGAAATATACAATGAATAATTAACTTTCATACTATAGAATGATACCTTGTGACACTGCATGAGCAATATGAACAATGCTTCCATTAATATCATGCAAAGTATGGTAGGAAAGAAATGGAAATTCTTCATAGCACAACAAAGACACTGTACAAATGATAAAAATTAGTATGATAAATAGTTGTCCTACAAATTTTTATATTGCAAGATATACAATTTCCAGATTGATTGCTTTAACTAATTAAAAAAGATAAAATAAAAAAAATATTTAGTAAGACAATGTTCATATATGCTATTTTCAAAGCATCAAATGTTTATAAGGTAAAGGTAGGAGATAGTGAATTGTCATAAATTACTAAATTTAGCGTTCATCCAATATAATTCTTTACCCCAATATATTATGGGGATAACCAGATTTTTCTACCTATAGATAAATAATGTATATATATAGTCATAATATTGCAGGATTTGTGGATAGATACTATCACTAAACTACAATAAAACATAGATTTACATCTAATATATCAAAAATTGTAATAGTAAAGAGATTTTGTTGAAATTAAATCAGATTGTAATTACAAAAATTGATTACCTTATTTTGGATACTTATGAATCGTCCATCTTTTTCTGGGGTATAAGAGTTGATGATGGTGGAAAAGTATCTCAATTTTGACGGTTATTATGCATGTAAAGAAGAGCGGTTGGGTCAGGATGAGAGGGGGAGTGTGAATAGATGGTTTGTCTACTTAAGTTATTTGATTAAAAAAATTAGGGTTATTAGAAATTTATTCAATGACATTTTCTATTTAAAAAAATAAGAAACATTTGAGTATAGGGTTCATGTTTTATAAAAGTAAAATATTTGTTCTTTTTTCTCTTATCCTCTTTTTCCTTCTATTTCGATCGCAATTCATTCACTTGTTTTGTTGCTTTTAAGTTGAATCTATATAGTTGTGTGTATTATATATCCTTACTAAAAACCAGTTTATATTGTTTGAATCTTATGTGTGGGATAATTTCATATTTATATTTAATTTTTACTTTAGTTGTAATATATCTATGAATATTGACTGTAATTTTTTTTTTAAATTTGATAACAGGACAGGTTCTTATTTGAATGGATTGTTAGTTTTTCTAATATATGTACCCTTCTTTCATTAAATTTTATTTTTTGAAAGTAATTTTTTGTGTTTTAGTTTTATAAATCCGAAAAAAATTAACCGAGAGTATAAAATAAAGAACAAAATTAAATAGAAAAAATATAAAATTTGAGTGGTCAGAATTCGAATTGGATCCGTTATGTTTAAATAATTTCATCCACGTACCAATATCTTACAATAGTTGGATTGAACCTCCATGATACAACAACAAAGTTGTTCAGAAGAAATAAATACATATATTTTTCAAAATTTTAATAATCTTAATAAAGTTTCTTCTAATCTATCGCTCTCTAAAGTTAGTTGAATTCATAACAATTAAATGGTAGTTCTCTTGAGATGGATATGATAAATTCACTACTATGGACTTAAGGATGAGTTAGATTCTTAGCTGAATTCATAGCTAAGTATTGTTGTCCTATTTAGAAATGAATTAATTAACTAATTATGGTTGATTATTTACACTCAATGTTTTAATATACCAAATGAGGCAATCCTTGTGAGAAGGATTGATAAATTCAATGACATATGATGAGGTTGAGCTATATTCTCTAAGTGATCTCAAGGCCACATTGGATTGAAATACTCATAGATCACTGTTTGTCTTGTATTTTTTAATAGAATAATTTCGCCATGACACATCTTTGTAGGAATTTATAGGTCTTATTTGAGGTATATTCTCCATTATTTGATATTAACACTTTCTTGTCGAATCATGGTGTTTATGTTATTTTATAAAGTTTTTATGCGTTAAAATATATGTTGAGTGTGCAACACTTAGGTACTTGGATGATATGAGACTCTGATATCTCTTTTTCTTTGATAGAATAATATTACCACGAGACATCATTTTAGGAGTTTATTGAAGATAACTAAGGGGCTATTCACTAATATTTGACATATCTTGATCTTCTATCTTATTTTGGTCATATTGTTATTTAGGGAGATTTTTTGCATTAATCTTGTATTATGTGTGTAGCTTTAAGGTTCATGTCTAAGATGAGACACCAAGATGGTTAGGGGATGTCAAGAAGTCAATTCCAAACCCATACAAAGGCGTTGAAAGAGCTAAAAATCACTTTGGAGAAGTTATAGCGTTTACTAGCAATTCCTTGATGTCAATTGATTTAGACACGACGACTTATTGGTCAGAGCTTCAGGCAAATATTCTTTTGTTTTGGATATATCTTGTAGTTAGTGATGCGTGATAAGTGACATACGTCAATATGGAGTTAAAATGAATAAATTATACCACTTGCTTCCATGGTCACTTAAACGTGTCCAGCACTAACTAAAAACAGGTTGGGCTATTTTTAACCCAACTAAGTGAGCCCATTTGACCTCAAACGTTTTAGCCTAGTATATATTCATTTTAAAATCTCATAATGAAGAACACTTGAAATAGTAAACTAGAAAAGAGAGATACACGCCTAGAGCAAAGAGGAGAAGAATAGAGAAGGGTTTCTACCCAATTTTACCAATCTTTACCATACCATTCTCATTTCCATATAAGTATTATGTTAATTTTTTTCCGTTTCACATTCTATACATGATTATCACATTATTTATCATTATTTTCAGTGTTACATTATGAAGTAAACAAGTTTTTATTGGGGATTACTAAGAATATGAACCATTGTTGAATTTTTTTATGTTTATTTATATTGTAATGAATTGAGTTATTTTTACCATTGACTATATGTTAAGATTATTTCTATGTGTGCCTTTATCAGAAGTGGAAAGCAACTGCCCTACCTTTCCCCGTTATGAAAGAGCAAGAGTTGACTTCAAATAAAAACGAGGCAATTTCTTTTGAAGAAACAATTGAGCCGGTAATCGTTAATGATAATATATAAAAGACATAGAGGAAGAAAAGAATACTGAGGTAATTGCGAATGAATATTGAACACATCCACCATTCCCTTTGCGTGTTAAAAATAAGAAGGATGAAAAATATTTTAAATAATTTTTTTGATATGGTCCAAAAGTTACAAATCATTTGCCGTTTGTTGAAGTTCATGAAGGAGGTGCTTTCCAACAAGCGAATGTATCTTGTAGCTGATATGGTTTGTTTACCTGAGGAGTGTAGTGAAATTTGCCGAGTAAGTTGCCATCGAAGGTGAAGGATACCAAAAGCTTTAATATTCTTATATACATTGGTGAAGAATGGACTGAGAGAACGTTATACGATTTCGGTGCGGGTATCAATCTTCTGCTTAAGTCCTTGTATGAAAATTGTAGATCGGGGAAACGAGACCTACTACCATGGATTTGAAAATGGCATATAGTTATATCACCCATCTCGAAAGAAAGATAGAGGATGTACTCGCCAAGACATTTAATTTATATTTTTATGTGGTTTTATTAGTCTTGAATACGACGCGGATAACAATGTGCCAATCATCTTGGGGTTTCCATTCTTAATTACGGGGCGTACTTTGATTGATGTATAAAATGAAGAATGAATCATGCAAGTACAAGATGAAGAGGTCAAATTTAATGTGTTCAAGCGATTAAATTTCTTAATTATAGTGAAAATTACTTCTGTGGACATCACCAATTACGACACACAAGAGGTATATAATTAAAATAGTCTTGATGATATTTTGCAGACCACTTTGACATTTTACTTTCCCGAGTTACACGAAGAGCTAGCCGACGTTGTGGATACTCTAGATTATGTAAGTGGAAGGCCAAGAAGTAAAGTTTATGAATACATATGAGTTTGGTAGGAGATAGAGCCAAGAAAGAAACACTTTATTGAATCTCCTCTAAAACATGAAGAAAGACAACTACTTTACAATTTAAGGTATGCTTATTTAGGAATAATAATACATTACTTTTTATTGTTTTCGCTAAATTGATAGGGCTTCACTATGAGAAGTTGTTTCTTGTGCTTCGAGCTAACCGAGAGGCAATTGAATTGACTATTGCTGATATCAAAGGCATTAGTGGTATCATCTGTTAGCCCAATATATTTCTTGAAGATGAGAAGGCACAATGAGTTGAGGGCAAAGGAGACTTGTTCCGGTAGTAAATAAAGTAGTGAGGAAGGACGTTATCAAATTATTAGATGCGGGGATCACCTTGTCAATTTCTAATAATGAATTTGTTAGTTTCGTTAAATGGGTGCCGAAGAAAGAAGGAATTACTACCGTCCTTAACGATAAGAATGAAGTCATACCGTCGATAACTGTTGTGGGATGGAGAACATGTATGTATTATCGGAAATCGAACAAGGCTACTTTGGACTACCGTTCATAAACCAAATGTTAGACAAGCTTGTAGGGACATAATCTTATTTCTTCCTTGATGACTATTCGGGCTACAATAAAATTTGTGTGGATCCCTCCGATCAACACTCAATCACTTTAGATTTCCATTTGGCACCTTTTCCTTTCGAAGGAGGCGATTTGGGTTGTTGGAGGCGTGGTGAAGGAAATGACGAATAATAAAGGGGTGATCAATAATATACAAAGATAATTCTCCAACGCGTCTTGAAGACAACTCGTATAGACCCATGTACTCCCACCCAACCCACTCTTCTTACTAAAGGCTGCTAATAAATTTTACACCATAACCTATTTTTTCCCAAAAAAAAAATTCGACACCACTCATTCATTATATCTACATTTTTTCCCGCTCATTGCCTCCTCTATCTATTCTTATTCCTCTCTTCTGCAAAAGCTCTTTTTTTGGTAATAAATCTCCTACAAAATCTTCAACGCTTAGATATTAAAGCTTTCTATTCAAGTTTCTATAGCATTAGCATCATAGATTATCAATATTTCTAAGCTCAATTATTTTTCACCAACATTACAGCTCATGGAAGGAAAACTTTGAGTTCATTAGAAAGACAAGGTAGAAGCTTTGTTTTTGTGTTTATAATCAGTAATTTGTGTAATACTCGTTGATTTTGTATAAGCACTGAATAATATTGTGTATCATTCCTTAATCAATTGTAACTTTGAGATTCTTCAATTCTCAGTTATTTTTATGTTAATATTCAATGATTTTGCATCTTTTGTGTTTTATACTTAGTGATTTTGTGTTAATACACTGAAAATTTAATTGATACCTAGTGAATTTAAATGGTAATTAGTGAATTTACTATGTACTTAGTGAATTTACTATGTACTTAGTGAATTCAGCATATTGACTATAATGAATACTTAGTGAACTTATTGATTACTCAATAATTGTACTAAGTACGAGTATTGGTCTACAACGTGGATGTTCTTTACTGATTTATAGAGTACTGATGTTTTTAATAAGTATTACGTGATTTTCTGAGATATCAATTAATTGTTGATAATTTAACATAAATCATTGAGTATCAATACAATATTACTTAGTATTAATAGAAAATCACTGAATATTTCGAAATCCCGAAAGTTACCGTTGATTAATGAGTATTAACGCAAAATCACTAAGTAGTAATGCAAAATCCCGGAGTATCACATAAAATAGTTGAGTATTCTCTAACAAAATTATGTAGTTGACGAAACTTCATAAACTCGAGAATACAGAAAGCTTCTTGAGTCAATATGCGAAGCTTACTTTGTTAATTGCAATTATACTTGAAACGACAAATAGAAGGTAGGAGAGAGTTATGAAGAGAGAAAATGTAATGTGTAATAAAAATGTATCTTTTGGAATATATATACCCTAAGGGGTATTTTTGACCCATATTATGTCAAAGGCTCGTTTAGAGAAAAATATATCCACATATTCCATATTAGATACAAAAATAACCTATAAGACCCCATAAGAAGTTCATCCTAAAATAAAAGGTCTCTGACACGAGATATTTTTATAAAGTCTTGTAATTAAGGGAAGAAGATTTTTTATAGAGTTGTATATTTAAAAAATGACTTAAATAACATCAAATAAAACCAAACTTACATAAATAAAAAAAATCAAACTAAACATTGAGAATTTAAGAAAATTTTATTGAGTGTCTTTACAAGTTCTTATCATTGACAAACCAACGTTGATGTTCCATCACCATCAAAAATGTTGGAGAATGTAATGAGTTATACCTAGTGTTTAAATAATGAAGTCACCACTGTTGGCAAAACTGAACATGTTTAGTGTATGACACCAAGCATGTTTTAAAACTATGTTTGCTCAAATTTCTATACTTGACATATCTAATAACCAACACAAACATTTTTTACACAAGACGTAATTTATCTACTTAATATACAATATTACAATCCTAATAAATTACATTGGCCTCTAAGAAAAAAAATAGTATATTTTGTTCCTTGAAGGAAGGATGGAGGTGGGAACTTAAGGGGGTGGTTCAAGAACCTTTGAGTTGAAATCTCTAATAAAACCGTATAATACCTTATGGTTATTATAAATTACAAAGATACTTACTACTACCTGTTAAAGAATTTGTAGAATTTGACTTGGGAGTTACAATGGTAACAAATAAGGTTTGACAATCGTTCAAGAAATTTTTAAAGTTTAACAACTAATATGGTAGTTATAATTTTATTTATAACTCTCACATTTGATCAAAAATTTTAACTTTCTTATGTGAATACAACCCACCCTTCAGAATACATCCATTATTCGTCCTTGGGTTGTACCACAAAGTTATTTATATGCACCAATATCCACCGATGGAGTACATGACTGTCTAATGAACAATTTCACTCAAAAAATATACAACATTAATCAAATTACTATAACAAGGTAAGTTACAAGCAACAATTCTTTGACTATTAACCTAATAGATGACCACTTTGTGTGGTTGATTTGTTCAAGTAGAGGATCAATATGTAAAGCCACAACAAAAAAACGAATAAGTTTTTTTTTATTATTTTCAAAATTTATATAATTTTGTCTTATGAAAGTTAATCAAGTAATGGAATAATGGAACTTACATGATTAGATTGTTCTAAAACACCTTCGAAGACTTGATTTTTCAATACTAAAACGATATTATTTCGTGTCCCAAAAAGTTTCCCATTATGAAATCTGCAAACTATGCAATCTATCATAAAATATTATTGTTTTATTCAAATATTGGGTGAGCTACATAATTAGACGATGAAATTCAAAAGATAAAACATTCATGGTTTGTGTTAACTTACTAGGAAAGAACGATGTTGCCGCATAAGCCACGTCATCATCGTTGGATTGAAAACATCCTGAAACAAGGTATACAAATTATTATATTTTTATTAGGTTTCATCTACGAATCAACAATTCATTGAAATTACATCAACATCTATGATATGGATGGCGCATAATTTCCCATTATTTCAAAATTCGAATACCATTGTTTTCTCGCAGGACGTCCAACGAGTTGTATAATTAGAAAAGGCTTCAAAAGTCCTCGATTAAAGAGCTCTGGTCTTCGAAGAAGAAGAATCACCAGCTACCTAAGGGTCTCCTTAATCTCATTCAAGGCATCTATATATGAAAATGTAACTTCTTCTACAGGAATAACCTCCATTGTTATGCATTTTTCATACGCATCATCATGACTTTCCTATATAATCACAATGCATTAAGTCAAGAAAAGTCAAAGATAGTAATGAAGATGCATCACTGTGTTTCGTGAAAGATAACTTACAGAAAACTTTAATTCTGATGGACTTTTAGTTTCATGCGGATTATTAGTGTCCTGATAACACATCGAAAAAGATCTATAAGACTATTATTTAATAATTGTGGGGGGCAGAAAGGAAAACTATCATATTAGATTTTAGATTGACCGTATGAAAACCTTTTCATCAAACACAATGTGCTTGAAAGGAGATATAATACAAAAATAAGGGATTAATAAAGATTACTATGATTAGCAATAAACGAACCTGAATGGAAATAACATGATTTAGTGTTGATGAAACTCGTAACTATAAAATCCTCTCTTGTTGGACGGATTGATAAAGAGCTGAGAAGCTAGATACCTGATCCAAAATCATCTAGAAACAAAAACAAGGGAATAATAGTCATATTCATTATCTTAAAATATCAATTTAGTATATCTTAGATAGATTTATGGTACTTACCTCTTTTCTTGTGACACTGTGAAGCTGCTGATGAAAAGAAATAATAGATTTTGATACACAAGTATATGATAAAAGGTAAATAATGAAATTCAAACAATAGATACCCTTATCTAGAAATAACTCAAATCCAACAATATCAATTTGGATTTAAAATGATGTGTGAGAGCTAGTGCTAAACATTGAATGTAAGGTTCTGCAAAATAAGAAAAATAATAACTATAGAGCTCAAAACATGAATAGTCACTTGTATTGACAATGTTTGAAGAAAGAATAGAAATACCGGCTGGACCAGGGAGCATAATAGGTATGATTGCAGGAGAAAGATATCATGTGTCTCAATGATAAAGAAAAATATATGAAAGTAATATGTCTATCCTCTCCACCAACAATCAAGCTGTGGAGCTCCATCTCAATTTGATTGGCGCGGCCCCTGAAGTCAGGGTTCAAATTCCTATTCACAGATCCCTGCCCTCAACGCAATTTTCTTTTGTTCTAATTGAAACTCGAACTTAAACGATATGGTATGGAAATTGTTTTGATGTCTGAGTGTAGTATTTTATGATAAAAGGTTTGTAAGAGGGGCAGACTGAATGGAGACTTATATACAAGAGGTATATGAATAAAATATTCTTGATGATATTTTGCAGATCACCTTGACATTTTACTTTCCCGAGTTACACGAAGAGATAGCCGAGGCTGTGGTGGCTCTAAATTATGTAAGTGGAAGGCCAAGAAGTAAAGTTTATGAAGAAATATGAGTTTGGTAGGAAATAGAGCCAAGAAAGAAACCCTTTATTGAATCTCCTTCGAAACATGAAGCGAGACAACTACCTTACCATTTAAGGTATGCTTATTTAGGTGTAATTAATTACATTAGTAGTTATTATTTTTGCTAAATTGATAGGGCTTCAATAGAAGAAGTTGTTTCGTGTTCTACAAGCTAACTGAGAGGCAATTGAATGGACTATTGCTAATATCAAAGACATTGGTACTACCATTTTTCAACCCAATATCGTTCTTGAAGATGAGAAGGCACGATAAGTTGAGGGCCAAAGAGACTTATGCTGGTAATGAAGAAAGTAGTGAGGTAGGAAGTTATCAAACTATTAGATGCGGGGATCACCTTGTCTATCTCTAATAATGAATTGGTTAGTTCGGTTCAGTGCGAGCCGAAGAAAGGAGGAATTACTACCTTACTTAATGAAAAGAATGAAGCCATACTGTCGATAACCGTTGTGGGATGGAGATCGCGTTTGTATTATCGGAAATCGAAAAAGGCTACAAAGAAGGATCACTTTCCTCTACCTTTCATAAACCAAATGCTAGACAAGCTTGGAGTGACATAGTCTTATTTCCTCCTTGATGACTATTCGGGCTACAATCAAATTTGTGTGGATCCCTCCGATCAACACTAAATCACTTTCAACATGTCTATTCGGCAACTTTGCCTTTCCTAGGCTGTCAAAGGTGTGGTGAAGGAAATGATGAAATATAAAAGGGGTGATCAATAATATATAGATATAATTCTCCAACGCATCTTCAAGACAACTCGTGTAGACCCATCTACTCCCACCCAACGCCCTCTTTTTACTAAAAGCTCCTAATAATATTTTACACCATAACCTATTTTTTTCACTAACTGTTATACAATTATAAGTATTTTTAGCCACTATATATATATTAAATAAATACCCAAAACCCAAAAAAATCCCTCACCACGCATTATATATACATTTATTCTCTCTCATTGCCTCCTCTATCTATTCTTTTTCCTTTCTTCTGTAAAAGCTCTTTTTTGAGAAATAAACTCCTACAAATGTTTCAACACTCAGATCTAAAAGCTTTCTATTCAAGTTTCTCAGTTTCAGCATCATAGATTTTCAATTTTTCCAAGCTCAATTATTGTGCACCAACATGCGAGTTCATGGAAAAAAAGTTCGAGTTTATTAGAAAGACAAGGAGGAAGCTTTTTTTTTATGTTAATAATCAGTAATTTTGTGTAATACTCACTGATTTTGCTTTAGCACTCAATAATTTTGTGTATCATTCATAAATCAATTGAAACTTTGATATTTTTCAATTCTAAGTTATTTTTATGTTAATATTCAATGATTTTACGTAATACTTAGTGTTTCGTGTTTTATACTCAGTGATTCTGTGTTAATACTCTAAAAATTTAATTGATACCGATAATCAATGAATTTACTATTTACTTGGTGAATTCAGCATTTTGATTTTCATGAATACTTATAGAACTTATTGACTACTCATAAATTTACGGAGTACTGAGTATTGTTCTACAACATGGATTTTCTTTACTGATTTATTGAGTACTGCCCTTTTTCATGAGATTATCTGAGATATCAATTAATTGATGAGAATTTAACATAAAATTATTGAGTATTACCGCAAAATTACTTAGTATTAATTGAAATTCACTGAATATTTCAAAATTCCAAAAGTTACCATTGATTAATGAGTATTAACGCAAAATCAATAAGTAGTAATTCAAAATCACGAAGTATCATATAAAATAGTCGAGTGTTCTCTAACAAAATTATGTAGTTGACGAAACTTCATAAACTCGAGAATACACAACGCTTCTTGAGTCTATGCGAAGCTTCATAAAGTCAAAGCTATGGATCATTATGGTGGTTGTCTAAAACCTTCCGGGAAACGTGAAGCTACAGATCCGGTGGCTACGGAAGATCGAACACGAAAAATTTCAAAAAGTTTTGTAAATTGCAATTATACTTAAAGTGACAAATAGAAGGGAGGAGAGAGTTATACATAGAGAAAATGTAATGTGTAATAAAAATTTATCTATTGGATTATATATACCCGAAGAGGTATTTTTGACACATAATATGTCAAAGGCTCCTTTAGAAAAAAATATATCCACATATTCAATATTAGATACAAAAATAATCTATAAGACCCCATAAGAAATTCATCCAAAAATAAAAGGTCTCTGCCTCTAGATATTTTTATAAAGTCTTGCAAAGGAGGGAAAAAGATTTTTCCTAGAGTTGTATATTTAAAAAATGACGTAAATACCATCAAAGAAAACCAAACTCACATAATTACAAAAAAAATTATTTCAGAAAAACTTTGAGTATTTATGGGAGGTACATTGAGTATATTTAACAAGTTCTTATCATTGACACACCACCGTTGGCAAATGCAATGAGTTATACTTAGTGTTTTAAAACTGAAGTCACCTATGGTGGCGAAACTGAACATGTTTAAGAGAATGACACCAAGCATATTTTAAAACTAAGTTTGCTCAAATTTCTATACTCGACATCTCTAACAACCAACACCAACAGTTTTAACACAAAACATAATTTATCTACTTAACATACAACACTAAAACCCTACGAAATCACATTGGCCTCTGAAAAATAAAATAAATTTAGTATCTTTTGTGTCTTGAAGTAAGGATGGAGGTGGGAACTTATGGGGGTAGTTCAAGAAACGTTGGGTTGAAATATCTAATAAAACCCTATAATACCTTATCGTTATTATAAATTACAAAGATACCTACTACAACATGTTAAAGAATTAGTGGAATTTGACTTGGGAGTTACAAAGGTAACAAATAAGTTTTAAGAACCGTTCAAGAAATGTTTAAAGTATGAAAACTAATATGGTAATTATAATTTTATTATTATTTCTCACATTTTATCAAATTTTGTAACTTTCTTATGAGAATACAACCCATCCTTTAGAATACATCCATCATTTGTCCATGGTTTGTACCACAAAGTTATTTATATGCACCAATATCGATAGATGAAGTACATGACAGACTAATAAACAATTTCACTCAAAAAATATACCACATTAATCACATTACTATGTTATCAAGGTAAGTTATAAGTAACAATTCTTTGACTGATAACAAAATAGATGACCACTTTCGGAGATTGACTGTCGTAGATTCGTTCAACTTGAGGATCAATATGTAAAGTCACAACAACAAAAATGAATAATTTTTTGATATTTTTCAAGATATATATAATTTTATCTTGTAAAAATTAATCAAGGAATAAAATAATGGAACTTAAATAATTAGATTGTTCTGAAACACCTTTGAAGACTTGATCTTACAATACTATCACAATAGCATTCCTTGTCCCAAAATGGTTTCCATTATGGAATCTGCAAACTGTGCAATCTATTATAAAATATTATTGTTGTATTCAAATATTGGGTAAGTTAGAGAATTATACGATGACATTCAAAAGATAGAACACTCACGGTTTGTGTTAACTTACTAGGCAAGAACGATGTTGCCTCATAAGTCACGTTATCATTGGATTGAAAACATCCTGAAACAAGGTATACAAATTATTATATATTTATATTGTTTCATCTAGAAATTTGCAATTCATTGAAATTAAATCTACATATATGGTATACGGATGTTGCATAATTTTTCATTATTTCAAAATTCTAGTAGGTTTGTTTTTCCATAGGACGTCCAAAGAGTAATATAATTCGACAAGGCTTTAGAAGTCCACGATTAAAGAGCTCTAGTCTTCGAAGAAGAAGAATCACCAGCAACATAAGGGTCTCCTTAATCTCATCCAAGACACCTATATATGATAATGTAACTTCTTCTGCAATAATAACCTCATTTGTTATGCATTTTTTATACACATCATCATGAGTTTCCTGTATAATCACAATACATTAAGTCAAGAAAAGTCAAAAATGTTAATGACGATGCATCATTGTATTTCGTGAAAGATAACTTACAAAACACTTTGATTTTGATGGACTTTTAGTTTCATTCGCATTCTTAGTCTCTTAAAAGCATATCAAAAAAGATCTATAAGACTATTATATAATTATTGAGGGGGCAGAAAGAAAAATGATCACAATAAATTTTAGAGTGACCGTATGAAAACCTTTTCATAAAACACAATGTGCTTGAAAGGAGATGTAATACAGAAACAAGGGATTAATAAAGATTACTAATATTAGCAATAAAAGGACTTGAATGGAAATAACATGATTTAGAGTTGATGCAACTCGTAACTATCAAATCATCTCTTGTTGAACGAATTGATAAAGAGCCGAGGATGCTAGATACTTGATCCAATATAATCTGGAAACAAAAACGAGGGAATAATAGTCATATTCATAATCTTAAATAATCAATTTAGTATATCCTATATAGATTTATGGTACTTACTTCTTTTCTTGCGACACTGTGCCAGTTGTTGATGAAAAGAAAATAAATTTCGATATACAAGTATACGATAAAAGTTAAATAACGAAATTCAAACAATATATACCCTTATTTATAATTCACTAAAATCCAATAATATCAATTTGGATTTAAAATGATGTGCGTGTGCTAGACATTGCATGTAAAATAAGAAAAATAATAACTATAGAGCTCAAAACATGAATAGTCACTCTATTGACAATGTTTGAAGTAAGAATATAAATACCAGCTGGATCAAGGGAGTATAATAGGTATGATTGCAGTGTCTCAATGATTGAGAAAAATATATGAATGTAATGTCTATCCTCTCCATCAACAATCGAATTGTGGAGCTCCATCTCGATTTGATTGGTGCGACCCCTGAAATCACGGTTCCAATTCGTATTCACGAATCCCTACCCTCAGTGCAATTTGCTTATGTTCCAATTAAAATACGAACTTAAACGATATGGTATGGAAAAAAATTTCAATGTCTGAGAGTTGTACTTTATAAATAAAAGGTTTGTAAGAAGGGCGGACTGAATGGAGATTTATATACAAAATCTCTAATTACACTCTAGTGTGACTAAAATTATTAATTGCATAATTATGTCTCTTTAATAAAAAGGAGACTGCTACGATCAATGAATATATCCATGCCTTTCATATACAATTGTTTTAATTTAGATAAATAAGTCACTAATCTCAAATCAGTATAAAATTCTGTACATTAAAGAATTAAATTAAACAGATAGGAAAATTCGTGCTCCACTACTTATTATTAAAATATATAATTCCATGTTTTAAAATGAGTTGGTAACTTGTTATTCATACTCCCATATATTCATTTAAATTGACATATATTTAAGTAATCTCAATTTTTCCCGCGATTAAGTCAAAGTAGTCCAAATTATGGTACCATTAATTGTAACATTGGTCCCTATGTTGTGCAAAATAGCAGTGTGAGTGTAAAGTTTCTTGGATATTGTTTTATAAATTTTGAAGATATAGATATAGTTAAGAAATGCTAAGTCATTTGATATATTTTACTCAAATTGGATTCATTGGTCCAGTTTACAGTGTGACATAGTTACTGTCCAAAAAACAATTTTGTGATTAGCAATTACTCTCTTACTCGCCTCCTTCATAAACCACTTGTTTAGTGTGTAATAATTTGAATTATATCTTTATCCCCGACTTCTTCAATAACTTTATTGCATATCCTTACCATCTCATCGATTTTAACAAGTGAACTTGATATAATGAATATTTTGAGGGGTATTGTGTCTTTCGAGTGATCAACAAAAACCTTCACTACAGTCCTATTAAAAGGATCTGCAAATTCCTCTAACAATATGCTACAACCCACTTTGATCTCTTCCTCCAAATTCTTAGTCCCTTAATTGCTTCTTCAGTAAGCACTCTCTTTCTCTTCAGAGAAGTCTGAAGCTCCTCATCTTCCTTGGCTAATTTTCCTCTTTTCTCGAGTATCTCATATAGACAAACCTTCTTAACATCAGTAGGAACATTCCTGTAACTGTACATATCTTCGCGAATGCCAGTTAAATGGTTTCTAAGGTGATAAAAGCCACTGCTCATAACCTTGTCACAGTAGTGGCATCTAACTTTTCCTTTCTTTCCATCAACGAGAGTCGCATGTTCACTTATAAGATCTTTCTAAGCCATTCTTAAAAAGAATATTTACTCTAATCTGAGTGTAGAAGAAAACAATAACCAATAAGCACTATTGCAGAAAAAAAAAGTTACCCACTCACTCATAAATTATCCATTCTTAACAAAAAAATTTAAATATTATTCTATTGAAGATATCCCTAAATAGAACCCAACAAAGTACAAGGTATTTCGCTATTATCCAAATTTCTAAAAGCAATAATCTAAGACAAACCCATTAATTTATTGTACTAAAAGAATAAGCTTTCTTAAATTGCAATGCATCAATTTATTCAATAATTATATTACCTGTAGTAAGATAGGAATATTTTTTGTGTTGAAATGTCATGACGAACGATCTTTTCCTATAAAACAAATATTCTTTTATGAACAACAGCCATATTCTTACAAAAATAAAAATAAATAAAATATTTATAATTATAACATGACTAGTTTCTAAATGGACTAAAATCTATATGGAATAAAGATAAACTATAAATATGGAAAAAGTAAAGATGTATTTTAGACAGTGGTTTCTATACTCTTTATTCTAAAACTTTCTTAGAAACAATATTTGGGTTCTTTAAACATTCTCTTTGTACCACAGGATATCAGTCCTCCCAAATAAACAACAAAGGTAATTTGCATAACCAAAACATAGATGAACTTTGATTAAGTGTTTATATATTTGTCTTGGATAATTTTTCTCAGATTAAAATATCTAAGTTGTAATAATGAAAACTATACTCATAGAGACTCAGAAAAATTATATATTAATTTTTAGGATATGACTTAATTAATTAATAAAAATTTCACAAACCAAGTTCGTGCTCCATTTACTAGAATTGAACCTTTTGTAAACAAGGTTCCCAACATATTTATTGCCATGATGATGTAATATACAATGGATAATTAACTTTGATACTAGAGAATGATACCTTGTGACATTGCATGAGCAATATGAACAATGCTTCCATTAATATCAGGCAAAGTATGGTAGGAAAGAAATTGAAAATCTTCATAACACAGCAAAGACACTGTACAAATAAAAAAAATTGATATGATAAATTGTTGTACTACAAATTTTTATATTGCAAGATATTCAATTTCCAGATTGATTGTCTTAACTAATTAAAAATGATAAAATAAAAACAATATCGAGTAAAACAATGTTAATATGGGCCCACAAACTCATAGGTCCTTTCTAACTATGCTATTTTCAAAGCATCAAATGTTTATAATGTAAAGGTAGGACATAGTAAATTATCATAAATTACTTAATTTAGAGGTTCACCCAAAATAATTATTTACCCCAATCTATTATGGGGATGACCATATTTTTCTACCTGTAGATAAATAATGTATTTTTATGGACATAATATTGCAGGATTTGCGGATAGATACTATCACTAGAGTGCGATAAAACATAGATTTACGTCTAATGTATCAAAAAAATTTAATAGTAAAGGGATTTGGTTGAAATTTAATCAGATTGTATTTACAGAAATTAATTACATTAATTTGGATACTCATGAATCCTCCTTCTTTTTCTGAGGTTTTACAGTTGATGATGGTGGAAAATGATCTCAATTTTGATGGATATTATGGATATAAAGAAGAGCGGCTGGGTCAGGATGAGAGGGGGAGTGTGAAGAGATGGGTTGTCTACTTAATTTATTTGATTAAAAAAATTAGGGTTATTAGAAATTTATTTAATGACATTTTATATTTAAGAAACATTTGAGTATAGGGTTCATGTTTTATAAAAAAATAGTGGTTTGACTCAATCAGTCAAAGTTATATTGTTTATTCAAGTAAAAGATTTGGGTAATACTTCCGTCCAATATTGGATGGTCCAATATTTAAATCACCGCCGTTGATTATTAAAACAAAACACATGTCATTAGATTAATGTGATAATTACTTTTGCAAGTTTAAAACATGGGGTATGTGTGTGAATGTAATTGGTGTAGGATCATCCAATATTGGATGGAAGAATTTTCCAAAAGGTTTATTTGTTTTTCTCTTATCCCCTTTTTCTTTCTTTTTTGATCCATAAATTTTTTATATATTTATATTGTTTCATCTAGAAATTTGCAATTCATTGAAATTAAATCAATATATATGGTATACGGATGTTGCATAATTTTTCATTATTTCAAAATTCGAGTAGGTTTGTTTTTCCACTGGACGTTTAAAGAGTAATATAATTCGACAAGGCTTTAGAAGTCCACGATTAAAGAGCTCTAGTCTTCGAAGAAGAAGAATCACCAGTAACATAAGGGTCTCCTTAATCTCATCCTAGACACCCACTACTACAGATCGGGGATTTACCCACGACAGTTTACCGACGACACGTAAAGTCGTCGGTAATTTTTTCAAATTTACCGACGACAGGTAATTACCCACGAGAAACCTTTCGCCGGTAGTTTACCGACGACTAGTCTCGTGGGTAAAAAGCAAAACGCCGTCGTTATTTCTTTTCTTTTTTTTAATTTTTTTTGCTTAGAATTGTCGTCGGTAAGTTACCGACAAATAGGAAAGTCGTCGTTAAAGTGTAGATTTTAACGACGAGGCTTTACGTTTACCGATGACTTTACGTGTCGTCGGTAAATTTGACGTGCTTATATGGACAGTCTGTATTTTTATCTCCTTAAACCCCAAAAACCCTATTTTTTCTCCCAATTTCTCCCAAAAATATCAATCAAACTCATTCAAATTTTTTGCAATACCTTCTCCAATTCATCTCTAACCATTTGCAAGTTTATAATCAAGGTGGGGCATCATCAACACACAATTTCATCTACAAATATTAGTTAAATTCTTGAATATTTTTTTTTTATTATGATCATATTTGGTGTAATTCTTGCAATGTTATGGGTTTAGGTTTATTATTACATTATCAAGGTTGGGACTTCATCATCAATATCCAATTTCTTCCACCAATTCAAGGTATTTTCTTAAAATTTCAAACTTTTTAATTTATTTTTTTATGCATGAATTTTGAATTGTGTATTAGTTGCTATATATAGGTTATTATTTTGTATATTTTTTGATTGTCTTGTTATATATTGTGTATAAATCATGCATACATTCATTTATTTCATATATTATGTTTCATATATTTTTGTATTTGTGTATTTATTTATGTGAAATTGTTTATATATTTATTGTGTTGTAATTTTATTTATTTATTTATTATGATGTAATTTTATTTATTTATTTATTTGTGATGTAATTTTATTTATTTATTGGTTTGTATTTATATTCAAGCCATTTGTTTGTAATTTGTGTTATTTATATTCATTGTGTTGTAATTTTTTTTTCATTTTATCAATTGGGTTGTAATAATTATTTATTTTATTTTCATATGAATGTAGTTGTCTAGTTATCTAAGATTGTTGTAAAGAGATGGCTTTGGATAAGAGTTGGATGGATGCTACGGATTTATTCGATCCAAACTATCTTGTTGGGGTTTTGGGTTTTATCGCATATGCAAAACAACATTCGCAATATGGAGATCTTATTTATTGCCCGTGTAACTATTGTAAAAATAATCGTCGATTAGCCTCTCGGACGGTTACGAACCACCTTTATAATGAAGGGATTATGAAGTCGTATCGGGTTTGGATAAAACACAGTGAGCAGCCGGTCGTTCCCGAAGAAATCCCTATTCCGAATAAAGTTAATGAAATTGCCGAGGTTTATGACGATGTGAGACACAGTTACGATGTTGGCGGTCATCAGGGTGACACCGAGATGAGAGACGCAGAAATTCCAAGTAGTTTCGAAAAACTGTTTAACGAATTGGAGACAGAATTATATCCCGGTTGTAAAGCGATGAGTTCATTGAACTTCATTGCCAATCTTATGCACGTAAAAGTAAAGAACAAGTGGACTAACACGTCATTCACCGAGCTATTGGAGTTGATTGGTCGTATTTTGCCCAAACCTCACACTTTGCCCGATTCGTATGATTCATGCAACAAGAAGTTGAAAAGCTTGGGTATGGGGTATATTACCATCGATGTTTGTTTGAACGATTGTGCCATATTTTATAAAGAGTATAAAGACCTCAATAAGTGTCCAGTTTGTAGCGAGTCTAGATGGGACCCAAAGAAGGGTATCAAAGTGCCACATAAGAAGCTCCGCTATTTTCCGATTGCTCCCAGGTTACAACGACTATACGCTTCCAAGCACACCGCTGAAGACATGATTTGGCACCATACCGGTAAGAGTGCCGATCCGGATGTGTTGCGTCATCCTGTTGATGGTGATAGTTGGAAGAGATTTGCAGCGCTACACCCTAAGTTTGCTAGCGAACCTCGTAACGTATTTTGGGTCTCGGTATCGACGGGTTTTGTCCTTTATCTATGCAAAACAACTCGTATAGCATGTGGCCTGTTATATTAACCGTCTATAACTTGCCACCGTGGGTATGTATGAAGGAAACCACTTTTCAGCTTTGTTTGTTGATTCCGGGTCCTCGTTCGCCCGGTAAGGACATGGATGTTTACCTCCGCCCTATGATAGATGAGTTGGACGAGTTGTTGAGTAAAGGGATCCTTACGTATGATGCCCATACAAAACAAGAGTTTACTATGAAGGTTTGTCTGTTGTCCACCACCAATGATTTCCCCGCTCGGTCATACACTTCCAGATGGTCGGGTCAAGGTTACATGGCTTGCCCGGAATGCATGGATTCCACACCGTCATTGGGTGTGACAAAAGGTGTGGTTTACTTTGACCATAGACGTTGGTTACCCTTCGGACATCGGTTTAGAAAAGATTATGTTTCGTACCCGGCAACCAATTTTACTAAGCGACCGAAGAAATATAGTCCAGCTAGTATTCAGACACAGTTAGATGGTCTTCCCATTGTGTTTCCCGGCAAACACAAGGATTTTGGAGGCAAGGTGACGAAGACTACAGGTCCTCGCCAGACGAATTGGAAGAAAAAGAGTATTTTCTATCGTATACCTTATTGGTCCGAAAATTTGTTGAAACATAACATTGATGTCATGCACTGCGAGAAAAACGTGTGTGATGCTCTTCTCGGTACAGTTATAGCAGTCGATGGGAAACCAAACAAAGATAACGTTAAGGCGCGGGAAGATCTTAAGAAAATGAAATTCAGGAAAGAATTGTGGTTGGCAACAGTAGGAAATAAAACGATTCTAAAACGTGGAAAGTATATGTTGTCAGCGGAGAAGAGGAAGTTGTTTCTTGAGTGGTTACAGGTACAGAGGTTTCCCGATGGATTCGCGTCTAGTATGAGGAATAACGTTCACGCCGATACGGGGAAGATCATTGGAATGAAATCTCATGATTGTCATGTTATGATGCGGTACCTTTTTGTTTGTTGTCTCCCTGGGCTTCTAGATGATAAATCGATTAGCGACGCAATTATTGGGTTAGTTAATGTGTTTAGAGTCGTTTGTAACAAGAACCTGAGTAAGAAAGAGTTGGTGGATGGTAAGGCGAAAGTGGTTGAAGTGATGTGCAAGTTAGAAATGATCTTACCTCCCGCGTTTTTTGATATCATGATCCACTTAGTGATTCACTTATATGATGAAGCGTTGTTAGGGGTCCCGGTTCAAATACGGTGGATGTACCCATTTGAAAGGTATTTGAAGAAGTTGAAAGAGTATATTCGAAACCCGGCTAGGCCTGAGGGTTCCATAGCCGAGGGTTACGTGGCGGAAGAGACGTTGACTTTCATATCGCGGTATCTTAGTGAAGAAAAAACAAAGTTCAACGATCCAGGTAGATACAACGAACAACTGCCAGAACCAAAAGAGATATCTGTTTTCAATTCTCAGTGTACTCCTATTGGCAAGAAAGAGTCAGTTGCTTTACCAGCTCTTCAGAAGGAACACGTCAGTTGGTATATTTTGAATAACTGCGACGAGCTCGAACCATATAGGACGTAAGTAACGTTTACTTATTTATATATTTATATATTTATATATTTATATATTTATATATATATATATATATATATATATTTATATATAAATATATTTATGTATATATATATATATATATTTATATACTTATATATTTATATATAAATATATTTATATATATATATATATATTTATATATATATATATACTTATATATTTATATATTTATATAAATATATATTTATATATTTATATATAAATATATTTATATATATATTTATATTTATATTTATATATATATATTTATATTTATATACTTATATATATATTTATATATTTATATATAAATATATTTATATTTATATATTTATATTTATATATTTATATATATATATATTTATATACTTATACATTTATATATTTATATATTTATATATTTATATATTTACATTAACTTATTTATATTCATTTATGATTTTAGTGAACACAAATCCACACTTACGGGAACGGGTGACGAAATAGAGATTATGCATCGTCAACGGTTTAAGAGTTGGTTTTTGGAAAAGGTATGTACTTTAGACGTTGGTTTAAACATAATCTACTTATGTCCGAGGTTCTTAGTATTATTTATGTATGATAGGTTCATGGGATGAAAGAGTCAGGTGATGTATTAGCTACCACTGAGATGGTATCCTTGGCCAGCATGTCTTTTGGTGCGGTGGACAGATACGATTCATGTGTCGTGAATGGTGTCAAGTGGGTAACCAAAGGTAAAGGAGAAAAAAGAGTCACGCAGGATTACGGAGTTTGTACCACGTACGAAGATAGACCATGTTATGGAGAATTAGTGAAAATATTGGAGGTTAATTACACTAAAGGGTGTTCAGTTGTCTTATTCGTTTGTAAATGGTACAAAATGGCTGAATCAAGGACAGAACATGGGGTAACCTTTATTAATACGACAAACTTTGAGTGGGAAGACGAACCATACATTTTAGCATCGCAAGCCAAGAAAGTATTCTACATTGACGAGATTAGTGTGAAGAAATCAATGAAGGGTTGGAAAGCCGTTTGGGAAATAAATGATCGACACGGATGGAGTCCCGAGTTATGGGGTTCGGAATCACTATCTACAAACAACGAGAGCATTAGTATACCTTTGGGTAACACTGAGACGGTTTCCGAACCGGAGAACTTGGCAACTACCGAGGAGATCGAGATTGACCCAGCTCATTTTCGTATTGAGATGGCTTTTGAAATGGTTATTGATGAAAACCAGGAAATCGAAGACGACACGTGGGAGGAATATGGTGATGAAGAAGAACCTATATAGGTTAATAGCGATGATGAACCTATAGATATTAGTGGATATGTAACTGATTAGGAGATTAGTGGATATGAAACTGAGATGGCTTTTGTATTTGTTTTTTAATCTTAGTGCATTTTGATATTGTTTGACCCTAACTATTGACCAAACACCCCTAACACTCAAGTTTGACCCTAACTGTTGACCAAACACCCCTAACACTCAAGTTTGACCATAACTATTGACTAAACACCCCGAACACTCAAATTTGACCCTAACTATTGACCAAACACCCCTAACACTCAAGTTTGACCCTAACTGTTGACCAAACACCCCTAACACTCAAGTTTGACCCTAACTATTGACCAAACACCCCTAACACTCAAGTTTGACCCTAAATGTTGACCAAACACCCCTAAGACTCAAGTTTGACCCTAACTATTGACCAAACACCCCTAACACTCAAGTTTGACCCTAACTATTGACCAAACACCCCTAACACTCAAGTTTGACCCTAACTGTTGACCAACCCCTAACACTCAAGTTTGACCCTAACTGTTGACCAAACACCCCTAACACTCAAGTTTGACCCTAACTGTTGACCAAACACCCCTAACACTCAAGTTTGACCCTAACTGTTGACCAAACACCCCTAACACTCAAGTTTGACAATAACTATTGACTAAACACCCCGAACACTCAAGTTTGACCCTAACTATTGACCAAACACCCCTAACACTCAAGTTTGACCATAACTATTGACTAAACACCCCGAACACTCAGGTTTGACCATAACTATTGACTAAACACCCCGAACACTCAAGTTTGACCCTAACTATTGACCAAACACCCCTAACACTCAAGTTTGACCCTAACTATTGACCAAACACCCCTAACACTCAAGTTTGACCCTAACTGTTGACCAAACACCCCTAACACTCAAGTTTGACCCTAACTTATTGACCAAACACCCCTAACACTCAAGTTTGACCCTAACTGTTGACCAAACACCCCTAACACTCAAGTTTGACCCTAACTGTTGACCAAACACCCCTAACACTCAAGTTTGACCCTAACTGTTGACTAAACACCTCAAACAAATTTGTGTGTGTATATCTTAATTCCAATAAGAATAGAAAAAGAAAAGAAATCAGGTAAAAAATAATTTAAAAAAAAAAAGGTTTACCGACGACATTTAAAGCTTTACCGACGACATTCTTGACTTGAATGTTGTCGTTAAAATTTTACCGACGACATTCATAAATTGAACGTTGTCGGTAAACCTTTAACGACAACATTCAAGGAACCTAGTCGTCGGTAAACCCAAATCCAAAATTTATTGGCCAAAATGGGCGGTTCATTTTTCCCGCCCAAGGATTTACCGACGACTTGCGAAAAGAAGTCGTCGGTAAACCAGGACACGTGAAAGTCGTGCGTACGACTGTTTGACGCGTGTCACGTTTAGCGACGACATAGACCTGTTTACCGACGACTTTCGTGTCGTCGGTAAACAATTTATCTATTAAACCCTACCGAGCTCATTTCTGAAACACAAAAGCTTCAAAACACTCTCCAGAAATTCGATTCCGAGCAACAAGGAGCTATTCTGAGGCATCCCCACAAGAAAACTACATCAAATGTAAGTGTTTTCATGCCAAAATCAATTGGTTTTTCAATTTTTTTCCTATTTTTCTAAATCAAATCCTAACTTTTTTGTTGTTTTTGTCCTTCTTCCTTTCTTGCGTGGCATGGATTCCTGGACATCCTCAACACAAATTTCACGTAATAGGTACACGAAATCCTATCTAAACTCTATTTTTTTTTTTTAAGAATTGAATTTTTTTTCCGGATTTGTATATGGGTTTTTATGATTTCCGAGTTATTATGTTAGTGTTAGTGTTTGTTTAAACGTTTTTGTTAGTTAAATACACCATGTAATTAAAAGTTTTTGTAATTTTTGGCAAAATTAGGGTTTTGAATAATTTTTGGATTTTTTGTTAATTTATTCATGTTATTGGATTAAACTGTAAATATGTGGTATGGAATTCATGTTTTCAAATTTGTGTATGTTTATTAATTTAGGTGTTTGTTAAATTTACGGTTTTTTTTTGTAAATAAGAAAAATTAAGGGTCTAGAATGCAATTTAGGGACTAAAATGCAATTTGATAAACTTTGCAATTTTTATGACTTTAGGGTATTTTTTGTAAATATATCAAATTTAGGGACTGAATTGCAAATTATAAAACTTAGAACAAATAATTTATATGGACTTTAGGGTATTTTTTATATAAATAAAGTATAAGGACTAAATTGTAAATTAAAAAACTTAGAAAAAAATACTATGGACTTTAGGGGTTTTCTTTGTAATTATATAAAATATAAGGACTTAAAAAATATTATTTTTCAAATTTACACGGGTATTTTTGTAATTTTTAATAAAAAAAGGTCTAAAATGCAATTTTATTAATTTTATTTAAATTACAGATGGCCGATGTGATGTCTAATTACCACCGGGGTGATGGGAGCGGTGAAGATCTGAACCGGAATCAACCCCCAAATCTCAATGACTGTAACTAGCCACCCGGTAATATTTATTATTTTTTAAAATTCAATTAATATATGTTAGTAATTTATTTAACATAATTTTATTAAACAGTTAGGCGAAGGAGGAGACCCCGAAATGTCTCGACCCTAAAAACCGCAAACGATGTTAAGGAGAAGCTAGGTGGGCCCCTTCCAGTGGACTTCTGCATTTTAGATGACACGTGGAACCCATACAGAGAATATGGGAAACACGTGGCCCAAGTGGTGGGTCTCACGGTTCGTGAAACAGTCCCCCCCTACTACAGATCGTGGAGTGCTGTGCCGAGGGGACTTAAAGTCTCGATTCTCGGAAAACTGGAGGAGTTCTTCAACCTCGAAGAGTGGAAGGCCCGCGAAGATTGGGCCTTTATCAGCGGGAAGCTAACGCAGTCTCAGTCCGCAGCCTACAGGCGGTGGAAGAGCGACTTGAAGGCCGATTACTTGGGCACGGGCGAGTGTCCCCCGGATGTGCTTCCCGATCACTGGAAGTTGACCGAAGAGATGATGAATGACCCTCAGAAGAAGGTAAAATCTTAAATTAATTATTTTATTATTAAATTACTGTTTAATTAATTTTTTATCTTGAATCGTAACAGGTTCAGGCGGAGATTAATAAGAAGAATCGGCAGAAACAGAAGAAGCCGAACAAGTCCGGTTCTCGGAACCAAACCCAGACCCGCCACGAGATTATCGAGGTATAATTTATTAAAGTAAAAATAAAAATTATTAGTTATTTAATTTAATTTTTTAGTAATTATAATTTTTTATGTATATTTTATAGGGTAAGCTGAAGATTAACACGAAGGAGCCCCTAAGCTTTATCGACGAGCAGACCCAAGAGGAGGTCCCACTTCCACCGATGGGCGGATACTTCGAGTACTTGGGCTATGACGGGGCGAAGGGCAAATGGGTTGATGATAGATGGGAGCAGGCTAGTGTAAGTATTTTATTTTACTTTTTATTGTTTAAAATTAAGTATTTAACTTTAAATTTATTTCTTTGTTAGTTTTATTAATTATTTAATTGAAATTTTATTACAGGGAGTTTATCAGGATAAGCTTAGGGAGCGGGTTATCGAGACGGGGTCCCAATCGGCTGATGATGTTCCAGTGGAGGACCAGATAGGAGCGTTAAAGGAGACGGTTCAGGAGGTGATGAAACCGGCTAAGAGTAGACACTGGATCCCGTCAATCGGAGCTGTCTTCAAGAAAAAGAAGGACCCGAAGCCGCCTGTTTCGGACTAGACCGCGAAGAAGAACGCGAGAAAGATCCAGCGGATATTCGACGGGATGAACGAGCTCCGCGCAATCCAAGGATTACCTCCTATGCCGGATGACGATGCTCCACCGAGCTCCTCCTCTAGGTCCGATGATTTTTTCACGAAGATGCTCAAAGGCCTCAACGAATCTCGAGAAAAAAATGGTCTCCCTCCGGTTTCCGATGAAGATGAAGATGAAGATGAAGAGAGTGAAGCTAGTGATCGAGGATAAGATCTTTCGGGCCCGTGATTGATTAATATTTTCCTATGTTTATTTACGACTTTGATTTTATTTACGTTTATATTCATGACTTTAATTTAAGTTTTTATGTAATATTTTGACTTTTAACTCCGGGAGTTTGACTTTATTCCCGGGGTTTGACTTTATTGCCCGGGTTTTGACTACCCGGGTTTATTTATATTTTATGAAAATAATTCCAGTTTTCACGTTATATTCATGATTTCTATTACATTATTTTTTTTTAAAACGAAAAACCAAATTAAATAAAAATTAAAATTAAAAAAAATAAAAAAATAAAAAAAAAATTTAAAAAAAAAATTAATAAGAATACCGACGACATTCATCACATGAATGTCGTCGGTAAAGTTTTTAAAAAAAAATTAAGAAAAAAGTATAACGACGACATTCATGTGATGAATGTCGTCGGTAAAAATTTAAAAAAAAATAAAATACTAATGTATACCGACGACATTCATGTGAAGAATGTCGTCGGTAAACTATTTAGAATTAAAAAAAAATTATTTACTAGGATACCGACAACACACGTCGTCGGTAACCAAAGGCATATTACCGGCGACCGAACAAAAAGTCGTCGGTAAGAGATAGTTTACCGACAAAATGTTTTTCGTCGGTAAAATATGATGTTTATCGACGAGAAGCCAAATGCGCTGTCGGTAAGTTTGATTTTACCGACAAACTTCTAGGGACGACAGGATACCGACGAGTGGTCGTCGGTAAACAGTTTTACCGACGAAATTCTACTGTTTACCGACGACAGCTGTCGTCGGTAAATCCTCGACCTGCTGTAGTGACCTATATATGATAATGTAACTTCTTCTGCAATAATAACCTCCTTTGTTATGCGTTTTTTATACACATCATCATGAGTTTCCTGTATAATCACAGTACATTAAGTCAAGAAAAGTCAAAAATGTTAATGACGATGCATCATTGTATTTCGTGAAAGATAACTTACAAAACACTTTGATTCTGATGGACTTTTAGTTTCATTCGCATTATTAGTCTCTTAAAAACATATTAAAAAAGATCCATAAGACTATTATATAATTATTGAAGGGGCAGAAAGAAAAATGATCACAATAGATTTTAGAGTGACCATATGAAAACCTTTTCATAAAACACAGTGTGCTTGAAAGGAGATGTAATACAGAAACAAGGGATTAATAAAGATTACTAATATTAGCAATAAACGGAATTGAATGGAAATAACATGATTTAGAGTTGATGCAACTCGTAACTATCAAATCATCTCTTGTTGAACGAATTGATAAAGAGTCGAGGATGCTAGATACTTGATCCAATATAATCTGGAAACAAAAACGAGGGAGTAATAGTCATATTCATAATCTTAAATAATCAATTTAGTATATCCTATATAGATTTACGGTACTTACTTCTTTTCTTGCGACACTGTGCCAGTTGTTGATGAAAAGAAATAATAAATTTCGATATACAAGTATAGGATAAAAGTTAAATAACGAAATTCAAACAATATATACCCTTATTTAGAATTCACTAAAATCCAATAATATCAATTTTGATTTAAAATGATGTGCGTGTGCTAGACATTGCATGTAAAATAAGAAAAATAATAACTATAGAGCTCTAAACATGAATAGTCACTCTATTGACAATGTTTGAAGTAAGAATATAAATACCAGCTGGATCAAGGGAGTATAATAGGTATGATTGCAGGAGAATGATGTCCAGTGTCTCAATGATTGATAAAAATATATGAATGTAATGTCTATCCTCTCCATCAACAATCGAGTTGTGGAGCTCCATCTCGATTTGATTGGTGCGGCCCCTGAAATCACGGTTCCAATTCGTATTCACAGATCCCTACCCTAGTGCAATTTGCTTATGTTCCAATTAAAATACGAACTTAAACGATATGGTATGGAAAAAAATTTCAATGTCTGAGAGTTGTATTTTAAAAATAAAAGGTTTGTAAGAAGGGCGGACTGAATGGAGATTTATATACAAAATCACTCATTACACTCTAGTGTGACTAAAATTATTAATTGAATAATTATGTCTCTTTAATAAAAAGGAGACTGCTACGATCAATGAATATATCCATGCCTTTCATATACAATTGTTTTAATTTAGATAAATAAGTCACTAATCTCAAATCAGTATAAAATTCTGTACATTAAAGAATTAAATAAAACAGATAGGAAAATTCGTGCTCCACTAATTATTATTAAAATATAAAATTCGATGTCTTAAAATGAGTTGGTAACTTGTTATTCATACTCCCATATATTCATTTAAATTGACACATATTTAAGTAAACTCAATTTTTCCTGCGATTAAGACAAAGTAGTCCAAATTATGGTACCATTAATTGTAACATTGGTCCCTATGTTGTGCAAAATAGCAGTGTGAGTGTAAAGTTTCTTTGATAGCGTTTTATAAATTTTAAAGATATAGATATAGTTAAGAAATGCTAAGTCATTTGATATATTTTACTCAAATTGGATTCATTGGTCCAGCAGTTTACAGTGTGACATAGTTACTGTCCAAAAAACAGTTTTGTGATTAGCAATTACTCTCTTACTCGCCTCCTTCATAAACCACTTGTCTAGTGTGTAATAATTTGAATGATATCTTTATCCCCGACTTCTGCAATATTTTATTGCATATCCTTACCATCTCATCGACTTTAACAAGTAAACTTGATATAATGAATATTTTGAGGGGTATTGTGTCTTTCGAGTGATCAACAAAAACCTTCACTACAGTCCTATTAAAAGGATCTGCAAATTCCTCTAACAATATGCTACAACCCACTTTGATCTCCTCTTTCTCTTCAGAGAAGTCTGAAGCTCCTCATCTTCCTTGGCTAATTTTCCTCTTTTCTCGAGCATCTCATATAGACAAACCTTCTTAACATCAGTAGGAACATTCTTGCAACTGTCCATATCTTCGCGAATGCCAGTTAAATGGTTTCTAAGGTGATAAAAGCCACTGCTCATAACCTTGTCACAGTAGTGGCATCTAACTTTTCCTTTCTTTCCATCAACGAGAGTCGCATGTTCACTTATAAGATCTTTCGAAGCCATTCTTAAAAAGAATATTTACTCTAATCTGAGTGTAGAAGAAAACAATAACCAATAAGCACTATTGCAGAAAAAAAAAGTTACCCACTCACTCATAAATTATCCATTCTTAACAAAAAAAATTAAATATTATTCTATTGAAGATATCCCTAAATAGAACCCAACAAAGTACAAGGTATTTCGCTATTATCAAAATTTCTAAAAGCAATAATCTAAGACAAACCCATTAATTTATTGTACTAAAAGAATAAGCTTTCTTAAATTGCAATGCATCAATTTATTCAATAATTATATTACCTGTAGTAAGATAGGAATATTCTTTGTGTTGAAATGTCATGACGAACGATCTTTTCCTATAAAACAAATATTCTTTTACGAACAACACGCATATTCTTACAAAAATAAAAATAAATAAAATATTTATAATTATAACATGACTAGTTTCTAAGTAGACTAAAATCTATATGGAATAAAGATAAACGATAAATATGGAAAAAGTAAAGATGTGGTTTAGACAGTGGTTTCTATACTCTTTATTCTAAAAAATTCTTAGAAACAATATTTGGGTACTTTAAACATTCTCTTTGTACCACAGGATATCAATCCTCCCAAATAAACAACAAAGGTAATTTGCAAAACCAAAACATAGATGAACTTTGATTTAGTGTTTATATATTTGTCTTGGATAATTTTTCTCAGATTAAAATATCTAAGTTGTAATAATGGAAACTATACTCACAGATACTCAGAAAAATTATATATTAATTTTTAGGATATGACTTAATTAATTAATAAAGATTTCACAAACCAAGTTCTTGCTCCATTTACTAGAACTGACCTTTGGCAAACAAGGTTCCCAACATATTTATTTCCATGATGATGTAATATACAATTAATAATTAACTTTGATACTAGAGAATGATACCTTGTGACATTGCATGAGCAATATGAACAATGCTTCCATTAATATCAGGCAAAGTATGGTATGAAATAAATTGAAATTCTTCATAACACAGCAAAGACACTGTACAAATGATAAAAATTGATATGATAAATTGTTGTACTACAAATTTTTATATTACAAGATATTCAATTTCCAGATTGATTGTCTTAACTAATTAAAATGATAAAATAAGAAAAATATCGAGTAAAACAATGTTAATATGGGCCCACAAACTCATAGGTCGTTTCTAACTATGCTATTTTCAAAACATCAAATGTTTATAATGTAAAGGCAGGACATAGTGAATTATCATAAATTATTTAATTTAGAGGTTCACCCAATATAATTATTTACCCCAATCTATTATGGGGATGACCATATTTTTCTACCTGTAGATAAATAATGTATATTTACGGACATAATATTGCAGGATTTGCGGATAGATACTATCACTAGAGTGCGATAAAACATAGATTTACATCTAATATATCAAAAAAAATTAATAGTAAAGGAATTTGGTTGAAATTTAATCAGATTGTATTTACAGAAATTAATTACCTTAATTTGGATACTCATGAATCCTCCATCTTTTTCTGAGGTTTTAGAATTGATGATGGTGGAAAATGATCTCAATTTTGATGGATATTATGGATATAAAGAAGAGCGGCTGGGTCAGGATGAGAGGGGGAGTGTGAAGAGATGGGTTGTCTACTTAATTTATTTGATTAAAAAAATTAGGGTTATTAGAAATTTATTTAATGACATTTTCTATTTAAGAAACATTTGAGTATAGGGTTCATGTTTTATAAAAAAATAGTGGTTTGATTCAATCAGTCAAAGTTATTTTGTTTATTCAAGTAAAAGATTTATTTGTTTTTCTCTTATCCCCTTTTTCTTTCTATTTTGATCCATAATTTTTTTATATATTTATATTGTTTCATCTAGAAATTTGCAATTCATTGAAATTAAATCAACATATATGGTATACAAATGTTGCATAATTTTTCATTATTTCAAAATTCGAGTAGGTTTGTTTTTCCACAAGACGTCCAAAGAGTAATATAATTCGACAGGGCTTTCGAAGTCCACGATTAAAGAGATCTAGTCTTCCAAGAAGAAGAATCACCAGCAACATAAGGGTCTCCATAATCTCATCCAAGACACCTATATATGATAATGTAACTTCTTCTGCAATAATAACCTCTTTGTTATGCGTTTTTGATACACATCATCATGAGTTTCCTGTATAATCACAATACATTAAGTCAAGAAAAGTCGAAAATGTTAATGACTATTCATCATTGTATTTCGTGAAAGATAACTTATAAAACACTTTGATTCTGATGGACTTTTAGTTTCATTCGCATTATTAGTCTCTTAAAAACATATCAAAAAAGATCTATAAGACTATTATATAATTATTGAGGGGGCAGAAAGAAAAATGATCACAATAGATTTTAGAGTGACCGTATGAAAACCTTTTCATAAAACACAATGTGCTTGAAAGGAGATGTAATACAGAAACAAGGGATTAATAAAGATTACTAATATTAGCAATAAACGGACTTGAATGGAAATAACATGATTTAGAGTTGATGCAACTCGTAACTATCAAATCATCTCTTGTTGAACGAATTGATAAAGAGCCGAGGATGCTAGATACTTGATCCAATATAATCTGGAAACAAAAACGAGGGAATAATAGTCATATTCATAATCTTAAATAATCAATTTAGTATATCCTATATAGATTTACGGTTCTTACTTCTTTTCTTGCGACACTGTGCCAGTTGTTGATGAAAAGAAATAATAAATTTCGATATACAAGTATAGGATAAAAGTTAAATAATGAAATTCAAACAATATATACCCTTATTTAGAATTCACTCAAATCCAATAATATCAATTTGGATTTAAAATGATGTGCGTGTGCTAGACATTGCATGTAAAATAAGAAAAATAATAACTATAGAGCTCAAAACATGAATAGTCACTCTATTGACAATGTTTGAAGTAAGAATATAAATACCAGCTGGATCAAGGGAGTATAATAGGTATGATTGCAGGAGAATGATGTCCAGTGTCTCAATGATTGATAAAAATATATGAATGTAATGTCTATCCTCTCCATCAACAATCGAGTTGTGGAGCTCCATCTCGATTTGATTGGTGCGGCCCCTGAAATCACGGTTCCAATTCGTATACACAGATCCCTACCCTCAGTGCAATTTGTTTATGTTCCAATTAAAATACGAACTTAAACGATATGGTATGGAAAAAAATTTCAATGTCTGAGAATTGTATTTTATAAATAAAAGGTTTGTAAGAAGGGCGGACTGAATGGAGATTTATATACAAAATCGCTCATTACACTCTAGTGTGACTAAAATTATTAATTGAATAATTTTGTCTCTTTAATAAAAAGGAGACTGCTACGATCAATGAATATATCCATGCTTTTCATATACATTTGTTTTAATTTATATAAATAAGTCACTAATCTCAGATCAGTATAAAATTTTGTACATTAAAGAATTAAATGAAACAGATAGGAAATTTCATGCTCCACTAATTATTATTAAAATATAAAATTCCATGTCTTAAAATGAGTTGGTAACTTGTTATTCATACTCCCATAAATTCATTTAAATTGACACATACTTAAGTAAACTCAATTTTTCCCGTGATTAAGACAAAGTAGTCCAAATTATGGTACCATTAATTGTAACATTGGTCCCTATGTTGTGCAAAATAGCAGTGTGAGTGTAAAGTTTCTTGGATATCGTTTTATAAATTTTGAAGATATAGATATAGTTAAAAAATGCTAAGTCATTTGATATATTTTACTCAAATTGGATTCATTGGTCCAATTTACAGTGTGACATAGTTACTGTCCAAAAAACAGTTTTGTGATTTTCAATTACTCTCTTACTCGCCTCCTTCATAAACCACTTGTCTAGTGTGTAATAATTTGAATGATATCTTTATCCCCGACTTCTTCAATAACTTTATTGCATATCCTTACCATCTCATCGACTTTAACAAGTGAACTTGATATAATGAATATTTTGAGGGGTATTGTGTCTTCCGAGTGATCAACAAAAACCTTCACTACAGTCCTATTAAAAGGATCTGCAAATTCCTCTAACAATATGCTACAACGCACTTTGATCTCTTCCTCCAAATGCTTAGTCCCTTAATTGACCCTTCAGTAAGCACTCTCTTTCTCTTCAGAGAAGTCTGAAGCTCCTCATCTTCCTTGGCTAATTTTGCTCTTTTCTCGAGTATGTCATAAAGACAAACCTTCTTAACATCAGTAGGAACATTCTTGCAAATGTCCATATCTTCGCGAATGCCAGTTAAATGGTTTCTAAGGAGATAAAAGCCACTGCTCGTAACCTTGTCACAATAGTGGCATCTAACTTTTCCTTTCTTTCCATCAACGAGAGTCGCATGTTCACTTATAAGATCTTTCGAAGCCATTCTTAAAAAGAATATTTACTCTAATCTGAGTGTAGAAGAAAACAATAACCAATAAGCACTATTGCAGAAAAAAAAGTTACCCACTCACTCATAAATTATCCATTCTTAACAAAAAAATTTAAATATTATTCTATTGAAGATATCCCTAAATAGAACCCAACAAAGTACAAGGTATTTCGCTATTATCAAAATTTCTAAAAGCAATAATCTAAGACAAACCCATTAATTTATTGTACTAAAAGAATAAGCTTTCTTAAATTGCAATGCATTAATTTATTCAATTATTATATTACCTGTAGTAAGATAGGAATATTCTTTGTGTTGAAATGTCATGACGAACGATCTTTTCCTATAAAACGAATATTCTTTTATGAACAACAGGCATATTCTTACAAAAATAAAAATAAATAAAATATTTATAATTATAACATGACTAGTTTCTAAGTAGACTAAAATCTATATGGAATAAAGATAAACGATAAATATGGAAAAAGTAAAGATGTGGTTTAGACAGTGGTTTCTATACTCTTTATTCTAAAAATTTCTTAGAAACAATATTTGGGTACTTTAAACATTCTCTTTGTACCACAGGATATCAATCCTCCCAAATAAACAACAAAGGTAATTTGCAAAACCAAAACATAGATGAACTTTGATTTAGTGTTTATATATTTGTCTTGGATAATTTTTCTCAGATTAAAATATCTAAGTTGTAATAATGGAAACTATACTCACAGAGACTCAGAAAAATTATATATTAATTTTTAGGATATGACTTAATTAATTAATAAAGATTTCACAAACCAAGTTCTTGCTCCATTTACTAGAACTGGACCTTTGGCAAACAAGGTTCCCAACATATTTATTTCCATGATGATGTAATATACATTTAATAATTAACTTTGATACTAGAGAATGATACCTTGTGACATTGCATGAGCAATATGAACAATGCTTCCATTAATATCAGGCAAAGTATGGTATGAAATAAATTGAAATTCTTCATAACATAGCAAAGACACTGTACAAATGATAAAAATTGATATGATAAATTGTTGTACTACAAATTTTTATATTACAAGATATTCAATTTCCAGATTGATTGTCTTAACTAATTAAAATGATAAAATAAGAACAATATCGAGTAAAACAATGTTAATATGGGCCCACAAACTCATAGGTCGTTTCTAACTATGCTATTTTCAAAGCATCAAATGTTTATAATGTAAAGGTAGGACATAGTGAATTATCATAAATTATTTAATTTAGAGGTTCACCCAATATAATTATTTACCCCAATCTATTATGGGGATGACCATATTTTTCTACCTGTAGATAAATAATGTATATTTACGGACATAATATTGCAGGATTTGCGGATAGATACTATCACTAGAGTGCGATAAAACATAGATTTACATCTAATATATCAAAAAAAATTAATAGTAAAGGAATTTGGTTGAAATTTAATCAGATTGTATTTACAGAAATTAATTACCTTAATTTGGATACTCATGAATCCTCCATCTTTTTCTGAGGTTTTAGAATTGATGATGGTGGAAAATGATCTCAATTTTGATGGATATTATGGATATAAAGAAGAGCGGCTGGGTCAGGATGAGAGGGGGAGTGTGAAGAGATGGGTTGTCTACTTAATTTATTTGATTAAAAAAATTAGGGTTATTAGAAATTTATTTAATGACATTTTCTATTTAAGAAACATTTGAGTATAGGGTTCATGTTTTATAAAAAAATAGTGGTTTGACTCAATCAGTCAAAGTTATATTGTTTATTCAAGTAAAAGATTTATTTGTTTTTCTCTTATCCCCTTTTTCTTACTATTTTGATCCATAATTTTTTTATATATTTATATTGTTTCATCTAGAAATTTGCAATTCATTGAAATTAAATCAACATATATGGTATACAGATGTTGCATAATTTTTCATTATTTCAAAATTCGAGTAGGTTTGTTTTTCCACAGGACGTCCAAAGAGTAATATAATTCGACAGGGCTTTCGAAGTCCACGATTAAAGAGATCTAGTCTTCCAAGAAGAAGAATCACCAGCAACATAAGGGTCTCCTTAATCTCATCCAAGACACCTATATATGATAATGTAACTTCTTCTACAATAATAACCTCATTTGTTATGCGTTTTTGATACACATCATCATGAGTTTCATTTATAATCACAATACATTAAGTCAAGAAAAGTCTAAAATGTTAATGACTATTCATCATTGTATTTCGTGAAAGATAACTTATAAAACACTTTGATTCTGATGGACTTTTAGTTTCATTCGCATTATTAGTCTCTTAAAACCATATCAAAAAAGATCTATAAGACTATTATATAATTATTGAGGGGGCAGAAAGAAAAATGATCACAATAGATTTTAGAATGACCGTATGAAAACCTTTTCATAAAACACAATGTGCTTGAAAGGAGATGTAATACAGAAACAAGGGATTAATAAAGATTACTAATATTAGCAATAAACGGACTTGAATTGAAATAACATGATTTAGAGTTGATGCAACTCGTAACTATCAAATCATCTCTTGTTGAACGAATTGATAAAGAGCCGAGGATGCTAGATACTTGATCCAATATAATCTGGAAACAAAAACGAGGGAATAATAGTCATATTCATAATCTTAAATAATAAATTTAGTATATCCTATATAGATTTACGGTTCTTACTTCTTTTCTTGCGACACTGTGCCAGTTGTTGATGAAAAGAAATAATAAATTTCGATATACAAGTATAGGATAAAAGTTAAATAATGAAATTCAAACAATATATACCCTTATTTAGAATTCACTCAAATCCAATAATATCAATTTGGATTTAAAATGATGTGCGTGTGCTAGACATTGCATGCAAAATAAGAAAAATAATAACTATAGAGCTCAAAACATGAATAGCCACTCTATTGACAATGTTTGAAGTAAGAATATAAATACCAGCTGGATCAAGGGAGTATAATAGGTATGATTGCAGGAGAATGATGTCCAGTGTCTCAATGATTGATAAAAATATATGAATGTAATGTCTATCCTCTCCATCAACAATCGAGTTGTGGAGCTCCATCTCGATTTGATTGGTGCGGCCCCTGAAATCACGGTTCCAATTCGTATACACAGATCCCTACCCTCAGTGCAATTTGCTTATGTTCCAATTAAAATACGAACTTAAACGATATGGTATGGAAAAAAATTTCAATGTCTGAGAGTTGTATTTTATAAATAAAAGGTTTGTAAGAAGGGCGGACTGAATGGAGATTTATATACAAAATCGCTCATTACACTCTAGTGTGACTAAAATTATTAATTGAATAATTTTGTCTCTTTAATAAAAAGGAGACTGCTACGATCAATGAATATATCCATGCTTTTCATATACAATTGTTTTAATTTATATAAATAAGTCACTAATCTCAGATCAGTATAAAATTTTGTACATTAAAGAATTAAATGAAACAGACAGGAACTTTCATGCTCCACTAATTATTATTAAAATATAAAATTCCATGTCTTAAAATGAGTTGGTAACTTGTTATTCATACTCCCATAAATTCATTTAAATTGACACATATTTAAGTAAACTCAATTTTTCCCGTGATTAAGACAAACTAGTCCAAATTATGGTACCATTAATTGTAACATTGGTCCCTATGTTGTGCAAAATAGCAGTGTGAGTGTAAAGTTTCTTGGATATCGTTTTATAAATTTTGAAGATATAGATATAGTTAAAAAATGCTAAGTCATTTGATATATTTTACTCAAATTGGATTCATTGGTCCAATTTACAGTGTGACATAGTTACTGTCCAAAAAACAGTTTTGTGATTTTCAATTACTCTCTTACTCGCCTCCTTCATAAACCACTTGTCTAGTGTGTAATAATTTGAATGATATCTTTATCCCCGACTTCTTCAATAACTTTATTGCATATCCTTACCATCTCATCGACTTTAACAAGTGAACTTGATATAATGAATATTTTGAGGGGTATTGTGTCTTCCGAGTGATCAACAAAAACCTTCACTACAGTCCTATTAAAAGGATCTGCAAATTCCTCTAACAATATGCTACAACGCACTTTGATCTCTTCCTCCAAATGCTTAGTCCCTTAATTGACCCTTCAGTAAGCACTCTCTTTCTCTTCAGAGAAGTCTGAAGCTCCTCATCTTCCTTGGCTAATTTTGCTCTTTTCTCGAGTATGTCATACAGACAAACCTTCTTAACATCAGTAGGAACATTCTTGCAAATGTCCATATCTTCGCGAATGCCAGTTAAATGGTTTCTAAGGAGATAAAAGCCACTGCTCATAACCTTGTCACAATAGTGGCATCTAACTTTTCCTTTCTTTCCATCAACGAGAGTCGCATGTTCACTTATAAGATCTTTCGAAGCCATTCTTAAAAAGAATATTTACTCTAATCTGAGTGTAGAAGAAAACAATAACCAATAAGCACTATTGCAGAAAAAAAAGTTACCCACTCACTCATAAATTATCCATTCTTAACAAAAAAATTTAAATATTATTCTGTTGAAGATATCCCTAAATAGAACCCAACAAAGTACAAGGTATTTCGCTATTATCAAAATTTGTAAAAGCAATAATCTAAGACAAACCCATTAATTTATTGTACTAAAAGAATAAGCTTTCTTAAATTGCAATGCATCAATTTATTCAATAATTATATTACCTGTAGTAAGATAGGAATATTCTTTGTGTTGAAATGTCATGACGAACGATCTTTTCCTATAAAAAAAATATTCTTTTATGAACAACAGGCATATTCTTACAAAAATAAAAATAAATAAAATATTTATAATTATAACATGACTAGTTTCTAAGTAGACTAAAATCTATATGGAATAAAGATAAACGATAAATATGGAAAAAGTAAAGATGTGGTTTAGACAGTGGTTTCTATACTCTTTATTCTAAAAATTTCTTAGAAACAATATTTGGGTACTTTAAACATTCTCTTTGTACCACAGGATATCAATCCTCCCAAATAAACAACAAAGGTAATTTGCAAAACCAAAACATAGATGAACTTTGATTTAGTGTTTATATATTTGTCTTGGATAATTTTTCTCAGATTAAAATATCTAAGTTGTAATAATGGAAACTATACTCACAGAGACTCAGAAAAATTATATATTAATTTTTAGGATATGACTTAATTAATTAATAAAGATTTCACAAACCAAGTTCTTGCTCCATTTACTAGAACTGGACCTTTGGCAAACAAGGTTCCCAACATATTTATTTCCATGATGATGTAATATACAATTAATAATTAACTTTGATACTAGAGAATGATACCTTGTGACATTGCATGAGCAATATGAACAATGCTTCCATTAATATCAGGCAAAGTATGGTATGAAATAAATTGAAATTCTTCATAACACAGCAAAGACACTGTACAACTGATAAAAATTGATATGATAAATTGTTGTACTACAAATTTTTATATTACAAGATATTCAATTTCCAGATTGATTGTCTTAACTAATTAAAATGATAAAATAAGAACAATATCGAGTAAAACAATGTTAATATGGGCCCACAAACTCATAGGTCGTTTCTAACTATGCTATTTTCAAAACATCAAATGTTTATAATGTAAAGGTAGGACATAGTGAATTATCATAAATTATTTAATTTAGAGGTTCACCCAATATAATTATTTACCCCAATCTATTATGGGGATGACCATATTTTTCTACCTGTAGATAAATAATGTATATTTACGGACATAATATTGCAGGATTTGCGGATAGATACTATCACTAGAGTGCGATAAAACATAGATTTACATCTAATATATCAAAAAAAATTAATAGTAAAGGAATTTGGTTGAAATTTAATCAGATTGTATTTACAGAAATTAATTACCTTAATTTGGATACTCATGAATCCTCCATCTTTTTCTGAGGTTTTAGAATTGATGATGGTGGAAAATGATCTCAATTTTGATGGATATTATGGATATAAAGAAGAGCGGCTGGGTCAGGATGAGAGGGGGAGTGTGAAGAGATGGGTTGTCTACTTAATTTATTTGATTAAAAAAATTAGGGTTATTAGAAATTTATTTAATGACATTTTCTATTTAAGAAACATTTGAGTATAGGGTTCATGTTTTATAAAAAAATAGTGGTTTGACTCAATCAGTCAAAGTTATATAGTTTATTCAAGTAAAAGATTTATTTGTTTTTCTCTTATCCCCTTTTTCTTACTATTTTGATCCATAATCTTTTTATATATTTATATTGTTTCATCTAGAAATTTGCAATTCATTGAAATTAAATCAACATATATGGTATACAGATGTTGCATAATTTTTCATTATTTCAAAATTCGAGTAGGTTTGTTTTTCCACAGGACGTCCAAAGAGTAATATAATTCGACAGGGCTTTCGAAGTCCACGATTAAAGAGATCTAGTCTTCCAAGAAGAAGAATCACCAGCAACATAAGGGTCTCCTTAATCTCATCCAAGACACCTATATATGATAATGTAACTTCTTCTGCAATAATAACCTCCTTTGTTATGCGTTTTTGATACACATCATCATGAGTTTCATGTATAATCACAATACATTAAGTCAAGAAAAGTCTAAAATGTTAATGACTATTCATCATTGTATTTCGTGAAAGATAACTTATAAAACACTTTGATTCTGATGGACTTTTAGTTTCATTCGCATTATTAGTCTCTTAAAAACATATCAAAAAAGATCTATAAGACTATTATATAATTATTGAGGGGGCAGAAAGAAAAATGATCACAATAGATTTTAGAGTGACCGTATGAAAACCTTTTCATAAAACACAATGTGCTTGAAAGGAGATGTAATACAGAAACAAGGGATTAATAAAGATTACTAATATTAGCAATAAACGGACTTGAATGGAAATAACATGATTTAGAGTTGATGCAACTCGTAACTATCAAATCATCTCTTGTTGAACGAATTGATAAAGAGCCGAGGATGCTAGATACTTGATCCAATATAATCTGGAAACAAAAACGAGGGAATAATAGTCATATTCATAATCTTAAATAATCAATTTAGTATATCCTATATAGATTTACGGTTCTTACTTCTTTTCTTGCGACACTGTGCCAGTTGTTGATGAAAAGAAATAATAAATTTCGATATACAAGTATAGGATAAAAGTTAAATAATGAAATTCAAACAATATATACCCTTATTTAGAATTCACTCAAATCCAATAATATCAATTTGGATTTAAAATGATGTGCGTGTGCTAGACATTGCATGTAAAATAAGAAAAATAATAACTATAGAGCTCAAAACATGAATAGTCACTCTATTGACAATGTTTGAAGTAAGAATATAAATACCAGCTGGATCAAGGGAGTATAATAGGTATGATTGCAGGAGAATGATGTCCAGTGTCTCAATGATTGATAAAAATATATGAATGTAATGTCTATCCTCTCCATCAACAATCGAGTTGTGGAGCTCCATCTCGATTTGATTGGTGCGGCCCCTGAAATCACGGTTCCAATTCGTATACACAGATCCCTACCCTCAGTGCAATTTGTTTATGTTCCAATTAAAATACGAACTTAAACGATATGGTATGGAAAAAAATTTCAATGTCTGAGAATTGTATTTTATAAATAAAAGGTTTGTAAGAAGGGCGGACTGAATGGAGATTTATATACAAAATCGCTCATTACACTCTAGTGTGACTAAAATTATTAATTGAATAATTTTGTCTCTTTAATAAAAAGGAGACTGCTACGATCAATGAATATATCCATGCTTTTCATATACAATTGTTTTAATTTATATAAATAAGTCACTAATCTCAGATCAGTATAAAATTTTGTACATTAAAGAATTAAATGAAACAGATAGGAAATTTCATGCTCCACTAATTATTATTAAAATATAAAATTCCATGTCTTAAAATGAGTTGGTAACTTGTTATTCATACTCCCATAAATTCATTTAAATTGACACATACTTAAGTAAACTCAATTTTTCCCGTGATTAAGACAAAGTAGTCCAAATTATGGTACCATTAATTGTAACATTGGTCCCTATGTTGTGCAAAATAGCAGTGTGAGTGTAAAGTTTCTTGGATATCGTTTTATAAATTTTGAAGATATAGATATAGTTAAAAAATGCTAAGTCATTTGATATATTTTACTCAAATTGGATTCATTGGTCCAATTTACAGTGTGACATAGTTACTGTCCAAAAAACAGTTTTGTGATTCTCAATTACTCTCTTACTCGCCTCCTTCATAAACCACTTGTCTAGTGTGTAATAATTTGAATGATATCTTTATCCCCGACTTCTTCAATAACTTTATTGCATATCCTTACCATCTCATCGACTTTAACAAGTGAACTTGATATAATGAATATTTTGAGGGGTATTGTGTCTTCCGAGTGATCAACAAAAACCTTCACTACAGTCCTATTAAAAGGATTTGCAAATTCCTCTAACAATATGCTACAACGCACTTTGATCTCTTCCTCCAAATGCTTAGTCCCTTAATTGACCCTTCAGTAAGCACTCTCTTTCTCTTCAGAGAAGTCTGAAGCTCCTCATCTTCCTTGGCTAATTTTGCTCTTTTCTCGAGTATGCATACAGACAAACCTTCTTAACATCAGTAGGAACATTCTTGCAAATGTCCATATCTTCGCGAATGCCAGTTAAATGGTTTCTAAGGAGATAAAAGCCACTGCTCGTAACCTTGTCACAATAGTGGCATCTAACTTTTCCTTTCTTTCCATCAACGAGAGTCGCATGTTCACTTATAAGATCTTTCGAAGCCATTCTTAAAAAGAATATTTACTCTAATCTGAGTGTAGAAGAAAACAATAACCAATAAGCACTATTGCAGAAAAAAAGTTACCCACTCACTCATAAATTATCCATTCTGAACAAAAAAATTTAAATATTATTCTATTGAAGATATCCCTAAATAGAACCCAACAAAGTACAAGGTTTTTCGCTATTATCAAAATTTCTAAAAGCAATAATCTAAGACAAACCCATTAATTTATTGTACTAAAAGAATAAGCTTTCTTAAATTGCAATGCATCAATTTATTCAATAATTATATTACCTGTAGTAAGATAGGAATATTCTTTGTGTTGAAATGTCATGACGAACGATCTTTTCCTATAAAACAAATATTCTTTTATGAACAACAGGCATATTCTTACAAAAATAAAAATAAATAAAATATTTATAATTATAACATGACTAGTTTCTAAGTAGACTAAAATCTATATGGAATAAAGATAAACGATAAATATGGAAAAAGTAAAGATGTGGTTTAGACAGTGGTTTCTATACTCTTTATTCTAAAAAATTCTTAGAAACAATATTTGGGTACTTTAAACATTCTCTTTGTACCACAGGATATCAATCCTCCCAAATAAACAACAAAGGTAATTTGCAAAACCAAAACATAGATGAACTTTTATTTAGTGTTTATATATTTGTCTTGGATAATTTTTCTCAGATTAAAATATCTAAGTTGTAATAATGGAAACTATACTCACAGAGACTCAGAAAAATTATATATTAATTTTTAGGATATGACTTAATTAATTAATAAAGATTTCACAAACCAAGTTCTTGCTCCATTTACTAGAACTGGACCTTTGGCAAACAAGGTTCCCAACATATTTATTTCCATGATGATGTAATATACAATTAATAATTAACTTTGATACTAGAGAATGATACCTTGTGACATTGCATGAGCAATATGAACAATGCTTCCATTAATATCAAGCAAAGTATGGTATGAAATAAATTGAAATTCTTCACAACACATCAAAGACACTGTACAAATGATAAAAATTGATATGATAAATTGTTGTACTACAAATTTTTATATTACAAGATATTCAATTTCCAGATTGATTGTCTTAACTAATTAAAATGATAAAATAAGAACAATATCGAGTAAAACAATGTTAATATGGGCCCACAAACTCATAGGTCGTTTCTAACTATGCTATTTTCAAAGCATCAAATGTTTATAATGTAAAGGTAGGACATAGTGAATTATCATAAATTATTTAATTTAGAGGTTCACCCAATATAATTATTTACCCCAATCTATTATGGGGATGACCATATTTTTCTACCTGTAGATAAATAATGTATATTTACGGACATAATATTGCAGGATTTGCGGATAGATACTATCACTAGAGTGCGATAAAACATAGATTTACATCTAATATATCAAAAAAAATTAATAGTAAAGGAATTTGGTTGAAATTTAATCAGATTGTATTTACAGAAATTAATTACCTTAATTTGGATACTCATGAATCCTCCATCTTTTTCTGAGGTTTTAGAATTGATGATGGTGGAAAATGATCTCAATTTTGATGGATATTATGGATATAAAGAAGAGCGGCTGGGTCAGGATGAGAGGGGGAGTGTGAAGAGATGGGTTGTCTACTTAATTTATTTGATTAAAAAAATTAGGGTTATTAGAAATTTATTTAATGACATTTTCTATTTAAGAAACATTTGAGTATAGGGTTCATGTTTTATAAAAAAATAGTGGTTTGACTCAATCAGTCAAAGTTATATTGTTTATTCAAGTAAAAGATTTATTTGTTTTTCTCTTATCCCCTTTTTCTTACTATTTTGATCCATAATTTTTTTATATATTTATATTGTTTCATCTAGAAATTTGCAATTCATTGAAATTAAATCAACATATATGGTATACAGATGTTGCATAATTTTTCATTATTTCAAAATTCGAGTAGGTTTGTTTTTCCACAGGACGTCCAAAGAGTAATATAATTCGACAGGGCTTTCGAAGTCCACGATTAAAGAGATCTAGTCTTCCAAGAAGAAGAATCACCAGCAACATAAGGGTCTCCTTAATCTCATCCAAGACACCTATATATGATAATGTAACTTCTTCTACAATAATAACCTCCTTTGTTATGCGTTTTTGATACACATCATCATGAGTTTCATGTATAATCACAATACATTAAGTCAAGAAAAGTCTAAAATGTTAATGACTATTCATCATTGTATTTCGTGAAAGATAACTTATAAAACATTTTGATTCTGATGGACTTTTAGTTTCATTCGCATTATTAGTCTCTTAAAACCATATCAAAAAAGATCTATAAGACTATTATATAATTATTGAGGGGGCAGAAAGAAAAATGATCACAATAGATTTTAGAATGACCGTATGAAAACCTTTTCATAAAACACAATGTGCTTGAAAGGAGATGTAATACAGAAACAAGGGATTAATAAAGATTACTAATATTAGCAATAAACGGACTTGAATTGAAATAACATGATTTAGAGTTGATGCAACTCGTAACTATCAAATCATCTCTTGTTGAACGAATTGATAAAGAGCCGAGGATGCTAGATACTTGATCCAATATAATCTGGAAACAAAAACGAGGGAATAATAGTCATATTCATAATCTTAAATAATAAATTTAGTATATCCTATATAGATTTACGGTTCTTACTTCTTTTCTTGCGACACTGTGCCAGTTGTTGATGAAAAGAAATAATAAATTTCGATATACAAGTATAGGATAAAAGTTAAATAATGAAATTCAAACAATATATACCCTTATTTAGAATTCACTCAAATCCAATAATATCAATTTGGATTTAAAATGATGTGCGTGTGCTAGACATTGCATGCAAAATAAGAAAAATAATAACTATAGAGCTCAAAACATGAATAGTCACTCTATTGACAATGTTTGAAGTAAGAATATAAATACCAGCTGGATCAAGGGAGTATAATAGGTATGATTGCAGGAGAATGATGTCCAGTGTCTCAATGATTGATAAAAATATATGAATGTAATGTCTATCCTCTCCATCAACAATCGAGTTGTGGAGCTCCATCTCGATTTGATTGGTGCGGCCCCTGAAATCACGGTTCCAATTCGTATACACAGATCCCTACCCTCAGTGCAATTTGCTTATGTTCCAATTAAAATACGAACTTAAACGATATGGTATGGAAAAAAATTTCAATGTCTGAGAGTTGTATTTTATAAATAAAAGGTTTGTAAGAAGGGCGGACTGAATGGAGATTTATATACAAAATCGCTCATTACACTCTAGTGTGACTAAAATTATTAATTGAATAATTTTGTCTCTTTAATAAAAAGGAGACTGCTACGATCAATGAATATATCCATGCTTTTCATATACAATTGTTTTAATTTATATAAATAAGTCACTAATCTCAGATCAGTATAAAATTTTGTACATTAAAGAATTAAATGAAACAGACAGGAACTTTCATGCTCCACTAATTATTATTAAAATATAAAATTCCATGTCTTAAAATGAGTTGGTAACTTGTTATTCATACTCCCATAAATTCATTTAAATTGACACATATTTAAGTAAACTCAATTTTTCCCGTGATTAAGACAAACTAGTCCAAATTATGGTACCATTAATTGTAACATTGGTCCCTATGTTGTGCAAAATAGCAGTGTGAGTGTAAAGTTTCTTGGATATCGTTTTATAAATTTTGAAGATATAGATATAGTTAAAAAATGCTAAGTCATTTGATATATTTTACTCAAATTGGATTCATTGGTCCAATTTACAGTGTGACATAGTTACTGTCCAAAAAACAGTTTTGTGATTTTCAATTACTCTCTTACTCGCCTCCTTCATAAACCACTTGTCTAGTGTGTAATAATTTGAATGATATCTTTATCCCCGACTTCTTCAATAACTTTATTGCATATCCTTACCATCTCATCGACTTTAACAAGTGAACTTGATATAATGAATATTTTGAGGGGTATTGTGTCTTCCGAGTGATCAACAAAAACCTTCACTACAGTCCTATTAAAAGGATCTGCAAATTCCTCTAACAATATGCTACAACGCACTTTGATCTCTTCCTCCAAATGCTTAGTCCCTTAATTGACCCTTCAGTAAGCACTCTCTTTCTCTTCAGAGAAGTCTGAAGCTCCTCATCTTCCTTGGCTAATTTTGCTCTTTTCTCGAGTATGTCATACAGACAAACCTTCTTAACATCAGTAGGAACATTCTTGCAAATGTCCATATCTTCGCGAATGCCAGTTAAATGGTTTCTAAGGAGATAAAAGCCACTGCTCATAACCTTGTCACAATAGTGGCATCTAACTTTTCCTTTCTTTCCATCAACGAGAGTCGCATGTTCACTTATAAGATCTTTCGAAGCCATTCTTAAAAAGAATATTTACTCTAATCTGAGTGTAGAAGAAAACAATAACCAATAAGCACTATTGCAGAAAAAAAAGTTACCCACTCACTCATAAATTATCCATTCTTAACAAAAAAATTTAAATATTATTCTATTGAAGATATCCCTAAATAGAACCCAACAAAGTACAAGGTATTTCGCTATTATCAAAATTTCTAAAAGCAATAATCTAAGACAAACCCATTAATTTATTGTACTAAAAGAATAAGCTTTCTTAAATTGCAATGCATTAATTTATTCAATAATTATATTACCTGTAGTAAGATAGGAATATTCTTTGTGTTGAAATGTCATGACGAACGATCTTTTCCTATAAAACGAATATTCTTTTATGAACAACAGGCATATTCTTACAAAAATAAAAATAAATAAAATATTTATAATTATAACATGACTAGTTTCTAAGTAGACTAAAATCTATATGGAATAAAGATAAACGATAAATATGGAAAAAGTAAAGATGTGGTTTAGACAGTGGTTTCTATACTCTTTATTCTAAAAATTTCTTAGAAACAATATTTGGGTACTTTAAACATTCTCTTTGTACCACAGGATATCAATCCTCCCAAATAAACAACAAAGGTAATTTGCAGAACCAAAACATAGATGAACTTTGATTTAGTGTTTATATATTTGTCTTGGATAATTTTTCTCAGATTAAAATATCTAAGTTGTAATAATGGAAACTATACTCACAGAGACTCAGAAAAATTATATATTAATTTTTAGGATATGTCTTAATTAATTAATAAAGATTTCACAAACCAAGTTCTTGCTCCATTTACTAGAACTGGACCTTTGGCAAACAAGGTTCCCAACATATTTATTTCCATGATGATGTAATATACAATTAATAATTAACTTTGATACTAGAGAATGATACCTTGTGACATTGCATGAGCAATATGAACAATGCTTCCATTAATATCAGGCAAAGTATGGTATGAAATAAATTGAAATTCTTCATAACACAGCAAAGACACTGTACAAATGATAAAAATTGATATGATAAATTGTTGTACTACAAATTTTTATATTACAAGATATTCAATTTCCAGATTGATTGTCTTAACTAATTAAAATGATAAAATAAGAACAATATCGAGTAAAACAATGTTAATATGGGCCCACAAACTCATATGTCGTTTCTAACTATGCTATTTTCAAAACATCAAATGTTTATAATGTGAAGGTAGGACATAGTGAATTATCATAAATTATTTAATTTAGAGGTTCACCCAATATAATTATTTACCCCAATCTATTATGGGGATGACCATATTTTTCTACCTGTAGATAAATAATGTATATTTACGGACATAATATTGCAGGATTTGCGGATAGATACTATCACTAGAGTGCGATAAAACATAGATTTACATCTAATATATCAAAAAAAATTAATAGTAAAGGAATTTGGTTGAAATTTAATCAGATTGTATTTACAGAAATTAATTACCTTAATTTGGATACTCATGAATACTCCATCTTTTTCTGAGGTTTTAGAATTGATGATGGTGGAAAATGATCTCAATTTTGATGGATATTATGGATATAAAGAAGAGCGGCTGGGTCAGGATGAGAGGGGGAGTGTGAAGAGATGGGTTGTCTACTTAATTTATTTGATTAAAAAAATTAGGGTTATTAGAAATTTATTTAATGACATTTTCTATTTAAGAAACATTTGAGTATAGGGTTCATGTTTTATAAAAAAATAGTGGTTTGACTCAATCAGTCAAAGTTATATAGTTTATTCAAGTAAAAGATTTATTTGTTTTTCTCTTATCCCCTTTTTCTTACTATTTTGATCCATAATCTTTTTATATATTTATATTGTTTCATCTAGAAATTTGCAATTCATTGAAATTAAATCAACATATATGGTATACAGATGTTGCATAATTTTTCATTATTTCAAAATTCGAGTAGGTTTGTTTTTCCACAGGACGTCCAAAGAGTAATATAATTCGACAGGGCTTTCGAAGTCCACGATTAAAGAGATCTAGTCTTCCAAGAAGAAGAATCACCAGCAACATAAGGGTCTCCTTAATCTCATCCAAGACACCTATATATGATAATGTAACTTCTTCTGCAATAATAACCTCCTTTGTTATGCGTTTTTGATACACATCATCATGAGTTTCATGTATAATCACAATACATTAAGTCAAGAAAAGTCTAAAATGTTAATGACTATTCATCATTGTATTTCGTGAAAGATAACTTATAAAACACTTTGATTCTGATGGACTTTTAGTTTCATTCGCATTATTAGTCTCTTAAAAACATATCAAAAAAGATCTATAAGACTATTATATAATTATTGAGGGGGCAGAAAGAAAAATGATCACAATAGATTTTAGAGTGACCGTATGAAAACCTTTTCATAAAACACAATGTGCTTGAAAGGAGATGTAATACAGAAACAAGGGATTAATAAAGATTACTAATATTAGCAATAAACGGACTTGAATGGAAATAACATGATTTAGAGTTGATGCAACTCGTAACTATCAAATCATCTCTTGTTGAACGAATTGATAAAGAGCCGAGGATGCTAGATACTTGATCCAATATAATCTGGAAACAAAAACGAGGGAATAATAGTCATATTCATAATCTTAAATAATCAATTTAGTATATCCTATATAGATTTACGGTACTTACTTCTTTTCTTGCGACACTGTGCCAGTTGTTGATGAAAAGAAATAATAAATTTCGATATACAAGTATAGGATAAAAGTTAAATAATGAAATTCAAACAATATATACCCTTATTTAAAATTCACTCAATCCAATAATATCAATTTGGATTTAAAATGATGTGCGTGTGCTAGACATTGCATGTAAAATAAGAAAAATAATAACTATAGAGCTCAAAACATGAATAGTCACTCTATTGACAATGTTTGAAGTAAGAATATAAATACCAGCTGGATCAAGGGAGTATAATAGGTATGATTGCAGGAGAATGATGTCCAGTGTCTCAATGATTGATAAAAATATATGAATGTAATGTCTATCCTCTCCATCAACAATCGAGTTGTGGAGCTCCATCTCGATTTGATGGGTGCGGCCCCTGAAATCACGGTTCCAATTCGTATTCACAGATCCCTACCCTCAGTGCAATTTGCTTATGTTCCAATTAAAATACGAACTTAAACGATATGGTATGGAAAAAAAATTTCAATGTCTGAGAGTTGTATTTTATAAATAAAAGGTTTGTAAGAAGGGCGGACTGAATGGAGATTTATATACAAAATCGCTCATTACACTCTAGTGTGACTAAAATTATTAATTGAATAATTTTGTCTCTTTAATAAAAAGGAGACTGCTACGATCAATGAATATATCCATGCTTTTCATATACAATTGTTTTAATTTATATAAATAAGTCACTAATCTCAGATCAGTATAAAATTTTGTACATTAAAGAATTAAATGAAACAGATAGGAAATTTCATGCTCCACTAATTATTATTAAAATATAAAATTCCATGTCTTAAAATGAGTTGGTAACTTGTTATTCATACTCCCATAAATTCATTTAAATTGACACATACTTAAGTAAACTCAATTTTTCCCGTGATTAAGACAAAGTAGTCCAAATTATGGTACCATTAATTGTAACATTGGTCCCTATGTTGTGCAAAATAGCAGTGTGAGTGTAAAGTTTCTTGGATATCGTTTTATAAATTTTGAAGATATAGATATAGTTAAAAAATGCTAAGTCATTTGATATATTTTACTCAAATTGGATTCATTGGTCCAATTTACAGTGTGACATAGTTACTGTCCAATAAACAGTTTTATGATTTTCAATTACTCTCTTACTCGCCTCCTTCATAAACCACTTGTCTAGTGTGTAATAATTTGAATGATATCTTTATCCCCGACTTCTTCAATAACTTTATTGCATATCCTTACCATCTCATCGACTTTAACAAGTGAACTTGATATAATGAATATTTTGAGGGGTATTGTGTCTTCCGAGTGATCAACAAAAACCTTCACTACAGTCCTATTAAAAGGATCTGCAAATTCCTCTAACAATATGCTACGACGCACTTTGATCTCTTCCTCCAAATGCTTAGTCCCTTAATTGACCCTTCAGTAAGCACTCTCTTTCTCTTCAGAGATGTCTGAAGCTCCTCATCTTCCTTGGCTAATTTTGCTCTTTTCTCGAGTATGTCATACAGACAAACCTTCTTAACATCAGTAGGAACATTCTTGCAAATGTCCATATCTTCGCGAATGCCAGTTAAATGGTTTCTAAGGAGATAAAAGCCACTGCTCATAACCTTGTCACAATAGTGGCATCTAACTTTTCCTTTCTTTCCATCAACGAGAGTCGCATGTTCACTTATAAGATCTTTCGAAGCCATTCTTAAAAAGAATATTTACTCTAATCTGAGTGTAGAAGAAAACAATAACCAATAAGCACTATTGCAGAAAAAAAAGTTACCCACTCACTCATAAATTATCCATTCTTAACAAAAAAATTTAAATATTATTCTATTGAAGATATCCCTAAATAGAACCCAACAAAGTACAAGGTATTTCGCTATTATCAAAATTTCTAAAAGCAATAATCTAAGACAAACCCATTAATTTATTGTACTAAAAGAATAAGCTTTCTTAAATTGCAATGCATTAATTTATTCAATTATTATATTACCTGTAGTAAGATAGGAATATTCTTTGTGTTGAAATGTCATGACGAACGATCTTTTCCTATAAAACGAATATTCTTTTATGAACAACAGGCATATTCTTACAAAAATAAAAATAAATAAAATATTTATAATTATAACATGACTAGTTTCTAAGTAGACTAAAATCTATATGGAATAAAGATAAACGATAAATATGGAAAAAGTAAAGATGTGGTTTAGACAGTGGTTTCTATACTCTTTATTCTAAAAATTTCTTAGAAACAATATTTGGGTACTTTAAACATTCTCTTTGTACCACAGGATATCAATCCTCCCAAATAAACAACAAAGGTAATTTGCAAAACCAAAACATAGATGAACTTTGATTTAGTGTTTATATATTTGTCTTGGATAATTTTTCTCAGATTAAAATATCTAAGTTGTAATAATGGAAACTATACTCACAGAGACTCAGAAAAATTATATATTAATTTTTAGGATATGACTTAATTAATTAATAAATATTTCACAAACCAAGTTCTTGCTCCATTTACTAGAACTGGACCTTTGGCAAACAAGGTTCCCAACATATTTATTTCCATGATGATGTAATATACATTTAATAATTAACTTTGATACTAGAGAATGATACCTTGTGACATTGCATGAGCAATATGAACAATGCTTCCATTAATATCAGGCAAAGTATGGTATGAAATAAATTGAAATTCTTCATAACATAGCAAAGACACTGTACAAATGATAAAAATTGATATGATAAATTGTTGTACTACAAATTTTTATATTACAAGATATTCAATTTCCAGATTGATTGTCTTAACTAATTAAAATGATAAAATAAGAACAATATCGAGTAAAACAATGTTAATATGGGCCCACAAACTCATAGGTCGTTTCTATCTATGCTATTTTCAAATCATCAAATGTTTATAATGTAAAGGTAGGACATAGTGAATTATCATAAATTATTTAATTTAGAGGTTCACCCAATATAATTATTTACCCCAATCTATTATGGGGATGACCATATTTTTCTACCTGTAGATAAATAATGTATATTTACGGACATAATATTGCAGGATTTGCGGATAGATACTATCACTAGAGTGCGATAAAACATAGATTTACATCTAATATATCAAAAAAAATTAATAGTAAAGGAATTTGGTTGAAATTTAATCAGATTGTATTTACAGAAATTAATTACCTTAATTTGGATACTCATGAATCCTCCATCTTATTCTGAGGTTTTAGAATTTATGATGGTGGAAAATGATCTCAATTTTGATGGATATTATGGATATAAAGAAGAGCGGCTGGGTCAGGATGAGAGGGGGAGTGTGAAGAGATGGGTTGTCTACTTAATTTATTTGATTAAAAAAATTAGGGTTATTAGAAATTTATTTAATGACATTTTCTATTTAAGAAACATTTGAGTATAGGGTTCATGTTTTATAAAAAAATAGTGGTTTGACTCAATCAGTCAAAGTTATATTGTTTATTCAAGTAAAAGATTTATTTGTTTTTCTCTTATCCCCTTTTTCTTACTATTTTGATCCATAATTTTTTTATATATTTATATTGTTTCATCTAGAAATTTGCAATTCATTGAAATTAAATCAACATATATGGTATACAGATGTTGCATAATTTTTCATTATTTCAAAATTCGAGTAGGTTTGTTTTTCCACAGGACGTCCAAAGAGTAATATAATTCGACAGGGCTTTCGAAGTCCACGATTAAAGAGATCTAGTCTTCCAAGAAGAAGAATCACCAGCAACATAAGGGTCTCCTTAATCTCATCCAAGACACCTATATATGATAATGTAACTTCTTCTGCAATAATAACCTCCTTTGTTATGCGTTTTTGATACACATCATCATGAGTTTCATGTATAATCACAATACATTAAGTCAAGAAAAGTCTAAAATGTTAATGACTATTCATCATTGTATTTCGTGAAAGATAACTTATAAAACACTTTGATTCTGATGGACTTTTAGTTTCATTCGCATTATTAGTCTCTTAAAAACATATCAAAAAAGATCTATAAGACTATTATATAATTATTGAGGGGGCAGAAAGAAAAATGATCACAATAGATTTTAGAGTGACCGTATGAAAACCTTTTCATAAAACACAATGTGCTTGAAAGGAGATGTAATACAGAAATAAGGGATTAATAAAGATTACTAATATTAGCAATAAACGGACTTGAATGGAAATAACATGATTTAGAGTTGATGCAACTCGTAACTATCAAATCATCTCTTGTTGAACGAATTGATAAAGAGCCGAGGATGCTAGATACTTGATCCAATATAATCTGGAAACAAAAACGAGGGAATAATAGTCATATTCATAATCTTAAATAATCAATTTAGTATATCCTATATAGATTTACGGTACTTACTTCTTTTCTTGCGACACTGTGCCAGTTGTTGATGAAAAGAAATAATAAATTTCGATATACAAGTATAGGATAAAAGTTAAATAATGAAATTCAAACAATATATACCCTTATTTAAAATTCACTCAATCCAATAATATCAATTTGGATTTAAAATGATGTGCGTGTGCTAGACATTGCATGTAAAATAAGAAAAATAATAACTATAGAGCTCAAAACATGAATAGTCACTCTATTGACAATGTTTGAAGTAAGAATATAAATACCAGCTGGATCAAGGGAGTATAATAGGTATGATTGCAGGAGAATGATGTCCAGTGTCTCAATGATTGATAAAAATATATGAATGTAATGTCTATCCTCTCCATCAACAATCGAGTTGTGGAGCTCCATCTCGATTTGATGGGTGCGGCCCCTGAAATCACGGTTCCAATTCGTATTCACAGATCCCTACCCTCAGTGCAATTTGCTTATGTTCCAATTAAAATACGAACTTAAACGATATGGTATGGAAAAAAAATTTCAATGTCTGAGAGTTGTATTTTATAAATAAAAGGTTTGTAAGAAGGGCGGACTGAATGGAGATTTATATACAAAATCGCTCATTACACTCTAGTGTGACTAAAATTATTAATTGAATAATTATGTCTCTTTAATAAAAAGGAGACTGCTACGATCAATGAATATATCCATGCCTTTCATATACAATTGTTTTAATTTATATAAATAAGTCACTAATCTCAGATCAGTATAAAATTTTGTACATTAAAGAATTAAATGAAACAGATAGGAAATTTCATGCTCCACTAATTATTATTAAAATATAAAATTCCATGTCTTAAAATGAGTTGGTAACTTGTTATTCATACTCCCATAAATTCATTTAAATTGACACATATTTAAGTAAACTCAATTTTTCCCGTGATTAAGACAAAGTAGTCCAAATTATGGTACCATTAATTGTAACATTGGTCCCTATGTTGTGCAAAATAGCAGTGTGAGTGTAAAGTTTCTTGGATATCGTTTTATAAATTTTGAAGATATAGATATAGTTAAAAAATTCTAAGTCATTTGATATATTTTACTCAAATTGGATTCATTGGTCCAGTTTTTACAGTGTGGCATAGTTACTGTCCAAAAAACAGTTTTGTGATTAGCAATTACTCTCTTACTCGCCTCCTTCATAAACCACTTGTCTAGTGTGTAATAATTTGAACGATATCTTTATCCCCGACTTCTTCAATAAATTTATTACATATCCTTACCATCTCATCGATTTTAACAAGTGAACTTGATATAATGAATATTTTGAGGGGTATTGTGTCTTCCGAGTGATCAACAAAAACCTTCACTACAGTCCTATTAAAAGGATCTACAAATTCCTCTAACAATATGCTACAACCTACTTTGATCTCTTCCTCCAAATGCTTAGTCCCTTAATTGACCCTTCAGTAAGCACTCTCTTTCTCTTCACAGAAGTCTGAAGCTCCTCATCTTCCTTGGCTAATTTTCCTCTTTTCTCGAGGAATAATCTAAGACAAACCCATTAATTTATTGTACTAAAAGAATAAGCTTTCTTAAATTGCAATGCATCAATTTATTCAATAATTATATTACCTGTAGTAAGATAGGAATATTCTTTGTGTTGAAATGTCATGACGAACGATCTTTTCCTATAAAACAAATATTCTTTTATGAACAACAGGCATATTCTTACAAAAATAAAAATAAATAAAATATTTATAATTATAACATGACTAGTTTCTAAGTAGACTAAAATCTATATGGAATAAAGATAAACGATAAATATGGAAAAAGTAAAGTTGTGGTTTAGACAGTGGTTTCTATACTCTTTATTCTAAAAATTTCTTAGAAACAATATTTGGGTACTTTAAACATTCTCTTTGTACCACATGATATCAATCCTCCCAAATAAACAACAAAGGTAATTTGCAAAACCAAAACATAGATGAACTTTGATTTAGTGTTTATATATTTGTCTTGGATAATTTTTCTCAGATTAAAATATCTAAGTTGTAATAATGGAAACTATACTCACAGGGACTCAGAAAAATTATATATTAATTTTTAGGATATGACTTAATTAATTAATAAAGATTTCACAAACCAAGTTCTTGCTCCATTTACTAGAACTGGACCTTTGGCAAACAAGGTTCCCAACATATTTATTTCCGTGATGATGTAATATACAATGAATAATTAACTTTGATACTAGAGAATGATACCTTGTGACATTGCATGAGCAATATGAACAATGCTTCCATTAATATCAGGCAAAGTATGGTATGAAATAAATTTAAATTCTTCATAACACAGCAAAGACACTGTACAAATAATAAAAATTGATATGATAAATTGTTGTACTACAAATTTTTATATTGCAGATTGACTGTCTTAACTAATTAAAATGATAAAATAAAAACAATATCAAGTAAAACAATGTTAATATGGGCCCACAAACTCATAGGTCCTTTCTAACTATGCTATTATCAAAGCATCAAATGTTTATAATGTAAAGGTAGGACATAGTGAATTATCATAAATTACTTAATTTAGAGGTTCACCCAATATAATTATTTACCCCAATCTATTATGTGGATGACCATATTTTTCTACCTGTAGATAAATAATGTATATTTAGAGGATTTGCGGATAGATACTATCACTAGAGTGCGATAAAACATAGATTTACATCTAATATATCAGAAAAATTTAATAGTAAAGGGATTTGGTTGAAATTTAATCAGATTGTATTTACGAAAATTAATTACCTTAATTTGGATACTCATGAATCCTCCATCTTTTTCTGAGGTTTTAGAGTTGATGATGGTGGAAAATGATCTCAATTTTGATGGATATTATGGATATAAAGAAGAGCGGCTGGGTGGGTCAGGATGAGATGGGGAGTGTGAAGAGATGGGTTGTCTACTTAATTTATTTGATTAAAAAATTAGGGTTATTAGAAATTTATTTAATGACATTTTCTATTTAAGAATCATTTGAGTATAGGGTTCACGTTTTATAAAAAAATAGTGGTTTGACTCAATCAGTCAAAGTTATATTGTTTATTCAAGTAAAAGATTTATTTGTTTTTCTCTTATCCCCTTTTTCTTTCTATTTTGATCCATAAATTTTTTATATATTTATATTGTTTCATCTAAAATTTGCAATTCATTGGAGTTAAATCAACATATATGGTATACGGATGTTGCATAATTTTTCATTATTTCAAAATTCCAGTAGGTTTGTTTTTCCACAGGACGTCCAAAGAGTAATATAATTCGACAAGGCTTTCGAAGTCCACGATTAAAGAGCTCTAGTCTTCGAAGAAGAAGAATCACCAATAACATAAGGGTCTACTTAATATCATCCAAGACACCTATATATGATAATGTAACTTCTTCTGCAATAATAACCTCCTTTGTTATGCGTTTTTGATACACATCATCATGAATTTCCTGTATAATCACAATACATTAAGTCAAGAAAAGTAAAAAATGTTAATGACGATTCATCATTGTATTTCGTGAAAGATAACTTATAAAACACTTTGATTCTGATGGACTTTTAGTTTCATTCGCATTATTAGTCTCTTAAAAACATATCAAAAAAGATCTATAAGACTATTATATAATTATTGAGGGGGCAGAAAGAAAAATGATCACAATAGATTTTAGAGTGACCGTATGAAAACCTTTTCATAAAACACAATGTGCTTGAAAGGAGATGTAATACAGAAACAAGGGATTAATAAAGATTACTAATATTAGCAATAAATGGACTTGAATGGAAATAACTTGATTTAGAGTTGATGTAACTCGTAACTATCAAATCATCTCTTGTTGAACGAATTGATAAAGAGCCGAGGATGCTAGATACTTGATCCAATATAATCTGGAAACAAAAACGAGGGAATAATAGTCATATTCATAATCTTAAATAATCAATTTTAGTATATCCTATATAGATTTACGGTACTTACTTCTTTTCTTGCGACACTGTGCCAGTTGTTGATGAAAAGAAATAATAAATTTCGATATACAAGTATAGGATAAAAGTTAAATAATGAAATTCAAACAATATATACCCTTATTTAGAATTCACTCAAATCCAATAATATCAATTTGGATTTAAAATGATGTGCGTGTGCTAGACATTGCATGTAAAATAAGAAAAATAATAACTATAGAGCTCAAAACATGAATAGTCACTCTATTGACAATGTTTGAAGTAAGAATATAAATACCAGCTGGATCAAGGGAGTATAATAGGTATGATTGCAGGAGAATGATGTCCAGTGTCTCAATGATTGATAAAAATATATGAATGTAATGTCTATCCTCTCCATCAACAATCGAGTTGTGGAGCTCCATCTCGATTTGATTGGTGCGGCCCCTGAAATCACGGTTCCAATTCGTATTCACATATCCCTACCCTCAGCTCAATTTGCTTATGTTCCAATTAAAATACGAACATAAACAATATGGTACGGAAAAAAATTTCAATGTCTGAGAGTTGTATTTTATAAATAAAAGGTTTGTAAGAAGGGCGGACTGAATGGAGATTTATATACAAAATCGCTCATTACACTCTAGTGTGACTAAAATTATTAATTGAATAATTATGTCTTTTTAATAAAAAGTAGACTGCTACGATTAATGAATATATCCATGCCTTTCATATACAATTGTTTTAATTTAGATAAATAAGTCACTAATCTCAGATCAGTATAAAATTTTGTACATTAAAGAATTAAATGAAACAGATAGGAAATTTCATGCTCCACTAATTATTATTAAAATATGAAATTCCATGTCTTAAAATAAGTTGGTAACTTGTTATTCATACTCCCATAAATTCATTTAAATTTACACATATTTAAGTAAACTCAATTTTTCCCGCGATTAAGCCAAAGTAGTCCAAATTATGGTACAATTAATTGTACCATTGGTCCCTATGTTGTGCAAAATAGCAGTGTGGGTGTAAAGTTTTTTGGATATCGTTTTATAAATTTTGAAGATATAGATATAGTTAAGAAATGCTAAGTCATTTGATATATTTTACTCAAATTGGATTCATTGGTCCAGTTTACAGTGTGACATAGTTACTGTCCAAAAAACAGTTTTGTGATTAGCAATTACTCTCTTACCCGCCTCCTTCATAAACCACTTGTCTAGTGTGTAATAATTTGAATGATATCTTTATCCCCGACTTCTTCAATAACTTTATTGCATATCCTTACCATCTCATCGACTTTAACAAGTGAACTTGATATAATGAATATTTTGAGGGGTATTTGTGTCTTTCGAGTGATCAACAAAAACCTTCACTACATTCCTATTAAAAGAATCTGGAAATTCCACTAAGAATATGCTACAACCCACTTTGATCTCTTCCTCCAAATTCTTAGTCCCTTAATTGACCCTTCAGTAAGAACTCTCTTTCTCTTCAGAGAAGTCTGAAGCTCCTCATCTTCCTTGGCTAATTTTCCTCTTTTCTCGAGTATCTCATACAGACAAAACTTCTTAACATCAGTAGGAACATTCTTGCAACTGTCCATATCTTTGCGAATGCCAGTTAAATGGTATCTAAGGTGATAAAAGCCACTGCTCATAACCTTGTCATAGTAGTGGCATCTAACTTTTCCTTTCTTTCTATCAACGAGAGTCGCATGTTCACTTATAAGATCTTTCGAAGCCATTCTTAAAAAGAATATTTACTCTAATCTGAGTGTAGAAGAAAACAATAACCAATAAGCACTATTGCAGAAAAAAAAGTTACCCACTCACTCATAAATTATCCATTCTTAACAAAAAAATTTAAATATTATTCTATTGAAGATATCCCTAAATAGAACCCAACAAAGTACAAGGTATTTCGCTATTATCCAAATTTCTAAAAGAAATAATCTAAGACAAACCCATTAATTTATTGTACTAAAAGAATAAGCTTTCTTAAATTGCAATGCATCAATTTATTCAATAATTATATTACCTGTAGTAAGATATGAATATTTTTTGTGTTGAAATGTCATGACGAACGATCTTTTCCTATAAAACAAATATTCTTTTGTGAACAACAGGCATATTCTTACAAAAATAAAAATAAATAAAATATTTATAATTATAACATGACTAGTTTCTAAATGGACTAAAATCTATATGGAATAAAGATAAGCGATAAATATGGAAAAAGTAAAGATGTGGTTTAGACCGTGGTTTCTATACTCTTTATTCTAAAAATTTCTTAGAAACAATATTTGGGTTCTTTAAACATTCTCTTTGTACCACAGGATATCAATCCTCCCAAATAAACAACAAAGGTAATTTGCACAACCAAAACATAGATGATCTTTGATTTAGTGTTTATATATTTGTCTTGGATAATTTTTCTCAGATTAAAATATCTAAGTTGTAATAATGAAAACTATACTCACAGAGACTTAGAAAAATTATATATTAATTTTTAGGATATGACTTAATTAATTAATAAAGATTTCACAAACCAAGTTCTTGCTCCATTTACTAGAATTGAACCTTTTGCAAACAAGGTTCCCAACATATTTATTTCCATGATGATGTAATATACAATGAATAATTAACTTTGATACTAGAGAATGATACCTTGTGACATTGCATGAGCAATATGAACAATGCTTCCATTAATATCAGGCCAAGTATGGTAGGAAAGAAATTGAAATTCTTCATAACACAGCAAAGACACTGTACAAATAATAAAAATTGATATGATAAATTGTTGTACTACAAATTTTTATATTGCAAGATATTTAATTTCCAGATAGATTGTCTTAACTAAATAAAAATGATAAAATAAAAACAATATCGAGTAAAACAATGTTAATATGGGCCCACAAATTCATAGGTCCTTTCTAACTATGCTATTTTCAAAGCATCAAATGTTTATAATGTAAAGGTAGGACATAGTGAATTATCATAAATTACTTAATTTAGAGGTTCACCCAATATAATTATTTACCCCAATCTATTATGGGGATGACCATATTTCTCTACCTGTAGATAAATAATGTATATTTACGGACATAATATTGCAGGATTTGCGAATAGATACTATCACTAGAGTGCGATAAAATATAGATTTACATCTAATAATTCAAAAAAAATTAATAGTAAAGGGATTTGGTTGAAATTTAATCAGATTGTATTTACAGAAATTAATTACCTTAATTTGGATACTCATGAATCCTCCATCTTTTTCTGAGGTTTTAGAGTTGATGATGGTGGAAAATGATCTCAATTTTGATGGATATTATGGATATAAAGAAGAGCAGCTGGGTCAGGATGAGAGGGGGAGTGTGAAGAGATGGGTTGTCTACTTAATTTATTTGATTAAAAAAATTAGGGTTATTAGAAATTTATTTAATGACATTTTCTATTTAAGAAACATTTGAGTATAGGGTTCATGTTTTATAAAAAAATAGTGGTTTGACTCAATCAGTCAAAGTTATATTGTTTATTCAAGTAAAAGATTTATTTGTTTTTCTCTTATCCCCTTTTTCTTTCTATTTTGATCTATAAATTTTTTATATATTTATATTGTTTCATCTAGAAATTTGCAATTCATTGAAATTAAATCAACATATATGGTATACAGATGTTGCATAATTTTTCATTATTTCAAAATTCGAGTAGGTTTGTTTTTCCACAAGACGTCCAAAGAGTAATATAATTAGACAAGGCTTTCGAAGTCCACGATTAAAGAGATCTAGTCTTCCAAGAAGAAGAATCACCAGCAACATAAGGGTCTCCTTAATCTCATCCAAGACACCTATATATGATAATGTAACTTCTTCTGCAATAATAACCTCCTTTGTTATGCGTTTTTGATACACATCATCATGAGTTTCCTGTATAATCACAATACATTAAGTCAAGAAAAGTCAAAAATGTTAATGACGATTCATCATTGTATTTCGTGAAAGATAACTTATAAAACACTTTGATTCTGATGGACTTTTAGTTTCATTCGCATTATTAGTCTCTTAAAAACATATCAAAAAAGATCTATAAGACTATTATATAATTATTGAGGGGGCAGAAAGAAAAATGATCACAATAGATTTTAGAGTGACCGTATGAAAACCTTTTCATAAAACACAATGTGCTTGAAAGGAGATGTAATACAGAAACAAGGGATTAATAAAGATTACTAATATTAGCAATAAACGGACTTGAATGGAAATAACTTGATTTAGAGTTGATGCAACTCGTAACTATCAAATCATCTCTTGTTGAACGAATTGATAAAGAGCCGAGGATGCTAGATACTTGATCCAATATAATCTGGAAACAAAAACGAGGGAATAATAGTCATATTCATATTCTTAAATAATCAATTTAGTATATCCTATATAGATTTACGGTACTTACTTCTTTTCTTGCGACACTGTGCCAGTTGTTGATGAAAAGAAATAATAAATTTCGATATACAAGTATAGGATAAAAGTTAAATAATGAAATTCAAACAATATATACCCTTATTTAGAATTCACTCAAATCCAATAATATCAATTTGGATTTAAAATGATGTGCGTGTGCTAGACATTGCATGTAAAATAAGAAAAATAATAACTATAGAGCTCAAAACATGAATAGTCACTCTATTGACAATGTTTGAAGTAAGAATATAAATACCAGCTGGATCAAGGGAGTATAATAGGTATGATTGCAGGAGAATGATGTCCAGTGTCTCAATGATTGATAAAAATATATGAATGTAATGTCTATCCTCTCCATGAACAATCGAGTTGTGGAGCTCCATCTCGATTTGATTGGTGCGGCCCCTGAAATCATGGTTCCAATTCGTATTCACATATCCCTACCCTAAGTGCAATTTGCTTATGTACCAATTAAAATACGAACTTAAACGATATGGTATGGAAAAAAAATTTAATGTCTGAGAGTTATATTTTATAAATAAAAGGTTTGTAAGAAGGGCGGACTGAATGGAGATTTATATACAAAATCGCTCATTACACTCTAGTGTGACTAAAATTATTAATTGAATAATTATGTCTCTTTAATAAAAAGGAGACTGCTACGATCAATGAATATATCCATGCCTTTCATATACAATTGTTTTAATTTAGATAAATAAGTCACTAATCTCAGATCAGTATAAAATTTTGTACATTAAAGAATTAAATGAAACAGATAGGAAATTTCATGCTCCACTAATTATTGTTAAAATATAAAATTCCATGTCTTAAAATGAGTTGGTAACTTGTTATTCATACTCCCATAAATTCATTTAAATTGACACATATTTAAGTAAACTCAATTTTTCCCGTGATTAAGACAAAGTAGTCCAAATTATGGTACCATTAATTGTAACATTGGTCCCTATGTTGTGCAAAATAGCAGTGTGAGTGTAAAGTTTCTTGGATATCGTTATATAAATTTTGAAGATATAGATATAGTTAAGAAATGCTAAGTCATTTGATATATTTTACTCAAATTGGAATCATTGGTCCAGTTTACAGTGTGACATAGTTACTGTCCAAAAAACAGTTTTGTGATTAGCAATTACTCTCTTACTCGCCTCCTTCATAAACCACTTGTCTAGTGTGTAATAATTTGAATTATATCTTTATCCCCGACTTCTTCAATAACTTTATTGCATATCCTTACCATCTCATCGACTTTAACAAGTGAACTTGATATAATGAATATTTTGAGGGGTATTGTGTCTTTCGAGTGATCAACAAAAACCTTCACTACAATCCTATTAAAAGGATCTGCAAATTCCTCTAACAATATGCTACAACCCACTTTGATCTCTTCCTTCAAATTCTTAGTCCCTTAATTGGCCCTTCAGTAAGAACTCTCTTTCTCTTCAGAGAAGTCTGAAGCTCCTCATCTTCCTTGGCTAATTTTCCTCTTTTCTCGAGTATTTCATACAGACAAACCTTCTTAACATCAGTAGGAACATTCTTGCAACTGTCCATATCTTCGCGAATGCTACTTAAATGGTTTCTAAGGTGATAAAAGCCACTGCTCATAACCTTGTCACAGTAGTGGCATCTAACTTTTCCTTTCTTTCCATCAACGAGAGTCGCATGTTCACTTATAAGATCTTTCGAAGCCATTCTTAAAAAGAATATTTACTCTAATCTGAGTGTAGAAGAAAACAATAACCAATAAGCACTATTGCAGAAAAAAAAGTTACCCACTCACTCATAAATTATCCATTCTTAACAAAAAAATTTAAATATTATTCTATTGAAGATATCCCTAAATAGAACCCAACAAAGTACAAGGTATTTCGCTATTATCCAAATTCTAAAAGAAATAATCTAAGACAAACCCATTAATTTATTGTACTAAAAGAATAAGCTTTCTTAAATTGCAATGCATCAATTTATTCAATAATTATATTACCTGTAGTAAAAATGTCATGACGAACGATCTTTTCCTATAAAACAAATATTCTTTTGTGAACAACAGGCATATTCTTACAAAAATAAAAATAAATAAAATATTTATAATTATAACATGACTAGTTTCTAAATGGACTAAAATCTATATGGAATAAAGATAAACGAGAAATATGGAAAAAGTAAAGATGTGGGTTAGACAGTGGTTTCTATACTCTTAATTCTAAAAATTTCTTAGAAACAATATTTGGGTTCTTTAAACATTCTCTTTGTACCACAGGATATCAGTCTTCCCAAATACTTTGATTTAGTGTTTATATATTTGTCTTGGATAATTTTTCTCAGATTAAAATATCTAAGTTGTAATAATGAAAACTATACTCATAGAGACTCAAGAAAAATTATATATTAATTTTTAGGATATGACTTAATTAATTAATAAATATTTCACAAACCAAGTTCTTGCTCCATTTACTAGAATTGAAACTTTGGCAAACAAGGTTCCCAACATATTTATTTCCATGATGATTAGAGACGACACGTTTTTCGTCTCTAAAGATCGATCATTAGAGAGGAAAAAAGTCGTGGATCTTTAGAGACAAAACTGTCGTCTTTAAAGACCAATATCTTTAGAGACTACAACTTTTCGTCTCAATAAACATCTTTCGAGACTACTTTTATGAATTAATTTTTTATTTAAATTAAGTTAAAATAAATGTCGTCTTTATTGATGTTGATCTTTAAAGACTACATATTTTCGTCTCAAATGACCTCATTTTGTCTCTAAAGATCGATTATTTACGACGATATTTGTCGTCTTTAATGACACATGGTCATTAGAGACGACAATTGTCTCATTAGAGACAAAAAATATGTCGTCTTTATTGATCGATGGTCATTAGAGACAAAAAATTATCTCAATAGAGACGAAATTTTTTTGTCTCTAATGAGCGACGCTTTATAAAATCAAGTTATGGACAACTTCGTGAGACTGTACACGAGTTTGGGGATTCAAAACGTCCACACAATCCGACGAAGATCGTTTCCAAAGGCCATAATATTCTAATTGCTTGTAGAATATTATATAAATGTAATAGACTACTAGAAGAAATCGAGATTGATTTTTTTTTGTATTATAAATAGATTGAAAAACTTGAGAAGTGCCTATTATGTGATGAATCTAGGTGGGATCCAAAGAAGGAAAAGAAAGCTCTACATAAGAAACTGCGTTATTTTCCTATTGCGCCAAGGTTGTAGAGAATGTTTGCTCCGAGGCACACCGCCAAAGACAAAATTGGAACCATACCAGACAGAGTATAGACGAAGATGTTTACGTCATCAAGTTGATGTTATTAGTTGAAAATAGTTTGACGAGCGACATCCTGAGGTTGCTAGTGAATCGCGTAATGTACGATTGGGTTTGGGTGTCGATGAATATTGTCCGTTCTCCATGCAAAACAACTCATATAGCATGTCGCCAGTTATATAGACAATCTACAATTTGACACCATGGTTATGCATGAAGGAAACCACCGTTATGCTTACTTTGTTGAGTTGGGGTTTGCGTTCACTAGGTAAATATATAAATGTCTTTCTCCGTCCTATTATTGAAGAGCTAGAAATGTTTGGGACACGGGGATCCTCACGTATGATGCCCATACGAAAGAAGAATTTGTAATAAAGTTTTGTTTGTTGTTCACGACTAATGATTACCCAGCTAGGTCATACACTTCAGGATGGTTGGGTCAAGGTTACAAAGCTTGCCCTGAATGCATGGATTCTACACCGTCCTTGCGGTTGAGTAAAGATGTTGTGTATTTTGATCACAGACAGTGGTTACCTATTCACCATTAGTTTAAAAAAAATGTATCTTCCTACATGGAAGTCAAGAATAGGGCCTCGCCAAGGAAATATAGTCCTGCCGATATTCAGACACAATTAGATGGATTTCATATTGTATTTATAGGTAAACAGAAGGACTTTGGTAGTAAGGTGGGTAGATATGGTGATGTGCTCGCAGAACCCAAACAAATTCAGTGTTTAAGAGTAAGTGTCAATCAGTGGGTAAAACGGAGTTTCGTAACCTACCACACAAAGAAAAAGAGAGAATTGATTAGTACATTCTCCACAACTGCGACGAGATCGAAAAATATATGATATAAGTAGTCTTGTATATGGTTATGTAGTAACCATATACAATTAAATGTATATATTTAATGCCAATGCTTATGTACAGTGAACACAAGACTTCACTTCCAGTCAGTAAGCATGAAAAAACTCACCGGGAAACGTTTCGTGGATGGTGTAAACCGTGTCAAATGGGTAACTCGTGTAAAAGGTGGAAGAGAGTGACTCAAGATTACAGGGTTTGCAAAATCACCGATAGTGTTTCTTATTACGGTGAATGAGTCAAAATTTTGAAAGGTCATGTTTAGTAATAATTGTTCAGTTGTGTTGTTTGAGTGTAAATGGTATAACACTGACGAGAGAGCTGAAAAGGAGGAGGTCAGAACACAGAGCAACCATGAACAACACAAGTTCTTTTTGGTGGAATGACTGACCTTATATTCTTGCTGCCCTGACAGAAAATGTCTTTTATATAGATGAATTAAATGCAAAGAAGTCATAAGAAGGGTGAAAAGTGGAATTGGAGGTGACTGACAGACAGATATGGAGTCTTAATTTGTGGGGTATCGAATCAGTACCACCTATCAGCATTCCTTTATTCGGTGACACAAAAGGGGGCAATTATGTTTGAGTACCGGAGAAGGCATTGAGATTGATTTGAAGGAGTGGGGCATGATTAAGTGATTGAAAATGATGATAAATTTTCAGACAATATGTTGGATGAGTACAGAGATGACTTGGTGGAACAACCAGTACATATAGCGACAATGAATTCATATTCCCGGAAAGTTACGAGACAGATTAGTTTTATGTTATTTAATTGATTTTATTTGATTTATATCACCAGAATCAACGATTATTATTTTTGTTTTAATCTCTTTTGATTTTATTTTTCATATTTAATTCAGTGTAATATGATTTGTGATCGTGTTAATGTATCTTTTATATAGCACGTAAAATTTAAATGGGTTATTCTATATTTAAAAAAGAATTTTTGTAATTAATTTTTGTGATTATTTAGTCTCCAAAAACTCTAATTATTAGTCTCTAAAAACAAAACCAAAAAATTGGCCAAAAATAATGGCGGTATAATTCCCGCCCTGCCTCAATTACATACATCACCATTAGTCTCAAACATTTTGGTTTCTCCCCGCTCACCATTTCCCCTCAGCCGCTTTCACTTCTCTCACCATCCAAAATTCTCACCTTCCAAATCTCACTCACCGCCGTTCCATTTTCCTCCAATGACCCAACTGTCGCAGTCTTTTATCTCCGCCGTGGACAGCAACTCTCGCTGCGACCCTTACAAGGTACTACTGCATCACGTTAATTCAGTTATAGATGAAATTGAATTTAAATAAGTTATGTATATTTAATCTATTGGTTCTCTGTTTTGTCTTACGCGATCGACATTGCAACAGATTTAGATTTGTAATTAAGTTTGTTTGAAATTTCTGTTAATTTTTCCGAGCTAATTGCTATAGAAGTCCCTATAGAATAAAATTAAGCGATATAAGTCGATAATTGTTATTTGCGTGCTTTAGATAAATCATAACCATAGTCTGTTAATTGCAATAAAATTCCCTATAAATCTGTGAGGTTTAGATAAACCATAATCTGTTAATTGCAGTATATATAATTTTTTTCAGGGACTCCTTCCATAACTGAAACACCTGGGGACAAAGTGCATATAAAAGAAACAAAAGGCCTTGTTTACACAAATAACAATATGATCAGGCCCTGTAGAATTTTTCCTTTTACGCATATATTTTGTGAGTATATGAGAATTATGCAAATAAAGTTTTAAATTTGCAGCTTTATTTTATTTTTCTAGTGCAATATAAAGTTGTTTGTTACTTTTATTGCAGACTTTCTCTCCTGACAAGAACAAAAACACAAGAAAAGTTTGCAGAGATCAAGGGAAAGGAGCAGGTCAATAAAATTATTCTATACAGTCTAAATCCATTATGAAGCGAGCAAAAAAGATTGGAGCTAATTTAAATAAACAATTTTCTATCTTCATCAAGTTGATACATCAAGTTACCAGAAATTACTATTTGGTGAGTATTCTGTTCCTACACAATTTCACACATTTCTCAAAAAACTAAATGCTGGATTGCAGTGTCTTCCTGTGAAATTCTGCAAGTACTACATGCCTAATCATGATGAGATGATTGTATTGGTAGGAGAAAATGGTGAAAAACACATTATAAATTTCCTGGCTTAACATTTTTTTAGTGGAGGCTAGACAAGATCTTCTCTTAATCATAAATTGCAAATAGGTGATGTTGTTCTTTTCCAATTAGTGAGCCATTTCCAGTTTTAGGTATAATTTTCATATTTTTCTCTAGAATAATCATTGTATGTGATTGTGATGAGTGCATATATATTATGTGCAGGTTTATTATGTGGCTGATGCAGATGGAGCATTGACCTTCCGAATGTGAATGTTAATGCAAAAGAAAGCAATATTGCTCACATAAAAGAAGATAATAGTTTTGGGGTGGCTAAAAATGATGATTTCACACAAAAGAAGATAATGTATATCAATACTATTATTAGCATGTTCTAAGATCTCTGATATATCGTGGTCATCGAATCTGATAGATGCTAGCTAGCATATACATGATTGAATTTAACACGTAGAATGGAAGTTTGAACAAGGACTCAGTTTTAGATGCACCATAATATTGAAAAAAAACATAGCAAGTTGAAAGAATGTAGAGAAAGTAGGAGAAAATGAATTTTTAACAGTTTTTATAGAAGAGATAAATATTTGATGATGAAGAAGATGATCAAAGGATGTATATAATAATTGTAGGAGAAGGTACATAGGATTTTTAAGTAGGAGGGTTGATATTTTTTGAATACAAATGATTTTAAAATTTTACGACACCATTTCAAAAAATTATGATTTTATTTATGTTTTTTAAGTACTTTCAATTATATTTTTCTCAATGATTTTTTATGAGACAATTGAAAAATAAAACTTAACATTAGGTTTCTCTTGTTACGTGGATATATTTTATGTTATTAGTTATAATTTAAATTTTAAATATTAAAATTGCTTATGATTATACGTTAATAAATTTATTTATTTTATTTATTTATCAGCTGAAGTTTGTTTAATGATAAAATCTGAAAGAATAGACAAAACAATACAATACTATATAAACTATATACCTCACAATATCTTAACTAAATTTATCCATATGTGTATGATGAAATCCACGTTTAGTTAAATACTAGTATTCACTAGTTTATGGGACGTCTGGCCTGTCCAAGGAATATGTTCATCGGTATCAAGAAAAAAAATGCAAGAAATTTTTTATAGTATTATATTTAGTCAAGAATCGTAAAATAATATCATCATATAATATAGTTGGGTTGGATATGTTGATTATAACTTTTAGGAAATATGTCAATTAATATGATATTCTAATGCTAGCCTATAAGATTCATATTTGCACAGTGTGGCAACACTATCTAGGATGGCCCTATCATGTTCAATGAATTTAATGGATATTCATCAATGATCAACATAGATATGAAAGAATCATATCTATGTTTCATGAAATAATTAGCGAAGTCTCACCAATTAAAGGATCTTTACCAATAAACTAAGTGTTTGTTGATTGATGAGCTTGTACAGTTTTCTAGGAAAATAATTTTTCCATGACTGAATGATTACATATGTCTATTTCTTCCCTACTCCAAGGGTCCTTGTTAAACAAATTCATTTTAAATTTAAATAAAATCTATCATAATACCATTATAAATTAACCACATACTTCTTTAGATATCCACTTCCTTTACCGACCTCCAAGTAACAATCTTCAAATATAATAATTTATACAAATTTAAACTACAGTACAAGAATAAATCAATGTCTATATTTGTGGGTGGTCGAGCAAACAACAAACATATATGTGATAGATTCTATTTCCACCAATAAGTTAGATCATCTTGGTGAAAGACAACAATTGCGCTTGAACAATTTTTACTTTGTTGGTGGATTATTCTTCCACATAAATGTGCTGATCTTTGAAGGTGCCTTAATATGTCATATTACAATACATACCCCTTTGTTTATATAGATACAAATAAATGAAGTGATTCTTTTTAGTGTACCCTTATTTTCCGTACATAGAAAATAATATGCATATTTAACTTTAGTTTATCCTAATGCAAGCGGGGACCAAATTATCTTAGTATCTTATTCCAAGAAAAGAAGAGAGTTTTATTTAACTACCTAATAGTTGCATACACGGCCCATTGAGTCGACTTTTAAGAACATATTGATGTCCAATTATTGAAACCAGCTGATTTACGTTAGTCATTTACAATTCAAATGTTTTGGGATAAATTTGTGCCTTGGGAACCACTAGTTGTTATGAATAATTGTATTTAACCCATTAACAATACACTAGACACATTTTCTATTAATGACATACCTTCCCACAAGGAGAGTGAGCCAAACACATATACAATAACTTTGTACGTATATAAAAAGATCTTTTATGAAAGTAGATACATTTAAGTGTGAAAGCAATGACATGATCTTTTTTATTTATGATATCCCAAGATTAAGTTCCAAGTAAAACCACATAATAAAAGTGAAAATCGGTAATATGCTTCCATCCCCTCCAATCATTAGTCTTCGACATAGAGTCCAGGCCACCCAGCATATGTGATTTTTCGTGTTTGAGCCAATATTTAATAAAAAGACTTAATATTTTTTAACATTTCATTCTAGGTTGTAAGAAGATATACATGACATAGTTAAATATAATATATAAGACTCATTTGAATAGGACGTCTTTATCATCCCTTGAGAGATGATGTTAGCATTGAGTTGCAAAATTGAGCCTATCACTAATTCATTGAGACACCTCGAATTTAGTTATCTTATTGTCCATTAGATACCTAGATAGTTTCTATGGTATTTTCCATTTAATGTCTAGTGGTACCTTTGTAGAAGTTGACATTTAATATATCAAAGTTGAACCTATTGGTCTAAGCAGAAACAAAAATGGTAAAGTGCTTTTGCATTTCATTTTTCTTATTTTTAGAAGATGATGGAACACCCGCAAGCATATAATGTGTCATGGCAGGGGAATTTCTAGAAATTTTTAGGCTTTCAACATTCCCCATTTCAACTTGTTTATTATTAAGAAAAAAACGCATTTCAGTGCGTAGATCAAACAAATAAGGACAAAGGGGTACAACTTAACGACATTCACAAGATAGGGTAATATACCATAAGGTATCTTAATTAACCTTTATATGATACGAAACCGTATACGAACAATCCATCACCCATATAATCTATTTAGAAGAAAACTCCAGTTTAGACACAACCAAAATCCAAGTGAGCTCAATGATACACTTTAGTCATGTCCAACATAAGAGAGTTAGGTTGTTTTTGGATTGTCTTTTTATTCCCATAAAATATGTATCATCCTAAGGAATAATGATATTGAATAATCCTAACCTAATCGAGTTTGATTTAGTATAGGAAATAATGTTATTATTCAACATCTATAACTGAGAGAACTTTTACCCAAATTTTAAGCAAGTTATTATTCTTGAATGCAAACTCCTCCTAATTGTATCCTTTTTGAGCAAGTGAAATAGACATGTGATTTATGTGAGATGCCAAGTAAAAATACTATAAAAATTTAAAAATCATGTTAAAGAGTTTGTGTTAATCATATCCTAGTTCTCTTGGTTGACTAGTCCTAAATGTCAATCTAGGCCTATCACTTTTTACGGTCAATACTAAACGTATCACTTATTAAATCCTGGGAGTTAGTTTTTCATATCAAGTTGTGCTTTCCCCCACATACTCGTCCACACAATTAAAATAACTATTTGGATTTAAATTGTACAATATATTTAAGCATTACGGAAATTACTTTTAATGGGTTCTTTATTATCAATACATTCATAGTTTTCATCTCTTAGACTTGTTCTTTTGTTATTGTTCTGTGTTGTACGATAGTGGAATGAGCAAAAAAAATATCTTTTTGTCCCTTTCATCTACTCACTTAACACAAGTGTATTCCACACCTAACTTCTCTTCTTCCTCCCATATCCTATTGAGATCATAATTAATATCCATTTTCTTTCGCATCAACCAATGGGTTAATAACATTATGGAATTGAGGAATTATTCTCTAACATTCTTAAATGCTTTTAACTCATTTTCTTGAGTACCATGTTAAATACTTTACTTTTTAACTAAAACCATTTCGTTCAATTAGTGTCTATTATTATAACCAACAATCTTATGAGCTCAATTTTTCTATTCTTTGAGAAAAACTATTTTTAAAGCGGGTGTAATCATTATACACCTACATTTAAAGTGGAACTAAAAAATGTTCAAACACTACAATAAGTTCAAAGACAAGGTTTTGAGAAAAAAAGCTCGATACTTATGATGGTTTTTTGCTTGCACTTTATGAATTATAAAGAATACACCCCAATTGTCCAGGAATCAATCATCCTTCTTTTAGTTTCATATGTGCAACTTTGTTAGGATAGGTGTTTGTCAGAACATCAAGATACAAGTTCTTGTTCCCATATTTACCAATTTATGAGATACGACTAGTGTTAATTGATTCATGAGATCTTTATTTAATATTAGAATGCATGGAAACAAAATAATATTTGTCATAATTAGATTGTTCTATTGTATGATATCTCGTAATACTTCTAAAATCCATAAATACCAAATTTGGCCTCATATTTTTATAAGTAATAAGTGTTGATTATAATTAAACTGCATAAAATAATTATTCAGTTAAGAGACTGGTTCTTAATGAACAATACTTCACTTGATATCTTAATGGAACAAAGTAGTTAAGATATTTTCATATCTAAATTAGCTAAAAAAATTATCTCATTGATTTAATATCTTATTAAATTATATTAATGTATCATTAAGTAAAAACAAACATCAATAAATAAATTACAGTGACCTTGATCACTAGCACAGGTCTATACCAAATCTATGACTTAATATTGTAAGTAAGGTTAAAACATAATGTTGATGTAATAAACTCAAATAATCCAACATATGGATTAGACCCGGAAAAAACCCCATTTGAGTTATATGAGAAGAAAATTAAAGAATGGGCTTAAATTTTACATTAACATTAACATGTATCAACTTGCAAACTACAATACAATTTAAAGTTTGATGGTTCACATTCAATGCTAATGGTCCTACTTACTAATATCTGTGGGAAACCAAATTATATCAATTTGATTTATTAGAAGTGGAAACATAGTAGATCCATGATAAGTCAACCGATAGGGGAAAGGGACAAAAATTGTCTTTGGTGATATGTAGTTTAGAAGCGTTTCTGGGTGAATTATCCTTTTTAAAAGAAATTTTAACCAAAAAAACTATATAAAACATTGATGTAAATCCTAATTTACTGTATAATATTCAAAATTGACAATATTAGTTCAAGTTACTCACTCAACATTTCCGGCAAATCACATGGCATCAAATGTTTTACGTCGTGAGTTAAACTATTCTAATTGCATCCCACAAACATGACAAAGCTATACACACATACACACAAATAAAAAACTTAGAAAGTTTTACAAAATCATGAAAATATAATAATAACTTTAAAAAATGAAAGTGAAGAAAATTTGTTGAAGGTTGATTAAATTTTAACTTGTATTTTTTTGGATTTGATGGAAAAAAAATCAACTCAAAAACTTTGTGTTTTTGTGTGGAATATCTTTTCTTGTTGATGGTGTAATAGTATTCCTTAAGTAGTTTGGTGGTGATGTCATAATAAGATGAAGAGGGATGACTATTGCAGGAAGTAATGTTTAGGTTAGATTGAGTGAAATAGTGTCTACGCCAGATTGCATAGTAAAATGAAAAAGGATGACTATAGTTATGGTTCAAATAAATGAAGATGTGTAATTTACTTAATTTTTATTAAAATAAAAAATAAGCCAATTTTAATAAGTTAATACTTTATATTCTAAAAATCCAAAATATAGTCTAAAAATACTCATCTGGTCAAAATAACAAGAAAAAAGTCACTGAGGACCAATGTAAACTGAAACAACCACATAGCCCCAGAAGTTCAATAAACTGACCACACCGCCATGTCAACAAAAGACAATAAGATTTTCCCCTTAGAATATCACATCGTTATTTTCAATTTTTTCCCCTAATCGTATTAAAAATGTAGATTTTATATCTAAATACACATTTAAAATATCCATACATGTTATGAGAGGCATTATAGTAATTTTAGTAATATAGAATTTAATTGTTATATTTTTTAAAATCTGTGTGAAAATCTATAGGAACAATCTTTTATGATAGGATCATATCGTATCATAATTAAGCCAATTTGTTTTTCTTTCGTATAATATTCTCGTATTCGAATATGGGGTTGACCTACTCCAAATTCTTTTAATCAATCTGAATTTCATCTTCATTTGATTTATTATTTGAAGATAGGTGTTCATCTAGGAACACTGTATATTTTATTTGAAGAACCCTTATACTTTAAAAAACACCAAGAGAATATTTTTTTTTGTAAAGACAAATAATTAATTTCAAATATCAAAATTTACTTACTGGACACTAAATTCAGATTGTAAATAATCCATAATAATATACACCATTGACCTCGAGTAATCTATTTGATAAGAGTATTGGTTTCATGGTTCTTATGTACAAGATAAATGGAATTTTAATTAACAAGATCGCTAAAAATATCAACAAGGTGATTCTTAAGAAGACTTGGGTGGGGTGGATAGTGGTAGAAGATATTTCCTTTTTGAAATATGATAAAAATACCTTAATTTACAATCATGTGTTATACGAGTACTATATTCCATCCAAAAATTTAGTGAAAGACTAAATAGCCTATCTTGGCAAAGAAAATGAAACATTATGTATTATTTGGGTGCATTATAAGGTTTGTCCCCTTTAAAATTGTGGGTGCAAATAATGGTTAATTTGAAAATTTTACTAGTGGTGTAATCTTTCACGATGGATATAATTTTAGATGTGATACATTATGCTTTTATTTGAATAGAAACTTAAATATATTATATACAAATACAAAGAAAAGAAATATTACAAATGGGTGGTGTACATAATGTGAATTTGCATGACAAATGATGATCTATGCCACACCAAATGTCCATTAAGGTCAACTTAGGACTCCAACATGTGTACCTTTATTACATATATGAACTTGAGTGGCATGACTTTATAAAGAAACTCAAAATATATGTATTCTCCAATGACATCCATTTTTTGTATGTCAGAGCTAAGAAGACTTAAGGGATCAATCATTTATCTATGTATTCTATGATGGTTTTTAACGATTCCATCTTTACTTACACAACAAGATGTCAGATATCTATACATAAACTCCAAAAAGATCTTTTTTATTGCTTGAATATATTTCTATAGCATGGTATTTCTTGAAGATCTCTTTACGGATTTAGTATTTTAAGTATGTAAGAAATTTAAGATAACCTTATATTGATAAATGCTTGAAAACCAGAAAATAAAACACACATTCCATCATTTATATGGCTACTAGTATTAGGCTAACCCCTTTTAATGATAAATATCCTTGTTTAGGCATGATTCGATACTTTGATATGGTATTTTACTATCATGTAGTTTGTAGAACTCTTTATCTATATCCATATTCACTCTGAGAGAGAATCTTAGAACATGCTAAAATTTTCTAATTATTAAATGCTTTTTATTTAATTTTTGTTTTATAACTTATATATAATTTAAATGAAAGAATAATTTTTAATTACTTTAAACACACTTTAAACACCCATCCACCACTAATCCATAGGTTATACATGGGTGTTGAAAGAGTAGAAGATATATCCTTGGGTTATTTCCAAAATGGAAATTAATTGTACAACTATAACATATATACTCAAAGAGTTCTATCTATTGTATAACTCTATTTTATCAAAATATATATACAAAAATAATATATAATATTTATTAGTAGCTATGAGATTTATTTTGTTATGATTTATAATTATTTTGAATTTTAGCATTTCCCCCTAAGTTCAAGAATAAATATTTTGAATTTCAAACTTGAAGATAAGAGACTTGAAAATATGCAAGTTGTTTTATGGTGTGTACATATGGATTTTTGGCTTATTATTCATTTTAACCTTATGTTGTCAAATTTTATTTGTTGTATGATAGTTTATTATATTGGTATAATTCTGTGTTTTTAGTTGATTTTAGCAAGTCATAGGTTTATTGAGGTATTTTAATCCAGCTTAATCTAATAGTTAAGGGTCATACCTCCATTAATGTAAGCACCGGGCAACATAACGACATCTAAAATTATCCAAGAAAAAACATAACATGAACTTAGGAACACCAGAATACTTAATTATTAAAGAGTAACTAATAAAATGACAAAATGCTACTCTGAAGACCAGATTTCAAAGATGCAAGAATGGAATACTATCAAAGAGTAACCGACCTCCGACCCAAAACATCAAGTCTCAGAATATTAACATTATTGACGAATACTAGCTGTTTGACGAGAAAACCTTCAAAAAAATAGAAGACCAGACCTCCGAAAAATAGAAGATGAAACTGATAATCAAGAAGTTTAGAGTTCTAAGGGAGATAAAATATATATAGTAAGTTTCATTAAACTGAACTCAAAAGGGAAAGTAAATGACCTTTGATTTTATCTAAAAGGAGCCTCAGAATATATGATCCTTCAAGCTCTTAATTTATATAAAAAAGGCCATTATTAGGAGGAATAACCTCTCCAATTCATCATATTTCAAACAATAAAGAGAATATAAAATGAAAGAATTAATGAAAATTCATTAGAAACTAAGCTATATTATTTTTATATTTAGGTTACTTTTCTTAGCCATGTCGTTGTAACCATTCCTATAAAAGTACATATCCATGTGATTAGATTTGAATATCAAAACCTAGTGTTTTTATTTCTATATATATTTCTTAACCATCCAAAAACATTTATTTTTCAAGACTATCATAGCTTTTTGGGTTAAAAGGAAAAGATATAGTGCTAAGATAAACACCCAAGTTTATTAGTATAAAATATCTCAAATACTTAGCATGGAACAAAAGTAGCTAAATATAAACAAGTATATTGAGGAAATCAATCAAGTATAAATCATTCATGAAATTAAAGAGTGAGGGAGGAAGACAAACATGCAATATAGGGTGATTTTGCTCACTAAGGATTAGTACACCACCTCAGATCTTTATTGACCCTTACGATAGTGAATGCACCTCAAATAAAACTCCTAGGGTTCTTAAACCTTTAAAACCTCTTCAAACAAAATATCCGAATCAACCCTTATGCTAACTCCAACAAAAGTAAACTATGTGTACATTCTATACTAAAGATCTCTTTTCTATCTACCATTAGGAAATTCCTTTTTATCTTATAGAAGATAGTATATTTCAATAAAATCTACCAGATATATATACTTCTAAATGCGTATATATGAAAATGTATGATCTATTAAAAATTAACATATAGATAAGTGTTACGAAGGTTGGTTGCTAGTGATTTGGTCTTTAAAATTCTCTTAATAGATTTTATGAAGAATGTGAGAGTTGTTTTATATAGATAGGGTGGACGTGTATTTATATAACAATATGACTTAAAAAAATCTCTTTCCCAGGCCTTGAATTTGAATTTTTGGATTTGTTGGTCAGGTTCGCGTTCGCTTCGGCTAGATATATGTTGATTGTATAAATTCTTCCAACAGAATAACAATGGATATATAAAGGCTTCATATAGGATACCCGATGACTTCTATAGGAAGAATCCTTCCAAATATTTGACTTGTAGGATTGGATTTAGCTAATAGAAATTCCAAGTTCACTTTTTATTGGCTCTTTCTTCGGATTATCTTTTAGTGGCCGGAGATATTTCTTTCGGAGGTCCGCACTTTTTCTTTCGATGCAATTTACTTACGCTCTTCGATAGTTCATTGTTTGTTCCATCTAGAGGTCTGACCTTTTCTATTTTTGGATGGACTTCTGTTGCCCGCTTCCTTTTAAGCCTGATAGGTGTGGTATGTAGATCTTCAGCTGAAAAATATTTCTAGTGCTTCTTCGATATCCGTGGATGATTTCTCTTCGAATACCCATGTGTCTTCTTCTTTATTTTTTCTTCTGGAAATGACCTTTTCTTTAAACAATATATCTAAATCAGTATTGTGCTAACAAATTTTTTCTTCGATCTCCAAGAGAAAATGGATTCTTCTACCATGATGTAGAATTCGGTGATCAAGCGTCTTGTTGTGAGGTACCTTTCCCAATAAAAATCATTGTAGGCTTTCACTCAAAGATTTTTATTATTTGTGAATAATATCCTTGTCTAGGCTTTCCTTTGATATACCTTATTAATTAGTTGCACTATCTTAATAATCTTCTTTAAGAGTATGCATAAAATTACTTATTTCAGCATTCAGAATATTGTATTAAGTCAGGTAACTGTGAGATATATTAATCTTACATGCAATCTGTTTTATGATGATGAATTATGGAGAACCTTTCATTCTTCACTTGAAAATTTCAAATGTTGTACCATTGGAAATTTGGAAGGACTTGAGCAAAATTTTCCAGCGTCTTTCAAGATATGTAACACATATTTTCTTTAAGATATATAAATTCCTTGCTTTGAACGTAAATACTTAATGAACAAAAAATATTTTAGAGGGCCCAAGTCTTTGATGTGAAGTTTTTGTTTCATAAATATTAAATTTATTATATTTTTCATGTATCATTTCATCAAATAAGGAGATCGTCGACATAGACAAATACTAATTTTATAGATAGTTCATTACATCTAGTGAACAATAAGTAATCTACTAGTGAAGGTGAATAACCATATTCTTGTAAAGATGTTGATAATTTGGCAACCCAATTTTGATGGGACTATTTGAGACCATAGCCCAACCATCATATTAATTTCTCTCCTTATTTCCCAATACTAAGTCATGGTATAGTCTAGACTTCTTCATAGAAATTACCATGTAGGAAGATGTTATACACATCCATTTGAGGAAGTGCTCAATATTTTATGGAAACAAATGATAATAAACACTAAACATTTGTGAGTTTTGCAATTGGAAAACAATAGATATAATGGTTACTCTTAATTGAGTAATCATTATATCTACTAACCACGATCTGCAACACTCCACACTATTATCAACTTTGTACCTAATTTGAAGAACCAATGTAATAACAATAGATAGCATACTAGGGGTAGTCAAGTCTTCTGAATTGAGTAACCATTATATCTACTAACCACGATTTGCAACGCTCTACACTACCATCAACCTTGTACTTAATTTCAAGAATCCATGTACTAACAATAGGAGTATTATCTTTCAACATATATATTTCATCATCCATTTTCATATTCTAAAGAGGTTCATATACAAATTAATGAAATCTAAATTCTTAATTGGATTGAAAATGCTAACTAAATGTGTGATGTTAATGAGATTTCTATTTTGCAAGAGACAAAATCTTAAAAGTAGGTAGGTCTACCTTTTTCAAAGTTTGTAACGAGGTAGGAGATTGATATGGTAGCAGTTGATGGATGATGGGGGAACTTATAATATCAAATTAAGACGTGGGTTGTCTAGTATAGTGTGGTAGATGGTTAGGAGAAGTTTAAAAGATGTGGGCTATGAATAAATTTCAAATATAGGGTGCACGTGAGGTAATTTTTTGAGATCTTACGGAGTTTGTGATTGGAGTAGTGGGTTCGTAATTTGAGTTAAAGGGATTATTCATAGTGGTTTTATTAATATATTAGGTAGTATAGGTTCCTAAGTATTTTGAGTAGTGGATTAAATTATCGAATGAGGCACGATATGATATTTTAGGGGAAGTAAGAGTTATGGTATTATGGGGTGCATATTAAAATTATACTGAATTGTGGATAATAATTTATAGGGACGATCTGATATTTGACCTGGGTCAACCCAAAAAAATAAGATCTAGCTCGTGAGTAAAGATTACTAAAAAATAAATGTAAATGGACAAATTGTTGTAATTTTAAAGTTCATTTGATAATACATGACTTTTCATAAAATATATGTTGTTTTGACATTAAAAAAAATCAAAGATTTATGCAAAATTAACATCTATTTATTTATTTTTAACTCTAATAAAATGTCACTTACGATAAACAAAACCCTATACACCACTATACAACTATGTCAAGTCTTTGTCGCCTCTTACACCTCTCTTTCTTTGTGCACATATCTCTGTAGATCCAATATATCTATTATTAACTTTAATTGAGCTATTTAAGTCACCCAAATATCCTTGATGACTCATGTGACATATCTTTACAAACATACACAACGTTCTTCCTGTTTGTAGAGATAGATCTAACATTTTTGTGGAAGATTTGTACTCTGAAAACCTAAACATTTTTCTCAAGTAAGAATCTGTGAAGTAATTATTTATCAGTTTTCTTTTAATGCAAAATAATCCTTAATATTTATGTGCTAAATATTTGTCGATGTGTAATTGGTTTCTTTATTTAAAACTAAATAAATTTCAACATGTTAATTTTATGTACTAAATTTGATGCTTTCTAATGAAATTATTTTGTGCTATTCCAAGATAACCTTCCATCTATATCGATAAGTTTTATTTGTTAAATTAACGTTCATCGTTATGTAGTTTTCATGTACGTCCAACATATTTAACCATCACTTATATCTCTGATTAAATATATTAAATTTCTACAATGTCTTTTTATTTCGATATATGTTTATGATGTCAAATTTTGATATTCTTTCTAAGTAATTTTTAAGGTATTAAAATCAATTTTCTAATGTTTAAATTCTTTATTTGTCCCAGTTATTTTAATAAACGTGTCCATATAAACTCATAGAATTTATATTACTAGTATAATATGATATAAGTTATATAACAACATATTGTGAGGACGTACAACCTATAATTATGCATATATATTATGTGCAGGTTTATTATGTGGCTGATGCAGATGGAGCATTGACCTTCCGAATGTGAATGTTAATGCAAAAGAAAGCAATATTGCTCACACAAAAGAAGATAATAGTTTTGGGGTGGCTAAAAATGATGATTTCCTAACAATAAGCAGTCCTTTTGTTGATTATAGGAGTTTCAGAATTACTGTGAATGGGTTTTTTTTAGACTCTGAGTTCTCAGAAAGTCTATGTTCTAAGTATTATGAGTTTTGTTTCTCTCAAAAGTTGTATCTTAGACTTAGTTCATTTGGTATTTTAATATTTAAACTTTTGTATGTATATTAGATTTTAAATCCATCCTTTTTGTGATAATAAAATATATGGATTGATATTTTAATTTCGGAATTTTTATTTTATTTTGTTATTATTTTTGATAGGTAATAATAAATATAAAAAATTAAACAATAAAATAAATACTTAAATATTAAAAATAAATTAAGGGTCATTACTGACGACTTTAGTCGTTGGTATTAACCTAGTTGGTAAAGACTATCAACCTTTAGCCACTAATTAATAGAAACCAAATCAAGTTCGTCTCTAATAATAAAACAACAATAAAGAAGATAAATTTCGTCTCTAATGACTAATAGTTATTAGAGACGACTTCTTTACCAACGAATTATGTCGTCTCTAATGACCAATGGTCAATCCCCACGACATGACACATGTTGTCTTTTAGAGACCAATTATTAGAGACGAAATGTCGTCTCTAAAGACCAAATACTGTCTTTAGAGACTAAATTTATGGTCATTAGAGACAAAAAATATCGTCTCTAATAATCGAAACTGTAGTAATATATTAGAGAGAAGTACTATGCGAGCTTGAGAGAGAGAGAGAGAGAGAGAGAGAGAGAGAGAGAGAAAGTTAGGATAAAGCTGGTAATTATTTACATTTATTTTCATCATACCTAAGAGCTCACAAATAAAGTATCTCATTTTGTGAAAAATTAAAACTTACAAAAAAATTTAAACCACTGTTAAGCAAAAATATAGCTTTATTATACATATTTTTTTCTTAGTCTTAGTTTGTAACTCCTATCTTGTTAGAGAGTTCCTTATTAGGGTATATACATGGGAGTATTGATAAACTATTATTGCATCATCATTTTTGTTGTTAACATAACACAAACTATTCTAAATCCGGAGTTAGTGAGATATAAAAGATGTTTGAGATTGCTCTACCACCCTTATATCAATGAACGCCTCAAATACATCCTCTTATCTCAAACAATAATGATCATTTGAATAAATAATATATTTTTTTTAAAATTATAATTTGAGGGACCCATTGGATTTTTTATATCCTTTTAAAAAATATCTCTCCTATCTCGTAAAGCTAGATCTCATCTTTTACACACACTTTACCTACACTTTCAATGGCCATCACACTTCTCCATCAAATTTACCTTTCTCGATGTGTCACTTCGATCTATCTCATATTGTTCAAATATCCCATATTCTTCAGACAACCTACCCACCAACCTCTACCAACCACTACCCTAGCAATGCATCCATAACCAACTCTATGTACAACCATATAAAGATCATTATCCACTAACTTCTACGGCTTCTAACATTCACCAATCTCTTACCATTGTCCTACCAGGCACATCCATAACCACTACCACCTACCGATGTCATAGCTCGTGCATCTATTATAATCTCTACACGGAGATTATTTTCTGAAAAACACGACTTTCTCTCTATCAATATTAAAGGAATATGATATGAAATCCATGTCAACAATCAACAAAGGCTTGCACTAGCCACCATAATGTCCCTAAAAATCCAGATATCGTTATCTCAACCCACCATCGTCTATAAGTAAGGGAGTCTAGATACAATTCACAATCTATTAAACCACTAAGGATGTAAACTAATATTTACAAGGACAATTTTAAAAATAATCCACCTAACATGTTCATTCGATTTTGACATGTCAAACTTGATTAACACAAAAAACTTTTTTTGATTTTTGTCTTTTGTGGATGTGTTATTCTACATATCCTATTTTGATTGATATGATTGTTGATAAAACATTGAGTTCGAATGGCTAAATCTTATGAAAAATGTCCATATTTTGTATAAGTGTTGCAGGTTCAGTTAGACAGGGAAATAATTAAATATAGGGTCATTAGACCCTCGAGGAGTTAAAGAGCGGAGAACCGAAAAATACCAGTTGAGGCTTATTAGAAGAAGCTGAAATCCAAACCTACGAGGAGATAAAGATCAATGTGCTTATAGACATTATAGATTAAAGGTTGAGAAGATGAAGATCAGGCCTCTTAGCTAAGATAAAAGATGGACAATCTAAAAACAAATGAGAATGAAGGCAGGAGAATATTAAAGTTATTGAATTCCTTAAATTACTTACTAACAAAATCAATTGGATATGCTTTTCTATTTTGAAAGATATCTTAAATGATTGTTGGCCATCTTTCATTAGACTTCGGTGGGTCAAACGATCTAATAACCATATTTATTAGAGAGAAGTACTACGAGAGCGATCCAATTTAAATCCCAATCCAGCCAAAATTGAAATAAAAAGAATAAAACCCTAACTATCCAGCCTCAAATGTTCTCACCTTTCTCTTCTATAAACGAAACACATTACGTCCTTCGGCCACACATTCCATTCTTTCACAATTTTGGAAGACGGAGTTCTATACGACGGTGAGTTTTGTTTAATTATAGGTGCCACTTGTTGTGGTGGCTATGTAGTTGTAGTTTCTCATATTTATATTATTTTTATGGGTGGATAAGAGTGTATTATCTGCTAGGATATAGGTATTCGATTTTATTTTAAAAATTGAGAAAGTAAATTTTTTGGGGGAGGGGTGATGTTGTTATTAATGAATTTTGAGATTTTATATACATTATTAAGGATTTTTACCTTCTTCAACAAAATATTTAAATTTCAAGATTGAAACCTAATTCCATCTTTTTTTTTCTTCAGAATTTCAATATTGAAATGTAAATATTTTGTTGAAGAAGGTAAAAATCGTTAATAATGTATATAAAATCTCAAAATTCATTAATAACAACATCACCCCTCCCCAAAAAAATTAATTTATCAATTTTTACAATAAAATCGAATACCTATATCCTAGCAGATAATATACTCTTATCCACCCATAGAAAAATTATAAATATGAGAAATTACAACTACATAGCTACCACAACAAGTGACACCTATAATTAAAGAAAACTCACCCTCGTATAGAACTCTGTCTTTGCATCAATCATCTTTTCGTGTTTATTACCCATTCTCTTGTTCCTCAGAATATGTTATATTCATGAAATATTTAAGTCTTCATAATGACACCCTTTGAAATGATACTTTTAAAGTTATTAAATTCCTTAACTTACTTACTAACAAAATCAATTGGACATGCTTTTCGATTTTGAAAGGTATCTTTAATGATTGTCGGCCATCTTTCATTAGGCTTTGGTGGGTCAAAAGATCTAATAACCATATTTATTAGAGAGAAGTACTATGCGAGCTTGAGGGAGAGAGAGAGAGAGAAAGTTAGGATAAAGCTGGTAATTATTTACGTTTATTTTCATCATACCTAAGAGCTTACAAATAAAGTATCTTATTTTGTGAAAAAATAAAACTTACAAAAAAATTTAAACCACTGTTAAGCAAAAATATAGCTTTATTATACATATTTTTTTCTTAGTCTTAGTTTGTAACTCCTATCTTGTTAGAGAGTTCCTTATTAGGGTATATACATGGGAGTATTGATAAACTATTATTGCGTCATCATTTTTGTTGTTTACATAACACAAATTATTCTAAATCCGGAGTTAGTGAGATATAAAAGATGTTTGAGATTGCTCTACCACCCTTATATCAATGAACACCTCAAATACATCCTCTTATCTCAAACAATAATGATCATTTGAATAAATAATATTTTTTTAAAAAAATTATAATTTGAGGGACCCATTGGATTTTTTATATCCTTTTAAAAAATATCTCTCCTATCTCGTAAAGCTAGATCTCATCTTTTACACACACTTTACCTACACTTTCAATGGCCATCACACTTATCCAACAAATTTACCTTTCTCGATGTGTCACTTCGATCTATCTCATATTGTTCAAATATCCCATATTCTTCAGACAACCTACCCACCAACCTCTACCAACCACTACCCTAGCAACGCATCCATAAACAGCTCTATGTACATCAATATAAAGATCATTCTCTACTAACTTCTACGGCTTCTAACATTCACCAATCTCTTACCATTGTCCTACCAAGCACATCCATAACCACTACCACCTACCGATGTCATAGCTCGTGCATCTATTATAACCTCTACACGGAGATTATTTTCTAAAAAACACGACTTTATCTCTATCAATATTAAAGTGAATATGATATGAAATCCATGTCAACAATCAACAAAGGCTTGCACTAGCCACCATAATGTCCCTAAAAATCATCGTCTATAAGTAAGGGAGTCTAGATACAATTCACAATCTATTTAAACCACGAGGGATGTAAACTAATATTTACAAGGACAATTTTAAAAATAATCCACCTAAAATGTTCATTCAATTTTGACATGTCAAACTTGATTATCAAAAACACCCTTTTTTTCATTTTTGTCTTTTGTGGAAGTGTTATTCTACATACCCTATTTTGATTGATATGATTGTTGATAAAACATTGAGTTCGATTGGCTAAATCTTATGAAAAATGTCCCGATTTTGTATAAGTGTTGCAGGTTCAGTTAGACAGGGAAATAATTCAATATAGGGTCATTAGACCCTTGAGGAGTTAAAGAGCGGAGAACCGAAAAATACCAGTTGAGGTTTATTAGAAGAAGCTGAAATCCAAACCTACGAGGAGATAAAGATCAATGTGCTTATATACATTATATATTAAAGGTTGAGAAGATGAAAATCAGGCCTCTTAGCTAAGATAAAAGATGGAGAATCTAAAGACAATTAAGAATGAAGGTTGGAGAATATTAAAGTTATTGAATTCCTTAAATTACTTACTAACAAAATCAATTGGATATGCTTTTCTATTTTGAAAGGTATCTTAAATGATTGTTGGCCATCTTTCATTAGACTTTGGTGGGTTTACCGATCTAATAACCATATTTATTAGAGAGATGTACTACTAGAGCTTAGTGGATTCAAGCCCCCTGGTTTTTTTGGCCCAATTGGATTCAAGCCCCCTGGTTTTTTTGGCCCAATTTAAATCCCAACCCAGCCAAAATTGAAATAAAAAGAATAAAACCCTAACTATTCAGCCTCAAATGTTCTCACCTTTCTCTTCTATAAAAGAAACACATTACGTCCTTCGGCCGCACGCTCCATTCTTTCACAATTTTGGAAGACGGAGTTCTATACGACGGTGAGTTTTGTTTAATCATAGGTGTCACTTGTCGTGGTGGCTATGTAGTTGTAGTTTCTCATATTAATATATTTCTATGGCTGGATAAGAGTGTATTATCTGCTAGGATATAAGTATTCGATTTTATTGTAAAAATTGAGAAAGTAAATTTTTTGGGGGAGGGGTGATGTTGTTATTAATGAATTTTGAGATTTTATATACATTATTAAGGATTTTTACCTTCTTCAACAAAATATTTAAATTTCAAGACTGAAACCTAATTCCATCTTTTTTTTCTTCAGAATTTCAATATTGAAATGTAAATATTTTGTTGAAGAAGGTAAAAATCCTTAATAATGTATATAAAATCTCAAAATTCATTAATAACAACATCACCGCTCCTCCAAAAAAATTAATTTCTCAATTTTTACAATAAAATCGAATACCTATATCCTAGCAGATAATATACTCTTAGCCACCCATAGAAAAATTATAAATATGAGAAACTACAACTACATAGCTACCACAACAAGTGACACCTATAATTAAAGAAAACTCACCCTCGTATAGAACTATGTCTTTGCATCAAACATCCTTTTGTGTTTATTACCCATTCTCTTGTTCCTCAGAATATGTTATATTCATGAAATATATAAGTCTTCATAATGACACCCTTTGAAATGATACTTTTAAAGTTATTGAATTCCTTAAATTACTTACTAACAAAATCAATTGGACATGCTTTTCGATTTTGAAAGGTATCTTTAATGATTGTCGGCCATCTTTCGTTAGGCTTTGGTGGGTCAAAAGATCTAATAACCATATTTATTAGAGAGAAGTACTATGCGAGCTTGAGAGAGAGAGAGAAAGTTAGGATAAAGCTGGTAATTATTTACGTTTATTTTCATCATACCAAAGAGCTTACAAATAAAGTATCTCATTTTGTGAAAAATTAAAACTTACAAAAAAATTTAAACCACTGTTAAGCAAAAATATAGCTTTATTATACATATTTTTTTCTTAGTCTTAGTTTGTAACTCCTATCTTGTTAGAGAGTTCCTTATTAGGGTATATACATGGGAGTATTGATAAACTATTATTGCGTCATCATTTTTGGTTTTGACATAACACAAACTATTCTAAATCCGGAGTTAGTGAGATATAAAAGATGTTTGAGATTGCTCTACCACCCTTATATCAATGAACGCCTCAAATACATCCTCTTATCTCAAACAATAATGATCATTTGAATAAATAATATTTTTTTTTAAAAATTATAATTTGAGGGACCCATTGGATTTTTTAAATCCTTTTAAAAAATATCTCTCCTATCTCGTAAAGCTAGATCTCATCTTTTACACACACTTTACCTACACTTTCAATGGCCATCACACTTCTCCAACAAATTTACCTTTCTCGATGTGTCACTTTGATCTATCTCATATTGTTCAAATATCCCATATTCTTCAGACAACCTACCCACCAACCTCTACCAACCACTACCCTAGCAATGCATCCATAACCAACTCTATGTACAACCATATAAAGATCATTATCCACTAACTTCTACGGCTTCTAACATTCACCAATCTCTTACCATTGTCCTACCAGGCACATCCATAACCACTACCACCTACCGATGTCATAGCTCGTGCATCTATTATAATCTCTACACGGAGATTATTTTCTGAAAAACACGACTTTCTCTCTATCAATATTAAAGGAATATGATATGAAATCCATGTCAACAATCAACAAAGGCTTGCACTAGCCACCATAATGTCCCTAAAAATCCAGATATCGTTATCTCAACCCACCATCGTCTATAAGTAAGGGAGTCTAGATACAATTCACAATCTATTAAACCACTAAGGATGTAAACTAATATTTACAAGGACAATTTTAAAAATAATCCACCTAACATGTTCATTCGATTTTGACATGTCAAACTTGATTAACACAAAAAACTTTTTTTGATTTTTGTCTTTTGTGGAAGTGTTATTCTACATATCCTATTTTGATTGATATGATTGTTGATAAAACATTGAGTTCGAATGGCTAAATCTTATGAAAAATGTCCATATTTTGTATAAGTGTTGCAGGTTCAGTTAGACAGGGAAATAATTAAATATAGGGTCATTAGACCCTCGAGGAGTTAAAGAGCGGAGAACCGAAAAATACCAGTTGAGGCTTATTAGAAGAAGCTGAAATCCAAACCTACGAGGAGATAAAGATCAATGTGCTTATAGACATTATAGATTAAAGGTTGAGAAGATGAAGATCAGGCCTCTTAGCTAAGATAAAAGATGGACAATCTAAAAACAAATGAGAATGAAGGCAGGAGAATATTAAAGTTATTGAATTCCTTAAATTACTTACTAACAAAATCAATTGGATATGCTTTTCTATTTTGAAAGATATCTTAAATGATTGTTGGCCATCTTTCATTAGACTTCGGTGGGTCAAACGATCTAATAACCATATTTATTAGAGAGAAGTACTACGAGAGCGATCCAATTTAAATCCCAATCCAGCCAAAATTGAAATAAAAAGAATAAAACCCTAACTATCCAGCCTCAAATGTTCTCACCTTTCTCTTCTATAAACGAAACACATTACGTCCTTCGGCCACACATTCCATTCTTTCACAATTTTGGAAGACGGAGTTCTATACGACGGTGAGTTTTGTTTAATTATAGGTGCCACTTGTTGTGGTGGCTATGTAGTTGTAGTTTCTCATATTTATATTATTTTTATGGGTGGATAAGAGTGTATTATCTGCTAGGATATAGGTATTCGATTTTATTTTAAAAATTGAGAAAGTAAATTTTTTGGGGGAGGGGTGATGTTGTTATTAATGAATTTTGAGATTTTATATACATTATTAAGGATTTTTACCTTCTTCAACAAAATATTTAAATTTCAAGATTGAAACCTAATTCCATCTTTTTTTTTCTTCAGAATTTCAATATTGAAATGTAAATATTTTGTTGAAGAAGGTAAAAATCGTTAATAATGTATATAAAATCTCAAAATTCATTAATAACAACATCACCCCTCCCCAAAAAAATTAATTTATCAATTTTTACAATAAAATCGAATACCTATATCCTAGCAGATAATATACTCTTATCCACCCATAGAAAAATTATAAATATGAGAAATTACAACTACATAGCTACCACAACAAGTGACACCTATAATTAAAGAAAACTCACCCTCGTATAGAACTCTGTCTTTGCATCAATCATCTTTTCGTGTTTATTACCCATTCTCTTGTTCCTCAGAATATGTTATATTCATGAAATATTTAAGTCTTCATAATGACACCCTTTGAAATGATACTTTTAAAGTTATTAAATTCCTTAACTTACTTACTAACAAAATCAATTGGACATGCTTTTCGATTTTGAAAGGTATCTTTAATGATTGTCGGCCATCTTTCATTAGGCTTTGGTGGGTCAAAAGATCTAATAACCATATTTATTAGAGAGAAGTACTATGCGAGCTTGAGGGAGAGAGAGAGAGAGAAAGTTAGGATAAAGCTGGTAATTATTTACGTTTATTTTCATCATACCTAAGAGCTTACAAATAAAGTATCTTATTTTGTGAAAAAATAAAACTTACAAAAAAATTTAAACCACTGTTAAGCAAAAATATAGCTTTATTATACATATTTTTTTCTTAGTCTTAGTTTGTAACTCCTATCTTGTTAGAGAGTTCCTTATTAGGGTATATACATGGGAGTATTGATAAACTATTATTGCGTCATCATTTTTGTTGTTTACATAACACAAATTATTCTAAATCCGGAGTTAGTGAGATATAAAAGATGTTTGAGATTGCTCTACCACCCTTATATCAATGAACACCTCAAATACATCCTCTTATCTCAAACAATAATGATCATTTGAATAAATAATATTTTTTTAAAAAAATTATAATTTGAGGGACCCATTGGATTTTTTATATCCTTTTAAAAAATATCTCTCCTATCTCGTAAAGCTAGATCTCATCTTTTACACACACTTTACCTACACTTTCAATGGCCATCACACTTATCCAACAAATTTACCTTTCTCGATGTGTCACTTCGATCTATCTCATATTGTTCAAATATCCCATATTCTTCAGACAACCTACCCACCAACCTCTACCAACCACTACCCTAGCAACGCATCCATAAACAGCTCTATGTACATCAATATAAAGATCATTCTCTACTAACTTCTACGGCTTCTAACATTCACCAATCTCTTACCATTGTCCTACCAAGCACATCCATAACCACTACCACCTACCGATGTCATAGCTCGTGCATCTATTATAACCTCTACACGGAGATTATTTTCTAAAAAACACGACTTTATCTCTATCAATATTAAAGTGAATATGATATGAAATCCATGTCAACAATCAACAAAGGCTTGCACTAGCCACCATAATGTCCCTAAAAATCATCGTCTATAAGTAAGGGAGTCTAGATACAATTCACAATCTATTTAAACCACGAGGGATGTAAACTAATATTTACAAGGACAATTTTAAAAATAATCCACCTAAAATGTTCATTCAATTTTGACATGTCAAACTTGATTATCAAAAACACCCTTTTTTTCATTTTTGTCTTTTGTGGAAGTGTTATTCTACATATCCTATTTTGATTGATATGATTGTTGATAAAACATTGAGTTCGATTGGCTAAATCTTATGAAAAATGTCCCGATTTTGTATAAGTGTTGCAGGTTCAGTTAGACAGGGAAATAATTCAATATAGGGTCATTAGACCCTTGAGGAGTTAAAGAGCGGAGAACCGAAAAATACCAGTTGAGGTTTATTAGAAGAAGCTGAAATCCAAACCTACGAGGAGATAAAGATCAATGTGCTTATATACATTATAGATTAAAGGTTGAGAAGATGAAAATCAGGCCTCTTAGCTAAGATAAAAGATGGAGAATCTAAAGACAATTAAGAATGAAGGTTGGAGAATATTAAAGTTATTGAATTCCTTAAATTACTTACTAACAAAATCAATTGGATATGCTTTTCTATTTTGAAAGGTATCTTAAATGATTGTTGGCCATCTTTCATTAGACTTTGGTGGGTTTACCGATCTAATAACCATATTTATTAGAGAGATGTACTACTAGAGCTTAGTGGATTCAAGCCCCCTGGTTTTTTTGGCCCAATTGGATTCAAGCCCCCTGGTTTTTTTGGCCCAATTTAAATCCCAACCCAGCCAAAATTGAAATAAAAAGAATAAAACCCTAACTATTCAGCCTCAAATGTTCTCACCTTTCTCTTCTATAAAAGAAACACATTACGTCCTTCGGCCGCACGCTCCATTCTTTCACAATTTTGGAAGACGGAGTTCTATACGACGGTGAGTTTTGTTTAATCATAGGTGTCACTTGTCGTGGTGGCTATGTAGTTGTAGTTTCTCATATTAATATATTTCTATGGCTGGATAAGAGTGTATTATCTGCTAGGATATAAGTATTCGATTTTATTGTAAAAATTGAGAAAGTAAATTTTTTGGGGGAGGGGTGATGTTGTTATTAATGAATTTTGAGATTTTATATACATTATTAAGGATTTTTACCTTCTTCAACAAAATATTTAAATTTCAAGACTGAAACCTAATTCCATCTTTTTTTTCTTCAGAATTTCAATATTGAAATGTAAATATTTTGTTGAAGAAGGTAAAAATCCTTAATAATGTATATAAAATCTCAAAATTCATTAATAACAACATCACCGCTCCTCCAAAAAAATTAATTTCTCAATTTTTACAATAAAATCGAATACCTATATCCTAGCAGATAATATACTCTTAGCCACCCATAGAAAAATTATAAATATGAGAAACTACAACTACATAGCTACCACAACAAGTGACACCTATAATTAAAGAAAACTCACCCTCGTATAGAACTATGTCTTTGCATCAAACATCCTTTTGTGTTTATTACCCATTCTCTTGTTCCTCAGAATATGTTATATTCATGAAATATATAAGTCTTCATAATGACACCCTTTGAAATGATACTTTTAAAGTTATTGAATTCCTTAAATTACTTACTAACAAAATCAATTGGACATGCTTTTCGATTTTGAAAGGTATCTTTAATGATTGTCGGCCATCTTTCGTTAGGCTTTGGTGGGTCAAAAGATCTAATAACCATATTTATTAGAGAGAAGTACTATGCGAGCTTGAGAGAGAGAGAGAAAGTTAGGATAAAGCTGGTAATTATTTACGTTTATTTTCATCATACCAAAGAGCTTACAAATAAAGTATCTCATTTTGTGAAAAATTAAAACTTACAAAAAAATTTAAACCACTGTTAAGCAAAAATATAGCTTTATTATACATATTTTTTTCTTAGTCTTAGTTTGTAACTCCTATCTTGTTAGAGAGTTCCTTATTAGGGTATATACATGGGAGTATTGATAAACTATTATTGCGTCATCATTTTTGGTTTTGACATAACACAAACTATTCTAAATCCGGAGTTAGTGAGATATAAAAGATGTTTGAGATTGCTCTACCACCCTTATATCAATGAACGCCTCAAATACATCCTCTTATCTCAAACAATAATGATCATTTGAATAAATAATATTTTTTTTTAAAAATTATAATTTGAGGGACCCATTGGATTTTTTAAATCCTTTTAAAAAATATCTCTCCTATCTCGTAAAGCTAGATCTCATCTTTTACACACACTTTACCTACACTTTCAATGGCCATCACACTTCTCCAACAAATTTACCTTTCTCGATGTGTCACTTTGATCTATCTCATATTGTTCAAATATCCCATATTCTTCAGACAACCTACCCACCAACCTCTACCAACCACTACCCTAGCAACGCATCCATAACCAGCTCTATGTACATCCATATAAAGATCATTCTCCACTAACTTCTACGGCTACTAACATTCACCAATCTCTTACCATTGTCCTACCAGGCACATCCATAACCACTACCACCTACCGATGTCATAGCTCGTGCATCTATTATAACCTCTACACGGAGATTATTATCTAAAAAACACGACTATATCTCTATCAATATTAAAGGGAATATGATATGAAATCCATGTCAACAATCAACAAAGGCTTGCACTAGCCACCATAATGTCCCTAAAAATCCAGATATCGTTATCTCAACCCACCATCGTCTATGAGTAAGGGAGTCTAGATACAATTCACAATCTATTTAAACCACTAGGGATGTAAACTAATATTTACAAGGACAATTTTAAAAATAATCCACCTAACATGTTAATTCGATTTTGACATGTCAAACTTGATTATCACAAAAACCTTTTTTTGATTTTTGTCTTTTGTGGAAGTGTTATTCTACATATCCTATTTTGATTGATATGATTGTTGATAAAACATTGAGTTCGAATGGCTAAATCTTATGAAAAATGTCCAGATTTTGTATAATTGATGCAGGTTCTGTTAGAGAGTGAAATAATTAAATATAGGGTCATTAGACCCTTGAGGAGTTAAAGAGCGGAGAACCGAAAAATACCAGTTGAGGTTTATTAGAAGAAGCTGAAATCCAAACCTACGAGGAGATAAAGATCAATGTTCTTATAGACATTATAGATTAATGGTTGAGAAGATGAAGATCAGGCCTCTTAGCTAAGATAAAAGATGGACAACCTAAAGACAATTGAGAATGAAGGCTGGAGAATATTAAAGTTATTGAATTCCTTAAATTACTTACTAACAAAATCAATTGGATAAACTTTTCTATTTTGAAAGGTATCTTAAATGATTGTTGGCCATCTTTCATTAGACTTTGGTGGGTCAAACGATCTAATGACCATATTTATTAGAGAGATGTACTACGAGAGCTTAGTGGATTCAAGCCCCCTGGTTTTTTTTGGCCCAATTGGATTCAAGCCCCCTGGTTTTTTTGGCCCAATTTAAATCCCAACCCAGCCAAAATTGAAATAAAAAGAATAAAACCCTAACTATCCAGCCTCAAATGTTCTACCTTTCTCTTCTATAAAAGAAACACATTACGTCCTTCCGCCGCACACTCCATTCTTTCACAATTTTGGAAGACGGAGTTCTATTACGACGGTGAGTTTTGTTTAATTATAGGTGCCACTTGTTGTGGTGGCTATGTAGTTGTAGTTTCTCATATATATATTATTTCTATGGGTGGATAAGAGTGTATTATCTGCTAGGATATAGGTATTCGATTTTATTGTAAAAATTGAGAAAGTAAATTTTTTGGGGGAGGGGTGATGTTGTTATTAATGAATTTTGAGATTTTATATACATTATTAAGGATTTTTACCTTCTTCAACAAAATATTTAAATTGCAAGATTGAAACCTAATTCCATCTTTTTTTTTTTTCAGAATTTCAATATTGAAATGTAAATATTTTGTTGAAGAAGGTAAAAATCCTTAATAATGTATATAAAATCTCAAAATTCATTAATAACAACATCACCGCTCCCCAAAAAAATTAATTTCTCAATTTTTACAATAAAATCAAATACCTATATCCTAGCAGATAATATACTCTTATCCACCCATAGAAAAATTATAAATATGAGAAACTACAACTACATAGCTACCACAACAAGTGACACCTATAATTAAAGAAAACTCACCCTCGTATAGAACTCTGTCTTTGCATCAAACATCCTTTCGTGTTATTACCCATTCTCTTGTCCCTCAGAATATGTTATATTCATGAAATATTTAATTCTTCATAATGACACCCTTTGAAATGATACTTTTAAAGTTATTGAATTCCTTAAATTACTTACTAACAAAATCAATTGGACATGCTTTTCGATTTTGAAAGGTATCTGAAATGATTGTTGGCCATCTTTCATTAGGCTTTGGTGGGTCAAACGATCTAATAACCATATTTATTAGAGAGAAGTACTATGCGAGCTTGAGAGAGAGAGAGTTAGGATAAAGCTGGTAATTATTTACGTTTATTTTCATCATACCCAAGAGCTTACAAATAAAGTATCTTATTTTGTGAAAAATTAAAATTTACAAAAAAATTTAAACCACTGTTAAGCAAAAATATAGCTTTATTATACATATTTTTTTCTTAGTCTTAGTTTGTAACTCCTATCTTGTTAGAGAGTTCCTTATTAGGGTATATACATGGGAGCATTGATAAACTATTATTGCGTCATCGTTTTTGTTGTTTACATAACACAAACTATTCTAAATCCGGAGTTAGTGAGATATAAAAGATGTTTGAGATTGCTCTACCACCCTTATATCAATGAACGCCTCAAATACATCCTCTAATCTCTAACAATAATGATCATTTGAATAAATAATATTTTAAAAAAAAAATTATAATTTGAGGGACCCATTGGATTTTTTATATCCTTTTAAAAAATATCTCTCCTATCTCGTAAAGCTAGATATCATCTTTTACACACACTTTATCTACACTTTCAATGGCCATCACACTTCTCCAAATAATTTACCTTTCTCGATGTGTCACTTCGATCTATCTCATATTCTTCAGACAACCTACCCACCAACCTCTACCAACCACTACCCTAGCAACGCATCCATAACCAGCTCTATGTACATCCATATAAAGATCATTCTCCACTAACTTCTACGGCTACTAACATTCACCAATCTCTTACCATTGTCCTACTAGGCACATCCATAACCACTACCACCTACCGATGTCATAGCTCGTGCATCTATTATAACCTCTACACGGAGATTATTTTCTAAAAAACACGACTTTATCTCTATATATATTAAAGGGGATATGATATGAAATCCATGTCAACAATCAACAAAGGCTTGCACTAGCCACCATAATGTCCCTAAAAATCCAGATATCGTTATCTCAACCCACCATCGTCTATAAGTAAGGGAGTCTAGATACAATTCACAATCTATTTAAACCACTAAGGATGTAAACTAATATTTACAAGGACAATTTTAAAAATAATCCACCTAACATGTTAATTCGATTTTGACATGTCAAACTTGATTATCACAAAAACCTTTTTTTGATTTTTGTCTTTTGTGGAAGTGTTATTCTACATATCGTATTTTGATTGATATGATTGTTGATAAAACATTGAGTTCGAATGGCTAAATCTTATGAAAAATGTCCAGATTTTGTATAACTGTTGCGGGTTCAGTTAGACAGGGAAATAATTAAATATAGGGTCATTAGACCCTTGAGGAGTTAAAGAGCGGAGAACCGAAAAATACCAGTTGAGGTTTATTAGAAGAAGCTGAAATCCAAACCTACGAGGAGATAAAGATCAATGTGCTTATAGACATTATAGATTAATGGTTGAGAAGATGAAGATCAGGCCTCTTAGCTAAGATAAAAGATGGACAATCTAAAGACAATTGAGAATGATAGCTGGAGAATATTAAAGTTATTGAATTCCTTAAATTACTTACTAACAAAATCAATTGGTTAAACTTTTCTATTTTGAAAGGTATCTTAAATGATTGTTGGCCAACTTTCATTAGACTTTGGTGGGTCAAACGATCTAATAACCATATTTATTAGAGAGATGTACTACGAGAGCTTAGTGGATTCAAGCCCCTGGTTTTTTTGGCCCAATTGGATTCAAGCCCCCTGGTTTTTTTGGCCCAATTTAAATCCCAACCCAGCCAAAATTGAAATAAAAATAATAAAACCCTAACTATCCAGCCTCAAATGTTCTCACCTTTCTCTTCTATAAAAGAAACACATTACGTCCTTCGGCCGCACACTCCATTCTTTCACAATTTTGGAAGACGGGGTTCTATACGACGGTGAGTTTTGTTTAATTATAGGTGCCACTTGTTGTGGTGGCTATGTAGTTGTAGTTTCTCATATATATATTATTTCTATGGGTGGATAAGAGTGTATTATCTGCTAGGATATAGGTATTCGATTTTATTGTAAAAATTGAGAAAGTAAATTTTTTGGGGGAGGGGTGATGTTGTTATTAATGAATTTTGAGATTTTATATACATTATTAAGGATTTTTACCTTCTTCAACAAAATATTTAAATTTCAAGATTGAAACCTAATTCCATCTTTTTTTTTCCAAAATTTCAATATTGAAATGTAAATATTTTGTTGAAGAAGGTAAAAATCCTTAATAATGTGGATAAAATTTCAAAATTCATTAATAACAACATCACCGCTCCCCCAAAAAAAATTAATTTCTCAATTTTTACAATAAAATCGAATACCTATATCCTAGCAGATAATATACTCCTATCCACCCATAGAAAAATTATAAATATGATAAACTACAACTACATAGCTACCACAACAAGTGACACCTATAATAAAGAAAACTCACCCTCGTATAGAACTATGTCTTTGCATCAAACATCCTTTTGTGTTTATTACCCATTCTCTTGTTCCTCAGAATATGTTATATTCATGAAATATATAAGTCTTCATAATGACACCCTTTGAAATGATACTTTTAAAGTTATTGAATTCCTTAAATTACTTACTAACAAAATCAATTGGACATGCTTTTCGATTTTGAAAGGTATCTTTAATGATTGTCGGCCATCTTTCGTTAGGCTTTGGTGGGTCAAAAGATCTAATAACCATATTTATTAGAGAGAAGTACTATGCGAGCTTGAGAGAGAGAGAGAAAGTTAGGATAAAGCTGGTAATTATTTACGTTTATTTTCATCATACCAAAGAGCTTACAAATAAAGTATCTCATTTTGTGAAAAATTAAAACTTACAAAAAAATTTAAACCACTGTTAAGCAAAAATATAGCTTTATTATACATATTTTTTTCTTAGTCTTAGTTTGTAACTCCTATCTTGTTAGAGAGTTCCTTATTAGGGTATATACATGGGAGTATTGATAAACTATTATTGCGTCATCGTTTTTGTTGTTTACATAACACAAACTATTCTAAATCCGGAGTTAGTGAGATATAAAAGATGTTTAAAATTGCTCTACCACCCTTATATCAATGAACGCCTCAAATACATCCTCTTATCTCTAACAATAATGATCATTTGAATAAATAATATTTTTAAAAAAAATATTATAATTTGAGGGACCCATTGGATTTTTTATATCCTTTTAAAAAATATCTCTCGTATCTCGTAAAGCTAGATCTCATATTTTACACACACTTTACCTACACTTTCAATGGCCATCACACTTCTCCAACAAATTTACCTTTCTCGATGTGTCACTTCGATCTATCTCATATTGTTCAAATATCCCATATTTTGCAGACAACCTACCCACCAACCTCTACCAACCACTACCCTAGCAACGCATCCATAACCAGCTCTATGTACATCCATATAAAGATCATTCTCCACTAACTTCTACGGCTTCTAACATTCACCAATCTCTTACCATTGTCCTACCAGGCACATCCATAACCACTACCACCTACCGATGTCATAGCTCGTGCATCTATTATAACCTCTACACGGAGATTATTTTCTAAAAAACACGACTTTATCTCTATCAATATTAAAGGGAATATGATATGAAATCCATGTCAACAATAGACAAAGGCTTGCACTAGCCACCATAATGTCCCTAAAAATCCAGATATCGTTATCTCAACCCACCATCGTCTATAAGTAAGGGAGTCTAGATACAATTCACAATCTATTTAAACCACTAGGGATGTAAACTAATATTTACAAGGAAAATTTTAAAAATAATCCACCTAACATGTTCATTCGATTTTGACATGTCAAACTTGATTATCACAAAAACCTTTTTTTGATTTTTGTCTTTTGTGGAAGTGTTATTCTACATATCGTATTTTGATTGATATCATTGTTGATAAAACATTGAGTTCGAATGGCTAAATCTTATGAAAAATATCCAGATTTTGTATAAGTGTTGCAGTTAGACAGGGAAATAATTAAATATAGGGTAATTAGACCCTTGAGGAGTTAAAGAGCGGAGAACCGAAAAATACCAGTTGAGGTTTATTAGAAGAAGCTGAAATCCAAACCTACGAGGAGATAAATATCAATGTGCTTATAGACATTACAGATTAATGGGTGAGAAGATGAAGATCAGGCCTCTTAGCTAAGAAAAAAGATGGACAATCTAAAGACAATTGAGAATGAAAGCTGGAGAATATTAAAGTTATTGAATTCCTTAACTTACTTACTAACAAAATCAATTGGATATGCTTTTCTATTTTTGAAAGGTATCTTAAATGATTGTTGGCCATCTTTCATTAGACTTTGGTGGGTCAAACGATCTAATAACCATATTTATTAGAGAGATGTACTACGAGAGCTTAGTGGATTCAAGCCCCTGGTTTTTTATGGTCCAATTGGATTCAAGCCCCCTGGTTTTTTTGGCCCAATTTAAATCCCTACCCAGCCCAAATTGAAATAAAAAGAATAAAACCCTAACTATCCAGCCTCATATGTTCTCACCTTTCTCTTCTATAAAATAAACACATTACGTCCTTCGGCCGCACACTCCATTCTTTCACAATTTTGGAAGACGGGGTTCTATAGGACGGTGAGTTTTGTCTAATTATAGATGCCACTTGTTGTGGTGGCTATGTAGTTGTAGTTTCTCATATTTATATTATTTCTATGGGTGGATAAGAGTGTATTATCTGCTAGGATATAGGTATTCGATTTTATTGTAAAAATTGAGAAAGTAAATTTTTTGGGGGAGGGGTGATGTTGTTATTAATGAATTTTGAGATTTTATATACATTATTAAGGATTTTTACCTTCTTCAACAAAATATTTAAATTTCAAGATTGAAACCTAATTCCATCTTTTTTTTTTCCAGAATTTCAATATTGAAATGTAAATATTTTGTTGAAGAAGGTAAAAATCCTTAATAATGTATATAAAATCTCAAAATTCATTAATAACAACATCACCGCTCCCCCAAAAAAATTAATTTCTCAATTTTTACAATAAAATCGAATACCTATATCCTAGCAGATAATATACTCCTATCCACCCATAGAAAAATTATAAATATGATAAACTACAACTACATAGCTACCACAACAAGTGACACCTATAATTAAAGAAAACTCACCCTCGTATAGAACTATGTCTTTGCATCAAACATCCTTTCGTGTTTATTACCCATTCTCTTGTTCCTCAGAATATGTTATATTCATGAAATATTTAAGTCTTCATAATGACACCCTTTAAAATGATACTTTTAAAGTTATTGAATTCCTTAAATTACTTACTAACAAAATCAATTGGACATGCTTTTGGATTTTGAAAGGTATCTTAAATGATTGTCGGCCATCTTTCATTAGGCTTTGGTGGGTCAAACGATCTAATAACCATATTTATTAGAGAGAAGTACTATGCGAGCTTGAGAGAGAGAGAGAGAAAGTTAGGATAAAGCTGGTAATTATTTACGTTTATTTTCATCATACCCAAGAGCTAACAAATAAAGTTACAAAAAAATTTAAACCACTGTTAAGCAAAAATATAGCTTTATTATACATATTTTTTTCTTAGTCTTAGTTTGTAACTCCTATCTTGTTAGAGAGTTCCTTATTAGGGTATATACATGGGAGTATTCATAAACTATTATTGCGTCATCATTTTTGTTGTTTACATAACACAAACTATTCTAAATCCGGAGTTAGTGAGATATAAAAGATGTTTGAGATTGCTCTACCATCCTTATATCAATGAACTCCTCAAATACATCCTCTTATCTCAAAAAATAATGATCATTTGAGTAAATGATATTTTTTAAAAAAAATTATAATTTGAGGGACCCATTGGATTTTTTATATCCTTTTAAAAAATATCTCTCCTATCTCGTAAAGCTAGATCTCATCTTTTACACACACTTTACCTACACTTTCAATGGCCATCACACTTCTCCAACAAATTTACCTTTCTCGATTTGTCACTTCGATCTATCTCATATTGTTCAAATATCCCATATTCTTCAGACAACCTACGCACCAACCTCTACTAACCACTACCCTAGCAACGCATCCATAACCAGCTCGATGTACATCCATATAAAGATCATTCTCCACTAACTTCTACGGCTTCTAACATTCACCAATCTCTTACTATTGTCCTACCAGGCACATCCATAACCACTACCACCTACCGATGTCATTGCTCGTGCATCTATTATAACCTCTACACGGAGATTATTTTCTAAAAAACACGACTTTATCTCTATCAATATTAAAGGGAATATGATATGAAATCCATGTCAACAATCAACAAAGGCTTGCACTAGCCACCATAATGTCCCTAAAAATCCAGATATCGTTATCTCAACCCACCATCGTCTATAAGTAAGGGAGTCTAGATACAATTCACAATCTATTTAAACCACTATGGATGTAAACTAATATTTACAAGGACAATTTTAAAAATAATCCACCTAACATGTTCATTCGATTTTGACATGTCAAACTTGATTATCACAAAAACCTTTTTTTGATTTTTGTCTTTTGTGGAAGTGTTATTCTACATATCGTATTTTGATTGATATGATTGTTGATAAAAAATTGAGTTCGAATGGCTAAATCTTATGAAAAATGTCCAGAATTTGTATAAGTGTTGCAGGTTCAGTTAGACAGGGAAATACTTAAATATAGGGTCATTAGACCCTTGAGGAGTTAAAGAGCCGAGAACCGAAAAATACCAGTTGAGGTTTATTGGAAGAAGCTGAAATCCAAACCTACGAGGAGATAAAGATCAATGTGCTTATAGACATTATAGATTAATGGTCGAGAAGATGAAGATCAGGCCTCTTAGCTAAGAAAAAAGATGGACAATCTAAAGACAATTGAGAATAAAGGCTGGAGAATATTAAAGTTATTGAATTCCTTAAATTACTTACTAACAAAATCAATTGGATATGCTTTTCTATTTTGAAAGGTATCTTAAATGATTGTTGGCCATCTTTCATTAGACCTTGGTGGGTCAAACGATCTAATAACCATATTTATTAGAGAGATGTACTATGAGAGCTTAGTGGATTCAAGCCCCCTGGTTTTTTTTGGCCCAATTGGATTCAAGCCCCCTTGTTTTTTTGGCCCAATTTAAATCCCAACCCAGCCAAAATTGAAATAAAAAGAATAAATCCCTAACTATCCAGCCTCAAATGTTCTCACCTTTCTCTTCCATTAAAGAAACACATTACGTCCTTCGGCCGCACACTCCATTCTTTCACAATTTTGGAAGACGGAGTTCTATACGACGGTGAGTTTTGTTTAATTATAGGTGCCACTTGCTGTGGTGGTTATGTAGTTGTAGTTTCTCATATTTATATTATTTCTATGGATGGATAAGAGTGTATTATCTGCTAGGATATAGGTATTCGATTTTATTGTAAAAATTGAGAAAGTAAATTTTTTGGGGGAGGGGTGATGTTGTTATTAATGAATTTTGAGATTTTATATACATTATTAATGATTTTTACCTTCTTCAACAAGATATTTAAATTTCAAGATTGAAACCTAATTCCATCTTTTTTTTCAGAATTTCAATATTGAAATGTAAATATTTTGTTGAAGAAGGTAAAAATCCTTAATAATGTATATAAAATCTCAAAATTCATTAATAAAAACATCACAGCTCCCCCAAAAAAATTAATTTCTCAATTTTTACAATAAAATCGAATACCTATATCCTAGCAGATAATATACTTTTATCCACCCATAGAAAAATTATAAATATGAGAAACTACAACTACATAGCTACCACAACAAGTGACACCTATAATTAAAGAAAACTCACCCTCGTATAGAACTCTGTCTTTGCATCAAACATCCTTTCATGTTTATTACCCATTCTCTTGTTCCTCAGAATATGTTATATTCATGAAATATTTAAGTCTTCATAATGACACCCTTTGAAATGATACTTTTAAAGTTATTGAATTCCTTAAATTACTTACTAACAAAATCAATTGGACATGTTTTTTGATTTTGAAAGGTATCTTAAATTATTGTTGGTCATCTTTCATTAGGCTTTGGTGGGTCAAACGATCTAATAACCATATTTATTAGAGAGAAGTACTATTCGAGCTTGAGAGAGAGAGAGAGAAAGTTAGGATAAAGCTGGTAATTATTTACGTTTATTTTCATCATACCCAAGAGCTTACAAATAAAGTATCTCATTTTGTGAAAAATTAAAACTTACAAAAAAATTTAAACCACTCTTAAGCAAAAATATAGCTTTATTATACATATTTTTTTCTTAGTCTTAGTTTGTAACTCCTATCTTGTTAGAGAGTTCCTTATTAGGGTATATACATGGGAGTATTGATAAACTATTATTGCGTCATCGTATTTGTTGTTTACATAACACAAACTATTCTAAATCCGGAGTTAGTGAGATATAAAAGATGTTTGAGATTGCTCTACCACCCTTATATCAATGAACGCCTCAAATACATCCTCTTATCTCTAACAATAATGATCATTTGAATAAATAATATTTTTAAAAAAAATTATAATTTGAGGGACCCATTGGATTTTTTATATCCTTTTAAAAAATATCTCTCCTATCTCGTAAAGCTAGATCTCATATTTTACACACACTTTACCTACACTTTCAATGGCCATCACACTTCTCCAACAAATTTACCTTTCTCGATGTGTCACTTCGATCTATCTCATATTGTTCAAATATCCCATATTCTTCAGACAACCTACCCACCAACCTCTACCAACCACTACCCTAGCAACGCATCAATAACCAGCTCTATGTACATCCATATAAAGATCATTCTCCACTAACTTCTACGGCTTCTAACATTCACCAATCTCTTACCATTGTCCTACCAGGCACATCCATAACCACTACCACCTACCGATGTCATAGCTCGTGCATCTATTATAACCTCTACACGGAGATTATTTTATAAAAAACACGACTTTATCTCTATCAATATTAAAGGGAATATGATATGAAATCCATGTCAACAATCAACAAAGGCTTGCACTAGCCACCATAATGTCCCTAAAAATCCAGATATCGTTATCTCAACCCACCATCATCTATAAGTAAGGGAGTCTAGATACAATTCACAATCTATTTAAACCACTAAGGATGTAAACTAATATTTACCAGGACAATTTTAAAAATAATCCACCTAACATTTTCATTCGATTTTGACATGTCAAACTTGATTATCACAAAAACCTTTTTTTGATTTTTGTCTTTTGTGGAAGTGTTATTCTACATATCGTATTTTGATTGATATGATTGTTGATAAAACATTGAGTTCGAATGGCTAAATCTTATTAAAAATGTCCAGATTTTGTATAAGTGTTGCAGGTTCAGTTAGACAAGGAAATAATTAAATATAGGGTCATTAGACCCTTGAGGAGTTAAAGAGCGGAGAACCGAAAAATACCAGTTGAGGTTTATTAGAAGAAGCTGAAATCCAAACCTACGAGGAGATAAAGATGAATGTGCTTATAGGCATTATAGATTAATGGTTGAGAAGATGAAGATCAGGCCTCTTAGCTAAGATAAAAGATGGACAATCTAAAGACAATTGAGAATGAAAGCTGGAGAATATTAAAGTTATTGAATTCCTTAAATTACTTACTAACAAAATCAATTGGATATGCTTTTCTATTTTGAAAGGTATCTTAAATGATTGTTGGCCATCTTTCATTAGACTTTGGTGGGTCAAACGATCTAATAACCATATTTATTAGAGAGATGTACTACGAGAGCTTAGTGGATTCAAGCCCCCTGGTATTTTTGGCCCAATTGGATTCAAGCCCCCTTGTTTTTTGGCCCAATTTAAATCCCTACCCAGCCAAAATTGAAATAAAAAGAATAAAACCCTAACTATCCAGCCTCAAATGTTCTCACCTTTCTCTTCTATAAAAGAAACACATTACGTCCTTCGGCCGCACACTCCATTCTTTCACAATTTTGGAAGACGGGGTTCTATACGACGGTGAGTTTTGTTTAATTATAGGTGCCACTTGTTGTGGTGGCTATGTAGTTGTAGTTTCTCATATTTATATTATTTCTATGGGTGGATAAGAGTGTATTATCTGCTAGGATATAGGTATTCGATTTTATTGTAAAAATTGAGAAAGTAAATTTTTTTTTTTGCATACATGAGAGGCTATAAAGCCGTTAAGAAAAATAGATTACATGAAGAACAAGGGTTCTTATTGACTATCTATGGCAACTCTAGTAGTTGCATGACCACTTCTATCACGTGTAATCAATTTCCAAAGATATTCCGGTGGTTCTGTATATACCACGGGTTGAGAAGACAAAAACGCTCCTTCTTTTGCTAGTTTATCATCACAAAGGTTAGTTTCACGGAAAACATGATTAAGCTCAAGTTGCGGAAAACTTCTAAGCAATACACAACACTCTTTTATCATTGAAACATAACGACCTAAGCTCCCACCGCCCTTCACTAGCGCGTGGAGCTTCCCCGAGTCCACCTCATAATGAGTAGAACTCCCACCGCCCTTCACTGGCGCGTGGAGTTCCTCCGAATCCGTTTCAACAATCAACTCTTTATAGCCATTAGTACAAGCCCACTTAAGACCGAAATGCAAAGCATACAATTCTGAAATAAAAGGTGATATTACCGTGCATGTACCTGTGAAACAAACAATGCAAGTACCATCTTTATCGCGTAATATACCACCAATTCCTGCCAATCTTTTCCCTTTGAAGAAACTACCATCAATATTAAGTTTAAACCCGTTAGTAGGTTTCACCCACTTTACCATAACATTACTGGCCAACTTGATTATACCACCATCGATCGATTTTCCCCAAGCTAAAATAAAACTCCTAGCTAAAGAAAATATATCTCTTTTAAGTTCTAGTACATGTGGTATAACGGGCCTCTCATTAAAGATAATTTTGTTCCTTGTGGTTCATATAGTCCATAACGCCGCTACAAACACGTAGGGCCATTCCAATCCGTCAATTCGTGCCTTAGATCGAAGATGGCCTTCGACCCAGGCTTTAATACCACTCAAGTCAACAGTTGCAGCAGAAATTCCAGCTCCTTGACCATTTCGCTGCAGCCTTCTTGCGCGAAAAGCTGCTGCAGAATTTCCGGTGACTGCAGCTGCTCCCATTTCCTGCCGGAATGTTCTTCCAAGGTCTGCATCAGCCTGGCGCGACAGAGGATCACGGTTCAGCAGCCACGATCTGTTCAGCACTTCCAGCGAGTTCCTCTCATCAATACAGCAGCTCCCAGTTCCAGCAACTTCCCTGCCTTCATCGATCATCCTACTAGCAGCAGCATGGCCATCCTCCCTCACCAACATTTCAGCTCCTGCTCCATGCCAGCGACGAGAGCTTCCTCTCCCAATACCTGGAAAAATACCAAATAAGTTCCACACTACAGTAGCAAATTTGCATTTTAAAAATGTATGAATTAAGTCTTCCCTTTCTGCCCCACACACTCCGCATGATCGAGACTCAACAACGTTCCGTTTGTACAAGTTTTCCGCGGTAGCAATCCTATTTAGTACCAATCTCCACAAGAAAATTCGTATTTTTTGGGAACACTTTAATTTCCAAATAAAGTCCCACCGAAACGATTCATCCTCTTCATTCTCTTCCATACTTACAAAAGCCGACTTGACTGTAAATGAGCCTGAGTTTGTAAATTTCCAATTTATTTTTGTCTCAAATTCATCACTTTGATCATCAAATCCATTCCGAAAAGCCTCTACACCCGCTAAGATTGCTTGACAAACATTGGACTCATTTCCCGTCCTAATGCGGTTTAGCACTCCATTTCGAAAATATTTATTTATAAATATCTCCACCCATGCTACGGAAAGATCCTCCTGACTAATTTTCCATCCAAGCTTCGCTAGTAGTGATAGGTTATATTTCTCGGCGCTCCGTATTCCAAGACCCCACTTCATCTTCGATTTACATACTTGGTCCCACGCAACCCAATGAAGCTTTCTTTCCAGTCCCGAGGACCCCCAAATAAAGTCCCTAACCACTCTATCTATATCCTTACATACATATTTAGGAAACTTCAGCACTTGCATTTGATAAACCGGCATCGCATTCAATACTGATTGAGCTAATGTAGAACGCCCAGCAAGAGATAAAGTCTTCGTCTTCCATGTAGCTAGCTTGCCCCTCATTTTTTCCACAATGCCTTTATAAAACCCCTTAGGAAGTCTTCCTGATAGAAAGTAAATTTTTTGGGGGAGGGGTGATGATGTTATTAATGAATTTTGAGATTTTATATACATTATTAAGGATTTTTACCTTCTTCAATAAAATATTTAAATTTCAAGATTGAAACCTAATTCCATCTTTTTTTTTTCCAGAATTTCAATATTGAAATGTAAATAATTTGTTGAAGAAGGTAAAAATCCTTAATAATGTATATAAAATCTCAAAATTCATTAATAACAACATCACCGCTCCCCCAAAAAAATTAATTTCTCAATTTTTACAATAAAATCGAATACCTATATCCTAGCAGATAATATACTCCTATCCACCCATAGAAAAATTATAAATATGATAAACTACAACTACATAGCTACCACAACAAGTGACACCTATAATTAAAGAAAACTCACCCTCGTATAGAACTATGTCTTTGCATCAAACATCCTTTCGTGTTTATTACCCATTCTCTTGTTCCTCAGAATATGTTATATTCATGAAATATTTAAGTCTTCATAATGACACCCTTTGAAATGATACTTTTAAAGTTATTGAATTCCTTAAATTACTTACTAACAAAATCAATTGGACATGCTTTTCGATTTTGAAAGGTATCTTAAATGATTGTCGGCCATCTTTCATTAGGCTTTGGTGGGTCAAACGATCTAATAACCATATTTATTAGAGAGAAGTACTATGCGAGCTTGAGAGAGAGAGAGAGAGAGAAAGTTAGGATAAAGCTGGTAATTATTTACGTTTATTTTCATCATACCCAAGAGCTAACAAATAAAGTATCTCATTTTGTGATAAATTAAAACTTACAAAAAAATTTAAACCACTGTTAAGCAAAAATATAGCTTTATTATACATATTTTTTTCTTAGTCTTAGTTTGTAACTCCTATCTTGTTAGAGAGTTCCTTATTAGGGTATATACATGGGAGTATTGATAAACTATTATTGCGTCATCATTTTTGTTGTTTACATAACACAAGCTATTCTAAATCCGGAGTTAGTGAGATATAAAAGATGTTTGAGATTGCTCTACCATCCTTATATCAATGAACGCCTCAAATACATCCTCTTATCCCAAACAATAATGATCATTTGAGTAAATAATATTTTTTTTTTAAAAATTATAATTTGAGGGACCCATTGGATTTTTTATATCCTTTTAAAAAATATCTCTCCTATCTCGTAAAGCTAGATCTCATCTTTTACACACACTTTACCTACACTTTCAATGGCCATCACACTTCTCCAACAAATTTACCTTTCTCGATGTGTCACTTCGATCTATCTCATATTGTTCAAATATCCCATATTCTTCAAACAACCTACGCACCAACCTCTACCAACCACTACCCTAGCAACGCATCCATAACCAGCTCGATGTACATCCATATAAAGATCATTCTCCACTAACTTCTACGGCTTCTAACATTCACCAATCTCTTACCATTGTCCTACCAGGCACATCCATAACCACTACCACCTACCGATGTCATAGCTCGTGCATCTATTATAACCTCTACACGGAGATTATTTTCTAAAAAACATGACTTTTTCTCTATCAATATTAAAGGGAATATGATATGAAATCCATGTCAACAATCAACAAAGGCTTGAACTAGCCACCATAATGTCCCTAAAAATCCAAATATCGTTATCTCAACCCACCATCGTCTATAAGTAAGGGAGTCTAGATACAATTCACATCGAATGGCTAAATCTTATGAAAAATGTCCAGATTTTGTATAAGTGTTGCAGGTTCAGTTAGACAAGGAAATACTTAAATAAAGGGTCATTAGACCCTTGAGGAGTTAAAGAGCGGAGAACCGAAAAATACCAGTTGAGGTTTATTAGAAGAAGCTGAAATCCAAACCTACGAGGAGATAAAGATCAATGTGCTTATAGACATTATAGATTAATGGTCGAGAAGATGAAAATCAGGCCTCTTAGCTAAGATAAAAGATGGACAATCTAAAGACAATTGAGAATGAAGGATGGAGAATATTAAAGTTATTGAATACCTTAAATTACTTACTAACAAAATCAATTGGATATGCTTTTCTATTTTGAAAGGTATCTTAAATGATTGTTGGTCTTCTTTCATTAGACTTTGGTGGGTCAAACGATCTAATAACCATATTTATTAGAGAGATGTACTGCGAGAGCTTAGTGGATTCAAGCCCCCTCTTTTTGGCCCAATTGGATTCAAGCCCCCTGGTTTTTTTGGCCCAATTTAAATCCCAACCCAGCCAAAATTGAAATAAAAAGAATAAAACCCTAACTATCCAGCCTCAAATGTTCTCACCTTTCTCTTCTATAAAAGAAACACATTACGTCCTTCGGCCGCACACTCCATTCTTTCACAATTTTGGAAGACGGAGTTCTATACGACGGTGAGTTTTGTTTAATTATAGGTGTCACTTGTTGTGGTGGCTATGTAGTTGTATTTTCTCATATTTATATTATTTCTATGGGTGGATAAGAGTTTATTATCTGCTAGGATATAGGTATTCGATTTTATTGTAAAAATTGAGAAAGTAAATTTTTTGGGGGAGGGGTGATGTTGTTATTAATGAATTTTGAGATTTTATATACATTATTAAGGAGTTTTACCTTCTTCAACAAAATATTTTAATTTCAAGATTGAAACCTAATTCCATCTTTTTTTTCCCAGAATTTCAATATTGAAATGTAAATATTTTGTTTAAGAAGGTAAAAATCCTTAATAATGTATATAAAATCTCAAAATTCATTAATAACAACATCACCGCTCCCCCAAAAAAATCAATTTCTCAATTTTTACAATAAAATCGAATACCTATATCCTAGCAGATAATATACTCTTATCCACCCATAGAAAAATTATAAATATGAGAAACTACAACTACATAGCTACCACAACAAGTGACACCTATAATTAAAGAAAACTCACCCTCCTTTGCATCAAACATCCATTCGTGTTTATTACCCATTCTCTTGTTCCTCAGAATATGTTATATTCATGAAATATTTAAGTCTTCATAATGACACCCTTTGAAATGATACTTTTAAAGTTATTGAATTCCTTAAATTACTTACTAACAAAATCAATTGGACATGCTTTTCGATTTTGAAAGGTATCTTAAATGATTGTCGGCCATCTTTCATTAGGCTTTGGTGGGTCAAACGATCTAATAACCATATTTATTAGAGAGAAGTACTATGCGAGCTTGAGAGAGAGAGAGAGAAAGTTAGGATAAAGCTGGTAATTATTTACGTTTATTTTCATCATACCCAAGAGCTAACAAATAAAGTATCTCATTTTGTGATAAATTAAAACTTACAAAAAAATTTAAACCACTGTTAAGCAAAAATATAGCTTTATTATACATATTTTTTTCTTAGTCTTAGTTTGTAACTCCTATCTTGTTAGAGAGTTCCTTATTAGGGTATATACATGGGAGTATTGATAAACTATTATTGCGTCATCATTTTTGTTGTTTACATAACACAAACTATTCTAAATCCGGAGTTAGTGAGATATAAAAGATGTTTGAGATTGCTCTACCATCCTTATATCAATGAACGCCTCAAATACATCCTCTTATCCCAAACAATAATGATCATTTGAGTAAATAATATTTTTTTTTTTAAAATTATAATTTGAGGGACCCATTGGATTTTTTATATCCTTTTAAAAAATATCTCTCCTATCTCGTAAAGCTAGATCTCATCTTTTACACACACTTTACCTACACTTTCAATGGCCATCACACTTCTCCAACAAATTTACCTTTCTCGATGTGTCACTTCGATCTATCTCATATTGTTCAAATATCCCATATTCTTCAAACAACCTACGCACCAACCTCTACCAACCACTACCCTAGCAACGCATCCATAACCAGCTCGATGTACATCCATATAAAGATCATTCTCCACTAACTTCTACGGCTTCTAGCATTCACCAATCTCTTACCATTGTCCTACCAGGCACATCCATAACCACTACCACCTACCGATGTCATAGCTCGTGCATCTATTATAACCTCTACACGGAGATTATTTTCTAAAAAACATGACTTTTTCTCTATCAATATTAAAGGGAATATGAAATGAAATCCATGTCAACAATCAACAAAGGCTTGCACTAGCCACCATAATGTCCCTAAAAATCCAAATATCGTTATCTCAACCCACCATCGTCTATAAGTAAGGGAGTCTAGATACAATTCACATCGAATGGCTAAATCTTATGAAAAATGTCCAGATTTTGTATAAGTGTTGCAGGTTCAGTTAGACAAGGAAATACTTAAATAAAGGGTCATTAGACCCTTGAGGAGTTAAAGAGCGGAGAACCGAAAAATACCAGTTGAGGTTTATTAGAAGAAGCTGAAATCCAAACCTACGAGGAGATAAAGATCAATGTGCTTATAGACATTATAGATTAATGGTCGAGAAGATGAAAATCAGGCCTCTTAGCTAAGATAAAAGATGGACAATCTAAAGACAATTGAGAATGAAGGATGGAGAATATTAAAGTTATTGAATACCTTAAATTACTTACTAACAAAATCAATTGGATATGCTTTTCTATTTTGAAAGGTATCTTAAATGATTGTTGGTCTTCTTTCATTAGACTTCGGTGGGTCAAACGATCTAATAACCATATTTATTAGAGAGATGTACTGCGAGAGCTTAGTGGATTCAAGCCCCCTCTTTTTGGCCCAATTGGATTCAAGCCCCCTGGTTTTTTTGGCCCAATTTAAATCCCAACCCAGCCAAAATTGAAATAAAAAGAATAAAACCCTAACTATCCAGCCTCAAATGTTCTCACCTTTCTCTTCTATAAAAGAAACACATTACGTCCTTCGGCCGCACACTCCATTCTTTCACAATTTTGGAAGACGGAGTTCTATACGACGGTGAGTCTTGTTTAATTATAGGTGTCACTTGTTGTGGTGGCTATGTAGTTGTATTTTCTCATATTTATATTATTTCTATGGGTGGATAAGAGTTTATTATCTGCTAGGATATAGGTATTCGATTTTATTGTAAAAATTGAGAAAGTAAATTTTTTGGGGGAGGGGTGATGTTGTTATTAATGAATTTTGAGATTTTATATACATTATTAAGGAGTTTTACCTTCTTCAATAAAATATTTTAATTTCATGATTGAAACCTAATTCCATCTTTTTTTTCCCAGAATTTCAATATTGAAATGTAAATATTTTGTTTAAGAAGGTAAAAATCCTTAATAATGTATATAAAATCTCAAAATTCATTAATAACAACATCACCGCTCCCCCAAAAAAATCAATTTCTCAATTTTTACAATAAAATCGAATACCTATATCCTAGCAGATAATATACTCTTATCCACCCATAGAAAAATTATAAATATGAGAAACTACAACTACATAGCTACCACAACAAGTGACACCTATAATTAAAGAAAACTCACCCTCCTTTGCATCAAACATCCATTCGTGTTTATTACCCATTCTCTTGTTCCTCAGAATATGTTATATTCATGAAATATTTAAGTCTTCATAATGACACCCTTTGAAATGATACTTTTAAAGTTATTGAATTCCTTAAATTACTTACTAACAAAATCAATTGGACATGCTTTTCGATTTTGAAAGGTATCTTAAATGATTGTCGGCCATCTTTCATTAGGCTTTGGTGGGTCAAACGATCTAATAACCATATTTATTAGAGAGAAGTACTATGCGAGCTTGAGAGAGAGAGAGAGAAAGTTAGGATAAAGCTGGTAATTATTTACGTTTATTTTCATCATACCCAAGAGCTAACAAATAAAGTATCTCATTTTGTGATAAATTAAAACTTACAAAAAAATTTAAACCACTGTTAAGCAAAAATATAGCTTTATTATACATATTTTTTTCTTAGTCTTAGTTTGTAACTCCTATCTTGTTAGAGAGTTCCTTATTAGGGTATATACATGGGAGTATTGATAAACTATTATTGCGTCATCATTTTTGTTGTTTACATAACACAAACTATTCTAAATCCGGAGTTAGTGAGATATAAAAGATGTTTGAGATTGCTCTACCATCCTTATATCAATGAACGCCTCAAATACATCCTCTTATCCCAAACAATAATGATCATTTGAGTAAATAATATTTTTTTTTTAAAAATTATAATTTGAGGGACCCATTGGATTTTTTATATCCTTTTAAAAAATATCTCTCCTATCTCGTAAAGCTAGATCTCATCTTTTACACACACTTTACCTACACTTTCAATGGCCATCACACTTCTCCAACAAATTTACCTTTCTCGATGTGTCACTTCGATCTATCTCATATTGTTCAAATATCCCATATTCTTCAAACAACCTATGCACCAACCTCTACCAACCACTACCCTAGCAACGCATCCATAACCAGCTCGATGTACATCCATATAAAGATCATTCTCCACTAACTTCTACGGCTTCTAGCATTCACCAATCTCTTACCATTGTCCTACCAGGCACATCCATAACCACTACCACCTACCGATGTCATAGCTCGTGCATCTATTATAACCTCTACACGGAGATTATTTTCTAAAAAACATGACTTTTTCTCTATCAATATTAAAGGGAATATGAAATGAAATCCATGTCAACAATCAACAAAGGCTTGCACTAGCCACCATAATGTCCCTAAAAATCCAAATATCGTTATCTCAACCCACCATCGTCTATAAGTAAGGGAGTCTAGATACAATTCACATCGAATGGCTAAATCTTATGAAAAATGTCCAGATTTTGTATAAGTGTTGCAGGTTCAGTTAGACAAGGAAATACTTAAATAAAGGGTCATTAGACCCTTGAGGAGTTAAAGAGCGGAGAACCGAAAAATACCAGTTGAGGTTTATTAGAAGAAGCTGAAATCCAAACCTACGAGGAGATAAAGATCAATGTGCTTATAGACATTATAGATTAATGGTCGAGAAGATGAAAATCAGGCCTCTTAGCTAAGATAAAAGATGGACAATCTAAAGACAATTGAGAATGAAGGATGGAGAATATTAAAGTTATTGAATACCTTAAATTACTTACTAACAAAATCAATTGGATATGCTTTTCTATTTTGAAAGGTATCTTAAATGATTGTTGGTCTTCTTTCATTAGACTTCGGTGGGTCAAACGATCTAATAACCATATTTATTAGAGAGATGTACTGCGAGAGCTTAGTGGATTCAAGCCCCCTCTTTTTGGCCCAATTGGATTCAAGCCCCCTGGTTTTTTTGGCCCAATTTAAATCCCAACCCAGCCAAAATTGAAATAAAAAGAATAAAACCCTAACTATCCAGCCTCAAATGTTCTCACCTTTCTCTTCTATAAAAGAAACACATTACGTCCTTCGGCCGCACACTCCATTCTTTCACAATTTTGGAAGACGGAGTTCTATACGACGGTGAGTTTTGTTTAATTATAGGTGTCACTTGTTGTGGTGGCTATGTAGTTGTATTTTCTCATATTTATATTATTTCTATGGGTGGATAAGAGTTTATTATCTGCTAGGATATAGGTATTCGATTTTATTGTAAAAATTGAGAAAGTAAATTTTTTGGGGGAGGGGTGATGTTGTTATTAATGAATTTTGAGATTTTATATACATTATTAAGGAGTTTTACCTTCTTCAACAAAATATTTTAATTTCAAGATTGAAACCTAATTCCATCTTTTTTTTCCCAGAATTTCAATATTGAAATGTAAATATTTTGTTTAAGAAGGTAAAAATCCTTAATAATGTATATAAAATCTCAAAATTCATTAATAACAACATCACCGCTCCCCCAAAAAAATCAATTTCTCAATTTTTACAATAAAATCGAATACCTATATCCTAGCAGATAATATACTCTTATCCACCCATAGAAAAATTATAAATATGAGAAACTACAACTACATAGCTACCACAACAAGTGACACCTATAATTAAAGAAAACTCACCCTCCTTTGCATCAAACATCCATTCGTGTTTATTACCCATTCTCTTGTTCCTCAGAATATGTTATATTCATGAAATATTTAAGTCTTCATAATGACACCCTTTGAAATGATACTTTTAAAGTTATTGAATTCCTTAAATTACTTACTAACAAAATCAATTGGACATGCTTTTCGATTTTGAAAGGTATCTTAAATGATTGTCGGCCATCTTTCATTAGGCTTTGGTGGGTCAAACGATCTAATAACCATATTTATTAGAGAGAAGTACTATGCGAGCTTGAGAGAGAGAGAGAGAAAGTTAGGATAAAGCTGGTAATTATTTACGTTTATTTTCATCATACCCAAGAGCTAACAAATAAAGTATCTCATTTTGTGATAAATTAAAACTTACAAAAAAATTTAAACCACTGTTAAGCAAAAATATAGCTTTATTATACATATTTTTTTCTTAGTCTTAGTTTGTAACTCCTATCTTGTTAGAGAGTTCCTTATTAGGGTATATACATGGGAGTATTGATAAACTATTATTGCGTCATCATTTTTGTTGTTTACATAACACAAACTATTCTAAATCCGGAGTTAGTGAGATATAAAAGATGTTTGAGATTGCTCTACCATCCTTATATCAATGAACGCCTCAAATACATCCTCTTATCCCAAACAATAATGATCATTTGAGTAAATAATATTTTTTTTTTTAAAATTATAATTTGAGGGACCCATTGGATTTTTTATATCCTTTTAAAAAATATCTCTCCTATCTCGTAAAGCTAGATCTCATCTTTTACACACACTTTACCTACACTTTCAATGGCCATCACACTTCTCCAACAAATTTACCTTTCTCGATGTGTCACTTCGATCTATCTCATATTGTTCAAATATCCCATATTCTTCAAACAACCTACGCACCAACCTCTACCAACCACTACCCTAGCAACGCATCCATAACCAGCTCGATGTACATCCATATAAAGATCATTCTCCACTAACTTCTACGGCTTCTAGCATTCACCAATCTCTTACCATTGTCCTACCAGGCACATCCATAACCACTACCACCTACCGATGTCATAGCTCGTGCATCTATTATAACCTCTACACGGAGATTATTTTCTAAAAAACATGACTTTTTCTCTATCAATATTAAAGGGAATATGAAATGAAATCCATGTCAACAATCAACAAAGGCTTGCACTAGCCACCATAATGTCCCTAAAAATCCAAATATCGTTATCTCAACCCACCATCGTCTATAAGTAAGGGAGTCTAGATACAATTCACATCGAATGGCTAAATCTTATGAAAAATGTCCAGATTTTGTATAAGTGTTGCAGGTTCAGTTAGACAAGGAAATACTTAAATAAAGGGTCATTAGACCCTTGAGGAGTTAAAGAGCGGAGAACCGAAAAATACCAGTTGAGGTTTATTAGAAGAAGCTGAAATCCAAACCTACGAGGAGATAAAGATCAATGTGCTTATAGACATTATAGATTAATGGTCGAGAAGATGAAAATCAGGCCTCTTAGCTAAGATAAAAGATGGACAATCTAAAGACAATTGAGAATGAAGGATGGAGAATATTAAAGTTATTGAATACCTTAAATTACTTACTAACAAAATCAATTGGATATGCTTTTCTATTTTGAAAGGTATCTTAAATGATTGTTGGTCTTCTTTCATTAGACTTCGGTGGGTCAAACGATCTAATAACCATATTTATTAGAGAGATGTACTGCGAGAGCTTAGTGGATTCAAGCCCCCTCTTTTTGGCCCAATTGGATTCAAGCCCCCTGGTTTTTTTGGCCCAATTTAAATCCCAACCCAGCCAAAATTGAAATAAAAAGAATAAAACCCTAACTATCCAGCCTCAAATGTTCTCACCTTTCTCTTCTATAAAAGAAACACATTACGTCCTTCGGCCGCACACTCCATTCTTTCACAATTTTGGAAGACGGAGTTCTATACGACGGTGAGTCTTGTTTAATTATAGGTGTCACTTGTTGTGGTGGCTATGTAGTTGTATTTTCTCATATTTATATTATTTCTATGGGTGGATAAGAGTTTATTATCTGCTAGGATATAGGTATTCGATTTTATTGTAAAAATTGAGAAAGTAAATTTTTTGGGGGAGGGGTGATGTTGTTATTAATGAATTTTGAGATTTTATATACATTATTAAGGAGTTTTACCTTCTTCAATAAAATATTTTAATTTCATGATTGAAACCTAATTCCATCTTTTTTTTCCCAGAATTTCAATATTGAAATGTAAATATTTTGTTTAAGAAGGTAAAAATCCTTAATAATGTATATAAAATCTCAAAATTCATTAATAACAACATCACCGCTCCCCCAAAAAAATCAATTTCTCAATTTTTACAATAAAATCGAATACCTATATCCTAGCAGATAATATACTCTTATCCACCCATAGAAAAATTATAAATATGAGAAACTACAACTACATAGCTACCACAACAAGTGACACCTATAATTAAAGAAAACTCACCCTCCTTTGCATCAAACATCCATTCGTGTTTATTACCCATTCTCTTGTTCCTCAGAATATGTTATATTCATGAAATATTTAAGTCTTCATAATGACACCCTTTGAAATGATACTTTTAAAGTTATTGAATTCCTTAAATTACTTACTAACAAAATCAATTGGACATGCTTTTCGATTTTGAAAGGTATCTTAAATGATTGTCGGCCATCTTTCATTAGGCTTTGGTGGGTCAAACGATCTAATAACCATATTTATTAGAGAGAAGTACTATGCGAGCTTGAGAGAGAGAGAGAAAGTTAGGATAAAGCTGGTAATTATTTACGTTTATTTTCATCATACCCAAGAGCTAACAAATAAAGTATCTCATTTTGTGATAAATTAAAACTTACAAAAAAATTTAAACCACTGTTAAGCAAAAATATAGCTTTATTATACATATTTTTTTCTTAGTCTTAGTTTGTAACTCCTATCTTGTTAGAGAGTTCCTTATTAGGGTATATACATGGGAGTATTGATAAACTATTATTGCGTCATCATTTTTGTTGTTTACATAACACAAACTATTCTAAATCCGGAGTTAGTGAGATATAAAAGATGTTTGAGATTGCTCTACCATCCTTATATCAATGAACGCCTCAAATACATCCTCTTATCCCAAACAATAATGATCATTTGAGTAAATAATATTTTTTTTTTAAAAATTATAATTTGAGGGACCCATTGGATTTTTTATATCCTTTTAAAAAATATCTCTCCTATCTCGTAAAGCTAGATCTCATCTTTTACACACACTTTACCTACACTTTCAATGGCCATCACACTTCTCCAACAAATTTACCTTTCTCGATGTGTCACTTCGATCTATCTCATATTGTTCAAATATCCCATATTCTTCAAACAACCTACGCACCAACCTCTACCAACCACTACCCTAGCAACGCATCCATAACCAGCTCGATGTACATCCATATAAAGATCATTCTCCACTAACTTCTACGGCTTCTAGCATTCACCAATCTCTTACCATTGTCCTACCAGGCACATCCATAACCACTACCACCTACCGATGTCATAGCTCGTGCATCTATTATAACCTCTACACGGAGATTATTTTCTAAAAAACATGACTTTTTCTCTATCAATATTAAAGGGAATATGAAATGAAATCCATGTCAACAATCAACAAAGGCTTGCACTAGCCACCATAATGTCCCTAAAAATCCAAATATCGTTATCTCAACCCACCATCGTCTATAAGTAAGGGAGTCTAGATACAATTCACATCGAATGGCTAAATCTTATGAAAAATGTCCAGATTTTGTATAAGTGTTGCAGGTTCAGTTAGACAAGGAAATACTTAAATAAAGGGTCATTAGACCCTTGAGGAGTTAAAGAGCGGAGAACCGAAAAATACCAGTTGAGGTTTATTAGAAGAAGCTGAAATCCAAACCTACGAGGAGATAAAGATCAATGTGCTTATAGACATTATAGATTAATGGTCGAGAAGATGAAAATCAGGCCTCTTAGCTAAGATAAAAGATGGACAATCTAAAGACAATTGAGAATGAAGGATGGAGAATATTAAAGTTATTGAATACCTTAAATTACTTACTAACAAAATCAATTGGATATGCTTTTCTATTTTGAAAGGTATCTTAAATGATTGTTGGTCTTCTTTCATTAGACTTCGGTGGGTCAAACGATCTAATAACCATATTTATTAGAGAGATGTACTGCGAGAGCTTAGTGGATTCAAGCCCCCTCTTTTTGGCCCAATTGGATTCAAGCCCCCTGGTTTTTTTGGCCCAATTTAAATCCCAACCCAGCCAAAATTGAAATAAAAAGAATAAAACCCTAACTATCCAGCCTCAAATGTTCTCACCTTTCTCTTCTATAAAAGAAACACATTACGTCCTTCGGCCGCACACTCCATTCTTTCACAATTTTGGAAGACGGAGTTCTATACGACGGTGAGTTTTGTTTAATTATAGGTGTCACTTGTTGTGGTGGCTATGTAGTTGTATTTTCTCATATTTATATTATTTCTATGGGTGGATAAGAGTTTATTATCTGCTAGGATATAGATATTCGATTTTATTGTAAAAATTGAGAAAGTAAATTTTTTGGGGGAGGGGTGATGTTGTTATTAATGAATTTTGAGATTTTATATACATTATTAAGGAGTTTTACCTTCTTCAATAAAATATTTTAATTTCATGATTGAAACCTAATTCCATCTTTTTTTTCCCAGAATTTCAATATTGAAATGTAAATATTTTGTTTAAGAAGGTAAAAATCCTTAATAATGTATATAAAATCTCAAAATTCATTAATAACAACATCACCGCTCCCCCAAAAAAATCAATTTCTCAATTTTTACAATAAAATCGAATACCTATATCCTAGCAGATAATATACTCTTATCCACCCATAGAAAAATTATAAATATGAGAAACTACAACTACATAGCTACCACAACAAGTGACACCTATAATTAAAGAAAACTCACCCTCCTTTGCATCAAACATCCATTCGTGTTTATTACCCATTCTCTTGTTCCTCAGAATATGTTATATTCATGAAATATTTAAGTCTTCATAATGACACCCTTTAAATGATACTTTTAAAGTTATTGAATTCCTTAAATTACTTACTAACAAAATCAATTGGACATGTTTTTCGATTTTGAAAGGTATCTTAAATGATTGTCGGCCATCTTTCATTAGGCTTTGGTAGGTCAAACGATCTAATAACCATATTTATTAAAGAGAAGTACTATGCGAGCTTGAGAGAGAGAGAGAGAGAGAGAAAGTTAGGATAAAGCTGGTAATTATTTACGTTTATTTTCATCATACCCAAGAGCTTACAAATAAAGTATCTCATTTTGTGAAAAATTAAAACTTACAAAAAAATTTAAACCACTGTTAAGCAAAAATATAGCTCTATTATACATGTTTTTTTCTTAGTCTTTGTTTGTAACTCCTATCTGGTTAGAGAGTTCCTTATTATGGTATATACATGGGAGTATTGATAAACTATTATTGCGTCATCATTTTTGTTGTTTACATAACACAAACTATTCTAAATCCGGAGTTAGTGAGATATAAAAGATGTTTGAGATTGCTCTACAACCCTTATATCAATGAACGCCTCAAATACATCCTCTTATCTCAAACAATAATGATCATTTGAATAAATAATTTTTTTTTTTAAAATTATAATTTGAGGGACCCATTGGATTTTTTATATCCTTTTAAAAAATATCTCTCCTATCTCGTAAAGCTAGATCTCATCTTTTACACACACTTTACCTACACTTTCAATGGCCATCACACTTCTCCAACAAATTTACCTTTCTCGATATGTCACTTCGATCTATCTCATATTGTTCAAATATCCCATATTCTTCAGACAACCTACCCACCAACCTCTACCAACCCCTACCCTAGCAACGCATCCATAACCAGCTCTATGTACATCCATATAAAGATCATTCTCCACTAACTTCTACGGCTTCTAACATTCACCAATATCTTACCATTGTCCTACCAGGCACATCCATAACCACTACCACCTACCGATGTCATAGCTCGTGCATCTATTATAACCTCTACACGGAGATTATTTTCTAAAAAACACGACTTTATCTCTATCAATATTAAAGGGAATATGATATGAAATCCATGTCAACAATCAACAAAGGCTTGCACTAGCCACCATAATGTCCCTAAAAATCCAGATATCGTTATCTCAACCCACCATCGTCTATAAGTAAGGGAGTCTAGATACAATTCACAATCTATTTAAACCACTAGGGATGTAAACTAATATTTACAAGGACAATTTTAAAAATAATCCACCTAACATGTTCATTCGATTTTGACATGTCAAACTTGATTATCACAAATACCTTTTTTTGATTTTTGTCTTTTGTGGAAGTGTTATTCTACATATCGTATTTTGATTGATATGATTGTTGATAAAACATTGAGTTCGAATGGCTAAATCTTATGAAAAATGTCCAGATTTTGTATAAGTGTTGCAGGTTCAGTTAGACAGGGAAATAATTAAATATAGGGTCATTAGACCCTTGAGGAGTTAAAGAGCGGAGAACCGAAAAATACCAGTTGAGGTTTATTAGAAGAAGCTGAAATCCAAACCTACGAGGAGATAAAGATCAATGTGCTTATAGACATTATAGATTAATGATCGAGAAGATGAAGATCAGGCCTCTTAGCTAAGATAAAAGATGGACAATCTAAAGACAATTGAGAATAAAGGCTGGAGAATATTAAAGTTATTGAATTCCTTAAATTACTTACTAACAAAATCAATTGGATATGCTTTTCTATTTTTAAAAGGTATCTTAAATGATTGTTGGCCATCTTTCATTAGATTTTGGTGGGTCAAACGATCTAATAACCATATTTATTAGAGAGATGTACTACGAGAGCTTAGTGGATTCAAGCCCCCTCATTTTGGCCCAACTGGATTCAAGCCCCCTGGTTTTTTTGGCCCAATTTAAATCCCAACCTAGCCAAAATTGAAATAAAAAGAATAAAACCCTAACTATCCAGCCTCAAATGTTCTCACCTTTCTCTACTATAAAAGAAACACATTACGTCCTTCGGCCGCACACTCCATTCTTTCACAATTTTGGAAGACGGAGTTCTATACGACGGTGAGTTTTGTTTAATTATAGGTGCCACTTGTTGTGGTGGCTATGTAGTTGTAGTTTCTCATATTTATATTATTTCTATGGGTGGATAAGAGTGTATTATCTGCTAGGATATAGGTATTCGATTTTATTGTAAAAATTGAGAAAGTAAATTTTTTGGGGGAGGGGTGATGTTGTTATTAATGAATTTTGAGATTTTATATACATTATTAAGGATTTTTACCTTCTTCAGCAAAATATTTAAATTTCAAGATTGAAACCTAATTCCATCTTTTTTTTTTCTAGAATTTCAATATTGAAATGTAAATATTTTGTTGAAGAAGGTAAAAATCCTTAATAATGTATATAAAATCTCAAAATTCATTAATAACAACATCACCGCTCCCAAAAAAATTAATTTCTCAATTTTTACAATAAAATCGAATACTTATATCCTAGCAAATAATATACTCTTATCCACCCATAGAAAAATTATAAATATGAGAAACTACAACTACATAGCTACCACAACAAGTGACACCTATAATTAAAGAAAACTCACCCTTGTATAGAACTCTGTCTTTGCATCAAACATCCTTTCGTGTTTATTACCCATTCTCTTGTTCCTCAGAATATGTTATATTCATGAAATATTTAAGTCTTCATAATGACACCCTTTAAATGATACTTTTAAAGTTATTGAATTCCTTAAATTACTTACTAACAAAGTCAATTGGACATGCTTTTCGATTTTGAAAGGTATCTTAAATGATTGTCGGCCATCTTTCATTAGGCTTTGGTGGGTCAAACGATCTAATAACCATATTTATTAGAGAGAAGTACTATGCGAGCTTGAGAGAGAGAGAGAAAGTTAGGATAAAGCTGGTAATTATTTACGTTTATTTTCATCATACTCAAGAGCTTACAAATAAAGTATCTCACTTTGTGAAAAATTAAAACTTACAAAAAAATTTAAACCACTGTTAAGCAAAAATATAGCTTTATTATACATATTTTTTTCTTAGTCTTAGTTTGTAACTCCTATCTTGTTAGAGAGTTCCTTATTAGGGTATATACATGGGAGTATTGATAAACTATTATTGCGTCATCGTTTTTGTTGTTTACATAACACAAACTATTCTAAATCCGGAGTTAGTGAGATATAAAAGATGTTTGAGATTGCTCTACCAACCTTATATCAATGAACGCGTCAAATACATCCTCTTATCTCAAACAATAATGGTCATTTGAATAAATAATATTTTTTTAAAAAATTATAATTTGAGGGACCCATTGGATTTTTTATATCCTTTTAAAAAATATCTCTCCTATCTCGTAAAGCTAGATCTCATCTTTTACACACACTTTACCTACACTTTCAATGGCCATCACACTTCTCCAACAAATTTACCTTTCTCGATGTGTCACTTCGATCTATCTCATATTGTTCAAATATCCCATATACTTCAGACAACCTACCCACCAACCTCTACCAACCACTACCCTAGAAACGCATCCATAACCAGCTCTATGTACATCCATATAAAGATCATTCTCCACTAACTTCTACGGCTTCTAACATTCACCAATCTCTTACCATTGTCCTACCAGGCACATCCATAACCACTACCACCTACCGATGTCATAGCTCGTGCATCTATTATAACCTCTACACGGAGATTATTTTCTAAAAAACACGACTTTTTCTCTATCAATATTAAAGGGAATATGATATTAAATCCATGTCAACAATCAACAAAGGCTTGCACTAGCCACCATAATGTCCCTAAAAATCCAGACATCGTTATCTCAACCCACCATCGTTTATAAGTAAGGGAGTCTAGATACAATTCACAATCTATTTAAACCACTAGGGATGTAAATTAATATTTACAAGGACAATTTTAAAAATAATCCACCTAACATGTTCATTCGATTTTGACATGTCAAACTTGATTATCACAAAACCTTTTCTTGATTTTTGTCTTTTGTGGAAGTGTTATTCTACATATCGTATTTTGATTGATATGATTGTTGATAAAACATTGAGTTTGAATGGCTAAATCTTATGAAAAATGTCCAGATTTTGTATAAGTGTGGCAGGTTCAGTTAGACAGGGAAATAATTAAATATAGGGTCATTAGACCCTTGAGGAGTTAAAGAGCGGAGAACCGAAAAATACCAGTTGAGGTTTATTAGAAGAAGCTGAAATCCAAACCTACGAGGAGATAAAGATCAATGTGCTTATAGACATTATAGATTAATGATCGAGAAGATGAAGATCAGGCCTCTTAGCTAAGATAAAAGATGGACAATCTAAAGACAATTGAGAATAAAGGCTGGAGAATATTAAAGTTATTGAATTCCTTAAATTACTTACTAACAAAATCAATTGGATATGCTTTTCTATTTTTAAAAGGTATCTTAAATGATTGTTGGCCATCTTTCATTAGACTTTGGTGGGTCAAACGATCTAATAACCATATTTATTAGAGAGATGTACTACGAGAGCTTAGTGGATTCAAGCCCCCTCTTTTTGGCCCAATTGGATTCAAGCCCCCTGGTTTTTTTGGCCCAATTTAAATCCCAACCTAGCCAAAATTGAAATAAAAAGAATAAAACCCTAACTATCCAGCCTCAAATGTTCTCACCTTTCTCTTCTATAAAAGAAACACATTACGTCCTTCGGCCGCACACTCCATTCTTTCACAATTTTGGAAGACGGAGTTCTATACGACGGTGAGTTTTGTTTAATTATAGGTGCCACTTGTTGTGGTGGCTATGTAGTTGTAGTTTCTCATATTTATATTATTTCTATGGGTGGATAAGAGTGTATTATCTGCTAGGATATAGGTATTCGATTTTATTGTAAAAATTGAGAAAGTAAATTTTTTGGGGGAGGGGTGATGTTGTTATTAATGAATTTTGAGATTTTATATACATTATTAAGGATTTTTACCTTCTTCAGCAAAATATTTAAATTTCAAGATTGAAACCTAATTCCATCTTTTTTTTTTCTAGAATTTCAATATTGAAATGTAAATATTTTGTTGAAGAAGGTAAAAATCCTTAATAATGTATATAAAATCTCAAAATTCATTAATAACAACATCACCGCTCCCAAAAAAATTAATTTCTCAATTTTTACAATAAAATCGAATACTTATATCCTAGCAGATAATATACTCTTATCCACCCATAGAAAAATTATAAATATGAGAAACTACAACTACATAGCTACCACAACAAGTGACACCTATAATTAAAGAAAACTCACCCTTGTATAGAACTCTGTCTTTGCATCAAACATCCTTTCGTGTTTATTGCCCATTCTCTTGTTCCCCAGAATATGTTATATTCATGAAATATTTAAGTCTTCATAATGGCACCCTTTGAAATGATACTTTTAAAGTTATTGAATTCCTTAAATTACTTACTAACAAAGTCAATTGGACATGCTTTTCGATTTTGAAAGGTATCTTAAATGATTGTCGGCCATCTTTCATTAGGCTTTGGTGGGTCAAACGATCTAATAACCATATTTATTAGAGAGAAGTACTATGCGAGCTTGAGAGAGAGAGAGAGAAAGTTAGGATAAAGCTGGTAATTATTTACGTTTATTTTCATCATACTCAAGAGCTTACAAATAAAGTATCTCATTTTGTGAAAAATTAAAACTTACAAAAAAATTTAAACCACTGTTAAGCAAAAATATAGCTTTATTATACATATTTTTTTCTTAGTCTTAGTTTGTAACTCCTATCTTGTTAGAGAGTTCCTTATTAGGGTATATACATGGGAGTATTGATAAACTATTATTGCGTCATCGTTTTTGTTGTTTACATAACACAAACTATTCTAAATCCGGAGTTAGTGAGATATAAAAGATGTTTGAGATTGCTCTACCAACCTTATATCAATGAACGCGTCAAATACATCCTCTTATCTCAAACAATAATGGTCATTTGAATAAATAATATTTTTTTAAAAAATTATAATTTGAGGGACCCATTGGATTTTTTATATCCTTTTAAAAAATATCTCTCCTATCTCGTAAAGCTAGATCTCATCTTTTACACACACTTTACCTACACTTTCAATGGCCATCACACTTCTCCAACAAATTTACCTTTCTCGATGTGTCACTTCGATCTATCTCATATTGTTCAAATATCCCATATACTTCAGACAACCTACCCACCAACCTCTACCAACCACTACCCTAGAAACGCATCCATAACCAGCTCTATGTACATCCATATAAAGATCATTCTCCACTAACTTCTACGGCTTCTAACATTCACCAATCTCTTACCATTGTCCTACCAGGCACATCGATAACCACTACCACCTACCGATGTCATAGCTCGTGCATCTATTATAACCTCTACACGGAGATTATTTTCTAAAAAACACGACTTTTTCTCTATCAATATTAAAGGGAATATGATATTAAATCCATGTCAACAATCAACAAAGGCTTGCACTAGCCACCATAATGTCCCTAAAAATCCAGACATCGTTATCTCAACCCACCATCGTTTATAAGTAAGGGAGTCTAGATACAATTCACAATCTATTTAAACCACTAGGGATGTAAATTAATATTTACAAGGACAATTTTAAAAATAATCCACCTAACATGTTCATTCGATTTTGACATGTCAAACTTGATTATCACAAAAACCTTTTCTTGATTTTTGTCTTTTGTGGAAGTGTTATTCTACATATCGTATTTTGATTGATATGATTGTTGATAAAACATTGAGTTTGAATGGCTAAATCTTATGAAAAATGTCCAGATTTTGTATAAGTGTGGCAGGTTCAGTTAGACAGGGAAATAATTAAATATAGGGTCATTAGACCCTTGAGGAGTTAAAGAGCGGAGAACCGAAAAATACCAGTTGAGGTTTATTAGAAGAAGCTGAAATCCAAACCTACGAGGAGATAAAGATCAATGTGCTTATAGACATTATAGATTAATGATCGAGAAGATGAAGATCAGGCCTCTTAGCTAAGATAAAAGATGGACAATCTAAAGACAATTGAGAATAAAGGCTGGAGAATATTAAAGTTATTGAATTCCTTAAATTACTTACTAACAAAATCAATTGGATATGCTTTTCTATTTTTAAAAGGTATCTTAAATGATTGTTGGCCATCTTTCATTAGACTTTGGTGGGTCAAACGATCTAATAACCATATTTATTAGAGAGATGTACTACGAGAGCTTAGTGGATTCAAGCCCCCTCTTTTTGGCCCAATTGGATTCAAGCCCCCTGGTTTTTTTGGCCCAATTTAAATCCCAACCTAGCCAAAATTGAAATAAAAAGAATAAAACCCTAACTATCCAGCCTCAAATGTTCTCACCTTTCTCTTCTATAAAAGAAACACATTACGTCCTTCGGCCGCACACTCCATTCTTTCACAATTTTGGAAGACGGAGTTCTATACGACGGTGAGTTTTGTTTAATTATAGGTGCCACTTGTTGTGGTGGCTATGTAGTTGTAGTTTCTCATATTTATATTATTTCTATGGGTGGATAAGAGTGTATTATCTGCTAGGATATAGGTATTCGATTTTATTGTAAAAATTGAGAAAGTAAATTTTTTGGGGGAGGGGTGATGTTGTTATTAATGAATTTTGAGATTTTATATACATTATTAAGGATTTTTACCTTCTTCAGCAAAATATTTAAATTTCAAGATTGAAACCTAATTCCATCTTTTTTTTTTCTAGAATTTCAATATTGAAATGTAAATATTTTGTTGAAGAAGGTAAAAATCCTTAATAATGTATATAAAATCTCAAAATTCATTAATAACAACATCACCGCTCCCAAAAAAATTAATTTCTCAATTTTTACAATAAAATCGAATACTTATATCCTAGCAGATAATATACTCTTATCCACCCATAGAAAAATTATAAATATGAGAAACTACAACTACATAGCTACCACAACAAGTGACACCTATAATTAAAGAAAACTCACCCTTGTATAGAACTCTGTCTTTGCATCAAACATCCTTTCGTGTTTATTGCCCATTCTCTTGTTCCCCAGAATATGTTATATTCATGAAATATTTAAGTCTTCATAATGGCACCCTTTGAAATGATACTTTTAAAGTTATTGAATTCCTTAAATTACTTACTAACAAAGTCAATTGGACATGCTTTTCGATTTTGAAAGGTATCTTAAATGATTGTCGGCCATCTTTCATTAGGCTTTGGTGGGTCAAACGATCTAATAACCATATTTATTAGAGAGAAGTACTATGCGAGCTTGAGAGAGAGAGAGAGAAAGTTAGGATAAAGCTGGTAATTATTTACGTTTATTTTCATCATACTCAAGAGCTTACAAATAAAGTATCTCATTTTGTGAAAAATTAAAACTTACAAAAAAATTTAAACCACTGTTAAGCAAAAATATAGCTTTATTATACATATTTTTTTCTTAGTCTTAGTTTGTAACTCCTATCTTGTTAGAGAGTTCCTTATTAGGGTATATACATGGGAGTATTGATAAACTATTATTGCGTCATCGTTTTTGTTGTTTACATAACACAAACTATTCTAAATCCGGAGTTAGTGAGATATAAAAGATGTTTGAGATTTCTCTACCAACCTTATATCAATGAACGCGTCAAATACATCCTCTTATCTCAAACAATAATGGTCATTTGAATAAATAATATTTTTTTTAAAAATTATAATTTGAGGGACCCATTGGATTTTTTATATCCTTTTAAAAAATATCTCTCCTATCTCGTAAAGCTAGATCTCATCTTTTACACACACTTTACCTACACTTTCAATGGCCATCACACTTCTCCAACAAATTTACCTTTCTCGATGTGTCACTTCGATCTATCTCATATTGTTCAAATATCCCATATACTTCAGACAACCTACCCACCAACCTCTACCAACCACTACCCTAGAAACGCATCCATAACCAGCTCTATGTACATCCATATAAAGATCATTCTCCACTAACTTCTACGGCTTCTAACATTCACCAATCTCTTACCATTGTCCTACCAGGCACATCCATAACCACTACCACCTACCGATGTCATAGCTCGTGCATCTATTATAACCTTTACACGGAGATTATTTTCTAAAAAACACGACTTTTTCTCTATCAATATTAAAGGGAATATGATATTAAATCCATGTCAACAATCAACAAAGGCTTGCACTAGCCACCATAATGTCCCTAAAAATCCAGACATCGTTATCTCAACCCACCATCGTTTATAAGTAAGGGAGTCTAGATATAATTCACAATCTATTTAAACCACTAGGGATGTAAATTAATATTTACAAGGACAATTTTAAAAATAATCCACCTAACATGTTCATTCGATTTTGACATGTCAAACTTGATTATCACAAAAACCTTTTTTTGATTTTTGTCTTTTGTGGAAGTGTTATTCTACATATCGTATTTTGATTGATATGATTGTTGATAAAACATTGAGTTCGAATGGCTAAATCTTATGAAAAATGTCCAGATTTTGTATAAGTGTGGCAGGTTCAGTTAGACAGGGAAATAATTAAATATAGGGTCATTAGACCCTTGAGGAGTTAAAGAGCGGAGAACCGAAAAATACCAGTTGAGGTTTATTAGAAGAAGCTGAAATCCAAACCTACGAGGAGATAAAGATCAATGTGCTTATAGACATTATAGATTAATGATCGAGAAGATGAAGATCAGGCCTCTTAGCTAAGATAAAAGATGGACAATCTAAAGACAATTGAGAATAAAGGCTGGAGAATATTAAAGTTATTGAATTCCTTAAATTACTTACTAACAAAATCAATTGGATATGCTTTTCTATTTTTAAAAGGTATCTTAAATGATTGTTGGCCATCTTTCATTAGACTTTGGTGGGTCAAACGATCTAATAACCATATTTATTAGAGAGATGTACTACGAGAGCTTAGTGGATTCAAGCCCCCTCTTTTTGGCCCAATTGGATTCAAGCCCCCTGGTTTTTTTGGCCCAATTTAAATCCCAACCTAGCCAAAATTAAAATAAAATGAATAAAACCCTAACTATCCAGCCTCAAATGTTCTCACCTTTCTCTTCTATAAAAGAAACACATTACGTCCTTCGGCCGCACACTCCATTCTTTCACAATTTTGGAAGACGGAGTTCTATACGACGGTGAGTTTTGTTTAATTATAGGTGCCACTTGTTGTGGTGGCTATGTAGTTGTAGTTTCTCATATTTATATTATTTCTATGGGTGGATAAGAGTGTATTATCTGCTAGGATATAGGTATTCGATTTTATTGTAAAAATTGAGAAAGTAAATTTTTTGGGGGAGGGGTGATGTTGTTATTAATGAATTTTGAGATTTTATATACATTATTAAGGATTTTTACCTTCTTCAGCAAAATATTTAAATTTTAAGATTGAAACCTAATTCCATCTTTTTTTTCCTAGAATTTCAATATTGAAATGTAAATATTTTGTTGAAGAAGGTAAAAATCCTTAATAATGTATATAAAATCTCAAAATTCATTAATAACAACATCACCGCTCCCAAAAAAATTAATTTCTCAATTTTTACAATAAAATCGAATACTTATATCCTAGCAGATAATATACTCTTATCCACCCATAGAAAAATTATAAATATGAGAAACTACAACTACATAGCTACCACAACAAGTGACACCTATAATTAAAGAAAACTCACCCTTGTATAGAACTCTGTCTTTGCATCAAACATCCTTTCGTGTTTATTACCCATTCTCTTGTTCCTCAGAATATGTTATATTCATGAAATATTTAAGTCTTCATAATGACACCCTTTGAAATGATACTTTTAAAGTTATTGAATTCCTTAAATTACTTACTAACAAAGTCAATTGGACATGCTTTTCGATTTTGAAAGGTATCTTAAATGATTGTCGGCCATCTTTCATTAGGCTTTGGTGGGTCAAACGATCAAATAACCATATTTATTAGAGAGAAGTACTATGCGAGCTTTAGAGAGAGAGAGAGAGAAAGTTAGGATAAAGCTGGTAATTATTTACGTTTATTTTCATCATACTCAAGACCTTACAAATAAAGTATCTCATTTTGTGAAAAATTAAAACTTACAAAATAATTTAAACCACTGTTAAGCAAAAATATAGCTTTATTATACATATTTTTTTCTTAGTCTTAGTTTGTAACTCCTATCTTGTTAGAGAGTTCCTTATTAGGGTATATACATGGGAGTATTGATAAACTATTATTGCGTCATCGTTTTTGTTGTTTACATAACACAAACTATTCTAAATCCGGAGTTAGTGAGATATAAAAGATGTTTGAGATTGCTCTACCAACCTTATATCAATGAACGCCTCAAATACATCCTCTTATCTCAAACAATAATGGTCATTTGAATAAATAATATTTTTTTTAAAAATTATAATTTGAGGGACCCATTGGATTTTTTATATCCTTTTAAAAAATATCTCTCCTATCTCGTAAAGCTAGATCTCATCTTTTACAAACACTTTACCTACACTTTCAATGGCCATCACACTTCTCCAACAAATTTACCTTTCTCGATGTGTCACTTCGATCTATCTCATATTGTTCAAATATCCCATATACTTCAGACAACCTACCCACCAACCTCTACCAACCACTACCCTAGAAACGCATCCATAACCAGCTCTATGTACATCCATATAAAGATCATTCTCCACTAACTTCTACGGCTTCTAACATTCACCAATCTCTTACCATTGTCCTACCAGGCACATCCATAACCACTACCACCTACCGATGTCATAGCTCGTGCATCTATTATAACCTCTACACGGAGATTATTTTCTAAAAAACACGACTTTATCTCTATCAATATTAAAGGGAATATGATATTAAATCCATGTCAACAATCAACACAGGCTTGCACTAGCCACCATAATGTCCCTAAAAATCCAGATATCGTTATCTCAACCCACCATCGTCTATAAGTAAGGGAGTCTAGATACAATTCACAATCTATTTAAACTAGGGATGTAAACTAATATTTACAAGGAAAAGTTTAAAAATAATCCACCTAACCTGTTCATTCGATTTTGACATGTCAAACTTGATTATCACAAAAACCTTTTTTTGATTTTTGTCTTTTGTGGAAGTGTTATTCTATATATCGTATTTTGATTGATATGATTGTTGATAAAACATTGAGTTCGAATGGCTAAATCTTATGAAAAATGTCCAGATTTTGTATAAGTGTAGCAGGTTCAGTTAGACAGGGAAATAATTAAATATAGGGTCATTAGAACCTTGAGGAGTTAAAGAGCGGAGAACCGAAAAATACCAGTTGAGGTTTATTAGAAGAAGCTGAAATCCAAACCTACGAGGAGATAAAGATCAATGTGCTTATAGACATTATAGATTAATGATCGAGAAGATGAAGATCAGGCCTCTTAGCTAAGATAAAAGATGGACAATCTAAAGACAATTGAGAATGAAGGCTGGAGAATATTAAAGTTATTGAATTCCTTAAATTACTTACTAACAAAATCAATTGGATATGCTTTTCTATTTTTAAAAGGTATCTTAAATGATTGTTGGCCATCTTTCATTAGACTTTGGTGGGTCAAACGATCTAATAACCATATTTATTAGAGAGATGTACTACGAGAGCTTAGTGGATTCAAGCCCCCTCTTTTTGGCCCAATTGGATTCAAGCCCCCCTGGTTTTTTTGGCCCAATTTAAATCCCAACCTAGCCAAAATTGAAATAAAAAGAATAAAACCCTAACTATCCAGCCTCAAATGTTCTCACCTTTCTCTTCTATAAAAGAAACACATTACGTCCTTCGGCCGCACACTCCATTCTTTCACAATTTTGGAAGACAGAGTTCTATACGACGGTGAGTTTTGTTTAATTATAGGCGCCACTTGTTGTGGTGGCTATGTAGTTGTAGTTTCTCATATTTATATTATTTCTATGGGTGGATAAGAGTGTATTATCTGCTAGGATATAGGTATTCGATTTTATTGTAAAAATTGAGAAAGTAAATTTTTTGGCGGAGGGGTGATGTTGTTATAAATGAATTTTGAGATGTTATATACATTATTAAGGATTTTTACCATCTTCAACAAAATATTTAAATTTCAAGATTGAAACCTAATTCCATCTTTTTTTTTTCCAGAATTTCAATATTGAAATATAAATATTTTGTTGAAAAAGGTAAAAATCCTTAATAATGTATATAAAATCTTAAAATTCATTAATAACAACATTACAGCTCCCCCAAAAAAATTAATTTCTCAATTTTTACAATAAAATCGAATACCTATATCCTAGCAGATAATATACTCTTATCCACCCATAAAAAAATTATAAATATGAGAAACTACAACTACATAGCTACCACAACAAGTGACACCTATAATTAAAGAAAACTCACCCTCGTATAGAACTCTGTCTTTGCATCAAAAATCCTTTCGTGTTTATTACCCATTCTCTTGTTCCTCAGAATATGTTATATTCATAAAATATTTAAGTCTTCATAATGACACCCTTTGAAATGATACTTTTAAAGTTATTGAAATCCTTAAATTACTTACAAACGATCTCATAACCATATTTATTAGAGAGAAGTACTATGCGAGCTTAAGAGGGAGGGAGAGAGAGAAAGTTAGGATAAAGCTGGTAATTATTTACGTTTATTTTCATCATACCCAAGAGCTTATAAATAAAGTATCTCATTTTGTGAAAAATTAAAACTTACAAAAAAATTTAAACCACTGTTAAGCAAAAATATAGCTTTATTATACATGTTTTTTTCTTAGTCTTAGTTTGTAACTCCTAGCTTGTTAGAGAGTTCCTTATTATGGTATATACATGGGAGTATTGATAAACTATTATTGCTTCATAAATTTTTGTTGTTTACATAACACAAACTATTCTAAATCCGGAGTTAGTGAGATATAAAAGATGTTTGAGATTGCTCTACCACCCTTATATCAATGAACGCCTCAAATACATCCTCTTATCTCAAACAATAATGATCATTTGAATAAATAATATTTTTTTAAAAAAATTATAATTTGAGGGACCCATTGGATTTTTTATATCCTTTTAAAAAATATCTCTCCTATCTCGTAAAGCTAGATCTCATCTTTTACACACACTTTACCTACACTTTCAATGACCATCACACTTCTCCAACAAATTTACCTTTCTCGATGTATCACTTCGATCTATCTCATATTGTTCAAATATCCCATATTCTTCAGACAACCTACCCACCAACCTCTACCAACCACTACCCTAGCAACGCATCCATAACCAGCTCTATGTACATCCATATAAAGATCATTCTCCACTAACTTCTACGGCTTCTAACATTCACCAATCTCTTACACCTGCCGATGTCATAGCTCGTGCATCTATTATAACCTCTACACGGAGATTATTTTCTAAAAAACACGACTTTATCTCTATCAATGTTAAAGGGAATATAATATGAAATCCATGTCAACAATCAACAAAGGCTTGCACTAGCCACCATAATGTCCCTAAAAATCCAGATATTGTTATCTCAACCCACCATCGTCTATAAGTAAGGGAGTCTAGATACAATTCACAATCTATTTAAACCACTAGGGATGTAAACTAATATTTACAAGGACAATTTTAAAAATAATCCACCTAACATGTTCATTCGATTTTGACATGTCAAACTTGATTATCACAAAAACCTTTTTTTGATTTTTGTCTTTTGTGGAAGTGTTATTCTATGTATCCTATTTTGATTGATATGATTGTTGATAAAACATTGAGTTCGAATGGCTAAAGCTTATGAAAAATGTCCAGATTTTGTATAAGTGTTGCAGGTTCAGTTAGACAAGGAAATAATTAAATATAGGGTCATTAGACCCTTGAGGAGTTAAAGAGCGGAGAACCGAAAAATACCAGTTGAGGTTTATTAGAAGAAGCTGAAATCCAAACCTACGAGGAGATAAAGATCAATGTGCTTATAGACATTATAGATTAATGGTTGAGAAGATGAAGATCAGGCCTCTTAGCTAAGATAAAAGATGGACAATCTAAAGACAATTGAGAATGAAGGCTGGAGAATATTAAAGTTATTGAATTCCTTAAATTCCTTACTAAAAAATCAATTGGATATGCTTTTCTATTTTAAAAGGTATCTTAAATGATTGTTGGCCATCTTTCATTAGACTTTGGTGGGTCAAACGATCTAATAACCATATTTATTAGAGAGATGTACTACGAGAGCTTAGTGAATTCAAGCCCCCTGGTTTTATTGGCCCAATTGGATTCAAGCCCCCTGGTTTTTTTGGCCCAATTTAAATCCCAACCCAGCCAAAATTGAAATAAAAAGAATAAAACCCTAACTATCCAGCCTCAAATGTTCTCACATTTCTCTTCTATAAAAGAAACACATTACGTCCTTCAGCCGCACACTCCATTCTTTCACAATTTTGGAAGACGGAGTTCTACACGACGGTGAGTTTTGTTTAATTATAGATGCCACTTGTTGTGGTGGCTATGTAGTTGTAGTTTCTCATATTTATATTATTTCTATGGGTGGATAAGAGTGTATTATCTGCTAGGATATAGGTATTCGATTTTATTGTAAAAATTGAGAAAGTAAATTTTGTGGGGGAGCGGTGAGGTTGTTATTAATGAATTTTGAGATTTTATATACATTATTAAGGATTTTTACCTTTTTCAACAAAATATTTAAATTTCAAGATTGAAAACTAATTCCATCTTTTCTTTTTCCAGAATTTCAATATTGAAATGTAAATATTTGGTTGAAGAAGGTAAAAATCCTTAATAATGTATATAAAATCTCAAAATTCATTAATAACAACATCACCGCTCCCCAAAAAAATTAATTTCTCAATTTTACAATAAAATCGTATACCTATATCCTAGCAGATAATATACTCTTATCCACCCATAGAAAAATTATAAATATGAGAATCTACAACTACATAGCTACCACAACAAGTGACACCTATAATTAAAGAAAACTCACCCTCGTATAGAACTCTGTCTTTGCATCAAACATCCTTTCGTGTTTATTACCCATTCTCTTGTTCCTCAGAATATGTTATATTCATGAAATATTTAAGTCTTCATAATGACATCCTTTGAAGTGATACTTTTAAAGTTATTGAATTCCTTAAATTACTTACTAACAAAATCAATTGGACATGCTTTTCGATTTTGAAAGGTATCTTAAATGATTGTCGGCCATCTTTCATTAGGCTTTCGTGGGTCAAACAATCTAATAACCATATTTATTAGAGAGAAGTACTATGCCATCTTGAGAGAGAGAGAGAGAGAGAGAAAGTTAGGATAAAGCTGGTAATTATTTAAGTTTATTTTCATCATACACAAGAGCTTACAAATAAAGTATCTCATTTTGTGAAAAATTAAAACTTACAAATAAATTTAAAGCACTGTTAAGCAAAAATATAGCTTTATTGTACATATTTTTTTCTTAGTCTTAGTTTGTAACTCCTATCTTTTTAGAGAGTTCCTTATTAGGGTATATACATGGGAGTATTGATAAACTATTATTGCGTCATCATTTTTGTTGTTTACATAACACAAACTATTCTAAATTCGGAGTTAGTGAGATACAAAAGATGTTTGAGATTGCTCTACCACCCTTATATCAATGAACGCCTCAAATACATCCTCTTATCTCAGACAATAATGATCATTTGAATAAATAATTTTTTTTTAAAATTATAATTTGAGGGACCCATTGGATTTTTTATATCCTTTTAAAAAATATCTCTCCTATCTCGTAAAGCTAGATCTCATCTTTTACAAACACTTTACCTACACTTTCAATGGCCATCACACTTCTCCAACAAATTTACCTTTCTCGATGTGTCACTTCGATCTATCTCATATTGTTCAAATATCCCATATTCTTCAGACAACCTACCCACCAACCTCTACCAACCACTACCCTAGCAACGCATCCATAACCAGCTCTATGTACATCCATATAAAGATCATTCTCCACTAACTTCTACGGCTTCTAACATTCACCAATCTCTTACCATTGTCCTACCAGGCACATCCATAACCCCTACCACCTACCGATGTCATAGCTCGTGCATCTATTATAACCTCTACACGGAGATTATTTTCTACAAAACACGACTTTATCTCTATCAATATTAAAGGGAATATGATATGAAATCCATGTCAACAATCAACAAAGGCTTGCACTAGCCACCATAATGTCCCTAAAAATCCAGATATTGTTATCTCAACCCACAATCGTCTATAAGTAAGGGAGTCTAGATACAATTCACAATCTATTTAAACCACTAGGGATGTAAACTAATATTTACAAGGACAATTTTAAAAATAATCCACCTAACATGTTTATTCGGTTTTAACATGTCAAACTTGATTATCACAAAAACCTTTTTTTGATTTTTGTCTTTTGTGGAAGTGTTATTCTACATATCCTATTTTTATTGATATGATTGTTGATAAAACATTGAGTTCGAATGGCTAAATCTTATGAAAAATGTCCAGATTTTGTATAAGTGTTGCAGGTTCAGTTAGTCAGGGAAATAATTAAATATAGGGTCATTAGACCCTTGAGGAGTTAAAGAGCGGAGAACCGAAAAATACCAGTTGAGGTTTATTAGAAGAAGCTGAAATCCAAACCTACGAGGAGATAAAGATCAATGTGCTTATAGACATTATAGATTAATGGTTGAGAAGATGAAGATCAGGCCTCTTAGCTAAGATAAAAGATGGACAATCTAAAGACAATTGAGGATGAAGGCTGGAGAATATTAAAGTTATTGAATTCCTTAAATTACTTACTAACAAAATCAATTGGATATGCTTTTCTATTTTGAAAGGTATCTTAAATGATTGTTGGCCATCTTTCATTAGACTTTGGTGGGTCAAACGATCTAATAACCATATTTATTAGAAAAAAAGTACTACGAGAGCTTAGTGGATTCAAGCCCCCTGGTTTTTTTGGCCCAATTGGATTCAAGTCCCCTGGTTTTTTTGGCCCAATTTAAATCCCAACCCAGCCAAAATTGAAATAAAAAGAATAAAATCCTAACTATCCAGCCTCAAATGTTCTCACCTTTCTCTTCTATAAAAGAAACACATTACGTCCTTCGGCCGCACACTCCATTCTTTCACAATTTTAGAAGACGGAGTTCTATACGACACGGTGAGTTTTGTTTAATTATAGGTGCCACTTGTTGTGGTGGCTATGTAGTTGTAGTTTCTTATATTTATATTATTTCTATAGGTGGATAAGAGTGTATTATCTGCTAGGATATAGGTATTCGATTTAATTGTAAAAACTGAGAAAGTAAATTTTTTGGGGGAGGGGTGATGTTGTTATTAATGAATTTTGAGATTTTATATACATTATTAAGGATTTTTACCTTCTTCAACAAAATATTTAAATTTCAAGATTGAAACCTAATTCCATCTTTTTTTTTCAGAATTTCAATATTGAAATGTAAATATTTTGTTGAAGAAAGTAAAAATCCTTAATAATGTATATAAAATCTAAAAATTCATTAATAACAACATCACCGCTCCCCCAAAAAAATTAATTTCTCAATTTTTACAATAAAATCGAATACCTATATCCTAGCAGATAATATACTCTTATCCACCATAGAAAAAATTATAAATATGAGAAACTACAACTACATAGCTACCACAACAAGTGACACCTATAATTAAAGAAAACTCACCCTCGTATAGAACTCTGTCTTTGCATCAAACATCCTTTCGTGTTTATTACCCATTCTCTTGTTCCTCAGAATATGTTATATTCATGAAATATTTAAGTCTTCATAATGACACCATTTGAAAGGATACTTTTAAAGTTATTGAATTTCTTAAATTACTTACTAATAAATTCAATTGGACATGCTTTTCGATTTTGAAAGGTATCTTAAATAATTGTCGGCCATCTTTCATTAGGCTTTGGTGGGTCAAACGATCTAATAACCATATTTATTAGAGAGAAGTACTATGCGAGCTTGAGAGAGAGAGAGAGAGTTAGGATAAAGCTGGTAATTATTTACGTTTATTTTCATCATACCCAAGAGCTTACAAATAAAGTATCTCATTTTGTGAAAAATTAAAACTTACAAAAAAAATTAAAGCACTGTTAAGCAAAAATATAGCTTTATTATACATATTTTTTTCTTAGTCTTAGTTTGTAACTCCTATCTTGTTAGAGAGTTCCTTATTAGGGTATATACATGGGAGTATTGATAATCTATTATTGCGTCATCATCATTTTTGTTGTTTACATAATACAAACTATTCTAAATCCGGAGTTAGTGAGATATAAAAGATGTTTGAGATTGCTCTACCACCCTTATATCAATGAACGCCTCAAATACATCCTCTTATCTCAAACAATAAAGATCATTTGAATAAATAATATTTTTTTTAAAAAATTATAATTTGAGGGACCCATTGGATTTTTTATATCCTTTTAAAAAATATCTCTCCTATCTCGTAAAGCTAGATCTCATCTTTTACACACACTTCACCTACACTTTCAATGGCCATCACACTTCTCCATCAAATTTACCTTTCTCGATGTGTCACTTCGATCTATCTCATATTGTTCAAAAATCCCATATTCTTCAGACAACCTACCCACCAACCTCTACCAACCACTACCCTAGCAACGCATCCATAACTAGCTCTATATACATCCATATAAAGATCATTCTCCACTAACTTCTACGGCTTCTAACATTCACCAATCTCTTACCATTGTCCTACAAGGCACATCCATAAACACTACCATCTACCGATGTCATAGCTTGTGCATCTATTATCACCTCTACAGGAAGATTATTTTCTAAAAAACACCGCTTTCTCTCTATCAATATTAAAGGGAATATGATATGAAATCCATGTCAACAATCAACAAAGGCTTGCACTAGCCACCATAATGTCCCTAAGAATCCAGATATCGTTATCTGAACCCACCATCGTCTATAAGTAAGGGAGTCTAGATACAAATCACAGTCTATTTAATCCACTAGGGATGTAAACCAATATCTACAAGGACAATTTAAAAAATAATCCACCTAACATGTTCATTTTATTTTGACATGTCAAACTTGATCATCACAAAAACCTTTTCTGATTTTTGTCTTTTGTGGAATTGTTATTCTAAATATTGTATTTTGATTGATATGATTGTTGATAAAACATTGAGTTCGAATGGCTAAATCTTATGAAAAATGTCCAGAATTTGTATAAGTGTTGCAGGTTCAGTTATACAGGGAAATAATTAAATATAGGGTCATTAGACCCTTGAGGAGTTAAAGAGCGGAGAACCGAAAAAACTAGTTGAGGTTTATTAGAAGAAGCTGAAATCCAAACCTACGAGGAGATAAAAATCAATGTTCTTATAGACATTATAGATTAAAGGTTGAGAAGAAGAAGATCAAGCCTCTTAGCTAAGATAAAAGGTGGACAATCTAAAGACAATTGAGAATGAAGGTTGGAAAATATTAAAGTTCGGACCTCCAAAGTGAAGAAAATAAATATTATGGAAGTGAATCATGTGGGAGCCAAGGAAGTTAAAGACTAGACACACGAGCTGGGGTATCAAGTATCAAATTCTCTCAATAGTTGAATTTGAATACATGACTCCAAACGGATACCCTATGGAGATGAATACAATTACTCAAAGAGATAAATATAATCATTAGGCATTGGACCAAAATGGAGTGGTCGCCTCGAAAGAAGAATTTCAACCATCGAGAATCAGTGTTGGCCCTCGGCAGGGCAACCAGGGCGACCACCCAGGACCCCGAACTATTTGGAAGCCCAAAAATTTCTGAGACGAAAATTTGTAATTACATTGATTTCTATGATAAGTTGATATTGAATTACATAAACAATATGGAATGTTAAGGCCACTTCGGGATTGCTTTTATAAATAATAATTTGAATTGATTTTAACTCCCTAAATATACTTTAAACCTTTAAATTCATTCTTTGGAAAAACACTATATACGTGATTATTAAATATAGCACTTAAAGTGATTTTATATGTCAAAATATTTTTAAATATATTCTACAAATATGGTTGTTTTAAGTAAAACGCTCTTTTAACTCTAATGCAATCAATCCCAAATGGGCTCTTAGTTTAGATGGTAGTTGTATTAATTGTAAGTTCTTGTGTGTAGAAGTTAGGGGTGGAATGTGCTTGGTTACATGAGTTTTTGGGATTTTATTTTTTTATTCTTTATTTCTTTTTTTGATCCTTGAGTCTAGATCATTTTTTGAGTTATGTCTTTCTTTTTCCTTTGGTTAAGTTGAACTATATTATACAAGAAAAAAATAACATTGTCCTATATAAATACTACTTATAATTCTATATTGTCAAAAGTTTCAAAACAATATATATTTGACATTTATTTTTATCTTATATTAATATAATTTTTTAGTATAAAGGTATATTTATTAATATCATTTATTAATTGCAACACCATATAAGAAACATAATTTATTTTAACTTATTTTAAATTCTTATACACGAAAATAAGAAATAAAATATTTGTATGCTTATCCACCAAGCTTCTCATTTTATCAATGGTGAAAAATGAAACTAATAAAAAGAGGTTCTATAGGCTAAACCACAACCAAACTCTTTACGTTTTTATCGGCTAAATTACAACCCGACTAAGGTTTTTTCTAGGTTCAGTTTCAACCTTCAAAATATTTCTTCTCTAATATAAAGCAATAGTAAAAACCCTTTATGAACTAATTTTGTTTACTTTGAGAATAGCATAAGTGTATATACCCATACTTGTTTTATATGTTATTTGAATCTGGGATGTCCTTTTACATTTAACTGAAATTAGTAGTGATATCTGTTTTACCTACACATTACTTGCAAATGATTTGTTAACTTGCGGTGAGTTTCTCGTGGTAGTAGTAGGTGTGTGTTCTTATTTATTTTCTTTTATTATCATTATTTTATCACACCCATAACCATACCAAGGTGTGATTCGCTCGTACTTTGGGCATAAAACCTCGTTGTGAAGACTCAAGGGGACCATTATCATCTTGACTTTTGGGGTTTTAACACCTAACTTATTTATAATAAAAATACCTTTTGTTTGCCGTTTGGTTTCAGAATTTCAATTTGTCAACTTATTGTTTATAAACCATAATTTTAAACTTTAGTGTAGTCTATTTGCACGAATGCTTTGTTCTTTGTATGATACTGGTGTCGCCTAGGGTGTGATAAAAATAGATAAATAATAAGTCAGAAAACAACGCTCTCACACCCTAGACAGACATAGTACTACAAGTATTACAGGACGAATGCAAGTTTTAATGATAAGAAAGTTCGTTCTCAGGGACTTAGTGTGTTATACGAATAGGTAGAAATAACGAGTAAGAAGTAGTTAATTAAAAGACATGAAATAAAAAGAGAGTAAATTTCGAAATATTAAATTAAACTAAGAAAATAAAGACAATAAAATAAATTACGAAGAATATGAGATGAGAAGTATAGCTTAGGTTTTGCTAGCATGCACTAATCCTTCTAACTCTAACTATCAAATCTAGTTAATAAGGGAGATAATTAGCTCTTAATTACTTAGTCAGGATTCTAAATTCCCATACCTTAGACCTTGAGAGCGACTAAGGGGGCTACGGACACACCACGAGCCTGGTTCAAATAGGGTTATCATGCGCTACTAGGGCCCTAAGCGATTAATTTCCATACATGGTGATATTGATTAAATTATACCCTAATGACTATCTAGTTAGAATTAGTTTTGTCAAGACCAATATCGACACTAGATGTTATATGGTGTTTCAATAATTAGACACCCAGCTAAGGTGATCATCTAACTACTGTTAAGGTAATCCTATACTCGTGCACTAGCAAGGAAAACAGTCATTAAATCAAAACACATAAACAAATATAAAGGTAAGCAGCTAATATCAGATTAAAACATTAAATTCCCAAAAAAACTTGGATAGAAAGAAATTAGAATTCATAGATTATACATGATGCAAAACCCAAGCTATGGGAAGTTTAGTGCATACCTGAAAGAAATAAACTAAAAGAAATAATAAAAGACACCATCTTGCTCTCTACAATAACTTGGAAGAATAAAACCTTAAGAACGAATTACTATGTGGCAAAGATGATTTACAAGTGATATAAGGGTATATTTATAGGTGTTTAGAAGACCTAATTCTTTTCTTGAAGGAGAAGGTAAGTAGTGGACTCCAAGCCCAACTCAAATTCGTAACCCTAAAACATGAAATCAGGCCCGTTATTGTTTTGGTCCTAGCAGCTTCAATACTCATCCGTTTGACGCGTATGAGTAGTAGCCATTCATCGCATCGGAAAGATCTTCAACTCTGCTCTTGACCGTTTCTCCAAATTCTACACCGATCTTGAGATATAGGCTGATTTGTAGTCGTAGGTGCAGAAATTCAGATTTAAGGCAACTTTTCCTTTTCCATGTTTTTAGCTTTTGTTTTCTTATCTCCAATTTCCATGCTTATCTCTTTCCATATCTTGTAGTCTTTGACTTGGACTCTAATTAATCTCCATAATTATCTTGAAAGATTCACACTAAATAAATAATTAAACCCAATATGCTCTAAAAATATTATTTTACTAAATCAAGACTTAAAATAGGAAAGTTTCTCAAGAAAAACGATTAAAAAGACTTCTAAATCACTGAAAATGATGTCTCATCTTAACATAAATCTATCACAAATGAGGAGACATCAAGACCCCCAACTCAAAGTTGTATCGTCCCGATACAATAAAGATAAAAACAAAGGGAAGTCTTTAAATACACACTTATAAAATTTTCAACACAATTGGAAGAACATAGCAGAATATATAGAATAGACATAAAGCAATTACTCAGAAAATTTCATGCAGTAATATTCACAAACTACATACCTATACACTTCTCATATCCATAGTCAACACGGTTCAAATTCAAGACCAGATTAGTTTCACAATGTAAGAACGATTGGGACTTTTCTCAGTTCTCCAATAAAGCTATAGATTGTTCATCGAACTTCACTAGTATTCAAAGATCCACTTAACTACTCTCTAATGGCTCAATCACTTCTTGATTACATAGCAAAGAATCAAAAGGTCTTTAAGGTTGTAATTTAGGCTTAGGGACGGTATGATAGTATATTTGGATAATTTAGAGTGAGCTTTTGGCTCTCTCCTCACTAGCCATCAACGAATCGCCCTAGAGCTCGAGTTACTCTCATAAAATGTTTCTCACTCAACCCAATGAATTCTTTGATGCATAATTTAGCATCCCTAATAACCTAATTAAAGCATAAGATGTTCACATAAAAATTCTACTTTGCCGGTCCGAATATATATATTTTCTTTTCAAATCAATTTCTTAAGATATGACACTCTTTTAATGTTGAGAAATCACGCTAATTTTGTCTATATATATATTTTTTCTTTTTATGCCCTTGTTGGCAAATTTAGCTCGTAACTTCTTTTTCATTCACTATTACCCCGGTCAAAGGGTTACAATAAAAATCTTTGAATCATCATCAATATAAAGAACAGAGCAATATTAATAAGCTAAAAAATCCCATCCTAATAACAATTCCCATAATGGTGGACCCACCACCCCAAACTCAAGCTCTAAAACAACTGTCTATGCATCGCGATTCGAGCACGGGTCATAAGTGTTTTTTATTCTCTTTAGAATAGTTTTTTCATTCTCTTAAGAATAGTTTTTCCTCTTCTCTAGAAATGCAAGTGACAAAGTCATATTTATAGAAAAAATGGCAAGATAAAAAACCGTCACATAAGTGTTCATCAATGGTTGGTGATACATGCTCTTCAATGCTCATTAAAGTCAGCGGTTTTCTACCAAGCCTTGGTAACTTCCGTAAGAGTTGAAATAAAAAGACATTAACTCGTCATTAAGATAAGAAAGTCCTAGTGGTTTTCTTCCAAATTTTAATGTGAATCTATTAGTACACACATAGTATTTTCCATTTCTCCCAATAGTATGAAAGTATTAATAGAATAAATGTCTTTTATTTAATAATTCGATCAGTTTCTGTTTTTCCTCTTTTCCCGTTCAGATCTAATATGTACTTACTAATGTTTTGTCTTTTGTTTTTGCTCCAGATCCATTTGTTTTCCGAGCTTAATTTTCTTAAGTGAGCAAAGTTCTCTAGCTTCTTCTTAACTTGTTTTTAAATGTTATTTTTATTTAATTTGTTTGTTCCTAAAATTATTTCTTAACAATTTAAGTAAAACATAATCTTATGCGCTAACTTCTTTTTAACAATTTCAGAGGTATTGTTTGTTAGAGAGAGAGAGTGAGAGAGAGAGAGAGAGAGAGAAAGTAACTTGAACATAGTATAAAAAATATAGTTCAACTTGACTATTGTTTTAGCAAAGAACTTCAAGCTAGACATTGAATAAAGTCAAAAGACAAGTATCAGATACATCTTATCAATTTTAGCTCTTGGATAAGTCTGTTCTGTGATATTCAATCTATTCAAATATTAGGCTCAAACCTTTAACTACTTTCTTGTGGTAAAAAATTGCTTACTTACATATAAAGTACCTTACTATCTATTTTCATGTTGTTAAAATTATTGGTGATTGTTAGGGGAAATGGTGTAATAAATAAACATTTAAATAAGATAAAAATAAGGAAATTCACCCTTAACTACCACGAGAAACTCACTACAGGTATTACAGATTGTCTGGAAGTTAAGCTAGTAAGTAAGGTTCGTTCGCAGGGATTAAGCATGTTAGCGTAGAATCGTGTTTAGGAAAGAAATCGTTGTAGAGATTAATTGATAAATCTAAAGATAAAAAATTAGAGAGATAAATAATTGAGGGAATAATTATGTGGTGTTTCTAGAATTTAACGCCGCTTCCAGGTGACCATCCAACTTCTAATGGGGTAATCCTATATTCGTGCAGTAGCAAGTACTACATTCATTAAAGTAAAGCACATAAAACAAAATATATGAAATAAATAAGTAGCTCAATCAATTTAAAAGTTATTCCCAAACAACATAGATATAAGAAATATAATTCAAATATTATAATTGTGCAAAACCCAAGGAGAATTAGTTCATACTAGAAAGAAATAAATCAAAAGATAAATACATACTTGTTAACTTGCTTTTATGGATAATAAACTTGATACTAGGGCTAAGCAAATTCGAACCAAAAAACCTGAACAAAAAAATCAGAAAAAACCAAACCAAAAAAACCAAAAACTGAAAAACTTAATGGTTCGGTTTTCAATATTTTAAAAACCATTTTTTTTGGTTTGGTTCGGTTTACTATGCAAAAAACGAACGAAAAAAAACCAAACAAAAACCAAACTGACGAAGGAAAATATAATAAATGTGTGAAATATTTTATAATAATTTTGTAGGAGAATCTTTTTGTGAAAAGTAATCATCTATGTGAAATTTGTGTTTTATTATTTGGTGGTTTATTAGTGATAATTGTTTATATATTACTTAAGATTATATCTGTAAATATCTATTATTCGATTGATTTTATTAATAATGATTGTATGAATTTGAAAGTAGTAGTTATAACTATATAGATATATTAAGTATTGTAAAATATGATGCTTGCTGTTAGATTATATTTGTTTTAATTGATATATTAATACCCGACTTATGTAATAATGTTATAATTGTATTAGAATATTAGTCGTTATTGGACAATGTATTTTCCAGAAAATAGGTCGACAAATATTATTGGCCAAAAATTCAAATTCGAAGCGAAACAAATTCTAAAACAAACCGAACCACTAAACTAAAAACCAAAGTTGTAACCAAATACAAATTGCCCAGTTTGGATTTCAAATTATTAAGAACCGAATAATTCGGTTTAATTCTGGTTTTGGCCAAAAACCGAGACAAACCGAACCATGCTTACCCCTACTTGATTTTAAGGATTAATATTCAAGAAAGGACATGTTTACAATGATAGCTAGATGTATTTATAGGTCCTAGATAAGCCTAGATCAAAATATTGGAGTACAAGTCAAGTGATTGGAGTTCTATTCCTTTTCAAATTTGTTTCCTAAAATATTGGACATGATAAACACTAAGATTGATTTGAGCATACCTCCTTCGTTACTAGGCCAAATTCAGTGTACGACAAATCAAAATGACCGCAATTAAAAGACCTATCTGATCCTAAAAGGGGTCCTTTAAATTTATAATCGATTTTCTACAGTCTTAAAAATACTGGACGTAGTAATGATGGATCTATAATATAGAGTGTGTTGAGGATAATACATAAGTAAGTTAAAGAAGTGCAATGTAAAAGATAGATTATGAATAAATCAGTTTCCGAGATCACATAATATGATAATGAAACAAAATGAGAATGTAACTAATATCGAGTTTGGTTTTAGAGACATCTTTAATTAGCAACCACACCCTTTGAAACAGTTATTCCTTGTTGTAATTGTTTACAAGAAGTAGAATAGAAGCACCATACCTGGGGAGTAAAATTGAATGTTATGTTTACTCAAATTATAAAAAAATGTTTACAAAAGTTGGGAAAACCCTCCAATTAAGGTAAAATAAGGAACAAAATCCAACAGATCATTCTCTTTCCCTTGAAGATAATGAACATATAAATATACAAACGTTTCTTCCCCAATTAAGGAGACATGACAGTTTGCATGTAGATTAAAGCCAAAATTGTTTCTTTTAAGTAGCAGATCTTGTATGGAATCTACCATCTACAGAACACTAAGAAGACTACCAAAGACGTCTAAACAGTTGCACGCAAATAAACTTAATAGACGCTAAGATCTTTTGACTATTTTGGAAATAGATGAAACAAAAATCTCTTTATCCAAAAACAACAAATCATAAATTTCACTTAATAAAGGTCGATTTCCTTCAAGGAAATCAAAATGTAAGCCAGAACAAGAAAAATAGTTGTATGTAACTAGGATCACTTTGCTGACTTGGCACCTATACCAAATAAAGAAAACATTATAAATAGATTAAATAGTTATGTGATGTTTTTGTTATTTCCTTGGTAAATTCTCATCTTCTTCTTGGCACTTCCAAGTTCCAATTTGTTGGAAAAAGTGGAATCGTGTACTTTCTCATTTTCAATTTACTTTGAAAACTTTAGTTCTTTATTCTTGAATTTATACCTCTAGATTACTATCGTGTAGCATACAAAAATGAAAAATAAATTAAATTAAGAATACACAATTGTTGGTTTGATTGAACCTTTTAATCAATCGATGGTCCATCATTGGAGCAGATAGTGAAGTAGATAGGGTTGGAAAAAATTTCACTGGAAATAATATATTTACACGGTCCCAATAAGAGGTTTTTTATTTTCAACTTAAAATTTATTATCCACAACTTCTCTCTCACTTGCAATTTACTAAAACATATAGTACTTATGGTGCGATTGAAAAAGAACTTCTAGTGGCGTTGATCCCAAACCTGTAGTTCCCAAGAAGACATATTTACTCCTAGGAGCAACTATTGAGACACATCATGTTACAGAATTTTTTAGCTCCTCCTGTTTTAAGGATTTTGGAATTTTAATTTCTATACTTTTGAGAGTTTCTTGATGATGTTATAAATAATGAAGATAATTATACTTGATTAATAATAGGTGATTAGTGAGATTTTTTTGTCTCATGTATATAATTTGTCTATATTATCCAGAATTAGGTAAAGTCTAATTTAGAGAGGAGAAAATGGACGGGCGGTGTACACAATGGTATGGTTTTTATATGTGTTTATGTAAAATTGAAGACGGTGATTAGGGTTTGAATGATGATGTGTGCTATTTTGTAGACTGATGAATATTCTATATAAGGTAAATTGTTTATATATAAGGTATTATATATACCCTAGGCCCATTAATAAACTGGGTCTCCCCCTTAACTATTAAAACCCGACCATATTACCTTGTATGCTTCTTCTTTCTCAGATCTTTGTGGTCAGAGAAACTATACACTATCTAATTATTTATTCATTTCTAATACTTTATCCGCCTAAATACGAAATTATAATATATTCATTTTTCTTATATACACCGTTTAATGGTATGTGATATCTGTTTTTTATAATATCATTTGTATGTTGCTGGATTTATAGTGATATAACATGTATATTTAGCTAAATATTCAAGGGAGATTCTGTTGGAAAAATCTAACAGTATCACTAGAAAAGTAAAAAATAAATTTTATATAAATTTAAAAGAAACGATTTCTAATTAAAAGTAAAACTACACTATTAAAACAAATTGAAAACAATGAAACTTACATGGAAATTTATGTAAAGAGTAGTTTCGTCTATATTATATTCTGCATTCCCTCTAGAATAGTTTTTTCTATTCTCTTTAGAATAATTTTTTCATTATTCTAGAAATAGTTTTTTAAATTCTCTTTAAAATAGTTTTTTCTATTCTTTCTAGAACTTTTTTTTATTCTCTCTAGGATAGTTTTTTCATTATCTGAAGAATAGGTTTTTCTCTTCTCTAGAAATGCAAGTGACAAAGTCATTATTTATATCATAAATGACAAGACAAAAACCAATGACATAAATGTACATTAGTGGTTGGTGATAAATATTTTTCAATGCTTATTAAAGTCAGCGGTCTTGTTGACCAAGCCTTGGTAACTTCTGTAATAGCTGAAATAAAGAGACCTTAAGTATTCATCAAGATAAGAAAATCTTGTTATATTAAATAATTTCAAATGGTTTTTTCCCAAATTCTAATGCGAGACTATTAGTATGCACATAGTCTTTTCCACTTCTCCTAAGAGAATTAAAGAATTAAAGAATTAATAGAATAAATTATCTTTTATTTAATAATTCGAACAGTTTCTATTTTTCCACTTTATTATTTTAGATCTAATATATACTTACTAAAATATTGTATTTTGTTTTTGTTCCAGTTCCGTTTGTTTTTCGAGCTTAATTTTCTTAAACGAGCAAAGTTCTTCTAGCATCTTCTTAATTAGTTTTGAATTGTTTTCTTTCTAGAAAATGTTTGTTTTTTTGTAAAATTATTTCTTAATTTCTTTTTTGATTTGAAACAGTGTGATTTGTGATTTTCAAATGGTTTGATTCTTATATAGAATGTGTTTGCTTTCAGATTTCGAAAGTATTTTTTTTTTTGTTATAAAGGCTTATATTGTGTAGTTGCTCTGTAAAAAAATGGTTTATGGATCTAACCGTTGAAATATTTATTATAGACGTCTATGAAAATTATGCATTAGGAACATATACCTTGGGTATTACACTGAACTTTCATTATTATTATTTTTATTTTGTGGGGTTTGCAATCTTTCGACATCTTTTTTGGATTTCTAACTTGAACATTTATATGTTGCATTAGTGATTAAAGGACTAGGAATTTTTTAGTATCCAATGTTGCAAGGGTGATAACATAGATAATGAAATATAGGATAGAAAAATGTGACTCGGATTTTATTTCAAAAATTGAGACCATTAGGGACGTATTAATGTTAGTAAAAAAAAACTTGACAACAAGGGGTTGAACTAATTTTCACATATTGAAAAAACTTTAGTCCGAATTACTATGGCCGATATTATATATATGACTTGTGGTAGTTACTTTTTGACATAGAACGGGTCTATATGATTTCTGATTTCAGGTTGAGTTTCTGAAGTTAAGGTCGATTTTGATAAGTTTATTACATATAGGTTAATTATATTTACTTTGGACAAATTTTTTAATTCCTATTCACTGTTTGTGAACTCTTTTTTAGAGGAATTTGACTTGTCATATGTTGAAACCTTTGGATGAATATCAATCAGAATGTCCATTAATTCTCGGTAAGCCCTTCCTTATTGTCATTGTTTTTTTTTAAAATGTATTTAGTAGCCATTAGTATTTTCCTACGTGTTTGGAACACAATCTAGTTATGAGGTTTTTTCAAGGAATCCCAAGATATTTTCCAACAATATCTGAGACCTGTGAAAGTGTATATTACATTAAACATGTGATGATTACCAATTAAAAAATAATATGTTCATCCTATGATGAAACTAAACAATTTTGAGTCTAACAGCTTAATATATTCAAGTGTTAATCCTTGTTTGGAATGTTGTAGGTTACATATTATACTAAAATGTTTTACACGGAATCAACTCGCAACATCTCAACATTTTGAGATGTTTGGAATGTTTGTGAACTATTTTTTAGAGGAATTTGACTTGACATCTGTTGAAACCTTTGGATGAATATCAATCAGAATGTCCACTAATTCTTGGTAAGCCCTTTCTTATTGTCATTGTTTTTTTTAAAATGTATTTAGTAGCCATTAGTATTTGTCTACGTGTTTGGAACACAATCTGGTTATGAGGTTTTTTCAAGGAATCCCAAGATATTTTCCAACAATATCTGAGACCTGTGAAAGTGTATATTACATTAAACATGTGATGATTACCAATTAAAAAATAATATGTTCATCCTATGATGAAACTAAACAATTTTGAGTCTAACGACTTAATATATTCAAGTGTTAATCCTTGTTTGGAATGTTGTAGGTTACATATTATACTAAAATGTTTTACACGGAATCAATTCGCAACATCTCAACATTTCGAGACGTATTTTTGTAAATGAACTTGAAATGTAATAATTATAATATTTTTGTGAATCAACTTCAAATGAACTTGTATTTTGTTAAACTTGTAAAAAAATTAAATGTACTTCAAATGACATGTATTTGGTTGAACTTAATATTTTGTATACTTCATATAAGTGTAATAAAGAAAATACAGGTTAAATTTACCTTGGGTAAACCAGGGATTAACCCGTGTATGGGCAACCCAAGGGTATGGTAAAAATTTAAACTACCCTAGATTTTGACAAAATATAGACCTAATTATATTACCCTACCCTAACCCTAAACCCCAACCGGGGGTTAACCTGATCCTTTTTCACCCCTTATATTTTGTAATTAAAGGTTATTAAAAATTACAACGTCGTTATTACAAATTCATACATAATTTTTTTTTATAATTTCTTATTTCTATAATTTTATCTTTTTAAATAAATTTGAAGTTATATTATTTTTGTGATAAAATTATTAGAATTAAAATTGATTAAATGTTATTTATATGGTTATAGTAAAATATGTTATGTACTATATTTATTTCTAAATTTCTAAATTTATTGTGGACAATTATACGTAGGTTGTTGATGGTGTGGTGGATGTGTACCCAAATGGTTGATATTCTCCTAACTCTAATTTTGTATTAGTTTAATAATCAAGTTATTAATGTGTTGTCTTCAATAGGTTTGGTGATGTGGTGGCTTTTTTATTGTTATTATCTTTTTTGTCGATAATTAAAACTATAGAAACTATCGTCCTTAACTTATCTAATTCCAAGTCCTAAAAAATGGAGAATCATGTCAAAAGACCCCTACAAACTCGTAGCCTGCTACCTAGCACACTTTGTTAAGGTATCAACTCGCATGTCTAAAAAATCGGGATGTGATGAAAGGACACGTGATCGTTTCGTTTTGTACTTATTAAAGTAGCGAATATCCAGAATAAATTTATCGTTATTATCTAAAGAATAATTTTTCTACTTACTCTGCAGTTCCTAAAATCTCTTTCCAGAAATAATCGTCTTTTTTAATTAATAATTCCACCCTTGTTGTCGACATGGATGGTGTACCCTTAATGTGCATATTCTTTGATTTTCTTACCTATAAACACCAAATTATCATCTCACTCTTCATTTCTCTACATCTATTTTAAAATTGTAAACTTAAGTATCCATGGATGGAGTTATAGCAACATTTTAAATTGGTTTCTCCATATATAAAAAAATAAAGATGATGATTTCATGTAGCAAAAACCTTTTATCCACACACGCACACATACTTTTTATACATATACATATATACACATATATATGTATGTATGTATATATATATATATATATCACAATGCCATACTAATCCAATATTTGGATTTTTTTCCTTAGGTTTATTAAAATGCTAAAGTTTACAAAGTTAGAGAGTGAGTTTTCGACATAACGGGACAAGGAAGTTTCTCGGATTATGTGGTGGCTACTAGTTCAATTATGATGTTTACTTGAAGAGTACTCTACATACATTGTGGAGTAGTTCTTAAATTTGTACGAATACCTATTTGTAGTTATGAGATATGGTGGAGAATAGAATATTATATGCATGCACATGTGGGTTTTGGCATGGGTTCCTTTGTTTAAGTTTTTTCCTATGTTAATGAAGCTTTCCACTGCGGTATTTGTGATATAGTGCCATGTTGGTTTATTGCCTTGTGTTTAGTTCTTTTTGGTCCATATCAAGACTCAGCCTTGGATTATATTTGTCTACACTTAATGGAATCTTAATCTAATTCATTAAGACACTGATCAAATACAACTTTTCTTAACCAATTCAGACTTGAATGACTCTTAACTAGTGTTTTTTTATTAACATTTCAAGTAAATTCTATTCATTAAGACACTACATCTTTAACAGAAAAAGTTATATTCAGTTGTTTATAAAGTACTCATCACTCAAAAAAAAAATAGGCCCTTCTTTTTTCATTACTTTCAGAATCAAGAGCGCATCATTTTTGTAACCATCAAGTTACAACCTTACAACTATTATTTTATATTCCATTTAAGAAATTATCTCCTACCTAGTTTATGTTTTAGTGATACGTTGATAATTTCATGTTTGTTGAAATTCATGATTTAAAATATTTGAGTCTCTCCATTGTTGAATTTTTTGTCTAATCATACTTCTTATGTGTCTTGTTTGTTCTTATCTTGATATGGTGGTACCAAAGGCTTCTTAGTGCTTTAAACTAGTCCATCAAACTAGTCCATCAAACTAGTCATGACAAACTTTGGTTATATTGAGTTTAATTTGGTAATATCTTAGTGATTTTGACCTTGATTTGATTTTGAAATAATCCTTAATAATTAAGTTTGAGCTTGGATCATTAATTTATTTCCAAGCTTAAGCTCAGCTCAACTTGGTTTGTTTAAGGTTTGTTTGAGATTCGATTATGACTTATTTAAGACTCGTTTATTTTTCTATGATATATATTATTTGGAAGAATTTTTAGTGATTCAAAATGAAGTTAAGTAAACCTAATATAAAACACATTATATAATTTTATTTAAAGAAAACAATTACATAGTAGATATATAATATTTAATTATGATTACTTACGTATACAAAAAATTACGTATTTTTGAATTTTAGCATATAAATATATTGATAATTTTTTAATTGAATATATATACTAAGTCTACTAATGAGATCTTAAAGAACATTTACAATAAGTCTACTTTATACAAGTTTGAGTTTGCCTCGTATTGTAAACGAGCCTGAATTTAAATCTTGAGCTTGAGTTGTTTAATTAACAAGTTAAATTCTAAAAATCCTTAAATAACTCAAAGTTGGTCTCTTGATGAGAGTATCATCTCACTTTCAACTCTACTGTTTAATCTATCTTTGTTATTACCTGTAATTTATTTGGCTTGATGAACCGTACCTACTTATGTACCTGGTCATTACGCTTTATCTTTGTTATTATTGTTTTGCCTATTTTACATTAACAAATATACACCTCTACAAGAGTATATTCGATATTTTTTCGAATAATGTAACAATATTTTGTTAATTGTAGATATTTTATTTATAACAAAATAGTACTTTGATTATCTCAAAATGACCAATTGTGTAATTCACTCTTCAAAAATAATTGTTTATTTCTTCAATTTTGGATTATTAATTTATTAGATTTAGAGATATGTTAAATTATATGTAGATTAGTTACTTTAATTACACATCTATGAAGTTCGTTTTTTTTAAAAGTAGTAGAGGAAACAAAGAGAATTTGAGCAAAAGTTATTCATACATAAAAAAATTAGTGGTGAATCCATATTCTATTCCCACTATCTACAAAGAAAATGATGTCTAAATTTTAAAAATATTTTTCCCCGCTCTTTTTTAAAAATTGAAGTTCTGTTTATCTTTTTATGGCAATCAAGAACCTAAAGTGAGGAGTCATACCACTTTCTGGGTTTTAGAAGAAATTTAGGGTTTTTGTTAGGACTAGGTTAAAACCTTATTCGGTCATATATAGTTCAATAATACCTAGGGTTTGATATGGATAGTCTTTTGTTACTCAAAACTCGCATTGAAGAAGACTGAAGCAGTCAACTTCGGTAGTATCCTTTTATTCACTCAAAAAATCATTACTGGATGTCAGAAATATAGAAATATCAATACTTAAACTCTTGTAATGATGTGGTGTACGTCGTTAAAGAGTTAAGTATCCTTATTTAAGGTGAACTTAAAGAGAAAGTGGCTGAAATTTAGCGTTTCCATTAACCCTAAATAATAGAAAACAAGTGATTAATGTGTACGATAATAGTTATTCATATAATTTTAATTAAGTGAATTACTTTTTAAACTTATGACTAACATTTATGATAATGGTAGTTATCTAGACAATATTTGTTCCTTAATCTAGAAAATATTTATTCATGAATTATGGTTCATGGTTAAAAATTCAAGTTTAAAGTTCAAGGTTCATAATTCATTATTCATAGTTCATGTTCCATGTTTCATGTACAAATATCATGATTTATAGTTCAAGATTCAAAATTATTTGTTCAGGTTATAAGGTTCAAAATTTATAGTCCTCTCTCTCTCACGATTCATGTCAAAGTTCCAGCTAAATACCTTTGCGAAGATGCCAATCATGTCTGCAAAACATGGAACCTTTTAATTTGTACAAGTGCTTTAATCTCCAAGTATATTCTAGATTCTTGTCAAAGTTCCAGCTAAATACCTTTGAGAAGATGCCAGACTTGTCCGCAAATCATGGAACCTTTTAATATGTACAAGTGCTTTAATCTCCACCAACTTCATCGAAACAGAAGATGAAGTGTTGATACAGTGGTAAAAAAAGGGATTCCAATGTACAACAAATCGATATAGATCGATCAAATCTTGACTTTAAGTTAAAAAATCAAGTTAGGCCAAACTACAATGGCTTACTTTTGGTAAATCACACGAAACAACTTGGACGCTTACAAGTAATTAATCCAGCTACGAAGTTTTGTTGTTACTCTCCCTTGGTCCCCTTCAGATTGTTTCCACAAAAAATGTGGAGCATCACTTGCAGGGACGGAGCCCGGTTTAGTCATTAGGGGGCCAATATAACTCCTTATATTATGTAAACAGTAAAATAAGTCCTTATATTTTATAAAATTACACTATAAATCCTATATTGGGTAAAGATTACACTATAAGTCTTATATTAAAGAAACATTGCACTATAAATCTTAATATTAATTTTCTTAAAATTAATTATTCTATAAATAATATAATTATAATGTTAATAAAATAAATTTTAAGAGAGGGACCAAAAGAAGATTTTAAAAAGTTTTGAGGTGATAAAAAACTATAATTAAATTTTTTTAATAAGTAGTAATGAGAGAGAGAGAGACAACATCACCCCTCCCCCAAAAAATTTACTTTCTCAATTTTTACAATAAAATCGAATATCTATATCCTAGCAGATAATATACTTTTATCCACCCATAAAAATAATATAAATATGAGAAACTACAACTACATAGCTACCACAACAAGTGACACCTATAATTAAAGAAAATTTACCGTAGTATAGAACTCCGTGTTTGCATCAAACATCCCTTCGTGTTTATTACCCATTCTCTTGTTCCTCAGAATATGTTATATTCATGAAATATTTAAGTCTTCATAATGACACCCTTAGAAATGATACTTTTAAAGTTATTGAATTCCTTAAATTACTTACTAACAAAATCAATTGGATATGCTTTTCGATTTTGAAAGGTATCTTAAATGATTGTACTATGCGAGCTTAGTGGATTCAAGCCCCCTGGTTTTTTTGGCCCAAATGGATTCAAGCCCCCTGGTTTTTTTCCCCAATTCTAAGCCCAACCCTGCCCAAATAGAAATAAAAACAATAAAACCCTAACTATCCAGCCTCAAATTCCCTCACCTTTCTCTTCTAAAAAAGAAACACATTACGTACTTCGGCCGCACACTCCATTCTTTCACAATTTTGGAAGACGGAGTTCTATATGACGGTGAGTTTTCTTTAATTATAGGTGCCACTTGTTGTGGTAGCTATGTAGTTGTAGTCTCTCATATTTATATTATTTCTATGGGTGGATAAGAGTATATTATCTGCTAGGATATAAGTATTTCATTTTATTGTAAAAATTGATAAAGTAAATTTTCTAGAGGAGGGGTGATGTTATTAATGAATTTTTAGATTTTATATAAATTATTAAGGATTTTTACCTTCTTCAACAAAATATTTAAATTTCAAATGGTTCAAGACTGACAACTTGTTTTCTTACTTCTACTTCTAAATTTTGTTTGGGTCAACGTCCCATGATATTTCAAAATTCTTACATTAACTTCTAGATTCACCAGAAATATTCGTAATGTCTTATATGTATCTATATATATATATATATATATATATATATATATATATATATATATTTCTCTTTTTTATATTATTTCTATGGGTGAAAAAGTGTATATTATCTGCCTGCTAGACTATAGGTATTAGATTTTATTCTAAAATTTTTGAGAAAGTAAATTTTTTGGGAGAGGGGGTGTTGTTATTAATGAATTTTGAGATTTTATATACATTATTAAGGAATTTTACCTTCTTTAACAAAATATTTAAATTTTAAATGGTTCAAGATTGACAACTTGTTTTCTTACTTATACTTCTAAATTTTTTTTGGTTCATGTCCATGATATTTCAAAATTCTTATCATTAACTTCTAGATTCTTATTAATATTTGTGACGTCGTATATGTATCTATATATTTATATATATGATATAATTTTATAAAAAATTAGTGATGAGAAAGTTTTAATAAATTATCTATTAAAAAAATACTTTGACAAACTTATACTCCGACTAGAGGGTAATATTTTTGGAGCCTTCCATTTTCATCCTAATTCCAATAGTTCAGGTAAACTACATGCAAATGGAATTAGGATGGAAATGGAAGGTACCAAAAATATTACCAACTATTTGAAGTATAAGTTTGTTAAAGTATTTCTTTAATAGATAATATATTAAAAATTTCTCATCACTAATTTTTTTATTAAAGTATATCTATATATATAAATATATAGATACATATATGACGTCACAAATATTGTTAAGAATCTAGAAGTTAATGATAAGAATTTTGAGATATCATGGGACATGACCCAAACAAAATTTAGAAGTATAAGTAAGAAAACAAGTTGTCAATCATGAACCATTTGAAATTTAAATATTTTGTTAAAGAAGGTAAAAATCCTTAATAATGTATATATAATCTCAATATTCATTAATAACAACACCCCCTCTCCCAAAAAATTTAGTTTCTCAAATTTTAGAATAAAATCTAATACTCTTTTCCACCCATAGAAATAATATAAAAAAGAGAAATATGTATATATAGATACATATACGACATATTTCTGGTGAATCTAGAAGTTAATGTAAGAATTTTGAAATATCATGGGACGTGACCCAAACAAATTTAGAAGTATAAGTAAGAAAACAAGTTGTCAATCTTGAACCATTTAAAATTTAAATATTTTGTTAAAGAAGGTAAAAATCCTTAATAATGTATATAAAATCTCAAAATTCATTAATAACAACATCACCCCTTCCCCAAAAAATTTACTTTCTCAATTTTTACAATAAAATCGAATACCTATATCCTAGCAGATAATATACTCTTATCCACCCATAGAAATAATATAAATATGAGAAACTACAACTACATAGCTACCACAACAAGTGGCACCTATAATTAAAGAAAACTCACCGTCGTATAGAACTCCGTCTTTGCATCAAACATCCTTTCGTGTTTATTACCCATTCTCTTGTTCCTCAGAATATGTTATATTCATGTCTTCATAATGACACCCTTTGAAATGATACTTTTAAAGTTACTGAATTCCTTAAATTACTTGCTAACAAAATCAATTGGACATGTTTTTCGATTTTGAAAGGTATCTTAAATGATTGTCGGTCATCTTTCATTATGATTTAGTGGGCCAAACGATCTAATAACCATATTTATTAGTGAGAAGTACTATGCGAACTTGAGAGAGAGAGAGAGAGAGAAAAAGTTAGGATAAAGCTGGTAATTAGTTACGTTTATTTTCATCATACCCAAGAGCTTACAAATAAAGTATCTCATTTTGTGAAAATATAAAACTTACAAAAAAATTCAAACCACTATTAAGTAAAAATATAGCTTTATTATACATATTTTTTTCTTAGTCTTAGTTTGTAACACCTATCTTGTTAGAGAGTTCCTTATTAGGGTTTATACATGGGAGTATTGATAAACTATTATTCCGTCATCATTTTTGTTGTTTACATAACACAAACTATTCTAAATTCGGAGTTAGAAAGATATAAAAGATGGTTGAGATTGCTCTACCACCCTTAAATCAATGAAGGACTCAAATACATCCTCTTATCTCAAACAATTTTAAAAAATATCTCCCCTATCTCGTAAAGCTAGATCTCATCTTTACACACACTTTACCTACACTTTCAATGACATCACACTTCTTCATCAAATATACCTCTCTCGATGTGTCACTTCGATCTATCTCATATTGTTCAAAAATCCCATATTCTTCAGATAACCTACCCACCAACCTCTACCAACCACTACCCTAGCAACGCATCCGTAACCAGCTCTATGTACATCGATATAAAGATCATTCTCCACTAACTTCTACGGCTTCTAACATTCACCAATCTCTTACCTTTGTCCTACCAGGCACATCCATGACCACTACCACCTACCAATGTCATAGCTCGTGCATCTATTATCACCTGTACCTGGAGATTATTTTCTAAAAAACACGGCTTTCTCTCTATCAACATTAAAGGTAATATGATATGAAATCCATGTCAACAATCAACAAAGGCTTGCACTAGCCACCATAATGTCCCTAAAAAATCCAGATATCGTTATCTCAACCCACCATCGTCTATAAGTAAGGGAGTCTATATACAATTCACAATCTATTTAATTCAATAGGGATGTAAACCAAGATTTACAAGGAAAATTTACAAAAATAATCCACCTAACATGTTCATTTTATTTTGACATGTCAAACTTGATCATCACAAAAAGCTTTTGTGATTTTTGTCTTTTGTTGAAGTGTTATTCTAAATATGGTATTTTGATTGATATGATTGTTGATAAACCATTGAGTTCGAATGGATAAATCTTATGAACAATGTCCAGATTTTGTATAAGTGTTGCAGGTTCAGTTAGACAGGGAAATAATTAAATATAGGGTCATTAGACCCTTGAGGACTTAAAGAGCGGAGAACCGAAAAATACCAGTTGAAGTTTATTGGAAGAAGCTGAAATCCAAACCTACGAGGAGATAAAGATCAATGTGCTTATAGTCATTATACATTAAAGGTTGAGAAGATGAAGATCAGGCCTATTAGCTAAGGTAAAAGGTGGACAATCTAAAGACAATTGAGAACAAAGGCTGGAAAATATTAAAGTTCGGACCTCCGAAGTGAAGAAAAAAAATATTATGGAAGTGCATCATGTGGGAGCCAAGGAAGTTGAAGACTAGAAACACGAGATGGGGTATCAAGAATCAAATTCTCTCAATTGTTGAATTTGAATACATGACTCCAAACGGATACCCTATGGAGATGAATACAATTACTCAAAGAAATAAAGATAATAATTAGGCATGGGACCGAAATGGAGTGGTCACCTTGAAAGAAGATTTTCAACCATGGAGAATCAGTGATGGCCCTCGGCAGGGCAACCAGGGCGACACCCAGGACCCTGAACTATTTGGAAGCCCAAAAATTTCTGAGACAAAAATTTGTTGGTACATTGATTTCTATGATAAGTTGATATTGAATTACATAAACAATATGGAATGTTAAGGCCACTCCGGGATTGCTTTTTTCAATAATAATTTGAATTGATTTTAACTCCCTAAATATACTTTAAACCTTTAAATTCACTCTTTGGAAAAACACTAGATATGTGATTATTAAATATAACACATAAAGTGATTTTAGATGTCAAAATATATTCTACAAATATGGTAGTATTAAGTAAAACGCTCTTTTAACTCTAATGCAATCAATCCCAAATAGGCTCTTAGTTTAGATGGTAGTTGCATTAATTGTAAGTTCTTGTCCCGGGTTGGAATGTGCTTGGTTACATAAGTTTTTGGGATTTTAATTTTTAATTCTTTTTTTTCTTTTTTTGTTCTTTGAGTCTAGATCATTTTTTGAGTTATGTCTTTCTTTTTCCTTTGGTTAAGTTGAACTATATTACTACTTATAATTCTATATTGTCAAAAGTTTCAAAACAATATATATTTGACATTTATTTTTATCTTATATTAATATAATTGTTTAGTATAAAGGTATATTTATTTATATCTCTTATTAATTGCAACACCATATAAGAAACATAATTTATTTTAACTTATTTTGAATTCTTATACACAAAAATAAGAAATAAAATGTTTATATGTTTATCCACCAAGCTTCTAATTTTATAAATGGTGAAAAATGAAACTAATACAAAGAGGTTTTATAGGCTAAACCACAACCAAACTCTTTACGTTTTTACCGGCTAAATTACAACCCGGCTAAGGTTTTTTCTAGGTTCAATTTCAACCTTCAAATTATTTCTTCTCTAATATAAAGCAATAGTAAAAACCCTTTATGAACTAATTTTGTTTACTTTGAGAATAGCATAAGTGTATATACCCATATTGTTTTATATGTTATTTGAATTTGGGATGTCCTTTTAGATTTAACTGAAATTAGTAGTGATATCTATTTTACCTACACATTACTTGCAAATGATATGTTCACTTGCGGAGAGTTTCTCATCGTAGTAGTAGGTGTGTGTTCTTATTTATTATCTTTTATTATCATTATTCTATCACACCCATAACCCTACTAAGTTGTGATTCGCTCGTACTTTGGGCATAGAACCTCGTGGTGAAGACTCAAGGGGACCATGCTCCTCTTGACTTTTGGGGTTTTAACACCTAACTTATTTATAATAAAAATACCTTTTCGCTGCCATTTGGTTTCAGAATTTCAATTTGTCAATTTATTGTTGATAAACCATAATTTAAAACTTTAGTGTAGTCTATTTGCACGAATACTTTGTTCTTTGTATGATACAGTAAAAGTTCATTTTAGGAACATATAGACTTGTAGTGTAATTAATTTTATATAAAGGAACATATAGTATTTTTGCATAATATAAGAGCTTATAATAAAACTTTTTCAAAACTAAGAACCCATATTACATATTTTTGCATAATATAGGCATATATTATGCAATTAAGTAAAACATAATCTTATGCGCTAACTTATTTTTAACAATCTAATGCACTATTGTTTGTTAGAGAGAGAGAGAAAGTAACTTGAACATAGTATAAAAAATATGGTTCAACTTGACTATTGTTTTAGCAAAGAACTTCAAGCTAGACGTTGAATAAACTCAAAAGACAAGGATTAGATACATCTTATCAATTTTAGCTCTTGGATAAGTCTGTTCCGCGATATTCAATGTATTCAAATATTAGGCTCAAACCTTTAACTACTTTCTTGTGGTAAAAAAGTGCTTACTTACATATAAAGTACCTTACAATCTATTTTCATGTTTTTAAAATTATTGGTGATTGTTAGGGGAAAAGGTGTAATAAATAAACATGTAAATAAGATAAAAATAAGGAAATTCACCCTTAACTACCACGAGAAACTCACTACAGGTATTACAAATTGTCTGGAAGTTAAGCTAGTAAGTAAGGTTCGTTCGCAGAGATTAAGAATGTTAGCGTAAAAGCGTGTTTAGGAAAGAAATCGTAGTAGAGATTAACTGTCAAATCTAAAGATAAAAAATTAGAGAGATAAATAATTGAGGGAATAATTATTAATTACTAATTCAAATAAATAAGAGTAAATGTAATGGAGATTAGAGATATATCTTAGGTTTGCTAGTATGCACTTATCCTTCTAAATCTATATTCCCATTATAATAGTGATTAAATCTCTTTAGAGTAAGTAATCATGATTCTATATTCCTCCTAACCCCCATTCGGGTGGACATAGCTGGAAATCTAACAGTTACCAGAGAACATGGGTAAGGGGACCATGCGCAATGATCGGTGGTTAATCTTAAACCCTAGTGACTATCTAGTTAGGTAAGCCTTTTAAGATTACTATTGCACACTAGAGGTTTATGTGGTGTTTATAGAATTTAATGCCGCTTCCAGGTGACCATCCAACTTCTAATGGGGTAATCCTATATTCGTGTAGTAGAAAGTACTACATTCATTAAATAAAGCACATAAAAAAAATATATGAAATAAATAAGTAGCTCAATCAATTTAAAAGTTATTCCCAAACAACATAGATATAAGAAATAGAATTCAAATATTATACATGTGCAAAACCCAAGCTATGGGAAGATCAGTTCATACTAGAAATAAATAAATCAAAAGATAGATACATACTTGTCAACTTGCTTTTATGGATATTAATCTTGATACTAAGGCTAAGCAAATTCGAACCAAAAAACCTGAACAAAAAAATCAGAAAAAACCAAACCAAAAAAACCAAAAACTGAAAAACTAAATGGTTCGGTTTTCAATATTTTAAAAACCATATTTTTTGGTTTGGTTCGCTTTACTATGCAAAAAACGAACCAAAAAAACCAAACAAAAACCGAACTGACGAAGGTAAATATAATGAATGTGTGGAATATTTTATAATAATTTTGTAGGAGAACTTTGTGTGAAAAGTAATCATCTATGTGAAATTTGGGTTTTACTATTTGGTGGTTTATTAGTTATAATTGTTTATATATTACTTAAGATTATATATGTAACTATCTATTATTTGATTGATTTTATTAATCATGATTGTATGAATTTGAAAGTAGTAGTTATAGGTATATAGATATATTAAGTATTGTAAATTATGATGATTGTTGGTAGATTATAAATTTTTGTTTAATTGGTATATTGATACCCGACTTATGTAATAATGTTATAATTGTATTAGAATATTAGTCGTTATTGGACAATGTATTTTCTATAAAATAGTTTGACAAGTATTATTGGCCAAAAATTTAAATTCGAAGCGAACCAAATTCTAAAACAAACCAAACCACTATGAAACTAAAAACCAAAGGTGTAACCAAATACGAATCGTCCAGTTTGGTTTTCAAATTATTAAGAACCGAATAATTCGGTTTGATTCCGGTTTAGGCCAAAAATCGAGACAAACCGAACCATGCTTACCCTTACTTGATAATAAGGATTAATATTCAAGAAAGGACATGTTTAAAATGATAGCTAGATGTATTTATAGGTGCTAGATAAGCCTAGATCAAAATATTGGAGTACAAGTCAAGTGATTGGAGTTATATTCCTTTTCAATTTTGTTTCCTAAAATATATGACATGATAAACGCTGAGATTGATTTGAGCATACCTCCTTCATTACTTGGCCAAATTCAGTGCACGACAAATCAAAATGACCGCAATTAAAAGAACTATATGATCCTAATAGGGGCCCTTTAAATTTGTAATCTATTTTCTACAGTCTTCAAAATACTGGACGTCGCTACAAGTTTACAGATTTATTTGGTAGTTTCTCCTTTCCTAATTCAACTTTGTTTTCTTTTATCCCTAGGTTTCTCATTGGATATTCTTTCCTAAACTCCTTGACATTGATTTGGCATCTAATTATTTCCTTTTACCTAAGAGTTTCACATTAATAGACAAATTGTACCAAATATGCTCTAAAAGTAATATATCTTAAAATCAAAGCAAGAAACAAGAAACTATTAATAAATAGAGAACAATAATTTTAACAATTGATATAATGTACCTAAAATAATGTCTCATGAGTGGATTAATTCATCACAAATATGTAGACATCAGTGATAATGATTAACCCTTATTATTATTTGAGAATCTGTTTTGAAATATTCTTTTAAAGGTTAAAGCATTTCTATATTAAAAACATCTTTCAAGAAAATTTAGGTTGTTTGAAAAAAATAATTAAAGTTTGTTAAAAGAGTTATAAACATTATGGGTCACTTGTTTTATTGATATCTTGATATCTTTTTCATTGATGTCATCTAAATTTGAAACTAATTGCTAGTTAATAAGTTACAAAGTTTCTATTATATTCATAGTGTAAATATAGAACCATGTTAGTTGGGTGAATCTTATTCAATGACTACTTTCAATCGAATTTGTAACATTCCCAAGAAAACAATTGTGTACACACCTCCCAGTAGTAAGGTTGTTAGTGGCACTCTGGCGCTCAAGTTAGTAGTAGTAATGATGGATCCATAATATAGAGTGTGTTGAGGATAATACATAAGTAAGTTAAAGAAGTGCAATGTAAAAGATAGATTATGAATGAATCAGTTTCCGAGATCACATAATATGATAAGGAAACGAAGTGAGAAAGTAAGTAATATCGAGTTTTGTTTTAGAGACATCTTCAATTAGCAACCACACCCTTTGAAAAAGTTATTCCTTGTAGTAATTGTTGAGAAGAAGTAGAACAGAAGCACCATACCTGGGGAGTAAAATTGAATGTTATGTTTACTCATATTATAATAAAAATGTTCACAAAAAATGGGAAAACCCTCCAATTAAGTTAAAACAAGGAACAGAACCCAACAGATCATTCTCTTTCCCTTGAAGATAATGAACCTATAAATATACAAATGTTTCTTCCCCAATTAGGGAGACATGATAGTTTGCATGCAGATTAAAGCCAAAATTGTTTCTTTTAAGTAGCAGATCTTGTATGGAATCTACCATCTATAGAACACAAAGAAGACTACCAAAGACGTCTAAATTGTTGCACGCAAATGAACTTAATAGACGCAAAGATCTTTTGACTATTTTGGAAAAAGATGAAACAAAAATCTCTTTATCCTAAAACAAAAAATCATAAACTTCACTTAATAAAGGTTGAAGGAAATCAAAATGTAAGCCTGAACAAGAAAAATAGTTGTAGGTAACTAGGATCACTTTGCTGACTTGGCGCGTGTACCAAATAAAGAAAACATTATAAATAGATTAAATAGTTATGTGATGGTTTTTGTTATTTCCTTAGTAAATTCTCATCTTCTTCTTGGCGCTTCCAAGTTCCAATTTGTTGGAAAAAGTGGAATCGTGTACTTTCTCATTTTGAATTTACTTTGAAAACTTTAGTTCTTTATTCTTGAATTTATACCTTTAGATTACTGTCATGTAGCTTAAAAAAATAAGAAATACATTAAATTAAGAATACACAATTGTTGTTTTTGATTGAACCTTTTAATCAATCTATGATAAATCATTGGAGCAGATGGTGAAGTAGATGGGTTTGGAAAAAAAATTCACTGGAAATAATATATTTACACCTTCCCAATAAGAGGTTTTTTATTTTCATCTTAAAATTTATTATCCAATACTTCTCTCTCACTTGCGATTTACTAAAACATTTAGGACTTATAGTGCGATTGAAAAAGAACTTCTAGTGGCGTTAATCTCAAACCTATAGTCCCCAAGAAGTCATATTTTCTAGGAGCAACTATTGAGACACATCATAACAGAATTTTTAGCTCCTCCTGTTTTAGGGATTTTGGAATTTTAATTTCTATACTTTTGAGAGTTTCTTGATAGTGTTATTAATAACGAAGATAATTATACTTGGTTAATAATAGGTGATTAGTGAGATTTTTTTTCTCATGCGTATAATTTGTCTATATTATCCCGAATTAGGTAAAGTCGAAATTTAGAGAGGAGAAAATGGACGGCGGTGTACAAAATTGTATGGTTTTTATGTGTGTTTATATAAAATTGAAGACGGTGTTTAGAGTTTGAATGATGATGTGTGCTATTTTTTAGACAGATGACTATTCTGTATAAGGTAAATTGTGTATATATAAGGTATTATATATACCCTAGACCCATTAATAACTTGGGTCTCCCTCTTAACTATTAAAAACCCGACAATATTACCTTGTATACTTCTTCTTTCTCACATCTTTGTGGGATCATTTCTATTTTTTCACCTTCTTCCGAGAAACTATACACTATCTAATTATTTATTCATTTCTAATACTTTATCCGCCTAAATATGAAATTATAATATATTCATTTTGCTTATATACACCGTTTTATGGTATGTGATATCTACTTTTGATAATATCATTCGTATGTTGTTGAATTTAAAGTGATTTAACATGTATATTTAGCTAAATATTCAAGGGAGATTCTGTTGGAAAAATCTAACAATATCACTATAAAAGTAAAAAATAGATTTTATATAAATTTAAAAGAAATGATTTTCAGTTAAAGTAAAATTACACTATTAAAAGAAAGTGAAAACAATGAAACTTACATGAAAATTCATGTAAAGAGTAGTAATTTCTTTTCACAGCTTTTAGTTTCGTCTATATTATATTCTACATTCCCTCTAGAATAGTTTTTTCTATTCTCTCTAGAATAATGTTTTCATTGTTCTAGAATAGTTTTTTATATTCTTTCTAGAATTTTTTTTAATTCTCTCTAGGATAGTTTTTTCATTCTCTAAAGAATAGTTTTTCCTCTTCTCTAGAAATGCAAGTGACAAAGTCATTATTTATATCAGAAATGATAAGATAAAAACCAATGACATAAATGTGCATTAGTGGTTGGTGATAAATGTTCTTCAATGCTCGTTAAAGTCATCGGTCTTGTTTACCAAGCCTTGGTAACTTCTGTAATAAAATAAAGAGAAAATAAGAAAATAAGAAAATAAGAATAATGAGACCTTAAGTAATCATCAAAATAAGAAAATCTTGTTATATTAAATAATTTTAAATGGTTTTTTCCCAAATTCTAATGTGAGACTATTAGTACGCACATAATCTTTTCCACATCTCCTAAGAGAACTAAAGAATTAAAGAATTAATAGAATTAATTATCTTTTTTTTAATAATTCGAACAGTTTCTATATTTGCTTCTTTATCTGTTTTAGATCTAATATATACTTACTAACATTTTGTATTTTGTTTTTGTTCCAGATCTGTTTGTTTTTCGAGCTTAATTTTCTTAAACGAGCAAAGTTCTTCTAGAATCTTCTTAATTAGTTTTAAATTGTTTTCTTTTTAGAATATGTTTGTTTTTTTGTAAAATTATTTCTTAATTTCTTTTTTGATTTGAAATAGTGTGATTTGTGATTTTCAAATGGTTTGATTATTATATATAATGTGTTTGCTTTTAGATTTTGAAAGTAATTTTTTGGTTGTAAGGGCTTACATTGTGTAGTTGCTCTGTAAAAAAATGGTTTATGGATCTAACCGTTGAAATATTCATTATAGACGTCTATGAAAATTATGCATTAGGAACATATACCTTGGGTATTACACTGAACTTTCATTATTATTTTTTTATTTTGTGGGGTTTGCAATCTTTGGACATCTTTTTTGGATTTCTAACTTGAGCATTTATAGGTTGCATTGGTGATTAAAGGACCAGGAAATTCTTAGTATCTTATGTTGCAAGGGTGATAACATAGATAATGAAATATAGGATAAAAAATGTGCCTTAGATTTTATTTCGAAGATTGAGACAATTAGGGACGTATTAATGTTAGTAAAAAAAGCTTGACAACAAGGAGTTGAATTAAGTTTCACATATTGAATAAACTTTAGTCCGGATTACTATGGTCGGTATTATATATATGACTTGTGGTAATTACTTTTTGACTCAGAATGGGTCAATATGAATTCTGATTTCAGGTTGAGTTTCTGAAGTTAAGGTCGATTTTGATAAGTTTATTACATATATTGGTTAATTATATTTACTTTGTACATAAATTTTTTAATTCTTACTTACTCCACTGTTTGTGAACTCTTTTTTAGAGGAATTTGACTTGACATCTGTTGAAACCTTTGGATGAATATCAATTAGAATGTCCACTAATTCTCGGTAAGCCCTTCCTTATTATCATTGTTTTTTTAAAATGTATTTAGTAGCCATTAGTATTTGCCTACGTGTTTGGAACACAATCTAGTTATGAGGTTTTCTCAAGGATTCCCAAGATATTTTCCAACAATATCTGAGACCTGTGAAAGTGTATATGACATAAAACATGTGATGATTACCAATTAAAAAATAATGTGTTCATCTTATGATGAAACTAAACAATTTTGACTCTAACGGCTTAATATATTCAAGTGTTAATCATTGTTTGGAATGTTGTAGGTTACATATTATACTAAAATGTTTTACACGGAATCAACTCGCAACATCTAAACATTTCAAGACGTATTTTTGTAAATGAACTTGAAATGTAATAAGTATAATATTTTTGTGAATCAACTTCAAATGAACTTGTATTTTGTTAAACTTATAAAAAAATTAAATGTACTTCAAATGACATGTATTTTGTTGAACTTAATATTTGTATACTTCATATAAGTGTCATTAAGAAAATCCAGTTAAATTTACCTTGGGTAAACCAGGTATGGGCAACCCAAGGGTATGGAAAAAATTTAAACTACCCTAGATTTTGACAAAATATAGACCTAATTATATTACCCTACCCTTACCCTAAACCCCAACCGGGGGTTAACCTGACCCATTCTCACCCCTTATATTTTGTAATTAAAAGTTATTAAAAATTACGACGTCGTTATTACAAATTCATAAATATTTTTTTTTGTAATTTCTTATTTCTATAGTTTTATCATTTCAAATAAATTTGAAGTTATATCATTTTTGTGATAAAATTATTAGAATTGAAATTGACTACATGTTATTTATATGGTTTTAGTAAAATATATTATGTACTATATTTATTTCTAAAATTCTAAATTTATGCGGGACGATTATACGTAGGTTGTTGATGGTGTGGTGGATGTGTACCCAAATGGTTAATATTCTCCTAACTCTAATTTTGTATAGGTTAATAATAAAGTGATTAATGTGTTGTCTTGGTAGAGGTTCGGTGCAATAGGTTTGGTGATGTGGTGGCTTTTTTATTGTTATTATCTTTTTGTTGATAATTTAAACTATATAAACTATTGTCCTTAACTTATCTAATTCCAAGTCCTAAAAAATGGAGAATCATGTCAAAGACCCCTACAAACTCGTAGCCTGCTACCTACCACACTTTGTTAAGGTATCAGCTCGCATGTCCAACAAATCATGATGTGATGAAAGGACATGTGATCGTTTCGTTTTGTACTACTTAAAGTAGCGAATATCTAGAATAATTTCATCGTTATTATCTAAGGAATAATTTTTCTACTTACTCTGCAGTTCCTGAAATCTCTTTCCAGAAATAATCCTCCTCTTTTTAAATTAAGAAAACCACCCTTGTTGTCGACATGGATGGTGTACCCTTAATGTGCATATTCTTTGATTTCCTTACCTATAAACACCAAATTATCATCTCACTCTTCATTTCTCTACATCTATTTTAAAATTGTAAACTTAAGTATCCATGGATGAAGTTATAACAACATTTTAAATTGGTTTCTCCATATTAAAAAAATAAAGATGATGCTTTCATGTAGCAAAAACCTTTTATCCACACACGCACACATACTTTTTATACATATACATATACACACACACACACACACACATATATATATATATCATATTGCCATACTAATCCAATAGTTGGATTTTTTTCCTTATGTTTATTAAAATGCTAAAGTTTACAAAGTTAGAGAGTGAGTTTTCGACATAACGGGACAAGGAAGATGCTCAGATTATGTGGTGGCTACTAGTTCAACTGTGATGTTTACTTGGAGAGTACTCTACATACATTGTGGATTAGTTCTTAAATTTGTACAAATACCTATTTGTGGTTATGAGATATGGTGGAAAATGGAATATTATATGCATGCACATGTGGGTTTTGGCATGGGTTCCTTTGTTTAAGTTTTTTCCTATGTTAATGAAGCTTTGCACTACGGTATTCTTTATATAGTTCCATGTTGATTTATTGCCTTGTGTTTAGTTCTTTTTGGTCCATATCAAGACTCAGCCTTTGATTATATTTGTCTACACTTAATGGGATTTTAATCTAATTCATTAAGACACTGATCAAATACAACTTTTTTTAACCAATTCAGATTTGAATGACTCTTAACTATTGTTTTTCTATTAACATTTCAAGTAAAATTCTAATTCATTAAGATATTACATCATAACAGAAAAAGTTATATTCAGTTGTTTATAAAGTACTCATCACTTGTCACTCAAAAAAATACATATGCCCTTCTTTTTTCATTACTTTCACAATTAAGAGCGCATCATTTTTGTAACCATCAAGTTTTACAACCTTACAACTATTATTTTATATTCCATTTAAGAAATTTTTTCCTACCTAGTTTATGTTTTAGTGATAAGTTGATAATTTCATGTTTGTTGAAATTCAAGATTTAAAATATTTAAGTCTCTCCATGGTTGATTTTTTTTGTCTAATCTTACTTCTTATGTGTCTTGTTTGTTCTTATCTTGATATGGTGGTACCAAAGGCTTCTTAGTGCTTGAAACTAGTCCAGCAAACTAGTCGTGGCAAACTTTGGTTATATTGAGTTTGGTTTGGTAATATTTTAGGGAGTTTGACCTTGATTTGATTTTGAAATAATCCTTGATATTTAAGTTTAAGCTTGGATCATTAATTTATGTCCAAGCTTAAGCTCAACTTAACTTGGTTTGTTTAAGGTTTGTTTGAGATTCGATTATGACTTATTTAAGACTCGTTTATTTTTCTATGATATATATTATTTGGAAGAATTTTCACTGATTCAAAATGAAGTTAAGTAAAACTAATATAAAACACATTACATAATTTTATATAAAAGAAAACAATTACATAGTAGATATATAATATTTAATGATTACTTACGTATATAAAAAAATTTACGCATTTTAGAATATTAGTATATAAATATATTAATAATTTTTTAATTGAATATATATACTAAGTCTACTAATGATATCTTAAAGAACATTTACAATAAGTCTAGTTTATACAAGTTTGGGTTTGCTTCGTATAGTAAACGAGCCTGAATTTAAATGTTGACTTGAGCTCTTGATGAGAGTATCATCTCACTTTCAACTCTACTGTTTAACCTATCTTTGTTATTACCAGTAATTTATTTGGCTTGATGAACCGTACCTTCTTATGTACCTGATCATTACGCTTTATCTTTGTTATTAATTTTCCCCCTATTTTACATTAACAAATATACACCTCTACAAGAGTATATTCGATATTTTTTGGAATAATGTAAAAATATTTTGTTTATTGTAGATATTTTATTTATAACAAAGTAGTACTTTGATTATCTCAAAGTGACCAATTGTTAAATTTACCCTTCAAAATTAATGGTTTATTTCTTCAATTTTGGATTATTAATTTATTAGATTTAGAGATATGTTAAATTATATGTAGATTAGTTACTTTAATTACACATCTAGTAAGTTTATTAATTTTAAAAGTAGTAAAGGAAACAAAGAGAATTTGAGCAAAAGTTAGTCATACATAAAAAAATTAGTGGTGAATCCACATTCTATTCCTACTATCTACAAAGAAAATAATGACTAAAATTTAAAAATATTTTTCCCCGCCCTTTTTTTAAAATAGAAGTTATGTTTCTCTTTTTATGGAAATCAAGAACCTAGAGTGAGGATTCATACCACTTTCTGGGTTTTAGAAGAAATTTAGTGTTTTGGGTAGGACTAGGTTAAAACCTTATTCGGTCATATATAGTTTAATAATACCTAGGTGTTTGATATGGATAGTCTTTTGTTACTCAAAACTCACATTGAAGAAGACTGAAGCAATCAACTTCGGTAGTATCCTTTTATTCACTCAAAATTAATGGTGTTTTAATCATTACTGGATGTTAGAAATACAGAAATATCAATAGTTAAACTCTTGTAATGATGTGGTGTACGTCGTTAAAGAGTTAAGTATCCTTATTTAAGGTGAACTTGAAGAGAAATGGGCTGAAATTTAGGGGTTCCATTAACCGTAAAATATTTACTATATTCTCTTCCTTCTTAAATAAATGTCCACTTAACTTCTACACTATAGGTGAAATTTAGGGATTCTGTTAACCCTAATATATTTACAATATTCTCTTCCTTCTTAAATAAATGTCCACTTAACTTCTACGCTATATGTATATATACTATATTAAGGGAAATCCATAAGATGGTTTGCAAGTCTTCTTGTAAGATTTACTTGTATTTGGTGAATAAAGTGATAACTAATCAATAAAAATTTGGTTGTAATCTTCTTACAAAAGTAGAACATATAACCTATTTATATGTAAACATATATTAAATTTATTGTGTTGGAATAATGACATGAATCCAATCATCTTGTAAGTAATAGAAAACAAGTGATTAATGTGTACAATAATAGTTATTCATATAATTTTGATTAAATAAATTACTTTTTAAGCTTATGACTAACCTTTATGATAACGGTAGTTATATAGACAATATTTATTCCTTAATCTAGAAAGAATTTATGCATGAATTATAGTTCATGGTTAAAAATTCAAGTTTAAATTTCAAGGTTCATAATTTATTATTCATAGTTCATAGTTCATGTTCCATGTTTCATGTACAAAGATCATGATTTTATAGTTCAAATTCAAAATTATTTGTTCATGGTATAAGGTTCAAAAATCATAGTCCTCTCTCTCTCTCTCTCTCTCTCTCTCTCTCTCTCTCTCTCTCTCTCTCTCTCTCTCTCTCTCTCTCTCTCTCTCTCTCTCTCTCTCTCTCTCTCTCTCTCTCTCCTCTCTCTCTCTCTCTCTCTCTCTCTCTCTCTCTCTCCTCTCTCTCTCCTCTCTCTCTCTCTCTCTCTCTCCTCTCTCTCTCTCTCTCTCTCTCTCTCTCTCTCTCTCTCTCTCCTCTCTCTCTCTCTCTCTTTTAAAGTTCTAGCTAAATACCTTTGCGAAGATGCCAGACTTGTCTGCAAAACATGGAACCTTTTAATCAGTACAAGTGATTTAATCTCCAAGGATATTCCAGATTCTTGTCAAAGTTCCAGCTAAATACCTTTGAGAAGATGCCAGACTTGTCTGCAAAACATGGAACCTTTTAATATGTACAAGTGCTTTAATCTTCACCAACTTCATTGAAACAGAAGATGAAGTGTTGATACAATGGCCAAAAAAATCAAGATAGGCCCAACTGCAATGGCTTTCTTTTTGTAAATCACACGAAACAACTTGGACGCTTACAAGTAATTAATCCAGCTACGAAATTTTGTGTTATTCTCCCTTGGGTCCCCTTCAGATTGTTTCCACAAAAAATGTGGAGCATCACTTGCAGGGGCGGAGCCAGGATTAGTCATTAGGGGGGCCAATATAAGTCCTTATATTATGTAAACAGTAAAATAAGTCCTTATATTTTACAAAATTACACTATAAATCCTATATTAGGTAAAGATTTCACTATAGGTCTTATGTTAAAGAAACATTGCACTATAAATCTTATTATTAATTTTTTTTAAATTAATTATTTTATAAATAATATAATTATAATGTTTATAAAATAAATTTTAAAAGTTAGAGGGGCCAAAAGAAGTTTTTAAAAGTTTTGAGGTGATAAATAACTATAATTAATTTTTTTTTATTTAGTAGTAATGAGAGAGAGAGAGACAACATCACCCCTCCCCCAAAAAATTTACTTTCTCAATTTTTACAATAAATTCGAATATCTATATCCTACCAGATAATATACTCTTATCCACCCATAGAAATAATATAAATATGAGAAACTACAACTACATAGCTACCACAACAAGTGGCACCTAGAATTAAAGAAAACTCACCTTCTATAGCATCAAACATCCTTTCGTGTTTATTACCCATTCTCTTGTTCCTCAGAATATGTTATATTCATGAAATATTCAACTCTTCATAATGGCACCCTTTGAAATGATAATATTAAATTTATTGAATTCCTTAAATTACTTACTAACAAAATCAATTGGACATGTTTTTCTATTTTGAAAGGTATCTTAAATGATTGTTGGTCATCTTTCATTAGACTTTGGTGGGTCAAACGATCTAATAACCATATTTATTAGAGAGAAGTACTATGAGAGCTTAGTGGATTCAAGCCCCCTAGTTTTTTTGGCCCAATTTAAATCCCAACTCAGCCCAAATAGAAATAAAAAGAATAAAACCCTAACTATCCAGTCTCAAATGCCCTCACCTTTCTCTTCTATAAAAGAAACACATTACGTCCACTCCATTCTTTCACAATTTTGGAAGAACGATGACTTTTCTTTACTTATAGGTTCCACTTGTTGTGGTGGCTATGTAGTTGTAGTTTCTCATATTTATATTATTTCTATGGGTGGATAAGAGTATATTATCTGCAAGGATATAGGTATTCGATTTTATTGTAAAAATTGAGAAAGTAAAATTTTTGGGGGAGGGGTGATGTTGTTATTAATGAATTTTGAGATTTTATATACATTATTAAGGATTTTTACCTTCTTCAACAGAATATTTAAATTTCAAGATTGAACCTAATTCCATCTTATTTTTGTTTCAGAATTTCAATCTTGAAATTTATTTATTTTGTTGAAGAAGGTAAAAATCCTTAATAATGTATATAAAATCTCAAAATTCATTAATAACAACATCACCCTTCCCCCAAAAAAATTAATTTCTCAATTTTTACAATAAAATCGAACACCTATATCCTAGCAGATAATATACTCTTATCCACCCATAGAAATATTATAAATATGAGAAACTACAACTACATAGCTACCACAACAAGTGGAACCTAGAATTAAAGAAAACTCACTGTCGTATAGAACTTCGTCTTTGCATCAAACATCCTTTCCTGTTTATTACCCATTCTCTTTTTCCTCAGAATATGTTATATTCATGAAATATTCAAGTCTTCATAATGACACCCTTTGAAATGATACTTATAAAGTTATTGAATTCCTTAAATTACTTACTAACAAAATCAATTGGACATGCTTTTCTATTTTGAAAGGTATCTTAAATGATTGTTGGTCATCTTTCATTAGAATTTGGTGGGTCAAACGATCTAATAACCATATTTATTAGAGAGAAGTACTATGTGACAACCCAACCCAAATAGAAATAAAAAGAATAAAACCCTAACTATCCAGCCTCAAATACCCTCACCTTTCTCTTCTATAAAAGAAACACATTACGTCCTCTCATAATTTTGGAAGACAGACGATGAGTTTTCTTAACTTATAGGTGCCACTTGTTGTGGTGGCTATGTAGGTGTAGTTTCTCATATTTATATTATTTCTATGGGTGGATAAGAGTATATTATCTGCTACGATATAGGTATTCTATTTTATTGAAAATTGAGAAATTAAATTTTTTGGGGGAGGGGTGATGTTGTTATTAATGAATTTTGAGATTTTACATACATTACTAAGGATTTTTACCTTCTTCAACAAAATATTTAAATTTCAAGATTGAAACCTAATTCCATCTTGTTTTTGTTTCAGAATTTCAATCTTGAAATTTAAATATTTTGTTGAAGAAGGTAAAAATCCTTAATGATTTATATAAAATCTTAAAATTCATTAATAACAACATCACTCCTTCCCAAAAAAATTAATTTCTCAATTTTTACAATAAAATAGAATACCTATATCCTAGCAGATAATATTCTCTTATCCACCCATAAAAATATTATAAATATGAGAAACTACAACTACATAGCTACCACAACAAGTGGCACCTAGAATTAAAGAAAACTCACCGTCCTATAGAACTTCGTCTTTGCTTCATCAGAATATGTTATATTCATGAAATATTCAAGTCTTCATAATGACACCCTTTGAAATGATACTTTTAAAATTATTGAATTCCTTAGATTACTTACTAACAAAAAACAATTGGACATGCTTTTCGATTTTGAAAGGTATCTTAAAAGATTGTTGGCCATCTTTCATTAGGCTTTGGTGGGTCAAACGATCGAATAACCATATTTATTAGAGAGAAGTACTATGCGAGCTTAGTGGATTCAAGCAGCCTGGTTTTTGGCCCAATTGGATTCAATCCCCCTGGTTTTTTTGCCCAATTTAAATCCCAACCCAGCCCAAATAGAAATAAAAATAAGAAAACCCTAACAATCCAGCCTGAAATGCCCCTCACCTTTCTCTTCTATAACAGAAACACATTACATCCTTTGGCCGCACACTCCATTCTTTCACAATTTTGGAAGACGGAGTTCCATACGACGGTGAGTTTTCATTAATTATAGGTGCCACTTGTTGTGGTGGCTATGTAGTTGTAGTTTCTCATATTTATATTATTTCTATGGGTGGATAAGAGTATATTATCTGCTAGGGATATAGGTATGTGATTTTATTGTAAAAATTGAGAAAGTAAATTTTTTGGGGGAAGGGTGATGTTGTTATTAATGAATTTTGAGATTTTATATATATTATTAAGGATTTTTACCTTCATCAAAATATTTAAATTTCAAGATTGAAACATAATTCCATCTTATTTTTGTTTCAGAATTTCAATCTTGAAATTTAAGTATTTTGTTGAAGAAGGTAAAAATCCTTAATAATGTATATAAATTCTCAAAATTCATTAATAACAACATCACCCCGCTCCCAAAAAAATTAATTTCTCAATTTTTACAATAAAATCGAATACCGATATCCTAACAGATAATATACTCTTATCCACCCATAGAAATATTATAAATATGAGAAACTACAACTACATAGCTACCACAACAAGTGGCACCTAGAATTAATGAAAACTCACTGTCGTATAGAACTTCGTCTTTCCATCAAACATCCTTTCGTGTTTATTACCCATTCTCTTGTTCCTCAGAATATGTTATATTCATGAAATATTCAAGTCTTCATAATGACACCCTTTGAAATGATACTTTTAAAGTTATTGAATTCCTTAAATTACTTACTAACAAAATCAATTGGACATGCTTTTCTATTTTGAAAGGTATCTTAAACGATTGTTGGCCATCTTTCATTAGTCTTTGGTGTGTCAAACGATCTAATAACCATAATTATTAGAGAGAAGTACTATGCGAGCTTAGTGGATTCAAGCCCCCTGGTTTTTTTGGCCCAATTGGATTCAAGCCCCCTGGTTTTCTTGGCCCAAGTTAAATCCCAACCCAGCCCAAATAGAAATAAAAAGAATAAAACCCTAACTATCTAGCCTCAAACGCCCTCACCTTTCTCTTCTATAAAAGAAACACATTTGGCTATGTAGTTGTAGTTTCTCATATTTATATTATTTTTATGGGTGGATAAGAGTATTTTATCTGCTAGGATATAGGTATTCGATTTTATTATAAAAATTGAGAAAGGAAATTTTTTGGGGGAGGGGTGATCTTGTTATTAATGAATTTTGAGATTTTATATACATTATTAAGGATTTTTACCCTCTTCAACAAAATATTTAAATTTCAAGATTGAAATTCTGAAACAAAAACAAGATTCAATCTTGAAATTTAAATATTTTGTTGAAGAAGGTAAAAATCCTTAATGATTTATATAAAATCTCAAAATTCATTAATAACAACATCACTCCTCCCCCAAAAAATTTAATTTCTCAATTTTTACAATAAAATAGAATACCTATATCCTAGCAGATAATATACTCTTATCCACCCATAGAAATATTATAAATATGAGAAACTACAACTACATAGCTACCACAACAAGTGACACCTAGAATTAAAGAAAACTCACCGTCATATAGAACTTCGTCTTTGCTTCATCAGAATATGTTATATTCATGAAATATTCAAGTCTTCATAATGACACCCTTTGAAATGATACTTTTAAAATTATTGAATTCCTTAGATTACTTACTAACAAAAAACAATTGGACATGCTTTTCGATTTTGAAAGGTATCTTAAAAGATTGTTGGCCATCTTTCATTAGGCTTTGGTGGGTCAAACGATCGAATAACCATATTTATTAGAGAGAAGTACTATGTGAGCTTAGTGGATTAAAGCCCCTTGGTTTTTGGCCCAATTGGATTCAATCCCCCTGGTTTATTTGGCCCAATTTAAATCCCATCCCAGCCCAAATAGAAATAAAAATAAGAAAACCCTAACTATCCAGCCTCAAATGCCCTCACCTTTCTCTTCTATAACAGAAACACATTACATCCTTTGGCCGCACGCTCTATTCTTTCACAATTTTGGAAGAGGGAGTTCTAGGTGCCACTTGTTGTGTGGCTATGTAGTTTTAGTTTCTCATATTTATATTATTTCTATGGGTGGATAAGTGCATATTATCTGCTAGGATATAGGTATGCGATTTTATTGTAAAAATTGAGAAAGTAAATTTTTTGGGGGAAGGGTGATGTTGTTATTAATGAATTTTGAGATTTTATATACATTATTAAGGATTTTTACCTTCTTCATCAAAATATTTAAATTTCAAGATTGAAACCTAATTCCATCTTATTTTTGTTTCAGAATTTCAATCTTGAAATTTAAATATTTTGTTGAAGAAGGTAAAAATCCTTAATAATGTATATAAATTCTCAAAATTCAATAATAACAACATCACCCCTCCCTCAAAAAATTTACTTTCTCAATTTTTACAATAAAATCGAATACCTATATCCTAGCAGATAATATACTCTTATTCACCCATAGAAATATTATAAATACGAGAAACTACAACTACATAGCTACCACAACAAGTGACACCAAGAATTAAAGAAAAATCACTGTCGTATAGAACTTCGTCTTCCATCAAACATCCTTTCGTGTTTATTACCCATTCTCTTGTTCCTCAGAATATGTTATATTCATGAAATATTCAAGTCTTCATAATGACACCCTTTGAAATGATACTTTTAAAGTTATTGAATTCCTTAAATTACTTACTAAAAAAATCAATTGGACATGCTTTTCTATTTTGAAAGGTATCTTAAACGATTGTTGGCCATCTTTCATTAGACTTTGGTGGGTCAAAGGATCTAATAACCATATTTATTTGAGAGAGGTACTATGTGAGCTTAGTGGATTCAAGCCCCCTTGTTTTTTTGCCCCAATTGGATTCAAACCCCCTGGTTTTTTTGGCAAAATTTAAATACCAACCCAACCCAAATAGAATTAAAAAGAATAAAACCCTAACTATCCAGCCTCAAATGCGCTCACCTTTCTCTTCTATAGAAGAAACACATTATGTCCTTCGGCCGCATACACTATTCTTTCACAACTTTGGAAGACGGAGTTCTATACGACGGTGAGTTTTCTTTAATTATAGGTGTCACTTGTTGTGGTGGCTATATAGTTGTAGTTTCTCATATTTATATTATTTCTATGGTTGATAAGAGTATATTATCTGCTAGGATATAAGTATTTGATTTTATTGTAAAAATTGAGAAAGTAAATTTTTTGAGGGAGGGGTGATGTTGTTATTAATGAATTTTGAGATTTTATATACATTATTAAGGATTTTAACCTTCTTCAACAGAATATTTAAGTTTCAAGAGTGAAACCTAATTCCATCTTATTTTTGTTTCAGATTTTCAATTTTGAAATTTAAATATTTTTTTGAAATAGGTAAAAATCCTTAATAATGGATATAAAATCTCAAAATTCATTAATAACAACATCACCCCTCTCCCAAAAAATTTAATTTCTCAATTTTTACAATAAAATCGAATACCGATATCCTAGCAGATAATATATCTTTTCCACCGATAGAAATATTATAAATATGAGAAACTACAACTACATAGCTACCACAACATGTGGCACCTAGAATTAATGAAAACTCACTGTCATATAGAACTTTGTCTTTCCATCAAACATCCTTTCGTGTTTATTACCCATTCTCTTGTTCCTCAGAATATGTTATATTCATGAAATATTCAAGTCTTCTTTATGACACGCTTTGAAATGATACTTTTAAAGTTATTGAATTCCTTAAATTATTTACTAACAAAATCAATTGGACATGCTTTTCTATTTTGAAAGGTATCTTAAATGATTGTTGGTCATCTTTCATTAGTCTTTGGTGGGTCAAACGATCTAATAACCATATTTATTAGAAAGACGTACTATGTGAGCTTATTGGATTCAAGCCCCCTGGTTTTTTGGCCCCAATTGGATTCAAACCTCCTGGTTTTTTTGGCACAATTTAAATCCCAACCCAGCCCAAATAGAAATAAAAAGAATAAAACCCTAACTATCCAGCCTCAAATGCCCTCACCTTTCTCTTCTATAAAAGAAACACATTACGTCATTCGGCTGCACACTCCATTCTTTCACAAGTTTGGAAGACAGAGTTCTATACGACGGTGAGTTTTCTTTAATTATAGGTGCCGTGTAGTTTCTCATATTTATATTATTTCTATGGGTGGATAAGAGTATATTATCTGCTAGGATATAGGTATTCGATTTTATTGTAGAAATTGAGAAAGTAATTTTTTTGGGGGAGGGGTGATGTTGTTATTAATGAATTTTGAGATTTTATATACATTATTAAGGATTTTTACCTTCTTCAACAAAATATTTAAATTTCAAGATTGAAACCTAATTCCATCTTTTTTTTTTCAGAATTTCAATATTGAAATGTAAATATTTTGTTGAAGAAGGTAAAAATCCTTAATAATGTATATAAAATATCAAAATTCATTAATAACAACATCACCGCTCCCCCAAAAAAATTAATTTCTTAATTTTTACAATAAAATCGAATACCTATATCCTAGAAGATAATATACTCTTATCCACCCATAGAAAAATTATAAATATGAGTAATTACAACTACATAGCTACCACAACAAGTGACACCTATAATTAAAGAAAACTCCCCCTCGTATAGAACTTCTTCTTTGCATCAAACATCCTTTCGTGTTTATTACCCATTCTTTTGTTCCTCCGAATATGTTATATTCATGAAATATTCAAGTCTTCATAATTACACCCATTGAAATGATACTTTTAAAGTTATTGAATTCCTTAAATTACTTACTAACAAAATCAATTGGATATGCTTTTCTATTTTGAAAGGAATCTTAAATGATTGTTGGCCATCTTTTATTAGACTTTGGTGGGTCAAACAATCTAATAACCAAGCCCCCTGATTTTTTTGGCCCAATTTAAATCCCAATCCAGCCCAAATAGAAATAAAAATAATAAAACCCCTGAGTTCTATACGATGGTGAGTTTTCTTTAATTATAGGTGTCACTTGTTGAGGTGGCTATGTAGTTGTAGTTTCTCATATTTATATTATTTCTACGGGTGGATAAGAGTATATTATCTGCTAGGATATAGGTATTCGATTTTATTGTAAAAATTGAGAAAGTAAATTTTTTGGGGGAAGGGTGATGTTGTTATTAATGAATTTTGAGATTTTATATACATTATTAAGGGCTTTTACCTTCTTCAACCAGATATTCAAATTTCAAGATTGAAACCTAATTCCATCTTATTTTTGGTTCAGAATTTCAATATTGAAATTTAAATATTTTGTTGAAAAAGGTCAAAATCCTTAATAATGTATATAATATCTCAAAATTCATTAATAACAACTTTACCCCTCCCCTAAAAAATTTAATTTCTCAATTTTTACAATAAAATCGAATACCGATATTCTAGCAAATAATACTCTTATCCTCCCAGAGAAATATTATAAATATGAGAAACTACAACTACATAGCTACCACAACAAGTGGCACCTAGAATTAAAGAAAACTCATCGTCTTTGCATCAAACATCCTTTCGTGTTTATTACCCATTCTTTTGTTCCTCAGAATATGTTATATTCATGAAATATTCAAGTCTTCATAATGACACCCTTTGAAATGATACTTTTAAAGTTATTGAATTCCTTAAATTACTTACTAACAAAATCAACTGGACATGCTTTTCTATTTTGAAAGGTATCTTAAACGATTGTTGACCATCTTTCTTTAGACTTTGGTGGGTCAAACGATCTAATAACAATATTTATTAGAGAGAAGTACTATGTGAGCTTAGTGGATTAAAGCCCCCTGGTTTTTTTGCCTCAATTGGATTAAAGCCCCCTGGTTTTTTTGGCCCAATTTAAATCCTAACCCAGCCCAAATAGAAATAAAAAGAATAAAACCCTAACTATCCAGCCTCAAATGCCCTCACCTTTCTCTTCTATAAAAGAAACACATTACGTTCGGCCGCACACTCCATTCTTTCACAATTTTGGAAGACGGAGTTCCATACGACGGTGAGTTTTCATTAATTATAGGTGCCACTTGTTGTGGTGGCTATGTAGTTGTAGTTTCTCATATTTATATTATTTCTATGGGTGGATAAGAGTATATTATCTGCTAGGATATAGGTATTCGATATTATTGTAAAAATTGAGAAAGTAAATTTTTTGGGGGAGGGGTGATGTTGTTGTTAATGAATTTTGAGATTTTATAAACATTATTAAGTATTTTTACCTTCTTCAACAAAATATTTAAATTTCAAGATTGAAATTCTGAAACAAAAATAATATTAATCTTGAAATTTAAATAGTTTGTTGAAGAAGGTAAAAATCCTTAATAATGTATATAAAATCTCAAAATTCATTAATAATAACATCACCCCTCCCCCAAAAAATTTAATTTCTCAATTTTTACAATAAAATCGAAACCGATATCCTAGCAGATAATATACTCTTATCCACCCATAGAAAATATTATAAATATGAGAAACTACAACTACATAGCTACCACAACAAGTGGCACCTAGAATTAAAGAAAACTCACCGTCGTATAGAACTTCAAGATTGAAACCTAATTCCATCTTATTAAGGTATTCGTGTAGTAGAAGGTACAACATTCATTAAATCAATGCACATAAAACAAAATATATGAAATAAATAAGTAGCTCAATCAATTTATAAGTTATTCCCAAACAACATAGATATGAGAAATATAATTCAAATATTATACATGTGCAAAACCCAAGCTATGGGAGAATTAGTTTATACTAGAAATAAATAAATCAAAAGATAGATACATACTTGTCAACTTGATTTTATGGGTAATAAACTAAATATTAGGGCTAAGCAAATTCGAACCAAAAAACCTGAACAAAAAAAATCAGAAAAAACCAAAAACTAAAAAACTAATTGGTTCGGTTTTCAATATTTTAAAAACCATTTTTTTGGTTTTGTTCGGTTTACTATGCAAAAAACGAACCAATAACGAACGGACGAAGGAAAATATAATGAATGTGTGAAATATTTTATAATAATTTTGTAGGAGAAACTTTGTGTGAAAAGTAATCATCTATATGAAATTTGTGTTTTACTAGTTGGTGGTTTATTAGTGATAACTGTTTATATATTACTTAAGATTATATTTGTAACTTTCTATTGTTTGATTGATTTTATAATCATGATTGTATGAATTTGAAAGTAGTAGTTATAACTATATAGATATATTAAGTATTGTAAATTATGATGATTGATGTTAGATTATATTTTTTTGTTTAATTGATATATTAATACCCGACTTATGTAATAATATTATAATTGTATTAGAATATTAGTCATTATTGGACAATGTATTTTCCATAAAATAGGTTGACAAATATTGTTGGCCAAAAATTCAAATTCGAAGCGAACAAAATTCTAAAACAAACCGAACCACTATGAAACTAAAAACCAAAGTTGTAACCAAATACGAATCGTCCATTTTGGTTTTCAAATTATTAAGAATCGAATAATTTGGTTTAATTCCGGTTTTTGCCAAAAATCCAGAAAAAACGAACCATGCTTACCCCTACTGGATAGTAAGGATTAATATTCAAGAAAAGACATGTTTACAATGATAGCTAGATGTATTTATAGGTGCTAGATAAGCCTAGATCAAAATATTGGAGTACAAGTCAAGTGATTGGAGTTCTATTCATTTTCAAATTTGTTTCCTAAAATACAGGACATGATAAACACTGAGATTGATTTAAGCATACATCCTTCATTACTTGGCCAAATTCAGTGTACGATAAATCAAAATGACCGCAATTAAAAGATCTAGATAATCCTAAAAAGGGTCCTTTAAATTTGTAATCGATTTTCTACAGTCTTCAAAATACTTGACGTCGCTACAGCTATACAGATTTATTTGGTAGCTTCTCCTTTCCGAATTCAACTTTGTTTTCTTTTATCTCTAAGTTTCTCATTGGATATTCTTTCCTTAACTCCTTGACATTGATTTGGCATCTAATTATTTCCTTTTACCTAAGAGTTTCAAATTAACATACAACTTGTACCAGATATGCTCTAAAAGTAATATATCAAAATCAAAGCAAGAAATAAGAAACTATTAATAAATAGGGAACAATAACTTAACAATTGATATAATGTGCCTAAAATAATGTCTCATGAGTGGATTAATTCGTCACAAATATGTAGACATCAGTGATAAGGATTAACCCTCATTATTATATGAGAATCTATTTTGAAATATTTTTTTGAAAGTTAAATCATTTCTATATTAAAAACACCTTTCAAGAAAATTTAGGTTGTTTGAAAAAAATAATTAAAGTGTGTTAAAAGGGTTATAAACATTATGGTTCACTTGTTTGTTGGTATCTTGATATATTTTTCATTGATGTCATCTAAATTTGAAACTAATTGCTAGTTAATAAGTTACAAAGTTTCTATTATATTCATAGTGTAAATATAGAACCATGTTAGTTGGATGAATCTTATTCAATGACTACTTTCAATCGAATTTGTAACATTTGCAAGAAAACAATTGTGTATACACCTCCCAGTAGTAAGGCTGTTAGTGGCACTCTGGCGCTCAAGTCAGTAGTAGTAATGATGGATGCATAATATAGAGTGTGTTAAGGATAATACATAAGTAAGTTAAAGAAGTGCAATTTAAAAGATAGATTATGAATGAATTAGTTTCTGAGATCACATAATATGATAAGGAAACGAAATGAGAAAGTAAGTAATATCGAGTTTGGTTTTAGAGACATCTTCAATTAGCAACCACACCCTTTGAAAAAGTTATTCCTTGTAGTAATTGTTGACATGGAGTAGAATAGAAGCACCATACCTGGGGAATAAAATTGAATGTTATGTTTACTCATATTATAATAAAATGTTAACAAAAAATGGGAAAACCCTCCAATTAAGTTAAAACAAGGAACATAACCCAACAGATCATTCTCTTTCCTTTGAAGATAATGAACCTATAAATATACAAACGTTTCTTCCCCAATTAAGGAGACATGACAGTTTGCATGAAGATTAAAGCCAAGATTGTTTCTTTTAAGTAGCAGATCTTGTATGGAATCTACCATCTATAGAACACAAAGAAGACTACCAAAGACGTCTAAATTGTTGCACGCAAATGAACTTAATAGACGCAAAGATCTTTTGACTATTTTGGAAATAGATGAAACAAAAATCTCTTTATACTAAAACAAAAAATCATAAACTTCACTTAATAAAGGTTGAAGGAAATCAAAATGTAAGCCTGAACAAGAAAAATAGTTGTAGGTAACTAGGATCACTTTGCTAACTTGGCGCATGTACCAAATAAAGAAAATATTATAAATAGATTAAATAGTTATGTGATGTTTTTGTTATTTCCTTAGTAAATTCAAGTTTAAATTTGTTGGAAAAGGTGGAATCGTGTACTTTCTCATTTTGAATTTACTTTGAAAACTTTAGTTCTTTATTCTTGAATTTATACCTCTAGATTACTGTGGTGTAGCTAAAAAAAATAAGAAATACATTAAATTAAGAATACACAATTGTTGATTTTGATTGAACCTTTTAATCAATCGATGGTCCATCATTGGAGCATATTGTGAAGTAGGTGGGTTTGGAAAAAAAATCACTGGAAATAATATATTTACACCATCCCAATAAGAGGTTTTTTATTTTCAACTTAAAATTTATTATCCACAACTTCTCTCTCACTTGCGATTTACTAAAACATATAGGACTTATGGTGCGATTGAAAAAGAACTTCTAGTGGTGTTAATCCCAAACCTATAGTCCCTAAGAAGTCATATTTACCCCTAGGAGCAACTATTGAGACACATCATGTTACAGAATTTTCAGCTCCTCCTGTTTTAGGGATTTTCGAATTTTAATTTCTATACTTTTGGGAGTTTCTTGATAGCGTTATCAATAATGAATATAATTATAATTGGTTAATAATAAGTGATTAGTGATATGTGTATAATTTGTCTATATTATCCAGAATTAGGTAAAGTCGAATTTTAGAGATGAGAAAATGGACGGCGGTGTACAAAATGGTACGGTTTTTATGTGTGTTTATGTAAAATTGAAGACGGTGATTAGGGTTTGAATGATGATATGTGTTATTTTGTAGACAGATGACTATTCTATCTAAGGTAAATTGTGTATATACAAGGTATTATATATACCCTAGGCCTATTAATAACTTGGGTCTCCCCCTTAACTATTAAAATCCGACCATATTACCTTGTATGCTTCTTCTTTCTCACATATTTGTGGGATCATTTCTATTTTTTCACCTCTTCCGAGAAACTATACACTATCTAATTATTTATTCATTTCTAATAATTTATCCGCCTAAATAGGAAATTGTAATATATTCATTTTGCTTATATACACCATTTTATGGTAAGTGATATTTGTTTTTTATAATATCATTTGTATGTTGCTGGATTTAGAGTGATTTAACATGTATATTTAGCTAAATATTCAAGGGAGAATCTTTTTGAAAAATCAAACAGTATCTCTATAAAAGTAAAAAATAGATTTTATATAAATTTAAAAGAAACAATTCTTAATCAAAAGTAAAACTACACTATTAAAAAAATGAAAACAATGAAACTTACATGGAAATTCATGTAAAGAGTAGTATTTTCTTTTCACAACTTTTAATTTCGTCTATATTATATTCTACATTCCCTCTAGAATAGTTTTTACTATTATCTCTAGGAATAGTTTTTTAATTATTCTAGAATAGTTTTTTAAATTTTCTTTAGAATAGTTTTTTCTATTCTTTCTAGAATTTTTTTTATTCTCTCTAGGATAGTTTTTTCATTCTCTGAAGAATAGTTTTTCCTGTTCTCTAAAAATGCAAGTGACAAAGTCATTATTTATATCAGAAATAACAAGAAAAAAACCAATGACATAAATGTGCATTAGTGGTTGGTGATAAATGTTCTTCAATGCTCATTAAAGTCAGCGGTCTTGTTGACCAAGCCTTGGTAACTTCTGTAACAGCTGAAATAAAGAGACCTTAAGTAATCATCAAGATAAGAAAATCTTGTTATATTAAATAATTTCAAATGGTTTTTTCCCAAATTCTAATGTGAGACTATTAGTACGCACATAGTCTTTTTCACTTCTCCTAAGAGAATTAAAGAATTATATGATTAACAGAATAAATTATCTTTTATTTAATAATTTGAACATTTTCTATTTTTTCCTCTTTATCTATTTTAGATCTAATATATACTTACTAACATATTGTATTTTGTTTTTGTTCCAGATCCGTTTGTTTTTCGAGCTTAATTTTCTTAAACGAGCTAAGTTCTTCTACCATCTTCTTAATTAGTTTTAAATTGTTTTCTTTTTAGAATATTTTTTTTTATAAAATTATTTCTTAATTTCTTTTTTTGTTTGAAACAGTGTGATTTGTGATTTTCAAATGGTGTGATTCTTATATAGAATGTGTTTGCTTTCAGATTTCGAAAGTATTTTTTTGGTTGTAAGGGCTTACATTGTGTAGTAGCTCTGTAAAAAAATGGTTTATGGATCTAACCGTTGAAATATGCATTATAGACGTCTATGAAAATTATGCAGTAGGAACATATACCTTGGGTATTACACTGAACTTACGACATCTTTTTTGGATTTCTAACTTGAGCATTTATAGGTTGCATTGGTGATTAAAGGACCAGGAAATCTTTACTATCTGATGTTGCAAGGGTGATAACATAGATAATGGAATATAGGATAAAAAATGTGACTTAGATTTTATTTCGAAAATAGAGACCATTGGGGTCGTATTAATGTTAGTAAAAAAAAGCTTGACACAAGGAGTTGAATTAATTTTCACATATTAAATAAACTTTAGTCCGAATTACTGTGGTCGATATAATATATATGACTTGTGGTAGTTACTTTTTGACTCAGAATGGGTCAATATGATTTCTGATTTCAGGTTGAGTTTCTGAAGTTAAGGTCGATTTTGATAAGTTTATTACATATATTGGTTATATTTACTTTGTACATAAATTTTTTAATTCTTAGTTACTCCACTGTTTGTGAACTCTTTATTAGAGGAATTTGACTTGACATCTGTTGAAACCTTTGGATGAATATCAATCAGAATGTCCACTAATTCTCGTTAAGCCCTTCCTTATTATCATTGTTTTTTTAAAATGTATTTAGTAGCCATTAGTATTTGCCTACGTGTTTGGAACACAATCTGGTTATGAGGTTTTTTCAAGGATTCCCAATATATTTTCCAACAATATCTGAGAACTGTGAAAGTGTATATTACATTAAACATGTGATGATTACAAATTAAAAAATAATATGTTCATCCTATGAAGAAACTAAACAATTTTGAGTCTAACGGCTTAATATATTCAAGTGTTAATCCTTGTTTTGAATGTTGTAACTTACATATTATACTAAAATGTTTTACACGGAATCAACTCGCAACATCTCAAAATTTCGAGACGTATTTTTGTAAATGAACTTGAAATATAATAATTATAATATTTTTGTGAAACAACTTCAAATGAACTTGTATTTTGTTAAACTTGTAAAAAAATTAAATGTACTTCAAATGACATGTATTTTGTTGAACTTAATATTTTGTATACATCATATAAGTGTCATTAAGAAAATCCAAGTTAAATTATCTTGGGTAAACCAGGGGTTAACCTGTGTATGGGAAACCCAAGGGTATGGTAAAAAATTAAACTACCCTAGTTGTTGACAAAATATAGACCTAATTATATTACCCTACCCTTACCCTAAACCCCAACCGTGAGTTAACCTGACCCATTCTCACCCCTTATACTTTGTAATTAAAAGTTATTAAAAATTACGACGTCGTTATTACAAATTCATAAATAATTTTTTTTGTAATTTCTTATTTCTATAGTTTTATCTTTACAAACAAATTTGAAGTTATATCATTTTTGTGATAAAATTATTAGAATTGAAATTGACTAAATGTTATTTATATGGTTTTAGTAAAATATATTATGTATTATATTTATTTCTAAATTTCTAAATTTATGGTGGACGATTATACGTAGGTTGTTGATGGTGTGGTGAATGTGTACCCAAATGGTTAATATTCTCCTAACTCTAATTTTGTATTAGGTTAATAATCAAGTGATTAATGTGTTGTCTTGGTAGAGGTTCGGTGCAATAGGTTTGGTGATGTGGTGGCTTTTTTATTGTGATTATCTTTTTTGTCGATAATTTAAACTATAGAAACTATCGTCCTTAACTTATCTAATTCCAAGTCCAAAAAATGGAGAATCATGTTAAAATACCCCTACAAACTCGTAGCCTGCAACCTAGCACACTTTGTTAAGGTATCAGCTCGCATGTCCAACAAATCAGGATGTGATGAAAGGACACGTGATCGTTTCGTTTTGTACTTCTTAAAGTAGCGAATATCCAGAATAATTTCATCGTTATTATCTAAGGAATAATTTTTCTACTTACTCTGCAGTTCCTGAAATCTCTTTCCAGAAATAATCCTCCTCTTTTTTAATTAAGAAAACCACCCTTGTTGTCGACATGGATGGTGTACCCTTAATGTGCATATTCTTTGATTTGCATACCTATAAACACCAAATTATTATCTCACTCTTCATTTCTCTACATCTATTTTAAAATTATAAATTTAACTATCCATGTATGAAGTTATACCAACATTTTAAATTGGTTTCTCCATATTGAACTCCGCATTCTCTCTTTATTTCTTGGGTTCTCTTGGAGCCTTCGTGGAACGTTTTCTAGTTCTCTTCTTCACAACCTGTTTAATAGCATCTAAGAAAAAACAATCTCCCGGAAAACCCGGGAACATCATCGCATTGAATACCTTAAATTTAATTTGTCGTCTTGGACCCTCATGATAAATTCACCATTCTCAACATCAATTAGTGTACCCTCGTGGCTAAGAGTGGTCTACCCAAGATGATGGGGACATTCTTATCCGCTTCGTAGTCAAGAATAATAAAATCACAAGGAAATATAAAACTACCAACTTCAACTAAAACATCTTCAATTTTACCTAGTGGTTGGGAAAGGGAGTGATCCTCCATTTGTAATACCACTAAATTAGGTACCATCTCTCCTATGTTGAGATTCTCGAATAGGGACTTTGGAATGAGATTGATACTCGTGCCTAAATCACATAAAGCTTTCCCTATCCATCTTTCGTCAATGGCAATGGGGATTGTAAAACTTCTAGGATCTTGTAGCTTTGGTGGCAACTTACTTTGAAATATAATACTATACTGCTCAGGTAAACCAATTAATTCCGCAGTTTCTAACCTTATTTTGTTGAGAGCTTCTACAAACGGTATGTAGATATCTAATTTTCTCACCATGTCAAGGAACTTATGAAATTCTTTTTCATTGTTCTTATTTTTGACACGTGATGGAAATGGTGGTGGAGGGTGTGTGTTATCTACCACTAATCTTTTATTCTTTTCTAGTGTCTTCCCTGTAGGGGACACTCTTTGGTTCAATTACCTCTTCAATTTTAGCTTCAACTGTTTCTTCTACCACCTCTTCAGAAATAGGGTTGGATCTTTTGGTTGTTCTGTTTCTTCGACTCTAGGCGGAGGTAATTGTTTTCCACTTCTTAATTCCACTACATGACAAGCATTATCTTGAAGATTTATAGTATTGCTTGCAAGTTGCTCATTTTGCCTGATTTGTATGGAACTAGTGATTTGTGATAGTTTATTCTCGAGTTCCTTAAAAATCCTTTCTTGTTCTTTAAATCTTTGTTGACTCGTCTTCATGTTTTCCTTCTGAGCATCCTTGAATTTATCTAGACTTTGGTTCAAGCTGTTACCTGAAGGTTGCGGTGAAGGTTGATCATATGTAGCTTGTTGCGTTAAATATGAATTGTAATGTGGATCTTGATAATAATCTTCATAATTTGGCAATGGTTGATAGATTGGTTGTGGTTGAGCTTGATAATAATATTGAGGTCGAGTTGGATAATAGCTACCTTGATTTTTGCCCCGATTCTGTTTCTGTGGGGCATAATAATTAGCGTGATTTCCTGAAGGATGATAATTTCCATCGAGTAATGGACTCTTTGATGAGATACGAAGGAAATCGATGCTGAATTGTTAATGCAATTCTCCCATGAATAATTACTTTTTCCACGACCAGGACATTGAGGTATTGTGTGTATTTGATTACCTGAGCTACGAAACTGCTCTTTAAACGTGATTGTTCTTGTAATTCTTTGAGTTGTTGGCTTAATTCTTCAATCCTTAGAGCTTATAAGGTACCCTCTTCTTTTTCTAATTCTAACGGCCAACTTCTTTTAGTTTCAATAACTCTTTGCGTGATGATACGAGCTTCTCTGGATCTAATAACACAAAACTTCCATCTCCTAACTTATTTGACTTTGCCTTGGACTTGTTGTTGAGTCCTCCATAGAACATGGTCAATTGATATTTAAGCAAGGAGACGTGGAATGGATAACTCTCTTTCTTTGCGTTATAACGTAACCATGCTTCAGCAACACTTGCCCTTCTTTTTGCATAATCTGTTCTAACTCCAACATATCTTTTAAGCGTTTACTAATCGGATAAAATTGATCTAGGAATATTGCTTGGAGTTAATCCCAATCTGGAATTGAATCAGGGTATTAATAGTCATACCAAACGCTTGCACTTCCGGTTAAAAAGATCTGGAATATAACGTAGTACATCCGTTCCTGTGTAACACCTCTAATTATGTAGGCATCACAGAACTACACGAATTTCTGAATATATTGAACCAGATCCTGATGTACAACACCACTAAATCGGCCATAACTCAAAAATTGTTAAATAATGCCTGGATCAAACCTAATTTAGCGGCTTGGATTTCTGGAGTGCGGATTCCTCTAGGTTGCACTCTGAATGCGATCTGAAGATCAAGATTTCTTGGACTTTCAATCTGAATAACCTAAAATAAACAGAACTAAAAATAAAAAGCATAAAATAGAACTAACAAAAATAGAAGCACTAATTAAATGCACAAAGACTAACGATGAAGTCCCCAGCAGTGGCGCCAAGAACTTGGTGTCATTGGGGTGTGATAAATTAATGAGATAAAGTGTAAGAACTATCATCATAACCAAACACGTTACGCACTGCAAGTATCATAGATCATAAACATATTTTGATGATAAGTAGAATTTTTCCTTAGAGACTACGAAAGTTAAGAGAACTCGTGCATATATAAAGTGCAAATAGAGAAGTTAGAAGAATAATACACTGGAAAAAAAAGACTCTGACATAATTGTTCGGTTTTTAGAACTCTAAACAAGTAACTAAATAAAATAAAGACGGGAAATAAATAGAATATAAAGAAGTAGTATGACAGTTTAGCTCGAGATATAACAAGTAATCCCCACTAGCCTTGTGTTATGACCTACTTATGTAAGCGAGAATTGTGTTATGTGAAAAAGATAGGTTTCTATATTCCTTCTAACCCCCTTCCTGGTGGACTTAGGTGGCGACCTAACAATTACCAGGGGACTTGGATAAGGGGACCCTGTGCAATGATCGGTGGTTAATCTCAAACCCTAATGACTATCTAGTTAGACAAGTTGTTCCGGATTACTACTGCTCACTAGATATTAATGTGGTGTTTCATTAATTAGACACTCGTTCCGGGTGACCATCTAATTACTATGGTAATACGTAGGCCTCTGCAAGAACTATAGACAATAAATCAAAGCACATAAAAATAGAGATATCAACACTAATTTCAATTAAATGGAAAGGACATCCCATATTAATATAGATATAAAAGAAGTATATGATTCATACCCTTATACTAATATCAAGCTAAATAGAATTTGTTCTTACTAGAGAAAGAAAGAAAATAAATTACAAAGTTGAAGGGTTGGAATCACATAATTGGTTGTCCAACTACTTCTGGTCTTCTCTTCTCTTGATGTAAACTTCCTCTTGGTCTTTCGATGATTAAGGACTGACCAAGAATGATTTCTCTAAGTTAGGAATGGATATATAGGCCCTTGGTCTAATTTAGGAGTAATCCCCAAGTTAAGGAATCCTAACCTTACCAAAATTCTTATTCCTAATTTGTAGGACAAGATAAACCTTAGCAGATATTGATTTGGTCATATCTCCTTCGTTACTTATCAAAATTTAATGTTCTTTATATGAAATGACCAAGTTTGAAAGATCTATTTTCTCATATAAAATTCCCCTCTGAATTCCAAATCAAATTTCTACAGTAATTTAATTAGTGGACATATGTGCAATTTTATCAGCTTCTTTACTTTCTAAATATATACAAACTTATCCTTTTTTTACTTTGACTAAGGGACTTTCTTTAGTTTTTCACTTCAAATCAGTTACCATAGGTGTAATACCTTCCATATAATTAAGTGTTACAAAAATTATACACAAATTACGCGCAAAAGCTCACAAAATAGCAAAAAACCTAAAACTAGACAAGAGAGTGTAAAGTATAAATAGATGTGGAAAAATTCCGAAATTAATAAATAAACAACCCTAAAATGATGTTTGGACTATAGATTAATATATAAAAAATAGAGAGACATCAAGACCTCCAACTCAAAGTTGTATCGATCCGACACAATAAAGAAAAGAACAATATGGTAGTCAATAGTGAATATAGAAGAAGAATAATAATAATAATAATAATAATAATAATAATAATAATAATAATAATAATAATAATAATAATAATAATAACAATAATAATAATAATAATAATAATAATAATAATAATAATAGAAATAATAAATGATCCTGAAGAAAAATATCTGAAAATTCTCATGTAGTAATGTTAAAGAAATAATGCACACACATGCTTAATATACACATAATCAACAATTCATAAATTCAAGTCCAGATTAAGTTCGCAATGCTAGAAGGAGAGGTCTTCAACTTAGTTTGTGTTAATGGCTATAAGGTGAACATAGGTCCTAATATAGTTTCTAATGGTCCACCCATCTATGCCCTAATTAGTCCATTGTTCCTCCACCAAGTAGTTAGAAATTCTAAGGTCTTTACGGTTATAACGTTGGCTTAGGAACGGTAATGATATATGTGGATAATGAAAAGTGACCTTTTGGCTCTCTCCTCACATTCCATCAACGAATCGCCCTATAGCTTGAGTTTCACTCGACTGGTCCAGATTTTTTTCAATCTTTTTCAAATTAATTTTTTTCTAAGCTGGTTATGACTCCCTTTTATAGGTGAGATGTCATACCATTATTTCTCATTTTTATTTTCTTTTTAACTCTTCTTTCATTTACTTTTACCCCGAGAAATGGTTACAATAATAAACTCATCATCATCAATAATATCACAATTAAAATCAATTTCCAAATCCAAATATTTCCTAATGGTGAAACCAACCACCCCAAACTCAAGCTCTAAAACAACTTGTCTCAGGTTTTGCGATTCTAGTGCAGGTCATATGGATAAGTCATATAAACGAGGGGGTATGGTTTGTAATATGGTTAATAAAAGGTTTTAGAATGGCTCATAGGGGATAAGAAGGATAATAACAATATCAAATAAGGGTGAGAAAGCAAAACGGATTCAAGTGGCATAAATATGAAAGAACTGCCTTATTCCATTTTCGAACTACCAGATTTTGTTACTTTTTCCTTATTAGTTCATAGACAAGCAGGTTTTTAACTAATTTTAAACCTCACATTCTACACACGGATTAACTCTTCCTAAGTTCCAACTTGACACTTCATACGCATTGCTTATTAATCTTCCGTACCTTTTACTTCATGTTTTCTTGCATGCATACTAAACATATTTGTGACACTGTTCAAAAACGTACTACTTACTATGATTTACTTACTTAAAGCATTCTCAATCGGTACATTCACCATATTCTATGCCAATTCTAACCCAAAAAAATTAAATTTTATGCAAAAACAAAAAGATGATGAGGAGAACGAATCCCCACCTCCAACTCAAAAGTGAGCTGTGTCCCCACGACTCGTAAAAGACTCAATAAGCAATAAAACTTAAACTAAGCTAAACTAATGCAATAGTCAGGTTTCTATATTCCACCTAACCCCCTTCCGGGTGGACTTAGGTTGCGACCTAACAATTAACAGGGGACTTGGGTAAGGGGACCCTACGCAATGATCGGTGGTTAATCTCAAACCCTAATGACTATCTAGTTAGACAAGCCATTTCGGATCACTACTGCACACTAGACGTTTATGTGGTGTTTCAAAAATTAGGCACCTCTTCCGGGTGACCATCTAACTACTATGATAATCCTATACGTAGGTCTCTGCAAGAACTACAGACAATAAATCAAAGCACATAAAAACAGAGATAACAACACTAGTTTCAATTAAATGTAAAAGGACATCCCAAATGAAAATAGATTCAAAACAAGTATAGGGTTCATACCCTTATGCTATCTCAAGCTAAATAGAATTAGTTCGTACTAGAGAAAAATAATTACAAAGTTAAAGGGTTAAAATGGCATGATTGGTTGTCCAACTCCTTCTAGTCTTTTCTTCTCTTGATGTAAGCTTCCTCATGGTCTTTAGATGATTAAAAACTGACCAAGATGATTTCTCTGAGGTAGAAATTATATATATAGTCCCTTGGTCTAATTTAGGAGTAATTCCCAAGTTAAGGAATCCTAATCTTATCAAAATTCTTATTCCTAACTTGTAGGAGAGGATAAACCTTAGAATATATTGATTTGGTCAAATCTGCTTCGTTACTTATCAAAATTTAATGTTCTTTATATGGAAGCGGATGCGTTTGAAAGATCTATCTGTTAATATAAAAATCTCCTTTTAATTCCAGACCAAATTTCTGTAGCAATTTAATTAGTGGACGTATGTGGAGTTTTGGCAGCTTCTTTACTGTCCAAATATATCCAAACTTATCTTTTTTTACTTTGACTAGGGATTTCATTTATTTTTATACTTCAAATCAGTTTCCATAGTTGTAATAACTTCCATATACCTAAGTCCAACACTAATAACGCACTAGAAGTAAATAAATTAAAGACTAAAGATGTTGACGTAAAGATAAGATGTGTACTTGAGTCTCGTGAGGGATCCACCTAAGTTCATACAATTAATGCTTCCGTTTAAGATTCAAGTTGGTATTCGTACTAGTCGGACTCTAATATCTCCTAACTCCCATCAAGGTAGACTTAGGAGCTATCCTACGGTATTACGAACCCCGTCGGGGCGATTATTAGCTACTTTCAGATGTTGAAGTGTTTACATAATTGGTTGTGTGGTTAGTCAAGCCCGTCAGGATCATTGGCAAATACCACGCCTCTATTACCTAGGTCCGTAAATAACACCCTCGTCAAGGTGATCACTACCATTTATTGAATAGCCCAATTACTAATACCTATTTCTAATTTTCTCCTTAATAAAAAATAGTAAATAAGAATACAATAATAATCATTACAAAATACTCAACTTAAATTAAATTAGAATAATCCCAAATTCGGATAAACAATAAACTGCATAAACTAGGGCTTAGCCCATATTGTGATTCTCAAGTACTAAATGTTTAGTTCATGTTTGAATTAAAAAATAAAGAACTTAATATTACACATGATTCCTAAAAACAGAAATAAAAGATGAAACTTAGTTGGAGGAAAGAAGAGAATTGTTGTTGAAGAAAAATGGATTCTCCAGTTCCTTCCTCTTGACGCTCTCTCTGATGATTTAATTTTTTGTTTTCCAGAGGTACTAATTAATGAATTCTAGAGGGCCTTTTATAAATCTTAGAAATGGATTAGGTTAATATTTGGCATAATTAAGTAATAAGGGCCCAAGTCCATTTTACAATTCCTGCAACTGCTGATTACATTTTAGTATATTAGGCGTAAATTTTGTCTCCCTTGTCCAAACAACCCGATTTCAATACCTGTGTGACCCTAACTCAGAGGTGCACACTTTCATTTGAACCACTAAGTCTGAATTTTCAACATTTGGGCTCGGAGAATTTAATAAGTGACAACTTTCTCAATCTGAAATTTCTTCTACTTCACTAAAGTGGTGTCTTTTGTTCCCTTAGCACTTCCTTTTTCTCTTTGACTTCAAACCCCATTTCTTATCTTCATCTTATAGCCTTCTAGCATCAATATACCTAAGAACTTCACACTATACGAACGAATTAACACACAAAATCTCTAAATGTCACAATATTATATTTCTGAAGGAAGAAAGTCCATTATTACATATTAAGCCAATAAATCAGCCAACTAAGTCCAAATTCTACCTAATATGATGTCCCCCAAGGGTATTTATATCTCACAAAAAGGGATGAATCAATTGACAATCCAACTATTCACTAGCACCTCCGCTCAAGAAGAATGGAAACATAAGGATCACTACCGTACACTAGACGATTATGTGGTGTTTCAAAAATAATTGAATCCCCCATCAGGGCGACAATCCAACTACTAAGGGAAATACTAAAATTGGTAAGATCTAGGGCTGGAATAGGTCAAAGCACATAATACAGATTAATAAGAAGCTCAATCAATTAATGGTCACTTTCCTAAATAAAATAGAATATAGAAATAGGATTCAAAGATTATACATATGCAAAACCCAAACTATGGAAAAATTACTTCATACTAGAAGAAACAAAACTAAGGATAAAATACATACTGGTCAACTTGCTTCTCAGAATGATCTCTGATATTAATAATTAAGTAAGGACAAGAAAGGTAATGTTTACAAAGGTAGGTAGTCATATATAGGTGTTATGTCGAAATCTAGTTCATGGGCTAAGTCCTGGAGTCCTAATCCAACTACAATTCGTATTTCTTAATAATAGGGATTGGTTGACCTTTGGAATTTTAAATAATCATAACTCCTTCGTTACAGCTCAAAATCCAGTTATATTTATACCGATATGATCGCAATCTAAATACCTTTCTAAAACTAAAGGGGATCCTTCAAATTCCTTCTCAATTTACTACAGAATCAAGAATACTACACGTTTCCACATGTGGACAACAATTTTTGGCAGCTTTTGCATTTTCCTAAAACTAGTTTCTTTCTTTTTAGCTCTTGATTCCGCCTTGGATCTTCTTTCCTTAACTCCTAACATTAATTTGGCATTTAATATCAGAATTGTACCTAAGAGCTTCACATATAACACACAAATTACAAGAAAAATGCTTGAAAAGAAATTACCTCCAATCAAGGCAAAAATTAAGAAACTAACAATTAATAGGAAAATCCCTCAACTAAGAACATAACACACCTAAAATGATGTCTCTAAACTATATTAATTCATATCAAATATGGATACTTCACACTCATAAACATGTCATTGTTTTCTGGATGGTATTAAGGGAGAGACTCGAGACAAAAGACAATATAACTTACTTGGAGTTAGATCCACTTTGTGCTTTATGTGGTGAACATTTTGAGGAAAATAAGCACCTCTAATTTTATTGTGCTTATGCAAGAGATATTTGGGATTAAATAAGGAAGTTTGTAGGAATTAATAAGTAGATGAATACTCTGTTGAGAGCTTTTAAGTGGCTTAAGAAATTTAAAAAACTCTAAAGAATTGGAGAAAAAGGCTCGGAGGATTGCTTTTGGAGCTACCTTGTATTGCATATGGAAGGAAATAAATTACCACTCCATGAGAGGTGATCCAATATCTTGGGAGACGGTTATCAAGGAGGTTAAGTGGTATATTTTTTCCATTTTCTTATTCCTTATTCCTCATCATTCCTTTTTCGATGATAGTGGGAGATTATCATGTTTTAGTATGATATAGTTGATTTTGTTTCATTCTTTCTACCTTAAACTTCAGGGGGCTAGGTAGGTGAATTCTTATACATTTTATAGATCATTTTCTATTAATATAACTGTTTATATAACCAAAAAACTCCATTTTAGAAAAGGCATGTGCATTATGTTAGAGACCAAACATAATTTGGATCTAAAGCTAACGGTGGAAAAAATATATAGCATGATGGATTACTTCTATAATTTATCAATTATATAATTAGTTATATTATTAATAATATATGGTGGTAATGTAACTATTGTAATTAATATGTTCAGTTTGAAACTTAAAAAATTATTACAATACTACATTTGTTTCATAATATCAAACCACTTATTAAAATTGCTATTCTAAAATGATTGTTCTATAAAAGATATTTTCCATACCCCAGGTCATAGCTTAATTAGCAAAGACTAGTGTATAGTTATAGTGACTGTTGTTGATTGGTAGGGGTTCAAATCTTACAAAAATGGAGTTCTTGATATCAGCAATGACAACTCTTGGACCCTATATGACTGACACACATCTTACTATTCACCTTTCTATATTCCCAAAAGCATTTGTGTAAAGGACTTGGGTAATATTTTCTCTCAGAACCTCTATGACCATCCTTATAAAAACAACAACATTTATCTCAATTTTCCCCACTATAACCCCTATTTACTTATTAGAATTTAGTTTTAATCAAATATTAAGATACCAAAACAACATCATGAAGGCTAATTGAGTAGTCTAGGGTCGATAATGATATTCTTAATATGTTTGGAGAGCAACATTGATAAATAATGAAATATAGGAGTCACGGTATTTATTAATAATTTTAAAAATATATATTTTAACACAATAACTCTAACCTAAGTGTACCACTATAAATTGAACATTATTAGTCCAGTGTACACCCACCAAAACCCTAACATACCTACCTTCATGATCGTCTTTACATTCACTCATTCACAACATCAGATCTATAAATGTAAACTCTAGACTATATATTATATAGAAGGAATAGTGAAATAACAACTAAAATGCACACAATCAGATCAATCTCTCGACTAAAAATTTTATGGTATGTATTTTTCTTGAGAATTTTTTTTGATAGGATAAAGAATAATTTGTCCTCTTTCTTTATTCACAAAAAGTTTCATAAGTTTGAGTAATAATTTAATTAATCTGGTTAATGGAATAATTACGCGTCTAGTCCTTTTATTATGTGAATATAACAAATATATTCATGTGTTTTAGGAATATAGTACAACTCCTCCGCAGAGCCAGAATATTTTTATTACGGTGCGAAGGGAGTTGGGGGTAGCTCCCCCCATTTCTTGACTTAATTGCATCATAGTTCCTTCAATTATCCAAAAATATACTATGTTTGTGTATAATATGAAATTTTTTGTTATATGACTCACTATTATTTATTAATGATTTAAAATATAAATACCTATACTATACAAAATAACCAAGAAATATCAGGGTAGCCATGTCCCCATCTGACATTGCTCATAATTGCTACATTCACAAATCAAGGAAATTAATGCTTATTTAATATTTTAACTCGATGTATACTAATACTATGTATAATTAATTGTCTAAAAGAGAATAAATAATATTTGTATAATATTACATAACATATAAAAATATTGATGACCTTTTATATGTCAATCTTATATACACAAAGCTACATGGACAAATTTTTCATATCTATATAAGTTACTTAGGTACCAAATGAGTTGCAGATAAATGAAAGTTAATGTATATTTATCTTATTTAGATGTTGAGTTGCTTTATCAAAAGGAAAATAGCTTACACTATTGGCACGGCTGCATTTACGACCATTTTTGCCTCATTCCAGAATGATAGGTTTGTTGCGATATCAATTGACCCTTTTCCTTCAGTTGTATTTGCCCACGTCGAGTCATTCAACTCCAAAGAGATGAAAAATGTGTCTCCTCGTTCTTCCTTCTTAACAATATTTTTTAGAGTTGAAATTTGTGTAATCGACCCATTATCTCTCCCATGGTCAAGCATTGCAGCATCAGAAAATAGAGAATTCATCAGGGTTTTTGCTTTATCCAACGTATTTTTGAATGAGTTGAAGGCCAAGATTTTGTATATCATAAGCTGAAAACCGTGAGATGCACTCAATGTCCAAAAGATTGTAGGGTGCTTAGCCATCACTCTCTTTCCGGCCTTCTCCATGGAGGCAGTACTTCAGCATGTGATGATTTGTATTGTGTTCTTAACCCTAACTTCTGATAAAAAGTTAAAAGTCCAATTTCGTCGGTAAAATTGTTTACCGACGACCACTCGTCGGTAAGCTGTCGTCCCTAGAAGTTGGTCGGTAAAATCAAGCTTACCGACGGCGCTTTTGGCCCCTCGTCAATAACCATCTTGTTTTACCGACGAAATCTTTGTCGTCGGCAAATTTTCGCTTACCGACGACTCTTTGTTTAGTCGCCGGTAATAAGCATTACTTTACCGACGACGTATGTTGTCGGTAAATAATTATTTTACCGACGACAGTGTTGTCGGTATAGTAGTAATTAAACCCTTTTTTTTATTTAAAAAAGTATAACGACGACATACGTCACATGAATGTCGTCTATATACTTTATTTTTTATTTTTTTTTAAATTTTTACCGACGACATTCATGTGAAGAATGTTGTCGGTATAATTTTTTTTTTATTTTTTTTTAGAATCTTTACCGACGACATTCATCACATGAATGTCGTCGGTATGGTTATTATTTTTTATTTTTTAAAATTTTGTTTAAATTTTTTTATTTAATTTTTATTTTAAATTTATTTTTATTTAATTTGGTTTTTCGTTTTTTAAAAACTAATATACTAGAAATCTGGAATTATATTCATAAAATATAAATAAACCCGGGTAGTCAAAACCCGGGCAATAAAGTCAAACCCCGGGAATAAAGTCAAACTCCCGGAGTTAAAAGTCAAAATATTACATAAAAACTTAAACAAAAGTCATAAATATAAACGTAAATAAAATCAAAGTCGTAAATAAACATAGGAAAATAAAAATCAATCACGGGCCCGATAGATCTTCTCCTCGATCACTAGTTTCACTACTATCTTCTTCTTCATCTTCATCTTCATCGGAGACCGGAGCGAGACCATTTTTCTCACGAGATTCGTTGAGCCCTTTGAGCATCTTCGCGAAAAAATCATCGGACCTAGAGGAGGAGCTCGGTGGAGCATCGTCATCCGGCATAGGAGGTAAACCTTGGATTGCGCGGAGCTCGTTCATCCCGTCGAATATCCGCTGGATCTTTCTCGTGTTCTTCTTTGCGGTCTCGTCCGAAACAGGCGGCTTCGGGTCCTTCTTTTTCTTGAAGACATCTCCGATTGACGAGATCCAGTGTCTGCTCTTAGCCAGTTTCATCACCTCCTGAACCGTCTCCTTTAACGCTCCTATCTGCTCCTCCACTGGAACATATCAGCCGATTGGGACCCCGTCTCGATAACCCGCTCCCTAAGCTTCTCCCGATAAACTCCATGTAATAAAATTTCAAATAAATAATTAATAAAAATAACAAAGAAATAAATTTAAAGTTAAATAATTAATTTTAAACAATAAAAAGTAAAATAAAACACTTACACTAGCCTGCTCCCATCTATCATCGACCCATTTTCCCTTAGCCCCGTCATAGCCCAAGTACTCGAAGTATCCGCCCATCGGTGGAAGTGGGACCTCCTCTTGGGTCTGCTCGTCGATAAAGCTCAGGGGCTCCTTCGTGTTAATCTTCAGCTTACCCTATAAAAAATACATAAAAAATTATAATAAATAAAAAATTAAATTAAATAACTAATAACTTTTATTTTTACTTTAATAATTTTTACCTCGATAATCTCGTGGCGGGTCTGGGTTTGGTTCCGTGAACCTGACTTGTTCGGCTTCTTCTGTTTCTGCCGATTCTTCTTATTTATTTCCGCCTGAGCCTGTTACAATTCAAGATAAAAAAAATAAGTAAACACTAATTTAATAATAAAATAATTAATTTAAGATTTTACCTTCTTTTGAGGGTCATTCATCATCTCTTGGGTCAGCTTCCAGACATCGGGAAGCACATCCGGGGGACACTGGTCCGTGCCCAAGTAAACCACACCTTTTTTCACACCCAATGACGGTGTGGAATCCATGCATTCCGGGCAAGCCATGTAACCTTGACCCGACCATCCTGAAGTGTATGACCGAGCGGGGAAATCATTGGTCGTGGACAACAGACAAACCTTCATAGTAAACTCTTGTTTTGTATGGGCATCATACGTAAGGATTCCTTTACTCCACAACTCGTCCAACTCATCTATCATAGGGCGGAGGTAAACATCCATGTCCTTACCGGGCGAACGAGGACCCGGAATCAACAAACAAAGCTGAAATGTGGTTTCCTTCATGCATACCCACGGTGGCAAGTTATAGACGGTTAATATAACAGGCCACATGCTATACGAGTTGTTTTGCATAGAGAAAGGACAAATCCCGTCTATACCGAGACCCAAAAATACATTACGAGGTTCGCTAGAAAACTCAGAGTGTAGCGCGGCAAATCTCTTCCAACTATCACCATCAACCGGATGACGCAACACATCCGGATCGGCACTCTTACCGGTATGGTGCCAAATCATGTCTTCAGCGGTGTGCTTTGAAGCGTATAGTCGATGTAACCTTGGAGCAATCGGAAAATAGCGGAGCTTCTTATGTGGTACTTTGATACCCTTCTTTGGGTCCCATCTAGACTCGCTACAAACTGGACACTTATCGAGGTCTTTATACTCTTTATAAAATATGGCACAATCGTTCAAACAAACATCGATGGTAATATACCCCATACCCAAGCTTTTCAACTTCTTGTTGCATGAATCATACGAATCGGGCAAAGTGTGAGGTTTGGGCAAAATACGACAAATCAACTCCAATAGCTCGGTGAATGACGTGTTAGTCCATTTGTTCTTTACTTTTACGTGCATAAGCTTGGCCATGAAGTTCAATGAACTCATCGCTTTACAACCCGGATATAATTCTGTCTCCAATTCGTTAAACAGTTTTTCGAAACTACTTGGAATTTCTGCGTCTCTCATCTCGGTGTCACCCTGATGACCGCCAACATCGTAACTATGTCTCATATCGTCATAAACCTCGGCAATTTCATTAACTCTATTCGGAATAGGGATTTCTTCGGGAACGACCGGCTGCTCACCGTGTTTTATCCAAACCCGATACGACTTCATAATCCCTTCATTATAAAGGTGGTTCGTAACCTTCCGAGAGGCTAATCGACGATTAATTTTACAATAGTTACACGGGCAATAAATAAGATCTCTATATTGCGAATGTTGTTTTGCATATGCGATAAAATCCAAAACCCCAACAAGATAGTTTGGATCGAATAAATCCGTAGCATCCATCCAACTCTTATCCAAAGCCATCTCTTTACAACAATTTTAGATAACAAGACAACTACATTCATATGAAAATAAAATAAATAATTATTACAACCCAATTGATAAAATGAAAAAAAATTACAACACAATGAATATAAATAACACAAATTACAAACCAATGGCTTGAATATAATTACAAACCAATAAATAAATAAATAAATAAAATTACATCATAATAAATAAATAAATAAAATTACAACGCAATAAATATATAAACAATTTCACATAAATAAATACACAAATACAAAAATATATGAAACATAATATATGAAATAAATGAATGTATGCATGATTTATACACAATATATAACAAGACAATCAAAAAATATACAAAATAATAACCTATAGCAACTAATACACAATTCAAAATTCATGCATAAAAAAAATAATTAAAAAGTTTGAAATTTTAAGAAAATACCTTGAATTGGTGGAAGAAATTGGATATTGATGATGAAGTCTCAACCTTGATAATGTAATAATAAACATAAACCCATAATATTGCAAAAATTACACCAAATATGATCATAATAAAAAAAATCAAGAATTTACCTAATATTTGTAGATGAAATTGTGTGTTGATGATGCCCCACCTTGATTATGAGCTTCCAAATGGTTAGAGATGAATTGGAGAAGGTATTGCAAAAAATTTGAATGAGTTTGATTGATGTTTTTGGGAGAAATTGGGAGAAAAAAATGGGGTTTTTGGGGTTTAAGGAGATAAAAATACAGACTGTCCATATATGCACGTCAAATTTACCGACGACACGTAAAGTCGTCGGTAAACGTAAAGAGTCGTCGCTAAAATCTAGAATTTAGCGACGACTTTTCTATTTGTCGGTAACTTACCGACGACAATTCCAAGCAAAAAAAATTAAAAAAAAAAGATAACGAAGGCGTTTTATCATTTACCCACGAGACAAGTCGTCGGTAAATTACCGGCGAAATATTTCTCGTGGGTAATTACCTGTCGTCGGTAAATAACAAAAGATTACCGACGACTTTGCGTGTCGTCGGTAAACTTTCGTGGGTAAAACCCCGATCTGTAGTAGTGCTACCAAAGAATATACTATAATTGTAAAATAAATAATTTAAACAATCATAAATATAATCTAAATGTACTAAATGGTTTTATAAACGTACCACAATTTTAGATACTCATCAGTATTCTTGCCTGACTTTTTTATATGAGTCTCTTCACAAAATCCTCTTGAGACCAACAAAACCACCTGATTCATTCTATAAAGATAGTGATTCAAAATAAATAAATGAATACAAGAACTTAAGTTATCTTTTTGCATACTACATTGTCACAAATTTCAAAGAGAATATATAAAAATGAACAAATAGCAAAAAAAAAAAAATATATATATATAAAACTAAAAAATCAATGTGAATACCATTTTAATACTACTTGAAACAATTATACAAAAATATTATTAGTCGATGGAAAGAAGGATGAAAAAAATTTATTAGTATTGTTGCGACCTCAATTTCTTATCTCGAAGAAAAAAATACAATAAACTTTTTTGATTGCTGCTTACATATTAAATATTCAAAAACTCTTTTTACCCGGTTCCACCGAGGTTGTAGAGGACATCATTTGTGTATTATTTTGTAGATCGCGATCGTCACTTTCATTATCTTTTTCACAATTACGGACAAGATTTTTCGCAACAGTGTACAATGCTCTTTTGACTCTTCCCATAGTTACAAATTTTTTGAGACAAAAAGACTAGTTCTAACTAAAAGTAAAATTTCAAGTTAAAAATAAACTAAAGTGACTTATGTTTTACTATATATACATATATATTACAATTCCTTATATATTGTGATTATTTCTCTAATTACAAACTCTATTTTTGTTAATTATATCATTACAGAAAATAAAAAGGCAATTTTTAAATTAGGTGTAAACCAAAAAATAGTAATCTAATTTTTTCCCCTCCATTTTTTTGGTCGATTCCCTCCATTTGAAATACTATTTTTGTTCATATTTTTTTCAAAGCATGACATTTTATAAACCTTTTATTTAATGATAAGAAAGCAACCAAATGGAATATTTCGACAAGTGAAAATGACAAATTGTTTGATCTGGATAACAAGACGGAGACACTAGTTTCGAGCAACATGAAAATAACACCCTTATTCGAGAATATATTGAGCGTGGAGTAAAGAGGTGGGGAATTGTCTGGTACGCTGAATCAAGTTAGTATTTGGACAAATGACTTAGGAAAATATAGTCCATTTGGATATTTATTTGTCAAAGACCTATAACACTAAAGATCAAGACTTTTCTCTAGAAGGTTACCCTAAATTAAAGTAGAAAGTTGTATAGTAACTGGGAATTGGAAGTCCAATTGAGTTGTGTCAAAGACCTCTACAACTAAATATCAATATAATTACACAAGCAGTGGAACTCCATTGATACTTTGAATGTTGGATTATGGAATTGTCTTCGGCCGAACCTAATATTCTAGAACTATAAAAAGTTCAAGAACCCGGGGATGTGTGGCTCCAACAATAAATTTAGTATTGACTTATGAAAATATAGTCCATTTGGAAATTGATTTGTCAAAGACCTCTAACACTAAAGATCAAGAATTTCCTCCGGAAGGTTACCCTAAATTAAAGTAGAAAGTTGTGTAGTAACTGGGAATTGGAAGTCCAGTGAGTGGTGTCAAAGACCTCTAACACTAAAGATCAATATAAGTACACAAGTAGTGGAACTCCATTAATTCTTTGGATGTTGGACTATAGAATTGTTTTCAGCCGAGCTTAAAACCCTAAAACTAGACAAAGTTCAAGAACACAGGGATCAACTAAGTTGGAAAAAAGATTGGAAAGTAAATGGTTCAAACTATGGTCAACATGTTAAGGATGGGTGCTATTTAAGAGCAATGAATGAGTGGGCTAGTAATGCCATTGATTGAGTAATGTGAATAGTGCTTTATACTTTATAAAATTGAATACCTAATAGTTCTATTGTAAATAAGTATTAATAAAAGGATATTGTAGATCATTCTATTTTTTTTATAGATTTGTCGATCTTAAAATAGCGGTTCCAATTTTTGACAAATATGGGGGAAAACTATTATTTCATGCCAAAGAAGTATAAAACTGATGTTGGCTAAGGTGTGATAAAAATAAGATATTTATAAGTACAAAATGAACACCCTAGTCTAAACACTGTACTGCAAGTAGTACAAAACGTATGCAAGTTTTAATGATAAGAGAATTCTTTCCTCTGAGACTACGAAAGTTAGAGAGAACTTATGCAAATATCAAGTGCAAATATGAAAGCTAAAATAAATAATACGCAAGAATAAAGAAAAGACAAATAAATTTTTGTTTGGTTTTTGAGAATAAAAGATTAACTAAGTAAACTAAAGACAAAAAATTAAATATGAGAAGCAAAGAGTATGAGAGTTTAGCTCGAGATATAGCAACTAATCCCCACTAGCCTTGTTTATTCTAATCATGTAAAGGCGAATTATGTAGAATTGCAATAACCAGGATTCTATATTTCTCCCTACCACCATCAAGGTGGAGTATGGTTGCGACCTCACAATCACGAGGGGACTTAAATAGGATGCTCCTATGCCACTAGGTTCCTAAATGAGACTGGCCTTCTAATGATGATCGGTGGTTAAATCGTACCCTAATGGTTATCTAGTTAGGCAAGCCCGTCAGGATTACTACCGCACACTAGATGTTTATGTGGTGTTTAAATAATTAGACACCCCTTATGTGTGACCATCTAACTACTATTAAGGTAATCCTATACGCGGGTCCTCGTAAGGAAAACAGACAATAAATCAAAGCACATAAAATAAAGAATAAATCAATAATTCAGTTTAAATATTATAATCCCAAATTAGAATAGATGTAAAAAAAGACTAGGATTAATACCCATATGCTAAATCTCAATCTAAATTAAATTAGTTCATACAAGAGAAACAAAATAAAACAGTTACAAATCTAAAGGCTTTTGAAGATATGATGTGGTGTTCAGCTCCTTCCAGACTTCTCTTCTCTTGATATAGACTTCTTCTTGGCTTAAGAATTGGTCAAGGATATGTTTCTACTGATTAGATGGTGTATTTATAGAGTATAGGAAACCCTAAAATGTTTTCTTGGAGTGGAAGACAAGTAATTGGACTTCTAGCCCAACTCAAATTCGTAACCCTAAAATATATAAAAGGTAATAAACTGTTGCTGTTTTGTTTTGGCTGTAACTCCTTCAATATTTCTCCGATTGATGCGTTATTTATATTGAAATTGATCGTCTTAGAAATCTCTATGCTTCAAACTATTCTACCAAATTTACAAACGTGTTTAATTTATGATCAATTTTATGGACGTAGCTGCTGAAATTCAGATTTACTTGACAACTTTATCTTTTCCTTTTTTATATTTCCTACCTTTATCTCCAACTTTCATCATTATCTTCTTTCCCTTATCTCTTAGAATTGATTTTGCATCTAGTTAATTACCATATATCTTTAAAGCTTCATAATTAACAAACAGTTAAACCCAATATGCTCTAAAAATAATAAATAATCAAATCAAGACAAGAAATAGGAAAATAAAGAAATATGAATAAAAATCGACATATATCCTATTAAATACACCTAAAATTATTTCTTCAACTAAGATTAAATCATCACAAATAGGGAGACATCAAGACCCCCAACTCAAAGTTGTATTGTCTCGATACAATAAAGATAAGAACGGTAGGGTAGTCAAATAATAAACAGAGAAGAAGAGGAGGAGGAGAAGAAGAATAGAACACAATGAATGATCCTAGAAAAAAATATCTAAAACGTCTCATGCAGTAATGCCAAAGAAGTAATGCACACGTATGCTTAATATACACATAATAAACATTCCATAATTTCAAGTTCAGATTAACTTCGCAATGCCAGAAGGAGAGGTTTTCAACTCAGTTCTTGTTAATGGCTATAGGTTGTTCATAGGTCCTATTATAGCATCCAATGGTCCACTCACCTACAACCTAATAACTCCATTTTTTTCCACCAAGTAGCTATAAATCCTAAAGACTTTACGGTTATAACTTGGCTTAGGGACGGTGTGGTATATTTGGATAATGAAAATTGAGCTTTTGGCTCTCTCCTCACATTCTATCAACGATCCGCCCTAGAGCTTGAGTTTCTCACTCGAAGATGTTCTCAATCAACTCAATTTTTGATGCTTCTTTGATTTGCATCCCCAATAACCCAAGTGAAAATCTTTTTCATGATGATCTAATAAATTCTACTTTGCCGGTCCAAATATTTTTCAATTTTTTCATATTCATTTTTTTTCTTTTGTATAGCTATGACTCTCTTTTTGATGTTGAGATGTTGTGCTAATTATTTTCATATATATTTTTCTTTTCAATGCTTTTCAGCTTTTTTCAATTAATCTTACCCCGGCAAGGGGTTATAATAATAACTTTTTAATCATCAATAATATCACAATTACAATTTCCCAATCCCAATGTCCCTAATGATGAAACCCACTACCCCAAACTCAAGCTCAAAAAAGCGACTTGTCTCGGGTTTTGCGATTCTAGTGCGGGTCATATGGATAATTACTATAAATTATGGGGTATAACTTATAATGTGGTTTAAATAATCGAATCTGATGCCTTTGTTCGTCCTCTTGTCTTGGTTGGGACTTCACCCTGTAACGAGACGACCTTCTCCCATTGGGAAATCCCCTGGCCTAAATGATGATTGAACTTTAGAGTGAGCCCTTTGAATCTGAATTCCCTAGTAGAAATGAGAAAGGTGGTTTCCAAGATGGAGACTGGACTGGTCTCCTCTCCAAGGTTTGAGATCGCTCAATAGCTAAGTGGGCGGCTAGTCCATGAGAAGTAGGCAATGATCCCTCAAATGGTTCTTCTTTCCCCTTCCCAGGATCGCTAAGTTCGATTCCGAGTTGGAATCCTATTTCAGGTTTAGGCGCTTCTTTATTTACCCGAAGAGAAGAGTGTAACTGGGTTGGCAAGGGCTCCTAAGATGGGAGTTTGAGGAGCGTATGCAGAGCCCATCAACGTGAATGTCAGATTGCCTTCCTGGGCGAATACCTTCCTTTCGATCTACTTCCTAAAGGAGGATCTAGCTGTGGATGATGTCCCAGCTAGAGAGTCAACCTTTGAATATGAATGCCTGCCCTATTGGAGATTCCAACTAGAACTATTATGCATTTCTTTATTTTCTTTTTATGCGACAGGTATGTGACCTTGGTAATTAGGTTCGGGAGTTGCTTTAGCAATTTAAGCTGGTTCTAGGTGTCAGTAATAGAAAAAGATTGGGAAAGACCATGGAGGTTGACAAAGCTGTGTTGTTGGGAAAGACTCTCATCGAGAACAATAAAGAAAAGAAAGGCTAAGAGGCCATCACAGTAAGAGTCGAACCGATACCATCTCCAGGTCACAGTCACCAAGAGCTTTGCGGCTGCTGTTCGTATTGACTGATTGGATGGGAAAAGAAGTAGCCGCTTGTAGATGTGATGACGTACTCGTAACAAAACCCTTCTCCCATGGCTTTTCCCGCTTGTTCTTCAATCTAACAATCAGACATGGTTCGCTTCGATCTGCTTCTTAGACAAGCCATAAACAATTCTTTTGGGAGGATCCTTTCCTCTACAAAGTATGTGGTGACCAAATGGTAAGAAGATGCATACCTGAGAGTGATGTGTTATCAGTAGTTGCAGGTTGTCACGATTCACCTTATGGAGGACATTTCAAAGGTGACCGCACAGCTGTTAAGGTACTACAATCTGGTTTTTATTGGCCTACATTACATAAGGATTGTCATGAGTACGTTAAGAAATGTCATAGATGCTAGTAACTGGTAATATATCCAAGAGGGATGAGATGCCACGTAATAATGTTCTTGAAGTATAAATATTTGATGTTTGGGGTATTGATTTCATGGGCCCCTTCATACCATCCAATGGAAATCAATACATCTTATTAGATGTGTATTACGTGTCTAAATGGGTAGAAGTTGTAGCTCTACCAACAAATGATTCACGAGTAGTGATTAAATTTTTGAAGTCACGTATCTTCACTAGACATGGTACACCTCGAGTTATTATCAGTGATGGAGTTTCATACTTTGTGAACAAATACTTGAACACAGTTCTACCGCTTATCATCCACAAGCCAATGGTCAAGCTGAGGTCTCTAAGCGAGAGGTCAAATCCATCCTAGAGAAGACTGTTGGCCCAACAAGAAAAGATTGGTCAATGAAATTAGATGATGCATTGTGGGCTTATCGTAATGCGTTCAGAACTCTCGTTGGTTCATCTCCTTATCGTACGGTTTATGGTAAGGCTTTTCACTTACCTATTGAACTTGAATTAAGTGCATATTGGGCTATAGAGAAGTTGAATTTAGATCCTACTTTAGCCGGTGAGAATCGTATGATGAAGTTGAATGAACTTGATGAGTTTCGATTACATGCCTATGAAAATGCTAAACTTTATAAAGAAAACACTAAGAGATGGCATGATAATCGTATTCGTGTGAAGGGGTTTGAAGTTGGACAAAGAGTCCTTAAATATAACTCCAAGTTCAGCAATTATCTGGGTAAGTTAAGGTCTAAATGGTCTGGCCCTTACATTGTGACCAAAGTCACGCCTCATGGAGCCATAGAGATTGAACATCCAATCGAGCACCGCACCTTCATGGTGAATGGTCATCGATTGAAGATTTATCACGGAGGTGAGGATATCAATTGCTCAGAAGATCCTCATCCCGGGGAGGTCATGTACCTCCTTGAAGCTCCTTAGAAGAGAGAGGTAACATGTCAAGCTTAACGACGTTAAACAAAATCCAATTCATTGTATATTAGTTTAATGTCTTTTAATTTTAATAGTGTGAATTAGAGTAATTTTTGTGTATTAGTGTTTATTTTTAAGAAATGAGAAAGGTTTGGTGTTTTGATGATTTCAGGAGTGAAAAGGTCACGGGTTTGGGGTGAAAAACGTGAAAAATAATGAAAAATGGGTTACAAGACAGGAGCTAACCGGGAACCTGGTGAGCAGCTATTGAGCAACCCATCACACGCAAAGTTAGGCGCGTCTGGGTTTGCGCCAAGCGACGACACCCGGGAACCCGGTCTCAGGCGTTGTAGCCCCCAAAGGTTTTGACCTCCGCGGTGGAAACGCGACCCATGCCTTGCGTCTGGGTTCGCGCCAAACGACAGCAACCGGGAACCCGGTCTCGAAGGACAAAGGTTCTGACCTCCGCGGTGGAATTGCGACGCAATTCTTGCGTCTAGAAGGTAAAAAAAATTGAATTTGGAAATTTTTTTGCGCCGACACAGCGACGCAAACCGGGAACCCGGTTGAGTAACAGAGAGGCGGCATTTAAAGTTTATTTAACCTATTTTCTTGCCTCCTTTCACAAGCCAATTACTATTCCGTTTCCAAGCTCCCTACACCTGCTAAAATCATCATCAAAACACCACAAGATCATCAAATCCTCTCCTACAACACCACATAAACACATAATTCTCTCCCAATCCTTCCAAAACACCAACAATTTTCAGTTTTTCTCAAGAATCCTCCTTCATCCAAACCATAAATTGAACCATAAATCCTCTACAATCACACAAATTAATCCTTACCCATCTCATATCTCACCTTAATCTTCTTCCTTATATCCTCAAAACATCAAATTTTAAAACTTTTCTCTAGTTTTTGAATTTTTGAAGTTTTAAGTTTGGGGTGAGTAGACATGACAAACAAGACAGATTCTTTCAGTTACACTCGTAGAAACAATCCAAGAACAAGAAACAATCTTGGTGCTATGCAAGAGGGAGCTATTGAGATTCTATATTCGGGTCCTAAACGTAAGATTGAAGAGGTTAAGACTGCTATGAAGAGGAAAGAAAACCCAAGTGAGGCTAATCTCAAAAAGCCTACTTTGATGGATGAAGAAGAAGAGGTTGTAGAAGAAATTCCTAGCGAACCCGTTCCTGAACAACGATTCACTCGAAGAAAGATGAGTGCAAATAAGCCAAAAAGAGTCGTTGTTAGCTGGGAGGAGCAAGTTCGCAATAGACTTGAATATTTGAAGTTTCGTTGTTGAGAAAGGATTTCCTTCAGGTATTATGAACAGTACTTTTAAAGATTATGATATTACTTGTGACAAGATTGGGTGGAAAGAATTGAGAATGAGAACTCCCTCGTTCATCCCTGCTTTGGTTCGTGAGTTCTACGAAAAACTTGCCTTTGCGAATAAACAATCGATCATCATACGCAAAAAGGTACTACCTTTCTCAGTTGAAGTTATTCGGAATACATTGAAGTTGCCAATCTTGACTGGCCCATGCCCTTATCACAAAACACTTAACGATCCATCTTTCGAATAGGAGTCCCTTTACGATTTAGTACTTATTCGTGGAAGACTTCCCATCCCCGAAGGTTAAAGGTATGCGGGCCAAGTTTATAGTAGTGATTTAATACCTTCTGCAAAGGTATGGTCTCGTTTCATAATTCCAACCTTCTTTGGCAACAATCACACGTCCGAGTTGAAAAAGGAACATCTTATTTTCATAAAGTGTATCCTTGAAAAGAAACCTATTGATGTTTCCCGTGTGATGTATGACACTATCATGGAATTCGAGAAATCCCCTATCCTTCAACAAAACCTCAAGTTTCCTTGCACTATAACTTCCATTTGCCTAGATGCAAAATAACACGTAAGAGCGAGGAACTTGAACCTACAGAAAAAAGGGAAGAGATGACGATGAGATCAATTGAGAATGCCCATGAAGAAGCCACAAGAGAGATGAGGAGACCTAGACTTCCTCTACGCAAGAAGAAGGTAACTAATGGAGTTGATTGTGCTCAAATTAAAGAGCTGGAGGAGAAACAAGCCGCGATGATTGTCACTTTAGAAAACGTCACAAAAGAGTTGGACTCGATGAAAAACATGTTATTTGGGGTGAGAAATATGCAACTTATCATTTACTCCATCCTTACAAAAGATGCCCAACCTGGACGCAACAATTGTAACCAGCCTAGTGCTAGTTGAGATACGTTTTCTAACCTTTTCTCATTAGTGTACATTAATTTAATTGTTTTGAGTCTTTTCGATTCGTGGGGACACAACTCATGTTTGAGTTTGGGGTGGGGTTCGTTGCCTCATCCCAGTTTTACGTGTTATTTGTTGCTTTCAATAAAATTAATTAGGAGTTGTGTTTGACTGTAGAAGATCTTAAATATCCCCATTAAGCATAATTTTGATGAATCTATGATAGTAAATAGTGTACCTTATGAGTTAGTATAAATCGTGCTTTAATTGCATGCAAACATAGGTAATTAGATAGGAAGAATTAATGAACAATGCAAAAGAAGTAAACTTGTACTTAAGGAAAATGTTTGGTTTGTAGTACGTGAGATCCAAATTAGCAGAGAACCCACTTAGGTATGAACTAGAGGTAAGCTATGTAATTAGGAAAATGATAGGGGCAGTTCTTTGTTAGCCATTTGAGACCTTTTTAGCCTTTTATCCCTTGTATTAATATTATACTTCTTAGCCCAATTTTAAGCCTTAAATCCTTTCTTTTGTCGCCACGATATAAGCCCATATCCCCTTTGTTTATTAGGCATTTACAAATTACCCGCACTTGAATCACGATCCTAAGACCTTTCTCGAGCTTGAGTTTGGGGTGGTGGGTCCATCTTTGGGAAATTACATTGGGAGGGAATTGTATGTGTGTGTATTGAGGCACAATTTCAGATGATATTATTATTTGTAACCCTTTGCCGGGATTGAAAAAAAAAGTGAATCGAAAAAAATCAATACAGTAAGGACCAGGAATTCGGTTATCTACTGTACAGAAAAAATGAAAAAGAAAAAGAAAGTATAACTTACCCGGCAAAGTGGAAATTCTTGACATCATCTCAGTCTATATTGGGTTAACTTGGGGATGCTAAATTAGTGCATCAAATGGGTTGAGTGAGAACATTATTCGAGTATAAACTCAAGCTCGTGGACAGTTGTTGATGGTAAGTGAGGAAAGAGCCAAAAGCCCACTTCAAATTTACCAAATATACACACCACACCGTCCCTAAGCCTACGCTAAAACCGTAAAGTCCTCGTGATTCCTAGATACATAGTAAGCTAATAGTGAGTATGCTAAGTGGAGCGTTCAAAGCGAGTAAGGATCAAGAAACACCCTATAGCCATCATAATGAGATAAGTACAAGCGTAACCTTCTAGCATTGTGAAGTTAATGTTAAGATTGATATTATTTGTGTTTGATTTTGCATGATAAGTGTATGTGTATGTGTATATTGGTTCCTACGGTTTGCTATATGAGATTTATTTTTAGTATTGCTTTGGGTGTATTTACTAGCTTCTGCATTTCGGCATTCACCTTAGACCATTGTTTTTAATTATACTTTGTCGGGACGACAAAGGTTTGAGTTTGGGGTCTTGATGTCTCCTCTTTTGTTCTAATTATATGCCCTTAGGAAACATCATTTTGGGTGATTATTTGACAAATTTGATAGACTTTTAGTGTTAATTTGTTATATTTCATTTTCCCTCCTTGGATTTTAGTATTTTTCATTTATTAAGTTTTTGCACGTTAAATGGCTTGTTTTAGTGTAAAGTTTGTAGGTTATTAATACTAGCAAGGAGAGGAACCGAGAATTGAAGTCTTAGATCGTGTAAAGAAGTCAAAGGCGAAAAGAAATATCCCGAAGAGTTGACAAGTTGAAGCTGCAAATCTGGAAGGCTGATGGTAATTGCTGATTTTGAGCGACTTAGACAGGGATTCAGCCTCTGAGTTGTAAAGAAGATTCGTTCATTATCGAGTTACAAAGATTTAGCAAGTTGAACGGATCAATTCGGAGTTAAAATGAGAAAGTTACAGCCGCTTTAGTGGAGGGTGTACACCAGTTACGGGATTCAGGTTTGAAGTGTGAACTTGGGTCATTTAATATTTCATTAATTCATTTAAAATAAGCCCAAGTCCGAATTTCTGAGTATAAATAGACCTTCTACTATATTTCTACACACAACTCATTTTTAACAAAGTCAGAAGCACCAGAGAGAAAGTGTGAAGCTAGGAAAAGGAAGAAGCCAAGAGCTTGAGAAATCGTCTTCTCCAAATCACAGCCCAAATCCAATACCTAATTAGGTTTCTTTTATTTATTTTCTTTCTGTAAAACCTGAACACCTTTAATTTTATTTCTTTCGTTTTTATTTCAATTATGAGCTAAACTCACTTGTACTTGAGAATCGCGTAATGGGCAGAACCCAAACTTAATTAATTGATGTTTTTCTTATTTGGGATTTCATAATTTAAATTGAATTATTATTTTATGTTGGATTTAATTTTACGCTTTATTTATTATCCTTAGAGTCATGAACTAAGGGTGAGTTTTAGTATCTAGGTTATTCAATACAGTGGCGTATTGATCACCTTGACGGGGGGTTTAGATACAGAACTAAGTAACTGTCGTTGGTATCCGCCAATGACTTTGACAGGCTTGACTAGCCAATAGCCAATGTGGTAAGTTTTAACCATCAAAAAGTAGTTTTAATCATCCTGACGGAGTTTAGAATACCGTAGGAGAGCTTTTAGGTCCACCCTGACAGGGGCTAAGAGACTTTAGAATCCCGACTAGCATAAATATAATGATTCAGCCCTTAACAGAAGACATTAATTAAGAATGTTTAGGTGAAGCTCTAGCGAGACTCAAGTATTACTTCCTTCCTTGCGTCTACATCTTTCAGTTGCATTATTTTTAGGTCAGCATAATTTATTTAGTCTTTAATTTACTTTTGCATTCTAGTTGTTAAACAAAAACCCAAAACAAACTTTCATAACATTTACTTTTCCGTAATTGCAATTATTCCACTATTTGATCCACACCTGAGTTGGACAACCCTACACTTGCGGTTTGTGAGTCCTAATATTTAGCCTATTCATTTATAACACACAAGGACCCACCAAAGATCTTTTCTTTCCTCTATCTGAACACAACACCCATTGCGTGATCACTTGCATCGCACATAAGTTCAAATGCTACATTCCAATCTAGAGGTATGACAATCGGTGTGGAGATGAGTTTCTCTTTGATCGTCAAGAACACATGGAGACATTTGACATTAAAGTTAAAAGGAGTATCCTTTTCAAGTAAAGAAAAAAGCGGTTTTGTGATCTTGGAGAAATCTTTAATAAATCTTCGATAAAATCCTGCGTGACCCAAGAAACTTCTCACTCCTTTAACAGAAACCGGAGGTGGTGAGGTTTTTATAACTTCAATCTTAGCACGATCAACCTCCATCCCTGTACTCGAAACTTTATGTCCCAACACAATCCCTTCTCGAACCATGAAGTGTCATTTTCCCCAATTAAGCACAAGATTTGTTACTTTACATCGCACAAGTACCTTTTCAAGATTGTTGAGGCACTCATCAAAACTATCTCCAAATACCGAAAAATCATCCATAAAACCTCCAAGTACTTATCAATAATGTCCCAAAATATAGCCATCATACACCTCTGGAACATGGCAGGTGCATTGAATAAACCAAAAGTCATCCTTCTATAGGCAAAGGTGCCAAACGGACAAGTAAAAGTTGTTTTGTGCTGATCAGCAGGACCCACACAAATCTGATTATAGCCTGAATATCTGTTAAGGAAACAATAATACTCTCTTCCTGCGAGTTTGTCTAGCATCTGATCAATGAAAGGTAGAGGTAAGTGATCTTTCTTTATGGCCTTGTTGATCTTTCGGTAATCCATGCATACTCTCCACCACACAACTGTTTTGACGGAATGGATTCATTCTGATCATTAAGGATCGTAGTGATACCTCCTTTCTTTGGAACACATTACAGTGGACTAACCCAATCACTGCTTGAAATCGGAAAGATAATACCCGCGTCTAATAACTTGATTGCCCCATTTCTTACCACCTCTTTCATAATTGGAATAAGCCTTCTTTGTCCCTATATATATCGCCCTCCTTCTTTCTCAAGAATGATCTTATGTTTGAAAATGGAAGGACTAATTCCCTTGATATCGGCAATAATCCACCCAATTGCTTCTTTGTTAGCGCGAAGCACACAGAGTAATTTATCTTCTTGAGGACCTGAAAGGTTAGCAGAAATAATCACATGCAAAGTATTGTTCATACCTAAATATGCATAGCGCAGATGGTCTGGAAGTGGTTTTTCTTCGAGAACCCGTGGACAGATGATAGATGGTTTCTTCATTGGCTCAATATCTCCTGATTCTCGTAGTTGTTCTTGTATGGCTCTAGGCCTACCGTCGACTGAATCTGATGCTGCAACTTTGTCAGCTATATCATCGTATATTTCTAGAGATTCAAGTGCCAAGGCTGCGGTTAGATTGTCATCATAGCTTGATTCATTAAAGACTTCTTGTGTGATTTTTCTTATGACATCAATTTTGAAGCATTCATCCTTCGTATCTGGATATTTCATAGCCTTGAACACATTGAATCATACCTATTAGTCTTGGACCATCATGACCAATTCACCATTGTCAACATCTATTAGTGTATGCCCCGTGGCTAATAATGGTCTACGCAAGATGATGGGGACATTCTTATCTGCGTCGTAGTCAAGAATACTAAAATTACAAGGAAATATAAAACTACCAGCTTTAACTGAAACATCTTCAATTTTACCTACTGGTTGGGAGAGGGAGCGATACGCCATTTGTAATACCACTGAAGTAGGTACTACCTCTCCTATGTTGAGCTTCTCGAACAAGGACTTTGGCATGCGATCGATACTCGCTCTTAAATCACATAATGTTTTCCCGGACCAACTTTCTCCAATAGCTATGGGAATTCTAAAACTTCCGGGATCTTGTAGCTTCGGTGGAAACTTGCTTTGACAAACAGCACTGCACTCCTCTGGTAATCCAATCATCTCCCCAGTTTCAAAACTTTGTTTGTTAGAAAGAATGTCCTTCATGAATTTCACATATTTTGGCATTCTCTTGAAAGCTTCTACAAACGTAATATTAATATCTAGCTTGCTCACCATGTCAAGGAACTTCTTGAATTCTTTCTCATTGTTCTTCTTTTTGACACGTGATGGGTATGGTGGAGGAGGACGTGTATTGTTTACCCCTGAGCTTTTATTCCTTTCTGGTATCTTCTCTGGGACACTCTTTGGTTCAATTACATTTTTGGTCTTGTCTTCAACTATTTCTTCAACCACTTTTTCAGGAATAGAGGTTGGTTTTGTTTCTTCTACTCTAGGCGGAGGTAATTGTTTTCCACTTCTTAATTCAACTACATGACAAACATCGTCTTTAGGAGCAATAGTATCACTTGGGAGTTGCCCTTTTTGCCTATTCTGTAATGTACTCGCCATCTCATAAAGAGTATGCTCGAGATTCTTGATTACCTTCGATTGGGTTTGAAGTCTTCACTGACTTATCTTCATATTTTCTTCTACTAGTCCCAAAAGCTCAGCTCTACTCGGATCTAAACTCGAAGGTTGTTCTTGTGTAGATTTTTGAGTTTGATATTGAGGTGGTTCTTGATAAAGTTCTTCATAATTTGGCGCTTCTTGATAGATAAGTTGTGGTTGATAATATGGTTGAGGTCGAGTTTGATAATAAGTACCTTGGTTTTCGACCCAATTCTGATTCTGTGGGGAATGATAACTAGCTTAATTTTCTTGAGGTTGATAATAACCATTAGAATAATGGTTTCTTTGATGATATGCGAAGGAAATCGAAGCTAGATTATTCATACAATTCTCCCACGAATGATTTATTGCTCCACAACCAGGACATGAAGGTAAAGTGTGTACTAGATATACTTGAGCTATTGATCGCACTTGTTCTTGTAATTCCTTGAGTTGTGGGTTTAATTATTTGATCATTAGAGATTCTAAAGTATCTTCTTGTTTTTCTGATTCAATCGGCCAACTTCTCTCGGTATCCAGAACTCTTTCCAAAATGGTATTAGCTTCTTCAGGATCTAATAACACGAAACTTGCATCTCCTAACAAATCTTCTTTTGCCTTCGACTCGTCAATGAGTCCTCCATAGAACATGGTAAAATTATATTCGGGCGAGGAGACATGGAATGGACACCTCACTTTCTACTCGTTAAAACGTAACCATGCTTCACCAACACTTTCCCCTTATTCTTGCATAAATTGTTCAAACTCCAACATGTCTTTTAAACGTCTACTAACCGGATAGAATCGGTCTAGGAATTTGGTTTGGAGTTTATCCCAATCTACAATTAAATTAGGGAGTTGGGAATCATACCAATCGCTTGCACTTCCGGTCAAGTAGAATTGGAACATAGCGTAGTACATATGTTCCTTTGTAACGCCTTTGATGATATAAGTGTCACATATCTGCATGAATTTCTGAACGTAACAAACTGTATCTTGATGTGTAGCACGCTAAATTCTCCATGACTCGCAAATTAAGCTATCATGCCTCGATCAGGTCGAAATTTAGAGGCTTGGATATCTGGAGTGCGGATTCCTCTGGGTTGCACTCTGAATGAGATGGGAAGATCAAGTTTCCTCGGGCTTGCCATCTGTAAGAACATGAAACGATATAACAAAAAACAAAAGAGTAAAATAGAACTAATTAAAAATAAAAGAACTAAATAAATGCACAAGGACTAACGGTGTAGTCCCTGGCAGGTGCTCCAAAAACTTGGTGTCGGCTAAGGTGTGATAAAATAATAGATAAAATAAGTGAAAATAAACACCTTAGGCTAAACACATTACTCACTACAAGTATCACAGATCGTATGCAAGCTTTAATGATAAATAAAGTCCGTTCCTCAGAGACTGCGAAAGTTAGAAGAACTTATGCAATATGAAGTGCAATTAAAGAAGCTAGAATAATAATACACAAGAAATAAAAGACAAGTAGAATTTTTTGGGTTTTTGTAAATAGAAAATTAACTAATAAAATAAACACTGAAAATTAAATAAGAAGAGACGATAGTATGAGAGTTTAGCTCGAGAAATAAAAAGTAATCCCCACTAGCCTTGTTATTTCTTATCATGTAAGGGAGAATTATGTATAATAGCAATAACCAGGATTCTATATTCCTCCTAACCCCCTTCTAGGTGGACTTAGGTGGCGACCTCACAATCATGAGGGGACTTAACTAAGGTGCTCTTACGCCACTAGATTCTTAGATGAGACTGGCCTTCTAATGATGATCGTGGTTAAATCAAACCCTAATGGTAATCTAGTTAGGCAAGCCCGTCAGGATCACTACCGCACACTAGACGTTTATGTGGTGTTTCAATAATTAGAAACCCCTTCCGGGTGACCATCTAACTACTATTAAGGTAATCCTATACGTTGTACACCACAAGGAAAACAGACAATAAGTCAAAGCACATAAAAAAGAGAATAAAACAGTCATTCATTCATTTAAATAATTAAAATCCCAAATTAAAATATATGTAAAACAAGTCTAGGATTCATACCCATATGCTAAATCTCAAGCTAAATAAATTTAGTTCATACTAGAGAAAGAAAATAAAACAATTACAAATTTGAAGGCTTGGGAAGACATAATCTGATGTTCAGCTCCTTCCAGACTTCTCTTCTCTTGTTGTAGGCTTCTTCTTGGCTTAAGGATTGGCCAATGATGTGTTTCTACTAATCAGAGGGTGTATTTATAGGGTATTCTAAATACTAGGTCGGATTCTTGGAGTAGAGGGCAAGTAATAGGACTCTTTTCCAAATCAAATTCTTAACCCTAAAATATAGAAAAGGTAAGAATCTGTTGTTGTTTTGTTTTGGTTGTAAATCCTTCAACATTGCTCTGATTGATGTGTTCTTTATATCGAAACTGATTGTCTCGGAAAGCTCTACACTTTTGCTTCATACCATTCTTCCAAATTCCCAGCCGTTTTTGAGTTATTATCACTTTTATGGACGTAGCTGCTGAAATTCAGATTTACTCGGCAACTTTATCTTTCCTAATCTATCTTTTACTTCCTTTATCTCCAATTTTCATCATTATCTTCTTTCTCTTATCTCTTAGAATTGATTTGGAATCTAATTAATTACCATATATCTTTAAAGCTTCACAATTAATAAACAATTAAACCAAATATGCTCTAAAAATAATAAATCATCAAATCAAGACAAGAAATAGGAAAATATAAAAATATGAATAAAAATCGATAATTAAATTATTAAATGCACCTAAAATGATGTCTCCATCCTAGATTGATTCATCACAAATAGGGAGACATCAGGACTCTTTGATGAGATACGAAGAAAATCAAAGTTGGATCGGTAATGCAATTCTCCCAATGAATGAGTACTTTTCCAACAACCAGGACATGGAGGTATTGTGTGTATTTGATTTACCTAAGCTACGAAACTGCTCACTAAACGTGATTATTCTTGTAATTCTTTGAGATGTTGGCTTTATTCTTCAATCCATAGAGCTTCTAAGGTATCTTTTCTAATTCTAACAGCCAACTTCTTTCAGTTTCAATAACTCTTTCCATAATGATACGAGCATTCTTTGGATCTAATAACATAAAACTTCCTTCTCCTGAATTATTTACTTTGTCTTGGACTTGCTGTTGAGTCTTCCATAGAACATGGTCAATTAATACTCATGCGAGGAGACATGGAATGGACACCTCGCTTTCTTTTTGTTAAAACGTAACCATGCTTTACCAACATTTTCCCCTTCTTCTTGCATAAACTGTTCTAACTCCAATATATCTTTTAAGCATCTACTAATTGGATAAAATCGATCTAGGAATGTTGCTTGGAGATTATCCCAATCTGGAATTGAATTAGGGTGTTGATAGTCATACCAGTCGCTTGCACTTCCGGTTAAAAAGTACTGGAACATAACGTAGTACATCTGTTCCTATGTAACACCTTTGATGATGTAGGCATCACAGATTTGCATGAATTTCTGAATATATCGAACCGGATACTGATGTGCAGCACCACTAAATCGGCCATAACTTGAGAATTGTTCAATCATACCTAAATCAGGCCTGAATTTAGTGGCTTGTATTTCTGGAGTGCAGATTCCTCTAGGTTGCATTCTAAATGAGATAGGAAGATCTGAATAACCTGAAATAAACAAAACTAAAAACAAAAAGCGTAAAATAGAACTAACTAAAATAAAAGTACTAACTAAATGCACAAGGACTAACGATGTAGTCCCCGGAAGTGGTGTCTCCTGGTGTGTTATAAAATAACACCCCTAAAAAGGAAAGACACGTACCGCAAGTGTACGGGTCGTCCAAGTGAAATCTGGTAACGGGATTTCGATCTCAGGCACGGAATGGATATGACTTAAAATGTTATGCAATAAGTGAGAATGGTTGTTATACGATACGAAAAGTAAATGGATAAATATTTGTTGGGTTTTTTTGTTTAAGGACTCGAGTGCAAATAAAGTAAAGTACTAAATTAACTAATGCAAATAGGTGAGATGCAAGCAATATAAAATGAGTAGACGCAAGAATGAGAAGCAGTACATGAGTCTCGCAAGGGTTTCACCTAATTCTATTTAATCAATGCTTTCATTTAAGGGTTGAATCGGGATTTGGTATTAGTCGGGATTCTAGTTTCTCCTAACCCCCGTCAGGGTGGATTTAGGAGCTATACTAGGGTATTACAAACCCCTTCAGGGTGATTATAAGCTACCTTTGAATGATAAAGTGTTCTACCTAATTGGCTATAAGGTTAATCAAGCATGTCAGGTTCAATGACTTATAACTTACTTTTATTACCTAGTTTTGTAATTAAACCCCCCGTCAAGGTGATCATTACGCCACTATAATGAATAGCTTAATTACTAATTCCAACTTTTGATTCATGACTTCAAAGACAGTAAATAATTGCAAGATAATAGCCAATACAAAATCACCTAATTCAAATTAAATCTTTCAATCCCAATTCAAAAACATTAATCAAATAAATTGGGGATCAACTTATTAAAGCGATTTTTCAAGTACTTAGAATATTTAGCTCATAATAGAAATTAAAACTAAAGAAATAAAATTAATGAACTCATAGTCAATTACAGAATATAAATTAAAAAAACCTAATTAAAGGGTTGAATTGACTAATGTTGGAACAGTTGAATTTCCAACTTCAGTTTCTTCTTTTCTCTTGCTTCTGATTTTCTCTCTGGCGTTCCTAACTTGTGTAAATTGAGTTGTATGTGAAATAGAAGTCCAAAGGTCTATTTATAAGGTGAAAATCGGAATTGGGCTATAACTTAAGTAAATTAGTGAAATATTAAAAAGCCCAAGTCCCATCTTTTATTTCAAAACCCGTAACTGGCGTACAGTCCGTAGTAAAACGGATGTAACTTCCTCAAATTAACACCAAATTGACCCATTCTATTTTCTAAATATTCCTAACTCAATAAGGAATGAAACCTATTTCACGACCCAAAGACTAAAGCCATGTCTAAGTAGCTCAACATCATAAATTAACATCAGCCTTCCAGATTTGCAACTTTCCTAGTCAACTCTTTGGGATATCTTTTATCGCCTTTGACTTCTTCACTCGATCTAAGACTTTAATTCTTGATTATTCTCCTTGTATTGGTGCTCCCTAGCATCCATGAACCTACAAACTTTGTACTTAAAACAAACCATTTCACGTGCAAAAGCTTTAAAAATGAAATATAACAAATTCCAAGGAGAGAAATTAAAATATACCGAATTAATCCTATAAGTATATCATATTAGTCAATTATTTTATCTAAAAATATGTCTCCTACAGGTATAAAATTAGAACAAAAAGGGAGACATCAAGACCCCAAACTCAAAAATTTGTCGTCCTAACAAAGTAAAACTAAAACCAATGGTTTATGGTGAATGCATAAATGCAGAATCTAGTAAATCCACCCAAAGCAAAACTTAAAACAAATATCATATAGCAAAAATTAGGAATTAATATACACATATACTTATCATGCAAAAATCAAACACAAATAATATCAATCTTAAAATTAACTTCACAATGCTAGAAGGTCACACTTGTACTTATCTCAGTATGATGGCTATAGGGTGTTCATTGATCCTCACTCGCTTTGAACGCTCCACTTAGTATACTCCCTATTAGCTGAATTATAAACTCAATATGCACCTAGGAATCACGAGGACTTTATGGTTTTAGCATAGGCTTAGGGGCGGTGTGGTATGTATATTTTGTAAATTTAAAGTGAGCTTTTGGCTCTCTCCTCACTTACCATCAAAAACTGTCCAACAGCTTGAGTTTGCACTTGAATAATGTTCTCACTCAATCCTTTTTGATGCACTAATTTAGCGTCCCCAGATCAACCCAATAAGCACGATGATTTCAAGAAATTTCCACTTTGCCGGTTACTTTATTCTTTCTTTATTTTTATTTTTCATTCTTTTATTTTCTTTTTTTTGTATAGGTGATAACTGGGATCCCAGTTAGTGATGGTCTGGTTCCCAGTTGTCTACTGTTTTTGTCAAAAAAAAATCGTTTTTTTTTTTCTTTTTTCATTCTCGGAAAAGGGTTACAAATTATATATCATCAAAAATTGTGCCTCAATACAAACACATATAATTCTCCTCCCAATGTAATTTCCCATAGATGAACCCACCACCCCAAACTCAAGCTCAAGATAGGTCTTAGGATCGTGATTCAAGTGCGGGTCATATGGAAATGCCTAATAAACTAAGGGGATATGGGCATATATCGTGGCAACAAAATAAAGGCTTAAGGCTCAAAATTGGGCTAAGAAGGATATAATTAATTTATGGGATAGAAGGCTAAAAAGTCTGAAATGGCTAACAAAGAACTGTCCCTATCATTTTCCTAGTTACATAGCTTGCCTCTAGTTCATATCTAAGTGGGTTATCTACTAATTTGGATCTCACGTTCTACAAACCAAACATTTTTCTGAAGTACAAGTTTACTTCTTTTGCATTGTTCATTAATTCTTCCTATCAATTACCTATGTTTGCATGCAATTAAAGTGCGTTTTTATACTAACCCTTAAAGTCTACTATTTACTATCATAGATTTATTAAAATAATGCTTAATGGGGAAATTTAAAATCTTACAGTCAAACGTAACCCCTAATTAATTTTATTAAAAGCGAATAAAACAAATAGCACATAAAATTGGGATGAGGCAACGAAACCCCCCCCCCCCCTCCAAAATAAAAAATGAGTCGTGTCCCCACGACTCGAAAAGACTCGATAAAGAAAGTAAACTAATATACACTAAATGAGAAAGGGATAGAAAAACGTATCTTAACCAACACGAGGCTAGTTTTCAGTGTTGCGTCCAATTGGATATTCTTTCGTAAGTAATGAATAGGTGGCGTGTTGGATGTTGCTCACCCCAAGTAGCATGTTCCGCAGAAGTTCCAACTCTTTTGTTATGTTTCTCAAAGACGCAATCATCACATCTTGTTTCTCTTCTAACACTTGGAGTTTGTTCTCAAACTCATTTCCGGTAACTACCTTCTTCTTATTTGGAGGAACTCTAGTACCCCTCGGTTCTTGTGTTGCTTCATCATGGGCATTCTCAATTGATTTTAAAGTCATTTCATCCCCTTTAGCTGTAGGCTCAACCTTTTCGCTCTTGCGTGAAATGTTTGCGTCTAAACACAATGTAGTTATGGTACACGGAAACTTGAGGTTTTTCTGAACAATCGGGAATTTCTCGAATTCCATAATGGTGTCATAAATCACACGAGCAACATCAGTTTCTTGCTTATCGATAACACACTTTATAAAGATATGTTCCTTTTCCAATTCAGAAGTGTGACGAATGCCAAGGAAGGTAGGGACTATGAAACGGGACCATACCTTAGCGCAAGGTAATAAACTACTAATATATACTTGTCCAGCGTATCTTTCTCCGTTGGGTATAGGGTGTGTCACATGAATTACGACTTTATTCCAAAGAGAATTCCGATCGAAAGATATCTCATTAAGTATTTCTTGATACGCACATGGACCAACGAAGTTTGGCAATTTCAAAATTTTTCGAATAAGTTCAATTGGGAAAGGTAATACCTTTTTGCGTATGATAATTGTCTGTTTATTTGCAACAGAAAATCCTTCATAAAATTCACGAACCAAAGTAGAGATATATGTGAGGTGCCTCTGTCTCAATTCTTTCCACCCAAACGTATCACAAGTAATAGCATAACTTTTGAATTCACTGTTCATAATACCTGGAGGAAATCCTTTCTCATCACCAAACTGTAAATAAGCAATTCTTTCACGAACTTTTGAATTCACCCAAATGTATCACAACTCTCTTAAGCTTGTGAGCCATCATCTTTCTTCGTGTATATCTATGTTCTTTAGTGGGTTCATTGGGAGCTTCTTCTTCAACCTCTTCTTCTTCTTCATCTACCAAGGTAGGCTTTTTATGATTAGCCTCACTTGGGTTCTCTTTCCTCTTCATATAGGTTTTAACTTCTCCAACCTTGCGTTTAGGACCCGAATCCGGAATCTCAATAGCTCTCTCTTGTGTAGCACCAGGATTGTTTCTTGTTATTGGAGTGTTCCTCCGACTATAACTGAATGAATCTGTTCTATTTGTCATCTCAACTCACCCCAAACTCAAAACTTAAAACATTCAAAAACTAGAGAAAAGTTTTGAAATTTGATGTTTTGAGGATAGAGAAAAGAAGATTAAGGTAGGATATGAGATGGTAAGGGCTAATTGATGTGTTCGGAGAGGTTTCTGGCTCAAGTTATGGTTGGGATGAAGAAGGACTCTTGAAGAAAAGTTGAATTTTGATGGTGTTTTGGAAGGATTATGAGTTGATTGTGTGTTTATGTGGTGTTTAGGGAGAGTATTAGATGATTTTGTGGTGTTTTGATGATGATTTTCTTAGTTATATGGAGCTAGGAGACGGAATAATGGCTGTCTTGTGAAGGAAGGTAAAGATTTTAGGTTTAAACCTCCTAAAAACCGCCTCTCTGTTGCTCAACCGGGTTCCCGTTTTGCGTCGCTGTGTCGGCACAAATTTGCAGATTTTGTTTATTTACCTGGATGCAATTTTCAAGACGTAGCGTGTTGCGTCTCTACCGCACAGGTCAGAGAACTGCCTTCAGAGACCGGGTTCCCGGTTAGCTCGCAACCGGGTTCCCAATTGTCGTCGACGAGCGCAAATCCAAACGTACCCCAGACACAATCTTCAGACGCAATGGGTTGCGTCTCCACCGCACAAGTCAGAGAGTTGAGGAAGTTACAGTGTTCGAAACCGAGTTCTCGGTCAGCTAACAACCGGTTTCCCGGTTGTTGTCGATAGGCGCGGTTCCAAATGAAACTTCTTGTGTGTGATGGGTTGGTCAACAGCTGCTCACCGGGTTCCCGGTTAGCAAAAACCGGGTTCCCGGTTTGCTCCTGTTTTGAAACCCATTTTTCTTTGTTTTTCAATTTATGAACCCCAAACTCATGACCTTTTTACTCATGAAATCATCAAAACACCAAACCTTTCTCATTTCTTAAAAATAAACACTAATAAACAACAATTACTCTAATTTACACTACGAAATCAAAAGAAAAGAAACTAATATACAAGTGAAATGGATTTTGTTTAACGTCGTTAAGCTCAACAGGTTACGTCTCGCTTCTAAGGAGCTTCGACGTGGTACATGACCTATCCAGGATGTGGATCTTCCGAGCGATTGGTATTCTCGCCTACATGATAAATTTTCAATCGGTGACCATTTACCATAAAGATGCGGTGCTCGATTGTATGTTCAATTTCAATTTCTTCATAAGGCGTAACTTTGGTCACAATATAAGGACCGGACAATTTTGATCTCAACTTACCCAGAAAATTACTGAACTTGGAGTTGTATTTCAGGACCCTTTGTCCAACTTCAAACCTCTACTCACGAATACGATTATCATGCCATCTCTTAGTATTCTCCTCATAAAGTTAAGCATTCTCATTAGCATGTAATCGAAACTCATCAAGATCATTAACTTCATCATACAATTCTCACCGGCTAAAGTAGGATCTAAATTCAACTACGCTATAGCGCAATATGCACCTAATTCAAGTTCAAGGGGTAAGTGACAAGCCTTACCATAAACCATACGATACGGAGATGCACCAACGGGTGTTTTAAACGCGGTATGATACACCCACAATGCATCATCTGACTTCATTGACCAATCCTTTCTTGTAGGACCAACAGTCTTCTCTAGGATGGACTTGACCTCTCGATTAGAGACCTTAGCTTGACCATTGGCGTGTGGATGATAAGCAGTAGATATTTGATGTCTCACCCTATACTTCTCTAGAATTGTCTTCAAATATTTGTTCACAAAGTGTGAACCTCCGTCACTGATAATAACTCTAGGTGTACCATGTCTAGTGAAGATGTATGACTTTAAGAATTTGATCACTACTCGCGAATCATTAGTTGGTAGAGCTACAGCCTCTACCCATTTGGACACGTAATCAACATCTAATAGAATGTACTGATTTCCATTGGATAGTACGAAGGGACCCATGAAATCAATACCGCATACACCAAATATCTCAACTTCAAGAACATTATTACGTGTCATCTCATCCCCCTTGGATATGTTACCAGTAAACTGGCATCTATGACATTTCTTAACATACTCATGACAATCCTTATGTAAAGTAGGTGATGTTTCCCTATTTGTTCTAATTATTAGCCCTTTGGAGACATCCTTTTAGGTGAATAAATGACTTATTTGATAGACTTTTATGCGTATTTGATCATATTACACTTTCTCCCCTTGGAAATTGACTATTTGCATTTTATGAGATTTTGTGCGTTAATTTGACTATTTTTAGTGCAAAGTTAGTAGGTTCTTGAATTTCATGAAAGACCAATCCAAGGAGCAGAAGTGAGAATTAAAGTATTAGTGTATTTTAGTGTGTTAGGAAATGTTTTGACTCGAGATTCTATTTTTAGAGTGAACTTTCCTATTTCTGTTTCTTGAATTATTGATTTAATCTTTTTAAAGCATATGCGGTTTAATTATTTATTTATTGTGAAGCTTTAAAAGATATATGGTAATTACTAAGAGACCAAGCCGAGATAAAGAAGTAAAGGAAAGAGATTTACATGGAAATAAGAAGATTTAGGAAAGATATTTGCAAAGAAGGAAATGATAAAGTTGTCTTATGAATCTGAAATTCCAGCCACGTTTCAAAGATATGTCCATAACTTAAGATTGGCTAGGAATCTCGACGAGTGGTTTGCACCAATAGAAAACTCTTTTTTTTAGATGTATGGGTGTCCGGGCCAGCTTACGCGCACCACGACTATTCCCATAGGAAATATACACGCCTCCAATAGAAAACTCTTTCTGATACAAGCGGTTTCATATATTTGAACACCTCAAACGGATAAGTATTGAATGAGATATGACCAAAACAAATCAGCAGCAGAATCTTACCTTTCCAAGATTTTAGGACTACGAATTTAAGAGTTCTTGACTTGTCTTCCACTCCAAGTAAATTCGACCTAGGGTTCCCTAACACCTATAAATACACCCCTTAGCCTCCTCTTTTCACACTTCAAAGAATTACACAAGAGGCTTAAGGTTTTCAAGTCAGAGCAAGAAGGCAAGGAGAAGCTAGTGCTGGAGGAATTTTGTTCTTCCATCAACAGTCATCCTATCCTTTAGGTTATTAATTTATATTTTGTATTTGAACATGAATTCCTTTTATTTAATGTTAGTCTTTATTTTTCTTATGAGCTAAATTTCTTTATACTTGAGAATCGCATTAAAGGGATGAGCCTTAATTAATGAATCTATGTTTTGAATTTGGGATTGTTTAGATTTAAATAGGATTGAGTTTTATATATTGGATATTACTTTGTTTTCATTACTAATTCTTTTAGGAACAACTAGAATTATATTTTAGTATTTGGGCTATTCACTTTAGTGGCGAAGTGATCATCCGATAGGGGGGTTTGAATACTGATCTAGGTAATACCCGTGTAATGTCCGTTATTGACCGACAGGCTTAACTAGTTTTTTTTTTTGAACAGTTAAGTAAATTTTATTGCTCAAATATTACCTCGTTACAATGTTAAAGAAATGACAAAGTCATCTTCAAGTTTTTCCAAACTATCTAGAAAGAAATTTAAAAAAAAAACTAGAAAGTAAGGTGTAAAAAAACTATTACATTAGAATTTCTAGGGACTAATGTGCAAATTTTTATAACTTCGGCAAGTGATACATCAGATTCTTCTTCCAGCCTGTTAAACTTCAAAAACATTAATTTCGTTGGTGTTGTTGTGTTACTCCTTGGAGTCCCCATTTTCGAGCGATGATTTGGTAGGGGATTGACGGTTTAAAAGAGCAATTGAACCATAGCTTGGCCTGGACATCCCTTCGAATTTGATGAAGTACAACATCAAACTTCTCAAGTTGATTTCGGTGAAGTTTTTTGTTTCTAGTATACTAGATGTTGTAGAGAAAACTTTGGAAGCTTATGATAAAGACCAAGTCTTTGAGGTTATTTCTTTTACTTCTCAATGTAATCCACTTGACTTTGTCAATCCAATTGGAGGTATTGTCTGGACAGCCACGATACTTGCAGCACTCCTTCCATATTTTCTTTGAGTAAAGGCAATCCATGAAAAGATGATCACGCGTTTCATTATCAGAGTTGCAAAGAACACATACCTTATCAGTGTTGATTCCCCATTGTTCAATTCGATCTCGAGTAGGTAGTCTATTTAGAAATGCCAACCAAGTAAGAAATGAATGTTTAGGTATAGTTTGTTTATGCCAAACTGCAGAGGTCCATTGTAATATTTCTGCAGGAGTATGAAGATCGTTGAGGAGTAGTTTCGATGAGAAATTTGATGAACCACCACATTTCCAAATAAATTGATCATTTACCTCACTAAGTACAATTTGTTCAAGGTGAGGTTTGAGCCCAATCAAGTCTGTGGGAAGTCTCCACCTCTGATTTCCAAAATACTGAGCAATATTTTTGTGTTTGTATTTATTTAAAGTATGAGTTTCAAATTGATAGAGATCTCGAGTGTGTGAGCCTTGTATCCATCTGTCTTCTGTGATGAAAGTGTTTTTACCATTACCAACAATATGGTGTATATATTTTTGTGCCAACTCTCTGATCTGCAGCATTTTTTCTCCATGTCCATGGTATGACTTGAGTTGATTCAATACTCCAAACACATTTTCCACCCAGCCAATTCTTTTTTACCCATTGAGCCCATATATTTTCCTCTGTCTCATAAAATCTCCAAAAAGCTTTTAAAGTTGCTATCTCATTAAGATGTTTGAGGCTAGCCACTCCTAGTCCTCCTTCTTTTTGAGTTTTACAAAGCAGCTTCCATGAAACCTTAGTACCTATGTAGTCTGTTGTGTTACCTTTCCATAAGAATCTTGAGAAGATACTTTCAAGGTTCTTTATTACTTTTTTTGGCAGGATCATAACTGAGCACCAAAATCTCACTTTGCTTTGTAACACAGTTTTAATTAGATGAAGTCTTCCTGCAAATGTGAGGAATTTATGCATTCAATTGTCAATACTTGAGCAAATATTCTTAACAAGATTGTGACAAGCTGTAGCATTAGGAGCTTTTGTTGTTAGCGGAGTACCAAGATATCTGACTGGTAGTTGGCCTTGCTTCACTTGAAGTATATTGCAGATCGTTGAGCAAAGCTGTTGTTCATTTCCACTAAAGTATAGTTCACTCTTGTCTGCACTTATCTTATCTTTAGTCCTGATAGTCTTGAGAAGAGGTTGAGTTCTTCTTTAAGTTTAATAGCTGAGTTAATATCCCCATTTAAGAAGAGAAGACAATCATCAGCAAAGATGAGATGATTGAGCTTAATTTTATAACATCTTGGATGATAAGTGAAGTTTTCTGAATTGCCTACTCTGTTGAGGATTGCACTTAGAGCTTGCATACAGATGACAAAAAGGTAGGGTGATAGAGGATCATCCTGCCTCAGTCCTCTTTTTCCTTTAAAGAAACCAGTTAATTCTCCATTGATAAGAAGTGAATAAGAAGTAGAATTGAAGAACATCTCTATCCATCTTATAAAGTGATTGTGAATTCCCACGGCCTTGAGCATATTGATGATGAATTTATGGTTAATAGAGTCAAAAGCCTTGTGGATGTCCAGATTAAGGGTACATCTTGGAGAGTTATTTTTCCTGTCATAACCTTGAACTATACTTTGAGCTACCAATACATTATCTGCTATATTTCTGCCTTGTACAAATGCAGCTTAATTTTGTGAAATAAGTCCTCGCAAAAGTAACTTTAATCTGTTAGATATCATGATAGGCATACCTTTGTATAAGATGTTACAACAGGCAATTGGTTTAGTTTACTTGGATTGTCCACTTTAGGAATCAAGACAAGTGTGGTGGTATTGACTTGCTTCAGAAGTTGAGAGTTATTGAAAGAGTCCTTTATGGTATTACACACATCATGTTCAATTATGTTCCAAGTTTTTTTTTAAAAAGTACTTGTGAATCCATCTGGTCCAGGTGACTTGTTTTCATTGATTAAGAAAATCGCCTCTTTAATTTCTTTATTTGTGAATTCTCTGATCATGAGGTTTGCCTCCTCTTCCTTGATCTTTTTCTGTATAAGGCTATAAAGAAGATGAGTTGGTATAGATTCTTCTTGAGGATCCACTCTTCCAAGCAAGTTCTCATAGAATTCAACAAATGCAGTCTGAATGTCTTCCCTTTTTGTAATTTGGTTTCCATTTTATAATGTTAAGGTTGTGACTGTGTTTAGAATCTTCCTGGCCTTGATATATTTGTGATAGAAGTTTGTGCCCAAATCAAATTCCTGAGCCCAAATGACTCTTGATTGTTGTTTAGTATAAGCATTTTGAATGATCTTGAGTTCTTCCAACTTCATTCTATTTTCTTTCTCTTCTGTGAGTAAGGTAGCATCACCATTTAGTATATTTTGCTGAAGATAGTTGACTTTGTGTTGAAGATTCTGTATTTCTTCTGTGTTGAAGGAGAAGTATTATTTTCTTAAAAAATTTGAGTCTTTTTTTAACTTCCTTGAGTTTTCACATGAGTTTGTACATAGGAGTTCCATCTACTTCAATTATCCAAGCTTCTGAGACTAATGGGAGGAATTCCTTATGTGTTGCCCATATTTTATAGAACTTAAAAGTTGTTTTCTTTATAGGTTTCCCTACCTGAATAGTGATCATTATGGGGGAGTGATCAGAAATACCAGGAGCTTGAGTGATGACCGAAGAGTTAAAAGTGTTGAACCATTCATCATTAGCTAAAACTCTGTCTATTTTACTTGATATGAATCCATCAATTCTTTTATTAGTCCAAGTGTGGAAACAGCTTGTGCTTTGGTGTTCATATACTTCATTTTGTCCAATACATTCTTCAAAGTCATTAGAACTTGCAGGGAGAATAGAGCAGTTTCTTCTTTCATTACAATGTAATATCTCATTGAAATCACCACTCCATATCCATGATTGTTTATTAATTTGACTACCCCATTTGATGAGATCATTCCAAAGTAATTTTCTTGTATCTTTGTCATTATCTGCATATATAATTGACATAAAAGTATGAGTATTAGTAGCAAGTATAGTACTCTTACAAAATATATCCTGTTCAGTAATTTCTTTTACGACAACAGAAATACTGAGAGGGTTCCATAAGATACAAATGCTTGCTCTTGAATCTTTGTCCATTTGAATATTTGAGATAGAGTTCCAGTCTGCGAAGTTGTCAGTCTTAAATTTATTGAGTTTGTCTTCATGAAGTTTTGTATCAATTAAGCCAATGAAATTAATTCTATGTACCCTTATGAAACTAACCACTTCCATTTGTTTTTTAGGCTGGTTAATACCTCTAACATTCCAAGTTGTGATTAACATAAGTCAGGAGGGATATTCAAATGTAACCCTTCTTTTCTTCCCAGAAATTGTGACATATTTTCTTCTAGGCTATCCTCTATGTTGGTTAATGCAATGAATCCATTTGAGTGTCTATCAATTTGATGAGAGCTATTCCCATTCTCTTTTGGTGTTGGGCTAAGATCTCTTATGGGTTTTTTTTGTTTTGACCACGGTCCAATCATCTTTTTCACCCTGACTTTGAGTTTGAATTTGAATATTTTTTCCTTTATCTGTTACTTTTGGCCTCCATACTTGTGTCTGCAGTTGTTTTTGAGGTTTATTCTTTGGGCATTGTATTCTTGAATGATTGAATGCCTTACATAGGTCACATTTGGGAGGATACCATTCATATGACACTTCAATTGTGTGAACTCCATCTTCCTCAAGCTCCACTTGAACTTCTAATTTACATAGCCAAATAGGTAAAATCATATCATCCGAAGAGGCATATTCGACCATACAGGTGTTTATAGTACTTTAGGATAGCTCCTAGGTCCACCTGACAGGGGGCTAGGAGATATTAGAGTCCCGACTAATATTATAATTCCAATTCTACCCTTAAATATAGCATAGATTATACTGATTAAGTGGATTCCTTGCGAGACTCAAGTATCTCTCTCATCTGAAGTTAGTCGTTTAGTTGCTTTATTTCCTTTCTGTTTATTTAATTTTAGTCTTTATTTTATTTGCATCTTCTAATTTACAAAAACCAAACAAAAATTCTTATCTTTTTTTTTGTTTAGCAATTATTCTTACTACTTGATTAATTGGGTTGAACCTAATCCATCCCTGAGAACGAACTTGATTATCATATATTACTTGGGACAACTGTACACTTGCAGTTTGTGGTTCCTCTTTATTTATCGCTTTATTTTATAACACCCTAAGACCCACCAGTAGGCCAATAAAAACCATATTGTAGTACCTTAGCAGCTGTGCGGTCACCTCTGAAATGTCCTCCATGGGGTGAATCGTGAAACCCCGTGATCACTGACAACACATCTTTCTCAGGTATGCACCTTCTCACCATATGGTCACCACATGTTTTGTAGAGGAAAGGATCCTCCCAAAAGAACTGTAAGCACGGTGACTTAATCTATTTCTTTCTTGAGAAGTGGCCCCTTGAGGAAAATTGTCACTCACAATAAGATTTGAAAATTGTCACTCACAATAAGATTTGGGATGTCTGTATACCACGGAGTACCATAATAGATGGCAAATAAACTTTCATCAAGAAACTCCTCTCTAACCAATTCAGGCCCACTATTTGACTCAGACCCTTCAAGACGAGACAAATGATCTGCAACTTGATTACCAGAACCTTTTCGATCTCGAATCTCTAATTCGAACTCTTGTAGCAATAACACCATCTGCTTAATCGTGACTTAGCATCTTTCTTCTCCATGAAGTATAGAGATGGTCCATGACATAACTCAATCGGCAAACACCAAAAATGTTGTAGCGATCTTGAAACCTGTCGAATTGAGAAACATCCTACGATTTATCACTCCAACATTTTCAAAGGTATAGGCATAAGGGACCCTCAAAGCGGGATTCTAATCTTTTAGATTATGTAGACTTAATGTATAATAAGAAAACACAAATACACTTTATAAAATTCATTGAAAAACTCCCCATGAAAACTATAAAATTGCCTATAAATGATCAATTATAAAAATTCTAAGTGCGATTCTTTACTTCATTAATCTACGATAATAAACTCAATTAATTAAAACTAATAAATTAGAATTGAAATAAGTAATGATATATACCACACATCATACCATAACAACACCATCTACGTGTTATAATCTGATTTTCTTAATCCAACTCTAATTTACTTTCAATTAAATCATGCCATCGTTGATAATAACCCAATTAAAATTAACTATAAAAACTACACATAATAAAACTAATTGAAACTGACTTAATTTCAAAAACGCACCCAGTTTAGTTCGCGAAAATATTTTCTATTTTCATTTTTAGAGCATATTTTCAGAAAATCGTTGTCATTTTCCTTTTCAATATTTTCAGAAAACGTATTGAAGTGAGGAAATATTTGTTTTTACTGAAAAAAAATAGAAAATATATTTGGTTTATCCTATATTTAAAAATATTTTCTTGAAAATATGTTTGGCAAATTGTTTTTTTCATGCATTTTCCTTCTCATATGGTACAATTATGGGCGCACGAGATCAAAAAGCTTGCTAATATTTCTCTGACAACCCAATTAAATTTTGCATTCCATAACAGTAAGAAATGATACATTACTTTTAAAAGAGGATATTGTCGAGGATACTAGCATGCTTGTGCTATAGCTAGCTTGCCCACAATTATCAAGCCATATGTAAGCCTAAAACAATGGCTTATAACATTATAACAATATTATGCTTTTATTCATACGAGATTTACAAGACCTCAATAATTTCATGTGTCTGTCACTATAGTAATGTATTTCAGACAAAATCCCCTGCAAAAAAATAATCTTTAGTAATCTATGAGTTTATACATTTAATGACTAATAACATTCACTTGTTTAATACAAACCTTTTAAATAAAGGTTTGTGCCCCTGCTATGATGTTCCTTGAGGGTTTTGTACGTTCAATGAATATACAAACATATAAAGAACACATGACATGGCTCAGTTTTTCTCGAAAATTCTTTTCATATGTCTTTTAGAAAACATAGAAAATAAAAACAAAAAACGCTCTGTATTTTCACAAACCAGAAATGTAGTTTTTTCAATTTCCAAGGGACTTTTAGGTCCAATCCACCCAACATCACTATGTCATTTTTTGTAACATGCAATACATACATACATGCAGAGTTTTAGATTTAGTGAATGAAAATAAATGTACTTTTTCTACTACTTGTATATTATATATGTTCATTCTTTTGTCCTGAAATCAAAATCTAAGAACATAATAGTTGTATTATCCTTAGTCCTTTGTGTCCTCGCCTCACTTAATAAAAAATTTGCTATCTTCTCTTCAGAATCATCATCACAATCCTTCATCTGCTACATAATTTATCATTAATATACAAACAAAAATAACAAAAATTAAAAAAAAAAATCAATCCAACACCTAAATAAATCATACCTGTTTAACAAGCTGAGCTGCCTTCTTAACATTAATAACATCCCACAACCCATCACTACATATAATAATAATAAAAATAAAATCAACCTTATTAACTAAAATCTCAATAAATAAAATCTTTAATTTATTATTTATTACCTAGCTAACAATGCAAAGGCTTTGCTTGTTTGACCAATACAAACAACTTCACTTATATACGGCTCAGAACTAAACCGAGTATCTTGTTCCTTAAGAAATTTATCACCAAGTACTCGAGCAAGGTTTAAACCTGGAATCAATTAATAAAAATTTAACTATAGTAAAACAAAAATAAATGTTATAAAAAAAAAAAAATTTAATTACCATATAAACGTTTTTCTCCATCTCTTAATGGTTTTCCTGTAGCTTGAATTCGAACCCTTTCGGAGTAACTAGTAACTCTATGATCTTCTGTCATATTTATCTCCTTTCCATCGATACTAATCATATAATTATTTTTACATAAAACACGTCATTAAAAAAAAAAAAAAAAAAAAAAAAAATAACATACTCAATGAAACAAGCTGAATCTCCAACATTTGCACATTGCGCATAGATATTTTTGTGGCTACTATCAAGCCAAATTAGAAGCACAGTGGCAGTACAACCCTGTAACATATTTTAATATTTTTTTTTAAACTTTGATAAAATATAAAATTTGTGCTACAAATTTTAGTAACAATTTAGAGGTAAAGAGACACCTCATATTCATGATCGATTAATGCTTCTGTTTTGAAAAATGCTTCTCCAAGTACATCAGAAGCATTACATCTTATCAAAACTTCTTCTCTTTTGTATGAATCAGACAAAAGCTTAGTTATCATTTCAGGCATTATTCTGTATACACAAATAATTAAAAGTTAATGCATAAATATAGTAAAAAAAAAATGCTTAAAATTATGAATTTTCGGTTAGTGAATTGCAAAAAGAAAAAAAGAATCAAAACATTAGAGAACTAATATTACAAGGGCATAAAGGTAAAATAAAAAAAGTAAGAAAAAACTAACTTGCTGACAGATATGGCAGCATTAGCTCCACCGTGTCCATCGCAAATACCAAATACTCCAAACTGCAATTTCAGTAAATTTAAATTATATTATAATCCCTTTTAGATAATAAATTTAAACTAATTTACCTGATTAGTCCCTGGAAGAGGCCACTTGTAATAATATACATCCTCCATAGGTAATTTTCTTCCTCCTCTACGTAAAGCCATTGGATCAGATGCTACACCAACTCTACATGGTAACTCTGTATCAACAGTAGATACTATCTGAACCTGCAAAAATAAAGGGTATTTTAGTAAAAAAAAAAAGTTTAATTACTGTTAAATTAACTTACAGAAATTTTTGAGGTGGAGCCAAGAGTAATTATATCTCCATTTGAGAGCTCAAATGAATCTCCAAAGCATCTTTTTCCAGGATAATTTATTGCTTTTTGATTTAAATATGTACCATTTAAACTTCCCACATCAATTAACTCCCATTTTAATTTCTGGAAAACAAAAAAAAATTGTGAGAAAATTTACACAATTTAGTAAAAGTTTGTAAGTAACTTACATCTTTATTCCAATTTATAAGTGCATGTTTAGCTGAAACCTCTAAATCCCCAATTACTATATCATTAGGTGCAAGTCTTCCTAAAGTCAATGGAAGTAAAGATGTATTTGTTGACTTTATAGAATAGCTATTTCCATTACAAGGTCCTGAGATAATCTCTAGCTTAAGAATACTTCCTCCTGTACTTTTAACAAAAAAATGTAAGTAAATATATTTTTGTAAATTTAAAATAGCGTGAAAAGAAATGAAAATTACTTTGTAAATTAATATCAGTGTTTAAGGTGAAAATTGTCTCTTCTTTCTCCTCTTCAGTAGATTGTACAGTGGGTACATGAATACGCTTCAGTGTTTGATTAATTGAAGTTTCTTCTGAATTATCGGGAATTTCAACAACATAATTATCATCTGAAGTAAAAAATTAAAGTATATAAATAAAAAAACATTCTAGATCTAAGCAAAAGAAGAAATAGTTGTATACTTTGTTTAGAGACATTCTCTGAAACTCGACAAAATCTGGTAAAATCATTGCACGGATCTTCCGAAACAAGAGGTCTCTTTAATTCATCAGCCTATTAAGAGAATTAATATCGATATTTTAAGTTAAATACATTAAAAAAAGTACAAGATCTCAGAGAGGGTTAGTAAAATCATTAAACGAAAATTATCGCAAAAGAAAAACACAATGTAGATCCATTATTGTTAATAAAGTAATGTTTAATGCTAAAATTAAGAGAGAATCACAAACCATAGCTAAATCTCAGCTGCTAAGTATTGAAGAAGATGTACTATTTATACTGTAGCAGAAAATGAGGTTACGAAAAATCAATTTCGGAAATGAGATAATTTTCAGATATTCTTCGTAATATCTATTTATATATAGAAATTTTAATGGTTAATGGCGTTACTATATTGGAAATTCTAATTTTATTTAAAAACTATTGGGTAATTATTTCGTCATTAAACTATTCGAGTAATCCTATTTTGGTCATTTAGCTATAAACACTTCCAAAAGAACCACTGTTTTTGTAAATAGTTTCGAAAATACGTGTAGTTTTAACAACTATATGGTTTTTTAGGGGTATAATAGTCTTTACCTTGATGTTATTAGTGTGAGTTGTTTAGAGTTTATCAATATCTATGACAAATCTTAGTGCCCTTGCAAAAACCTTAAGCATTAGCACATAATGAACCAAACTTTTCACAAGTTTTTTCAGGTTATACTTGAGAATTTCAAAGTAAAGTTCACAAATGTACAGACCATCACAAACAATTATACCTCGTATATCTTCATTTCCTAATTTTATGCTTTTTGATATTGCCCTAAATTCATCTCATACTCTATCATATCTTCATATATCCTCTTTTTGATCTAGCAATGGTAGAGTTAATTATTGTTTAAGCACTAAGCTGAAGGGTAATAAAGGCATTTGCAATTAAACCCAGTTAAACCTTTTAGTAAAAGAGCTTCACCACAAACAGACTAAATGATGCTTATATAGTTATATTCTTATCCTAAATTAGTCAAAATAATTACATTTCCAGAATTCTCAGAAATATAAAGCCCTAATTTTACCAAATTAAACCCAAACAAAAGTATAGATTCGCGTTATATAAATAACAATGAAATTAATACAAAAGGATGAAATGTTAAAACCTTGAATATACGAGAGACAGAGAAGTAACGCCATGGCTTCCACTTGTAGAGGATGAACATAAGAATGATCAACAATAAAAGCATACCGATAATTACAATAACACCCTCTCCAATGCTATAATTATCATTGATACTAGTATAATTGTTACTGCTAAAAACGCTATTATTAGTTGTAATAGTAGTATTATGATTATTAATAGTTTTAATATAAATGCTTGTATTACTAAAGCTAAAGCTGCTGCTAAAAAAGTTGTTGGGGAAGGAAATTGAACTTTTGGGTTCTTCTTCGGTCATTCTGTATGTGATGAAATTTGGTATTCTTCGGTGCAAAATATTGGTGTTAGTGTGATAGAGGAAATTAAATGGAAAATGGAATAAAGAAAATAAAAATAACAAATGAAAAAATTATCAAGATATTAAATTGTTGTACAATATGATAGTATGTGAAAAGAAAAATGTAACGTCATATAAATAAATCAATCATTTAGTTACCAATGAGATCTAATTGCCCCTTTTGAACATGCAATCCTTAATGGCTTAAAGTTTTGTTATTTTTTTTTTAACACTGCGCTCTAGTTCGAATCCTCAGGTGTAAAGTAAGAGGTACAAGACTTGAACCTTTCTCTAAACATGGGTAACCTAGTTCTGATTTACCTGGAAATATACATGGAGGGGCGTGTATATCCCCGTGAAATAAGTCGTGGTGCGCGCAAGCAAACCCGAATCACCTATGTACCAAAAAAGAAAACTACAATTACAACTTAACGATCTTTTTGAAATGTAAGATATAGAAAGAAGGTGCAAATACATATTGTTTTCGACCTTTGATCAATTATTTTTTTCCCACTATGACACTATAAATAGACGCACATGCTCATTCTACTAAGGTAACTAATATCTTACTTATTTTTATAATTCACATTTTACAAAACATTTCTCCTTAGCTTTCTCACATCCTTCTCGACGGGATCGTTTCATAACACTCTTACTGACTTGGTTGTTTGTATACTGCGGGAGCTATTCCCCCAAATGTTCAGTTGTTGTTATGCGTTCTATAGGATAGAAAAGACAAAATGGAAAGAAAACTCTCAACTGACATAAACGAGGCCTCCCTCAAGCAAATCTTTGGGAGATACTGTTGTGCATTATCACGTTGGTGTCGCTGGTGGCATATTTACAATTTCCTAATCAACTAATTGATATCCACTAAGCATGCCAACTGGTTACATGCTAAGGGAATTGTATATCACCATGAAATGGAGTTTATTTCTACCAGTTTCATGGCAGAGAAAGATGTACAAATAACTATTGGAGCACAACTGTTTCCAGTGATAGGAAGAAAATATTCCACTCCATTTTGGCATTGTGGTCTAACCCTAGCACAACTAATTTAAGAGGTTGTTTAGCAAGCTTTATGTTCATATTAACAAGCTTGAAGGGTTAAAAAAAACTCAATATCACCCCTTATTACTGAAGCCCAATCACAATTTCTCCTATCGGAAGTCAGGAACACAAGCTATAATCCCAACCCTGGAGCTTGCAGTTCTCCTTCATATGGAGATAACAATGCTCAACCAAAGGATGAAGGATTTATCCCAGTCTCATGACTTGAAGGAAAAGTAGTTTATTCTTACATGATTGGCGTACTGATGGGCAATGAAATGCAACATAGTTGAAAAATGAAGTGATATGTGCGATCAACGTCATGACATGCAATAGGTGAACCCTGAATCAGCTGAGTAGTCATCCATATTGGGAGACCGACCATAAGTGCCTAGTAGGTGTAGATGTGGTTTTCTATAATATGGATCGCGTGTTGATATCCTTGATGCTCCCAGTTGGGACTAGCAACGGGCGTGATTGTAGAGAACTTTGGAGATACTTTGAGGGATGGAGATTTATATGTGTTGGGAGTTGAGAATTTTTCTTGGTTAGCGAGAGACTCCAAGAAGGGTATTTTACGAGTAATGATATTGATGGAGATGGAGAAGGGAGATAGCTTAAGGTTTGTTATACCATATGTGTGTCCTTTCCCTCTTGATGATTGATATAACAGTGATCTAACAAGAAAAAATGGAATTCATTCTCTCTTCGAGTGACTTATTGGTGTCTCCTTGTGTGTGTTCTAAATAAACACACCTAAAAAGGCAAGACACGTACCGCAAGTGTACAGGTCATCCAAGTAATATCCGGTAAATGGGATTTCGATCTCAGGGACGGATTAGGTAAGACTAGGTGTTATGCAATAAATGTTAATAGTTGCTTGAATGAAAATTAAAAGTAAAAGAAATAGATTTTTGTTTGGTTTTTGTTTAAGAACTAAAGTGCAAATAAAGTAAAATATTAAACTAAATTAAGACTAATGCAAGAAATTAAAATATGAAGAGATGCAAGGATGAGAGAGTAGTACTTGAGTCACGCTAGGGTTTCACCAAAATAAACTTAATCAATGCTTCTTCTAAGGGAAAAATTAGTAACTAGTAATAGTCGGGATTCTAGATTCTCGACTTATGAGCTAATCTCCAATATTACAAACCCCGTCAGGGCGATTATAAGCTACGTTCAGATGATTGAGATCTTACCCAATTGGCTATAAGGTTAACTAAGTCCGTCAGGATAAAAAAATTCTACCTTACGTTTATTACCTATGTCCGTAATTAAACCCCCCGTCAAGACGATCACTTCCCCACCAAAGTGAATAGCTTAATTACTATGACCTATCTCCGATTAGCTAATTCATTGATAGTGAAATTAACTTACAATAATAAACAATACTAAATCACTCAATTCGAAAAATCCCAAATCAGAAAACATTAATTAAATAAATTAAGGTTCAACCCATATAGCGATTCTCAAGCACTTAAAAGGTTTAGCTCATAATGGAAAATAAAACTAAGACAATAAAATTAAAAGACATAATGTTTACAGAAAGAAAATAAATAAAACCTAATGAAGAGGTTGGGTTTGGCTGCGAACTGGAGAAGATGATTGCTCCAACTCTTAGCTTTCTTCCATCCTGCTTTCTCTGACTTGAATCCTTAAGCCTCTTGAATAATTATATGAAGTGTAGGTAAAAGAGGAGGCCAAGGGGTGTATTTATAGGTGTTAGGAAGCCTAGGTCGAATTTACTTGGAGTGGGAGACAAGTCAAGAACTCTTTAATTCTTAACCCTAAAATCTAGGAAATGTAAGATTCTGCTACTGATTTGTTTGGGTCATATCTCTTTCAATAATTATCCGTTTGAGGCGTTCCAGTAGTCGAAAACGCTTTTCTCGGAAAGCTCTTTCCAGTGGTCAAGACCATTATCCCAAATTCCTAGCCAATCTTAAGTTATGGACTCGTCTTTGAAACGTGGCTGGAATTTCAGATTCATATGACAGCTTTATCTTTTCCTTCTTTGCATATATCCTTCCTTAATCTTCTTATTTCCATGTAAATCTCTTTCCTTTACTTCTTTGACTTGACTTGGTCTCTAATTAATTACCATATATCTTTTAAAGCTTCACATTAAATAAATTAAACCGCATATGCTTTAAAAATAATAAATCAATAATTCAAGACTAGAAATAGGAAAGTGTACTCTAAAATTAGAAACTCGAATCAAATACTTCCTAACACACTAAACATAAGCTAAGATATTCTCACTTCTCCTCCTTGCATTGAAATTTAAGAACATACTAACTTTGCAGTAAAAACAATCAAATTAACGCACAAAAGCTCTAAAAATGAAAATAGTCTAATTTCAAGAGGAGAAAGTGCAATATGACAAAATATGCATAAAAGTCTAGCTAATAAGTCAATAATTCACCTAAATGATGTCTCTAGAGGGCTAATATTTAGAACAAATAGGGAGACATCACTTATATGTTATTTGTTTGCTTAGATACAAGCCTTGTTTTCTCAGCTCGAGAACTTTAAGTATGCCACGTATTACATGCAATCGAGGGGTTAGTTACTAGATGGAGGATCCTCATGATCAAACTATTATAATTAAGCTAGTAGTAGTACCAATGAGATATATATTCAATGTAATTCGCACAAGAAGATAGTGTATACCTTTTCCTCTTTGAGAATAAGAGGTATTTATAGGAGCTTTCAAGACCATAGACGCCCAATAGAATTTTTTTTATACACGGAGCAATACCAATTGGCATTAACATTTGAACCCTCGTAAAGAGTTTTTATGGTAGGACATGTCATTTCATGTTGTGTTTTATTTGTATAAACCAGTAAAACAATATAGAAACTAATGCAGAAATAAAATAAAAGTAAATAATTAAATAACTTTACTTGTCGAGGCTCGGATTGGATCCGATGTCTTTAAGGTATTTAGGCCACGTACCGGTGTCTTACGTTTGTTGGCTTCAACCTCCAGGATACAACGACAAAAAACTATTCAAAAGAAACTGACACACGAATTCTTAAGAATTTCGACGAACTTAATAATGCTGCTTCTTTCTATCTCTCTTATAATTTTAATGCTTTGAAAAATGAATGTATGAAAATGTTTGAGTTGGCCAACTATTTATAGAAGATGAAAAGGTGGATTTGGCAAAAGAGGTGTGATGGTTCATTTGAAGATACGTTACATTAAAAGACACAACGTTTAGTTTAGTATAGAAGTCCAAAACATAAGCTGGTCCAGATGGTATGAAAGTCTGGCCCAAAAGCCCACTAGCTTTGAGGCCCAGATTCAAAGCCCAGCAGTACCTTTTTTTTTCTCTTTGTTTTGCTTTGCTTCATAACCAATAGAAAAATAAAATAAATAACATATATTATTATTTATTTTAATCTCTTTTTTTTCTTTTAATTTCTTCAAATTCTATGACTCAATTTCTCATTCAACTTCAAATGATTTTTTTTTACCAGATGAATGTATTACGTTAATTAATATTCGAATCATTTCTTTAAATTGAGTCACCCACTGTCATCGTAAACATGGTCATCCCTTGGGTAAAAATCTCATTTGACCAACAATCCCCACATGAATGGAAATTGATTAACCTCCTTAAACAAAATTATGCAAAAGAATGCTAAACACGAGAGAGAGCGAGAGAGAAGCGTAGAAGAATACTACATCGAGAAAGGTAGCTTTTGGCCTTGAACCTTCTGTAGTAAGAGCTATCGGATTTACTTGCTAACTAGTGAACGTGATGTCTTGAACTATTCAGCTTTTGTGTAAACCAAGACAATAGAAATTACATAGTATACTTCGAAACATTATTTGGTTCTCACGGTTGTGTCCATTTACGGCCCTGGACAACTCCTGGTATTTCATGAATAACCGTCGGAGAATTTCGCCATTACAAATTCTCGTAGGGCGGCCCTACCCATGTTATTCATATAGGTGGTCTCTTGTCGAGAGTATTCTGCATTACTCTATCTTATGTTAGAAGATACAAGAACCATTAAAAGTTTAACTTATCCTTCGATTTTACATGTAGCACTGTTTAATTTTTGTCCTAAGAATGGGTTAGGGAGGTTTCCCCACAGTGCATCGCACCAAATTGCAGTTTCATGATTCAGTTTTCCCTTTGTACCTAGATTGTGGGATCTCCACTCTGCTAGGTAGGGTTCCCATCATGGCAACTCAGCTTTCGTAGGCTTAAGACCCATTCTCCTTGACAACACTCGCACTTGCTCTCTTTGTAGACCTTTGGTCAGTGGATCCGCTATATTATCCTTTGATCGAACATAATCAATTGTGATAATTCCGTTTGAGAGCAATTGTCTAACAGTATTGTGTCTACGACGTATGTGTCTAGACTTACCGTTATACATTTCGTTTAGTGCCCTACCAATGGCACTTTGACTATCGCAATGTATGCAGATAGCTGACACAGGCTTTGGCCAATTAGGAATATCCTCTAGGAAATTCCGAAGCCACTCGGCTTCTTCAGCAGCTTTGTCTAAAGCTATAAACTCAGATTCCATAGTTGATCTGGCTATGCACGTTTGCTTAGTGGATTTCCAAGACACAGCTGCTCCTCCTAACATGTAGACAAATCCACTTGTGGATTTTGAGTCGGTGGAGTCTGATATCCAGTTTGCATCACTGTATCCTTCTAGTACAGCTGGATATCTTGTGTACAACAACCCTTCGTTCATAGTGTATCTAAGATACCTTAGAACTCTTACAATAGCAATCCAGTGGTTCTTCCCCGGATTATTTGTAAACCTACTTAGCTTGCTTACTGCATGTGCTATATCTGGCCTAGTGCAGTTCGTTAAGTACATGAGACTCCCAATAATCCGAGAGTACTCCAACTGGTTGATCATATCACCAGTGTTCTTAGCAAGATGTAAATTTACATCAACTGGTGTCTTGGCGATATTTGTGTCGCCATTACTAAATTTGTTTAATACTTTCTCAATATAGTGTGATTGAGATAGTATAATACCTTCAGATGTTCGGAGAATCTTGATACCCAAAATAACATCCGCAAGGCCTAAATCTTTCATGTCAAACTTACTTGAAAGCATCCTTTTGGTGAATTTAATCATATCATTGTTACTTCCAATGATTAACATATCATCCACATATAAACAGACAATGACATATCCAGTCTCATTTTGTTTTACATAAACGCATTTGTCACATTCATTTATCTTGAAATCATTCGAAATCATGAATCTATCAAATTTTTCATGCCATTGCTTCGGTGCCTGTTTTAAACCATATAGAGATTTAACAAGCTTACATACTTGCTTCTCCTTACCTGGAACTAGGTATCCCTCAGGTTGTTCCATATAAATCTGTTCATTTAGTTCTCCATTTACGAAGGCAGTTTTTACATCCATCTGATGTATTTCGAGCTTGTATATTGAAGCTATAGCGATTAACATTCGAATGGATGATATTCTCGTGACTGGAGAATAAGTATCAAAATAATCAAGTCCTTCTTTTTGACTATAACCTTTTACAACAAGGCGAGCCTTGTATTTTTCAATAGACCCATCGGTCTTTAGTTTCTTCTTGAATATCCATTTGCATCCAAGTGTTTTATTCCCAGGAGGGAGATCCACTAGTTCCCATGTATGGTTTTGCATAATGGAATCTATCTCGCTATTTACCGCTTCTTTCCAGTATGGGGCGTCAGGGTTTGACATAGCCTCCTTGAATGTTCGCGGTTCGTCATCTAGCATGTAAGATAGAAAGTCAGGACCAAAAGACGTAGAGGTTCTAATCCGCTTACTTCTTTTTGGTTCTCCTTCATTTGGCAATGATTCTTGATCTTGTTTTTCAGTTGGCAATGATTCTTGATCTTGCTTTTCTTCAATTGCATCACGTGTTCTTTTTAAGGAACCAGATTCTGGTGTGGTCTTGTACGGAAATGTTGTTTCAAAGAAATGTGCATTTCTTGATTCAATCACCGTATTGACGTTAATGTCAACATGACAAGATTTGTGTACAAGGAATCTATATGCAGCACTGTTGTGAGCATATCCAATAAAGACGCAATCAATGGTCTTTGGTCCTATTTTGACCATTTTAGGAGCAGGAATTGCTACCTTTGCCAAGCATCCCCACACTTTTAAGTATTTGAAGGAAGGTGGTTTTCCTTTCCATAATTCGTAAGGAGTTTTATTTACCTTCTTGTGTGGTACCTTGTTGAGGATGTGATTTGCGGTGAGTAAAGCCTCTCCCCACAAGTTTTGTGGTAACCCTGAGTTAATCAACAAGGCATTCATCATTTCCTTCAACGTGCGGTTCTTACGTTCAGCAATCCCGTTTTGTTGAGGCGAGTAGGGGGCCGTGGTTTGATGGATGATTCCATGTTTAGCGCAAAACTCTTCAAAAGGAGACACATATTCTCCTCCCCTATCTGTTCTAAGATTCTTAATCTTTTTATTTAGTTGATTCTCAACTTCAGTTTTGTATTGCATAAATGCTTCTAAGGCCTCATCCTTACTTCGAAGCAAGTATATTTGACAATACCTTGTGCAATCGTCAATGAAAGTTATGAAATACTTTTTACCACTTCTAGTTTGCACAAATTTCAAGTCACATATGTCACTGTGAATTAACTCTAAAGGTTTCGAAGTCCTTTCTATAGACTTAAATGAGGTTTTTGTTAATTTTGACTCAACGCATACTTCACATTCCTTTTGAGAATTGAAATTCACATTAGGTAATAACCCAACGTTTACTAACTTATTTATTGAACCAAAATTAACATGTCCTAATCTATCATGCCATAAATTAGGTGAGTCAATCATATAAACACAATCAGAATTTTCATTCATTTCTTTATCGGTTACAATTTTTGTAGGTACTACGGTCATTACATTCATCTTAAACAGACCGTCACATAGGTACCCTTTTCCTACATACATTTCATTCTTAGTTAATACAAACTTATCAGCTACAAATACAAGTTTAAAACCAGCCTTGCTAAGTAAGGAACCAGAAACTAAGTTCTTGCTAATGTCTGGAACATGGAGGACATTGTTCAAGGTCAACTCTTTCCCGGAGGTCATCTTTAGTACAATCTTTCCAGTACCTTGAACCTTTGAGGTGGCGGAGTTTCCCATATATAGGATTTCTTCATTTGTAGCTTTTTTGTAGGTTTGGAACACAGATTTGTCTGAGCACACATGTCGGGTTGCTCCAGTGTCTATCAACCACGTTCGTGGGTTGCTGACGAGGTTGACTTCTGAGACTGTTGCCGCCAGATCCAAATCGTCAATACCCTGAGATATCTCAGTCACATATGACTGACCACCCTTAACTTTCTTTTGGTTCCTTGTGCCTTTTTGTTCGACAGTCTTTTGCACGATGTCCATGCTTTCCACAGTTGTGACAATCCCCGTTGAATTTCACCTTTTTATTGTTTTCATTATTTGACTGCCCTTGCCTCTTGCGCTTGTTGTTTTGGTTGGTCCTCCCTTGTTCCACAACATTAGCCTTGGCTTCATATGATCGAGGGTTAGTTGCCTTTTCAGCCATTCGATTGTCTTCCTCGATTCTTAATCTTACAATTAGATCTTCAAGACTTATCTGTTTGCGTTTATGCTTGAGGTAATTCTTGAAATCTTTATACAACGGGGGTAGCTTTTCCACAAGAGCACCAACTTGGAAAGGCTCTACCAGATTCATACCTTCAGCGCTCAACTCATGAAGGATCAACTGGTACTGTTGTACTTGAGACATTAATGATCTTGAATCCACCATTTTGAAATCAAGGAACTTACCGATCACAAATTTCTTTGTGCCGGCATCTTCAGTCTTGTATTTCTACTCAAGAGACTCCCATAATTGCTTGGCAGTTGGCATGGTGCTATACACATTATATAAGGAATCATCCAAACAGTTTAGAATGTAATTCTTACATAGGAAATCAGCATGTTGCCAAGCATCTACTGCATTATATGTCTCACTATTTGGATTGGATCCCATTTCTGGTGGATCTTCCTTTAGAAATTTTGCCAAGCTTAGAGTGGTCAGGTAGAACAACATATTTTGTTGCCACCTCTTAAAGTCAGAACCATTGAACTTTTCTGGCCTATCGGCTGGTCCAATGGGTGTTGGTGCGGGTACACGAACTTCTGTTCTTGAGTTATTACCCGTCTCATGTTGCCTTTCACTTTGTCCAGTATTTTTCTCCATATTCTATATGAAGCAGAAATCTGACGTTAGTAAGTGAGTAATTTTCTAGTATGTATACACAAGCCTAGAAATCAGAATAAGAGAAAGGAAATAGAATGTAACAATTCCGTTCTGTATACACAGACCCAGATATTATTGCAAAAGTAAAGTTTATAAAACAAAAAAAAGAAAACGTTTTCTGGTTTATACAACGTGAAACATAAATACCTTAAATTGTTGTGTTTTATTTGTATAAACCAGTAAAACAATATAGAAACTAATGCAGAAATAAAATAAAAGTAAATAATTAAATAACAATAATTAAATAACTTTACTTGTCGAGGCTCGGATTGGATCCGATGTCTTTAAGGTATTTAGGCCACGTACCGGTGTCTTACGTTTGTTGGCTTCAACCTCCAGGATACAACGACAAAAACTATTCAAAAGAAACTGACACACGAATTCTTAAGAATTTCGACGAACTTAATAATGCTGCTTCTTTCTATCTCTCTCTTATAATTTTAATGCTTTGAAAAATGAATGTATGAAAATGTTTGAGTTGGCCAACTATTTATAGAAGATGAAAAGGTGGATTTGGCAAAAGAGTTGTGATGGTTCATTTGAAGATACGTTACATTAAAAGACACAATGTTTAGTTTAGTATAGAAGTCCAAAACATAAGCTGGTCCAGATGGTATGAAAGTCTGGCCCAAAAGCCCACTAGCTTTGAGGCCCAGATTCAAAGCCCAGCAGTACCTTTTTTTTTTTTTTCTCTTTGTTTTGCTTTGCTTCATAACCAATAGAAAAATAAAATAAATAACATATATTATTATTTATTTTAATCTCTTTTTTTCTTTTAATTTCTTCAAATTCTATGACTCAATTTCTCATTCAACTTCAAATGATTTTTTTTTACCAGATGAATGTATTACGTTAATTAATATTCGAATCATTTCTTTAAATTGAGTCACCCACTGTCATCGTAAACATGGTCATCCCTTGGGTAAAAATCTCATTTGACCAACATTTCATAAGTAATATGATCAAGGCATGTATATGACACAGACTCGTCAGAAAGACTTTTAAACACTTCAGTCGAGGGCCTATTTTGTCCATGGTATTTTAGGTATATCAATTACTCATTTGTATTTGAATTTCATGATCCAGTTTGTTGTATAGAGATGATATAGAAAATCACTTCATTTCTGACCACTCTTTATGATTGGTGGTCTTAATCTTCAAATTCTGAGCTTCCTGATTTCGAAGAGTCACATGCTTTTGCATAATGATTACAATGTCAAAGTGATAATAATAATAATAATAATAATAACAAAAATAACAGAATAAAATTTAAAGATAAATGGAAAAAAACCACCCCTTAATAAAATTAAAATAACTGGTTATGCTGCTTTCTTTGATAAAGGAGCAACAGTTGCTTGTATTGTAAGAAACCCTAATGGTGATTTCATAACAGGACAAAGTTGGAAAATAGAAGCGGAGTCGATGATAGAGGCAGAGGCAACAGGAGTCTTGAAAGCAACTGAATTGGCATTGAAGTTCCCTTTTGGCGGCACTATTATCGAGAATGACAATGAAACGATCATGAAGGCCCTTTCTTTTAGTCAAAATATTTCTTGTCATTCTATTAGTAACTTAATTTGTAATATTTACTATTTTGCGGAATGATGTAACCCTAGTTTTACTCTTATACCTAGGAGTAGAAATCTAGCAGCCGACTGGGTTACCAAACAAGAGCTGTTGAGCACTTTGTTTGGTAATTGGGATTCTAATATCCCTCCTCAGTTGTCTTCTATTCTTCGAGTTGATAAAAAGCCTGTAGGGATAGGATAATTTGTAATCGTCCGTTTTATCTATCTATATATTGTGTTTCGAACAAAAAAAATTATAATGTCAAATTCAGAACGTAAAGTTGGCGTGGTGTCTTAAGCTTGTTGTGTTGTTTAATCACCATTTTATTTGAAAAAACGCAAATAAATGGACCCTCTATAAAAATATGAGTGTTCTAAAATTAACTAGGCACTAGGCACTAGGCAGGTGGACAGGTACCTTCGAACGTGACTATGAGTTTGGGTGGATTCTAGGCGAGACCTAGGTATTTTTATTTTAGATGGTTTTAAATTTTATTTTGATAAAATATTATATATTAATAAATTCATTTTTTAATGAAACGAACTTATTTCCATCTAAAGTAAATGATATCTCCATTTATGTGATAGAATAATCTAGTCACGCGACATCATTTTAGGGGTACTTAGTACTTAGTTTTGGGACTTTTCCCCAATTATTCATGATTTACACTTTCTTGTCTAGTTTTAGGTGTTTTGCTATTTTTAGTGTTTTTGCGCGTAATATCTGTGTTATTTGTGTAGCACTTAGGTATTTGAGGCTATTTCACCTTGGGCTAATGATAATAAGTGAATAAACGCAAAGTAAACCCCTTAGTCAAAATTGAATAGGAAAGTTTGGATATATTTGGGAAGTCAAAAGAATATGCCATGTTGAAAAAATGTCCACTAATTCTAATGCTACAGAATATCACTTCCGAATTTAGAGGAGCCCTTTGACAGGCAGATCTTTGAGTCGCGCTCGTTTCAATATAAAATAAATTAAATTTCGATAAGTACTGAAGGAGTTATGGTAATTTGAATCTGCAAGGTTTGTCCTGTCCTACAAGTTAGAAAAATAGTTTTAGTAAGATTTGGACTCCTTGACTTGGGGAACACTCTAGGTTTCGACCTAAGGCCTATATATATCCACTTTTACCTAAAGAAAATCATCCTTGGTCAGTCCCTAATCATCTAAAGACCAAGAGGAAGCCTAGATCTAGAGAGATAATAGAAGAAGGAGCTTGGAAGTTGTTCATGTCATTCCAACCTTTCCCGTTTGTAATTGATTTTCTTTCATTCTTTAGTATGAACTAATAATATTTAGCTTTACAATATCATATGGGTATGAACCCTAGACTTTTTTTATTTGTTATTCGAATTTAGGATGTTCTTTTACATTCAATTGAAATGATTAGTGATAGCTCTGTTTTATGTGTTTTGATTTAATGATTGTAATTCGTGCGGTGTGCAACGTATATGATTACCATAGTAGTTGGATTGTCACCTTAACGGGGATTCAATTATAGAAACATCACATAAATTTCTAGTGTGCGGTAGTGATCCTGACGGGATTGCCTAACTAGATAGTCACTAAGGTTCGATTTAATTACCGATCATTGCACAGGGTCCCCTTACTCAAGTCCCCTGGTAATTGTTAGGTTGCCTCCTAAGTCCACCCTGGCGGGGATTATGAGTGATATAGAATCATTTATATTGCGAATGTATCACACAATTCTTCAATAGGTAATAATCATAGAACAAGGCTAGTGGGGATAACTTGCTACTTCTCAAGCTAAACTCTCATATATCTTCTCTTATATATTTTATTTTCTTGTCTTTACTTTCCTTAGATTAATTAGTCAAGTGTTTAGAGTCATAAAACCAGAAAAATATTTTAGTGTCTTAAGCGTATTATCTTATCAACTTCTTTTATTGCACTTCGTAATTACATTATTTATAATCATTTTCGTAGTCCCTGAGATTGATACATGTTTTACTTACACATTACTTGCAAAAGATCTGTGCACTTGCAGAGAGTTTATCGTAGTGGCATAGGGTGTTGGTTTTCTTATATATATCGTTATTTTATCACACCCTAGCCACCACCAAGCTTTTGGCGCTGATGTCGGGGACTACATCGCTAGCTTAGTGTTTTTACTTAGTGTTCTAATTTTACTTGTTCTAATTTACACTTTTCTTTTTTAGTTTCGTTTATTTTAGGTTATTCAGATGTCAAGTCCAAGAAGCTTAGGACTCACTCTCTCATTCCGAGTGCAACCTAGGAGAATTCGCACTCCAGATATTCAAGCCACTAAATTCAGGCCTGACCCAGGCATGTTAATCAATTTTCGAGTTATGGACATTTAGTGGCGCTGCACAACAAGATCTGGTTCGTTAGGTTCAGAAACTTATGCAGATTTGTGATGCCTATATCACCACAGGTATGATGACCAACACCCCGATTCAATCCCAAACTGGGATAAGCTCCAAGCAAAATTCCTTGATCGATTCCATCTGATAAGTAGATGCTTAGAGGATATGTTGGAGTTTGAGTAGTTTACACAGAAAAGGGAGAAAGTGTTGGTAAAGCATGGTTGCGTTATAAAGAGAAGACAGCGAGGTGGCCTTCTACATCTCCTTGCCCGAATATTAATTGACCATGTTCTATACATAGCTCAACATCGAGTCTAAATCAAGAGTAGATGATCTTAGATGTGGGAGTTTTGTGTTACTAGATCCTAAAGAAACAAAAATCACCATGGAAAGAGATATAGAAACTTAAAGAATCTGACCTTCAGATACAGTTCCGGAAGATCCCTTACCAGAAGCAAGGTTCGAAAAATGCAGCCAACTACTAAAAGAGCTATACACACGTTTGGAGAATAGTTTCCCAGCTCAGGTGAATCACGTAAACACAATATCTCGATGTCCAGGTTGTGGAATGAGAGATAATTTGTGAGAGATCTGTGCTAACAATCCAGCAAACCAAACCAAACCTAATCCCTCATTAAATCACAGTGAGGCCAAATATCAAGGCAATTCATATTAGCCTCGACCTCAAGGGAATAGCTATCAAGCTCAACCACACCTGATCTATCAACAAGAGTCAAGCTATATGGCCAATTTCACGCAACAAGTAAGCTATATTCCTCCTACAAGACAGCCTTTAGTGAGAGAATTGCACAATAGATGACCACATTAACAAAATTTGCGGCAGAAAACACAAGGATTTTGGTGGGAGAAAAGGTGTGATAAAATAATGAATAAATAAGATAAGAATAAAAGACATACGTGCTTAACATCCACTAGAAACTCACTACAAGTATTACAGATCGTTTGCAAGTTTAGTAAGTAAGTAAAGTTCGTTCGCAGGGATTTAATCTGTTAGATCTACTTGTATATATAAAAAAGTGTAGGATAATTTACTTGTTAAAATAAAATACAATAAAAGTAATAATATTAATTTGGTTTTCAGATCTAGAAGATATTAATGTAAACAAATAAATACTAAAAGAATGGAGATGAGAAAATATAACTTAGATTTGCTAGCATGCACTTATCCTTTTAAATCAATATTCTAGTTATAAGGGTGAGTAAAGCTCTAAGAGTAAATAGCCAGGATCCTATATTCCTCCTAACCTCCTTCCGGGTGGATAAAGGTGGCGACCTAACAATTACCAGGGGACCCTGCGCAGTTATTGATGGTTAATCTAAAACCCTAGTGACTATCTAGTTAGACAATGCATTCGGATCACTACCATACACTAGACGTTTATGTGGCATTTCAATAATTAGACCCCCCTTCTGGGTGACCATCCAACTAATATTAATGTGGTAGTCTATATGCATGCATTCGCAAGAACTACGGTCAATGCATCAAAGCACATAAAAAAATATATGATATAAGAAACTTAATCAATTAAAAAGGTTAATCCCAAATAACATAAAAGAAAATAAAAAATTAGAAATTAAAGATTATACATATGCAAAGCCAAGCTATGGGAAAATTAGTTCATATCTAAAGACATAGAAATAAACTATTGATAAAATAATTAGAAACAAAGACAAGTTAAAGAATCTAATACAAATTACCCTAGTGATAGAGGGATATAATGGAGAAGAGGAGTTTGCTACTTTACATCTTCTTGTCTTCCTCTTTACAGGTCTTCGTGCTTCTATGGATGACTTCTAAGAGTAATAATAATTAAAGGTTGAGCAAGGACATGTTTACAATGATAAGAGGGTGTATTTATAGGTGTTTAGCTGACCCTAGTTCGAAATCTTGGAGTAGAAGACAAGTAATTGGAATCATTTTCCAATTCAAATTCGTCTCCTAAAATATAGGAGGGGATAAACACTACTAACTGTTTTGGTCATATCTCCTTCTCTATTGGGCCGATTTTTGTCCACTTTATATCAAAACGACCGCATCAGGAAGATCTATCTAATGCTTTAAATGCTCACCCAAAATGACATGCGATTTTAAGTTATCTTCACTTTAGTGGATGTAGCTATAGAATTTTAAGATTTATATGGCAGCTTTTCCATTTCCTAATTCAACTCTACGTCCTTTTATCTCCTAATTTCTTCCACATCTTCCTTCCTTAACTTCTTAGAATTGATTTGATCTAAATATATTCCATAAACCTTAAGAGTTTCACATTTAACACACAAATTAAACCAAATATGCTCTAAAAGTAATAAATCATCAAATCAAGACAAGAAATAAGAAATCGGCAAAATACGTGTAAAAATACGTAAAATAATTAATAAGATACACTAAAATGATGTCTCCAACCTGGATTAATATATCACAGATATGGAGACATCAATACCCCTAACTCAAAGTTGTATCGTCCCGATACAACAAAGACAATAACATAGGGAAGTCTCTAAATACACACCTAAGTCAATTAAACACAATTGGAAGAAGATAGAAGAATATGAATAATAATCTCAAAGAAACTACGTAGATAGTTTCATGTAATAATATCTACAAACTAAATTACATGTACACTTGTCATACAAATGAACAACATTGTTCAAATTCTAGATCGGATTAGCTTTGCAATTCACGAAGGAGAGATTCTTCACTTAGTTTAACATGGAGGCTATAGATTGTTCATCGAGTCTAACTAGTATCTAATGATCCATCTAACCTCTCTCTCACGGTTCAATTATTTCTTGATCACATAACAAAGAATCATAAGGTCTTTAAGGTTGTAATGTAGGCTTAGGGACGGTATGATCGTATATTTGGATATTAGAGAGTGAGTTTTTGGCTCTCTTCTCACTAGTCATCAACGAATCGCCCTAGAGCTTGAGTTACTCTCATAAGATGTTCTCACTCAACCCAATGAATTATTCACTAATTAGCATCCCCAATAACCCATTATAAAGCATAAAGATGATCACATAAAAATTCTATTTTGCCGGTCCAAATCATATATTCTTTTCATATCATTTGTTCTCCTTTGTAATATAGCTATGACTCTCTCTTTAATGTGAGATATCATGCGATTTTTTTTTCTTTTGAGTATTTTTTTTCATTTACTTTTACCCCGACAAAGGGTTACAATATAAAATAGTGAATCATCATCAAAATATAGAGCACAAATACATAAGCTCAAAAACCCGACTCCATAATATTTCCCATAACGGTGAACCCACCACCCCAAACTCAAGCTCTAAAAGTATTGTCTATGCATCGCGATTCGAGTGCGGTTCATATGGAAAAGTCCTAAAATCTGAAGGTATATGGCTTATAATATGGCTAAATAAAAAGGCTTTTTTAGAAAGGCTAGAAGGGGCTGAGAAAGATATAAATATAATATATGGACGGCAAGTTAAAAGGCAACAAGGGGCTTATCAAAGTACCGTCTTAATCACTTTCTAAACTATGAAATTTTCTCACTTTATTACCCTTATCACTTTCATTAAATGTGTTTATCAACTAGCTCGGATCTCACGGCCTACACACCCCTCAAAGCGACCTAATATCAAACATACTTCTACCGCGTTGCTCACTAATCTTTTCTTTACTATCGATCTGTGTTTCCTGTTCATACTCAAAGCATATAAAATAATAAACTCATAAACATATTACTTTCTATCATTAACTTACTAAGATTATGCTTTTAAGCTATTAAACACAATCTACACCAAATCCTAACTATAAAAAGAATTAATTTATTCCTAAAAACAATAAAACACATAAAAATGGAAATGAGAGGCAACGAATCCCCACACCCCCAACTAAAAAATGAATCGTGTCCCCACAACTCGAAAAGACTCTATAAAATTAAAATTTAAAAAATATTGCAAGTACATAAAGATGGTAGGGAAGAAAGAAAACGTACTCTTCGAGGCTATTGCCTCGCATGATTAATACCCGGAATAGGGTGCAGTGTTTTTCTTGTATGTAACTTTCTAGTATCACCAATTTTGCATTCCCTTTACTCCTCTTGTGATCCATCCAAATCAATTATACAACTCTAGAAACCTCTTACTCATTCTTTTTGTTTCTTCCTTGACTACTATATTGTGTGAAGATGTTCATCTAGGAACGTTCATTTTGGCAACAGCTAATAAGGCCTTTGGAAGCTTTGATCATCTCTGATATAGGAATCTTTGATTTGAAGAGGTATTGGCATCTTCTCCTCCCTAATCACAATTGCTCGCTCTTTAGGATTTGAATCCACCAAAACCGGCTCCTCTCTAATTGCTTGACTCAAATATCCTTCTTTTTGTTCCCTGAACTTACACTTCAAAACTTTTTTCTTCTTAATCTTACCCAATACTTTACTTTGATTCTTCATCTCCCTAACACTTTATATTGTCTCTGTTCTTTCCGTCATCTTTTTTTACCCCCAACTCAAAGGTTTTAACACACTTGAACTACCTTTTGATTATAGATAGATAAGGTATTATTTGGGTTAGAAAATGTGTAAGGATGATGTTTCTTTATGTGGGTATGATGATATCTTGCTTGTATAATATGGGCGTAAGGAATTTTTAAAAAAAGACTTTGGAAATTTTAGTTTTGTTTCTTGGATTCTAGGTGTTTCGGAATAATTTGGGTGTTAGATTCTTGTTTTTAGGAAGGTAGGGAAGGATTTGGATATGAATCTATGATTATTTGGTGGTTTTTTGATGTGAGGTGAAAGTTATGTAAATTTTAAATGGAGTTTGGGAGATTTGGGGAAGAAATAGAGGCTTACGGTTTAATATTTAGTAGATATAAAACTAACCTTCTCCTTTTCATTTTCCTGACGGCACCGTGCGGTGCACCGCAGGTGAGGTACGGTGTACCATATCAAAGTCCTGTCTCCCCCTGTGTCACGGTCTTGACAATACGGTTTAGGCATTTTTGGTTCGATCTGTCATCACATATGAAATAATGGATGGTATAAATTTATCAATGGGGGTCTCGTAATGGACCCTGAATTTGCAAAACAGTTGTCACGGTTTTTCCCTTCATGTGGTGTACCGCGGCACCCTTGTGGTGTACTAGAGTTACTCTCTATTCTGGACCGTGTCATTGTCTGGCGTGAGTGACGACACGGTTTTTGCCTCCTTGCCTCGCACGTGTACCTGATATACGAACCGTTGTGACCCTTTTTGTGGGTGCGGTGCACCACGACTAGGGTGCGGTGTACTGTTGAGTACTGGTGAATTTTTATTTTTTTCATTTTATCTCCAACCTAAGTATTCTCTACGCTATTGGATATATCTCGAGAAAATACGCGATTTAGACTCGTGAAAAAGTGAATTCCGATACCCGAGCGCAAAGTTATGCCAGTTCGAAGTTTTGGTAAATTTTTACCGTCGATAGGTGCGGTGCACCGCGGTTACCTGCGATGTACCACAAAATTCTTATGTCCACTCCTTTTTAACTCTGAAAATTTTCTAGTTTTTCACCCCAAACTCGAACCTTTGCATACATATACATCAAAAACACTCATACCTTCCTCATTTCTGCAATATACACTTAGAAACACATAAACTCGCTAATCTAAACAAAAAGAAAAAAATATAAAAACATAAAATACAGTCGGATGTCTCCTAAAAAGCACTTTCGTTTAACGTCTTTCAAAGTTAGACGTGTTATCTTGATTATTTCTTGATTATATAGCCTCCCCAACAGCGGGTGAGGCTATGCACATCTACTATCCGAAATTTGTGACCCTTCGTAGCTTGTATCTCATTCCATTTTGCTGACACGACTCTTGTAACAACGAACAGAACCATCCATGCATTCTTGAATCCTCGTGGTCTATTTTCTCATCCGGGGCTTTCGAAGCAACCTCGTCATCAACCCTAAACTCACTTTTAATTCTTTTCTTCACGGGTTTATTGTGGTTTTTCTTTTTAGCTTCCTTTGTCACAACTCGGAGTGTTGGGACTTTACGTGATTCCTCATACTTTTTATCCATAAAATGGACGGTTTCAGATTCTTCTTTAATTCAGAGAGTCACGGTTCCCTTATGAACATCAATTATGTTGTGACTTGTTGCCAAGAATGGGCATCCAAGTATCAATGGAACGTGTTGACCTGCAATGCTATCAAGAATAACAAAATTTGTAGGTATAACTAAGGTACATACATGGACAAGCACCTCTTCAGTGACTCCCCGTGGCTTTATTGTGGAGTTATCTAGGAGTAGCAAATTGATATATTTTCTTTAGGCATCTTCCATGCCTAAATTCTCGAACATATTCTTGGGCATTACATTCCTTCCTGAACCCAAGTCACACATCGCTTTAGCTTCGTAGTTACCACCTATAAGGCTCATGTACCTTGTATCTTTTGTGGTAGCTTCTTTGGAATTGTTATCAAGCTTTCTTTAGTAAGGTCCACATTCTCAATCTCAACCTTTACACTCTTACTCTTCTCAGAATGAATCTCTTTGAAGACTTTTGGTGTTGTAGGCTCTTTCTCAATTACCTCGAGTACGGAACAAAGATTTTTTTTTTGGGTTTGACATTTCAGATTTAGTATCACCACTAGGATATAAAATTCTTTGTAGATAAGGTGGTGATAGTAGCCTATGTGTAGGCGGTATATCCGTCTTGTTCTCTTCTTTTCCAACCTTTTTAACCCTATCTCTGATTGTCACTTTGTCTAAATTAAGCTTCGTGGGTTCTTCAATTGTTGGAATTTCTAATGCACTCTTTGCAGTTCTACTTTCAACCTCATCCTCACTTTCGCAATATTTAATTATTACCTCAATTAAATTCAATTTGATTGATGATGATGGTTGTGTAGGTGGCGGTTCCACCTTACATTCTTCTTCTTGTACCTTTTTTGCAGTTGTCTCTTCTTCCTTAGTCTCTTTTTTCACTTCACTAGCCACATGCTTGAAATTTCTCTCCACTTCTTTCTCGCCTTGATTCTTAACAATCACCTCATCTAAGCTAATATTGGTTGGTTCTTTATTGAACCCAACATTGCTATCGCCCACTTTCATATGTAATTCCTATTGTAACTGTTGATTGATCATAGTGACTTACGTTAATCTTTGCTCCATTACATGAATTATTTGGTGTATGAGTTGCACTGTTAACATGGTAGCATTGATCTTGGTGTCACTTTCTTGGGGATGAGAGGGAGGTGATTTTGGAACCTGATCTTCTATTACTTCTCAGATTAATTATGGAAGATTTTGTTGAAATTTCCGAAAAGAACTTGCTACTTGAGTGACCTGCATCCTTAAAGTGTCCAATTCCTCGGACTGCTTTACGAATCCTTCAGCAATGCATTGTATGTTGGTTGTTGTTGGTGTCATAAAATCGTGTATGGTTTTCACTCTTGCTTCGTCATTATGTAATCTGTCATTCTAGATCTGCATGAGGGCTAGTGTTAAGTCCACAAATTTTTCTAGTTATGATATTTTATTGTTCGAGTCTTCTTGCGGATTATACATCGGTTGTGGTGGAGCTTGAACTTGATAGCTCGAACCTTCTTGATAAAAATTCTGTCCTCGGACCCTATGCATATCTGGTGCAAAATATTTCTCCACACCTAAGGAATCTGAGAAGAGCTAAAGAAAAACATGTAAAACTGAAAACAAATAAAAACTTCTACACTAAATAAACACAAATAAACTAACTTAAAGATATATCCCAGGCAGAGGTGCCAAGAACTTGGTTGGGGCAAAATTGTGATTAATTAATGAATAAATAAGATAAGAGTAAAGGGCACACACCCTTAACAACCACGAGAAACTCACTGCAAGTATTACAGATCGTTTGCAGGTTTACTTAGTAAGTAAAGTTCGTTCATTGGGATATAATCTGTTAGATATACTTGTATATATAAAAAAGTGTAGGAGAATTTAGTTGTTAAAATAAAAAGACAGTAAAAGTAATAATATTTATTTGGTTTTCAGATCTGAAAGATAATAATGCAAATAAATAAATACTAAAAGAATGGAGATGAGAAATATAACTTAGGTTTGCTAGCATGCACTTATACTTTTAAATCAATATTCTAGTTATAAGGGTGAGTAAAGCTCTTAAAGTAAGTAGCCATGATTCTATATTCCTCCTACTCCTTCCGGTTGGACTTAGGTGACAACCTAACAATTAACAGGGGACTTGGGTAAGGGTTCCCTACGCAATGATCAGTGGTTAATCTCAACCCCTAGTGAATATCTAGTTAGGCAAGCCCTTCCGTTGACCATCCAACTATTATTAATGGGGTAGTTTATACGCATGCATTCTCAAGAACTACAGTCAATACATCAAAGCTCATAAAACAAATATATGGTAAAGGTTAATCCCAAATAACATTAAAGCAAATAAAGAATTATAAATCAAAGATTATACATATGCAAACCCAAGCTATGGGAAAAATTCGTTCATACCGAAATACATAGAAATAAACTAAGGATAAAAGTAATTAGAAACAAAGATAAGGTAAAAAATCTAATACAAATTTCCCTAATGATATAGGGATGTGACGGAGAAGAGGAGTTTTCTACTTTCCAACTTCAAGTCTTCCTCTCTACAGGTCTTCTTCCTTTTATGGATGACTTCTAAGAGTAATAATAATTAAAGGCTGAGCAAGGACATGTTTACAATGATAATAGGGTGTATTTATAGGTGTTTAGCTGGACCTAGGTAGAAATATTAGAGTAAAGGCAAGTAATTAAAATCCTTTTCCAATCATTTCACAAAAATATAGGAGAGGATAAACACTTTTTACTGTTTTGGACATATCTCTTTCGTTATTTGGTCAATTTTCGCCCACTTTATATCAAACCCACGTAGCAGAAACATATATCTAAATATTTAAATACTCTTCCAAATTCGCAGCCGATTTTAAGTTATATTCACTTTAGTGGACGTAGCTGCAGAATTTTAAGATTTATTTGTCAGCTTTCCCTTTCCTAATTCAACTTTACTTCCTTTTATCTACTGATTTCTTCCATATATTCTTTCCTTAACTTCTTAGAATTGATTTGGAATCTAAATATATTCCATAAAACTTAAGAGCATCACATTTAACACACAAATTAAACCAAATATGCTCTAAAAGTAATTAATCATCAAATCAAGACACAAATTCAGAAATTATCAAATAACACGGAAAAATCTCTAAGTAATTAATCAAATACACCTAAAATGGTGTATCCAACATACATTGATATATCACAAATAGGGAGACATCATATTTATCAAAGCAAATTTGAGGAACAAGCTAATATCATGATGCAACTAGAGTGTCAAGTGTCACATCTTGCAAATAATTTACAAACCATATTATTAGGTCAACCTTCAAGCGACACTATAAACCCTCAAGATGATGTTTGTCATGCGATTGGATTGAGAATTGGAAAGCAATTACCTTCTCACATAGTAATAGAAATAGAACAATCAAAAGAACCAACCCTCATTCCACAAGAGGTGGTTGAAAAACAGTTGAAGATACAGTCGAAGAGGTATTAAACCATTGAGTGCCCCTATAGAGAAGACACCAGAAAGGAGAAAGAATTAGTGGTCAAAAAGACGCATCTTCCACCACCATTCCCATCAGTAATTCATGAATTTCCACAACATGGTAAGCAAATTAGACATCAACATGTCGTTTGTAGAATCAATCAAGAAAATGCCAAAATATCTCAAATTCATGAAGGAAGGAGTATAGTGCTATATATCAAAGAAAGTTGCCACCAAAGTTGAAAGATCCCAGAATTTTCACAATCCCTATTGCCATTGGCGAAGGATGGATTAGTAAAGCATTGTGCGACTTAGGTGCGAGTATCAATCTCATGCTAAAGTCTTTGTTTGAGAAGCTTAACATAGGGGAAATTGTACCTACATCTGTAGTCTTACAAATGGCGGATCGGTCCCTCTCCCAACCAGTAGGTAAAATTAAATATGTTTTAGATAAGGATGGTAGTTTTATATTACCATATGATTTTATTATTCTTGACTACGACATAGATAAGAATGTCCCCATCATCTTGGGTAGACCATTTTAAAACCACGGGGTGTACACTAATCGATGGTGATACTGGTGAATTGATCATGATAATCCAAGACGAACAGGTTAAATTCACTGTGTTTAACGCCATGAAGTTTCTAGATTCAAAAGATGGTTATTTTAATACAGATGTCATCAATAAATAAGTATACAATGAAGAAAGTTTTGATGATACCTTAAAGGCAGCCTTAGAACTTGAATCACCAGATTTATATGATGAGTTAGCCGAAGATGTGGCTGCTCTCAATTGATGTCTCCCTAATTGTTCTTATTTTAGACCCTTAGGAGACATCATTTTTGGTGTTTATTTAATTAATTCGATAGACTTTTGGACTAAATATGCAATATTTCGGATTTCCCTTTTTATTTCTTGCATTTTCGAATTATTAAACTTTTGCGCGTAATATTGGTATTTTTAGTGTAAAGTTTACAGGTTTTTAGATGTTAGCTAGGAAAGGAATCCGAAGATAAAGTCAAAGATCAAAAGATAGAGTCAAGACTTGAAGAGAAATCCCGAAGATTTTATTTTTAGAGCTGAAAATCCATTTTCCAGGCCCTTGATTGCTGTTTTCTAGGGACTTAAGAGCTGATTGAGCCGCTGACCTTTGAAGAGAAAACATTCCTTATCGAAGTACGGAACTTTAGCAACTGGAATGAGGTCAATCGGAGTTGTAACGCATCGGGAAAAGCAGTTTTAGTGGAGGCCTGTCATCAGTTACGGGATTTTGGGCTTAAAGAGTGGGCTTGGACATTTAATTAGGCTTTTAATTTCTGGTCCAAGCCCTAATCCGTTTTTCTTATTATAAAAGGAGGTCTGGACTTCTATTTTATATACAATTCACATTCCACAAGATTAAACACCAGAGAGAAGCAACAGAAGGAAGAAAGAAGAGCTACAAGAGCTGGAGTGGGTCTATAGCTCCGTTCGTAGTCATTCCAATTCCGGAAATTAGGTTCTTTTCGTATTTTAATTTTGTAAACAATATGAATTTCAATTCTTTTAATTTAGTTTTTAATTTTAATATGAGCTAAATTTCCATTAGTGCTTGAGAACAAAACAATGGGTGAATCTTGATTTTATTATTATAACGAATGTTGAATTTGGGTTTTTATTGAATTAAATTAAATTAGGGCTTTTACTCTTTTCGACAATTTGTGAATGTTTACTGATTTTAGAGTCGCGAACTAAAATTAGGTATTAGTATCTAAGCTATTCCATATATGTGGCGTATGGATCATCCTGACGGGGGGTTTAGGTACAGAAATAATTGTTCAATCTAGGATAAAAACTATTGATTCTGACGAACTTAGTTAATCCTAGGGCCAATGTGGTAATAAATCTTTATCATCCAACGGTGGATCATATTTACCCTGACGGGACTAGTGACACCTTAGGATTGCCTTATAGTCCACCCTGACGGGGGTATAAGGAATTTAGAATCCCGACCATTGTAATTGACTGATTTAGCCCTTAAACAACATAAGTTAGAAAGTAAAATTAGGAGGATCCTTGCGTTCTCAAGTACTACATCTCATATTGCGTTTTCACTTAGTTTACTTGCGTCTTAGCTTCTACTTGCTTTTTAATATTTGTCTTTCATTCATTAGCTTTAATAAACAAAACCAAACAAACAATTTATTATCTTTTATTTTTCATAAGTGCATCAATCACTACTTGCTAAACATTGTGATCAACCATCCGTCCTTGGAACGAACCTGATTTATCAGGATTACTACTTGGGACAACCGTACACTTGCGGTTGTGGTTCGATTATTATTTGCATTTATTTTAGAACACACAAAGGACCACCATCAATTCAGAGAACGGAATACCAAAAGCAACAGGTCGTGAATGAGTCTGCGAAGTATAGGACATTGAACCAATGAAAAATCCATCTACAATCTGTCCTCCTATCCTCGATGAGAAACCATTTCCATCCCATTTGCGCTATGTCTTTCTAGGTGAAAACAATATTTTGCCTGATATTATTTTTGCTAACCTTACAGGTCCTTGGTGGGGACAAAGGTGTGATAATTAAAAAGATAAATAAGATAATAATAAAGGACACAAGACCTTGTCTACCACGAGAAACTCACTACAAGTATTACAGATCGTTTGCAAGTTTTAATGATAAGTCAAGTTCGTTCCCAGGGATTTAATCCGATGAACTTAGATGTTTATATAAAAAGAGAATAATATGAATAATTATTTTATATGAATAAAAAATAAATAAGAATGCAAATAAATAAATATGAATGTAAGTCAGATAAATTAGGGTCACTAGTATGAGTCTATTACTAACTTATTCTAATCTTATGGTGAATTGAGCATTATATATTAACCGGGATTCTAAATTCTACCTAACCCCCGTCAGGGTGGACTTAGGAGTAACCTCTCCACTACTAAGGAACTTAGGTATAGAAACCTTGAGTAATGATTGGTGGTTAAATCAAACCTTTATGGCTATCTAGGTAGGGTCACTAATAGACGATTATGTGGTGTTGTCAATAACTAAGAATAGTCCTAAGATTGGCCAAATCGAAGGCTGTAACAATAAGTCAAAACACATAATAACAATATACGTCAAGCTCAAATCAATTAAAATAAAAAATAGTATTAATGAATGTAGACAAAATAATAACCCAACAATTAATAGTAAAACTTACAAAATAAAAGTTTAGAAATATGGTGAAGCCACAAATCTATAGCTAAATACCCTAAATATAGAGAAGGTGAGATGTAGAAGAGGAGTTTGTCACTCTCCAACTTCGTGCTTCTTGTCTTCCTCTACAGGTCAGCTTGCTTCTTGGATGAATAGCTTGATGCTAAGGATGAATAATAAATTAAAGGACTAAGCTACTATTTAAAACTGAGAAAATACAAGCAAGGACTAAGACTATACTTGGCACTGAGCAAGGACATGTTTTCAATGGTTTAAGGGTGTATTTATAGGTGTTTAGGAAGATCTATTTCGTTTTCTTGGAGTAGAAGACAAGTAATGGACTCCTAGCCCAACTCAAATTCGTAACCCTAAAATATAGAAAAGGTAATAATCAGCCACGTTTTTGTTTTGGTCATAACTGCTTCAATACTTATCTGTTTGATGCGTTCCAATAGTCAAAACTGATCGTCTCGGAAATATCATTAACTTTTCTTCAGACCATTCTTCCAAATTCCTAACCAATCTTGAGTTATGAGCCCATTTGTGGTCGTGGGTGCTGAAATTCAGATTTATTTGACAACTTTATCTTTCCATATCTTAGCTTTTCCTTTCTTTTCTCCAATTTCCATGTATATCTTCTTTCCTTTATTTCTTAGAATTGACTTGGCATCTAATTAATCTTCGTATATATCTTTAAAGCTTCACACTAAATAAATAATTAAACCCAATATGCTCTAAAAATAATAAATCATTAAATCAAGACAAGAAATAGGAAAGTGCAATATATCATGAGAAAATCGACTAAAAGACTTCCTAAAACACTAAAAATGATGTCTCCAACTAATATTAATTCATGACAAATGGGGAGACATCAAGACCCACAACTCAAAGTTGTATCGTCCCGATACAATAAAGATAAAAGCGAAGGGAAGTCTCTAAATACACACCTAGGTAATTTTAAGCACAAAGAGAAGAAGATAGCAGAATATGGAGAATAGACTCAAAGCAACTACTCAGAAAATTTCATGTAATAATATTTACAAACTACATACCTTCACACTTTTCATATCCACAGTCAACACGGCTTGAATTCAAGATTAGATTAGCTTCGCAATGTAAGAAGGAGAGGAACTTTACTCAGTTCACCAAGGAGGCTATAGATTGTTCATCAAACTTCACTAGTATCCAAATATCCACTTAACAACTCTCTATCGGCTCAATCACTTCTAGATTACATATCAAATAATCAAAAAGTCTTTAAGGTTGTAATGTTGGCTTAGGGACGGTATGATAAGTATATATGGATAATTTAGAGTGAGCTTTTGGCTCTCTCATCACTAGCCATCAACGAATCGCCCTAGAGCTTGAGTTACTCTCATAAAACGTTTCTCACTCAACCCAATGATTTGATGCACAAAGTAGCATCCCCAATAACCCAATTAAAGCATAATATGTTCATATAAAAATTCCTTTTTGCCGGTCCGAATATATATTCTTTTCAAATCAATTTTTTCTTTTGTATAGCTATGACTCTCTTTTTGATGTTGAGATATCACGCTATTTTTCTCATAGATTTTTTCTTTTCTTTTCATGCTTTCATAGCTTTTTTTTCATTTACTATTACCCCGGCAAAGGATTACAATATAAACTTGTGACTCATCATCAATATAATAATCAAGCACAATTAATAAGCTCAAAAATCCCAACCCAATAATAACTCCCATAATGGCGGACCCACCACCCCAAACTCAAGCTCTAAAACAATTGTCTATGCATCGCGATTCGAGTGCGGGTCATATAGAAAAGTCCTATAATCTAAAGGGATATGGCTTATAATGTGGTTAAATAAAAAGGCTTTAGAAAGTCTAGAAGGGGATGAGAAGGATATAAAATATAATAAATGGACAACAAGCTAAACGACAACAAGGGACTAATGAAAGAACCGCCTTAATCACTTTTTAAACTATGCAATTTCGCCATTCTATTACCTTTAGCACGTTCATCAAATGGTTTTATTAACTAGCTCGGATCTCACGGCCTCCACACCACTCATGGCTCCCTGAGATCGAACATACTTTCTATCGCAATTCTAACTAATCTTTTCTTTACTATCAATGTGTGTTTTCCAGCAAATAATCAAGCATACAAAATAAAGTAGCTCATAAACATACTACTTTCTATCATTAAATTACTAAGCTTATGCTTTTAAGCTATTAAACACACTCGACATCTACTCCTTCAAAAAAATTTAATTTTTACCTAAAAACCAGTAAAACACAGAAAAAATGGAGATGAGAGACAACGAATCCCTACACCCCAAACTCAAAAATGAGTTGATGTCTCCTCATTTGTGATAAATTTATATTAGGATGAGACATCATTTTTAGTGATTTAGAAGTTATAATAGTCGATTTTCTTGAGAAATAGTGCACTTTCCTAGTTTGAGTCTTGATTTAGTAAAATAATATTTTTTAGAGCATATTGGGTTTCATTATTTATTTAGTGTGAAGCTTTAAAGATAATTATGGAGATTAATTAGATTCCAAGTCAAAGACTACAAGATATGGAAAGAGATAAGCATGGAAATTGGAGATAAAGGAAAGAAAAGCTAAAAACATGGAAAAGGAAAACCTGCCTTAATCCTGAATTTCTGCACCTACGACCACAAATCAGCTTATATCTCAAAACAGGTGTGGAATTTGGAGAAACGGTCAAGAGAAAAGTTGAAGATCTTTTTGAGAAGATGAATTTGGTATATTCATACGCATCAAATGGACAAAACTTGAAGCTGCATATTATTAGCGTTACGAATTTGAGTTGGGCTTGGAGTCCATTACTTAACCTCTCTTTCAAGAAAATGAATCAGGTCTTCTAAACACCTATAAGTACACCCTTATATCACTTGTAAATCATCCTTGCCTCATAATAATTAGTTCGTAAGGTTTTATTATTCTAGTTTATTGTAGAGAGCAAGATGATGTCTTTCATTATTTCTTTTAGTTTATTTCCTTCAGGTATGAACTAAACTTCCCATAGCTTGGGTTTTGCATCATGTATAATCTATGAATTCTAATTTCTTTCTATCTAAGTTTCTTTGGGAATTACATGTTTTAAATTGATATTAGCTGCTTACCTTTATATTTGTTTACGTGTTTTGATTTAATGATTGTTTTCCTTGCGGTGCACAACGTTTAGGATTACCTGAATAGTAGTTAGATGATCACCTTAGATGGGTGTCTAATTATTGAAACACCACATAACGTCTAGTGTCGATATTAGTCCTGACAAAACTGATTCCAACTAGATAGTCATTAGGGTATAATTTAATCACTATCACCATGTATGGAAATTGATTGCTTAGGGCCTTAGTAGCGTTTGACAACCCTATTTGAACTAGCCTCGTGGTGTATCCGTAGCCCCCTTAGTCGCTCTCAAGGTCTAATGAACGGGAATTTAGAATCATGACTAAGTATACAAGAGCTAATATTCTCCCTTATTAACTAGATCTAATAGAAAGAATTAGAAGGATTAGTGAATACTAGCAAAACCTAAGCTATATCTCTCATCTCATATTCTTCGTATTTTATTTTATTGTCTTTATTTTCCTAGTTTTAATTAGTTATTTTCGAAATCTATTCCTTTAATTTTCTGTTTTTTTAATTAATTACTCCTTACTCGTTATTGCTACCCATTCGACTAGCACACTAAGTCCCTGAGATCGAACTCAACTTATCAACTAAAACTTGCATACGTCCTGTAATACTTGCAGTATTGTGCTTGTCTAGGGTAAGAGTGCGTAGTTTTCTAGACTTACTTTTATCTTATTTTTATCACACCTTAGGCGACACCAAGTTTTTGGCGCCGCTGCCGGGGACTTGTGTCTCGTTAGCGTGTGGGTTATCTATTTCGAGTAGTAGTTTTTAATTAATTTTTCAGGTTGTGGTTTTCTTTAGTCTTTTTCAGGTTTCATAGTGTTTAATTCATGACCTCCATTATCGGAGCCTGAGAGGAGCTTCAGACCTTATAACAAACGTGTGTGTGAGGAATGATCCTTAAGAAGAGCTATGGAAGGCGTACAAGATCCGTTAAATCCACCACTTGGAGTCCCACCTGGAGGATTACCAAGAGGACCACCACCACCTATTCCACCTGGTGGACAACAACAAGGACAACAACAAGGAGGAGGTAATGGGAAGAATAATCAATACCGAGTTGAACAAGACCTTCCTGGCCTCCATGTATCGTTCCATGTTCAACCAATATGTTACCGACCTCTAGAGATCCAGAATATTAAATTTAGACCCGATCCGGGTATGCTCAGTCAATTTCAAAGTCATGGACTCTACAGTGGTACAACAATTCAAGATCCGGTAAGATCGATTCAGAAGTTCATGCAGATTTGTGATGCCTATGTTACTCCAGGAATTACACGTGAGCAACTGTATTGTCATATGTTTTCGTTCTTCTTAACCGGTAGAGCTAGCGAATGGCTAGATAGACAACCACCTGGAACAATCAATTCATGGACAGAACTTCAAGCCGCATTCTTTAACCGTTTTTATCCGAAGAGTATGAGACTCAAAGATCAAAGCGAGCTTGCAAGATTTTGTCAAGAAGATGGAGAAACAGTAGGAGAATCATGGACAAGGTTTCAACATAAATTAGCTAGATGTCCACTCCATGGTTATACCCCCGCTCTACAACTTGCTATATTCTATGAAGGTCTTAATGATAAAGGTAGAGAGAAGGTGGATAACATTGGAAAGGGTAATTTTGTGTCCATGAATCATAATGAAGCTTCCGAGGTTTTGGAAAATATTATTGAACAAGAAAGGAGTTGGCCATCAACGCGAGCTCCTGTAGCAAAGACCCGAGGAACGATTCGTTTAGATGCAGAAACTGCAAACTCAGCTCAAATATCCGCATTAGAGAATTAAATCAAAGAGCTGAAGTTAGAGATGCAAAAGAATTTAGCCGCAGCAAACGTAGTGCAAGAAGCACAAGGTTGTCAACAATGTGGGGTTAATAATCATACATGGGAAGAGTGCGAAGCAAATCCACAATCTATTTACTTCATATCCAACCGAGGAGGTTATCAATTTAGTAACCGAAATCATCCGGGTATGAAATATTCAAATCCACAGGGGTCCGCTAATCCTGGTCATTATCAACCGCGCCCCCAGAACAACTTTTTCCAACCAAGAGGTCAGTATCAAAATCAACATCAAAATAGACCTGCTCCCCCTCAACAACCTGTTCAAGATGCCTATACTGATGCATTAGATCAGAAAGCTTTACCTCAGTATCCTCAAGAAGGATCTATCGATAATCAACAAGTAATAAAAATCTTGGACCGTTTGACCACGAATATGAACACTCAGGAAGAGAAGTTACGAGGACAAGATGCCGCAATTCAGATTTTAGGTACTCAAGTGGAACAACTAAACAAAGTTCTAACAAATCTAATGGAACAAAAATAATTGAAGGCTATCGAAGGAGGTGATGACAATGTTGGGTTCGAAACTTGTAAGGCTATTTGCCTTGAAATTGAAGACAAAAAGAAGGAAGCACCACATGCTGCCGTTAGTGCCGTGGAGGTTCCGAGTACCGAAGAAGAACCAACCAAGTCTAGCCCCGTGGAATCTGACTGTTCTGAGGTTTATATGGAGGACGATTCAGAGAAATCCGAATTTATACAACTTCTGAAGGATATGCAAGAGGAGATTAGATCGGTTATGGATTATCAAGCTGAGCTGGCTAAAGAGAAAGAAGCCTCCAAGGAGGAATCAAAAGTTGAAGTTGAAGTTGCACCTGCTGTGCAAGAAGATAAAGAAGAAGAGAAGGTGGAACCACCACCTGTTGTTCAAACAGTGTCACCAACTATTCCTGATACAAATCCTAAGGATGACACTGAACTCAAGACATTTGTAGAGGCGTATACACATGAAAATATCAACGCCTTAATGCTTGAGATCGCGAAGAAAGGACTTACACCGCAACAAGTTTTTACGCAAGTTATTCCTGAGAAAGAAGGGAGTGTCGAGATCCCAAGAGAGAACCTGAGAGTCTCAAGAAGAAGTGAACGAGAGTTACCAACAAAGCTTAAAGATCCGGGAAGTTTTAACCTTCCTATTCAAATCCATGGTATGCTCAAAGTGAAAGCTATGTACGATGTGGGTTATGGTGTGAATCATACTTGGATGGCCTTTCATGGCCACAAGTCAAAGTGTCATCAACTTCCAAGAAAGGAACATTACCCTTCATGCAAAGAATGTATCTGAGACCTTCTATGTCTTGGGTAAGAAACCAAGGAAGTTAGATCCCACCGTTCCTGTCATCCATAGCCTTTCATATCACAAAGTCCCTCTTGAGAAGATCCACTTAAAGCCTGTGGATACTGAGCCAAACATTGAGTTTGGGGTTGGCCATGAAGTGCTATGGAAAGCTCACAAACGCGAAAATAGGCCACGTAGTTTCAAAGACTCGTGGATGGGACCATTCATTGTCACTAAGGTTGTTTCAGCCAAAGTGATAGAAATTCGACCCAAGAAGGGGATCAAGCGCAGATTAGTTGACGTTCATAGCCTAACTCGTTGTTGGGGAGGCTATATTCGCAAATCTTGATAGAGGTAACGCGTCTAACTTTGAAAGACATTAAACAAAAGTGCTGTACGGGAGACAAACCAATTTTTTTAAGTTTTTATGTCTTTTACGTTTTTAGTTTATGTTTAGTTTAGTTGTTTTTAGTTGATATTGCATATTTGAGAAAGGTATTAGTGTTTTTTATGCTTAGGTATTGGAGAAATCGAGTTCGGGAGGAGAAACAAAAAATTTCTGCAAAATCTGACCAGTAGTGCGGTACACCGGACCTCATCTGCGGTACACCGCAGAGAGAAAAACCCGTACCACGTGTTGGTAATCGGGTTTTATGCCGAGGAGAAAAATATCTGGACCATCAGGTCCGGTATACCGCGCCTACAGCTCCAATGCACCGTAGGACCAAAAACCCGTGCCACGGGTATGAGGCGCGTGTTTATTGACGAGACGAAAATTTTTGGAGCAACAGAAGCTGCGGTATACCACACCATATGTCCGGTGCACCGCAGGTCACCGCTGGAGAGAGAAAGTTACGGGTTGAAGCTTATAAAAGGAGGATATTAGGTATAATTCCGAATTTACAAAACCTCAAGCCTCTCTTTCTTCTCCAAACCTCTCCCAACTCCATTAAAGCTCATAAAAACCTTCACCAATCATCAAAACACTACCCAATGATCAAGAAAAACACATCAAATCTTCTCTCCACCTCATCACAAAGGAGATTCAAGCACCCAATCCTCACCAAACACATTAAATTGAAGAATCAAGACCTCAAATTTTCAATATTCATCCTACAATTTCTTAAATCCAAGCCAATCCATCAAAGATCCACCTTACCCACATAGAGATTCATCATCCATTCATCTTTCCGAAGCCAAATCAAGCTTGTTCAACCAAAAATTCACAAGTTTAAATTTCAAGAGTTGTTAAAGCTTTGAGTTGGGGGTTAATTGAGGATGACTAATAGAACAGAGATATTAGCCAACAAGGAGGTGAAGAAAAGCAAGGTTTTGGGTTCAATTGAGAAGAAATCAATTACCAAGGGTTCTAGTTCTAAATCAAAGGGTAAAAACGATGTTGAAGATGAAGGTAAGATGGCTTTGTTTGATCGTAATGGTAAAAGGATCTACTTTTATTCAAAGGAGAAAACACAACTTCCACCTTTCAAAGGTCCTACACCCAAGGAAAAAGAGGAAGCTTCAAAGGCCTTGATAGCTTCTGTAGAGAAACAATTGAAAGAACTACCTTTTTCTTATGAGAAAGTATTCAAGGAATAAGTTGGTACAGGGGAATACAAGAGATTCTTAGAGCTTGGTGCAAAATTGGGTTGGTCTACGTTCATGGTAAGACGTTCTGAATTATGTCATGAGTTAGTTTTTGGAATTCTATTTAGGCCTCTTTAGCCAAGATAGTAAAGGTTGTGTTCCGATTAGAGGAAAATTAGTTCCTTTCACAGTTAATGAGATTAGAAACCACTTCAAGTTTAAGAAATTAACTGGATATTGCAAGTATGATGAAGCGGTTGCTAAACGAAAAATCTTCGATGATGAATTACTTTTTGAGCATGTTTTAGACAAGGAGAAAGTGCAATCACATAAGGGAGAATTGAAGGCACCTTGGCCTTACAAATATCTTCAACCGGATGCGAGAGTTTGGCACAATTTCCTTATTCCTAATGTTTTTGGGAACACACGAACTTTGGATGTGACTAAAAAGAACGCTCTACTTTTGGATTGTATTTTGAGAGGAGAAGAAGTAGATGTGGCACAGTTGATCTATGAGGTGGTGATGCGATTTTCGGTCTCTCCTAAATCAGTTTATAATGTTAAATTTCCTACTATGATCACGTGTCTTGTGCGAAAAGCGAATGTAACATTGGGTGAAGAAAAGAAACTCGAAATTAAGGAAAGTTATATTGATAACGCTTGGATCAAGGATATCTTTCGAAGAGCGGGTTCGATGCAAGTCTCGAAAGAAGAAAAGGAGAAAAGTTGGCAAGAGAAAATGGAGGAGCGTTTAACCAAATTCGAAGCAGCTCAAACTTCTCTAGTCAGTGATGTGGCACAAATCAACGCTAATCAAGTGCACATCATGAAACTCCTTGAGAAATTAACGAAGGATCGAGCAAATCCAACCTTGGATGTCAATAATGCGAGGCAATAGCCTCGAGAGTATGTTCTCTTTCTTCCTTACCATTTCTGTAAATGCTTTTATCTGCTAATTTTAATTTCTGTTTCGAGTCTTTTTCGAGTCGTGGGGACACGACTCATTTTTGAGTTGGGGATGTGGGGATTCGTTGTCTCTCATCTCCATTTTTCTGTTTTTAGGTAGAAATTAAAAATTTTGATCCATGGGAATTAGATGTAGAGTGTGTTTAATAGCTTGAAAGCATAAGCTCAGTGAAATGATGATAGTAAGTAGTATGTTTATGAGCTATGTTATTTGTATACTTTGAGTATTTGCAGGAAAACACACGTTGATAGTAAAGAAAAGATTAGTGAGCAATGCGATAGAAAGTATGTTCGATCTCAGGGAACCTTGAGAAGTGTGTAGGCTGTGAGATCCAAGCTAGTTGACAAACCCATTTAATGAAAGTGCTAAAGGTAAGAAAATAACGAAATTACATTGTGTAGAAAGTGATTAAGGCGGTTCTTTCATATTGAAGCCACTTGAAGCCTTTTTATACCTTATCACCTTGTTATTTTGATTTTATATTCTATATCCTTCTTAGCCCCTTCTAGCCTTTCTAAAGCTTTTTATTGAAACACGTTATAAGCCATATCCCTTTGCACTAGAATCGCGATGCATAGACAGTTGTTTTAGAGCTTGAGTTTGGGGTGGTTGGTCCACCATTATGGGAATTGTTATTGGGATGGGATTTTTGAGCTTATTAATTGTGCTCTGTTCTTTAGATTTATGATATTTCACAGATTTTTATTGTAACCCTTTGTCGGGGTAATAGTGAATGAAAAAGAAGCTACGAGCTAAATTTGCCAATAAGGGCATAAAAAGAATATATATATATATATATATATATGAGAAAATAGTGTGATATCTCAACATAAAGAGAGAGTCATAGCTATAAAAAAATTGATTTGAAAAGAAAAGAAAATATATATATTCGGACCGGCAAAGTGGAATTTTATGTGAACGTCTTATGCTTTAATTGGGTTATTGGGGATGCTAAATTGTGCATCAAGGAATTCATTGGGTTGAGTGAGAAAGGTTTTATGAGAGTAACTCAAGCTCTAGGGCGATTCGTTGATGGCTAGTGAGGAGAGAGCCAAAAGCTCACTCTAAATTATCCAAATATACTACCATACCGTCCCTAAGCCTAAATTACAACCTTAAAGACCTTTTGATTCTTCGCTTTGTAATTGAGAAGTGATTGAGCCATTAGAGAATAGTTAAGTGGATCCTTGGATGCTAGTGAAGTTCGATGAACAATCTATAGCTTTCTCGGGGAACTGAGTAAAGTCCCAATCCTTCTTACATTACGAAACTAATCTAATCTTGAATTCAAGCCGTGTTGACTATGGATATGCGAAGTGTACAGGTATGTAGTTTATAAATATTATTGCATGAAATTTTCTGAGTTGTTGCTTTAGGTTTATTCTATATATTCTGCTATGTTCTTCCCACTGTGTTGAGAATTCCATAAGTGTGTGTTTATAGACTTCCCTTTGTTTTTATCTTTATTGTATCAGGACGATACAACTTTGAGTTGGGGGTCTTGATGTCTCCTCATTTGTGACAGATTTATATTAGGATGAGACATCATTTTTAGTGATTTAGAAGTCATAATAGTCGATTTTCTTGAGAAATAGTGCACTTTCCTAGTTTGAGTCTTGATTTAGTAAAATAATATTTTTAGAGCATATTGGGTTTAATTATTTATTTAGTATGAAGCTTTAAAGATAATTATGGAGATTAATTAGAGTCCAATTCAAAGACTACAAGATATGGAAAGAGATAAGCATGGAAATTGGAGATAAAGGGAAGAAAAGCTAAAAACATGGAAAAGGAAAACCTGCCTTAATCCTGAATTTCTGCACCTACAACCACAAATCAGCTTATATATAAAAAACGGTGTGGAATTTGAAGAAACGGTCAAAAGAAAGTTGAAGATCTTTCCGAGATGATGAATTTGGTATATTCATACGCATCAAATGGACAAAAATTGAGCTGCTAGGACCAAAAGAAAAACGGGCCTGATTGCATGTTTATAGGGTTACGAATTTGGGTTGGGCTTGGAGTCCATTACTTAACCTCTCCTTCAAGAAAACGAATTAGGTCTTCTAAACACCTATAAATATAACCTTATATCACTTGCCTCATAATAATTAGTTCTTAAGGTTTTATTCTTCCAGTTTATTGTAGAGAGCAAGATGATGTCTTTCATTATTTCTTTTAGTTTATTTCCTTCAGGTATGAACTAAACTTCCCATAGCTTGGGTTTTGCATCATGTATAATCTATGAATTCTATTTTCTTTCTATCTAAGTTTCTTTGGGAATTACATGTTTTAAATTGATATTAGCTGCTTACCTTTATATTTGTTTATGTGTTTTGATTTAATGATTGTTTTCCTTGCGGTGCGCAACGTTTAGGATTACCTTAATAGTAGTTAGATGATCACCTTAGATGGGTGTCTAATTATTGAAACACCACATAACGTCTAGTGTCGATATTAGTCCTGACAAAACTGATTCTAACTAGATAGTCATTAGGGTATAATTTAATCACTATCACCATGTATGGAAATTGATTGCTTAGGGCCTTAGTAGCGTTTGATAACCCTATTTGAACCAGCTTCGTGGTGTGTCCATAGCCCCCTTAGTCGCTCTCAAGGTCTAAGGAATGGGAATTTAGAATCCTGACTAAGTATACAAGAGCTAATATTCTCCCTTATTAACTAGATCTAATAGAAAGAATTAGAAGGATTAGTGCATACTAGCAAAACCTAAGATACATCTCTCATCTCATATTCTTCGTATTTTATTTTATTGTCTTTATTTTCCTAGTTTTAATTAGTTATTTTCGAAATATATTCCTTTAATTTTCTGTCTTTTAATTAATTACTCCTTACTCGTTATTGCTACCCATTCGACTAGCACACTAAGTCCCTGAGAACGAACTCAACTTATCAACTAAAACTTTTATACGTCCTGTAATACTTGCAGTACTGTGCCTGTCTAGGGTGAGAGTGCGTAGTTTTCTAGACTTACTTTTATCTTATTTTTATCACACCCTAGGCGACACCATGAGTCGTGTCTCCACGACTCGAAAAAGACTCAATAATAAAAAAAATAAAGAATATTAAAATTTTACAGATATTTCACATAAAGAAATGGTAAGGAAGAAAGAAAACATACTCTTCGAGGCTATTGCCTCGCCTGATTAATACCCGGAATAGGGTGTAGTGCTTTCCATGTATGTAAATTTCGTGTATCACCAATTTCGCTTTCCCTTACATCCTCTTATGCTCCATCCCAATCAATCACACTCTAGAAATCTCTTGTTTATCTTCTTCCAACTTTGCTCTCGAATACTCTCTCATGTGAAGGTGTTCATCCAGGAATATGTTGTTGTGGCAACAGCTACTAGCGTCCCAGAAGCTTTGCTCATCTTTTGTTAAAGGATGCTTGATTTGTAGAGGTTGTGGTGACTTCCTTATGAAAGTTGAAACCTTTTTACTCTTTGAATTTACCACAGCTAGCTCTCCTCTATTCTCTTGATCCGATTTACCTTGTAGTTATTCCCGAACTAGTACCCATCTCAATTGAAATCTTCTTGATCATACCCAATACCTTGCTTTGATTCTTCATATCCCTTAATAATATCTTCGTTCTTTTTGTCATCCCTTTTGACCCCTAACTCAAAGCTTTGAGCACTCTTGAAATTTGTAACTCTCGATCATAGGTGGAACAAGCTTTATTTGGGTTAGGAAAGGTGTTAGAATGATAATTATATATGTGGGTATGATGGAATCAAGATTTTATGATGTGGGTTTAAGGAATTTCGGAAAAAGATTTGAAATTCATGGTTTTGATTCTTGGATTCTAGGTGTTTTGATATGATTTGGGTAATTGAATCTTCTTTGTAATGATGTAAGGAAGGATTTGGATATGAATTCATGGTGATTTGGTAGTGTTTTGATGTTAGGTGAAGGTTTGTTGAAGCATTAATGGAGTTGGGAGAGGTTTGGAGAAGAAAGTGAGGCTTAAGGATTGAGAAATTCGGACTATAACTCACCTCCTCTTCTTTATAACCTAAGAAAAGCAACTTTTTTTCTCTCTCCAGCGGCACTGGCCGGTATACCGCCCAAAAGGGCTGGCATGCCGGTGCTGCTGCCCTTGAAAATCATGCTTCGAAAAAAAACCGAATCGCGTACACGAGGGCTCGTGTTTTGTCTTGGCCAGCATACCGTCCCTAGGGGCCGGCATACCTGTGTTGCTTGCTTTTAAAAATCAACCCTCGGCAAAGAACCCAAGACGTGTACACGAGGAATCGTGTTTCTGACCCGCCGGCTTACCGGCGGTTTGGGCCGGCATGCCGGTGGCAGGTCAAACATGCCCAAAAAATTCGTTTTTCCTCCCAAACTCAATTTCTTTACTACCTGAACATCAAAAACACTAATATCTTTATCAAATATGCAAGATCAACTAAAAACCTAATACAAACTAAAATATAACAACATAAAATACTATGGGATGTCTCCCATAGGGCACTTTTGTTTAACGTCTTCCAAAGTTAGACGAGTTACCTCGGTTATTTCTTTTTATAGCCTCCCCAGCAGTGAGTGAGGTTATTAACACTTACCAACTTGAGCTTGACCACTCCTGCTGAGATAATTTGCGTGATGATGTATGGCCCTATTTAAGAACGGTTATGTTTGGGAAAGGGAGGTTTCCATGCTACCTTGTCTCTCACCCCAAACTCAATTTCTTTTCCCATGGTTTCTTGAGGGCTTACAGGTTCTTGATTCTTGGTTACAACTCTGATTGGATATAGTTCTTGTGACTTATTTTTCTTCTTCTTCCCCGAAACATAGAATGTTTCAGAATCATCTTCAATACTAAGAGTCACGGTTCCTTCATTCACATTCACTATGGTGTCGCTGGTGGCAAGGAATGGACGCCCAAGATGAATGGGACATTCTTACCTGCTTTATAGTCAAGAATAATAAAGTCTGTGGGAATAACAAGGTTACCTACTTGGACGAGTACATCCTCTATTACTCCCCACGACTTTGATATTGATTGATCCGCAAGTTGTAAGATTACGGATGTCGGTTTCGCATCACTATATCAATCTTCTCGAATACAATTTTGGGCATGATATTCACACTTTCCCCTAAATAAAACATGGCTTTTCCATATAATATACCACCTATTTTGATTGAGAGGTTAAACTCTCCCGGATCTTTACGCTTCGGTGGTAATCTTCTTTTAACTCGTGCTGATATCCCTTTATTGATTGCTACAGACTTGGCTCTTGTGAAAATTTTCTTTTTGGAGATTGCCTCCATAAATAATCGATCATAGTTTTGCCTTTCTTTCATAGCTTCGAGTAAAAGGGCGTTAATGTTCACTTGTTTTAACGCCTCCATAAACTTCTCTTGTTTCTCCTTTACGAGATCATAGAAATGTAGGAGTGGTTGTCTTACTCTACTTCTCTCTTCAAATCTTGGTATATCAACCACTCTTGGATTCTTACTTTCGTCGTGTTCAACTTCTTCAACCCAATCTTCAACAATTATCTCATCTAAGTTCATCCTATCTACGCTTGACGTGTTTGGTAGAACATCCCCTTTTGATGGAGATGGTAGCGCTTCAACGATTATCTCGTTGTGTTCTTCCATCTTTTGAGCTTGAAGACTAGTCTTAACCTTGTCGTCAACGTATTGTATCTTCTTCATGTTAGAAGTTGTATCTTGGGTCAATTGCAAAAGTTAACTTTGCATTTGTTCTATGACTGTTGTGAGCCGCATTACATTCTTCTCTAAAAGTTGATTATGTTGTTTCAGATCTTGATTCTGTTGTTGCAGGCTTTGCACTACTGATGCATCGATCTTTGATTCAAGTCTGCTCATATTATCCTTCGAGAAGTTGATTAATTGACTAATAGTCTCTTTTAACTCAATGTTGTCTTCTTGAGGACGTGATGGAGCTTGACTTCCATTGTGCACATTGCAGCCCGGTGGATGATTAGCTTGGTTTTCATAGGCTTTTTCTTGCAGGTATACCTGTTGAGGTGGCATTTTGATGCTTTCCTTAACTGCTATATCGAGTTGTTGTATTTGATCTTGCAAGCTTGAAAACCTCGCTTCTGTTTCTTCGTTAAAGGTAGGAGTTTGTTCTTGTGGCCAACTTATGTCGGTCTCAATGATTGTTTTCATACCACTCTTTGCTTCTTTTGGATCCATAGAGACAAAAATACCACGACCCATATCATCTACTCTCAGCCTTGACTCTCTAATGAGCCCATTATAGAACATGGATAATTGTAACTATGGCGTGTATCCGTGTATTGGACATCTTGCCAACTTCTTTTGAAATCTCGTCCATGCTTTGCCAACACTCTCTCTGGCTTCTTGTAAGAAATTCTTAAGCTTCAATAGTTCCTTCACTCGCAAACTTGTAGGATAAAATTGATCCAGGAATCTTTCTTGAAGCTTGTCCCAATTTGTTATTAGCTCAAGAGGTTGATCATCTAACCAATCGCTCGCTTTCCCGGTCAAGAAAAAACAAAACATTGAATAATACATATGTTCTTGCGTAACACCTTCATTAGTGTAGGCATCACAAAATTGCATGAATTTCTGAACAGATCGGACCGGATCTTGATATCACCACAATATTTCCCATAGCTCGCGAATTGATTAATCAGGTCAGGATCGGGCTTGAATACTTGAATAGTTGGGATGCGCATCCCAATAGGTTGTACTCAAAATTGGCTAGGAAAACCTAGCTCTAACCGTTGATTAACCATCTAAAACCTGAAAAAGACTAAAAAAACGCGTAAAACAGAAAACAAATAAAATCTTCTACACTAAACAAACACAAAATAGATTAAACTTAAAGATAAGTCCCCGGCAGCGGTGCCAAAAACTTGGTGGGGGCAAAGGTGTGATAAATAAATAGATAAATAAGATAATAATAAAGGACACATAACCTTGTCTACCACGAGAAACTCATTACAAGTATTACAGATCGTTTGCAAGTTGTAATGATAAGTCAAGTCCGTTCGCAGGGATTTAATCGGTTAGATTTACTTGTATTAAATAAGCGTAGATGAATTTAGATGTTTATATAAAAAGATAATAATATGAATAATTATTTGATATGAATAAACAATAAATAAGAATGCATATAAATAAATATGAATGTAAGTCAGATAAATTAGGGTCACTAGTATGAGTCTATTACTAAGTTATTCTAATCTTATGGTGAATTGAGCATTATATATTAAACGGGATTCTAAATTCTACCTAACCCCGTCAGGGTGGACTTGGGAGAAACCTCTCCACTACTAGGGAACTTGGGTAAAGAAACCTTGAGTAATGATTGGTGGTTAAATCAAACCTTTATGGCTATCTAGGTAGGGTCACTACTAGACGATTATGTGGGTTTGTCAATAACTAAGAATAGTCTTAAGATTGGCCAAATCTAAGGCTGTAACAATAAGTCAAAACACATAATAACAATATACGCCAAGCTCAAATCGATTAATATAACAAATAGTATTAATGAATGTAGACAAAATAATAACCCAACAATTAATAGTAAAACTTACAAAATAAAAGTTTAGAAATATGGTAAAGCCACAAATCTATAGCTAAATACCCTAAATATAGAGAAGGTGAGATGTAGAAGAGGAGTTTGTCACTCTCCAACTTCGTGCTTCTTGTCTTCCTCTACATGTCAGCTTGCTTCTTGGATGAATAGCTTGATACTAAGGATGAATAATAAATTAAAGGACTAAGCTACTATTTAAAACTGAGAAAATACAAGCAAGGACTAAGCCTATACTTGGCACTGAGCAAGGACATGTTTACAATGGTTTAAGGGTGTATTTATAGGTGTTTAGGAAGACCTAATTCATTTTCTTGGAGTAGAAGACAAGTAATGGACTCCTAGCCCAACTCAAATTCGTAACCCTAAAATATAGAAAAGGTAATAATCAGCCACGTTTTTGTTTTGGTCATAACCGCTTCAATACTTATCCGTTTGATGCGTTCCAATGGTCAAAACTGATCGTCTCGGAAATCTCTTTAACTTTGCTTCTAATAATTCTTCCAAATTCCTATCCAATATTGAGTTATGAGCCCATTTGTGTTCGTGGGTGCTGAAATTCAGATTTATTTGGCTACTTTATCTTTCCATATCTTAGTTTTTCCTTTCTTTTCTCCAATTTCCATGTATATCTTCTTTCCTTTATCTCTTAGAATTGACTTGGCATCTAATTAATATCCGTATATATCTTTAAAGCTTCACACTAAATAAATAATTAAACCCAATATGCTCTAAAAATAATAAATCATTAAATCAAGACAAGAAATAGGAAAGTGCATTATATCATGAAAAAATCAACTAAAAGACTTCCTAAAACACTAAAAATGACATCTCCAACTAATATTAATTCATGACAAATGGGGAGACATCAGTCCTCAAGAAATAGCTACTACGTGTGCTTCGAGCTAACGAAGAGGCACTTGGGTGGACAATCAACGATATACAGGGGGATTAGTCCTACCAATTTTCAATACAATATCATTCTTGAAGACGAAAAAGTGTGTTCTATAGAGGGGCAAAGAAGACTCATGCCCGCAATGAAGGATGTGGTGAGGAAATAGGTTATCAAGTTTCTAGATGCGGGAATTATCTTCCCGATCTCAAACAGTGAATGGGTTAGTCCGGTGCAGTGCGTTCCAAAGAAATGAGGTATGACTACAATCCTTAATGATAAAAACAAATCCATTCAATCAAGAACAATTGTGGGGTGGAGAGTGTGCATGGACTACCGCAAGCTCAACAAAGCTTCAAAGAAGGATAATTTTCCTTTACTATTCACAGATCAGATGTTATACAAGCTTGCAGGGAGAGAGTAGCACTATTTCCTTGATGGCTATTTAGGTTATAATCAGATTTGTGTAGATCCTCTTGATCAAAACAAAACCACTTTCACTTGTCTGTTTGGCACATTTGCCTATTGAAGGATGTTGTTTGGTTTATGCAATGCACCGGCCACGTTCCAATGGTGTATGATGGCTATATTTTGGGACATGATTGATAAATTCTTGGAATTTTCATGGATGATTTTAAGTGTTTGGAGATAGTTTTGACGAGTTCCTTGACAATCTTGAAAAGGTGCTCCTGCATTGTAAAGAAACTGATCTTGTTCTTAACTAGGAAAAGTGCCACTTCATGGTTCGTGAAGTGATCGTGTTGAGACATAAAGTTTGAGTGCAGGGATGGAGGTAGATCGTGCTAAATTTGAAGTTATCAAAACCTTTCCACCCTTGGTCTTTGTTAAGGAGTTATAAGTTTCTTGGATCATCGACCTTTGCCCTTCCCGTTAATAAAATAAACAAAGAACAGACAATATGGGAATCAACTTCGCGGAGTATGGATCATAGGTTAGCAAGAAATGATAAGTAGTGTTATCGTTCGCAGGGATGAAGTATGATTAATGGTTTTGAAGCAATGTAAAGATGCAAGTATGTAACAAAATAGAAATATAAAATGAAAATACATTTGTTTTATTTTATAAATTAATTAAACTAATTATGCACAAAAGATAATAGCTAAGGACGCTAATGAGAATCTATCCTATTGAAATGCGTTTATTCTATTAAAGGTGAATGGTTTTAATATTCACACTAGCCGAGATTCTAAGTTAATTAAGTTTCACAAGGTCAAACATAATTCTATACCTTACTAGTCTCTTTCTTTCAAGTAGGTTAAGTTACTTTTACCCTGTTGAAAACCCTAGTGTGCTGGTAACGTCCGCTAAACGGCACTAAGCATTTATATCCTAGTTCAACCCCGTCCAGGTGTTAGTCGGATTACAACAGCTCTTGCTACTTTGGCCACAAGCACATAAGTAATTATAACATGAATATAAATAATGGAATTAATGGGAACCCCAATTCAATTAAATAACAATATCCCAAATGCAATTAAAAGAAAAACAATAATCAATTTGCTCTTACAATAACAATCTCAAGCAAAAATGTAATAATTAAAGCATAATACATTTTTCGAATGAAATAGTTTAGCAATAATTTATAGACAAATTAAGACTAACACTATATTACCCAAAATATTTAGAGATGGATAAGCGTAGGCATGTTGTGATGAAGCTCCGGCGTTTTTTCTTCCTCTATATATTCCTGACTGCTTTTGTAGTTGAATTTTTTCTTCGGAAATAAGCTCTGGCAGCCAAAAGATAGTTTAAAACTGATGGGAGCTGATATTTATAAGGTTAGATTCGTTTGGGTGTGCTTTGGACTCATTAAAATGACCTGACCCATCCCAAATTCGTTTTACAGCAAGAGGTTTCAGGTTCGAGTCATGCTAACTGCAGAATGCATAAGTTCTTCGTTACAGCTCCGAATTGCAAAATCTTAGTTGTCACGCGACCGTAATTCAGAGACCTATAATTTGGTCAAAGAGTTCATCCAAATTTGTTGTAAATTTCTCATGGCATAGAAAACAACCCACTTTCTAATTCTAGTTGGTGAGTCTTTCACTTTCTAAATACGATTTCTTTTGCCCTTTACTCTTGGGATCCTTCCTCGATCTTCTTTACTCAACTTCTAATACATGTTTTGGCATCTTATATCATCCATGTACCTAAAATCTTTACATTAAACAAACAAAATACGCGCAAATAGCTATAAAGGTGACAACTACCAAAACAAGGCAAGAAACGAGATTATATCAAATAATAGGGAAAAATCCCTCAGCTGAGCAAAAAAGAAATAGAAAAATATGTCTAACAATGTGATTTATTTGTCACGAAAAGGGAGACTTCAGTGACAGGATTCTATCGGAGAAGATCGACATCCGCTTTGTATTTTACTTGAGAAGGATACTGCCTTCAAACTTGATGACGCATGTCTAGAAGTGTTCTTGGCCATTAAGGAGAAGCTCATCTCCACAGTAATTTTCACTCCTCCAGATTGGGATATTCCTTTTAAAGTTATGTGTGACGCGAGCAATCATACCATGGGAGCAGTGTTGGGTCAAAGAAAAGAACAGATTTTTCACACGATATATTATGCAAGCAAGACCTTCGCAGCTTCCCAATTGAACTATACATTTTCAGAGAAGGAGTTACTAGCCGTTGTATATGCTTTCTATAAGTTCGTCCCTATCTTCCAGGGATGATAACTGTCGTAAACACGGATCATTCAGCAATCAAATACCTCATGGAGAAAAGGACGCAAAACCGCATCTTATTAGGTGGGTATTATTGTTACACGAATTTAATATGGAGATTCAAGATCAGATAGGGAGCGAGAATCAAGTAGCTGATAATTTATCTTGTCTCGAAAGCTATACAGTCAACACAAGACCAGAATTGGTCAAAGAGGTATTTCCCGATGAACAACTCTTTGCAATCAAGCGTTTGTTCCTTGGTATGCAGATTTGGTAAACTTTTAGTGAGTGGAGTATTTCCTACAAATTTTAATCCACAACAACGAAAGCGGTTGAACCCATCGAGCCAAGCAGTTTTTCTGGGATGATCCCTACCTCTTCAGGGTTTGCAGTGACCAAGTGATTAGACGATCTGTCCATAAAAAGGAAATACCAAATATCATTGTAAGTTGTCATGGCCCACCTTATGGAGGCCACTTCAAGGGCAATCGAACTGCATCAAAAATCCTACAAATAGGGGTTCTATTGGCCCTCCATTCCATTGGCACATCCAGACCTGTCAAAGATACCAATTCACTAGTAATATATCAAAAAGGGACGAGATGCCACTCAATATCGTGTTAGAAGTATAAATATTTGATAATTGGGGAATATATTTCATGGGACCATTCATTGCTTCCATGGCAATCTTTATATCTTACTAGCAATAGAATATGTTTTCAAGTGGGTAGAAGCAGTGACGACACCAAAGAGCGGTGCCAAGACAGTTGTCACATTCCTCAAAACTAATATATTCTCAAGACATGGTACGTCACGTGTTCTCGTCAGTGATAAAGGTACCCACTTCATCAACATTCGGTTGACAGCCGCTCTTCGTAAGTTGTGGGTGCGACATTGTACATCAATAAAATATCATCCCCAAACTAATGGTCAAGCTGAGGTCTCTAATCGAGAGATCAAATCCATTCTAAAAAATACCGTGAACAAAACGAGGAAAAACTGGTCAAGTAAGCTTGATGATGCTCTCTGTGCTTATAGAACAATATTCAAAAGACCGGTGAGAGCATTTCCATACCACATGGTCTATGGGAAGGTCTGCCATCTTCCTATCGAGATTGAATCTCGAGCTTATTGGGCTATCAAAGATATGAACCTTAATAAGCAATTAGCGGGTAAGCAAAGGATGATGCAGTTTAATGAGCTAAATGAATTCTGTTTCATGTCTATGATAATTCACACCTCAACAAAGAGAAACCAAAAAGATGACATGATAAACGGTATGAAGAAGTTCGCAATAGGACAAAAAGTGCTCATATACAATTTAAAAATCTCAAACTATCCAAGGAAACTCAAGTCTCGTTGGGGATGATCATACATTGTTACAAAAGTCACACCTCATAGAGCGATTGGAATCGAACACACTAGAACAAAGGACCATTATGGTCAATGTTCAATGTCTGAAGATATGCTATGATAATGGTGATTTCACACAAGATGAGGTCATATTGTTGAAAAAATTTAATAATTATGGGCTCACATATGTAAATATGAAATATGTATTGTTATCGTAAAAGTTTTATCCGATTGATTTTGGTCTAATAAAGCTAATAATTTGATTAGGGGAATAAAAGTGTCATGAATTTAAATTGTAGATACTATTATGTTATTTCTAGTTTAATGAGGGGTCAAACTCGATATAATAGAAGTTATTATATATTAACTTCTAATAACTTCTTATTCTTAACTGAACACACGTTCAGAATTATAAGAAGAGGGTTATGGTTCCCAGATCATACTGTCTGTTCTTTCTCTCATCCCCATCTAAAGAGAAAACTTAAAACACAGAAAGTATAGATATGGAAGATACATTACCTACTCCAACAAACCAATCAAAGGAATCATGGCTTTGGGTACGCTTCCGCTAATCTTCTCTTTTATTCTTGATATTATTCAGTATAGTTTATTTAGTATATTTATGGATTTTGATTAAACACCAAATTTCTACAATGGTATCAGAGACTCTTATATTGAATTTATTATTGAATAAATTAGAATAATATTTTTCCATTTATTTTGCTTCGTTTGTATTCTTCTTTTTTTTGTCATTAAAAGAAGATAAAAGTCAATCGTTATTACAATTATGACATAAAAAAATGTAATCATACTATCCTTAACACTATCTAGATTCAAATGGTCTAAGTTTCCTTCTTTTCTACAAAATTTAGATGCTATGTCAGCTATTGCATTATGATCTCTTTTGATGTGAAAAAATTTCCATTCTGGAAACCTTTTTAACCTATTCCAAATTGCATCAATCAATGGCTGAATTTTCCAATCTATTTTCCCCTTGTTGTATATGTCTTGTACAATTTCCAAATTGTCCGTGAAGAAATTAATCTTTTTAAAGTTAAGCTCTTCCGATTCTTTCATAGCTTGTATTATTGCATATGCCTCCCCTTCTTTTACGCTTCTGACCATTTTCATTTTCCCTATTTTCCTTTTAATGTTCCCTTTTCTATCTATTCCTATTGAGGCAAGACCCGCAAGTTCATTTCTACTTGTGAAAGATGTATCATTAAACCAATTTATATCCGCAATATTAAAGGCTTTGTAATTCTCTTTATTGTTGTTAGTTGATACATTGTCTTGTTCTGACTTTTTGGTGTCGTTCTTATGTTTTGACTTTGTATACTTAGTTAATTTTATCTTTAATCTAATTATATAGTTGATTGATTAATTAATTTTATTATACCTTTAGTTGTTATAAGAGTTTATTCAAATAAATGAGTCAGATCTATCATTTAGAATGAAGTAGTTTAAATAAGATGTCACCAAAGTGACCGATCTTGTGTAAATTATTCAGAAAAAATGTTAGATATTTGTGAATGTCTTATTCATGTGAGTACTAGTCGGCTTAAAGGAAGATGACCACTTATATTGATTACACATATACCTGTAATAATAACTACGTGAAGATTATATAGTTTATATGTGAATAATGACTTGATCTAAAGATAAACTCATTATTTGCATGTGTTATTTTCAGTATTTGATTATTACAACAAGAATACTAATTGCAGTTAATATTATTGTCTAAAGACTTGATATTAATGTTATGTTCAGTATCCTGAGATGGAATTGATCATTATTTGAATTTACAGATTATAAAATAAGAATATTAATGTGAGCATTATTTGTTCAATTTTTTTTAATTAAGCTAGTTCACTGGTGGTCCTTTGTGTGTTCTAAATAAATGCAAATAATAATCGAACCACAACCACAAGTGTACGGTTGTCCCAAGTAGTGTACCTGATAATACAGATTCGTTCCAAGGACGAGATGGTTGATCACAATGTCTAGCAAATAGTGATTGATGCACTTATGAAAATAAAAGATAATAATATGTTTGTTTGGATTTTGTTATTAAAGCTAATGAATTAAAGACAAATATTACAATGTAAATAAAAGCTAAGACGCAAGTAAAATGATGTAAAACGCAATATGAGATGTAGCACTTGAGAACGCAAGGATCCTCCCTATCCTATTTCTTACCTTATGTTGTTTAAGGGCTAAATTAGTCAATTACAATGGTCGGGATTCTAATTTCCTTATACCCCGTCAGGGTGGACTATAAGGCGATCCTAAAGTGTCACTAGTCCCGTCAGGGTAAATATGATCCACCGTTGGATGATTAAGTGTTATTACCTCATTGGCCCTAGGATTAGCTAAGCTCGTCAGAATCATTAACTTCTATCCTAGATTGAATAAATGGTTCCGTATTTAAACCCTCCGTCAGGATGATCCAATTGCCACTAATTGGAATAGCCTAAATACTATTACCTGTTCCTAGTTCATGACGCTAAAAACAGTAAACATTCACAATTTATCGAAAAGAGTAAAAGCCCTAATTTAGTTTAATTCAGTAAAAACCCAAATTCAACATTCGTTAATTAATAAGATTGGGATTCACCCATTGTTTGTTCTCAAGCACTATGGAAAACTTAGCTCATATTAAAATGAAATACAAAATTAAAAATTGAGGAATTCATATTGTTTACAGAATTAAAAAGATAAAAGAACCTAATTTCCGGAATCGGAATGACTACGAACGGAGATATAGACCCTCTCCAGCTCTTGTAGCTTCTTTTCCTTCCTTCAGTTGCTTCTCTCTGGTGGTTTTTATCTTGCAGAATGTGAATTGTGTTGAAAATAGAAGTCAAAGGCTGGTTTTATAGGTGAAAAAACGGATTAGGGCTTGGACCTAAGAATAAAACATTAATTAAATGTCCAAGCCCAAATTCTAAGCCCAAAAGCCCGTAACTGCTGATACACCTTCACTAAAACGGCTTTTCCCGATGCGTTGTGACTCCGATTGACCTCATTCCAGTTGCTAAAGTTCCGTAACTCGATAAGGAATGATTTCTCTTCAAAGGTCAGCGGCTAAATCATCGCTTAAGCACCTCGAAATCAGCAATCTATAGCCTGGAAAATGGATTTTCAGCTCTAAAAATAATATCTTCGGGATTTCTTTTCAAGTCTTGACTCTATATTTTGATCTTTGACTTTCTCCTTGGATTCCTCTTCTAGCTAACATTTAAAACCTGTAAAATCTTCACTAAAAATACCAATATTACGCGCAAAAGCTTAATAAATCAAAAATGCTAGAAATAAAAGAGGAAAATCATATTATTGCATATTTAGTCCAAAAGTCTATCGAAATGATTAAATAAACACCAAAAATGATATCTCCTAAGGGTCGAAATTAAGAACAATTAAGGAGACATCAAGACCCCCAACTCAAACCTTTGTCGTCCCGACAAAGCAAAACAAAACAAAACAAGGGGTAGAAGTAAACGTAAGAACAAATAGAAGCTTAGCAAATAAACCTAAAGAAATTCTTAAGATAAATCTCATATAGCAAAACTTTAAGAACTAACATATACATACACTAATCATGCAACATCAAACATAAATAATCTCAATCATAAAATTAAAGTCGCAATGCTTGAAGGTTACACTTGTACTCATCTCTGTATGATGGCTATAGGGTGGTCATTAATCCTAACTCGCTTTGAACGCTCCACCTAGTATATTCCCAATCAACTGAATTATAAATTCACTATGCACTTAGGAATCACAAGGTCTTTATGGTTTTAATAATGGCTTAAGGACGGTATGGATGTATATTTGGTAAATTTGAAGTGAGCTTTTGGCTCTCTCCTCACTTACCATCAACATGTCCTCGAGCTTGAGTTTACGCTCAAAAATGTTCTCACTCACCCATTTGACGCGTTAATGTTGCATCCCCATGTCAACCCAAATGAAACTAAGATGATTTCCAAAAAATATTCCACTTTGCCGATTTATTTATTCTTTCTTTCTTTTTATTTTCTTTTTCATTTCTTTTCTCTTTTTTTTTTTTTTAATCCCGGCAAAGGGTTACAAATAATAATATCATCTACATTTTTGTGCCTCAATACAAACACATATAATCCCTTCTCAATATAAATTCCCAAATGTGGACCCTCCACCCCAAACTCAAGCTCGAGACAAGTCTCAGGGTTGTGATTCAAGTGCAGGTCATTTGGTAATGCCTAATAATCTAAAGGATAATGGGCTTATATCGTGGCTACAAAAGAAAGGCTTAAGGCTCAAGATTGGGCTAAGACGGATAAATTTTTTATAAGGGATAGCAAGCTAAAAGGCTTCAAATGGCTAACAAAGAACTGCCCCTATCATTTTCCTAAGTACATAGCTTGTCTTTAGTTCATATCTAGGTGGGTTCTCTACTAATTAAGATTTCACGTTCTACACACCAAACATATTCCTTAAGTACAAGTTTACTTCATTTGCATTGTTCATTAATTTTTCCTATTAATTACCTATGTTCGCATGCAATTGTAAGTGCGTTCTATATCAATCCCTAAAGTCCACTATTTACTATCATTGATTCATCAAAAGTATGCTTCAAGGGACATTTAAAATCTTCTATAGTCAAACGCAACTCCGAAAATTATTTTTATTGAAAGCAAATAAAACACATAACACATAAAAACTGGGATGAGGCAACGAACCCCACCCCAAACTCAATAATGAGTCGTGTCCCCACGACTCGAAAAGACTCAACGCAATAAAAATAAACTAAACTAACTAAAACGCGAAAGGGATAGAAAACGTATCTTAACCAGTGCGACGCTGGTTATCGGTGTTGCGTCCATGAACTTTCTCTTGCGTAAGAATACCATAGGTGGCGTGTTGAATTATGCTCACCCCCATTAACATGTTTCGGAGAAGTTCTAACTCTTTTGTAACGTTTCCTAAAGACGCAATCATCTTCACTTGATTCTCTTCTAATACCTTCACTTTCGCTTCCAACTCATCAGTTGTATGCATCTTCTTCTTTGGAGGAGCTCTAGGATTCCTTGTTGCTTTCACCACCTCATCATGAATATTCTTGATCAAAGTTAAACCCATACTTTCACACACTACAACACGATCAATCTCTGCGTCTTTACGCGGAACCTTTGCTTCTAAACACAAAGTAGTGATGGTACAAGGAAATTTGAGATTTTGTTGTGAAGTAGGAATCCTAGCAAATTCCATGATGGTATCATAAATAACTCGAGCAACATCCATGGGTTTCTCCTCAATAATACACTTAATGAACAAAAGATGCTCCTTCTTCACTTCCGATATGTGTTTAACTCCGAAGAAGGTAGGAATTATGAAACGTGACCAAATCTTAGCACATGGTAGCAAATTACTACTATACATCTGTCCAGGATATCTCTCTCCTTCGGGAATTGGGCGGGCCCCATCAACAAGCACTTTCCCCCAAAGGGATTCATAATCAAACGAAGGCTCTTTAAGAGATTCTTGAAACAGACATATTCCGGAAAATTCGGTAATTTCAATGATTTACGAATAAGCTCAACGGAGAAAGGAACTACCTTTTTGCGAATAATGACAGCTTCTTTCGAGAAGGCGATTCCTTCATAAAAATCTCGCACCAAGGTAGGAATATACTCAAGCTTCCTTTCTCTCAATTCCTTCCAACCCAATTTATCACAAGTAACACCATAATCTTTATAAGCACTAGTCATAATACCTTTAGGAAGATTCATCTCCTCACCAAACTTCAAAAATTCAATTCGATCACGAACCTGAGTATCCCATGGGACGAAGACTCTCTTAGGCTTTTGAGCCCAAGCTTTCCTACGCGGAGCTTTTGGTTGTTGCACTGGTTCTTCGGGAACTTCCAGTTCAGTTTCCTCAATCTCTTCTTCAACTTCTTCCTCACTTTCTTCATCACTCTCATCAATTAACCTACTCTTTTTTGGATTAGCCTTACTCGGATTTTCTTTTCGTTTCGGAGCAATTGGGTTTTGGACAGTCTTTTTGGATCGCGAATCCGGAATCTCAATTGCTTGGTCTGGGCTAGCTCCAACATTGTTCCTGTTTCTTGGTATGTTTCTTCGATAGTTGCACATGGAATCGGTTCTGTTAGTCATCTCTTTTCACCCCAAACTCAAAACTTCAAATAGAGAAAAAGCTAGAAAAAAGCTTTGAAATTTGATGTTTTGAGGCTTAAAACTTGAAGGATTAGGTGGAATATGAGATGGGTTAAGGTTATTTGAGAGGGATTTTGAAAGAATTGGGTTTAATTTCAAGGTTGGGAAAAGGAGATTTTTGGAGAAAATATGATTTTTGGTGATGTTTTGGAGAAGATGTGAGTTGATTTTGTGTTTTTGTGATGATAGAAGGCTTGATTTGATGATTTTATAGCTGTTTGTGGATGATTTTCGGAATAGGTGGAGGCAAGGATTCGTAAGATAAGTTTTGGCTTGGAAAAGAGGCAAAAAACAAGGTTTAAGGAACTCAAAACCGCCTCTCGCAACAGCGCACCGGCTAGCCGGCGGATTCACCGGCTTGCCGGTCGCGAGGGCGGTGAAAAAATTACTAAATTCGGATTTTTATTTTTTTATTTTTTTTTTATAATTTTGTTATTTATTTATTTATTTATTTATTTTACCTCAAAACGCAAGTATATTGCGTCGTCGCTGACGCAGTGATCAGAGACTTTGACATCACTGACCGGCTAGCCGGTCATTGACCGGTATGCCGGTCGTTGTCGATGGCGCAAATGATGACGCAATAACCTTGCGTCGTCGCTGACGCAAGGACCAGAACCTTCATTCTCTTTGGCCGGCTAGCCGGTCATTTGGCCGGTATGCCGGTGGATCTCGCTGGCGCGAATGGTGACGCAACAAGCTGCGTCATCGCTAACGCAGTTGTCAGAGAGTTGGGGTCCTTCAGCTCTTTTGACCGGTATGCCGGCCAGATCGCCGGCTAGCCGGTCAGACCTGCTGTGGACTCCAATTTTTTTTCGTTTTCTCATCGTTTTGACCCCAAACTCATGACCATTATACCCCTGAAATCATCAAAAACAAACACCCTTCCTCATTTCTTAAAAATAAACACTAAATTAACGAAAATCAATCTAATTTAAACTACGAAAAATAAAAACTTAAACTAATATACAAGAAATTGGCTTTTGTTTAACGTCGTTAAGCTCGACGGGTTACCTCGTGCTTCTAAGGAGCTTCAAGGAGGTACATGACCTCTCCGGGATGTGGGTCTTTTGCACGATCGGTGTCTTCACCTTCATGATAAATCTTTAAACGATGACCGTTCACCATGAATGTACGGTTCTCAAGTGGATGTTCTATCTCTATAGCTCCATGAGGTGTAACCTTGGTTACAATGTAAGGACCCGACCACTTCGATCTTAATTTCCCCGGATAATTACTGAACTTCGAATTATATTTCAACACTCTTTGTCCCACTACAAAGTTCTTCTCTCGAATCCGATTATCATGCCATTTCTTAGTATTTTCTTTGTAAAGTTTAGCATTTTCATAAGCATGTAATCTAAATTCATCGAGCTCATTAAGTTTCATCATTCGATTCTCACCAGCTAGCGTAGGATCTAAGTTTAACTTTGCAATAGCCCAATAGGCACCCATTTCTAGTTCAAGAGGTAAGTGACAAGCCTTACCATAAACCATTCGATACGGAGAAGCACCTACTGGAGTTTTGAAAGCAGTTCGATATGCCCAAAGTGCATCATCTAATTTCATAGACCAATCCTTTCTAGTAGGACCAACGGTCTTCTCTAAGATAGATTTTACCTCACGATTTGATACTTCAGCTTGACCATTGGCTTGTGGATGATAAGCAGTAGATACACGATGTCTGACTCCATATTTCTCTAGAACAGTCTTTAAATATTTATTAACGAAATGAGTACCTCCATCGCTAATAATCACCCTTGGAGTTCCATGTCTAGTGAAAATATGTGATTTCAAGAACTTAATCACCACCCTAGAATCATTGGTGGGTAAAGCTACCGCTTCTACCCACTTAGACACATAATCAACAGCTAATAAGATGTAGAGGTTACCATTTGAAGGAACGAACGGACCCATAAAATCTATACCCCAAACATCGAATATTTCAACTTCTAACACATTATTACGTGGCATCTCATACCTCTTGGATATGTTTCCGGAAAATTGGCATCTATTACATCTTTTAGTATATTCATGACAATCTTTTATAATAGAAGGCCAATAGAAACCAGATTGTAATAACTTAGCACCAGTTCGATCTCCTTTGAAATGTCCACCATAAGGTGAATCATGACACCCAGCTATAATCGCCTCAATTTCTTCCTTGGCTACACATCTTCTTACCATCTGATCAGCACACACTTTGTAGAGGAACGGATCCTCCCAAAAGAATTGTCTTGCACGGTGAGCTAATCTTTTTCTCTCTTGATAAGTTGAACCTTCAGGAAAGGAACCACTTACCACTAAGTTTGCAATATCCGCATACCAAAGAGCTTCATAATCACGAACTACGAATAAATTCTCATCTGGAAACTCTTCCCTAACTGCTTCATTACCACTATTCAACTCTGAACCTTCTAACCTCGATAGATGATCTGCAACCTGATTCTCACATCCTTTTCTATCCTTGATCTCTAAATCGAACTCTTGGAGCAATAACACCCATCTGATTAATCTCGGTTTAGCATCCTTCTTCTCCATAAGATATCGAATCGCTGAATGATCTGTATAAACAATAACTTTCGCTCCAAGAAGATAAGAGCGAAATTTATCGAATGAATACACAACCGCTAGCAACTCCTTTTCTGTAACTGTATAATTCACTTGAGCGCCATTAAAAGTTTTACTAGCATAATAAATCGAATGAAAAACTTTCTCTTTTCTTTGTCCTAATACAGCTCCCATACATAAATCACTCGCATCACACATAACCTCAAACGGTAAATTCCAATCTGGAGGTACTACTATAGGAGCAGAAACAAGCTTTTCTTTGATTGCTTTGAAGGCCGCTAAACAAGCTTCATCAAAAAGGAATTTGGAATCCTTTTCAAGTAAGTTGCATAACGGTTTCGCAATCTTAGAAAAGTCTTTGATAAATCGCCTATAAAAGCCAGCATGGCCAAGAAAACTTCTTACCCCTTTAGCAGAAACAGGAGGGGGAAGAGTTTTAATTACCTCAATCTTCGCTCTATCGACTTCCAATCCAACACTCGAAACTTTGTGACCCAGAACAATACCTTCGCGAACCATGAAATGACATTTCTCCCAGTTTAAGACCAAATCTGTTTCTTTGCATCTGATTAACACTTTCTCCAAATTATCTAAGCACTTATCAAAATCATCACCAAATACAGAGAAATCATCCATAAATACTTCAAGAAAGTTATCGATCATATCCCAGAAGATGGCCATCATGCATCTTTGAAAGGTAGCAGGAGCATTACACAACCCAAATGGCATTCTACGATATGCAAAAGTACCAAAGGGGCATGTAAATGTTGTTTTATGTTGATCTTCTGGAGCCACGTAAATTTGATTATACCCTGAATAACCATCCAAGAAGCAATAATACTCTCTTCCGGCTAATTTGTCTAACATTTGATCTATGAAGGGCAAAGGAAAATGATCTTTTCTGGTGGCCTTGTTCAGCTTTCTGTAATCCATGCAAACTCTCCATCCAACTACCGTTCTTGAAGGAATCGCTTCATTTTTATCATTAAGAACTGTTGTCATCCCTCCTTTCTTCGGTACACACTGAACCGGACTCACCCATTCACTACTCGAAATGGGATAAATAATCCCCGCATCTTGATCACCTCTTTCTTTACCACATCCTTCATAGCAGGCATTAACCTTCTTTGACCTTCCACTGAGCGTGCGTTAACATCTTCAAGTATGATTTTGTGTTGACAATAGGATGGACTAATGCCTTTGATGTCAGCAATTTTCCAACCTATTGCTTCTTTGTTTGCTCTTAACACACGCAACAGTTTATCTTCTTGAGGACCTGTTAAATTAGCTGAAACAATAACAGGTAGAGTTTCATTAGTACCTAAATACGCATACCTCAAGTGTGCTGGTAATGGTTTTTCTTCCAATTCCGGAGGAGATTCAATTGAAGGCTTCTTTTTAGGAACAATCTCCCCCGGTTCTCTCACAGGTTCATAGGCAGGACGCCTATACTTCGGATTTTCAGAATTGAGAGCTGCTATTGTTTCAGTGAGCTCTTCCATCATCTCAGGTGAATCTAATGTTAAAGCAGCCTGCAAGATATCATCAAAATTTAAACAATTAAATACCTCTTGCGATGCTTGCTCTACTACATCCATCCTGAAGCAATCTTCCTGAGAATCTGGGAATTTCATAGCTCGAAATACATTGAATTTCACTTCCTCATCTTGTATCCTAATCGTTAATTCGCCATTCTCTACATCGATCAATGTTCTCCCTGTAGCTAGGAATGGTCTACCCAAAATAATGGGGACATTTCTATCTGCATTGTATTCAAGTATTACGAAATCAACAGGAAATATAAGTGTACCTGCCTTAACAAGGACATCCTCAATGCGGCCTTCAGGATGAACAAGAGACCTGTTCGCCATTTGCAAGACCATAGAAGTGGGTCTTGCGTTTCCAATTTTAAGCTTATCAAAGATCGACTTGGGCATCAAATTGATGCTTGCCACCTAGTCACATAGCGCTTTTCCTTTCTATTCTTCTCCAATCGATATGGGAATCGTGAAACTCCCCGGATCAACTAACTTCGGAGGTAATTTACTCTTACAAATCGCGCTACACTCTTCAGGAAGACCACTCATCTCATTATCACAATAGGGCCTTTTGTTAGTGAGGGCCCTCTTTAAAAACTTCGTGTACTTAGGAATATCTCGAATCGCCTCAAGTAACATAATATTAATACTTAGACCCTTCACTCTATTAAAGAATTTTTGAAAATCACCCAAATCACCCTTTTTCTGAACTCGCGATGGAAACGGTGGTGGAGGGCGAGTAATCACAATATCCTCCTTCTTTTTCGGAACTTCTCTTGGTCTCACTATTTCTTCAACCTCACTATCTTTCTCATTTTCTTTCTCTTTCTCCACCACTTCCTTTTCTTTTCTTGGTACTTCTTTCTCTTTCATAACAGGAAAAGGAGGTGGAGGAAGGTTCTTACCACTTCTCAATGTAACAGCATTACAATCTTCGCGTTGCTTCGGATTCTCAGTATCGCTTGGAAGTTGTCCTTGTGGACGTTGATTCAGTTGTTTATTAATTTGGCTTAGCTGATTCTGGAACAAACTCATATTGGCTTCGATTGCATTTTGACGTTCCATAGCTTGTGTTTGGAGAGCAATTAAACTTTCAACTGATTTCTGAAGAGTGACTACTCCTTCTTGTGGATGGGCAGGTAAGGCTTTTTGGTTTAAAGTTTCATCATATGTATTCTGAGTAGTGTTCTGAGGAGCTTGCCTTTGTACATAATTACCCTGATTCTGTCCTCCTTGATAATTGTTGTGTGGTCTTGGATTATAGTTGTTACCTTGGGGACGCGGCTGATACGCATAGGTAGGATTGGCTGCCCCATTAGGATTTGAGTATTGAAACCCATGATGGTTTCTGTTAGGCTGATATCCATTACCACTTGAATTGAAGTTACCTCTATTGGACATAAACATCACAGATTCTTGGTTATTCGGACAACTTTCCTCATCATGATCATCTACTTTGCAAATCGAACACATATAGACCTCTTGTGCAGCATGCACAGCTACCTTCTTACCCGAAAATCCTTCTTTTACAGCTAAAGTAAGCTGCTTCAATTGTTGCTCAATAGTACTCTGAATCTTATTCTCAAGCGTAGCAAATTTCTCTTCCATATCAACATTATTCACTCCCTTAACCGGTGTTTTTACTGAATTCCACCCAACTTCATTCTTAACTGTTCTCTCTAAGATGATTTTAGCATGAGCGGGTTGAACTTGAAGAAAACCTGCACCACATAGCGTATCCAATTTCTCTCTCGAGTTCCCATCAAGGCCTCTATAAAATATTTTTAGTTGTTGTTGTTCTGAAAAGCCATGATTTGGAACTTTATGTAAACACATTTGAAATATTGTCCAACTCCTACCCATAGTTTCATCATATTCTTGACGGAAATGCGTCAGTTCTAATTCAGCATCTAACCTCATGTTACTTGGGTAATATTTGTTAAAGAAAGCAATCTCTAATTGGTCCCAGTTGGTTATCTTTGTAGGATCTTGCGTATCGTGCCATTCACTCGCTCCATCAATAACAAAGAATTTAAACGCAGCTAAATACATCTGTTCTCTCGAAACTCCTTGTGTGATATAAGAATCACATATCTGTTTAAATTTCTGTACTGCTCTAAGAGGATCTTCTGATGGTCTACCACGAAAATTCCCAAAATTTTGAAATTGAGCTAACATACCCGAATCTGGACGGAATCTCGGAACATCTATATATGGAGAACCTACTCCTATAGCTGGAGCACGGAATGGAACTTCTGGAGGACCATTAGTAAACCACGGATCTTGATTCATTACTATCTGGACTTGAGGATTAGGAATCACTGGTGGAACTGGAGGAATAACGCCTGGAGCTAAAGGTTGGCCATTTGCATTTAGTTGGCCTTGTCCATGATTCTGTTGACCATTAAGATTGATATTCTCCATTCTGTTACTTAACGCTCTACTTCTAAAGCTTCTCGTTCTCTTCTTCTCTTGTTAGCAAGTCTGATCAACGATTCTGGATTACTAAGGATCGGAGGTGTTGGCTCTAGATCCTTGAATAGTCTTCTTCGCATACACCAAACCTAAAAACCTGAAAAGAACTAAACAAAAAACGTAAAACTGATAAAATCAAATAAATGCGCTATCACTAAAGGATAAACACCGTGGTCACACGCTACCGTCCCCGGCAGCGGCGCCAAAAACTTGGTGGTCCTTTGTGTGTTCTAAATAAATGCAAATAATAATCGAACCACAACCTCAAGTGTACGGTTGTCCCAAGTAGTATACCTGATAATACAGATTCGTTCCAAGGACGAGATGGTTGATCACAATGTCTAGCAAATAGTGATTGATGCACTTATGAAAATAAAAGATAATAATATGTTTGTTTGGTTTTTGTTATTAAAGCTAATATATAAAAAACAAATATTACAATGTAAATAAAAGATAAGACGCAAGTAAAATGATGTAAAACGCAATATGAGATGTAGCACTTGAGAATGCAAGGATCCTCCCTATCCTATTTCTTAACTTATGTTGTTTAAGGGCTAAATTAGTCAATTACAATGGTCAGGATTCTAATTTCCTTATACCCCCGTCAGGGTGGACTATAAGGCGATCCTAAAGTGTCACTAGTCCCGTCAGGGTAAATATGATCCACCGTTGGATGATTAAGTGTTATTACCTCATTGGCCCTAGGATTAGCTAAGCTCGTCAGAATCATTAACTTCTATCCTAGATTGAATAAATGGTTCCGTATTTAAACCCTCCGTCAGGATGATCCAATTGCCACTAATTGGAATAGCCTAAATACTATTACCTGTTCCTAGTTCATGACGCTAAAAACAGTAAACATTCACAATTTATCGAAAAGAGTAAAAGCCCTAATTTAGTTTAATTCAATAAAAACCCAAATTCAACATTCGTTAATTAATAAGATTGGGATTCACCCATTGTTTGTTCTCAAGCACTATGGAAAACTTAGCTCATATTAAAATGAAATACAAAATTAAAAATAGAGGAATTCATATTGTTTACAGAATTAAAAAGATAAAAGAACCTAATTTCCGGAATCGGAATGACTACGAACGGAGATATAGACCCTCTCCGGCTCTTGTAGCTTCTTTTCCTTCCTTCAGTTGCTTCTCTCTGGTGTTTTTTATCTTGCAGAATGTGAATTGTGTTGAAAATAGAAGTCAAAGGCTGGTTTTATAGGTGGAAAAACGGATTAGGGCTTGGACCTAAGAATAAAACATTAATTAAATGTCCAAGCCCAAAATTCCGTAACTGCTGATACACCTTCACTAAAACGGATTTTCCCGATGCGTTGTGACTCCGATTGACCTCATTCCAGTTGCTAAAGTTCCGTAACTCGATAAGGAATGATTTCTCTTCAAAGTTCAGCGGCTTAATCATCGCTTAAGCACCTAGAAATCAGCAATCTATGGCCTGGAAAATGGATTTTCAGCTCTAAAAATAATATCTTCGGGATTTCTTTTCAAGTCTTGACTCTATCTTTTGATCTTTGACTTTCTCCTTGGATTCCTCTTCTAGCTAACATTTAAAACCTGTAAAATCTTCACTAAAAATACCAATATTACGCGCAAAAGCTTAATAAATCAAAAATGCTAGAAATAAAAGAGGAAAATCATATTATTGCATATTTAGTCCAAAAGTCTATCGAAATGATTAAATAAACACCAAAAATGATGTCTCCTAAGGGTCGAAATTAAGAACAATTAAGGAGACATCATTCACCTACTACTACAATATCTGCTAATGTCAACTCGATTCCCATACTTAATGGGAATAATTTCAAGGATTGGAAAGAGAATATTTTTCTCGGCTGTATGGATCTGGACTTTGCACTAAGGGTTGAACAACCCCAACCTCTCACTCAGGAAAGTTTTCTTGAAGAGAAAAAGGAACATGAGAGGTGGGATCGTTCAAATCGCATGAGTCTAATGATTATCAAGCGCGGCATTCCAGAAGCCTTTAGAGGTGTAGATTCCGAAGGAATTACTAATGTTAAGGAGTTTATTGCTGAAATTGAGAAACGTTTTGCCAAAAAAGATTAGGCTGAAACAAGCACGCTTCTGGAAAGCTTGATTTCAATGAAATATAAGATAAATGGAAATATAAGGGAGTACATCATGGAGATGTCACACATTGCTTCAAAACTTAAGGTTCTAAAACTCGACATGTCCGATGACTTGCTCGTGCATTTAGTTTTATATCACTTCCTCCACAATTTAACCAATTCAAGGTCAGTTATAACTGTCAAAAGGAGAAATAGACTCTTAATGAGCTCATTTCATACTGTGTGCAAGAGGAAGAAACGTTGAAGCAAGAAAGAATTGAAAGTGCTCACATAGCAAGCACCTCTAAAGATAAAAACAAGAAAAGAAAATCAGATAATAAGGCTGCTAAGGGTCCAACATAAAAGAAACAAAATCAGGAACCAGGTGTTTGTTACTTTTGTCAGAAGCCTGGACATATGAAGAAAGAATGTACAAAATATCACGCTTGGCGTGCTAAGAAAGGTACAATTCTTACTTTGGTCTTTTCTGAGGTAAATTTAGCTTCAGTACCTAGTAATACTTGGTGGATAGATTCTGGTGCTACTACTTATATAAGTATTTCTATGCAGGGTTGCCTGAGCTACCGAAAGCCAAGTGATGGTGAAAGACACATCTTTGTGGGCGACGGAAGGTCGGTAAAGGTGGAGGCGATTGGTCATTTTAGATTGTTATTAGGATCTGGTTGTTATTTGAATTTAAAAGATACTTTTGTTGTATCCTCGTTTAGGCATAATTTGATTTCAGTTTTTATTGTACAAATTAGGATATTGTTGTTCATTTGGAAACAATCATTTTAATTTATCTTTAAATTCTAATATTGTGGGAACCGGTTCACTAAGTAAATATGACAATTTATATTTACTTGACACAATCGCATCTTATAATGAAACCTTGAACGTGGAATCATGTGGTACTAAACACAAGATAAATCAGGAAAATTCAGCATCGTTATGGCATAAGCGCTTAGGTCATATTATAAAAAAATAGAATTGAGCGACTTGTGTCTGTTGGAATTTTAAATTCCCTTGAATTTTTGGATTTCAATATATGTATTGAATGCATTAAGGGAAAACATACCAAAAAAAGAGACTAGGTGCCAATAGAGCTTCAAATGTCTTAGAATTGATTCACACAGATACTTGTGGACCCTTTCCTACGTCTTCTTGGAATGGTCAACAATATTTTATATCATTCATAGACGATTACTCTCGTTATGGGTACCTATATCTGATTCATGAGAAATCTCAGTCTCTGGACGTGTTCAAGGCTTTTAAGTCTGAAGTTGAGAATCAACTTAACAAAACAATAAAAGTCGTAAGGTCTAACCGTGGTGGTGAATATTACGACAGAAATGACGGATCAGGTGAACAACATTCAGGACCTTTTGCTAAGTTTCTAGAGGAATGCGGTATCGTTCCACAATACACTATGCCAGGATCACCTAGCATGAATGGCGTTGCTGAGAGACGAAATAGGACTCTTAAGGATATGGTAAGGAGTATGATTAGTCATTCAACCTTACCAGAGTCACTCTGGGGAGAAGCATTAAAGACAGCAACTTATATTCTTAACAGAGTACCAACTAAAGAAATTACTAAAACACCTTATGAGCTTTGGACAGGTAGAAAACCTAGTCTAAAGCATTTCCATATTTGGGGATGTCCAGCAGAGACAAGGCCTTTTAGGCCAAACGAACGAAAACTAGATCCCTAAACAGTAAGTAGCTACTTTATTGGTTATTATGAGCGATCAAAAGGGTAAAAAATTTATGAGCCTACAATGAAGAACATATTTGAGAATGGAAATGCAATATTTTTTTAGGATGTTGCGTTTGGGGGGAGAAATAAGGATAGAGACGTTGCTTTTGAGGAGGAATCGGTTTCAAATCCTATTTCTATTATCACTTTTGACAATGTACAAGTTCCTACACTAGTCATTGATCAAGAAGTGGATCCAGGACCTCAACAAGTAAACGTTGAACAACTTCCTATTCAAGATGAAGTAATTATTCAAGAAGAACAAACTCAACAACCTCAACAACCTGTGCCAATAATGCGATTCACTAGAGAAAGGAGAAATGCAGTTCCAGATGATTATATTGTGTATCTCCAAGAACACGAGGAAGAAAATTGCACGATGGAAGATGATCCAGTCAACTTTCATCATGCCATGAAAAGTTCTAACTCTCAAAAGTGGATTGAAGCAATGCATGATGAGTATAAGTCTATGCAAGACAATAAGGTTTGGGAACTTGTTCCGTTACCAGAAGGTGCAAAACCAATTGGTTGTAAGTGGATATTTAAAACCAAAAGGTATGCGAATGGTAATATGGAAAGGTATAAGGCTATAATTGTAGATAAAGGCTTTACCAAAAAAGAAGGCATTGACTTTAAAGAAACATTTTCTCCAGTATCATCAAAGGACTCTTTTCGGACAATTATGGCACTTGTTGCTCATTTTGATCTTGAGTTACATCATATGGATGTTAAAACAACGTTCTTAAATGGAGACATTGATGAGATGATTTATATGGTACAACTAGAAAACTTTGTTTCAGGAGATCTAAAGAATATGGTTTGCAACTTAACTAAATCCATCTATGGACTCAAGCAAGCTTCTCGTCAATGGTACCACAAGTTTCATCAAGTCATTATATCATTTGGTTTTGAGATAAATGCAGTAGATGATTGTGTGTATCACAAGTTCAGTGGGAGTAAATTCATATTCCTAATTTTGTATGTCGATGACATACTACTTGCAACTAATGATATAAGCGTTTTGCACGAAACTAAGAAATTTCTTTCAAAGAATTTTGAGATGAAAGATCTTGGAGACGCCTCTTTTGTATTGGGAATCCAAATATACCGTGATCTTTCTCGAGGTAATCTTGGATTATCACAAAAGAGTTATATCGATAAAGTACTTAAAAGATTTTACATGCAAGACAATAGACCAGGTGACACCCCTGTCGCTAAAGGAGGCAGATTCATTTTAAGTCAATGCCCTAAAGGAAACCTTGAAATTCAAGAAATGCAGAAGATTCCCTATGCATCAGCAGTTGGGAGTCTAATGTATGCTCAAGTGTGTACACGTCCGGATATTGCGTACATTGTTGACATGTTAGACAGTTTTCTCAGCAACCCTGGTATGGAACATTGGAAAGCAGCCTAGCGGGTAATGAGATATTTGAAGAGAACAAAAGGTTTTATGCTCACATATAAGAAATCGGATCAGTTGGAGATTATTGGGTATTCAGACTCTGATTTTGCGGGATGCCAAGATAGTAGAAAATCTACATCAGGCTATATATATATATATATATATATATATATATATATATATATATATATATATATATATATATATATATATATATATATATATATATATATATATATATGTATATCTTAGCTGGAGGTGTTATATCGTAGAAGGGTGTCAAACAAACACTTGTAGCTTCTTCCACTACGGAAGTAGAATTTGTAGCATGTTATGAGGCATCTAATCAAGGAATATGGCTTCGAAATTTTTTAACTAGGCTGCACATTTCAGAAAATATAGAAAGACCACTAAAGTTATATTGTGACAATAAAGCTACAGTGCTATATTCAAACAATAATAGGAGCTCCTCTAAATCAAAACATATTGCCATAAAGTTCCTTGTTATGAAAGAACGTGTACAGAGTAGAGAAATATATATAGAGCACATTGAAACAAACTCTATCCTTGCGGATCCGCTTACTAAAGGATTACCACCCAAAGTCTTTCATGAGCATACCACTCATATGGGTGTTATATTACATGAAGATGTGATGTTTTAGTGGGAGTTTAATTTTTTTATTGCTATATGATTGTAGAAACATTATGCATTTGGATATTTGATGTCTCCTCATTTGTCATGAATCAATATTAGTTGGAGACATCATTTTTAGTGTTTTAAGAAGTCTTTGAGTCGATTTTCCCATGAATTATTGCACTTTCCTATTTCTTGTCTTGATTTAATGATTTATTATTTTTAGAGCATATTGGGTTTAATTATTTATTTAGTGTGAAGTTTTAAAGATATATATGGAGATTAATTAGATGCCAAGTCAATTCTAAGAGATAAAGGAAATAAGATATACATGGAAAATGGAGATAAGGAAACTAAAGCTAAGATATGGAAAGATAAAATTGTCAAATTTATCTGAATTCCAGAACCTACGACCACAAAATGGCTTATGTCTAAAGATTGATTAGGAATTTGGAAGAATGGTCTGAGAAAAGTTAAAGAGTTTTTCGAGACGATCAGTTTTGACTATTGGAACGCGTCAAACGGATATGTATTGAAGCAGTTATGACCAAAACAAAAACGTGGCTGATTGTTACCTTTTCTAGATTTTAGGGTTACGAATTTGAGTTGGGCTAGGAGTCCATTACTTTTCTTCCACTCCAAGAAAACCTGTTAGGGCTTCCAAGACACCTATAAATACACCCTTAAACCATTGTAAACATGTCCTTGCTATGTGCCAAGTATAGGCTTAGTCCTAAATTGTATTTTTTCCAGTTTTAAATAATAGCTTAGTCTTTATATTTATTATTCATCCTTAGTATCAAGCTATTCATCCAAGAAGCAAGCTGACCTATAGAGGAAGACAAGAAGCAAGAAGTTGGAGAGTGACAAACTCCTCTTCTACATCTCACCTTCTCTATATTTAGGGTAATTAGCTATAGATTTGTAGATTCACCATACTTCTAAGCTTTTATTCTGTAAGTTTTACTTTTGATTGTTGGGTTATTATTTTGTCTTAAAATTCATTAATGCTATTTGTTATTTTAATTGATTTGAGCTTGTCGTATATTGTTATTATGTGTTTTGACTTATTGTTACAGCCCTAGATTTGGCCAATCTTAGGACTATTCTTAGTTATTGACAACACCACATAATCGTCTAGTAGTGACCCTACCTAGATAGCCATAAAGGTTTGATTTAACCACCAATCATTACTTAAGGTTTCTTTACCCAAGATCCTAGTAGTGGAGAGGTTGCTCCTAAGTCCACCCTGATGGGGGTTAGGTAGAATTTATAATCCCGGTTAATATATAATGCTCAATGTGTGACAGGTTAGAATACAACTTAGTAAAATAGACTCATATTAGTAACCCTAATTTATTTTCCTTACATTCATATTTATTTATATATATTATTTATTTATTCACGTTAGATAATAATTCATCTTATCCTCTTTTTATATAAACATCTAAATTCATCTACGCTTATTTAATACAAGTAGATCTAACGGATTATATCCCTGCGAACAAACTTGACTTATCATTAAAACTTGCAAACGATCTGGTAATACTTGCAGTGAGTTTCTCGTGGTAGACAAGGTTGTGTGTCCTCTATTATTATCTTATTTATCTGTTTATTTATCACACCTTTGCCCCCACCAAGTTTTTGGCGCCGGTGCCGGGGATTTATCTTTAAGTTAAATCTATTTTGTATTTATTTAGTGTAGAATTTTTTATTTATTTTCAGTTTCACGCGTTCTTTTTGTTTTTGTCTTTCTCAGGATCTTAGATGGCTAATCTACGGTTAGAGCTAGGTTTTCCTGGTCAATTACGAGTGCAACCCATTGGGACTCGTATCCCAACTATTCAAGTCGTTCGATTCAAGCCCGATCCTGACCTGATTAATCAATTCACGAGCTTCGGGAAATATAGTGGTGATACACATCAAGATCTGGTCCGATCTGTTCAGAAATTCATGCAATTCTGTGATGCCTACATTAATGAAGGTGTTACACAAGAACAAATGTATTATTTAATGTTTCAATTTTTCTTGACCGGGGAAGCGAGCGATTGGTTAGATGATCAACCTCCCGAGCTAATAACAAATTGGGACAAGCTTCAAGAAAGATTCCTTGATAAATTTTATCCTACAAGTATGCGAGTGAAGGAACTATTGGAGCTTATAAATATCTTACAAGAAGCCGGAGAAAGTGTTGGCGAAGCATGGACGAGATTTCAAAAGAAGTTGGCAAGATGTACAATACATGGATACACGCCACAATTACAATTGTCCATGTTCTATAATGGACTCAATAATGAGTTAAGGCTGAGAGTAGATGATATGGGTCGTGGTAGTTTTGTCTCTATGGATCCAAAAGAAGCAAAGAGTGGTATGGAAACAATCATTGAGACCGACAAAAGTTGGCCACAAGAACAAACTCCTACCACTAACGAAGAAACAGATTCGAGGTTTTCAAGCTTGCAAGATCAAATACAACAACTCGCTATAGCAGTTAAGGAAAGCATCCAAATGCCACCTCAACAGTTATACCTGCAAGAACAAGCCAATGAAAATCAAGCTAATCATCCACCGGGCTGCAATGTGCACAATGGAAGTCAAGCTCCATCATGTCCTCAAGAAGACATCACTGGGTTAAAAGAGACTATTAGTCAATTCATCAACTTCTAGAAGGATAATATGAGCAAACTTGATGCATCAGTAGTGCAAAGCCTGCAACAACAGAATCACGATCTGAAACAACATAATCAACTTTTAGAGAAGAATGTAATGCGGCTCACTACAGTCATATAACAAATGCAAAGTCAACTTTTCCAATTGACCCAAGATACAACTTCTAACATGAAAAAGATCCAATACGTTGACGACAAGGTTAAGACCATTAGTCTTCAAGCTCAAAAGATGAAAGAACACAAGGAGATAATCATTGACGCGATACCATCTCCATCAAATGGGGATGTTCTACCAAACACATCAAGCGTAGATAGGATGAACTTAGATGAGATAATTGTCGAAGATTGGGTTGAAGAGGTTGAAAAAGGTGAGATTAAGAAGCCAAGAGTGGTTGATGAACCAAGAATTGAAGAGAGAAGTAGAGTAAGACAACCACCCCTACATTGATATGATCCCGTAAAGAAGCAACAAGAGAAGTGTATGGAGGCATTAAAACAAGTAAAATTAACGTCCCGTTACTCGAAGCTGTGAAAGGAAGGCAAGAATATGATCATTCTTTATGGAGGAAATCTCCAATAAGGAAAGGTTCACAAGAGCCAAGACTGTAGCAATCAGTAAAGGGATATCAACACGAGTTCAAAGAAGATTACCACCGAAGCGTAAAGATCTGGGAGAGTTTAACCTCTCAATCAAAATAGGTGGTATATATTATGGAAAAGCCATGTGTGATTTAGGGGCAAGTGTGAATATCATGCCCAAAAGTATATTCAAGAAGATTGGTATGAGTGATACAAAAACCGACATCCGTAATCTTACAACTTGCGGATCAATCAACAGCAAAGCCGTAGGGAGTAATCGAGGACGTGCTCGTCCAAGTAGGTAACCTTGTTATTCCCTCAGACTTTATTATTCTTGACTATAAAGCAGATAAGAACGTCGCATTCATTCTTGGGCGTCCATTCCTAGCCATCGGCGACACCATAGTGAATGTGAATGAAGGAACTGTGACTCTTAGTATTGAAGATGATTCTGAAACATTCTATGTTTCGGGAAAGAAGAAGAAAAATAAGTCACAAGAACTATATCTAATCAGAGTTGTAACCAAGAAGCCAGAACCTATAAGCCCCAATAAACCATGGGAAAATAAATTGAAGCCAGAACCTATAAGCCCCAATAAACCATGGGAAAATAAATTGAGTTTGGGGTGGGAGACAAGGTGGCATGGAAACCTCCCTTTCCCAAACATAACAATTCTTGGAAAGGGCCATACATCATCACGTAAATTATCTCAACAGGAGTGGTCGAAATAAAAGCTACTGAAGGTTTCAAGCTCAAGTTGGTAAGTGTTAATCACCTCACTAACTACTGGGGAGGCTATAAAAATAAATAACCGTGGTAACTTGTCTAACTTTGAAAGACGTTAAACAAAATTGCCCTCTAGGAGACATCCCATAGTAATTTATGTTGTTATATTTTCGTTTAGGTTAGTTGTTTTTAGTTGATATTGCATATATGAGAAAGGTATTAGTGTTTTTGATGTTCAGGTAGCAAAGAAATCGAGTTTGGGAGAAAAAACGAATTTTTTGGGCATGTTCTGACCTGCCACCGGCATGCCAGCCCAAACCGCCGGTAAGCCGGCGGGTCAGAAACACGAGCCCTCGTGTACGTGTCTCGTGTTCTTTGCCAAGAGTTGAATTTCGAAAGCTGACCGCACTGGTATACCGGGCCATTCCGCCGGTATACCGGTCAAGACAAAACCCGAGCCCTCGTGTATGTGATTCGTGTTTTTTGCCTAAGCATGAGTTTCAAGAACAAGCAGCACCGGTATGCCGGCCCGTATGGGCGGTATACCGGCCATCGCCGCTGGAGAGAGAAAAAATTGCGTTTTTAAGTTATAAAGAAGAGGAGGTGAGTTCTAGTCCGAATTTCTCAATCCTTAAGCCTCACTTTCTACTCCAAACCTCTCCCAACTCCATTAAAGCTTCAACAAACCTTCACCTAACATCAAAACACTACCAAATTACCATTAATTTACACCCAAATCCTTCCCTACATCATTACAAAGAAGATTCAATCACCCAAATCATATCAAAACACTTAGAATCCATGAATCAAGAGCCTAAATTTTCAAAATTCATCCAACAATTTCTCAAAACCATATCATCAAAGCTTGATTCCATCATACCCACATATAGAATTGTCATCCTAACACCTTTCCTAACCCAAATGAAGTTTGTTCCACCTATGATCAAGAGTTACAAATTTCAAGAGTGCTCAAAGCTTTGAGTTGGGGTCAAAAGAGATGATGAAAAGAACGAAGATATTATCAAGGGATATGAAGAATCAAAGCAAGGTATTGGGTAAGATCAAGAAGATTTAAATTGAGATGGATACTAGTTCGGGAATAATTACAAGGTAAATCGGGTCAAGTAAGTAGAGGAAAGCATGCAGTGGTGAAATCAAACAGCAAAAAGGTTTCAACTTTCATAGAGAGGACACCATAACCTCTTCCTATCAAGATCCCTCTACCCAAGATGAACAAAAGCTTCTGGGACGCTAGTAGCTATGTTCAAAAACATATTCCTAGATGAACACTGTCACATGAGAGAGTATTCGAGAGCAAAGTTGAAAGATGATAGACAAGAGATTTCTAGAGTGTGATTGATTGGGATGGAGCATAAGAAGATGTAAGGGAAAGCGAAATTGGTGATACAAGAAATTTACGTACATGAAAGCACTGCACCCTATTCCGGGTATTGATCAGGTGAGGTAAATAGCCTCGAAGAGTATGTTTTCTTTCTTCCTTACATTTTCTTTATGTGCAATATCTGTAAAATTTTAATTTTTTTATTTTATTTTAGTTTTGAGTCTTTTCGAGTCGTGGGGACACGACTCATTTTTGAGTTTGGGTGTAGGGATTCGTTGTCCCTCATCTCCATTTTTATGTGTTTTTTTTTAGGTAAAGTTAATTTTTTTTGAAGGAGTAGATGTATGTAGAGTGTGTTTAATAGCTTAAAAGCATAACCTCAGTAAGTTAATGATGCTGAGTAGTATGTTTATGAGCTATTTTATTTTGTATGCTTTGAGTATTTGCAGGAAAACACACATTGATAGTAAAGACAATATTAGTTAGCAATGCGATAGAAAGTATGTTCGATCTCAGGGGGCCATGAGTGGTGTGTAGGCCGTGAGATCCAAGCTAGTTGACAAACCCATTTGATGAACGTGCTAAAGGTAAGAGAATAACGATATTGCATGGTGTAGAAAATGATTAAGAAAGTTCTTTCATATTGAAGCCACTTGAAGCCTTTTAACTTTCTCACCCTGTTATTTGATTTAATATTTTATATCCTTCTCAGCCCCTTCTATCATTTCTAAAGCCTTTTTATTTAACCACATTATAAGCCATATCCCTTTAGATTATAGGACTTGTCCATATGACCCGCACTCGAATCGCGATGCATAGACAATTGTTTTAGAGCTTGAGTTTGGGGTGGTGGGTCCACCATTATGGGAATTGTTATTGGGTTGGGATTTTTGAGCTTATTAATTGTGCTCTGTTCTATATATTGATGATGATTCACAGGTTTATATTTTAATCCTTTTTCGGGGTAATAGTAAATGAAAAAAGGTGAAAAGCATGAAAATAAAAAAAAATTATGAGAAAAAAATAGTGTGATATCTCAACATCAAAAAGAGAGTCATAGTTATACAAAAAAGAAAAAAAGATTTGAAAAGAATATATATATATATTTGGACCGGCAAAGTGGAATTTTTATGTGAACATCTTTATGCTTTAATTGGATTATTGGGGATGCTACTTTGTGCATCAAGAAAATCATTGGGATGAGTGAGAAACGTTTTATGCGAGTAACTCAAGCTCTAGGGCGATTCGTTGATGTCTAGTGAGGAGATTGCCAAAAGCTCACTCTAAATTATCCAAATATACTTATCATACCGTCCCTAAGACAACATTACAACCTTAAAGACCTTTTGATTCTTTGCTATGTAATCTAGAAGTGTTTAAGCCAATAGAGAGTAGTTAAGTGGATCTTTGGATACTAGTGAAGTTCGATGAACAATCAATAGCCTCTGTGGTGAACTGAGTAAAGATCCTCTCCTTCTTACATTGCGAAGCTAATCTAATCTTGAATTCAAGCCGTGATGATTGTGAATATGAAAAGTGTGCAGGTATGTAGTTTGTAAATATTATTACATGAAATTTTCTGAGTAGTTCATTTGAGTCTATTCTCCATGTTCGGCTATGTTTATCCATTTGTGCTTAATTAACCTAGGTGTGTATTTAAAGACTTCCCTTTTTTTTATCTTTATTGTATCGGGACGATACAACTTTGAGTTGGGGGTCTTGATGTTTCCTAATTTGTCATGAATTAATATTAGTTGGAGACATCATTTTTAGTGTTTTAGGAAGTCTTTGAGTCGATTTTCCCATAAATTATTGCACTTTCCTTATTCTTGTCTTGATTTAATGATTTATTATTTTTAGAGCATATTGGGTTTAATTATTTATTTAGTGTGAAACTTTAAAGATATATATGGAGATTAATTAGATGCCAAGTCAATTCTAAGAGATAAAGGAAAGAAGATATACATGTAAATTGGAGATAAGGAAACAAAAGCTAAGATATGGAAAGATAAAGTTGTCAAATAAATCTGAATTCCAGCACCTACGACCACAAAAGGGCATATATCTCAAGATTGGATAGGAATTTGGAATAATTGTCTGAAGGAAGTTAAAGAGCTTTCCGAGACGATCAGTTTCGACTATTGGAACGCGTCAAACGAATAAGTATTAAAGCAGTTATGACCAAAACAAAAACGTGGCTGATTGTTACCTTTTCTAGATTTTAGGGTTACGAATTTGAGTTGGGCTAGGAGTCCATTACTTGTCTTCCACTCCAAGAAAATGTGTTAGGGCTTCCAACACACCTATAAATACACCCTTAAACCATTGTAAACATGTCCTCGCTCAGTGCCAAATATAGGCTTTGTCCTTACTTGTATTTCTTAGTTTTAAATAATAGCTTAGTCTTCATATTTATTATTCATCATTAGTATCAAGCTATTCATCCAAGAAGCAAGCTGACCTATAGAGGAATACAAGAAGCAAGAAGTTGGAGAGTGACAAACTCCTCTTCTACATCTCACCTTCTCAATATTTAGGGTAATTAGCTATAGATTTGTGGATTCACCATACTTCTAAGTTTTTATTCAGTAAGTGTTACTTTTAATTGTTGGGTTATTATTTTGTCTTAAAATTCATTAATACTATTTTTTATTTTAATTGATTTGAGCTTGGCGTATATTTTTATTATGTGTTTTGACTTATTGTTACAACCCTAGATTTGGCCAATCTTAGGACTATTCTTAGTTATTGACAACACCACATAATCGTCTAGTAGTGACCCTACCTAGATAGCCATAAAGGTTTGATTTAACCACCAATCATTACTCAAGGTTTCTTTAACCAAGATCCTAGTAGTAGAGAGGTTGCTCCTAAGTCCACGCTGACGGGGGTTAGGTAGAATTTAGAATCTCGGTTAATATATAATGCTCAATGTGTGACAGGTTAGAATACAACTTAGTAAAATAGACTCATATTAGTAACCCTAATTTATTTGACTTACATTCATATTTATTTATTTGCATTATTTATTTATTCATGTTATATAATTATTCATCTTATCCTCTTTTTATATAAATATCTAAATTCATCTACGCTTATTTAATACAAGTAGATCTAACAAATTAAATCTCTGCGAACAAATTTGACTTATCATTAAAACTTGCAAACGATCTGTAATACTTGCAGTGAGTTTCTCGTGGTAGACAAGGTTGTGTGTCCTTTAATATTATCTTATTTATCTGTTTATTTATCACACCTTTGCCCCTACCAATATTTTATGTAGAAGTAAAGCATTTAGTTCTTTTACACTCTGCCAGTTCGGTTTTGTTTAATCTCACTAAGGTTTAAAGTTGGACCAGTTGGAAATAGGCATGTTCAGACCATATTCCATGTAATTTCCATGCTACGCATCCATGATTGATCTATGTCATTTGATTATATTGGTATATGTGATTATTGATGGATTTAGTTGCGCTAAATGTGACGAAATTCCCTTAAGTCTTGTATCGTTATGGTTGATGGACAAGATTGTTAGGAATACCTCTATATATGATAACTTTTTGGAATGCTCATAAGGTTATACACATTCATAAAGTAACATATGTGGACCAAGTGGGACATTGTTAGAAAAAATTAATAATTATGGGCTCACATATGTAAATATTAAACGTATACTGTTATCGTAAAAGTTTTATCCAATTGATTATGGTCTAATAAAGCTTATAATTGGATTAGAGGAATAAAAGTGTCATGGAATTAAAGTGTATATACTATTATGTTATTTCTAGTTTAATGAGGGGTCAAACTGGATATAATAGAAGTTATTAAATATTAACTTCTAATAACTTCTTATTCTTAACTGAACACATATTCATAATTATAAGAAAGGCGTTATGGTCCCCAGATTATACTGTCTGCTCTTTCACTCATCCCCATCTAAAGAGAAAACTTAAAACATAGAAAGTATAGATCTGGTAGATACATTACCCACTCCAATAAATCAATCAAACGAATAATGGCTTTGGGTACGCTTCTGCTAATTTTCTATTTTATTCTTGATATTATTCTTGATATTATTCAGTATAGTTTATTTAGTATATTTATGGGTTTTGATTAAACACCAAATCCCTACACATATACCTCCTTAAAAACGAGTAACCTGAGATAACACGTCGAACTTATCAACATTAAACTAAATTGCCTTTAGAGGACATCCCTCATTTAATTGCTTTTATAGTTTAAATTATATGTTTTATAGTGTATACTATTAAAATTAATGTATATTAGAGTTAATAACAGAGAAAGTTGGTGTTTTATTGTGTAGGTGTGCAAAATTCTTTGGCAGGTATTTTGGTTTTTCTTTTTAATTTGTATAACGGTATTATCCTGACGTTCCCTTATACATGCACCAATGCGTCCATATCAAAAAATTGCATAAATCTTCGACCAAAAATAAAAAAAATTGCATAAATCCAACCCAGATCTTATTAAATCCTAAATACCCCTTTGTTATTATAATTTAGTTGTCACTTTTCCCTATTAGATTGACATATCACATATAGATGGATCCACCTCACAAATCAATAACCTACATAGTAAAGTGCATTAATAATTTTTGGAGTAATTTCCCATCTTAATTAGAATTGTCAAACTTTGTGTGCCTCATGGTTCTTTCCGTTTAAGTGCCATAAGAAATAGAAATATGACTTTCAAGATATATGTATCATACTTGGAAGTTGGAATTGTGGTTGTTTAAAAAAAAAGTCAAAATCAGACAAGTGTGGACAACGTCAACAATAATATTGGAAAGATCCTCCTATTTTCTGGTCATTATTGGCCTCACTTAGGAGATAATGGAGACAAGAAAGCTGGAAATTTGGAAGCAGAAACTAACTCCATATTCTCATCAACAACATTATGTTGTCCATGAGGTATTCATCCAACTTGAAGGCAATCAAAATTATCTTTATGATAAGATATTATCGTCTTAAAATATTGTAAGACTAGTATATCTAATATACTAGTATTTTAGAAACAATACAATATACTTATAATCTTTTTATAAAATATTGATCGAAGATATTCGTGTATATTAGCTAAGAACTTTTTTTTTGTCATAGGAAATAAAACATTAAGATTTGTTACACATCAGATTAAGAAAATTAACATAACCAAAAAAAAAAAAAATCTTTTCACTGAAAAATGATGTCAATGTTATACCAAGCACATTCAGCTAAAATATCCGCTTAGCATATAAAAAAAGCGAATACACAAGAATATACCCGATAGATCAGAAAGTAGTATATGTCGATTCACATGATGAAGTATGGACATGCATAACAAAAGATAGATGCGGCTTGAAAACGTCGATAATGGTCTATATCTCTCATAATAAAGGATTTGACATTAGGATTTTTTATAACATACTACGATTTTAGGACCTCCATTAAATTAAAAAAAATTCCTTATTTTTAGTACACGATGTTCTTATATTTGTAATAATAAATAAATCGATATATTAGTATTATCATTATTATATTATGCTTTTCTCCTTCCTATTTCTCCACCAACCACACCATACCCTATAGTAAGGATGACAATGGTAACGATTAAAATCCGATACTGATGAAAATAGAGGCGATCATATAACCGTGGTTAAAATTATTATTTTATGGTTTTGAAAAGTGTAGCCGATGAAAAACCGTTTAATTATGATTTTAGATAAAAATAAAACCAAATAATCGAAAACCATTTATTATCATATATATTCAAATAGTAAAACCAAAATATAAATAATAGATTTAACCACCAAAATAACAAACATCCAATTTTATCAAGGGCCAACACATATTGGTATATATTTCGAAGATTCGTGATTCTTTTAAAATTAATATATTATAAAGGTATCATTTGGTTATGATTAAAAACTGCAAAATCGTTTAAGAGCCAAAAACTTACTGGTTAAACTCTGAAAATTGATAGTCAAAATTGTTGGATTATGGTCTTTTAATAAAATAAATGGTTATAGTTATTGGGTTTTTTGTTTCGACGAACCATTATTATCCTACCTTATAGAGCACAATTTTGGTATTACATATTTGAAATATATTACTACTTTTACCTAATGCAAACTAATAGATAATGTAAAATTTCAAAAGTTAATATATACAATTTGATGCAATTGTATAATATTAAAGTATTTTTTTTCAACCTTTTTTCATTATTACTCTTAATAAAATATTAAAATTTATAATTTTAATACATATCTAAAATATCATCACATTTTATAAAAATAATTTTAATACATGAGAGTTCAGTCATTATATTTTTTACACCATATAAAAAAATAACTATATATTTATTTAAGAGAAGATAATAATATTGAAACAAACTCTCATGGTTCTTAATATCTTCCAGAAATTGATAATGTTAGAGGCATAACTATTTTATAAAACAAATAATTTAGTTAGATACAATTATATAAATTTTATGAAATATTGATTTAGAAATCACTACTAACACTACAATTAACTTAATCAACAAAAATTGCTTTGTTTCCAGAAAGGTTTGACCATTACGCTAAAATACAAATAACTAGTATTTCATCATAATTCTTTATGTGTGGTTTGGATTCACGTTATTAAATGAAATGACATAATAAAATTGGAAAAACATAATCATTTAGATTAGTTCAACAGGTTAAGGCAAGAATACCTCAAACCTCTATTCTCTCTCTAAAAATCTGAATCGCTCTCATCTCTCTCTAGAAAAAAATCCTAGCCCTCTTTGTTCACAGTGAAGACGCTTCGTCTTCACCACTCTCCTATGTAGATTTACACCACGCCTAGGATAGGAGTACTTCTACTCCTTTCTCTCGCTCTTGGGTTATGAGCTCATCATCTGATGACTCTGCTTTCTCCTTTGGTTTGCACAAATATAGGCTATAGGCTCCTCTTATCAGCGCATTGGCAACTTGAAAATGATTATTATTTCTTTGGGAACTTGCGAAGAGAAGCGCTGCTACGCTAAAGAAGGAGAAGACAAAAGTAGAAAACAAAAGAAAATAAAAAATCCTAATTATCCCACCTACGGTTTTAGGGTTAATTACCAAATCGAGGACTTAATTGAACAGGTTAGATTCTAGTATCATTATACTCGAGCTCCTTGTTTGTCTCATTCAGGTTCTAGGGAAGCGTATACAAGAAGGGAAAGGAAACTATTGGGTAAAAGGATAACCATTAAGAGAGAAGGAGAGCGTGCAACGCTTAGTAACCAGAAATTTTACCCCAATTTTTGGTTTATAATAACGAGACTAATTATGACTGTAATTTATGGTCATGATGATGGAGAGAAAATCTATGTTGCACAGAGCAAACAGGTAAGCTTGCTTTTGCAACTTAAATTGGAGAAACGAGTAACGAATAGTCTCTACTCTTTCAAGCTTATCGAGTAAGTGACTTTCTGAGGGTTAATCCCATCTATATAAGAGCTATTAGCACCAACAACATAGACCATTACCTTTTACATCTTAAGCTCTTCCCACAAATTATTACTAGAACTCAACATTTATTTCTCTCACAATCCCTTTGGTCCTATTATCTGCTTACTTTACCTCCCACACAACTCGCCTCTGCTATTATTGCTAAGATTACTTGTAGGTAAATTCTCTTATGGAGACAAGAGATTATCATGCACTTCCAATCTTACCATGAACAGAGCATAAGTATAAAAAGTTGGGGGTGATCAATATTGGTATTAAAGCTCGCTTAGCAGAAAGCATGAAGGAAGAAATAGCAATCATCCTCAAAGCGATTGGAGAAGCACCAATTTATACAGTGAAACTTCGGAAATATATTGAAGAAAGGTGGGGAATACAAGAGTCTTTGAAATGAAGAACAACATGTTCAAGTTGGAAATTTTCAATGAATGCGAATTCAAAAGAGTTTGGGAGATGAGACCCTGTATCATTCAGAAAATGAACTTCAGCATGACAGTATGGCCTCAGGTAATTGATTTTAATGATATTTCTACTGACTACTCCTTTATCTGGGTGCAAGTGAAAGGATTAGCTTTCAAGCAAAATAATATCAACACAGTTAAGGGGATGGAAGCTTGTTTTATCAAGATAGAGGCAGTTGATTTTCCAGTTATTATCAATTGTGACATTAAAGTTCTTAGATTAAGGGTTAAGTTCAACACAAAATACCCCCTACCACGTGGAATGTATCTGCTACAAGAAGAGGGTGTCGGGTGGGTGATGTTTCAATAAGAGAACACAGGTTCATTATGCTTCAGTTGTGGGAGAGTGGGACACCCATATGGAGATTGTCCTATAAAAAACATCAAACAAGTAGAGGCCATTGACGAAATGAGGAAATTAAGCTGGAGTATTGACAACATTGCTAAATTCCCCCTTTTAATCCTATCTATGGTCTTCATCTGAATGTTGAGGGGTAATTTATTATCTTTCAATACAATGAAAATAGAATTATAATTGCAAGCAAAGGACCACAAAGGCAAACCCCAACTAAAGGGGTTGTTATAGAGGAAGGACGAGAAAACAACCTCAGAAAGTACAACTATATAAAAAATGCCAGCTGGAGCAAATTGATTACTCAAAGAGAGTTAGAAGAAGAGAAAGAGAGTGAGAAAAGAGATTGGGAGAATTGGAATAAACAAATTCATGACTTACGTGACGAACTTAATGAGTCAAAAAAAGATAGATGCCTTTAAACATGTTCATGGGATCCTAGAAGAAGGAGAAACTGAGAAGGAAAGAGCAGAAGAATAGTAAGAGCAACCTATGAAGATGAGAAGAGAGAGTGCAGGGGTAAACACCTTGCTAATAGCAGTGTAGAAATTTCTAGTAGCCAAGAAGGTTTTTCTGAAAACCAACAAAAGATAAAGAGAAGAAGGGACGTTAGAGCTGGAGGCAGGGAGTTTGCGAGTCAAAAAAATTAATTTTAAGATCACTGGGAGTTTCAAGAAGTTGAGGGTAGTAGACGTTATAGAGAATTTTTCCAACAATAATCAATTCAGTATCTTGGAGGAGGAGAATGAAGTTGAAGAGAATGAGAACAAGACTAGAAAAGAAATTCAGAACAAGGAGGACCTTGAAAAAATGATTGACTAATATGATTCTCAATATGAACCTGAAGAAGAGAAAGAAGGAAGTAATGAAAACAACAAAAACTATTTCGGAAAAGAATATGAAGGAGAAGGGGAGGACCATGACATGAATTTCATGTATGAAGACGCTGAAGAAGAAGATACTTATCTAAATAAGAAGGAAAAGGGAGGCGACAACTCCAAAAAAGTCGCGAGTATGAAATGACGACCATCTTTTGCAGTGTCCAGGGTATTCGAGCACCCTTGACATTATCCAATTTAAGTTTGATTTTGGCCCGTTATCGTCCTAGTTTGGCTGTGTTCTGTGAGACTATGTTGAGAGAAGAGAATTCTCGAGACATATTCAAGCGTTTTGGATTTATTAATTCCTTTTTTGTGGACCCCACTGGAAGTACCTTCCATTTTGATGGGATCCTGGTTTGGTGGCACTCTTTTGTGCGTTTGTCGGTGGTCTTTAGTTGTAATTTCTTTGTTATTGTTCGCACTAATGAAATTTCTTTTTTGTATTTTATGATCTTTATACATGCACCTAATGACTTTAATGATAGGAAAAATATATGGTTAGAAATTTTGAATTGGAGTAAAGATATTCAAGAGCCTTGGACAATTATAGGGGATTTTAACGATTTTCTTAACATCAATGAGAAACAAAGCAAAAACCCACCTAACATCCATCATATCAATGAATTTCTTAACTTTACTTTCTATAATTCTTTTATTGAGATTAAGTCTAGCAACCGTTTTTTTACTTGGTATAACAGGAAGGAAAGCGACAAACACGTAAAGACAAAAATCGACAGAACCCTGGCTACTTATGACTAGGTAGACAAATTCCCAAAATCTCAAATTTTTATTCCTCCGGCTATCGAGTTGGATCACTCTCTCCTGATACTTCACTATAATATTGATATGAAACATGGTATGAAACACTTTAAGTTTGAAACTAGACGGCTTGATTAGTGAATGTAAGGATATAGATGATAAAGGATAGACCAAACCCAAAAGTAATACTGCTGTGACTAATTATATAAAGAAAAAAGACAACACTACTAAGGAATTGACAAAATAGAGTGTAAAACCCTTCAAAAATCATGAGAAACAGATAAAAATATTACAAGATCACTTAATTTCCCTTAATAAATGTATCCCTAATGATGATACTATTCAAGAAGAAATAGATATAAAATAAAGGATAAAAATTAAGTATCAAAATGAAGAAAAGTACAGGTATGATAGATCTAAACAAAACTGTCTGGTCTATGGTGATAAAAATACTAAGTTCTTCCATCTAATAACCATCCATAGAAGAAAATACAACAAAATTACTAGAATAAAAGATAACAACTGAGTCTGGAAAGAAGGTACGACAGAAGTTAAAGAATGCTTCCAAGAATTTTACAAATATATATTCAAAGAAGTGTCGACGACAACATAAAATATGGAAAACGGAACACATAAAACCATGTATAATAGAAGAGATCAATAAGAAACTGACTAGAACACCGACTATGGAAGAAGACGAACTAGCCATTAGGGAATTATCAGCTTCTAAAGAACCAAGATCAGACGGCCTTAATGGTAAATTCTATAAAGAATTTTGGGAAATTATAAGAGACGATATTTTTAATGTGGTTCTCGATTTTTGTAATAATAATTTATCGTTAGAAGAACTAAATGATACCCTTATCACTTTAGTCCCTAAAGGGTATACCCAAGATAACCTTGGAAACATTACCCATTTCTTGTGTAAACTTTGGATATAAACTTATAGAAAAAATTCTCTCTAATAGACTTCGAGATTTCATGAATGAGATTGTTTCCCCGACACAAGAGGCTTTCATTAAACGCATAGCCATACAAGACAATATAGTCATAGCACATGATACTTCTTTCTTCATGAGTAGAAAAAGGAAGAACAAGAAACACATGACAGTAATTAAAGTAGATATGGCGAAGGCCTACGATCATGTATGATGAAATATCATTTTATTAGTCATCAATAAAATTGGGATTTGTGAAACTTGGATTCAGTGGATTAAGAATTGGATTACTACGGTTTCCTTCCATCTAAACTAAAATGGAGAAAGGTTAGACAATTTTAAACCAGGTAGAGGACTCAGGCAAGGTGATCCTTTATCTCCCTTTCTCTTTACTATTATGAAATAATCTCTTATTAGTATTTTTTTACTACAATATCAAGGAAGGGAATATTAGTGGTATTCAAATCAATAAAAAATGTCATATTATATCTCATTTACACTTTGCAGACGATTCTCTGTTTTTCCTTGACATAGATAACATTTATATTGATTCTTTCAAGGAGAGTTTAAATTTATATTGCTTAGGATCTGGACAAAATATAAATTTCCAGAAATCAACTATTTTATTTAGTAAAGAAACTCTGCAAGAGATAAGGGAGGCAGTTACGGAAACTATAAACATTAAAGAAACTGAGGAAAAAGATTATTTAAGAATATAGAAGGATGGAAAACAAAACTCTTATCAGAAGAGGAAAAGGAGGTGCTTATCAAATCTATCCTACAAGCGATCCCAAACTATTATATGTCCATTTTCTCTTTCCCTATTTCCTTTTGAAATAAACTTATTTCAGCTATATCTAATTTTTGGTGGAATTTAGGAGAAAAGAATAGAATTCACTGGATTTATTGGGAAAGGGAAACTTATTGGAGGACTGGGTTTTAAACACTTCAAAGGATGAATACGGTTTTGCTAGCAGCACGAGCCTAGAGACTAATGCATAACCCTGGAAACCTAGCAGCTAGGCTTCTTAAAGGTATTTATTTTAGTAGTAGTAATCTCTTGGATATTAATTACGTCAAAGTAGGACTTGGAGTCGGGCAAGCATCATAGAAGGGAGAGATTTCGTAAAAAATATGGGATCTACATTATTGGAATTGGACAATACATAGATATATGGAATGATAGATGGATAGAATCAAATTGGAAACTAGAAAATCCATCAAATTGCATTATTACAAAAGTAAGTGAACTATTTATATAGGGTACTACAAATTGGAACACCGAGATACTAGATAATATTTTCCCAGAACCAATTATCCCACTTATCACAAGGATACGAATACTTGATACTACAAAAAAAGATAAGTTTATATGGGCCCTTTCAACTAATGGGACTTATGATACAAAAACTGGATATAAGAAGATTACGGAAGAACAAGTTATAAAAAAACCTAGTACGACATCAGAAGAAGTAAAGTACAAGTCTCCAATTTGGAAAACTATTTGAAAATCAAACATACCAAAAAAGATAAATCTTTTTATGTGGAGGGTTCTCAATAATGCAATACCCACAAAGAAAAACCTCTACAAGAAAAAATGTTCAGACTCTACTAGATGCATATGGTGTAATAATATAGAAGAAACTGTGGAACATCTTCTGCTTCAATGTAAAATGTGCAAAGAGATCTGGGGTGGAACACCACTACAAATTAGAATTGAAGACCAAATGGAAGGGAAAATCGAGCAATGGTTTTTAAAAACCATATATAGTTTTACCAAAGGTGGTTGGGAAGAAGATACGATTAGATATTTTATAACGATTAATTTATGGAATATCTGGAAAGGGAAGATGAAGACACTACATGAAGAATAAATTATCGATGCTACACTAATTATCCAAGCCTCGAATAAGCTTATGACTGAACTCCATGGAATTGACTGAAAAAAATATAAAAAAACAAGGGTTTTTGCAACAATTCAGAAGAAAATTCAACTAATCAAACCCAAGAAGAAGAAGCAGATATTACTTTTAAATGCGATGTCTCATTCAAAAATAGACTGGAGCTTACAGGTTTGGTTTTTATTTGTTTTCACAAACCCTTGGGAATTACAACAAAGAATACATATACTATGGAATTTGATTCGGCTGCTGAGGGAGAACCATATGCTGTACTCAATGCAGTCGAGAAGTGTAAAAAATTTCTAGGCAAGCGGAAGACCATCCTCTCATACAACCTTGGGATTACCCAAGGTATTAAGCAGGTGTCAGTTGCAAGTTGAAAAATCCAACCAATCCTTTGTAAAATTATCCAAGATTCAGTTGAGGTAGGACCGATTTCATTTCCTCACATCCAAAAAAATCTCAACAATCGGGAAGATAAAATTGCAAAAGAAGCTACGAATAGAGCTATGCGGGACCGATAAATGACTATTAGCTATTTTGAATTAGCCAATAGGTTTAGGAAACTAGGAATTGGTTAATTTTCTTTGTTTTTATTTGTGTCTCGGCACCTTCCGTTGTCCAAAAACAAAAGTTCAACACGTTAAGGTATAGTTTCTTTTTGTTAAAATGTACATGGTTATATCTTTAAATATGGACAATCTAGTTTGACTTGTCCAAGCTATGCATGATAGATTTTCATATTCTCTGTAGAATTAGTTGAGGTGCGTGCCAGCTGACTGGTGGTCCTTTGTGTGTTCTAAAATAAATGCAATAAGGAAAAGAGAACCACAACCGCAAGTGTACGGTTGTCCCAAGTAATATAAGTAATAAAACAGATTCGTTCTCAGGGACGGAATGGCTGACTCTAATGCTTATCAAATAGTGGTTAATTGCACGTGAAAACAAGTAAATGATTTTAAGATTTGTTTGTTTGGTTTTCTAATGCTAAGATAATAAAGTAAAATACTAAATTAATGCAAGTAAATGACTAGACGCAAGAAACTAAAGTGTTTACGCAAGATGAAAATGCAGTACTTGAGAGACGCAAGGATTTCTCCTAATTATCATTCATTTCATACATTGTTTAAGGGACAAATTGGTAAATTTATATTGGTCGGGATTCGGAATTCTCCTTACCCCCGTCAGGGTGGACTAAGGAGCAACTTTCAAGTGCTACAAACCCCGTCAGGATGATTATATTCCACTCTCAAGTGATTAAGTCTAAATTACCCAATAGGCCATAGGTTTAATTAAGCTCGTCATAATTTCTAACTTATATTTTTTAATTAGTTCTGTACCCAGACCCCCGGTCAAGGTGATCCAATCGCCACTAATTGGAATAACCTAGATACTAAGTCCTATTATTAATTGATCAGGTCAATAATAGTAAATAAATACAAATTAAAGAAAAATATAATTCACCCAATTTGATTTAAATAATAATTATCCCAAATCCAAACATATGAAACGAAATCAAATTGGGATTAACCCATTATGCGTTCTCAAGCACTTAATTAAATTAGCTCATGCTAATGGGAAAAACTAAAGTGAAAGAAATAAAATTGTTCATATTGTTTTACAGAAAGAAATAAAAGAAAAACCTAATTGCGGAATTATATTAGCTGTGATTTGGAGATATAGACCGTCTCCAGCTCTCTAGCTTTCCTGCTTCCTTGCCTTGACTTCTCTCTGATGTTTTCTTTTGTAAAAGCGAATTGTCTGTAAAATAGAAGTCAAAACCCTTATTTATACTTAAAAATTCGGACTTGGACCTTAGGCTAAAGTTTAAATGAATAATAAAGTCCAAAGTCCATTATCCTAACCCAAAATCCCGTAACTGCTACACCACCTCCACTACAACAGCTCTAACCGACTCGTTTCAACTCGGATTGACCTCATTACAGTTGCTAAAGTTCCGTAACTCAATGGGGCACGTTTTCTCTTCACAAGTCAGCGGCTAAATCTACTCTTAGGTGGCTCGAAATCAGCAATCTTTGGCAACTTTCCAGATTTTCAGCTCTAAAATATCAATTCTTTCGGGATTTGTCTTCATGCTTTGACTCCATATCACGATCTTTTGACTTTGTTCTCGGATTCCTCTTCTAGATAATATTCAAAACCTACAAACTTTCCACTAAAATACCCAATATTACGCGCAAAAGTTTAATAAATTAAAAATGCTAGAAATAAAAGAGGAAATTCAGATTATTGCATATTTAGTCCAAAAGTCTATCAAAATAAACGAATAAACGCAAAAAATGATGTCTCCCAAAGGCATAAAATTAGAACATTTAGGGAGACATCACTGACTCGGACCATCCATGTTATCACTAATAATTAATTAAAAAAATTGTTTGAATTAGAAATAAATTAAAAGGTGAGAATGATTTGAATAAAACATTTATATATAAAATATTTATATATCTTTTTTACGAATGGATTGGAGAGACGTATAAAACATGAATTTTAACCTAATAGGTTCATAATTTCAAAATTATTTTCCCAAAGTTTCAATTTTGGGCTCGTTTGGAAGTGCTTATTTTAGAGTAAAAAAGCTCTTTTAGAATAAAATCCAAAATTTTAAAAAATTATTAAAAATAATTTTGAAATCTAAAATTATTTTAAGTGCTTTTCTTAAGAAGCACCTATTTGATGCTTCTTATAAAAGAGCTTTTCAAAATAAAAAAATCTCTTAAAATATAAAAAGCACTTCCAAACGAGCACTTTATTTTTCGAAAAAAGTCAAAGCGTCAATGGCATATGAAAACTAGGGGAAATGCAGGAAGTCACCACTTTGGACCTTTCAAAATCGATTTTTAATGTGCCCCCAACCCATTTTTATACATAGTACTTTGAATTTAAAACACATTTCCATCTTAAAAAAGCACTTATACATATTCATTTAATTAACCCAATTAAAAAATTCAATACAAATTGAATATAAAGTTGGACTTGGACAACTAAGCCCTACCTGGCTTAATTAAAACAAAAAACTATCATGCCTAACTTTAGACCATAAAAAGTATAAAAAGAGTGTTCAAGTGATACATCTTTTATGCTTTATATTTGTTATATGTACTTTGATTTTTACTAAGTTTATAAAAATAAAAAGTCTTGAGGGTCCCTTTTTTTAGTGTTCTCTTTAGGTTCCAAAGTGTCATGATTGACCTTGATTAATGGTTATTGTGTATTTAATAGATTTTCTGTTTTTAATGAGTTACGTATTTTTTTCAATGGATTGTGTGTGTTTCTTTATGGGTGATTGCCCTATGAGGTCTTGGAGACAAACTTCCTGTCACATATGGAACTTGTTGATAGATTTTTTCTTTAAAGAGTTCATTACCCAATCATATTGTCGAACAAATACTAAAATACCCTCATATAAAATAAAAAATTCATAAAGAAAAAAAATAACTTGTTGAGTATTGGTACTATTAAAATCCGGCCACCATCCACAACCACCGCTGGTGGCGCCACCAGTGGTGTACCCAGAGATTTTACTAAGTACTCAGAAAAAACACCGACTATCAAAAAAACATGAGTATCGGTAACATCTACTGAGCATCGGGGAGACTTATCTTACTAACGGGAAAATTTCTCTAAGTACTCTGTGAATAACACTGAGTACTCAGCAAAAAACACTGAGTACTTAGTGAGAACCGCTGAGTACAGAAAAATGTTGAGTACTCTACAAAAAACACTGAATAAATACAATCATAATTGGTATTTTAATGATAAAAAAATCACATTTGAGTATTACACAAAACCTTACATTTAAAAAAAATTAAAAAAACAATACATGTTCATTATTGTAGCAACATCCTGCACTACACACTATATGTTCTTAGACAAAGAAAAAGAAAAACCAAATGTTGTTGAACGAAAAAGAAAAAGAAAACAATGTCAAGGCCCTATATATTTCATCTCCGTGAGAAGAAGTGGTCACTGTGAAGCCACCAAATCAACGGCCACCGTAAACATGAACGGATCTCTTGGCGAGTAGGAAAAATAGCCACCGTGAAGCTTTCGTCAAATCAGATCTTTTGTCGCCATCAAGATGTATCAGCCTTCAAAGTCTCTGATACTCAACCTTCCATTAAAGAGTTCCATTAAAAAGCTCCGACGAAGAGCTCTATTTGATGCTCTGGCGAAGATCTTTTCCAACAAGAAACGCCATGGAAGAGCTCAAGATTTTTAGATGTGCCCGGAGCTGCTTCTGCCATCGATCTTTTCGCTACCATGGTTGGTAAGAGAGGTTTTTGGTTGGACGGCCGGAGATTTGCAAGAAAGAGAAGAAAGAGAAGAGAGGTTGCTTATTTAGATTTTTGTGTGAATGAATTACGTGTATTATATATTAGTATTTATACTGGTAATTGATGATAAAAAATATAGGTAATTTTTATTTTAATTTGATTTAATGGTTTAAATTTCTTTGGAGAAAACTTAATATTATGGGAGGTTTGGGTCTTGATGAGGGATTTTCAAGACTTGTTGAGGAATCATCTCTTCTTTTAAATGGAATATATTGTCCTACGTTTTTATAAAAATATGTTTAATTTTTTTACATAATATCAAAATATATTTCTCCTACTTTTTTCAGTATTATCGATAATAATGTAATGAAGAGGATGGTGTAATAAATAATTTTATGCATATTAAATAAGTGAGTTAATGCTCAATAAACCCTTACTGTCTTGATGTCCCGTAAAAGACATTGTCATTTTTACCCTTCTAAGATATTCGGAGTTCGCTTCCAGTTGACGGCAACAAAATAGCTTAAATAGATACATCATGAAATTGTACAAAAATATCATAAAAAATAAGTCAATAACTATTTTAAATACAAAATACTGAAATGAAATTCATCAGACAAAGATTTATTTTTATTTTAAAAAAAAGAAAAAAGTTTAAGTTAAGGGAAAATTCCCAAAACTTAAAAACTTGAGTTTTAAGAATTTTCTCAAACTCAAACTGTTCTTTTTTATTCACTTTTTGTTATGTAATCCACAAACATATGATTGATATATATATATATATATATATATATATATATATATATATATATATATATATATATATATATATATATATATATATTATATTATATTTTATAATATAAACTTATGTTTGTTATTCACAAATACTAAAAAAGAAGTAAAATATATCAAGAATGCAAAAATGAAGCAAAAAGAAGAACAATTTGAATTTTAGAAAAATTCTCAAAACTAAAAAAGTTGAGTTTTGGAATTTTTGTAAACTCAAACAACTCTTTTTTTCTACTATATTTTTTTCTAGTAATCCACAAACATATCGTACATATTATATTTTATAATATATACATATTGTTTCTTATTCACAAACACTAAAAAAGAACTAAAATATATCAAGAATGCAAATATGAAGCCGAAAAGAAGAAAAGTTTGAGCTTTGGGGAAATTCCCAAAACTCAGATTCGGCCGTGTTTGGTTTATGAAAACATTTTCTGTTTTCGTTTTCAGAATACATTTTCAGAAAATGATTTCCGTTTTCAATTTCAATATTTTTAGAAAATATAGAAAACGTCAATTTCACGTTCTCTAATATAGCACTGTTTTCATTTTATTTTCCAGATAACTGTTTTTATTTTCTTTAGTCAAACACGTTTTCAGTAGCATTTTGGAAAATATAAAAAATGAAAACAGAAAACACCCATTATTTTCACGAACCAAACGTGGAGTTTTAAAAAAAAATTCTCAAAACCCAAACTATTCTTTTTTTGCTGCATTTTTATTATGTATATATCAAGAATGCAAAAATGAAGGCAAAAAGAAAAACAGATTGAGTTTTGAGAAAACCAAAACTCAAAAAACTCAAAGTGCTTTGCTACATTTTTGTTTAGTATTACAGTTAATGAGGGTAGATTTGTCAATGTTAGTTTATAACACATGTATCTTTTGCATTCTTTTGAGCATAAAAATATATTTGGCTATGTCAAAATTTAACAGGGTCCAATAATGCAATTTTACCCAATCTTTATATGAAACTATCCATTTACACTTAACAAGCTCTTGCCATGTGTCCATTAATAAAATCTCGCAATTTGTTGTGAGCATAAAAATAGATTTGGCTATGTCAAAATTTAATCTAGGTAAATAGTTCATCTTCTGTTTACACGTTAAATTATAAGTTATTTGATTTTAAAATCTCTCAATTTTGAATTTTTCAGACTTTTAGGATTGGAAAAAGATCAAAGTTAGATGTTGTGATAGGTCATAATTTAACGGTGATGTCTGCAGTTACAACGGTATCAAATGATTTAGAAGTAGAGAAGATATAGAGAAGATCGACAACCGTTGTGGTAAAAAAAAGATATATATAAATATGGTGCCTTTTATGAGAGAGTAATGACGGTTTGGTGAGAGAACAACTAGCTTGAGGGGTTTGTTGGGTAATAATTCTTTAAATAATATTAATTTTGTAAAGATGGTTTTAATAAAATATATTTTTAATCCCATGAAAAAATAGGTAATAAATTTGAATAAAAAAATATAAATTTTGAGACAAATATTTTAAAACGAATAACAGATTAAAATTTTGGGACAACGCCCTGTTAATTACGCGGAGAGCGTAAGTATTCCCAGTTAATTACAAGTTCGACTTAATTCCCAATTAAGCACAAATTTTAAACCGATTACCATAATACCCTTTTAGCTTAATAATACACAAACAAATAAAAGAAATAAAAATATTAGATAATGATATAATATAAATACAGAACTAGTCATTAACTCCACACACTATCACACATACAAAACACACGCACCCCTATTCCACTCTCTACTCACACACGATCTCTATCTCTCTCTCCCATTAAATTCGATCAACGATAACCGAAAGCAAAAACCATCTCATCTACTATTACACTATCATCATCACTTCAACATCAAGTAGGAATCACTAAAAGAAGTAGAAGAATCGAAGCAGATACGAGTTTAGTCGACAATTAAACCCTAGGTATGAACGAACAATTATAACTTCAAATTGCAATTATTTCAGCAACGATTATTCTTCTATTGTGTTTCGTAATTGAATTTACAACATGTTTCGGTGTTAAAACAGTATTCTAGGCAAATATTTAACAATCTTCATGTTTAATTTGTATAGTTACTGGTAGATTAGTGTGAAAATGTGATAATAATGTAATAGTAATTGTAATTTGTTTGTTTTTATGCGTATATACAACCGCAATTGATATTTGTGTGGAACTGAATAATATAGCATAGAAAATTGGGCGTATCTGTAAATTGAGCATGTGTTTATGGGTGCTTGCTTAGATTGATATGATCATTGCAGTTTTGTGTGTTACAGCTACACACAAACTGTATATGTGTGTGTAATAGTAACACAAAATACTGGATAGATCAATTCATGACACACAAGTACTTATGACAGATATATGCACATTTATGAGAAGATGAAACACATCATTTGTGTTGCAGTAAGTCACAACGAGTAGGTGTTAGTCAATATTGTATGATTAGAGTGGTTTGGACATATTTAATAAACTGTATATGATAAAATGGAATGTTGTGAACAAACAAAATTGCGTGTACGTGTAACACATAATTTGTGTTGCAGTATGTCACAATGAGTAGGTGTTAGTCAATATTGTATGATTAGAGTGGTTTGAACATATTTGATAAATAGCAGATGATAAATGGAATGTTATGTGTTACATAAACACACAGACAAACAAAATTGTGTGTACGTGTAACGCATAATTTGTGTTGCAGTAAGTCACAACAAGTAGGTGTTAGTCAATTTTTTTGATTAGAGTGGGTTGAACATATTTGATAAGATGGAATTTTGTGTTACATAAACACACAAACAACAAAAATTGTGTGTTTGTGTAACACATGTTTGTGTTGCAGTAAGTCACAACTAGTGAATTTGATGTGTTTATCAGTTTTGATCATTATGTGAATTTGATTTTTTACTAATAATCTTATCTTTATACATATACAGATATGGAAAAGAAAAAAAGCCAGAGAGACAAAGGATGAACGTGTTAGGCTGCCCCGACTTTCAAAAACTCTGAAAATTGAGAAGAAAAAATCAAGATCGAAGCGTAAGAGGAGGACCACTGAACGACTAAAGAAAGGGTTCTATAAAATTCAAGTGTACAAAATATAATAGTGATATATAGGTTTGATGAATATGTTAGAGATGGAGTCAGATAGTTGGTTTTAGTTCAAATGTCAGTTGGTGAATGTTATATTTGTCATTTCAGTTTGATGTTTAGTTTAAATTTCATGTCAGGTACAATTATCAAATTTGGTTGAATGATTTTATGATTATGTTTTTTGTCTTATTTTGTGTTGCAGCATCACAAAAAATGTATGTGTTATGTGTTTCAGCAATCAAAAAAAAAATCAGGGTCAGAGAAAAAGATAAAGATAAAATAAAAAATACAACATGTTAGATTGTGTGTAATACAACACACAACCAGTATGATTGTGTGTTGCAGTACACATAAGAAAGCAGTGTATATGTTGCATCAACACACAATTACACGAGTTATGTGTTCCAAACACAAAAAAACAACTAAAACAGAAAAAATAACTTATATTAGTGCATCCTCCAAATCACATTAAATCAAAGATTCAATATAGTTAATATTAACCCATTATAATAGTCACCAAATCACAACAATAGACAGGCATCAGATACAATAAAGCATTATTAAATAATAATTGAACTTTAAAAGTGGTAAATTAGTGAGTTCGTATTTAAAAAGAAAACATCAAAATATGATATAGCACCCCTACAGGAGTATGTCGGGATCGAACCTATGAGGTAGAGAGTAAGTGGTAAGCGTTGTCCAAATAATCAATATCAAACAATAAGCATAAAACATCAAACCATAGCAAAAGTCGTTAGAGTATATCGCGTGTGAGTGTATCATTTGTGTTTTGTAAGGTCACGTATACTTGATTGTGTGTTGTAGAACACAAAAAACATACAAATTTTGTGTTGATGTAACCAAAAATTTTGATATTGAATTGGTGAGAGCAAGCCATAATTGAGGTAGTATATGATAAAGACACCATGAATGTGCATGTTAGATTGTGTATTGATACAAGTCATAATCAATATGATTGTGTGTTGTTGTAACACACAAGCAATAAAAAAGGAAGCCAGAACATGAAACTTGATAATAAGTACAAACGAATTAGAATTGTGTGTTCTACCAACACAACACAGCCAATATTGTGTAAAGTTGCAAACAAAGAATATTATCAAAAAAGATGACAAAGAATAATGTTGGTGACAACAGTTTCAAAAACCGAAACTGGATTGATGGTCAATATTGTGAGCATATAGCAATAAGCATCGTCATCGTCTAACAACAAGCGACCCGACTCTGCGATTGAGTAATGTAGTGAGATATAGTCGGATTCGAGACATGGCCACTTCGAAGCAACAAAGCTAACCACGGAACCAATACAATTGAAGAGATCAAATCGTTGTACGGACTGAATCTGCCCAAACTGGAAGATAAACATGAGCGGAGTAGACATCTACAAAAAAAATCACAAAAAAGAAAGTTAAGAATCCAGTAGGAAAGAAAAATAATATACAACAGACAATAATTTTGTGTTGCAGCAAGACAAAATCATTAAATATTGTGTTCATGCAACACGCAAAAATGCAGTATGCAGCTAACAATCATGCAAAAGGAAAAAAATCATACACAAAAGATGAGAGTTATGTGTTGCAGCAAGACACAATCATTAAATGTTGTGTTCATACAACACAAAACGATGCACTCTGCAACTCACAATGCATGCAGAAAAAACCGATACGAAGTATACAAACACTTTTATAATTGCATCAGAGGTCCCTCTGTTAAATTACGGGAGATCGATACATAAAATTCTCATAGATTCCAAATCTTCTACAAAATCATAATATAAACGATATAATATGTTCAAGTAGATAATCAAACATATACAGTAACATACGTGGAGAATTTGTAGAATGTAATTGCACTAAAGGTCCCTAAAACGTTCATACTCAAACCAAACACGCAAATAGCAGAAAGTTATCTGAAATTTCATGACAAACACATATAAGGAGATATAATGTTATGAACATCAGAGCAATTCATGTTCATTAAGTAGAAAATGATCAATTATGAGAACAACATCTCATATAAACACAATTCATATAGTGAAACAAAGCAATGTGACTCAATTAATAAGAAACACGATAGCAAAAACCAAAAATTATACAATAATAAAATATAAAGTAACATTAGAATGAGCAATCTGTCGTGTATAACAAATTTACGAAAACGAATCATGAAAAATTCAAGGTAAATTCATAAGCAAAAAATCAGAAAATGACATGTAAAATAACGTAAATATAGAATAATTACCTGGAATTAGCAAACAACATGAATTAATGAAGTTTCCAGTGGTATTAACGAGATAACACGTGATTAAAAACAAATTCGAACAAACAAATCATAATCAGTAACATAGATTATCAAAATCAACAAAAAAATGCATAAAAAATTGAAAAAAAATTGGTCAGGAAACAAAATACTAACCGTGTGAAGTAATTTTCAGTTATAAATGAACGATTACATCAATATAAAGAGAATTCAGAGATCAATTTGGAGCAGTAATGAAGACTATATTGCGCGAGAGGGAGAGATGAAGATGTGAGTAAAGTGAGTTACGGTGGTGTTGACCTTTTGAGAGCGTTGAATATATTAAGAAGAAAAGGGAAATTAAGGAGATTATTAATGATAGGGTTTCAGCATTAATGATTTAATTAAAATATGAAATAGGTATTTATAAGGGGTAAAAATGGAAGCTAAAAATACCAAAAGTAATTAATTGGGAATTAAGTTGATTTTTTGTGAGTAAGTAGGAAGTAATTTCTTCCTTCCTTTTCTTTGGAAATGAAAGTGAGCAATTGTAATTAAGTGGGAATTATCTCTAAATTTTTTATATAAAACGATAAGATTATAACATTCAATAAACTAATAGTTTCATTTCCTTTTAAATGGTTTTGATAAAGAAAAAAAGTATTATTTTAAAAAAAATCACAAAAATTATACAATCACATTAAATTCTTTTCCCTTTTATAAATTTCTGAATCAGATAAAAGAAAATAAATTTTAATCACCTTGTCATTTATTTTTTGAGTAAAGTTTAGACCATGCAAGGCTAAGTTCAATTATTTATATTTTCTTAGCGCGTGGGCAAAGAAAGGTACTGATTCCAAGTGATACCATAACCGTCTAACCCTTTGTTTTTTCTTTTTGTTTGAAAACCGTCTAACCCAACTCTACACTTTTGGCATTACATAAATTATACTATATATACGCACTCACCTCTTCCTTTCACATTCAACATTTTTCTTTTACTTCTTTCTCTCCATATATTCCTCCTCCTGCATTTTTTCCAGAAACAGCAACCATCAATTCTTCTTCTTCACCATTCTCACATTTATATAATTCTAGCTCCTATTTTATTTTATTTATATTTGTTTAACAATGTCAACAATTGTATATCGAGAAACAACTACAACAATAAAACTCAAAGTTTCTTCACAAAACCCCATGGAACTTATAAAAGGTGGTTCAGGTTTCTTACAAAATGAGGAAACTCAGATAATTAGCTCATATAGTCACCCTCTGTCGAAAAAATCACAAACACTTAGTCAAGAAAGCTTGGAATTATGCACTGAAAATTTGGGAAGTGAAAATGGGTGTGATAATACAATGGACATCAACATTTTATCATTCACACAAGTGGATCAACAACAAAAGCTTCCAAAAAGACAAACAGAATCACGATGTAAAATAAGTTGTCATAATTTTCCACCGCCATTGACAACGTTAAGAAACGATTTGAATTCTCTCCAAATCAGGCCACACCGTGAAAATGGTCGATTAATAATCGAAGCAACTGTAAACCCATCAAGAAACATTTGTTTCCAAGCTGAAAGAAACAATGGCCGCCTTAGGATATGCCTTATTCGAAACGATTTTGAAGTGATCAAAGAAGGTGATGTCAATGAAGAAGAGAGTGATCAAGAATCTGAAGAACAAGATGGAGATGAAGAACAAGATGACGATAATGATGAAGATTACATGGACATGGAAGGAAGGAATGTAAATGATAGTGTTAAAATTGGACTAAAGAAGTTTCAAAGGACTAGTAGTTGCAAGGAAAGCGGAAATGGAAATAAAGGATTATTTAATTGGAAACCGATGTGTGTGGCTACTTCCTAAAGCATTTTTTCATAAAATTTAACAATTTTAGCTTCTTGTTTAACCTTTTTGTTTCTTTTATTTTTTTGAAATAAAATCTTCATCATTAGTGCATAAAAAACCAATAAAAACTAGTTAGGATTAGCTCACTGGGCAGGGTCTTGGTCATTCAATCTAGTGGTGCGGGTTCAAACCGATTCAATTACTTCGAGTCCAAAGTGGCTCTCCTTGTAAGAAAAAAACAATAAAAATCAATAATATGACATCATATCCGCCAATATAATAAATATCATTTTTTGTCAAAAAATATAAAATAGTACTGACAACTGTCATCTTTCATCAATTTAAAAATAAAAACTATAATATGAAGATAAAAGGAAAAAAAATTCACACTATATAGGATGCACTAATATTTCTACTAAATGTAGAAACACGAGTATCCATTAATTATTCTGTTAGTTACAGTGAAATGAGTTATATCTCTACTCTCTTTACTCATTTACACACACATTCACACATAAACACATACTAGTCCAAATCTTTCAACAAGCTACTAAATTTTTTGTTGAAATCCTTGTCCAAATTTAGTGTTTTTGCGTATAAAATTCAACTAAACATTGAAACTCTCCTTTCTTATTTTCTTTTCTTTTGTCCTATTCCTTCATTCCTCTCCTACTTCTGAAATCTTTTAAGCTAAACACTTTCAAGAACCACCATGAACTTTTATACTTCTTCTCACCCTTTAACAAAAAATAAACAGTTAGTTATCACTCTTGATAAGGATTCAGTCTACAAAGCTGTTAATGAACCAAAACTTATGGAAAAATGATGATTCAAGAAAAGGTTAGCTTGTTATTTATTAAAAATCACATCAACAAGTATTGGAGTTTAAAACAACCATTGGAAGTAGAGAAACTTAGCCCAAACACAGTTCTGATTCGGTTTGGCTGTGAACAAGATAAGATTAAAGTTTGGGAACAAAGGCCTTAGACTATACGACTCTGTGGATTCAACTCTACCAACCAATCTCTTTACTACAAAATGTCTTGGGAAAACTCTCAACTACTTTGGTCAAGTCCATACGATTGAATTACCAACTCTTGTTGAGGTAGATGGATCATCAACCACTCGAGTGAGAGTGGATTGGAACCGTAACCACCCACTCATCGCTGGAATAAATTACTGGGAATTAAATGAAAAATTAACTTGGATCAAATTCAGATATGCAAATATTGGACAGGTCTGCTATATGGATGTGGCCTTTTTCGGTCACGAAGAAGCTAAATGTAGAATCTCTATGGTCAACCCTAAATTGGGTGGATGGATTAAACTATCAACTAGAGGCCCTACTCAAACATAATTATTACAAAATGTAGAAGATGGAAGCAAAAAACTTCCAAATCAATGGAGAATAGAAATCAAACCACCAACGAATCAACTAGGTCGGATTCAAGAATCGTGAGTGAATCCAGTAACAGAGTTAAAGACGAGGTTAATAGTACTAACAAAAATTTCAAATTTGGTAGTACAATTGGTAATGGAAAAGGTAGAAGACAAAACAAGGCTATCTCAAGAGGAAATGAAGGTAATGGGATGGGTTTTTTCGGTGAGTGGAGAAGATATGAAAGAGAAAGAGGAAAAAACAAAACGTACAAGGAATGGGGGATGAGGATTGCGAGGCTGGCAGAGTCTTTGGTCAGAAAAATAGTATCCCCACCAACACGTGGCAATGAGGTATTTCAGAAGTCTTAATAACTCTAGTCTGGTTGTTAAAAGCCCAAACGTCACTATTTACCCAACCATAGTTAACCCTAACCATAGAAAAAACTCACCCAACCTCCCCCAATTCATTTTAGACAAAACAATATCCCTCGAACCATAATTTCTCTACTGTTCAAATACGTACACCTTCCACCATAACCAAAACTAGCCATTACACTAAACCTACCCATTATCCTCAACACCTGATGGATTCTCAACCCATATACACACAACACAGAACCTGGATCTCTTATCTCAAATAGATTCGGATATTCCAACCCAAACAAGCCTTATCGAAAGCTACAATGAAGAGTATGAATATTACGAGAGAAATAATAAAGAAAGACAATCGTTTAAGAAGAGGTCTAGAAAGAACAAACGACACTTTCAAACTCAGATGAATATGAATAGATAAAAAACTATCTGGGCGTCTAGAAATGTTAACAACATAGAGAGGTTTGAACAGACTGGGAATAGCGAAGAGAGGAAGGAAAAGATTGAGAAAAATGAAGAAGATGCGAATAAGGAAACAACTCAACAGGTTTGCGGGGTTGACCTAGATCAACCCCATGAAGATCAATGATACAAACAGCCTGGAACTGTCAAGATATTGACACAACCTTGATAGTCTAGACCTTATAAGGTATTGTTACAAAATATCAGACTCAGTTATTATTTCTTTCGGAAACCAAAAACACTTACAACTCTGTTAAGAAACTGGAAAAAATTATAAATATGAATTTCTTAGATACGTTGAAGTTCAGTGACTTGGTGGGGGCCTAGCTATTTTTTGTGAAAGAGCAAATGGATATTAACATTATTAGTAAATCGATAGATCATATTCATTGCTTTATTACGGACGAGGGATTTAATTTTGTACCACCTTCGTGTATGGATCCCCTAATGACAAATATAAAGAACAATGCTTAGATATATAGTAAATGTTGCCCTGTTAATAGTGAACCTTGGAATTTAATAGGTGATTTCATAAGAAGTATATCTAAGAAAAAAGGATGAGACTTTACTTATAAAAAAACAATGACCCAATTTAATGGATTTATAAAACACCAAAACTAGAAGAAATTATTAGCAAAGGATGTAAATATTCATGGACTAATAGGAGAAGGAATAGTGAAATGATTAAATCCTTCATTAATAGGACCTTCTATAATAAAAAAAAATGGGGTGACTTATTCCCTACAACTTGGGTAGCCTTGTTGTCATTTGTGGGATCTGACTATTCCTTTCAAATTTTACATATTAAAGATGAACATATTAATAAAGATAGAAGATTCTATTCTGAAAATATATGGACAGAAGAATCCGAATGTTTAGAAATTATTAAAAGAATTTGGGAATTTAAAAAATATAATTATGGATTAAAAAGATGTGCACTTACTTATATAGAAGAAATGTACTAAAATTCTTACTAATTAGAGTAAGAAGAAGTTTAAAAACAATAGAAAACTTATTGATTCTTATGAATAAGCCATAAATGATTTATAATGTCCCAATAGTTGTGATCAGGAAGATTATAAGAATATTATTAAGAAAGTTGAAGTCATATGGAAAAATGAAGAGGATTCTTGACCCTCTAAATCTAGGGTAATCTGGCTAAAAGAGGAGATAAAAATACCCCCACTTTCCATGCTTCAACTAAAAAAAGAAGGAAAACTAATAAAATTGTAAGGATTACTAAAAAGGATGGTAGTTGGATGGAAAATGCTACTGACGTTAATAGTAAAATTAAAAATTATTTTGATAATATCTTCAAAATAGTTGGTAAAAGAGATTATAAGAATATACTAACTCTTATTAGTCCTATTGTTAATGGAAAAATGATTAATTCTCTTAATAAACCTCTCATGGTTGAGGAAATTAGTAAAGCTATACATGAATTGGGGGATAATTAGGCCTCGAACCTGATGGATATTCAGGCTGAATCTTTAAAAAAGTATTACGATGTTATTAAAACTGGTGTTATTAGGCTTATAAATAATTTCTGGTATAACAAGGGTAATCTTGATGATTTTTTTTTTGTTACATGGGTGATCCGGGTTAACTTGCGCGCACCCGACTAATCCCCTGGAGATATACATGTCTCCCCATGTATATTCTCATGGAAAATCAGAACTAGATTACCCAAGTTCAGGGAGGGGTTCGAGCCTTGTACCTCTCACTTTACACCCGTTAGGGAAGGGATTCGAACCATGGACCTTTCCTTTAAATGTTGAAGAAATTGCAAGATTATGCCTAATTGAGTTAACCCAACTGATTAAACTTGATGATATTATTCATACATTCATATAACTTAAACTAAACCTACCAATATTAAGCACTATAAACCTATATACATCTGTCTATAATAGTTTATCTAAATTAGATTATAGTAGTTAGGTTATTTCCTTCTTTGTAAAAAAAAAAGGAATAAGAAAAAAAATTCACTTCAATTCTGGCCATAAAACAGGCGTGAATTTTTATTTTTATTTTTCAATAAAGAGGCGTGAATCAGCTTTATTGCATGGAAAACTTTTCCATTATATGTTGGTTCATTTTTACATTTTTCTTTCAAGATTTGGTTTCATTTAATACATTCTTCCTTCCTACCAACCCCAAAAAGACCTCTGTAATCTTTTCCTTTTTTTGGCGGAACAAATTAATTTATTGATGTAACTATGATGGCCAGTGAACAGCAAGATCTTGAGCTACAGGAAATTAAATCCACTCGGCGGCTTGTTGACTGCAAAAAAAAGCTTCGACGTTCGATATGTATGTGCCCAGAATCTGAGAGAAACCAGCTCCAAGACTCTCTTCCAAGATTTGGTCCACTGTATCGCATAGACCCGTCATTGGAGCCCATTGACAAAGAAAAAGCTTGGCATCATGTATTAGAAAAATCACCAGACAGGAAGGCCACAACCACAACGATCTACGCAACTTTGATGTCAATTATGGAAGAAAAAGCAAGAGAGGCATATGCTGAAGGCACAGTAGATCAAATAAGTGGAACTGACTTTTGTTGGATGATGATTAAGGATAGTTGTCTCTTTCTTCAAATGGCATTATTCATCCTTGGCGGATCCAAACAACTTGGTTACCCTGAAGACGACAAACTCTTTGGTAAGAAGAAGAACCCAAAACAGATGAAAGAATGGATTAAGTCTATGTTCTTTGTTGGAAATCAGATTCCTTTTGTTGTACTCACAGAAATTATGAAGCAAAAATTCTTCCAACAGGTTATCTCACAGGGGAAATGGAAATTGCCATCAGAATTATCTAAAAGGGTTCTGTACCGTTTACTGGTTTTGCCTGCTCTTGAATCACCGATCGACCTTATCCATGCTCTTCAAATGCAGATTCTTGGGCCACAAATGGATGACTCAACCGAAGAAGAAGAAGAAGAAGAAGTGTCAGATGATGATGAAATCGAAGATCAAACACAGGTCAATATAAACTTAAAAGGTTTATACAAAAGTTGTCCTAGAGCAACAGATCTGAATAAAAAAGGATTGCATTTTGAGGCATGTTCTATTCCAATGGAAGTGTGTCAATTACGAATCATTATGAGGAAATCTTTTCAATTTTTTAGATACTTCAAGATTATCGGAACTGGTAGTCGGGCAATTACCTTTGTGAATAGAGGCTACTCTGCAGCTATTTTTTTGCCTCCTCTCTTGGCTGATGATAATACTGAGCACCTGTTCCGTTGTCTCCAAATATATGAGATAGTTCAACCTCTTGATCGGAAGAAAAGAGAGTTTAGCTCTTATCTAAGGTTTATGAGTGAGCTAATTCCTACACCAGAAGATGCTCATCTCCTCAGATCAAAAGGAATTATCCATGGAAATCATAAATATAGAGGGAAATTGCCAATAATTCTTAAGAAGTTGGCTTCGGAGGACAAGTATAATCAGAATTTCTGTGTTCTAACATTGAACATAAATAATTTCATCCCTCCAAAATGGAAGACATTACTCATCCTCGCTTGGATAATTACTATTGTCTTGGTGTTACGAACTGTTTATACAGTCATCTCATATTACAAGTAAAAGATTAATGATATATACCACCCAAAATTATACTACTCAAATACTATCCAATGACGTGACATAAAATTGGTTGATTATTAATCGTTAATTAGATCAAGAAAATAAATAAATTAACGATTTATAATTAATCAATTCACGCCATATTATTAGGTGCTATTTGAATGGTATGATTTTGAGTGATATATATCATTTAAGTAATTACCTTTTGTGTGAAAGGTAGTTGGGGAATTAAGTTTAATTTTGGGTGTTCACTTGATTTGATATGCAGTAATGGATTTGATAGTGAATGAAATAATAATGGATTTGAATATGAATGAAATATAGTACATGAGCTTAACCAAAAACATTAATAGCTTGTTTAGAATTGTTTTTTAAAATTACAAATATTTTAATTTTAATCAAAAAACGTTTTTAACGTTAAAATAATTAATCTCAAACAGTCAGTAAATCTCACTCAAAACAAAGATATAAATACTCCATCACCATTAAGAGGAAAAGAAAATGTAATTTATATTTTATTCTTGCAGAAGAAAATCAAAAGTCTATTTTTGATAAAAAAAAATAACCACATAAAAAACAGAGAATATAATTTATTTATTTTTTATTATTTATTCTTTCTAAACATTTTAAAAGTCTACCCTCTAAGAATAAAGAGTAAAAAAAATACTATACACGCGCACACCATCACCACCAATCTCCATCTAGCCCGACAACAATAGCGGTAGCGTGATTTTGGGGAGTTGGGAATTAAAAAATAAACCTACTTTTAAAATTGGTTTTATACAACTTATTTTATCAAATTTGAAAAGTAGTCAAAAGAATAAAAAATGTCCAAAACTCCATTACCCCCATCTCTAACGTACAAAAAGAGTGTCCAGGTTTATGCTGGAATCTCCGCACACGTGAAACGGTTCTACCTTTATGATAAACCTTTTTTAATCTAATATTTGTCTTGGGGCGAATACCGAAATCATCTCAAGTACAAGAAAAAGGAAATGGCTCTACAAAAGCTTTTTCAAGTCCACCAATAAGATTAGGAAATCAAAAGGCTCTTGGTATTGTTATGGGAAAGAATGACACAAGGCGTACCAGTGTGGACAAAGGAAGAATCAGGGTCCAAAGCCCACCGCCAACCTGATTGAGATCGGTGATACAATTGTCGAGGTGCTGGTTAAGGTGGATTTGGTGGAGATCAAGAATGAGTGAATCCTCGATACTAGAGCGTCCTGAAACTTTTGTTACAACAAAAACTTGTTCAAAAAGTTTGAGGAAGTGGCTGACGGTAAATGCGTGTATTTGGGGAACTCAACCACTGATGTCGTCCTTGGGAAATAACAAGTTCCTCTCAAACTCATTTCTGGTAAAATTTTAGATTGAATGGTGTTCTCTTTGTCCTCTCGCTCCATAAAAACTTAGTTTTCTGAGATCTTTTTAATAAAGTGGGACTTAAACTAGTTTCTAGGTTGGGAAGATAGTATTTACCAGAAATGAAGATTTTGTTGGGAAAGGGTGTCTGAATAGGGGTTTAATTGTATTGAACACCACAATAATGAATGAGAATGTATTTACTTCAGCTTATATTGTTGAATCTTTAGATACGTGACATTATAGATTATGACACCTGAATGCCTAATCTATCAAAAGGTTGATGTTAAAGTGTAGCAAAGCATCATCCTATTATTCTTAGGATATTAGTACTTGTTAGGTAGTTTAGTTTAAAATCTATTGTATAATATCTCTTGTGTATTAGGATGATATGTATTTATATATATGGAAGAATAGTGTCACATGTACACTAAGTATTTTATCCAATTTCAGCTTCAACATGGTATCAAAGCTAAGTTAATTTTGTTTTTTGGTTTTATCAAAAAAAAAAAAACAATTGCGTCCGTCTTCAAGCTTTCACCACTAGAAAAACCCAAACCCTAGTCGGCCCTCCACCCATCATCGCCACTAACCAAACCACGACACCCACATATCTCCCTTTGCCTAACCATGGCGACACCACGGACGTCTTCCATTAGTTCCGACGAAACTGCGGCAGCGATTTCTCAATTAAAAACATCAAACACCGATCTACACCGATCCGCTTCTCGTAGCCGCACGTGAGTCACTCCAGAAGCTTTGCCAGACAATTCCGAGTCGGACATGGAAGCCCTATCGTCTTCAGTCGTGTGCATGTTTCACGTGCCGCCTCAGGACGCCGTGTGTGACCGCCACGCGCCACCCCTCGTCGGACAGCAGGTTCGGTTTTGTCTTCTCTTTTCGTTTCCGCTGTTTATTTAATTTGATTCCGCTATTTTAGTGCATGTTTGATTATAAATAGAGGTATAGTTATTGTGTATTTTGTGCTATTATGGAGGCCTTACAACATAGTAGTTCTAAATACCCTATATCTAATGTGTCTCATTCTACTTTGTCGATTAGTAGTCCTACATTTCCGGGTACCCCGGTTATTACCACGACTAAGCTTACTAGTAGTAGTTATTATTCTTCGGTTAGATTGTGGTTTGTGGGCATGGTTTTGTTCTCTATTTAACAGAAGATTGTCCTAATAATGCTTCTGTCGATGAAGTTACACTTTGGGAAACTGTGGATTGTCAACTTGCTAGCTTTTTGTTACAGTCTATTGACCCAGAACTTCATGATATGTGTGATTATGAGTCGTGTAAACTTATGTGCTCTATGGCTAAGAGGTTATATAGCAGTAATACGACTCGAGTTTATGATGTGGTTTCTAACTTGATGCAAATTCAACTCAACGAGAAGGGACTTTCTGTGTGGTACGGTCGTTATCGGCGCTCCTTAACTGAGTTTTGTTCAATCTTTCCTCCTACGACTGATTTCGCAGTTTCTCGTGATCAACAAGAACAATTGTTTGTTGTGCTCATGCTTCAGAGTCTTCCTTCTCAGTATGACGTTGTTCGTTCTCAACTATTGTCTAGCAAGACCCAACCTGCAATGTCTAAGGTGTATTCTACTCTTGATCGTGTGTCTTACTCCTAGTACATTTGAGCCTTCCGTTGATCGTTCTGCTTTGCTTTCTCAGCCCGATTATTGTAGGGATAGTAGTATTCCTCGTGATGGTATTTCGAGTGGTTATCGTGGTCGTGGTTATAGTCGGGGTAGTGGTAGATGTAGATTCACTTCCTAATCTCAGTGATCTTATTTCCATAGAGTAGGAAATCTTCGAGATAAGTGTTGGGACTTGCATGGTCGTCCATTAGGTGTTGCTCATTCCGCTCTGACGAAATCCATTAGAAGTCTCTTTATCGGGTGTTGGTCCTTCAGAGCGTGTCCTTACTGTTCCAGAGGATCGATACTCTCAGCTTCTTAGGTTGGAAGCATCTTTTTAGGCATCTCAATCTTCTCATGCTCACACCAGCTCTTCCGATGCTTGACTTTCTCAAACTCAGTCTAGCTTAGGTCCATGGGTAATTAATTCTAGTGCTTCTGATCACAAGACTGGTAATGTCCACTTACTATCTGAAATCCATACTAGTCCTTCTCATAATGTTAAACTTGCTGATGGTTCTTCCACCTATGTTTGTGGGGTTGGATCTGCTCATCTTTCTTCTACTATTTCCTTAGAGTCTGTTTTATATCTCCCTAAGTTCTCTTTCAATCTTATGTCAGTCAGTCTACTTACCAAGCGTCTTAATTGTTCTATGGTCTTTACCCATGACTCTGTGGTTGTACAGGATCTCTAGACTCAATAGCAGACTGGTAAGGGGCGTGAGGAGCGGGGTCTTTACTATATGGATGTTACCTCTTCTACTTATTGTCTTCTTGATCTTCCGCCCGAGCAGATTCATTGTCGTCTTGGTCATCCATCGGTTCCTACCCTAAAGAAAATGGTTTTATGTCTTAATCATGTTCCAGAACTCTCTTGTGAATCGTGCCAGTTAGGCAAACATGTTCGTGGTTATTTTGTTAGTCGTGTCAATAAACGAGCTACTTCTCCTTTTGCTTTAGTTCACTCTGATGTTTAGGTTCCTTGTCGTACTACTCTAGAACCAGTTTTTGGTATTTTGTCACCTTTATAGATAGCTTCTCTTATATGACTTGACTTTATCTAATGAAAGATCATTCAGAGTTATTTTCTATTTTCTCATCACTTTGTGCCAAAATTCATACCCAGTTTGGTGTTCTGGTTTGTATATTGCGTAGTGATAATGCTAAAGAGTATTTTTCGTCATCCTTCTACTCTTTTATGTCTGAGCGGGGGATCATACATCAGTTCTCATGTGCCCACACTCCACAAAAAAATGGGGTGGCCGAAAGAAAGAATAGACACCTCATAGAAACGGCTCGTACCCTTCTCCTTCATAAAAATGTCCCATCTCATTTTTGAGATAATGCGGTTCACACGTCCTGTTATCTCATTCGCCGCATCCCATCCTCGGTCTTACATGATCAAATTCCCTTCTTTATCCTTATCCCTATAGATTCGATCTACATATAAACCCTCAAGTCTTTGGTTGTGTCTTTTTTGTTCATATGCTTTCTCCTGGAACAGATAAATTAGGTGCTCGATCAGTTAAGTGTATCTTTCTTGGGTATGCTCGCTTTCATAAGGGATATAACTGTTGTTCTCCTTCTCATAATTGGGTGTTTGTTTGTGCGATTGTTACATTTCTTGAGTCCTCATCATACTATCCATCTAACATATCTGATATCACTATTGAATCATTGGCTCCTCCGGTCCCTACCTTTATTTCACCATCTCTTGTCCCCATACCCATCTCCTTACCGGTTCCTACAGTCCCTCCAGTCACATCTCGGTTAGATCGACCCGATTTACAGGTTTATACTCATTACCCTTCTCCACCGACGCCGCTCTCCTCGCTTGTACCGCTTTGCTCGCCGTCTGTGGATCTGGTGTCATTTGATTTAGATGTTCCTATCGCTCTACGAAAAGGTATTTGAAATCGCACCACTATACATACTATTTCTTCTTTTGTGTCTTATGATCATTTATCACTTTCTTATGTGTCCTTTGTTACTTCACTATCATCTATGTCTGTCCCTACTTCTCATAAAGATGCTCTAGCAAATTGTGGTTGGTGTGATGCTATGGTCGAAGAGGTTTCTGCGTTACACTCTAATGGTACTTGGGATTTAGTTGATCTTCCAAATGGATAATATCCAGTTGGTTGTCGATGGATGTTTACTGTGAAAGTCTCTTTCGATTGTAAAGTAGAACGCTTGAAGGCTCGTCTTGGTAATATCACAAATACATGGGGAACAGTGGAGGATGGTCATGTCCAAACAGGTAATATCAACATCCCTACTGACTTTGTTATTCTTGATTATGATGTAGATAAGTAGGATCCAGTTTTACTTGGAAGGCCGTTCTTGGCCACAAGTCAAAGCATCATCAACTTCCAGGAGGGAACAGTTACCCTCCGTGCTAAAAACGTATATGAGACATTCTATGTCTGGGGTAAGAATCCAAGGAAGTTGGATCTCACAGTTCTTATCATAAACACTCTTTCACATTATAGAGTCCCTGAAGAAATCCACGCTAATCATGTGGATACTAGACCAATGTGTGAGTTTTCGGTCGGCCTTGAAGTTGTATGGAAAGCCCGCAAGCCCGTGAATAGTCCTCGAAGTTACAAAGATTCATGGATGGGACCATTCATAGTCATAGAACTTGTTTCAGCTAAAGTGATAGAGATCAGGCCCAAGTGGGGCATTAAACAAAGATTAGTGGATGTTCATAGCCTTGCTCGTTGGTTGGGAGGCTATATACAGAAATCTTATAGAGGTAACACTTCTAACTTTGAAAGACGTTAAACAAAAGTGTTGTGCCGGAGACAACCCGCAATTTTTTTATGTTTTTAAGTTTTTAATTTATGTTTAGATTAATTGCTTTTAGTAGATATTGCAGTATTGAGAAAGGTATTAGTGTTTTTGATGTGTAGGTACTTAAGAAATCGAGTTAGGAGAAAAATCGCAAAAAAAATGGTGAAACTAAAACACCTCCTTGATGTCTCCCTTTTTGTTCTAATTATATGCCCTTGGGAGACATATTTCTAGGTGAATATTTGACTTATATAATATACTTTTAGGCTTATTTCGTTATATTTCATTTTCTTTCCTTGAATTTATAATATTTCATTTTTAGAGCTTTTGGTACGTTAATTCATTTGATTTTAGTGAAACGTTATTAGGTCCATGGATGCTAGGGAGAACCAATACAAGGAGAAGAATCGAGATTTAAAGTCCTAGATCGAGTGAAGAAGTCAAATGCGAGAAAAGATTTCCCGAAGAATTGACTAGGAAAGTTGCAAATCTGGAAGACTGATATTAATTGCTGATATTGAGCTACTTACACATGGATTCAGCCTTTGGGGTCGTGAAATAGAGATTATTCCTTATTGAGTTAGGAAGATTTAGCAACTGGAATGGATCAATTCAGAGTTGATTTGAGGAAGTTACAGCCATTTTACTAAGGGCTTCACAATAGTTAAAAGATTGGATTTGGGCTTTCTAATATTTGACTTAATTATTTTTGTAAGAGCCCAAGTCCGATTTACTTCTTATAAATAGGCCTTTAGGGTTTGATTGGATATAGAGTGGATTAATTATTAAAGGATAGGAAAGGATAGTATATTAAAGGAAAGGAGAGGAGAGTATTAATCTTGTTTGGATTGAGTAGAAAAAGAAAGGAAAATATTAGTAAAAGATTATTTGAATTTTGTGTTTGGATTGTATAAGTAAAGGAAAGGAAAGGATTATTTTATATCTAAATTACTTTTATACCCCTAATAAAATATATTTTAAATAGAACATAAGGATAATAAAGATATTTTACTATTAAAGTTAACCCCTTCCTTCTAATGACTCCAAATTGGAGGGATAAGATATAGAGGATTAGAAGGTATAATTTTAATCCTTTAATAACTTATCCCTTCAAAAATTTATATTACAAACAAAGGAAGGATAACTATTATCCATTATAATCCCTTCCCCCCCCCCCCTCTTCTAATCCCTCAATCCAAACATACCCTTAGACTCTTATTTTACGCACAATTCATTCCACGCAAAAATGTAAGAGCTAAAGTCAAGAGCAGAAGGCAGAAGAAGGAGCTAAAGGTGAAGACTCTCCATTCTTTCACTAGAAGTCAATTCCAACGCCCCAATTAGGTTCTTAATGTTATTTTGTAATTTAGGATTATGAATTCCTTTTATTTCATTTCAGTTTTTAATTCAGTTATGAACTAATTTCTTTTGTACTTGAGAATCGCTACATGGGTTGAACCCAATTCTGTTTAATTGATGTTTGTCTAAGTTGGGATTTAAGTATTTAAATTGAATTTAATATTTTGTGTTGACTATTACTTTGATTTCAATTATTATCTTTTATGTAAAGAACCAAGGGTAGTTCATAGTATTTGTCTATTCACTATAGTGGCGTAGTGATCACCTTGACGGGGGATTTAAATACAGACCTAGGTAATAGCCGCTGGTGTTCGCCAATGACCCTGACGGGCTTGACTAACCATGCAGACAATGAGGTAAGAGACTTAACCATTCAAAAGTAGTTTTAATCACCCTGACGGGGTTTATAATACTGTAGGAGAGCTCCTAAGTCCACCCTGACGGGGGTTAGGAGACATTGGAGTCCCGACTAGCACAATAATACTAATTCATCTCTTAAAGACAGCCTTGATTAGATAGGTTAGGTGAAGCCCTTGCGAGACTCAAGTACTCCTTCTCCTCTTGCGTCCAACTCCCTTGTTTGCATAATTTTCATTTTAGTTTAATTAATTTAGCATTCACTTTATTTGCATCTTAGTTTTAGAAAACCAAAACAAAAATTATATCATTTATTTTCTTGTCATATAGCAATTATCCTCACTTATTGCATAACATCATAAGTCATATCCATTCGTCCCTGAGATCGGAAACCCGTCTATCAAATATTACTTGGACGACCCGTACACTTGCAGGTCCGTGTCCCTCCATTTTAGGGTGTTATTTTATAAACACCAGGACACACCAAGTTTTTTGCGCCGTTGCCGGGGACGGTAGCGTGTGACCACGGTGTTATCCGTAAGTGATTTAGTTTTTATTTTTATTTTATTTTTCAGTTTTATGCTTTTCTTTGTCTTGTTTCTTCTCAGGTTTTACAGGTTTGGTTTATTCTCTCGAATCCCGAGAGACTAGTCCGAGCTAAAAACAAGAGAGAAAAGAAAGCAAGAGAAAAAGCAAAGAGAGAAAGAGAAACGGAGAACTTGAACATTCATAATGTTGAAGATCCTGGAATTCAGTTGGATGAATATGGTAACCCAATAGTCCCACCAGTTGTGCAAGATCCACCAAAAGGACATCAAAATGCTCAATTCCAAATTCCTCTGGTAGGTCAACAACCACTCAATAATAATGGTGCAAGAATTCAAGAAGATTTGCTACGCTTCATCCAACCTAACAAATATAGACCTTTCCGTCTACCACCATTTGGACTCCGTCCACCCACAATTCAAGGAATTCGATTCAGACCAGACACGGGTATGATTAATCAGTTTATCAGTATTGGACAGTGTAGTGGTGCGGCATGTGACGATCCTATTCGAGCCATGTACAAATTTATGCAAATCTGTGATGCATATGTCATTCCTGGAGTAACCCAAGAACATATGTACTTTCATATGTTCCTATTCTACCTCACTGGAGGAGCTAGTGAATGGTATGATCAACAACAACATGACAAGATCTTATCTTGGGATCAACTTTAGACTGCATGTTTCAACAGGTATTATCCTCAGAGTGTTAGACTTAGTGGGCAACTAGATGTTGCAAATTTCCTTCAGGAACAAGGAGAAGCTATAGGGGTTGCTTGGACTCGTTTCCAATCTTTGTTATGAAAATGCCCATTACATGGGTACTCACTTGAATTACAGCTTGGAATATTTTATCGGAGTTTAGATGAAGCTTCCAAAGAGAAAGTAGATACTATGTGTTAAGGTGTCCTCATGATGGTCACAACCAACCAAGCTTTGGCTATTATGGATAGAATTTTGAAGAATGAAATGAGTTGGCAACCTTCGAGATCATCAGTTAGAGTTTTAGAAAAAGGTTCTTTGAATGTAAGAGCAGAAACAACCTTGAACGCTAAGATTGCCGCACTTGAGAATAAGTTAAAACAGCTATATATGTCTAATAAGAAAGCTATTATGAATGTGGTACAAGAACCATAGATATGTCCTAGTTGTGGAGCAGTTGATCATAGTTGGGAAGAATGTGATAATAACCCAGATTCTGTGTGTTTCGTCAATAATCGAGGTAATAATTATTCAGATGGTAAAGGGTATGGTAATCAATATAAAAATCATCCAGACTTTCAATATTTGAATCCTCAAGGGGCTACCAATCCAGGAAATTATCAATCGAGACCCCAAGGAAACAATTATCAATTCAAGCCACAAAACCACAATAACTCTGATGATAATAAACCTAAGGGCTAACTAATGGGAGGAAAGGATGAGAAATGATGATTTAGAAGTGATATAAGGGTGTATTTATAGGTGTTTAGAAGACCTAATTCGTTTTCTTGAAGGAGAAGGTAAGTAGTGGACTCCAAGCCCAACTCAAATTCGTAACCCTAAAATATGAAATCAGACCCGTTTTTGTTTTGGTCCTAACAACTTCAATTCTTATCCGTTTGATGCGTATGAGTAGTCGAAATTCATCGTCTCGGAAAGATATTAAACTTTACTCTTGACCGTTTCTCCAAATTCCCCACTGATTCTGAGATATAAGCTGATTTGTGGTCGTGAGTGGTGAAAATTAAGGCAGCTTTTCCTTTTCCATATTTTTAGCTTTTCTTTCCTTATCTCCAATTACCATGCTTGTTTCTTTCCATATCTCTTAATCTTTGACTTGAACTCTAATTAATCTCCATAATTATCTTTAAAGCTTCACACTAAATAAATAATTAAAACCAAAATGCTCTAAAAACAATAATTTACTAAATCAAGACTAGAAATAGAAAGTGTAACATTTCTCAAGAAAATCGATTAGAAAGACTTCTAAATCACTAAAAATGATGTCTCCAACTAGGATTAATTCATGACAAATGAGGAGACATCAAGACCCCCAACTCAAAGTTGTATCGTCCCGATACAATAAAGATAAAAACAAAGGGAAGTCTCTAAAAACACACCTAGGTAATTTTAACACAATGGGAAGAACATAGCAGAATATATAGAATAGACATAAAGCAACTACTCAGAAATTTTCATGCAGTACTATTCACAAACTACATACCTGTACACTTCTCATATTCATATTCAACACTGTTTGAATTCAAGATCATATTAGTTTCGCAATGTAAGAAGGATTGGGACTTGACTCAGTTTACCAAGGAAGCTATAGATTGTTCATTGAACTTTACTAGTATCCAAAGATCCACTTAACCACTCTCTATTGGCTCAATCCCTTCTCAATTACATAGCAAAGAATCAAAAGGTCTTTAAGGTCGTAATTTAGGCTTAGGGACGGTATAATAGTACAAATGGATAATCCTCACTAGCCATCAACGAATCGCCCTAGAGCTTGAGTTACTCTCCTAAAACGTTTCTCACTCAACCCAATGATTTCTTGATGTACAATTTAGCATCCCCAATAACTCAATTAAAGCATAAGATGTTCACATAAAAATTCCTCTTTCCCGGTCCGAATATATATTCTTTTCAACTCATTTTTTTTCTTTTGTATAGCTATGACTCTATTTTTAATGTTGAGATATCACGCTATTTTTTTCAATGTTATGCCTTTTCATAACTTTAGCTCGTAGCTTCTTTTTCATTCACTATTACCCCGGCAAAGGGTTACAATATAAATCTGTGAATCATCATCAATATAATAACAGAGCATAATTAATAAGCTCAAAAATCCCAACCCAATAACAATTCCCATAATGGTAGACCCACCACCCCAAACTCAAGCTCTAAAACAACTGTCTATGCATCGCGATTCGAGTGCGAGTCATATGGAAAAGTCCTATAATCTAAAGGGATATGGCTTATGATGTGTTTAAACAAAAAGGCTTTAGAAAGGCTAGAAGGGACTGAGAATGATATAAAATATTAAATCAAATAACAGGGTGAGAAGGTATAAAAAGGCTTCAAGTGGCTTCAAGTGGCTTCAATATGAAAGAACTGCCTTAATCATTTTCTACACCATGTAATTTCGTTATTTTCTTACCTTTAGCACTTTCATCAAATGGGTTTGTCAACTAGCTTGGATCTCACGGCCTACACACTACTCAAGGTGCCCTGAGATCAAACATACTTTCGATCGCATTGCTTACTAATCTTTTCTTTACTATCAATGTGTGTTTTCCTACAAATACTCAAAGCATATAAAATAAAATAGCTCATAAACATACTACTTTCTATCATCATTTCACTGAGCTTATGCTTTCAAGCTATTAAACACACTCTATATCTAATTCCCATGTATCAAAAATTTTAATTTCTACCTAAAAATAGAAAAATGGAGATGAGAGACAACGAATCCCCACACCCCCAACTCAAAAATGAGTCGTGTCCCCACGACTCAAAAAGACTCGAAACAGAAATTAAAATTAGTAGATAAAGCATTTACAGAAATGGTAAGGAAGAAATAGAACATACTCTCGAGGCTATTTCCTCGCATTATCGACATACAAGATAGGATTTGCTTGATATTTCTTTAATTGCTCAAGGAGTGTCATGATGTGCACTTGATTGGCTTTGATTTGTGCCACATCATTGGCTAAGTAAGTTTGAGCTTCTTCGAAGTTGTTTAAACGCTCCTCCATCTTCTCTTGCCAACTTTGTTCCTTTTCTTCTTTTGAGATTTGCGTAGAACCCGCTCCTCTCAAGACTTTCATGATCCAAGCATTATCAATATAACTCTTATTAAATTCGAAATTATCTTTTTCACCCAATATAACATTCGCTTTTTGCACTAGACACGTGATCATAGTAGGATATTTAACATTATAAACTGATTTGGGAGAGACCGTAAATCACATCACCTCCTCAAAGATCAACTGTGCCACGTCCACTTCTTCTCGTCTCAAAATACAATCCAAAAGTAGAGCGTTATTTTTAGTCATCCAAAGTTGTTGTGTTTCCAAAGATATTAGGGATAAGGAAATTGTACCAAACTCTCGCATCCGGTTGAAGATATTTGTAAGGCCAAGGTGCCTTCAATTCTCCCTTATGTGATTTCACTTTCTCCTTGTCTAAAACATGCTCATAAAGTAAATCCCAATTACAGATTCTTTGTTTAGCCACCGTTTCACTATACTTGCATGGTCCAACCAATTTCTTAAACTGGAAGTGATTTCTAATCTCTTCAACTGTGAAAGGAACTAACTTTCCTCTAATCGGAACACAACCTTCACTATCTCAGCTAACAAGGCCTAAATAGAAATCTAAAACTAACTCATGACATAAATCATAATGTCTTACCATGAATGTAGACCAACCCAATTTTCAACCAAGCTCCAAGAATCTCTTAGACTCTCATGTACCAAATTCTTCATCGAATACTTTCTCATAAGCAAAATGTAGTTCCTTTAATTGTTTCTCTGCAGAAGCTATCAAGGCCTTTGAAGCTTCCTCTTTATCTACGGGTGTAGGACCTTTGAATAGAAGAGGTTGTGTTCTCTTCTTGGGAAAAAGTGAAACCCTTTTTCCCATTAAATCAAACATAGCCGGCTTACTTCCTTCTTCAACATCGATTTTACCCTTAGCTTTGGAACTAGAACCTTTGTTACTTGATTTCTTCTCAATTGGACCCAATACCTTACTTTTCTTCACCTCCCTCTTGTTAGATATCTTTTAGTCATCTCAATTGACCCCCAACTCAAAGCTTTACCAGCTCTTGAAATTTGAAACTCTTGATTATAGGTCGAACAAGCTTGATTTGGTTTAGGAAAGGTGAATTGATGATGAATTTCTATGTGGGTAAGGTGAATTCTTGATGGATTGGTATGGATCTAAGAAATTGTAGGATGAATTTTGAAAATTTAAGCTTTTGATTCTTCACTTCAATGTGTTTGGTGAGAATTGGTTGATTGAATCTCCTTTGTAACGATGTGGAGAGAAGATTTGATGTGTTTTTATGATGATTGGGTAGTGTTTTGGTGTTTGGGGAAGGTTTGAATGAGCTTCAATGGAGTTGGGAGAGGTTTGGAGAAGAAAGAGAGGCTTAATGATTTAAAATTCAGAATATACCAACCTCTTTCTTTTTTATAACCTAAAAAACGAAGGTTTCTTCTCTCTCCAGCGGCGCTGGGCGGCATACCGGCCGAAGGGCCCGGCATGACGGTGCTGGAGCTCTTTGATTCCCAATTTACCCGAGGCAAGAACACGTGGGCACGAGTTTTGGTCTGGCCGGCATACCAGAAAAACCGCCGGTATGCCGGTGCTGATGATGTTTGAATTTCGACATCTCGGCATTAAACACGTGACGATACCCGTGGGCACGGGTTTTGACCTGGCTGGCTTACCGGGGATTCGGGCCGGCATGCTGGTGGTGAAATCTCTCGAAAGCTGACCTCCCGGCATTAAACGCGTGGCCTAACCCGTGGGCTCGGGTTTTCTGTCGCCGGCTTACCGGCCATGAGGACCGGCATGCCGGTGCTGGCATCTGAATGTTCCAAAAAAATTCGTTTTTCTTTCCAAACTCAATTTCTGTAACACCTAAACATCAAAAACACCAATACCTTTCTCAAATATGCAATATCAACTAAAAACAACTAATCTAAACACAAACTAAAAACATAAAAAGCATAAAAACATAAAAAATAGCGGGTTGTCTCCCGTACAACATTTTTATTTAACGTCTTTTAAAGTTAGACGTGTTACCTTTATCAAGATTTGCGAATATAGCCTCCCCAGCAACGAGTTAGGCTATGAACGTCAACTAATCTGCGCTTGATCCCTTTTTTGGGTCGAAATTCTATCACCTTGGCTGAAACAATCTTAGTGACAATGAACGGTCTCATCCACGAGTCTTTGAAACTTCGTGGCCTTTTTTCGCGTTTGTGAGCTTTCCATAGAACTTCATGGCCAACCCAAAACTCAATGTTTGGCTCAGTATCCATAGGTTTTACATGGATCTTCTATGTAGGGACTTTGTGATGTGAAAGGCTGTGGATGACATGAACGATGGGATCTAACTTCCTCGGTTTCTTACCCAAGACATAGAAGGTCTCGGATACGTTCTAAGCATGAAGGGTAATGGTCCCTTCTTGGAAGTTAATGACACTTTTACTTGTGGCCATGAAAGGTCGTCCAAGTATGATTGGAACCTGCTTATCTGCCTCAAACTCAAGTATAACAAAGTCAGTAGGGATGGAGATACTACGTGCTCGGACTAAGACGTCCTCCACTGTTCCACATGTCTTGGTAACTGAGTTGTCAGCAAACTGCAACTTCACTGGAGCTTTCTTTGATTTCTGAAGTCCAAGTCTCTCGAACACGAACTTAGGCATAAGATTCACACCTGAACCCACATCGTACATAGCCTTCACCTTGAGCATACCATTTATTTGAATAAGAAGGTTAAAACTTCCCGGATCTTTGAGCTTTAATGGTAACTCTCTTTCACTTCTTCTTGAAACTCTCAAGTTCTCTCTCTTGGCTTCTACACTCTCTTCTTTCTCGGGAATAAATTGCATAAAAACTTGTTGCGGTGTAAGCCCTTTCTTCGCAATCTCAAGCATTTGTGCGTTGATATTTTCGGGAGTGTACGCCTCTACAAATGTCTTAAGTTCAGTGTCATCCTTCGGATTTGTATCAGGAATAGTTGATGACACTGTTTGAACAATGGGTGGCGATTCCACCTTCTCTTCTTCATTTTCTTCTTGCACAGCAGGTGCAACTTCAACTTCAACTCTTGGTTCCTCCTTTGAGGCTTCTTCCTCTTTCTCTTTAGCCAGCTCAGCTTGGTATTGCATAACCGATCTAATCTCATCTTGCATGTCTTTCAGAAGCTGTATAAATTCGGATTTTTCTGAATCTTCCTCCACATCACTCTCAGAACAGTTAGAGTTCACGGGGCTAGACTTGGTTGGTTCTTCTTCGGTACTCGGAACCTCCACGGCACTAACGACAGCATGTGGTACTTCCTTCTTTTCTTCAATATCAAGGCAAATAGCCTTACAAGCTTCGAACCCAACATCGTCATCACCTCCTTCGATAGTCTTCAATTCTTTTTGTTCCATAATGCTAGTCAGAACTTTGTTCATCTGTTCTACTTGAGTACCTAAAATCTGAATTGAAGCTTCTTGTTCTTGTAACTTCTTGCTCTGGGAATGCATATTAGTGGTCATAAGATCCGTAAACTTCGTCAATTGCTGATTATCCACAGTTTCTTCTTTAGGATATTGTAGTAAAGCTTTCTGAGCTAATGAATCAGTATAGGCATCTTGAACAGGTTGTTGTGGGGGAGCAGGTCTATTCTGATATTGATTTTGATACTGACCTCTTGGTTGGAAAGAATTATTCTAGGGACCTGGTTGATAATGACCAGGATTATCGGCCCCATGTGGATTTGAATACTGCATACCCGGATGATTCCTATTACCAAATTGATAACCTCCTCGGCTGGATATGAAATAAAAAGATTGTGGATTTCCTTCGCACTCTTCGCATGTATGATATATCCCCCCACAATGTGGACAACCTTGTGCTTCTTGCACTACATTTGCTGCGGCTAAGTTTTTCTGCATCTCAAGCTTAAGTTCTTTGTTTTGATTCTCTAATGCGGATAATTGAGCTGAGTTTGCAGTTTCCGCGTCTAATCGAAGCGTACCTCGGGTTTTTGTAACAGGAGCTCGCGAAGATGGCCAACTCCTTTCTTGTTCAATGCAATTTTCTAAAACCTCAGTTGCTTCAGCAGGATCCATGGACACAAAATTTCCTTTCCCAAGGTTATCCACCTTCAATCTACTCTCTCTGTTGATACCTTCATAGAATATAGCTAACTGTAGAGAGGGGGTATAACCATGGAGCGGACATCTAGCTAACTTTTGTTGAAACCTTGTCCATGCTTCTCCTACTTCTTCTCCATCTTCTTGACAAAACTTTGCAAGCTCGCTTTGGTCTTTTTGTCTCATACTCTTTGGATAAAAACGGTTAAAGATAGCTTGAAGTTTTGTCCATGAATTAATTGTCCCTGGTGGTTGACTATCTAGCCACTCACTAGCTCTACCGGTCAGAAAGAACGAAAACATATGACAATACAGTTGCTCGCGTGTAATGCCTGGAGTAACATAAGCATCACAAATCTGCATAAACTTCTGAATCGCTCTCACCCGATCTTGCACTGTTGTACCACTGTAGAGTCCAAAACTTTGAAATTGACAGAGCATACCCGGATCGGGTCTAAATTTGATATTTTGGATCTCCGGAGGACGGTAACCTATCGGTTGAACATGAAACGGCACTCTCAAGCCTGGAAGGTCTTGTTCAACTCGGTTTTGATTGACATTGTTGTTCCCGTTATCTCTTCCTTGTGGTGGTACTTGTTGTTGTCCTGGTGGGACAAGTGGTGGATCTAATTGATCTTGTATTTCTGCCATAGCTCTTCTTAAGGCTCTTTCCTCTCGAAGACGTTTGTTATAACCTCTGAAGCTCCTCTCAGGCTCCGGTAACGGAGGCCAAGAATTAAACACGGTTAAAACCTGAAAAAGACTAAAGCAAACCACAAGCGTAAATCCGGAAAAATAAAAATTAAACTGAAAAATAAAAATTAACTAATAACTTCTACTCGAAATAGATAGCCCACATGCTAACGAGACACAAGTCCTAGGTAGCGGCGCCAAAAACTTGGTGTCGCCTAGGGTGTGATAAAAATAAGATAAATATAAGCCAGAAAACAATGCACTTTCACCCTGGACAAGCACGGTACTGCAAGTATTACAGGACGTATGCAAGTTTTAATGATAAGTTGAATTCATTCTCAGGGGCTTAGTGTGTTATACGAATGAGCAGAATAACGAGTAGACAATAATTAATTAACAGACAGAAAGTAAAAGAGAGTAAATTCGAAATAATGATTAAACTAAGGAAAATTAAAGACAGTAAATTAAATAAGAAGAAATATGAGATGAGAAGGATAGTTTAGGTTTTGCTAGTATGCACTAATCCTTCTAATTCTTTCTATCAAATCTAGTTAATAAGGGAGATAATTAGCTTTTAGATACTTAGTCAGGATTCTAAATTCCCATACCTTAGACCTTGAGAGCGACTAAGGGGTCTACGGACACATCATGAGACAGCCTAAACCTAGGGTAATCAAGCGCAACCAAGGCCCTAAGCAATTCAATTCCAAACATGATGATAGTGGTTTAATTTTACCCTAATGACTATCTAACTAGAATTAGTGTTGTCAAGACCGATATCGACACTAGACGTTATATGGTGTTTTAAAAATTAGACACCCAGTTAAGGTGAACACTTAACTACTATTAAGAAAGCCTAAAGTGATCAGTTCTAGGACAGGCAATAATTCAAAACACATAAACAAATATATAGGTAAGAAGCTAATATCAGATTAAAACATATAATTCCCAAAGAAACTTAGATAGAAAGAAATTAGAATTCATAGATTATACATGATGCAAAACCCAAGCTATGGGAAAATTAGTTCATACCTGAAGGAAATAAACTAAAAGAAATAATAGAAGACTTCATCTTGCTCTCTACAATAACTCTGATGATAATAAACCTAATGACTAATTAATGTGAGGAAAGGATGAGCAAGGATGATTTACAAGTGATATAAGGGTGTATTTATAGGTGTTTAGAAGACCTAATTCGTTTTCTTGAAGGAGAAGGTAAGTACTCCAAGCCCAACTCATATTCGTAACCCTAAAATATGAAATCAGACCCATTTTTGTTTTGGTCCTAACCGCTTCAATTCTTATCCGTTTGACGCGTATGAGTAGTCGAAATTCATCGTCTCGGAAAGATCTTCAACTTTGCTCTTGACCGTTTCTCCAAATTCGCCACTTATTTTGAGATATAAGCTGATTTGTGGTTGTGAGTGGTGAAATTCAGATTTAAGGCAGCTTTTCCTTTTCCATATTTTTAGCTTTTCTTTCCTTATCTCCAATTACCATGCTTATTTTTTCCATATCTCTTAATATTTGACTTGAACTCTAATTAATATCCATAATTATCTTTAAAACTTCACACTAAATAAATAATTAAACCCAATATGCTCTAAAAACAACAATTTACTAAATCAAGACTAGAAATAGGAAAGTGTAACATTTCTCAAGAAAATCGATTAGAAAGACTTCTAAATCAGTAAAAATGATTTCTCCAACTAGGATTAATTCATGACAAATGAGGAGACATCAGATGGTCTTTTAACTTCTTAACTTGAGGACAAAACCATAGACCCTAAACCTTAAACCCTAAAAACTAAACCCTAACCCCTAAAACCTAACCCATAAACCAACCCTAAACAGTTTGATGTGATGGTCTTTTACATTCGTAACTTGAGGACAAAAACGTAAACCCTAAACCTTAAACCCTAAACTCTAAACCCTAAACTCTAAACCCTAAACACTAAATCCTAAACACTAAACCCTGAACACTACACCCTAAAACCTCAAAAAATTTAAGTAGCCGAGAAAAATTTTATAATCCCCCTAACTCTCGTAAGGGTAGCTTATAAGCCGAACTCAATACTACTATGGGAGTTGGTCAAGGGGAAGCTAAGCCCTAAAGACTACCTAGGTAGGCAGGCCTGTTATGATCTCCAACACACACTAACCAACTAAGAACCGTTTCTGTCCCTAAACCCCCCGTCACGTTGACAGTATAACGACTTAGGTCACCCTATAGTTGTACAGCCTGGAGCAAGCGTATGGCATAATACTTGGTAATACATATATAAAATACTTTCTCATCTCAAGTATATTAAATTCCAAAATAAATATCAAAAAGAGAAAATAATAATCAAGGGTTTATACATAAAAAGAGAGACACCCCAAGTTAATAGAAATTCGGTTCATAATAAAACTAAAGAATAAGAAGTTTAGAAATATGGTTACGCCAAACATCTACAACTAATTAATCTAATGATAGAGATGGGTATGGTGATGCTATAGCTTTGTTTCTCCTCGCTAGGTCGACTTGCTCTCTAATTCTTCTAGAGGTATGCACACTGGGTGTATCATAAACAATATTTGGATGTGATGGTCTTTTACCTTCTTAACTTGAGGACAAAACCATAAACCCTGAACACTGAACCCTAGACCATAAACCCTAATGCATAAACCATAAACAGTTTGATGTGATGGTCTTTTAGCTTCTTAACTTGAGGACAAAACCATAACCCCTAAAACCTAAACTCTGGACACTGAACCCTAAACCATGAAACCTAAACTCTAAATCCTGAACCTTACACCCTAAAACATAAAACCTAACCCCTAAACTCTAAAAGATAAACCATAAACCATAAACCATAAACCCTAAAACCTAGAAGCCTAGATCCTAAACACTAAACCCTAAACCCTAAACCTTACACCCTAAAACCTAAACCCTATAATTAAAATACTTGGTAATACATATACAAAATAAATTCTCATCTCAAGTATAATGAATTCCCATATAATATCAAAAAGAGAAAATAATAATCAAGGGTTTATACATAAAAGAGGTACAACCCAAGTTAATATAAATTTAGTGCATAATAAAACTAAAGAACAAGAAGGTTAGAAATAAGGTTAACCCACAAATCTATAGCTAATTACCTTAATGATAGAAACGGGTATGGTGATGCTATAGCTTTGCTGCTCCTTGATATGTCGAATTCCGCTACAGGTATACCCACTAGGTGTATAAACTACATTTGTCTGGGGTGTGGTATGTACAACTCAGAGTGTTATATACGAACTAAGCGTGTATGAGTCGTCAGAGACGTGTGTATACCACACCCTGGGTGGTTCATACCACATCTTCATTTAAGTTTGGTATATACCGAACCTATACCACAACTAACTTATCAACTTGTTTGGGTTTTGTGCGCATCAACTACACTACACATAGTGAAGGGGTATATAATGGATCACCTGTTTTGTACACCAACAAGCATATACCCACTAGGTGTATTTTAAACTACATTTGTCTGAGGTGTGGTATGTACAACTCAGAGTGTTATATACGAACTAAGCGTGTATGAGTCGTCAGAGACGTGTGTATACCACACCCTGGGTGGTTCATACCACATCTTCATTTAAGTTTGGTATATACCGAACCTATACCACAACTAACTTATCAACTTGTTTGGGTTTTGTGCGCATCAACTACACTACACATAGTGAAGGGGTATATAATGGATCACCTGTTTTGTACACCAACAAGCATATACCCACTAGGTGTATAAACTACATTTGTCTGGGGTGTGGTATGTACAACTCAGAGTGTTATATACGAACTAAGCGTGTATGAGTCGTCAGAGACGTGTGTATACCACACCCTGGGTGGTTCATACCACATCTTCATTTAAGTTTGGTATATACCGAACCTATACCACAACTAACTTATCAACTTGTTTGGGTTTTGTGCGCATCAACTACACTACACATAGTGAAGGGGTATATAATGGATCACCTGTTTTTGTACACCAACAAGCATATACCCACTAGGTGTATTTTAAACTACATTTGTCTGAGGTGTGGTATGTACAACTCAGAGTGTTATATACGAACTAAGCGTGTATGAGTCGTCAGAGACGTGTGTATACCACACCCTGGGTGGTTCATACCACATCTTCATTTAAGTTTGGTATATACCGAACCTATACCACAACTAACTTATCAACTTGTTTGGGTTTTGTGCGCATCAACTACACTACACATAGTGAAGGGGTATATAATGGATCACCTGTTTTGTACACCAACAAGCATATACCCACTAGGTGTATTTTAAACTACATTTGTCTGAGGTGTGGTATGTACAACTCAGAGTGTTATATACGAACTAAGCGTGTATGAGTCGTCAGAGACGTGTGTATACCACACCCTGGGTGGTTCATACCACATCTTCATTTAAGTTTGGTATATACCGAACCTATACCACAACTAACTTATCAACTTGTTTGGGTTTTGTGCGCATCAACTACACTACACATAGTGAAGGGGTATATAATGGATCACCTGTTTTGTACACCAACAAGCATATACCCACTAGGTGTATTTTAAACTACATTTGTCTGGGGTGTGGTGTGTACAACTCAGAGTGTTATATACGAACTAAGCGTGTATGAGTCGTCAGAGACGTGTGTATACCACACCCTGGGTGGTTCATACCACATCTTCATTTAAGTTTGGTATATACCGAACCTATACCACAACTAACTTATCAACTTGTTTGGGTTTTGTGCGCATCAACTACACTACACATAGTTAAGGGGTATATAATGGATCACCCGTTTTGTACACCAACAAGCATATACCCACTAGGTGTATCTTAAACTAAATTTGTCTAAAGGTGTGGTGTGTGCCACTCATAGTGGTATATACACACACTAAGCGTGTATGAATCGTCAATTATCAAAGTAGGGCTTAATTAAGTTAAGAGAGTGGCCTTACGGGGTGTCCCCAACCTAGCTATCCAATATCTATCAATCCCTTAACAAATAATGACACCATTAAAACATGAAGAGAGGAACAAGAAGACAATTAAATAAAATTGTCCCACTTAAAATGAAATGTAGATACGATAGATTGAATGTATTAGTGGGCAAATAACAACACTGGAATGTTAAAGAAGAGAGAACACAGAAATATAAAGGTAATATCATTAGTTAATGAAAACAAGAATTTAAAAAATGTCATCACTCATCAGCCAAACCTAACTTGCACTATACATAATTACATCGGATACACAAACCAAAGCACAATATACCATCATGTACTACCAATGCTGCAATTTTTCAGCCATCTCTGTTTCTTTATTTGTTACTGCTCCTAAGCGTTTTTTGTTCATCTTATAGTCAATACCGTCCAATTTGTCTGGTCCATCGGTTTCTCCAGTTACGACTCATTGATCAAGAAGGCTGTTGGTACTGCAATTGGAAGAAAATGAAAGGGCAAGATGGGAAAAATGTATTTAAGAAACAGATTTAATATTTCATTCATATTCCAATCCATTACATATTAAGAAAACACCTATTTGTAATAGGATAGGACTGTATAAACAGTTCGTATTAGCATGACAATACTAATTATCCAAGCGAGGATGAGTAACCTCTTCCCATTTGGAGGGAATGGGATGGAATTAATTATGTTCGATGTTAGAACACAGAAATTATGATTATACTTGTCCTCCGAAGCCAACTTCTTAAGAATTATTGGCAATTTCTGTAGATATTTACGATTTCCATGGACAATTCCTTTTGATCTGAGGAGATGTGCATCTTCTGGCGTAGGAATTAATTCACTCATAAACCTTAAATAAGAGCTAAACTCTCTTTTCTTCCGATCAAGAGGTTGCACTATCTCATATATTTGAAGACAACGGAACAGGATCTCAGTATTATCATCAGCCAAGAGAGGAGGCAAATAAATAGCTGCAGAGAAGCCTCTATTCACAAAGGTAATTGCTCGAATGCCAGTTTGGTTAACAATCTTGAAGTATCTAAAAAACTGAAAGGTTCGTGATTGACACACATCCATTGGAATAGAACATGCCTTAAAATGCAATCCTTTTTTATTCAGATATTTTGCTCTAGGACAAATTTTGTATAAACTTTTTGAGTTTATACTGACCTGTGTTTGATCTTCGATTTCATCATCATCTGACACTTCTTCTTCTTCTTCGGTTGAGTCATCCATTTGTGGCCCAAGAATCTGCAATTGAAGAGCATGGATAAGGTCGATCGGTGGTTCAAGAGTAGGCAAAACCAGGAATTGGTACAAAACCCTTTTAGATAATTCTGAGGGCAATTTCCATTTCCCCTGTGAAATAACCTGTTGGAAGAATTTTTGCTTCATAATTTCTGTGAGTACAACATAAGGAATCTGATTTCCAACAAAGAACATAGACTTAATCCATTCTTTCATCTGTTTAGGGTTCTTCTTCTTACCAAAGAATTTATCGTCTTCAGGGTAACCAAGTTGTTTGGATCCGCCAAGGATGAATATTGCCATTTGAAGAAAGAGACAACTATCCTTAATCATCATCCATCTAAAGCGAGTTCCACTTATTTCATCTACTGTGCCTTCAGCATATGCCTCTCTTGCTTTTTCTTCCATAATTGACATTAATGTCGCGTAGATCCTTGTGGTTTTGGGCTCCTCGTCTGGTGATTTTTCTAATACATGATTCCAGGCTTTTTCTTTGTCAATGGGCTCCAGTGACGCGTCTATACTATATAATGGCCCAAATCGTGGTAGAGAGTTTTGCAGTTTGCTTCTTTCCGATTCTGGACACATACATATCGAACGTCGAAGGTTTTTTTGGTCGTCAACAAGCCGAGAGGATCCGATTATCTGCCGCTCAAGATCTTCACTGGCCATCAAATGATTATTCAGACAAATTAATTAATTTTTACGGGCACAAAAAGGAAAAGGCTGAGGAGGTGTTTTTGGGTTTGGCTGAGGTTTAGAGACAGGGTATAGGGAGAAAGGAAGAAAAAAGTGAAAAAGTAGTCAACTTATAATGGATAAGATGCAAGCTCTTCATGCCTGGTGTAAATAGATAGTGACATATACTAACTATTAAGATATTTTCTTTACGGACAGATAATTTTAGGCCAGGGTAATTTTAATAAAAAGGCCTATAGCATCTACCTAGTTATAATATAAGGCCCGTAGTAATTCTTTGTTAGTGTTTAAGCAACTAGGTGAAGTATTCGCCAATTTGACACAATACTCCATAATATAAGGCCCGTAGTAATTCTTAGGATTTTTCTACAATACCCACTATGTATGTGCGCATGTATAGGATCTTGCCACGTGGCAATGTATAGGACACGTGGCTCAATCTCAAGGATACCGGAAATAATTAAATATGAAATGCTTTAATGCTTTTACGGAAATACCCCTCAATAGGTCATGATTAAGGGTCATTCCATGAATAGTGGCCCTATAAAATTGCTTTTTAGGGGTCATAATGACGTGAATAGTATTGAGGGAGTTTAAATTAATTCATAAAGCAATAATCAAATTGTTTATGGAGTTCAATTTATTGTTTCATTTGCATGCATGGGTGAATTTTTGTTTCAATATCTCCAACGTAAGAATGGAAGATTATAGCTTCCATTTGCCACGTGTCGCGCCCAGAATTGTTTGGATTATTTAATATAAATGTCAACTCGGTGCTAGTTGGCTTCCACTATCTCCTTTATGTGGGTAATTGATTTAATTAAGTGTAGAGTAATTTATCGTTCTTGTATTGTTGTTTTTTCTCTCAATTTTAAGTTTAAGAATAGTGTTTTGTCTTTTGTGATGATTGCTTTTTTAGACACGTGTCAACACCGGGTAGTTTTGAATTAATTAGGGTGTAGTGTATTTTTTTGTTTATGTATTGTTTGATATGGTAATGTTTAACGGTGTACATAAAAATCCCGGGTTTATTGGTTTTTCCGACCCGTTAGCCTCTCGTAATTTGTTTTTTCTTCAATGACATATATAAGTATCATGAATACCAAGTTTTAGGGTTCTATTGGTTTAGGTAGATTTGATTATGGTGATAAGATAGATATGGTTGGGATGGTTGGTAGGGGTTAATGATACGGTTTAATGATATATCACCAACCGAGGTGGTTGTGAATAAATGATCGGGGTTACTTATAGTCTATATATAGCATGATATTTGTAGATAGATGGAGGAAGTAGAAAGTGTTATTGGGTTTGGCTTGTTATATACATATAACCGGGTGATCGTAGATCGGGTGATTTCGAGTTTAGTAAATGGCTTTTAATGGTTAGTTACTTTTGAATCTCTTTTTTTGTTTTAGTTTTGATATCATATGTATTGTTTGTTAATTTTATTTAGTAATGGGGTATTAGATGACTTTGTTATGGTTTGAACACTTGTTTAAGGTTAGGGTGGTAGTGGTTATGATGAATTGGTATGAAAGACGTAAATTTCTCCTAATAGGACTTAGCGTGATTATTATGTGTGAAATCGACATTATTAGTATTGCTAACGTATAATATACTAGTAGAGGGTAATATGATGTTCCATAGGTGGTTATTGTTTAATATATAGTATAGGTTAGGGGATGTTAGTTTAGTTAGTGGTTCTAAGCCTAGTATTCGATTGAGTCTTGTTTTTATGTAATTGTTAATGATGGTTTAGAGTTTGTTAATTAGAATTTATTTAAGTTTGAACCTATGTGTAAGGATATTTAAGTGTTAGTGTTAATGGAAATTGTAATCGATTTTTGTATTGTTTAAGTCGTAGATATAGTACGAGCCATGGATGACGATGTTATGTTGTATTTTACAAAACAATACTTATTATAAGAATATAAAATAATGTTTTGTATGCTTTTTGTTGATGATCCCCTCTAATTGCATGATTTTCGCTAATGAAACATTTATTCGTGGTAGGAGAGGGTAACCTAGGCGATGACGAGTCGCTACGTAATTTGTCTAGGGAAGAATTCATGCAGTTGCGTTTTGCAAGCGAGGATGAAGCGTATATGTTCTACAACATGTATGCACGAGCCATGGGGTTTAGCGTAAGAAAGGATCGTCTCGAGAAGGGTGTTCGGGGAGATGATACCGTTGTTGCTCGACTATTTGTGTGTTCGTGTGCCGGAGTTAGACAGAAGCAATACCTAGAGTTGAAAGGTAGGGTTAGAGACCACAGGCCTGAGACGAGATGCAACTGTAAGGCTCAGCTCCGTGTGAAGTTGAATCGTGTCACCGAATGTTACGATGTGGTTCATTTCGAACGGGAGCACAACCACCCTGTAATTCCAGAGTCCACAGTACATTACCTACGCTCTCACAGGAAAATCGATGAAGGGCACCTTGATCAAGCATTGTCTTTGCGTGAGTCTGGGGTAAGAACGAGTAAGATCATGGATGTGTTTTTGAAACAACATGGAGCTTACAAAGATATCGGTTTTATGAAGAAGGATTTGTATAATGTCCTTGATAGGATACGGACGGACGAGATAAGCGAGGGAGATGTGAATGTGGCTCTGTCCTACTTGGAGGGTAGGTGCGTAAATGATCCGCTATTTGTGTCTAATTACACGGTGGATGAAGAAAATCATCTCGAACGGCTATTTTTCTGCGACGGCCGGTCTAGGTTAGAGTTTGCGGTGTACGGTGATGTCCTAATATTTGACGCAACGTACAAGACCAACGCGTATCGTTTCCCCCTTGTGGTGCTTGCAGGCGTGAACAACCACCGCAAGACGTGTATATTTGGGGTGGCTTTGGTGAAGAACGAGACAACAGAGGCTTATGTGTGGGTGCTCGAAACCTTAATGGAGGTAATGAACGGGAAGAAACCGATATCCGTCGTGACGGACGGGGACCGGTCAATGCATGCCGCAATCGAAAGAGTTTTCCCCCATGCCGGTCATAGGTTATGCAGTTGGCATCTTAATCGTAACGCAGTTACAAATGTCAAAGTAGACGGGTTTGGGGCCATTTTCAAGTCTATTAGGTCGTTGCCGGTTTCGGTCGAACTGTGGGAAGAAGCGTGGTTGGCTATGGTGACGAAGCATGGCCTTGCAGAAGACAAGTGGATCATGGAAACTTACGAGAAACGCGAAATGTGGGCTGAGGCTTACCTCAGGGGTAATTTTTATGGTTTCGTGAAGAGCACGCAACGTTGTGAAGGGATGAATGCTTACGTAAACAAGTTTGCAAACACGCGTGTGAAGTTTATTGAATTTGTTAAATCTTTCTTGTTCGGTATGATCACTATCAGGGACAATGCCAACCAAGAAGAATACATAACCAACTACACCACCCCCGTTCCGACCACGTTGCTAGAGGACATCGAGATACACGCTGGTAAGCAGTTTACCCGGGAGATTTTTTTTAAGATTAAAATTGAGATTGGATTTCACGGTGCATTATATCATCGGTTTTATACTGAATCTTTTGGAACCCGTACGTACGTGGTGAGGTCCCACAAGGAAGGAAGTATGGTACGTAAGGTCTCGTTCTCAAACGCTGCGTCTAGAATGATTATAGAATGTGAGTGCTTGTTGTACGAGACACACGGTATACCGTGTAGGCATATTTTTTACGTGATGAAAGTGGAAGGGGTGAGGGAGATCCCTAAGACCTGTATTAGGTACCGGTGGACCCCAGATAGTAGTTTGAATCTCCGAGACAAGTGCTTATCGGAATTCAACTCAACTGAAAGGGCTACTGCCAGGATGGGATTCTTGAACGCTAAGTGGATAGATATGCGGTACCACGCTGCTAGGAGCGAGAGAGGATATAACGATACTCTAGAGGCCATAACCAATGTTGTGGCCCGTACTAGTAACTATCCGAATGATGATGGAAGCGTGTTGGCTGTACCATTACAAGTCGTAACCACTGTACAGGATCCCGAGGTTGCCCGACCAAAGGGTAAGACCACCAAAGGACCCAGACGTTGTAGTATATGTCGATCGGTTGGACACCAGAAGAACAACTGTTCCGTGCCCAAGCAGCGCACTGTAGTTGACGAAGAGGTTCTCCCACAAACACAAGGCGAGTTGCACTTGTTTTAAAAGTTATTCCGTACTTAGTAACTATATATGTATTGATATAGTTATAACTATTATCGGATTTATATTTACATTAGGAGCCGAGTCGGCTAATTTTCCCCTCCCTAGTGTAACAACCTATCCTATCTTTTGTATGGTAACAATTAGGAGCCTAGTAGGCTACTTTTCCCTATCCTAATTAAGTTGTTACCTTTGAATTATAATTGTTAATGACATTTTGTTGTTGGTAATGTTTTATTATGGCTATTTATATCAATGTAATTCCTTTTTGTTAATACATTACCCTAACCAAATATATATATATATATATATATATATATATATATATATATATATATATATATATATATATATATATATATATATATATTTGTGTATATATATATATATTTATTAATGGATAAAGTATAAGAAAAAAATTCAATTAATGCCTTATATATTATGTATTAATAAAAAATGCCTAAACCTTTTATACACATATTAAGTGTTATTTCACTAAATTTCGAATTTTATTCATAAAATAAAAAATATATTTATATATTTAAACTACATTTCCTAAGTATTTATTAACTAATAATAATATATATACATATATATATATATATATATTGTATTTATTTAATTAGCTTGATATATTTCTTCATAAAATTTATATTGAGTGAAACAAATTGATATGTGTATATGGAAGACCTTGGTAACTCTAGCTAATTTTAAGTGGTTCCATAATACACTACTTGCATGTTATAACCCAATGTCAAATTAGTGGCCACTAGAAAACGTTTAACAAGAACTATGCAATCTTGCATTTGCATGGCAAGATCTTTGCACTTGAATGGTGATTAGATTGAAAAGGTTGGCTTTATTTCTTGAACAACCATCTTTTGCACCATTAAGTATTGAGTAAATGAGAAGGAAAGGTCTTGTAAAGGTGATGGGTGTTAATTTGGGGGCTAAAGGACTACTATAAATGAGGGAAGTTGGCATGCAATCTAACACACAACTATCAATTGTATTCAAGGTAGTAAGATAAGCAAGAAAGCCTCCTACAACCTTCTTCTTTTCGTTTATTTGAAGTTGAGGTATTTTTTTTTTTCGAGCTATACATATATGTTAAATGTAATAATAAGTATGTCTAGTGTTATTATAATAATTAAAATCGATAGAAATAATTATGAAAGTGGTAATACACCTTAAGCTAACGTATTTAGTTTATGAATTACAACTAGGAGATGTCGGAATCCACCGGGAATGTGGTGTGCTTGGGTGTCTTTAACGACACTAAAAATGTGTCTAGGAGACTTCGATTCGAGGAAGTGTTTTGCGGAGAGTGTGGGCTAGCTTGTAGAATTCGTCCTTACCCGTTTAACATTGCCAATAAGAAAGACAAGCTATACAACGAGTGTTTGTTCCATGGGTTTGTTAGTTGGTCGGATCCAAAATCCTCCGCTATGGGTACCATACCCTCCGAGCAAAGTGTGGCTAGCTATGAAGGAGAAGATGTCGGAATGATTCATAACGACTCGGTGGACAAGACGGTTGTACACAAATGTGACCGTTTCGGGTCTAACGCAATCACAATGTTCTTGGTATCCATGATAATAGTCTTGTTTGGTTTGTTGGTTAACGAGATGTCTCGTTAATTCGGTGAAGGGGCAACGTTTATTAAGTAGAAGATTATCAGACTTATATTTACATTAGGAGCCAAGTTGGCTAATTTTCCCTAACCTAGTGTAATAACCTATCCTATCTTTTGTATGGTAACAACTAGGGTCCTAGTAGGCTAATTTTCCCTATCCTAATTAAGTAGTTACCTTTGAATTATAATTATTAATGACATCTTATGGCTATAATTTTTTTTTGGATGCATTACCCTAAACATATAATATCTCTCGCATGAATGAACTTATGAACTTACTTACTCCCCTCCACTCCCCTCCATCCACTTCCCCGTTTATTTATTCTTTCCTTTTAAAAAAAAAAAGAAAAATCACATCACCTTTTCTAGACTAGCATGCATTAGTCACTTCTTGGAGTTTCATTTTACGAGGCATAAGCCTCCATTTCTCCATTTATCTCCTAACGCTATTTCCCTCTATCTCACTAACTCTCTCTCTCTCTCTCCATCCATCCATACCTCCTTCAACCTTCCATTAACCCATTTCCAAATAGCAAGAACACTTCTCCTCCATGGAACCTTCAACCGAGATGGTAGAGTACAACAACAAAGTTAGTGAAATGGTGATGGTGATAAAAAAAGAAAAAAGGGTTAGAGTGAAGAAAGTTGCAAATCGAAAAAAAAAAAAGGAAGCTTGTTCATCCCCAACCACTTGCCATGATCTTGCCAAACAACCCTAACAAGATTCTCTACAACAACTACTACACTAAAGTGGATTCACAAGAAGAAGGAGTTGATTTACAACAAGCTAACATTGACAAAATATTACGTAAGTTAAAAAAGAATTAGGTTCCTTAGCTAAACCCCTCTTCATATTTTCAGTGGTCTTTTGGGGGGGGTGGAGGGGAGGGGTTTGGTGGTTCTAGGGACTAAGGCCGACTATATTAGGTTTTTTGTTGGTTTTTTTGGGTGAAGGAATTAAAAAGCTAGTATGGATAAATTATTTAGGGTATGTATAATTTTATATGACTATGTTACTTGTGTTACTTGTGTTTAATTCCTTGAATGGAATGTGTAAAATTAAGATGCAATATATAAAATATTATGATTATTATTTCTTGTCTATTCTTTTTTCTTATCAATGGATGTTATCTTTTTGATGTTTAACATTACAAAACCGTGAGGAACATGGGTTTGTTGTTTTAAAAATTTAACTTCATACTTGTTCAATACAAAATAATAAAGAGGACTCGAATTACTAAACATTTTAACGAAGAAACATTACTTCTTAACTGCAACAATGGCTATTAAACAAACCATTAGAAAACAAAATAAATACATCAACATTCTTACTTCTTCTAGGGGGTTTGGTTCTCGCCTATCATTAGGTTGTTCATGTGTGGTTTGGATAGTTGCCGAAGACTCCCCGATAAATGTAGAATCATCTTCATCTAATGGAGTGCACCATCTCCAAATATTGCATTTGCCCTCACATGAGTAATAAAGAGCCCCGTAGTTGTTGTTATCATTTCCCCTAGTTACTCTAGGTTGCAATGCAATCGGGGTAGGACAGTTGCACCACAAAGGTTTTATTTTTACTTTCTTACTCACCTTGGTGGGGGTTTTGGGTGGCATTTTTTGGTTATGGTTGGGTATGGAAGAAAGAAAGAAGGAATGAATATATTACTCTTATTTATAGTACTCAAAAAAAGTAGCCGTTTGTGATATAAGAAACCAAATTCAATTAATGAAGTCACATGCCTTTTATAAAAGTTGGTGGCTATTCTAAATGCCAATATAGCCGTTAGGGATGTTCTATATATATTCATACATGTTATTTCTTTTTCATTACATTGTTTACTAATTAAAAAATGAAGAAAGACCCAATTTATGAAGGTACCTCCTCCCCATGTTATCTAAAAAAGGCAGGAGTTCATCTACATGTATTCCAAAAACTAGTCCAATCCACAAATCGTTTCTCCACTTAACCAGTTTACCATACAACTACAACTCTTCACCTTCATATAAACCTCGATTTAGACCGATGAAGTGCATCAAAGAGTCTAGTAGAAAACCTCAAGATAATACAAATCAAAAACCAACACCCACAATTTCGCAAATATATACAAAATCTTCTATCAAAAGAAAGCACACCGATTGTTGTCAAGAAACAAGCTTCGAATCCATGCCATCAACAAATCCGTACCCCACAATGCGTAAAGAGTTAGTTCCTTGGAAAACATTAACTGAATTACTTGAGAGCAATAAACGCATTGAGACAAGTTTGAAGAGCATGAATGGGCGTCTAGACAACTTTGGAAGATTTTTTTTACAACTAAAAGGAGGACTTCTTCATATTGTTGAGCTTTATTTCAATATTAACAACTACTGTAAGCTATTGCTGGTGTATTATGTTTCTACTATAACATTTATGTATTTGAATTAAGTGGTTTACGCTCGTACATATTCTCTTGTACATATTCTAGGTTATATTTGAAAACTAAGTTAAAAAATGCAACAGAAGTTTAAATACTCATATGAAAGAAACAGAAGTTTAAATACTCATAAGAAAGAAACGAAAGTCTACAAATACAAGCATTCATGATCCCAAGTTCAAAGTTACACCCTTAAAACCCAAAAAGATAATATCATCATCTACCACTTCATAGTTTCATTAAATTACACCAAAATAACATAATCAAACACAACCAAATCAAAGTATGGGGGATTAAGTGGGATAATAAAAGTTCAACAAAAATCTAAACCATCATAAAACAAAACAGTAGTTCCCCAAATCCAACACAAAAACAGAAGTACCATTCATACACCAAATCAACAAGGAAGCTCGTTGATAAAATACTTCAACTCGTTACACTCGTCACGAAATAGTTCTTTGGCCAATTCAAAGCGTCTTTTACCTGCTTCGGAATTACACCACTCGATCAATTGTCCCTTATACTTCATCATTAGACAAACATGTATTGCACAATCATTCATTTGACCTTGGTGAGGTACCCAATCGGGAAACTTAAGCGCAAAATTGGAGAGTCGGGGTTGTTCTTTCTTTTCCGATAAATAGTCTATCCATCGTTGCAATCTCTCCATCTATATCACATTAGAATTTCGTTTAGTACAAAAACCTATCAACATCACAAATACAACCAATGCAATAAAATACAAGAATAGCTCACCACTTTATAGAACTGAGATAAGTACCCGGGACTCGGGTCACCACGTGGTTTTGTAGTGTCGCAAAAACAAATTTCGCTTTTCACAAAGTCAAACACTATCAAATACCAGTGACCGTGCTCCGTGTTAATGGGAATAAAAATCTAGACATCGAAATAAACAAATTAAAAGTTGGCCCACTAAAATATACAGAAAAATCCTATACCTGCTGGACATGGTCAATGCTCCCCGTGTACCTATCCGGTCCATAGTATAAATTACTCAAGTCACGGGCGTTCTTGTTATTACCTATCAGGTGAGTCTACAACATACACAAAAAATAAAATCCTTAATGATAATAATAATGAAACATACGGAAATATAAAAAAAATAGATTCCACGACAATACTAACCGCAAAGTAAGTTGGGAAATACCAACGCCCACATCGACGATCAACAAATCGTAACTTGTGACACAAGGACTCGGCCCAAAGATCAATTACCTATATCAAAAAAAATCGTCACCACTTCGAAAACCCAACACAAGCCAAAATAACAGAAATCTTACATCGGCTGAAACAAAGGCACCCTGGTTCCAAAAGCTTTCTCATCTCATACCGGTCAAGATTAAAATTCTGGAATTTAATAATCACCTCACTAACAAATACGAAAATACAATAAAATTAGTCCCTTATAAACAAATTTACTCCCTTCAATTTTAAGATAATTACCTAGTGGGTGGAAAGGGGTCCCTCAAATACTCGAATAACAACTCATCATCAACCATTAATCTCCTCGAAAAATCTGTCCAATAACCTCCACTTGACCTTCCAATTTCATATCTCCTAGTAGGGGCATTTGGGATGTCACTCATCTCACTAGTAACAGCCACATAGTCATTTTCATCCATGGGGTCTACCCTACCACTAATATTTTCCTCAAAAAGCCCATAGTAATTTTCATCCATGGGGCTTAGCCTATCACTACTAGGTTCACCAAATTCCAACCGAGTCGCCACAACTTTAGCTCCTAAGTTAATTTGCTTGCTAGTTCCCGTGCTCCGGCTATCCATATGAGTGTCTTTCTCTCTTAAAGAAGCGCCCTTTGAAGTCCTAACACCTTTGCTGGTTTCCATATCCACGGGCCCACAAACCTTATCGTGCATCGCCTTCATAAGACTCCTCATCTCATCAAACTCCCTTCTACTCACATAACCCTTACCCTTTTTTGTTGATTTTTGAAATTGTTGAATATAATGTCCCTGCTCATATTGCTCGACCTCCTCCTCCTCCCCCTCGTCTACCTCTAATGGAATGAAGCGGCATCTAATGAAATTGAAACCCCCGAGACGTCTTAGAAGCCTAATCTTCCTCGAAGAGTTGTTCGTATCCCAATTCCTAACGTAGGGTAAACCGGTTGGAACAGGTACATTTCGATGTAGTCTTTGGATGTGTTGGAGGAAAAGAACCTGTACCACAAAGAAAATCAATCAGTAGAAGTAATCAATTTAATAAAATAAATCCAATAATACAAATAAAATAAAAATTTACCTGGAGGATATAAAGACAACCATTGAAATACTTTGACTTCACGGGTTCGCGGCACGTTTGAAATTCCACAATACCTCTAACCACAAGGTCATACACGAAATAAGACCAGTTAAATGTGGGAATCAAACGAACATCCCGAATAGAATAAAAGTAACATTCGTCAACCCCATGTACATTTGTGGCCGCCAAGAAGAAACCAATAATTTACATCATAAACAATTGCTTGAACTCTACCCCACTAGTGCCACAAGAAAATAAACACTCCTCTACATGACATAACTTTAAAAACCTTACATTAACCCATTCACCCGCAAACCGCATCTGTAAGTCTCGAACTCTCGGGCAATCTACCTCGTCAACTGGTGGGACAGGCCCGTGTCTCGGTGTGGCAAGAACCCTATGCACGTCTAAATAAGAGAATGGAAGTTCAGAATTCATGAGCTTGAAAGAGCTAGTCGAGACATCAAACACCTCCACCATGAATCGACAAACATCTCTTTGAATAATAGCCTTCGGAAAGTCTAACATTCCCCCAAATCCAAGGTCTATTATAGCCTGTCTTTGCTCGAGTGAAAAACGTCCATTCATTGCAAACATTTTGGGTAGCGAGAGCTTCGTTACAAGTTTTATCTACAAAACATAAACAAAAACCAGTGTAATCAGCTACAGATACAATATATGAAAAAACAAAGGGAAAATAAAACCTATTTACCGGTCTCTGCACGTCCTCTTCTTCATCGCTAGAAGAACCATCCTCATCCTCCTCGTTAGCCACCACCTCCACCGCGGCGGGTTGAGATTCTTGTAGACTGAGTTGAAATTGGGCCTCGTACAAGGCCCTTTGACCGGGTGGGAGGGAACCAAACCTTCTCTTAATGGCTTCAACATCGACTTTTAAGTCGGGAAAATTCGAGCGATATTCATCTACCATTAGACGCCTAGGTAAAAAATTTAAAAAAAGTCAAGTTAAATACAACGTAATATTAGATATTTATGTTACTTAATGAAAATACTATATTCCATGTTAATCAATTACTCTATTAATCCCTACAAAAAACATTTTTCGGAGTTATATTTCCATTAAATGCAATGAATAATTTACAACAGTTACATGACTCTAACCATTCATTTCATAACTTATCAGAATTTGCAATTTAGACCCTCTGTTTTAATGCACATCATTATAAAAACAAATTACACATTCGACCTACATACTAAACAAATTACACATTCGACACTAAAGAGGTATATATTAAATAAACTTACGCGTAATAATCCGCGGTGGTGGCGGGAATGTATGACGAACAAGTTCCTCGTCGACACATGTGATTGATACACATACAATACCCGTTATTAACGTTATAACACATGACCTATATCAACACATCCACTAATAAAAAGGTACCACAATTCAAGATTAATCAAAGAAAAGTATAACCATATACACAAATATGCATACTAATCATATGGAAAATAAAGAAGTGTACAAAAATCAGTAACTCATACAACATACTAAAATTCAAGCTTTAACATTGCATTATCAGTTACTTTCCAAATCCTATGCTCAACATTATGCTTATATTTACAGATTTATATGATTTTTAACATTAAGCATTATCAGTTGTAAACCTTACATCAAAACATCTCCAAAATCAAAATAGCAACATCTCCAATATATAGAAGGCGAAAAATATGGTATTAATTCACATAATAGCAAACTTACTTAAAAATTATATACCCTTTTACACCTCGGTTAAGAATTTTTTTTTTGTAAAGTTAAAACCAAAGTAACCCACACAAGATTTCATCATTCACAATCTTTTATAAAAATCTAACGAAAACAATAGCTACACACCAAAAACCAAAAAATAGAAAATAAAACCGAAAACACAAATAATATGCCAAAATACCAACACATTTGATGATCCTGCACACATGCAATCCATTCATCTTCTTGTTAAGAGAAAAGGAGATTACCTAACGGGTGTAGAGGGCTTCAAAGCCCTAGATTGAGACATCCTTTGTATTGAAATCCGAAATACCGAGGAGAAACTAAACCACCTTCAAACCTTCAACACCTTCAAAAATAAAGGTTTTTGGGTGTTTGATCTTCAACAATGGGTTTCGGTTTTTATAGACTATTTCTACTTGATGGAACTTTAAAACGAGGTGTTGGGAAAACAAGTAGTGTAAAATATTTCAACCTTTTTTTTTTATCCAAAGACTTGAAGCTTCATCATCGCAATGGAGATTGAAGAAGGTTTAATGAAGATGATGTTTCCAAAGTGATAAAACCAAGAGAAAGAAAGAGTGAAGTGAAGGAGAAGTGAAGTGAAGGGGGAGAGAGGAGAGAGGGGTGGGTGGCGTGTGAGATTAAACAAAATATAAGGGTTTTTCTTTTTTTTTTATTCAAGTTATATATATTGTTAATTAAAATAAATCAGAATTATGGGGAGATGACATGTGGCATAAATGGGAGAAAAGCATCCTTTTCTCCATTCGGATTTTTCGAACAAAAAATGCACCCCACCTCTTTTATGAACAACATTATACTACTAATAGTCAACCAATATTATACAAAGACCTTAAAAGGTCAAAAGAGTAATTTCAGGAAAAACCCATGCATTTTCGTTCAAGAATTGTCTAACCAAAAAATGGAATCTAATTCACCATCAAAAAGAGGCTTTTTGCACTATCTTACTCGATGCACACAAAATCTAGTCATCACATCCATCAAATAAGGGTAGCATGGTAATTGCATAATTATAGTTTTCTATTTTTTTTTTAATATATGGAATATATTGTGTATTGTAGAAGCTCTCTAATTCTTAGTTAGTGTTTAAGCAACTAGCTAGGTGAAGTATTCGGATTTTTCTTCCATACCCATGTTGTACCTATGCATGAATAGGATGGCGACACATGGCGGAGAAGGTGACACATGGCAGGTTGTGATGAGATCCGAAAAAAAAGAATTTTATAATAAAAGGTGGTTTTACTATAATGCCCTTCAATAGGAAATGATAACATGTCATTCGGTGAATAGTAAGGCTATAAAGTGGCTTTTTATGTATGGTCATTCGATGAATAGTGCCCAATTTCTTTTCTTTAATTGGCAAAGTCGGAATTGAATAGTTGGTGGAGTTCAATTTATCGTTAAGATTGCATGCAAGAGTAACTTTACGTTCGAATGTGTCTACCGTAAGCAAAGGTGGTAAAAGCTAAATTTGCTGCATGTCATCTTGTGGTATTTCCGGATTTATTAAATGGAAGGTCAAGTCAATTCTAGTTGTCATCCACTAACACTTTAAGATGGAGTTTGAATTAATTAAGTGTAGTGTAATTTATCGTTTTTGAATTGTTGATTGTAGGGTTAATTTATACTAGGTAAATAGTGTTTTGTCTTATGTGATGATTGTCATTTTGGACACGTGTCATGTTGTGAGAGTTTCGAATTAATTAGGGTATAGGGTAAATTTATGTATATGTATTGTTTGTGGTACCTTTTATTATCGTTGGATGATCAAGCTCGTATTTTGTTTGTTATCCCGGGTCGGTAGACTATCGTATTTTGTTTTTCTCATGAATGAGTTATGTATGTATTAAGTGTGTATAGCTGTAGTAGTTAGATGCAATTATGGTGATAAGATAGTTATGGTTGAGACGGTTGGTAGGGGTTAATGATACGGTTAATGATATATCACCAACCCAAGTGGTTGTGAATAAATGATCGGGGTTTTTCATTGTCTATATATAGCATGGTATTTAGATAGTTGGAGGAAGAAGAAAGAATTATCGGGCTTGGCTTGTTGTATACATATAGACGGTGAACGTGGAACAGGTGGAATTCGAGTTAAGAAAATGTCTTCAAATGGTTAGTTAGCTTTTCATCTCTCATTTAGTATTATTTTCAATTGTTTATGTAGTTTATCCTTATTTTATGGTATTTTGGTATGTTAGAGCATTTTGTTATGTTATATAACACGTAGTTAGGGTTACGAGTTTAGAAGTTAGGAAAAAACGGCATGAAAGAAGTATAAATCTATTAGTAGGACGTAATATGGTTATTATGGGTTAAATCGTGTTTATTAGTCTAGTTAAGGTAAAGTAGGCTAGTTTAGGGTAATATGATGATCCAAAGGTGGGTTACACTTAATGTAATAATGTTTAGGGTTTATTAGGGTTATTTATGGATGTTAGTATAGTATATAATTGTTTAGTGTTTGAATGGTTGCCTATGGATATTTTAGTATTGGTTAGGGTTGTTTTATGTATTAGTGGGGGTTAATGCTATAATTAGTATGCTATAGGGTTTTTTTTTGGTATTAGACTTGTCATAGGGGTATTTTAGAATAATTTATGGATTATAAGTATATGTTATTGGTTGAAGAGTTAAATTAGTGTATTTTTTATTGAAATAGCCGAATTTGTTAAATGAGAGACGATCTTTTTAGGGGAAGAGAATCTCGGGGATGACGAATCGCTACGTAATTTGTCCAGAGATGAATTCATGCAGTTGCGGTTTCTAGTGGGGACGAGGCATATATGTTCTATAACATGTATGCCCGGGCCATGGGATTTAGCGTAAGGAAGGATCGTCTCGAGAAGGGTGTTCGGGGAGATGATACGGTTGTTGCTTGAGTATTTGTGTGTTCGTGTGCGGGAGCTAGGCAAAAGCAATACTTAGAGTTGAAAGGTAGGGTTAGAGACCACATGCCTGAGACGAGATGCAACTGTAAGGCTCAGCTCCGTGTAAAGTTGAACCGCGTCACTGAATGTTACGATGTGTTTCAATTCGAACGGGAGCACAACAACCCTTTAACTGAAGAGTCCAGATCACATTATCTACGTTTTCATAGGAAAGTCGATGAAGGGCACCTTGACCAAGCATTGTCCTTGCGTCAGTCAGGGGTACGAACGAGTAAGATCATGGATGTGTTTTTGAAAGAGGCTGGATCTTACAAAGATATCGGGTTCATGAGGAAGGATTTGTACAATGTCCTTGATCGGATACGGACAGACGAGATAAGCGAGGGAGATGTGAATGTGGCTTTGGCCTACTTAGAGGGTAGGTGGTGGTCCTTTGTGTGTTCTAAAAATAATGCAATGAATAATCGAACCACAACCGCAAGTGTACGGTTGTCCCAAGTAGTATAACTGATAAATCAGATTCGTTCCAAGGACGGAATGGTTGACTACAATGCTTATCTATTAATGATTGAATGCACTTATGAAAGCAAATAAAGATAATATGTTTGTTTGGTTTTGTATTAATGCTAAATAAATGAAAGACAGTTATTAAAATGCAAATAAAGGCTAAGACGCAAGTAAAATGATGTAAAACGCAATATGAGAAGTAGCACTTGAGAACGCAAGGATCCTCCCAATCCTATTTCCTAACTTATGTTGTTTAAGGGCTAAATTGGTCAATTACAATGGTCGGGATTCTAAATTCCTTATACCCCCGTCAGGGTGGACTATAAGGCGATCCTAGAGTGTCACTAGTCCCGTCAGGGTAAATATGATCCACTTTTGGATGTTTAAGTTTTATTACCTCATTGGCCCTAGAATTAGCTAAGTTCGTCAGAATCAATAGCTTCTATCCTAGATTGAATAAATGGTTCTGTATTTAAACCCTCCGTCAGGATGATCCAATCGCCACTAATTGGAATAGCCTAAATACTAACACCTGTTCCTAGTTCATGACGCTAAAAACAGTAAATATTCTCAATTTATCGAAAAGAGTAAGAGCTCCAATCTAGTTTAATTTAACAGAAACCCAAATTCAACATTCGTAATTCAATAAGATTGGGATTCACCCATTAATTGTTCTCAAGCACTATGAAAAGTTTAGCTCATATTAAAAAGAAATACTAAATTAAATGTAAAGGAATTCATATTGATTACAAAATTAAAAGATAAAAAGAACCTAATTTCCGGAATAGGAATGACTACGAACAGAGATATAGACCCTCTCCAGCTCTTGTAGCTTCTTCTTTCTTCCTTCTGTTGCTTCTCTCTGGTGTTTAATCTTGTGGAATGTGAATTGTGTGTAAAATAAATCCAGACCTCCTTTTATAAGTGCAAATTCAGACTTGGACCTAGGCTTTTAATTAAATGAAATATAAAAGGCCCAAGTCCACTAACTTAGCCCAAAATCCCGTAACTGCTGATATGCCTTCACTAAAACGGCTTTTCCCGACTCGTTATGACTCCGATTGACCTCATTCCAGTTGCTAAAGTTCCGTAACTCGATAAGGAATGTTTTCTCTTCAAAGGTCAGCGGCTAAATCATTGCTTAAGCACCTCGAAATCAGCAATCTATGGCCTGGAAAATGGATTTTCAGCTCTAAAAATAATATCTTCAGGATTTATCTTCAAGTCTTGACTCTATCTTTTGATCTTTGACTTTCTCCTTGGATTCCTCTTCTAGCTAACATCTAAAACCTGTAAACTTTACACTAAAAATACCAATATTACGTGCAAAAGTTTAATAAATTGAAAATGCTAGAAATAAAAGAGGAAAATCATATTATTGCATATTTAGTCCAAAAGTCTATCAAATTGATTAAATAAACACAAAAAATGATGTCTCCTAAGGGTCGAAAATAAGAACAATTAAGGAGACATCAAGACCCCCAACTCAAACCTTTGTCGTCCCGACAAAGCAAAACAAAACAAAACAAGGGGTAGAAGTAAACGCAAGAACAAATAGAAGCTAGCAAATACACCTAAAGCAATTCTCAAGATAAATCTCATATAGCAAAACTCTAAGAACTAACATATACATACACTAATCATGCAACATCAAATATAAATAATCTCAATCATAAAATTAAAGTCGCAATGCTTGAAGGTTACACTTGTACTTATCTCTGTATGATGGCTATAGGGTGGTCATTAATCCTACCTCGCTTTGAACGCTCCACCTAGTATATTCCCTATCAACAGAATTATAAATTCACTATGTACTTAAGAATCACGAGGTCTTTATGGTTTTAATAATGGCTTAAGGATGGTATGGATGTATATTTGGTAAATTTGAAGTGAGCTTTTGGCTCTCTCCTCACTTACCATCAACAATGCCCTCGAGCTTGAGTTCACGCTAAAAAATGTTCTCACTCACCCATTTGACGCGCTAATGTTGCGTCCCCAATGTCAACCCAAATAAAACTAAGATGATTTCCAAAAATATTCCACTTTGCCGATTTATTTATTCTTTCTTTTTATTTTCTTTTTCATTTATTTTCTTTTTCTTTTTTTTGTGTACAAGATACCCATGACCATCATTTTGATGTGAAAAGTCATGTCTCTTATAATAAATTTTTTTTTTCTTTTCTTTTTCTTTCATTTCTCGGCAAAGGGTTACAAATAATAATATCATCTTTTATTTTTGTGCCCCAATACAAACACATATAATCCCTTCCCAATGTAAATTCCCAAATGTGGACCCTCCACCCCAAACTCAAGCTCGAGACAAGTCTCAGGGTTGTGATTCAAGTGCGGGTCATTTGGTCATGCCTAATAATCTAAAGGATAATGGGCTCATATCGTGGCTACAAAAGAAAAGGCTTAAGGCCCAACTCAATTTCGTAACCTTAAAATATGAAATCAGGCCCGTTTTTGTTTTGGTCCCAACAGCTTCAATTCTTATCCGTTTGACGCGTATGAGTAGTCGCAATTCATCGTCTCGGAAAGATCTTCAACTTTGCTCTTGACCGTTTCTCCAAATTCACCACTTATTTTGAGATATAAGCTGATTTGTGGTTGTGAGTGGTGAAATTCAGATTTAAGGCAGCTTTTCCTTTTCCATATTTTTAGCTTTTCTTTCCTTATCTCCAATTACCATGCTTATTTTTTCCATATCTCTTAATCTTTGACTTGAACTCTAATTAATCTCCATAATTATCTTTAAAACTTCACACTAAATAAATAATTAAACCCAATATGCTCTAAAAACAATAATTTACTAAATCAAGACTAGAAATAGGAAAGTGTAACATTTCTCAAGAAAATCGATTAGAAAGACTTTTAAATCACTAAAAATGATGTCTCCAACTAGGATTAATTCATGACAAATGAGGAGACATCAGAAGGTCTTTTAACTTCTTAACTTGAGGACAAAACCATAGACCCTAAACCTTAAACCCTAAAAACTAAACCCTAACCCCTAAAACCTAACCCATAAACCAACCCTAAACAGTTTGATGTGATGGTCTTTTACATTCGTAACTTGAGGACAAAAACATAAACCCTAAACCTTAAACCCTAAACTCTAAACCCTAAACACTAAATCCTAAACACTAAACCCTGAACACTACACCCTAAAACCTCAAAAAATATAAGTAGCCGGGAAAAATTTTATAATCCCCCTAACTCTCGTAAGGGTAGCTTATAAGCCGAACTCAATACTACTATGGGAGTTGGTCAAGGGGAAGCTAAGCCCTAAAGACTACCTAGGTAGGCAGGCCTGTTATGATCTCCAACACACACTAACCAACTAAGAACCGTTTCTGTCCCTAAACCCCCTGTCACGTTGACAGTATAACGACTTAGGTCACCCTATAGTTGTACAGCCTGGAGCAAGCATATGGCATAATACTTGGTAATACATATATAAAATACTTTCTCATCTCAAGTATATTAAATTCCAAAATAAATATCAAAAAGAGAAAATAATAATCAAGGGTTTATACATAAAAAGAGGGACAACCCAAGTTTATAGAAATTCGGTTCATAATAAAACTAAAGAATAAGAAGTTTAGAAATATGGTTACGCCAAACATCTACAACTAATTAATCTAATGATAGAGATGGGTATGGTGATGCTATAGCTTTGTTTCTCCTCGCTAGGTCGACTTGCTCTCTAATTCTTCTAGAGGTATGCACACTGGGTGTATCATAAACAATATTTGGATGTGATGGTCTTTTACCTTCTTAACTTGAGGACAAAACCATAAACCCTGAACCTTAAACCCTGAACACTGAACCCTAGACCATAAACCCTAACGCATAAACCATAAACAGTTTGATCTGATTGTCTTTTAGCTTCTTAACTTGAGGACAAAACCATAACCCCTAAAACCTAAACTCTGGACACTGAACCCTAAACCATGAAACCTAAACTCTAAACCCTGAACCCTACACCCTAAAACTTAAAACCTAACCCCTAAACTCTAAAAGCTAAACCATAAACCATAAAACCTAAAACCTAGAAGCCTAGATCCTAAACACTAAACCCTAAACCCTAAACCTTACACCCTAAAACCTAAACCCTATAATTAAAATACTTGGTAATACATATACAAAATAAATTCTCATTTCAAGTATAATGAATTCCCATATAATATCAAAAAGAGAAAATAATAATCAAGGGTTTATACATAAAAAGAGGTACAACCCAAGTTAATATAAATTTAGTGCATAATAAAACTAATGAACAAGAAGGTTAGAAATAAGGTTAACCCACAAATCTATAGCTAATTACCTTAATGATAGAAACTGGTATGGTGATGCTATAGCTATAGAAACTGGTATGGTGATGCTATAGCTTTGTTGCTCCTTGATATGTCGATTTCTGCTAGAGGTATACGTACTAGGTGTATTTTAAACTACATTTGTCTGGGGTGTGGTATGTACAACTCAGAGTGTTATATACGAACTAAGCGTGTATGAGTCATCAGAGACGCGTGTATACCACACCTTGGGTGGTTCATACCACATCTTCATTTAAGTTTGGTATATACCGAACCTATACCACAACTAACTTATCAACTTGTTTGGGTTTTGTGCGCATCAACTACACTACACATAGTTAAGGGGTATATAATGGATCACCCGTTTTGTACACCAACAAGCATATACCCACTAGGTGTATCTTAAACTAAATTTGTCTAAAGGTGTGGTGTGTGCCACTCATAGTGGTATATACACACACTAAGCGTGTATGAATCGTCAATTATCAAACTAGGGCTTAATTAAGTTAAGAGAGTGGCCTTACGGGGTGTCCCCAACCTAGCTATCCAATATCTATCAATCCCTTAACAAATAACGACACCATTAAAACATGAAGAGATCTCTAGAACAAGAAGACAATTAAATAAAATTGTCCCACTTAAAATGAAATGTAGATACGATAGATTGAATGTATTAGTGGGCAAATAACAACACTGGAATGTTAAAGAAGAGAGAACACAGAAATATAAAGGTAATATCATTAGTTAATGAAAACAAGAATTTAAAAAATACATATTAAAAACGTGTGAGCTATTTACATTACAGTGGGTATAGAGTATAGACCAACCGGTTCATAATACCCACCCAATAATCTTCAAAGCTGTGTCAACTAGCCGTAAGAATTTCGCAACTCCAATCCAAATTGTCTCTTGAAAGTAACTCATTCCTGCTATCATCGCATCGGTTTCTCCAGTTACGACTCATCGATCAAGAAGGCTGTTGGTACTGCAATTAGAAGAAAATGAAAGGGCAAGATGGGAAAAATGTATTTAAGAAACAGATTTAATATTTCATTCATATTCCAATCCATTACAATTTCATTCACTATCAAATCCATTTAAACTTAATTCCCTAACTAGACTTTCACACAAAAACAGTTTATTTGTAATAGAAGAGGACTGTATAAACAGTTCTTATTAGAGTGACAATACTAATTATCAAAGCGAGGATGAGTAACGTCTTCCCATTTGGAGGGAATGGGATAGAATTATTTATGTTCGATGTTAGAACACAGAAATTATGATTATACTTGTCCTCCGAAGCCAACTTCTTAAGAATTATTGGCAATTTCTGTAGATATTTACGATTTCCATGGACAATTCCTTTTGATCTGAGGAGATGTGCATCTTCTGGCGTAGGAACTAATTCACTCATAAACCTTAAATAAGAGCTAAACTCTCTTTTCTTCCGATCAATAGGTTGAACTATCTCATATATATGAAGACAACGGAACAGGATCTCAGTATTATCATCAGCCAAGAGAGGAGGCAAATAAATAGCTGCAGAATAGCCTCTATTCACTAAGGTAATTGCTCGAATGCCAGTTTGGTTAACAATCTTGAAGTATCTAAAAAACCTGATAAAGGTTCGTGATTGACACACATCCATTGGAATAGAACATGCCTTAAAATGCAATCCTTTTTTATTCAGATATGTTGCTCTAGGACAACTTTTGTATAAACTTTTGTATAAACTTTTTGAGTTTATACTGACCTGTGTTTGATCTTCGATTTCATCATCATCTGACTCTTCTTCTTCTTCTTCGGTTGAGTCATCCATTTGTGGTCCAAGAATCTGCAATTGAAGAGCATGGATAAGGTCGATCGGTGGTTCAAGAGTAGGCAAAACCAGGAATTGGTACAAAACCCTTTTAGATAATTCTGATGGCAATTTCCATTTCCCCTGTGAGATAACCTGTTGGAAGAATTTTTGCTTCATAATTTCTGAGAGTACAACAAAAGGAATCTGATTTCCGACAAAGAACATAGACTTAATCCATTCTTTCATCTGTTTAGGGTTCTTCTTCTTACCAAAGAGTTTATCGTCTTCAGGGTAACCAAGTTGTTTGGATCCGCCAAGGATGAATATTGCCATTTGAAGAAAGAGACAACTATCCTTAATCATCATCCATCTAAAGCGAGTTCCACTTATATGATCTACTGTGCCTTCAGCATATTCCTCTCTTGCTTTTTCTTCCATAATTGACATTAATGTCGCGTAGATCCTTGTGGTTTTGGGCTCCTCGTCTGGTGATTTTTCTAATACATGATTCCAGGCTTTTTCTTTGTCAATGGGCTCCAGTGACGCGTCTATACTATATAATGGCCCAAATCTTGGTAGAGAGTTTTGAAGTTTGCTTCTTTCCGATTCTGGACACATACATATCGAACGTCGAAGGTTTTTTTGGTCGTCAACAAGCCGAGAGGATCCGATTATCTGCCGCTCAAGATCTTCACTGGCCATCAAATGATTATTCAGACTAATTAATTAATTTTTACGGGCACAAAAAGGAAAAGCCTGAGGAGGTGTTTTTGGGTTTGGCTGGAGGTTTAAAGACAGGGTGACATATACTAACTATAATGGATAAGATGCAAGTTATTCATGCCTGGTGTTAATAGATAGTGACATATACTAACTATTAAGATATTTTCTTTACGGACAGATAATTTTAGGCAAGGGTAATTTTAATAAAAAGGCCTATAGCATCTACCTAGTTATAATATAAGGCCCGTAGTAATTCTTTGTTAGTGATTAAGCAACTAGGTGAAGTATTCGCCAATTTGACACAATACTCCATAATATAAGGCCCGTAGTAATTCTTTGTTGAGAAAATTACCCAAGGGGTCTTGAAAACACCACCCCAAGACCCAACAAGACTAGGTGGATTCACTATTCTTACTAAAGGCCACAATAAAAAATTAACACTATACACTAAAAATCCAATTACTTTTTTACCCTCTTTTGTTTTTTATTTCTCTATATATACTACTTTATCAAAAATAATTAAAACCTAAAAATCTATTTCTCTCTCCTCTCTCCCGTAACTTTCTCCATCTCTTCACTGAGGACTCTCTCTCTTAGGATACACGATTGTCGCGCCTCTGTCGGAGAAGAAGACAACTTCGTCCGGCGAGATCCAGCTCCATGGCTGCAAAATCACAGCTTGAGAAGCCATGAAAACTGCATATCAGAGAAGACCGCCCTAACGAGCTACTTTTTGAAGCTTCCATATATTAGATCTACTCCGGAAGCTCATCTTCGCTGTGAGCCTTCTGGCCGCCACCTCACTGCCGGGTATCATCTCACTGTCGATGAGCCGGGTAATTTTCTCATTTAATATTGTGGCTGTGAGATTTGTGAATCTGTTCTAATGTGAGTTGAGCTATGTGAGATTTGTGATCTATTATTTGAAAACTGAGAAAAGGATTTGTGAATCTGTTATCTGAAAAAGGAGAAAAGAATTTGTGAATTTGTTATATGAAAAAGGAGAAAATGATTTGTGAATATAGTATATAGTCTGATGATATGTGCTTTGAAGATTGCTTTGATGCTCATAAGATGAAATTGCGTGCTGAGTATTGTTGGTCATTGTATTTTTTTTTTCCTTTTTCTAATTACATTGCCGCTGTAATTTTCTTTTCTTCTATTTTTTTCTTTTTTTTAATAGTTAGAAGTAGTCTTTTTTAGCAGGTGATTACATAATAAATATTGTTATTTAATTTTTATTGATTGGATCAAGAAAATTATTTAAACTTAAATTTTTTGTCTAAATGCTCAGTACTTTTACTGATTTATACGAGAAATGCTCAACACTTTTTTTGATTAAACGAGCATGCTCAGCACTTTTATTGATTAAACGATCATGCTCAGTATATTTACTCAATAAAAAAATTCGAATAATCAGCACTTTTTTTTTATAATCAGTAAATTTTTTCACGCTCAGTACTTTATGCTCAGTACTTTATGCTCAGCACTTTTTCCATGCTCAGTACTTTATGCTCAGCACTTTTTCCATGCTCAGTACTTTTTCCATGCTCAGTACTTTATGCTCAGTACTTTTTCCGGCGGTGGTCAGTGGTGGTCGGAGGTGGTCGGTGGCCGGAGGTCGGAGTTGGAATTATTAATAGTTAATGACAGAGGAGAGAGAAAAATTAATAAAGGAGGAGAGAGATTAATTGTAATGGAGGAGAGAGAGTAATGGTAATGGAGGAGAGAGAATAATCTATTTTTTTTTGTCTTATATACACTATAAGGGTAGTAAAGGTATTTGTCATTTTTTAGGCCTCTAAGTAGAACAGAGAATCCACTTGGTTCCTATATGGCTCTAAGATGGTCCCCAAGACCCCTTGGGTAATTCACCCTTCTTTGTTAGTGTTTAAGCAACTAGCTAGGTGAAGTATTCGTATTTTTCTTCCATACCCATGTTGTACCTATGCATGAATAGGATAGCGACACGTGGCGGAGAAGGTGACACATGGCAGGTTGTGGTGAGATCCCAAAAAAAAGGAATTTTATAATAAAAGGTGGTTTAACTATAATGCCCTCCAATAGGTAATGATAACATGTCATTCGGTGAATAGTAAGGCTATAAAGTGGCTTTTTATGTATGGTCATTCGATGAATAGTGCCCAATTTCTTTTCTTTAATTGGCAAAGTCGGAATTGAATAGTTGGTGGAGTTCAATTTATCGTTAAGATTGCATGCAAGAGTAAATTTACGTTCGAATGTGTCTACCGTAAGCAAATGTGGTAAAAGCTAAATTTGCCACATGTCCTCTTGTGGTATTTCCGGATTTATTAAATGGAAGGTCAAGTCAATGCTAGTTGTCATCCACTAACACTTTTAAGATGGAGTTTGAATTAATTAAGTGCAGTGTAATTTATCGTTTTTGAATTGTTGATTGTAGGGTTAATTTATACTAGGTAAATAGTGTTTTGTCTTATGTGATAATTGCCATTTTGGACACGTGTCATGCTGTGAGAGTTTCGAATTAATTAGGGTCTAGGGTAATTTTATGTATATGTATTGTTTGTGGTACCTTTTATTATCGTTGGATGATCAAGCTCGTATTTTGTTTGTTATCCCGGGTCGATAGACTATCGTATTTTGTTTTTCTCATGAATGAGTTATGTATGTATTAAGTGTGTATAGGTGTAGTAGTTAGATGCAATTATGGTGATAAGATAGTTATGGTTGAGACGGTTGGTAGGGGTTAATGATACGGTTAATGATATATCACCAACCCAAGTGGTTGTGAATAAATGATCGGGGTTTTCATTGTCTATATATAGCATGGTATTTAGATAGTTGGAGGAAGAAGAAAGAATTATCGGGCATGGCTTGTTGTATACATATAGACGGTGAACGTGGAACAGGTGGAATTCGAGTTAAGAAAATGTCTTCAAATGGTTAGTTAGCTTTTCATCTCTCATTTAGTATTATTTTCAATTGTTTATGTAGTTTATCCTTATTTTGTGTTATTTTGGTGTGTTAGAGCATTTTGTTATGGTATATAACACGTAGTTAGGGTTACGAGTTTAGAGGTTAGGAAAAAACGGCATGAAAGAAGTATAAATCTATTAGTAGGACGTAATATGGTTATTATGGGTTAAATCGTGTTTATTAGTCTAGTTAAGGTAAAGTAGGCTAGTTTAGGGTAATATGATGATCCAAAGGTGGGTTACGCTTAATGTAATAATGTTTAGGGTTTATTAGGGTTATTTATGGATGTTAGTATAGTATATAATTGTTTAGTGTTTGAATGGTTGCCTATGGATATTTTAGTATTGGTTAGGGTTGTTTTATGTATTAGTGGGGGTTAATGCTATAATTAGTATGGTATAGGGTTTTTTTTGGTATTAGACTTGTCATAGGGGTATTTTAGAATAATTTATGGGTTATAAGTATATGTTATTGGTAGAAGAGTTAAATTAGTATATTTTTTATTGAAATAGCCGAATTTGTTAAATGAGAGACGATTTTTTTAGGGGAAGAGAATCTCGGGGATGACGAATCGCTACGTAATTTGTCCAGAGATGAATTCATGCAGTTGCGGTTTCTAGTGGGGACGAGGCGTATATGTTCTATAACATGTATGCCCGGGCCATGGGATTTAGCGTAAGGAAGGATCGTCTCGAGAAGGGTGTTCGGGGAGATGATACGGTTGTTGCTCGAGTATTTGTGTGTTCGTGTGCGGGAGCTAGGCAAAAGCAATACTTAGAGTTGAAAGGTAGGGTTAGAGACCACATGCCTGAGACGAGATGCAACTGTAAGGCTCAGCTCCGTGTAAAGTTGAACCGCGTCACTGAATGTTACGATGTGGTTCAATTCGAACGGGAGCACAACAACCCTTTAACTGAAGAGTCCAGATCACATTATCTACGTTTTCATAGGAAAGTCGATGAAGGGCACCTTGACCAAGCATTGTCCTTGCGTCAGTCAGGGGTACGAACGAGTAAGATCATAGATGTGTTTTTGAAAGAGGCAGGATCTTACAAAGATATCGGGTTCATGAGGAAGGATTTGTACAATGTCCTTGATCGGATACGGACAGACGAGATAAGCGAGGGCGATATGAATGTGGCTTTGGCCTACTTAGAGGGTAGGTGCGTAAATGATCTGTTATTTGTGTCCAAATACACGGTCAATGAAGATAATCGTCTTGAAAGGCTGTTTTTCTGCGACGGGCGGTCTAGGTTAGAGTATGCGGTGTACTGTGATGTCCTAATATTCGACGCCACCTACAAGACCAACGCGTATCGTTTCCCCCTTGTGGTGCTTGCTGGGGTGAACAACCACCGCAAGACATGTATATTTGGGGTGGCTTTGGTGAAGAACGAGAAAACATAGAAGATCCCCAGGTTGCTCGCCCGAAGGGAAAAACTACCAAAGGACCTAGACGCTGTAGTATCTGTCGGTCAGTTGGACATCAAAAGAACAACTGTACGGTACCCAAGCAACGGACTGTCGTTGATGAAGAGGTTGCTCCACAAACCGAGCTTCATTTATTTTAAATGTGATTTTTTTCGGAATGTTTAGGTTCAATGTAATTCCGTATTTCAGAAAACATTTCTAAAGCAAGTTGATGTTTTTAAGTTTATTATTTGTGTACTAGTAAAATAGTATATAAGTATTTTTATCTATCTAAGTATTTATATTTATATATCTTATACATTTTTATATATTTATATATCTTATATATTTATATATTTATATATTTCTATAATTATATATTTATATAATATATATTTATATAATATATATTTATATACGTATATATTTGTATAAATATATATATTTTTATTCGAATTTAAATATATATATATATGTATAAGTATTAATCTCATATATTTATCTAATTAATATATTTATCTCTTATATATCATATATATCGTATATATTTATATATTTATATATTAATACATTTATGTATTTATATATTCATATATGTATATATTTATACAAATATATATTTATATTCAAATCTCAATATATCTATAAGTATACGTATTTTCCTTATATATTTCTTTATCTATATATTTATATTTCTTATATATCATATATATCTTATAAACACTCCTCAATATGAGTCAACTTCACAAACCTCTCGGTTACCCAATTTCCAGCGAACCTCATCTTCAAGTCAAGCACCCTCGGGCAATCAACACCATCAACTGGTGGGGTTGGGCCGTGTCTAGGTATCCTGAGCACTCGGTGAACATCGATATAGGAGAACGGTAAGGTGGACCCCATAAGTTTGAAGTTCCAAGAAAAGAAAAGGAAGTGGGTGAGAAAGAGAAAGAGAATGAGAAAGATAGTGAGGTTGAAGAAATAGAAAGACCAAGAGAAATTCCGAAAAAGAAAGAAGATATTGTGATCAATCGCCCTCCACCACCGTTTCCATCTCGAGTTCAGAAAAAGGGTGATTTGGGTGATTTTCAGAAATTCTTTAATAGAGTGAAGGGTCTAAGTATTAATATTCCGTGAAGCAATAGGTTGGACAATTGCTGACATCAAAGGCATTAGTCCATCCTATTGTCAACACAAAATCATACTTGAAGATGTTAACGCACGCTCAGTTGAAGGTCAAAGAAGATTAATGCCCGCTATGAAGGATGTAGTGAAGAAAGAGGTGATCAAGCTTTTAGATGTGGGGATTATTTATCCCATCTCGAGTAGTGAATGGGTGAGTCCGGTTCAGTGTGTACTGAAGAAAGGAGGAATGACAACAGTTCTTAATGATAAAAATGAAGCAATTCCTTCAAGAACGGTAGTTGGATGGAGAGTTTGCATGGATTACAGAAAGCTGAACAAGGCCACCAGAAAAGATCATTTTCCTTTGCCCTTCATTGATCAAATGTTAGACAAATTAGCCGGAAGAGAGTACTATTGCTTCTTGGATGGTTATTCAGGGTATAATCAAATTTACGTGGCTCCGGAAGATCAACATAAAACAACATTTACATGCCCCTTTGGTACTTTTGCATATCGCAGAATGCCATTTGGGTTGTGTAATGCTCCTGCTACCTTTCAAAGATGCATGATGGCTATCTTCTGGGATATGATCGACAACTTTCTAGAAGTGTTTATGGATGATTTCTCTGTATTTGGTGACGATTTTGATAAATGTTTAGACAATTTAGAGAAAGTGTTAATCAGATGCAAAGAAACAGATTTGGTTTTAAACTAGGAGAAGTGTCATTTCATGGTTCGCGAAGGTATTGTTCTGGGTCACAATGTTTCGAGTGTTGGATTGGAAGTCGATAGAGCGAAGATAGAAGTAATTAAAACTCTTCCCCCTCCCGTTTCTGTTAAATGGGTAAGAAGTTTTCTTGGCCATGCTTGTTTTTATAGGCGATTTATCAAAGATTTTTCTAAGTTTGCGAAACCGTTATGCAACTTACTCGAAAAGGACTCCAAGTTCCTTTTTGATGAAGCTTGTTTAGCGGCCTTCAAAGCAATCAAAGAAAAGCTTATTTCTGCTCCTATAGTAGTACCTCCAGATTGGAATTTACCGTTTGAGGTTATGTGTGATGCGAGTGATTTATGTATGGGAGCTGTATTAGGGCAAAGAAAAGAGAAAGTTTTTCGTTCGATTTACTATGCTAGTAAAACTTTTAGTGGTGCTCAGATTAATTATACAGTTACAGAAAAAGAGTTGATAGCGGTCGTGTATTCATTCGATAAATTTCGCTCTTATCTTCTTGGGGCGAAAGTTATTGTTTATACAGATCATTCAGCAATTCGATATCTTATGGAGAAGAAGGATGCTAAACCGAGGTTAATCAGATGGGTTTTATTGCTTCAAGAGTTCGATTTAGAGATCAAGGATAGAAAAGGGTGTGAGAATCAGGTTGCGGATCATCTATCGCGGTTAGAAGGTTCAGAGATGAATAGTGGTACTGAAGCAGTTAGAGAAGAATTTCCTGATGAGAGTTTATTCGTTGTTCGTGATTATGAAGCTCCTTGGTATGCGGATATTGCGAATTTAGTGGTGAGTGGTTCCTTTCCTGAAGGTTCAACTTATCAAGAGAGAAAAAGATTAGCTCACCGTGCAAGACAGTTCTTTTGGGAGGATCCTTTCCTCTATAAAGTGTGTGCCGATCAGATGGTAAGAAGATGTGTAGCCAAGGAAGAAATTGAGGCGATTATAGCTGGGTGTCATGATTCACCTTATGGTGGACATTTCAAAGGAGATCGAACTGCTGCTAAGGTATTACAATCTGGTTTCTATTGGCCCTCTATTATAAAAGATTGTCATGAGTATACGAAATGATGTGCGAGATGTCAATTTACCGGAAACATATCCAAGAGGGATGAGATGCCACGTAACAATGTGTTAGAAGTTGAAATATTCGATGTTTGGGGTATAGATTTTATGGGTCATTTCGTTCCGTCAAATGGTAACCTCTACATCTTATTAGCTGTTGATTACGTGTCTAAGTGGGTAGAAGCTATAGCCTTACCAACTAATGATTCACGCGTGGTGATTAAGTTCTTGAAATCGCATATTTTCACTAGACATGGCACTCCAAGGGTAATTATTAGCGATGGAGGTACTCATTTCGTTAATAAGTATTTAAAGATGGTTCTAGAGAAATATGGAGTGAGACATCGTGTATCTACTGCTTATCATCCACAAGCCAATGGTCAAGCTGAAGTCTCAAATCGTGAGGTAAAATCTATTTTAGAGAAAACCGTTGGTCCTACTAGAAAAGATTGGTCTATGAAGTTAGACGATGCACTATGGGCCTATCGTACTGCTTTCAAAACTCCAGTAGGTGCTTCTCCGTATCGAATGGTATATGGTAAGACTTGTCACTTACCTCTTGAACTTGAAATGGGTGCTTATTGGGCTATTGCGAAGTTAAATTTAGATCCTACTCTAGCTGGTCAGAATCGAATGATGAAACTTAATGAGCTTGATGAATTTCGATTACATGCCTATGAAAATGCTAAACTTTACAAAGAAAATACTAAGAGATGGCATGATAATCGGATTCGAGAGAAGAACTTTGTAGTGGGGCAAAGAGTGTTGAAATATAATTCAAAGTTCAGTAATTATCCAGGGAAATTAAGATCAAAGTGGTCGGGTCCTTACATTGTAACCAAGGTTACACCTCATGGAGCTATAGAGATAGAACATCCACTTGAAAACCGTACATTCATGGTGAACGGTCATCGCTTAAAGATATATCATGGAGGTGAAGACACCGATCGTGCAAAAGACCCACATCCCGGAGAGGTCATGTACCACCTCGAAGCTCCTTAGAAGCACGAGGTAACCCGTCGAGCTTAACGACGTTAAACAAAAGCCAATTTCTTGTATATTAGTTAAGTATTTCACTTTCCGTAGTGTAAATTAGTTAATTTTTTGTTGAATTTAGTGTTTATTCGTAAGAAATGAGGAAGGGTGATTGTTTTTTATGATTTCAGGGGTATAATGGTCATGAGTTTGGGGTTAAAACGAGGAGAAAACGAAAAAAATTGGAGTCCACAGCAGGTTTGACCGGCTAGCCGGCGAGCTGGCCGGCATACCGGCCAAAAGAGCTGAAGAACCCCAACTCTCTGACCACTGCGTCAGCGATGACGCAGCGTTGCTGCGTCACCATTTGCGCCAGCGAGATCCGCCGGCATGCCGGTCAAATGACCGGCTAGCCGGCCAACTGGAGGAAAGTTTCTGGTCCTTGCGTCAGCGACGACGCAAGGATGCTGCGTCTCGAAATGCGCCATCGACGTTTCGCCGGCATGCCGGCGAATCCGCCGGCTAGCCGGCCAAGAAGTTCAAGGGTTCTGATCACTGCTCAGCGACGACGCAGGAAGCTTGGGTCTGAGGTTAAAAAAAAAATCGAATTTAGTAATTCTTTCCGCCGCCCTCGCGACCGGCATGCCGGCGAATCCGCTGGCTAGCCGGTGAACTGTTGCGAGAGGCGGTTTTGAGTTGTTTTAACCTAGTTTGTTGCCTCTTTCTCCAAGCTAACCTTATATTCCGAATCCTTACCTCCACCTACTCCGAAAATCATCACAAACAGCTATAAAATCATCAAATCAAGCCTTCTTTCATCACAAAAACACAAAATCAACTCATAGCTTTTCCAAAACATCACCAAATTTCACCTTTTCTCCACAAATTCCCTCTTCCCAACCTTGAAATTAAACCAAATTCTTTCACATTCCCTCTCAAATAACCTTAAACCATCTCATATTCCAACTAATTCTTCAAGTTTTAAGCCTCGAAACATCAAATTTCAAAGCTTTTCTCTAGCTTTTTCTCTATTTGAAGTTTTGAGTTTGGGGTGAAAAGAGATGACTAACAGAACCGATTCCATGTGTAACTATCGAAGAAACATACCAAGAAACAGGAACAATGTTGGAGCTAGCCCAGACCAAGCAATTGAGATTCCGGATTCGCGATCCAAAAAGACTGTCCAAAACCCAATTGCTCCGAAAATAAAAGAAAATCCAAGTAAGGCTAATCTGAAAAAGAGTAGGTTAATTGATGAGAGTGATGAAGAAAGTGAGGAAGAAGTTGAAGAAGAGATTGAGGAAGAAACTGAACAAGAAGTTCCCGAAGAACCAGAACAACAACCGAAACCTCCGCGTAGGAAAGCTTGGGCTCAAAAGCCTAAAAGAGTCTTCGTTCCATGGGATACTCAGGTTCGTGATAGAATTCAATTTTTGAAGTTTGGTGAGGAGATGAATCTTCCTAAGGGTATTATGACTAGTGCTTATAAAGATTATGGTATTACTTGTGATAAATTGGGTTGGAAAGAATTGCGTGAAAGGAAGCTTGAGTATATTCCTACCTTGGTGCGAGATTTTTATGAAGGAATCGCCTTCTCCAAAGAAGCAGTTGTTATTCGCAAAAAGGTAGTTCCTTTCTCCCTCCGTTGAGCTTATTCGTAAAGCATTGAAATTACCCGAATTTTCTGGAATATGTCCATTTCAAGAGTCTCTAAAAGAACCTTCGTTTGATTATGAATCCCTTTGGGGGAAAGTACTTGTTGATGGGGCCCGCCCAATTCCCGAAGGGGAGAGATATCCTGGACAGATGTATAGTAGTAATTTGCTACCATGTGCTAAGATTTGGTCACGTTTCATAATCCCTACCTTCTTCGGAGTTAAACACATATCGGAAGTGAAGAAGGAGCATCTTTTGTTCATTAACTGTATTATCGAGGAGAAACCGATAGATGTTGCTCGTGTGATATATGATACCATCATGGAATTTGCTCGAATTCCTACTTCGCAACAAAATCTCAAATTTCCTTGTACCATCACTACTTTGTGCTTAGACACAAAGGTTCCGCGTAAAGACGCAGAGATTGATCGTGTTGTAGTGGGTGAGAGTATGGGTTTAACTTTGATCAAGAATATTCATGATGAGGTGTTAAAAGCAACAAGAAAACCAAGTGAAGATGATTGCGTATTTGGGAAACGTTACAAAAGAGTTAGAACTTCTCCGAAACATGTTAATGGGGATGAGCACAATTCAACACGCCACCTATGGTATACTTACGCAAGAGAAATTTCATGGACGCAACACCGATAACCAGCCACGCGCTGGTTAAGATACGTTTTCTATCCCTTTCACGTTTTAGTTAGTTTAGTTTATTTTTATTGCGTTGAGTCTTTTCGAGTCGTGGGGACACGACTCGTTTTTGAGTTTGGGGTGGGGTTCGTTGCCTCATCCCAGTTTTTATGTGTTATGTGTTTTACTTGCTTTCAATAAAATAATTTTCGGAGTTGCGTTTGACTATAGAAGATTTTAAATGTCCCTTTAAGCATACTTTTGATGAATCTATGATAGTAAATAGTGGACTTTAAGGAAGAACATAAAACGCACTTACAATTGCATGCGAACATAGGTAATTGATAGGAAAAATTAATGAACAATGCAAATGAAGTAAGCTTGTACTTAAGGAATATGTTTGGTGTGTAGAACGTGAAATCCTAATAAGTAGAGAACCCACCTAGATATGAACTAAAGACGAGCTATGTACTTAGGAAAATGATAGGGGCAGTTCTTTGTTAACCATTTGAAGCCTTTTAGCTTGCTATCCCTTATATTAATTTTATCCGTCTTAGCCCAATTTTGAGCCTTAAGCCTTTTCTTTTGTAGCCACGATATAAGCCCATTATCCTTTAGATTATTAGGCATGACCAAATGACCCGCACTTGAATCACAACCCTGAGACTTGTCTCGAGCTTGAGTTTGGGGTGGAGGGTCCACATTTGGGAATTTACATTGGGAAGGGATTATATGTGTTTGTATTGGGGCACAAAAATGAAAGATGATATTATTATTTGTAACCCTTTGCCGAAATTTGAAAAAGAAAAATAAAATTATAAGAGACATGACCTTTCACAGCAAAATGATGGTCATGGGTATCTTGTACAAAAAAAAAGAAAAAGAAAATAAAAAAAAAAAGAAAGAAAGAAAGAATAAATAAATCGGCAAAGTGGAATATTTTTGGAAATCATCTTAGTTTATTTGGTTTGACATTGGGGACGCAACATTAATGCGTCAAATGGGTGAGTGAGAACATTATATGAGCGTAAACTCAAGCTCGAGGACATTGTTGATGGCAAGTGAGGAGAGAGCCAAAAGCTCACTTCAAATTTACCAAATATACATCCATACCGTCCTTAAGCCATTATTAAAACCATAAAGACCTCGTGATTCCTAGGTACATAGTGAATTTATGATTCTGTTGATAGGGAATATACTAGGTGGAGCGTTCAAAGCGAGTTAGGATTAATGACCACCCTATAGCCATCATACAGATATGAGTACAAGTGTAACCTTCAAGCATTGCGACTTTAATTTTATGATTGAGATTATTTATGTTTGATGTTGCATGATTAGTGTATGTATATGTTAGTTCTTAAAGTTTTTCTATATGAGATTTATCTTAAGAATTGCTTTAGGTGTATTTGCTAGATTCTATTTGTTCTTGCGTTTACTTCTACCCCTTGTTTTGTTTTGTTTTGCTTTGTCGGGACGACAAAGGTTTGAGTTGGGGGTCTTGATGTCTCCTTAATTGTTCTTATTTTCGACCCTTAGGAGACATCATTTTTGGTGTTTATTTAATCAATTTGATAGACTTTTGGACTAAATATGCAATAATATGATTTTTCTCTTTTATTTCTAGCATTTTTGATTTATTAAGCTTTATCGCGTAATATTGGTATTTTTAGTGTAAAGTTTACAGGTTTTAGATGTTAGTTAGAAGAGGAATCCGAGGATAAAGTCAAAGATCAAAAGATAGAGTCAAGACTTGAAAAGAAATCCCGAAGATATTATTTTTAGAGCTGAAAATCCATTTTCCAAGCCATAGATTGCTGATTTCGAGGTGCTTAAGCGATGATTTAGCCGCTGACCTTTGAAGAGAAAACGCTCCCTATCGAGTTACGGAACTTTAGCAACTGGAATGAGGTCAATCGGAGTCATAACGAATCGGGAAAAACCGTTTTAGCGAAGTTATATCAGCAGTTACGGGATTTTGGGCTAAGTTAGTGGAGTTGGGCCTTTTATATTTCATTTAAATAAAAGCCTAGGTCCAAGTCCGAATTTGCACATATAAAAGGAGGTCTGGACTTCTATTTTTCATACAATTCACATTCTACAAGATTAAACACCAGAGAGAAGTCAACGGAAGGAAGAAAGAAGAAGTTACAAGAGCTGGAGAGGGTCTATATCTCCGTTCGTAGTCATTCCTATTCCGGAAATTAGGTTTTTCTTATCTTTAATTTTGTAATCAAATATGAATTCCTTTACATTTAATTTAGTTTTTAGTTTTAATATGAGCTAAGCTTTTCATAGTGCTTGAGAACAATTAATGGGTGAATCCCAATCGTATTGAATAACGAATGTTGAATTTGGGTTTCTGTTAAATTAAACTAGATTGTGTCTTTTACTCTTTTCAAATTGAGAATATTTACTGTTTTTAGCGTCATGAACTAGGAACAGGTGTTAGTATTTAGGCTATTCCAACTAGTGGCGATTGGATCATCCTGACGGAGGGTTTAGATACAGAACCATTTATTCAATCTAGGATAGAAGCTATTGATTCTGACGAACTTAGCTAATTCTAGGGCCAATGAGGTAATAAAACTTAAACATCCAAAGGTGGATCATATTTACCCTGACGGGACTAGTGACACTCTAGGATCGCCCTATAGTCCACCCTGACGGGGGTATAGGGAATTTAGAATCCCGACCATTGTAATTGACCAATTTAGCCCTTAAACAACATAAGTTAGGAAATAGGATTGGGAGGATCCTTGCGTTCTCAAGTACTACTTCTCATATTGCGTTTTACATCATTTTACTTGCGTCTTAGCTTTTATTTGTATTTTAATAATTGTCTTTCATTTATTTAGCATTAATACAAAACCAAACAGACATATTATCTTTATTTGCTTTCATAAGTGCATCAATCATTAATAGATAAGCATTGTAGTCAACCATCCCGTCCTTGGAACGAATCTGTTTTATCAGTTATACTACTTGGGACAACCGTACACTTGCGGTTGTGGTTCGATTATTTATTGCATTTATTTTAGAACACACAAAGGACCACCAATTATGCAACTCTTCAAAAATTACCTTCCGTATACACATGTTATATACATTACAATGTAATTAAACGTTAAATAAGCTCTCTACACTACACACACCCCTCGAAATCACATAAGAAAACACACTAAAACTCGGAATTTTTTTATCATAGCTAAAACAACCCAAATTTTGAAATCACCAAATCTTTCTTTAAAATTTGTTTCCCCTTTCAAAAAACATACCAACTAAACTTTTAACAACAAAACACCATTACTATTAACACCATCACCATAACCGAATCATGTATACACAAACATAGAAGGTTGAAAATGAAATCCAAACCATAACAAAACACAAAATCAAATATTTGTATCCTTTATTTTCAAAATAAAATCCCTTAATTTCACCAACCCTCATACAAAAAAAAATTAACCTTTACAAACATAATAAAAACACCTAAATCCATCTTTACTCAACATTTCACACACATGCAAGCAATTTGTTTTAAAAAAAAAAACCTTATTGCCGAGGAGGATGAAGGTCTTCTAGACCGAGAACTAGACATTGTGATGGCAAGGGAAGCTTCTTATTCAGAGTGGGTTAAAAATAAGAACTCTAAAATCAACCCAACACAATCCTTGAACAATGAACCCGATTTCTCTTCAAGCTTTCATTTTGTTCCTAAGTTCATAAAGACAACACATAAATAGAAGAAAAAAATAAAAATTAAGGGCTATGAAGGTTTGATAGCTTCATCTTACCTTCAATGGAGGATGAGAGGAAGAAGATGAGTGAGGGAAGAGTGTTGAGTGTTAGTGTGGGTGAGTCTTTTTCGAAATAGAGAGAGAGTAAAGATTGACGGGGGAGAGAGAGAAGGTTTGATATATTCTCTCTCCTCCACCGTGTATTTTTTTTTGTATTTCGGATTTTATTGAATAAAAGAAATTCAAAACTCCAGGGATTTGACAAGTGTCCAAGTGGGTCAAATTAGCTACTATTCTACGTTTGCAAATTTGAAACTAAAAAACGCTCCTTGACTATTAAAAACGATAATTAAGATACCATTATAAACGAAAAATAACATACCACTTAAATAGGGTAAAATAGTAATTACCAAAATTACCATAAGTTTTCGTTTACAAATTGTACTACCGGAATCTGGAAATTAATTCAACTCCAAAGAGTAGCTTTATGCTATATCTTTCTCGAGCCCCACAAAATATTGTCAACTCACCCATCAAATAAGGGTAAATAGGTAATTCATTAATTCGATTTTTCTATTTATTTTATTATTACACAAAATTCATGTGTATGGTAGAAGCTCTCTAAAAATAAAACATGTAGAGATGAAGTAAGAGAAAACTTTATATATTTCATGTTATTACCGGAAAAAAAACACATACACTAAAGCTTTAGCTTATGAGATAAGAGAGCAAAATAATATAACTTTACTTTGCATACACAAATAAATAAAAATAACAATTATAATAACACTCGTTTTCTTCCCTCCATTAATCACACAACTGGATCTTCTCTGTTAAGAACTCCCTCTATCCATGCTGAATTTACTTTTTTATATTATAAAATAATAATAATTGTTTGCGAGGAGAAACAAAGTTTAATCGGTCTTTGTATCTATTTGGAGATGATGATGTTTTGCCTCCACTTGCTTGCCTTATCATCTCTACAATAAAAATCATATCCAACACTTATTCTTATTATTATTATTTTGTTGATAATATCTATTAATAGAAAGTAACTTGCCTCGTTTCCTTTCAAGTTCTTCATCAAGTTCTTCTTTCCATCTTCTTTGTCTTTCAGAAAATGTTGCACTATTTACAAAATGTAAACCTATTAATCAATTTTCACAACTAATTATCCAACAAAACTTATACATACCTTGGACTTAAAGGTGGGACCTGATGCTGAGAAGAAGTAAGTATATCTTTCCTTTGACTAGATTGAATTTCTTGTGAGACTTTATAATTTAATCCATTTATATTTGACATACGTGTCTGTTTTGAACAACTCATTGGACTTTCAATTGCAGAAGAAAGTCTTCTACGAAATACCCTACTTGGTGACTTACTTTTAGGTGGTAAATTCAAATTACTCGATATATTTTCCTTGTTTGGAAGCCCATTATTCATTGAATTGTAAAACTCTTCATATAATGGTGTTTGTAACTTCTTCAAATCTAGAGCCTATATAAATAAATTAAAAAAATTAATATCAAAAGAGTTTCATTTCATTCTAACAGAAATCATACCTTTTCATCAAGAAAAGCTCTGATTTTCGAATCAGTTACTTCATCATCCTCCTCAGTTACTGATTGTTCATTTAAAAATGTGAAAGGCTTATCATTTGATTGTATAGAGAGTGGCTCGTCAAAATTACATCTCCAATCATCATCATTTGGTTCACACATAGGATTAAAACTCTGACAAAAAATTAAAAAAAAAATGTTTTTATTTTTATTTTTAGTTCAGTATTCGATATTCATATAACATTTATTAGTATTACTAACCTTAGTAAGATCATAACAAACAATTTAGTAGACTTATCTAACTATAGAAAATGAAACGCTCTCAGGCACATTTCCCAATAAACCCTACCCTTCCGTCTGAAACCCGATCCCCCACCTTATACCATCACTAAACTACCGGATACCTCCGCGAACCACCGCTCTCCACCACTTAAATTGCTCGTATCTCTCCCACTTAACACTTGTTTTTCTTCATTGAGCTCTGCTCAAGTGTGTTTCCCCCCTCTCTCTCTCGGTTTAGTTTCGATTTAAGATCTGTTCAGATCTATGAAACTAAACTTTCTCTACTTCTCGATCGCGAACTTTCACTTTCTCAAGGTCACTTTCAAGTGCTTTATTGAGTTCTCTTTTACTATTATCTTCTAACCCTCTCAAAGATGTCCTCACTGTTGAGCATCAACGAGAGGAAGAAAGAAGAAGATGATGATGAACTTTGTCTTTCACCGGATAAAGATGCTGTGTATTCTAAGTTTGATGAACCCAAACTTATACTTCGTATTATAGCAACAGGTACTGTTAACCTAAGCTACTTGAAGAAAATCATTATTCAACACTGGGGAATTTCAGGTAGGATTACTCTAATTAAGAAAGGAATTAATCTTTGTACGGTACAGTTTGATAAAGAAAAGGATTATGAGAATGTGTGGAACAATAGGCCATATCACATCTTCGGATTTCATGTTTTAGTTCAAAAACATGAGGATACTATTATTAATCCATCTCTTTTAGATGAGACTACTTTCTGGATAAGAATTTATGGTGTTCCTCCTCTGTTCATTAAGGAATCTAATGTCAGTAAGATTGCATCTAAGGTTGGAAGAGTTACTGAGATTTGTTTACATGACCCTCTGAAATATAAAGAGGATCCTAGCATTAGAGCTAGAGTAGAAAGGTCTATACTTTCTCCTCTGTTGGAAGGATGTAACTTTAAGATTTCTAAAGGTCAAAGTGTGTGGATCTCTTTTAAGTTTGAGAAATTGTTTGACTTTTGCTTTAAGTGTGGGATCATTAATAGGCTGGGAAACTGGATAAGGTTTTCAGAAAATTTGAGAAAAGAGAAAGAATTTGTGTTTAAGGCAGTTAAGAACAATAACATAATTCAAAGGACTAAAAAACCTTTGAAGAACAAGTTCAAAAAGAAAGTTGAGATGCTAGAAGAAGGAGAAATAAATACTAAGAAAGGATATGTTGAGAAGAACAAAGGAGTTATGAATTCTATTCAAAACTCACTCATAATCCCTACTATTAAATTGGATCAAGCTCTTATTCAAGGTGTTTCATTTAAATCTGAATTGAGGCCATTGAAAAATAATGAGATATTTAATCTGTGTGGTGCTAATGAGGCTAATATTAAGCTTAGTCCCTTGACTGAGCTAGAAGATAAAGTGAAAATTGACTCATCTATTACAGATAACTCTAACCAAACTATTTGATTTGGTTCTCTTGAAAGGAATAAAACTAGAACTAAGCAAGTTAGAGAGGATCTTGGACTCTCAAATGATGATGAACTGGGCTCTCAAGTATCAACAACTCTTGTTGCCCCTTCTACTGGTGGTGATGATGAGATGGTTGATACTTTTGAGCTTGGAAAAAATGAAAATGAAGATAATATTGAGAATTGGTATGATGAAGGTTTACAAGAAGAAATGGAAGCTGAAGAGGTTTGCGGGGTTGACCCATATCAACCCCAAAACCCTCAATGATACAATCTTGGAACTGTCAAGGCATGGGCACAGCCTTGACAGAAATGAGCTTGGTGGATATGATCAAGACTCATCACTTAGAGGTACTTTTTCTATCTGAAACTAAACAAAAACTTGATTTTTTAATTTCTTTGTGTAATAAACTTAAATTGACACTTGTTGCACAAGTGGACCCAATTGGTTTCTCTGGGGGATTAGCAGTTTTTGTGAAAAGAGGCAGAGAACTTTAAACTTGTAAGCTCTGATAAGAGTTTAATTCAATGTACTTATTTCAGCTCTAATATTGAATTGTGTGAGATTAACTTCATCTATGGCCCTACTGCAGATGAGGAAAAAAGTTCATTTTTGAGAAAACTAAATGACTTAGTTCATGTTGAGAAACATTGGTGTATCATGGGGGACTTTAATTTGATTAGATATCCTTCAGAAAAAATGGGTGGAAATATGAACTCAGTTCATAAAAGAAATATGGCTATATTCAATGCTTTTATAGACTCTAATGTCTTGCTTGACTTACCAGCCTCCGGATGTAATTTCTCTTGGTCCAACAAGAGGAATGGCAACCAGCTGATTAAGCAAAGACTTGATAGAATCCTTGTTAACCAGGACTGGATGGCACTCTATCCAAATTCTTGGACTGAAGTGCTACCTCCTCTTGGATCTGACCACTCACCAATTATTCTCAACTTTGGGATTTTCACCAATTGTCATAAGAAAAGATTCATTTTGGAGAAAGGATGGATTTTGGATAAGAATTTGTGTAAAATCATTATTGAGAAATGGAAAAAAGGTCACATTATGGACTTGAGAGGTATTTCATCTATGAAATACAAATTATCTCAAATTCAAAAACATATATCTTTGTGGGCAAGGAAAAGAATCCTTAACAACAGGATTCTAATTAAAAAGAATCTTGATCAGTTGGAAATTATCTTCAATAAACCATATAGTGATGAAAATGAAACCCTATTTCATTCTCTGAGTATGGAACTTGAAGAATTTTGGAAAAAAGAGGAACTATATTGGTCAATGAGATCAAAAAATAATTGGTTGAGGCTTGGGGATAAAAACTCTAAGTTTTTTCACGCATAAACTAAGGTAAAGAGATCTAGAAATATAATCTCTAAAATTAAGGATGAAAATGGAATTTGGTCCTCAGATTCTAATGTTGTCTCAAAAGAGATTGTGGGATACTATAATAATATATTCAAAACTGTGGGCTACAGGAATTATCAGCCCATTCTTGATAAAGTTAAAAAGGTTGTAACTGATGATATGAATAACTCCTTAACTAAAAGTGTGGATATAGATGAAGTAAAACAAGCCATTTGGTCCCTAGGGAGTGATAAGTCTCCTGGACCAGATGGATTTGGGGGTTTTTTCTTCAAAAATTTTTGGGAAGTTCTCAAGCTTGATTTAGTGGCTGTAATATCAGGTTTTATATTGAATAACTCTTCTTTGGAAGACATCAATAGTACTATTATAGCACTTATTCCAAAGTGTGAAAATCCAGACACAGTAGCCTCTTTTAGACCTATAAGTTGTGCAAACTTTATTTATAAGGTCATTTCTAAAATCTTGACTCTTAGACTTTAGGAATGGATTGGTAGTTTGATCTCTGAGACTCAAACTGCCTTCATTCCAAATAGATCTATCTTTGAGAATGTGCTTATAGCTCAGGAAGTCTCTCATTACCTGAATAATAAAAGGGATACTAAAAAATACTCTTTAGCCATTAAGGCTGATATGAGTAAGGCCTATGAGAACATTGAGTGGGATTTTTTGAAGGATATTCTTATATGTATGGGTTTTCACCCTTCCTGGGTGGGTTGGATCATGAATTGTGTCACTACTGTTTCCTACAAAGTCCAAATAAATGGAATTCTTCATGATATTGATAAACCCCAGAAAGGTTTAAGGCAGGGGGACCCTCTATCCCCTTATCTGTTCTGTATTGTAACCCAAGCACTCACTCACCTTATTGACTTCTATGTGGAAATGGGATTGTTTAAAGGCATCACCATTTCTAGAGGTGCTCCAATGGTTACACATATACTGTTTGCAGATGATAGCTTTTGTTTTCTTGAAGATAGTGAAAATAATATAGACATTTTCAATAATATTATACATTGGTACACTTTTGCCTCTGGACAGAAGTTAAACCTTAATAAAAGTGGGGTATTTTTCTCCAAAAATACACCACAACACTTGAGGGGTAATTTCTCTTCTCTTCTGAGAATGAATAAAATAGAACATTTGGGTAAATATCTTGGCATACCCTCATCTTGGGGCAAATCTAAGGTGAAGTCCCTTGAGTGGTTAATTGAAAAGGTTATGAAAAATATGGAAAGATGGGACACTAAAATGCTTTCTAAAAGTGGGAAAGAAATTCTTATTAAGGCAGTGGTTAAGGCTATCCCTAACTATATTATGTCAGTTTTTCTTATCCCTAAGAAAATAACCTCTCACCTTACTTCACTTATCTCTAATTTTTATTGGGATAACCAAGGTGAAGCTAGGTGCCATTGGATCATATGGCAAACACTTATGAATAGTAAAGATGAGGGAGGTCTTGGGTTTAAAGAATTTCACTGTCATAATCTTGCATTATTAGCCTCTAATGCTTGGAAATTCAATTTGAATAAGAATTCTTTACTGTATAAACTTTTTAAAGGGAAGTACTTCCCTACTACTGATTTCTTCAAAGCTCAGAATAGTAGTAACTGTTCATGGGGCTGGAAAAGCCTTATAGAAGGTAGAAATTGTTTTATTAAAGATTTGAAATGGAATGTAGGTGATGGTAAGACTCTGGATTTTTGGAAAGACAATTGGATTCCTTCAGGTACTGTTCTTGTTAAACCTAATGATTGTACTTTATATTGTGTTGCAGATTTTATTAATCCACTGACTTTTACTTGGAATTTGGATTTGTTAAATGTGTTTTTGCCTCCTACAATTGTAGCAACCATAACCTCTATTTTTTGTCACAATACAACCATGAAGATGTGCCTTTCTGGCCTTTCTCTTCAAGTGGTAGGGTATCTGTGAAAGAAATGTATCTTAGGTTATGGAAGGCTCAGATGGAGAAGGACAAGAATAGTGGGAAAGATAAAGGAGAACAATCTTTTATGCTTCAGTCTAAGGACTGGAGAACAGTATGGGGTATGAATGTGGCCCCAAAGGTTAAAAATTTTATTTGGAAATGTTGTGAGAATGCTTTACCAACAAATGAAAATAGAAAAATGAGAAAATCATGTGAATCAGATGTTTGTTCTATTTGTGAGGAGGTATCTGAGAATGTGGAGCATATGATTTTTCATTGTTCATGGGCCAGGGCTGTTTGGTTAGCCAGCCCACTTAACTTTTATTCTTTAACTGCTCCTTCTTTCAATTTCAGAAAATGGATTAATTTTATTACACTTAGTCTTGTTGAGACTGAATTTAATAAAAGAGGACTTGGTGAATTGGCTTTTTACATTGTTTGGACTATTTGGAAAGCAAGAAATGAAGCAATCTTTAGAGGCTCAGTCCCTGACCCTTTAAATATTTTATCAGAAGCAACTAAAGCCTATGATGATTTCTTATTGTCTAAAAGAATATACTCTGAGGCAAATAAAGACAACAATTCAGGAGAGAGGACTGTTACTAGTTCACTTTCTACCACTTCACACAATAATGCAACTCAGGTGCAAACCTTGAGAGAGGGCAGAAATGGAAGATGGACCCCACCTTTATTAGGATGTTTCAAATTGAATTGTGATGCATCTTTTGAATATAAAACTAATGTAGCCTCATATGCTTGTATTCTCAGGGATTCAAGAGGAAATTTAGTTGATGGTTGTACAAGGAAATTTTTTGCAAACTCTCCACTAGAAGCAGAGGCTAGAGGACTTGTGAAATCTTGCGAGTTAGCATCAAGACTCCCCCTTGGCAAAGCTGAAGTAGAGACTGACTGTCAAGCCTTAGTTTTACAACTTTCTAAGAATGTTAAATCTTTTTGTAATATTAGAGGTTTTGTGAATTGTATTAGTAAACTTAAGAAGGACTGTAATATTAAAATCTCCTGTATAAGGAGGTCAAAAAACTTGTGTGCAGATTGGGTGGCTAAACAGGAGATTAAAAACTCTTTGTTTAGCCTTTGGAAGTTTTTTCCTCCTCCCAAGCTTGCCTTACTATTAGCTGCTGACTTTAGCCCTACGGGGATAGGGTGATGTAATTTTTGAAGTTTCAATCTATGCTTCTTTCGACCAAAAAAAAAAACCTTAGTAAGATCATCGGTCAGTAAAGTGGAATTAAATTTAATCGATTCACCGATTAAAAGGTCATCTTTATCGTCAATCTGACACATGTCATCGTCAGAGTTATTTGACTGCCAAACTGAATATTTCCCATGATGAATAGTCGAAGATTTTGAAACATCCGTTTCACAAAAATCCTTTAAACCATTACATGTCATCCTCAATTCATAATTCATTCTGATACAATAATGCCACATCTATCCTTAGTTAATTACATTTAACACGTGTTTAAAAAAAACTTACGATTTCTTAACATCAATTCCTGGTTCTGTTGTCCTATAAGCTGTAGGAGTACCCTGACATTGTCTAGTTACATTTAGGCATTAGCCGCTGACCTTTGAAGAGAAAACGTGCCCCATTGAGTTACGGAAATTTAGCAAGTGATTTCAGGTCAATCGGAGTTATAAAGAATCGGCTAGAGCGGTTTTAGTGGAGGTGGTTTAGCAGTTACGGGATTTTGGGCTTGGAAAATGGACTTGGGCCTTTAATTTTTAACTTAAACCTTGGACCAAGGCCTAATCCGTTTTTCTGAGTATAAAAGGAGTTTTGGACTTCTATTTTTTGACACAATTCACTTTTTACAAAATAAAACATCAGAGAGAAGAAGCAGAAGGAAGAAGAAGAAAGTTGGAGAGTTGGAGAGTGTCTATATCTCCATTCTCAGCCAAATCCAATTCCGGAAATTAGGTCTTTCTTATTTTTAATTCTGTAAAACACTATGAGTCTTATTTATTTTAATTTAGTTTTATTTTCTATTAGCATGAGCTAATTTCTTTTAAGTACTTGAGAATGCAAAACGGGTAAATCCCTATTCTGTTGAATTTCATATGTTTGAATTTGGGTTTTAATTAATTAAATCAAATTGGGTCTTTTACATTATTCTGTAATTTGAGATTATTTACTGTTTTTGGAGTCATGAACTAAGAACAGGTGTTAGTATCTAGGCTATTCCACATATGTGGCGTGTGGATCATCCTGACGAAGGGTTTAGGTACGGACTTAATTACTCAATTTAAAATAGAAACTATTTGACTTTGACGAGCGTAGTTAATTTTAGGGCCAATGAGGTAATTTAGCTTAATCATTCGAAAGTGGATCATATTTACCATGACGGGACTAGTGACACTCTAGAATAGCCTTGTAGTCCACCCTGACGGGGGTACAAGGATTATTGAATCCCGACCAATGTTAATTGACCAATTTGACCCTTAAACAACATATGTTATGAAATGGAATTAGGAGGATCCCTTGCGTTTCTCAAGTACTGTCTTCTCATATTTGCGTCTTACCTTCATTCACTTGCGTCTTATTATTTATTTGCATTTTCTCTTTAGTTTTCCATACTTATAATTAATACAAAACAAACAATCAATCATTGTATCTTTTATTTGCTTGCATAAGTGCAACCATTCATTATTTGATAAGCATTGTAGTTAACCAACCGTCCCTGAGAACGAATCTGTTATCACTATTATTACTTGGGACAACCGTACACTTGCGGTTGTGGTTCAATTACTTTTTGCATTTATTTTAGAACACACAAAGGACCACCAGCAAGCAATTGAAATACGATAATTCGAAACAAGGGTTTCAAACGCTTTCTCTGTCGTGGGTGCCCTCGCTCCACGACAATTCTACACCATAATATACATCAAGCCCTGCCCTATTAAGGGACAGGCCACAGTCTACTGGAGAAAAAGAAGGTTGGTTTTCCATCACGGGAGGACCCCGTGTACTAGCCACCTCGTCAGAGTCAGATTCATCACTAGAAGCTTCACCAATGTGTCCCTCACAACCCGTACCTTTACAAAAATATAAGTTCTCATTCTCTAATTCATTGTTTCTATATCCAGCTTCATTTTTATTAGCACTGATGATTTGATCCTTGACCTCATAGAAACTTATATATAACTCATCCACAAATACTTGCATATCATTGATACGCCTCTCCATTAGGTTGAAATCGTTCTCATTGATCTTCTGCACTTTGTTATTTAGCCCTAGTTGAAGGGGAGTCGGAGCCTCCTTTCTCTTCAAAACTTTGGGCCAGGAGAACTTCTCTTTTGGGCTAAAGACTCGATATCTAGGTTTGGTAGACCACTTCATGTTGCTATCCTCCTCTTTTCTTGCAAAATTACTATAATGAACTGATTGTGAATTGTAGGATTCTTCGTCAGGCTCGAAGGATTCCCCTTCATAGTTATCAAACTCCATTATTTTCTTACCCTTATCTACACCACGATCCCCATGAACCTTCTGCATATTGTTTTCTAAGGCAATAGTGACTCCACGATTACGAACTTCAGCTGAAAAAGGATGGTTAATACCGATAGAGTTGGAAATCATAAGGTTATTACTAGGGTTATCGGAATATGAGATGATAATAGGGTTTGATTGATCACCAGTAACCTTCTTATACTCTCCATCTTGTGTGAACTTACGATATAAATCATCTACATCAATCTCGCAAGCACTTAAAACCTCGTTGATAGCTTGATTACTCACTATAATACTCATCCCCACATCTCTTAATTATTCTCTGAATATCTTAAAAATAGATGGGTAATTCTTCTCTGAGAGTTCAAAAGGACCATCGGGTATTGAAGCTTTGTTGTAAATCTTTTCCAATAACTCGGAGTTCTTAGACCTTGAGAGCGACTAAGGGGGATACGACACAACCACGAGGCAGATTCAAATAAGGTTTTCAAGCGCTACCAAGGCCCTAAGCAAACAATTATTTCAATTGGTGATATGGTTATTAAAACAAACCTTAATGATTATCTAGTTAGGATCGATGTTGTCAGGACCAAATCCTTATTCTAGACGTTTATGTGGTGTTTCAATAATTAGATACCCCTTCCAGGCGACCATCTAACTACTATTAGAACAACCCTAAATTGATTAGGTTTAAGACAGACAATATAATATAAACACATAAATCAAATATATGGTTAAGAAGCTAGAATAAGATTAAAACATATAATTTCCAAAGAAACTTAGATATAAAGAAAATAGATTATACATGATGCAAAACCCAAGCTATGGGATAATTAGTTCATACCTGAAAGAAATAAACTAAAAGATTGGTACAAAGAATTCATCTTGCTCTCTTCAATAACTCTAATGATATAAAACTTAAGGACTAATTAATGGGAGGCAAGGATTATTTTACAGAGGTTTAAGGGTGTATTTATAGGTGTTTAGAAGACCTAATTTGTTTTCTTGGAGTGGAAGACAAGTAACTTGGACTACAAGCTCAACTCAACTTCGTAACCCTAAAATATAGAAAAGGTAAAAATCTGGTGTTGTTTTGTTTTGGTCATAACTGCTTCAATACTTATCTGTTTGATGTGTTCGCATATTCGAAACTGATCGTCTCGGAAATCTCTTTAACTTTGCTAAGAACATTCTTCCAAATTCCTATCCAATCTTGATTTATGAGCCCTTTTGTGGTCATGGGTGCTGGAATTCAGATTTATTTGACAACTTTATCTTCCATATCTTAGCTTTTCTTTCCTTATCTCCAATTTCTATGTATATCTTCTTTCCTTTAACTCTTACAATTGACTTGGCATATAATTAATCACCATATATATATATATATTTAAAGCTTCATACTAAATAAATAATTAAACCCAATATGCTCTAAAAATAACAAATCATTAAATCAAGACAAGAAGTTGGAAAGTGCACTAATACATAGGGAAATCGAGTACTTAGACTTCTAAAACACTAAAAATGATGTCTCCAACTAATATTAAATCATCACAAATGGGGAGACATCAATTATTTAAATTTATACCAAACACTTATGACGTTAAGTGATTTGAGTTAAAAAATATATAATCTATTTATTTTTTTGATTTGATTTACGATAGAATTCTATTCAAACCACTTAACGTCTTAGATGGTATATTGGGTGGTATTTATCATTACTTAATTCCTTTTCTGATATTTTTATATTTGAATGTCTCTTATTTGTGATAAGATTTGTCGTGTTGTTATATGTGTACTGTTGAATTATTATACAGATATACGAAGAACAATACATTATACATTTCTTCCCACTTCCGCTACCCAACTTAAGATGATGGAAGAATTATGCATAATGTCATGACATCTGATTTTATAGAAAATGAATTAATAATCCTAAACACGCTAATTATAGTGTAAAATATATAAAGAAACAGATTGAAAAATTTAAGTTATGATTAAAGATGTTACAGAGTCGTTGAAGATGTGTAATAACTCTAATTATTAATCTATTTTCCTTTCACAAAAAAAGAAGTTCCCTAAAAGATGTCAGTACGAGACAATATACGCAAGAGCTAGTCCGCAACTGGATCAGGGAAATCACAAAACCTTACTTACATAATGGGTGACATCATTGACACGTTTGGTATCATCTCTGGGTGCATAAATGATCAGGGCTTTATTTGGAAACTAGATATACTCGGAGTAAAAAGGTTATTACATCATGTATAAGGGTGGAATCTGATCTGAAATTTCCGATTTCCGATTTTTTCGATTCGAAAATTCTGTTTTCGGAATAGATGTGTAATTTTCAGAAATTCCAAAATTCCGATTTTTCCGAAAAGATCAGACTGGAATTGGAACTAAATATAAGTTTATGAAATTTTTGGTTTTCTGATCTGATTTTTGTTTCCGATTTTTTTTCGATTTTATATTTCAAATATTAGATAAATAATAAATTATAGGAAAATTATTCCATCCAATATTGGATGATCCTACACCAATAATATTATTACATATACCCCATGTTTTAAAGTTACAAAAGTAACTAACTTTTATATTTCAAATATTAGATAAATAATAAATTATAGGAAAATTATTCCATCCAATATTGGATATCTTAAATTATAAGATAAAATAAAAAGTATACAACCGAAACGTTGAAAAAATTTCATAACAAAAGAAAAGAAAAGTAATCGTTAAAAAACAATTAAACATTTTTTTATGTGCGGAAAAAACTAGTAGTATGAAACATGATAAAACCTAAAACCCATCTCTTCACATTCTTTAGGTCTCACCTTCCCACCAAGCCGCTTTCCTGCACAAGAAAACCACTGCCACTCGTGGACCATTCTCCACCATCATCAACCCTTCTTTGTCGAAGTACCCAGATTAAGGTAAGAAAATGAACTATCTTTAACCTAATATCATGACTTTTACAATTTTTCAAAATTATTTGATTTAAGTAGGATTTAAGTCGTGATTTTATTATAGTTCATACAAATCCTACAATGGACATTTTATGTCCGTTAGAAGCCTTTTACCTTAAGTGATACACTAAAAATAGCGTATATGGCAATTTTAAGACCATTTTTCCGACCTTTTTCCCGATCCGTTAATTTATTCCCTGAAATTTTCGAAAAAACCCTTTTTCCTATCAGATCCGTTCCTTCCGATTTTTAATTTTTCCTGATAATTAGTTTCTCCTTGTTTCAAAGAATATAAGTTACAGAACCGTCGTTTTGAACTATGATTATTAAATTACTTTAGTCATAAACCACCACAATAAATGAGGTTAATGTTAAAGGTAAATCTTGTGAATGCAATGATTGGGCAGACACTGTGGCCGTGATTATGGTTTATCTCACATCCAATCCGCTTTAACGTTTTGTAGAAACCATGAATAAATTATTAATCTCATCTGAATTTCAAAACAAACTACTCGGGTTGATTTTCCTTTTATAATTGCAATTTTGTTTTTGCAGTATATGGACAATGCAACGGCTTGAAGAATCAAGATGAGCAAAGATGAGTCGTGTTTGAATGAATTGAGTGTAAAGATTCTACGGGCTTTCCTGAAAATCTACAGTAAGGTACCAACCTTACTACATTATGGTCAATTTGAAGAGATCTTCAACTTCACATAGCTTCCTATTGAAGTTTACAAGTTCTGATAAGTGATCGATTCTTAATTTACGACCATGTGTTCAAAAGTTTATTGGAAGATACAGGTGCCTCAATTTTTTATCCTCAAGATATTTGGAATTTTGATTCTACACCCTTCTATAACTATAATCCATAGATCAAGAATCTCCAAAAATGGAAAATAGTCTATAGAAGGGTGTATAATCAAAATCCAAAATATCTCGCGGAGGATGAAAAGATTGAGACCTATATGTTCCACTAAACTTTCAAACACACCGTGGTTATAAATTAATATTTGATCTTTTGACAGAACTTGAGACACTTGAAAGTTATGTGAAGTTGGTCATTTTTTCAAATTGACCAAAATTTGGTACCTTATGTAGATTTTCAAGTAAGCCCCGAGAACCTCAACAGATTGGTCAACTTGATGAACTTGACTTCAGACAATGTGTTATATTCATCTTGTTAATCCATATGGTGAAATTTGCTCAGAAAGAGGACTTATATGTGTTAGTTCAAGTCAACATTGTAACAAATAATTATCTTAGAGATGTTTTCCTTGTAAGTATTTTTATGATTTTGGTTAATTAAGGTTTGGATATTTGTTTCTGGAATGTCTTTTTTCTAATTTAATATGTAAGTATTTGTCTACATTTTTGGTTTATACAGATTAATTATACATTTAATATCCTTCTTTGTTATAAAAGTACCTTTAATTTATAAAAGGACAAAATGAAATTAACACTCTTTATAAAAGGGGATCAGTTAAAATGTAACATTTTAAATGTAGTGTCCAACCCAATTTAAGCTAATGTATTTGAGTGGATTTTGCTACTAATTAATATTTGAGTGGATTTTGCTACTAAAATTTCTGATATTTGAGTGGATTTTGCTACTAATTAATAAACAAGAAATTACAAGTATAAGAAGTTGTTGTCAATTATCCAATCCGTTTTTGCAACCAACGGTAGTATGAATTTTTTTAGACCTTTAAGCTATTTAAATTTACTAGTCTCAAGTAGGAGACTCCAACTGTGCGTATAAAAATGTTTTTTTGAACTATTAAATCCAGAGATGAAATGTGAGCTGATGAGTTGCTTTTTTGTGTTCTTAGATTCTTCTATAAGAACCTCAAGACCCATGTCATTTTACTTGAGTAATTTAATGAATACTCTCCGTAGAAAAGATAATAATTTTGTTACTTGGATTAAACTTTTTCTTTATCTTTCGTAAAACCACAAGAACAACTAAGTGAGCTTTCAATCTGTCACAAAAAAGAAGTTTGACTCAGAAAATAGCACCAGATGAGATGAATTGGAAAACAGGAAAAACAACTGACTCTGAGACTTGAGTATTGTAAGGTACCAAAAAGTAATAAATTTACCTTTGAGAAGTAGACTTTGATCCCTTAAATAAGTGTTTTTACCTATATTGTCACCTCTACTTTTAGCTCTACTTTGTATTACCTCTACACCCCATTCCTCGATTAGTCTCTTCAAATAATAATAGTCATTTGAGTGATACCTAAAATCAACACTTACCAATTGCAGAAATACAATATAGCTAGTTTTTGGTAATAGTAATGGTAACCAGGTAAGTATCAATGCTCATGTTATACAAGAACCAGATATAGTAACTTTCTAATCAAAGCATACCCGACTTTTCGCATTTCTTGATAGATAGCTAAGCATTGGTGTACTTCTTGCAGAGACCTATATGTACTGCGAGCTCGAAGAAGCGTATTGTATGTTACTTGAGATTATAATTTAACTAGGATCATTTAAATAATTGAGGGATCAATTGTAAAATATGTTGTCAAATCATACATCTTTGGGCATCACAATTAACACTTGCACAATATGGGTTTTAAGCAAGCAACGTTTAATAGAAAAGAAGAAAATTTGGAATCTGTACCATGTTTGTTTATCTTGTATCTTTTCATCTCCGCAAATAACAAAAATGCACATCTTAGTCTCTTGCATTCCACACAAACCTAGTGAGTTTCATCAATTGAAAGGTCAATTTCATCTCAATTTTCTTGTTTTTTTTAAGTAAAGACGCTCCTCAGATAAGCCTGCAATTATTTTGTCCCATAGATTGTTCTTGCAATTATTTTCTTCAAAAATATTTCAAAAAAAAAAATTCATAAATTAAAGCAAAAGTGTTTAATCATATATCAGTTAAACTATAGACTGGATCTACAATATTACACATTTCAAACGAGTTAACAGAATTTTTTCTAGTTAAAAGAGTCATTTTCAATAATGATTGTTGCAGTTGAGAACTCTTTGCAGTTTCTCAGGCAAACAGAACACCGCCATTAATGTCTCTGATAATAAAAGCAATTTCAGATGCTAAGTGGCTATAAGATGCATCAATATGAATTTTGTAATAATTGGGGGAGTTGTGCACCATAAAGAAGCCTTATTATTGTCGTTAACAACACTTCTCACTTCAAGTAAAAGCACCTGAGGAGAGGTAGATGCTTAATCATTAGTTTTCAACAAGCAATTATCATCATTTGAACTAAGAGATATTTTATTTTTTCGAGCAAAATAATAAAGGATAAGTGAAGAAAACAGGATTCAAATTAATATTTTTTAAACAGAAAATTGTTTCTCCCTTTCCATATTTACTAGGCAATTATGCTAATGATCTCAGTTTAATCATTTTCGAAATTTACAAATATATATCCAATTGATTTAACTTAAAGCAAAGAACATAATTCTGAATTCTGGAGATTAAATACGATTCTCTCTCAATTAACATATACCTTTATAATTATTTCAACATATCATGCATCTTATACGAAATTTAACAAAAATCTCGATCTAATCAGTTGCAAATTGTAATTCAGAAAGGATTTACTAAATATTCTCATCTCATACCATATACTTTGGGAAATCCAATTTAGCTTGTTGGATAGTGCGTATTGACCCAACTGGTTATCTAGCTTTTTTCCCTTTTGTTGTTTCTTAGGCTTTTTTGTGTCGTCTTTCTTATTCTCCTTTTCCTACCTTTCTTGGCTACCAAAAGATTGGGTTGGACTTTATCATTCAGTCCACCAAGTAAGACCCAAAACTCAAACACCATTACTATCATCAACTATTAGAAGGCCCAACAACTATAACCAACAAGACATAAAACATGTACTAAATTATTATTGGGGTATCACAATAAAGGCTAGCAACAAATTCCATAAAAAAATCATCATGTTCATGGCATTATATGAAAGATCAAAATAAATACATTATAACTGATAGGATGATATTCACATAAAACAAATATTCATTGACAAGAGGTGAGCAAAATAAAACCGAAAAATCGAACCGACCATAAAAACCGAACTGAAAAAACCAAAAACCGACATAATCGTTCGATTCGGTGTAAGTTTTTTAAAAAACTAAAAGAATTCGGTTTGGTACGGTTTTTCTATGCTAACAAAACTGAAGCGAAAAAAAATATTAAAACTAAATTATATCCCGGATTTTTTTAGTTTTTTTTAAATATTTTTTCATATATTCTTAATTAAGGCATTCATGAATTCTATTTATATTTTTGAAAAAATCATGATAAGAAAAATTCTTCCATCCAATATTGGATGAATCTATACCAATTATATTAATACATATACCCTATGTTTTAAACTTACAAAAGTAATTAACTAATTAATATAATGACATGTGTTTTGTTATAATAATCAATTAATGTGATGTGAATATTGGATCATCCAATATTGGATGGAAGTCTTACCTAATATTGGATAATCCAAGCTAGTTGTCGAACAATTTGATGAAAGTGCTAAAGGTAAGAAAATAACGAAATTACATAGTGTAGAAAGTGATTAAGGCGGTTCTTTCATATTTGAAGCCACTTGAAGCCTTTTTATACCTTCCCACCTTGTTATTTTGATTTTATATGCTATATCCTTCTCAGCCCCTTCTAGCCTTTCTTAAGCTTTTTATTGAAACACATTATAAGCCATATCCCTTTAGATTATAGGACTTTTCCATATGACCCGCACTCGAATCGCGATGCATAGACAATTGTTTTAGAGCTTGAGTTTGGGGTGGTGGGTCCACCATTATGGGAATTGTTATTGGAATGGGATTTTTGAGCTTATTAAGTGTACTCTGTTCTTTGTATTGATGATGATTCACAGATATTTATTGTAACCCTTTGTCGGGGTAATAGTGAATGAAAAAGAAGCTACGAGCTAAATTTGCCAACAAGGGCATTAAAAGAAAAATATATATATATGAGAAAATAGCGTGATATCTCATCATTAAAAAGAGAGTCATGGCTATATGAAAAGAAAATTGATTTGAAAAGAAAATATATATATTCGGACCGGCAAAGTGGAATTTTTATGTGAACATCTTATGCTTTAATTGGGTTATTGGGGATGCTAAAATGTGCATCAAAGAATTCATTGGGTTGAGTGAGAAACGTTTTATGAGAGTAACTCAAACTCTAGGGCGATTCGTTGATGGCTAGTGAGGAGAGAGCCAAAAGCTCACTCTAAATTATCCAAATATACTACCATACCGTCCCCAAGCCTAAATTACAACCTTAAAGACCTTTTGATTATTTGCTATGTAATTGAGAAGTGATTGAGCCATTAGATAGTAGTTAAGTGGATCTTTGAATACTAGTGAAGTTCGATGAACAATCTATAGCTTTCTTGGATAACTGAGTAAAGTCCCAATCCTTCTTACATTGCGAAACTAATCTGATCTTGAATTAAAGCCGTGTTGACTATGGATATGAGAAGTGTACAGGTATGTAGTTTATGAATATTACTGCATGAAATTTTATGAGATGTTGATTTAGGTTTATTCTATATATTCTGCTATGTTCTTCCCATTGTATTGAAAATTCCATAAGTGTGTATTTATAGACTTCCCTTTGTTTTTATCTTTATTGTATCGGGACGATACAACTTTGAGTTGGGGGTCTTGATGTCTCCTCATTTGTGATATATTTATATTAGGACGAGACATCATTTTTAGTGATTTAGAAGTCATAATAGTCGATTTTCTTGAGAAATAGTGCACTTTCCTATTTTGAGTCTTGATTTAGTAAAATAATATTTTTAGAGCATATTGGGTTTAATTATTTATTTAGTGTGAAGCTTTAAAGATAATTATGGAGATTAATTAGAGTACAAGTCAAAGACTACGAGATATGAAAAGAGATAAGCATGGAATTTGGAGATAAGGAAACAAAAGCTAAAAACATGGAAAAGGAAAAGTTGCCTTAATCCTGAATTTCTGCACATACGACCACAAATCAGCTTATATCTCAAAAACGGTGTGCAATTTGGAGAAACGGTCAAGAGCAAAGTTGAAGATCTTTCCGAGACGATGAATTTGGTTACTCATACGCGTCAAACGGATGAAAATTGAAACTGCTAGGACCAAAAGAAAAAAGGGCCTGATTTCATGTTTTTAGGGTTACGAATTTGAGTTAGACTTGGAGTCCATTACTTAACCTCTCCTTCAAGAAAACGAATTAGGTCTTCTAAACACCTATAAATACACCATTATATCACTTGTAAATCATCCTTGCCTCATAGTAATTAGTTCTTAAGGTTTTATTCTTCCAGTTTATTGTGGAGAGCAAGATGATGTCTTTAGTTATTTCTTTTAGTTTGTTTCCTTCAGGTATGAACTAAACTTCCCATAGCTTGGGTTTTGCATCATGTATAATCTATGAATTCTAATTTCTTTCTATCTAAGTTTCTTTGGGAATTACATGTTTTAATCTGATATTAGCTGCTTACCTTTATATTTGTTTATGTGTTTTGATTTAATGACTGTTTTCCTTGCTAGTGCACGAGTATAGGATTACCTTAATAGTAGTTAGATGATCACCTTAGATGGGTGTCTAATTATTGAAACACCACATAATGTCTAGTGTCGATATTAGTCCTGACAACACTGATTCTAACTAGATAGTCATTAGGGTATAATTTAATCACTATCACCATGTATGGAAATTGATTGCTTAGGGCCTTGGTTGCGCTTGATAACCCTATTTGAACCAGCCTTGTGGTGTGTCCTTAGCCCCCTTAGTCGCTCTCAAGGTCTAAGGTATGGGAATTTAGATTCCTGACTAAGTATACAAGAGCTAATTATCTCCCTTATTAACTAGATTTAATAGAAAGAATTAGAAGGATTAGTGCATAAAACCTAAGCTATACTTCTCATCTCATATTCTTCGTATTTATTTTATTGTCTTTTATTTTCTTAGTTTAATTAGTTATTCTCGAAATTTATTCATTTTATTTTCTGTCTTTTAATTAATTATTGCTTACTCGTTATTGCTACCCATTGGACTAGCACACTAAGTCCCTGAGAACGAACTCAACTTATCAACTAAAACTTGCATACGTCCTGTAATACTTGTAGTACTGTGCCTGTCTAGGGTGAGAGTGCGTAGTTTTCTAGTCTTATTTTTATCACACCCTAGGCGACACCAATAAGGGTGGAATCTGATCTGAAATTTCCAATTTCCGACTTTTTCGATCCGAAAATTCTGATTTCGAAATAGATGTGTAATTTTCAGAAATTTCGAAATTCCGATTTTTCCGAAAAGATCAGTCTGGAATTGGAACTAAATATAAGTTTATGAAATTTTTGGTTTTCTGATCTGATTTTTGTTTCCGATTTTTTATCGATTTTATATTTCAAATATTAAATAAATAATAAATTTTAAGATAAAAAAAGTATACAACCGGAAACGTTGAAAAAATTTCATAACAAAAGAAAAGAAAAGAAGCAACACGGTTTTGGAAGGCGAAGCACTGGCTGTTCTGGAATCAGTGAAGATGTGTAAAGACAATATTGAGGAAACAAAGCTTGTGTGTTCAGACAACCTTGATTTAATACCATGTATCAGGCAGGTGTCAGTGGCACGATGGACCATTCAACCGATTATCCGTCTGATTCGGCGGAAAGCGGAAGAAGCAGGACCAATATCCTTCAGGTTCATTCCAAGGAGGAGCAACGGTCAGGCTGACCATCTTGCGAAACACGCTAGACACGGAGCCATATATTATCAAGAAGAGACGACACAATTGACGGAACATCTGAATAGGATGCGAATCGGCTGAGGAACCGGAGCACTATAATCCTTTATTGCTTTTTGTGAACAAAAAAAAAAAAAAAAAAAAAAAGTAATCGTGAAAAAACAATTAAACATTTTTTTATGTTCGGAAAAAACTAGTAGTATGAAACATCATAAAACCTAAAACCCATCTCTTCACATTCTTAGGTCTCACCTTCCCACTAAGCCGCTTTCCCGCACAAGAAAACCACCGCCACTCGTGGACCATTCTCCACCATCATCAACCCTTCTTTGGCGAAGTACCCAGATTAAGGTAAGAAAATGAACTATCTTTATTCTTTAACCTAATATCATGACTTTTACAAGTTTTCAAAATTATTTGATTTAAGTATGATTAAAGTCGTGATTTTATTATATTTCATACAAATCCGCCATTTTATGACCGATAGAATCCTTTTACAGTAAGCGATACACTGAAAATAGCGTATGTAGCAATTTTAAGACTCTTTTCCGATCCGTTAATTTATTCCCTGAAATTTTCGAAAAGACCCCTTTTTCCGATCAGATCCGTTCCTTCCGATTTCTAATTTTTCCTGATAATTAGTTTCTCCTTGTGTCAAAGAATGAGTTACAGCACCGTTGTTTTGAACTATGATTATTAAATCACTTTAGTCATAAACAACCACAATAAATGAGGTTAATGTTAAAAGTAAATCTTGTGAATGCAATGATTGGGCAGACACTGTGGCCGTGATTATGGTTTATCTCACAACCAGTCCGCTTTAACGTTTTGTAGAAACCATGAATGAATTATTAATCTCATCTGAATTTCAATTGATTTTCCTTTTATAATTACAATTTTGTTTGTGCAGAATTTGAAGCTATATGGAGAATATACAAAGAGAACTAGTAAGACAATGCAAGGAATCGTGTTTGAATGAATTGAGTCTAAGATTCTACGGGCTTTCCTGAAAATCTACAGTAAGGTACCAACCTTACTAATTTATGGTCAATTTGAAGAGATCTTCAACTTCACATAGCTTCATATTGAAGTTTACAAGTTCTGTTAAGCGAACGATTCTTAATTTACGACCACGTGTTCAAAAATTTATTGGAAATTACAGGTGCCTCAATTTTTTATCCTCAAGATATTTGGAATTTTGATTTTACACCCTTCTATAACTATAATCCATAGATCAAGAATCTCCAAAAACGAAAAATAGCCTATAGAAGATTGAGACACCTATATGTTACACTAAACTTTCAAACACATCGTGGTCATAAATTAATATTTGATCGTTTGACTGAACTTGAGATACTTGAAAGTTATGTGAAGTTGAACATTTTTTCAAATTGACCAAAATTTGGTACCTTATGTAGATTTTCAGGTAAGCCCCGAGAACCTCAACAGATTGGTCAACTTGATGAACTTGACTTCAGACAATGTGTTATATTCATTTGTTAATCCATATGGTGAAATTTGCTCAGAAAGAGGACTTATATGTGTCAGTTCAAGTCAACATGGTAACAAATAATTATCTTAGAGAGTTTTCCTTTGTAAGTATTTTTATGATTTTGGTTAATTAAGGTTTGGATATTTGTTTCTGGAATGTCATTTTTCCAATTTAATATGTAAGTATTTGTCTACATTTTTGGTTTACACAGATTAATTATACATTTAATATCCTTCTTTGTTATAAAAATAGCTTTAATTTATATACAATAAATTATTTATCACACTATTCTTTCAGCTATTTAATTTGAAAAATATAGGAAGAGGAATGTTCTGATATTGTAAAAGGACAAAAAGAAATTAACACTCTTTTTAAAAGAATTAGACAAATAAAGTGGATCAGTTAAATATTAAAAAAGTTATCCCTTATTTTAATGTGGGGTTTGGTTAGAGTGTTGGAGCTAATGGTGAAGAAGAGTAAGCAGAAAGCTGGAAATCAGGCTTTGAGCTCCTTTGAGCTTTATTTGCCAGCAGAAAGATTGGCTGTGAGAGCTTAAATTTTTACATCAATGGTAGTTTATTATAACTTCACTTCTCATCTATGTAGTTGTTTTACTATTGTATTGAACATGTTTGTTATTCTCTTTGGTGATTTTATTTAATTCATACCTAAACAATTCGTACAAAAAATGAGGTGGAAAGTTAAGTAAACCGTTGATAAATATTACTTTTATTAAATGACTTTCTGTACACATGATACACAACATATTTGAGTGGATTTTGCTACTAATTAATAAACAAGAAATTACAAGTATAAGAAGTCGTAGTCAATTATCCAATCCGTTTTTGCAACCAACTGTAGTATGAATTTTTTGAGACCTTTAAGCTATTTAAATTTACTGATGAGTTGCTTTTTTGTGTTCTTAGATTCTTCTATAAGAACCTCAAGACCCATGTCATTTTACTTGAGTAATTTAATGAATAGTCTCCGTAGAAAAGATAATAATTTTGTTACTTGGAGTATACTTTTTCTTTAGATTCTTCTGAGCTTTTTCGACCAAAAAAAAAAACTATCTGAGCTTCAATCTGTCACCCGTTCCCCAAATAAGAAGTTTGACTCAGAATATAGCAGATGAGATGAATTGGAAAACAGGAAAAAGAACTTTGACTCTGAGACTCTTGAGTATTGTAAGGTACCAAAAAGTAATAAATTTACCTTTGCGAAGTAGACTTTGATCCCTTAAATAAGTGTTTATACCTATATTGTCACCTCTACTTTTAGCTCTACTTTGTATTACCTCTACGCCCCATTCCTCGATTAGTCTCTTCAAATAATAATAGTCATTTGAGTGATACCTAAAATCAACACTTACTAATTGCAGAAATACAATATAGCTAGTTTTTGGTAATAGTAATGTTAACCAGGTAAGTATCAAATCTGATGTTATACAAGAACCAGATATAGTAACTTTCTAATCAAAGCATACCCGACTTTCCGCATTACTTGATAGATAGCTAAGCATTGGTGTACTTCTTGCAGAGACCTATATGTACTACGAGCTCGAAGAAGCGTATTGTATGTTACCTGAGATTATAATTTAACTAGGATCATTTAAATAATTGAGGGATCAATTGTAAAATATGTTGTCAAATCATACATCTTTGGACATCACAATTAACACTTGCACAATATGGGTTTTAAGCAAGCAATGCTTAATAGAAAAGAAGAAAGTTTGGAATCTGTACCAATGTTTGTTTAACTGGTATCTTTTCATCTCCGCAAATAACAAAAATGCATATCTTACTCTCTTGCATTCCACACAAACCTAATGAGTTTCATCAATTGAAAGGTCAATTTCATTTCAATTTTCTTGTTTTTTTAAGTAAAGGCGCTCCTCAGAGGAGCCTGCAATTATTTTCTTAAAAAATATTAAAAATAAAAAAAACTCATAAATTAAAGCAAAAGTGGAAGAAAGTTAAAGAAGGTTGTTGGCCAGGGCCCTATTGTCGAAAAAAGTGATATTCTATATGCGTCCTAGAAGGGGGGTTGAATAGGACTACGGAAATTAATCGGCTAATTAAATTCTAAGTAAATAAAATTAAAAGCTAATTTAAATCCTATTCTCTTTCTAAACTAGATGGACATGAGTTTGATAAATGAGCAATAGATAATAATCACCTAGATATTCGTACAAGCATATTATCAAACAAATAGAGTGCGGAAGTAAATAGTTTAGGGAAAGAGAATACTCAAGCATGTATAGTGGTTCGGTTTCCCTACTCCACTACCTAAGGTAGCCACCTTAGGATTTTCAAGCTTCTTTACTAAGCTCCGTGTCTCTCTTAACCGGGGCGAGAACACAATACCCGTTTACAACCTCTTCGATAATACGAAGGACAACCTCTTGTGTAATCCCAACACAAGGACAACCTCTTGTGTAATCACAACACAAGGACACCAAGTATAATCCCTATACTCACACACTCTCTTAATCTAACTATTACAAAGACTAGACTAAGAGGAAGAATCAAGTGTTTGAATGGTTTTACAATAGTGATGAACTCCTAAAGAGTGGATATGACTTTATAGCATAAAGAGAATGATTTTGACTATGATTAGCTTCTTGACACCTTCATGAATGATCACAATTAAGCCCCTAAATGTTGGTGGATGAATGGTATGCATTCTGTCTTCAAAGAGCTTTAATTTATAGCTGAAATAAGCTTCCAACGGTCAAAAGGCTCCTATCTAACGGATCTATTTATCTCCCAACGGATATAAGCTTTGTCTTGTTCTAATAGTGTAGAAAACTCTTTCTCGCGGTGTACCGCGGATATGGTGCGGTGTACCGCGCTTCTCAACGTATGATTTCAAAGCTTACTGACGGGCTACCTCATGCACTTGGTCCGCAACCTTGGTCTGGTGTACCGCGCCTTCGGTCCGGTGTACCGCACATTTACTTGCTTACTGTTCGGGCTAGCTATGCACCGCGCCTTTGGTCTGTGGTACTGCGGTGTACCGCAGGTGTGGTCCGGTGTACCGCACCACTGTACTAATGAAGCTCAAGTTCATGACTAAAAGGTATTTAGTAAGTACAAATGTAATGCACTATTTGGGAGTAGTTTAAAACACGATTTGGCAAATATTAAAACAAGATTAAAAAGACGTTAGGCCAACAATCTCCCCCTTTTTGATGTTTGACAAATCGAAAACTTTTGAAGTGACTAGTACTACATTTTTAATCAAAAACCCCCCCTCAACCTAAGCATGAGATTTTTAAGGATAAGTTAATTTAAAAAGCTCCCCTTACGAAATGCATAGAGTTTTTGTATTCAACGAAAAAGTTTAACTAAAATTTCTCCCCCTTTGTCAACAACAAAAAGAAACGATTACTAAGTAATAGGAAAATGTAATTTGTAAAAAATTATAGGGACCAAAAAGCAATTTGTTTAAAATTTTAAAGAACTAAATTTTGCAAGAGGGTTCCTAGATAATAGAGACATCTAAAAGAAATTTACGAAAATTAGCACCAATGCAAGTAATATCACTATATTCCATTTGCATCTTGATGCTTGATTCCTACAAAAAAAATTAGGCTTTAGGTACCCAACTTGGTTTGGGTCCATGAGTGTTAAGGAATTTTCTTTTTATGATCCATAAAGGCTTTTTTCAAGATGGTACAAGATATCCTAAATCCAACAATTTACGATAATAACAATGAGATGCATTATGACCAAGTTTTCACAATAAGTGCAAGTGATAAAAGATTTTGAAGAAGATGAAGTATGATTTGAAATCGTTGATTTTTCAAAGACATTTTTCAAGAATTTTTGTTTGGTTGATGGATCATATCCAACACAATTTTTTTTTTAAAAAATCAATTTTTGAGAATCTAAAACCAAATCCAAGTTTTCTTGCACATTTGTAAATTTTAAAATAATAGCATTTTGATCCTCAATCTTTTTCTCTAACAATGCTTTTTCTTCCAAAAGACTTTTCTCAACAAGATGAAGTTTCTCATTTTCATCTAAACATTTATCACTAAGATTTTGACAATTTTCAAAAGTTTTTAAAATCTCTTTATTTTTATTTCTTTCAACTTCTAAATCTTTTGTTAAAACTTTGTTTGTTTCAATAGAGTTTAAAAAATCATTGTAAAGAGAATCAAATGCCTCATGAATATCTTGCTCACTAGCATCATCATTAGATAAAGAAGAGCTAAATTTAGAAGTTACCTCATTGTTTTTATCATCCCAAATAGCATGTTCATCTTCTTTGTGATTCACCATGAATGCAACTAGATTCACATGCTCGTCATCACTTTCTTCTTGATCGGAATTTAGAGCATCCCAAGTGATGTTGGTGAGCAAGGCTTTCTTAGATTTTCTTTTGTGAATATTTGTACAAAAGGTTTTGATATGCCCTATTTTCTTGCAATGGTAGCAAGTAGGTTCTTCTTGCCTAATGACCCTTACATTTCTTGAAGAGCTTCCTTTTTTGGGAAAGCGTTTGTATTTCATAATTTTCTTAAGCAAAGCCATTTCTTCATCTTCACTTGTTTCTTCATCATAGGAATCTTCTTCCTCTTCACTTTCCTTCCTTTCTTTTCGTTCTTTTATCTTGCTACTCAAGGCATGGAAGGCAATGGATTTCTTAATCTTCTTATCCTCATCATCTCTTATCTTTTCTTCTTCAAGCACAAGCTCTTCCGTCATGAGGTTACAAATGAGTTCATGAACCGTCATTTTTGAGAGATCTTTAGTATCTCTTATAGAGTTGATCTTTGATTTGTATTTCTTTGGAAGAGCAAATAAGATTTTTCGGCATTGTTCTTTGTTGGTGTATTCTTGACCAAGAGTCTTCAAGGTGTTGACAATGTTGGAAAATCTTTGATGCATAGCATTTAAGGCTTCATCGGGCTCCATTCGAAATAGCTCATACTTGGTGATAAAAAGACCAATCTTAGTTTCCTTGACATCTTCCGTTCCTTGATATGATAGCTCCAAGAGTTGCCACATTTCATGAGCCGAATTGCATTCACTAACTCTAGCATATTCCGTGACACTTAACCCATTTATGAGTATGTTCATAGCTTTGTTGTTTTTGGTGAGTTTAGCTATGTCTTGAGCATTGTAATCAGCTTCATCTTTCTCAACCGTTTGACTACCATCAACATAAGGAATGTAAGGACCCTTCTTGATAGCAAGCCACAAAAAGTAATCAATTCCTTTGACATGAATCTCCATTTTCTTTTTCCATCCAAAGTAATCTTTTCCTACAAAAAGCGGAGGTCTAGTAGAACATGAACCTTCCGGTTGATTAGAGTCCATATCGTATTAACTCTAGAAACGATTAAGTACAATAGAGCTAGGCTCTGATACCAATTGATATTCTATATGCGTCCTAGAAGGGGGGTTGAATAGGACTACGGAAATTAATCGGCTAATTAAATTCTAAGTAAATAAAATTAAAAGCTAATTTAAATCCTATTCTCTTTCTAAACTAGATGGACATGAGTTTGATAAATGAGCAATAGATAATAATCACCTAGATATTCATACAAGCATATTATCAAACAAATAGAGTGCGGAAGTAAATAGTTTAGGGAAAGAGAATACTCAAGCATGTATAGTGGTTCGGTTTCCCTACTCCACTACCTAAGGTAGCCACCTTAGGATTTTCAAGCTTCTTTACTAAGCTCCGTGTCTCTCTTAACCGGGGCGAGAACACAATACCCGTTTACAACCTCTTCGATAATACGAAGGACAACCTCTTGTGTAATCCCAACACAAGGACAACCTCTTGTGTAATCACAACACAAGGACACCAAGTATAATCCCTATACTCACACACTCTCTTAATCTAACTATTACAAAGACTAGACTAAGAGGAAGAATCAAGTGTTTGAATGGTTTTACAATAGTGATGAACTCCTAAAGAGTGGATATGACTTTATAGCATAAAGAGAATGATTTTGACTATGATTAGCTTCTTGACACCTTCATGAATGATCACAATTAAGCCCCTAAATGTTGGTGGATGAATGGTATGCATTCTGTCTTCAAAGAGCTTTAATTTATAGCTGAAATAAGCTTCCAACGGTCAAAAGGCTCCTATCTAACGGATCTATTTATCTCCCAACGGATATAAGCTTTGTCTTGTTCTAATAGTGCAGAAAATTCTTTCTCGCGGTGTACCGCGGATATGGTGCGGTGTACCGCGCTTCTCAACGTATGATTTCAAAGCTTACTGACGGGCTACCTCATGCACCGTGTACTTGGTCCGCAACCTTGGTCCGGTGTACCGCGCCTTCGGTCCGGTGTACCGCACATTTACTTGCTTACTGTTCGGGCTAGCTATGCACCGCGCCTTTGGTCCGTGGTACCGCGGTGTACCGCAGGTGTGGTCCGGTGTACCGCACCACTGTACTAATGAAGCTCAAGTTCATGAATAAAAGGTATTTAGTAAGTACAAATGTAATGCACTATTTGGGAGTAGTTTAAAACACGATTTGGAAAATATTAAAACAAGATTAAAAAGACGTTAGTCCAACAAAAAGTTAAAGAAGGTTGTTGGCTATGCTACATAATTAATTGAGAAGATTTGTAATAGCTAGTCTAAAAAAACTTAATGTTTGAGCTTCATATGTAGTTCGATTTGCCAATAAAAAAAAAAGCAAAAGTGTTTAATCATATATCAAGTAAACTATAGACTGAACCTACAATATTACACATTTCAAACGAGTTAACAGAACTTTTTCTAGTTAAAAAGTCCTTTTCAATAATGATTGTTGCAGTTGAGAACTCTTTGCAGTTTCATAGGCAAACAAAACGCGAAATTCTCCCATACCCGGAGTGTATGTGCGCCCCTAGCAGATGATGACACGTGGCGATGGAGAGTTGACATGGAAGAATTCTAGCGGCTGAAGATTATAATGGTTTTTTAATAAATGAAGGATGTTACCATTTTGCCCTTACCACCATTTTGAGTAGTGGTCATTCCTTGATTGGTTAGACATAAAGCTACTTTTAGTGTGTCGTCTAATCATGAATAGTGTGGCAATTAGTTTCCAGGTTTGCGTTTTTCATTATTGATTTGTTTGCCTTGTAAATTTCTTGTTCAATTTTTCGTTGTGAAAGGCGGCTATGTATAATTTTCGTTGTGAATCTTGCAAACGTAGAAAAAGCTATAATTTTGAATGTTCGCAACGTGTCATCACCAGAATATTTTGGAATACTTTATTAAATGTCATGTCCAAGCTTACTTTTCCTCTTTGTGGTGTTATTGGGATAGTGTAATTTTTCGTTATTTATTTGGTGTGGACGGTAGTGTAAATTATCGTTTTTATTTAGACCGGGCATTAAACCCCCCTCTTTTAACCATGGTTAATTTTTTTTGTCGTAAAAAATGTAAGATAGATAGTAAACACCTTGTAAAGATGATAATTTAAATTTAATTTAAAAAAGAATTAGCATTTATATTCATTAATGGTGATAATAAAGATATGGTTGATGGTTGAAGTAGTAGTTAGGAGTTATTGAGTTTGGTTAATGGTATATCACCTACCACTTAAATCCGAGTCTATAAAATGAGGGTGGAGAGGTTCATTTGAAGAAGTATCCAAGTTCGTTGTTAAGTTATTGATGTCTCCCTAATTGTTCTTATTTTAGACCCTTGGGAGACATCATTTTTGGTGTTTATTTGATTAATATGATAGACTTTTGGACTAAATTTGCAATAATCCGGAATTACCTTTTTATTTCTAGCATTTTTAATTTATTAAACTTTTGCGCGTAATATTGGTATTTTTAGTGTAAAGTTTACAGGTTTTAGATGTTAGCTAGGAGAGGAATCCGAGGAGAAAGTCAAAGATCGTGAATTAGAGTCAAGACTTGAAGACAAATCCCGAAGATATTATTTTTAGAGCTGAAAAATCCACTTTCCAGGCCATAGATTGCTGATTTCGAGGTTCTTAAGCGATGATTTAGCCGCTGACCTTTGAAGAGAAATCATTCCTTATCGAGTTACGGAACTTTAGCAACTGGAATGAGGTCAATCGGAGTTGTAACGCATCGGGAAAAGCTGTTTTAGTGAAGGCCTATCATCAGTTACGGGATTTTAGGCTTAGAAAGTGGGCTTGGACATTTAATTAGGCTTTTAATTTCTGGTCCAAGCCCTAGTCCGAATTTTTACTTATAAAAGGAGGTCTGGACTTCTATTTTTCACACAATTCACTTTCCACAAGATTAAAAACACCAGAGAAGCAACAACAGGAAGAAAGGAGAAGCTACAAGAGCTGGAGTGGGTCTATAGCTCCGTTCGTAGTCATTCTGATTCCGAAAATTAGGTTTTTCTTATATTTTAATTCTGTAACGAATATGAATTCCATTTCTTTTTATTCAGTTTTTAATTTTAATATGAGCTAAATTTCCATTAGTGCTTGAGAACAAAACAATGGGTGAATCTTGATTTTATTATTATAACGAATGTTGAATTTGGGTTTTTATTGAATTAAATTAAATTAGGGCTTTTACTCTTTTCGACAATTTGTGAATGTTTACTGATTTTAGAGTCGCGAACGAAAATTAGGTATTAGTATCTAAGCTATTCCATATATGTGGCGTATGGATCATCCTGACGGGGGGTTTAGGTACAGAAATAATTGTTCAATCTAGGATAAAAACTATTGATTCTGACGAACTTAGTTAATCCTAGGGCCAATGTGGTAATAAATCTTAATCATCCAACGGTGGATCATATTTACCCTGACGGGACTAGTGACACTTTAGGATCGCCTTATAGTCCACCCTGACGGGGGTATAAGGATATTAGAATCCCGACCATTGTAATTGACTGATTTAACCCTTAAACAACATAAGTTAGAAAGTAAAATTAGGAGGATCCCTGCGTTCTCAAGTACTACATCTCATATTGCGTTTTCATACATTTTACTTGCGTCTTATCTTTTACTTGCATTATTATTTTATCTTTCATTTAGTTATAATAAACAAAACCAAAACAAACAATTTATCCTCTTTCATTTTCATAAGTGCATCAATCGCTATTTGCATAAACATTGTGATCAACCATCCGTCCTTGGAACGAATCTGATTATCAGAATTACTACTTGGGACAACCGTACACTTGCGGTTGTGGTTCGATTATCTTTTGCATTTATTTTTAGAACACACAAAGGACCACCAAGTTTTTGGCGCCGCTGCCGGGGACGGTAGCGTGTGACCACGGTGTTTATCCTTTAGTGATAAGTGCATTTATTTTATTTTATCAGTTTTACGCTTTTTGTTTGTTAGCTTTTTCAGGTTTTTAGGTTTGGTGTATGCGAAGAAGGCTATTCAAGGATCTAGAGCCAACACCTCCGATCCTTAGTAATCCAGAATCGTTGATCAGATTTGCGAACAGAAGAAGAAGAGAACAAGAAGCTTTAGAAGTAGAAGAATCAAGTAACAGAATGGAGAATATCATTATTCAAGGTCAACAGAATGGACAAGGCCAGTTAGATGCAAATGGCCAACCTTTAGCTCCAGGCGTTATTCCTCAAGTTCAACCACAAAATCCTAATCCTCCAGTCCAGATAGTGATGAATCATGATCCGTGGTTCACTAATGGCCCTCCAGAAGTTCCATTCCGCGCTCCAGCTATAGGAGTAGGTGCTCCAGATATTAATGTTCCGAGATTCCGTCCAGATTCGGGTATGCTAGCTCAGTTCCAAAACTTTGGAAATTTTCGCGGAAGACCATCGGAAGATCCTCTTAGAGCGGTACAAAAATTTAAGCAGATATGTGATTCTTATATCACACAAGGGGTTTCAAGAGAACAGATGTATTTTGCTGCTTTCAAATTCTTTGTCATTGATGGAGCAAGTGAATGGCACGATACGCAAGATCCTACGAGGATTACTAATTGGGACCAATTAGAAATTGCTTTCTTTGACAGGTATTACCCAAGTAACATGAGGTTAGATGCTGAACTAGAATTGACACAATTCCGTCAAGAGTATGAAGAAACTGTAGGAAGGAGTTGGACAAGATTTCAGATGTGTTTGCGTAAAGTTCCTAATCATGGCTTTTCAGAACAACAACAGTTAAAGATCTTTTATAGAGGCCTTGATGGAATTTCGAGAGAGAAGTTGGATACGCTATGTGGAGCAGGTTTTCTTCAAGTTCAACCCGCTCATGCCAAAATTATTTTAGAGAGAACAGTCAAGAATGAAGTTGGGTGGAGCTCAGTAAGAACACCAGTCAAGGGAGTAAATAATGTTGACATAGAAGAGAAATTTGCTACGTTTGAGAATAAGATCCAGAATACCATAGAGCAACAATTGAAGCAGCTTACTCTAGCTGTGAAAGAAGGATTTTCGGGTAAGAAGGTAGCTGTGCATGCTGCACAAGAGGTGTATATGTGTTCGATTTGTAAGGTAGATGATCATGATGAGGAAAGTTGTCCGAATAACCAAGAATCAGTGAATTTTATGTCCAATAGAGGTAATTTCAATTCAAGTGGTAATGGATATCAGCCTAACAGAAACCATCCTGGGTTTCAATATTCAAATCCTAATGGGGCAGCCAATCCTACTTACGCGTATCAGCCGCGTCCTCAAGGCAACAACTATAATCCAAGACCACATAACAATCATCAAGGAGGACAGAATCAAAACAATTATGTGCAAAGACAAGCTCCTCAGAATACCTACGATGAGAATTTAAACCAGAAAGCTCTACCTGCCCATCCACAAGAAGGAGTAATTACCCTTCAGAAAACCGTTGAAAATTTGATTGCTCTTCAAACACAAGCTTTGGAACGTCAAAACGCAGCTGAAGCAAATATGAAGATTTTCCAGAATCAGCTAAGTCAGATTAATAAACAGTTGAATCAGCGTCCACAAGGGCAACTTCCTAGCGATACGGAAAATCCAACACAACGTGAAGATTGCAAGGCTGTTACATTAAGAAGTGGTAAGAACCTTCCTCCACCTCCTTTTCCCGTTATGAAAGAGAAAGAAGTCCCAAGAAAAGAAAAGGAAGTGGGTGAGAAAGAGAAAGAGAAGGAGAAAGATAGTGAGGTTGAAGAGATAGAAAGACCAAGAGAAATTCCGAAAAAGAGAGATGAAATGGTAAGCAATCGCCCTCCACCACCGTTTCCATCGCGAGTTCAGAAAAAGGGTGATATGGGTGATTTTCAGAAATTCTTCAATAGAGTGAGGGGTTTGAGTATTAATATTCCGTTACTTGAGGCAATTCGAGATATTCCTAAGTATACAAAGTTTTTGAAGAGGGCCCTCACTAATAAAAGGCCCTACTGTGATAATGAGATGATTGGCCTTCCTGAAGAGTGTAGTGCGATTTGCCAGAGCAAATTACCTCCGAAGTTAGTTGATCCGGGGAGTTTCACGATTCCCATATCGATTGGAGAAGAATGGAAGGGAAAGGCGCTATGCGATTTGGGGGCAAGCATCAACTTGATGCCCAAGTCAGTCTTTGATAAGCTTAAAATTGGAAACGCAAGACCTACCTCTATGGTCTTGCAAATGGCGGACAGGTCTCTTGCTCATCCTGAAGGCCGTATTGAGGATGTCCTTGTTAAGGCAGGTACACTTATATTTCCTGTTGATTTCGTAATTCTTGAATACAATGCAGATAGAAATGTCCCCATTATTTTGGGTAGACCCTTCCTAGCTACAGGGAGGACATTGATCGATGTAGAGAATGGCGAATTAACGATGAGGATACAAGATGAGGAAGTGAAATTCAATGTATTTCGAGCCATGAAATTCCCAGATTCTCAGGAAGATTGCTTCAGAATGGATGTAGTAGAGCAAGCATCGCAAGAGGTATTTAATTGCTTAAATTTTGATGATATCTTGCAGGCTGCTTTGACATTAGATTCACCTGAGATGATGGAGGAGCTTACAGAAACAATGGCAGCTCTAAATTCTGAAAATCCGAAGTATAGGCGTCTTGCCTATGAACCTGTGAGAGAACCGGGGGAGATTATTCCTAAAAAGAAACCTTCAATTGAATCTCCTCCGGAGTTGGAAGAAAAACCATTGCCAGCACACTTGAGGTATGCTTATTTGGGTACTAATGAAACTCTACCTGTTATTGTTTCAGCTAATTTAACAGGTCCTCAAGAAGATAAACTGTTGCGTGTGTTAAGAGCCAACAAAGAAGCAATAGGTTGGACAATTGCTGATATCAAAGGCATTAGTCCATCCTATTGTCAACACAAAATCATACTAGAAGATGTTAATGCACGCTCAGTTGAAGGTCAGAGAAGATTAATGCCAGCCATGAAGGATGTGGTGAAGAAGGAGGTGATTAAGCTTTTAGACGCGGGGATTATTTATCCCATTTCAAGTAGTGAATGGGTGAGTCCAGTTCAGTGTGTACCGAAGAAAGGAGGAATTACAACAGTTCTTAATGATAAAAATGAAGCGATTCCTTCAAGAACGGTAGTTGGATGGAGAGTTTGCATGGATTACAGAAAGCTGAACAAGGCCACCAGAAAAGATCATTTCCCCTTGCCCTTCATTGATCAGATGTTAGACAAATTAGCCGGAAGAGAATATTATTGTTTCTTGGATGGTTACTCCGGGTACAATCAGATTTACGTGGCTCCAGAAGATCAACATAAGACTACCTTTACATGCCCATTTGGTACTTTTGCATATCGCAGAATGCCATTTGGGTTGTGTAACGCTCCCGCTACTTTTCAAAGGTGTATGATGGCCATCTTCTGGGACATGATAGATAATTTCCTTGAAGTGTTCATGGATGATTTCTCCGTGTTTGGTGATGATTTTGATATATGTTTGGATAACTTGGAGAAAGTGTTAGTGAGATGCAAGGAAACAGATTTGGTGCTCAACTGGGAGAAGTTTCATTTCATGGTTCGCGAAGGTATTGTTCTAGGTCACAAAGTTTCGAGTGTTGGTTTAGAGGTTGATAGAGCAAAGATAGAGGTAATTAAAACTCTTCCCCCTCCCGTTTCTGTTAAAGGGGTAAGGAGTTTTCTTGGCCATGCTGGCTTTTATAGGCGTTTTATTAAAGATTTTTCTAAGATTGCTAAACCACTATGCAACTTACTCGAAAAGGACTGCAAATTTCTTTTTGATGAAGCTTGTTTAGCGGCCTTCAAAGCAATCAAAGAAAAGCTTATTTCTGCTCCTATAGTGTTACCTCCAGATTGGAATTTACCGTTTGAAGTTATGTGTGATGCGAGTGATTTGTGTATGGGAGCTGTATTAGGACAGAGGAAAGAGAAGGTTTTTCATTCGATTTACTATGCCAGTAAAACTTTTAGTGGTGCTCAGATTAATTACACAGTTACAGAAAAAGAGTTGCTAGCAGTTGTATATTCGTTTGATAAATTTCGCTCTTATCTTCTTGGAGCGAAAGTTATTGTTTATACAGATCATTCCGCGATCAGATTTCTTATGGAGAAGAAAGATGCGAAACCAAGGTTAATCAGATGGGTGTTATTGCTTCAAGAGTTCGATTTAGAGATCAAAGATAGAAAGGGTTGTGAGAATCAGGTTGCAGATCATCTATCGCGCTTAGAGGGTTCAGAGATGAATAGTGGTACTGAAGCAGTTAGAGAAGAGTTTCCTGATGAGAGTTTATTCGTTGTTCGAGATTATGAGGCTCCGTGGTATGCAGATATTGCGAATTTAGTGGTGAGTGGTGTTTTTCCTGAAGGTTCTACTTATCAAGAAAGAAAGAGGTTAGCTCATCGTGCTAGACAGTTCTTTTGGGAGGATCCGTTCCTCTATAAAGTTTGTGCTGACCAAATGATACGAAGATGTGTAGCAAGGGAAGAGACTCAAGCCATTATAGCTGGATGCCATGATTCATTATATGGAGGACATTTCAAAGGAGACAGAACTGCTGCAAAGGTATTTCAATCAGGTTTTTACTGGCCTTCTCTTATAAAAGATTGTCATGAATATGTTAAGAAATGTACGAGATGCCAGTTTACCGGAAACATATCTAAGAGGGATGAGATGCCGCGTAATAATGTGTTAGAGGTTGAGATATTCGATGTGTGGGGCATAGACTTTATGGGTCCTTTCGTTCCTTCAAATGGTAACCTCTATATCTTATTGGCTGTTGATTATGTGTCTAAGTGGGTAGAAGCGGTGGCTTTACCTACTAATGACTCACGAGTGGTGATTAAGTTCTTGAAGTCACATATTTTCACTAGACATGGCACACCTAGAGTGATTATTAGCGATGGAGGATCTCATTTCGTTAATAGATATCTGAAGACTATTCTAGAGAAATATGGAGTCAGACACCGTGTATCTACTGCATACCATCCACAATCCAATGGTCAAGCTGAGGTTTCGAACCGTGAAGTCAAGTCAATCCTAGAGAAAACCGTTGGTCCTACAAGAAAAGATTGGTCAATGAAGTTAGATGATGCGTTGTGGGCCTATCGTACTGCGTTTAAAACTCCAGTTGGTGCATCTCCCTATCGTATGGTGTATGGTAAGGCTTGTCACTTACCTTTAGAGCTTGAAATGGGTGCCTATTGGGCGATTGCGCAGTTGAACCTAGATCCTATCTTAGCCGGAAAGAATCGTATGATGAAGCTAAATGAACTTGACGAATTCCGGTTGCATGCTTATGAAAATGCCAAACTTTACAAAGAAAACACAAAGAAATGGCATGACAATCGGATTCGTCCAAAGAACTTTGAAGTGGGGCAAAAAGTATTAAAGTATAATTCAAAGTTCAGCAATTTTCCGGGTAAGTTAAGATCTAAGTGGTCAGGTCCATACATAGTGACCAAAGTTACACCTCATGGGGCGATAGAAATAGAACACCCGCTAGAGAACCGTACCTTTATGGTTAACGGTCACAGATTAAAGATATACCATGGAGGTGAAGATACCAATCGCTCGGAAGATCCACATCCCGGGGAGGTCATGTATCTCCTCGAGAATCCTTAGAAGCGTGAGGTAACCCGTCGAGCTTAACGACGTTAAACAAAAGCCAATTACTTGTATATTAGCTGAGTTTTTACATTTTTGCAATTTAGATTAGTTTGATTTTCGTAATTTTATTGTTTTTATTAAGAAATGAGGAAGGGTAGTTGTTTTTGATGATTTCAGGGGTAAAAAGGACTTGATGTTTGGGGTCGATTTGGCGAAAACAGAAGAAAAAGAGGTTGGATGTCTAGGAGAAACCGGGAACCCGGTTTCACAAAACCGGGGACCCGGTTTTGGAGCTGGTACCAACCATTTTAACGCAACACTTGGCGTTTTGGGGTAATATCACAGCGTTGGAACCGGGAACCCGCATTTGGCGAAACCGGGTACCCGGTTTTGGTGCTGTGATTTCTGAAAATCTCTGACCCAGCGTTTTGGTGGCTTGCGTTTTCGTGCGTTTTGATTCGCGCCATCGACACAAATCCGGGTACCCGCATTTGGCAGAACCGGGTACCCGGTTTCGGAGCTGCTGATTGGTGAAATTTTCTGGTCCAGCGTTTGAGGGTGCTGCGTTTTGGCGCGTTTTCATTCGCGCCATCGAGAAAATCCGGGAACCCGCATTCCACAAAACCGGGTACCCGGTTTCGGCGAGTAAAATCCCTGACCCCGCGTCTTGGGGTCCAGCGTTTTGGTGCGTTTAAAAAAAAAAAAAAAAAAAAAAAAAAAAAAAAAAAAAAAAAAAAGGAAAAGAAAAAAAATTTTATTTAAGTATTTTTTCCGCGCCGTCACAGCGACGCGGAACCGGGAACCCGGTTTGCCAAAACCGGGAACCCGGTTTTCGAAGCTGTGATGTCGGTTTTGAGGTGTTTTAACCTAGTTTTTTTAGCCTCTTTTCCAAGTCTTTACCTAAAACGCACCAATAGCCTCCCCACCTCCGAAATTCATCTACCAAAACACTATATATCATCAAATCCTACCCTCTTTCACCACAAAAACATAAGATCAACTCACCTCCTCTCCAATATAACATCAAATCCTTAGTTTTTCCCAAGATTCTTCTTCACCCAATTCCTTAAATTAAACCCAATCCTTTCTTCTCCCATACAAATTAACCAAGACCCATCTCATATTTCACCTAGTTCTTAAATTCTTAAACCTCAAAACATCAAAATTCTAAACTTTTCTCTAAGTTTTTCATTATTTGAAGTTTTGAGTTTGGGGTGAAAAGAGATGACTAACAGAACCGGTGATTTCCGAAGAACTGCTCCTAGAAGAAAGACCACCATTGGTGGTTCTCAAGAACAAGCTATTGAGATTCCTGATTCGCGTCCTAAACGAAAAATTGACGAAGTTAAGCTTGAGTCTAACAGAAAAGCAATCACAGGTCTAAAGAGAAGATTGATTGATGAGATTGAAAGTGAGAAGGAACCAGAAGAGGAAATTACGAAGAACATTGAGGAAGAAATTGAACAAGAGATTCCGGAAGCACCCGTTACGAAACCTCCGCGTATGAAGATGTGGGCCCACAAGCCTAAGAGGGTTTACACTTGTTGGAATACTCAGGTTCGTGAAAGAATTGAATTTTTGAAATTTGGTGAGGAGACGAATTTTCCTAAGGGTATTATGAGTAGTGATTACAAGGAATATGCTGTGACATGTGCTAAGTTTGGTTGGAAGGCGTTACAAGAAAGGAAGCTTGAGTTTATTCCTACTTTTGTGCGAGAATTTTACGAAGGTTTAGCTACCTCCCATGATGCCATTGATATCCGCAAAAAGGTAGTTCCTTTCTCTATTGAACGTATTCGGAAATCATTGAAACTACCCAACTTTTCTGGAACATGCCCCTTCCAAGAAACTCTTAATGACCCTTCTTTTGATTTTGAATCCCTTTGGGGGACTGTGCTTGTTAATGGGACTAGCCCAATTCCTGAAGGTGAAAGGTATCCTGGACAGTTTTACAGCAGCAGTTTGACACCTCGTGCTAAGGTTTGGTCTCGTTTCATAATACCCACTTTCTTTGGTATTAAACACACTTCCGAGTTGAAGAAAGAGCACATATTTGTTATTAAGTGTATTTTGGAGGAGAAACCATTCGACGTTGCTAAGATCATTTATGATACGATCATGGAGTTCGCGAAATCACCAATGAAACAACAAAATCTGAAGTTTCCTTGTACTATTACTCAGTTATGTCTAGACGCAAAGATTCCGCGTAAGAACGCAGATATTGATACTGTTTCAGTTGGTGTGAGTATAGCTTTGAGCACAATCAAAAACATCCATGAAGAGGCAACACGAGCTACAAGAAGTCCAAGAACTCCTCAATCAAAGAAAGCGAAAACTGTACCTGAGTTGGAAGCGAAGATTCAGGTGTTGGAAGAAAATCAGGAGAGGATGATTGCTACCTTGGGAAACGTTACAAAAGAATTGGACCTACTTCGAAATTTAATCCTAGGCGTAAATACACTTCAAAACGCGATTTATGATGCTGTTACGCGAGATAAAGGTCCAGAACGCAACACCGATAACCAGCCTCGCGCTGGTTAAGATACGTTTTCTAAACTTTCCTCTTAGTGTATATTAGTTTAAATGCTTTATTGAGTCTTTTCGAGTCGTGGGGACACGGCTCATTTTTGAGTTTGGGGTGGGGTTCGTTGCCTCATCCCAGTTTTTAAGTGTTATTTGCTTTATTTGCTTTCAATAAAAAAAATTTCGGAGTTGCGTTTGACTATAGAAATTTTTAAATATCCCTTTAAGCATACTTTTGATGAATCTATGATAGTAAATAGTGGACTTTAGGGATTGATATAAAACGCACTTACAATTGCATGCGAACATAGGTAATTGATAGGAAAAATTAATTAACAATGCAAATGAAGTAAGCTTGTACTCAAGGAATATGTTTGGTGTGTAGAACGTGAAATCCTAATTAGTAGAGAACCCACCTAGATATGAACTAAAGACAAGCTATGTACCTAGGAAAATGATAGGGGCAGTTCTTTGTTAGCCCTTTGTGCCTTTTTAGCCTTCTATCCCTTGTATTAATTATTATCCGTCTTAGCCCACTTTGAGCCTTTAGCCTTTTCTTTGTAGCCACGATATAAGCCATTATCCCTTAGATTATTAGGCATTACCATATGACCCGCACTTGAATCACAATCCTGAGACATGTCTCGAGCTTGAGTTTGGGGTGGTGGGACCACATATGGGGAATTAAATGGGTAGGGATCGATGTGCTTTGTATGTAGCACAATTGCAGATGATATATACTTGTAACCCTTTGCCGGGAATGAAGAAAAATGAAAGAAAAAAAAAATGAAAAATAAATTTGAAAAATCATACAGTAGGAACCGGGAACCCGGATTCTTCAAAACCGGGAACCCGGTTCGCTCCTGTACAAAAAAAGAAAAAAGAAGAAAAAGAAAAAAAAAATGAATGAATAAAACCTCCGGCAAAGTGGAATTTTTCTGAAATCATCTTGTTTATAGTAGGTAGACATGAGACGCTAAATTGTTGCGTATATGGGTGAGTGAGAACATCTTTTTGAGCGTTAACTCAAGCTCGAGGACATTGTTGATGGTAAGTGAGGAGAGAGCCAAAAGCTCACTTCAAATTTACCAAATATACATCCACACCCGTCCTTAAGCCAATATTATAACCGTAAAGACCTCGTGATTCCTAAGTGCATAGTGAATTTTTAATTCTGTTGATAGGGAATACACTAGGTGGAGCGTTCAAAGCGAGTTAGGATTAATGACCACCCTATAGCCATCGTACAGAGATGAGTACAAGTGTAACCTTCAAGCATTGCGACTTTAATTTTATGATTGAGATTATTTATGTTTGATGTTGCATGATTAGTGTATGTGTATATTAGTTTCTAGAGTTTGCTATATGAGATTTATTTTGAGAATTGCTTTAGGGTTTATTTGCTAGCTTCTATTTGTTTATACGCTTACTTCTACCCCTTTGTTTTGTTTTACTTTGTCGGGACGACAAAGGTTTGAGTTGGGGGTCTTGATGTCTCCCTAATTGTTCTTATTTTAGACCCTTGGGAGACATCATTTTTGGTGTTTATTTGATTAATATGATAGACTTTTGGACTAAATTTGCAATAATCCGGAATTACCTTTTTATTTCTAGCATTTTTAATTTATTAAACTTTTGCGCGTAATATTGGTATTTTTAGTGTAAAGTTTACAGGTTTTAGATGTTAGCTAGGAGAGGAATCCGAGGAGAAAGTCAAAGATCGTGAATTAGAGTCAAGACTTGAAGACAAATCCCGAAGATATTATTTTTAGAGCTGAAAAATCCACTTTCCAGGCCATAGATTGCTGATTTCGAGGTGCTTAAGCGATGATTTAGCCGCTGACCTTTGAAGAGAAATCATTCCTTATCGAGTTACGGAACTTTAGCAACTGGAATGAGGTCAATCGGAGTTGTAACGCATCGGGAAAAGCTGTTTTAGTGAAGGCCTATCATCAGTTACGGGATTTTGGGCTTAGAAAGTGGGCTTGGACATTTAATTAGGCTTTTAATTTCTGGTCCAAGCCCTAGTCCGAATTTTTACTTATAAAAGGAGGTCTGGACTTCTATTTTTCACACAATTCACTTTCCACAAGATTAAAAACACCAGAGAAGCAACAACAGGAAGAAAGGAGAAGCTACAAGAGCTGGAGTGGGTCTATAGCTCCGTTCGTAGTCATTCTGATTCCGAAAATTAGGTTTTTCTTATATTTTAATTCTGTAACGAATATGAATTCCATTTCTTTTTATTCAGTTTTTAATTTTAATATAAGCTAAATTTCCATTAGTGCTTGAGAACAAAACAATGGGTGAATCTTGATTTTATTATTATAACGAATGTTGAATTTGGGTTTTTATTGAATTAAATTAAATTAGGGCTTTTACTCTTTTCGACAATTTGTGAATGTTTACTGATTTTAGAGTCGCGAACTAAAATTAGGTATTAGTATCTAAGCTATTCCATATATGTGGCGTATGGATCATCCTGACGGGGGGTTTAGGTACAGAAATAATTGTTCAATCTAGGATAAAAACTATTGATTCTGACGAACTTAGTTAATCATAGGGCCAATGTGGTAATAAATCTTAATCATCCAACGGTGGATCATATTTACCCTGACGGGACTAGTGACACTTTAGGATCGCCTTATAGTCCACCCTGACGGGGGTATAAGGATATTAGAATCCCGACCATTGTAATTGACTGAATTAACCCTTAAACAACATAAGTTAGAAAGTAAAATTAGGAGGATCCCTGCGTTCTCAAGTACTACATCTCATATTGCGTTTTCATACATTTTACTTGCGTCTTATCTTTTACTTGCATTATTATTTTATCTTTCATTTAGTTATAATAAACAAAACCAAAACAAACAATTTATCCTCTTTCATTTTCATAAGTGCATCAATCGCTATTTGCATAAACATTGTGATCAACCATCCGTCCTTGGAACGAATCTGATTATCAGAATTACTACTTGGGACAACCGTACACTTGCGGTTGTGGTTCGATTACCTTTTGCATTTATTTTTAGAACACACAAAGGACCACCAGTTATATAGTCAGGAGTACTCGGGTTAATATAGTCGGGAGATCGTGAACCGGGAGTATTACGAGCAAACGAGATGGACTCAAACAGTTAGTTACTATCTAATCTCGTTTTTGCATGTTGTTAATTTTACGATGGATGTTTTTAATTTTATAGTTATGTTAATATTTTACGATTGCATGTTGTAAATTTGAAGTTATCGTATTTATTTTAAGATAAATTAGTGTTTGGCTAGTCTTTAATTTATCGCATGACATATGTAAATTTGAAATTATCGTAATGATTCTATGTTATGTTATGATTTAGAAATGTATAAATTTGAATTAAAAAGTCAAGGTTAATGGTATATAGTTAGGTGTTATAATATGGTAAGGGTATACATTAAATGGTTACGGGTAAGAGTTACGGTTACAAGTAAGGCTATACGGTTAGTTACTTTATAATCTCGTTTTGCATGTTGTAAATTTTACAATGAATGTGTTTAATCTTCTAGGTATGTTAATATTTTACGATTGCATGTTTTAAATTTGAAGCTATCGTAATGATTTTTATTTACGTTAGTGTTTGGCGAGTCATTAATATATCGCATGATATATGTAAATTTGAAGTAATTGTAATGATTCAATGTTATGTTATGATTTAGAAATGTATAAATTTGAATCATAAAGTCAATGTTAATGGTATATAGCTAGGTGTTATATGGTTAAGGTATAAGGTTAGGGGTCTAGGTGTATGATATACGGTTTACGGGTTATGTCATATGGTTAGGGGATAAGGCTAGGTTAATTGTATATGGTTAGGTGGTGGAGCCTAGGGTGTGATAAAATAAGATATAAATAAAGTGCAAAAACACCCTAAAACTACACGGTTCTGCAAGTATACAGATCGTATGCAAGTTTTAGATAAAGATTCGTTCCGCAGAGACTACAGAGGTTAGGAGAATCTTATGCAAATACCAAGTGTAAATAATTAAAGCTAGAACAACTAAACGCAAATAAAAGTAGAGGCAAATAGATATTTGTTTGATTTTCTAATTAACTAAACTAAAACTAAGAATTAAAAGACTAGAAAGTAAATACGGAAGAGAAGTGATATGAGAATATAGCTTAAGTTATTAGCATGTAATCCCCACTAGTTTTGCCGTTCTAAACATGTAAGGGTGAATTATGTAGTATTTCCCTAATCGGTCCCAATATGCTATCGGTAGTTTAAAATAGGATTTACCTGTGTCAATAAGGCTTCCTAAGCAAACTTTTCCTGTAATTGGTAAATAGTCACAAAGACTAAACCATAGTGATTATCTAGCTAGGTTGGGTTGTCAGATCAAACCTAAAACTAAACGTTATGTGCTAAACATGCAATTAAACACCGTTGTCAATGGTATCCTAATTACTAGATGGTAATTCTAATGGCTGCAGTCCACAAGAACACAGAATATAAATCCAAACACATAAACAGAGAATAAAAACTATAATTCTATTTAAAACATTAAATTCCCAAATTAGATAGATGTCAATCAAAACTAGGGTTCATACATTAATGCTAAAACTCAAGCTAAAGAAAATTAGTTCATGAAAGAAAAGAAAGAAATTACAAATCTAAAGGTAGAAAAAGACATTGTTGATGACAGCTCCTTCCAGACTTCTCTCTTGTGTTCTAAGCTTCCTCTTGGTTTAAGGTTTCACCAAGGATGATTTAAGAGTGTTAAGAGGCTGTATTTATAGTGTAGAGGTTGACCTAATTCGTTTCTTTAGAGATAAGTTAAGTAATGGACTTCTAGCCCAACTCAAATTCGTAAGGAAATAAAGATAAACACTGCTGCGCTAGTTTGAGTGTATCTTCTTCGTTATTGGTCGGATTGAGCTCCATAAGATGCCAAAAGAATCGCAACAGAATTATCTAGACCCTTTAAAAGGAAATTACCAAATTCGGCCTATTTCTTAGGTAAAAACGCATATCTTTGGACGTGTATGCAGAATCCCAGATTTAGGCAGCTTTTCCTTTTCTATCTTTTTAGCCTTTGTTTCCTTTATCTCCAATTTCCATGCAAATCTCTTTCCATAAGTTGTTGTCTTTGACTTGGACTCTAATTAATCTCCATAATTATCTTTAAAGCTTCACACTATATAAACAATTAAACCCAATATGCTCTAAAAATAATAATTCTACAAATCAAGACCCAAAATAGGAAAGTGCACTAAAATAAGCTAAAATCAACCTATAAACTAATAAATAAGCCTAAAATGATGTCTCATGAGTATATTTTACTATCACAAATGAGGAGACATCATTAGGTGTTATACGTTAATTGTTAAAGGATTACGGGTTAGAGTTATGGTTTATGATTCATTAGTGAAGTAATTGGGTGGTTTTGACTCAAACTAAGGTGTTTACTAGTTACATTGCCGTTAATGAAGGTTAGGAGATAGTAGGTCAAGGTTAGTTGACTTTTGGTCGAACTTGGGTGGTTGTGACTCAAAATAAGGTGTTTACTAATTAAATTGCTGTTAGTGAAGGTTAGGAGACTTTTGGTCAAGGTTAGTTGACTTTTGGTCAAACTCAGGTGGTCAAACTAAGGTGTTTACTAGTTACATTGCTGTTAGTGAAGGTTGGGAGATAGTAGGTCAAGGTTAGTTGACTTTTGGTCAAACTTGGGTGGTTGTGACTCAAAATAAGGTGTTTACTAGTTAAATTGTCGTTAGTGAAGGTTAGGAGACTTTTGGTCAAGGTTAGTTGACTTTTGGTCAAACTCGGGTGGTTTTGACTCAAACTAAGGTTTGTGGTATAGGGTTAAAGTTAGGCTTACACAACATCAACCCAAACCCGGCCAACCGAAAAAACCGACCCAAAATCGGCCCGAAAATACCCAAACCGAGCCCCACCCGCACCCATTGGGCCAAAAAAAATAATTATTTGGGTATTGGGCCGGTTGGTGGGTTTGGCTTCGCCAAACCCGCGCTTAACCGAACCGACCCGTATATTTTTTTTTTTAATATTATATGAATTATATAACAAAAAGAAAGAGAGATGCGTATTCTATACGCCTTTGGTTTTGCCCTTTCGTTACGCGAATAGTTGATCTCTTTCTTCTCTCACCCAACTCACATTATCCTCTCTCTTCTTCTCTCTTCCTTTCGCTCGAAAACCCTACCCCCTAGCCCTGCTTCTCTCCTTCCCCGTCTAATCTCGCCGGCGTTTTGAGCGATAATATACACCGCATTAAGTATGGCACGGTGGTGGGTTATTATGGGTTATAATCTCTCCTTCTCTGATAAAGCTTGTCCTTTTGGGTTCTGGGTTTAATCATCTAACCATGGTTAGAGGTGTAGATCGAGGGTTGGATTATAAAGAAGCCTATGTATGGCACGGTGGTGGTTAGAGGTGTAGATCGAGGGTTGGGTTCGAGATGTTTTGGATCTTCGAAACCCTAAGGTTCGTGTTTTGATATTCTAGTAATTCCGATTGTGTTATAAGTTATTGCATGTGTAAATCTTTTGATTTAGAAACAAATAATTGTTTTATTGAAGGATTTTAATTCGATAATAGATATTGGCTAATAGACTGTTTATTTTGTGTTTTTATTGTCTCGCTAATGTTCAATACTTCAATTGGGTTGGTGTTTGTCGTGTACTTGCTTTGTTAATCAACTTAAAGGTAATTTCCTGATTACATGTCAATAATCAACTTCATTTGAGTTATGAATATTGAATATTGGCTAATAGATTGTTCCCTTGATTTACTTGCATGATTAGCAAATGTTGTTAACATTAATGGACCTTTTCTGGATTTGATTGTTCAAAGCTTGATTTGTTTCTCCATTTCAAATTTACAGGTATTAATTTACATTTCTGTAACTTCCAAAACAAGGTTACATGGATGACTTTGTCACCATTCTAAATAACAGTCAATAAGTTATTGTTACTAAGAATGGTGGCAAGGTTGTCTATGTAACCTTTTTAATTAAAAGAAATGGATATTGGGTTTAATCTTGGATACTGAGTTAGGTAACAACTTTATGAATACTTGGTTTGTGACTTTTGTTGACTAGTTAATTTTACATACTAATTGATCTTTTGTTGTTTTGTGACATTTGGCAGGTTATTTTGGCTTAGACGAGTTAAGTGAGTCCTCGCAAGACTCATCTTTGACAAGTTAGAAACCAATAACCTAAGTCCTAAGGTATAAAGCTGAATTCTTATAACTTACAAGTTAACATTGTTAATCATCACACTTTGTATGCATCTCCCAATTGATTTGACCTAACTACAATGATTAAGTTAAGGTTAATGAATGAGTAAATATGAGTTGAATAATTGGTTGAGTTGGAAACAAGTGACTTGATTGTTGTTTCTTGTAAGTTATTTGATAAGTCCCTTGTCCCTAAACATGTCCCTAAGGTTTTAATGCCAATGAAGATTTAAAATCTTAGGCAATAATTGTTTGTAGCCAATGATGAGACTCATTCTGAGGCTCAAACAATCTAACTTCATTCTTTAATCCAGTTTTAGGAAATTTGCAGGTTATTTTAAAAGTTGGAAGGTGGTTTTTGGAGTGTTTTTGGACAGAATTTGGATTCACAACAACATTTGCACCCAAGGTTGTACAAATTGTTGATTTTGCACAAGTTATGGTTACAATATGTCAATCTGTGATGATTTTTGATTTACTTATTTGGTTTCTAATTCTGTAATTCAGTTAAATGATATGTAATTTTGTAATTCAATTCAATGTGATGTAATTCAATTCAATCAATAAGATTTAAATCATTTAATAGCTGAATTATGTATGAGAAACTACAAAAAAACAAAATCAGATGGTTTATTTTAGTTAATGAATTTTTTTTTAGGTAAATCAGATGGTTTATATAAGTCCCTCAATTACCCGAAACCGACCCTAACCCAACCCAACCCGTTACCACCCAACCCGAGGATTTCAATTAAAAATAATGGATATTGGGTTTAATATATTAAAAACCGAAAATTAAGTTTGGGTATTGGGTTTACCCCTATGGGTCGGTTAACCGACTCGTGTGCTGCCATAGTTAAAGTATATGATTATTAAATATAATGGTTAACTAACTATATGTAAGACTAAACTTTATTTTTACGAATAACTCATTTCTGTAGGTAGAGGTAGATACAGATTAGGAGGTTGATTTTGGTGGGCTGAGGCGTTGAGATCCCTCATCCAGGCAAATGTCATGGAACTTAGGTTTTCGCCCGAGGAGGAAGCATACATGTTCTACAACATGTACGGTCGTGATTTAGGATTTGGGGTTAGGAAGGATCGGGTAGAAAAGTCAAGCAGCAGTGGTGGTTTGGTTATTAGCCGGATATTTTTGTGTTCTTGTGCTGGTTTGAGGGAAAAGATAAACTTAGAGATGAAGGACAGAGTTAGAGACCACAGTGATATTCTATATGCGTCCTAGAAGGGGGGTTGAATAGGACAATGGAAATTAATCGGCTAATTTTATTTCAAGTAAATAAAATTAAAAGCTAATTTGAATCCTATTGTTTTAGCAAACTAAATAGTCAAGAACTAGATAATCCTAAAAGACAATAATATCAAACTATTCATGTAAGCATTTTATCAAGCATATAGAGTGCGAAAAAGTAAAGAGTGTAGGGATAGAAAGATACACAACGATGTATAGTGGTTCGGTTTCCCTACATCCACTACCTAAGGAAGCCTCCTTAGGATTTCAAGCTTTTCACTAAGCTCCGTAACTCTTTAACCCGGGTGAGATTACAAACCCTTTACAACCACTTCGAAACACTTGAAGGAAATACACTTGTGTTATCACCAACACAAGGAACCAAGTATAGAACCTATACTCACACTACTCTCTTAATCTATTACAAGAACTAAAAGGAAAAGAAAAGTGTTTAGGGGTGTTATAATAGCTTGAACTAAACTCCTAAATGAGTGGATAGAAACTATGTAGCTTGAGGAATGAATATGACTTGAATGCTCCTTTGAAACCTTCTTGAATGATAATATTAATTGCTCTTAAGATTGGTAGATGGAAGGGATGAGTTGTGTCTTGAATGAGCTTCAATTTATAGCTGAAAATATCTTCCAACGGTCAAAAGGCTTCTCTCTAACGGATATATTTAAACTCCAACGGATATAAGCTTTGTCCTCTTCTAATAGTGCAGAAACCCTATCTTGCGGTGTACCACGGATATGGTCCGGTGTACCGCACGACTCAACGTCTTGATTTCATAGCATACTGACGGGCTACCCTATGCACCATAATCCTGGTCCGCGCCTCAGTCCGGTGTACCGCACATTTTCTTAGCTTACTGGTCGGACTAGCCTATGCACCGCGCCTTTGGTCCGTGGTACTGCGGTGTACCGCAGCTCTTGTCCGGTGTACCGCGACGCTGTTCTTTTGAAGCTCAAGCTTAAGATCAAGGATTTAAAGACAACTAATCTAATGAGGGGTTTTGGAAAACCTTTAAAAGTGATACCAAATGAATTTTAGTTTAAATGATGATTTGTCGAATATTAAAACGGGAATAAAAACAAGGCGAGGCTAACAATCTCCCCCTTTTTGATGTTTGACAAATCATAAACTTTTGAAGATGCCTAAGATAAAGTTTTAATCAAAAACTCCCCCTCAACCTAATCACTAGTGTTTTTATAAAAACTCCCCCTCACAAAATGCATTTGAAAAAGTTTAACTAATATTTCTCCCCCTTTGTCAACAACAAAAAGAATCAATGATACGATTTTTGAAAATTTTAAGGGGTCAAAATACATTTTGAGTAAAAACAAAGGCTAAAGAAACAAATGGATAACAATTAGAAGCTTCAAGGACCCTATAACACCAAGAAAATATTAGCAACAAGATAATATACACAAAAAGCACTAAACAATAATGGCATGAAAGGATGGTTAGAGAATTTGCATGCCAATCTCACAACAAATTTTCTCAAAAAGATCTTGGGGTAGAGGTTTGGTAAAAATATCGGCTAGTTGATTTTCCGAAGTGACAAATTCAAGTACAATATCCCCTTTTTGAGTGTGATCACGGATAAAGTGATGACGGATTTCTATGTGTTTCGTTCTAGAGTGTTGAATAGGATTTTTGGTAAGATTGATAGCACTAGTGTTATCACAACGAATGGGAACACAATCATACTCTAGGCCAAAATCTAGTAAGGTTTGTTTCATCCAAAGAATTTGAGTCACACAATTTCTGGCCGCAACATATTCGGCTTCGGCCGTGGATAAAGCAACACTATTTTGTTTTCTATTAGACCAAGAAACAAGGGATTGACCTAAGAATTGGCAACTTCCACTAGTACTCTTCCTATCAAGTCTACAACCGGCATAATCGGCATCCGAATAACCTATTAGTTCAAAAGAGGTAAATCTTGGGTACCAAAGTCCTAGATTTAGGGTTCCTTTCAAATACCTAAAAATACGCTTAACGGCACTAAGATGAGATTTCTTAGGAGAGGATTGAAATCTAGCACAAAGACACACGGGGAACATAATATCGGGCCTTGAAGCGGTTAAATAAAGTAAGCTACCAATCATACCTCGATATGCTTTCTCATCAACATCCTTACCATCTTCATCTTTGTCTAATTTTGTGGATGTGCTCATTGGAGTTCCAATTTCCTTTGCATCTTCAAGTCCAAATTTTTTGATCAATTCTTTTGTGTATTTGGCTTGATTGACAAAGATGCCATCCTTAATTTGTTTGATTTGAAGTCCAAGAAAGTAATTCAATTCTCCCATCATGCTCATCTCAAATTCCCTATGCATGCTTTTAGAAAAATTCTCACAAAGATTTTCATTAGTAGGACCAAATATTATATCATCCACATAAATTTGAACAAGAAGGATATCTTTTGAAGACCTTTTTATAAATAAAGTGGAGTCAATATTTCCTCGTTTAAAACCATCATCTAACAAAAATTTGCTTAAACGTTCATACCAAGCACGAGGTGCTTGTTTTAAACCATATAAAGCTTTTGAAAGTTTAAAAACATGATTTGGAAATTTTGGATCTTCAAAACCCGGTGGTTGTTTAACAAAAACTTCCTCATCTATAAAACCATTTAAAAAAGCACTTTTGACATCCATTTTATAAAGTTTAAAATTCATATAACAAGCAAAAGCAAGTAACATACGAATAGATTCAAGTCTAGCTACCGGAGCAAAAGTTTCATCGAAATCAATACCTTCTTCTTGATTGTATCCTTGAGCAACTAACCTTGCTTTATTTCTAGTGATAATACCGGTGTCATCTAGCTTGTTGCGAAACACCCACTTTGTGCCAATAATAGTAGGGCCAATTGGTTTCTCAATTAATGTCCAAACTTTACTACGCTCAAATTGATTTAATTCCTCATGCATAGCGTTTATCCAATGATCATCTAGCAAGGCCTCTTTAATATTCTTGGGCTCAATTTGAGATAAGAATGCTTGATGAGCACATAGAGCAATTATACGAGAACGAGTGGTAACACCTTCATTTGGATCACCTAGAATTAATTCACTTGGGTGATCTTTGATGTTTTTCCAACACTTTGGTAAATCCGTACTAGCTTCATTTGAGAGTTGACCATTTTCCTTAAGAGATTCATCATGAGATTTTAATTCTTGAGTAGGAGATTCTAAAGGTTGATCTTGTGGAGTATCTTCATGTAAATCAACATCTACTACTTTCTTGATACAAAAAGGATTAGTCTCATCAAAGTCAACATGCATAGATTCCTCAATGGTACGAGTACGTTTATTGAAAATTCGATAGGCTTTTCCCTTAGTGGAATAACCAAGAAAAATACCTTCATCCGATTTAGCATCAAATTTGCCCAAATAATCCCTAGTGTTTAAGATAAAACATTTGCACCCAAAAACACGAAAATAAGCAATAGTTGGTGGTCTACCATTCCAAAGCTCATAAGGGGTTTTCTTAATAAGGGGTCTAATTAGAACTCTATTTAACACATAACAAGCCGTATGAACGACTTCACCCCAAAAGTATGTAGGCAAGCTATGTTCTTTTAGCATTGTCCTTGCCATTTCTTGTAGAGTTCGGTTTTTCCTTTCTACTACCCCATTTTGTTGGGGAGTTCTAGGAGCCGAAAAATTATGCTCAATGCCAAATTCATCACAAAAATGCACAAAAGGAGAATTCACATATTCACTACCATTATCACTACGAATGCATGTAATAGAGTAGCCTTTCTCATTTTGCACCTTTCTACAAAGTTTTGCAAATTCATTGAAGGCTTGATTTTTTAAAGCAAGGAACATCACCCATGTATATCTAGTGTAATCATCAACAACAACAAAGACATATCTAGATCCTCCTAGACTAGTGACATCAACGGGACCAAAAAGATCCATATGCAATAATTGAAGTGGCCTAACGGTGATGACCTTATTTATGGATTTAAAAGATGAACGATGTTGTTTACCAAGTTGACATGCATCACATAATTTATCTTTATCAAATTTATAAATAGGCAAACCAACAACAAGATTTTTTCTATACAATTTTGAATACAAATCCATGCTAGCATGTCCTAAACGTCTATGCCAAAGCCAACTATCATTAACTACGGATAAGCATTTAATACATTGACACATAAGACTCTCAAGATCAACTACAAAAACATTATCCGATCTTTTTGCAATAAAAATAGTATCTAACTCATCATTTTTGAAAACAATGCATCTAGATGCTTCAAATTTAACACTATAACCAACATCACAAAGTTGACTTATACTAAGCAAGTTAAAAGAAAGACCCTCAACAAGCAAAACATTTGAGATAAGTAAAGAATTCATATTACCAATGTTACCTTTACCCAAAACGCGTTTTTTAGTATTGTCGGCAAAAGTAACTCTATCACCTTTTGTTTTATATAGATGTGTAAATAATGATGGGTTCCCGGTCATGTGTCTTGAGCATCCACTATCAAGGAGCCATATATTTTGCTTCTTGATGCTCAATCCCTACACACAAAAATAATTTAGGTTTTAGGTACCCAATTTGGTTTGGGTCCATGAGGGTTAGTGGATTTTCTTTTTATAGCCCATATAGGCCTTTTCCAAATTGGCACAAGAGATCCCAAATCCAATAATTTACGATAGTAACAATGAGATGCATCATGACCAAGTTTTTCATAATAGGTGCAAGTGATAGAAGATTTTGAAGAAGATGGAATTGCATTTGAAATTTTAGATTTTACAAAAACATTTTTCAAGAGTTTTTGTTTTGTTGATGGATCATATCCAACACCACTTTTTTCAAAAGTCATTTTTTGAGAACCTAAAATCAAATCCAAGTTTTCTTGCCCACTTGTAAATTTTAAAATAATAGCATTTTGATCAACAATCTTTTTCTCCAACAAGGCTTTTTCTTCCAATTTTTTTTTCTCAATAAGATGAAGTTTCTCATTATCATCTATACATTCATCACAAAGATTTTGACAATCTTCCAAAGCTTTCAAAACTTCTTTAGTTCTATTTCTCTCAATTTCTAAATCTTTTGTTAAAACTTTGTTTGTTTCAATAGAGTTTAAAAAATCATTGTAAAGAGAATCAAATGCCTCATGAATATCTTGCTCACTAGCATCATCATTAGATAAAGAGAGTTTAGATTTAGGAGTTACCTCATCATGATTTGCCATAAAGGCAAAGTGAGTTGAAGCGGCATCATCATCTCAAGAAGCATCTTCATCACTTTCAAGCCTCCTTAGGATTTCAAGCTTTTCACTAAGCTCCGTAACTCTTTAACCCGGGTGAGATTACAAACCCATTACAACCACTTCGAAACACTTGAAGGAAATACACTTGTGTTATCACCAACACAAGGAACCAAGTATAGAACCTATACTCACACTACTCTCTTAATCTATTACAAGAACTAAGAGGAAAAGAAAAGTGTTTAGGGGTGTTATAATAGCTTGAACTAAACTCCTAAATGAGTGGATAGAAACTATGTAGCTTGAGGAATGAATATGACTTGAATGCTCCTTTGAAACCTTCTTGAATGATAATATTAATTGCTCTTAAGATTGGTAGATGGAAGGGATGAGTTGTGTCTTGAATGAGCTTCAATTTATAGCTGAAAATATCTTCCAACGGTCAAAAGGCTTCTCTCTAACGGATATATTTAAACTCCAATGGATATAAGCTTTGTCCTCTTCTAATAGTGCAGAAACCCTATCTTGCGGTGTACCGCGGATATGGTCCGGTGTACCGCACGACTCAACGTCTTGATTTCATAGCATACTGACGGGCTACCCTATGCACCGTAATCCTGGTCCGCGCCTCAGTCCGGTGTACCGCGCCTCAGTCCGGTGTACCGCAAATTTTCTTAGCTTACTGGTCGGACTAGCCTATGCACCGCGCCTTTGGTCCGTGGTACTGCGGTGTACCGCAGCTCTTGTCCGGTGTACCGCGACGCTGTTCTTTTGAAGCTCAAGCTTAAGATCAAGGATTTAAAGACAACTAATCTAATGAGGGGTTTTGGAAAACCTTTAAAAGTGATACCAAATGAATTTTAGTTTAAATGATGATTTGTCGAATATTAAAACGGGAATAAAAACAAGGCGAGGCTAACACACAGGGCTGAGACAAGATGCAACTGTAGGGCGAGACTTCGTATCAAGTACGATAACGAGTTTGAGTGTTACGTGGTGACTGACTTTCAGCCAGAGCACAACCACGAGTTAACCCCCGATTCCGCGACCCATTACCTACGATCTCATAGGAAGATAGACGAAGGTCGCCTCGAACAAGCCCGTTCTCTTAAGAATGCTGGGGTAAGAACATGCAAGATAATGGACGTTTTCATAAAAGAGGCAGGAGGGTATAAAGATATCGGTTTTATGCAGAAGGATCTGTACAATGTACTGGGCAGGATAAGATCGGACGAAATCAGCGAGGGGGATGCGAACGTGGCTTTGGCTTACTTGGAGGGTAGGTGCGTTAATGATCCGTTGTTTGTTTCCAAGCACACGGTTGACAAAGAAAATCGCCTAGACAAGCTATTCTTCTGTGACGGGAGATCGAGGAGGGAGTTTGCCGTTTTCGGCGACGTACTCGTATTCGATGCCACTTACAAGACAAATGCGTATTGTTTCCCACTAATTGTGCTAGAGGGTGTCAACAACCACCATAAGACTTGTGTATTTGGTATTGCTTTGGTAAAGAACGAGACTACCGAGGCGTATGTGTGGGTCCTCGAAACTTTTACAGCGACGATGAATGGAAAGAAACCTAAATCTGTCTTAACCGACGGTGACAGATCAATGGCGTCTGCTATCCAAATCGTTTACCCTTCGGCGGGACATCGGTTGTGCTCTTGGCACCTTAACCGTAACGCCGTTACCAACATAAAGGTTGACGGTTTTGGTGCAATTTTCAAACACCTTATGTCCTTTCCTTACACTATCGAGACGTTTGAAGATGCTTGGTGGAAGATGGTAAACGACAACGGTCTACACGAGGATATGTGGATCATAGAAACGTATGAGAGGGAGATGTGGGCGGAGGCTTATCTACGTGGGAAGTTCTTCGGGTTCCTCAAGTCCACCCAGCGTTGTGAGAGTATGAACGCGTTCTTGAACAGTTTCTTGAATAAACGTAAAAAGTTCATTGAACTAGTGAAAGCGTTCTTGTTCGGTATGGTTAGAGTAAGGGATAACACGAACCAAGAAGAGTACGTCACAAACCACACTACACCCGTACCTGTGACTCTCTTAGATGATATCGAGCTACAGGCAATAAAGCAATTTATGAGGGAAGATTTTTTTAAGGTACGAAAAGAGTTGGTTAACCAAGGTGTCATATATAATAGGGGTGGATTCGAACAACGGTTTAATTCGCGTATCTACACGGTTGCTTCACACAAACATGGTGGTTTTGAATGGAAGGTGGTCATTACGTGGGATGGCTCTAGGTTTCTTATCGAGTGCTCTTGTCTATTATTTGAATCGCACGGAATTCCATGTCGGCATATAGTCTACGTGATGAAAGCTGAAGGTGTTAGAGAAATACCAAAGTGTTGCATTAAATATCGGTGGACACCTAGGAGTAGTTTAACCCTGAAGGAGAAGTGTTTGTCGGAATACAATCCAACCGACAAGGAGATTGCGGGATGGGGTTCTTGAATGCGAAGTGGAAGGATGTGCGTTTCCATGCTGCCCGAAGCGAGCGGGGTTATAACAATGCCCTTGATGGGTTAACGAACATAGCGGCACGAGCAAGCAACTATCCGAACGACGACGGTACTATTCTAAATGTTCTTCCCGTCACTAATTTGTTTGACGTAGAGGACCCCGAGACTGCCCATCCAAAGGGTACAACCACAAAAGCACCGCGCCGTTGCGGCCTATGTAGGTTACCAGGGCATCAGAAGAATAACTGTCCTAAAAACTTGCCTCCAGCCGGTACGGGAAACAACGAGACTAATCCTAGTACGCAAGAGCTACCCTTATTCTGAATTATTTTCTTGGTAATATGTGGTGCTTCTTTTTTGAGAATTTATAATTTTAAATCCCTATGTGGATTATCTTATAACTATTAGGTTTATTTTGTACCGTATCTTTACCGGTTTGTAATATTTTCTAAGTACTATTTTGGGCTCCTTTATTTTAATCCTGTATTTTATTATCGTATAAGTATTTTGTTTATTATCCAATATTTTTAATATTTTTTATCTAGATTTTTTTTTAAATACTAGTCACGGAGGTGCCGGAGGGAACGAGACTAAACTTTACAAAACCCGTATGAGAATTTCTTGTAACTTTATTTTTAAAAAGCTAAATAATATGTTATAAAAATAAAAGAGTTAGTCGTGTCTTAGAATTGAAGTATACCAACCAAATTTATACCTTAATTTACTACTACCTCCCCCTTTTAACTTACTACTCATTTAACACAAGATCTTGTACAATATTTGATATAAATCACACGAAATGCCAACCCTTCTATAAATATACTAAATCTCCTTATAACTTAACACTAAAATCCATCCGTTACATACAACCTACCAAGCAAAGAAGAATATGGCTCACCACGTAATATATTTTAGTTTACTAATTTGTTTGTTTTTATCATCTACATGCACGTTGGTCGAGTTAGTTGCATGTTTCCTTTTTTTTTTTTGGTCTCATCTATTTTCGTTAGTAAAGGTGGCCGATGGTATACATAGCACATGCATGGTAACTTGCATAGCAAAGGAAGCATATTAATTAAATAAACTATTTGTCCTTTTTTTTGGTTTTAGTACATAATAGTTTAAAATGAAGTTGGATTAATTTATTTTCATGCCCACTTTATTTAGGAAATGGGCTCCTCGACACAAGCTTACCCGGACGACTACTTGCGTGTCGGATTGAGCTCGTATGAAGCGAACGTGACGCTCCGTTACAATTACGGCTATTGCCGTTGTGACAAAAAATGCAACATCCACGTGTCCGACATAGACATCCACGACAACCATGACAAGTTGTTCCACCGCTGTCCAACTCACGGCTTTGTACGGTGGGCTCACCCTTACCATATTGACTGGGGAAGTTTGTTGACCGAGGGTAGTGACGTTGACAACTATGGTGGTAGACAAATAATTCCCGAAGCCGACCGTTTTGGGTCAAACCGAATCACCGGTTCTTGTTGGCGGTCATTTTCATCATGTTTGCAATAATTTTAAAATTGGTATTTTAGGTGTCGTGTACTTGTATCCCGTTATTTGATACGGACTATTTTGATTTTCCGCTTGATCCGTCGGATATAACGGTACCATATGTTACGGAATGGATTTTTTTTTTCCCGTGTTACTTTTGTTTAAGAAAAAATATGGCCTTACCTATGGTCTTAAACACTAAGTTGCTTTACCAAAATATAGGTTTATGTCCAATCTTGTAGTTTAATGTTACCTACGTCATTTAATTCTACCTATTTAACAAATTTTGAAGCTTTAATAAAATATCTTCTACAATATTTGCTTTCCATCACACTAAATGCTAATCCTACTATAAATAAAGTGGGTGTCTTTCATCAACTTCACAACTCATCCTACAACACAACCACTCGACTCCATTCACCATACTAAACAAGAAAGAATCTTCATTCACGTAAGTGTATTTTTATAAGCATAAGTGTTATTCATGTTGCACACAAATGTTAATATTGCCTGCACATTAATGTTGTTGGTGCTACCAACATGTTCCAATGCCAAAAAATTATGCATGGACGTGAATTTTTTTTTGTCAACACATGGACGTGAATCATTTACTTCCAAAGCATGGTTATCTCATGCATGGAAGTTTCCATATAATTTATATAATAATATTAATTATATACATGGGTTTATTCAAAACTAGAATAGAATTGATATACAATATATAATAATTTTTATACAAATATATATATAAATTAATACAATATATATAGGTACATGAATTCAATTTATTAATACTTATACTATTTTTAGGTTTTTATAAATAATACTTATATAAATAATTTAGGGTTTAATGTTCATTTCGATCGTATTATTTAGGCAATGGAGTCGTCGACAAGAAATGGAATCTCGAGTGATCACGTTTGGTGTGAAGGAGTCAACTCTTACAAAACTAACATGGTATTACGTTACAAATACACCTATTGTCGTTGTGGAAAAATGTGCAACCTCTACCTGTCCGACGTAGACGAGTACGGGAACCACGACAAGTTATACCATAGTTGTGTCACTCACGGGTTTGTTTGTTGGGCCCAACCTTACCATATGGATATGGGACGTTTGGTTTCCGAGGGGAGTGCCGTAAACAACTACGGTGGCCGACCCGTGTTTCCCGAAGACGTGTTTCACGAAAACGAACGTATGTTTCACGAAGCCGAACATCTCGGCTCGAACCGTATAACCGGTTTTTTAAGTGTGGTCATTGTCATCTTGGTTGCAATAATTTTAGAAATTTTATTTTAGAGGTCGCGTACTTGTATCCTGTTATGATTTACGGGCTTTTTTTATTTTTTCCTTGGTCCGACGGATATTAAGTTAACTTTCTTTTTTTCTTATGTTATGCTATGCTAAATGTAATATTTATCAAATTAAAAATCAAAATTTTTAGTATTCTAGTAGAAATTATTTAATACGTAATTTATAATATTTTATTTCTATATATATATATATATTTTAACTTAATAAAATATACATATAGAATTGATAAATTATACAAAATCACACACACGGTTTGGTTGTTCCATATGCTTGAGCAAAAGCTAGCACAATACCATTTTTCGTTTGGAATGAACTATTAAAAAAAGGGTACATTAATGGCCTCCAAAGTTTCATTTCAATTACATCACTCAGATTGAGTGTATCTTCTGCAACATTAGAAGATGAAGGGAGTCCTCCAACACGTTAAAACACCACCACCACCCCAGCAACTCTCCATTTCCATTACAATTTCACTGAACCATCATATCCATAAACCATGTATGCAACAGATTCGGAGAACTCATCAATTGATGAGGAACGTGACTCGCTCAAGCAAATGGTGGTGCACTCTCGTCGTAAATCCATTACCTCCAAGAGAAAGAGGCGTCGGGTCGGGTCTCTACTAGCCGCCGTGGGAGCGTTGCAGGTCACGTTGGAACCCACCCCGTTAGCCGTTGTCTACCCCGATGATGCCGATTTCGAAGTCCCACCACCTTTAGCCATTGGAGAACCCAAACAAACCCTAGTTTTACCACCATCAACCCTAATCGTACCAACACCAACCCTAGCCCTTCCTACCGCTATATCAACACCACCCAACTTTCTTCAATCAAACACCTCACCACCACCATCCTCTCTTCCACCCTACACATCACCACCGTGTGCTCTTCCTTCAACCGAAACAACACCACTTTATTTGACTTACACCACCACCATGGTAATGTGAGAGATGAAGAGATCAAGGAGAACATGTTGGAGTCACCTCAAAATCATGGTTAATGGGTTAAGGTTTATGAAGTATTTTAGTTAAAATCTTTAAGTATTTTAATGTTTAAGTGTTTTGATGGTGTTTTAGTGTTTAAGTGTTATGTAATTCGTGTAAGTTTGTATGAATGTGTTTGAATGTTCTTAATTTACAAAGGTAAGAAGATGGTTAAATGAGGCCACATTCAATCTTCTTCAATCATGCCTTCAACATGTTTTTAGTAAATGAATGTTTTTGTGGAAAATTAGTGTTTTTTGTGGAAAATTTGTTTCTTTTCTACTTTCTGTAATATTCAACGAATGAAAATGAAAAAAAAGGAATTAGATCATAACAAAAACGAAAAAGAAAGAACAAAACAAAAAAAAAAAAATTGTTTAGGAAAAACAGAATTATTTTTAAAAAGTTTACAAAAGATACCAAAATTTTACACTAAAAACCTTTGTCACAAATAAATTTAAAAAAAATACACAATTAATTATTCAATTCAAAATAGCAAAGTAATTTTATTTTAGGACATACCACAACCATAGGTTATTTCAAAGCAATAATCGCTAACAACACAACTAAAACGAAACAAAAAAATAAATTACCATTTTGATGTTATCCAAGTTCACCATGTTTCTAGAAACCTCCCGAGGACGTGGTACTTCTTCGAATAAAGGAACCGCGGCGGAGGACGATGCTTCATTAGTGGACTCAAGTTGACGACCCTATTGGAAAAAGCCACATCTCCAACAAGAAAAATAAAGAGCCCCGTAGTTACCCTTATCTTGTCCTAACGTGATGAACGGGTGCAATAAGCGTGGAGGGGTGCATTTGCATTTCACGGAAACAACACGAATTAGATCGTCTACACCGTGGTTTGAGAAGGAAGCCATCTAATAGCAATATTTGTAAATACTAAATTAAAACCAATTACAATAATTTAAATTACAAAATAAGTAAATGAAAGATAAATATGAGCAATAATACTAACCTCAATCTCATTCAATGGATTTTCTTTGCTTTGTTGTTGTGGAGGTTGTATACACAACAAGCTAATTTTTATAGCAAGGAAATAAAGTAACCGTGGGGAATGGTGGTTTTGTTTTAAACATGATAAATTTTCTTTTCCCTTAATTTTGCACACAGTTCACCAACGACTAGGTGCGATTTTGGGCGACATCTAGGGTTTCATAAAATTTAGTATTCTCAATCAAATTTTCACCTCATCCCACATCCGCTTATCGTGTGTTGATCTATACACATCATCACAGTGCTCGCTTTCACGGTCTATACGGAGTTTGTCTCCTATGGGGCTTTCAACTGATGGAGAAACTGAAAGCGAGGTCAGGCTAAAGGCGAATCACCGTAAACAAAGTAGGACGACACGGAAAACTCAGATCGTTGACAAAACGTGGAGTCTTAACCGACAAGGAACTGGGTTGATTAAGGTTTGGTTTATGGTCTTCTTTGAGTTTAAATTTCATCTTTCTTATGAGGAACAATTTAACCACCGGAAAAATTGGGACTTTGGAGAGGTTCTGAATCAAAACATTTGTCCTACACAAAATTTGAGGATAGGAAAGAATCGGGAAAGTACAGGGTACAGAAAAGAAATAGTGAAGGACGAAAAAATGGGCTTATCAGCCGAGAAAGATGAGGCAGTGGATAACAGGGGAGCAGGGTTTCGAGGATTACATATCAGAAGTTCAGTTTTGATATCTTTGAATATTGAAAATGGGGTAGAAACTGGAAATCAAATGAAGGGCAGGGACTTAGCTTCAAAGTGGGGAGAGAATGGGAGGACGATGAATTCCATTGTTCTAGTGATGGGAAAATTAAAAGTGAAGAGCAGTATTAATTTTTGTAATGATGGCAGATGGTTAGATTATACTATATACATTGAGGATGTAAGTTGTTACAAATTGTATCAAAAAGATGTGCATAGGGAGAGGAGAGGACAATGCTTATGGGTGTCCACTATTTGGAGTTGTATGGCTTCCACCATGAAGACTTATTTCTGTTTCCAACAAATGCTAAGTTTTTACTGCATCTATAGTATTGTTACGTGGATGGATAATTTATTCTGTTACCCACTGAATTTTTTAGATGACAAAACAGCAGAGGATTACAATAATAGACGTGGATTGCATTTGAGAAAGATCATGAAAATTCAAGGGGAGAACAATATGAACAAATATGAGGAATTTCAACCTAAGGAAGCTATCAAAAACAACTATTATGATATTTTGGAGGAAAGTAAGTATTATATGGATAAGAAGGGTAATGTTAATCATCAAAGTTGGGGTTGTCTAAAAAGGTTAGGGGTGATGTTTCATTGGAATGTCAATGCGAAGGAGATAAGAGGAGTTGAGAATAAGGGGAGGAGTTTAATGGAGCTTGTGTTGATTCAGCTTCATAATCAAAGGTGTGTGGGGCTACGGTGGAAGCCCATCACTTAGGGAGATCGATGGCCAGCTGTGGATTTATTTAGCTAAACCAGGATGTGTTGTCTTTTATTTGCTGTCTAATTCCGAGGAATGTACTGACACTTATGAAGTACATAGTATTGAATATTTTGACACTTATGATGTACAAAGTATTGAATATTTTATGGAGATCGATGGACACAGGTGGGGTTACTTTGCCAAGCAACAGTGTACACTTGTTTACGTTAACATAACAACAGGTATGGTGATCGATGGTCATTTGCTGATCTACTTAACTAATCAAAGGAAAGAAGAAAGTTTTGAGATCAGTGGTATTTGGTGGATGAACTTAGCAACACTAGTGGCTAGAAGTACTGATGATAAGATTGTTAGACAATGGATAGGACAAGTTAGAGGTTGCGGCCACCCGGTTTTGGCCGCGAGGGGAAAATGATTACACTCTTTTGGAACTGTCAGGGAATTAGGGCCCCCTTGACAGTCCAAGTTCTCAAGGCGTTGGTGGATGACAGGGTCTTTGCTACTATCGAATGGATGGAACAACATCAAAATGCTACTGCTCTCACTCCACCTGCCATTGGATCTGACCACTCCCCAATTATTCTATACCCTGACGGAAAAGGCCGGAGGTATGCGAGACACTTCAAGTTTGAAACAAATTGGATGGAACATGAAGACTGTAGACTGGTGATCCAGGACTCATGGGGGGAACCTCAGGCGCCGATGTCTATTCAAACAACGCTTCACAAACGAGAAAATACGGCCAAAGCTTTAACAACATGGAGCAAGGATACCTTCCCTAATAATAAGAAAATGATTAAGGAGTTAGAGAGACAACTTACAAATATCACCAATAGACCAGTCACAACTACAAACCAACAGGAAGAAGAAACTATTAGAGAACAGATTAAGATCTTCTGGAAACGGGAAGAAATTTATTGGTCAGACCGTGCTCGCCAACAATGGATACACTACGGAGAAAAATACACAAAATTCTTTTTTGCTCTTACAGCGCAGTGGCGTAATTTCAATAGAATCTCAGGCATCGAAACGGCTAATGGAGAATGGACCCAACATGACTGTGAGATTAAAGCGCAACTTAACAACTTTTATGATAATTTACTCACTGAACAAGATGAAGGAAACTTAGAGGAAGCTTTACGGGGTATTACATCTAGAGTCACACGACAAATGAACGATAAACTGACAGCAATACCGGACAAAGCGGAAGTGAAACGTGCAGTTTTTTATATGGGTCCCGGAAAAGCACCAGGCCCAGATGGGTTAAACGGTAAGTTCTTTCAGGAATATTGGGACACACTTGGGGATGATATTTTTGGAATGGTAGAGGATTTTTTCCTTAATAATACATCGCTGGAAAAGTTGAATGAAACACTGATTACCCCGATACCTAAAGGAGACACCCAGAATGGTGTTGGGGATTACAGACCCATCTCTTGTGTGAACTTTATTTACAAAATTATTTCGAAAATATTAGCTAACAGGTTACAGGAAATAATGAATGCTATTACGTCTCCTACTCAAGCGGCTTTCATCAAAGGGCGATGTATACAGGATAATATTATTATTGCACAGGAAGTCTCTTTCTTCATGAAACAGAAACTAAAGAAGGAGGCTCACATGGCGGCTATTAAACTTGACATGGCAAAAGCGTATGACCAGGTACGTTGGAACTTTCTTAAACTTATCCTTAGCCGAATGGGGTTCGCACAGACGTGGATATATTGGATTTGGAACTGTATTACAACAGTCACGTTTCAGATTAATATTAACGGTGAAAGACAACCACCTTTTAAACCGGGCCAGGGACTACGTCAGGGAGACCCTCTATCTCCTCTCCTTTTTTCTCTACTTACGGAATCTTTGATTACACTTATTGAACAGAAAGTACAAGATGGAAGGATCAAAGGCATCCAAAATACTAGGAACTGTCCGATTATTTCTCACCTTCTTTTTGCAGATGATTCGCTTTTCTTTTTATCACTGGAAGGACAAGACATTGAGGAATTCCGAGAGTGTATCAACACATATTGTGAATGCTCAGGTCAAAAAGTCAATTTTAACAAATCGGCGGTGTGCTTCAGTAAACAAACCCCTGATCAACTCAGACAACAAGTGACTGGAACACTTCAGATCAACGAAACTCAGGATTTAGGTAAATACCTGGGCATCCCACTGTGTCACAAGATATCAAAAGTTGAGACGCTCCAATGGATAGCTGACAAAGTCTTTACAAAGGCTCAAGGATGGATAGCTAAACTACTTTCTGATGGTGGAAAGGAAATTCTGATTAAGCCTATTTTACAGGCAATACCCACTTACGCTATGACAAACTTTTCCTTTCCTATCTCTTTTTGTAAGAAACTTACGGCCAACTAAACTTTTAACAACAAAACACCATTACTATTAACACCATCACCATAACCGAATCATGTATACAAAAACATAGAAGGTTGAAAATGAAATCCAAACCATAACAAAACACAAAATCAAATATTTGTATCCTTTATTTTTAAAATAAAATCCCTTAATTTCACCAACCCTCATACAAAAAAAAAATTAACCTTTACAAACATAATAAAAACACCTAAATCCATCTTTACTCAACATTTCACACACATGCAAGCAATTTGTTTTAAAAAAAAAAAACCTTATTGCCGAGGAGGATGAAGGTCTTCTAGACCGAGAACTAGACATTGTGATGGCAAGGGAAGCTTCTTATTTGGAGTGGGTTAAAAATAAGAACTCTAAAATCAACCCAAAACAATCCTTGAACAATGAACCCGATTTCTCTTCAAGCTTTCATTTTGTTCCTAAGTTCATAAAGACAACACATGAATAGAAGAAAAAAAAATAAAAATTAAGGGCTATGAAGGTTTGATAGCTTCATCTTACCTTCAATGGAGGATGAGAGGAAGAAGATGAGTGAGGGAAGAGTGTTGAGTGTTGGTGTGGGTGAGTCTTTTTCGAAATAGAGAGAGAGTAAAGATTGACGGGGGAAAGAGAGAAGGTTTGATATATTCTCTCTCCTCCACCGTGTATATTTTTTTTTTGTATTTCGGATTTTATTGAATAAAAGAAATTCAAAACTCCAGGGAATTGACAAGTGTCCAAGTGGGTCAAATTAGCTACTATTCTACGTTTGCAAATTTGAAACTAAAAAACGCTCCTTGCACTATTAAAAACGATATTTAAGACACCATTATAAACGGAAAATAACATACCACTTAAATAAGGTAAAATAGTAATTACCAAAATTACCATAAGTTTTCGTTTACAAATGGTACTACCGGAATCTGGAAATTAATTCAACTCCAAAGAGTAGCTTTATGCTATATCTTTCTCGATCCCCACAAAATATTGTCAACTCACCCATCAAATAAGGGTAAATAGGTAATTCATTAATTCGATTTTTCTATTTATTTTATTATTACACAAAATTCATGTGTATGGTAGAAGCTCTCTAAAAATAAAACATGTAGAGATGAAGTAAGAGAAAACTTTATATATTTTATGTTATTACCGGAAAAAAAACACATACATTAAAGCTTTAGCTTATGAGATAAGAGAGCAAAATAATATAACTTTACTTTGCATACACAAATAAATAAAAATAACAATTATAATAACACTCGTTTTCTTCTCTACAATAAAAATCATATCCAACACTTATTATTCTTATTATTATTATTATTATTATTTTGTTGATATATCTATTAATAGAAAGTAACTTGCCTCGTTTCCTTTCAAGTTCTTCATCAAGTTCTTCTTTCCATCTTCTTTGTCTTTCAGAAAATGTTGCACTATTTACAAAATGTAAACCTATTAATCAATTTTCAAAACTAATTATCCAACAAAACTTATACATACCTAGGACTTAAAGGTGGGACCTGATGCTGAGAAGAAGTAAGTATATCTTTCCTTTGACTAGATTGAATTTCTTGTGAGACTTTATAATTTAATCCATTTATATTTGACATACGTGTCTGTTTTGAACAACTCATTGGACTTTCAATTGCAGAAGAAAGTCTTCTACGAAATACCCTACTTGGTGACTTACTTTTAGGTGGTAAATTCAAATTACTCGATATATTTTCCTTGTTTGGAAGCCCATTATTCATTGAATTGTAAAACTCTTCTAATGGTGTTTGTAACTTCTTCAAATCTAGAGCCTATATAAATAAATTAAAAAATTAATATCAAAAGAGTTTCATTTCATTCTAACAGAAATCATACCTTTTCATCAAGAAAAGCTCTGATTTTCGAATCAGTTACTTCATCATCATCCTCAGTTACTGATTGTTCATTTAAAAATATGAAAGGCTTATCATTTGATTGTATAGAGAGTGGCTCGTCAAAATTACATCTCCAATCATCATCATTTGGTTCACACATAGGATTAAAACTCTGACAAAAAATTAAAAAAAATGTTTTTATTTTTATTTTTAGTTCAGTATTCGATATTCATATAACATTTATTAGTATTACTAACCTTAGTAAGATCATCGGTCAGTAAAGTGGAATTAAATTTAATCGATTCACCGATTAAAAAATCATCTTTATCGTCAATCTGACACATGTCATCGTCAGAGTTATTTGATTGCCAAACTGAATATTTCCCATGATGAATAGTCGAAGATTTTGAAACATCCGTTTCACAAAAATCCTTTAAACCATTACATGTCATCCTCGATTCATAATTCATTCTGATACAATAATGCCACATCTATCCTTAGTTAATTACATTTAACATGTGTTTTAAAAAAAAACTTACGATTTCTTAACATCAATTCCTGATTCTGTTGTCCTATAAGCTGTAGGAGTACCCTGACATTGTCCAGTTACATTTAGCTGCTGACCTTTGAAGAGAAAACGTGCCCCATTGAGTTACGGAAATTTAGCAAGTGATTTCAGGTCAATCGGAGTTATAAAGAATCGGCTAGAGCGGTTTTAGTGGAGGTGGTTTAGCAGTTACGGAATTTTGGGCTTGGAAAATGGACTTGGGCCTTTAATTTTTAACTTAAACCTTGGACCAAGGCCTAATCCGTTTTTCTGAGTATAAAAGGAGCGTTGGACTTCTATTTTTTGACACAATTCACTTTTTACAAAATAAAACATCAGAGAGAAGAAGCAGAAGGAAGAAGAAGAAAGTTGTACAGTTGGAGAGTGTCTATATCTCCATTCTCAGCCAAATCCAATTCCGAAAATTAGGTCTTTCTTATTTTTAATTCTGTAAAACACTATGAGTCTTATTTATTTTAATTTAGTTTTATTTTCTATTAGCATGAGCTAATTTCTTTTAAGTACTTGAGAATGCAAAACGGGTAAATCCCTATTCTGTTGAATTTCATATGTTTGAATTTGGGTTTTAATTAATTAAATCAAATTGGTCTTTTACATTATTCTGTAATTTGAGATTATTTACTGTTTTTGGAGTCATGAACTAAGAACAGGTGTTAGTATCTAGGCTATTCCACATATGTGGCGTGTGGATCATCCTGACGGAGGGTTTAGGTACGGACTTAATTACTCAATTTAAAATAGAAACTATTTGACTTTGACGAGCGTAGTTACTTTTAGGGCCAATGAGGTAATTTAGCTTAATCATTCGAAAGTGGATCATATTTACCCTGACGGGACTAGTGACACTCTAGAATAGCCTTGTAGTCCACCCTGACGGGGGTACAAGGGTTATTGAATCCCGACCAATGTTAATTGACCAATTTGACCCTTAAACAACATATGTTATGAAATGAAATTAGGAGGATCCCTTGCGTTTCTCAAGTACTGCCTTCTCATGTTTGCGTCTTACCTTCATTCACTTGCGTCTTATTATTTATTTGCATTTTCTCTTTAGTTTTCCATACTTAGAATTAATACAAAACAAAAATCAATCATTGTATCTTTTATTTGCTTGCATAAGTGCAACCATTCATTATTTGATAAGCATTGTAGTTAACCAACCGTCCCTGAGAACGAATCTGTTATCACTATTATTACTTGGGACAACCGTACACTTGCGGTTGTGGTTCAATTACTTTTTGCATTTATTTTAGAACACACAAAGGACCACCATCAAGCAATTGAAATACGATAATTCGAAACAAGGGTCTTAAACGCTTTCTTTGTCGTGGGTGCCCTCGCTCCACGACAATTCTACACCATAAGATACATCAAGCCCTGCCCTATTAAGGGACAGGCCACAGTCTACTGGAGAAAAAGAAGGTTGGTTTTCCATCACGGGAGGACCCCGTGTACTAGCCACCTCGTCAGAGTCAGATTCATAACTAGAAGCTTCACCAATGTGTCCCTCACAACCCTTACCTTTACAAAAATATAAGTTCTCATTCTCTACTTCATTGTTTCTATATCCAGCTTCATTTTTATTAGCATTGATGATTTGATCCTTGACCTCATAGAAACTCATATATAACTCATCCACAAATACTTGCATATCATTGATACGCCTCTCCATTAGGTTGAAATCGTTCTCATTGATCTTCTGCACTTTGTTATTTAGCCCTAGTTGAAGGGGAGTCGGAGCCTCCTTTCTCTTCAAAACTTTGGGCCAGGAGAACTTCTCTTTTGGGCTAAAGACTCGATATCTAGGTTTGGTAGACCACTTCATGTTGCTATCCTCCTCTTTTCTTGCAAAATTACTATAATGAACTGATTGCGAATTGTAGGATTCTTCGTCAGGCTCGAAGGATTCCCCTTCATAGTCATCAAACTCCATTATTTTCTTACCCTTATCTACACCACGATCCCCATGAACCTTCTGCATATTGTTTTCTAAGGCAATAGTGACTCCACGATTACGAACTTCAGCTGAAAAAGGATGGTTAATACCGATAGAGTTGGAAATCATAAGGTTATTACTAGGGTTATCAGGATATGAGATGATAATAGGGTTTGATTGATCACCAGTAACCTTCTTATACTCTCCATCTTGTGTGAACTTACGATATAAATCATCTACATCAATCTCGCAAGCACTTAAAACCTCGTTGATAGCTTGATTACTCACTATAATACTCATCCCCACATCTCCTAATTATTCTCTGAATATCGTAAAAATAGATGGGTATATCTTCTCTGAGAGTTCAAAAGGACCATCGGGTATTGAAGCGTTGTTGTAAATCTTTTCTAATAACTCGGAGTTCTTAGACCTTGAGAGCGACTAAGGGGGATACGGCACAACCACGAGGCAGATTCAAATAGGGTTTTCAAGCGCTAACAAGGCCCTAAGCAAACAATTATTTCAATTGGTGATATGGTTATTAAAACAAACCTTAATGATTATCTAGTTAGGATCGATGTTGTCAGGACCAAATCCTTATTTTAGACGTTTATGTGGTGTTTCAATAATTAGATACCCCTTCCAGGCGACCATCTAACTACTATTAGAACAACCCTAAATTGATTAGGTTTAAGACAGACAATATAATATAAACACATAAATCAAATATATGGTTAAGAAGCTAGAATAAGATTAAAACATATAATTTCCAAAGAAACTTAGATATAAAGAAAATAGATTATACATGATGCAAAACCCAAGCTATGGGATAATTAGTTCATACCTGAAAGAAATAAACTAAAAGATTGGTACAAAGAATTCATCTTGCTCTCTTCAATAACTCTAATGATATAAAACTTAAGGACTAATTAATGGGAGGCAAGGATTATTTTACAGAGGTTTAAGGGTGTATTTTTAGGTGTTTAGAAGACCTAATTTGTTTTCTTGGAGTGGAAGACAAGTAACTTGGACTCCAAGCTCAACTCAACTTCGTAACCCTAAAATATAGAAAAGGTAAAAATCTGGTGCTGTTTTGTTTTGGTCATAACTGCTTCAATACTTATCTGTTTGATGTGTTCCCATATTCGAAACTGATCGTCTTGGAAAGCTCTTTAACTTTGCTAAGAACATTCTTCCATATTCCTATCCAATCTTGATTTATGAGCCCTTTTGTGGTCATGGGTGCTGGAATTCAGATTTATTTGACAACTTTATCTTCCATATCTTAGCTTTTCTTTCCTTATCTCCAATTTCCATGCATATCTTCTTTCCTTTAACTCTTAGAATTGACTTGGCATATAATTAATCACCATATATATATATATCTTTAAAGCTTCATACTAAATAAATAATTGAACCCAATATGCTCTAAAAATAACAAATCATTAAATCAAGACAAGAAGTTGGAAAGTGCACTAATACATAGGGAAATCGAGTACTTAGACTTCTAAAACACTAAAAATGATGTCTCCAACTAATATTAAATCATCACAAATGGGGAGACATCAATTATTCAAATTTATACCAAACACTTATGACGTTAAGTGATTTGAGTTAAAAAATATATAATCTATTTATTTTTATGATTTGATTTACGATAGAATTCTATTCAAACCACTTAACGTCTAAGATGATATATTGGGTGGTATTTATCATTACTTAATTCCTTTTCTGATATTTTTATATTTGAATGTCTCTTATTTGTGATAAGATTTGTCGTGTTGTTATATGTGTACTGTTGAATTACTATACAGATATACGAAGAACAATACATTATACATTTCTTCCCACTTACGCTACCCAACTTAAGATGATGGAAGAATTATGCATAATGTCATGACATCTAATTTTATAGAAAATGAATTAATAATCCTAAACGCTAATTATAGTGTAAAATATATAAAGAATCAGACTGAAAAATTTAAGTTATGATTAAAGATGTTACAGAGTCGTTGAAGATGTGTAATAACTCTAATTATTAATCTATTTTCCTTTGAAAAAAAAGAAGTTCCCTAAAAGATGTCAGTACGAGACAATATACGCAAGAGCTAGTCCGCAACTAGATCAGGGAAATCACAAACCTTACTTACATAATGGGCGGCATCATTGACACGTTTGGTATCATCTCCGGGTGCAGAAATGATCAGGGCTTTATTAGGAAACTAGATATACTCGAAGTAAAAAGGTTATTACATCATCTATAAGGGTGGAATCTGATCTGAAATTTCCGATTTTCGACTTTTTCGATCCGAAAATTCTGATTTCGGAATAGATATGTAATTTTCAGAAATTCCGAAATTCCGAAATTTCCAAAAAGATCATACTAGAATTGGAACTAAATATAAGTTTATGAAATTTTTGGTTTTATGATCTGATTTTTGTTTCCGATTTTTTTTTTCGATTTTATATTTCAAATATTAAATAAATAATAAATTTTAAGATAAAAAAAGAAGTAATCGTTAAAAAACAATTAAACATTTTTTTATGTTCGAAAAAACTAGTAGTATGAAACATGATAAAACCTAAAACCCATCTCTTCACATTCTTTAGGTCTCACTTCCCACCAAGCCGCTCTCCTTGCACAAGACAACCACCGCCACTCGTGGACCATTCTCCACCATCATCAACCCTTCTTGGCGGCGAAGTACCCAGATTAAGGTAAGAAAATGAACTATATTTAACCTAATATCATGACTTTTACAATTTTTCAAAATTATTTGATTTAAGTCGTGAGTTTATTATATTTCATACAAATCCGCCATTTTATGACCGTTAGAATCCTTTTACAGTAAGTGATACACTGAAAATAGCGTATATGGCAATTTTAAGACCCTTTTTCCGACCTTTTTCCGATCCGTCCTGATATTTTCGAAAAGACACTTTTGCCGATTAGATCCGTTCCTTACGATTTCTAATTTTTCCTGATAATTAGTTTCTCCTTGTGTCAAAGAATATAAGTTACAGAACCGTCGTTTTGAACTATGATTATTAAATCACTTTAGTCATAAACAACCACAACAAACTCAACAAAAAACTTATGAGGTTAATGTTAAAGGTGAATCTTGTGAATGCTATGATTGGGCAGACCCTGTGGCTGTGATTATGGTTTATCTCGCAACCAGTCCACTTTGACGTCTTGTAGAAACCATGAATGAATTATTAATTTCCTTTGAATTTCAAAACAAACTACTCTCTTGATTATTGATTTTCCTTTTATAATTGTAACTTTGTTTGTGCAGAATTCGAACTATATGGAGAATATACGAAGAGAACTAGTAAGGCAATGGCTAGAAGAATCAAGATGAGCAAAGATGAGTCGTGTTTGAATGAATTGAGTCTAAGATTCTACGGGCTTTCCTGAAAATCTACAGTAAGGTACCAACCTTACTAAATTATGGTCAATTTGAAGAGATCTTCAACTTCACATAGCTTCTTATTGAAGTTTACAAGTTCTGATAAGTGATCGATTCTTAATTTACTACCACGTGTTCAAAAGTTTATTGGAAGATACAGGTGCCTCAATTTTTTATCCTCAAGATATTTGGAATTCTGATTCTACACCCTTCTATAACTATAATCCATAGATCAAGAATCTCCAAAAACGAAAAATAGCCTATAGAAGGGTGTACAATCAAAATCCAAAATATCTCGTGGAGGATGAAAAGATTGAGACACCTCTATATGTTCCACTAAACTTTCAAACACACCGTGGTCATAAATTAATATTTGATCGTTTGACAGAACTGTTATGTGAAGTTGAACATTTTTTCAAATTGACCAAAATTTGGTACCTTATGTAGATTTTCAGGTAAGCCCCGAGAACCTCAACAGATTGGTCAACTTGATGAACTTGACTTCAGACAATGTGTTATATTCATTTGTTAATCCATATGGTGAAATTTGCTTAGAAAGAGGACTTATATGTGTTAGTTCAGGTTTTCCTTGTAAGTATTTTTATGATTTTGGTTAATTAAGGTTTGAACATTTGTTTCTGGAATGTCTTTTTTCCAATTTAATATGTAAGTATTTGTTTACATTTTTTGTTTACACAGATTAATTATACATTTAATATCCTTCTTTGTTACAATAATACCTTTAGTTTATATACAATAAATTATTTATCACACTATTCTTTCAGCTATTTAATTTGAAAAATATAGGAAGAGGAATGTTCTGATATTGTAAAAGGACAAAAAGAAATTAACACTCTTTTTAAAAGGGGATCAGTTAAAATGTAACATTTTAAATGTAGTGTCCAACCCAATCTATAAGCTAATGTATTTGAGTGGATTTTGCTATTAATTAATATTTGAGTGGATTTTGCTACTAAAGTTTCTGATATTTGAGTGGATTTTGCTACTAATTAATAAATAAGAAATTACAAGTATAAGAAGTTGTAGTCAATTATCCATATACGTTTTTGCAACCAACGGTAGTATGAATTTTTTGAGACGTTTAAGCTATTTAAATTTACTGGTCTCAAGTAGGAGACTCCAACTGTGCGTTAAAAAATTGTTTTTTTCTGGAACTATTAAATCCAGAGATGAAATGTTATCTGATGAGTTGCTTTTTTGGGTTCTTAGATTCTTCTATAAGGTATACTTCTTGCAGAGACCTATATGTACTGCGAGCTCGAAGAAGTGTATTGTATGTTACCTGAGATTATAATATAACTAGGATCATTTAAATAATTGAGGGATCAATTGTAAAATATGTTGTCAAATCATACATCTTTGGGCATCACAATTAACACTTGCACAATATGGGTTTTAAGCAAGCAACGCTTAATAGAAAAGAAGAAAATTTGGAATATGTACCATGTTTGTTTATCTTGTATCTTTTATCTTTTCATCTCCGCAAATAACAAAAATGCACATCTTAGTCTCTTGCATTCCACACAAACCTAGTGAGTTTCATCAATTGAAAGGTCAATTTCATCTCAATTTTCTTGTTTTTTTTTAAGTAAAGACGCTCCTCAGAGGAGCCTGCAATTATTTTGTCCCATAAATTGTTCTTGCAATTATTTTCTTCAAAAATATTAAAAATAAAAAAAACTCATAAATTAAAGCAAAAGTGTTTAATCATATATCAGTTAAACTATAGACTGAATCTACAATATTACACATTTCAAACGAGTTAACAGAATTTTTTCTAGTTAAAAGAGTCCTTTTCAATAATGATTGTTGCAGTTGAGAATTCTTTGCAGTTTCTCAGGCAAACAAAACACCGCCATTAATGTCTCTTACAATAAAAGCAATTTCAGATGCTAAGTGGCTATAAGATGCATCAATATGAATTTTGTAATAATTGGGGGAGTTGTGCACCATAAAGAAGCCTTATTATTGTCGTTAACAACACTTCTCACTTCAAGTAAAAGCACGTGAGAAGAGGTAGATGCTTAATCATTAGTTTTCAACAAGCAATTATCATCATTAGAACTAAGAGAGATTATTCTCTTCGAGCAAAATAATAAAGGATAAGTGAGGAAAACAGGATTCAAATTAATATTTTTTAAACAGAAAATTGTTTCTCCCTTTCCATATTTACTAGGCAATTATGCTAATGATCACAGTTTAATCATTTCGAAATTTACAAATATATATCCAATTGATTTAACTTAAGCAAAGAACATAATTCTGAATTTTGGAGATTAAATACGATTCTCTATCAATTAACATATACCTTTATAATTATTTCAACATATCATGCATCTTATACGAAATCAACAAAAAACTCGATCTAATCAGTTGCAAATTGATTCCAATAGTAAATACCATGTCACTTTGAAGGAGAGACTCTAGAGATAGAAAGAGAAAAGATAATGTTTATCCTCTCCACCGCCTAAACCTTCATCAACTCAATTCATCAATTTCATGACAATAATTTACTGATTAAATACACAAATTTACACCTAGTTAGATTAATAACATCATATACGAACATGAATGAATCCTCAGACGGAGTAGGTAGAATTAATATCAATATTAGAACAAGTTTTTTCTGGATACAAGATACGCAGCAGGCAGGCGTAGTTGCGAAAGATAGCAGATGGAAGATCTTATTCTACATAAATCGAGATATTATGGTAACAATAGAGACAGGTTTGACTTTTACGATAGTGATGTTTTACTATTTTTGTTATGTCGTTCTGCATCGGAATATACAGATATGGCTTTATGTAGTTAATAGACAAGGATTTGATTTAAAAGCCTTAAGGAAAAGTAATAAAAGTATAAAATTAAGTGAAGCTATTTTGAGAACAAAAAATTACAATTATAAAATTAAAACGTGTTCTATAAATGATATCAAAAGAATGAAATATAAAATAAATAAAGATTGTAAAGTGGTGGCTATTACAGCCAACTGTAATACAAGATTTAATAGACTTGTCTTAAGGATATATACACGAGAAGCGTACTTAGCAATCTTTAGGATAGTTAGTGGGATGGACAGGTGGTTACCGTGCAGAATTATTAGGGGAATCAATGGGAATGATAATGCTCTATCGCTCCACTATATGATGATTATAGAGAATTCAGGAATTTTGATGATACGGATTTGGAGGACAGAATTGAGGACATTGAAGGAGAAATGTGATACAGGTATGGCGGCGGAAAAACAGGGGTTGGGCTATGTTCAGGCGAAGAGGAAGATGCGAATTCTTTTATGTGTTGTGGTGATAGTGGGCTTCTTTTATTATTATTTTGAAAAATGGGCTCACCAAAAGATAAGTAAGTGTGGGCCGTTTCATGTCAAACTAGAAACCAAAAGAATTTATATGGGGTGGGTTAGAGTTAATAAAAAAGGTGGAATTTGGAACATGAGATATTTGGGTAAATTACATAAGAGTAGCTTAACATATGATTTCGTCAATTTTAAGGTTTTATGGGATATCCGGACTGTCCCCAAGACGTCCGAGAACTTTAAATGACGACATGCGTCTGGAACTGTCAGGGGATACGGGCTCCCTTGACAGTTTCTAGTATAAGGTCCGTATTAAATAGATTTAAACCAGGGGTTGCTTGTTTTTTTGAAACAATGCTACGTGCGATAGATGCCCCTGAGGTTTTACGTAATTTTAGATATGCTAATCATTTTGTTCAGGACCCGGTAGGGAGTGCTTATCATTCGGGTGGCATTTTGGTACTCTGGCACGCGGATGTTAAGCTCGAAGTTATTAGGTCTAACCACTATTTTGTAATATTATATATAGATGAACCGTATTTTCCCTATTATATTGTATGTGTCCATGCTCCGAATAACTTAGAAAATAGATTAAAATTGTGGGAAGAAATAACTATATGGAATCAAAATGTTAACAAACCGTGGATCTTGATAGGTGATTTTAACGATATACTTAAAAGATGTGAAAAATTAAGTAATACACCTCCAGATAATAAAAGAATATATGAATTTAATAAGTTTATATCGAATAATAATCTTAGTGAAATTCAATCGCAAGGATGTTATTTTACATGGACTAACCGGAGAATTGATAAGCCAGTCAAGGTAAAACTTGATCGGGCATTTGCGTCATGTGATTGGTTGCACAGGTTTAGTAAAGCACAGGTATATATACCCCCAGCTATAGGTTCGGATCACTGCCCACTTATCTTACAACAAGAAAAAACACAAAATAGAGGTTTAAAATGGTTTAAATTCGAATCGCTATGGACAGAACATCCGGAATGCGAAAATGTCATTAGAACAGCGTGGGGAGAGGCAGGATTGGAGGAATCGTTACCCGTTTTTGTTGAAAAAAGAGACAATACAGTAACAGCACTTACGGATTGGAGCAAGAAAACTTTCAGGAACAATGCGGAAAAAATAAAAGAGTTGACAAAGAAAATGGTGGAGTTAGATAAAAAACAACCGTCTCAAGAGATCATAGAGGAACAGGATCGAATAAAAGGAATGTTGAAACAAACGTATATGGATGAAGAGAAATATTGGTACGATCGGGCAAGACAGAATTGGACAAAGTATGGGGACAAAAATACAAAATTCTTTTATCTGGCAACAATTAAAAGACGCCACTTAAATCGAATTCAACGAATCAAGAAGGAGAATGGCATTTGGACAGAGGAGATTTCAGAAGTAAGAAACAGTTTTCAGGAGTATTACGAGCGGTTATTCAGAGAAAAAAACACAAACGATATGGAGGAAGCAACGGGAGCTATAAGAAGCAAAGTCACAAATGAGATGAATGAACATCTAACGAGATTACCGGATTTAGAAGAAGTAAAGAAAGCGGTATTTGACATGTCGCCCTCAAAGGCTCCAGGACCGGATGGTTTAAATGGCAAATTCTACCAAGATTTTTGGCATATTATACAAACGGATGTCTTACTTATGGTTCAAGATTTTTTTATGAATAATATATCTCTCGATAAACTAAACGAGACATTGGTAACCCTAATACCTAAAAGGGAAACCCAAGAGGGTGTTGGGGATTACCGTCCGATATCTTGTGTTAATTTTGGATATAAGATAATTGCTAAGATAATGGCTAATAGGTTACAGGGTTTTATGGACATCATCGTGTCTCCGACACAATCAGCATTCATCAAGAATCGAGCAATACAAGACAATATCTTGATAGCTCAGGAGATTTCTTTTTTCATGAAACGAAAGCGAAAGAACCCGAAGCCAATGGCAGCAGTGAAACTAGACATGGCAAAGGCATATGACCAGGTACGCTGGGATTTTCTTTTTTTAGTACTACGAAAATTAGGATTTTGTGATAAATGGATCTGTTGGGTCGCGAATTGTATATCATCTGTTACATTTCAGCTTAATTTTAATGGTGAGCGTTTACGTAAATTCAAGGCTGAAAGGGGACTCAGACAGGGGGACCCGTTGTCTCCCTTCCTGTTCTCCCTCATGTCGGAGTCCCTAATTAGCCTTATTGAACAAAAAGTTGAACAAGGTAAGATGAAAGGGATTCAAATAACTAGAAACTGTCCGATTATTACTCACTTACTATTTGCGGACGATTCATTATTTTTCTTGACAATAAATGATAATGAAATACAAACGTTTCGAGAATGTGTATCTAAGTATTGTGCAGGATCAGGACAAAGGATTAATTTCACGAAGTCATCGATCTACTTCAGTAATGACACCAATGTAGAGTGCAGGGCACAGGTTTCGGCAGATATAGGAATACAGGAGAAAGAAGATCTTGGAAAGTACTTGGGCATACCACTTTGTCATAAACGGTCAAAGATACAATCTCTTCAGTGGATAGCTGAAAGGGTGTTCAAGCATACGGAAGGATGGAAGGCGCAGTTATTATCCGATGGTGGGAAGGAAGTACTTATCAAAGCCATTTTACAGGCCATACCGATATATGCAATGTCAATCTTTTCTTTTCCGATAACATTTTGTAACAAACTGATATCGGCAATCTCGAACTTCTGGTGGAACTCGGGGGAAAAATCTCGAATTCATTGGATGGCATGGGAAAAGTTAGCGGTTAGCAAGATGATCGGGGGAATGGGCTTCAAAGATTTTAAAAAAATGAATACAGCGCTACTAGCGGCTCAGGCATGGAGAATTTTAAACAACCCAGACACATTAGCGGCCAGACTACTTAAAGGTATTTATTATCCTAAAGGTAACCTTCTCGATGTTAAATTAAGACAATCTCGAACATGGTCTTGGGCCAGCCTGATAGAGGGGCGCGATTTGATAAGGAAACATGGTAGATATCAAATAGGTAATGGGGAAAGTATTAATATTTGGACAGATAACTGGTTAGATACAACATGGAAATTAGAAAAACCGGTGCATTGTCAGATAAATAAAGTGAAGGATCTTTTGAAACAAGGTACGGAAGAATAGGATATTGAAATGATAGACGAGATATTTCCAGTACCGATTATACCTACTATCTTAAGGACAAAGGTTAGTGGCGATGATGATCAAGATCAGTTGATATGGCCTTATACACCAAACGGAGAATATACTACAAAGTCGGGATATAGGGTGATTACGGAGGAAGGGATTAGGGAGGCACCAGGACAATCTGATATAGGTCAAATAGAGAGCAAGTTATGGGATATTGTTTGGCATTCAAATCTTCCAACAAAGATTAGAATTTTTACCTGGAAAGCCTGTAATAATGCTATACCAACAGGTCAAAACTTGGTCAAGCGACACTGCGAGGTGGAGGAAGAATGCGTATGGTGTAAAGCGAAACAGGAAACGCTCGAACACTTACTATTGTCATGTAATATAGCAAAGCTCGTTTGGGCGGGTTCGGCACTTCAAATTTATATTGGACAAGAGGTTGAACATTTAGGAAAGTGGGTAATTGCGATTATAGAGACTTATGCTAATGGAGGATGGAGACGGGAGGTGATTATATCGTATGTGTTGGTTTTGATCTGGAACATTTGGAAATCAAAAATGAGGAGTCGGCATCATAATTATACTATACACACTGACGACATCATTAGATCAGCCAACAAACATATGGACGAATGGTTTGGTAGAGATTGGACGGCAAGTCAAACACCAGTAATTCAGACTACGGAAACAGGTGGAAACATTGATACCGATCTTAGTTACGATACGCAGATAGCGTATATGTGCGATACATCATTCGAGGCACCACACTGTCCAACTGGAATTGGAGTAGTGCAAATAGTAAAGGAAACGGGTTACAGAAAGGATAAGTTGGAAACTGCTATGTGTAATACGAGTTTAGAAGGGGAGGCTCAGGCAGTAATTGTCGCTTTGAAAACAGCAATTCAAGATAAGAACGAGGGGATCACGATCTTCTCGGATAACCTCGACTTGGTTCGAGGTATTCAGCAGGTGTCGGCTGCTAATTGGAAGCTTCGACCGTGGATTCGGCAGATCAAAAGACTGGCAGCAATGGTAGCCCCAGTCTTTGTTAAGCACATCCCAAGGAAATTCAACGGTCGTGCGGATAATCTAGCAAAACAAGCCAGGCACAGGGCACAGCAAGAGCGAGGAAACAATTGTGAGATTTTAACATCTCGATTTTCTCGACTAGGGATCGGATAATAGATATTAGAAGGGATAGGGTTTGAAATGTATTAAGCGTAAAAAAAAATCAGTTGCAAATTGTAATTCAGAAAGGATTTACTAACTATTCTCATCTCATACCATATATACTTTGGGGAATCCAATTTAACTTGTTGGATAGTGTGTATCGACCCAACTGGTCATCTAGTTTTTCCTACCTTTCTTGGCTTCCAAAAGATTGGGTTGGACTTTATCATTCAGTCCACCAAGTAAGACCCAAAATTCAAACACCATTACTATTATCAACTATTAGAAGGCCCAACAACTATAACCAACAAGACATAAAACATATACTAAATTATTATTGGGGTATCACAATAAAGGCTAGCAACAAATTCCATAAAAAAATCATCATGCTCTTAGCATTATATGAAAATTAAAATAAATACATTATAATTGATAGGATGATATTCACATAAAGCAAATATTCATTGACAAGAGGTGAGCAAAACAAAACCAAAAAATCGAAGCGACCCTAAAAACCGAACTGAAAAAACCAAAACCCGACATAATCGTTCGATTTGCTGTAAGTTTTTTAAAAAACTAAAAGAATTCGATTTGGTACGGTTTTTCTACGCTAACCGAACTAAAGCGAAAAAAATATTAAAACCAAATTATATCCCTAATTTTTTTTTAGTTTTTAAATAATTTTTCATATATCCTTATTAAGGCATTCATGAATTTTATTTATATTTTTTTTAAAAATTATGATAAGAAAAAAATTTCCATCCAATATTGGATGAACCTATACCAATTATATTAATACACATACCTTATGTTTTAAACTTACAAAAGTAACTAACTAATTAATATAATGACATGTGTTTTGTTATAATAATCAATTATGGTAAAGGAAAGGAAAGGAAATGAAAGGAAAAAAATTCCTTTCCTTTGTTTGAATTCGATTTTTAATTAAATGAAAGTAATTCAATGGATTGCAGAATTCTTTTTTTTTTCTTTTAAAACGTCAATTATTTAATCCTCCTATTTTTGAGTCATTTCAAACAAAAGGAAATGATTATTTTTTTAAATGTCTCGACTAACCTTATAATTTCAATATATAATATTTTTACATAGCACAAAAAGGGTATAAAGGTATTTTTATGTAAAATAATCATTTCCTTTCACTTCCTTTAATAATGTGAACCAAACAAGTGATTCCTTAATCAATTACTTTCTTTTCCTTTATTAAAATTTTTATAATCCAAATACGGTTATCACTTTTCTTTCCATTCTTTAATATTTTTATATTTCTCTCATTTCCTTTCTTTTGTAATCTGAATCCAAACAATGCATTAATGTGATGTGAATATTGGATAATCCAATATTGGATGGAAGTCTTACCCTTATGATAAAGGAATAGGAAATGGAGTAAATTTTAGAGAAAAAAAATGTTCATATATGGCATGCACCACCCCAAAAAATGTCATAATATGCAACATATATTTACATAAATCATTAGTCGATATATCTTAAAGAGTAAATACCTTTTTTTCCCTAACTATCACAAAATTGACAGCTTACCCCCTCGATCCTATAAAGTGTATATTTATCCCCTAAATTTTGTTTTTACGACTCGTTACCCCCTGATGATGGAATCCGTCCAATTCTTCCGTTAAGTATTATTTAATTTACCTACTTACCTCTTTAAGTATTACTTAATTTGCCTACTTACCCCTTTAAGTATTACTTAAATTGCCAACTTTTCCTCTTTATTTGCCTCGCACGTGTCTACTTAACAGAGGAATTAACAAATTCCTTCATTAGGTAAATTTACACTTTATACGATCGAGGGGGTAATCTGTCAATTCCGTTAAAGTACAAGGGGCATCCAGTGTATTTACTTTATCTTAAAAGATAATTTTTTTTATTGAAATTTCTTGAAAGTAAAGCATACACTTAAATTATATATATTCCTCTGTAATTATTTTCTTACATTTACTGCATGATATTTTAGTTCAAAAAATGCAATTTTCCTACCTTGGTCAACAACATAAGAATTAGATACTTCATATATGGATCTGTTAGAAGATAAAACATTTCTAGTAGATTCCCCTTGAAATCTATCAAACAATCGAATCAAACACATACAAAAATCGGAGAATATACCAAACTGAACATATACCGAACCGAAAACCAAAAAAACCAAACCGATTAAAATCGCTCTGTTCGGTAGCGACACCCTTAAAAACCAAACTATTCTGCATTGGTTTAATTTTGTCCAAAAAATCAGATGAACCGATTCGTGCTCACCCTTAAGAGGAGGTATGAGATTAAATAGACGAAAGGTGAATTTTAAGAAAAAGATATTTTCTTTTAGTTTTAAAATTCTTTAATGTCATAATTTTTTGGTTATTGCTCTAGATGGTATATAATGTAATTATATATTCGAACTTTGACAAAAAAAAATTATATATTCTAACATAAAATATTATCTTTAACTGCACATATATTTCTTTGGTCAAATTTTATACAATTTCTTACCTAAAATTATGTACATTTTTTTTATAAATTAGTGTAAATATTTTTTTCTTTTTTAAGTTTCTTGTTCCTCAAAAAGGCATACTCATTATTTGTAAAAGCAAGAATATTGAATAAAGAAATTAGCTAAAATATAGGAAGAGAAATGAAGAGTTGAAACCTATGCAAAAATGCTTAGTTTGATGAAAAATATATAGGTTGTTTAAAAAAAAAGTTATTGCACCATGGACATTGAATGTCAGATTTCCAATTTTTTTAATTCAAAAATTCTAATTTCAGAATAAAGTTTTAATGTTCTAAAATTCCGAAATCCGGTATCCGATCGGAATTGGAACTACATATACATTTCCAAAATTTCTAGTCTTCGGATCTGATTTTTGTTTCCGATTTTTTTTTTAATTTTATATTTTGAATATTAAATAAGTAGTAATATATTTTAAGATAAAAAAAAGAAAGTGTACTAAAAAAAAAAAGACAAAGTACACGTTGAAAAAATATGAAGCAAAAACCCATCTTTACACTCGCATTGGATAAGCCCACCGCTAACCACCATAAGAAATCCTCACCCCACCCCTAAACCACCGCCTTCATCCACATCCTTTCAAGATTTTTCAGGTTCTTCTTTCTTCTTCCTTTTCACCATCTCTTTTTTCTTCTTTCTTTTCTCTTTTCCTCCTTCTCCTCTCTTCTCTCTGTTTCGATGGAGTTCTTCTCTTCTGAACATCCGAATGCAAAGAGTGGTAGTCTTGTGATCTCATCCAAGCATAACTCTGATTACAAAATGCTTGAAACTCATATTCTTTATGGGAAATTATTAAACAAGAAGCTGATAAATATAGGATTAATAAATACCCATATCAACAAACATTGGAAACTTTCTCAAGAGGTTCAGTTAGAAAAATCTGGTATTAATGAGTTCTGTATTAAACTATTGAATGGTAAAGACAAAAAGAGCATTTGGGTTCGCAGGCCATGGACTGTTTTTGGTAAGCATTTTGCTATCTCGGATCCTACTAAAACAGGCAATAATCGTATTAAAAATACAACTCTTTGGCTGCGCATTTATGGCCTCCCTATTGATGTATTAAATGAAGATAGCATACGAGAATTCTTTAATGCTATTGGTAAAGTTTTAATCATTCAACTCCCAGCAGAGAAATTATTAACAGATAACTCTTTTACAAGAATTTTTGTTGATTGGAACCTTTCTAAACCTATCTAATCTGGTTTTAAATTCTGGGAATCGGAAACTATTGTTCATAATATCAAATTTGAATTCGAAAATCTTGGCCAAGTTTGTTATGGATGTGGATTTTTTGATCATGAAGAAAAATACTGCAACACTTCTAAGAAAGTTACACCAAGATTGGGAAGTTGGATTAAAATTTCAACCCGAGGGGCTATGAGTATTAATCTAGCTGGTAATAATCCTTCTTCTTCAGGAAAAGGAAATAAGAAAGGATCGGTAGTTGAAGAAATTATTCCTAAAAATGTTGCTATTAAGAAAATAAATGTTAGAGAAGGAGAAGTTTTAATTTGGTTCTCAAAATCGACTTTCTGTGCTGATAAATTTATTCTTCTCAAACCCAGCAGCTCTTTTGAACTTCTTGCTCAATATACTCGTATGAAAGGCATCTTTTGTAATGGTATATTCAATGAAAATCATAATTTTCCTCAGTTCAATGATAACTTAGATTGGAAGAAAAATGGGGAAGATAATATGATAACGGAAGAAATTTTCATTTTCAACTCTTCAAGAAATATGGTACCTCAAGCAATGAATATTGTACCCTCGGAAAATAAATTTTCTATTGATTTTTTATTTGCTGATAAAAGGAATTTATGTCCTTGCCCTCAAGATATTTTTAACTCACCTATTAATGCGGAGGGTAATGTGGTCCTTTTAACTGACCCGAATATTAAAAGTGGATCTCAACTATGTACACAGTCTAATCCGAACCCATCCCCTTTACCTAACTGAAAGTCCTAGAGGGGGGGTGAATAGGATTACTGTTAGCCTCACCTTGTTTTTATTCCCGTTTTAATATTCGACAAATCAACATTTCAACTAAAATTCATTTTGGTATCACTTAAGATGTTTTCCAAAACCCCTCTTTAGATTAGTTGTGTTTACTTCCTTGCATTTAGCTTGTTATTCAAATAAGCAGCTCCGCGGTACACCGGATGATTTACGCGGTACACCGCAGAGTCACGGACTAGTATTGCGGTACATTGGATAGTCCGACCAGTATGCTCATGAATTGCACGGTACACCAGACCTAGGCGCGGTACACCGGACCAAGGCACGGACCAGGGTTGCGGCACATTGGATGGTCCGACCAGTAAGCTCAAAGTTTAGTCGAACAGTTCTGCGGTGCACCGGACCATATCCGCGGTACACCGCACAAGAGGGTTTTCTGCACTTTACAAGAGGACAAAGCTTATATCCGTTGGAGTTAAAATAGATCCGTTAGAGAAGAGCCTTTTGACCGTTGGACCACATTTGCAGCTATAAAATGGAGTTCATTCAAGACACAACTCAAGCCTTCCATCTACCAATCTTAAGAGCAATTAATTCTATCATTCAAGGAGGTTTCAAAGGAGCATTCAAGTCATATTTATTGTGAAGCTAATTAGTTCTTATCTACTCATTTAGGAGTTTAGTTACAAAGCTTTTATAAGCACTCCTAAACACTTTTCCCTTTCCTCTTAGTTCTTGTAATAGATTAAGAGAGTAGTGTGAGCATAGGTTTATGCTTGGTTCCTTGTGTTGGTGATAACACAAGTGTATTTCCTTCAAAGGGTTTTTGAAGTGGTTGTAAGGGTTTGTATCTCACCCGGTTAAGAGTTACGAAGATTAGTTGAGAATCTTGCAAATCCTAAGGAGGCTTCCTTAGGTAGTGGATGTAGGGAAACCGAACCACTATACATCGTTGTGTATCGTATTCTATCTCTACACTCTTTATATTTCCGCTCTCTATATGCTTGTTAAAATGCCTACTTGAATAGTTTGATATTATTGTCTATTAGGATTATCTAGTTTTATACTATTTAGTTTGCTAATACAATAGGATTCAAATTAGCTTTTAATTTTATTTACTTGAAATAAAATTAGCCGATTAATTTCTATTGTCCTATTCAACCCCCCTTCTAGGACGCATATAGTATATCAATTGGTATCAGAGCCTAGCTCTATTGTACTTAATCGTTTCTAGAGTTAATACGATATGGATTCTAATCAACCGGAAGGTTCATGTTCTACTAGACCTCCGCTTTTTGTAGGAAAAGACTACTTTGGATGGAAGAAGAAAATGGAGATTCATGTGAAAGGAATTGATTACTTCTTATGGCTTGCTATCAAGAAAGGTCCCTATATTCCTTATGTTACGGGTAGTACTACGGAGGTGAAAAATGAAGATGATTACAATGATCAAGACATAGCTAAACTCACCAAAAACAACAAAGCTATGAACATTCTCATTAATGGATTAAGTGTCACGGAATACGCTAGAGTTAGTGAATGCAACTCCGCTCATGAAATGTGGCAACTCTTGGAGCTATCATATCAAGGAACGGAAGATATTAAAGAAACTAAGATTGGTCTCTTTATCACTAAGTATGAGCTTTTTCGTATGGAGCCCGATGAAGCCTTGAATGCTATGCATCAAAGATTTTCTAACATTGTTAACACCTTGAAGACTCTTGGTCAAGAATACACCAACAAGGAACAATGCCGAAAAATCTTATTTGCTCTTCCAAGGAAATACAAGACAAAGATCAACTCTATAAGGGATACTAAAGATCTTTCAAAAATGACGGTTCATGAACTCATTTGCAACCTCATGACGGAGGAGCTTGTGCTTGAAGAAGAAAAGATAAGAGATGATGAGGAGAAAAAGATTAAGAAATCTATTGCTTTCCATGCTATGAGTACCAAGTTGAAAGAACGAAAAGAAAGAAAGGAAAGTGAAGAAGAAAATTCACATGAAGAAGAAACTAGTGAAGATGAAGGAGTAGCTATGTTGGCAAGAGATATGAAAAAATTCATGAGATACAAACGCTTTGCCAAGAAAGGAAGTTCTTCCTCACCTTACAAGAAGAATGATAGAGCTATCAAACAAGACGAACCCACTTGCTATCATTGCAAGAAAGTTGGTCACATCAAGACTTATTATCCTCTTCTTCAAAATGAGAAACCTAAGAGAGCAATGCATGCTAATATCACTTGGGATACTCAAAATTCGGAGGAAGAAGAAAGTGACAATGAAAATGTCAATCTTGTTGCTTTTATGGGAAAACTTGAAAATGATGAAGATGCTTCTTCGGATGATGATACCGGTACTACTCACTTTGCCTTTATGGCAAATCATGATGAGGTAACTCCTAAATCTAAACTCTCTTTAACTAATGATGATGCTAGTGAACAAGATATTCATGAGGCATTTGACTCTCTTTATAATGATTTTTTAAATTCTATTGAAACAAACAAAGTTTTAACAAAAGATTTAGAATTTGAGAAAAATAGAACTAAAGAGGTTTTGAAAGCTTTGGAAGATTGTCAAAATCTTTGTGATGAATGTATAGATGATAATGAAAAACTTCATCTTATTGAGAAAAATCTTTTGGAAGAAAAAGCTTTGTTAGAGAAAAAGATTGTTGATCAAAATGCCATTATTTTAAAATTTACTAGTGGGCAAGAAAACTTGGATTTAATTTTAGGTTCTCAAAGAATGGCTTGTGAAAAAAGTGGTGTTGGATATGATCCATTCACTCACCAAAAACCTTTGAAAAATGTCTTTGTGAAATCCAAAATTTCAAATGAAATTCCATCTTCTTCAAAATCTTCTATCACTTGCACCTATTGTGAAAAACTTGGTCATGATGCATCTCATTGTTACTATCGTAAATTATTGGATTTGGGATCTCTTGTGCCAATTTGGAAAAGGCCTAAATGGGTCTTAAAAAGGAAGTCCACTAACCCTCGTGGACCCAATCCAAATTGGGTACCTAAAGCTTAAATTATTTTTTATGTAGGGATTGAGCATCAAGAAGCAAAATATATGGCTACTTGATAGTGGATGCTCAAGACACATGACCGGAAATCCATCATTATTTACAAATTTATATAAAACAAAAGGTGATAGAGTTACTTTTGCCGACAACACCAAGAAACACGTTTTGGGTAAAGGTAACATAGGTAATATGAACTCTTTACTTATCTCTAATGTGTTACTTGTTGAGGGTCTCTCTTTTAACTTGCTTAGTATAAGTCAACTTTGTGATGTTGGTTTTAGTGTTAAATTTGAAGCATCTAGATGTGTTGTTTTCAAAAATGATGAGTTAGATACTATGTTTATTGCAAAAAGATCGGATAATGTTTTTGTTGTTGATCTTGAGAGTCTTATGTGTAAACATATTAAATGCTTATCCGTGGTAAATGATAGTTGGCTTTGGCATAGACGTTTAGGACATGCTAGCATGGATTTAATTTCAAAATTATCTAGAAAAAATCTTGTTGTTGGTTTGCCTATTTACAAATTTGATAAAGATAAATTATGTGATGCATGTCAACTTGGTAAACAACATCGTTCATCTTTTAAATCCATTAATAAGGTCATCACCGTTAGGCCACTTCAATTATTGCATATGGACCTTTTTGGTCCCGTTGATGTCACTAGTCTAGGAGGATCTAGATATGTCTTTGTTGTTGTTGATGATTACACTAGATTCACATGGGTGATGTTCCTTGCTTTGAAAAGTGATGCCTTCAATGAATTTGCAAAACTTTGTAGAAAGGTGCAAAATGAGAAAGGTTACTCTATTACTTGCATTCGTAGTGATAATGGTAGTGAATATGTGAATTCTCCTTTTGTGCATTTTTGTGATGAATTTGGATTGAGCATAATTTTTCGGCCCCTAGAACTCCCCAACAAAATGGGGTAGTGGAAAGGAAAAACCGAACTCTACAAGAAATGGCTAGAACAATGCTAAAAGAACATAGCTTGCCTACATACTTTTGGGGTGAAGCCGTTCACACGGCTTGTTATGTGTTAAATAGAGTTCTTATTAGACCCATTATTAAGAAAACCCCTTATGAGCTTTGGAATGGTAGACCACCAACTATTGCTTATTTTCGTGTCTTTGGGTGCAAATGTTTTATCCTAAACACTAGGGACTATTTGGGAAAATTTGATGCTAAATCGGATGAAGGTATTTTTCTTGGTTATTCCACTAAGGGAAAAGCCTATCGCATTTTCAACAAACGTACTCGTACTATTGAGGAATCTATGCATGTTGACTTTGATGAGACTAATCCTTTTAATATCAAGAAAGTAGTAGATGTTGAATTACATGAAGATGCTCCACAAGATAAATCCTTAGAATCTCTTACTCAAGAAATAAAGTCTCATGATGAATCTCCTAAGGAAAATGATCAAATGCTAAATGAAGCTAGTACGGATTTACCAAAGTGTTGGAAACATATCAAAGATCACCCAAGTGAATTAATTCTAGGTGATCCAAAAGAAGGTGTTACCACTCGCTCTCGTATTATTGCTCTATGTGCTCATCAAGCGTTCTTATCTCAAATTGAGCCCAAGAATATTAAAGAAGCATTGTTAGATGATCATTGGATTAACGCTATGCATGAAGAATTAAATCAATTTGAGCGTAGTAAAGTTTGGACATTAATGGAGAAACCAATTGGCCCTACTATCATTGGCACTAAGTGGATATTTCGCAACAAGCTAGATGACACCGGTATAATCACTAGAAATAAAGCAAGGTTAGTTGCTCAAGGATACAATCAAGAAGAAGGTATTGATTTCGATGAAACTTTTGCTCCCGTAGCTAGACTTGAATCTATTCGTATGCTACTTGCTTTTGCTTGTTATATGAATTTTAAACTTTACCAAATGGATGTCAAAAGTGCTTTTTTAAATGGTTTTATAGACGAGGAAGTTTTTGTTAAACAACCTCCGGGTTTTGAGGATCCAAAATTTCCTAATCATGTTTTTAAACTTTCAAAGGCTTTATATGGTTTAAAACAAGCACCTCGTGCTTGGTATGAACGATTAAGCAAATTTTTATTAGATGATGGTTTTAAAAGAGGAAAAATTGACTCCACTTTATTTATAAAAAGGTCTTCAAAAGATATCCTTCTTGTTCAAATTTATGTGGATGATATTATATTTGGTGCTACTAATGAAAATCTTTGTGAGAATTTTTCTAAAAGCATGCATAAGGAATTTGAGATGAGCATGATGGGAGAATTAAATTACTTTCTTGGACTTCAAATCAAGCAAATGAAAGATGGTATCTTTGTCAATCAAGCCAAATACACAAAAGAATTGATCAAAAAATTTGGACTTGAAGATGCAAAGGAAATTGGAACTCCAATGAGCACATCCACAAAATTAGACAAAGATGAAGATGGTAAGGATGTTGATGAGAAACTATATCGAGGTATGATTGGTAGCTTACTTTATTTAACCGCTTCTAGACCCGATATTATGTTCCCCGTGTGTCTTTGTGCTAGATTTCAATCTTCTCCTAAAGAAACCCATCTTAGTGCCGTTAAGCGTATTTTTAGGTATTTGAAAGGAACCCTTAGTCTAGGACTTTGGTACCCTAGATTTACCTCTTTTGAGCTAATAGGTTATTCGGATGCCGATTATGCCGGTTGTAGACTTGATAGGAAGAGTACTAGTGGTAGTTGCCAATTCTTAGGTCAATCCCTTGTTTCATGGTCTAGTAGAAAACAAAATAGTGTTGCTTTATCCACGGCCGAAGCCGAATATGTTGCGGCCGGAAATTGTGTGACTCAAATTCTTTGGATGAAACAAACCTTACTAGATTTTGGCCTAGAATATGATCGTGTTCCCATTCGTTGTGATAACACTAGTGCTATCAATCTTACCAAAAATCCTATTCAACACTCTAGAACGAAACACATAGAAATCCGTCATCATTTTATCCGAGATCACACTCAAAAAGGGGATATTGTACTTGAATTTGTCACCTCCGAAAATCAACTAGCCGATATCTTTACTAAACCTCTACCCCAAGATCTCTTTGAGAAAATTCGTTGTGAGATTGGCATGCAAATTCTCTAACCTTAGTATCTTGCCATTGTTGTTTAGTACTTTTTGTGTATATTCTCTTGTTGCTAATATTTTCTTGATTTTATAGGTTCTTTGAAGCTTCTAATTGTTATCCATTTACTCCTTTGGTCCTTGTTTTTTACTCAAAATGTGTTTTGACCCCTTAATTTTTTTTCAAAATCGTATCATTTGTTCTTTTTGTTGTTGACAAAGGGGGAGAAATTTTAGTTAAACTTTTTCAAATGCATTTTGTGAGGGGGAGTTTTTATAAAAACTCTAGTGATTAGGTTGAGGGGGAGTTTTTGATCAAAACTTAATCTTAGGCATCTTCAAAAGTTTATGATTTGTCAAACATCAAAAAGGGGGAGATTGTTAGCCTCACCTTGTTTTTATTCCCGTTTTAATATTCGACAAATCAACATTTCAACTAAAATTCATTTTGGTATCACTTAAGATGTTTTCCAAAACCCCTCTTTAGATTAGTTGTGTTTACTTCCTTGCATTTAGCTTGTTATTCAAATAAGCAGCTCCGCGGTACACCGGATGATTTACGCGGTACACCGCAGAGTCACGGACTAGTATTGCGGTACATTGGATAGTCCGACCAGTATGCTCATGAATTGCACGGTACACCGGACCTAGGCGCGGTACACCGGACCAAGGCACGGACCAGGGTTGCGGCACATTGGATGGTCCGACCAGTAAGCTCAAAGTTTAGTCGAACAGTTCTGCGGTGCACCAGACCATATCCGCGGTACACCGCACAAGAGGGTTTTCTGCACTTTACAAGAGGACAAAGCTTATATCCGTTGGAGTTAAAATAGATCCGTTAGAGAAGAGCCTTTTGACCGTTGGACCACATTTGCAGCTATAAAATGGAGTTCATTCAAGACACAACTCAAGCCTTCCATCTACCAATCTTAAGAGCAATTAATTCTATCATTCAAGGAGGTTTCAAAGGAGCATTCAAGTCATATTTATTGTGAAGCTAATTAGTTCTTATCTACTCATTTAGGAGTTTAGTTACAAAGCTTTTATAAGCACCCCTAAACACTTTTCCCTTTCCTCTTAGTTCTTGTAATAGATTAAGAGAGTAGTGTGAGCATAGGTTTATGCTTGGTTCCTTGTGTTGGTGATAACACAAGTGTATTTCCTTCAAAGGGTTTTTGAAGTGGTTGTAAGGGTTTGTATCTCACCCGGTTAAGAGTTACGAAGATTAGTTGAGAATCTTGCAAATCCTAAGGAGGCTTCCTTAGGTAGTGGATGTAGGGAAACCGAACCACTATACATCGTTGTGTATCGTATTCTATCTCTACACTCTTTATATTTCCGCTCTCTATATGCTTGTTAAAATGCCTACTTGAATAGTTTGATATTATTGTCTATTAGGATTATCTAGTTTTATACTATTTAGTTTGCTAATACAATAGGATTCAAATTAGCTTTTAATTTTATTTACTTGAAATAAAATTAGCCGATTAATTTCTATTGTCCTATTCAACCCCCCTTCTAGGACGCATATAGTATATCAATTACTAATAAGATTAATGCCTAATTAAAAAATCTTTTGGACAATTATAAGTTTAAGAGAAAACTTCTAAGTCAACTTAATATATCAAACACTTATGGGATCATGCAAAGGATAAGTTAAAGGCTTGATATATAAGTTTAACAAGTAAAACGACTATCTAATCTCTTACTACTCTAGATGACAATATGTTAGATAAACTAGATAATTAATATCACAATATTCATGCTAGCATATTATCAAACATATAAAGTGCGGAAAGTAAATAGAGTAGGGATAGAAAGATACACACGATTTATAGTGGTTCGGTTTCCCTACATCCACTACCTAAGGAAGCCTCCTTAGGATTTCAAGCTTTTCACTAAGCTCCCGTGTCTCTCTTAACCGGGTCGAGAACACAATAACCCTTACAACCTCTTCGATAACACGAAGGACAAACCACTTGTGTAATCACAACACAAGGATACCAAGTATACTCCCTATACTTGAATTCTCTCTTAATCTATCTATTACAAGACCTAGACTTAAGAGGATAGAAACAAAGTGTTTAAAGGGTTGCTTATAAAAGCTTGTAACTAAACTCCTAAAAGAGTGGATATGAACTATAAAGCTTGTGAACTCCTCTTGAGTAGATAGAACCTTGTGGCTTGTTTGATTAACTCCTTGAAAGGACTTATAAGCTCACTAAGGTTGATTTTGACTATGTATAGCTTTTGACACCTTCTTGAATGATAACAATTAAGCCCCTTAATGTTTGTAATTAGTTGGTGTAGTTGTAGCCTTCAAAGAGCTTCAATTTATAGTAGAAAATGGCTTCCAACGGTCATAAGACTTGGGTCCAACGGATCTATTAATCTCCCAACTGATATATTACTTATGACTTGTCTTTTGTGCAGAAAAACCTTTCTTGCGGTGTACCGCAAGATTTCGTGCGGTGTACCGCGCTTCAATGGTTTGATTTTCTAGCTTACTGACGGGCTAGCCTCTGCACCGCGCCCTGGTCCGCATTCTTGGTCCGGTGTACCGCGCCTTTCGTCCGGTGTACCGCGCCAAGTAACTTTGAAAGATAATGACTTGGATCAATAAATCTTCTTCACGAAAGTTGTTGGAAACATCATTCTAAGAACCTTTGAAGTTGATCACTAAAGCTAATTCTCAATGTACACAAAGATAAGGTTAAAAGTATTTATATGAGAATTAGTTTCATAACATATAACAATAAAGCTATGATCTAAAAGATAAAGAAGTGCTTTTTGATGAAAAAGAGTGCAAGAAGGAATATGTAAAACAAGAGTACTTAGCACACTAACCACAAGAGGATTTGTCACATTAAAACAACCTATTAAGGGAGGCTATATGCCAACAATCTCCCCCTTTTTGATGATGACAAATCCTTCACTAAAACACCTTAGGAATGATATGAAAGTTTGAGCACTAATGAAATTAAGCTCCCCCTCACAATAAGCATAAGATTTGAGATGCATTTGTGAGTATTTAAAACGTGCAAGTTTTGAAAGTTTTAGTGCACATATTTCTCCCCCTTTGTCTTCATCAAAAAGACGGGGTTAATAATAACAACTACGAATAGAAGAGCAAAAACTCAAGTGAATAGATTTTAAACAATGTTTCTAAGAGTGTGCAAGAGTTTGGAGATTAAAATAATTTTAGAAAGAGATGCACAAAGATAGATAATTGACGAACTAAGATATAGAGACTTTTTACCAACTCGTTGATCGATAGATTTTTCATTTCATATGCTTTCTAATGACACAAATGATTAGTTTCAATGTATGTGATAAAAGATTAGCCAAAGCATTAGAGTTTTAATAAAAGCTCCCCCTTACAAAATGCATCAAGATTGTTTCAATTTTGTAAAAGTGTGATCTACAATTTGTCCTCAAAAAGATATTTTGAAATCATTTTTAAGAGAGATAGGGGTAAAATGTAATTTTTTGAAAAATATAGGGCCAAAAAGTCATTTGTCAAAAAGTTAGGGGACTAAAAGACAATTTTTTAAACTTTTAGGGACCAAAGTGCAATTTTTCAAAAAATATTTTAAGGGACAAGAACGCAATATATGAAAGGATCAAGGATTAGATGCAATAGTACCTATATCATCAAAGAAAATGTTAGCAAAAACAATATCCAAAGCATAAAGTTTAAGCAACAAATATTCAAGATAAAAACATACCAACCTAAAACAATTATCCAAGTTTAAACACAAAGCATCCTAAACCATTATCCAAATAAAAACGTAGCAATAATATCCTAAATGTCCAAAACACGGACCCATAAAACAATTAAGAGTAAAAGCAACACAAACTTAGTTCAAGACAATAAAAACACATAAAACACTTAGAGAATAAAAAGAAGATATTAAAACCCAACACCAAACACCATACCACCAAACACCACAACCATTTAACGTAATTCCCGGGGAGAACGGCTTCTAGAACGGCTTCTAGGATGTGAAACATCATCTTTGATACACGAGACATCGTTCTTCATGCAAGATAACTCACTAGTAAGATGGCCTATTTTCTCTTCCAACACTCCAAATTTTCTTTCCAACTTTTCTTCTAAAACCTCAAATTTTCTACCAATATAATCCATAAACCGAGACATAGCACCTTCGAAACTAGAGGGATTAGGAGGATTCTCATGAGTGGGGTTTTGTGGAGGCTCATTTGGGATAGGATTTTGTTGACCTGGAATATCCGATAGCTCAAGTGTGTTAATCTCCGGACCAAAAGTTCCTCCCTTAGCTTGTAGGATACGATTACGAATAGCAACATCCGAAATACGATTAATAACCGAAACCGAAACATAAGAGTTATTATAAATAGCAAATTTCATCCTCTTTATTGTGCTATAATCGAAACATCATGCTTTATCAATAGTTTTCACATTTGTTCCTCCTAACGAGATTTCACTTCCCTCAAAGATTTTAGTAAGAAATATACCATATGGGACTTTATCTCTTGCGGTTCGAGCATGGTTCATCCATTTGAACATAATAGCCAAAATATTAATCGGACGCTTAGCAAAGATCAAAAATAGTAGATAAGCTTCATACGGGATTAACTTTGCATCATGTTTGTCCTTCGGAATTATGGCCGAAATAAGAAACTTATGAGCCACAATAAATTCCGGATCAAAACTACGCAAATTCCAATTACCATCGGGAACAACCATCCTACTATTAACGAAATCAATAACCTCATTTTGACCGACTATATCAAGAGTGGAGCCATCCCAACCACTTGACCAAAAACCACTAAAACCATCGAACGGAATACTATAACGAGTACATAACACATGCAATTTTAATCTTAAAGCGGTACCCGAAACGGATGATTTTACTAAGTTATTTGCACTATCAAATTCAAAGTTTTTGTAAAATTCTTCAATTAATCCACTTGCTAATTGAGTACCCGAATATGTAAATACATTATCACAACCTTGAAATTTAAAAAGATCAAGAAGAGAATTTTCACCCGTTGGAAAAGCCGAATCACTAAAAGTTCTACCCGGGAGAGGCTCGAATGGCCGGAGTGGAGGAGGTGTTGGTGACCTCGCCGGAGAAGGAGCACGGCGGCGGCTGGAAGAGGCTCCGGTGGTGGTTTTCTTCTTTGGAGCAGCTTTCTTTTCTCTCATGGTGAAGAGGGGAAGTGAGCAATGAAGGAGAGAGAGAGAGAGAGAGAGAGAAGTGATTTAAGGGGTGAAGATGGGTGTTTTGGTGGTGGAGACGGAGTGACGGTGGCCGGAAATCGCCAAGGAGGAGGAGTGGAAATGTTTTAATGGTGAAATGAAGAGAATAGAAGAGAAAACGGCCTACTAAAGCTGTTAAAAACCTAACCTGCGGTGTACCGCGGGAATCTTGCGGTGTACCGCACGGTTAAAATAAGCTGGGCGAAAAAAAAAGAAAAATAAAACTGTTGAAACCCTGAGACGCGGTGTACCGCGGAATGGTCCGGTGCACCGCAAAAGTGTTCGGTTTGGACACAAAAAAATGAAATTTTTGATTCTTTTAAAAACACCCGAAACACATTCGAAACTTCCCCAAACGATTCGGAATGGTATAAAATAATTTTGAGCATCTTTGTTTTGAAAAGAAATACCAAGGAGAACCCGAAAACTTATAAAACAGTTTATTTCACAAATACCCCTATGTTTTCTAAAAGTACAAAAAGACCCAATGTAAGAACAAAGCAACATTTAAGCATGTAAAGGTCAAGAAACACAAGATAAAAGCACATAGTTGATAAATCATATAAAACACAATAAAAAACATAAACATAAAAAGAAGAAGGAAAGAATTTCACCGTATTTTCCTTTTATGAGGTTTGAACGTCCTTTTGCATAAAATTCCATTTTCTTGACGCTCAACACCTTCAATACATATTACTATGGTAACCGAGGTGGAATGGATCCGGAAATGTTGTTAGCATTTGTCACGATCCATATTGGTTTTTCCCATGAAGGTATCAAAGATCCACTATCAAGTTGTTCATGGTAATGGCACGTAGAGGCATGATGACCGGGTTTACCACAATAGTTGCAAGAACTTCTTTTTCGAATAGAGTTACCATGTAAAGGTTTTGAACAAGAAGTTTCCACATTCTTTCCAATATCCAAATTATCACTTAAATATAATTTTTTTTTAAAAAGCCATTTGGATCAAAAGGAGTGATATTTGAAAAAGGATGATTTTTTAAAGTATCAAGAGCGAGGGAAAAAGCTTCATCCAATTTTCTAAAACCTTCTATATTTTTCTTCATAGGATGTTTCCATTTATTTAAAGAAAAAATGTTTTCAAAACAAGGGTTTTTAGTATTGCCAAGAATATCATCCAAAGTGATACAACATTTAAAACAATTCTTTAGCTCAATTTTACCCTTTTTTAACATAAGATTATTCAAATGGATTTGAGAATCAAGAATTTTGAGAAGGGATGAAATTTTCCTAATATCACAATAATTATAAGGAAGAGATAAAGAGTTAGGATAGAGTGCTACCTCATGATTTGGTTTAGAATTGTTATGAGATTCATCATGGATTGAGACTTCTTCTTCTTCGTCATTTTCGACAATTCCGTATAAAAACTCCAAACGATTCCAAAGCTCTTTTGCGGATTTACAATCTAACATTTGTGAGAAAATTTCTTCGGAAATTCCACGAATGAGAGTGTACATTGGTTTTGCATTTTGAGTGAGCTTAGCCTTTTCCTCAATGGTAAGTTCATCAAAATCTTTTTCTTCTTGATTTAGCTTAAGAACTCCCGCTTCATTTAACTCCTCTTTATAAGGAACAAATGGACCTTCCTTCACGATTCTCCATTGATCGGGATCTTCGGCTTTGATAAATTCCTCCATTTTTGTTCTCCAAGCAAAATAGTAAGTTCCTACAAAAAGTGGAGGTCGAGTAGAAGACGACTTTTCCAAAAGATTAAATTCCATATCGTTTACTCTACTAACGATTAAGCTATTCACGTAGAGTTAGGCTCTGATACCAATTGAAAGTCCTAGAGGGGGGTGAATAGGATTACTAATAAGATTAATGCCTAATTAGAAAATCTTTTGGACAATTATAAGTTTAAGAGAAAACTTCTAAGTCAACTTAATATATCAAACACTTATGGGATCATGCAAAGGATAAGTTAAAGGCTTGATATATAAGTTTAACAAGTAAAACGACTATCTAATCTCTTACTACTCTAGATGACAATATGTTAGATAAACTAGATAATTAATATCACAATATTCATGCTAGCATATTATCAAACATATAAAGTGCGGAAAGTAAATAGAGTAGGGATAGAAAGATACACACGATTTATAGTGGTTCGGTTTCCCTACATCCACTACCTAAGGAAGCCTCCTTAGGATTTCAAGCTTTTCACTAAGCTCCCGTGTCTCTCTTAACCGGGTCGAGAACACAATAACCCTTACAACCTCTTCGATAACACGAAGGACAAACCACTTGTGTAATCACAACACAAGGATACCAAGTATACTCCTTATACTTGAATTCTCTCTTAATCTATCTATTACAAGACCTAGACTTAAGAGGATAGAAACAAAGTGTTTAAAGGGTTGCTTATAAAAGCTTGTAACTAAACTCCTAAAAGAGTGGATATGAACTATAAAGCTTGTGAACTCCTCTTGAGTAGATAGAACCTTGTGGCTTGTTTGATTAACTCCTTGAAAGGACTTATAAGCTCACTAAGGTTGATTTTGACTATGTATAGCTTTTGACACCTTCTTGAATGATAACAATTAAGCCCCTTAATGTTTGTAATTAGTTGGTGTAGTTGTAGCCTTCAAAGAGCTTCAATTTATAGTAGAAAATGGCTTCCAACGGTCATAAGACTTGGGTCCAACGGATATATTAATCTCCCAACGGATATATTACTTATGACTTGTCTTTTGTGCAGAAAAACCTTTCTTGCGGTGTACCGCAAGATTTCGTGCGGTGTACCGCGCTTCAATGGTTTGATTTTCTAGCTTACTGACGGGCTAGCCTCTGCACCGCGCCCTGGTCCGCATTCTTGGTCCGGTGTACCGCGCCTTTCGTCCGGTGTACCGCGCCAAGTAACTTTGAAAGATAATGACTTGGATCAATAAATCTTCTTCACGAAAGTTGTTGGAAACATCATTCTAAGAACATTTGAAGTTGATCACTAAAGCTAATTCTCAATGTACACAAAGATAAGGTTAAAAGTATTTATATGAGAATTAGTTTCATAACATATAACAATAAAGCTATGATCTAAAAGATAAAGAAGTGCTTTTTGATGAAAAAGAGTGCAAGAAGGAATATGTAAAACAAGAGTACTTAGCACACTAACCACAAGAGGATTTGTCACATTAAAACAACCTATTAAGGGAGGCTATATGCCAACACTAACCCTATCATTACTCTGACGCCCATCAATCCAGCCATCTCCGCCATACCTCCCCAGTCTTCAACAAATCAAATCACCTCTCCCACTTCAACTTTTACCACACCTATCCAAAAAACCATCCCGATACCCTTTACATCCCCTCCGATAACCTTTACACCTTCTAAATCTCCGGCAATCATTATATTACCCCAAAACCCTAAAAAGGAAACGCCGACAGAAAAAGATAGAAAGTATCTTAAATTTCTTGAGGATTCGATCTCATCTCAAGAAAAATCAAAAGCTTTCGGTATTAATTATAAAGCTAAAAACCATCTAGCAATAGAATTAAAACATGCTGAGAGGGTGGAGAAGATTCGTGATATTAAAAGAATTCGTATTTGGAGCTTCCGTACTAAAATTGAAAAAAGGGGTCTTGAATTTGAAGATAATCTGGATTTTAATTTAATTGAGAGTCTTAATACTCGTATTGAGCACCTCCTATCTATCGAAAAGCTGAGATATTCAAGCCATGTTGCCGCCGGAAACGAGGTGGTAGCGGCTTATGAGGAAATGGTTGCTATTATTCGTTCTTATAGGGTTTGCGAGATTGCCCCTCAACAATCTCTTCATCCTCAATGATGCAAATTAGCTGGAACTGTCAAGGGCTTGGCAACCCTTTTGACAGTCCAGACCCTAAAGGATTTGTGTGCTAAACATAATCCTGAGGTAATATTCTTAACTGAAACTAAGCAAAAACTTGTTTACATTTCTAAATTAGCTACTGCTTTGAATATGATCATTAAATTTCAACTTGATCCTGTGGGGCAGACAGGGGGGTTAGTCCTTCTTACTAAAGATGAAGTTGATTTAAAAATTCTTAATGCTGATGAAAATTATATTGAAACCATGATTAATGAAGGTACTGAAGTCAAATATATCTATGTTTATGGTGCTCCTTCTGAGGATAAAAAAAGTGATGTTATTAACAAATTTTATAAATGTAATGATAATAACTTACCTTGTGTTTTCTTGGGTGACTTTAATTCTATTAGAGATTTTTCTGAGAAATTGGGAGGTACTAAAATCAATAAGAAAAGTATGAAAAGTTTTTGTAAATTCGTAAATAATAATGTTTTGGAAGAAATACCAAGACATGGTTGCCATTTTACCTGGACTAATAGAAGGCTGGGTGATAAATTAGTTAAATGTGTTCTTGATAGTGGCCTGATTAATAAAAATGGGCAGATATTTACCCTAATGCTTGGTTAGCTGTCTTACCTGCTGTGGGTTCTGATCATTGCCCTTTAATTCTTCATAAAGACATTGAGAACAATACTAAGAAAAAAAGATTTTATTTTCAATCTTTTTGGACTAATGAGGTTGATTGTTATAATATTGTTAATAAAGTTTGGATTGAGAATAATAATCTTAGGGGTATTCCTATTAAAATTATGAATCATAAGTTGAATATTACGAGAAGAAAACTGAATATTTGGAATAGAGCTAAATTTAAAAATAACAGAAAAGTTATTGATGAACTTATGGATAGACTAAAAAATTTATCTAATGGTGTTACTAATGATGGTAATTGGGATGAGTATAATTATATCCTTAAGAATATTGAAATGGCTTGGGATAGAGAAGAACAATACTGGAAAGATAAGTCCAGAGTTCTTTGGCTCAGAAAAGGAGATAGAAATACCTCCTTTTTTCATGCTAGTACTAAGAGTAGGAGGAAAAGAAATACTATTAAACTCATAAAAAATTCTACTGGTTCTTGGGTAGAAAAAGATAATAATATTGCTGATGTTTTCATAACATATTTTAACTCTATTTTTACTACTGTGGGTAAAAGAAATTTTGATAAAGTTCTTCAACTTATTGAGCCCTGTATTAATGATAATATGAATAATGGTCTGATTAAGCCTATTTCCCCTGATGAAGCTAAGTCAGCTGTTTGGGAGCTGGGTCTGAATAAAGCTCCAGACCCTGATGGGTAAACTGGATCATTTTTTAAAACCTATTGGGACATTATTAAACTTGATGTGATGAGAATTATTAATGATTTTTGGAATAATAAAGCTAGCTTGAAGCATATTAATCAGACTTTCATAGCTCTCATACCTAAAACTGACCAACCTTCTGAGGTACATCACTTTAGGCCTATCAGCTGTACTAATTTCATATATAAAATTATCTCTAAAATTTTGGTAAAGAGGCTCAAACCCATTATGCCCTTTATTGTGGATGAAAACCAATCTGGTTTCATTCCTGGAAGAAAAATACAAGAAAATATTTTAATTTCCCATGAAATTATCACTTTTCTTAAAAGGAAAAAAGATACTAAAAAATACTATCTTGCTATTAAAGCTGATGTTAAGAAGGCTTATGAATTCATTGAATGGGATTTCTTGGAACAAATGCTTACTAAAATGGGATTTCATCCCAAGTGGGTTACTAATATTATGGAATGCATTACCTCAGTTACTTATTCTATTCTCATAAATGGTAAAGATTACCCTTTAAGCAAACCTTCTAGAGGCTTAAGACAAGGGGACCCTCTGTCCCCTTTCTTGTTTTGCCTTGTCTCGCAAACTCTTAATATTTTAGTAAAGGATAAAGTTAATCATAATCTTTTTGATGGTTTTAAAATAGGAAGAAACTGTCCTACCGTTACTCACTTGCTCTTGGCTGATGACAGCATTTTTTTCCTTAAAGCTGAGTTTAAGGATGTTTTAACCTTTAATAACATGATGTCTGATTATGAAAATGCTACAGGCCTCACTCTTAATAAAGAAAAGTGTAGTGTTCTTTTTAGTACTAACACTCTAGCCCACATAAGGTATTTCATGACTAATAAACTTGATATGGAAGAAAAAGAATCTTTGGGTTCATATTTGGGTTTACCTACGGATTGGAACAGAAACAAATCCAGGGATTTGGACTGGATTATTGAAAGAATTATTAATAAAGTTGAAAACTGGAAAACTCTTTTCCTCTCTGAGAGTGGAAAAGAAATTTTGATTAAATCTGTTCTCCAGAGTCTTCCTAATTATCTTATGGCTACCTTCCTTCTTCCTAAGAATATATGTAACACTATACATAACACCATTGCTCGGTTTTGGTGGGGGAAAAATAATAAAAAGAGTATACATTTTAAAAATTGGAATTCTCTATGCACCTCTAAATATCATGGTGGGCTCGGCTTTAGAGATATTAATATTATGAACCAAGCTTTGCTTGGTAAACAAGCTTGGTACATTCTTCAAAATGAAAACTCTTTACTTGCTAGACTTCTCAAAGGTAAGTACTATTTTAATGATTTTTTTATAAATGCTAAAATTGGTTATGCTCCATCCTTAGGATGGAGAAGTATTTTACAAGGGAGAAAGGTTTTTGAAAATAATATATCTTGGAAAGTTGGAAATGGTGCAAAAATCCAAGCTCAACATGATGTTTGGATCACAAATATGAATAAATGTATTAAACCTTTGGATAATAATATTAGTTTGGTTGATGAGTTTATTAATAATATTGATTATAGTTGGAATACCAACTTAGTTGAATCTAATTTCACCCCTCAAGTCAGTACTGTCATTTGTAATATGCCTCTCCCTATATTGAATGTACTGATTTCCTAATTTGGAATTTATCCAAAGATGGTAACTATACTGTTAAAGAGGCTTATCATTTCATGAAAAATCAATCTGTCTCTCATTTGGAGAATAATACTATTAAAGGCCCCTCCTCTAGTTACAATCTTGACCCCTCTGTGTGGAAAATAATTTGGGCTATGAAAACTATACCTAAAGTTCAAAATTTTATGTGGAAGTGCCTCAAGAATATTATCCCTACAGGGGAAGTTTTATTTAATAAACATTGTATCAAGAATAAATTATGTAAAATTTGTAATTTGGAGGATGAAACACTGGAACATCTCTTCTTTGCTTGTCCCTGGGCTCGTGCAACATGGTTTGCCTCCCCTTTATCTCTTCTTACTTGCAATGAAAGTACTAAAAACTTTGGTGATTGGTTTCTTAAGATTATAAACTGTGGGAATAATAAAGATAAGAACTGCATTGATGTGGCTGAGCTTATAAGTTACCTTTGTTGGTTCATTTGGAAAGGCAGGAATAACTGTATTTTTAATGGCATTGACCCTGATCCTTTATATACTTCTCAGTTAGCAGCTAGGAATTGTAGAGAATTCAAAAATAAAAAATTTCTTGATGATGCAAACTCTAATCTGAATGAGCTGAAGGAAAAGGATGATGATAATAAGAAAGATAGTTTTTGTGAGGTTAATCATAATAAAGATAAAGGTAAGTTAATACAATTACCTAATAGTAAGGTAAATCTTCAGTCTAATAAAGATTGCTCTGTCCCCATAACTAATAATAAAGATAATAAGCTTGACAAGAATAAAATGAATAAGAATAATTGGAAACCACCTCCTAAATATTGTTCTAAAATTAACACTGACGCTTCTTATACTTCTACTGGTTGTGCAATTGGTTTTGTTGTTAGGGACCATTTTGGAAATTTTATAGCTGGGGAGTCTAAGAAGATTGAGGCATCTAATGTAGCTGAAGCTGAAGCGCAAGGTGTTCTTTGGGGTTGCAGAATTGCTACAAGCTACCCTAATAACTCAATTACAATCGAGAATGATAATGCAAGCATCATTGAACCTCTTATTTCTAGAACTCCTTTTACTAAGTATGATTGTTGTAATATTTATAAGTCTTTGTATAGTTGTGTGGAAACTTGTAATCCCACCTTCTCCCTTGTCTCTCGTAAAGGGAATTTTGTGGCTGACTGGGTTGCTAAACAAACCCTTAGTGGTGCTTTGTTTGGTGACTGGGGTTTGCACCCCCCTCCCAAGTTAGTTCATCTTTTGTGCTGTGATTTACCTTCTAGTGGCATTGGGTAATTGGTTCTTGTAAACTCTTTATTATCTATTTATATATAAGCATTCGACAAAAAAAAAAAGGATAAGAAAACCAAAAAGAAATCTCTTCACACTCAGTCAGGTTCTCACTTACCACCAAGCCGCTCTTCTACACAAGAAAAGCATCGCCACTCTTGGACCATTCTCCACCACCATCAACCCGGCTTGACTACGCCATCAACAACCGAAGAACCCAAATTAAGGTAAAGAATTAACTTTTATCAATGAAACTGTAAAATATTGAATTGTTTTTTAACCTAATATCATGACTTTTACAATTATCTAAAATTTATCTGATATAAGTATAATTAAAGTAGTGATTTTATTATATTTCATACAAACCCTACAATGGCCCTCTTATGACCGTCGAAGCCTTTTACCTGTAGCAGAAGTGATGCCCTGAAAATATAGCGTATATTGCCATATTAAGACCCTTTTCCGACCTTTTTTCAGATCCGCTACTTTTGATTTGTAATTGGAAAGAAAAAAATTTATTCTCCTGAAATTTTCGGAAATACCCTTCGATCCGTTCCGATCTCTAATTTTTCTTGGTAATTAGTTTCTCCTTTTGTTGGGTGGCTGTGATTATGGTTTATCTCACAACCAGTCCACTTTAACGTCTTGTAGAAACCATGAATGAATTATTAATTTCCTTTGAATTTCAAAACAAACTACTCTGTTGATTATTGATTTTCCTTTTATAATTGTAACTTTGTTTGTGCAGAATTTGAAGCTATATGGAGAATATAGGGAGAGAACTAGTAAGACAATGCAGCAGCTAGAAGAATGTGCAATGCAAGAGCTGATAAATCTCTAACTTTAGCATCCTTTGAGTTACCCTATCACCTACTACCATGTCTTCTTTACTTAGCTACCTTCCAAAAAGGCACAAAGATATTACTGCAGAAACTATGCTATCCGTGGAATGGTCAAGAAAGACATAATTTGGTACCTTATTGTAGATTTTCAAGAAAACCCAAGAACCTCAAGAGATTGGTCAACTTCATAAACTGATAATTTTCTAAGGAGTTTAAATTTCGATGGGATAAACTTTGGAAGGAATACACTGCCTAGAGGACTTCTAAAACTGCTACTTTTGGAATACCTCAGTTTCAAAGGGTGTCAGCTAAATGCCTTACCTGCATTCATATGCTATTTTCCGTCTTTGGAAACTCTTGATTTGCGGGTTATAGAAGGGTGTAGAATTAAGATTCCGAATATCTTGATTTTCAAACACACCGTGGTCGAAAATTAAGATTTGATCACTTGACCAAACTTGAACAATTGAAAACTTCAATACCAAGTTATGTGAAGTTGAAGATCTCTTCAACTTGACCAAAATTTGGCACCTTACTGTTAACTTTGAAGGAAGCCCTTAACTTTGAAGGAAGTCCTGAGCAACTCGAGAGATTGGTCAACAACCTGAGGACTTTAGAAGATGTGACACATTCAACTGTAAACATCAAACACTTCCATTCTTATGAAGAACAGAAGAACAGAGGCACTTGATTTTCAGAGAATTGTTAGCTTATTCTGCTCTTCGTGTCTTGTGTATGCAGGGTTATTTGGGTAGACTACCACCATGTAGGGAGATGTCAAAGAATTTAACTGAAATAGTGCTCAGTAGTTCTTCATTTGAAAGTGACCCTATGCGAACTTTTGAGAAGCTATCTTCTCTACAGGTGTTGATCTTGCGTGATAATGCCTTGGATGTGAAGGAAATTACCTGCTCCGCAATGAACTTCCCGGAACTCAGACATCTAGAGCTTTCAGTTTTGGAAAGTTTAGAGAGTTGGAAAGTGGAAGAGGGAGCAATGCCTAAGCTTTCCACTTTATTAATTAAAGAGTGCATCAATCTGAGTATGCTCCCAGATGGATTAGGACTCTTCGAAAATTTAAAGGAATTAACGATCCTTAAAATGCCAGAAGAGTTTAATCAAAGGCTTTCTGTGGTGGATGGCATAAGAGGAGCAGATATGGATAAAGTACCACCGGAGACATCGATCATATTTGAGTGATTGAATATGAAAGCATATGTATATACTTACTGGTAATATTTTATATTAATCTAATTATCCACTGTCTGTGCTCTTGAATTCTTAATTCTCTGGATAGTAATTCGATTGTTATAAGAATATTTATATATGAATGGGTATTTTTGGTTGATCCTAAATTGGAGTGGAAGAAGTTGACAATAAGATATATATGTATGCGGTTAGTGTATTAGGTAATTAGTGTAAATGGTAGTAACGGGTGTAACATCTAAAAGTAATACAACAATAAAGCAGAGATTCTTATTTTTCTGATGCGAAATATTTTCTTGATATATCTTGAATGAAAGTCCGATTTCATTATCTTATAAGCCTTGAATGAAAGTTGTTATTCCGAACCAAAAGCCTTTGTGATTAAGCATTTATTAATGATCATTTAGAATAAAAATAAATCTTTAATACAATGACTAAAAATTGAATTCTATCACTTCCATACAAATATAAAAATTTCATGTTCATAGCTAAATGCCAACTGAACAACTTATTTTCTTTATAATTGGCATAGGACGCTGGCAGATAAATCTGCATTTAATATTCTTCATAAAGTCAACTTTGAAATAGTTATCAAAAAAGAACTTTGAAATAAATAGACTGATCATCTCCAACAAGGTAATGAGAACTTGAGAATTCACACTTCATTTTATATTCCCTATTGAAAACCCAGCAGCTAGTGACAGTTGTAGTTGTTGCCTTTGATGGCGTCACTTAGTTAAAAAAAATTACAATTCCTCTCCTCTCACCATATCTATCTCTCAACCGATATACCCTTCAAGAAAATCAAACATTCTTGTACTGATTTTAACCCCCAAAAAGATCAGATCTAGTAATATTTGTTGTCCCAAAAACTTTATCGTATGTATGAGTATTGCAATGAGGCATGAGCTTCCAAGCATATTATCTTCTACCAATCAATTCAACATGAAACCATTTTAAAGGGCTGATGCAAACGACAAAAAACTGAAAAAACGATCAACATTGTTCACACAATGTCTATTATACTTGCCTCTAATGTCTCATCCTCTTCTTTTGTTCATTGAAGTTTCTTTAAACTCGGAAGAAGAATCGCTAAATACGTAACATAAAAGATGCAAAAACAAAGATAATTAACATAAAAGACTTCTGACAAACTGTAACATGAAAGGTATAAGTCATCAGTTCATAAAAAGTTGTGAACTTGACTAATATATTACATGACCACATGGTGTTCTATACTGACACATTCAGTTAAAAAACATTCTATTGTGGCTCGACATAAGATTGCTCAATTAGATAAGTGACATGCTTAAGAGGGTATTTGACTACAATAGGGTTCTTTACTTCTTTAACTTAGAAGTCTTTCCTTTAGTCTCGGCCTTAGCTCTTTTTAAAATTCCTTCCTTATTTGCAGCCTTGTTTTCATTTGTTGCTGCAAAATTGAAAGAAAATGTATTAAATTTTATTACCAGTTACACAAAGCCTATATACTCTGACTCTATCACATAAGATTATTAGAACTACAAAGATATCATATAAATTATGAAAATAAAAAACATAGAAAAAAATTAGTAAAACACATTGTTTCTAATCAAAGATAAGTTTTTAAGTGAGAATAATGCAACTAACATTCATTTTAACAAAAATTGATAAAAACGGAAAAGAATTGATAAAAATTGAACCTTTGAGAGTTGAATAACTTCCTTAAGATCATAAAAGATCGTATTTTTCTTAGTACTTTCTACCTTAATCAAAGAAGGAAATTCATACCCCTTCTTATAACGTCTCTATGTTCAGCATCAATTCTATTCCTCTCACTATCCAATTCTTCATTTACAGGAATATCTCCAAGTCTGATTTGATACAAATGATACGCGAAAACATAAATAAAACAATCAAACTGTATTAGCATACACAATAACAAAGCCACAACAAAGCTTTATTATATGAAACTCACCTCAGTTTCATACCAACATGAAAAAACTCCTTCCATAAACCGAACACTTTATAAACAGAGATATAGCCTCTAATTCCATCAAATTCCAAACCAATCGCTTTAATTAAAAGAATAACAAAAATATTCTGAATAACTATTTTATTAACCAAATTAAGTTGCTCAGGCTTAGCCTCCAGCTTAGGAATTTTGGCTCTTGCTTCTTCGGCTTGAAGAAAAGCTTTCTTCAATGCATCACGACTCGGGTCAAATTTTCGGAGACCCTCAAAGAGCAACGTAAATCAATTATTAAGAGTTTTAATGGTAAAAATTACTTTTTTTTACCTTAATTTGGGTTCTTCAATTGTTGGTAGCTCAGAATGGTCTCCATTGGATTTCTCACTCTCCTTCATCTTTAAGAAGATTATTAAACAAAAATATGAGATAATCTATAGCAAATGGATAGTTACTGCTTCTCATACGTTAAAAAGGCTTCTGACGATCAAAAAAATGGCCATTGTGGGATTTGTTTAAAATAGAATAAACTGAAATTTTGTAAAAGTGATGAGATTAGGTTAAAATTAAATCAATTCGATTCATTATTGATGGCGCGTAGCCAAGCCGGATTGATGGTGGTGGAGTATGGTGCCCGAGTGGCGGCGGATTTTTTGTGCAGGAGAGCGTCTTGGTGGGAAGGTGAGTTTTAAAAGAATTCTTTTAAATTTTTTCTTTTTTAAAAAAAAATCATAATATAGATTTTCTTTTTTTTTTCTTTCGAAAAGCATAATATAGATAAACTCGTGCCCAAAGCACTAATCTAGGAGTACTTGTGAAGTTAGTAATGCTTTAGTAATGTGACATGTTCATACCATTTATATTGAAAATAAAATGAAGTCAAATTTAAAAATAGAAAGAAAATTTTTATGGGTACCCATGGAATTCGAAAAAGAATTTTTTAAGTACTCATACTATAGGTATTCAACTTTTTCTTTTTGTCCAACCGTTAGTGTTTTTCGTTATCTCACACATTAAATATGATGTGGAGCCTATGTGGACTTGGTTTCCTTTTATTTTGAAAGATATACTTAATGTGTGAGATAACAGAAAACCCTAACAGTTGGACAAAAAGAAAAAATTGGGTACCTAAAAGTCCTATTTTATAGTTAGGGTACTCAGAGTCTCTTTTCGAATTTCATAGGTTCTCACAGAGTCTTTTTCTTGTAAACATAAATAAATAAATCAATAATTTATTTTCAATCAAATCAAAATGAGAAATGATATGCATGGTAGTATGATTAAGTAGGGTATATATCATTACTCTAAATATAAGAGTAATGTTACGAGAAAAAGACTCTGTGAGTATCCATGAAATTTAAAAAGGAATTTTTGAATACCCATACGATAAAATATGAATTTTAGGTACCCAACGTTTTTTTTTCAACTGTTAGTGTTTCTGTTATCTTACACGTTAAGTGTGGACTTGGTTTCCTTTTATTGTGAAAGGTATACTTAACGTATGAGATAACGGAAAACAGTAACGGTTGGACAAAAAGAAAAAGTTGGGTACCTAAAAGTCCTATTTTATAGTATGAGTACTCAGAAGTCTTTTTTCGAATTCAATGAGTAAGTCTTTTTTCGTAATGTTACATATCATCACATCCTCTAGAATCACATCATTTTTATCCTTTTTTGTGCAAACTTATAATAAAAGAGAGAAATGATTAATCAAGGTTAAAGAATTGATATGTTTGATTAATTTAAATTCACTGAAAAATGATAAAAATATGATTAAAAAATAATATGACATGGGATAACATTGAATATTACTTCAAATATAATCAACATCAATATTAAGTGAATGGTAATAAACATAACAAATATGTAACAAAAGGATATCAATTTTGTTATACAATTTAAAAAATATTTACATGATTTTAAATCATATTAAATATTATAACTTATAATGTTATGTAATAAAGGTATATATATAATATTTTCCACGGTATACGGATAATATTAATATGGTTAAGTGAGTCATCAAATCTGGAAAACCATAATAGTTGGAATAGCAAAATAATAATAAATTCACGACCAACAAATATGTAAAGTAAAGGGAACCCACAAATAGAACAAGTTACTCTCTCTCACGAATTATACGCCAATCCAATCTCTCTTTTAAACCTCAAAAATTTCCTCAAAAATTCATATTACTTAATAATCCTAAACGTTATTATAGTGTAAAATATCTAAAGAAACAGACTGAAGAGTTCAAGTCACGATTAAGGATGTTATAAAGCTTCCTAAAAGATGTTACTACGAGACAAAGTATGCAAGAGCTGGTTCGTAATTGGATCAGGGAAATCACAAACCTTATTATTTATATAATGGACGACAACATTAACACATTTGGTATCATCTATCAGGACTTTATTAGGAAACTGGATATACTTGGAGTAGGAAGGTTATTGCATCATGGATAGGGATAGGAATCTGATCGGAAATGTCCGATTTTCGATATTTTTTATTAGAAAATTCGATTTCGGAGTAGATTTGTAATGTTCATAAATTCCGATATTTTCGGAAAAATTGGATCGAAATTAGAAATATATATAAATTTATGAAATTTTTGGTTTTATGATCTGATTTTTGTTTCTGATTTTTTTTCGATTATATATTTCGAATATTAAATAAAGAATAAATTTTTTTTTCGACCTAATAAATAATAAAATTTAAAAGATAAAAAAAGTATACAACGGGAAACGTTGAAAAAAATTCAGAAAAGAAAAAGTAAACGTTGAAAAACAATGAAACATTTCTTTTTTATGTGCGAAAAAAAAAAACAATGAAACTTAATAAAACCTAAAACCCATATCTTTACACTTGCATTGGAACAAAAAACAAAAAGAAAGCTCTTCACTCCCACCAAGCCGCTCTCCTGCACAAGACAACCACCGACACTCGTGGACCATTCTCCACCATCATCAACCCGGCTTGGTTACGCCATCAACAATCGAAGAACCCAAATTAAGGTAAAGAATTATTGAAACTCCTAAAATTTGAATTACTTTTAACCTAATATCATGACTTTTACAATTTTTCAAAATTCTCTGATTTAAGTAAGATTAAAGCCGTGATGTTTATTATATTTCATACAAATCCTACAATGGCCATTTTATGATCGTTAGAAGCCTTTTACCGTATATGTTCCTTCGATTTCACCTTTTTTTTCCGATCCGTTCCTTCTGATTTCTAATTTTTCCTGATAACATTATCCAATCATCTGAAAAGAATAAAGAATATGTTAAATGGAGGAGTACAGAAATGAGGTTAACTTTAAAGGTAAATCTTGTAAACGCAATGATTGGGCAGACTCTGTTGATGTGATTATGATTTATCTCACAACCATTCCACTTTAACGTCTTGTAGAAACCATGAACGACTTATAAATCTTCTCTCTACTTCAAAAACAAACTACGCCGTCAAATTTCCTTATATAATTGCAACTTTGTTTGTGCAGAATATACGGAGAATATAGGGAGAGAACTAATAAGACAATGCAACGGTTAGAAGAATGTGGAAAACTAATCATCATCAGAGCATTTTCAGTCTGGGAGGAGTCGTGTTTGAGTGAATTGAGTCTAAGATTCTACAGGCTTTCTTGAAAATCTCCAGTAAGGTACCAACCTTACTAAATTATGGTCAATTTGAGTAGATCTTCAACTTCACATAGCTTCTTATTGAAGTTTCCAAGTTCTGTCAAGGGATTGCATTTTAATTTACGACCATGGTGTTTTTGAAAGTTTATTGGAAAATAAAGGTGCCTTCATAATTTATACTCCTCAAGACATTTGAAATTATGGAAAATAACCTATAGAAGGGTGTACAATCAAAATCCCGAATATCTTGTGGAGGATGAAAATATTGAGGCACCTATATTTTTGATGTCTCCCTAAATGTTCTAATTTTATGCCCTTGGGAGACATCATTTTTTGTGTTTATTCGTTTATTTTGATAGACTTTTGGACTAAATATGCAATAATCCAATTTTCCTCTTTCATTTCTAGCAATTTTTATTTATTAAGCTTTTGCGCGTAATATTGTGTATTTTAGTGAAAAGTTTGTAGGTTTTAATGGTTAGCTAGAAGAGGAATCCGAGAAGGACGTCAAAGATCGTGATATGGAGCCAAACCTCGAAGATAAATCCCGAAAAGAATGATATTTTGAAGCTGCAAATCTGGAAACAGGCCAAAGATTTCTGATTTCGAGGCACTTGCGAGTTGATTTAGCCGCTGACCTTTGAAGAGATTATGTTCCTTATCGAGTTGCGGAAATTTAGCAAGTGATTTCAGGCCAATCGGAGTTATAACGAATCTATTAGAACAGTTTTAGTGAAGGTGGTGCAACAGTTACGGGATTTTGGGCTAAGATAATGGACTTGGGCCTTTATTCTTTCATTTAATTATTAACCTAAAGGCCTGGTCCGAATTTATAAGTATAAAAGGTGCTTTTGACTTCTATTTTACACACAATTCACTTTTTACAAAAGAAAACATCAGAGAGAAGTCAAGGCCTCCAACTATGTGGGCGAATATGCCTTTTCGGATAAATACTATTTTACCTCTTTGGCTACGTGGTTAGTCAAGCCTGTCGGTCAAATAACGGATACCACACGTCTATATTCTAGTTCTGTAATTAAACCCCCTCTGTCGGGTGATCACTCGCCACTAAGTGAATAGCTTAAAAACTAAAACCTACCCTTGATTCATGACATCAATGATAGTGAACAAGCACAAGAATATAGTCAATGGAAATTAAGAACCAATTCAATTAAATACTAAAATCTCATATTCAAATTAAAACTAGAAAAATAATAATCAAAGGTTCATATAAATACAATCCAAAAGAGAAATTGTGCATAATAAAATTTCTTGAATAAATAGCTTAGAAATACCTCATAGACAAAATAGATCTAATACTAAATTACCCAAAGAATAGAGATGGAGAAGTGTTCAATTGTTGTAGTTAAGCTCTAGCTCTTGCTTCTTCCTCCTCTAAATCCTCTTGATTGCTTCTTTGATGAATTATTTGTGTATATTAAGCTTATGCAGCCAAGGGATGATTTTCTAAGGTTTAGAACTGATATTTATAGGTGATAGGTCGAATTACTTGGAGTGGAAGACAAGGCAAGAACTCTTAAATTCGTAACCCTAAAATCTAGGAAATGTAAAATTCTGCTGCTGATTTGTTTTGGTCATATCTCTTTCAATACTTATCCGTTTGAGGTGTTCCAATATATGAAACCGCTTGTCTCGTAAAGCTCTTCCATTGGTGCAGATTACTCGCCCAAATTCCTAGCCAATCTTAAGTTATGGACTCGTCTTTGAAACGTGGCTGGAATTTCAGATTCATAAGGCAGCTTTTCCTTTTCCTAGTTGAAGTCTACTTCCTTCTATCTCCAGATTTCTTCAAGATCTTCTTTCCTTATCTTTTTAGCATTGATTTAGCATCTAATTTATTTCCATATTATCTCTAAAACTTCACATTAAATAAATAATTAAACCGTATATGCTTTATAAATAATAAATCATTAAATCAAGACTAGAAATAAGAAAGTGCAATTTAAATTCAGGAAACTCGACTAAGCACACTAGAAATATTCTAAGACTTTAATTCTTACTTCTCTTCCTTGGATTGGTTTTGCATGAAATTCATAATTTTACTAAATTTGCACTAAAAATAAGTAAATTAACGCACAAAAGCTCTATAGATGCAAATAGTCTAATTCCAAGGGGAGAAAGTGTAATATTGCAATTTAAGCACGAAAGTCAATATAAAAAGACCATTTTCACCCTAAAATGATGTCTCGTAAGGGCTTATATTTAGACCAAAAAGGGAGACATCAGACCTCTAGTATGACCAAATACTAAAATACCCTTATACAATACAAAAAAATACTAAAAACAAAAAATAATTGATGAGTGTTGACATTGTTCATCTCCGGCAGCCACCCACCGGCCACCGACCATCGCCGCCACCAGTGGTGTATTCAGTGATTTTATTGAGTACTCTGAGAATAAAATAATTAAAATATCGGAAAAAAATATAAAGTATCAGAAAAAATAGAGAGTATCGGAAATATAATATGGAGTATCGAAAAATAATATGGAGTATCGAAAAAATAAAATAGAGTCTCGAAAAAATAATATGAAGTATCATAAATTTTGATGAGTACTTATAAAAAACATGGAGTACTCTTTTTTTTGTCAGATACAAAAGGGAACATTAATTACACATTTGATTCAAAAAATTAAAAGCACCAAACACTGTAAAATCGCTCCATTGGTCAAAATTAATACTCCGTCTAGTGCATTTTGCGAGAGCATCAGCTTTACCGTTGAAACTTCTGTTAACGTGACACACTTTCCAATCCTTAAATTTGGAAAGCCAGATCTTCATTTTGGCAACCAAAGGATAAATTTGCCATCGAAGACCTGATTCTTGAGCAATACCCTGAACTAATTCAAGGTTATCGGAGTAAAAGGAATCACTCTGATGGTTGAGGAAAGCCGACTTCCTCATAGAAAGTAAGAGAGCCCAAGCTTTCCCAATGATGGGACTATCAACAATGCATCTTCTAGTAATTTTTCCCGTAATGAGACCAGTTTTGTTAACCCCAATAGCATCAATACCAGCCGGTTCCTAACCTTTGGTAAAGGACACTTTAAAATTCCATAAAATCTATGAATCATCCGTAATTAACGGATTATTATCTGTCACATCCTGGTCTGAATTAATCATTTTATGACCCTTACTATTTCCCGAATTAATTTTTGGTTGAAAGTTATCTTTGAGCATCCCCTTTACTTTATAAATTATCTCTTTAATATTCCAATCAATATTTTCAAATATGCATCTCATTTTATCCTTCCATATAAACCAACACGTGAGAAGAATACCAGTCGTGATCTCTTTGATGTACTATCCATTGGAGCTGAAAGCCTCAATAGTTTCTAAAAACCATGAGGAAAACTTCCCAGTATAATTGTTATCGATTTTAATTTGCATTGTTGAATTTGCCCACACCGACATACTAAACGAACAATTCAGAAAAAGATGCTCAATATCCTCAAAATCAGAATCGCACCATCCACAATTTCCATCAATAACACATTTTCTCAAATATAAGTTCATCTTAGTAGGGAGGGCTCCATTACATATTTACCAGCCAAAATTTCTCACTTTAGTTGGAACATTAGAATTCCAAATAGTACTCCAAAGAAGGCTATTATTACTTTCACCTTGCTTAGACGATTGAGCCTCTTTAGCAATATCCATTTCAATTAATTTATGATAACCGGACTTCGTAGAGTATTCTCCATCTTTGGAATCTGGCCAAATCAACTTATCCTCTTCATTAAGTATAATGATTGGAATTTTACAAATTTCGCTGATAATATTGGGAGAAAAAATCTTGTTAAGCAATTTCATATTCCAGGTAATCATATTGTTATCAAATAACTAGGCTACCTTATTCAAATGATAATTCAAGGGTTTCTCAATACTAAGGTTACCTTTTATCCATTTATGATCCCATATACTCGTACTAAGACCATTTCCAAGGCGCCAAAAAGCATGTTGTTCGATAAATTGAAGTCCTTTAAAGATGCTAGCCCAACTCGATGATCTTTTACTCGGTAACTTTGCATCAAATAATCTACTATGAGGAGAATAAAGACCTTTGAGTACCTTGGATACAAGTAGCTTAGGATTATTAATAATCCTCCACGCTTGTTTAGCAAGAAGTGCAACATTCATTTTTTGCAAATACCTGAAGCCAATTCCACCAACCATTTTCGATCTTTCTATTTTATCCCATTTAACTCAGTGTATCCTTTTCTTAAAACCCGAGTCCCACCAGAAATTAGCAATGATCCCAGATAGTTTTTTGCACAGAGTTTTTGGAAATTCAAATATAGACATAGCATAATTTGGAATAGCTTGAAGAACCGCCTTGATAAGAACTTCTTTTCCTCCATCTAATAATAAATTAGAAATCCAGCTAGCAGATTTGGATAAGAGACGATCTTTAATGTAGTTAAGATTCTCAGATTTTGCAGATTTAAGAGAGAAAGGTATACCCAGGTATTTTCCAAAGATAGTAGTTTTTTCAATTTTCAAGGGATTAGTAACCTCGTCACAGATCCCATCCGGCGTACCTTTACTAAAAAGGATATATGACTTTTGCAAATTAATCTTTTGTCACGAAGCGAGGCAAAACTTACTTAAAACTTATTCAAAGGCATTAATTTCATTCTCCTCAATATTAATAAAGAATAGAGCATCATCCGCAAATAAAAGGTGAGTTAACTTAGGACAATTCTTAGCAGGCGAAATACCTTTGATATAACCCTCTCTACACTGGTGATTAATTAAGCTAATGAGGCTCTGGTGGTCCTTTGTGTGTTCTAAATAAATGCAATAAATAATCGAACCACAACCGCAAGTGTACGGTTGTCCGAAGTAGTATAACTGATAAAACAGATTCGTTCCAAGGACGGGATGGTTGACTACAATGCTTATCTATTAATGATTGATTGCACTTATGAAAACAAGTAAAGAAAATATGTTTGTTTGGTTTTTGTTATTCTAAGTAATGAAAGACTAAATGGAAAATGCAAGTAAAAGCTAAGACGCAAGTAATTAAAGTGTTTACGCAAGATGAGAAAGCAGTACTTGAGATACGCAAGGATTTCATCTAACTCTTATTTATTCCATGTTTCGTTTAAGGGACAAATTGGTAAAAAGTAATGGTCGGGATTCTAAGGTCATCCTTACCCCCGTCAGGGTGGACTAAGGAGCTACTCTTAAATGCTACAAACCCCGTCAGGGTGATTATAGTCCATTCTTAAGTGATTAAGTTTATTTTACCCAATTGGCCATAGGATTAATTACGCTCGTCAGAGTCAAATAATTTCTATCCTACATTCATTAATTATTTCTGTACCTAAACCCCCCGTCAAGGTGATCCAATCGCCACTAATTGGAATAACCTAGATACTAAGACCTATGATTGGTTAATTACGTCAATTATAGTTATTAAGAACAAATTAATGAAAAATACCTAATACCCAATTTGATTTCAATTGTAAAAATCCCAAATACAAAATCATAGAATAAAATAGAATCAAAATCAATCCATAATGCGATCTCAAGCACTAATTAAAATTAGCTCATAATTGGAAAAACTAAGAAAATAAATAAAAAGGAATTCATAATTGTTTTACAGAAAGGAAAATAGAAACCTAATTAGGGAGATGAATTGGCTGCAACGTGGAGATATAGACAGTCTCCAGCTCCAAGCTTCTTTTCTTCTTGACGCTCTCTTCTAATGATGTTTTAATTTGAAAAATATAATGAGAGCTGCTGAATAATGAGGTCTAAAAGCCTATTTATAATGATAAAATCGGATTATGGCTTTTACTTAAGGTTTAAGTGAAAATTAGAAAAGCCCAAGTCCACTAATTAAACCCAAATCCCGTAATTGCTGCACCACCTCCACTAAAACAGCTCTAGCCGATTCGTTATAACTCCGATTGACCTCAAATCACTTGCTAAATTTCCGTAACTCGATAAGGAACATAATCTCTTCAAAGGTCAGCGGCTAAATCAACTCGTAAGTGCCTCGAAATCAGCAATCTTTGGCTTGTTTTCTAGATTTGCAGCTTCAAAATATAATTCTTTTCGGGATTTATCTTCAAGCTTTGACTCCATATCACGATCTTTGACTTTATTCTCGTGTTCCTCTCCTAGCTAATATTCAAGACCTACAAACTTTTCACTAAAATACACAAGATTACGCGCAAAAGTTTAATAAATCAAAAACACTAGAAATAAAAGAGGAAATTCAGATTATTGCATATTTAGCCCAAAAGTCTATCAAATTAATCAAATAAACACCAAAAATGATGTCTCCTAAGGGTCGAAAATAAGAACAATTGAGAAGACATCAAGACCCCCAACTCAAACCTTTGTCGTCCCGACAAAGCAAAACTAAAAACAAGGGGAATGAAGTAGATGCAAGAGAAAATTGAAGCTAGCAAATAGACCCTAAAGCAGTGCTAAAGATAAATCTCATATAGCAAACCTTAAGAACTAACATATACGTACACTAATCATGCAACATCAAACATAAATAACTTCAATCATAAAATTAACTTTGCAATGCTAGAAGGTTACACTTGTACTTATCTCATTATGATGGCTATAGTTTGTTCCTCGATCCTTACTCGCTTTGAACGCTCCACTTAGTATACAAACTATTAACTTACCATGTACCTAGGAATCACGAGAACTTTACGGTTTTAGCGTAGGCTTAGGGACGGTGTGGTATGTATATTTGGTAAATTTGAAGTGAGCTTTTGGCTCTATCCTCACTTACCATCAACAACTGTCCACGAGCTTGAGTTTACACTCATATAATGTTCTCACTCAACCCATTTGACGCGCTAATGTTGCGTCCCCAATGTCAACCCAATATAACTAAGATGATTTTTCAAAAATATTCCACTTTGCCGGTTTATTTTATTCTTTCTTTCTTTTTATTTTTTTTTCTTTTTCATTTCTTTTCTTCTTTTTTGTACAAGATACCCATGACCATCATTTTGATGTGAAAGGTCATGTCTCTAAATAATTTTTTCTCTTTTCTCTTTTTTTTTCTTTTTCAAATCCCGGCAAAGGGTTACAAATAATAATATCATCTTTTATTTTTGTGTCTCAATACAAACACATATAATCCCTTCCCAATGTATCTTCCCAAATGTGGACCCTCCACCCCAAACTCAAGCTCGAGACAGGTCTCAGGATCGTGATTCAAGTGCGGGTCATTTGGTCATGCCTAATAATCTAAAGGATAATTGGCTTATATCGTGTCTACAAAAGAAAAGGCTTAAGGCTCGAAATTGGGCTAAGACGGATAAAATTAATATAAGGGATAGCAAGCTAAAAGGCTTCAAATGGCTAACAAAGAACTGCCCCTATCATTTTCCTAACTACATGGTTCGTCTCTAGTTCATATCTAAGTGGGTTCTCTACTAATTTAGATCTCACGTTCTACAAACCAAACATTTTCCTTAAGTACAAGCTTACTTCTTTTGCATTGTTCATTAATTTTTCCTATTCATTATCTATGTTCGCATGCAATTGTAAGTGCGTTTTATGTTATTCCCTAAAGTCTACTATCTACTATCATAGATTCATCAAAAGTATGCTTAAAAGGGACATTTAAAATCTTCTACAGTCAAACGCAACTCCTAATTATTTTATTGAAAGCAATTAAAAACAAATAAACACATAAAAACTAGGATGAGGCAACGAACCCCACCCCAAACTCAAAAATGAGTCGTGTCCCCACGACTCGAAAAGACTCAATAAAGCAAATAAACTAATATACACTAAATGATAAAAGGATTGGAAAACATATCTGGATCGACACTAGGCCGATTACGTGTAGTCTCATGTTAGGTTTTTGAATACTACTTCATCAAGCTTTAAAGATCATTTAATTGTTGCTCCATCTTGAATAAAGTGTTCTTCATTACCTCGAACTCTTTTGCCATATTTTCCAAATCTTCATCATTTCCTATCTCTCTAAATCATCATCTCTTCTACGAAAATCTTTCCTCAACACCCAACTTTCTATCTTCATCATGTTCTTCGTACCTTTTCCAACCTTCATGGTCATCTTTGATGACCCCAAACTCAATTTTTCACCTACTTAAAGATTACTTGCAAAATATATAATATTAATAGGCTCAAACAATTCACAATTCCTCCGCTAAATAACTAAAATAAATCTTAATTCCCAACTGGTAATAGAAAGAAAAGAAGAGTTCTAGCTATTTTACCGGATTGGCATGGAATTTATGATGATTTGATACCTTGCACTTGCAATCTCCAACCTTCAAAGTACCAAAGCTATTGATGAAATTTGTATCTCTTAATATTGTTGAAAGTGGCACAGTAGTGGGATTGGTGATTGACTTGAGATGGGTATTTAATAACTATGGTGTTGGAGAGGTTTAAAGGATATAATTTAAGCTTTGGTGAAGAAATTTTTGGGTTAAAACTTGAATTTCTTGGTGTTTTTGGAAAGATTTGTGATTGATTATGTGTTGGGATGATGTTTAGAGGTAAGGATTGGTGATATATTGGTGTTATGATGATGGAATTTGAGTGTTTTTGGAGCTTTGGTTCGTCATTAATGGTGTTAAGTGGAGACGCAACCACGAGACGCAACTAATGGCGGGCCTCAAAACGCTGGGTCAGAAACTTTTAGCTGTTCATACGAAATTTTTGACTTCATCATTGGATAGAGCTCGAAAAGTTATGCGGTTTAGGCTCAAGAAAAAGTTAATTCCGACCTCCGAGCGTCAAATTATGATCTTCCGAAGTTTTGATACCTGGGGTACAGCACCAAAAACGGGTGCCCGCATTCTACAAACCGGGTACCCGGTTTCTACTGTATTGGAACCCAAAATTTTCATTCTTTTTCGTTCTAGGTACCCCAAAATCGTGACCTTCACTCCTGTAATCATCAAAAACACCAACCTTCCTCATTTCTTACAAATAAACACTAAATCAATAACCATTACTCTAATTTACACTAAAAATTTAAAAAGACATGAAAGCAATTTAAAGCATGGGTTGTCTCCCAAGAAGCACTTTTGTTTATTACGTCTTTAAGTTCGACGCGTTACCTTCCATGAAGATGGTATTGAGGCCCTTGCGGTGTTCCTCCGCTTAAACTCGCCTCTTCCTTGATGTAAAAGCTTAAGAACCTTCCCCCTTAGAATATTGTTCAATCGATCTCTAAAAGGAGGTGGGTAAGTACTTTGTTTCGCCTTCTTACTTTCACGACGAAACTCATTTTCCACCACATTATAGTAGATAACCGTTCTCAACGGTATAAGCTTATTTTTATTCCTTGTTTCAATCTCATATTCATCTTTAAAATGTGGTGGGTAGGTGCTCCTCCTTGCCGCCTTACTCTCACGGTGTTGCACCTTGTTTATATAGCACATGTTGACCATTTGTAGTGATAGAGGTGATTCTGTTTTTTCATCTCTAATAATGATTCGTGGTGGAGATGATGATTGGTGAACTTTTTGTGGCGGATATTCAATTTCTGTTTTATCTTTAACCTTTAATTCTTCGATTGATTCTCCAACCATTTCACATTCGTCTTCTCTTTCAACCCATTCTTCCACTATTACCTCATCATATTTTTTCTGTGAAATCTCTCTAATCTCGATCACCTCTTCTTCCTTTTTTCGTTCTATACCTTGATCATGTGCACTCACCATAGGAATAGCAATTTCTGTTTCAATTTCTAGGATTTTCGTTGCTACTCCTTCTTCCACCATACTAACACGGTCTTCAACCACATTGTGGTCTCTATTTATACTTAGCACAATGGTCTTATCACTATCAATAATATCTTCTTTCAACACCTCCTCCTCAACTGTTTCTCCATTTTGAGTAAGAATTTCATCTAGCATCTTTTGCATTCTTTTCAAACTGGAATTAGTTTCCTCTATTGACTCCAGCCTTTGTTCATATAAGCACACGAGTTCTTTTAATGATTTATCTAACTGGGAAATTTGTGGTGAAGGTGGAGGTTGTTGAATGTTTTCAACCCACTGGTTGTTCCATTCATGCTCGTGTTGATAGTGATATGATAGCTGCTGTTGATTGTTCTCGATCCATTGATTGTTCCATTCATGCTCTTGTTGATAGTGATATGGTGTTTGTTGTTGATTGTTCTCGATCCATTGATTGTTCCATCCTTGCTCTTGCGGGTATTGATAAGGTTGTTGGTAAGAATTTATACCCCATTGTTGTTGTCCCGAAGAGTCTTCCCAATAGTCAAATGGACCAGGATTTGGGTAATGTTCTCTATACATCTTTAATTAAATTTCTTGATCATTACCTGAATAAAGCACCTGTAAAAACAAAACAAACACAAGCGTAAAACTGAAAATAAAAATGCAACTATCACTAAAGGATAAACACCGTGGTCACACGCTACCGTCCCCGGCAGCGGCGCCAAAAACTTGGTGGTCCTTTGTGTGTTCTAAATAAATGCAATAAATAATCGAACCACAACCGCAAGTGTACGGTTGTCCGAAGTAGTATAACTGATAAAACAGATTCGTTCCAAGGACGGGATGGTTGACTACAATGCTTATCTATTAATGATTGATTGCACTTATGAAAACAAGTAAAGAAAATATGTTTGTTTGGTTTTTGTTATTCTAAGTAATGAAAGACTAAATGGAAAATGCAAGTAAAAGCTAAGTCGCAAGTAATTAAAGTGTTTACGCAAGATGAGAAAGCAGTACTTGAGATACGCAAGGATTTCATCTAACTCTTATTTATTCCATGTTTCGTTTAAGGGACAAATTGGTAAAAAGTAATGGTCGGGATTCTAAGGTCATCCTTACCCCCGTCAGGGTGGACTAAGGAGCTACTCTTAAATGCTACAAACCCCGTCAGGGTGATTGTAGTCCATTCTTAAGTGATTAAGTTTATTTTACCCAATTGGCCATAGGATTAATTACGCTCGTCAGAGTCAAATAATTTCTATACTACATTCATTAATTATTTCTGTACCTAAACCCCCCGTCAAGGTGATCCAATCGCCACTAATTGGAATAACCTAGATACTAAGACCTATGATTGGTTAATTACGTCAATTATAGTTATTAAGAACAAATTAATGAAAAATACCTAATACCCAATTTGATTTCAATTGTAAAAATCCCAAATACAAAAGCATAGAATAAAATAGAATCAAAATCAATCCATAATGCGATCTCAAGCACTAATTAAAATTAGCTCATAATTGGAAAAACTAAGAAAATAAATAAAAAAGAATTCATAATTGTTTTACAGAAAGGAAAATAGAAACCTAATTAGGGAGATGAATTGGCTGCAACGTGGAGATATAGACAGTCTCCAGCTCCAAGCTTCTTTTCTTCTTGACGCTCTCTTCTAATGATGTTTTAATTTGAAAAATATAATGAGAGGGGCTGAATAATGAGGTCTAAAAGCCTATTTATAATGATAAAATCGGATTAGGGCTTTTACTTAAGGTTTAAGTGAAAATTAGAAAAGCCCAAGTCCACTAATTAAACCCAAATCCCGTAACTGCTGCACCACCTCCACTAAAACAGCTCTAGCCGATTCGTTATAACTCCGATTGACCTCAAATCACTTGCTAAATTTCCGTAACTCGATAAGGAACATAATCTCTTCAAAGGTCAGCGGCTAAATCAACTCGTAAGTGCCTCGAAATCAGCAATCTTTGGCTTGTTTTCCAGATTTGCAGCTTCAAAATATAATTCTTTTCGGGATTTATCTTCAAGCTTTGACTCCATATCACGATCTTTGACTTTATTCTCGTGTTCCTCTCCTAGCTAATATTCAAAACCTACAAACTTTTCACTAAAATACACAAGATTACGCGCAAAAGTTTAATAAATCAAAAACACTAGAAATAAAAGAGGAAATTCGGATTATTGCATATTTAGCCCAAAAGTCTATCAAATTAATCAAATAAACACCAAAAATGATGTCTCCTAAGGGTCGAAAATAAGAACAATTGAGAAGACACATATCATTAGTCTTCCCTCTGCTATGAGTTTTGGCGTGAAAATAATTAGTATTCTTATCACTTTTTTTATCCACATATCCCTATCTTTATCAGCCCAAAACATCTCTTCTTGATTCCATGCTTCTTCTAACTTGTTATAAATAGATCTCTCCTTATCCCAATTCTCTTTAATGGCTTCTTCATCTTGAAGCATAGCAAGCTCCTTTGGATATTTATCTATCAATTTTCGATTGTTATAAAAATCTTTTTTACTCAAACCTGTAAGAGCCAGGCAAATAGCATCTCTCTTAGCACAAAAATCATTAATATTCGAAATTTTATCAATAGGATTCCAAGATTAGCTAATAATCTCTCTACAATTACCATTTTCCAACCACCGTGATTCAAACATAAAATATTTAAAATACGAAGATTTCATACAATCTTTGTTTAAGATGAGTAACGATTGATCCGAACCAATAGAGGGGAGAACTTGGAGAGAAAAATTGGGGAAAAGGTCACACCATGAAATAGAAGCTAAACCCCGATTGAGTTTTTCTTTAATATTTCCCTTTTCTTTTTTTAGTCCAAGCATAAAAACATCCTTTGCTCGGAAGGTCAATGAGATTATTATTATTAATAAACTCATTAAATTTAACAATCTATCCAAATTTGGTACCGTTTTACCTTGTTTCTCCGAAGTTCTAGCAATTTCATTAAAGTCGCCCATAAATAAAACTGGCTTGTTTTTAGAATTCCAAGAAGAAAGAGATTTCCAAGTCAATTGTCTTTTCGCCTCATTAGTAGGCGCATACACACACACCAAATACCAAATACTTTTATTAGACTCCTCAACTTGAGAGATTACAAAAGATGACGTAGACCAAACGACCCTAAGATTAATAGAGTTATTCCACATTAAAAGTACGCCCCCAGACATAAACGATCCTCCTCTGGGTTCTACTAAATGCGAATTATCAAAAGACCTAAAGTGCTTACATGACTTAAAACTCTTACTTCTAAGTTTAGTTTCTAATAAGCAAGCAATTGAAATACGATAATTCGAAACAAGGGTCTTAAACGCTTTCTTTGTCGTGGGTGCCCTCGCTCCACGACAATTCTACACCATAAGATACATCAAGCCCTGCCCTATTAAGGGACATGCCGCTGTCTACTGGAGAAAAAGAAGGTTGGTTTTCTATCACGGGAGGACCCCGTGTACTAGCCACCTCGTCAGAGTCAGATTCATCACTAGAAGGTTCACCAATGTGTCCCTCAAAACCCGTACCTTTACAAAAATATAAGTTCTCATTCCCTACTTCATTGTTTCTATATCCAACTTCATTTTTATTAGCATTGATGATTTAATCCTTGACCTCATAGAAATTCATATATAACTGATGTCTCCCTAAATGTTCTAATTTTATGCCCTTGGGAGACATCATTTTTGGTGTTTATTCGACTATTTTGATAGACTTTTGGACTAAATATGCAATAATCCGATTTCCCTCTTTTATTTCTAGTATTTTTGATTTATTAAACTTTTGCGCGTAATCTTGTATATTTTAGTTAAAAGTTTGTAGGTTTTGAATATTATTTAGGAGAGGAATCCGAGAAGAAAGTCAAAGATCGTGATATGGAGTCAAGACTTGAAGATAAATCCCGAAAGAATTTGATTTTAGAGCTGCAAATCTGGAAATCAGGCCAAATATTGCTGATTTCAATGCGCTTAAGAGATGATTTAGCCGCTGACCTTTGAAGAGAAAACATTCCTTATCGAGTTACGGAAATTTAGCAACTGGAATCAAGTCAATCGGAGTTATAACGAAGCGGGAAAAACCGTTTTTGTGGAGGTGGTGCAGCAGTTACGGGATTTGGGCTTGATTAGTGGACTTGGACTTTTTATTATTCACTTAAACCCTAATTAAAAGCCCATTCCGAATTTGAGCTTATAAAATGAGCTTTTGACCTCATTATTTCTGACCTCTCATTTTATTCTTCAATTCAATTCATCCTTTGAAGAGAGTGTCTAGAGAAGAAGCAGAAACAAGGAAAAAAAGAAGTTTGGAGCTGGAGACTATCTATATCTCCCATTCACAGCCAAACCAATTCCGAAATTAGGTTTCTCTGTATTTTATTTCTGTAAAACAATATGCATTCAATTACTTTTAATTTAGTTTTCTTTTCAATTAGTATGAGCTAATTCCATTATAGTGCTTGAGAATGCTTTATGGGTAAATCCCAATTCTATTGAATTTCATGTCCTGAATTTGAGTTTCTGTTAAATTAAATTAAATTGGGTCTTTTACTCTTTTCGATAATTTGTGATTGTTTACTGTTTTTAGAGTCGCGAACTAAGAACAGGTATTAGTATCTAGGCTAATCCACATATGTGGCGTGTGGATCATCCTGACGGAGGGTTTAGGTATAGAACCAATTATTCAATCTAAAATAGAAGCTATTGATTCTGACGAACTTAGCTAATTTTAGGGCCAATGAGGTAAAATTCTTAATCATCTAAAAGTGGATCATATTTACCCGGACGGGACTAGTGACACTCTAGGATAGCCTTATAGTCCACCCTGACGGGGGTATAAGGAATTTAGAATCCCGACCATTGTAATTGACCAATTTAACCCTTAAACAGAATATGTTATGAACTAGGATTAGGAAGACCCCTTACGTTCTCAAGTGCTATCTTCTCATACTTGTGTTTCACACTCATTTACTTGCGTTTTACTATTTACTTGCATTTTATATTTAGTTTTCATTACTTAGAATTAAAACAAACAACCAATCAATCATTCAAACTTTTATTTGCTTTCATAAGTGCAATCATTCATTAATCGATAAGCATTGTAGTTGACCAAACCGTCCCTGCGAACGATCCTAGAATCACTTATTACTACTTGGGACAACCGTACACTTGCGGTTGTGGTTCAATTACTTTTGCATTTATTTTAGAACACACAAAGGACCACCAAGTTTTTGGCGCCGCTGCCGGGGACGGTAGCGTGTGACCCCGGTGTTTATCCTTTAGTGTTTAATTGCATTTTTATTTTCAGTTTTACGTTGTTTTGTTTTAGTCTCTTTTCAGGTTTTTCTTTAGGTATGGAGATTTCCCCCTATCAAGAGCAAAATCCAACACAGACCTGTTATATGCCAGTAAAACAATTCATGAATCTAACACGAGGAAGCTTGACAGATCATTATAATAGGTTCAAAAAGTTGGAGGACTCCCTCACTTGTTTCATGAAGGCCACAACGGATAATATAATAAAGAGTAATGCGAAAATCGATGCTATCATATCATTAGTGCAAGTCATACAACAAAACCATCAATTAATGGAGCAACGATTGACGCAACTCACAGAAACAATTGAGAAGCTACAACAAGTACCATCTATTCAAACTGGTCAAGGTACAAATTATGATGATGAGTCCATTCAAGATAGCGATGTTTGGTTTGATGCAGCTACAGAATTTAGCCTTCAAGAAGAGAAGGAAGTGGAATCACCACAAGTTACACCTAGTGAACTAAAGATTCCAACAATAGAAGAATCAACCACGCTAAGCATAGATGAGTCAATTACTGAGAATCGAGTCGAAGTTGAAAATAGATCTTGTGAAGTGAAGATGACATCCTTGGAAAACCCAGCCAAGCCGCGTTTAGAGGAATCAAACATTGAGATCTTGGTTAGAAAAGAGATAGAAGAAGAAGATACTAGGATGGATTCGCCACCTAGTACTCCATTGATGTCACCAACAATTCCAATAAAGACGAATCATTCAAATGGTGACATAGATAAAGCATTTGTAGAGGCGTGCAAATAAGACAAAACCAACACCCAAATGCTTGAAAGTGATACAAAAGAACTCACACCGCAACAAATATTTACAGAAGCAATTTCAGAATTAAATGAGGATGCGAGTGTAGAGATTGAGATTGAAGACGTGGCCCTCATAACAAAAGAAAGTTCTGAAACATCCATTGTTTTGGACAAAAAGCTAGAGGAGGTGTAACTTGAGTTACCCATTGTTCTAGAAGTACCTAAAGAGGTTAAAGAGAAGGACCACCACCATGAACCCGTGAAAAAGAGAGCTAAAGATGAGTTTGGGGTTGGAACCAAGGTTGCTTGGAAGGCTTCTAATTAACAAGAGAATAGGCCACGAGGTTTCAAAAATGCGTGGATGGGACCATTTGTTGTTACTCGATTTGTGACAGCAAAATTAATAGAGATACAACCTTTGAGAGGTCAAAGGCGACGAATTGTAGACATACATAACCTCACCCACTGCTGGGGAGGCTACATACTGAAGGGATAATGGAGGTAACCCGTCAAACTTTAAATGACGTTAAATAAAAGTGCTTCTTGGGAGACAACCCATGTTTTAAAGTGCTTTCATGTCTTTTAAATTCTTAGTGTAAATTAGAGTAATGTTTCTTTATTTAGTGTTTATTTTTAAGAAATGAGAAAGGTTGGTGTTTTTGATGATTACAGGAGTAAAGGTCATGAGTTTGGGGTAGTTAGGTTATCAGCAACTTCGGAAGATCATAACTTCATGCTCGGAGGTTGGAATTAACTTTCTCTTGAGCCTAAACCGCATAACTTTTCGAGCTCTATCCAATGGTGAAGTCGAAAATTTCAGATAAGCAGCTAAAAGTTTCTGACCACTGCGTCAGCAATGACGCAGCATGACTGCGTCCTCATTCAGCAAATTCGGAAGATCATAACTTGATGCTCGGAGGTCGGAATTAACTTTTTCTTGAGCCTAAACTGCATAACTTTTCGAGCTCTATCCAATGGTGAAGTCGAAAAGTTCAGATAAGCAGCTAAAAGTTTCTGACAACTGCGTCAGCAATGACGCAGCATGACTGCGTTTTCATTCGCGCCAGCGACATGCCGACGGCATACCGGTCAGCGACCGGCTAGCCGGCCAAGGAAGAAGGAATTTTCTGGTTACTGCGTCAGCAACGATGCAAGAGGCTTGCGTCAGAGGTAAAAAAAAAAACAATCAGAGAAAAGTTCAGCAAGAGATATCTTTGCGATCGGGTGTCCGAATCAGGTGATCTTTGAGCCTAAACTGCATAACTTTTCGATACCTAGCTGTTGGGGAGGTCGTCGTTCTGACCGGCATGCCGGTCGTGGTCTCGGCGAAAATAGACCTAAAGCTTATGAAACCTTATTTCTCCCTCTCCTTTGGCCTCCAACACATGAAACACCATTGATGACGAACCAAAGCTCCAAAAACACTCAAATTCCATCATCAAAACACCAATATATTACAAATCCTTACCTTTAAGCATCATCCCAACACATAATCAATCACAAATCTTTCCAAAAACACCAAGAAATTCAAGTTTTAACCCAAAAATTTCTTCACCAAAGCTTAAATTATATCCTTTAAACCTCTCCAACACCATAGATATTAAATACCCATCTCAAATAAATCACCAATCCCACTACTGTGCCACTTTCAACAATAGTAAGAGACACAAATTTCATCAATAGCTTTGGTACTTTGAAGGTTGGAGATTGCAAGTGCAAGGTATCGATTCATCATAAATTCCATGACCAATCCGGTAAAATAGCTAGAACTCTTCTTTTCTTTCTATTACCAGTTGGGAATTAAGATTTATTTTAGTTATTTAACGGAGGAATTGTGAATTGTTTGAGCCTATTAATATTATATATTTTGCAAGTAATCTTTAAGTAGGTGAAAAATTGAGTTTGGGGTCATCAAAGATGACCATGAAGGTTGGAAAAGGTACGCAGAACATGATGAATATAGAAAGTTGGGTGTTGAGGAAAGATTTTCATAGAAGAGATGATGATTGAGAGGATTAGGAAAAGATGAAGATTTGGAAAATATGACAAAAGAGTTCGAGGTAATGAAGAACACTTTATTCAAGATGAACACAACAAATACATGATCTTTTAAGCTTGATAAAGAAGTATTCAAAATTTCAACATGAGACTACACGTAATCGGCCTAGAGCCGATCTAGATATGTTTTCCTATCCTTTCTCATTTAGTGTAGATTATTTTATTGCTTTATTGAGTCTTTTCGAGTCGTGGGGACACGACTCATTTTTGAGTTTGGGGTGGGGTTCGTTGCCTCATCCCAATTTTTATGTGTTTATTTGTTTTTAATTGCTTTCAATAAATTAATTAGTAGTTGCGTTTGACTGTAGAAGATTTTAAATGTCCCTTTTAAGCATACTTTTGATGAATCTATGATAGTAAATAGTGGACTTTAGGGAATAACATAAAACGCACTTTAATTGCATGCAAACATTGATAATGAATAGTAAAAATTAATGAACAATGCAAAAGAAGTAAGCTTGTACTTAAGGAAAATGTTTGGTTTGTAGAACGTGAGATCTAAATTAGTAGAGAACCCACTTAGATATGAACTAGAGACGAACCATGTAGTTAGGAAAATGATAGGGGCAGTTCTTTGTTAGCCATTTGAAGCCTTTTAGCTTGCTATCCCTTATATTAATTTTATCCGTCTTAGCCCAATTTTGAGCCTTAAGCCTTTCTTTTGTAGCCACGATATAATCCCATTATCCCTTAGATTATTAGGCATTACCAAATGACCGCACTTGAATCACGATCCTGAGACCTGTCCCGAGCTTGAGTTTGGGGTGGAGGGTCCACATTTGGGAAAATTCATAGTGGGGATTTATGTGTTTGTATTGAGGCACAAAAATAAAAGATGATATTATTATTTGTAACCCTTTGCCGGGATTTATAAAAAAAAAAAAAAAAAAAAATTATAAGAGACATGACCTTTCACATCAAAATGATGGTCATGGGTATCTTGTACAAAAAAAGAAGAAAAGAAATGAAAAAGAAAATAAAAAGAAAGAAAAAATAAAATAAACCGGCAAAGTGGAATATCTTGAAAAATCATCTTAATTTATATTGGGTTGACATGGGGACGCAACATTAGCGCGTCAAATGGGTTGAGTGAGAACATTATATGAGTGTAAACTCAAGCTCGTGGACAGTTGTTGATGGTAAGTGAGGAGAGAGCCAAAAGCTCGCTTCAAATTTACCAAATATACATACCACACCGTCCCTAAGCCTACGCTGAAACCGTAAAGTCCTCATGATTCCTAGGTGCATGGTAAGTTAATAGGTTGTATACTAAGTGGAGCGTTCAAAGCGAGTAAGGATCGAGGAACAAACTATAGCCATCATAATGAGATAAGTACAAGTGTAACCTTCTAGCATTGCAAAGTTAATTTTATGATTGAAGTTATTTATGTTTGATGTTGCATGATTAGTGTATGTGTATGTTAGTTCTTAATGTTTGCTATATGAGATTTATCTTTAAAATTGCTTTAGGATGTATTTACTAGCTTCAATTTTCTCTTGCATCTACTTCATTCCCCTTATTTTTAGTTTTGCTTTGTTGGGACGACAAAGGTTTGAGTTGGGGGTCTTGATGTCTCCCTAAATGTTCTAATTTTATGCCCTTGGGAGACATCATTTTTGGTGTTTATTCGACTATTTTGATAGACTTTTGGACTAAATATGCAATAATCCGATTTCCCTCTTTTATTTCTAGTATTTTTGATTTATTAAACTTTTGCGCGTAATCTTGTGTATTTTAGTGAAAAGTTTGTAGGTTTTGAATATTAGCTAGGAGAGGAATCCGAGAAGAAAGTCAAAGATCGTGATATGGAGTCAAGACTTGAAGATAAATCCCGAAAGAATTTGATTTTAGAGCTGCAAATCTGGAAAACAGGCCAAAGATTGCTGATTTCAAGGCGCTTAAGAGATAATTTAGCCGCTGACCTTTGAAGAGAAAACATTCCTTATCGAGTTACCGAAATTTATCAACTGGAATCAAGTCAATTGGAGTTATAACGAAGCGGGAAAAGCCGTTTTAGTGGAGGTGGTGCAGCAGTTACGGGATTTGGGCTTGATTAGTGGACTTGGATTTTTTATTATTCACTTAAACCCTAATTAAAAGCCCATTTTGAGCTTATAAAAGGAGCTTTTGACCTCATTATTTCTGACCTCTCATTTTATTCTTTAATTCAATTCATCCTTTGAAGAGAGTGTCCAGAGAAGAAGCAGAAACAAGGAAAAGAAGAAGTTTGGAGCTGGAGACTGTCTATGAGCCCGTTTGGGATTGATTATTTTGGAGCTAAAAGCGCTTTTTGATTAAAATTTAAATATTTGTAAAAAATATTAAAAAATATCTTGACATCTAAAATCACTTTAAGTGATTATTTTAATAATCACTAATCTAGTGCTTTTTCTAAAAGTGATTTTTAGAGTCTAAAATATTACTATGGATCTAAAATCACTTTAAGTGATTATTTTAAAAAGCAATCCCAAACGGGCACTATATCTCCCATTCACAGCCAAACCAATTCCGAAATTAGGTTTCTTTGTATTTTATTTCTGTAAAACAATATGCATTCAATTACTTTTAATTTAGTTTTCTTTTCAATTAGTATGTGCTAATTCCATTATAGTGCTTGAGAATGCTTTATGGGTAAATCCCAATTCTATTGAATTTCATGTCCTGAATTTGGGTTTCTGTTAAATTAAATTAAATTGGGTCTTTTACTCTTTTCGATAATTTGTGATTGTTTACTGTTTTTAGAGTCGCGAACTAAGAACATGTATTAGTATCTAGGCTATTCCACATATGTGGCGTGTGGATCATCCTGCCGGAGGGTTTAGGTATAGAACCAATTATTCAATCTAAAATAGAAGCTATTGATTCTGACGAACTTAGCTAATTTTAGGGTCAATGAGGTAAAATTCTTAATCATCTAAAAGTGGATCATATTTACCCTGACGGGACTAGTGACACTCTAAGATAGCCTTATAGTCGACCCTGACGGGGTATAAGGAATTTAGAATCCCGACCATTGTAATTGACAGATATACGAAGAACAATACATTATACATTTCTTCCCACTTATGCTACCCAACTTAAGATGATGGAAGAATTATGCATAATGTCATGACATCTGATTTTATAGAAAATGAATTAATAATCCTAAACACGCTAATTATAGTGTAAAATATATAAAGAAACAGACTGAAAAATTTAAGTTATGATTAAAAATGTTACAGAGTCGTTGAAGATGTGTAATAACTCTAATTATTAATCTATTTTCCTTTCACAAAAAAAGAAGTTCCTAAAAGATGTCAGTACGAGACAATATACGCAAAAGCTAGTCCGCAACTGGATCAGGGAAATCACAAACCTTACTTACATAATGGGTTACATCATTGACACGTTTGGTATCATCTCTGGGTGCAGAAATGATCAGGGATTTATTTGGAAACTAGATATACTCGGAGTAAAAAGGTTATTACATCATGTATAAGGGTGGTCCCGATTTCCGACTTTTTCGATTCAAATATTCTGTTTTCGGAATAGATGTGTAATTTTCAGAAATTCCAAAATTCCGATTTTTCCGAAAAGATCCGACTAGAATTGGAATTAAATATAAGTTTATGAAATTTTTGGTTTTCTGATCTGATTTGTGTTTCCGATTTTTTTTTCGATTTTATATTTCAATATTAAATAAATAATAAATTTTAAAATAAAAAACGTATACAACCGGAAACGTTGAAAAAATTTCATAACAAAAGAAAAGAAAAGTAATCGTTAAAAAACAATTAAACATTTTTTTATGTGCGGAAAAAACTAGTAGGAGTAGTATGAAACCCTAAAAGGCATCTCTTCACATTCTTAGGTCTCACCTTCCCACCAAGCCGCTTTTCCGCACAAGAAAACCACCGCCACTCCTGGGCCATTCTCCACCATCATCAACCCTTCTTTGGCGAAGTACCCAGATTAAGGTAAGAAAATGAACTATCTTTAACTTAATATCATGACTTTTACAATTTTTCAAAATTATTTGATTTAAGTATGAGTTAAGTCGTGATTTTATTATATTTCATACAAATCCTACAAACGTCCGTTAGAAGCCTTTTACCGTAAGTGATACACTGAAAATAGCGTATATGGCAATTTTAAAACCCTTTTTCGGATCCGTTAATTTATTCCCTGAAATTTTCGAAAAGACACTTTTTCCGATCAGATACGTTCCTTCCGATTTCTAATTTTTCCTGATAATTAGCTTCTCCTTGTGTCAAAGAATGAGTTACAGAACCGTTGTTTTGAACTATGATTATTAAATCACTTTAGTCATAAACAACCACAATAAATGAGGTTAATGTTAAAGGTAAATTATGTGAATGCAATGATTGGGCAGACACTGTGGCCGTGATTATGGTTTATCTCACATCCAGTCTGCTTTAACGTTTTGCAGAAACCATGAATGAATTATTAATCTCCTCTGAATTTCATTACAAACTACTCCATTGATTTTCCTTTTATAATTGCAACTTTGTTTGTGCAGAATTTGAAGCTATATGGAGAATATACGAAGAGAACTAGTAAGACAATGCAACGGCTAGAAGAATCAAGATGAGCAAAGATGAGTTGTGTTTGAATGAATTGAGTCTAAGATTCTACGGGCTTTCCTGAAAATCTACAGTAAGGTACCAACCTTACTAAATTATGGTCAATTTGAAGAGATCTTCAACTTCACATAGCTTCTTATTGAAGTTTACAAGTTCTGATAAGTGATTGATTCTTAATTTACGACCACGTGTTCAAAAGTTTATTGAAAGATACAGGTGCCTCAATTTTTTATCCTCAAGATATTTGGAATTTTGATTTTACACCCTTCTATAACTATAATCCGTAGATCAAGAATCTCCAAAAACGAAAAATAGCCTATAGAAGGGTATACAATCAAAATCCAAAATATCTCGTGGAGGATGAAAAGATTGAGACACCTCTATATGTTCCACTAAACTTTCAAACACACCGTGGTCATAAATTAATATTTGATCGTTTGACAGAACTTGAGACACTTGAAAGTTATGTGAAGTTGGTCATTTTTTCAAATTGACCAAAATTTGGTACCTTATGTAGATTTTCAAGTAAGCCCCGAGAACCTCAACAGATTGGTCAACTTGATGAACTTGACTTCAGACAATGTGTTATATTCATTTGTTAATCCATATGGTGAAATTTGCTCAGAAAGAGGACTTATATGTGTCAGTTCAAGTCAACATCTCTTAGAGAGGTTTTCCTTGTAATTATTTTTATGATTTTGGTTAATTAAAGTTTGGATATTTGTTTCTGGAATGTCTTTTGTCCAATTTAATATGTAAGTATTTGTCTACATTTTTGGTTTACACAGATTAATTATACATTTAATATACTTCTTTGTTACAAAAACACCTTTAATTTATATACAATATATTATTTATCACACTATTCTTTCAGCTATTTAATTTGAAAAATATAGGAAGAGGAATGTTCTGATATTGTAAAAGGACAAAAAGAAATTAACACTCTTTTTAAAAGAATTAGACAAATAAAGTGGATCAGTTAAATATTAAAAAAGTTATCCTTATTTTAATGTGGGGTTTGGTTAGAGTGTTGGAGCTAATGGTGAAGAGTAAGCAGAAAGCTGAAATTCAGGCTTTGAGCTCCTTTGGATTCTAAATTTTTACATCAATGGTAGTTTATTATAACTTCACTTCTTATCTATGTAGTTGTTTTACTATTGTATTGAACATGTTTGTTATTCTCTTTGGTGATTTTATTTAATTCATACCTAAACAATTCGTACCAAAAATGAGGTGAAAAGTTAAGTAAACCATTGATAAATATTACTTTTATTAAATGACTTTCTGTACACATGATACACAACATATTTGAGTGGATTTTGCTACTAATTAATAAACAAGAAATTACAAGTATAAGAAGTCGTAGTCAATTATCCAATCCGTTTTTGCAACCAACTGTAGTATGAATTTTTTGAGACCTTTAAGCTATTTAAATTTACTGATGAGTTGCTTTTTTGTGTTCTTAGATTCTTCTATAAGAACCTCAAGACCCATGTCATTTTACTTGAGTAATTTAATGAATATTCTCCGTAGAAAAGATAATAATTTTGTTACTTGGAGTATACTTTTTCTTTAGATTCTTCTGAGCTTTTTCGACCAAAAAAAAAAACTATCTGAGCTTCAATCTGTCACACGTTCCCCAAATAAGAAGTTTGACTCAGAATATAGCAGATGAGATGAATTGGAAAACAGGAAAAAGAACTTTGACTCTGAGACTCTGAGACTCTGAGTATTGTAAGGTACCAAAAAGTAATAAATTTACCTTTGAGAAGTAGACTTTGATCCCTTAGATAAGTGTCTTTACCTATTGTCACCTCTACTTTTAGCTCTACTTTGTATTACCTCTTCACCCCATTCCTCGATTAGTCTCTTCAAATAATAGTCATTTGAGTGATACCTAAAATCCAACTGCAGAAATACAATATACCTAGTTTTTGGTAATAGTAATGGTAACCAGGTGAGTATCAAATCTGATGTTATACAAGAACCAGATATAGTAACTTTCTAATCAAAGCATACCCGACTATCCGCATTTCTTGATAGGTAGCTAAGCATTGGTGTACTTCTTGCAGAGACCTATATGTACTGCGAGCTCGAAGAAGCGTATTGTATGTTACCTGAGATTATAATTTAGAGTAATGCTGGGTATCACCCAAAAAGGTATCACCTAAACATCACCCATGATGTGGCGATTAGGTGTACCAATCATGGATTTAACTAGGATCATTTAAATAATTGAGGGATCATTTAACTAGGATCATTTAAATAATTGAGGGATCAATTGTAAAATATGTTGTCAAATCATACATCTTTGGACATCACAATTAACACTTGCACAATATGGGTTTTAAGCAAGCAACGCTTAATAGAAAAGAAGAAAGTTTGGAATCTGTACCAATGTTTGTTTAACGGGTATCTTTTCATCTCCGCAAATAACAAAAATGCATATCTTACTCTCTTGCATTCCACACAAACCTAATGAGTTTCATCAATTGAAAGGTCAATTTCATTTCAATTTTCTTGTTTTTTTAAGTAAAGGCGCTCCTCATAGGAGCCTGCAATTATTTTCTTAAAAAATATTAAAAATAAAAAAAACTCATAAATTAAAGCAAAAGTGGAAGAAAGTTAAAGAAGGTTGTTGGCCAGGGCCCTATTGTCGAAAAAAGTGATATTCTATATGCGTCCTAGAAGGGGGGTTGAATAGGACTACGGAAATTAATCGGCTAATTAAATTCTAAGTAAATAAAATTAAAAGCTAATTTAAATCCTATTCTCTTTCTAAACTAGATGGACATGAGTTTGATAAATGAGCAATAGATAATAATCACCTAGATATTCGTACAAGCATATTATCAAACAAATAGAGTGCGGAAGTAAATAGTTTAGGGAAAGAGAATACTCAAGCATGTATAGTGGTTCGGTTTCCCTACTCCACTACCTAAGGTAGCCACCTTAGGATTTTCAAGCTTCTTTACTAAGCTCCGTGTTTCTCTTAACCGGGGCGAGAACACAATACCCGTTTACAACCTCTTCGATAATACGAAGGACAACCTCTTGTGTAATCCCAACACAAGGACAACCTCTTGTGTAATCACAACACAAGGACACCAAGTATAATCCCTATACTCACACACTCTCTTAATCTAACTATTACAAAGACTAGACTAAGAGGAAGAATCAAGTGTTTGAATGGGTTTACAATAGTGATGAACTCCTAAAGAGTGGATATGACTTTATAGCATAAAGAGAATGATTTTGACTATGATTAGCTTCTTGACACCTTCATGAATGATCACAATTAAGCCCCTAAATGTTGGTGGATGAATGGTATGCATTGTGTCTTCAAAGAGCTTTAATTTATAGCTGAAATAAGCTTCCAACGGTCAAAAGGCTCCTATCTAACGGATCTATTTATCTCCCAACGGATATAAGCTTTGTCTTGTTCTAATAGTGTAGAAAACTCTTTCTCGCGGTGTACCGCGGATATGGTGCGGTGTACCGCGCTTCTCAACGTATGATTTCAAAGCTTACTGACGGGCTACCTCATGCACTTGGTCCGCAACCTTGGTCTGGTGTACCGCGCCTTCGGTCCGGTGTACCGCACATTTACTTGCTTACTGTTCGGGCTTGCTATGCACCGCGCCTTTGGTCCGTGGTACTGCGGTGTACCGCAGGTGTGGTCCGGTGTACCGCACCACTGTACTAATGAAGCTCAAGTTCATGACTAAAAGGTATTTAGTAAGTACAAATGTAATGCACTATTTGGGAGTAGTTTAAAACACGATTTGGCAAATATTAAAACAAGATTAAAAAGACGTTAGGCCAACAATCTCCCCCTTTTTGATGTTTGACAAATCGAAAACTTTTGAAGTGACTAGTACTACATTTTTAATCAAAAACTCCCCCTCAACCTAAGCATGAGATTTTTAAGGATAAGTTAATTTAAAAAACTCCCCTTACGAAATGCATAGAGTTTTTGTATTCAACGAAAAAGTTTAACTAAAATTTCTCCCCCTTTGTCAACAACAAAAAGAAACGATTACTAAGTAATAGGAAAATGTAATTTGTAAAAAATTATAGGGACCAGAAAGCAATTTGTTTAAAATTTTAAAGAACTAAATTTTGCAAGAGGGTTCCTAGATAATAGAGACATCTAAAAGAAATTTACGAAAATTAGCACCAATGCAAGTAATATCACTATATTCCATTTGCATCTTGATGCTTGATTCCTACAAAAAAAATTAGGCTTTAGGTACCCAACTTGGTTTGGGTCCATGAGTGTTAAGGAATTTTCTTTTTATGATCCATAAAGGCTTTTTCCAAGATGGTACAATATATCCTAAATCCAACAATTTACGATAATAACAATGAGATGCATTATGACCAAGTTTTCACAATAAGTGCAAGTGATAAAAGATTTTGAAGAAGATGAAGTATGATTTGAAATCGTTGATTTTTCAAAGACATTTTTCAAGAATTTTTGTTTGGTTGATGGATCATATCCAACACAATTTTTTTTTAAAAAATCAATTTTTGAGAATCTAAAATCAAATCCAAGTTTTCTTGCACATTTGTAAATTTTAAAATAATAGCATTTTGATCCTCAATCTTTTTCTCTAACAATGCTTTTTCTTCCAAAAGACTTTTCTCAACAAGATGAAGTTTCTCATTTTCATCTAAACATTCATCACTAAGATTTTGACAATTTTCAAAAGTTTTTAAAATCTCTTTATTTTTATTTCTTTCAACTTCTAAATCTTTTGTTAAAACTTTGTTTGTTTCAATAGAGTTTAAAAAATCATTGTAAAGAGAATCAAATGCCTCATGAATATCTTGCTCACTAGCATCATCATTAGATAAAGAAGAGCTAAATTTAGAAGTTACCTCATTGTTTTTATCATCCCAAAATAGCATGTTCATCTTCTTTGTGATTCACCATGAATGCAACTAGATTCACATGCTCGTCATCACTTTCTTCTTGATCGGAATTTAGAGCATCCCAAGTGATGTTGGTGAGCAAGGCTTTCTTAGATTTTCCTTTGTGAATATTTGGACAAAAGGTTTTGATATGCCCTATTTTCTTGCAATGGTAGCAAGTAGGTTCTTCTTGCCTAATGACCCTTACATTTCTTGAAGAGCTTCCTTTTTTGGCAAAGCGTTTGTATTTCATAATTTTCTTAAGCAAAGCCATTTCTTCATCTTCACTTGTTTCTTCATCATAGGAATCTTCTTCCTCTTCACTTTCCTTCCTTTCTTTTCGTTCTTTTATCTTGCTACTCAAGGCATGGAAGGCAATGGATTTCTTAATCTTCTTATCCTCATCATCTCTTATCTTTTCTTCTTCAAGCACAAGCTCTTCCGTCATGAGGTTACAAATGAGTTCATGAACCGTCATTTTTGAGAGATCTTTAGTATCTCTTATAGAGTTGATCTTTGATTTGTATTTCTTTGGAAGAGCAAATAAGATTTTTCGGCATTGTTCTTTGTTGGTGTATTCTTGACCAAGAGTCTTCAAGGTGTTGACAATGTTGGAAAATCTTTGATGCATAGCATTTAAGGCTTCATCGGGCTCCATTCGAAATAGCTCATACTTGGTGATAAAAAGACCAATCTTAGTTTCCTTGACATCTTCCGTTCCTTGATATGATAGCTCCAAGAGTTGCCACATTTCATGAGCCGAATTGCATTCACTAACTCTAGCATATTCCGTGACACTTAACCCATTTATGAGTATGTTCATAGCTTTGTTTTTTTTGGTGAGTTTAGCTATGTCTTGAGCATTGTAATCAGCTTCATCTTTCTCAACCGTTTGACTACCATCAACATAAGGAATGTAAGGACCCTTCTTGATAGCAAGCCACAAAAAGTAATCAATTCCTTTGACATGAATCTCCATTTTCTTTTTCCATCCAAAGTAATCTTTTCCTACAAAAAGCGGAGGTCTAGTAGAACATGAACCTTCCGGTTGATTAGAGTCCATATCGTATTAACTCTAGAAACGATTAAGTACAATAGAGCTAGGCTCTGATACCAATTGATATTCTATATGCGTCCTAGAAGGGGGGTTGAATAGGACTACGGAAATTAATCGGCTAATTAAATTCTAAGTAAATAAAATTAAAAGCTAATTTAAATCCTATTCTCTTTCTAAACTAGATGGACATGAGTTTGATAAATGAGCAATAGATAATAATCACCTAGATATTCGTACAAGCATATTATCAAACAAATAGAGTGCGGAAGTAAATAGTTTAGGGAAAGAGAATACTCAAGCATGTATAGTGGTTCGGTTTCCCTACTCCACTACCTAAGGTAGCCACCTTAGGATTTTCAAGCTTCTTTACTAAGCTCCGTGTTTCTCTTAACCGGGGCGAGAACACAATACCCGTTTACAACCTCTTCGATAATACGAAGGACAACCTCTTGTGTAATCCCAACACAAGGACAACCTCTTGTGTAATCACAACACAAGGACACCAAGTATAATCCCTATACTCACACACTCTCTTAATCTAACTATTACAAAGACTAGACTAAGAGGAAGAATCAAGTGTTTGAATGGGTTTACAATAGTGATGAACTCCTAAAGAGTGGATATGACTTTATAGCATAAAGAGAATGATTTTGACTATGATTAGCTTCTTGACACCTTCATGAATGATCACAATTAAGCCCCTAAATGTTGGTGGATGAATGGTATGCATTGTGTCTTCAAAGAGCTTTAATTTATAGCTGAAATAAGCTTCCAACGGTCAAAAGGCTCCTATCTAACGGATCTATTTATCTCCCAACGGATATAAGCTTTGTCTTGTTCTAATAGTGTAGAAAACTCTTTCTCGCGGTGTACCGCGGATATGGTGCGGTGTACCGCGCTTCTCAACGTATGATTTCAAAGCTTACTGACGGGCTACCTCATGCACTTGGTCCGCAACCTTGGTCTGGTGTACCGCGCCTTCGGTCCGGTGTACCGCACATTTACTTGCTTACTGTTCGGGCTTGCTATGCACCGCGCCTTTGGTCCGTGGTACTGCGGTGTACCGCAGGTGTGGTCCGGTGTACCGCACCACTGTACTAATGAAGCTCAAGTTCATGACTAAAAGGTATTTAGTAAGTACAAATGTAATGCACTATTTGGGAGTAGTTTAAAACACGATTTGGCAAATATTAAAACAAGATTAAAAAGACGTTAGGCCAACAATCTCCCCCTTTTTGATGTTTGACAAATCGAAAACTTTTGAAGTGACTAGTACTACATTTTTAATCAAAAACTCCCCCTCAACCTAAGCATGAGATTTTTAAGGATAAGTTAATTTAAAAAACTCCCCTTACGAAATGCATAGAGTTTTTGTATTCAACGAAAAAGTTTAACTAAAATTTCTCCCCCTTTGTCAACAACAAAAAGAAACGATTACTAAGTAATAGGAAAATGTAATTTGTAAAAAATTATAGGGACCAGAAAGCAATTTGTTTAAAATTTTAAAGAACTAAATTTTGCAAGAGGGTTCCTAGATAATAGAGACATCTAAAAGAAATTTACGAAAATTAGCACCAATGCAAGTAATATCACTATATTCCATTTGCATCTTGATGCTTGATTCCTACAAAAAAAATTAGGCTTTAGGTACCCAACTTGGTTTGGGTCCATGAGTGTTAAGGAATTTTCTTTTTATGATCCATAAAGGCTTTTTCCAAGATGGTACAATATATCCTAAATCCAACAATTTACGATAATAACAATGAGATGCATTATGACCAAGTTTTCACAATAAGTGCAAGTGATAAAAGATTTTGAAGAAGATGAAGTATGATTTGAAATCGTTGATTTTTCAAAGACATTTTTCAAGAATTTTTGTTTGGTTGATGGATCATATCCAACACAATTTTTTTTTAAAAAATCAATTTTTGAGAATCTAAAATCAAATCCAAGTTTTCTTGCACATTTGTAAATTTTAAAATAATAGCATTTTGATCCTCAATCTTTTTCTCTAACAATGCTTTTTCTTCCAAAAGACTTTTCTCAACAAGATGAAGTTTCTCATTTTCATCTAAACATTCATCACTAAGATTTTGACAATTTTCAAAAGTTTTTAAAATCTCTTTATTTTTATTTCTTTCAACTTCTAAATCTTTTGTTAAAACTTTGTTTGTTTCAATAGAGTTTAAAAAATCATTGTAAAGAGAATCAAATGCCTCATGAATATCTTGCTCACTAGCATCATCATTAGATAAAGAAGAGCTAAATTTAGAAGTTACCTCATTGTTTTTATCATCCCAAATAGCATGTTCATCTTCTTTGTGATTCACCATGAATGCAACTAGATTCACATGCTCGTCATCACTTTCTTCTTGATCGGAATTTAGAGCATCCCAAGTGATGTTGGTGAGCAAGGCTTTCTTAGATTTTCCTTTGTGAATATTTGGACAAAAGGTTTTGATATGCCCTATTTTCTTGCAATGGTAGCAAGTAGGTTCTTCTTGCCTAATGACCCTTACATTTCTTGAAGAGCTTCCTTTTTTGGCAAAGCGTTTGTATTTCATAATTTTCTTAAGCAAAGCCATTTCTTCATCTTCACTTGTTTCTTCATCATAGGAATCTTCTTCCTCTTCACTTTCCTTCCTTTCTTTTCGTTCTTTTATCTTGCTACTCAAGGCATGGAAGGCAATGGATTTCTTAATCTTCTTATCCTCATCATCTCTTATCTTTTCTTCTTCAAGCACAAGCTCTTCCGTCATGAGGTTACAAATGAGTTCATGAACCGTCATTTTTGAGAGATCTTTAGTATCTCTTATAGAGTTGATCTTTGATTTGTATTTCTTTGGAAGAGCAAATAAGATTTTTCGGCATTGTTCTTTGTTGGTGTATTCTTGACCAAGAGTCTTCAAGGTGTTGACAATGTTGGAAAATCTTTGATGCATAGCATTTAAGGCTTCATCGGGCTCCATTCGAAATAGCTCATACTTGGTGATAAAAAGACCAATCTTAGTTTCCTTGACATCTTCCGTTCCTTGATATGATAGCTCCAAGAGTTGCCACATTTCATGAGCCGAATTGCATTCACTAACTCTAGCATATTCCGTGACACTTAACCCATTTATGAGTATGTTCATAGCTTTGTTTTTTTTGGTGAGTTTAGCTATGTCTTGAGCATTGTAATCAGCTTCATCTTTCTCAACCGTTTGACTACCATCAACATAAGGAATGTAAGGACCCTTCTTGATAGCAAGCCACAAAAAGTAATCAATTCCTTTGACATGAATCTCCATTTTCTTTTTCCATCCAAAGTAATCTTTTCCTACAAAAAGCGGAGGTCTAGTAGAACATGAACCTTCCGGTTGATTAGAGTCCATATCGTATTAACTCTAGAAACGATTAAGTACAATAGAGCTAGGCTCTGATACCAATTGATATTCTATATGCGTCCTAGAAGGGGGGTTGAATAGGACTACGGAAATTAATCGGCTAATTAAATTCTAAGTAAATAAAATTAAAAGCTAATTTAAATCCTATTCTCTTTCTAAACTAGATGGACATGAGTTTGATAAATGAGCAATAGATAATAATCACCTAGATATTCATACAAGCATATTATCAAACAAATAGAGTGCGGAAGTAAATAGTTTAGGGAAAGAGAATACTCAAGCATGTATAGTGGTTCGGTTTCCCTACTCCACTACCTAAGGTAGCCACCTTAGGATTTTCAAGCTTCTTTACTAAGCTCCGTGTCTCTCTTAACCGGGGCGAGAACACAATACCCGTTTACAACCTATTCGATAATACGAAGGACAACCTCTTGTGTAATCCCAACACAAGGACAACCTCTTGTGTAATCACAACACAAGGACACCAAGTATAATCCCTATACTCACACACTCTCTTAATCTAACTATTACAAAGACTAGACTAAGAGGAAGAATCAAGTGTTTGAATGGTTTTACAATAGTGATGAACTCCTAAAGAGTGGATATGACTTTATAGCATAAAGAGAATGATTTTGACTATGATTAGCTTCTTGACACCTTCATGAATGATCACAATTAAGCCCCTAAATGTTGGTGGATGAATGGTATGCATTGTGTCTTCAAAGAGCTTTAATTTATAGCTGAAATAAGCTTCCAACGGTCAAAAGGCTCCTATCTAACGGATCTATTTATCTCCCAACGGATATAAGCTTTGTCTTGTTCTAATAGTGCAGAAAACTCTTTCTCGCGGTGTACCGCGGATATGGTGCGGTGTACCGCGCTTCTCAACGTATGATTTCAAAGCTTACTGACGGGCTACCTCATGCACCGTGTACTTGGTCCGCAACCTTGGTCCGGTGTACCGCGCCTTCGGTCCGGTGTACCGCACATTTACTTGCTTACTGTTCGGGCTAGCTATGCACCGCGCCTTTGGTCCGTGGTACCGCGGTGTACCGCAGGTGTGGTCCGGTGTACCGCACCACTGTACTAATGAAGCTCAAGTTCATGAATAAAAGGTATTTAGTAAGTACAAATGTAATGCACTATTTGGGAGTAGTTTAAAACACGATTTGGAAAATATTAAAACAAGATTAAAAAGACGTTAGGCCAACAAAAAGTTAAAGAAGGTTGTTGGCTATGCTACATAATTAATTGAGAAGATTTGTAATAGCTAGTCTAAAAAAACTTAATGTTTGAGCTTCATATGTAGTTCGATTTGCCAATCAAAAAAAAAAGCAAAAGTGTTTAATCATATATCAAGTAAACTATAGAATGAACCTACAATATTACACATTTCAAACGAGTTAACAGAATTTTTTCTAGTTAAAAAGTCCTTTTCAATAATGATTGTTGCAGTTGAGAACTCTTTGCAGTTTCATAGGCAAACAAAACGCGAAATTCTCCCATACCCGGAGTGTATGTGCGCCCCTAGCAGATGATGACACGTGGCGATGGAGAGTTGACATGGAAGAATTCTAGCGGCTGAAGATTATAATGGTTTTTTAATAAATGAAGGATGTTACCATTTTGCCCTTACCACCATTTTGAGTAGTGGTCATTCCTTGATTGGTTAGACATAAAGCTACTTTTAGTGTGTCGTCTAATCATGAATAGTGTGGCAATTAGTTTCCAGGTTTGCGTTTTTCATTATTGATTTGTTTGCCTTGTAAATTTCTTGTTCAATTTTTCGTTGTGAAAGGCGGCTATGTATAATTTTCGTTGTGAATCTTGCAAACGTAGAAAAAGCTATAATTTTGAATGTTCGCAACGTGTCATCACCAGAATATTTTGGAATACTTTATTAAATGTCATGTCCAAGCTTACTTTTCCTCTTTGTGGTGTTATTGGGATAGTGTAATTTTTCGTTATTTATTTGGTGTGGACGGTAGTGTAAATTATCGTTTTTATTTAGACCGGGCATTAAACCCCCCTCTTTTAACCATGGTTAATTTTTTTTTGTCGTAAAAAATGTAAGATAGATAGTAAACACCTTGTAAAGATGATAATTTAAATTTAATTTAAAAAAGAATTAGCATTTATATTCATTAATGGTGATAATAAAGATATGGTTGATGGTTGAAGTAGTAGTTAGGAGTTATTGAGTTTGGTTAATGGTATATCACCTACCACTTAAATCCGAGTCTATAAAATGAGGGTGGAGAGGTTCATTTGAAGAAGTATCCAATTTCGTTGTTAAGTTATATAGTCAGGAGTACTCGGGTTAATATAGTCGGGAGATCGTGAACCGGGAGTATTACGAGCAAACGAGATGGACTCAAACAGTTAGTTACTATCTAATCTCGTTTTTGCATGTTGTTAATTTTACGATGGATGTTTTTAATTTTATAGTTATGTTAATATTTTACGATTGCATGTTGTAAATTTGAAGTTATCGTATTTATTTTAAGATAAATTAGTGTTTGGCTAGTCTTTAATTTATCGCATGACATATGTAAATTTGAAGTTATCGTAATGATTCTATGTTATGTTATGATTTAGAAATGTATAAATTTGAATTAAAAAGTCAAGGTTAATGGTATATAGTTAGGTGTTATAATATGGTAAGGGTATACATTAAATGGTTACGGGTAAGAGTTACGGTTACAAGTAAGGCTATACGGTTAGTTACTTTATAATCTCGTTTTGCATGTTGTAAATTTTACAATGAATGTGTTTAATCTTCTAGGTATGTTAATATTTTACGATTGCATGTTTTAAATTTGAAGCTATCGTAATGATTTTTATTTACGTTAGTGTTTGGCGAGTCATTAATATATCGCATGATATATGTAAATTTGAAGTAATTGTAATGATTCAATGTTATGTTATGATTTAGAAATGTATAAATTTGAATCATAAAGTCAATGTTAATGGTATATAGCTAGGTGTTATATGGTTAAGGTATAAGGTTAGGGGTCTAGGTGTATGATTTACGGTTTACGGGTTATGTCATATGGTTAGGGGATAAGGCTAGGTTAATTGTATATGGTTAGGTGGTGGAGCCTAGGGTGTGATAAAATAAGATATAAATAAAGTGCAAAAACACCCTAAAACTACACGGTTCTGCAAGTATACAGATCGTATGCAAGTTTTAGATAAAGATTCGTTCCGCAGAGACTACAGAGGTTAGGAGAATCTTATGCAAATACCAAGTGTAAATAATTAAAGCTAGAACAACTAAACGCAAATAAAAGTAAAGGCAAATAGATATTTGTTTGATTTTCTAATTAACTAAACTAAAACTAAGAATTAAAAGACTAGAAAGTAAATACGGAAGAGAAGTGATATGAGAATATAGCTTAAGTTATTAGCATGTAATCCCCACTAGTTTTGCCGTTCTAAACATGTAAGGGTGAATTATGTAGTATTTCCCTAATCGGTCCCAATATGCTATCGGTAGTTTAAAATAGGATTTACCTGTGTCAATAAGGCTTCCTAAGAAAACTTTTCCTGTAATTGGTAAATAGTCACAAAGACTAAACCATAGTGATTATCTAGCTAGGTTGGGTTGTCAGATCAAACCTAAAACTAAACGTTATGTGCTAAACATGCAATTAAACACCGTTGTCAATGGTATCCTAATTACTAGATGGTAATTCTAATGGCTGCAGTCCACAAGAACACAGAATATAAATCCAAACACATAAACAGAGAATAAAAACTATAATTCTATTTAAAACATTAAATTCCCAAATTAGATAGATGTCAATCAAAACTAGGGTTCATACATTAATGCTAAAACTCAAGCTAAAGAAAATTAGTTCATGAAAGAAAAGAAAGAAATTACAAATCTAAAGGTAGAAGAAGACATTGTTGATGACAACTCCTTCCAGACTTCTCTCTTGTGTTCTAAGCTTCCTCTTGGTTTAAGGTTTCACCAAGGATGATTTAAGAGTGTTAAGAGGCTGTATTTATAGTGTAGAGGTTGACCTAATTCGTTTCTTTAGAGATAAGTTAAGTAATGGACTTCTAGCCCAACTCAAATTCGTAAGGAAATAAAGATAAACACTGCTGCGCTATTTTGAGTGTATCTTCTTCCTTATTGGTCGGATTGAGCTCCATAAGATACCAAAAGAATCGCAACAGAATTATCTAGACCCTATAAAAGGAAATTACCAAATTCGGCCTATTTCTTAGGTAAAAACGCATATCTTTGGACGTGTATGCAGAATCCCAGATTTAGGCAGCTTTTCCTTTTCCATCTTTTTAGCCTTTGTTTCCTTTATCTCCAATTCCATGCAAATCTCTTTCCATAAGTTGTTGTCTTTGACTTGGACTCTAATTAATCTCCATAATTATCTTTAAAGCTTCACACTAAATAAACAATTAAACCCAATATGCTCTAAAAATAATAATTCTACGAATCAAGACCCAAAATAGGAAAGTGCACTAAAATAAGCTAAAATCAACCTATAAACTAATAAATAAGCCTAAAATGATGTCTCATGAGTATATTTTACTATCACAAATGAGGAGACATCAAGACCCCCAACTCAAAGTTGTATCGTCCCGATACAATTAAAGTAAAGAACAGTAGGGTAGTCAAAATAAACAAGAAGAAGTCGGAGGAGAACAAGAACAAAATATAATGAATGATCCTAGAGCATAAATTCCAAAAAATCTCATGTAGTAATGCTTAAGAAATAATGCAAAAATATGCTTAATATACATGTAATTAACAATCCATAAATTCAAGTTAAGATTAATTTCGCAATGCCAGAAGGAGAGGATGATAACTTAGTTCAGGTTAATGGCTATAGGTTGTTCATAGGTCCCAAATATAGCATCCAATGGTCCACTTACCTACTACCTAATAGCTCAATTGTTTCTCCATCTAGTAGTTAAAAATCCTAAGGTCTTGGTTATAACTTGGCTTAAGGACGGGTGTGGTATATTTGGATAATGAAAAGTGAGCTTTTGGCTCTCTCCTCACTAGCCATCAACGAATCGCCCTAGAGCTTGAGTTTTCGCTCGAAGATGTTCTCACTCAACCCAATTTATTGATGCTTTTGATGTGCATCCCCAATAATCCCAATTAAAACCTTTGATGATATAAAATCCACTTTGCTGGTCCGAATATATATTTTATTTTCAAATCAATTTTTTCCTTTTGTATAGCTATGATTCTCCTTTGATGTTGAGATATCACACAATTTTTCATATATATATTCTTTTTATGCCCTTGTTGGCAAAATTAGCTCGTAGCTTCTTTTTCATTCACTATTACCCCGGCAAAGGGTTACAATAATAACAATTCATCATCAATAAAATCACAAAGATAATTCCCAATTCCCAAAGTTCCCTAATTATGAAACCCACCACCCCAAACTCAAGCTCTAAAACGACTTGTTTCAGGTTTTGCGATTCGAGTGCGGGTCATATAGATAAGTCCTACAAACTAAGGTAAGGATTATAATGTGTTTCAAATAAAAGGCTTTAGAAAGGCTCAGAGGGGCCAAGACGGATAAATAACAATAATCTCAAACAAAAGGGTGATAAAGTCTGAAGGCTTCAAATGTTTTATCATGAAAGAACTGCCTTAGTCATTTTTCTAACTACCGGATTTCATTACGTTTTCATTATTAGTTCATAGACAAGTGGGTTTTCAACTAATTTTAAACCTCACGTTCTACACACCAAATAACTATTCCTAAGTTTCAACGTGATTTCTAGCATTGCTCATTAACTTTTCTATCCTTTATTTCCTGTTTTCATACATGCATGTAAACAAATTTGTTGCATCTTTCAAAAACATACTACCTACTATCATTGACCTAATAAAATCATGCTCAAATAGGTACATTCAAGATATTCTATGCCTTAATTCAACCTAAAATTTTTAAATTTTATGCAAAAACAAAAAGGAAGATGAGGACAACGAATCTCCACCCCCAACTCAAAAATGAGCCGTGTCCCCACGACTCGAAAAAGACTCAAGCATGGAATAAAATTTAAAATAAAACTGACTAAACTACCTAATGCATACAAGCTATTGAGAAAAATTAGAATGACCTACCTGGTTGGCCATAGAGATCCATCATATCATCCTCATCTTCTGAAGCTGAGGGATCGGTGTAATCATCTACATCCTTGTACAAGGTCAAATTCTCTACCCGTGTTTCCAACTGCATGATTTCTACCCAAAGGTCTTTGTTATCTTCACGTAATCTTTCAACTTCGTTCTGTAACTTGATAGCCCAAGGAGGAAGATCATAAACAATTTCAGAGGAAGAGGTAGAAGAACCTTGGTCTTGGATTTTTATTTTATTCAAAGGCCTCCTTGATGGTATGGACATTCTAGCAGTTAATCTCTTCTTTGGTAGTGGTTGTTCAGGTGCCTGTTCTTTTGATTCTTCAGAAACCTCATCAAGATTGATGGGTTTTTCAATGGTGGCTCCAGGCAATTTCTTATTCTTCCCAAGGATTGAACACTTTCTCTTGTATTCCATAGCTTCAGATCTGTTAGTCATGCTTGATTCACCCACAACTCAAGTTATACCAAGGATGGATTAAAAGTTTAAGAGAAATTTGGTTTAGCTTGATGTTGTTGCTTGGAATTGATGAAAAAGAAAGGTTATTGGATTGATCTTGGAAGAACTCTTTAAAGCTTGTTGAATTTGATGGTGTTTTGATGGTGTAGTGTGATGAATTTGATGAAGGATTGTGTTTATGGAAGATGATGGAGAGGATTTGATGAGTTGTTGTGTTAATTGTGAAGGTTTGCACAAGCTTTAAGATGTATATATAGGGTTTGGGTCTGAAAAATTCGTGGGTGGAAGGCTAGGGTTAATCTCATAAGGTAAGAATTTGATTAGGAAAAGAATTCCTTCACAAACCGCCTCTTGCGGTGTACCGGACCAGACGTGTGGTGTACCGCAGCTTCTGCTGCTCCAAATTTTTGCCCGCTGGATAATACCCAAGCTAGCACCCCGTGGCACGTGTTTTGGGCGTGCGGACCAGGGGTGCGGTGCATGGGGTAGTCCGCGCCATGTCCGTCAAAAAACCCGTGGTACCCGACCCCGTGGCACGCGTTTGAGGCGTGCGGACTAGGGTCCGGTGTACCGCGCCTGTCGAACGAATTTTTTCTTGCTTTCTGGATAAAACCCGTGGTACCCGACCGTGGTACGGGTTTTTTTGGGCACGGTGCATCCCTGCGGACCATGGGGTAGTCCGCGCCAGGCTTTGAGTTCCTCCAATTTTTTTTCCTTTCGACCCCAAACTCGTTTCCTGCACAATAACACGCTACCTTTCTCTCCTATTAGCTAGTAAACACAATTAAAATATACACTAACTTAAAATTAAATACTACAAAGCAAAAACAACTATTCTAAAAAACAATTAAAAACAAGGGGTGTCTCCCAAGAGCACTTTTGTTTAACGTCTTTGAGTTAGACGTGTACCTCAGGCTAAGCGCATTCGACAAGGTAGATTTTCTCTCCTTGCTCAAAGTCCTCACTGTCATAGTATCTCTTCAAACGCTGGCCATTCACCATGAATGTCCGTTGCTCGGCTAGATTTTCAATCTCAATCGCTCCATGAGGTGTGACTTTGGTAACAATGTAAGGTCCTCCCCAACGGGATTTAAGCTTTCCTGGGTAGTTCGAAAATCGAGAGTTGTATAATAACACCTTCTGTCCAATCTCGAAATGCTTTGGACGGAGCCGTTTATCATGCCATCGCTTTGTTTTCTCCTTGTAGAGACGAGAATTTTCATAGGCAAGATAACGAAGCTCCTCCAATTCGTTCAACTGCATCATCCTTTGCTTCCCGGCCAAGTCTGGGTCTAGATTCAGAGTTTTAATAGCCCAGTAGGCTCGAGCTTCAAGTTCAATCGGTAGATGACACGCTTTGCCGTAGACCATGCGATATGGAGATGCCCCAACTGGTGTTTTAAATGTTGTTCTGTAAGCCCAGAGAGCATCATCTAGCTTTAAAGACCAATCTTTCCTCGATTTGTTCACGGTCTTCTCGAGAATAGATTTGATTTCCCGGTTGGAAACTTCAGCTTGACCGTTAGTTTATGGGTGATAACCGGTTGAAGTACGGTGTTTCACTCCAAACTTTCGAAGAAAATGTCTCAAGGGAGCATTAAGAAAATGGGTACCTTTATCACTGATTAGCACACGTGGCGTACCATGTCTTGAAAATATGTTTGATTTTAAGAACTTAATCACAGTTTGAGCATCGTTCTTTGGTGTTGCCACAACTTCTACCCACTTTGACACATAATCTACCGCAAGCAAAATATAAAGATTTCCATAGGAAGTGACGAAAGGTCCCATGAAATCTATTCCCCATACATCAAAGATTTCGACTTCAAGAATGTTATTAAGCGGCATCGCGTCTCTCTTTGATATATTGCCAGTGTGCTGGCATCCGTCACATGACTGGACAAAACGATGACAATCTTTGTGTATGGTGGGCCAATAGAACCCGTATTGAATAATTTTAGCTGCGGTTCTATCTCCCTTAAAGTGACCTCCATAAGGTGAACTATGACAACCTTCAATGATTTTCTCCATTTCACCTTCATGTACACATCTTCTAACCACTTGGTCACTACAGATCTTCCAGAGGTACGGTTCATCCCAATAATACTGTTTGGCCTGGTGATTCAATCTTTGACTTTTTTGTGGGTGGAAATCTTTGGGAAAGACACCACTCACAATGAGGTTGACTAGATATGCATACCATGGCACAAAAGCACGTTTAATAGCAAAAAGTTGTTCATCAGGGAATACCTCTTTGACCAACAACGGTTCTTTGTTCGCATCAGATCCTTCGAGCCTTGATAAATGATCAGCAACTTGATTATCGCATCGTTTTCGGTCTCGAATATCTATGTCGAATTCTTGAAGCAACAGTACCCATCTAATGAGACGCGGCTTAGCATCCTTTTTCTCCATGAGGTACCTAATAGCTGAATGGTCCGTGTATACAATAGTTTTCTTCCCAACCAGATAGGGACGAAATTTATCGAAGGCATAAACCACGGCCAACATCTCTTTCTCCGTTACTGTATAATTCATCTGGGCAGCGTTGAAAGTCTTACTCGCATAATAAATCGTGTGGAAAATCTTGTCTTTCCTCTGTCCCAACACAACACCCATAGCGTGATCACTAGCATCGCACATAAGTTCAAACGGAGCTTTCCAATCAGGAGGTATAACAATAGGTGTAGAGATCAGTTTTTCCTTAATCGTCAAATACGCTTGAAGACATTCTTCAGTAAAATTAAAAGGAGTATCCTTTTCAAGTAAAGAGCAAAGCGGTTTGGCGATTTTGGAGAAATCTTTAATAAATCGTCGATAAAATCCCGCGTGACCCAAGAAACTTCTCACTCCTTTAACAGAAACCGGAGGTGGTAGTGTTTTGATAACTTCAATTTTAGCACGATCAACCTCCATCCCTGCCTTCGAAACTTTATGTCCCAACACAATTCCCTCTTGAACCATGAAGTGGCATTTTTCCCAATTAAGCACAAGATCTTTTTCTCTACATCTCACAAGGACTTTCTCAAGATTATTCAAACAATCGTCAAAACTATCTCCAAACACCGAAAAATCATCCATAAAAACCTCCAAGTATTTATCAATCATGTCCCAAAATATAGCCATCATGCACCTCTGGAACGTGGCAGGTGCATTGCATAAACCAAACGGCATTCTTCTATAAGCAAAGGTACCAAACGGACATGTAAAAGTTGTTTTGTGTTGATCAAGGGGATCCACACAAATCTGATTGTAACCCGGATATCCGTCAAGGAAACAATAATATTCTCTCCCTGCAAGTTTGTCTAGCATCTGATCAATGAATGGTAGCGGGAAGTGATCTTTCTTCGTTGCTTTGTTCAGTCTTCGGTAATCCATGCACACTCGCCACCCCACAACTGGTCTTGATGGTATGGCTTCGCCTTGATCATTAAGGATGGTAGTGAAACCTCCTTTCTTTGGAACACATTGTACTGGACTGACCCAATCACTGCTAGCAATTGGATAGATAATTCCTGCGTCTAACAACTTGATAACTTCCTTCCTCACTACTTCTTTCATAGCTGGCATGAGTCTTCTCTGTCCTTCTATAGATCGCCCACCTTCGTTCTCAAGAATGATTTTGTGCTTGCAAACGGAAGGACTAATTCCCTTGATGTCGGCAATAGTCCATCCGATTGCTTCTTTGTTTGCGCGAAATACTTGAAGTAGCTTCTCCTCTTGAGGACCTGAAAGGTTAGCAGAAATAATAACAGGCAAAGTTTTGTACGTACCTAGATATGCATAGCGTAGGTGATCTGGAAGTGGTTTTTCTTCGAGAACAGGTGGACATATTATAGATGGTTGTTTCATTAGTTCAATGTCACCTGGTTCTCGAAGTAGTTCTCGCACGTTTAATGCAGCAACTTCTTCAGGGGGAATCTCAAGTTCTGGTGTTTCAGGTGCTAAGGCTTCGTCAAGATCATCATCGAAGCTTTCTTCATTGAAGATTTCTTGCGTAATTTTTTCGATGACATCTACTTTGAAGCACTCGTCTTTCGCTTTAGGATATTTCATTGCCTGAAACACATTAAATCGTATCTGTTCGCCTTGTACTCTCATGATCAACTCACCATTCTCAACATCAATTAGTGTACGCCCCGTGGCTAAGAATGGTCTACCCAAAATGATGGGGACATTCTTATCCGCGTCGTAGTCAAGGATAATAAAATCACAAGGAAAAATAAAAGAGCCAGCTTTAACTAAAACATCTTCAATTTTACCTATTGGTCGTGAGAGGGAGCGATCCACCATTTGTAATACCACAGATGTGGGTACTACTTCTCCGATATTAAGCTTCTCGAACAGGGATCTAGGCATGAGATTGATGCTCGCGCCTAAATCACATAATGCTTTCCCGGTCCAACTATCTCCGATGCCGATAGGAATTGTAAAACTTCCGGGATCTTCTAGCTTTGGTGGCAACTCACTTTGACATATAGCACTGCACTCCCTAGGCAATCCGATTGGTTCCCCAGTCTCTATACTTCACTTGTTGGAGAGAATGTCTTTCATGAATTTCATGTAGGTTGGCATCCTCTTGAGAGCTTCAACAAGGGGTATATTAACTTCCAATTTCTTCAACATGTCAATGAACTTCTTGAATTCCATGTCATTGTCCTTCTTTCTAACACGTGAAGGGTATGGTGGCGGAGGGCGTGTATTGAGTTCCACAGGTTTTCTTGTCTTTTCAGGTGTCTCAGTTTGGACACTCTTTGGTTTAACTACCTCCTTGGCTGTATCTCTGATTATTTCTTCCCTCCTTTGTTTTGGAACGGGGATTGGTTCTTGTTCTGGTTCTGGTCGTGGTGGAGGCAGTTGTTTTCCACTTCCCAATTCAACTGCATGGCAAGAGTCATCTCTAGGAGCAATAGTATCACTTGGGAGTTGCCCTTTTGGCCTCGTTTGTAATGTACTCGCCATCTGTGATATAGTATGCTCTAGTTGCTTGATAATCTTCTTGGGTTTGAACTTTCTGTTGGCTATGACTCATCTTCTTCTCAACTGTTTGCATTAATTTAGTTATACTCGAAGTCAAATTCTGGAGTTGTTCTTGTTTTGCCAATTGCATTGATTGTTTAGGTGGATCTTTTTTCGGTTCTTTAAAAGTTTTAACAAGGGGTGCCTTTTTCTGAATAGGGTGTGGTGGATTATAAGGTTGAAGTTGGGATTGCTGATAAGTTTCTTGATGTCTGACCCAACTCTTTTGTTGTGGAGGTTGTTGATAATCAGTGTAGCTATCTTGAGGATAATCATAACCATTAGAGTAATAGTTATCTTGAGGATTTTGAATGGAAGCTACTGCTGGATTATTCATACATCCTGTCCACACATGATTTTTTGATCCACAACCAAAACACGAAGGAATTGTGCGTACCGTATTCACCTGAGCAATTATTCGGGCTTGTTCCTTAAGTTCTTCGAGTTTTTTAGCCAATTCTTCAAGTTTCAGAGATGCTGAAGTGTTTTCCTTTGCTGATTTCTTTGGCCAACTTCTCTCGTTCTCAAGAATCCTTTCCATCCCCAACTCAGCTTCTTCAGGATCTAGTAATACAAAACTTGCGTTTCCTAACGAATCTGCTTTTTCTCTTGAATTATCAGTAAGGCCTCCTTAAAACAAGGTTAAATAATATTCCGGCGAAGATCTATGATATGGACATCTTGCCTTCTTATCTGTAAATCGTAACCATGCTTCACCCAAACTCTCTTCCTCTTTCTGTATAAATTGTTCAAGCTCCAACATATCTTTTAAACGTCTACTAACCGGATAAAAACGGTCTAGGAATCTTGCTTGAAGCTTGTCCCAATCTGGAATAACATGAGGGTATTGGGTATCATACCAATCGATTGCACATCCGGTCAAGAAGAACTGGAACATCAGGTAATATACTTGCTCCCTAGTAACTCCTCTTACGATATAAGCATCACAGATCTGCATGAATTTCTGAATATATCGGATCGGATCTTGATGTGCAACTCCGCTGAATAATCCATGAGATGCAAATTGAGTTAGCATCCCTGGATCAGGTTTAAATTTCGCGGCTCGGATTTCTGGAGCTCGAATTCCTCGTGGCTCCACTCTGAACTCGATGGGTAGCTCAAGTCTCCTTGGGTTCTCCATCTGTAACTAAATCTGGAAAACGAAAACTAAAAACAAAAGCGTAAAATAGAACTAACTAAAAATAAAAACACAAGATATATGCACAAGGACTAACGATGTAGTCCCCGGCAGCGGCGCCAAAAACTTGGTGGAGCCTAGGGTGTGATAAAATAAGATATAAATAAAGTGCAAAAACACCCTAAAACTACACGGTTCTGCAAGTATACAGATCGTATGCAAGTTTTAGATAAAGATTCGTTCCGCAGAGACTACAGAGGTTAGGAGAATCTTATGCAAATACCAAGTGTAAATAATTAAAGCTAGAACAACTAAACGCAAATAAAAGTAAAGGCAAATAGATATTTGTTTGATTTTCTAATTAACTAAACTAAAACTAAGAATTAAAAGACTAGAAAGTAAATACGGAAGAGAAGTGATATGAGAATATAGCTTAAGTTATTAGCATGTAATCCCCACTAGTTTTGCCGTTCTAAACATGTAAGGGTGAATTATGTAGTATTTCCCTAATCGGTCCCAATATGCTATCGGTAGTTTAAAATAGGATTTACCTGTGTCAATAAGGCTTCCTAAGCAAACTTTTCCTGTAATTGGTAAATAGTCACAAAGACTAAACCATAGTGATTATCTAGCAAGGTTGGGTTGTCAGATCAAACCTAAAACTAAACGTTATGTGCTAAACATGCAATTAAACACCGTTGTCAATGGTATCCTAATTACTAGATGGTAATTCTAATGGCTGCAGTCCACAAGAACACAGAATATAAATCCAAACATATAAACAGAGAATAAAAACTATAATTCTATTTAAAACATTAAATTCCCAAATTAGATAGATGTCAATCAAAACTAGGGTTCATACATTAATGCTAAAACTCAAGCTAAAGAAAATTAGTTCATGAAAGAAAATAAAGAAATTACAAATCTAAAGGTAGAAAAAGACATTGTTGATGACAGCTCCTTCCAGACTTCTCTCTTGTGTTCTAAGCTTCCTCTTGGTTTAAGGTTTCACCAAGGATGATTTAAGAGTGTTAAGAGGCTGTATTTATAGTGTAGAGGTTGACCTAATTCGTTTCTTTAGAGATAAGTTAAGTAATGGACTTCTAGCCCAACTCAAATTCGTAAAGAAATAAAGATAAACACTGCTGCGCTAGTTTGAGTGTATCTTCTTCGTTATTGGTCGGATTGAGCTCCATAAGATGCCTAAAGAATCGCAACAGAATTATCTAGACCCTGTAGAAGGAAATTACCAAATTCGGCCTATTTCTTAGGTAAAAACGCATATCTTTGGACGTGTATGCAGAATCCCAGATTTAAGCAGCTTTTCCTTTTCTATCTTTTTAGCCTTTGTTTCCTTTATCTCCAATTTCCATGCAAATCTCTTTCCATAAGTTGTTGTCTTTGACTTGGACTCTAATTAATCTCCATAATTATCTTTAAAGCTTCACACTAAATAAACAATTAAACCCAATATGCTCTAAAAATAATAATTCTACAAATCAAGACCCAAAATAGGAAAGTGCACTAAAATAAGCTAAAATCAACCTATAAACTAATAAATAAGCCTAAAATGATGTCTCATGAGTATATTTTACTATCACAAATGAGGAGACATCATTAGGTGTTATAGGTTAATTGTTAAAGGATTACGGGTTAGAGTTATGGTTTATGATTCATTAGTGAAGTAATTGGGTGGTTTTGACTCAAACTAAGGTGTTTACTAGTTACATTGCCGTTAGTGAAGGTTAGGAGATAGTAGGTCAAGGTTAGTTGACTTTTGGTCAAACTTGGGTGGTTGTGACTCAAAATAAGGTGTTTACTAATTAAATTGCCGTTAGTGAAGGTTAGGAGACTTTTGGTCAAGGTTAGTTGACTTTTGGTCAAACTCGGGTGGTCAAACTAAGGTGTTTACTAGTTACATTGCTGTTAGTGAAGGTTGGGAGATAGTAGGTCAAGGTTAGTTGACTTTTGGTCAAACTTGGGTGGTTGTGACTCAAAATAAGGTGTTTACTAGTTAAATTGTCGTTAGTGAAGGTTAGGAGACTTTTGGTCAAGGTTAGTTGACTTTTGGTCAAACTCGGGTGGTTTTGACTCAAACTAAGGTTTGTGGTATAGGGTTAAAGTTAGGCTTACACAACATCAACCCAAACCCGGCCAACCGAAAAAACCGACCCAAAATCGGCCCGAAAATACCCAAACCGAGCCCCACCCGCACCCATTGGGCCAAAAAAAATAATTATTTGGGTATTGGGCCGGTTGGTGGGTTTGGCTTCGCCAAACCCGCGCTTAACCGAACCGACCCGTATTTTTTTTTTTTATATTATATGAATTATATAACAAAAAGAAAGAGAGATGCGTATTCTATACGCCTCTGGTTTTGCCCTTTCGTTACGCGAATAGTTGATCTCTTTCTTCTCTCACCCAACTCACATTATCCTCTCTCTTCTTCTCTCTTCCTTTCGCTCGAAAACCCTTACCCCCTAGCCCTGCTTCTCTCCTTCCCCGTCTAATCTCGCCGGCGTTTTGAGCGATAATATACACCGCATTAAGTATGGCACGGTGGTGGGTTATTATGGGTTATAATCTCTCCTTCTCTGATAAAGCTCGTCCTTTTGGGTTCTGGGTTTAATCATCTAACCATGGTTAGAGGTGTAGATCGAGGGTTGGATTATAAAGAAGCCTATGTATGGCACGGTGGTGGTTAGAGGTGTAGATCGAGGGTTGGGTTCGAGATGTTTTGGATCTTCGAAACCCTAAGGTTCGTGTTTTGATTTTCTGTAATTCCGATTGTGTTATAAGTTATTGCATGTGTAAATCTTTTGATTTAGAAACAAATAATTGTTTTATTGAAGGATTTTAATTCGATAATAGATATTGGCTAATAGACTGTTTATTTTGTGTTTTTATTGTCTCGCTAATGTTCAATACTTCAATTGGTGTTGGTGTTTGTCGTGTACTTGCTTTGTTAATCAACTTAAAGGTAATTTCCTGATTACATGTCAATAATCAACTTCATTTGAGTTATGAATATTGAATATTGGCTAATAGATTGTTCCCTTGATTTACTTGCATGATTCGCAAATGTTGTTAACATTAATGGACCTTTTCTGGATTTGATTGTTCAAAGCTTGATTTGTTTCTCCATTTCAAATTTACAGGTATTAATTTACATTTCTGTAACTTCCAAAACAAGGTTACATGGATGACTTTGTCACCATTCTAAATAACAGTCAATAAGTTATTGTTACTAAGAATGGTGGCAAGGTTGTCTATGTAACCTTTTTAATTAAAAGAAATGGATATTGGGTTTAATCTTGGATACTGAGTTAGGTAACAACTTTATGAATACTTGGTTTGTGACTTTTGTTGACTAGTTAATTTTACATACTAATTGATCTTTTGTTGTTTTGTGACATTTGGCAGGTTATTTTGGCTTAGACGAGTTAAGGGAGTCCTCGCAAGACTCATCTTTGACAAGTTAGAAACCAATAACCTAAGTCCTAAGGTATAAAGCTGAATTCTTATAACTTACAAGTTAACATTGTTAATCATCACACTTTGTATGCATCTCCCAATTGATTTGACCTAACTACAATGATTAAGTTAAGGTTAATGAATGAGTAAATATGAGTTGAATAATTGGTTGAGTTGGAAACAAGTGACTTGATTGTTGTTTCTTGTAAGTTATTTGATAAGTCCCTTGTCCCTAAACATGTCCCTAAGGTTTTAATGCCAATGAAGATTTAAAATCTTAGGCAATAATTGTTTGTAGCCAATGATGAGACTCCTTCTGAGGCTCAAACAATCTAACTTCATTCTTCTATCCAGTTTTAGGAAATTTGCAGGTTATTTTAAAAGTTGGAAGGTGGTTTTTGGAGTGTTTTTGGACAGAATTTGGATTCACAACAACATTTGCACCCAAGGTTGTACAAATTGTTGATTTTGCACAAGTTATGGTTACAATATGTCAATCAGTGATGATTTTTTATTTACTTATTTGGTTTCTAATTCTGTAATTCAGTTAAATGATATGTAATTTTGTAATTCAATTCAATGTGATGTAATTCAATTCAATCAATAAGATTTAAATCATTTAATAGCTGAATTATGTATGAGAAACTACAAAAAAACAAAATCAGATGGTTTATTTTAGTTAATGAATTTTTTTTAGGTAAATCAGATGGTTTATATAAGTCCCTCAATTACCCGAAACCGACCCTAACCCAACCCAACCCGTTACCACCCAACCCGAGGATTTCAATTAAAAATAATGGATATTGGGTTTAATATATTAAAAACCGAAAATTAAGTTTGGGTATTGGGTTTACCCCTATGGGTCGGTTAACCGACCCGTGTGCTGCCCTACTTAAAGTATATGATTATTAAATATAATGGTTAACTAACTATATGTAAGACTAAACTTTATTTTTACGAATAACTCATTTCTGTAGGTAGAGGTAGATACAGATTAGGAGGTTGATTTTGGTGGGGCTGAGGCGTTGAGATCCCTCATCCGGGCAAATGTCATGGAACTTAGGTTTTCGCCCGAGGAGGAAGCATACATGTTCTACAACATGTACGGTCGTGATTTAGGATTTGGGGTTAGGAAGGATCGGGTAGAAAAGTCAAGCAGCAGTGGTGGTTTGGTTATTAGCCGGATATTTTTGTGTTCTTGTGCTGGTTTGAGGGAAAAGATAAACTTAGAGATGAAGGACAGAGTTAGAGACCACAGTGATATTCTATATGCGTCCTAGAAGGGGGGTTGAATAGGACAATGGAAATTAATCGGCTAATTTTATTTCAAGTAAATAAAATTAAAAGCTAATTTGAATCCTATTGTTTTAGCAAACTAAATAGTCAAGAACTAGATAATCCTAAAAGACAATAATATCAAACTATTCATGTAAGCATTTTATCATGCATATAGAGTGCGGAAAAGTAAAGAGTGTAGGGATAGAAAGATACACAACGATGTATAGTGGTTCGGTTTCCCTACATCCACTACCTAAGGAAGCCTCCTTAGGATTTCAAGCTTTTCACTAAGCTCCGTAACTCTTTAACCCGGGTGAGATTACAAACCCATTACAACCACTTCGAAACACTTGAAGGAAATACACTTGTGTTATCACCAACACAAGGAACCAAGTATAGAACCTATACTCACACTACTCTCTTAATCTATTACAAGAACTAAAAGGAAAAGAAAAGTGTTTAGGGGTGTTATAATAGCTTGAACTAAACTCCTAAATGAGTGGATAGAAACTATGTAGCTTGAGGAATGAATATGACTTGAATGCTCCTTTGAAACCTTTTTGAATGATAATATTAATTGCTTTTAAGATTGGTAGATGGAAGGGATGAGTTGTGTCTTGAATGAGCTTCAATTTATAGCTGAAAATATCTTCCAACGGTCAAAAGGCTTCTCTCTAACGGATATATTTAAACTCCAACGGATATAAGCTTTGTCCTCTTCTAATAGTGCAGAAACCCTATCTTGCGGTGTACCACGGATATGGTCCGGTGTACCGCACGACTCAACGTCTTGATTTCATAGCATACTGACGGGCTACCCTATGCACCATAATCCTGGTCCGCGCCTCAGTCCGGTGTACCGCACATTTTCTTAGCTTACTGGTCGGACTAGCCTATGCACCGCGCCTTTGGTCCGTGGTACTGCGGTGTACCGCAGCTCTTGTCCGGTGTACCGCGACGCTGTTCTTTTGAAGCTCAAGCTTAAGATCAAGGATTTAAAGACAACTAATCTAATGAGGGGTTTTGGAAAACCTTTAAAAGTGATACCAAATGAATTTTAGTTTAAATGATGATTTGTCGAATATTAAAACGGGAATAAAAACAAGGCGAGGCTAACAATCTCCCCCTTTTTGATGTTTGACAAATCATAAACTTTTGAAGATGCCTAAGATAAAGTTTTAATCAAAAACTCCACCTCAACCTAATCACTAGTGTTTTTATAAAAACTCCCCCTCACAAAATGCATTTGAAAAAGTTTAACTAAAATTTCTCCCCCTTTGTCAACAACAAAAAGAATCAATGATACGATTTTTGAAAATTTTAAGGGGTCAAAATACATTTTGAGTAAAAACAAAGGCTAAAGAAACAAATGGATAACAATTAGAAGCTTCAAGGACCCTATAACACCAAGAAAATATTAGCAACAAGATAATATACACAAAAAGCACTAACCAATAATGGCATGAAAGGATGGTTAGAGAATTTGCATGCCAATCTCACAACGAATTTTCTCAAAAAGATCTTGGGGTAGAGGTTTGGTAAAAATATCGGCTAGTTGATTTTCCGAAGTGACAAATTCAAGTACAATATCCCCTTTTTGAGTGTGATCACGGATAAAGTGATGACGGATTTCTATGTGTTTCGTTCTAGAGTGTTGAATAGGATTTTTGGTAAGATTGATAGCACTAGTGTTATCACAACGAATGGGAACACAATCATACTCTAGGCCAAAATCTAGTAAGGTTTGTTTCATCCAAAGAATTTGAGTCACACAATTTCCGGCCACAACATATTCGGCTTCGGCCGTGGATAAAGCAACACTATTTTGTTTTCTATTAGACCAAGAAACAAGGGATTGACCTAAGAATTGGCAACTTCCACTAGTACTCTTCCTATCAAGTCTACAACCGGCATAATCGGCATCCGAATAACCTATTAGTTCAAAAGAGGTGAATCTTGGGTACCAAAGTCCTAGACTTAGGGTTCCTTTCAAATACCTAAAAATACGCTTAACGGCACTAAGATGAGATTTCTTAGGAGAGGATTGAAATCTAGCACAAAGACACACGGGGAACATAATATCGGGCCTTGAAGCGGTTAAATAAAGTAAGCTACCAATCATACCTCGATATGCTTTCTCATCAACATCCTTACCATCTTCATCTTTGTCTAATTTTGTGTATGTGCTCATTGGAGTTTCAATTTCCTTTGCATCTTCAAGTCCAAATTTTTTGATCAATTCTTTTGTGTATTTGGCTTGATTGACAAAGATGCCATCCTTCATTTGTTTGATTTGAAGTCCAAGAAAGTAATTCAATTCTCCCATCATGCTCATCTCAAATTCCCTATGCATGCTTTTAGAAAAATTCTCACAAAGATTTTCATTAGTAGCACCAAATATTATATCATCCACATAAATTTGAACAAGAAGGATATCTTTTGAAGACCTTTTTATAAAGAGTAATGATATTTGTCACCCTTTTTGTATCACCCTTTTATCACCTCCTACGTGTATGCCTACATGTACCAATGAATGGATTTTTCTATCTTATTTAATTTTTCTCTATCTTCTATTCAAGGAAATCAGAACATATATATAGAAGGGTGATAAAAGGATGACATGAAAAGGGGTGACAAATATCATTACTCTTTTATAAATAAAGTGGAGTCAATATTTCCTCGTTTAAAACCATCATCTAACAAAAATTTGCTTAAACGTTCATACCAAGCACGAGGTGCTTGTTTTAAACCATATAAAGCTTTTGAAAGTTTAAAAACATGATTTGGAAATTTTGGATCTTCAAAACCCGGTGGTTGTTTAACAAAAACTTCCTCATCTATAAAACCATTTAAAAAAGCACTTTTGACATCCATTTTATAAAGTTTAAAATTCATATAACAAGCAAAAGCAAGTAACATACGAATAGATTCAAGTCTAGCTACCGGAGCAAAAGTTTCATCGAAATCAATACCTTCTTCTTGATTGTATCCTTGAGCAACTAACCTTGCTTTATTTCTAGTGATAATACCGGTGTCATCTAGCTTGTTGCGAAACACCCACTTTGTGCCAATAATAGTAGGGCCAATTGGTTTCTCAATTAATGTCCAAACTTTACTACGCTCAAATTGATTTAATTCCTCATGCATAGCGTTTATCCAATGATCATCTAGCAAGGCCTCTTTAATATTCTTGGGCTCAATTTGAGATAAGAATGCTTGATGAGCACATAGAGCAATTATACGAGAACGAGTGGTAACACCTTCATTTGGATCACCTAGAATTAATTCACTTGGGTGATCTTTGATGTTTTTCCAACACTTTGGTAAATCCGTACTAGCTTCATTTGAGAGTTGACCATTTTCCTTAAGAGATTCATCATGAGATTTTAATTCTTGAGTAGGAGATTCTAAAGGTTGATCTTGTGGAGTATCTTCATGTAAATCAACATCTACTACTTTCTTGATACAAAAAGGATTGGTCTCATCAAAGTCAACATGCATAGATTCCTCAATGGTACGAGTACGTTTATTGAAAATTCGATAGGCTTTTCCCTTAGTGGAATAACCAAGAAAAATACCTTCATCCGATTTAGCATCAAATTTGCCCAAATAATCCCTAGTGTTTAAGATAAAACATTTGCACCCAAAAACACAAAAATAAGCAATAGTTGGTGGTCTACCATTCCAAAGCTCATAAGGGGTTTTCTTAATAAGGGGTCTAATTAAAACTCTATTTAACACATAACAAGCCGTATGAACGGCTTCACCCCAAAAGTATGTAGGCAAGCTATGTTCTTTTAGCATTGTCCTTGCCATTTCTTGTAGAGTTCGGTTTTTCCTTTCCACTACCCCATTTTGTTGGGGAGTTCTAGGAGCCGAAAAATTATGCTCAATGCCAAATTCATCACAAAAATGCACAAAAGGAGAATTCACATATTCACTACCATTATCACTACGAATGCATGTAATAGAGTAGCCTTTCTCATTTTGCACCTTTCTACAAAGTTTTGCAAATTCATTGAAGGCTTGATTTTTTAAAGCAAGGAATATCACCCATGTATATCTAGTGTAATCATCAACAACAACAAAGACATATCTAGATCCTCCTAGACTAGTGACATCAACGGGACCAAAAAGATCCATATGCAATAATTGAAGTGGCCTAACGGCGATGACCTTATTTATGGATTTAAAAGATGAACGATGTTGTTTACCAAGTTGACATGCATCACATAATTTATCTTTATCAAATTTATAAATAGGCAAACCAACAACAAGATTTTTTCTATACAATTTTGAATACAAATCCATGCTAGCATGTCCTAAACGTCTATGCCAAAGCCAACTATCATTAACTACGGATAAGCATTTAATACATTGACACATAAGACTCTCAAGATCAACTACAAAAACATTATCCGATCTTTTTGCAATAAAAATAGTATCTAACTCATCATTTTTGAAAACAATGCATCTAGATGCTTCAAATTTAACACTATAACCAACATCACAAAGTTGACTTATACTAAGCAAGTTAAAAGAAAGACCCTCAACAAGCAAAACATTTGAGATAAGTAAAGAATTCATATTACCAATGTTACCTTTACCCAAAACGCGTTTTTTAGTATTGTCGGCAAAAGTAACTCTATCACCTTTTGTTTTATATAGATGTGTAAATAATGATGGGTTCCCGGTCATGTGTCTTGAGCATCCACTATCAAGGAGCCATATATTTTGCTTCTTGATGCTCAATCCCTACACACAAAAATAATTTAGGCTTTAGGTACCCAATTTGGTTTGGGTCCATGAGGGTTAGTGGATTTTCTTTTTATAGCCCATATAGGCCTTTTCCAAATTGGCACAAGAGATCCCAAATCCAATAATTTACGATAGTAACAATGAGATGCATCATGACCAAGTTTTTCACAATAGGTGCAAGTGATAGAAGATTTTGAAGAAGATGGAATTGCATTTGAAATTTTTGATTTTACAAAAACATTTTTCAAGAGTTTTTGTTTTGTTGATGGATCATATCCAACACCACTTTTTTCAAAAGCCATTTTTTGAGAACCTAAAATCAAATCCAAGTTTTCTTGCCCACTTGTAAATTTTAAAATAATAGCATTTTGATCAACAATCTTTTTCTCCAACAAGGCTTTTTCTTCCAAATTTTTTTTCTCAATAAGATGAAGTTTCTCATTATCATCTATACATTCATCACAAAGATTTTGACAATCTTCCAAAGCTTTCAAAACTTCTTTAGTTCTATTTCTCTCAATTTCTAAATCTTTTGTTAAAACTTTGTTTGTTTCAATAGAGTTTAAAAAATCATTGTAAAGATAATCAAATGCCTCATGAATATCTTGCTCACTGGCATCATCATTAGATAAAGAGAGTTTAGATTTAGGAGTTACCTCATCATGATTTGCCATAAAGGCAAAGTGAGTTGAAGCGGCATCATCATCCCAAGAAGCATCTTCATCACTTTCAAGTTTTCCCATAAAAGAAACAAGATTAACGTTCTCATTATCACTTTCTTCTTCATCCGAATTTTGAGTATCCCAAGTGATATTAGCATGCATTGCTCTCTTAGGTTTCTCCTTTTGAAGAAGAGGACAATAGGTTTTGATATGACCAACTTTCTTGCAATGATAGCAAGTGGGTTCATCTTGTTTGATAGCTCTAACATTCTTCTTATAGGGTGTGGAAGAACTTCCTTTCTTGGCAAAGCGTTTGTATCTCATGAATTTTTTCATATCTCTTGCCAACATAGCTACTCCTTCATCTTCACTAGTTTCTTCTTCATGTGAATTTTCTTCCTCTTCACTTTCCTTCCTTTCTTTTCGTTCTTTCAACTTGGTACTCAAGGCATGGAAGGCAATGGATTTCTTAATCTTCTTCTCCTCATCATCTCTTATCTTTTCTTCTTCAAGCACAAGCTCTTCCGTCATGAGGTTGCAAATGAGTTCATGAACCGTCATTTTTTAGAGATCTTTAGTATCTCTTATAGAGTGGATCTTTGATTTGTATTTCTTTGGAAGAGCAAACAAGATTTTTCGGCATTGTTCTTTGTTGGTATACTCTTGACCAAGAGTCATCAATGTGTTGACAATGTTAGAAAATCTTTGATGCATAGCATTTAAGGCTTCATCGGGCTCCATACGAAATAGCTCATATTTGGTGATGAAAAGACCAATCTTAGTTTCCTTAACATCTTCCGTTCCTTGATATGATAGCTCCAAGAGTTGCCACATTTCATGAGCCGAATTGCATTCACTTACTCTAGCATATTCCGTGACACTTAAACCATTGATGAGTATGTTCATAGCTTTGTTGTTTTTGGTGAGTTTAACTATGTCTTGAGCATTGTAAGCATCTTCATCTTTCTCCTCCGTTTGACTACCATCAACGTAAGGAATGTAAGGACCCTTCTTGATAGCAAGCCACAAAAAGTAATCGATTCCTTTGACATGAATCTCCATTTTCTTTTTCCATCCAAAGTAATCTTTTCCTACAAAAAGCGGAGGTCTAGTAGAACATGAACCTTCCGGTTGATTAGAATCCATATCGTATTAACTCTAGAAACGATTAAGTACAATAGAGCTAGGCTCTGATACCAATTGATATTCTATATGCGTCCTAGAAGGGGGGTTGAATAGGACAATTGAAATTAATCGGCTAATTTTATTCCAAGTAAATAAAATTAAAAGCTAATTTGAATCCTATTGTTTTAGCAAACTAAATAGTCAAGAACTAGATAATCCTAAAAGACAATAATATCAAACTATTCATGTAAGCATTTTATCAAGCATATAGAGTGCGGAAAAGTAAAGAGTGTAGGGATAGAAAGATACACAACGATGTATAGTGGTTCGGTTTCCCTACATCCACTACCTAAGGAAGCCTCCTTAGGATTTCAAGCTTTTCACTAAGCTCCGTAACTCTTTAACCCGGGTGAGATTACAAACCCATTACAACCACTTCGAAACACTTGAAGGAAATACACTTGTGTTATCACCAACACAAGGAACCAAGTATAGAACCTATACTCACACTACTCTCTTAATCTATTACAAGAACTAAGAGGAAAAGAAAAGTGTTTAGGGGTGTTATAATAGCTTGAACTAAACTCCTAAATGAGTGGATAGAAACTATGTAGCTTGAGGAATGAATATGACTTGAATGCTCCTTTGAAACCTTCTTGAATGATAATATTAATTGCTCTTAAGATTGGTAGATGGAAGGGATGAGTTGTGTCTTGAATGAGCTTCAATTTATAGCTGAAAATATCTTCCAACGGTCAAAAGGCTTCTCTCTAACGGATATATTTAAACTCCAATGGATATAAGCTTTGTCCTCTTCTAATAGTGCAGAAACCCTATCTTGCGGTGTACCGCGGATATGGTCCGGTGTACCGCACGACTCAACGTCTTGATTTCATAGCATACTGACGGGCTACCCTATGCACCGTAATCCTGGTCCGCGCCTCAGTCCGGTGTACCGCGCCTCAGTCCGGTGTACCGCACATTTTCTTAGCTTACTGGTCGGACTAGCCTATGCACCGCGCCTTTGGTCCGTGGTACTGCGGTGTACCGCAGCTCTTGTCCGGTGTACCGCGACGCTGTTCTTTTGAAGCTCAAGCTTAAGATCAAGGATTTAAAGACAACTAATCTAATGAGGGGTTTTGGAAAACCTTTAAAAGTGATACCAAATGAATTTTAGTTTAAATGATGATTTGTCGAATATTAAAACGGGAATAAAAACAAGGCGAGGCTAACACACAGGGCTGAGACAAGATGCAACTGTAGGGCGAGACTTCGTATCAAGTACGATAACGAGTTTGAGTGTTACGTGGTGACTGACTTTCAGCCAGAGCACAACCACGAGTTAACCCCCGATTCCGCGACCCATTACCTACGATCTCATAGGAAGATAGACGAAGGTCGCCTCGAACAAGCCCGTTCTCTTAAGAATGCTGGGGTAAGAACATGCAAGATAATGGACGTTTTCATAAAAGAGGCAGGAGGGTATAAAGATATCGGTTTTATGCAGAAGGATCTGTACAATGTACTGGGCAGGATAAGATCGGACGAAATCAGCGAGGGGGATGCGAACGTGGCTTTGGCTTACTTGGAGGGTAGGTGCGTTAATGATCCGTTGTTTGTTTCCAAGCACACGGTTGACAAAGAAAATCGCCTAGACAAGCTATTCTTCTGTGACGGGAGATCGAGGAGGGAGTTTGCCGTTTTCGGCGACGTACTCGTATTCGATGCCACTTACAAGACAAATGCGTATTGTTTCCCACTAATTGTGCTAGCGGGTGTCAACAACCACCATAAGACTTGTGTATTTGGTATTGCTTTGGTAAAGAACGAGACTACCGAGGCGTATGTGTGGGTCCTCGAAACTTTTACAGCGACGATGAATGGAAAGAAACCTAAATCTGTCTTAACCGACGGTGACAGATCAATGGCGTCTGCTATCCAAATCGTTTACCCTTCGGCGGGACATCGGTTGTGCTCTTGGCACCTTAACCGTAACGCCGTTACCAACATAAAGGTTGACGGTTTTGGTGCAATTTTCAAACACCTTATCTCCTTTCCTTACACTATCGAGACGTTTGAAGATGCTTGGTGGAAGATGGTAAACGACAACGGTCTACACGAGGATATGTGGATCGTAGAAACGTATGAGAGGGAGATGTGGGCGGAGGCTTATCTACGTGGGAAGTTCTTCGGGTTCCTCAAGTCCACCCAGCGTTGTGAGAGTATGAACGCGTTCTTGAACAGTTTCTTGAATAAACGTAAAAAGTTCATTGAACTAGTGAAAGCGTTCTTGTTCGGTATGGTTAGAGTAAGGGATAACACGAACCAAGAAGAGTACGTCACAAACCACACTACACCCGTACCTGTGACTCTCTTAGATGATATCGAGCTACAGGCAATAAAGCAATTTATGAGGGAAGATTTTTTTAAGGTACGAAAAGAGTTGGTTAACCAAGGTGTCATATATAATAGGGGTGGATTCGAACAACGGTTTAATTCGCGTATCTACACGGTTGCTTCACACAAACATGGTGGTTTTGAATGGAAGGTGGTCATTACGTGGGATGGCTCTAGGTTTCTTATCGAGTGCTCTTGTCTATTATTTGAATCGCACGGAATTCCATGTCGGCATATAGTCTACGTGATGAAAGCTGAAGGTGTTAGAGAAATACCAAGTGTTGCATTAAATATCGGTGGACACCTAGGAGTAGTTTAACCCTGAAGGAGAAGTGTTTGTCGGAATACAATCCAACCGACAAGGAGATTGCGGGATGGGGTTCTTGAATGCGAAGTGGAAGGATGTGCGTTTCCATGCTGCCCGAAGCGAGCGGGGTTATAACAATGCCCTTGAAGGGTTAACGAACATAGCGGCACGAGCAAGCAACTATCCGAACGACGACGGTACTATTCTAAATGTTCTTCCCGTCACTAATTTGTTTGACGTAGAGGACCCCGAGACTGCCCATCCAAAGGGTACAACCACAAAAGCACCGCGCCGTTGCGGCCTATGTAGGTTACCAGGGCATCAGAAGAATAACTGTCCTAAAAACTTGCCTCCAGCCGGTACGGGAAACAACGAGACTAATCCTAGTACGCAAGAGCTACCCTTATTCTGAATTATTTTCTTGGTAATATGTGGTGCTTCTTTTTTGAGAATTTATAATTTTAAATCCCTATGTGGATTATCTTATAACTATTAGGTTTATTTTGTACCGTATCTTTACCGGTTTGTAATATTTTCTAAGTACTATTTTGGGCTCCTTTATTTTAATCCTGTATTTTATTATCGTATAAGTATTTTGTTTATTATCCAATATTTTTAATATTTTTTATCTAGATTTTTTTTTTAAATACTAGTCACGGAGGTGCCGGAGGGAACGAGACTAAACTTTACAAAACCCGTATGAGAATTTCTTGTAACTTTATTTTTAAAAAGCTAAATAATATGTTATAAAAATAAAAGAGTTAGTCGTGTCTTAGAATTGAAGTATACCAACCAAATTTATACCTTAATTTACTACTACCTCCCCCTTTTAACTTACTACTCATTTAACACAAGATCTTGTACAATATTTGATATAAATCACACGAAATGCCAACCCTTCTATAAATATACTAAATCTCCTTATAACTTAACACTAAAATCCATCCGTTACATACAACCTACCAAGCAAAGAAGAATATGGCTCACCACGTAATATATTTTAGTTTACTAATTTGTTTGTTTTTATCATCTACATGCAGGTTGGTCGAGTTAGTTGCATGTTTCCTTTTTTTTTTTTTTTTGGTCTCATCTATTTTCGTTAGTAAAGGTGGCCGATGGTATACATAGCACATGCATGGTAACTTGCATAGCAAAGGAAGCATATTAATTAAATAAACTATTTGTCCTTTTTTTTGGTTTTAGTACATAATAGTTTAAAATGAAGTTGGATTAATTTATTTTCATGCCCACTTTATTTAGGAAATGGTCTCCTCGACACAAGCTTACCCGGACGACTACTTGCGTGTCGGATTGAGCTCGTATGAAGCGAACGTGACGCTCCGTTACAATTACGGCTATTGCCGTTGTGACAAAAAATGCAACATCCACGTGTCCGACATAGACATCCACGACAACCATGACAAGTTGTTCCACCGCTGTCCAACTCACGGCTTTGTACGGTGGGCTCACCCTTACCATATTGACTGGGGAAGTTTGTTGACCGAGGGTAGTGACGTGAACAACTATGGTGGTAGACAAATAATCCCCGAAGCCGACCGTTTTGGGTCAAACCGAATCACCGGTTCTTGTTGGCGGTCATTTTCATCATGTTTGCAATAATTTTAAAATTGGTATTTTAGGTGTTGTGTACTTGTATCCCGTTATTTGATACGGACTATTTTGATTTTCCGCTTGATCCGTCGGATATAACGGTACCATATGTTACGGAATGGATTTTTTTTTTCCCGTGTTACTTTTGTTTAAGCAAAAATATGGCCTTACCTATGGTCTTAAACACTAAGTTGCTTTACCAAAATATAGGTTTATGTCCAATCTTGTAGTTTAATGTTACCTACGTCATTTAATTCTACCTATTTAACAAATTTTGAAGCTTTAATAAAAAATCTTCTACAATATTTGCTTTCCATCACACTAAATGCTAATCCTACTATAAATAAAGTGGGTGTCTTTCATCAACTTCACAACTCATCCTACAACACAACCACTCCATTCACCATACTAAACAAGAAAGAATCTTCATTCACGTAAGTGTATTTTTATAAGCATAAGTGTTATTCATGTTGCACACAAATGTTAATATTGCCTGCATATTAATGTTGTTGGTGCTACCAACATGTTCCATGCCAAAAAATTATGCATGGACGTGAATTTTTTTTTGTCAACACATGGACGTGAATCATTTACTTCCAAAGCATGGTTATCTCATGCATGGAAGTTTCCATATAATTTATATAATAATATTAATTATATACATGGGTTTATTCAAAACTAGAATAGAATTGATATACAATATATAATAATTTTTATACAAATATATATATAAATTAATACAATATATATAGGTACATGAATACAATTTATTAATACTTATACTATTTTTAGGTTTTTATAAATAATACTTATATAAATAATTTAGGGTTTAATGTTCATTTCGATCGTATTATTTAGGCAATGGAGTCGTCGACAAGAAATGGAATCTCGAGTGATCACGTTTGGTGTGAAGGAGTCAACTCTTACAAAACTAACATGGTATTACGTTACAAATACACCTATTGTCGTTGTGGAAAAATGTGCAACCTCTACCTGTCCGACGTAGACGAGTACGGGAACCACGACAAGTTATACCATAGTTGTGTCACTCACGGGTTTGTTTGTTGGGCCCAACCTTACCATATGGATATGGGACGTTTGGTTTCCGAGGGGAGTGCCGTAAACAACTACGGTGGCCGACCCGTGTTTCCCGAAGACGTGTTTCACGAAAACGAACGTATGTTTCACGAAGCCGAACATCTCGGCTCGAACCGTATAACCGGTTTTTTAAGTGTGGTCATTGTCATCTTGGTTGCAATAATTTTAGAAATTTTATTTTAGAGGTCGCGTACTTGTATCCTGTTATGATTTACGGGCTTTTTTTATTTTTTCCTTGGTCCGGCGGATATTAAGTTAACTTTCTTTTTTTCTTATGTTATGCTATGCTAAATGTAAAATTTATCAAATTAAAAATCAAAATTTTTAGTATTCTAGTAGAAATTATTTAATACGTAATTTATAATATTTTATTTATATATATATATATATATATATATATATATTTTAACTTAATAAAATATACATATAGAATTGATAAATTATACAAAATCACACACACGGTTTGGTTGTTCCATATGCTTGAGCAAAAGCTAGTACAATACCATTTTTTGTTTGGAATGAACTATTAAAAAAAGGGTACATTAATGGCCTCCAAAGTGTCATTTCAATTACATCACTCAGATTGAGTGTATCTTCTGCAACATTGGAAGATGAAGGGAGTCCTCCAACACGTTAAAACACCACCACCACCCCAGCAACTCTCCATTTCCATTACAATTTCACTGAACCACCATATCCATAAACCATGTATGCAACAGATTCGGAGAACTCATCAATTGATGAGGAACGTGACTCGCTCAAGCAAATGGTGGTGCACTCTCGTCGTAAATCCATTACCTCCAAGAGAAAGAGGCGTCGGGTCGGGTCTCTACTAGCCGCCGTGGGAGCGTTGCAGGTCACGTTGGAACCCACCCCGTTAGCCGTTGTCTACCCCGATGATGCCGATTTCGAAGTCCCACCACCTTTGGCCATTGGAGAACCCAAACAAACCCTAGCTTTACCACCATCAACCCTAATCGTACCAACACCAACCCTATCCCTTCCTACCGCTATATCAACACCACCCAACTTTCTTCAATCAAACACCTCACCACCACCATCCTCTCTTCCACCCTACACATCACCACCGTGTGCTCTTCCTTCAACCGAAACAACACCACTTTATTTGACTTACACCACCACCATGGTAATGTGAGAGATGAAGAGATCAAGGAGAACATGTTGGAGTCACCTCAAAATCATGGTTAATGGGTTAAGGTTTATGAAGTATTTTAGTTAAAATCTTTAAGTATTTTAATGTTTAAGTGTTTTGATGGTGTTTTAGTGTTTAAGTGTTATGTAATTCGTGTAAGTTTGTATGAATGTGTTTGAATGTTCTTAATTTACAAAGGTAAGAAGATGGTTAAATGAGGCCACATTCAATCTTCTTCAATCATGCCTTCAACATGTTTTTAGTAAATGAATGTTTTTGTGGAAAATTAGTGTTTTTTGTGGAAAATTTGTTTCTTTTCTACTTTCTGTAATATTCAACGAATGAAAATGAAAAAAAAGGAATTAGATCATAACAAAAACGAAAAAGAAAGAACAAAACAAAAAAAAATTGTTTAGGAAAAACAGAATTATTTTTAAAAAGTTTACCAAAGATACCAAAATTTTACACTAAAAACCTTTGTCACAAATAAATTTAAAAAAAATACACAATTAATTATTCAATTCAAAATAGCAAAGTAATTTTATTTTAGGACATACCACAACCATAGGTTATTTCAAAGCAATAATCGCTAACAACACAACTAAAACGAAACAAAAAAATAAATTACCATTTTGATGTTATCCAAGTTCACCATGTTTCTAGAAACCTCCCGAGGACGTGGTACTTCTTCGAATAAAGGAACCGCGGCGGAGGACGATGCTTCATTAGTGGACTCAAGTTGACGACCCCATTGGAAAAAGCCACATCTCCAACAAGAAAAATAAAGAGCCCCGTAGTTACCCTTATCTTGTCCTAACGTGATGAACGGGTGCAATAAGCGTGGAGGGGTGCATTTGCATTTCACGGAAACAACACGAATTAGATCGTCTACACCGTGGTTTGAGAAGGAAGCCATCTAATAGCAATATTTGTAAATACTAAATTAAAACCAATTACAATAATTTAAATTACAAAATAAGTAAATGAAAGATAAATATGAGCAATAATACTAACCTCAATCTCATTCAATGGATTTTCTTTGCTTTGTTGTTGTGGAGGTTGTATACACAACAAGCTAATTTTTATAGCAAGGAAATAAAGTAACCGTGGGGAATGGTGGTTTTGTTTTAAACATGATAAATTTTCTTTTCCCTTAATTTTGCACACAGTTCACCAACGACTAGGTGCGATTTTGGGCGACATCTAGGGTTTCATAAAATTTAGTATTCTCAATCAAATTTTCACCTCATCCCACATCCGCTTATCGTGTGTTGATCTATACACATCATCACAGTGCTCGCTTTCACGGTCTATACGGAGTTTGTCTCCTATGGGGCTTTCAACTGATGGAGAAACTGAAAGCGAGGTCAGGCTAAAGGCGAATCACCGTAAACAAAGTAGGACGACACGGAAAACTCAGATCGTTGACAAAACGTGGAGTCTTAACCGACAAGGAACTGGGTTGATTAAGGTTTGGTTTATGGTCTTCTTTGAGTTTAAATTTCATCTTTCTTATGAGGAACAATTTAACCACCGGAAAAATTGGGACTTTGGAGAGGTTCTGAATCAAAACATTTGTCCTACACAAAATTTGAGGATAGGAAAGAATCGGGAAAGTACAGGGTACAGAAAAGAAATAGTGAAGAACGAAAAAATGGGCTTATCAGCCGAGAAAGATGAGGCAGTGGATAACAGGGGAGCAGGGTTTCGAGGATTACATAGGCAACTGGGTAACCAAACAATCAGAAGTTCAGTTCTGATATCTTTGAATATTGAAAATGGGGTAGAAACTGGAAATCAAATGAAGGGCAGGGACTTAGCTTCAAAGTGGGGAGAGAATGGGAGGACGATGAATTCCATTGTTCTAGTGATGGGAAAATTAAAAGTGAAGAGCAGTATTAATTTTTGTAATGATGGCAGATGGTTAGATTATACTATATACATTGAGGATGTAAGTTGTTACAGATTGTATCAAAAAGATGTGCACAGGGAGAGGAGAGGACAATGCTTATGGGTGTCCACTATTTGGAGTTGTATGGCTTCCACCATGAAGACTTATTTCTGTTTCCAACAAATGCTAAGTTTTTACTGCATCTATAGTATTGTTACGTGGATGGATAATTTATTCTGTTACCCACTGAATTTTTTAGATGACAAAACAGCAGAGGATTACAATAATAGACGTGGATTGCATTTGAGAAAGATCATGAAAATTCAAGGGGAGAACAATATGAACAAATATGAGGAATTTCAACCTAAGGAAGCTATCAAAAACAACTATTATGATATTTTGGAGGAAAGTAAGTATTATATGGATAAGAAGGGTAATGTTAATCATCAAAGTTGGGGTTGTCTAAAAAGGTTAGGGGTGATGTTTCATTGGAATGTCAATGCGAAGGAGATAAGAGGAGTTGAGAATAAGGGGAGGAGTTTAATGGAGCTTGTGTTGATTCAGCTTCATAATCAAAGGTGTGTATGGGGCTACGGTGGAAGCCCATCACTTAGGGAGATCGATGGCCAGCTGTGGATTTATTTAGCTAAACCAGGATGTGTTGTCTTTTATTTGCTGTCTAATTCCGAGGAATGTACTGACACTTATGAAGTACATAGTATTGAATATTTTGACACTTATGATGTACAAAGTATTGAATATTTTATGGAGATCGATGGACACAGGTGGGGTTACTTTGCCAAGCAACAGTGTACACTTGTTTACGTTAACATAACAACAGGTATGGTGATCGATGGTCATTTGCTGATCTACTTAACTAATCAAAGGAAAGAAGAAAGTTTTGAGATCAGTGGTATTTGGTGGATGAACTTAGCAACACTAGTGGCTAGAAGTACTGATGATAAGATTGTTAGACAATGGATAGGACAAGTTAGAGGTTGCGGCCACCCGGATTTGGCCGCGAGGGGAAAATGATTACACTCTTTTGGAACTGTCAAGGAATTAGGTCCCCCTTGACAGTCCAAGTTCTCAAGGCGTTGGTGGATGAGCATCGACCCTCCCTCGCCTGTTTTTGTGAAACGATGCTAACAGAGAAGGATGCTCCGCTTGTGGTCAGATCGATGAAGTTTGATAAGTTTTTTGTGGTGAACCCTTCGGGTGTGCAGGACCATTCAGGGGGTTTCCTTCTTGTGTGGAATTCTACTTTGGATATTCATATTTTGCAATACTGTCCTTACTATATTATTACTCGTATTAACGGTTATAATTTTTCTTATTATTACGTTTTTGTTCACTCTCCTAACATGTACAGGGATAGAGTTCAAATGTATTGTGACCTCAGCAGGTGGAAAGCTGACAACGATGACCCATACCTGTTTATTGGGGATTTTAATGACATATTGACATCCAGAGAAAGATATAGTAATTCTCCAACGAACCAACAACAGCTGATCAATTTCAACAACTTTATTTCAAACAATTCCCTTTCGGAGATTCAAATTTTTGGATGCTTTTATACATGGACAAATAGACGAACTGACCATAACATTGTGAAATCAAAAATTGACAGGGTCTTTGCTACTATCGAATGGATGGAACAACATCAAAATGCTACTGCTCTCACTCCACCTGCCATTGGATCTGACCACTCCCCAATTATTCTATACCCTGATGGAAAAGGCCGGAGGTATGCGAGACACTTCAAGTTTGAAACAAATTGGATGGAACATGAAGACTGTAGACTGGTGATCCAGGACTCATGGGGGGAACCTCAGGCGCCGATGTCTATTCAAACAACGCTTCACAAACGAGAAAATACGACCAAAGCTTTAACAACATGGAGCAAGGATACCTTCCCTAATAATAAGAAAATGATTAAGGAGTTAGAGAGACAACTTACAAATATCACCAATAGACCAGTCACAACTACAAACCAACAGGAAGAAGAAACTATTAGAGAACAGATTAAGATCTTCTGGAAACGGGAAGAAATTTATTGGTCAGACCGTGCTCGCCAACAATGGATACACTACGGAGAAAAATACACAAAATTCTTTTTTGCTCTTACAGCGCAGCGGCGTAATTTCAATAGAATCTCAGGCATCGAAACGGCTAATGGAGAATGGACCCAACATGACTGTGAGATTAAAGCGCAATTTAACAACTTTTATGATAATTTACTCACTGAACAAGATGAAGGAAACTTAGAGGAAGCTTTACGGGGTATTACATCTAGAGTCACACGACAAATGAACGATAAACTGACGGCAATACCGGACAAAGCGGAAGTGAAACGTGCAGTTTTTTATATGGGTCCCGGAAAAGCACCAGGCCCAGATGGGTTAAACGGTAAGTTCTTTCAGGAATATTGGGACATACTTGGGGATGATATTTTTGGAATGGTAGAGGATTTTTTCCTTAATAATACATCGCTGGAAAAGTTGAATGAAACACTGATTACCCCGATACCTAAAGGAGACACCCAGAATGGTGTTGGGGATTACAGACCCATCTCTTGTGTGAACTTTATTTACAAAATTATTTCGAAAATATTAGCTAACAGGTTACAGGAAATAATGAATGCTATTACGTCTCCTACTCAAGCGGCTTTCATCAAAGGGCGATGTATACAGGATAATATTATTATTGCACAGGAAGTCTCTTTCTTCATGAAACAGAAACTAAAGAAGGAGGCTCACATGGCGGCTATTAAACTTGACATGGCAAAAGCGTATGACCAGGTACGTTGGAACTTTCTTAAACTTATCCTTAGCCGAATGGGGTTCGCACAGACGTGGATAGATTGGATTTGGAACTGTATTACAACAGTCACGTTTCAGATTAATATTAACGGTGAAAGACAACCACCTTTTAAACCGGGTCAGGGACTACGTCAGGGAGACCCTCTATCTCCTCTCCTTTTTTCTCTACTTACGGAATCTTTGATTACACTTATTGAACAGAAAGTACAAGATGGAAGGATCAAAGGCATCCAAAATACTAGGAACTGTCCGATTATTTCTCACCTTCTTTTTGCAGATGATTCGCTTTTCTTTTTATCACTGGAAGGACAAGACATTGAGGAATTCCGAGAGTGTATCAACACATATTGTGAATGCTCAGGTCAAAAAGTCAATTTTAACAAATCGGCGGTGTGCTTCAGTAAACAAACCCCTGATCAACTCAGGCAACAAGTGACTGGAACACTTCAGATCAACGAAACTCAGGATTTAGGTAAATACCTGGGCATCCCACTGTGTCACAAGATATCAAAAGTTGAGACGCTCCAATGGATAGCTGACAAAGTCTTTACAAAGGATCAAGGATGGATAGCTAAACTACTTTCTGATGGTGGAAAGGAAATTCTGATTAAGCCTATTTTACAGGCAATACCCACTTACGCTATGACAATCTTTTCCTTTCCTATCTCTTTTTGTAAGAAACTTACGGCCACAATTGCGAGATTTTGGTGGAACTCATTGGAAAAACGTAAGATTCACTGGCTGGAATGGGAGAAGATGACGATGGCGAAAACAATTGGAGGAATGGGATTTAGAGATTTGAAACGAGCAAATACGGCTCTCCTCGCAAACCAGGCGTGGCGTTTACTACAACATCCAGAATCCCTTGCTGCAAGAGTCCTTAAAGGTATCTACTTTCCGAACAAGGAATTCCTGGATGTTAAACTCAGGCAGAGTAGATCATGGTCATGGGCTAGTATTATGGAAGGCAGGGATTTGTTAATACAATATGGCATCATTCAAATAGGGAACGGGGAAACAACGAAGATATGGGAGCACAAATGGCTACCGTCGGGGATTATCAAAGATAAACCGCAGGATACGACGCTTGAAACTGTTGATCAGCTTATGCAAATCAATAACGAGCAGTGGAACTGGGATATTATTGACGCTATTCTTCCTTTCCCAGTTAAGGGGGAGATTAGCCGTGTACCCCTTCTCAATAGGGAGGACCAAGACACCTTTACTTGGCCTTACACTCATTCAGGAGAGTATACGACCAAATCAGGATATCGGGTACTCACGGAAGACGCTATTTCCAAAGAAGAACAGACATCAGCTCAGGCTCAAATACGCGATTCATCACTTTGGAACAAGATATGGAAATCAAACGTTTCTAACAAAATTAGGAATTTCACTTGGAAAGCTTGCCGGAATATCTTACCTACTAAATAAAACTTGTATTTCAGGCATTGTAGCACTGACAAAGGGTGTAACTGGTGCACTGAGACTACGGAAAACATTATCCATCTTCTAATTACATGTGCATTTTGTAAACAGGTTTGGGCAGGTTCGGCATTACAAATAAGGCCCCCGGAGACAGACCCTGAGTCCTTGGGAGAATGGTTCATGAATGTTTATACTGGTGATGAGACGATGACTTGGGATAAGCACGTAGTTGGGTCATATGTGATGCTAACTCTTTGGAACATCTGGAAACATAAAATGAAAAGTTTACACGAAAATACAGCGTTAGATATAGATACAGTGCTATTGGCTACTAATGCAGGTATGAAGGATCTTTTTGGCCAAAACTGGATGGATTACTCCCCGCCTCCGATGCGGGAACCGGGATTCATTAATCCTAACCCGTGGAATCCGGAAGAAATCGCGGGTACACAAGTGATTTTTACATGCGACACATCTTTTAAGTCACGAATAGAGTATAGCGGAATTGGGATAGTCAGAAGAGATACACGTACGGGCTTTCGAGCGATTTACTCGAAATCGATATGGACAGACTCACCGGCAGAAGGAGAGGCGATAGTAGTCCTGGAAGCAACGAAGATGGCTATGGACAACAGGGGACAAAAAACTATTATCTGCTCAGATAACCTTGATATGATTCAAGGTATTAAGTCGCTGCCAGCGGCGTGGTGGAAGGTCAAACCTTATGTCAAGCGGATCATCGGGTATGCTGCGGAACATGGTCGGATGTTCTTTAAGCATATTCCGAGACGTCTGAATGGCATGGCTGACCCGCGCGTAACGCTAGACAGAGGGGTTCTCTAAATGATCACCAGTTGGATCTTACTCATCGGCTTTCACGTCTAGGAATTGGTTAAAGATTTCATTGTAAAAAAAAAAAAACATGATAAAACCTAAAACCCATCTCTTCACATTCATTCTTTAGGTCTCACCTTCCCACCAAGCCGCTTTCCCGCACAAGAAAACCACCGCCACTCGTGGACCATTCTCCACCATCATCAACCCTTCTTTGGCGAAGTACCCAGATTAAGGTAAGAAAATGAACTATCTTTAACCTAATATCATGACTTTTACATTTTTCAAAATTATTTGATTTAAGTATGAGTAAAGTCGTGATTTTATTATATTTCATACAAATCCTACAATGGACATTTTATGTCCGTTAGAAGCCTTTTATTGTAAGTGATACACTAAAAATAGGTATATGTCAATTTTAAGACCCCTTTTCCGACCTTTTTCCGATCCGTTAATTTATTTCCTGAAATTTTCGAAAAGACACTTTTTCCGATCAGATCCGTTCCTTCCGATTTCTAATTTTTCCTGATAATTAGTTTCTCCTTGTGTCAAAGAATATAAGTTACAGAACCGTCGTTTTGAACTATGATTATTAAATCACTTTATTCATAAACAACCACAATAAATGAGGTTAATGTTAAAGGTAAATCTTGTGAATGCAATGATTGGGCAGACACTGTGGCCGTGATTATGGTTTTATCTCACAACCAGTCTGCTTTAACGTTTTGTATTAACGTTTTGTAGAAACCATGAATGAATTATTAATCTCCTCTGAATTTCAATACAACCTACTCCGTTGATTTCCCTTTTATAATTGCAACTTTGTTTGTGCAGAATTTGAAGCTATATGGAGAATATACGAAGAGAACTAGTAAGACAATGCAATGGCTAGAAGAATCAAGATGAGCAAAGATGAGTCGTGTTTGAATGAATTGAGTCTAAGATTCTACGGGCTTTCCTGAAAATCTACAGTAAGGTACCAACATTACTAAATTATGGTCAATTTGAAGAGATCTTCAACGTCACAAAGCTTCTTATTGAAGTTTACAAGTTCTGATAAGTGATTGATTCTTAATTTACGACCACTTGTTCAAATGTTTATTGGAAGATACAAGTGCCTCAATTTTTTATCCTCAAGATATTTGGAATTTTGATTTTACACCCTTCTATAACTATAATCCGTAGATCAAGAATCTCCAAAAACGGAAAATAGCCTATATGGTGTAAAAATCCAAAATATCTCGCAGAGGATGAAAAGATTGAGACACCTATATGTTCCACTAAAATTTCGAACACACCATGGTCATAAATTAATATTTGATCGTTTGACAGAACTGTTATGTGAAGTTGAACATTTTTTCAAATTGACCAAAATTTGGTACCTTATGTAGATTTTCAGGTAAGCCCCGAGAACCTCAACAGATTGGTCAACTTGATGAACTTGACTTCAGACAATGTGTTATATTCATTTGTTAATCCATATGGTGAAATTTGCTCAGAAAGAGGACTTATATGTGTCAGTTCAAGTCAACATCTCTTAGAGAGGTTTTTAAGTATTTTTATGATTTTGGTTAGTTAAGATTTGGGTATTTGTTTCTGGAATGTCTTTTTTCCAATTTAATATGTAAGTATTTGTTTACATTTTTTGTTTACACAGATTAATTATACATTTAATATCCTTCTTTGTTACAATAATACCTTTAGTTTATATACAATAAATTATTTATCACACTATTCTTTCAGCTATTTAATTTGAAAAATATAGGAAGAGGAATGTTCTGATATTGTAAAAGGACAAAAAGAAATTAACACTCTTTTTAAAAGGGGATCAGTTAAAATGTAACATTTTAAATGTAGTGTCCAACCCAATCTATAAGCTAATGTATTTGAGTGGATTTTGCTATTAATTAATATTTGAGTGGATTTTGCTACTAAAGTTTCTGATATTTGAGTGGATTTTGCTACTAATTAATAAACAAGAAATTACAAGTATAAGAAGTTGTAGTCAATTATCCATATACGTTTTTGCAACCAACGGTAGTATGAATTTTTTGAGACGTTTAAGCTATTTAAATTTACTGGTCTCAAGTAGGAGACTCCAACTGTGCGTTAAAAAATTGTTTTTTTCTGGAACTATTAAATCCAGAGATGAAATGTTATCTGATGAGTTGCTTTTTTGGGTTCTTAGATTCTTCTATAAGGTATACTTCTTGCAGAGACCTATATGTACTGCGAGCTCGAAGAAGTGTATTGTATGTTACCTGAGATTATAATATAACTATGATCATTTAAATAATTGAGGGATCAATTGTAAAATATGTTGTCAAATCATACATCTTTGGGCATCACAATTAACACTTGCACAATATGGGTTTTAAGCAAGCAACGCTTAATAGAAAAGAAGAAAATTTGGAATCTGTACCAATGTTTGTTTATCTGGTATCTTTTCATCTCCGCAAATAACAAAAATGCACATCTTACTCTCTTGCATTCCACACAAACCTAGTGAGTTTCATCAATTGAAAGGTCAATTTCATCTCAATTTTCTTGTTTTTTTAAGTAAAGGTGCTCCTCAAGAGGAGTCTGCAATTATTTTGTCCCATAGATTGTTCTTGCAATTATTTTCTTCAAAAATATTAAAAATAAAAAAAATTCATAAATTAAAGCAAAAGTGTTTAATCATATCAGTTAAACTATAGACTGAACCTACAATATTACACATTTCAAACGAGTTAGCAGAATTTTTTCTAGTTAAAAGAGTCATTTTCAATAATGATTGTTGCAGTTGAGAACTCTTTGCAGTTTCTCAGGCAAACAAAACACCGCCATTAATTTCTCTTACAATAAAAGCAATTTCAGATGCTAAGTGGCTATAAGATGCATCAATATGAATTTTGTAATAATTGGGGGAGTTGTGCACCATAAAGAAGCCTTATTATTGTCGTTAACAACACTTCTCACTTCAAGTAAAAGCACGTGAGAAGAGGTAGATGCTTAATCATTAGTTTTCAACAAGCAATTATCATCATTAGAACTAAGAGAGATTTTTCTCTTCGAGCAAAATAATAAAGGATAAGTGAGGAAAACAGGATTCAAATTAATATTTTTTAAACAGAAAATTGTTTCTCCCTTTCCATATTTACTAGGCAATTATGCTAATGATCACAGTTTAATCATTTTCGAAATTTACAAATATATATCCAATTGATTTAACTTAAGCAAAGAACATAATTCTGAATTTTGGAGATTAAATACGATTCTCTATCAATTAACATATACCTTTATAATTATTTCAACATATCATGCATCTTATACGAAATCAACAAAAAACTCGATCTAATCAGTTGCAAATTGTAATTCAGAAAGGATTTACTAAATATTCTCATCTCATACCATATATACTTTGGGGAATCCAATTTAACTTGTTGGATAGTGCGTATCGACCCAACTGGTCATCTAGTTTTTTTCCCTTTTGTTGTTTCTTAGGCTTTTTTGTGTCGTCCTTCTTATTCTCCTTTTCCTACCTTTCTTGGCTTCCAAAAGATTGGGTTGGACTTTATCATTCAGTCCACCAAGTAAGACCCAAAACTCAAACACCATTACTATCATCAACTATTAGAAGGCCCAACAACTATAACCAACAAGACATAAAACATGTACTAAATTATTATTGGGGTATCACAATAAAGGCTAGCAACAAATTCCATAAAAAAATCATCATGTTCATGGCATTATATGAAAGATCAAAATAAATACATTATAACTGATAGGATGATATTCACATAAAACAAATATTCATTGACAAGAGGTGAGCAAAATAAAACCGAAAAATCGAACCGACCATAAAAACCGAACTGAAAAAACCAAAAACCGACATAATCGTTCGATTCGGTGTAAGTTTTTTAAAAAACTAAAAGAATTCGGTTTGGTACGGTTTTTCTATGCTAACAAAACTGAAGCGAAAAAAAATATTAAAACTAAATTATATCCCGGATTTTTTTAGTTTTTTTTAAATATTTTTTCATATATCCTTAATTAAGGCATTCATGAATTCTATTTATATTTTTGAAAAAATCATGATAAGAAAAATTCTTCCATCCAATATTGGATGAATCTATACCAATTATATTAATACATATACCCTATGTTTTAAACTTACAAAAGTAACTAACTAATTAATATAATGACATGTGTTTTGTTATAATAATCAATTAATGTGATGTGAATATTGGATCATCCAATATTGGATGGAAGTCTTACCTAATATTGGATAATCCAAGCTAGTTGTCAAACCATTTGATGAAAGTGCTAAAGGTAAGAAAATAACGAAATTACATAGTGTAGAAAGTGATTAAGGCGGTTCTTTCATATTTGAAGCCACTTGAAGCCTTTTTATACCTTCTCACCTTGTTATTTTGATTTTATATGCTATATCCTTCTCAGCCCCTTCTAGCCTTTCTTAAGCTTTTTATTGAAACACATTATAAGCCATATCCCTTTAGATTATAGGACTTTTCCATATGACCCGCACTCGAATCGCGATGCATAGACAATTGTTTTAGAGCTTGAGTTTGGGGTGGTGGGTCCACCATTATGGGAATTGTTATTGGAATGGGATTTTTGAGCTTATTAAGTGTACTCTGTTCTTTGTATTGATGATGATTCACAGATATTTATTGTAACCCTTTGTCGGGGTAATAGTGAATGAAAAAGAAGCTACGAGCTAAATTTGCCAACAAGGGCATTAAAAGAAAAATATATATATATATGAGAAAATAGCGTGATATCTCATCATTAAAAAGAGAGTCATGGCTATATGAAAAGAAAAATTGATTTGAAAAGAAAATATATATATTCGGACCGGCAAAGTGGAATTTTTATGTGAACATCTTATGCTTTAATTGGGTTATTGGGGATGCTAAAATGTGCATCAAAGAATTCATTGGGTTGAGTGAGAAACGTTTTATGAGAGTAACTCAAACTCTAGGGCGATTCGTTGATGGCTAGTGAGGAGAGAGCCAAAAGCTCACTCTAAATTATCCAAATATACTACCATACCGTCCCCAAGCCTAAATTACAACCTTAAAGACCTTTTGATTATTTGCTATGTAATTGAGAAGTGATTGAGCCATTAGATAGTAGTTAAGTGGATCTTTGAATACTAGTGAAGTTCGATGAATAATCTATAGCTTTCTTGGAGAACTGAGTAAAGTCCCAATCCTTCTTACATTGCGAAACTAATCTGATCTTGAATTAAAGCCGTGTTGACTATGGATATGAGAAGTGTACAGATATGTAGTTTATGAATATTACTGCATGAAATTTTATGAGATGTTGATTTAGGTTTATTCTATATATTCTGCTATGTTCTTCCCATTGTATTGAAAATTCCATAAGTGTGTATTTATAGACTTCCCTTTGTTTTTATCTTTATTGTATCGGGACGATACAACTTTGAGTTGGGGGTCTTGATGTCTCCTCATTTGTGATATATTTATATTAGGACGAGACATCATTTTTAGTGATTTAGAAGTCATAATAGTCGATTTTCTTGAGAAATAGTGCACTTTCCTATTTTGAGTCTTGATTTAGTAAAATAATATTTTTAGAGCATATTGGGTTTAATTATTTATTTAGTGTGAAGCTTTAAAGATAATTATGGAGATTAATTAGAGTACAAGTCAAAGACTACGAGATATGAAAAGAGATAAGCATGGAATTTGGAGATAAGGAAACAAAAGCTAAAAACATGGAAAAGGAAAAGTTGCCTTAATCCTGAATTTCTGCACATACGACCACAAATCAGCTTATATCTCAAAACGGTGTGGAATTTGGAGAAACGGTCAAGAGCAAAGTTGAAGATCTTTCCGAGACGATGAATTTGGTTACTCATACGCGTCAAACGGATGAAAATTGAAACTACTAGGACCAAAAGAAAAAAGGGCCTGATTTCATGTTTTTAGGGTTACGAATTTGAGTTAGACTTGGAGTCCATTACTTAACCTCTCCTTCAAGAAAACGAATTAGGTCTTCTAAACACCTATAAATACACCATTATATCACTTGTAAATCATCCTTGCCTCATAGTAATTAGTTCTTAAGGTTTTATTCTTCCAGTTTATTGTGGAGAGCAAGATGATGTCTTTAGTTATTTCTTTTAGTTTGTTTCCTTCAGGTATGAACTAAACTTCCCATAGCTTGGGTTTTGCATCATGTATAATCTATGAATTCTAATTTCTTTCTATCTAAGTTTCTTTGGGAATTACAGGTTTTAATCTGATATTAGCTGCTTACCTTTATATTTGTTTATGTGTTTTGATTTAATGACTGTTTTCCTTGCTAGTGCACGAGTATAGGATTACCTTAATAGTAGTTAGATGATCACCTTAGATGGGTGTCTAATTATTGAAACACCACATAATGTCTAGTGTCGATATTAGTCCTGACAACACTGATTCTAACTAGATAGTCATTAGGGTATAATTTAATCACTATCACCATGTATGGAAATTGATTGCTTAGGGCCTTGGTTGCGCTTGATAACCCTATTTGAACCAGCCTCGTGGTGTGTCCTTAGCCCCCTTAGTCGCTCTCAAGGTCTAAGGTATGGGAATTTAGATTCCTGACTAAGTATACAAGAGCTAATTATCTCCCTTATTAACTAGATTTAATAGAAAGAATTAGAAGGATTAGTGCATAAAACCTAAGCTATACTTCTCATCTCATATTCTTCGTATTTATTTTATTGTCTTTTATTTTCTTAGTTTAATTAGTTATTCTCGAAATTTATTCATTTTATTTTCTGTCTTTTAATTAATTATTGCTTACTCGTTATTGCTACCCATTGGACTAGCACACTAAGTCCCTGAGAACGAACTCAACTTATCAACTAAAACTTGCATACGTCCTGTAATACTTGTAGTACTGTGCCTGTCTAGGGTGAGAGTGCGTAGTTTTCTAGTCTTATTTTTATCACACCCTAGGCGACACCAATAAGGGTGGAATCTGATCTGAAATTTCCAATTTCCGACTTTTTCGATCCGAAAATTCTGATTTCGAAATAGATGTGTAATTTTCAGAAATTTCGAAATTCCGATTTTTCCGAAAAGATCAGTCTGGAATTGGAACTAAATATAAGTTTATGAAATTTTTGGTTTTCTGATCTGATTTTTGTTTCCGATTTTTTATCGATTTTATATTTCAAATATTAAATAAATAATAAATTTTAAGATAAAAAAAGTATACAACCGGAAACGTTGAAAAAATTTCATAACAAAAGAAAAGAAAAGAAGCAACACGGTTTTGGAAGGCGAAGCACTGGCTGTTCTGGAATCAGTGAAGATGTGTAAAGACAATATTGAGGAAACAAAGCTTGTGTGTTCAGACAACCTTGATTTAATACCATGTATCAGGCAGGTGTCAGTGGCACGATGGACCATTCAACCGATTATCCGTCTGATTCGGCGGAAAGCGGAAGAAGCAGGACCAATATCCTTCAGGTTCATTCCAAGGAGGAGCAACGGTCAGGCTGACCATCTTGCGAAACACGCTAGACACGGAGCCATATATTATCAAGAAGAGACGACACAATTGACGGAACATCTGAATAGGATGCGAATCGGCTGAGGAACCGGAGCACTATAATCCTTTATTGCTTTTTGTGAACAAAAAAAAAAAAAAAAAAAAAAAGTAATCGTGAAAAAACAATTAAACATTTTTTTATGTTCGGAAAAAACTAGTAGTATGAAACATCATAAAACCTAAAACCCATCTCTTCACATTCTTAGGTCTCACCTTCCCACTAAGCCGCTTTCCCGCACAAGAAAACCACCGCCACTCGTGGACCATTCTCCACCATCATCAACCCTTCTTTGGCGAAGTACCCAGATTAAGGTAAGAAAATGAACTATCTTTATTCTTTAACCTAATATCATGACTTTTACAAGTTTTCAAAATTATTTGATTTAAGTATGATTAAAGTCGTGATTTTATTATATTTCATACAAATCCGCCATTTTATGACCGTTAGAATCCTTTTACAGTAAGTGATACACTGAAAATAGTGTATATGGCAATTTTAAGACCCTTTTTCCGACCTTTTTCCGATCCGTTAATTTATTCTCTGAAATTTTCGAAAAGACTCATTTTTTTCCGATCAGATCCGTTCCTTCCGATTTCTTATTTTTCCTGATAATTAGTTTCTCCTTGTGTCAAAGAATGAGTTACAGAACCGTCATTTTGAACTATGAAGTATGATTATTATATTACTTTAGTCATAAACAACCACAATTAACTCAACCAAAAACTTTTGACCGAGGAAAGACAAAGATTATCCAATCATCTGAAAATAATTTACTTAATGGAGAAGGAGTAGAGTAATGAGGTTAATGTTAAAGGTAAATTTTGTGAATGCAATGATTGGGCAGACAGTGTGGCCGTGATTATGGTTTATCTCACAACCAGTCTGCTTTAACGTTTTGTAGAAACCATGAATAAATTATTAATCTCCTCTAAATTTCAATACAATCTTCTCAGTTAATTTTCCTTTTATAATTGCAATTTTGTTTGTGCAGAATTTGAAGCTATATGGAGAATATACAAAGAGAACTAGTAAGACAATGCAACGGCTAGAAGAATCTGCAAAACTAATTATCATCAGTGAGTCGTGTTTGAATGATTTGAGTCTAAGATTCTACGGGCTTTCCTGAAAATCTACAGTAAGGTACCAACCTTACTAAATTATGGTCAATTTGAAGAGATCTTTAACTTCACATAGCTTCTTATTGAAGTTTACAAGTTCTGATAAGTGATTGATTCTTAATTTACGACCACGTGTTCAAATGTTTATTGGAAGATACAGGTGCCTCAATTTTTTATCCTCAAGATATTTGGAATTTTGATTTTACACCCTTCTATAACTATAATCCGTAGATCAAGAATCTCCAAAAACGGAAAATAGTCTATATGGTGTAAAATCAAAATCCAAAATATCTCGCGGAGGATGAAAAGATTGAGACACCTATATGTTCCACTAAAATTTCGAACACACCATGGTCATAAATTAATATTTGATCGTTTGACAGAACTGTTATGTGAAGTTGAACATTTTTTCAAATTGACCAAAATTTGGTACCTTATGTAGATTTTCAAGTAAGCCCCGAGAATCTCAACAGATTGGTCAACTTGACTTCAGACAATGTGTTATATACATTTGTTAATCCATATGGTGAAATTTGCTCAGAAAGAGGACTTATATGTGTTAGTTCAAGTCAACATTGTAACAAATAATTATCTTAGAGATGTTTTCCTTGTAAGTATTTTTATGATTTTGGTTAATTAAGGTTTGGATATTTGTTTATGGAATGTCTTTTTTCCAATTTAATATGTAAGTATTTGTCTACATTTTTGGTTTACACAGATTAATTATACATTTAATATCCTTCTTTGTTATAAAAATAGCTTTAATTTATATACAATAAATTATTTATCACACTATTCTTTCAGCTATTTAATTTGAAAAATATAGGAAGAGGAATGTTCTGATATTGTAAAAGGACAAAAAGAAATTAACACTCTTTTTAAAAGAATTAGACAAATAAAGTGGATCAGTTAAATATTAAAAAAGTTATCCCTTATTTTAATGTGGGGTTTGGTTAGAGTGTTGGAGCTAATGGCGAAGAGTAAGCAGAAAGCTGGAAATCAGGCTTTGAGCTCCTTTGAGCTTTATTTGCCAGCAGAAAGATTGGCTGTGAGAGCTTAAATTTTTACATCAATGGTAGTCTATTATAACTTCACTTCTCATCTATGTAGTTGTTTTACTATTGTATTGAACATGTTTGTTATTCTCTTTGGTGAATTTATATAATTCATACCTAAACAATTCGTACAAAAAATGAGGTGGAAAGTTAAGTAAACCATTGATAAATATTACTTTTATTAAATGACTTTCTGTACACATGATACACAACATATTTGAGTGGAGTCTACCAATCTAGCGGTACAGGTTCGAACCGAGTCAATGACTCCGAGTCCAAAGTGGCTCTCCTATGTAACCAAAAAAAAAACATATTTGAGTGGATTTTGCTACTAATTAATAAACAAGAAATTACAAGTATAAGAAGTTGTAGTCAATTATCCAAATCCGTTTTTGCAACCAACGGTAGCATGAATTTTTTGAGACCTTTAAGCTATTTAAATTTACTGGTCTCAAGTAGGAGACTCCAACTGTGCGTAAAAAAATTGTTTTTTTCTGGAACTATTAAATCCAGAGATGAAATGTTATCTGATGAGTTGCTTTTTTGTGTTATTAGATTCTTCTATAAGAACCTCAAGACCCATATCATTTTACTTGAGTAATTTAGTGAATACTCTCCGTAGAAAAATTAGAAGTTTATTGGGTCACGCAGGATTTTATCGTAGATTAATAAGAGATTTCTCTAAAATTACCAAACCGCTTTGTACTTTACTTGAGAAGGAATTCGCCTTCGAATTAGATGACGCGTTTTTGGAAGTGTTTTTGGCCATCAAAGAGAAACTTATCTCCACACCAATTGTTACTCCTCCAGGTTGGAATCTTCCTTTCAAGGTTATGTGTGACACAGGAGATCATGCCATGGGAGGTGTGTTGGATCATGAAATGATAAGATATTTCACATGATATATTATGCAAGCAAGACCTTCACATCTGCCCAATTGAACAATATAGTATCCGAAAAGAAGTTATTAGCTGTGGCATATGCTTTTGATAAATTTTGTCCCTATCTTCTTGGACTGAAAGTTGTTGTATACACGAATCATTCAGCAATCTAATATCTTATGGAGAAAAAGACGCAAAGCCGCATCTTATTAGGTGGGTTTTATCTCTACAAGAATTTGATGTGGACGTTCTAGATCAAAAAGGAAGCGAGAATCAAGTTGGTGATCATTTCTCTCGCGACGAAGGCTCTATAGTCTACACTAGACCAGAATTTATCTAAGATGTATTTCCTGATGAAAAACTATTTGTTTTAGATAATGTGGTTGTTACTTGGTATGCGTATATAGTTAATCTCCTAATAAGTGGTGTATTCCTTGCAGATTATAATCCACAGTGACGAAAGAGGTTGAGCCATCAAGCCAAGCAGTTTTTTTTGGGATGATCCTTACCTCTTCAAGATATGCATTGATCAAATGATTAGAAGATGTGTACATGAAAATGAGACACAAAAGATCATTGCAAATTATCATGACTCGCCTTATGGGGGTCACTTCAAGGGAGATAGAACTGTAGCAGAAGTCCTTTCATACGGGTTTTATCGTCCTTCCATTCACAAAGATTGACATTGGTACGTCCAGAGTTGTAAAAGATCCAATTCACTTGTAATATATCAAAAATAGACGAGACGACACTCAACAACGTGTTAGAGGTAGAAATTTTTTATGTTCGTGGAACAAATTTCATGGGATCATTCATTCCTTCCCATGGGAATCTATATATTTTGCTAGTAGTGGACTATGTATCCAAGTGGGTAGAAGCAGTGGAGACACCAAAGAATGATGCCAAAACTGTTGTCACGTTCCTCAAAGCAAATATATTTTCAAGACATGGCACGCCACGTGTTCTCATAGATAAATGTACCCATTTTATCAACATTCAGATGATAGCCTCTCTTCATAAGTTGGGGGTGAGACATCGCATGTCAACATGTTATCTATCATCCCCAAAATAATGGTCAACCTGAGGTCCCTAATGCAGATATCAAATTTATTCTGGAAAAGACCATGAACAAAACGAGGAAAGATTGGTCAAGAAAGCTTGATGATGCTCTTTGGGCTTATAGAACAACATTCAAAATACCACTCGGAGCATCTCCATACCGCATGGTCTACGGCAAGGCCTGTCATCTTTTCATTGAAATTGAATTTCGAGTTTATTGGGCTATCAATTACAATTAGCAGGTAAGCAAAGAATGATGCAGTTGAATGAGCTAGATGAATTTTGTTTTCACGCCTATGATATTTCACGTCTCTACAAGGAGATAACAAAGAGATGGAATGACAAACGGATTCGTATGAAGGAGTTTGAGATAGGACAAATAGTGCTCCTATGCAGTTCAATTAAGTCATGTTGGGGACGACCATACATTGTTACAAAAGTCATACCTCATGGAGCTATTGAAATCAAACATCCAACAAAAAATCAGACCTTTATGGTCTTCAACACTTGATAATATACCATGAGAGTGGTGATTTCATAGAAGAGGGGGTCGTGTACCTCCTCGAAGCCGAGTAACCCGAGGTTACACGTCGAACTTAGCCGACATTAAACAAAAGTGCCCTTGGGAGACATCCTTGTTTATTGCTTTTCTAGTTTAAATTTATTTTTTGTAGTGTATATTTGATGTCTCCTCATTTTTGATAGATTTATATTAGGATGAGACATCATTTTTAGTGATTTAGAAGTCTTTCTAATTGATTTTCTTGAGAAATAGTGCACTTTCCTATTTTGAGTCTTGATTTAGTAAAATAATATTTTTAGAGCATATTGGATTTAATTGTTTATTTAGTGTGAAGCTTTAAAGATAATTATGGAGATTAATTAGAGTCCAAGTCAAAGACTACAAGATATGGAAAGAGATTAGCATGGTAATTGGAGAGAAGGAAACAAAAGCTAAAAATATGGAAAAGGAAAAGCTGCATAAATCTGAATTTCTGCAGCAACGCCTAAAGAAGTGGTGATAACTCCAAAAGGAAGCCGATTTTGGTAAATTCCTTTCACAGGGACGTAGATAATTCGCTGAGGATTTTTTTGGTATATTATGGAGCAAAAACCAACCAATAACGAAGAAGATATGCTCAAAACAAGTCAGCAGAATTTATCTTTATTTCCATATGAATTTGAGTTGGGCTTGGAGTCCACTACTTTGCTTCTTCCTCAAGAAAACGAATTAGGTCTTCTAAACACCTATAAATACACCCTTATATCACTTGTAAATCATCCTTGCCTCATAGTAATTAGTTCTTAAGGTTTTATTCTTTCAGTTTATTGTAGAGAGCAAGATGATGTCTTTTGTAATTTCTTTTAGTTTATTTCCTTCAGGTATGAACTAAACTCCCCATAGCTTGGGTTTTGCATCATGTATAAACTATGAATTCTAATTCTTCTATCTAAGTTTCTTTGGGAATTATATGTTTTAATTTGATATTAGCTACTACCTTTATATTTGTTTATGTGTTTTGATTTATTGTCTTTCCTAGAACTGATCACTTTAGGATTGTTTTAATAGTAGTTAGATGGTCACCTTAGCTGGGTGTTTAACTATTGAACCACCACATAACGTCTAGTGTCGATATTAGTCCTGACAAAACTGATTCTAACTAGATAGTCATTAGGGTTTGATTTAACCACCATATCACCAATGAATGAATTGTTTGCTTAGGGCCTTAGTAGCGTTTGATAACCCTATTTGAAACAGCTTCTTGGTTGTGACGTAGCCCCCTTAGTCGCTCTCAGGTTATAAGGAATGGGGAATTTAGAATCCTGACTAAGTATACAAGAGCTAATATTCTCCCTTATAAACTAGATCTAATAGAAAGAATTAGAAGGATTAGTGCATACTAGCAAAACCTAAGCTAATATTTCTCATCTCATATTTCTTCGTATTTAATTTATTGTCTTTTATTTTCCTTAGTTTAATTTAGAATTTCGATTTATTCTCTCTTTAATTTCTTGTCTTTTTAATTAATTACTTCTTACTCGTTATTTCTACCCGTTCGTATAACACACTAAGTCCCTGAGAACGAACTTTCTTATCATTAAAACTTGCATACGCCCTGTAATACTTGCAGTACTGTGCCTGTCTAGGGTGAGAGTGCGTAGTTTTTTTACTTATATTTATATCATATTTTATCACACCCTAGGCGACACCAATATTCTTAAGTTAGTGTTTCAATTTATATGTGTCAACAAGCTGACAGGAGAGAAAAGTAGTGTTTTCTTGTGTACTTGTGCAAAATTCTGAGTTTGGGGTGTAACAGGATAAATCGCAAAATATAAAGCAACTTGCAGCGGTATACCACGCCCTACATGCGGTATTACCACACGCTTAATCCCGTCACAACAGGTTGGGAAATCATGCTCACGTGCGAGACCAAGGAGAAAAATATTGTCGCAATGGTTTGGGAAATCAGGTTTGCGTGCGAGATTAAGCAAGTTGGTGCGGTATATCGCGCCATACCTGCGGTACACCGCAACCAAAAATCGTCTCGTCCTTTGCGCACAACCGTGTTGCGGTTCAAGGAAAGAAGCATCAGCACTTGTGGTATACCGCAGTGCCGTGCGGTGCACCGCAGTAAGTCAGTTCAAAAGGTGATAAAAGAGTACTTATGGATTTTTAATATACAAAACCTAATCCTAGCCTCTTTCAACTCCACCAACACAAAAATATCAATCCCAAACTCCATATTTACACCTTAAATCTTGATTAAACCTTCAAACAACACACAAAAACACCACTAAATCTTTCCCTCACCCTCCATACATGTACTAACTCCATCAAATCCATTCCATAACACCACAAAACACCAAATATCAATAACTTCAAAACACACTTAGTAAAGATGACAAGAAGAACGTATGATATATATTACAAGAGAAGGAGTCAAATCATAGAGAAGAAGGAATTTACCTGGACCAGCAGAAGAAAAATCCATCATCATTGATGAGCCAATTACAAAGTAGCCAAAGCTCGAGGTAACTACACAACCACTACATTATTATAACATGAAAACGAGAGTTCCAGCTAAACCAAAAGAAAAGGGACCAAAAGTCAAGGATCAAATTTCATCTCCAAATATACAAGTAAAATCCGATGAGTTTGTATTAGAACCTCCATAATGGACAGTGATGTTGATGAGAAGAATCACCACGTTAGAAGAAAGAAATCAATGTTGCATCATGCAACAATTGAAGATAAATAACGATATTAATAGGATCATGGCTACGATTCTTCTTCTGATTATGAATGGAAAAACATGGGTTTTGGTCGGGTAACATCTCCTAATCCCTCTCCTTAATTTCTTATGTGTTAGATAGTTTAGTTTAAATTTTATTTGCTTTATAGAGTCTTTTCCGAGTCATTGGGGACACGAATCAGCTTTGAGTTGAGGGTTTGGTTGTCCTTATCTTTTTTTTTTTAGCATAAAATTTAAAAAACTTAAGGGTTGGTAATTGGCATAGAATATTGTGAATGTACCTATTGAGCATATTTTTAATTAGGTCAATGATTTTAGGCAGTATTTTTTTACGCAATGTCACAACGCGCCTTGCTTGATCTATACTCGCGTCCATCCCAAAGTCATTCTTCATGCCCGGATTAGTATCTAGCTTCCTCGCCTTCTTGTATTCCGTATCCACAATAATCTTGTGGCTCGAACTCTCCTCTCTATATTTTTTTCCTCGCTTCTTGCAACCTGCTTGCTTTACAGGCGCGATCTTCTTCCCACACCTGGGTTGCAACCCCCCCCCCCAACCACCATTATTGATATAATATATGAACAAGTGCTTCAAACCTTGACCCTAAGCCCTTACATAAACCAATTTTTGCAGCGTTATAACCATTTACATTTTGTCTGTATCTACCCAGTTTATTTCTACCTCTCTGAACTGTCATCCATTCACCATAGGTGGGTTGCTCTACCACAATCGGAATAGGCATATTGCTCAATACTAGTGCTTCATTCTGTGAGACCGAATCTAATTTGCCCATATTCAGATTTTTCTCCATCATAGAACATTTGTCCTTCTGATGGCCGAAACGCCCACATTCAAAACAAATCATATGCAGTCTCTTAAATTCAACCCTACCCACCTCTCCCCCTATATGTGGAAAATTATTCGGTACAATAATCGTTTTTTTATTAGTTCATTTTTTATGAAAAGATGCTATAATATGATTAATATTATGGGATTTTATGAGAAGATATACTTATGATGTGACATATTTTATGAAAAGATATACATATACTTTATTGATGTGACATAAAGTTATTGTATTGAATACTCTCTCGATGAATTGGAAAACAGGAAAAAGAACTTTGACTCTGAGACTCTTGAGTATTGTAAGGTACCAAAAAGTAATAAATTTACCTTTGAGAAGTAGACTTTGATCCTTTAAATAAGTGTTTTTACCTATATTGTCACCTCTACTTTTAGCTCTACTTTGTATTACCTCTTCACCCCATTCCTTGATTAGTCTCTTCAAATAATTGTCATTTGAGTGATACCTAAAATCAACACTTACCAATTGCAGAAATACAATATAGCTAGTTTTTGGTAATAGTAATGGTAACCAGGTAAGTATCAAATCTGATGTTATACAAGAACCAGATATAGTAACTTTCTAATCAAAGCATACCCGACTTTCCGTATTTCTTGATAGATAGCTAAGCATTGGTGTACTTCTTGCAGAGACCTATATGTACTGCGAGCTCGAAGAAGCGTATTGTATGTTACTTGAGATTATAATTTAACTAGGATCATTTAAATAATTGAGGGATCAATTGTAAAATATGTTGTCAAATCATACATCTTTGGGCATCACAATTAACACTTGCACAATATGGGGTTTAAGCAAGCAACACTTAATAGAAAAGAAGAAAATTTGGAATCTGTAGCATGTTTGTTTATCTGGTATCTTTTCATCTCTACAAATAATAAAAATGCACATCTTACTCTCTTGCATTCCACACAAACCTAGTGAGTTTCATCATTTTTTTTTTGTTCTAAACGCTTATATTAAAACCCAAAACAGATTACAAAATAAAAGTTAGCCTATCCCCATAGGGGACAAATCAAGGCTTAACAATCCTAATAAAGAAGGAGGGAATGGGCTTGTGCAAATGTCATACGACTCACCTAGAGGCAAATTTTTGCAAGCCTAGTCCGCTATCATATTTCCACCTCTTCTAGTAAAAGAAAAGGTTGGATTACATAATTCAGCTAAAAAATAAACACTTCTTATTACATTCGCTATACTAGGAGAATTAAATACAAAATTGCTAATTAATGGTCCCATAAGCTGAAAGCAGTCATTCTCTATGATGCAGTGGTGATTTTTAAGATCTTTCGCCCATAAGCATGCTTTGAAAAGGCCTAAACTCTCAGCTTCTAGTATATTATCAGCTTTAATCCTTCAAGCTTCACATTTTAGTATTTTCCTTTTAAAGTCCCTGGCAACACAAGCAATAAATGAACCATTTTTAGTATAAGATGCATCACAGATAATTTTAATAGAGTTTTGTGGGGGTGGAGTCCACTCACTAACTTTTTTAGGCCTTTGTTTCATATTAGACCCTTGTGATATTGTATCAATTGTAGAGTTACCCTTCAAAGTAGAGTAATTCATCTTATTACCCTTCAGTTTATTATTCACATCATAAGGGTGTGGTTGTTTCATATTTGTTCCCAAGGTATTCATATTTTTGCTATTTTGAGGCTCCAAGACAGTTTCATAGCTATTAGACTCCTCGTTTCCTTTAAATTAGGCTTTATATTCAAGCCAGTAAGTATCTGCTCTTTTTAGAGTACTCAGAGGGTCTAATTTAATATTGTTAAAGATATTAGCATTTCTATCCTTCCAAATCTGTTATGCTAACATACAAATTTCTTCCACTATATAATTCTCATTATTATTAAGTTTCCCCCTTTCTTTAATAAGGTCAGCCATCCAAACATCCAATTTCTTGGAGTGGTTGCTACCCCTTAAAGTAAGTGGGGAGGCTAACCACGTGGCTCGCGCCCAATCACAATCAAACAACAAATGTTCTATAGTCTCAATATCTTTGTTACATATAGAGCAAATTTTTGTATCTTTGCATTTCCTCTTAAAGAGGTTATCAGCTGTTGGGAGAATATTTTCAATAGCTTTCCACATAAAAATTTTAACCTTAGGTGGTGTTTTCATATTCCATATTGTTTTCCAGATAATAGGGTCAGTGATATGAGAAGAAGAAGGCTTAACCTTTCTATTTTTCTCTTGTTTTTTAGACATTTCATTCTTCATATAGTGATAGCATTTCTTAACCGAGAATAGTCCATTAGGACTAATGGACCATGTAAGGTTATCTTGTACTTGTATAAGTGGGATAAATGTCTTAGTTTCATCAATGGAAAGGTCAATTTCATCTCAATTTTCTTGTCCCATAAATTGTTCTTGCAATTATTTTCTCCAAAAATATTAAAAATAAAAAAAAATCATAAATTAAAGCAAAAGTGTTTAATCATATATCAGTTAAACTATAGACCAGTTGAGAATTCTTTGCAGTTTCTCAGGCAAACAAAACACCGCCATTAATGTCTCTTGCAATAAAAGCAATTTTTGATGCTAAGTGGCTATAAGATGCATCAATTTTTGATGCTAAGTGGCTATAAGATGCATCAATATGAATTTTGTAATAATTGGGGGAGTTGTGTGCACCATAAAGAAGCCTTATTACTGTCGTTAACAACACTTCTCACTTCAAGTAAAAGCATATGAGGTAGATGCTTAATCATTAGTTTTCAACATAAGAGATATTTTATTTTTTCGAGCAAAATAATAAAGGATAAGTGAGGAAAACAGGATTCAAATTAATAATTTTTAAACAGAAAATTGTTTCTCTCTTTCCATATTTACTAGGCAATTATGCTAATAATCCCAGTTTAATCATTTTCGAAATTCACAAATATATATCCAATTGATTTAACTTAAGCAAAGAACATAATCCTGAGTTCTGGAGATTAAATACGATTATCTCTCAATTAACATATACCTTTATAATTATTTCAACATATCATGCATCTTATACGAAATTAACAAAAATCTCGATCTAATCAGTTGCAAATTGTAATTCAGAAAGGATTTACTAAATATTCTCATCTCATACCATATATACTTTGGGGAATCCAATTTAACTTGTTGGATAGTGCGTATCGACCCAACTGGTCATCTAGTTTTTTTCCCTTTTGTTGTTTCTTAGGCTTTTTTGTGTCGTCCTTCTTATTCTCCTTTTCCTACCTTTCTTGGCTTCCAAAAGATTGGGTTGGACTTTATCATTCAGTCCACCAAGTAAGACCCAAAACTCAAACACCATTACTATTATCAACTATTAGAAAACCCAACAATTTTTTTTCATACATATGAGGCATTAAAGCCTATTAAACTAAGATTACATGAAAAACAGAAACAAAATAACACTTATTGCGGGTCTAGTATAACTCTATTAGTTGCACGCTCGCTTCTATAATTTGTAATGTAGCTTCATAAATAATCAGGAGGATCCACGAATTCAAACGGTGTTGAGTGAAAAAGAGCTCCCTCCTTTGCTAACTTATCAGCGCAAAAATTAGCCTCACGGTAGATAAAGCTAATATCCAGGCTGGGGTGATTACGCAATATTTCTAAACATTCTTGTGCAAAGGCCTCAACGCGACTACCTGAGGTCCCGCCGCCCTTCACTAGCGCGCGGACCTCCCTTCAGCCTAATACACGATGAATACTTGAACTCCCACCGCCCTTCGCTAGCGCGTGGAGTTCCTTTGAGTCAGTCTCAATGTAAACATCCGTATAACCTTTATTAACAATCCATAAAATCCCAAAATGAAGTGCCAAAAGTTCAGACACAAACGGAGAAATGACCAAGCATGGTCCAATAAAACCAGCAACACACAAGCCATTTCCATCTCTCAAAATACCCCATCTAGCTGCTTTACCACTAAACGCATCAAAGATACCATCTACATTTGGCTTAAATCCTTTCGGAGGTTTGGTCCATTTTACCATCACATTTGAAGCAAGATTAATATTACCTCCATCGAATTCCTTTCCCAGGCGAGGACGAAATTACTAGCTAGAGCTAATATCTCCCTTTTTAATTCTTTAACGTGAGGAATTGTCGTTAATTCATTAAAAATGACTTGATTCCGTTTCACCCATATTGTCCAAATTGCAGCTACAAATAGGAGAGACCATTCTATACCAAAACATTTTGACTTGTTACATAACTGTTTTCCAATCCAAGCTCTCAAATCCGCAGTGTTAAATGCAAACCACAGTTCATAGCCGTTCCAATTCCCGGGACCTGCAGCCATTCCAGGGACTTGTTTTGCAGCTACTCGGGATTCTGCAGCATTTTGTAGGTCTGCAGCTCTCGATTGCAGATCGGTGGTTCCCTCGGTCAAGCCAGCAGCTCTCTCGAACACATCAGCAACTCCCAAGTTCTCGACCTCAGCTCCGCTCCCCGATCCAGCAGCTACGCCCCTCGAAACAGCAGCTCCAGTCCTTGGTTCTGTTACTCCCAAGCCACGGAATAGGTGCTGATTACCTGAGTTAGTTCCCTGCACAAGACCTAAACCGTTAGTACTAAAAACTCTACCTTCTTCCTGTCGAGTCTGACCCGCAATTCCCTGGTTCCTTAGCTCAACACCAAATCCCACCTCAAGTTCCTGCCACACCATCTTTGGTATCTTATATTTCACAAAGATGTGTCATAGATCTTCAATTTCATTCCCACATATCCCACATCTCCTTGACTCAACCACGCCTCTTTTGTATAAATTTTCCATTGAAGCGATACGATTCAGGCACACCCTCCATAAAAACACTCGAATCTTTTGCGAGCATTTTAGTTTCCAAATAGAGTCCCAATTGAACGCTTCATCCGGTAACGCACTCTCCATTAATTCAAAGGCCGATTTTATTGTGAATACCCCCGAGGCTTCATGACGCCATAGTGCCTTCTTTCCATCAACACCCACCAATTCAATTATCCCGTCCCGAATGACCTCTATCCCATTCATAATGGATTTACACATACTAGAATCATTCGTTTTCTTCTCACGATTTAGGACCTCGTTCTTGAAATACTTTGCACCTAACACATCCACCCAAGCTACCGTATTATCTTTTTGCAAGAGTTTCCACCCAAGTTTCGCTAAGAGGGCTAAATTGTACTTCCTTGCACTCCTCAACCCAAGACCCCCGACCTTCTTTGGTTTACATATTTGCTCCCATGAGACCCAATGTAACTTACTATCCGATGCCGATGACCCCCATATGAAATTCCTTACCACTTTATCCAACTCGTCACATACATACTTGGTGGTCCTTTGTGTGTTCTAAATAAATGCAAATGATAATCGAACCACAACCGCAAGTGTACGGTTGTCCCAAGTAGTATATATGATAAAACAGATTCGTTCCAAGGACGGGATGGTTGACTACAATGTTTAACAAATAATGATTGGTTGCACTTATGAAAGCAAGTAAATAAAATATGTTTGTTTGGTTTTGTTTATTAAAACTACTAAATGAAAGACAAATTATAAATGCAAGTAAAAAAACTAAGACGCAAGTAAAATGATGTAAAACGCAGTATGAGAAGTAGTACTTGAGAACGCAAGGATCCTCCCAATCTTATTTCCTAACTTATGTTGTTTAAGGGCTAAATTGGTCAATTACAATGGTCGGGATTCTAAATTCCTTATACCCCCGTCAGGGTGGACTATAAGGCAATCCTAAAGTGTCACTAGTCCCGCCAGGGTAAATATGATCCACCGTTGGATGTTTAAGTTTTATTACCTCATTGGCCCTAGAATTAACTAAGTTCGTCAGAATCAATAGTTTCTATCCTAGATTAAATAAATGGTTCTGTATTTAAACCCTCCGTCAGGATGATCCAATTGCCACTAATTGGAATAGCCTAAATACTAACACCTGTTCCTAGTTCATGACGCTAAAAACAGTAAATAATCTCAATTTATTGAAAAGAGTAAAAGCCCTAATCTAGTTTAATTTAACATAAACCCAAATTCAACATTCGTTATTCAATAAAATTGGGATTCACCCATTGTTTGTTCTCAAGCACTATGAATTGTTTAGCTCATATTAAAACGAAATACTAAATTAAAATAAATGGAATTCATAACTGATTACAAATAAAAGATAAAAGAAACCTAATTTTCGGAATTGGAATGACAGAGAACGGAGCTATAGACCCACTCCAGCTCTAGCAGCTTCTTCTTCCTTCCTTCTGTTGCTTCTCTCTGATGTTTTTAATTGTAAAAAATGAATTGTGTGAAAAATAGAAGTCCAGACCTCCTTTTATAAGCCTAAATTCGGACTAGGGCTTGGACCAGAAAATAAAACACTAATTAAATGTCCAAGCCCACTTTCTAAGCCCAAAATCCCGTAACTGCTGATACACCTTCACTAAAACGGCTTTTCCCGATGCGTTATGACTCCGATTGACCTCATTCCAGTTGCTAAAGTTCCGTAACTCGATAAGGAATGTTTTCTCTTCAAAGGTCAGCGGCTAAATCATCGTTCAAGCACCTCGAAATCAGCAATATATGGCCTGGAAAATGGATTTTCAGCTCTCAAAATAATATCTTCGGGATTTATCTTTAAGTCTTGATTCTAATTCACGATCTTTGACTTTCTCCTCGGATTCCTCTCCTAGATAACATCTAAAACCTGTAAACTTTACACTAAAAATACCAATATTACGCGCAAAAGTTTAATAAATTAAAAATGCTAGAAATAAAAAGGAAATTCCGGATTATTGCATATTAAGTCCAAAAGTCTATCAAATTAATTAAATAAACACCAAAAATGATGTCTCCCAAGGGTCGAAAATAAGAACAATTAGGGAGACATCAAGACCCCCAACTCAAACCTTTGTCGTCCCGACAAAGTAAAACAAAACAAAGGGGTAGAAGTAAGCGTAATAACAAGTAGAAGCTAACAAATAAACCCTAAAGCAATTCTCAAAATAAATCTCATATAGCAAACTCTAGAAATTAATATATACATACATCTAAAATGCAACATCAAACATAAATAATCTCAATCATAAAATTAAAGTTGCAATGCTTGAAGGTTACACTTGTACTCATCTCTGTTTGATGGCTATAGGGTGGTCATTAATCCTAACTCGCTTTGAACGCTCCACCTAGTATATTCCCTATTAACAGAATCATAAATTCACTATGCACTTAGGAATCACGAGGTCTTTACGGTTATAATATTGGCTTAAGGAAAGGTGCGGATGTATATTTGGTAAATTTGAAGTGAGCTTTTGGCTCTCTCCTCACTTACCATCAACAATGCCCTCGAGCTTGAGTTACCGCTCAAAAGATGTTCTCACTCACCCATATACGCAACAATTTAGCGTCTCATGTCTACCCACTATAAACAAGATGATTTTCAGAAAAATTCCACTTTGCCGGATGTTTTATTCATTCATATTTTTCTTTTTCTTTTCTTTTATCTTTTTCTTCTTTTTTTTGTACAGAAGCAAACCGGGTTCCCTCTTTTGACGAAACCGGGTTCCCGGTTCCTACTATATAGATTTTTTCATTTTTTCATTTTTTCTTTATTTTTCACTTTTTTTCTCATTCCTGGCAAAGGGTTACAATTATAAATCATCTGCAATTGTGCTACAATACAAAGCACATCAATCCCTACCCAATAAATTCCCCATAAGTGGACCCACCACCCCAAACTCAAGCTCGAGACATGTCTCAGGATTGTGATTCAAGTACGGGTCATATGGTCATGCCTAATAATCTAAGGGATAATGGCTTATATCGTGGCTACAAAGAAAAGGCTAAAGGCTCAAAGTGGGCTAAGACGGATAATCATTAATACAAGGGATAGAAGGCTAAAAGGCACAAATGGCTAACAAAGAACTGCCCCTATCATTTTCCTAAGTACATAGTTTGTCTTTAGTTCATATCTAGGTGGGTTCTCTACTAATTAGGATTTCACGTTCTACACACCAAACATATTCCTTGAGTACAAGCTTACTTCATTTGCATTGTTCATTAATTTTTCCTATCAATTACATATGTTCGCATGCAATTGTAAGTGCGTTTTATATTATTCCCTAAAGTCCACTATTTACTGTCATTGATTCATCAAAAGTATGCTTAAAGGGACATTTAAAATCTTCTATAGTCAAACGCAACTCCGAAAATTCTTTTATTGAAAGCAAATAAAACAAATAACACATAAAAACTGGGATGAGGCAACGAACCCCACCCCAAACTCAAAAATGAGTCGTGTCCCCACGACTCGAAAAGACTCAAAGCAATAAAATAATATACACTAAATGAGAAGGGATAGAAAACGTATCTTAACCAGCGCGAGGCTGGTTGTCGGTGTTGCATCCATGAACTTTATCTTGCGTCTAGACATCGTAAGTTGTGCTTTGAACAAGTAAAGTTCAACTTGTTTGTAACGTTTCCCAAAATAGCGCACCTCGTATCCTGATTCTCTTCCAACACCTTGATTTTCGATTCCAACTCATCATCCGATCATTTTCTTCCTCACTTTCAGGTTCCTCAATCACTTCTCTCTTCTTAGGATTAGCTTTAATTTTTAACCTTTTCAGTCTTGTGTTTGCAACGCGAATTAGGAATCTCAATAGTGTGTTCTTGAACAGTACCAAAAGTGTTTCTGTTTCTTGGAGAATTCGTTCGATAAGTACACATGAAAACGGTTCTGATAAGCATCTCTTTCCACCCCAAACTCAAAACTTCAAATAGTGAGAAGCTAAGGCTTAGAACTTTGATGTTTTGAGGCTTAAGACTTGAAGATTATGGTGGAATATGAGATGGGTAAAGGCTAATTGATGTGTGGGAAGAGGGAATTGGATTTAATTTGAAGCTTGGATGAAGAACAATTGGAGAAAAGTGGGAATTTCATGGTGATTTGGATAGGAGATGAATTGATTGTATGTTATTGTGGTGGAAGAGGATAGGATTTGATGATTATGTGGTTGTAGATGATAATTTTCGGAAGATTCTGGGTTTTGGGAGTATTTTTGGTGGCTGGTTCGAAGAAAGAGGTAAAAATCTAGGGCTAAAAAGCTGAAAACGGCTCTGTCACAGATGCAAACCGGGTTCCCGGTTCCGCGTCGCTGTGACGACGCGGAAAAATAAAAAATACTTTTTTTTTTAAAACGAACCAAGACGCTGGACCCCAAGACGCTGGGTCAGAACTTTTGGAATTTTTCAGCTCCGAAACCGGGTACCCGGTTCTGCCAAATGCGGGTTCCCGGTTTTGTGTCGATGGCGCGAATCAAAACGCAGCAAAACGCAAGCCACCAAAACGCTGGGTCAGAACTTTTCAGAAATTACAGCACCAAAACCGGGTTCCCGGTTTGTGCAAACCGGGTTCCTGGTTCTGACGCTGTATCGTGAACCAAGACGCCAAGTGTTGCGTTGAAAAGGTTGGTACCAGCTCCAAAACCGGGTTCCCGGTTTCTCCTGGACATCCAACCTACTTTTCTCCTATTTTCGCCTTATTGACCCCAAACTCATGACCTTTTTACCCCTGAAATCATCAAAAACAACTACCCTTCCTCATTTCTTAATAATAAACACTAAAATTACGAAAATCAAACTAATCTAAATTGCAAAAATTTAAAAACTCAGCTAATATACAAGAAATTGGCTTTTGTTTAACGTCGTTAAGCTCGACGGGTTACCTCATTTATTAGTCATTGACATAACCTCCCCAACAGTGAGTGAGGTTGTCAATATTTGCAACTCGAAATTTGCATCCCTTAGCTTTTATTCCTACTAGTTTATCTGAGATAACCTTCGCGACCATGAATGGTCCTAGCCAAGAACTTTTTAATTCACGTACCTTAGGAGGGGGTTTAGGATTTTTCATAGCTACTTCTTCACCTACTTTGAACCCCTTTTTCTTTCTTTCTTTCTTAGGTTCCTTCGGAACCTTCGTGGCACGTGCTTTCTCTTTCTTCTTCGCATGATTGAGTTGTGGATTTTTAGGGTATGGAGGAGCTTTAATTGGTGGTTTCTTTCGTAGCTCTTTCTCCTCCACCCCTAAAGTGTCCACAACATTAATTGGCTCTTTTCTTACCGGTTCCCTTACATCTATACGAAAACATTCTTCCTTGGAATCCGGAAACTTCATAGGTCTAAACACATTAAACTTCATCTCCTCGTCTTGGATTCTCATAATCATTTCTCCGTTCTCTACATCAATCAAGGTACGCCCCGTGGCTAGGAATGGTCTTCCCAAAATAATGGGGACATTCATATCCGCGTTGTAATCAAGTATAATGAAATCAGCGGGAAATATTAACGTACCTGCCTTAACGAGGACATCTTCGATTCGGCCTTCTGGATGTGCAAGAGATCGATCCGCCATTTGCAAGACCATAGAAGTGGGTATTTCTTCAACATTAAGCTTGTCAAAGATTGATTTGGGCATAAGATTTATGCTTGCACTAGGGCTGAGCAAAACAAAACCGAAAAACCGAGCCGGCCCCAAAAAACCGAAAAAACCGAACCGAGAAAACCGAAAACCGAAAAAACCGTTCGGTTCGGTATACACTTTTTAAAAAACCGAAAAAAATCGGTTCGGTTCGGTTTTTATATGCTAAACCGAACCGAAAAACTGTTAATATATACCGAACCAACTTTTGTAATTTACATAATTAGATCATCCACTATATTATGAGCCGTTAGATTTTGAGGTACCATTGTTCTATTTTTATTTAATTATCTAAGCTTCTTTTATAGAAAACAATATCCTTTTTGTTGTGATTAATAATGATTTGATTTTATTATTATGAAATTAATAATTAAAGATTTAATAATACAAATTTTTTAAATACATGAAAAAAGAATTAACATTTAGTTTCTGTTCTCTTTCTTAGATAGAGCAGTAATATTAGCATGGTCACATTATTCATTAAAATAAAATAGAACAGAAATACTGAAACTAGATTAGAACAAAAAGAAAGTAATAGCACCAGAATATTGGAAAAAAAAAAACAGGACATAATTATAAGATTTGCTTAATTTTTTAAAAAGCAGCTTTAAGTTATATAAGTTACTTGTATTTTATATCATTTGAAGGATTAAACTTATTTGACTTTCTAATTTAAATAAATTATAATATTAAAAGATGAACATTTATGCATTTATTATCTTCACAAGAAATTGTAATAGCAAATATATTTTAGTTTCTAAAAGTTACAGCCGCATTCTAAGATTTGTTGCGCTATCGAACAAAACGTATACTAAAACCGAAAAAATAAACCGAACCGAACATATATTTAACCGAAAACCGAAAACCGAACCGATGAAAACCGTTCGGTTCGGTAGCAACACCCTTAAAAACCGAACCATTCGGTTTCGGTTTCGGTTTTGGCAAAAAACCGAGCCGAACCGTACCATGCTCACCCCTAGCTTGCACCCAAATCGCATAGCGCTTTTCCTTTCCACTCATTACCAATAGATATCGGAATTGTAAAGCTCCCAGGATCAACTAACTTTGGAGGTAATTTACCTTGACAAATAGCACTACATTCCTCAGGGAGACCAATCATCTCATTATCACAATACGGCCGTTTGTTGGTGATGGCTCTTTTCAGAAACTTAGCATACTTGGGTACATCTCTAATAGCTTCTAGCAACGGAATATTTATGCTAAGACCTCTTATTTTGTTAAAGAATTTTTGGTAATCAGCCATATCACCCTTCTTTTGAACTCGCGATGGAAATGGTGGAGGTGGACGATTGATTATAGTATCATTTTTCTTTTTCGGAATCTCATTAGACCTCTCCACTTCTTCCACTTCAACTTCTTTATCTTCATTCACCACCTCTTTCTCTTTTCTAACTTCTTTTTCTTTCATAACCGGGAAAGGAGGTGGAGGAAGGTTCTTACCACTTCTGAGAGTAATAGCTTTACAGTCTTCTATTTGGATTGGATTCTCAGTATCGCTAGGGAGTTGCCCTTGTGGACGTTGATTCAGTTGTTTGTTAATTTGACTTAGCTGATTCTGGAACAACTTCATATTTGCTTCGGCTGCGTTCTGACGTTCCATAGCTTGTGTCTGAAGAGCAATTAAACTTTCAACTGTTTTCTGAAGGGTAACTACACCTTCTTGTGGATGGGCAGGTAAGGCTTTCTGATTCATTGTGTCATCATAATTGTCTTGAGGAGCTTGTCTCTGAACATAATTTCCCTGATTTTGTCCTCCTTGATAATTATTGTGTGGTCTTGGATTATAGTTGTTACCTTGGGGACGCGGCTGATACGCATATGTAGGATTGGCTGCCCCATTAGGATTTGAGTATTGAAACCCAGGATGGTTTCTGTTAGGCTGATATCCATTACCACTTGAATTGAAGTTACCTCTATTGGACATAAACATTACGGACTCTTGGTTATTCGGACAACTTTCCTCATCATGATCATCTACCCTACAAATCGAACACATATAAACCTCTTGTGCAGCATGCACAACTACCTTCTTACCCGAAAATCCTTCTTTTCCAGCTAAAGTAAGCTGCTTCAATTGTTGCTCTATAGTATTCTGAATCTTATTCTCAAGCGTAGCAAATTTCTCTTCCATATCAACATTATTCACTCCCTTAACCGGTGTTCTTACTGAATTCCACCCCACCTCATTCTTGACTGTTCTTTCTAAAATGATCTTAGCATGAGCGGGTTGAACTTGAAGAAAACTTGCACCACATAGCGTATCCAATTTCTCTCTCGAAGTTCCATCAAGGCCTCTATAAAAGATCTTAAGCTGTTGTTGTTCTGAAAAGCCATGATTGGGGACTCTACGCAAACACATCTGAAATCTTGTCCAACTCTTACCCACAGTTTCATCATATTCTTGACGGAAATGCATCAATTCTAATTCAGCATCTAATCTCATGTTACTTGGGTAATACCTGTCAAAGAAAGCAATCTCTAATTGGTCCCAGTTGGTTATCTTCGTAGGATCTTGCGTATCGTGCCATTCACTCGCTCCATCAATCACAAAAAATTTAAACGCAGCAAAATACATCTGTTCTCTTGAAACTCCTTGTGTGATATACGAATCACATATCTGTTTAAACTTCTGTACTGCTCTAAGAGGATCTTCTGATGGTCTTCCACGAAAATTTCCAAAATATTGGAATTGAGCTAACATACCCGAATCTGGACGGAATCGCGGAACATCAATATTTGGAGCACCTACTCCTATAGCAGGAGCACGGAATGGAACTTCTGGTGGACCATTAGTAAACCACGGATCTTGATTCATTACTATTTGGACTTGAGGATTTGGATTTAGTGGTTGAACTTGAGGAATAATGCCTGGAGCTAATGGTTGGCCATTTGCATCTAGCTGGCCTTGTCCATTATTCTGTTGATTCTGAAGATTGATATTCTCCATTCTGTTAACTAACTCTTCTACTTCTAAAGCTTCTCGTTCTCTTCTTCTCTTGTTAGCAAGTCTGATCAACGATTCTGGATTACTAAGGATCGGAGGTGTTGGCTTTAGATCCTTGAATAGCCTTCTTCGCATACACCAAACCTAAAAACCTGAGAAAGATAAACAAACAAAAAGCGTAAAACTGATAAAATAAAATAAATGCAACTATCACTAAAGGATAAACACCGTGGTCACACGCTACCGTCCCCGGCAGCGGCGCCAAAAACTTGGTGGTCCTTTGTGTGTTCTAAATAAATGCAAATGATAATTGAACCACAACCGCAAGTGTACGGTTGTCCCAAGTAGTATATATGATAAAACAGATTCGTTCCAAGGACGGGATGGTTGACTACAATGTTTAACAAATAATGATTGGTTGCACTTATGAAAGCAAGTAAATAAAATATGTTTGTTTGGTTTTGTTTATTAAAACTACTAAATGAAAGACAAATTATAAATGCAAGTAAAAAAACTAAGACGCAAGTAAAATGATGTAAAACGCAGTATGAGAAGTAGTACTTGAGAACGCAAGGATCCTCCCAATCTTATTTCCTAACTTATGTTGTTTAAGGGCTAAATTGGTCAATTACAATGGTCGGGATTCTAAATTCCTTATACCCCCGTCAGGGTGGACTATAAGGCAATCCTAAAGTGTCACTAGTCCCGTCAGGGTAAATATGATCCACCGTTGGATGTTTAAGTTTTATTACCTCATTGGCCCTAGAATTAACTAAGTTCGTCAGAATCAATAGTTTCTATCCTAGATTGAATAAATGGTTCTGTATTTAAACCCTCCGTCAGGATGATCCAATTGCCACTAATTGGAATAGCCTAAATACTAACACCTGTTCCTAGTTCATGACGCTAAAAACAGTAAATAATCTCAATTTATTGAAAAGAGTAAAAGCCCTAATCTAGTTTAATTTAACATAAACCCAAATTCAACATTCGTTATTCAATAAAATTGGGATTCACCCATTGTTTGTTCTCAAGCACTATGAATTGTTTAGCTCATATTAAAACGAAATACTAAATTAAAATAAATGGAATTCATAACTGATTACAAATAAAAGATAAAAGAAACCTAATTTCCGGAATTGGAATGACTGAGAACGGAGCTATAGACCCACTCCAGCTCTAGCAGCTTCTTATTCCTTCCTTCTGTTGCTTCTCTCTGATGTTTTTAATTGTAAAGAATGAATTGTGTGAAAAATAGAAGTCCAGACCTCCTTTTCCCGATGCGTTATGACTCCGATTGACCTCATTCCAGTTGCTAAAGTTCCGTAACTCGATAAGGAATGTTTTCTCTTCAAAGGTCAGCGGCTAAATCATCGCTCAAGCACCTCGAAATCAGCAATCTATGGCCTGGAAAATGGATTTTCAGCTCTCAAAATAATATCTTCGGGATTTATCTTCAAGTGTTGACTCTAATTCACGATCTTTGACTTTCTCCTCGGATTCCTCTCCTAGCTAACATCTAAAACCTGTAAACTTTACACTAAAAATACCAATATTACGCGCAAAAGTTTAATAAATTAAAAATGCTAGAAATAAAAAGGAAATTCCGGATTATTGCATATTAAGTCCAAAAGTCTATCAAATTAATTAAATAAACACCAAAAATGATGTCTCCCAAGGGTCGAAAATAAGAACAATTAGGGAGACATCAATACTTAGGCAGATTTAGCATTTGCATCTGATAGACCGGAACCGCGCTAAGAACAAATTGGGCTAAAGTAATCCGACCAGCTAATGAAAGAGTCTTAGTTTGCCACGCAGCTAGTTTGCCTCTCATTTTTTCTATAATCTTCTTGTAGAATACTTTGGAAAGCCTTCCGGATAGGATTGGAACTCCAAGATACGTTCCAAAAGAGATACTGTGGCAAAACCCGCTCGCTACTGCTAATTCCTGTTGTGTAGCTTCCGGAACATTCTTAGAGAAATAAATAAGCGATTTCTCGGCGCTAACGGTTTGTCCAGCCTCATTACAAAACGTGCTCATAACTTCCTGAATTAGCTCAACCTGCAAAACAGAAGCTTCCCCAAACAAGATAAGATCATCATCAAAAAATAAGTGAGAAAGTTTCGGGCCCTGTCTACCGAATCGAATCTCCTTCCATTCTCCATTATTGCAACGCTCTTGGATTAACAGTGAGAGTCTTTCCATGCACATTACAAAGATGTAGGGGGAAAGGGGGTCCCCTTTGCGAATCCCTCGGAAAGGTTTGAACGGCGCCAAGGGTTCGTCATTCCATAATACGCTCATCTCATTATCCTTCATACTCGACATGATAAGAGATATCCAGTTATCCGGTAACCCAAATCGGCACAACGTATCCTCGATGAATTCCCATCTAACTTTATCGTAGGCTTTCGCAAGATCGATCTTTACCGCCATAATTCCATTTTTTTCCTTGCAAATGCCGCATCCTATGGTCAACCTCCCGAACCAATACAACATTATCCACGATGGAGCGACCTGGTAAAAAGCTACTTTGACAAGGACCCACGATATTAGACAGTATAGGCCTTAGTCTATTGACCATTGCCTTCATTATAAACTTAACCAGAGAATTAATTAAACTAATAGGTCGAAATAAACGTACCCGGGTCAGGTCTGACACTTTTGGGATAAGATGTATAAGTGTTCCATTCAGACCCGAAGGAAGGTTCCCCTTACTTACCTCTTCTCGAACCATTTTGCACACCGCAGGACCCACCGTGGTCCAACATTTTTTATAGAACGCGACTGACATGCCATCCGTTCCAGGGGCTTTAGTCGGATTTGATTGAAACACCACAATTCGAATTTCCTCGTCCGAAAATGGCATATTCAATTCACTCGTCACTTCATTTCCAATTGGTCCAATGGGAGGTAAAGTGTAAGCTCCTATATACTCGTCAGGCCTCTCGTATAACGATTCAAAGTATTCTCGAACTAATAATTTCAGCTCCTCTTACCCTCCTACCCATACATTAAGATCATTCAATCACCTAGAACAATAGGCTTTATTCTTTTTGACAGAAGCAGCAATCTGGTAATATCTCGTGTTCCTCTCACCTGACACTACCACTTCTTACTCGATTTTTGAAAATACAAAGTCTCTTCTTGCTCTAACACACTTTCATACTCGTTTGTTAGCTGAACCCCAAGTTGCCGAAGTGAAGAATTATACGATCTTTGAAGTGATATTTGGATACCCCTTATTATCGCGCTCAACACTCTCTTACTTTTGTTCAAATCCCCGAAAACATCCAATTTCCACTTGCTTAACTGGTCTTGAATTTGTAAAATACCTTCCCCCACCCCTACCGTATCACCCAACCATTTATTTTTTATAAAGTCCTGGAAGGTTTTGTGTAGACACCACACAGCTTCAAACCTTAATCGACGAGGACAAACCTTTGCTTTCTGAATTGGACAAATCTGAATTAATAACGGCATGTGATCGGAGTGGACCCTTGCTAGGTGAATCACCCTTGTCTTGGGAAATAAATCTTGCCACTCTAAATTTACGTAGGCTCTATCTAACCGTTCTAAAATTCTCTGACCAGAGTTCCAAGAGTCACACCAGGTGTAGCGTGGACCCTCAAATCCCAAGTCGATTAGGCCACAACTATGTCTCCATTCCTCGAAACGTTCCATCCTCCTGGACACACCTGCAACCCCTCCTTTCTTATCTATCTCTAAACCGACCTGATTGAAATCACCAGCCACTAACCAAGGAGTCTGTAAATTGTGGAAAGCGTAGTGTAAAGCTTCCCATAAAAACTCTCTTTCTTTATACGCTAGACTAGCATACAAAGCCGAGCAAATCCATGACTTGCAACCTACTTGACTTACTTCTATATTAACGACTTGGCGACCCGCCGAAAGGACCCTGATTGTAATGTCTGAGTCATTCCATAACAACCAAATGCCTCCTCTATAACAATCCGAATCCACTCTAATTGAATTATCTTTCTGTAAAGAGTTAATGATTTTATTCGCTATGACACCACTAACACAGGGTTCTACTATCACCGTAAGCCAAATGATGTCTCCTCATTTGTGATATATTAATAGTAGGATGAGACATCATTTTTAGTGATTTAGAAGTCATAAATGTCGATTTTCTTGAGAAATAGTGCACTTTCCTATTTTGAGTCTTGATTTAGTAAAATAATATTTTTAGAGCATATTGGGTTTAATTGTTTATTTAGTGTGTAGCTTTAAAGATAATTATGGAGATTAATTAGAGCCCAAGTCAAAGACTACAAGATATGGAAAGAGATTTGCATGGTAATTGGAGATAAGGAAACAAAAGCTAAAAAGATGGAAAAGGAAAAGCTGCATAAATCTGGGATTCTGCAGTACACGCCTAAAGAAGTGCTATTTACCCCAAGAAATAGGCCGGTTTTGGTAATTTCCTTTCATAAGGACAAAGATAATTCAGTTGCGATTCTTTTTGTATCTTATGGAGCTCAAACCGACCGATAACGAAGAAGATATGCTCAAAACGGTCCGGCAGTGTTTATCTTTATTTCCATACGAATTTGAGTTGGGCTAGGAGTCCAATACTTTATCTCTTCCTCAAGAAAACGAATTAGGTCTTCTAAACACCTATAAATACACCCTTATATCACTTGTAAAATCATCCTTGCTTAGTTGAAAACCTTATAATTATTTCTTAGTCATTGTAGAGAGCAAGATGATGTCTTTTGTAATTTCTTTTAGTTTATTTCCTTCAGGTATGAACTAAACTCCTCATAGCTTGGGTTTTGCATAATGTATAATCTATGAATTCTAATTCTTCTATCTAAGTTTCTTTGGGAATTACATGTTTTAATTTGATATTAGCTACTTACTTAATATTTGTTTATGTGTTTTGATTTATTGTCTTTCCTAAACTGATCAATTTAGGATTGTTTTATTAGTAGTTAGATGGTCTCCTTGACAGGGTGTTTAACTATTGAACCCCCACATAATGTCTAGTGTCGATATTAGTTCTGACAAAACATGATTCTAACTAGATAGTCATTAGGGTTTGTTTTAATCACCATATCACCAATGATTGCAGTGTTTGCTTAGGGCCTTAGTAGCGTTTGATAACCCTATTTGAAACCACGTCTTGGTTGTGTCGTAGCCCCCTTAGTCGCTCTCAAGGTCTAAGGTATGGGAATTTAGAATCTTGACTAAGTATACCAAGAGCTAATATTCTCCCTTATTAACTAGATCTATAGATATAATTAGAAGGATTAGTGCATACTAGCAAAACCTAAGCTATACTTCTCATCTCATATTTCTTATCTTTTACTTTATTGTCTTTTATTTTCTTAGTTTTAATTCTTAAATTCGAAAATCTGTTCCCTATTATTTTCTGTCTTTTAATTATTTACTTTTACTCGTTATTCCTACTCACGCGATTAACACACTTAAGTCCCTGAGAACGAACTTAACTTATCATTAAAACTTGTATACGTCCTGTAATACTTGCAGTACTGTGCCTGTCTAGGGTGAGAGTGCGTAGTTTCTTGACTTAATTTTATCTTATTTTTATCACACCCTAGGCGACACCAACTGACTCTGTTATTTATCATCTCGAACTACACGGCGAAACCTAGCCTTCGCCGCGCCGTAGACTTTCCATATCAAAATATTGAGGGGTTGTTTTGACTTACCCCAGGTCATATCTGCATTATTCACATTAAATATTAAAAATAATAAAACTAGGGAAAGAAGATACCGTGGTGGCGCATTAGGTGCGAGGTCCCATGACGGTATCTCCGTCATTTAATTCCTTGGCTTGCTCGTCCTGTTGTCCATTATTCTCTTGCGATTCCGCTACCTGACTATCAAGCCACATGGAGTCGCCATCCTTGTCCGATTCATAGTCCTCCCATGGAAGATCAGGAGGCATAGTTGGAAGAGGTATATGCGAATTGTGCAGCACCTGTTCGTTCGATATATCAGTAGCAATATCAACTACTGGATTCGAAGTTACAGGCCCAACTTGTGGCCCAAAAGTCTCGGAAATTGCATTATAGTCCCTCGGCACAGCAGCTTTTTCCCCAACCACAGTATCAACTAACCCCTCTTCTTCCAATACACCAAAGGCTCCCTTCTCAATAGCAATACCACTCTTTACCTCGCGCACCGATTTAGCCCCATTACCAGCCACGAAATTCCTTCCTTTGCTCCCACCAGACTTAATATTTTTTTGTCCCTTTATTCCTCCTTGTTCTCGCAGGCCCCTGTTTCTCTTTTACCACCTCCTCGGAGTCACAGTCTAATACTTCTACAATGTCATTCAATACTCTCCTCTATTCAAAACTTGGCGAGGCAATCACAAAGTGACCCCTATTCCCCGTTCCTATTTTAGTATTAGAAGAAGCCCAACTCACATTCTTTCCCTTATTATTCCCGGTTTTCGTCCCCGAACTTTGTCCCTTGCTATACACACTTTGAGCAAATTTTCCATTCTCTAGCGTACTCTCGTTCATTCGCAACGCTTCGAACCTAGAACCCAGACCTACCTGTTGAGGGGCTTTAAATGTAAAATTATTAGTCCCTTTCCCGTTCCCTCTATTGCTTCTTATGACAATCATCCATTCCCCGTATTTCTCTTTACTATTGGGGCCTTCCATTCCATTGCCACTCGTTACCTCCCTCGTTCCTATATTTTCCACGTTAACTTCCGTTACACTAGTTGTATTTGACGGACATGCATCCTTTCTATGGCCAAACTTTCCGCAACCAAAACAAATAAGATGTAAACCTTCATATTCCACTTTACATACTTCCGACCCAATTCTAACTTCCGGATCTAACGGTTTTTTCAAATCAATCTCAATAGCTAGCCGCGCGTAATTACCTCTTAACCTCCCTTTCGTCATAGGATCGATTTTGATAGTTCTACCAAGTTTGTCTCCTATTTTCCTTAAGATACGAGCCGTGTAGTTGTGCATTCCAACGTTCGAGATTCGGACCCAAGCTGTTGTAGTCGTTATTGAGTTCGTAATAGCGTTAAAACTTGGAGTCCATTCCCTCACGATGAGGTAGTGGTCTAGAATATTGCACGGGCCACCTGAGATAGCGAAATTATAGTCATCTCGCACCCCAAATTTAACCATGTAATAACCATGACCCACATCTACTAACTCAAAGTGTCCAACCGGATACCATATTTTTTTTAGTTTAGACGAAAGGTACGTGAATCCTACTTCTCTACCAAGTAAACGGATTACCGCGGTGTTTCGCCAAAGTCGAATACCCTCTTGTATTTCATCCCGTGTACGAAGGACCGTGGGGATTGTGTCATTAATCATTTCATCATCGTCCTCCACCAGTTCCTCAAATTCCAAAAACTCTTCCTCACCTAAGTCATTTTGCACCCTGATCTCTTCCTTATCCTTGATAACTAGTAATATAACGTTATTTCCTGTTATCGTTCCTTTCCAATCACGAAGAGTAGACCTAGGAGATTGTTTTGGAATATTACCTGTATTCGTGAGGTTACTTGTTGCTGCTGTTATTGGGCTGCTACTTGCGCCATGTAAACCAGTCAGCGCTGGAACCGTTCGGCGAGGCATTCATTTGATCATCTGTGGTGGCGCGTTGTCTCTTGCCCCCGCGAGAATCCCTTCCAGTTGCAGTTAACTCCGGAAATTCTTCGTTCATTTGGTCTGCGCTGTGATTATTGAATTTTCCATTCGCTGCTTCGCTTTCTGGATTAATTCCGTGTTCATTTGATTTCTTATTCATAGCGTCGTTATTATGATTCATTACTGTGTCACTGATCTGCGCTGCATTGATGTCCGGCGGTGTGGTTTCGCCGATCAACGACGGTGATGGAGAAGCCATCTGCCCGTTAGAAAAGTTGTTTTGCAGTTCCTGAATTTTTGGAGCGAAATTGACAAAGTCAACGTTTTATATAAAAGTTGTTTCTTTCTTCACGAATAAAAGTACGATGAAAACCCATCAACTATAACCAACAAGACATAAAACATGTACTAATTATTATTGGGGTACCACAATAAAGGCTAGCAACAAATTACATAAAAAAATCATCATGCTCTTGGCATTATATGAAAAATTAAAATAAATACATTATAATTGATAGGATGATGAGCAAAACAAAACCGAAAAACCGAAAAACCGAACTGAAAAACCAAAAATCGACATAATCGTTCGATTCGGTGTAAGTTTTTTAAAAAACTAAAAGAATTCGGTTTGATACGGTTTTTCTATGCTAACAAAACTGAAACAAAAAAAATATTAAAACTAAACTATATCCCTAATTTATTTAGTTTTTTAAATAATTTTTCATATATCTTTAATTAAGGCATTCATGAATTCTATTTATATTTTTGAAAAAATTATGATAAGAAAAATTCTTCCATCCAATATTGGATGAACCTATACCAATTATATTAATACATATACCCTATGTTTTAAACTTAAAAAAGTAACTAACTAATTAATATAACGACATAAGTTTTGTTATAATAATCAATTAATGTGATATGAATATTGGATAATCCAATATTGGACGGAAGTCTTACCCTTATGATAAAGGAATCGAAAATGGAGTAAATTTTAGAGAAAAAAATGTTCATATATGGCATGCACCACTCCAAAAATGTCATAATATGCGACATATATTTACATAAATCATTAGTCGATATATCTTAAAGAGTAACTACCCATTTTTCCCTTGTACTATCACAAAATTGACAGATTAACCCCTCGATCCTATAAAGTGTATATTTATTACCTAACTTTTGTTTTTACGACTCGTTACTCCCTGATGATGGAATCCGTCCAATTCTTCCGTTAAGTATTATTTAATTTACCTACTCATATCTTTAAGTATTACTTAATTTGCCTACTTACCCCTTTAAGTATTACTTATATTGCCAACATTCCCTCTTTATTTGCCTCGCACGTGTCTACTTAATAAAGGAATTAACAAATTCCTTCATTAGGTAAATTTACACTTTATACGATCGAGGGGCTAATCTGTCAATTCCGTTAAAGTACAAAGGGCATCCATTGTATTTATTCTATCTTAAAAGATAATTTGTTTATTGAAATTTCTTGAAAGTAAAGCATACACTTAAATTATATATATATTCCTCTGTAATTATTTTCTTACAATTACTGCATTATATTTTAGTTCCAAAAATGCAATTTTCCTACATGGGTCAACAACATAAAAATCAGACACTTCATATATGGATTTGTTAGAAGATAAAACATTTCTAGTATATTCCCCTTGAAATCTATCAAACTATCGAATCAAACACATACCAAAATCATAGAATATACCGAACCGAAAACCAAAAAAACCAAACCGATAAAAATCGCTCGGTCCGGTAGTGACACCCTTAAAAACCAAACTATTCTGCATTGGTTTAGTTTTGGCCAAAAAATCAGACAAACCGAACCGCGCTCACCCTTAAGAGGAGGTATGAGATTAAATAGACGAAAGGTGAATTTTAAGAAAAAGATATTTTCTTTTAGTTTTAAAATTCTTTAATATCATAGTTTTTTGGTTATTGCTCTAGAATTTACATAATGTAATTATATATTCTAACATATAATATTATCTTTAACTTCACATATATTTCTTTGGTCAAATTTTATACAATTTCTTATCTAAAATTATGTACATTTTTTATAAACTAGTGAAAATAATTTTTTCTTTTTTAAATTTCTTGTACCTCAAAAAGGCATACTCATTATTTGTAAAAGCAAGAAAATTGAATAAAGAAATTAGCTACAATATAGAAAGAGAAATGAAGAGTTGAAAACTATGCAAAAATGCTTAGTTTGATTCAATTTGCTTTTTGCAGATGATTCAATTTTCTTTCTTCAAAATTCTGCTTCTGAAATCCATGCTTTTCGTGAAACTCTATACAGATTTTGTTTTGCCTCAGGTTTGGAAATTAATCGGAATAAATCCTCAATTCTTCTTAGTCCAAATACTACCCCACATATGAAAATACAACTCGAAGATGCATTTCGCATGCCTATTACTAATGATTTAGGTCTGTACTTGGGTATTCCAACTGAGTGGGGTAATTCGAAAACAAAGGCAATGGATACACTTGTATCTAAAATTGCTGATAAACTTAGTGGTTGGAAACAATCTCTATTATCCCTAGCAGGAAGATCAACTTTAATATCCTCGGTAATTCATGCCTTCCCTACTTATTTCATGTCCATCCTAGCTATACCCAAAGGAATAATTAGAAAGATTAATTCGCTTACTAGTAATTTCCTTTGGGGAAGGGAGGAACACTCAGGCATTCATTGGTTAAGTTAGAACAGAATATCCTCTCCTAAATTCCATGGTGGGCTCGGTAATAAAAATCTGGAAGTTTTTAATTTATCTTTATTAGCTAAACAGGCATGGTCCATCCTTAATAACCCCGATTCCTTAGTATACCTTGTCCTTAAAGGCCTGTACTTTAATGAAAAAGACTTCCTTAATTCCCCCAAAATTCGTGGTGCCTCGTGGACCTGGAATAGTATTATCAAGGGTCGAGATTTATTGAAACAGCACATTATCAAGCCCATAGGAGATGGGCACTACACTTCTATTTGGGAAGATAATTGGGCAGGTTCTTATCTCCCTAAACCTCCCCACTACAGTGAAGAACCCACTTTTCCCAAATTTGTAGCTGATTTGATTAACACTAATACCAAAACTTGGAAGGTTGATATCCTTAACTCCTTGTTTCCCCATGATATAACCAAAAAGATTACTGCACTTAATATACCATGGACTGTTGGGCCTATAGATTACATCTGGCCCTATACTAACCATGGTATGTACACTAGTAAATCTGGTTATTCATATGAAATTGAGAGTTACATCCCTCCTCCTACTCATCCTACTCCATCCTTATTCCCCAATCAGGATCTTCTATCTCTCAGTTGGGCTTCCAAAGCCCCCTCCAAATTTAAATTTTTCTTTTGGAGGGTCATTCTTAATGCCCTCTCGACTGAAAGAAATAGATTTATCAGAAACTGTACAAGTTCTGATTTGTGTAAAATCTGCCTTAAAGAAGAAGAAAACATAGAACATTTATTCTTAAGATGTGATTGGGTTAGGAGAATGTGGTGTTTGTCTCCCCTGCATTGTAGTGTTGATTTATCCTCTATGGCTGGACTTAACTGTTGGGTTGGTAATTTAATTGAGCGAGGACATAATAAATCAGAAAGAACTAATATCCTTCTTACGATAATAGCGTGTCTTTGGACTATTTGGATAATGCGTAATAAGAAAGTTATTGAAGATGTCCCTATTAATTTTGATACAGGATTAACTCTTATGAACTTAAATTGCAGGGATATTTTTTGTGCTAATGAAGAAGAACAGGATTTCAATCTTATCCCTCGTCAGCGACAAGTGCCAATATGGAAGTACTTATCCCCTATTTGGATTAAACCTCCCTCTAATGAAATCAAAATCAATGTGGATGCCTCGTTTATTCCTGGGAAAGCATTCTCAGCCGCAGTTGCTCGTGATAGTGCAGGTGATGTAGTAACTGGCTTTGCCATGTCTTCTACAGCCTGTTCTAGTTTTGAAGCTGAAGCAATGGCATTACGAAGCTCTCTTCAGTTTGCCATTGAACAAGTTTCCTCATGCACCAGTATTGAATCTGATGCAGAAGCAGTTCTTCACGCCGTGCACTCTTCAAGCGCGTCTTGCCATTGGAAGGTTAGGCCTATCCTTGAAGATATCAGAAGCATGACCAAAGCCCACCCCCAGATTATGATCCGTGGGATACGTAGAAGTGCTAACAAAGCAGCTGATTGGATTGTGAAGGCTTATTCTAGGAATTTATTACCTGTTAATTGGTTTTGTATTTTGCCATATGATTTTTATTCTGTTATTTGTAATGACTCTGTGGTGTTTGACTCTGCTGGAGTAGGTTAACTACTCTATGCCTTTTTGATCCCTTTTAATATAAGTTATTTAGTTAAAAAAAAATGAAAAATATATAGGTTGTCTAACAAAAAAAAGAGTTATTGCACGGATAGAAATCAGATTTGAAATTTATTTAATTCAAAAATTCTAATTTCGAAATAAATTTTTAGTGTTCCAAAATTCAGAAATCCGGTATCAGAGCGGAATTGTAACTACATATACATTTCCAAAATTTTTGGTCTTCCGATATGATTTTTGTTTCCGATTCTACAATTTTATATTTTAAATATTAAATAAGTAATACTATATTTTAAGATAAAAAAAAAAGTATACAAATAAAAAAAGAAAAGACTTTTTTTTTTTGTTCAAAGAATAAAAAAAGAAAAGACAAAGTAAACGTTGAACCAATATGAAAGATAATAAAACCTAAAATCCATCTTTACACTCGCATTGGATAAGAAAACCAAAAAGAAATCTCTTCACACTCAGTCAGGTTATCACTTACCACCAAGCCGCTCTTCTACACAAGAAAAACATCGCCACTCTTGGATCATTCTCCACCACCATCAACCCGGCTTGACTACGCCATCAACAACCGGAAAACCCAAATTAAGGTAAAGAATTAACTTTTGTAATTGAAACTGTAACCTAATATCATGACTTTTACAATTATCTAAAATTTATCTGATAGAAGTATAATTAAAGTAGTGATTTTATTATATTTCATACAAACCCTACAATGGCCCTCTTATGACCGTCGAAGCCTTTTACCGTAGCAGAAGTGATGCCCTGAAAATATAGCGTATATTGCCTTATTAAGACCCTTTTCCGACCTTTTTTTACAGATCCGCTACTTCCGATTTTTAATTGGAAAAGAAAAAATTTATTCTCCTGAAATTTTCGGAAATACCCTTTATTTGATCCGTTATATTTTCTAATTTTTCTTGATAATTAGTTTTTCCTTTTGTCAAAGAATATGAGCCAAAAACTTTTGAATGTTAAAGGTAAATCTTGTGAATGCTATGGTTGGGTGGCTGTGATTATGGTTTATCTCACAACCAGTCCACTTTAACGTCTTGTAATTTTCTTTGAATTTCAAAACAAAATACTCTGTTGATTATTGATTTTCCTTTTGTAATTGTAACTTTGTTTGTGCAGAATTTGAAGCTATATGGAGAATATAGGGAGAGAACTAGTAAGACGATGCAGCAGCTAGAAGAATGTGCAATGCAAGAGCCGATAAATCTCTAACTTTAGCATCCTTTGAGTTACCCTATCACCTACTACCATGTCTTCTTTACTTAGCTACCTTCCAAAAAGGCACAAAGATATTACTGGAGAAACTATACTATCCGTGGAATGGTCAAGAAAGATATAATTTGGTACCTTACTGGAGATTTTCAAGAAAGCCCAAGGAGTCTAAATTTCGATGGGATAAACTTTGGAAGGAATACACAGCCTAGAGGACTTCTAAACTGCTACTTTTGAAATACCTCAGTAAGATTTGGCACCTTACTGTTAACTTTGAAGGAAGCCCTAAGTAACTCGAGAGCCCTAAGCAACTCGAGAGATTTGTCAACCTGCGGACTTTATAAGATGTGACACATTCAACTGGAAACATCAAACACTTCCATTGTTATGAAGAACAGAGGCACTTGATTTTCAGAGAATTGTTAGCTTGTTCTGCTCTTCGTGTCTTGTGTATGCGGGGTTATTTGGGTAAACTACCACCATGTAGTGAGATGTCAAAGAATTTAACTGAAATAGTGCTGAAATAGTGCTTAGGAGTTCTTCATTTGAAAGTGACCCTATGCGAACTTTTGAGAAGCTACCTGCTCTATAGGTGTTGATCTTGCGTGATAATGCCTTGGATGTGAAGGAAATTACATGCTCCGCAATGAACTTCCCGGAACTCAGACATCTAGAGCTTTCATTTTTGGAAATTTTAGAGAGCTGGAAAGTGGAAGAGGGAGCAATGCCTAAGCTTTCCACTTTATTAATTAAAGAGTGCATCAATCTGAGTATGCTCCCAGATGGATTAGGACTCTTTGAAAATTTAAAGGAATTAACGATCCTCGAAATGCCAGAAGAGTTTAATCAAAGGCTTTCTATGGTAGATGGCATTAGAGGAGCAGATATGGATAAAGTACCACCAGAGACATCGATCATATTTGAGTGATTGAATATGAAAGCATATGTATATACTTACTGGTAATATTTTATATTAATCTAATTATGCACGGTCTGTGCTCTTGAATTCTTAATTCTCTGGATAGTAATTCGATTGTTATAAGAATATTTATATATGAATGGGTATTTTTCGTATTTTTGGTTGATCCTACATTGCAGAGAAAGAAGTTGACAATAATATATATATATACTAGGTATTGCCCGTGTCTGAAGACACTTTGGAAAAAAATCAATCAATCGTCAATTTACTTACTTCAAAAATTTAATAATTCTAGATAAAAGTACGTTTAAGATCATGATTTCGTGGTCTAATATTTAAAAACCGTGTATGAAGACACTCAAACAAAAATTTGAGTGGAAGTCAAGTTTATGGTTAAGGTTTAGGTCAATGTTAAAGTTATTGTTTAAGATTTAACATTTAAGGTTAAGATTTAATAATAAAGTTTAAGGGCGAATATTTGCACGATCTTCATTTGGTTAAGATTATGGTAAAGGTTAAGATGAAAATTAAGTTAAGATTTAAAGTTCAAGATTTAAAATAAATTTTAAAGTTAAATGTTAAGACTAAGATAAAAGTTTAAGGTTTAAGATTTAGGGTTCAAGGTTAAAGTTAAGTTTTTACCTTTAATATTAAGATGAAGGTAAAAGTTAAAGTCAAAGTTACGGTTTGAGGTTAATGATAATGTTTAAGGTTTAAGTTAAAGTTAATAATAAGTCAAGATTAAGAATATGATCAAGGTTATTATGGTACAAAAATCCCTTTTGTAAATAAACGTTCTGTGAAAAAAAATCCCTTTTGTAAATAAACATTTCCACTTTCCAAAAACTAATCTCATGCCATTCACTTAAAAAAATTCTTGCATCTCTAAGTGACATTGAATCTCTAAGTGACAGCTGCAAGTTATATTATCAACTCTAAAAAAATTCTTGCATCTCTAGCCCTTGTTTCCCTACAAAATACAATGCGAACAATTTATAATATTGGTCCTTCATCTTTTTTTTTCCTATGTATCTTAAGAATTATACATGAATAAACCATAACACTTATAACTAAGTTCTCATAGGAAAAAAATACAAACACCGAATCTCAACACGGAAACTATCAAATTGATACACTCCATTTTTTTGTTTTTATTGTCATTGTTAATTGATCACTCTTGTGTAATCGAATCCTCGGACGAAAGTCTTTGTTATGTGAGCATATAAGCTTAATTCATCATATCTCTAATTACGCGACGAAATCTTTGATTTGTCGCTCCATAACAATCCCAAAATAAGATATTTAAAGGTTGCTTAGAGCTTCCCCACTGATTATCTGAAACATCTTGTGTATACATTATTAAAAAAAATTAAAAGATGTTAGAGTAGGAGATACCTGAAAGCGCGCTAATTTGAAGACATGGCCATTTCCACGTCACCATCTTCTCGCTCCTTGCCAACGTTTGAATTATTTTCTAAAGGAAATTCTGGAACTTGGGATTCGGTCATATAATGATCCTCCTCTCTGTCCATTTGTCCTTCGGTAGTTGGCCCTCTGTCTCGATCTAGAAGGTTAGACATCTTCTTGGGAACAGTAGCTGACTTGCTTAAGTATTGTTGTTGTGTACCCATATTTGACTTTTGTATTTTGTCTCCCGTGATGTTTATAACTTCATCACTAATAACAATTTGTTCATTTTCCTTACCAATACCGTCCAGCCCACTAACTTCTGACCATCACCAATTACAACTCCAATCTGACCTCTAGCCAATCCTTTATCATAACATCACTCTCTCTCCTGCTTCCTTTCCGCCAATTGAAAAAAAAAATAGTTGATCCTATCTGCCGAAGAACCATAATTTTATATTCTACTCCCTTTTTAATTGACCATTAACCAAATAAGTGAAATAAGTAACATATTTTTACTCCATCATGACATTCTTGAATTTCTGAAAGGATATTCATAGCCTGCAATTAAACATATCAAGAAATAAGAGACTTCCAATGTGAATTACCTCAAATTAAAAGGATCAAAATTAAAAAATTAAAACACAAACCTATACTCACCGAATAATTTTCCAAAATATATGTTAGAATAGACCTTCTAGAAATATCATCATCGAAAGTAGAATAGAACATCAGATACTACGTAATAGATTCACTCCTGAATACGATTTTTACTAAAGATGGTACAATAAATAACAGAGTGCAATGTCAATTGAGAATGAATAGCACAGGGACCTACCATGTAATTAAGAGTATCTTAATAAAGAGAGAAATGACTGGATTCACATGGACCAAGACAATGCAAAATAACCCACATGATACAGACAATGCAAAATAAGCTAAACTGTAAATCTGATACAATTGTTTCTCTTATAGAAGCATTACTTGAATTAAAACATTTCTCAACTGTAAATGTAAATGAACCTGATTGGTCATCTCGAAGAAGTGCAGGCAATTTATCAACCACAGGCATGAGAAGAAAACAATTGAACTGCAAAAGTAACCGTTATTTAAAAAGAATAAAAACCGTATAAGAATATTGTAGAGGCTAGTGTGTTTATGTTTACCTTTAATTCCACAGATGCTAAATAGTATTCCCTTATTCCGTGAAATATTTGTTGTACCAAAGCATAAACGATCTGTTTAGAAGAAGGAGCGAGTTTTCTATTCCAAAGGGTAGTATCTAAGAGATCCGCTAATCTTGACTCATTACTATGATTACTCGCACTTGAATCATTTCTCGAAGATAAATGGCTAAGTTTTACATTGTTTCTAGATTTAACATCTTGCTTATCATTTGATAAGGATACAGAAGATAGCTCTTGAGAAAGATCCGTTGATGGCTGTTAATGTAAATGAACCTGATTGGTTCATCGAAAGTTCTCCGGAATGCTCAAGAAGCCTACAAAATTTACACTATCTTAGCATAAATTACCTTAAATTCAAACAATAATTCGAGCAAAAAGTATTAAAAACATGACAATTTGTTTTCGTTTCTGCTTTATCAAAGCATTCGAAGTGAGAAAAGCATCGCTTACCTGTGAACCACTTGGATATTTTGTCACTTCAAGAGCTTGACTGTTAGCATGTATACATTCCTATAACGCCAAAAAGGATTATACAAAAAATTGAGTGGCACCACTCGATAAAAAAAATTGAATAAAACATAGCACCCGAGCAAGAGATATTCTCATTCTCCATCCTCCTGAGAAAGCTTTTGTTGCTTTTAATTGCATCTCTGGAGTAAAACTGAGACCCTGAAGAATATTAATTAAAATATTTTAATATCTTATTCAATTTTCAAAATTGAAGCTAAAAAACTAACCGAAAGTATAGAAGCTGCACGTGATTCTGCAGAATAAGCATCGATATGTTCGAGTCTTTTGTATATATCTTGTAGTCTTTGTGCTACAACATTTTTTGCTTTATCTCCATTTTCGTGGGTCCCGTTACTTTTTCCATCTTCAGCTTCTTGGTCCGTTTTTTTCTGATGCGAAATTATATGTTTAATTATCTATTTAAGGAGGAATAAAAGGTTAATACTAACCTGTAAAGCAAGTATAGTAGCTTCTTCTTCTAAAAGCTGAGCTCTTTCAACATCAACATTTAAAACACAATGTAAAGGTGTAGTATTATCACCAACTACTTCTTGTTCAACGTGTAATATTTGACAATTTCTTGGAATACCTTTAATAGCATGCATAGCCATGTATCTAAGAAAAGTAGTTTTTCCTGTACAAAAAATTGAGACTCGATAAAAAAAAAATGAATAAAACATAGCACCTGCACAAAAAATATAAATCTGGATTCTTCTCTTTTACAATCTCAGTAGGCCTCATCTAATTTGAAACAACCAAGATATGTAAATATAACTTGTAAAGTTAGCTAAAATGGGAGAAGAGATTCAAATACAATGGAACTAACATGTAACTTTGGAGGTGAGTGTTCAGGATCGAGAAACAAAAAACGATCTTTTATGGAGACTACATGAGGACTATATGTGCAATTAACCCTTCTTCCTATTTCTTGTCCGTTCAAGGTTATCCTTGGGTTCTAAAAAAAGTCTGAATCATCTTGGTTAATCTTTCTCTTTTTTATTTTCTGAAGAAATTGGACCACTTTTAAGCTTCAAGGTCAGTATGAACCTACAAAATGGAGCAAGAGCTATGTTAGATTTTGGATTTGGTCCAAACTTCTATACCCTGTATTTTAAATTTTATACAACCTTGATAAAGGGAGATCATAATATTACATAGGATAACTCAAACAGATACAATTTCCTTTCCGATTCTAGCATACAACTTTGACTTATTTGCACTTTTAACCTCATACATTCAAGATTACATTGGTAAGGGAATTAATGTCCGGCGTGTATTCCTGCAATATTAAGACGCTAAATCAGAGATTGAATTCTAGTCTAGTAAGATTAAATCAAAGAACTGTATAATGAAAAAAAGTAAATACCATATCATTTTTTATACCTCCAATTTTAGCATTATCTCTTTCGTTGTAGTAGGAGCAGAGTTAACTATATGGAGAGCAACTGGTTTAATGAACTCTTCTTTAGCAACAGTGTCAATGAAAGCGAGCAAAGAGTTATAGTATCCATCAACATTCAGTAAACCAACCTAAAAAAAAAACTTGAGAATGAGAGTATAACAACTTTTTATTTGTGGCCAGGATCAAATCTCGTACACTCATGGATTAATTAGCGGTTTTAATGAATTCCCAGTTGTGTCCATGTGATCATTTCCAGTATTTCTTCCAATGTTCCGTATCCTCGTAAAAATTGTTGTGAATTATAAAGGGTCGAAATGCAAATAGGAAAAATATGAAAGAAGAAATTCTTGATATCAAAGAATTACCAGAAAGAGCAATGAAAGCATCAGCTCTTTGGGCCATTGCAGCTTCACGCTTGTGCATATCAGACACAATTTTTACTTCTCCAATGGTTTCTCCACAATTTTTACTTCTCCAATGGTTTCTCCAGATATCTTACATAACATACAATTTTTATTAAAATAATATCCACTCATAGTAACACTAAATCAAATTAGATTTACAACAATAAGGAACATAAATCAGTTATCTGTGTCCATTAATTAAACTTTTTAATTAAAAAAGGAACAAAATGTTGGTATAAGCCAAAGCAAATGTTAATAAATCTGCTATTGATTGTGAACTACACCATAAAAACGTTTGCTTCCATCAAGTAGAGAGCAACAATATTTAGAGAGTAATCGTCATTTTCACTGGTAAGTTGCATCAAAGTCCCTGCATTATCCAAATAGGCAAATATACTATGGGTAATTGAAATCATAGCATAAGTTTTGGAAAACCATAACTTAATTTGATTGGTTCAAAGTATTTAATTCTTAGTGTTAGAAGATACTAACCTGCTGCATGCCGACACTGGTGCGATCGAAGAGAACAGCTAATAGCAAAACACCGCTTTATATGATCTTCATACGCAATCCCCCTTTTCTCCAATTCTAGAAGCAAATTTGTGGTTTCGAGAGGAGAGTGAATGAGGGTTTTTCTATAGCAGAACAAAGAAGGTCGCGATGGTGGTGTGGGAAGGTTGAATCGGAGATGGACCTGTAGGATGGATGATGGTGGTGGGAGGAATGGTGGAGAATGGTTCGAGCGGCGGTTGTCTTGTGAAGGAGAACGACTCTCGTAGTGGGAAGGTTGAGGGTTTCGAGAGGAGAGTGAATGAGGGTTTTTGTTTTTTTTTTTGTTTTTATACATGTTGTGTATTAAAATAATAATAATAATAATAAGTGGGGCCAGAATCGATCATGGCCACCACTTATGTTTTGCCAGAATCGATCCTGGCCACCACTTATGTTTTTCCAGAATCGATCCTGACCACCACTTAAGTGGGTAAATCAGGACCGTAGGAAAAACTTCGAAATATAATATAGATATATATATATATATATGCGGTTAGTGTATTGGGTAATTAGTGTAAATGGTAGTAATGGGTGTAGAATTTATTTAAGTGGAAAAGAAATAGAGAAACGTCAAAAAGTACATGGAATGAGGAATTGTGTTTTTAGTGATAACTAGCTGTAACCACCAGTGCATATTAAATTTCACAAAATAAACAATACTTAGAGAAATTTAAAAAGTAAAAAAATAATCTTCAATAAATTACAATTACTCGTGAGAGTATATGTGAAGGTTGAAAATAAAGAAACTTAAATGGATAAAACATCTAAAAGTAATACAGCAATAAAGCAGAGATTCTTATTTTTCTGATACGAAATATTTTCTTGATATATCTTGAATGAAAGTCTGATTTCATTACCTTATAAGCCTTAAATGAAAGTTGTTATTCCAAACCAAAAGCCTTTGTGATTAAGCATTTATTAATGATCATTTAGAATAAAAATAAATATTTAATACAATAACTAAAAATTGAATTCTATCACTTTCATACAAATATAAAAATTTCATGTTCATAGCTAAATGCCAACTGAACAACTTATTTTCTTTATAATTGGCATAGGACGCTGGCAGATAAATCTGCATTTAATATTCTTCATAAAGTCAACTTTGAAATAGTTATAAAAAAAAAAAAACATTGAAATAAATAGACTGATCATCTCCAACAAGGTAATGAGAACTTGAGAATTCGCACTTCATTTTGTATTCCCCATTGAAAACCCAGCAGCTAGTGATAGTCGTAGTTGTTGCCTTTGATGGCGTCACTTAGTTAAAGAAAAATTATAATTCCTCTCCTCTCACCATATCCATCTCTCAACTGATATTCCAAATAATGCAAGGTAGAATCAGGTACATACCCTTCAAGAAAATCAAACATTCTTGTACTGATTTTAAACCCCAAAAAGATGAGATGTAGTAATATTTGTTGTCCCAAAAACTTTATTGTATGTATGAGTATTGCAATGAGGCATGAGCTTCCAAGCATATTATCTTCTACCAATCAATTCAACATAAAACCATTTCAAAGGGCTAATGCAAACGACAAAAAACTGAAAAAAAGACTAACATTGGTCACATGATGTCTATTATACTTGCCTCTAATGTCTCATCCTCTTCTTTTGTTCATTGAAGTTTCTTTAAACTCGGAAGAAGAAACATAAAAGATGCAAAAACAAAGATAAGTAACATAAAAGACTTCTGACAAACTGTAACATGAAAGGTATAAGTCATCAGTTCATAAAAAGTTAAAAGTTGTGAACTTGACTAATATATTACATGACCACATGGTGTTCTATACGACACATTCAGTTAAAAACATTCTATTGTGGCTCGACATAAGATTGCTCAATTAGATAAGTGACATGCTTAAGAGGGTATTTGACTACAATAGAGTTCTTTACTTCTTTAACTCAGAAGTCTTTCCTTTAGTCTCGGACTTAGCTCTTTTCATAATTCTTTCCTTTTTTGCAGCCTTGTATTCATTTATTGCTGCAAAATTGAAAGAAAATATATTAAATTTTATTACCAGTTAAACAAAGCTTGAGCTACATGTTTAAGATGCGAGAAAAAATAATACAGAAATCGAAAACCCTATATACCCTGACTCTATCACATAAGATTATTAGAACTACAAAGATATCATACAAATTATGGAAATATAAAACATAGAAAGAAAATTAGTAAAACACATTTTTCTAATCAAAGATAAGTTTTTAAGTGAAAATAATGCAACTGACATTTATTTTAACAAAAATTGATAAAAACGGAAAAGAATTGATAAAAATTGAACCTTTGAAGGGTCTCTATGTTCAGCATCAATTCTATTCCTATCACTATCCAATTCTTCATTTACACCTTCTTCATCATCTTCCATAGGAATATCTCCAAGTTGATTTGATACAACTAATACGCGAAAACATAAATAAAACAATCAAATTGTATAAGAATACACAAAAACAAAGCCACGACAAAGCTTTATTATATGAAACTCACCTCAGTTTCATACCAACATGAAAAAACTCCTTTCATAAACCGAACACTTTATAAACAGAGATATAGCCTCTAATTCCATCTAATTCCAAACCAATCGCTTTAATTAAAAGAATAACAAAAATATTCTGAATAACTATTTTATTAACAAAATTAAGTTGCTGCTTAGCCTCCGGCTTAGGAATTTTGGCTCTTGCTTCTTCGGGCATCACGACTCGGGTCAAATTTTCGGAGACCCTCAAAGAGCAACGTAAATCAATTTTTAAGAGTTTCAATGGTAAAAATTACTATTTTTTACCTTAGTTTGGATTCTTCAATTGTTGGTAGCGTAGCCAAGCCGGGTCGATGATGGTGCAGAATGGTCCCCATTGGATTTCTCACTCTCCTTCATATTTGAGAAGAAGATTAAACAAACATATGAGAGAATCTATAGCAAATGGATAGTTACTACTTCTCATACGGTAAAAAGGCTTCTAACGATCAAAATAATGGGTTCCAAAAGATTGGGTTGGACTTTATCATTCAGTCCACCAAGTAAGACCCAAAACTCAAACACCATTACTATTATCAACTATTAGAAAACCCAACAAATTTTTTTTCATACATATGAGGCATTGAGAGTCCTAGAGGGGGGGTGAATAGGATTACTAATAAGATTAATGCCTAATTAAAAATCTTTTGGACAATAATAAGTTTAAGAGAAAAACTTCTAAGTCAACTAATATATCAAACACTCATGGGATCATGCAAAGGATAAGTTAGAGGTTTGATATATAAGTTAAACAAGTAAATCGATTATCTATTCTCTTACTAATTTAGAAGACCAAAGTTTGATTAGCTAGAAAAACATAATCACGATATTCATACTAGTAAGCATATAATCAAAACTAAATAGTCATGAATTAGATAATCCTAAAAGACAATATTATCAAACTATTCATATAAGCATTTTATCAAGTAAAACGAGTTTCTAATCTCTTACTACTCTAGATGACAATATGTTAGATAAACTAGATAATCAATATCACAATATTCATACTAGCATATTATCAAACATATAAAGTGCGGAAAGTAAATAGAGTAGGGATAGAAAGATACACACGATTTATAGTGGTTCGGTTTCCCTACATCTACTACCTAAGGAAGCCTCCTTAGGATTTCAAGCTTTTCACTAAGCTCCCGTGTCTCTCTTAACCGGGTCGAGAACACAATAACCCTTACAACCTCTTCGATAACACGAAGGACAAACACTTGTGCTATCGCAACACAAGGACACCGAGTATACTCCCGATACTCAAACACTTGTGCTATCTCAACACAAGGACACCGAGTATACTATCGATACTCAAATTCTCTCTTAATCTATCTATTACAAGAACTAGACTTAAGAGGATAAATACAAAGTGTTTAAAGGGTGAAACAACTTTGCTAATGAACTCCTAAAGAGATGATATAACTATTAGCTTAATACTTCTCTTGAGTAGATATAACACTTAAGCATGAAAGACTCCTCTTGAGTAGATAGAACTTTGTGGCTTATTGGATTAACTCCTTAATTGAGTAGATAAGACTTTTTAAGCTCTTGACACCTTCTTGGATGATAACAATTAAGCCCCTTAGTGTATATGGGTTGAAGGTGTGATTGTAGCCTTGAAAGACCTTCAATATATAGCTGCAAAATGCTCCCAACGGTCATAAGAATTGTCTCCAACGGATATATTAATATCCCCAACGGATATATGCATTTTTGTCTTCATTTTGCTGCAGAAAACCCTAACTTGCGGTGCACCGCGGGTCTCGTGCGGTGTACCGCATGAACCTTCGCTTAATTCACTTGCTTCGGGCGGTATACCGCTCAATCCGCCGGTATACCTCTCCGGCTACCACACCAAAGGTCTAAAACACCTTCTTCTCAATGTATAGAGAATATCTTTTACTGTGATGCTCGGATGGAAAAGTTTTCTTCACGAGAGTTGTAGGAAACATCATTTTAAGAAACTTTGTAGTTGATCACTAAAGCTAATTCTCAATGTACACAAAGATAAGGTTAAAAGCATTTGTATGAGAATTAGTTTCTTAAGATAAAACAATAAAGCTTTGATCTAAAAGATAAAGAATGAGCTTTTTGATGAATTAGAGTGCAAGAAAGAATGTATATAACAATAGTAATTAGCACACTAAACACAAGAGGATTTGTCACATTAAAACAACCTATTAAGGGAGGCTATATGCCAACAGGCATTAAAGCCGATTAAACTAAGATTACATGAAAAACAGAAACAAAATAACACTTATTGCGGGTCTAGTATAACTCTATTAGTTGCACGCTCGCTCCTATAATTTTTAATGTAGCTTCATTAATAATCAGGAGGATCCACGAATTCAAACGGTGTTGAGTGAAAAAGAGCTCCCTCCTTTGCTAACTTATCAGCGCAAAAATTAGCCTCACGGTAGATAAAGCTAATATTCAGGCTGGGGTGATTACGCAATATTTCTAAACATTCTTGTGCAAAGGCCTCAACGCGACTACCTGAGGTCCCGCCGCCCTTCACTATTGCGGACCTCCCTTGAGCCTAATACACGATGACTACTTGAACTCCCACCGCCCTTCGCTAGCGCGTGGAGTTCCTTTGAGTCAGTCTCAATGTAAACATCCGTATAACCTTTATTAACAATCCACAAAAGCCCAAAATGAAGTGCCAAAAGTTCAGACACAAACGGAGAAATGACCAAGCATTGTCCAATAAAACCAGCAACACACGAGACATTTCCATCTCTCAAAATACCCCCTTTACCTGCTTTACCACTAAACGTATCAAAGATACCATCTACATTTGGCTTAAATCCTTTCGGAGGTTTGGTCCATTTTACCATCACATTTGAAGCAAGTTTAATAATACCTCCATCGAATTCCTTTCCCAGGCGAGGACGAAATTACTAGCTAGAGCTAATACTCCCTTTTTAATTCTTTAACGTGAGGAATTGTTGTTAATTCATTAAAAATGACTTGATTCCGTTTCACCCATATTGTCCAAATTGCAGCTACAAATAGGAGAAACCATTCTATACCAAAACATTTTTACTTGTTACATAACTGTTTTCCAATCCAAGCTCTCAAATCCGCAGTGTTAAATGCAAACCGCAGTTCATAGCCGTTCCAATTCCCGGGACCTGCAGCCATTCCAGGGACTTGTTTTGCAGCTACTCGGGATTCTGCAGCATTTTGTAGGTCTGCAGCTCTCGATTGCAGCTCAGTGGTTCCCTCGGTCAAGCCGGTAGCTCTCTCGAACACATCAGGATCTCCCAAGTTCTCGACCTCAGCTCCACTCCCCGATCCAGCAGCTACGCCCCTCGAAACAGCAGCTCCAGTCCTCGGTTCTGTTACTCCCAAGCCACGGAATAGGTGCTGATTCCCTGAGTTAGTTCCCTGCACAAGACCTAAACCATTAGTACTAAAAACTCTACCTTCTTCTTGTCGAGTCTGACCCGCAATTCCCTGGTTCCTTAGCTCAACACCAAATCCCACCTCAAGTTCCTGCCACACCATCTTTGGTATCTTACATTTCACAAAGATGTGTCATAGATCTTCAATTTCATTCCCACATATCCCACATCTCCTTGACTCAACCACGCCTCTTTTGTATAAATTTTCCATTGAAGCGATACGATTCAGGCACACCCTCCATAAAAACACTCGAATCTTTTGCGAGCATTTTAGTTTCCAAATAGAGTCCCAATTGAACGCTTCATCCGGTAACGCACTCTCCATTAATTCAAAGGCCGATTTTATTGTGAATACCCCCGAGGCTTCATGACGCCATAGTGCCTTCTTTCCATCAACACCCACCAATTCAATTATCCCGTCCCGAATGACCTCTATCCCATTCATAATGGATTTACACATACTAGAATCATTCATTTTCTTCTCACGATTTAGGACCTCGTTCTTGAAATACTTTGCACCTAACACATCCACCCAAGCTACCGTATTATCTTTTTGCAAGAGTTTCCACCCAAGTTTCGCTAAGAGGGCTAAATTGTACTTCCTTGCACTCCTCAACCCAAGACCCCCGGCCTTCTTTGGTTTACATATTTGCTCCCATGAGACCCAATGTAACTTACTATCCGATGTCGATGACCCCCATATGAAATTCCTTACCACTTTATCCAACTCGTCACATACATACTTAGGCAGATTTAGCATTTGCATCTGATAGACCGGAACCGCGCTAAGAACAAATTGGGCTAAAGTAATCCGGCCAGCTAATGAAAGAGTCTTAGTTTGCCACGCAGCTAGTTTGCCTCTCATTTTTCCTATAATCTTCTTGTAGAATACTTTGGGAAGCCTTCTAGATAGGATTGGAACTCCAAGATACGTTCCAAAAGAGCTACTGTGGCAAAACCTGCTCGCTACTGCTAATTCCTGTTGTGTAGCTTCCAGAAACATTCTTAGAGAAATAAATAAGCGATTTCTCGGCGCTAACGGTTTGTCCAGCCTCATTACAAAAAGTGCTCAAAACTTCCTAAATTAGCTCAACCTGCAAAACAGAAGCTTCTCCAAACAAGATAAGATCATCATCAAAAAATAAGTGACAAAGTTTCGGGCCCTGTCTACCCATTCGAATCGCCTTCCATTCTCCATTATTGCAACGCTCTTGGATTAATAGTGAGAGTCTTTCCATGCACATTACAAAGATGTAGGGGGAAAGGGGGTCCCCTTGGCGAATCTCTCGGAAAGGTTTGAACGGGGCCAAGGGTTCGCCATTCCATAATACGCTCATCTCATTATCCTTCATACTCGCCATGATAAGAGATATCCAGTTATCCGGTAACCCAAATCGGCACAACGTATCCTCGATGAATTCCCATCTAACTTTATCGTAGGCTTTCGCAAGATCGATCTTTACCGCCATAATTCCATTTTTTCCTTGCAAATGCCGCATCCTATGGTCAACCTCCCGAACCAATACAACATTATCCACGATGGAGCGACCTGGTAAAAAGCTACTTTGACAAGGACCCACGATATTAGACAGTATAGGCCTTAGTCTATTGACCATTGCCTTCATTATAAACTTAACCAGAGAATTAATTAAACTAATAGGTCGAAATAAACGTACCCGGGTCGGGTCTGACACTTTTGGGATAAGATGTATAAGTGTTCCATTCAGACCCGAAGGAAGGTTCCCCTTACTTACCTCTTCTCGAACCATTTTGCACACCGCATGACCCACCGTGGTCCAACATTTTTTATAGAACGCGGCTGACATGCCATCCGGTCTAGGGGCTTTTGTCGGATTTGATTGAAACACCACAATTCGAATTTCCTCGTCCGAAAATGGCATATTCAATTCACTCGTCACTTCATTTCCAATTGGTCCAATGGGAGGTAAAGTGTAAGCTCTTATATACTCGTCAGGCCTCTCGTATAACGATTCAAAGTATTCTCGAACTAATAATTTCAGATCCTCTTACCCTTCTACCCATACATCAAGATCATTCAATCACCTAGAACAATAGGCTTTTTTCTTTTTGACAGAAGCAGCAATCTGGTAATATCTCGTGTTCCTCTCACCTGACACTACCACTTCTTACTCGATTTTTGAATATACAAAGTCTCTTCTTGCTCTAACACACTTTCATACTCGTTTGTTAGCTGAACCCCAGTTGCCGAAGCGAAGAATTATACGATCTTTGAAGTGATATTTGGATACCCCTTATTCTCGCGCTCAACACTCTCTTACTTTTGTTCAAATCCCCGAAAACATCCAATTTCCACTTGCTTAACTGGTCTTGAATTTGTAAAATACCTTCCCCCACCCCTACCGTATAACCCAACCATTTATTTTTTATAAAGTCCTGGAAGGTTTTGTGTAGACACCACACAGCTTCAAACCTCAATCGACGAGGACAAACCTTTGCTTTCTGAATTGGACAAATCTGAATTAATAACGGCATGTGATCTGAGTGGACCCTTGCTAGGTGAATCACCCTTGTCTTGGGAAATAAATCTTGCCACTCTAAATTTCCGTAGGCTCTATCTAACCGTTGCGAAATTCTCTGACCAGAGTTCCAAGAGTCACACCAGGTGTAGCGTGGACCCTCAAATCCCAAGTCAATTAGGCCACAACTATGTCTCCATTCCTCGAAACGTTCCATCCTCTTGGACACACCTGCAACCCCTCCTTTCTTATCTATCTCTAAACCGACCTGATTGAAATCACCAGCCACTAACCAAGGAGTCTGTAAATTTTGGAAAGCGTGGTGTAAAGCTTCCCATAAAAACTCTCTTTCTTTATACGCTAGACTAGCATACAAAGCCGAGCAAATCCATGACTTGCAACCTACTTGACTTACTTCTATAATAACGACTTGGCGACCCGCCGAAAGGACCTTGATTGTAATGTCTGAGTCATTCCATAGCAACCAAATGCCTCCTCTATAACAATCCGAATCCACTCTAATTGAATTATCTTTCTGTAAAGAGTTAATGATTTTATTCGCTGTGACACCAATAACACGGGGTTCTACTATCACCGTAAGCCAGATGATGTCTCCTCATTTGTGATAGATTAATAGTAGGATGAGACATCATTTTTAGTGATTTAGAAGTCATAAATGTCGATTTTCTTGAGAAATAGTGCACTTTCCTATTTTGAGTCTTGATTTAGTAAAATAATATTTTTAGAGCATATTGGGTTTAATTGTTTATCTAGTGTGTAGCTTTAAAGATAATTATGGAGATTAATTAGAGCCCAAGTCAAAGACTACAAGATATGGAAAGATATTTGCATGGTAATTGGAGATAAGGAAACAAAAGCTAAAAAGATGGAAAAGGAAAAGCTGCCTAAATCTGGGATTCTGCAGTACACGCCTAAAGAAGTGCTATTTACCCCAAGAAATAGGCCGATTTTGGTAATTTCCTTTCATAGAGACAAATATAATTCTGTTGCGATTCTTTTGGTATATTATGGAGCTCAAACCGACCAATAACGAAGAAGATATGCTGAAAACGGTCCAGCAGTGTTTATCTTTATTTCCATACGAATTTGAGTTGGGCTAGGAGTCCAATACTTTATCTCTTCCTCAAGAAAACGAATTAGGTCTTCTAAACACCTATAAATACACCCTTATATCACTTGTAAAATCATCCTTGCTTAGTTGAGAACCTTATAATTATTTCTTAGTCATTGTAGAGAGCAAGATGATGTCTTTTGTAATTTATTTTAGTTTATTTCCTTCAGGTATGAACTAAACTCCTCATAGCTTGGGTTTTTCATAATGTATAATCTATGAATTCTAATTCGTCTATCTAAGTTTCTTTGGGAATTACATGTTTTAATTTGATATTAGCTACTTACTTAATATTTGTTTATGTGTTTTGATTTATTGTCTTTCCTAGAACTGATCACTTTAGGATTGTTTTAATAGTAGTTAGATGGTCTCCTTGACAGGGTGTTTAAATATTACACCACCACATAATGTCTAGTGTCGATATTAGTTCTGACAAAACATGATTCTAACTAGATAGTCATTAGGGTTTGTCTTAATCACCATATCACCAATGATTGCAGTGTTTGCTTAGGGCCTTAGTAGCGTTTGATAACCCTATTTGAAACCACGTCTTGGTTGTGTCGTAGGCCCCTTAGCCGCTCTCAAGGTCTAAGGTATGGGAATTTAGAATCCTGACTAAGTATACCAAGAGCTAATATTCTCCCTTATTAACTAGATAGATAGAATTAGAAGGATTAGTGCATACTAGCAAAACCTAAGCTATACTTCTCATCTCATATTTCTTATCTTTTACTTTATTGTCTTTTATTTTCTTAGTTTTAATTCTTAAATTCGAAAATCTGTTCCCTTTTATTTTCTGTCTTTTAATTATTTACTTTTTCTCGTTATTCCTACTCACGCGATTAACACACTTAAGTCCCTGAGAACGAACTTAACTTATCATTAAAACTTGCATACGTCCTGTAATACTTGCAGTACTGTGCCTGTCTAGGGTGAGAGTGCGTAGTTTCTTGACTTAATTTTATCTTATTTTTATCACACCCTAGGCGACACCAAGTTTTTGGCGCCGCTGCCGGAGACTTGTGTCTCGTTAGCGTGTGGGTTATCTATTTCGAGTAGTAGTTTTTAATTAGTTTTTATTTTCCAGTTTTTAGTTTTTATTTTTCTTGATTTACGTTTGTGTTTTACTTTAGTCTTTTTCAGGTTTCACAGTGTTTAATTCTTGGCCTCCTTTATCGGAGCCTGAGAGGAGCTTCAGACCTTACAACTAACGAGTTCGTGAGGAAAGAGCCTTACGAAGAGTAATGGCAGCCCAAGATCCACCACTTGGTGACCAACTCGGAGTAAATCCGAGAGGTCCACCACCACCTGGTGGACTACAGCAAAATCAACCAGGGATCCAACAACAAGACCCACCACCTGGTGTACAACTACCAGTAGGAGGAGGTAATGGGCAGAATAACCTTAATAATCAACAGAACCGAGTTGAACAAGACCTTCCTGGCCTTCATGTACCATTCCATGTTCAACCCATCGGTTACCGCCCTCCAAAGATTCCGAATATTAATTTTAGACCCGATCCGGGTATGCTCAGTCAATTTCAAAGTTTCGGACTCTACACTGGTACATCAATTCAAGATCCGGTAAGATCGATTCAGAAGTTCATGCAGATTTGTGATGCCTACATTACTCCTGGCATTACACGCGAGCAACTGTATTGTCATATGTTTTCGTTCTTCTTGACCGGTAAAGCTAGCGATTGGCTAGAGAGACAACCACATGGAACCATTCATTCTTGGAGAGAACTTCAAGCCGCGTTCTTTAACCGTTTTTATCCGAAGAGCATGAGACTCAAAGATCAAACCGAGCTTGCAAGATTTTTCCAAGAAGATGGAGAAACAGTGGGAGAAGCATGGACAAGGTTTCAACAAAAATTAGCTAGATGTCCGCTCCATGGTTATACCCCTGCTCTACAACTTGCTATATTCTATGAAGGTCTTAATGATAAAGGTAAAGAGAAGGTTGATAACATTGGAAAGGGTAATTTCGTGTCCATGAATCACAATGAAGCCTCCGAGGTGTTAGGAAATATTATGGAACAAGAAAGAAGTTGGCCTTCAATGCGAGCTTCTGTAGCAAAGACCCGAGGAATGCTTCGTTTAGATGCAGAAACTGCAAACTCAGCTCAAATATCCGCATTAGAAAATCAAATCAAGGAGCTGAAAATAGAGATGCAAAAGAATTTAGCCGCTGCAAACGTAGTACAGGAAGCACAAGGTTGTCAACAATGTGGGGTTAACAATCATACATGGGAAGAGTGCGAATCAAATCCGCAATCTGTTTACTTTATATCCAATCGCGGAGGTTATCAATGGGGTAACCGAAACCATCCGGGTATGCAGTATTCAAATCCACAAGGGGCCTCTAATCCTGGTCATTATCAACCGCGCCCCTAGAACAACTCTTTCCAACAGAGAGGTCAATACCAAAACCAATATCAGAATAGACCTGCTCCCCCTCAACAACCTGCTCAAGATGCATATACCGATTCGTTTAATCATAAAGCTTTACCTCAGTATCCTCAAGAAGGATCTATGGACAATCAACAGATAGCACAAGCTCTGGACCGTTTGACCACGACTATGAACGCTCAGGAAGAGAAGGTCCGAGGACAAGATGCCATACTTCAAATATTAGGTACTCAAGTAGAACAATTAAACAAAGTTTTAACAAATTTAATAGAACAAAAGGAAGTAAAGGCAATCGAAGGAGGTGAAAACAATGTTGGGTTCGAAGCTTGCAAGATTATTTGCCTTGAAATTGAAGAAGAAAAAGAGGAAGTACCGCATGCTGCCGTTAGTGCCGTGGAAGTTCCGAGTACCGAAGAAGAACCAACCAAGTCTAGCCCCATGGAATCTGACTGTTCTGAGGTTTATGTGGAGGACGATCAAGAGAAAGCCGAATTTATACAGCTACCGAGGAAGATGCAAGAGGAAATTCGATCAGTAATGGATTATGAAGCTGAGCTGGCTAAAGAGAAAGAGAAAGATGCCTCAAAAGAGGAATCGAAAGATGAAGTTGCACCTGCTGTGCAAGAAGAGAAAGAAGAAGAGAAGGTGGAATCGCCACCTAGTGTTCAACCAGTGTCATCAACTATTCCTGATACAAATCCTAAAGATGACACTGTACTCGAGACATTTGTAGAGGCGTATCAACCTGAAAATATCAACGCCCAAATGCTTGAGATTGCGAAGAGAGGACTTACACCGCAACAAGTTTATACGCAAGTTATTCCTGAGAAAGAGGCGAGTGTAGAGATCCCGAGAGAAAACCTGAGGGTTTCAAGAAGAAGTGAAAGAGAGCTGCCAACAAAGCTTAAAGATCCGGGAAGTTTCAATCTTCCTATTCAGTTACACGGTATGCTCAAGGTGAAAGCGATGTACGATGTGGGTTCTGGTGTGAATCTTATGCCTAAGTCCGTGTTCGAGAGACTTGGACTTCAGAAATCAGAGAAAAATCCAGTGAAGTTGCAGTTCGCTGACAACTCGGTTAAAAGGACATGGGGAACAGTGGAGGACGTCTTAGTCCGTGCAGGTAATATCGACTTCCCTACTGACTTTGTTATACTTGAGTTTGATGCAGATAAGCAGGTTCCAATCATACTTGGACGACCTTTCATGGCCACAAGTCATAGTGTCATCAACTTCCAGGAAGGGACCATCACCCTTCATGCAAAGAATGTATCCGAGACCTTCTATGTCTTGGGTAAGAAACCAAGGAAGTTAAATCCCACCGTTCCTGTCATCCACAGCCTTTCACATCACAAAGTCCCTCCTGAGAAGATCCACTTAAAACCTGTGGATACTGAGCCAAACATTCAGTTTGGGGTTGGCCATAAAGTTCTATGGAAAGCTCACAAACGCGAGAATAGGCCACGAAGTTTCAAAGACTCGTGGATGGGACCATTCATTGTCACTAAGGTTGTTTCAGCCAAGGTGATAGAAATTCGCCCCAAAACTGGGGTCAAGCGCAGATTAGTTGACGTTCATAGCCTTACTCGTTTTTGGGGAAGCTATATTCGCAAATCTTGACAGAGGTAACGCGTCTAACTTTGAAAGACGTTAAACAAAAGTGTTGTACGGGAGACAACCCGTAGTTTTTTAGTTTTTATGTCTTTTACATTTTTTACTTATGTTTAATTTAGTTGTTTTTAGTTGATATTGCATATTTGAGAAAGGTATTAGTGTTTTTTGATGATTAGGTATTGGAGAAATCGAGTTAGGGACGCGAGCAAAATTTTTTCGGAGCGGAAGAAAGACCTGTGCGGACTACCCCCGCGGTGTACCCCTACACCGCAGGTATGGTCCGCAAGGCAAAAACCCGTACCACGGGTTGGAGCGCGGGTCTTATCCAGAACCGAGAAATTTTGACCCCGCGGACTACCCCCCTACACCGCACCATGGTCCGCACGGTTAAAACCCGTGCCACGGGGTAGATCCACGGGTATTTTGACGAAGAAGGCGCGGTACACCCCTGCGGTGTACCCCCTAGTCCGCGCCATGGTCCGCAGAGCTAAAACGCGTACCACGGGGGTCGTACCACGTGTATTATCCAGAGGGTAAAAAATTTCGAGCATCAGATGCTGCGGTGTACCCCGCGGTATACCCCTGGTCCGCAGGCATGGTCCGCGCCGCGCTGTTGGAGAGAGAAAGAAACGGGATTCAAGTGTATAAATGAGGTATTAAGCCGTTATTCCGAATTTTATAAACCTAAAGCCTCTTTCTCTTCTCCAAAACTCTCCTAACTCCATTGAAGCTCATCAAAACCTTCACCAATCACCAAAACACTACCCAATCATCAAGAATAACACATCAAATATTCTCTCCACGTCATTACAAGAGAGATTCAAGCAACCAATCTTCACCAAATCCATTCAAATTGAAGAATCCAAGAGCCAAAATTTCACAAATTCATCCTACAATTTCTTAAATCCAAGCCAACCCATTACAAATCCACCTCACCCACATAAAAAATCATCATCAATTCACCTATCCTAAGCCAAATCAAGCTTGTTCAACCATTAATGCACAAGTTCAAATTTCAAGGGTTGCCAAAGCTTTGAGTTGGGGGTTAATTGAGGATGACTAATAGAACAACAATTTTAGCTAGCAAGAGGGAGGTGAAGAGTAACAAGGGATTGGATTTAAACAAGAAGAAATCAATTGACAAAGGTTCTAGTTCTAAATCAAAGGGTAAGGATAAAGTTGAGAAGAGTGGAATACCTTTGTTTGATCGTAATGGTAAAAAGCTTTACTTTTATGCAAAGGAGAAAACACAACCTCCACAAGGTCTTGCACCCAAAGAGAAAGAGGAAACTTCAAGGGCCCTGAAGACTTCTGCAGAGAAACAATTGAAAGAACTACCTTTTGCTTATGAGAAAGTATTCAAGGAAGAAGTTGGTACAGGAGAATACGCGAGATTCTTAGAGCTTGGTGAGAAACTGGGTTGGTCTACGTTCATGGTAAGACGCTCTGAATTATGTCATGAGTTAGTTTTGGAATTCTATTTAGGCCTCTTTAGCCGAGATAGTAAAGATTGTGTTCCGATTAGAGGAAATCTAGTTCCTTTCACAGTTGAGGAGATTAGAAACCACTTCAAGTTTGAGAAACTGAAAGGTTATTGCAAATTTGAAGAAGCGGTTGCTAAACGAAAAATATTTGATGAGGAATTACTTTTTGAGCATGTATTAGACAAAGAGAAAGTGCAATCACATAAGGGAGAATTGAAGGCACCTTGGCACAATTTCCTTGTCCCTAATATCTTTGGAAACACACGAACTTTGGATGTGACTATGAAGTACGCTCTACTATTGGACTGTATTTTGAGAGGAGAAGAAGTTGATGTGGCACAGTTGATCTATAAGGAGGTGATGCGATTTTCGGTCTCTCCTAAATCGGCTTATAATGTTAAATTTCCTACTATGATCACGTGTCTTGTGCGAAAATCGAATGTAGTATTGGGTGAAGAAGAGAAACTCGAGTTTAAGACGAGTTATATTGATAATGCTTGGATCAAGGATATCTTTCGAAGAGCGGGTTCTACGCAAGTCTCGAAAGAAGAAAAGGAGCAGAGTTGGCAAGAGAAGATAGAGGAGCATTTAACCAAATTCGAAGCAGCTCAAACTTCCTTAGTCAATGATGTGGCACAAATCAATGCTAATCAAGTGCACATCATGAAACTCCTTGAGCAATTAACGAAAGATCCAACAATTCCAACCTTGGATGTCAATGATGCGAGGCAATAGCCTCGAGAGTAGGTTCTCTTTCTTCCATACCATTTCTGTAAATATGATTATCTGCTAATTTTAATTTCTGTATTTTGAGTCTTTTTCGAGTCGTGGGGACACGGCTCATTTTTTAGTTGGGGGTGTGGGGATTCGTTGTCTCTCATCTCCATTTTTCTGTTTTTAGTAGAAATTAAAATTTTTGATACATGGGAATTAGATGTAGAGTGTGTTTAATAGCTTGAAAGCATAAGCTCAGTAGATTGATGATAGTAAGTAGTATGTTTATGAGCTATGTTATTTGTATGCTTTGAGTATTTGCAGGAAAACACACGTTGATAGTAAAGAAAAGATTAGTGAGCAATGCGATAGAAAGTATGTTCGATCTCAGGGAACCTTGAGAAGTGTGTAGGCCGTGAGATCCAAGCTAGTTGACAAAACCATTTGATGAAAGTGCTAAAGGTAAGAAAATAACGAAATTACATAGTGTAGAAAGTGATTAAGGCGGTTCTTTCATAATTAAAGCCTTTGAAGCCTTTTTATACCTTCTCACCTTGTGATTTCTGTGCTATATCCTTCTCATCCCCTTCTAGCCTTTCTAAAGCTTTTTATTGAAACACGTTATAAGCCATATCCCTTTAGATTATAGGACTTTTCCATATGACCCGCACTCGAATCGCGATGCATAGACAGTTGTTTTAGAGTTTGAGTTTGGGGTGGTGGGTCCACCATTATGGGAATTGTTATTGGGATGGGATTTCTGAGCTTATTAATTGTGCTTTGCGCTTATATTGAAGATGATTCACAGATTTTTATTGTAACCCTTTGGCGGGGTAATGGTGAATGAAAAAGAAGCCACGAGCTAAATTTGCCAACAAGGGCATTAAAAGAAAAAATATATATATGAGAAAATAGCGTGATATCTCAACATTAAAAGAGAGTCATAGCTTAAGAATTGATTTGAAAAGATTTAAATATATATTCGGACCGGCAAAGTGGATTTTTATGTGAACATCCTATGCTTTAATTGGGTTATTGGGGATGCTAAATTGTGCATCAAAGAAGTCATTGGGTTGAGTGAGAAACGTTTTATGGGAGTAACTCAAGCTCTAGGGTGATTCGTTGATGGCTAGTGAGAAGAGAGCCAAAAGCTCACTCCAAATTATCCAAATATACTATCATACCGTCCCTAAGCCTAAATTACAACCTTAAAGACCTTGTGATTCTTTGATATGTAATTGAGAAGTGATTGAGCCATTAGAGATTAGTTGAGTGGATCTTTGAATACTAGTGAAGTTCGATGAACAATCTATAGCTTTCTTGGGGAACTGAGTAAAGTCCCAATCCTTCTTACATTGCGAAACTAATCTGATCTTGAATTCAAGCCGTGTTGACTGTGGATATGAGAAGTGTACAGGTATGTAGTTTATAAATATTATTGCATGAAATTTTCTGAGTTGTTGCTTTAAGTTTATTCTATATATTCTGCTATGTTCTTCCCGTTGTATCGAGAATTTTATAAGTGTGTATTTATAGACTTCCCTATGTTTTTATCTTTATTGTATCGGGACGATACAACTTTGAGTTGGGAGTCTTGATGTCTCCTCATTTGTGATAGATTAATAGTAGGATGAGACATCATTTTTAGTGATTTAGAAGTCATAAATGTCGATTTTCTTGAGAAATAGTGCACTTTCCTATTTTGAGTATTGATTTAGTAAAATAATATTTTTAGAGCATATTGGGTTTAATTGTTTATTTAGTGTGTAGTTTTAAAGATAATTATGGAGATCAATTAGAGCCCAAGTCAAAGACTACAAGATATGGAAAGAGATTTGCATGGTAATTGGAGATAAGGAAACAAAAGCTAAAAAGATGGAAAAGGAAAAGCTGCCTAAATCTGGGATTCTGCAGTACACGCCTGAAGAAGTGCTATTTACCCCCAAGAAATAGGCCGATTTTGGTAATTTCCTTTGATAGGGACAAAGATAATTCTGTTGCGATTCTTTTGGTATCTTATGGAGCTCAAACCGACCAATAACGAAGAAGATATGCTCAAAACGGTCCAGCAGTGTTTATCTTTATTTCCATACGAATTTGAGTTGGGCTAGGAGTCCAATACTTTATCTCTTCCTCAAGAAAACGAATTAGGTCTTCTAAACACCTATAAATACACCCTTATATCACTTGTAAAATCATCCTTTCTTAGTTGAAAAGCTTATAATTATTTCTTAGTCATTGTAGAGAGCAAGATGATGTCTTTTGTAATTTCTTTTAGTTTATTTCCTTCAGGTATGAACTAAACTCCTCATAGCTTGGGTTTTGCATAATGTATAATCTATGAATTCTAATTCTTCTATCTAAGTTTCTTTGGGAATTACATGTTTTAATTTGATATTAGCTACTTACTTAATATTTGTTTATGTGTTTTGATTTATTGTCTTTCCTAGAACTGATCACTTTAGGATTGTTTTTATAGTAGTTAGATGGTCTCCTTGACAGTGTGTTTAACTATTGAACCACCACATAATGTCTAGTGTCGATATTAGTTCTGACAAAACATGAGTCTAACTAGATAGTCATTAGGGTTTGTTTTAATCACCATATCACCAATGGTTGCAGTGTTTGCTTAGGGCCTTAGTAGCGTTTGATAACCCTATTTGAAACCACGTCTTGGTTGTGCCGTAGCCCCCTTAGTCGCTCTCAAGGTCTAAGGTATGGGAATTTAGAATCCTGACTAAGTATACCAAGAGCTAATATTCTCCCTTATTAACTAGATCTATAGATAGAATTAGAAAGATTAGTGCATACTAGCAAAACCTAAGCTATACTTATCATCTCATATTTCTTATCTTTTACTTTATTGTCTTTTATTTTCTTAGTTTTAATTCTTAAATTCGAAAATCTGTTCCCTTTTATTTTCTGTCTTTTAATTATTTACTTTTACTCGTTATTCCTACTCACGCGATTAACACACTTAAGTCCCTGAGAACGAACTTAACTTATCATTAAAACTTGCATACGTCCTGTAATACTTGCAGTACTGTGCCTGTCTAGGGTGAGAGTGCGTAGTTTCTTGACTTAATTTTATCTTATTTTTATCACACCCTAGGCGACACCACCAGACTCTGTTATTTATCATATCGAACTACACGACGAAACCTAGCCTTCGCCGCGCCGTAGCAATTCCATATCAAAATATTGAGGGGTTGTTTTGACTTACCCCAGGTCATATCTGCATTATTCACATTAAACATTAAAAATAATAAAACTAGGGAAAGAAGATACCGTGGTGGCGCATTAGGTGCGAGGTCCCATGACGGTATCTCCGTCATTTAATTCCTTGGCTTGCTTGTCCTGTTGTCCATTATTCTCTTGCGATTCCGCTACCTGACTATCAAGCCACATGGAGTCGCCATCCTTGTCCGATTCATAGTCCTCCCATGGAAGATCAGGAGGCATAGTTGGAAGAGGAATATGCGAATTGTGCAGCACCTGTTCGTTCGCTATATTAGTAGCAATATCAACTACTGGATTCGAAGTTACAGGCCCAACTTGTGGCCCAAAAGTCTCAGAAATTGCACTATAGTCCCTCGGCACAGCATCTTTTTCCCCAACCACAATATCAACTAACCCCTCTTCTTCCAATACACCAAAGGCTCCCTTCTCAATAGCAATACCACTCTCTACCTCGCGCACCGATTTAGCCCCATTACCAGCCACGGAATTCCTTCCTTTGCTCCCACCAGACTTAATATTTTTTTGTCCCTTTATTCCTCCTTGTTCTCGCAGGCCCCTGTTTCTCTTTTACCACCTCCTCGGAGTCACAGTCTAATACTTCTACAATGTCATTTAATAATCTCCTCTGTACAAAACTTGGCGAGGCAATCACAAAGTGACCCCTATTCCCCGTTCCCGTTTTAGTATTAGAAGAAGCCCAACTCATATTCTTTCCCTTATTATTCCCGGTTTTCGTCCCCGAACTTTGTCCCTTGCTATACACACTTTGAGCAAATTTTCCATTCTCTAGCGTACTCTCGTTCATTCGCAACGCTTCGAACCTAGAACCCAGACCTACCTGTTGAGGGGCTTTAAATGTAAAATTATTAGTCCCTTTTCCGTTCCCTCTATTGCTTCTAATGACAATCATCCATTCCCCGTATTTCTCTTTACTATTGGGGCCTTCCACTCCATTGCCACTCGTTACCTCCCTCGTGCGTATATTTTCCACGTTAACTTCCGTTACACCAGTTGTATTTGACGGACATGCATCCTTTCTATGGCTGGTGGGGCCTAGGGTGTGATAAAATAAGATTTAAATAAGTGCAAAAACACCCTAGAACTACACGGTTCTGCAAGTATACAGATCGTATGCAAGTTTTAGATAAAGATTCGTTCCGCAGAGACTACAGAGGTTAGGAGAATCTTATGCAAATACCTAGTGCAAAATTAAAGATAGAACAACTAAACGCAAATAAAAGTAAAAACAAATAAAGATGGATTGAGATAATAATTAACTAAACTAAAACTAAGAATTTAAAAGACAGAAAATAAATATGAAAGAGAAGTGATATGAAAATATAGCTTAAGTTATTAGCATGTAATCCCCACTAGTTTTGCCGTTCTAAACATGTAAGGGTGAATTATGTAGTATTTCCCTAATCGGTCCCAATATGCTATCGGTAGTTTAAAATAGGATTTACCTGTGTCAATAAGGCTTCCTAAGCAAACTTTTCCTGTAATTGGTAAATAGTCACAAAGACTAAACCATAGTGATTATCTAGCTAGGTTGGGTTGTCAGATCAAACCTAAAACTAACCGTTATGAGCTAAACATGCAATTAAACACCGTTGTCAATGGTATCCTAATTACTAGATGGTAATTCTAATGGCTGCAGTCCACAAGAACACAGAATATAAATCCAAACACATAAGCAGAGAATAAAAACTATAATTCTATTTAAAACATTAAATTCCCAAATTAGATAGATGTCAATCAAAACTAGGTTCATACATTAATGCTAAAACTCAAGCTAAAGAAATTTAGTTCATGAAAAAAAAGAAAGAAATTACAAATCTAAAGGTAGAAGAAGACATTGTTGGTGACAGCTCCTTCCAGACTTCTCTCTTGTGTTCTAAGCTTCCTCTTGGCTTAAGGTTTCACCAAGGATGATTTAAGAGTGCTAAGAGTCTGTATTTATAGTGTAGAGGTTGACCTAATTCGTTTCTTGGAGATAACTCTAAGTAATGGACTCCTAGCCCAACTCAAATTCGTAAGGAAATAAAGATAAACACTGATGCGCTATTTTGAGCGTATCTTCTTCGTTATTGGTCGGATTGAGCTCCATAAGATACCAAAAGAATCGCAACAGAATTATCTAGACCCTTTAGAAGGAAATTACCAAATTCGGCATATTTCTTAGGTAAAAACGCATATCTTTGGACGTGTATGCAGAATCCCAGATTTAGGCAGCTTTTCCTTTTCCATCTTTTTAGCCTTTGTTTCCTTATCTCCAATTTCCATGCATATCTCTTTCCATAAGTTGTAATATTTGACTTGGACTCTAATTAATCTCCATAATTATCTTTAAAGCTTCACACTAAATAAACAATTAAACCTCAATATGCTCTAAAAATAATAATTCTACAAATCAAGACCCAAAATAGGAAAGTGCACTAAAATAAGCTAAAATCAACCTATAAACTAATAAATAAGCCTAAAATGATGTCTCATGAGTATATTTTACTATCACAAATGAGGAGACATCAAGACCCCCAACTCAAAGTTGTACCATTCCGATACAATAAAAGTAAAGAACAGTAGTGTAGTCAAAATAAACAAGAAGAAGTCGGAGGAGAACAAGAACAAAATATAATGAATGATCCTAGAGCTTAAAATCCAAAAAATCTCATGTACTAATGCACAAATATGCCTAATATACATGTAATCAACAATCCATAAATTCAAGTTAAGATTAATTTCGCAATGCCAGAAAGAGAGGATGATAACTTAGTTCAGGTTAATGGCTATAGGTTGTTCATAGGTCCCAAATACAGCATCCAATGGTCCACTTACCTACTACCTAATAGCTCAATTGTTTCTCCATCTAGTAGTTAAAAATCCTAAGGTCTTGTTTATAACTTGGCTTAAGGACGAGTGTGGTATATTTGGATAATGAAAAGTGAGCTTTTGGCTCTCTCCTCACTAGCCATCAACGAATCGCCCTAGAGCTTGAGTTTTCACTCGAAGATGTTCTCACTCAACCCAATTTATTGATGCTTTTTAATGTGCATCCCCAATAATCCCAATTAAAACCTTTGATGATATAAAATCCACTTTGCCGGTCCGAATATATATTCTCTTTTCACATCAATTTTTCTTTTGTATAGTTATGATTCTCTTTTGATGTTGAGATATCACACTATTTTTTCATATATATATTCTTTTTCTTTTTTATGCCCTTGTTGGCAAATTTAGCTCGTAGCTTCTTTTTCATTCACTATTACCCCAGCAAAGGGTTACAATAATAACAATTCATCATCAATAAAATCACAAAGATAATTCCCAAATTCCCAAAGTTCCCTAATTATGAAACCCACCACCCCAAACTCAAGCTCTAAAACGAGTTTGTCTCAGGTTTTGCGATTCGAGTGCGGGTCATATTGATAAGTCGTAAAAACTAGGGTATGGATTATAATGTGTTTCATAAAGGCTTTAGAAAGGCTCAGAGGGGCCAAGACGGATAAATAACAATAATCAAATAAAAGGGTGAGAAAGTCTAAAGGCTTCAAGTGTTTTATCATGAAAGAACTGCCTTGGTCATTTTCTAACTACCGGAATTCGTTACGTTTTCATTATTAGTTCATAGACAAGTGGGTTTTCAACTAATTTTAAACCTCGCGTTCTACACACCAAATAACTATTCCTAAGTTTCAACGTGATTTCTTAGCATTGCTCATTAAATTTTCTATCCTTTATTTCCTGTTTTCACACATGCATCTAAACAATTTTTGTTGCATCTTTCAAAAGCATACTACCTACTATCATTGACCTAATAAAATCATGCTCAAATATGTACATTCAAGATATTCTATGCCTTAATTCAACCTAAAAATTTTAAATTTTATGCAAAAACAAAAAGAAGATGAGGACAACGAAACCCCACCCCCAACTCAAAAGTGAGTCGTGTCCCCACGACTCGAAAAAGACTCAAGCATGGAATAAAATTTAAAATAAACTAACTAAACTACCTAATGCATACAAGCTATTGAGAAAAATTAGAATGACCTACCTGGCTGGCCATAGAGATCCATCATATCGTCCTCGTCATCCGAAGGATCGGTATACTCATCAACATCCTTATACAAAGTAAAATTCTCTACCTGTGTTTCCAACTGTATGACTTCTGCCCAAAGGTCTTTGTTATCTTCACGTAATCTTTCAACTTCGTTCTGTAACTTGATAGCCCAAGGAGGAAGATCATAAACAATTTCAGAGGAAGAGGTCGAAGAACCTTGGTCTTTGATTTTTATTTTATTCAAAGGCCTCCTTGATGGTGTGGACATTCTAGCAGTTAATCTCTTCTTTGGTAGTGGTTGTTCAGGTGCCTGTTCTTTTGATTCTTCAGAAACCTCATCAAGATTGATGGGTTTTTCAATGGTGGCTCCAGGACATTTCTTGTTCTTTCCAAGGATTGAACACTTTCTCTTGTATTCCATAGCTTCAGATCTGTTAGTCATGCTTCATTACCCACAACTCAAGTTATACCAAGGATGGATTAAAAGTTTAAGGAAAATTTGGTGTAGCTTGATGTTGTTGCTTGGAATTGATGAAAAAGAAAGGTTATTGGATTGATCTTGGAAGAACTCTTTAAAGCTTGTTGAATTTGATGGTGTTTTGATGGTGTAGTGTGATGAATTTGATGAAGGATTGTGTTTATGGAAGATGATGGAGAGGATTTGATGAGTTGTTGTGTTAATTGTGAAGGTTTGCACAAGCTTTAAGGTGTTTATATAGGGTTTGGGTCTAGAAATTCGTGTATGGAAGGCTAGGGTTAATCTCATAAGGTAAGAATTTGATTAGGAAAAGAATTCCATCACAAACCGCCTCCTGCGGTGCACCGGACGAATCATGCGGTATACCGCAGCTTCTGCTGCTCCAAATTTTTTCCCACTGGATAATACCCGAGCTAGCACCCCGTGGCACGTGTTCGTGCCTGCGGACCAGGGGTGCGGTGCAGGGGGTAGTCCGCGCCATGTCCGTCAAAAAACCCGTGGTACCCGACCCCGTGGCACGCGTTTGAGGCATGCGGACTAGGGTCCGGTGTACCGCGCGTGTCCATCGAATTTTTTTTTTACTTTCTGGATAAAACCCGTGGTACCCGACCGTGGTACGGGTTTTCTGGGCACGGTGCATCCCTGCGGACCATGGGGTAGTCCGCGGGGTAGTCTGCGCCAGGCCTTGAGATCCTCCAATTTTTTTTCCTTTCGACCCCAAACTCGTTTCCTGCCCAATAACACACTACCTTTCTCTCCTATTATCTTGTAAACACAATTAAAAATATACACTAACTTAATATTATACACTACAAAGCAAAAAACAACTAATCTAAAAAGCAATTTTAAAACAAGGGGTGTCTCCCAAGAGCACTTTTGTTTAACGTCTTTGAGTTAGACGTGTACCTCAGGCTAAGCGCATTCGACAAGGTAGATTTTCTCCCCTTGCTCAAAGTCCTCACTGTCATAGTATCTCTTCAAATGCTGGCCATTCACCATGAATGTCCGTTGCTCGGGTGGATTTTCAATCTCAATCGCTCCATGCGGTGTGACTTTGGTAACAATGTAAGGTCCTCCCCAACGGGATTTAAGCTTTCCTGGGTAATTCGAAAATCGAGAGTTGTATAATAAAACCTTTTGTCCTATCTCGAAATGCTTTGGACGGAGCCGTTTATCATGCCATCGCTTTGTTTTCTCTTTATAGAGGCGTGAATTTTCATAGGCAAGATAACGAAGCTCCTCCAACTCGTTCAACTGCATCATCCTTTGCTTCCCGGCCAAGTCTGGGTCTAGATTCAGAGTTTTAATAGCCCAGTAGGCTCGAGCTTCAAGTTCAATCGGTAGATGACACGCTTTGCCGTAGACCATGCGATATGGAGATGCCCCAACTGGTGTTTTAAATGCTGTTCTGTATGCCCAGAGAGCATCATCTAGCTTTAAAGACCAATCTTTCCTCGATTTGTTCACGGTCTTCTCAAGAATAGATTTGATTTCCCGGTTGGAAACTTCAGCTTGACCGTTAGTTTGTGGGTGATAACCGGTTGAAGTACGGTGTTTCACTCCAAACTTTCGAAGAAAATGTCTCAGAGGAGCATTAAGAAAATGGGTACCTTTATCTCTGATAAGCACACTTGGCGTACCATGTCTTGAAAAAATGTTTGATTTTAAGAATTTGATCACAGTTTGAGCATCGTTCTTTGGTGTTGCCACTGCTTCTACCCATTATGACACATAATCTACCGCAAGCAAAATATACAGATTTCCATAGGAAGTGACGAAAGGTCCCATGAAATCTATTCCCCATACATCAAAGATTTCGACTTCAAGAATATTATTAAGCGGCATCGCGTCTCTCTTTGATATATTGCCAGTGTGCTGGCATCTGTCACATGACTAGACAAAACGATGACAATCTTTGTGTATGGTGGGCCAATAGAACCCGGATTGAAGAATTTTAGCTGCGGTTCTATCGCCCTTAAAGTGACCTCCATAAGGTGAACTATGACAACCTTCAATGATCTTCTCCATTTCACCTTCATGCACACATCTTCTAACCACTTGGTCACTACATATCTTCCAGAGGTATGGTTCATCCCAATAATACTGTTTGGCCTGGTGATTCAATCTTTGTCTTTGTTGTGGGTGGAAATCTTTGGGAAAGACGCCACTCACAACGAGGTTGACTAGATCTGCATACCATGGCACAAAAGCACGTTTAATAGCAAAAAGTTGTTCGTCAGGGAATACCTCTTTGACCAACAACGGTTCTTTGTTCGCATCAGATCCTTCGAGCCTTGATAAATGATCAGCAACTTGATTATCGCATCCTTTTCGGTCTCGAATGTCTATGTCGAATTCTTGAAGCAGCAGTACCCATCTAATGAGACGCGGCTTAGCGTCCTTTTTCTCCATGAGGTACCTGATAGCTGAATGGTCCGTGTATACAATAGTTTTCTTCCGAACCAGATAGGGACGAAATTTATCGAAGGCATAAACCACGGCCAACATCTCTTTCTCCGTTACTGTATAATTCATCTGAGCAGCGTTGAAAATCTTACTTGCATAATAAATCGTGTGGAAAATCTTGTCTTTCCTCTGTCCCAACACAACACCCATAGCGTGATCACTAGCATCGCACATAAGTTCAAACGGAGCTTTCCAATCAGGAGGTATAACAATAGGTGTAGAGATTAGTTTTTCCTTAATCGTCAAAAACGCCTGAAGACATTCTTCAGTAAAATTAAAAGGAGTATCCTTTTCAAGCAAAGAGCAAAGCGGTTTGGCGATTTTGGAGAAATCTTTAATAAATCTTCGATAAAATCCTGCGTGACCCAAGAAACTTCTCACTCCTTTGACAGAAACTGGAGGTGGTAGTGTTTTGATAAATTCAATTTTAGCACGATCAACCCCCATCCCTGCCTTCGAAACTTTATGTCCCAACACAATTCCCTCTTGAACCATGAAGTGGCATTTTTCCCAATTAAGCACAAGATCTTTTTCTCTACATCTCACAAGGACTTTCTCAAGATTATTCAAACAATCGTCAAAACTATCTCCAAACACCGAAAAATCATCCATAAAAACCTCCAAGTATTTATCAATCATGTCCCAAAATATAGCCATCATGCACCTCTGGAACGTGGCAGGTGCATTGCATAAACCAAACGGCATTCTTCTATAAGCAAAAGTACCAAACGGACATGTAAAAGTTGTTTTGTGTTGATCAAGGGGATCCACACAAATCTGATTATACCCCGAATATCCGTCAAGAAAACAATAATATTCTCTCCCTGCGAGTTTGTCTAGCATCTGATCAATGAATGGTAGCGGGAAGTGATCTTTCTTCGTTACTTTGTTCAGTCTTCGGTAATCCATGCACACTCGCCACCCCACAACTGGTCTTGATGGTATGGCTTCGCCTTGATCATTAAGGATGGTAGTGAAACCTCCTTTCTTTGGAACATATTGTACTGGACTAACCCAATCACTGCTAGCAATCGGATATATAATTACTGCGTCTAGCAACTTGATAACTTCCTTCCTTACTACTTCTTTCATAGCTGGCATGAGTCTTCTCTGTCCTTCTATAGATCGCCCACCTTCGTTCTCAAGAATGATTTTGTGTTTGCAAACGGAAGGACTAATTCCCTTGATGTCGGCAATAGTCCATCCGATTGCTTCTTTGTTTGCGCGAAGTACTTGAAGTAGCTTCTCCTCTTGAGGACCTGAAAGGTTAGCAGAAATAATAACAGGCAAAGTTTTGTTCGTACCTAGATATGCATAGCGTAGGTGATCTGGAAGTGGTTTTTCTTCGAGAACAGGTGGACATATTATAGATGGTTGTTTCATTGGTTCAATGTCACCTGGTTCTCGAAGTAGTTCTCGCACGTTTAATGCAGCAACTTCTTCAGGGGGAATCTTGAGTTCTGGTGTTTCAGGTGCTAAGGCTTCGTCAAGATCATTATCTAAGCTTTCTTCATTGAAGATTTCTTGCGTAATTTTTCCGATGACATCTACTTTGAAGCACTCGTCTTTTGCTTTAGGGTACTTCATAGCCTGAAACACATTAAATCGTATCTGTTCGCCTTGTACTCTCATGATCAACTCACCATTCTCAACATCAATTAGTGTACGCCCCGTGGCTAAGAATGGTCTACCCAAAATGATGGGGACATTCTTATCCGCGTCGTAGTCAAGGATAATAAAATTACAAGGAAAAATAAAAGAGCCAGATTTAACTAAAACATCTTCAATTTTACCTATTGGTCGTGAGAGGGAGCGATCCGCCATTTGTAATACCACAGATGTGGGTACTACTTCTCCGATATTAAGCTTCTCGAACAGGGATCTAGGCATGAGATTGATACTCGCGCCTAAATCACATAATGCTTTCCCGGTCCAACTATCTCCAATGCCGATGGGAATTGTAAAACTTCCGGGATCTTCTAGCTTTGGTGGCAACTCACTCTGACATATAGCACTGCATTCCCTAGGTAATCCAATTGGTTCCCCAGTCTCTATACTTCGCTTGTTGGAGATAATGTCTTTCATGAATTTCATGTAGGTTGGCATCCTCTTGAGAGCTTCAACAAGGGGTATATTAACTTCCAATTTCTTCAACATGTCAATAAACTTCTTGAATTCTAGATCATTGTCCTTCTTTCTGACACGTGAAGGGTATGGTGGTGGGGGGCGTGTATTGAGTTCCACTGGTTTTCTTGTCTTTTCGGGTGTCTCGGCTTGGACACTCTTTGGTTTAACTACCTCCTCGACTGTATCTTTAATTATCTCTTCCCTCCTTTGTTCTGGAATAGGGATTTGTTCTGGTCTTGGTGGAGGTAGTTGTTTTCCACTTCGCAATTCAACTGCATGGCAAGAGTCATCTCTAGGAGCAATAGTATCACTTGGGAGTTGCCCTTTCGGCCTTGTTTGTAATGTACTCGCCATCTGTGATATAGTGTGCTCTAGTTGCTTGATAATCTTCTCCTGGGTTCGAACTTTTTGTTGGCTATGACTCATTTTCTTCTCAACTATTTGCATTAATATAGTCATACTCGAAGTCAAACTCTGGAGTTGTTCCTGTTTTGCCAATTGCATTGATTGTTTAGGTGGATCTTTCTTCGGTTCTTGACAAGTTTTAACAATGGGTGCCTTTTTCAGAATAGGTTGTGGTGGATTATAAGGTTGAAGTTAGGATTGCTGATAAGTTTCTTGCTTTCTGACCCAACTCTTTTGTTGTGGAGGTTGTTGATAATTAGTGTAACTTTCTTGAGAACAAGCATAACCATTAGAGTAATAGTTATCTTGAGGATATTGAATGGAAGCTACGTCCGGATTATTCAAACACCCTTCCCACACGTGATTTCTTGATCCACAACCAGGACACGAAGGAATTGTGCGTACCGTATTCACCTGAGCAGTTATTCGGGCTTGTTCTGTTAGCTCTTCGAGTTGTTTAGCCAGTTCTTTAAGCTTCAGAGATTCTGAAGTGTTCTCCTTTGCTGATTTCTTTGGCCAACTTCTCTCGTTCTCAAGAATTCTTTCCATCCCAACTCAGCTTCTTTAGGGTCTAGTAACACAAAACCTGCGTTTCCTAACGAATCTGCTTTTTCTCTTGAATTATCATTAAGGCCTCCATAAAACAAGGTTAAATAATATTCCGGCGAAGATCTATGATATGGACATCTCGCCTTCTTATCTGTAAATCGTAACCATGCTTCACCCAAACTCTCTTCCTCTTTCTGTATAAATTGTTCAAGCTCCAACATATCTTTTAAACGTCTACTAACCGGATAAAACGGTCTAGGAATCTTGCTTGGAGCTTGTCCCAATCTGGAATAACATGAGGGTATTGGGTATCATACCAATCGCTTTCACATCCGGTCAAGAAGAACTGGAACATCAGGTAATATACTTGCTCCCTAGTAACTCCTCTTACGATATAAGCATCACAGATCTGCATGAATTTCTGAATATATCGGATCGGATCTTGATGTGCAACTCCGCTGAATAATCCATGAGATGCAAATTGAGTTAGCATCCCTGGATCAGGTTTAAATTTAGCGGCTTGGATTTCTGGAGCGCGAATTCCTCGTGGCTCCACTCTGAACTCGATGGGTATCTCAAGTCTCCTTGGGTTCTCCATCTGTAACTAAATCTGAAAAACAAAAACTAAAAACAAAAGCGTAAAATAGAACTAACTAAAAATAAAAGCACAAGATATATGCACAAGGACTAACGATGTAGTCCCCGGCAGCGGCGCCAAAAACTTGGTGGGGCCTAGGGTGTGATAAAATAAGATTTAAATAAAGTGCAAAAACACCCTAGAACTACACGGTTCTGCAAGTATACAGATCGTATGCAAGTTTTAGATAAAGATTCGTTCCGTAGAGACTACAGAGGTTAGGAGAATCTTATGCAAATACCTAGTGCAAAATTAAAGATAGAACAACTAAACGCAAATAAAAGTAAAAACAAATAAAGATGGATTGAGATAATAATTAACTAAACTAAAACTAAGAATTTAAAAGACGGAAAATAAATATGAAAGAGAAGTGATATGAAAATATAGCTTAAGTTATTAGCATGTAATCCCCACTAGTTTTGCCGTTCTAAACATGTAAGGGTGAATTATGTAGTATTTCCCTAATCGGTCCCAATATGCTATCGGTAGTTTAAAATAGGATTTACCTGTGTCAATAAGGCTTCCTAAGCAAACTTTTCCTGTAATTGGTAAATAGTCACAAAGACTAAACCATAGTGATTATCTAGCTAGGTTGGGTTGTCAGATCAAACCTAAAACTAACCGTTATGTGCTAAACATGCAATTAAACACAGTTGTCAATGGTATCCTAATTACTAGATGGTAATTCTAATGGCTGCAGTCCACAAGAACACATAATATAAATCCAAACACATAAGCAGAGAATAAAAACTATAATTCTATTTAAAACATTAAATTCCCAAATTAGATAGATGTCAATCAAAACTAGGTTCATACATTAATGCTAAAACTCAAGCTAAAGAAATTTAGTTCATGAAAGAAAAGAAAGAAATTACGAATCTAAAGGTAGAAGAAGACATTGTTGGTGACAGCTCCTTCCAGACTTCTCTCTTGTGTTCTAAGCTTCCTCTTGGCTTAAGGTTTCACCAAGGATGATTTAAGAGTGCTAAGAGGCTGTATTTATAGTGTAGAGGTTGACCTAATTCGTTTCTTGGAGATAACTCTAAGTAATGGACTCCTAGCCCAACTCAAATTCGTAAGGAAATAAAGATAAACACTGTTGCGCTATTTTGAGCGTATCTTCTTCGTTATTGGTCGGATTGAGCTCCATAAGATACCAAAAGAATCGCAACAGAATTATCTAGACCCATATAGAAGGAAATTACCAAATTCGGCCTATTTCTTAGGTAAAAACGCATATCTTTGGACGTGTATGCAGAATCCCAGATTTAGGCAGCTTTTCCTTTTCCATCTTTTTAGCCTTTGTTTCCTTATCTCCAATTTCCATGCATATCTCTTTCCATAAGTTGTAATCTTTGACTTGGACTCTAATTAATCTCCATAATTATCTTTAAAGCTTCACACTAAATAAACAATTAAACCCAATATGCTCTAAAAATAATAATTCTACAAATCAAGACCCGAAATAGGAAAGTGCACTAAAATAAGCTAAAATCAACCTATAAACTACTAAATAAGCCTAAAATGATGTCTCATGAGTATATTTTACTATCACAAATGAGGAGACATCAAGGGCCAAACTTTCCGCAACCAAAACAAATAAGATGTAAACCTTCATATTCCACTTTACAAACTTCCGACCCAATTCTAACTTCCGGCTCTAACGGTTTTTTCAAATCAATCTCAATAGCTAGCCGCGCGTAATTACCTCTTAACCTCCCTTTCGTCATAGGATCGATTTTGATAGTTCTACCAAGTTTGTCTCTTATTTTCCTTAAGATACGAGCCGTGTAGTTGTGCATTCCAACGTTCGAGATTCGGACCCAAGCTGTTGTAGTCGTTATTGAGTTTGTAATAGCGTTAAAACTTGGAGTCCATTCCCTCACGATGAGGTAGTGGTCTAGAATCATCCATGGGCCACCTGAGATAGCGAAATTATAGTCATCTCGCACCCCGAATTTAACCATGTAATAACCATGACCCACATCTACTAACTCGAAGTGTCCAACCGGATACCATATTTGTTTTAGTTTACACGAAAGATACGTGAATCCTACTTCTCTACCAAGTAAACGGATTACCGCGGTGTTTCGCCAAAGTCGAATACCCTCTTGTATTTCATCCCGTGTACGAAGGACCGTGGGGATTGTGTCATTAATCGTTTCATCATCGTCCTCCACCAGTTCCTCAAATTCCAAAAACTCTTCCTCGCCTAAGTCATTTTGCACCCTGATCTCTTCCTTATCCTCGATAACTAGTAATATAACGTTATTTCCTGTTACAGTTCCTTTCCAATCACGAAGAGTAGACCTAGGAGATTGTTTTGGAATATTACATGTATTCGTGAGGTTACTTGTTGCTGCTGTTATTGGGCTGCTAGTTGCGCCATGTAAACCAGTCAGCGCTGGAAAAGTTCCGTTCGGCGAGGCACTCATTTGATCATCTGTGGTGGCGCGTTGTCTCTTGCCCCCGCGAGAATCCCTTCCAGTTGCAGTTAACTTAGGAAATTCTTCGTTCATTTGGTCTGCGCTGTGATTATTGAATTTTCCATTCGCTGCTTCGCTTTCTGGATTAATTCTGTGTTCATTTGATTTCTCATTCGTAGCGTCGTTATTATGATTCATTACTGTGTTACTGATCTGCGCTGCACTGATGTCCGGCGGTATGGTTTCGCCGATCAACGACGGTGATGGAGAAGCCATCTGCCCGTTAGAAAAGTAGATTTGCAGTTCCTGAATTTTTGGAGCGAAATTGACAAAGTCAGCGTTTTATATAAAAGTTGTTTCTTTCTTCACGATTAAAAGTAAGATGAAAACCCAACAACTATAACCAACAAGACATAAAACATGTACTAATTATTATTGGGGTATCACAATAAAGGCTAGCAACAAATTATATAAAAAAATCATCATGCTCTTGGAATTATATGAAAAATCAAAATAAATACATTATAATTGATAGGATGATGAGCAAAACAAAACCGAAAAACCGAACTGAAAAACCAAATATCGACATAATCGTTCGATTCGGTGTAAGTTTTTTAAAAAACTAAAAGAATTCGGTTTGATACGGTTTTTCTATGCTAACAAAACTGAAACAAAACAAATATTAAAACTAAACTATATCCCTAATTTATTTAGTTTTTTAAATAATTTTTCATATATCTTTAATTAAGGCATTCATGAATTCTATTTATATTTTTGAAAAAATTATGATAAGAAAAATTCTTCCATCCAATATTGGATGAACTTATACCAATTATATTAATACATATACCCTATGTTTTAAACTTACAAAAGTAACTAACTAATTAATATAATGACATAAGTTTTGTTATAATAATCAATTAATGTGATGTGAATATTGGATAATCAAATATTGGACGGAAGTCTTACCCTTATGATAAAGGAATCGAAAATGGAGTAAATTTCAGAGAAAAAAATGTTCATATATGGCATGCACCACTCGAAAAATGTCATAATATGCGACATATATTTACATAAATCATTAGTCGATATATCTTAAAGAGTAACTACCCATTTTTTCCCCTGTACTATCACAAAATTGAAAGCTTAACCCCACGATTCTATAAAGTGTATATTTATTACCTAACTTTTGTTTTTACGACTTGTTACTCCCTGATGATGGAATCCGTCCAATTCTTCCGTTAAGTATTATTTAATTTACCTACTTATATCTTTAAGTATTACTTAATTTGCCTACTTACCCCTTTAAGTATTACTTATATTGCCAACATTTCCTCTTTATTTGCCTCGCACGCGTCTACTTAACAAAGGAATTAACAAATTCCTTCATTAGGTAAATTTACACTTTATACGATCGAGGGGCTAATCTGTCAATCCTGTTAAAGTACAAGGGGCATCCAGTGTATTTATTCTATCTTAAAAGATAATTTGTTTATTGAAATTTCTTGAAAGTAAAGCATACCCTTAAATTATATATATATATATATTCCTCTGTAATTATTTTCTTACAATTACTGCATTATATTTTAGTTCCAAAAATGCAATTTTCCTACATTAGTCAACAACATAAAAATCAGACACTTCATATATGGATTTGTTAGAAGATAAAAAATTTCTAGTAGATTCCCCTTGAAATCTATCAAACTATCGAATCAAACACATACCAAAATCATAGAATATACCGAACCAAAAACCAAAAAAACCAAACCGATAAAAATCGCTCGGTCCGGTAGCGACACCCTTAAAAACCAAACTATTCTGCATTGGTTTAGTTTTGGCCAAAAAATCAGACGAATCGAACCGCGCTCACCCTTAAGAGGAGGTATGAGATTAAATAGACAAAAGGTGAATTTTAAGAAAAAGATATTTTCTTTTAGTTTTAAAATTCTTTAATATCATAGTTTTTTGGTTATTGCTCTAGAATTTATATAATGTAATTATATATTCTAACATATAATATTATCTTTAACTTCACATATATTTCTTTGGTAAAATTTTATACAATTTCTTATCTAAAATTATGTACATTTTTTTATAAACTAGTGAATATAATTTTTTCTTTTTTAAGTTTCTTGTTCCTCAAAAAGGCATACTCATTATTTGTAAAAGCAATAAAATTGAATAAAGAAATTAGCTACAATATAGAAAGAGAAATGAAGAGTTGGAAACTATGCAAAAATGCTTAGTTTGATGAAAAATATATAGGTTGTTTAACAAAAAAAAAGTTATTACACCATGGACATGAGTAAAAATGAGATTTGAAATTTCAGATTTTCAATCTTTTTAATTCAAAAATTCTAATTTCGGAATAAGCTTTGTTCCAAAATTCCGAAATCCGGTCGGATACCATGAATGAATTATTAATCTCCTCTGAATTTCAATACAAACTACTCCGTTGATTTTCCTTTTATAATTGTAACTTTGTTTGTGCAGAATTTGAAGCAGCTAGAAGAATGTGCAATGCAAGAGCTGATAATCTCTAACTTCAGCATACTTTGAGTTGCCCTATCGCCTACTACCATGTCTTCTTTACTTAGCTACCTTCCAAAAAGGCACAAAGATATTACTGGAGAAACTATACTATCCGTGGAATGGTCAAGAAAGATATAATTTGGTACCTTATTGTTGATTTTCAAGAAAGCCCAAGAACCTCAAGAGATTGGTCAACTTCATAAACTTTGAATTTACTTCTTGATAAGTTTCTAAGGAGTCTAAATTTCGATGGGATAAACTTTGGAAGGAATTTACTGCCTAGAGTCTTTGAAGGAAGCCTTAAGCAACTCGAGAGATTGGTCTCAAGTTTGCTCAGCTTCCTGAAGACTTTAGAAGATGTGACACATTCAACCGTAAACATCAAACACTTCCATTGTTATGAAGAACAGAGACACTTGATTTTCAGAGAATTGTTAGCTTGCTCTGCTCTTCGTGTCTTGTGTATGCGGGGTTATTTGGGTAAACTACCACCATGTAGGGAGATGTCAAAGAATTTAACTGAAATAGTGCTTAGTAGTTCTTCATTTGAAAGTGACCCTATGCGAACTTTTGAGAAGCTACCTTCTCTACAGTTGTTGATCTTGCGTGAAAATGCCTTGGATGTGAAGGAAATTACCTGCTCCGCAATGAACTTCCCGGAACTCAGACATCTAGAGCTTTCATTTTTGGAAATTTTAGAGAGCTGGAAAGTGGAAGAGGGAGCAATGCCTAAGCTTTCCACTTTATTAATTAAAAAGTGCACCAATCTGAGTATACTCCCAGATGGATTAGGACTCTTTGAAAATTTAAAGGAATTAACGATCCTCAAAATGCCAGAAGAGTTTAATGAAAGGCTTTCTGTGGTGGATGGTATACGAGAAGCAGATATGGATAAAGTACCACCAGAGACATCGATCATATTTGAGTGATTGAATATGAAAGCATATGTATATACTTGTAATATTTTTCTGATACGAAATATTTTCTTGATATATTTTGAATGAAAGTCTGATTTCATTACCTTATAAGAGCCTTGAATGAAAGTTGTTATTCCGAACCAAAAGCCTTTGTGATTAAACATTTATTAATGATCATTTAGAATAAAAATAAATCTTTAATACAATGACTAAAAATTGAATTCTATCACTTCCATACAAATATAAAAATTTCATGTTCATAGCTAACTGAACAAATGCCAACATGAGTAAATATTATGACCGGACAAATTCCAACTGAACAACTTATTTTCTTTATAATTGGCATAGGACGCCGGCAGATAAATCTGCATTTAATATTCTTCATAAAGTAAACTTTAAAATAGTTATCAAAAAAAAAAAGGAACTTTGAAATAAATAGACTGATCATCTCCAACAAGGTAATGAGAACTTGAGAATTTGCACTTCATTTTATATTCCCCATTGAAAACCCAGCAGCTAGTGACAGTCGTAGTTGTTGCCTTTGATGGCGTCACTTAGTGAAAAAAAATATATATAATTCCATATCCATCTCTCAACCGATATTTCAAATAATGCAAGGTACAATCAGGTACATACCCTTCAAGAAAAACAAACATTCTTGTACTGATTTGAACCCCCAAAAAGATGAGATGTAGTAATTATCGTATGTATGAGTATTGCAATGAGGGATGAGCTTCCAAGCATAAAAATCAAACAATTCATTGCAATCATACATAATATCATATCGATCAATTATCTTCGACCAATCAATTCAACATAAAACCATTTCAAAGGGCTAATGCAAACGACAAAAAACTGAAAAAACGATCAACATTGTTCACACAATGTCTATTATACTTGCCTCTAATGTCTCATCCTCTTCTTTTGTTCATTGAAGTTTCTTTAAACTCGGAAGAAGAATCGCTAAATACGTAACATAAAAGATGCAAAACAAAGATAATTAACATAAAAGACTTCTGACAAACTGTAACATGAAAGGTATAAGTCATCAGTTCATAAAAAGTTGTAAACTTGACTAATATATTACATGACCACATGGTGTTCTATACAACACATTCAGTTAAAAAACATTCTATTGTGGCTCGACATAAGATTGCTCAATTAGATAAGTGACATGCTTAAGAGGGTATTTGAGTACAATAGGGTTTTTAACTCAGAGGTCTTTCCTTTAGTCTCGGCCTTAGCTCTTTTTAAAATTCCTTCCTTTTTTGCAGCCTTGTTTTGCATTTGTTGCTGCAAAATTGAAAAAAGAATATATTAAATTTTATTACCAGTTACAAAAATCTTGAGCTACATGTTTGAGATGCAAGAAAAAATAATACAACAATCAAAAACCCTATATACCCTGACTCTATCATATAAGATTATTAGAACTACAAAGATATCATACAAATTATGGAAATATAAAACATAGAAAGAAAATTAGTAAAACACATTTTTTCTAATCAAAGATGTGAAAATAATGCAACTGACATTCATTTTAACAAAAATTGATAAAAACGGAAAAGAATTGATGAAAATTGAACCTTTGAAGGGTCTCTATGTTCAGCATCAATTCTATTCCTATCACTATCCAATTCTTCATTTACACCTTCTTCATCATTGATGTCTCCCTAATTGTTCTTATTTTCGACCCTTGGGAGACATCATTTTTTGTGTTTATTTAATTAATTTGATAGACTTTTGGACTAAATATGCAATAATCCGGAATTCCCTTTTTATTTCTAGCATTTTTAATTTATTAAACTTTTGCGCGTAATATTGGTATTTTTAGTGTAAAGTTTACAGGTTTTAGATGTTAGCTAGGAGAGGAATCCGAGGAGAAGGTCAAAGATCGTGAATTAGAGTCAAGACTTGAAGACAAATCCCGAAGATATTATTTTTAGAGCTGAAAATCCACTTTCCAGGTCATAGATTGCTGATTTCGAGGTGCTTAAGCGATGATTTAGCCGCTGACCTTTGAAGAGAAATCATTCCTTATCGAGTTACGGAACTTTAGCAACTGGAATGAGGTCAATCGGAGTTGTAACGCATCGGGAAAAGCTGTTTTAGTGAAGGCCTATCATCAGTTACGGGATTTTGGGCTTAGAAAGTGGGCTTGGACATTTAATTAGGCTTTTATTTTCTGGTCCAAGCCCTAGTCCGAATTTGCACTTATAAAAGGAGGTCTGGACTTCTATTTTACATACAATTCACATTCTACAAGATTAAACACCAGAGAGAAGCAACAGAAGGAAGAAAGAAGAAACTACAAGAGCTGGAGTGGGTCTATAGCTCCGTTCGTAGTCATTCCAATTCCGGAAATTAGGTTCTTTCAATTTTAATTTTGTAATCAAATATGAATTCCTTTATTTTTAATTTAGTATTTCTTTTTAATATGAGCTAAACAATTGATAGTGCTTGAGAACAAACAATGGGTGAATCCCAATCTTATTAATTAACGAATGTTGAATTTGGGTTTTTATTGAATTAAACTAAATTAGGGCTGTTACTCTTTTCAATAAATTGAGATTATTTTACTGTTTTTGGAGTAGCTAACTAAGAACAGGTGTTAGTATCTAGGCTATTCCAATTAGTGGCGATTGGATCATCCTGACGGAGGGTTTAGGTACGGAAATATTTATTGAAACTAAAATAGAAGCTATTGATTCTGACGAACTTAGCTAATTCTAGGGCCAATGAGGTAAAACACTTAAACATCCAACGGTGGATCATATTTACCCTGACGGGACTAGTGACACTTTAGGATCGCCTTATAGTCCACCCTGACGGTGGTATAAGGAAATTAGAATCCCGACCATTGTAATTGACTAATTTAGCCCTTAAACAACATAAGTTAGGAAATAGGATTGGGAGGATCCTTGCGTTCTCAGGTGCTACATCTCATATTGCGTTTTACATCATTTTCCTTGCGTCTTAGTTTTTACTTGCATTTTAATATTTGTCTTTCATTTACTTAGTCTTATAACAAAAAACCAAACAAACATATTATTATCTTTTATTTTCATAAGTGCATCAATCACTATTTGCTAGACATTGTGATCAACCATTCCGTCCTTGGAACGAATCTGATTTATCATTTATTACTACTTGGGACAACCGTACACTTGCGGTTGTGGTTCGATTACTTTTGCATTTATTTTTAGAACACACAAAGGACCACCAAGTTTTTGGCGCCGCTGCCGGGGACGGTAGCGTGTGACCACGGTGTTTATCCTTTAGTGATAGTTGCATTTATTTTTATATTTGTTTTTATCAGTTTTACGCTTTTTGCTTGTTTAGTTTTCTCAGGTTTTTAGGTTTGGTGTATGCGAAGAAGGCTCAGATTTGAACCGCTAGTTCAAATCCTTGATAATCCGGATTCGTTAATCAGACTTGCAAATAAGAAAAGAAGAGAACAAGAGGAAAGAGAAATGGCGAATATTCAAGATCCATGGTTTACTAATGGTCCACCAGAAGTTCCATTCCGTGCTCCTGCTATAGGAGTAGGTGCTCCAGATATAAATGTTCCGAAGTTTCGTCCAGATCCGGGTATGATAGCTCAATTCCAAAACTTTGGAAATTTTCGTGGTAGAGTTGGAGAAGATCCTCTTAGAGCGATACAGAAATTCAAACAGATATGTGATTCTTACATCACACAAGGAGTTTCAAAAGAACAGATGTACTACGCTGTGTTTAAATTTTTTGTCATTGATGGAGCAAGTGAATGGCACGATACGCAAGATCCGACGAAAATTACTAATTGGGATCAATTAGAGATTGCTTTCTTTGACAGGTATTACCCAAGTAACATGAGGTTAGATGCTGAATTAGAGTTGACGCAGTTCCGTCAAGAATATGATGAAACTTTGGGTAGGAGTTGGACAAGATTTCAGATGTGCTTACGTAGAGTCCCCAATCATGGCTTTTCAGAACAACAACAATTAAAAATATTCTATAGAGGCCTTGATGGGACTTCAAGAGAGAAATTGGATATGCTATGTGGTGCAGGTTTTCTTCAAGTTCAACCCGCTCATGCAAAGATCATCTTAGAGAGAACAGTCAAGAATGAAGTTGGGTGGAGTTCAGTAAGAACACCAGTTAAACGAGTGAATAATGTTGATATGGAAGAAAAGTTTGCTACGCTAGAGACAAAGCTTCAGACCACACTAGAACAACAATTGAGACAACTTACTCTAGCCGTGAAAGAAGGTTTCTCGAATAAAAGAGGTGAGGTAAAGGTTGCACAAGAGGTATATGGATGTGAGTATTGCGGTGTCAATGATCATAGTTGGGAAAATTGTCAAAATAATCAAGAATCCGTGATGTTTGTGTCCAATAGAGGTAACTTTAATTCAAGTGGTAATGGATATCAGCCTAACAGAAACCATCCGGGGTTTCAATACTCAAATCCTGATGGGGCAGCAAATCCTACTTATGCGTATCAGCCGCGTCCCCAAGGTAACAACTACAATCCAAGACCACACAACAATTACCAAGGAGGACAGAATCAAAATTATGTTCAGAGACAAGCTCCTCAAGACAATTATGATGACACAATGAATCAGAAGGCCTTACCTGCCCATCCGCAAGAAGGAGTTACTCTTCAGAAAATAGTTGAAAGTTTAATCGCTCTTCAGACACAAGCTATGGAACGTCAAAATGCAATCGAAGCTAATATGAATTTGTTCCAGAATCAACTAAGCCAAATTAATAAACAACTGAATCAGCGTCCACAAGGGCAACTCCCTAGCGATACTGAGAATCCAATCCAAATCGAAGACTGTAAAGCTATTACTCTCAAAAGTGGTAAGAACCTTCCTCCACCTCCTTTTCCAGTTATGAAAGAAAAAGAAGTTAGAAAAGAAAAAGAGGTGGTGAATGAAGATAAAGAAGTTGAAGTAGAAGAAGTGGAGAAGTCGAGTGAAGTTCCGAAAAAGAAAGATGATACTATAATAAACCGCCCTCCTCCACCATTTCCATCGAGAGTTCAAAAGAAGGGTGTCATGGCTGATTATCAAAAATTCTTTAACAAGGTAAGAGGACTTAGCATAAATATTCCGTTGTTAGAAGCTATTCGAGATGTGCCCAAGTATGCTAAGTTTCTAAAAAGAGCCCTCACCAACAAAAGGCCGTATTGTGATAATGAGATGATTGGTCTCCCTGAGGAATGTAGTGCTATTTGTCAAGGCAAATTACCTCCAAAGTTAGTTGATCCTGGGAGCTTTACAATTCCGATATCTATTGGTAATGAGTGGAAAGGAAAAGCGCTATGCGATTTGGGTGCAAGCATAAATCTTATGCCCAAATCAATCTTTGACAAGCTTAATATTGAAGCAAGACCCACTTCTATGGTCTTGCAAATGGCGGATCGATCTCTTGCACATCCAGAAGGCCGAATCGAAGATGTCCTCGTTAAGGCAGGTACGTTAATTTTTCCCGCTGATTTCATTATACTTGATTACGACGCGGATAGGAATGTCCCCATTATTTTGGGAAGACCATTCCTAGCCACGGGGCGTACCTTGATTGATGTAGAAAACGGCGAAATGATTATGAGAATCCAAGACGAGGAGATGAAGTTTAATGTGTTTAGACCTATGAAGTTTCCGGATTCCAAGGAAGAATGTTTTCGTGTAGATGTAATGGAACCGGTAAGAACAGAGTCAATTAGTGTTGTGGACACTTTAGGGGTGGAGGAAAGAGAGCTACGAAAGAAACCACCAATTAAAGCTCCTCCATACCCTAAAAATCCACAACTAAATCATGCGAAGAAGAAAGAGAAAGCACGTGCCACGAAGGTTCCGAAGGAACCTAAGAAAGAAAGAAAGAAAAAAGGGTTCAAAGTAGGTGAAGAGGTAGCTATGAAAAATCCTAAACCCCCTCCAAAGGTACGTGAATCAAAAAGTTCTTGGATAGGACCATTCATGGTCGCGAATGTTATCTCAGATAAACTAGTGGGAATAAAAGCTAAGGGATGCAAATTTCGAGTTGCAAATATTGACAACCTCACTCACTGCTGGGGAGGTTATGTCAATGACTAATGAATGAGGTAACCCGTCGAGCTTAACGACGTTAAACAAAAGCCAATTCCTTGTATATTAGCTGAGTTTTTAAATTTTTGCAATTTAGAATAGTTTGATTTTCGTAATTTTAGTGTTTATTATTAAGAAATGAGGAAGGGTAGTTGTTTTTGATGATTTCAGGGATAAAAAGGTCATGAGTTTGGGGTCGAAAAGACGAAAATAGGAGAAAAATTTGTGGTGTTCCAGGGGCCAAACCGGGTCCCCGCATTTGCAAATGCGGGTACACGGTTTCGAAAGCTAAAAATTCTACATTCTGACCCTGCGTCTTGGGTCCCGCGTTTTCCCGCGTTTTGCTGCGTCACCACTGCGTTTTGCTGCGTTTTGGATTCGCGCCATCGACGCAAACCGGGGCCCCGCATTTGCAAATGCGGGTACCCGGTTTCGGAGCTGTACTTTTCCAAATTCTCTGACCCGGCGTCTTGGGAGGTTGCGTTTTGGTGCGTCTTGGCTCGCGCCATCGACGAGAATGCGGGTACCCGCATTTGCAAATGCGGGCACCCGGTTTCGAAGGGCAATTCTCTGACCCCGCGTTTTGGGTCCCGCGTTTTGAGGTAAAAAAAAAAAAAAAAAAATAATAATTATTGCGTCATATATTGTCAGACGCCCAAAAAAAAAAAAAAAAAAAAAAAAAATCTTTTTCGCGTCGACACAGCGACGCGAAACTGGGGCCCCGCATTTGCAAATGCGGGTACCCGGTTTCATCTGTGACAGGGCCGTTTTGAAGCTTTTTAGCCCTAAAAGTTTACCTCTTTCTTCACCCAAGCCTCCAAAAACACTCCCAAAACCCAAAATTTCCTGAACATTATCATCTACAACCACATAATCATCAAATCCTACCCTCTTCCACCACAATATCATACAATCAATTCATCTCCTATCCAAATCACCATGAAATTCCCACTTTTCTCCACTTGTTCTTCATCCAAGCTTCAAATAAAATCCAATTCCCTCTTCCCACACATCAATTAGCCTTTACCCATCTCATATTCCACCATAATCTTCAAGTCATAAGCCTCAAAACATCAAAGTTCTAAGCCTTAGCTTCTCACTATTTGACGTTTTGAGTTTGGGGTGGAAAGAGATGCTTATCAGAACCGTTTTCATGTGGACTTATCGAAGGAATTCTCCAAGAAACAGAAACACTTTGGTACTGTTCAAGAACAAGCTATTGAGATTCCTAATTCGCGTTGCAAACACAAGACTGAAGAGGTTAAAAAAAAAGTAAAGCTAATCCTAAGAAGAGGGAAGTGATTGAAGAACCTGAAAGTGAGGAAGAAAATGATCCGATGATGAGTTGGAATCGAGAATCAAGGTGTTGGAAGAGAATCAGGATACGAGGTGCACTATTTTGGGAAACGTTACAAACAAGTTGAACTTTACTTGTTCATAAACAACTTACGATGTCTAGACGCGAGATAAAGTTCAGGGACGCAACACCGACAACCAGCCTTGCGCTGGTTAAGATACGTTTTCTATCCATTCTCATGTAGTGTATATTATTTTATTGCTTTGAGTCTTTTCGAGTCGTGGGGACACGACTCATTTTTAAGTTTGGGGTGGGGTTCGTTGCCTCATCCCAGTTTTTATGTGTTATTTGCTTTATTTGCTTTCAATAAAAGAATTTTCGGAGTTGCGTTTGACTGTAGAAATTTTTAAATATCCCTTTAAGCATACTCTTGATAAATCTATGATAGTAAATAGTGGACTTTAGGGATTGATATAAAACGCACTTACAATTGCATGCGAACATAGGTAATTGATAGGAAAAATTAATGAACAATGCAAATGAAGTAAGCTTGTACTCAAGGAATATGTTTGGTGTGTAGAACGTGAAATCCTAATTAGTAGAGAACCCACCTAGATATGAACTAAAGACAAGCTATGTACTTAGGAAAATGATAGGGGCAGTTCTTTGTTAGCCATTTGTGCCTTTTTAGCCTTCTATCCCTTGTATTAATTATTATCCGTCTTAGCCCACTTTGAGCCTGTAGCCTTTTCTTTGTAGCCACGATATAAGCCATTATCCCTTAGATTATTAGGCATGACCATATGACCCGCACTTGAATCACAATCCTGAGACATGTCTCGAGCTTGAGTTTGGGGTGGTGGGACCACATATGGGGAATTAAATGGGTAGGGATCGATGTGCTTTGTATTGTAGCACAATTGCAGATGATATATACTTGTAACCCTTTGCCGGGAATGAAGAAAAATGAAAAAGAAAGAAAAAATGAAAAATTTTGAAAAATCATACAGTAGGAACCGGGAACCCGGATTCGTCAAAACCGGGTACCCGGTTTGCTTCTGTACAAAAAAAAAGAGAAAAGAAAAGAAAAAGAAAAATATGAATGAATAAAACATCCGGCAAAGTGGAATTTTCTGAAAATCATCTTATTTATAGTGGGTAGACATGGGACGCTAAATTAGTGCGTATATGGGTGAGTGAGAACATCTTTTTGAGCGTTAACTCAAGCTCGAGGACATTGTTGATGGTAAGTGAGGAGAGAGCCAAAAGCTCACTTCAAATTTACCAAATATACATCCACACTTGTCCTTAAGCCAATATTATAACCGTAAAGACCTCGTGATTCCTAAGTGCATAGTGAATTTATTATTCTGTTGATAGGGAATACACTAGGTGGAGCGTTCAAAGCGAGTTAGGATTAATGACCACCCTATAGCCATCATACAGAGATGAGTACAAGTGTAACCTTCAAGCATTGCGACTTTAATTTTATGATTGAGATTATTTATGTTTGATGTTGCATGATTAGTGTATGCGTATATTAGTTTCTAGAGTTTGCTATATGAGATTTATTTTGAGAATTGCTTTAGGGTTTATTTGCTAGCTTCTACTTGTTTATACGCTTACTTCTACCCCTTTGTATTGTTTTACTTTGTCGGGACGACAAAGGTTTGAGTTGGGGGTCTTGATGTCTCCCTAATTGTTCTTATTTTCGACCCTTGGGAGACATCATTTTTGGTGTTTATTTAATTAATTTGATAGACTTTTGGACTAAATATGCAATAATCCGGAATTCCCTTTTTATTTCTAGCATTTTTAATTTATTAAACTTTTGCGCGTAATATTGGTATTTTTAGTGTAAAGTTTACAGGTTTTAGATGTTAGCTAGGAGAGGAATCCGAGGAGAAGGTCAAAGATCGTGAATTAGAGTCAAGACTTGAAGACAAATCCCGAAGATATTATTTTTAGAGCTGAAAATCCACTTTCCAGGTCATATATTGCTGATTTCGAGGTGCTTAAGCGATGATTTAGCCGCTGACCTTTGAAGAGAAATCATTCCTTATCGAGTTACGGAACTTTAGCAACTGGAATGAGGTCAATCGGAGTTGTAACGCATCGGGAAAAGCTGTTTTAGTGAAGGCCTATCATCAGTTACGGGATTTTGGGCTTAGAAAGTGGGCTTGGACATTTAATTAGGCTTTTATTTTCTGGTCCAAGCCCTAGTCCGAATTTGCACTTATAAAAGGAGGTCTGGACTTCTATTTTACATACAATTCACATTCTACAAGATTAAACACCAGAGAGAAGCAACAGAAGGAAGAAAGAAGAAACTACAAGAGCTGGAGTGGGTCTATAGCTCCGTTCGTAGTCATTCCAATTCCGGAAATTAGGTTCTTTCAATTTTAATTTTGTAATCAAATATGAATTCCTTTATTTTTAATTTAGTATTTCTTTTTAATATGAGCTAAACAATTGATAGTGCTTGAGAACAAACAATGGGTGAATCCCAATCTTATTAATTAACGAATGTTGAATTTGAGTTTTTATTGAATTAAACTAAATTAGGGCTGTTACTCTTTTCAATAAATTGAGATTATTTTACTGTTTTTGGAGTAGCTAACTAAGAACAGGTGTTAGTATCTAGGCTATTCCAATTAGTGGCGATTGGATCATCCTGACGGAGGGTTTAGGTACGGAAATATTTATTGAAACTAAAATAGAAGCTATTGATTCTGACGAACTTAGCTAATTCTAGGGCCAATGAGGTAAAACACTTAAACATCCAACGGTGGATCATATTTACCCTGACGGGACTAGTGACACTTTAGGATCGCCTTATAGTCCACCCTGACGGGGGTATAAGGAAATTAGAATCCCGACCATTGTAATTGACTAATTTAGCCCTTAAACAACATAAGTTAGGAAATAGGATTGGGAGGATCCTTGCGTTCTCAGGTGCTACATCTCATATTGCGTTTTACATCATTTTCCTTGCGTCTTAGTTTTTACTTGCATTTTAATATTTGTCTTTCATTTACTTAGTCTTATAACAAAAAACCAAACAAACATATTATTATCTTTTATTTTCATAAGTGCATCAATCACTATTTGCTAGACATTGTGATCAACCATTCCGTCCTTGGAACGAATCTGATTTATCATTTATTACTACTTGGGACAACCGTACACTTGCGGTTGTGGTTCGATTACTTTTGCATTTATTTTTAGAACACACAAAGGACCACCAATCATCTTCCATAGGAATATCTCCAAGTTGATTTGATACAACTGATACGCGAAAACATAAATAAAACAATCAAACTGTATTAGAATACACAATAACAAAGCCACAACAAAGCTTTATTATATGAAACTCACCTCAGTTTCATACCAACATGAAAAAACTACTTCCATAAACCGAACACTTTATAAACAGAGATATAGCCTCTAATTCCATCAAATTCCAAACCAATCGCTTTAATTAAAAGAATAACAAAAATATTCTGAATAACTATTTTATTAAACAAATTAAGTTGCTCTTCAAAGTATTCAGGCTTAGCCTCCAGCTCAGGAATTTTGGCTCTTGCTTCTTCGGCTTGAAGAAACGCTTTCTTCAATGCATCACGACTCGGGTCAAATTTTCGGAGACCCTCAAAGAGCAACGTAAATCAATTTTTAAGAGTTTCAAGGGTAAAAATTACTTTTTTTTACCTTAATTTGGGTTCTTCAATTGTTGGTAGCGTAGCCAAGCCGTGTCGATGATGGTGCAGAATGGTCCCCATTGGATTTCTCACTCTCCTTCACCTTTGAGAAGAAGATTAAACAAACATATGAGAGAATCTATAGCAAATGGATAGTAACTGCTTCTCATACGGTAAAAAGGCTTCTAACGATTAAAATAATGGCCATCGTGGGATTTGTTTAAAATAGAATAAACTGAAAATTTGTAAAAGTGATGGTATTAGGTTAAAATTAAATCAATTCTATTCATTATTGATGGCGCGTAGCCAAGCCGGATTGATGGTGGTGGAGTATGGTCCCCGAGTGGCGGCGGATTTCTTGTGCAGGAGAGCGTCTTGGTGGGAAGGTGAGTTTTAAAAGAATTCTTTTAAATTTTTTTCTTTTTTTAAAATTCATAATATAGATTTTCTTTTTTTTTTCTTTCGAAAAGCATAATATAGATAAACTCGTGCTCAAAGCACTAATCTAGGAGTACTTGTGAAGTTAGTAATGCTTTATTATTCTTTTTTTTTTTTTTTTTTTTGGACATCGAGAGGGTGCAAAGGCACCCCAAAAAGAAAACAACGAATTTACCCTATTCCTAATTTACTAAAGGCCGCTGAGAGATCGGAGATACTAAGCGTATTCCGATTAACAAAAGTTGCTGCGTGCCTAGCTTCCTTCGCTAATTTATCCGCATTCCTGTTGAGCTTCCTGTTGATGTGTTTGAAGGTAATCTGTCCGAGCTCCTCAGTTGTGCAAATAATTTTTCGAAGAACGGGTTGGATGTTCCAACGTGCTGCTGACACCTGCTTTATACCTTGAATCACTTCAAGGTTATCTGAGTGGATGGTGACTTTTTTCTCGTGATATCTTCTTGCTATTTTTGTAGCTTCCAAAACCGCTGTTGCTTCTCCTTCTACTACTGTGTTGCAGTCGATAGTTTTACTTATTTTTGATTTTTCGTTGTTCTCTCTTTGTTCCCATACTATTGCTATTCCTGTTGGTTCCCACTTGTTTGAAAAAGATGCGTCGCAATATATGTTGATTTCGTCCTCGTAATCCGTGTCTCTTGTTTCATTTTGTTCTATTGAGTTATTGAAGCCCTTATAACCATCTTTAACCCAGTTAATGCCGTGAATTTCTTGCATGAGTTTTGTCGATGTTTTGTTTATTACTGTTCCATTCGCTGCAGTTCCTTCGCGAAGGCCTTTCATTTTTGCTTTCCAGATGTTCCACAGATTGATCATTATAAAGTCCCGAACCACTTTCTCGTCCCATCCTCCTTTTTTGAAAGATTTTACCGTTTTTAGAAACCAGTCTTCTATATTATCATCCAGTTTATCTTGAATTTTGATTTGTAAGAACGATCCTGCCCAGATATCTTTGCACATATTACACTGAAGGAGTAGATGTTCCACGTCTTCTTTATCTTGGTTACACCATAGACAGTTTTTACCATCTGCGCATTTCCTTTTGGAAAGATTAACTCTAGTAGGTAAAGCATTATTAACCACTCTCCACATAAATAATCTAATTTTTTTTGGAATATTTGATTTCCATATTTTTTTCCATATTTTTGTTTCTTTCATAACCCTTGTTTTGGTAGTAGTCGCCTTGTTCTTGTTGTATTCCTCTATAATTAGTTTATATCCTGATTTTGTATCGTAATTACCATTTTTTGAATAAGGCCATATGAATCTATCTTTAGTATCAAATTCTTTGATCTTTGTTTTCTTTATCAAGTTTATTATAGGTTCGTGGAAAAGGTTATCTAAAATTTCGAGGTTCCATTCCTCTTCTCCTTCCTTCATGAGTTCATTAAATTTTGTGATGTTCGATCCCTTTGGTCTCTCTAATTTCCATTCTGTATCTAACCATTTTTCATTCCATATATCCGTGTCTTTCCCGTTACCTATTTTTTTGATACCGTATTTTTTAATAAAGTCTCTACCTTCCATTAAACTCGCCCAACTCCAAGTTCTACTCTGTTTAACTTTACACGATAAAAAACTAGATTTATTAAAGTAAATACCTTTGAGGAGTCTAGCCGCTAAGTTGTTTGGACTATGCATAATTCTCCAAGCTTGGGCGGCTAGGAGAACTGTGTTCATCTTTTTGAAATCTTTAAAGCCGAGTCCCCCTATGATTTTATTCACCGTTATTTTTTCCATGCCACCCAATGTATCTTGTTCCTTTCGCCTGAATTCCACCAGAAATTAGAGATAGCTGAGATAAGTTTATTACAAAAATTAGTGGGAAAAGAAAAAATAGACATATAGTAATTCGGAATAGCTTGAAGGATTGCTTTGATGAGCACTTCTTTGCCCCCTTCTGATAGGAGTTTAGCCTTCCAACCTTCTGTATTTTTAAACACCTTATTTGCTATCCACTCAAGAGAATCTACCTTTGATCTTTTATGACATAATGGAACACCCAAATAATGTCCCAAGTCTCCCGTTTCTTTATTAATGTGACATGTTCATACCATTTATATTGAAAATAAAATGAAGTCAAATTTAAAAATAGAAAGAAAAACTCTATGGGTACTCATGGAATTCGAAAAAGAATCTTTGAGTATCCATACTATAAAATAGGACTTTTAGGTATTCAATTTTTTCTTTTTGTCCAACCGTTAGTGTTTTCCATTATCTCACACATTAAATATGATGTGGAGCCTATGTGGCCTTGGTTTACTTTTATTTTGAAAGATATACTTAATGTGTGAGATAACAGAAAACACTAACAGTTGGACAAAAAGAAAAAATTGGGTACCTAAAAGTCCTATTTTATAGTTAGGGTACTCAGAGTCTCTTTTCGAATTTCATAGGTACCTACGGAGTCTTTTTCTCGTAAACATAAATAAGTAAATAAATAAATCAAGAGTAAATACCATTTTTGCCCCCTATACCCGATTGACAGGTTGCCCCCTAAGTCTTAAAATGCGCCTTGTTGCCCCCTAAGAGTTACTTTTGTGCCCCGTTACCCCCTGGTCGTGTTTTCCGTCCATTTTTGCCGTTAAATCCGACGTGGCATTTCCATGTCATATTTTTTCTTTTTTTTAATCCTAATACTAATTAACTCTTTAATTAACTTAAAACAAGGGTAAAAAAGAAATTTTATAATAGTTTTAATATTATTAAATAAAAATAATAAAACCATCCCCCCACCCCCCCACCCCACCCCACCCCACCCCACCCCCTTCTTCTTCTTCTTCAACATTCTTCTTCTTCCTCCCGACCTGGTTCTTCTAAAAAAAAAAGGTAAATTTTCAATTTTGTTCGCAATGTCTATAGCACCTTCCCCATCAATGGGATCAAGAGTCATGACACCACCTCCACCAACGGGAGGATCAAATAGAGCTGTTCCACCACCACCACCGCCACTGGTAAAAAAAAAGCAATCAAACTCCCATTGAGTTCTACTCAACGAATCACCCACAAAAGGGCCTGACCTTGACACGGTCTTGAAAGCACGATCTGGACAATGGGGTGTTGGAGGATAATGGGGGAGGGACGGTTATATAGATCCGGGGTTGGTTGATGAAGGGAGGAGAGATGGGGGTGTAGGAGAGGGTGAAGTTGGGGAGATGGAGATGGATGGGGTTGGGGAGAGGCTGGAGAATCCATCGGAATCGAAGATGCTGCAGAAATAAATTGCAGTCCAGGTCCCTGGCGAGCTGTATACATTTCAGCTCCTGGAACCCGATGTACACTACTGCTGGTGCGAACCCCACGACTCTCTTGCTGCAGCTCCGATCGAATCAACACAGCAGCACCACCCGCCTGCTGTTCGCGAGCTCCCCAACTTTAAGGATGAAATTTTGAGTTTCAAGAAAGTTGCTTCCATTCTTGTTGAATATAAAAAGTGTAAAGTTAAGGTGAGAAAGATTAACGTGATATAAAAGAGAAGCATAATACAAGTGTTAAGTTTGAATGTATTTTTTTTTTAGAAGAACTAGGTCAGGAGGAAGAAGAAGAAGAAGGGGGTGGGGTGCGGGTGGGTTGAGGAGGGGGGGGTTATTTTATTATTTATATTTAATATTATAAAAACTATTTATAAAATTTCTTTTTTGCCCTTGTTTTTAGTTAATTAAATAATTAATTAAGATTAGGAGTAAAAAAAAAAGGTGACATGGAAATGCCACGTCAGATTTAACGGCAAAAATTGATGGAAAACACGACCAGGGGGTAACGGGGCACAAAAGTAACTCTTAGGGGGCAACAAGACGCATTTTAAGACTTAGGGGGCAACTTGTCAATCGGGTATAAACCCAGGGGACAAAAATGGTATTTACTCATAAATCAATAATTTATTTTCAATCAAATCAAAATGAGAAATGATATGCATGGTAGTATGATTAAGTAGGGTATATATCATTGCTTTAAATATAAGAGTAATGTTACGAGAAAAAGACTCTGTGAGTATCCATGAAATTTAAAAAGAAACTTCTGAATACCCATACGATAAAATATGAATTTTAGGTACCCAACGTTTTTTTTTGTTCAACCGTTAGTGTTTTCTGTTATCTTACACGTTAAGTGTGGACTTGGTTTCCTTTTATTGTGAAAGGTATACTTAACGTATGAGATAACGGAAAACAGTAACGGTTGGACAAAAAGAAAAAGCTGGGTACCTAAAAGTCCTATTTTATAGTATGAGTACTCAGAAGTCCTTTTTCGAATTCAATGAGTATCCACAGAGTCTTTTTTTCGTAATGTTACATATCGTCATATCCTCTAGAATCACATCATTTTTATCCTTTTTTGTGCAAACTTATAATAAAAGAGAGAAATGATTAATCAAGGTTAAAGAATTGATATGTTTGATTAATTTAGATTCACTGAAAAATGATAAAAATATGATAAAAAATAATATGACATGGGATAATATTGAATATTACTTCAAATATAATCAATACCAATATTAAGTGAATGGTAATAAACATAACAAATATGTAAGAAAAGGATATCAATTTTGTTATACAATTTAAAAAATATTTACATGATTTTAAATCATATTAAATATTATAATACTTATAATGTTATGTAATAAAGGTATAAATATAAAATTTTCCACAGTATACGGATAATATTAATATGGTTAAGTGAGTCATCAAATCTGGAAAATCGTAATAGTTGGAATAGCAAAATAATAATAAATTCACGACCAACAAATATGTAAAGTAAAGGGATCCCACAAATAGAAACAAGTTACTCTCTCTCACGAATAATATGCCACTCCAATCTCTCTTTTAAACCTCAAAATTTTCCTCAAAAATTCATAATACTTAATAATCCTAAACGCTATTATAGTGTAAAATATCTAAAGAAACAGACTGAAGAGTTCATGTCACGATTAAGTATGTTATAAAGTTTCCTAAAAGATGTTAGTACTGTTAGAATATATATATTTAATTATATATTAGATTTATTACTTACCTTAGTTAGTGAGATTATTTACCATAGTTATTTTAGACTGCTTGTTCTCCAAGCTAGACTGCTTGCTCTCCAAGCTTAGTCCTAGTATAAATATTGCTATGTAGTTCACTTTAAGAGGATCAATTCATTCAATACAATACACAGTATTTCGTATTCTTTTCTTTAATTCTAACATGGTATCAGAGCCACTATTCTTGTGACTCGTGCCATTATCATCTTATCATCTCATCACCATCGAAATCCCAAAATACTTACCTATTTTTTTTTTCTATCGAAAAGTAGTATCTTAATTCGTGTTTAACTTCTTCATTCGATCACCAAATATAGTCGAATAATATATCAAATCGAAGATCTTTTCGATACGGTTCTACCGGTATAAAAATCACCACCGTCCGACGCTGCACGCGCCCCCACGCGCCGCCCATAGTTCCGGAGCTGCTGCAAATTTCCAAAAAAAAAAACCAAAAAAAAAAAAAAAAAAAAAAAATCTGAAAAAAAAAAAAAAAAAAAGCGCCACGTCATCGCACCTTCTGCCAGCTACTGTCTTGCGACGTCATCGTCATCCAGGGTTGACTGCCACGTCACTATTGTCTGCTACCAGCTCGAGATTTTTGGACTTCACCCTTCTTGAGGTTTTTCGATCCACTGATTCCGTTTTCGCAGTCTGTTTTCTCAAATTCTTTTTCGGTAAGTCTGTTTTGCACAAATACTTCTAGAAAAACAATGACTTCTACTCCATCCCGCTCATTTTCATATCAATATTGCAAGTATTGTCATAAAGATGGTCACGATCTCTTAAACTGTCCCATTCGTATTTGCAAATTTTGTCATATAACTTGTTCAGGTCATTATCTCAATGATTGCCCAAGTCGATCGTCCGTGCCAAATCATGTCAGTAATAGGAAAAATTCTAACATTACATCAAATATCTCGCCCAACTCAATTGCTGATATTTTGAGTATGTTCAAACAAGTCATGTCTCAATCTTCTCACACTCCTTCGGTTGTAAATTCTGTAACATCTGGTAAGAATTCCTGGTTTTTCGATTCTGGTTGTTCAAATCATATGACATCAGATTCTGATTTGGTTACTGATATAAACACTATACCACATGCTCCTCCCATTTATACTGCTGATGGTACACCTATGTCAATAAGTCATATTGGGTCAATTTCTAATTCTAGTGCTTCATTGTCTAATGTTTATCTCGTACCTAAACTTTCATTAAATCTTATTTCTGTGGGTCAACTATGTGACCTTGGTCTAACCGTCACTTTCTCTAGTTCTGGTTGTTGTGTGCAGGATCCTAAAACTGGACAGACTCTTGGGACAGGCCGTAAAGTAGGACGACTTTTTGAGCTTATCAACCTCCATCTCCCATCTCATACAGCTTCTCCCGTTATTCCAACAATCCCATCATCAGTCTCATCACCTCTTCAACTTTGGCACTCTAGATTGGGGCACGCTTCATTAGGCAAACTTCAACCGTTAGTCTCAAAAGGGTCACTAGGTCAGGTGCCCATTGAAAAGATCGACTGTATATCGTGTCAACTCGGTAAACAACCAGCCTTATCCTTTAGTAAAAGTGAATCCACATCATCTGCGTGCTTTGACTTAATCCACTCAGATATTTGGGGACCCTCTCCCACACCGACCATGGGGGGATCTTGTTACTTTGTCATATTTGTTGATGACTACTCAAGATTCACATGGATATACCTAATGAAAAACCGGTCAGATCTCTTTCAAATCTATTCAGAATTCACTGCCATGATTTACACTCAATTTTCACATCGTATCAAGATCCTCCGTACAGATAATGCCATGGAGTATAAGTCGTCTATCTTTACCTCTCTTCTTCGTGAACATGGAACTGTCTCACATCAATCTTGCCCATACACATCTCAACAGAATGGACGTGCTGAGCGTAAACACCGACACATCCTTGACATCACTCGCACATTTCTCATTTCTGCCTCATGCCCGGAACGTTTTTGGGGAGAAGCCGCCCTCACAGCTGTGTATGTAATAAATCGTTTACCCTCTCTCATTATTGATAATCTTACCCCATATGAACGTCTACATGGTAACCCACCCATATATGACCTCTTTCGCGTCTTTGGTTGTGCTTGTTTTGTCATGGTTCCTCCTCATGAACGTACTGTTGGAGTATAAATCTCCTATAACCTGTTCTCCGCCTTCTTCTAACAGTTCGGACTTTTGGTTGAGTTGGCAAGTTAACATGGTATCAGAGCTCCAGGTACTTGAGGTCCTGAGTTCGAGTCTCTCCACCGCTACCCACCTCGATATCTCCACGTGCATGGCTTATCCATCTCCGTCTCCGTGCATTGCTTAGATCGATCCATCTCCTCTGCTAAGCATGCACATCTCGTCTAAGCCTGCACGTGAGGGGGCGTGTTGGAGTATAAATCTCCTATAACCTGTTCTCCGCCTTCTTCTAACAGTTCGGACTTTTGGTTGAGTTGGCAAGTTAACACGTACTAAACTTGAACCTCGAGCTCGTCTATGTTGTTTTATAGGTTATGGGATTGAACATAAGGGTTATAGGTGTTGGGATCCACTCTCAAAACGATTGCGTATATCACGTCATGTGATTTTCTGGGAAAATAAAATGTTTTCATCCCTATCATCGTTCTCTCTTCCTCATGCTCCATCTTTACGTTTATTCACAGACCCGACCATGGATTTATTCCCTAGTGATGATAATGACACAAGTTCAAATTCAGAACCAAGATCTCCCATGTCTCCTGTCACAGTGCTCCCAAGGTCCTCCGTGGATATGGCCCATCCCGAGTCATCTGCTCCAGTTGAAGATCCTGTACCAGATTCCGAGTCTCCAAATCATCTACCTCCTCGAGTAAGAAAACTTCCTGCACATTTACGTGATTATCATTGTTTTTCTACTATCTTATCTTTGCATGAGCCTCAAAGTTACCGTGAAGCTAGTTCTAACAATTTATGGCAGAAAGCTATGGCAGAAGAATTGTGTGCTTTAGAAGATAAACATACATGGGATTTGGTTTACCTCCCTCCAGGAAAACATGCTATGGGATGCAAATGGGTTTACAAGATCAAAACACGGTCTGATGGTTCCATCGAGCGATATAAAGCTCGGCTTGTTGCAAAAGGGTTTACTCAAGAATATGGCATAGACTATGAAGAAACATTTGCCCCAGTTGCTCGACTCACATCTGTTCGTAGCCTTATTGCTGTTGCCGCTGTCCGCAAATGGAAATTATTTCAAATGGATGTTAAGAATGCATTTCTTAACGGTGATCTTACAGAAGAAGTGTTTATGAAGCCTCCTCCAGGTTATCATCATCCTCCTCATAAGGTGTGTAAACTTCGTCGTGCTCTATATGGTCTTAAACAAGCCCCTCGTGCCTGGTTCTCTAAGTTTAGTTCTATCATTGGTGATTTTGGATTTATCTCGAGCAAGCATGACTCTGCTCTTTTCATTCGTCACTCTTCCGCTGGTATGATCTTGTTGTTATTGTATGTAGATGATATGGTTATTACAGGTGATGATTCAAAGGGTATTTCTGATCTCAAGAAATTTCTTGGTCAACACTTTGAGATGAAGGATCTTGGTATTCTCAATTATTTCCTTGGAATTGAGGTCTCTTCCGATTCAGATGGTTATTATCTCTCTCAGGCTAAGTACTCATCAGATCTTATTGCTCGTGCTGGACTCACTGATAGTAAGACATCGTCTACACCCCTTGATCCTACTTTACGTCTTACACCGATGGATGGTACTCCCCTTGAGGATCCATCTTTATATCGTCAATTGGTTGGTAGTCTTATATATCTCACAGTCACTCGGCCTGATCTTGCTTATGCTGTCCACCTGGTTAGCCAGTTTATGTCTGCTCCTCGCTCCACTCATTATACAGCCGTCCTTCGTATTTTGCGCTATGTGAAAGGAACTTTATTTCACAGTTTATTCTTCTCCGCAAGCACCTCACTCGTTTTACATGGTTATTCAGATGCAGACTGGGCTGGCGATCCCACTGATCGTCGTTCCACAACTGGGTACTGCTTTCAGTTAGGCGATTCTCTCCTCTCATGGCGAAGTAAAAAGCAAACAGTTGTAGCTCGTTCTAGTACCGAAGCTGAATATCGTGCACTTGCTGACGCTACTCAGGAGGTGATATGGCTTCGCTGGCTCCTTTCAGATATGGGTGCCCCTCAGGATACTGGCACGATTCTTCATTGTGATAATCAAAGTGCTATCCAAATTGCACATAATGATGTTTTTCATGAGCGTACTCGTCATATTGAGTGTGATTGTCATTTCATTCGTCAGCATGTTGCTCAGGGTACAACAAGACTTCAGTACACACCTTCCGTTGACCAGCTAGCTGATATCTTCACCAAAGCTCATCCTCCCGGTCGTCTCATGGATTTGACTTCCAAACTCAAGCTAATATCATTCTCACCGCCTTGAGTTTGAGGGGGGGTGTTAGAATATATATATTTAATTATATATTAGATTTATTACTTACCTTAGTTAGTGAGATTATTTACCATAGTTATTTTAGACTGCTTGTTCTCCAAGCTAGACTGCTTGCTCTCCAAGCTTAGTCCTAGTATAAATATTGCTATGTAGTTCACTTTAAGAGGATCAATTCATTCAATACAATACACAGTATTTCGTATTCTTTTCTTTAATTCTAACAAGTACGAGACAAAGTATGCAAAGAGAAATCACAAACCTTATTATTTATATAATGGACGACAACATTAACACGTTTGGTATCATCTATTAGGAATTTATTAGGAAACTAGATATACTTGGAGTAGGAAGGTTATTGCATCATGGATAGGGATAGAAATCTGATCTGAGATGTCCGATTTTCAAATTTTTTTATCCGAAAATTCGATTTCGGGGTAGATTTGTAATGTTCATAAATTCCGATATTTTCGGAAAAATTGGATCGAAATTAGAAATATATATAAATTTATGAAATTTTTGGTTTTATAATCTGATTTTTTTTTTGATTATATATTTCGAATATTAAATAAACAATAAATATTTTTTTTAACCTAATAAATAATAAAATTTAAAAGATAAAAAAAGTATACAACGGGAAACGTTGAAAAAAATTCAGAAAAGAAAAAGTAAACGTTGAAAAACAATGAAACATTTCTTTTTTATGTGCGAAAAAAAAACAATGAAACTTGATAAAACCTAAAATCCATTTTTTTTGGTACATGGGTTCCGGGATTGCTTGCGCGCACCCGACTAATCCCACGGAGATATACACGCCTCCCCCATGTATATTTCCAGGTAAATCAGAACTAGGTGACCCATGTTCAAGGAACACCCATATCTTTACACTCGCATTGGAACAAAAAAACAAAAAGAAAGGTCTTCACTCCCACCAAGCCGCTCTCCCTGCACAAGACAACCACCGACACTCCTGGACCATTCTCCACCATCATTAACCCGGCTTGGTTACGCCATCAACAATCGAAGAACCCAAATTAAGGTAAAGAATTATTGAAACTCTAAAAATTTGAATTACTTTTAACCTAATATCATGACTTTTACAATTTTTCAAAATTATCTGATTTAAGTATGATTAAAGCCGTGATGTTTATTATATTTGAAATAGTTATCAAAACAAAAAGAACTTTGAAATAAATAGACTGATCATCTCCAACAAGGTAATGAGAACTTGAGAATTCGCACTTCATTTTATATTCCCCATTGAAAACCCAGTAGCTAGTGACAGTCGTAGTTGTTGCCTTTGATGGCGTCACTTAGTTAAAAAAAATTATAATTCCTCTCCTCTCACCATATCCATCTCTCAACCGATATTTCAAATAATGCAAGGTACAATCAATTAGATACCCTTCAAGAAAATCAAGCATAACTTGTACTGATTTTAACCCCCAAAAAGATCAGATGTAGTAATATTTGTTGTCCCAAAAACTTTATCGTATGTATGAGTATTGCAATGAGGCAGGAGCTTCCAAGCATAAAACTCAAACAATTCATTGCAATCAAACATAATATCATATCGATCAATTATCTTCGACCAATCAATTCAACATAAAACGATTTCAAAGGGCTAATGCAAACGACAAAAAACTGAAAAAACAATCAACATTGGTCACATGATGTCTATTATACTTTCCTCTAATGTCTCATCCTCTTCTTTTGTTCACTGAAGTTTCTTTAAACTCGGAAGAAGAATCGCTAAATATGTAACATAAAAGATGCAAAAACAAAGATAATTAACATAAAAGACTTCTGACAAACTGTAACATGAAAGGTATAAGTCATCAGTTCATAAAAAGTTGTGAACTTGACTAATATATTACATGACCACATGGTGTTCTATACGACACATTCAGTTAAAAAACATTCTATTGTGGCTCGACATAAGATTGCTCAATTAGATAAGTGACCTGCTTAAGAGGGTATTTGACTACAATAGGGTTCTTTAACTCAGAAGTCTTTCCTCCTTTAGTCTCGGCCTTAGCTCTTTTTAAAATTCCTTCCTTTTTTGCAGCCTTGTTTTCATTTGTTGCTGCAAAATTGAAAGAAGATATATTAAATTTTATTACCAGTTACACAAAGCTTACATGTTTAAGATGCAAGAAAAAATAATACAAATATCAAAAACCCTATATACCCTGACTCTATCACATAAGATTATTAGAACTACAAAGATATCATACAAATTATGGAAATATAAAACATAGTAAGAAAATTAGTAAAACACATTTTTTCTAATCAAAGATAAGTTTTTAAGTGAAAATAATGCAACTGACATTCATTTTAACAAACATTGATAAAAACAGAAAAGAATTGATAAAAATTGAACCTTTGAGAGTTGAATAACTTCCTTAAGATCATAGAAGATCGTATTTTTCTTATTACTTTCTACCTTAATCAAAGAAGGAAATTGTTGCGTCTTTTCCTCGATTTTCATACCCCTTCTTATAACGTCTCTATGTTAAGCATCAATTCTATTCCTCTCACTATCAAATTCTTCATTTACACCTTCTTCATCATCTTCCATAGGAATATCTCCAAGTTGATTTGATACAACTGATACGCGAAAACATAAATAAAACAACCAAACTGTATAAAAATACACAATAACAAAGCCACAACAAAGCTTTATTATATGAAACTCACCTCAGTTTCATACTAACATGAAAAAACTCCTTCCATAAACCGAACACTTTATAAACAGAGATACATCCTCTAATTCCATCAAATTCCAACCAATCGCTTTAATTAAAAGAATAACAAAAATATTCTGATTAACTACTTTATTAACCAAATTACGTTGCTTTTCAAAGTATTCAGACTTAGCCTCTGGCTTAGGAATTTTGGCTCTTGCTTCTTCGGCTTGAAGAAACGCTTTCTTCAATGCATCACGACTCGGGTCAAATTTTCGAAGACCCTCAAAGAGCAACGTAAATCAATTTTTAAGAGTTTCAATGGTAAAAATTACTTTTTTTACCTTAATTTGGATTCTTCAATTGTTGGTAGCGTAGCCAAGCCGGGTCGATGATGGTGCAGAATGGTCCCCATTGGATTTCTCACTCTCCTTCATCTTTGAGAAGAAGATTAAACAAAAATATGAGAGAATCTATAGCAAATGGATAGTTACTGCTTCTCATACGGTAAAAAGGCTTCCAACGATCAAAATAATGGGTTCCAAAAGATTGGGTTGGACTTTATCATTCAGTCCACCAAGTAAGACCCAAAACTCAAACACCATTACTATTATCAACTATTAGAAAACCCAACAACTTTTTTTTTCATACATATGATGCATTAAAGCCTATCAAACTAAGATCACATGAAAAACAGAAACAAAATAACACTTATTGCGGGTCTAGTACAACTCTATTAGTTGCACGCTCGCTCCTATCATTTGTGATGTAGCTCCATAAATAATCAGGAGGATCCACGAATTCAAACGGCGTTGAGTGAAAAAGAGCTCCCTCCTTTGCTAACTTATCAGCGCAAAAATTAGCCTCACAGTAGATAAATCTAATATCCAGGCTGGGGTGATTACGCAATATTTCTAAACATTCTTGCGCAAAGGCCTCAACGCGACTACCTGAGGTCCCGCCGCCCTTCACTAGCGCGCGGACCTCCCTCGAGCCTAATACACGATGACTACTTGAACTCCCACCGCCCTTCGCTAGCGCGTGGAGTTCCTTCGAGTCAGTCTCAATGTAAACATCCGTATAACCTTTCTTAACAATCCACAAAATCCCAAAATGAAGTGCCAAAAGTTCAGACACAAACGGAGAAATGACCAAGCATGGTCCAATAAAACTAGCAACACACGAGCCATTTCCATCTCTCAAAATACCCCCTGTACTTGCTTTACCACTAAACGCATCAAAGCTACCATCTTCATTTAGCTTAAATCCTTTCGGAGGTTTGGTCCATTTTACCATCACATTGGAAGCAAGTTTAATAATACCTCCATCGAATTCCTTTCCCCAGGCGAAGACGAAATTACTAGCTAGAGCTAATATCTCCCTTTTTAATTCTTTAACGTGAGGAATTGTCGTTAATTTATTAAAAATGACTTGATTCCGTTTCACCCATATTGTCCAAATTGCAGCTACAAATAGGAGAGACTATTCAATACCAAAACATTTTGACTTGTTACATAACTGTTTTCCAATACAAGCACTCAAATCCGCGGTGTTAAATGCAAACCACAGTTCATAGCCGTTCCAATTCCCGGGACCTACAGCCATTCCAAGGACTCGTTCTGCAACTACTCGGGATTCTGCAGCATTTCGCAGGTCTGCAGCTCTCGATTGCATATCAGTGGTTCCCTCGGTCAAGCCAGCAGCTCTCTCGAACACATCAGCAGCTCCCAAGTTCTCGACCTCAGCTCCGCTCCCCGATCCAGCAGCTACGCCCCTCGAAACAGCAGCTCCAGTCCTCGGTTCTGTTACTCCCAAGACACAGAATAGGTGTTGATTCCCTGAGTTAGTTCCCTGCACAAGACCTAAACCGTTAGTACTAAAAACTCTACCTTCTTCCTGTCGAGTCTGACCCCCAATTCCCTGGTTCCTTAGCTCAACACCAAATCCCAACTCAAGTTCCTGCCACACTATCTTTGGTATCTTACATTTCACAAAGATGTGCCATAGATCTTCAATTTCATTCCCACATATCCCACATCTCCTTGACTCAACCACGCCTCTTTTGTATAAATTTTCCATTGAAGCGATACGATTCAGGCACACCCTCCATAAAAACACTCGAATCTTTTGCGAGCATTTTAGTTTCCAAATATAGTCCCAATTGAACGCTTCATCCGGTACAAACTCTCCATTAATTCAAAGGCCGATTTTATTGTGAATACCCCCGAGGCTTCATGACGCCATAGTGCCTTCTTTCCATCAACACCCACCAGTTCAATTATCCCGTCCCGAATGACCTCTATCCCATTCATAATGGCTTTACACATACTAGAATCATTCATTTTCTTCTCACGATTTAGGACCTTGTTCTTGAAATACTTTGCACCTAACACATCCACCCAAGCTACCGTATTATCTTTTTGCAAGAGTTTCCACCCAAGTTTCGCTAAGAGGGCTAAATTGTACTTCCTTGCACTCCTCAACCCAAGACCCCCGACCTTCTTTGGTTTACATATTTGCTCCCATGAGACCCAATGTAACTTCCTATACGATGCCGATGACCCCCATATGAAATTCCTTACCACTTTATCCAACTCGTCACATACATACTTAGGCAGATTTAGCATTTGCATCTGATAGACCGGAACCGCGCTAAGAACAAATTGGGCTAAAGTAATCCGACCAGCTAATGAAAGAGTCATAGTTTGCCACGCAGCTAGTTTGCCTCTCATTTTTTCTATAATCTTCTTGTAGAATACTTTGGGAAGCCTTCTGGATAGAATTGGAACTCCAAGATACGTTCCAAAAGAGCTATTGTGGCAAAACCCGCTCGCTACTGCTAATTCCTGTTGTGTAGCTTCCAGAACATTCTTAGAGAAATAAATAAGCGATTTCTCGACGCTAACGGTTTGTCCAGCCTCATTACAAAACGTGCTCATAACTTCCTGAATTAGCTCAACCTGCAAAACAGAAGCTTCTCCAAACAAGATAAGATCATCAGCAAAAAATAAGTGAGAAAGTTTCGGGCCCTGTCTACCCAATCGAATCGCCTTCCATTCTCCATTATTGCAACGCTCTTGGATTAACAGTGAGAGTCTTTCCATGCACATTACAAAGATGTAGGGTGAAAGGGGGTCCCCTTGGCGAATCCCTCAGAAAGGTTTGAACGGCGCCAAGGGCTCTCCATTCCATAATATGCTCATCTCATTATCCTTCATACTCGCCATGATAAGAGATATCCAGTTATCCGGTAACCCAAATCGGCACAACGTATCCCCGATGAATTCCCATCTAACTTTATCGTAGGCTTTCGCAAGATCGATCTTTACCGCCATAATTCCATTTTTTCCTTGCAAATGCCGCATCCTATGGTCAACCTCCCGAACTAATACAACATTATCCACGGTGGAGCGACCTGGTAAAAAGCTACTTTGACAAGGACCCACGATATTAGACAGTATAGGCCTTAGTCTATTGACCATTTCCTTCATTATTAACTTAACCGGAGAATTAATTAAACTAATAGGTCAAAATAAACGTACCCGGGTCGGGTCTGACACTTTGGGAATAAGATGTATAAGTGTTCCATTCAGACCCGAAGGAAGGTGCCCCGTACTTACCGCTTCTCGAACCATTTTGCACACCGCAAGACCCACCGTGGTCCAACATTTTTATGGAACGCGGCTGACATGCCATCCGGTACTGGGGCTTTAGTCTGATTTGGTTGAAACACCACAATTCGAATTTCCTCGTCCGAAAATGGCATATTCAATTCACTCATCACTTCATTTCCAATTGGTCCAATGGGAGGTAAAGTGTAAGCTCCTATATACTCGTTAGGCCTCTCATATAACGATTCAAAGTATTCTCGAACTAATAATTTCAGCTCCTCTTCCCCTTCTACCCATACATCAAGATCATTCAATAACCTAGAACAATAGGCTTTTTTCTTTTTTACAGAAGCAGCAATCTGGTAATATCTCGTGTTCCTCTCGCCTGTGACTATCCACTTCTTACTCGATTTTCGAAATTACAAAGTCTCTTCTTGCTCTAACACACTTTCATACTCGTTTGTTAGCTGAACCCCAAGTTGCCGAAGCGAAGAATTATACGATCTTTGAAGTGATATTTGGATACCTTTTATTCTCGCGCTCAACACTCTCTTACTTTTGTTCGAATCCCCAAAAACATCCAATTTCCACTTGCTTAACTGGTCTTGAATTTATAAAATACCTTTCCCCACCCCTACCGTATCACCCAACCATTTATTTTTTATAAAGTCCTGGAAGGTTTTGTGTAGACACCACGCAGCTTCAAACCTCAATCGACGAGGACAACCCTTTGCTTTTTGAATCGGACAAATCTGAATCAATAACGGCATGTGATCGGAGTGGACCCTTGCTAGGTGAATCACCCTTGTCTTGGGAAATAAATCTTGCCACTCTAAATTCCCGTAGGCTCTATCCAACCGTTCCAAAATTCTCTGACCAGAGTTCCAAGAATCACACCAGGTGTAGCGTGGACCCTCAAATCCCAAGTCGATTAGGCCACAACTATGTCTCCATTCCTCGAAACGTTCCATCCTCCTGGACACACCTGCAACCCCTCCTTTCTAATCTATCTCTAAACCGACCTGATTGAAATCACCAGCCACTAACCAAGGAGTCTGTAAATTGTGGAAAGCGTGGTGTAAAGCTTCCCATAAAAACTCTCTTTCTTTATACGCTGGACTAGCATACAAAGCCGAGAAAATCCATGACTTGCAACCTACTCGACTTACTTCTATATTAACGACTTGGCGACCCGCCGAAAGGACCCTGATTGTAATGTCTGAGTCATTCCATAGCAACCAAATGCCTCCTCTATAACAATCTGAATCCACTCTAATTGAATTATCTTTTTGTAAAGAGTTAATGATTTTATTCGCTGTGACACCACTAACACGGGGTTCTACTATCACCGTAAGCCAGACTCTGTTATTTATCATCTCGAACTACACGGCGAAACCTAGCCTTCGCCGCGCCGTAGCAATTCCATATCAAAATATTGAGGGGTTGTTTTGACTTACCCCAGGTCATATCTGCATTATTCACATTAAACATTAAAAATAATAAAACTAGGGAAAGAAGATACCGCGGTGGCGCATTAGGCGCGAGGTCCCATGACGGTATCTCCGTCATTTAATTCCTTGGCTTGCTTGTCCTGTTGTCCAATTATTCCCTTGCGATTCCACTACCTGACTATCAAGCCACATGGAGTCGCCATCCTTGTCCGATTCATAGTCCTCCCATGGAAGATCAGGAGGCATAGTTGGAAGAGGAATATGCGAATTGTGCAGCACCTGTTCGTTCGGTATATCAGTAGCAATATCAGCTACTGGATTCGAAGTTACAGGCCCAACTTGTGGCCCAGAAGTCTCAGAAATTGCACTATAGTCCCTCGGCACAGCAGCGTTTTCCCCAACCACAATATCAAGTAACCCATCTTCTTCCAATACACCAAAGGCTCCCTTCTCAATAACAATACCACTCTCTACCTCGCGCACCGATTTATCCCCATTACCAGCCACGGAATTCCTTCCTTTGCTCCCACCAGACTTAATATTTTTTTGTCCCTTTATTCCTCCTTGTTCTCGCAAGCCCCTGTTTCTCTTTTACCACCTCCTCGGAGTCACAATATAATACTTCTACAATGTCATTCAATACTCTCCTCTGTTCAAAACTTGGCGAGGCAATCACAAAGTGACCCCTATTCCCCGTTCCTGTTTTAGTATTAGAAGAAGCCCAACTCACATTCTTTCCCTTATTATTCCCGGTTTTTGTCCCCGAACTTTGTCCCTTGCTATACACACTTTGAGCAAATTTTCCATTCTCTAGCGTACTCTCGTTCATTCGCAACGCTTCGAACCTAGAACCCAGACCTACCTGTTGAGGGGCTTTAAATGTAAAATTATTATTCCCTTTCCCGTTCTCTCTATTGCTTCTTTTGACAGTCATCCATTCCCCGTATTTCTCTTTACTATTGGGGCCTTCCACTCCATTGCCACTCGTTACCTCCCTCGTGCCTATATTTTCCACGTTAACTTCCGTTACACTAGTTGTATTTGATGGACATGCATCCTTTCTATGGCCAAACTTTCCGCAACCAAAACAAATAAGATGTAAACCTTCATATTCCACTTTTCAAACTTCCGACTCAATTCTAACGTCCGGCTCTAACGATTTTTTCAAATCAGTCTCAATAGCTAGCCGCGCGTAATTACCTCTTAACCTCCCTTTCGTCATAGGATCGATTTTGATAGTTCTACCAAGTTTGTCTCCTATTTTCCTTAAGATGCGAGTCGTGTAGCTGAGCATTCCGATGTTCGAGATTCGGACCCAAGTTGTTGTAGTCGTTATTGAGTTTGTAATAGCGTTAAAACTTAGAGTCCGTTCCATCACGATGAGGTAGTGGTCTAGAATCATCCACGGGCCACCTGAGATAGCGAAATTATAGTCATCTCGCACCCCAAATTTAACCATGTAATAAACATGACCCACATCTACTAACTCGAAGTGTCCAACCGGATACCATATTTGTTTTAGTTTAGACGAAAGGAACGTGAATCCTACTTCTCTACCAAGTAAACGGATTACCGCGGTGTTTCGCCAAAGTCGAATACCCTCTTGTATTTCATCCCGTGTACGAAGGACCATGGGGATTGTGTCATTAATCGTTTCATCATCGTCCTCCACCAGTTCCTCAAATTCCAAAAACACTTCCTCGCCTAAGTCATTTTGCACCCTGATCTCTTCCTTATCCTCGATAACCGGTATTATAACGTTATTTCCTGTTACTGTTCCTTTCCAATCACGAAGAGTAGGCCTAGGAGATTGTTTTGGAATATTACATGTATTCATGAGGTTACCTGTTGCTGCTGTTATTGGGCTGCTAGTTGCGTCATGTAAACCAGTCAGCGCTGGAAAAGTTCCTTTCGGCGAGGCACTCATTTGATCATATGTGGCGGAGCGTTGTCTCTTGCCCCCGCGAGAATCCCTTCCAGTTGCAGTTAACTTCGGAAATTCTTCGTTCATTTGGTCTGCACTGTGATTATTGAATTTTCCATTCGCTGCTTCGCTTTCTGGATTAATTTTGTGTTCATTTGATTTCTCATTCATAGCGTCGTTATTATGATTCATTACTGTGTCACTGATCTGCGCTGCATTGATGTCCGGCGGTATGGTTTCGCCGATCAACGACGGTGATGGAGAAGCCATTTGCCCGTTAGAAAAGTTGTTTTACAGTTCCTGAATTTTCGGAGCGAAATTGACAAAGTCAGCGTTTTATATAAAAATTGTTTCTTTCTTCACGAATAAAAGTAAGATGAAAACCCAACAACTATAAACAACAAGACATGAAACATGTACTAATTATTATTGGGGTATCACAATAAAGGCTAGCAACAAATTACATAAAAAAATCATCATGCTCTTGGCATTATATGAAAAATCAAAATAAATACATTATAATTGATAGGATGAAGAGCAAAACAAAACCAAAAAACCGAACTGAAAAAACCAAAAATCGACATAATCGTTCGATTCGGTGTAAGTTTTTTAAAAACTAAAAGAATTCGGTTTGATACGGTTTTCTATGCTAACAAAACTGAAACAAAAAAATATTAAAACTAAACTATATCCCTAGTTTTTTTAGTTTTTTAAATAATTTTTCATATATCTTTAATTAAGGCATTCATGAATTATATTTATATTTTTGAAAAAATTATGATAAGAAAAATTCTTCCATCCAATATTGGATGAACCTAAACCAAATATATACATATACCCTATGTTTTAAACTTACAAAAGTAACTAACTAAATAATATAATGACATAAGTTTTGTTATAATAATCAATTAATGTGATGTGAATATTGGATAATCCAATATTGGACGGAAGTCTTACCCTTATGATAAAGGAATCGAAAATGGAGTAAATTTTAGAGAAAAAAATGTTCATATATGGCATGCACCACTCCAAAAATGTCATAATATGCGACATATATTTACATAAATCATTAGTCGATATATCTTAAAGAGTAACTACCCATTTTTTCCCCAGTACTATCACAAAATTGACAGTTTACCCCCTCGATCCTATAAAGTGTATATTTATTACCTAACTTTTGTTTTTACGACTCGTTACTCCCTGATGATGGAATCCGTCCAATTCTTCCGTTAAGTATTATTTAATTTACCTACTTATATCTTTAAGTATACTTAATTTGCCTACTTACCCCTTTAAGTATTACTTATATTGCCAACATTTCCTCTTTATTTGCCTCGCACGTGTCTACTTAACAAAGGAATTAACAAATTCCTTCATTAGGTAAATTTACACTTTATACGATCGAAGGGCTAATCTGTCAATTCCGTTAAAGTACAAGGGGCATCCAGTGTATTTATTCTATCTTAAAAGATAATTTGTTTATTGAAATTTCTTGAAAGTAAAGCATACCCTTAAATTATATATATATATTCCTCTGTAATTATTTTCTTACAATTACTGCATTATATTTTAGTTCCAAAAATGCAATTTTCCTACATTGGTCAACAACATAAAAATCAGACACTTCATATATGGATTTGTTAGAAGATAAAACATTTCTAGTAGATTCCCCTTGAAATCTATCAAACTATCGAATCAAACACGTACCAAAATCATAGAATATACCGAACCAAAAACCAAAAAAACCAAACCGATAAAAATCGCTCGGTCCGGTAGCGACACCCTTAAAAACCAAACTATTCTGCATTGGTTTTAGTTTTGGCCAAAAAATCAGACGAATCGAACCGCGCTCACCCTTAAGAGGGGGTATGAGATTAAATAGACAAAAGGTGAATTTTAAGAAAAAGATATTTTCTTTTAGTTTTAAAATTCTTTAATATCATAGTTTTTTGGTTATTGCTCTAGAATTTATATAATGTAATTATATACTCTAACATATAATATTATCTTTAACTTCACATATATTTCTTTGGTCAAATTTTATACAATTTCTTATCTAAAATTATGTACATTTTTTTATAAACTAGTGAATATAATTTTTTCTTTTTTAAGTTTCTTGTTCCTCAAAAAGGCATACTCATTATTTGTAAAAGCAAGAAAATTGAATAAAGAAATTAGCTATAATATAGAAAGAGAAATGAAGAGTTGAAAACTATGCAAAAATGCTTAGTTTGATGAAAAATATATAGGTTGTTTAAACTTAGTGGTTGGAAACAATCTCTATTATCCCTAGCAGGAAGATCAACTTTAATATCATCGGTAATTCATGCCTTCCCTACTTATTTCATGTCCATCCTAGCAATACCCAAAGGAATAATTAGGAAGATAAATTCGCTCACTAGTAATTTCCTTTGGGGTAGACAGGAACACTCAGGCATTCATTGGCTAAGTTGGAACAGAATATCTTCTCCCAAATTTCATGGTGGGCTCGGTATTAAAAACCTGGAAGTTTTCAATTTATCTTTATTAGCTAAACAGGCTTTGTCCATCCTTAATAACCCCGATTCCTTAGTATACCTTGTCCTAAAAGGCTTGTACTTTAATGAAAAAGACTTCCTTAATTCCCCCAAAATTCGTGGAGCCTCGTGGACCTGGAATAGTATTATCAAGGGTCGAGATTTATTGAAACAGCACATTATCAAGCCCATAGGAGATGGACACTATACCTCTATTTGGGAAGATAATTGGGCTGGCTCTTATCTCCCCAAACCTCCCCACTATAGTGAAAAGCCCACTTTTCCCAAATTTGTAGCTGATTTGATTAACACTAATACCAAAACTTGGAAGGTTGATGTCCTTAACTCCTTGTTTCCTCATGATATAACCAAAAAGATTACTGCACTTAATATACCATGGACTGTTGGGCCTATAGACTACATCTGGCCCTATACTAACCATGGTATGTATACTAGTAAATCTGGTTATTCATATGAAATTGAGAGTTACATCCCTCCTCCTACTCATCCTACTCCTTCCCTGTTCCCTAATCAGGACCTTCTATCTCTCAGTTGGGCCTCCAAAGCTCCCTCCAAATTTAAATTTTTCTTTTGGAGGGTCATTCTTAATGCCCTCTCGACTGAAAGAAACAGATTTATCAGAAACTGTACTAGTTCTGATTTGTGTAAAATCTGCCTTAAAGAAGAAGAAAACATAGAACACTTATTCTTAAGATGTGATTGGGTTAGGAGAATGTGGTGTTTGTCTCCCCTGCATTGTAGTGTTAATTTATCCTCTATGGCTGGACTTAACTGTTGGGTTGGTAATTTAATTGATCGAGGACATAATAAGTCAGAACGAGCTAACATCCTTCTTACGATAATAGCGTGTCTTTGGACTATTTGGACAATGCGTAATAAGAAAGTTATTGAAGATGTCCCTATTAATTTTGATACAGGATTAACTCTTATGAATTTAAATTGCAGGGAAATTTTTTGTGCTAATGAAGAAGAACAGGATTTTAATCTTATCCCTTCTCAGCGACATGTCCCAATATGGAAGTCCTTATCCCCTACTTGGATTAAACCTCCCCCTAATGAAATCAAAATCAATGTGGATGCCTCGTTTATTCCTGGGAAAGCTTTCTCAGCCGCAGTTGCTCGTAATAGCGCAGGTGATGTAGTAACTGGCTTTGCCATGTCTTCTACTGCCTGTTCTAGTTTTGAAGCTGAAGCAATGGCATTACGAAGCTCTCTTCAGTTTGCCATTGAACAAGTTTCCTCATGCACCAGTATTGAATCTGATGCAGAAGCAGTTCTTCAAGCCGTGTACTCTTCAAGCGCGTCCTGCCATTGGAAGGTTAGGCCTATCCTTGAAGATATTAGAAGCATGACCAAAGCCCACCCCCAGATTATGATCCGTGGGATACGAAGAAGTGCTAACAAAGCAGCTGATTGGATTGTGAAGGCTTATTCTAGGAATTTATTACCTATTAATTGGTTTTGTATTTTGCCTTATGACTTTTATTCTGTAATTTGTAATGACTCTATGGTGTTTGACTCTGCTGGAGTAGGTTAACTACTCTTTGCCTTTTGATCCCTTTTAATATAAGTTATTTAGACTAAAAAAAAATTTAACAAAAAAAAAAAGTTATTACACCATGGACATGGGTAAATGAGATTTGAAATTTCAGATTTTCAATTCTTTTAATTCAAATATTCTAATTTCGGAATAAACTTTTAGTGTTCCGAAATTCCGAAATTTGGTATCCGACCGGAATTGGAACTACATATACATTTCCAAAATTTCTATCTTCCGATATAATTTTTGTTTCCGATTCTTTTTTAATTTTATATTTTGAAAATTAAATAAGTAATACATTTTAAGATAAAAAAAGAGAGTGTACAAATAAAAAAAGAAAATATAAAGTAAACGTTGAAAAAGTATGAAACATAATAAAACCTAAAACCCATCTTTACACTCGCATTGGATAAGAAAACCAAAAAGAAATCTCTTCACACTCAGTCAGGTTCTCACTTACCACCAAGCCGCTCTTCTACACAAGAAAAGCATCGCCACTCTTGGACCATTCTCCACCACCATCTACCCGGCTTGACTACGCCATCAACAACCGAAGAACCCAAATTAAGGTAAAAATTAACTTTTATCATTGAAACTGTAAAATATTGAATTGTTTTTTTAACCTAATATCATGACTTTTACAATTATCTAAAATTTATCTGATATAAGTATAATTAAAGTAGTGATTTTATTATATTTCATACAAACCCTACAATGGCCCTCTTATGACCGTCGAAGCCTTTTACCGTAGCAGAAGTGACCTTTTTTCAGATCCGCTACTTCCGATTTCTAATTGGAAAAGAAAAAATTTATTCTCCTGAAATTTTCGGAAATACCCTTTTATCAGATCCGTTCCGATTTCTAATTTTTTCTTGATAATTAGTTTCTCCTTTTGTCAAAGAATATGAGCCAAAAACTTTTGGGATGAATGTTAAAGGTAAATCTTGTGAATGCGATGGTTGGGCAGAACCAGACCCTGTGGCTGTGATTATGGTTTATCTCACAACCAGTCTGCTTTAACGTTTTGTATTAACGTTTTGTAGAAACCATGAATGAATTAGTAATCTCCTCTGAATTTCAATACAAACTAATCCGTTGATTTTCCTTTTATAATTGTAACTTTGTTTGTGCAGAATTTGAAGCAGCTAGAAGAATGTGCAATGCAAGAGCTGATAATCTCTAACTTCAGCATACTTTGAGTTGCCCTATCACCTACTAACATGTCTTCTTTACTTAGCTACCTTCCAAAAAGGCACAAAGATATTACTGGATGGAGAAACTATACTATCCGTGGAATGGTCAAGAAAGATATAATTTGGTACCTTATTGTTGATTTTCAAGAAAGCCCAAGAACCTCAAGAGATTGGTCAACTGAGTATGCTCCCTCCCAGATGGATTAGGACTCTTCGAAAATTTAAAGGAATTAACGATCCTTGAAATGCCAGAAGAGTTTAATCAAAGGCTTTCTGTGGTGGATAGTATACGAGGAGCAGATATGGATAAAGTACCACCAGAGACATCGATCTTAAATTCTTAATTCTCTGGATAGTAATTCGATTGTTATAAGAATATTTATATATGAATGGGTATTTTGGGTTGATCCTAAATTGGAGAGGAAAAAGTTGACAATAAGATATATATATATATATATAGTGTATTGGGTAATTAGTGTAAATGGTAGTAATGTGGAAAAGAAATAGAGAAACGTCAAGTAAGGAAATTAAATTAAATAAAGATTGAAAATAATCAAAGTACATGGAATGAGGAAATAATAAAATAATATACTTGTGGTGTTTTTAGTGATAACTAGGAGCCCGTTTGGGATTTGATTATTTTTTATTATTTTGGAGCTAAAAGCGCTTTTTGATTAAAATTTAAATATTTGTAAAAAATATTAAAAAATATTTTGACATCTAAAATTAATTTAAGTGATTATTTTAATAATCACTAATTTAGTGTTTTTCCTAAAAGTGATTTTTAAAGTCTAAAATATTACTATTGATCTAAAATCATTTAAGTGATTATTTTAAAAAGCAATCCCAAACGAGCACTAGGTGTAACCGGTGTATATTAAATTTCACAAAATAAACAATACTTAGAGAAATTTAAAAAGTAAAAAAATAATCTTCAATAAATTACAATATACTCATCACGTGAGAGTATATGTGTGTGAAGGTTTAAAATAAAGAAACTTAAATGGATAAAACATCTAAAAGTAATACAGCAACAAAGCCGACATTATTGATACGAAATATTTTCTTGATATATCTTGAATGAAAGTCCGATTTCATTACCTTATAAGCCTTGAATGAAAGTTGTTATTTCGAACCAAAAGCCTTTGTGATTAAGCATTTATTAATGATGAGAATAAAAATAAATCTTTAATACAATGACTAAAAATTGAATTCTATCACTTCCATACAAATATAAACTTTCATGTTCATAGCTAAATGCCAACTGAACAACTTATTTTCTTTATAATTGGCATAGGACGCTGAAAGATAAATATGCATTTAATATTCTTCATAAAGTCAACTTTGAAATAGTTATAAAAAAAAAGAACTTTGAAATAAATAGACTGATCATCTCCAACAAGGTAATGACAACTTAAGAATTCGCACTTCATTTTATATTCCCGATTGAAAACCCAGCAGCTAGTGACAGTCGTAGTTGTTGCCTTTGATGGCGTCACTTAGTTAAAAAAAATATATAATTCCTCTTCTCTCACCATATCCATCTCTCAACCGATATTTCAAATAATGCAAGGTACAATCAGGTACATACCCTTCAAGAAAATCAAACATTCTTGTACTGATTTTAACCCCCAAAAAGATCAGATGTAGTAATATTTGTTGTCCCAAAAACTTTATCGTATGTATGAGTATTGCAATGAGGCATGAGCTTCCAAGCATAAAAATCAAACAATTCATTGCAATCAAACAATTCATTGCAATCAAACATAATATCATATCGATCAAATTATCTTCGACCAATCAATTCAACATAAAACCATTTCAAAGGGCTAATGCAAACGACAAAAAACTGAAAAAACGATCAACATTGGTCACACGATGTCTATTATACTTGCCTCTAATGTCTCATCCTCTTCTTTTGTTCATTGAAGTTTCTTTAAACTCGCTAAATGCGTAACATAAAAGATGCTAAAACAAAGATAATTAACATAAAAGACTTCTGACAAACTGTAACATGAAAGGTATAAGTCATCAATTCATAAAAAGTTGTGAACTTGACTAATATATTACATGACCACATGGTGTTCTATACGACACATTCAGTTAAAAAACATTCTATTGTGGCTCGACATAAGATTGCTCAATTAGATAAGTGACATGCTTAAGAGTGTATTTGACTACAATAGGGCAGAAGTCTTTCCTTTAGTCTCGGCCTTAGCTCTTTTTAAAATTCCTTCCTTTTTTGCAGCCTTGTTTTCATTTGTTGCTGCAAAATTAAAAGAAAATATATTAAATTTTATTACCAGTTACAAAAAGCTTGAGCTACATGTTTAAGATGCAAGAAAAAATAATACAACTATCAAAAACCCTATATACCCCGACTCTATCACATAAGATTATTAGAACTACAAAGATATCATACAAATTATGGAAATATAAAACATAGAAAGAAAATTAGTAAAACACATTTTTCTAATCAAAGATAAGTTTTTAAGTGAAAATAATGCAACTGACATTCATTTTAACAAAAATTGATAAAAACGGAAAAGAATTGATAAAAATTGAACCTTTGAAGGGTCTCTATGTTCAGCATCAATTCTATTCCTATCACTATCAAATTCTTCATTTACACCTTCTTCATCATCTTCCATAGGAATATCTCCAAGTTGATTTGATACAACTGATACGCGAAAACATAAATAAAACAATCAAAATGTATAAGAATACACAATAGCAAAGCCACAACAAAGCTTTATTATATGAAACTCACCTCAGTTTCATACCAACATGAAAAAACTCCTTCCATAAACCGAACACTTTATAAACAGAGATATAGCCTCTAATTCCATCAAATTCCAAACCAATCGCTTTAATTAAAAGAATAACAAAAATATTCTGAATAACTATTTTATTAACAAAATTAAGTTGATCAGGCTTAGCCTCCGGCTTAGGAATTTTGGCTCTTGCTTCTTCGGGCATCACGACTCGGGTCAAATTTTCGGAGACCCTCAAAGAGCAACGTAAATCAATTTTTAAGAGTTTCAATGGTAAAAATTACTGTTTTTTACCTTAGTTTGGATTCTTCAATTGTTGGTAGCGTAGCCAAGCCGGGTCGATGATGGTGCAGAATGGTCCCCATTGGATTTCTCACTCTCCTTCATCTTTGAGAAGAAGATTAAACAAAAATATGAGAGAATCTATAGCAAATGGATAGTTACTGCTTGTCATACGGTAAAAAAGCTTCTAACGATCAAAATAATGGGTTCCAAAAGATTGGGTTGGACTTTATCATTCAGTCCACCAAGTAAGACCCAAAACTCAAACACCATTACTATTATCAACTATTAGAAAACCCAACAATTTTTTTTCATACATATGAGGCATTAAAGCCGATTAAACTAAGATTACATGAAAAACAGAAACAAAATAACACTTATTGCGGGTCTAGTACAACTCTATTAGTTGCACGCTCGCTCCTATCATTTGTAATGTAGCTCCATAAATAATCAGGAGGATCCACGAATTCAAACGGTGTTGAGTGAAAAAGAGCTCCGTCCTTTGCTAACTTATCAGCGCGAAAATTAGCCTCACGGTAGATAAAGCTAATATCCAGGCTGGGGTGATTACGCAATATTTCTAAACATTCTTGTGCAAAGGCCTCAAAGCGACTACCTGAGGTCCCGCCGCCCTTCACTAGCGTGCGGGCCTCCCTCGAGCCTAATACACGATGACTACTTGAACTCCCACCGCCCTTCGCTAGCGCGTGGAGTTCCTTTGAGTCAGTCTCAATGTAAACATCCGTATAACCTTTTTTAACAATCCACAAAAGCCCAAAATGAAGTGCCAAAAGTTCAGACACAAACGGAGAAATGACCAAGCATGGTCTAATAAAACCAGCAACACACGAGCCATTTCCATCTCTCAAAATACCCCCTCTACCTGCTTTACCACTAAACGCATCAAAGCTACCATCTACATTTGGCTTAAATCCTTTCGGAGGTTTGGTCCATTTTACCATCACATTTGAAGCAAGTTTAATAATACCTCCATCGAATTCCTTTCCCCAGGCGAGGACGAAATTACTAGCTAGAGCTAATATCTCCCTTTTTAATTCTTTAACGTGAGGAATTGTCGTTAATTCATTAAAAATGACTTGATTCAGTTTCACCCATATTGTCCAAATTGCAGCTACAAATAGGAGAGACCATTCTATACCAAAACATTTTGACTTGTTACATAACTGTTTTCCAATCCAAGCTCTCAAATCCGCGGTGTTAAATGCAAACCACAGTTCATAGCCGTTCCAATTCCCGGGACCTGCAGCCATTCCACGGACTCGTTCTGCAGCTACTCGGGATTCTGCAGCATTTCGCAGGTCTGCAGCTCTCGATTGCAGATCAGTGGTTCCCTTGGTCAAGCCAGCAGCTCTCTCGAACACATCAGCAGCTCCCAAGTTCTCGATCTCAGATCCGCTCCCCGATCCAGCAGCTACGCCCGTCGAAACAGCAGCTCCAGTCCTCGGTTCTGTTACTCCCAAGCCACGGAATAGGTGCTGATTCCCCGAGTTAGTTCCCTGCACAAGACCTAAGCCGTTAGTACTAAAAACTCTACCTTCTTCCTGTCGAGTCTGACCTGCAATTCCCTGGTTCCTTAGCTCAACACCAAATCCCAACTCAAGTTCCTGCCACACCAAGATGTGCCATAGATCTTCAATTTCATTCCCACATATCCCACATCTCCTTGACTCAACCACGCCTCTTTTGTATAAATTTTCCATTGAAGCGATACGATTCAGGCACACCCTCCATAAAAATAACTCAAATCTTTTGCGAGCATTTTAGTTTCCAAATAGAGTCCCAATTGAACGCTTCATCCGGTAACGCACTCTCCATTAATTCAAAGGCCGATTTTATTGTGAATACCCCCGAGGCTTCATAACGCCATAGTGCCTTCTTTCCATCAACACCCACCAATTCAATTATCCCGTCCCGAATGACCTCTATCCCATTCATAATGGTTTTACACATACTAGAATCATTCGTTTTCTTCTCACGATTTAGGACCTCTTTCTTGAAATACTTTGCACCTAACACATCCACCCAAGCTACCGTATTATCTTTTTGCAAGAGTTTCCACCCAAGTTTCGCTAAGAGGGCTAAATTGTACTTCCTTGCACTCCTCAACCCAAGACCCCCGACCTTCTTTGGTTTACATATTTGATCCCATGAGACCCAATGTAACTTCCTATCCGATGCCGATGACCCCCATATGAAATTCCTTACCACTTTATCCAACTCGTCACATACATACTTAGGCAGATTTAGCATTTGCATCTAATAGACCGGAACCGCGCTAAGAACAAATTGGGCTAAATTAATCCGACCAGCTAATGAAAGAGTCTTAGTTTGCCACGCAGCTAGTTTGCCTCTCATTTTTCTATAATCTTCTTGTAGATTACTTTGGGAAGCCTTCCGGATAGGATTGGAACTCCAAGATACGTTCCAAAAGAGCTACTGTGGCAAAACCCGCTCGCTACTGCTAATTCCTATTGTGTAGCTTCCGGAACATTCTTAGAGAAATAAATAAGCGATTTCTCGGCGCTAACGGTTTGTCCAGCCTCATTACAAAACGTGCTCATAACTTCCTGAATTAGCTCAACCTACAAAACAGAAGCTTCTCCAAACAAGATAAGATCATCATCAAAAAATAAGTGAGAAAGTTTCGGGCCCTGTCTACCCAATCAAATCGCCTTCCATTCTCCATTATTGCAACGCTCTTGGATTAACAGTGAGAGTCTTTCCATGCACATTACAAAGATGTAGGGGGAAAGGGGGTCCCCTTGGCGAATCCCTCGGAAAGGTTTGAACGGCTCCAAGGGTTCGCCATTCCATAATACGCTCATCTCATTATCCTTCATACTCGCCATGATAAGAGATATCCAGTTATCCGGTAACCCAAATCGGCACAACGTATCCTCGATGAATTCCCATCTAACTTTATCGTAGGCTTTCGCAAGATCGATCTTTACCGCCATAATTCAATTTTTTCCTTGCAATGCCGCATCCTATGGTCAACCTCCCGAACCAATACAACATTATCCACGGTGGAGCGACCTGGTAAAAATCTACTTTGACAAGGACCCACGATATTAGACAGTATAGGCCTTAGTCTATTTACCATTGCCTTCATTATAAACTTAACCGGAGAATTAATTAAACTAATAGGTCGAAATAAACGTACCCGGGTCGGGTCTGACACTTTTGTGATAAGATGTATAAGTGTTCCATTCAGACCCGAAGGAAGGTTCCCCTTACTTACCGCTTCTCGAACCATTTTGCACACCGCAAGACCCACCGTGGTCCAACATTTTTTATAGAACGCGGCTGACATGCCATCCGGTCCAGGGGCTTTAGTCGGATTTGATTGAAACACCACAATTCAAATTTCCACGTCCGAAAATGGAATATTCAATTCACTCGTCACTTCATTTCCAATTGGTCCAATGGGAGGTAAAGTGTAAGCTCCTATATACTCGTCAGGCCTCTCGTATAACGATTCAAAGTAGTCTCGAACTAATAATTTCAGTTCCTCTTACCCTTCTACCCATACATCAAGATCATTCAATAACATAGAACAATAGGCTTTTTTATTTTTAACAGAAGCAGCAATCTGGTAATATCTCGTGTTCCTCTCACCTGACACTATCCACTTCTTACTCGATTTTTGAAAATACAAAGTCTCTTCTTGCTCTAACATACTTTCATACTCGTTTGTTAGCTAAACCCCAAGTTGCCGAAGCGAAGAATTATACGATCTTTGAAGTGATATTTGGATACCCCTTATTCTCGCGCTCAACACTCTCCTACTTTTGTTCAAATCCCCGAAAACATCCAATTTCCACTTGCTTAACTAGTCTTGAATTTGTAAAATACCTTCCCCCACCCCTACCGTATCACCCAACCATTTATTTTTTATAAAGTCCTGGAAGGTTTTGTGTAGACACCACACAGCTTCAAACCTCAATCGACGAGGACAAACCTTTGCTTTCTGAATCGGACAAATCTGAATTAATAACGGCATGTGAACGGAGTGGACCCTTGCTAGGTGAATCACCCTTGTCTTGGGAAATAAATCTTGCCACTCTAAATTCCCGTAGGCTCTATCTAACCGTTCCAAAATTCTCTGACCAGAGTTCCAAGAGTCACACCAGGTGTAGCGTGGACCCTCAAATCCCAAGTCGGTTAGGCCACAACTATGTCTCCATTCCTCGAAACGTTCCATCCTCCTGGACACACCTGCAACCCCTCCTTTCTTATCTATCTCTAAACCGACCTGATTGAAATCACCAGCCACTAACCAAGGAGTCTGTAAATTGTGGAAAGCATGGTGTAAAGCTTCCCATAAAAACTCTCTTTCTTTATACGCTGGACTAGCATACAAAGCCGAGAAAATCCATGACTTGCAACCTACTTAACTTACTTCTATATTAACGACTTGGAGACCCGCCGAAAGGACCCTGATTGTAATGTCTGAGTCATTCCATAGCAACCAAATGCCTCCTCTATAACAATCCGAATCCACTCTAATTGAATTATCTTTCTGTAAAGAGTTAATTATTTTATTTGCTGTGACACCACTAACACGGGGTTCTACTATCACCGTAAGCCAGACTCTGTTATTTATCATCTCGAACTACATGGCGAAACCTAGCCTTCGCCGCGCCGTAGCAATTCCATATCAAAATATTGAGGGGTTGTTTTGACTTACCCCAGGTCATATATGCATTATTCACATTAAACATTAAAAATAATAAAACTAGGGAAAAAGATACCGCGGTGGCGCATTAGGCGCGAGGTCCCATGACGGTATCTCTGTCATTTATTCCTTGGCTTGCTCGTCCTGTTGTCCATTATTCCCTTGCGATTCCGCTACCTGACTATCAAGCCACATGGAGTCGCCATCCTTGTCCGATTCATAGTCCTCCCATGGTAGATCAGGAGGCATAGTTGGAAGAGGAATATGCGAATCGTGCAGCACCTGTTCGTTCGGTACAGTAGCAATATCAGCTACTGGATTCGAAGTTACAGGCCCAACTTATGGCCCAGAAGTCTCGGAAATTGCACTATAGTCCTGGTGGTCCTTTGTGTGTTCTAAAAATAAATGCAAATGCTAATCGAACCACAACCGCAAGTGTATGGTTGTCCCAAGTAGTAATAAGGATAATACAGATTCGTTCCAAGGACGGAATGGTTGATCACAATGTCTAGCAAATAGTGATTGATGCACTTATGAAAATAAAAGATAATAAATATGTTTGTTTGGTTTTTGTATTAAGACTAAATAAATGAAAGACAAATATTAAAATGCAAGTAAAAGCTAAGACGCAAGTAATATGATGTAAAACGCAATATGAGAAGTAGCACTTGAGAACGCAAGGATTCTCTCAATCTTATTTCCTAACTTATGTTGTTTAAGGGCTAAATTGGTCAATTACAATGGTCGGGATTCTAAATTCCTTATACCCCCGTCAGGCTGGACTATAAGGCGATCCTAAAGTGTCACTAGTCCCGTCAGGGTAAATATGATCCACCGTTGGATGTTTAATTTTTATTACCTCATTGGCCCTAGAATTAGCTAAGTTCGTCAGAATCAATAGCTTCTATCCTAGATTGAATAAATGGTTTAGTATCTAAACCCTCCGTCAGGATGATCCAATTGCCACTAATTGGAATAGCCTAAATACTAACACCTGTTCCTAGTTCATGACGCTAAAAACAGTAAAATAATCTCAATTTATTGAAAAGAGTAAAAGCCCTAATCTAGTTTAATTTAACATAAACCCAAATTCAACATTCGTTATTTCATAAAATTAGGATTCACCCATTGTTTGTTCTCAAGCACTAATAAATGTTTAGCTCATACTGAAAAGAAAAACTAAATTAAAATAATTGGAATTCATATTGTTTACAAAATAAAAGATAAAAGAAACCTAATTTCCGGAATTGGAATGACTGAGAACGGAGCTATAGACCCACTCCAGCTCTAGCAGCTTCTTCTTCCTTCTTTCTGTTGCTTCTCTCTGATGTTTTTAATTGTAAAGAATGAATTGTCTGAAAAATAGAAGTCCAGACCTCCTTTTATAAGCATAAAAACGGATTAGGGCTTGGACCAGAAAATAAAAGACTAATTAAATGTCCAAGCCCAAATTCTAATCCCAAAATCCCGTAACTGCTGATACACCTTCACTAAAACGGCTTTTGTCCGATGCGTTATGACTCCGATTGACCTCATTTCAGTTGCTAAAGTTCTGTAACTCGATAAGGAATGATTTCTCTTCAAAGGTCAACGGCTAAATCATCGCTTAAGCACCTCGAAATCAGCAATCTATGGCCTGGAAAATGGATTTTCAGCTCTAAAAATAATATCTTCGGGATTTATCTTCAAGTCTTGACTCTAATTCACGATCTTTGACTTTCTCCTCGGATTCCTCTCCTAGCTAACATCTAAAACCTGTAAACTTTTCACTAAAAATATCAATATTACGCGCAAAAGTTTAATAAATTAAAAATGCTAGAAATAAAAAGGGAATTCCGGATTATTGCATATTTAGTCCAAATGTCTATTAAATTAATTAAATAAACACCAAAAATGATGTCTCCCAAGGGTCGAAAATAAGAACAATTAGGGAGACATCAAGTCCCTCGGCACAACAGCTTTTTCCCCAACCACAATATCAACTAACCCCTCTTCTTCCAATACACCAAAGGCTCCCTTCTCAATAACAATACCACTCTCTACCTCGCGCACCGATTTAGCCCCATTACCAGCCACGGAATTCCTTCCTTTGCTCCCACCAGACTTAATATTTTTTTGTCCCTTTATTCCTCCTTGTTCTCGCAGGCCCCTGTTTCTCTTTTACCACCTCCTCGGAGTCACAATCTAATACTTCTACAATGTCATTCAATACTCTCCTCTGTTCAAAACTTGGCGAGGCAATCACAAAGTGACCCCTATTCCCCGTTCCTGTTTTAGTATTAGAAGAAGCCCAACTCACATTCTTTCCCTTATTATTCCCGGTTTTCGTCCCCGAACTTTGTCCCTTGCTATACACACTTTGAGCAAATTTTCCATTCTCTAGCGTACTCTCGTTCATTCGCAACGCTTCGAACCTAGAACCCAGACCTACCTGTTGAGGGGCTTTAGATGTAAATTTATTAGTCCCTTTCCCGTTCCCTCTATTGCTTCTTTTGACAGTCATCCATTCCCCGTATTTCTCTTTACTATTGGGGCCTTCCACTCCATTGCCACTCGTTACCTCCCTCGTGCCTATATTTTCCACGTTAACTTCCGTTACACTAGTTGTATTTGACGGACATGCATCCTTTCTATGGCCAAACTTTCCGCAACCAAAACAAATAAGATGTAAACCTTCATATTCCACTTTACAAACTTCCGACCCAATTCTAACTTCCGGCTCTAACGGTTTTTTCAAATCAATCTCAATAGCTAGCCGCGCGTAATTACCTCTTAACCTCCCTTTCGTCATAGGATCGATTTTGATAGTTCTACCAAGTTTGTATCCTATTTTCCTTAAGATACGAGCCGTGTAGTTGTGCATTCCAACGTTCGAGATTCGGACCCAAGCTGTTGTAGTCGTTATTGAGTTCGTAATAGCCTTAAAACTTGGAGTCCATTCGGCCACCTGAGATAGCGAAACTATAATCATCTCGCACCCCGAATTTAACCATGTAATAACCATGTCCCACATCTACTAACTCGAAGTGTCCAACCGGATACCATATTTGTTTTAGTTTAGACGAAAGGTACGTGAATCCTACTTCTCTACCAAGTAAACGGATTACCGCGCTGTTTCGCCAAAGTCGAATACCCTCTTGTATTTCATCCCGTGTATGAAGGACCGTGGGGATTGTGTCATTAATCGTTTCATCATCGTCCTCCACCAGTTCCTCAAATTCCAAAAACTCTTCCTCGCCTAAGTCATTTTGCACCCTGATCTCTTCCTTATCCTCGATAACCGGTATTATAACGTTATTTCCTGTTACTGTTTGGTGTCGCCTAGGGTGTGATAAAAATAAGATAAAATAAAGTCTAGAAAACTACGCACTCTCACCCTAGACAGGCACAGTAGTGCAAGTATTATAGGACGTATGCAAGTTTTAGTTAGTAAGTTGAGTTCGTTCTCAGGGACTTAAGTGTGCTAGTCGAATGTGTAGCAATAACGAGTAAGAAGTAAATAATTAAAAGACAGAAAATAAAAAGAATAGATTTTCGAAATTAAGAATTAAACTAAGAAAAATAAAATAAAATACGAAGAATATGAGATGAAAAATATAGCTTAGGTTTTGCTAGTATGCACTAATCCTTCTAATTCTTTCTATTAGATCTAGTTAATAAGGGAGAATATTAGCTCTTGTATACTTAGTCAGGATTCTAAATTCCCATACCTTAGACCTTGAGAGCGACTAAGGGGGCTACGACACAACCAAGAAACTGTTTCAAATAGGGTTATCAAACGCTACTAAGGCACTAAGAAAACAATTCATTCAATTGGTGATATGGTGATTAAATCATACCCTAATGACTATCTAGTTAGAATCAGTTTTGTCAGGACTAATATCGACACTAGACGTTATGTGGTGTTTCAATAATTAGAAACCCAGCTAAGGTGATCATCTAACTACTATTAAGGTAATCCTAAACGTTGCGCACCGCAAGGAAAACAGTCATTAAATCAAAACACATAAACAAATATAAGAGTAAGCATCTAATATCAATTTAAAACATGTAATTCCCAAAGAAACTTCGATAGAAGAATTAGAATTCATAGATTATACATGATGCAAAACCCAAGCTATGGGAAGTTTAGTTCATACCTGATGGAAACAAACTAAAAGAAATTACAAAAGACATCATCTTGCTCTCTATAATAAACTGGAAGAATAAAACCTTAAGAACTAATTACTATGAGGCAAGGATGATTTACAAGTGATATAAGGGTGTATTTATAGGTGTCTAGAAGAACTAATTAGTATTCTTGAAGGAGAGGTTAAGTAATGGACTCCAAGCCCAACTCAAATTTGTATGGAAATAAAGATAATTACTGCTGAACTGTTTTGAGCATATCTTCTTCATTATTGGTCGGTTTTTGCTCCAGAATATACCAAAAGAATCCTTACAGAATTATCTACGTCCCTATGAAAGGAATCTTCCAAAATCGGGTTGGTTTTGGAGTTATCACCACTTCTTTAAGAGTTGCTGCAGAAATTCAGATTTAAGCAGCTTTTCCTTTTCCATATTTTTAGCTTTTGTTTCCTTATCTCCAATTACCTTGCTAATCTCTTTCCATATCTTATAGTCTTTGACTTGGACTCTAATTAATCTCCATAATTATCTTCAAAGCTTCACACTAAATAAACAATTAAACCCAATATGCTCTAAAAATAATAATTCACTAAATCAAGACTCAAAATAGGAAAGTGCACTATTTCTCAAGAAAATCGACTATTATGACTTCTAAATCACTAAAAATGATGTCTCATCCTAATATAAATCTATCACAAATGAGGAGACATCAAGACCCCCAACTCAAAGTTGTATCGTCCCGATACAATAAAGATAAAAGCAAAGGGAAGTCTATAAATACACACTTATAAAATTTTCAATACAATGGGAAGAACATAGCAGAATATATAGAATAAACCTAAAGCACATAACTCAGAAAATTTCATGCAATAATATTCATAAACTACTTACCTGTACACTTCTCATATCCACAGTCAACACGGCTTGAATTCAAGATCAGATTAGTTTCGCAATGTAAGAAGGATTGGGACTTTACTCAGTTCCCCAAGAAAGCTATAGATTGTTCATCAAACCTCACTAGTATTCAAAGATCCACTCAACTACTCTCTAATGGATCGATCACTTCTCAATTACATAGCAAAGAATCACAAGGTCTTTAAGGTTGTAATTTAGGCTTAGGGACGGTATGATAGTATATTTGGATAATTTAGAGTGAGCTTTTGGCTCTCTCCTCACTAGCCATCAACGAATCGCCCTAGAGCTTGAGTTACTCTCATAAAACGTTTCTCACTCAACCCAATGAATTCCTTGATGCACAATTTTGCATCCCCCAATAACCCAATTAAAGCATAAGATGTTCACTTAAAAATTCCACTATGCCGGTCCGAATATATATATTTTCTTTTCTTTTCAAATCAATTTATTTTCTATAGCTATGACTCGCTTTTTGATGTTGAGATATCACGCTAATTTTCTCATATATATATATATTTTTTCTTTTAATGCCCTTGCTGGCAAATTTAGCTTGTAGCTTCTTTTTCATTCACTATTACCCCGACAAAGGGTTACAATAAAAATCTGTGAATCATCATCAATATAAAGAACAGAGCACAATTAATAAGCTCAAAAATCCCATCCCAATAACAATTCCCATAATGGTGGACCCACCACCCCAAACTCAAGCTCTAAAACAACTGTCTATGCATCGCGATTCGAGTGCGGGTCATATGGAAAAGTCCTATAATCTAAAGGAATATGGCTTATAATGTGTTTCAATAAAAATCTTTAGAAAGGCTAGAAGGGCTGAGAAGGATATAACCTATAAAATAACAAGGTGAGAAGGTATAAAAAGGCTTCAAAGGCTTCAAATATGAAAGAACCGCCTTATTCACTTTCTACACTATGCAATTTCGTTATTTTCTTACCTTTAGCACTTTCATCAAATGGTTTTTCAACTGGCTTGGATCTCACGGCCTACACACTTCTCAAGGTTCCCTGAGATCGAACATACTTTCTATCGCATTGCTCACTAATCTTCTCTTTACTATCAACGTGTGTTTTCCTGCAAATACTCAAAGCATACAAATAAAATAGCTCATAAACATACTACTTACTAATTTCAATTCACTGAGCTTATGCTTTCAAGCTATTAAACACACTCTACATCTAATTCCCATGTATCAAAAAAAATTAATTTCTACCTAAAAATGGAAAAATGGAGATGAGAGACAACGAATCCCCACACCCCAACTCAAAAATGAGCCGTGTCCCCGCGACTCGAAACAGAAATTAAAATTAGCAGATAAAAGCATTTACAGAAATGGTAAGGAAGAAAGAGAACATACTCTCGAGGCTTATTGCCTCGCATCATTGACATCCAAGGTTTGATTTGCTTGATCTTTCGTTAATTGCTCAAGGAGTTTCATGATGTGAACTTGACTAGCGTTGATTTGTGCCACATCATTGACTAAAGAAGTTTGAGGCTTTGAGCTGCTTCGAATTTTGTTAAACGCTCCTCCATCTTCTCTTGCCAACTTTTCTTTTTTTCTTCTTCCGAGACTTGCGTAGAACCCGCTCTTCGAAAGATATCCTTGATCCAAGCATTATCAATATAACTCGTCTTAAACTCGATTTCTCTTCTTCAGCCAATCCTACATTCGCTTTTGCACAAGACACGTGATCATAGTAGGAAATTTAACATTATAAACTGATTTAGGAGAGACCGAAAATCGCATCACCTCCTCATAGATCAACTGTGCCATATCTACTTCTTCTCCTCTCAAAATACAATCCAAAAGTAGAGCGTTCTTCATAGTCACATCCAAAGTTCGTGTGTTTCCAAAGACATTAGGGATAAGGAAATTGTGCCAAATTCTCGCATCCGATTGAAGATATTTGTAAGGCCAAGGTGCCTTCAATTCTCCCTTATGTGATTGTACTTTCTCCTTGTCTAAAACATGCTCAAAAAGTAATTCCTCATCAAAGATCTTTCGTTTAGCAAACGCTTCATCAAATTTGCAATAACCTTTCAATTTCTTAAACTTGAAGTGGTCTCTAATCTCCTCAACTGTGAAAGGAACTAGCTTTCCTCTAATCGGAACACAACCTTTACTATCTCGGCTAAAGAGGCCTAAATAGAATTCCAAAACTAACTCATGACATGATTCAGAACGTCTTACCATGAAAGTAGACCAACCAAATTTCGCACCAAGCTCTAAGAATCTCTTGTATTCTCCTGTACAAACTTCATCCTTGAATACTTTCTCATAAGCAAAAGGTAGCTCTTTTAATTGTTTCTCTGCAGAAGTTTTCAGGGCCCTTGAAGCTTCCTCTTTCTCCTTGGGTGTAGGACCTTGTGGAAGTTGTGTTTTCTCCTTTGCATAAAAGTAAAGCTTTTTACCATTACGATTAAATAAAGGTATTGATGTCTCCTAATTTGTGATAGATTTATGTTAAGATGAGACATCATTTTTAGTGATTTAGAAGTCTTTCTAATTGATTTTCTTGAGTAATGCTACACTTTCTTATTTTGAGTCTTGATTTAGTAAATTATTGTTTTTAGAATATATTGGGTTTAATTATTTATTTAGTGTGAAGATTTAAAGATAATTATGGAGATTAATTAGAGTCCAAGTTAAAGACTACAAGATATGGAAAGAGATAAGCATGGTAATTGGAGATAAGGAAAGAAAAACTAAAATCATGGAAAAGGAAAAACTGTCTTAAACCTGAATTCCAGCAACTACGACCACAAATCAGCTTATATCTCAAAATCGGTGTGGAATTTGGAGAAACGGTCAACAGCAAAGTTGAATATCTTTCCGAGACGATGAATTTCGACTACTCATACGTGTCAAACGGATGAGTATTGAAACTGCTAGGACCAAAACAAAAACGGTCTGATTCCATGTTTTAGGGTTACGAATTTGAGTTGGGGTTGGAGTCCACTACTTACCTACTCATTCAAGAAAATGAATTAGGGTTTCTAAACACCCATAAATACACCCTTATACCATTGTAAACAGGTCCTTGCTCAGTTTCAAGCTTAGGCTTAGTCCTTGCTTGTATTTTCTTACTTTTAAATAATAGCTTAGTCCTTTAAAATAATATTCATCCTTAGTATCAAGCTATTCATCCAAGAAGCTAGCTGACCTATAGAGGAAGACAAGAAGAACAAAGTTGGAGAGTGACAAACTCCTCTTCTACATCTCACCTTCTCTATATTTAGGGTATTTAGCTATAGATTTATGCTCAACCATATTTCTAAGCTTTTATTCTGTAAGTTTTACTTTTAATTATTTGGGTTATTATTTTGTCTTAAATTCATAAATACTATTTATTATTTTAATTGATTGAGCTTGGCGTATATTGTTATTATGTGTTTTGACTTATTGTTACATCCCTAGATTTGGCCAATCTTAGGATTATTCTTAGTTATTGACAACACCACATAATCGTCTAGTTTTGATCCTTTGCCTAACTAGATAGCCATAAAGGTTTGATTTAATCACCAATCATTACTTAGGAATCCTTGGTAGTGGAGAGGTTGCTCCTAAGGCTAATAGAGGCTAGGTAGAATTTAGAATCCTAGTTAATATATAATGCTTAATCTGTGACAGGTTAGAATAACAACTTAGTAAAATAGACTCATATTAGTGACCCTAATCTATTAGACTTACATACATATTTATTTATCTTCATTCTTATTTATTTATTCATATCAGATAGTTATTCATATTATTTTATCTTTTTATATTTTATTCTAAAACATCTAAATTCATCTACGCTTGTTAAACATAAGTAGATCTAACGGATACAATCCCTGCGAACGAACTTGACTTATCATTAAAACTTGCAAACGATCTGTGATACTTGCAGTGAGTTCCGTGGTTCTCAAGGGTGTGTGCTCTTTATTATTATCTTTATTTATCTATTATTTTATCACACCTTTTCCCCCACCAAGTTTTTGGCGCCGCTGCCGGGGATTTATCTTTAAGTTAGTTTATTTGTGTTTGTTTAGTGTAGAAGTTTTTATTTGTTATCAGTTTTACGCACTTTCCCTGTTAGTCTCTTTTTAGGTTTCCTAGGTATGGAGAAACATTACGCAACAAGCAATACAAATATTCATGGGGCCCGAAGTCAAAATTTCTATCAAGAAAGTTCGAGCTATCAAGTTCGAGCTCCACCACAGTCCATGCATAATCCGCAAGAAGTCTCCATCAATAAGGTCTCACAAAAACTGGAAATTTTCATGAGATAATTGAGGTAACACGTCGAACTTTAAAAGACGTTAAACAAAAGTGCTTTCTGGGAGACATCCCACAGTATTTTATATTTTTATGTTTTTGTTTTTTGTTTAGATTAGAGAGTTTATGTGTTTTTAAGTGCATATTGCAGTAATAAGGAAGGTATGAGTGTTTTTGATGTGTAGGTATGCAAGGGTTCGAGTTTGGGGTGAAAAAATGGGAAAATTTTGGAGTTAAAAAGGCCTAGACAGAACTATTTTGCGGTACACCACACGTATGTGTGGTGCACCTATCAGCGATAGAAAAATACCAAAACTTCGAACTGGCATAACTTTGCGCTCAGGTATCGGAATTCACTTTTTCTCGAGTCTAAATCGCATATTTTTTCGAGATCTATCCAATGGAGTATAGAAAACCTGGTTTGGAGATAAAATAAAAAATCGAAATCCAGCAGTGTCACGCGATACACCGCACGAGCCGCCAGCAAAGAAGAAGAAGAGGTAAGCTTATATATCACTTTTTAATTCACCACCTTTAGCCTCTCATTCTTCCCAATTCTTCCCTAACTCCGTTCAAGCTTCAAAAAAACATTCACCAAACATCAAAACACTACCAAATCACCATGAATTCACATCCAAATCCTTCCCTACATCATTACAAAGAAGATTCAATCACCCAAATCATATCAAAACACCTAGAAACCAAGAATAAAAACCATGAAATTCAAAATCCTTTTCCAAAATTCCTTAAACCCACATAATTAAAGCTTGATTCCAGCATACTCACATAGAGAATAATCATCCTAACACATTTCCTAACCCAAATAAAGCTTGTTCCACCTATAATTAAGAGTTACAAATTTCAAGAGTGTTCAAAGCTTTCAGTTGGGAGTCGAAAGAGATGATGAAAAGAAAGAAGATATTATTAAGGGATATGAAGAATCAAAGCAAGGTATTGGGTAAGATCAAGAAGATTTCAATTGAGATGGGTAATAGTTCGGGAATAATTACAAGGTAAATCGGATCAAGAGAATAGAGGAAAGCTAGCTGTGGTGAATTCAAAGAGCAAAAAGGTTTAAACTTTCATAAGGAAGACACTACAACCTCTACAATCGATAGTCCTTTACCCGAGATTAACAAAAGCTTCTGGGACGCTAGTAGCTGTGTTCAAAACATATTTCTGGATGAACACTGTCACATGAGAGAGTATTTGAGAGTTGGAAGAGGATTAACAAGAGATTTCTAGAGTGTGATTGATTGGAATGGAGCATAAGAAGATGTAAGGAAAAGCGAAATTGGTGATACTAGAAGTTTACATACATGGAAAGCACTGCACCCTATTTCGGATATTTATCAGGCGAGGTAAATAGCCTCGAAGAGTATGTTTTCTTTCTTCCTTACCTTTTCTTTATGTGCAATATCTGTAAAATTTTAATTTTCTTTTATTTTATTTTTGAGTCTTTTCGAGTCGTGGGGACACGACTCATTTTTGAGTTTGGGGTGTGGGGATTCGTTGTCCGTCATCTCCATTTTTTCTGTGTTTTATTGTTTTTAGGTAAAATTAAATTTTTTGAAGGATTAGATGTATGTAGAGTGTGTTTAATAGCTTGAAAGAATAAGCTCAGTAAGTTAATGATAGAAAGTAGTATGTTTATGAGCTATTTTATCTTGTATGCTTTGAGTATTTGCAGGAAAACACACATTGATAGTAAAGAAAAGATTAGTAAGCAATGCGATAGAAAGTATGTTCGATCTCAGGGAGCCATGAGTGGTGTGTAGACCGTGAGATCCAAGCTAGTTGAAAAACCCATTTGATGAACGTGCTAAAGTTAAGAGAATAACGAAATTGCATGGTGTAGAAAATGATTAAGGCAGTTCTTTCATATTGAAGCCACTTGAAGCCTTTTAAATTTTCTCACCCTGTTATTTGATTTAATATTTTATATCCTTCTCAGCCCCTTCTAGCCTTTCTAAAGCCTTTTTATTTAGCCACATTATAAGCCATATCCCTTTAGATTATAGGACTTTTCCATATGACCCACACTCGAATCGCGATGCATAGACAATTGTTTTAGAGCTTGAGTTTGGGGTGGTGGGTCCACCATTATGGGAAATATTATTGGGATGGGATTTTTGAGCTTATTAATTGTGCTCTGTTCTTTATATTTATGATGATTCACAAGATTAAATTGTAAACCTTTGTCGGGGGTAATAGTGAATGAAAAAGAAGTTACGAGCTGAAATTGCCAACAAGGGCATAAAAAGAAAAGAAAGATATATATATATGAAAGAATAGCGTGATATCTCAACATTAAAAAGAGAGTCATAGCTATACAAAAGAAGAAAAAAATGATTTGAAAAGAATATATATTTTGACCGGCAAAGAGGAATTTTCATGTGAACATCTTATGCTTTAATTGGGTTATTGGGGATGCTACTTTGTGCATCAAAGAATTCATTGGGTTGAGTGAGAAACAATTTATGAGACTAACTCAAGCTCTAGGGCGATTCGTTGATGGCTAGTGAGGAGAGAGACAAAAGCTCACTCTAAATTATCCAAATATACTTATCATACCGTCCCTAAGCCAACATTACAACCTTAAAGACCTTTTGATTCTTTGCTATGTAATCGAGAAGTGATTGAGCCGATAGAGAGTAGTTAAATGGATCTTTGAATACTAGTGAAGTTCGATGAACAATCTATAGCTTCCTTGGTGAACTGAGTAAAGTTCCTCTCCTTCTTACATTGCGAAGCTAATCTAATCTTGAATTCAAGCCGTGTTGACTGTGGATATGAAAAGTGTTGGTGGGGGCAAAGGTGTGATAAAATAATAGATAAATAAAGATAATAATAAAGAGCACACACCCTTGAGAACCACGTAACTCACTGCAAGTATCACAGATCGTTTGCAAGTTTTAATGATAAGTTAAGTTCGTTCGCAGGGATTTAATCCGTTAGATCTACTTATATTTAACAAGCGTAGATGAATTTAGATGTTTTAGAATAAAATATAAAAAGATAAATTAATATCTAACGCAAATAAATAAATAATGAAAACAAATAAATAAATATGAATGTAAGTCTAGATGAATTAGGATTAATATTATGAGTCTATTTTACTAAGTTGTTATTCTAACTTGTCACAGATTAAGCATTATATATTAACCAGGATTCTAAATTCTACCTAGCCTTTTCTAGGCTTAGGAGAAACCTCTCCACTACCAAGGTCTTGGGTAATGATTGGTGATTAAATCAAACCTTTATGGCTATCTAGTTAGGCAAAGGATCAAAATTAGACGATTATGTGGTGTTGTCAATAACTAAGACTAATCCTAAGATTGACCAAATCTAAGGATGTAACAATAAATCAAAACACATAACAACAATATACGCCAAGCTCAATCAATTAGAATAAACAAATAGTATTTATGAATGTAGACAGAATAATAACCCAACAATTAAAAGTAAAACTTACAGTATAAAAGCTTAGATATATGATGAAGCATAAATCTATACCTAAATACCCTAAATATAGAGATGGTGAGATGTAGAAGAGGAGTTTGTCACTCTCCAACTTCTTCTTCTTGTCTTCCTCTATAGGTCAGCTTGCTTCTTTGATGAATAGCTTGATTCTAAGGATGAATATTAATTTAAAGGACTAAGCTATTATTTAAAAGTGAGAAAATACAAGTAAGGACTAAGCCTAAGCTTGAAACTGAGCAAGGACATGTTTACAATGGTATGAGGGTGTATTTATAGGTGTCTTGGAAGCCCTAATTCGTTTTCTTGAAGGAGAAGTAAGTGGTGGACTCCAAGCCCAACTCTAATTCGTATGGAAATAAAGATAAACACTGCTGGACCGTTTTGAGCATATCTTCTTCGTTATTGGTCGGTTTGAGCTCCATAAGATACCAAAAGAATCGTAACAGAATTATCTTTGGCCCTATGAAAGGAAATTACCAAAATCGGCCTATTTCTTGGGGTAAATAGCACTTCTTTAGGCGTGTGCTGCAGAATCTCAGATTTAGGCAGCTTTTCCTTTTCAATCTTTTTAGCTTTTGTTTCCTTATCTCCAATTACCATGCAAATCTCTTTCCATATCTTGTAGTCTTTGACTTGGAATCTAATTAATCTCCATAATTATCTTTAAAGCTTCACACTAAATAAATAATTAAACCCAATATGCTCTAAAAATATAATTTTACTAAATCAAGACTCAAAATAGGAAAGTGCACTATTTCTCAAGAAAATCAACTAAAAGACTTCCTAAATCACTAAAAATGATGTCTCGTCCTAATATAAATCTATCACAAATGAGGAGACATCAAGACCCCCAACTCAAAGTTGTATCGTCCCGATACAATAAAGATAAAGAACAAAGGGAAGTCTCTAAATACACACCTAGGTAAATTAAGCACAGAGGGAAGAAGATAGCAGAATATGGAGAATAAACTTAAAGCAACTACTCAGAAAATTTCATGTAATAATATTTATAAACTACATACCTGCACACTTTTCATATCTACCATCAACACGGTTTGACTTCAAGATTAGATTAGCTTCGCAATGTAAGAAGGAGAGGAACTTTACTCAGTTCACCAAGGAGGCTATAGATTGTTCATCAAACTTCACTAGTATCCAAAGATCCAATTAACTACTCTCTATTGGCTCAATCACTTCTCGATTACATAGCAAAGAATCAAAAGGTCTTTAAGGTTGTAATTTAGGCTTAGGGACGGTATGATAAGTATATTTGGATAATTTAGAGTGAGCTTTTGGCTCTCTCCTCACTAGCCATCCACGAATCGCCCTAGAGTTTGAGTTACTCTCATAACACGTTTCTCACTCAACCCAATGATTTCTTTGATGCACAAAGTAGCATCCCCAATAACCCAATTAAAGCATAAAATGTTCACATAAAAATTCCTCTTTGCCGGTCCGAATATATATTTTCTTTTCAATTCAATTTTTTTTTTATATAGCCATGACTCTCTTTTAATATTGAGATATCACGCTATTTTCCTCATATATATATATATATATATATATTTTCTTTTAATGTCCTTGTTGGCAAATTTAGCTCGTAGCTTCTTTTTCATTCACTATTACCCCGGCAAAGGGTTACAATACAAATCTGTGAATCATCATCAATATAAATAACAGAGCACAATTAATAAGCTCAAAAATCCCATCCCAATAATATTTCCCATAATGGTGGACCCACCACCCCAAACTCAAGCTCTAAAACAATTGTCTATGCATCGCGATTCGAGTGCGGGTCATATGGAAAAGTCCTATAATCTAAAGGGATATGGCTTATAATGTGTTTCAGTAAAAAGTTTTAGAAAGGCTAGAAGGAGATGAGAAGGATATAGCATAAAATCAAAAATAACATGATGAGAAGGTATAAAAAGGCTTCAAAGGCTTCAAATATGAAAGAACCGCCTTAATCACTTTCTACACTATGTAATTTCGTTATTCTCTTACCTTTAGCACTTTCATCAAATGGTTTTGTCAACTAGCTTGGATCTCACGGCCTACACACTTCTCAAGGTTCCCTGAGATCGAACATACTTTCCATCGCATTGCTCACTAATCTTTTCTTTACTATCAACGTGTGTTTTCTTGTAAATACTCAAAGCATACAAATAACATAACTCATAAACATACCACTTACTATCATTAATTCACTGAGCTTATGCTTTCAAGCTATTAAACACACTCTACCTACATCTAATCCTTCTCACAAAAATTTTAATTTTGCCTAAAAACAGAAAAATGGAGATGAGAGACAACGAATCCCCACACCCCAACTCAAAAATGAGTCGTGTCCCCACGTCTCGAAAAGACTCAAAAATAAAATAAAAGAAAATTAAATTTTTACAGATATTGCACATATAGAAGAGGTAAGGAAGAAAGAAAACATACCCTTCGAGGCTATTTACCTCGCCTGATCAATACCCGGAATAGGGTGCAGTGCTTTCCATGTATGTAAATTTCTAGTATCACCAATTTCGCTTTCCCTTACATCTTCGTATGCTCCATCCCAATAAATCACACTCTAGAATTCTCTTGTTAATCTTCTTCCAACTTTGCTCTCGAATCCTCTCTCATGTGACAGTTGTTCATCCAGGAATATGTTTTGAACACAGCTACTAGCGTCCCAGAAGCTTTTGTTCATATTGGGTTAAAGGACTATCGATTGTAGAGGTTGTGGTGTCTTCCTTATGAAAGTTTAAACCTTTTTGTTCTTTGAATTCACCACAGCTAGCTTTCCTTTATTCTCATGATCCGATTTACCTAGTAATTTATTCCCAAACTAGTACCCATCTCAATTGAAATCTTCTAGAGCTTACCCAATACCTTGCTTTGACTCTTCATATCCCTTAACACTTGATAATATCTCTATTCTCTTCATCATCTCTTTTGACCCCCAACTCAAAGCTTTGAACACTCTTGAAATTTCTAACTTAATCATAGGTGGAAAAATCTTTATTTGGGTTAGGAAAGGTGTTAGGATGATAATTTTCTATGTGGGTATGATGGAATCAAGCTTTAATGATGTGGGTTTAATAAATTTTGGGAAAAGATTTTGAAATTCATGGTTTTGATTCTTGGTTTCTAGGTGTTTTGATATGATTTGGGTGCTTGAATCTTCTCTGTAATGATGTAGGGAAGAATTTGGATGTGAATTCATGGTGATTTGGTAGTGTTTTGATGTTAGGTGAAGGTTTTTTATGAGCTTTAATGGAGTTGGGAGAGTTTTGGAGAAGAGAAATAGGCTTAAGGTTTATAAAATTCGAAATTAAAAAGCTTTATACCTCTTTTATAACCTTAAACCCGTTTTTCTCTTCCTCTGGCGGCGCGCTGCGGTATACCGCGCATATCGTCCGGTATACCACACCTATCAGCGTTCAAAATTTTCGCCTCTGCATAGTACACGTGGTACGACCCCGTGGCACGGGTTTTGGGCTCCGCGGACCATGGGCGCGGACTATGGGTACACCGCGGGGTGTACCGCAGCTCCTGTAACCTCTTTCGTCAAAATACCCGTGGTATTTACCCCGTGGCACGTGTTTTGGACGTGCGGACTAGGGCGCGGTATAGGGTCCGGTATACCGGACGTATCAGCTTTATTTTTTTTCTTTTCTGCATAAAACACGTGGCTGCTACCGTGGCACGGGTTTTCTTCACCTGCGGCATACCGCGGCTGAGGTCCGGTATACCGCACCCCTGCTTCAGTTTTTCCGAAAATTTTGTTCGCCTTCCCTAACTCGATTTCTCCAATACCTAATCATCAAAAACACTAATACCTTCCTCAAATATGCAATATCAACTAAAAATAACTAAACTACACATAAATTAAAAACGTAAAAGACATAAAAATTACTATGGGATGTCTCCCAAAGGGCACTTTTGTTTAACGTCTTTCAAAGTTAGACGAGTTACCTCGGTTATTTATTTTTATAGCCTCCCCAGCAGTGAGTGATATGATTAGCACTTACCAACTCGAGCTTGCAACCTTCGATAGCTTTTATTTCGACCACTCCTTCTGAGATGATTTGCGTGATAATGTATGGTCCCTTCCAAGAACTGTTATGTTTGGGGTTGGGAGGTCTCCATGCTACCTCGTCTCCTACCCCAAACTCAATCTTTTTCTCCATGGTTTCTTGGAGACTTTCAGGTTCTGGCTTCTTGGTTACTGCTCTGATTGGATATAGTTCTTTTGAATTCTTTTTCCTCTTCTTTCCCGAAACGTAGAATGTTTCAGAATCATTTTCAATACTAAGAGTCACGGTTCCTTCATTCACATTCACTATGGTATCGCTGGTGGCTAGGAATGGACGCCCAAGAATGAATGGGCGTTCTTATCTGCTTTATAGTCAAGAATGATAAAGTCCGTTGGAATAACAAGGTTACCTATTTGGATGAGTACATCCTCTATTACTCCCCACGGCTTAACTGTAGATTGATCCGCAAGTTGTAAGATTACGGATGTCGGTTTCGCTTCACTAATACCAATCTTCTTGAATACACTTTTGGGCATGGTATTCACACTTGCCCCTAAATCACACATGTATTTTACATAATATATCCCACCTATTTTGATTGGGAGGTTAAACTCTCCAGGATCTTTATGCTTTGGTGGTAATCTTTTTTGAACTCGTGCTGATATCCCTTCATTGATTGCTACAGACTTGGCTCTTGTGAATCTTTTCTTATTGGAGAGTGCCTCCATAAAGAATCAATCATAGTTTCTCCTTCCTTCCATAGCTTCGAGTAAAGGAACGTTAATTTTCACTTGTTTTAACGCCTCTATACACTTCTGATGTTGCTCCGCAAGATAGTGGCAATGTATGAGTGTTTGTCTTGCTCTACTTCTATCTTCAATTCTTGATTCATCAACCACTCTAGGCTTCTTAATCTCATCTTGTTCAACCTCTTCAACCCAATCTTCAACAATTATCTCATCTAAGTTCATCCTATTTGACGTGTTTGGTAGGACATCCCCTTTTGATGGAGATGGTAGCGTTTCCTTCATCTTTTCAGCTTGAAGACTAATAGTCTTCACCTTGTCGTCAACGTATTGGATCTTCTTCATGTTAGACGTTGTATCTTGGGTCAATTTCAAAAGTTGACTTTGCATTTGTTCTATGATTGTAGTGAGCCGCATTACATTCTTCTCTAAAAGTTGATTATGTTGTTTAAGATCTTGATTCTGTTGTTGCAGGCTTTGCACTACTGATGCATCGATCTTTGATTCAAGTCTGTTCATATTGTCCTTCAAGAAGTTGATAAATTGACTAATAGTCTCTTTTAACTCAGTGATTTCTTCTTGAGGACGTGATTGAGCTTGACTTACATTATATATATTGCAGCCAGGTGGATGATTAGCGTGATTTTCATAAGCTTGTTCTTGTAGGTATAACTGTTGAGGTGGCTTTGGGATGCTTTCCTTAACAGTTATGGCGAGTTGTTGTATTTGATCTTGCAAGCTTGAAATCCTCGCTTCTTCTTCTTTGTTAGTGGTAGGAGTTTGTTTTTGTGGCCAACTCATGTTGTTCTCAATGATTGTTTCCATACCACTTTTCGCTTCTTTTGGATCCATAGAGACAAAATTACCACGACCCATATTATCTGCTCTCAGCCTTGACTCTCTATCGAGTCCATTATAGAACATGGATAATTGTAATTGTGGCGTGTATCCATGTAGTGGACATCTTGCCAACATATTTTGAAATCTCGTCCATGCTTCGCCAACACTCTCTCCGGCTTCTTGTAAGAAATTCATAGGCTCCAATAGTTCCTTCACTCGCATACTTGTAGGATAAAATTTATCAAGGAATCTTTCTTGAAGCTTGTCCCAATCGGTTATTAGCTCGGGAGGTTGGTCATCGAACCAATCGCTTGCTTTCCCGGTCAAGAAAAATTGAAACATTAAATAATACATCTGTTCTTGTGTAACACCTTCATTAATGTAGGCATCACAGAATAGCATGAATTTTTGAACAGATCTGACCGGATCTTGAGTTGTATCACCATTAAATTTCCCATAGCTCGCGAACTGATTAATTAAATCAGGATCAGGCTTGCATCTAACGGCTTGGATAGTTGGGACGCGAATCCCAATGCGTTGAACTCGAAATTTACTAGGTAAACCTAGCTCTAACCGTTGATTATCCATCTAAAATCGTGAGAAAGACTGAAACAAAAAGAAAGCGTAAAACTGATAACAAATAAAAACTTCTACACTAAATAAACACAAGATAGATTTAACTTAAAGATAAATCCCCGGCAGCGGCGCCAAAAACTTGGTGGGGGAAAAGGTGTGATAAAATAATAGATAAATAAAGATAATAATAAAGAGCACACACCCTTGAGAACCACAGAACTCACTGCAAGTATCACAGATCGTTTGCAAGTTAAGTTCGTTCGCATGGATTTAATCCGTTAGATCTACTTATATTTAACAAGCGTAGATGAATTTAGATGTTTTAGAATAAAATATAAAAAGATAAAATAATATCTAACGCGAATAAATAAATAATGAAAACAAATAAATAAATATGAATGTAAGTCTAGATGAATTAGGATTAATATTATGAGTCTATTTTACTAAGTTGTTATTCTAACTTGTCACAGATTAAGCATTATATATTAACCAGGATTCTAAATTCTACCTAGCCTTTTCTAGGATTAGGAGCAACCTCTCCACTACCAAGGTCTTGGGTAATGATTGGTGATTAAATCAAACCTTTCTGGCTATCTAGTTAGGCAAAGGATCAAAACTAGACGATTATGTGGTGTTGTCAATAACTAAGACTAATCCTAAGATTGACCAAATCTAAGGATGTAACAATAAATCAAAACACATAACAACAATATACGCCAAGCTCAATCAATTAGAATAAACAAATAGTATTTATGAATGTAGACAGAATAATATCCCAACAATTAAAAGTAAAACTTACAGAATAAAAGCTTAGATATATGATGAAGCATAAATCTATAGCTAAATACCCTAAATATAGAGATGGTGAGATGTAGAAGAGGAGTTTGTCACTCTCCAACTTCTTCTTCTTGTCTTCCTCTATAGGTCAGCTTGCTTCTTTGATGAATAGCTTGATTCTAAGGATGAATATTAATTTAAAGGACTAAGCTATTATTTAAAAGTGAGAAAATACAAGTAAGGACTAAACCTAAGCTTGAAACTGAGCAAGGACATGTTTACAATGGTATGAGGGTGTATTTATAGGTGTCTTGGAAGACCTAATTCGTATTCTTGAAGGAGAGGTTCAGTAATGGACTCCAAGCCCAACTCAAATTCGTATGGAAATAAAGATGATTACTGATGAACTGTTTTGAGCATATCTTCTTCGTTATTGGTCGGTTTTTGCTCCACAATATACCAAAAGAATCCTTACAGAATTATCTACGTCCCTATGAAAGGAATCTTCCAAAATCGGCTTGGTTTTGGAGTTATCACCACTTCTTTAGGCGTTGCTGTAGAAATTCAGATTTAGGCAGCTTTTCCTTTTCCATATTTTTAGCTTTTGTTTCCTTATCTCCAATTACCATGCTAATATCTTTCCATATCTTGTAGTCTTTGACTTGGAATTTAATTAATCTCCATAATTATCTTTAAAGCTTCACACTAAATAAACAATTAAACCCAATATGCTCTAAAAATAATAATTCACTAAATCAAGACTCAAAATAGGAAAGTGCACTATTTCTCAAGAAAATCGACTATTATGACTTCTAAATCACTAAAAATGATGTCTCATCCTAATATAAATCTATCACAAATGAGGAGACATCACCGTTTCTTTCCAATCACGAAGAGTAGGCCTAGGAGATTGTTTTGGAATATTACCTATATTCGTGAGGTTACCTGTTGCTGCTGTTATTGGGCTACTAGTTGCGCCATGTAAACCAGTCAGCGCTGGAAAAGTTCCGTTCGGCGAGGCACTCATTTGATCATCTGTGGTGGTGCGTTGTCTCTTGCCCTCGCGAGAATCCCTTCCAGTTGCAGTTAACTCCATAAATTCTTCGTTCATTTGGTATGCGCTGTGATTATTGAATTTTCCATTCGCTGCTTCGCTTTCTGGACTAATTCTGTGTTCATTTGATTTCTCATTCATAGCGTCGTTATTATGATTCATTACTGTGTCACTGATCTGCGCTGCATTGATGTCCGGCGGTATGGTTTCGCCGATCAACGACGGTGATGGAGAAGCCATCTGCCCGTTAGAAAAGTTATTTTGCAGTTCCTGAATTTTTGGAGCGAAATTGACAAAGTCCGCGTTTTATATAAAAGTTGTTTCTTTCTTCACGAATAAAAGTAAGATGAAAACCCAACAACTATAACCAACAAGACATAAAACATGTACTAATTATTATTGGGGTATCACAATAAAGGCTAGCAACAAATTACATAAAAAAATCATCATGCTCTTGGCATTATATGAAAAATCAAAATTAATACATTATAATTGATAGGATGATGAGCAAAACAAAGCCGAAAAACCAAACTGAAAAAACCAAAAATCGACATAATCGTTCGATTCGGTGTAAGTTTTTTAAAAAACTAAAAGAATTCGGTTTGATACGGTTTTTCTATGCTAACAAAACTGAAACAAAAAAAATATTAAAACTAAACTATATCCCTAATTTTTTTTATTTTTTTAAATAATTTTTCATATATCTTTAATTAAGGCATTCATGAATTCTATTTATATTTTTGAAAAAATTATGATAAGAAAAATTCTTCCATCCAATATTGGATGAACCTATACCAATCATATTAATACATATACCCTATGTTTTAAACTTACAAAAGTAACTATCTAATTAATATAATGACATAAGTTTTGTTATAAATCAATTAATATGATGTGAATATTGGATAATTTAATATTAGACGGAAGTCTTACCCTTATGATAAAGGAATCGAAAATGGAGTAAATTTTAGAGAAAAAAATGTTCATATATGGCATGCACCACTCCAAAAATGTCATAATATGCGACATATATTTACATAAATCATTAGTCGATATATCTTAAAGAGTAACTACCCATTTTTTCCCCTGTACTATCACAAAATTGACAGCTTACCCCCTCGATCCTATAAAGTGTATATTTATCACCTAACTTTTGTTTTTACGACTCGTTACTCCCTGATGATGGAATCCGTCCAATTCTTCCGTTAAGTATTATTTAATTTACCTACTTATATCTTTAAGTATTACTTAATTTGACTACTTACCCCTTTAAGTATTACTTATATTGCCAACATTCCCTCTTTATTTGCCTCGCACGTGTCTACTTAACAAAGGAATCAACAAATTCCTTCATTAGGTAAATTTACACTTTATACGATCGAGGGGCGAATCTGTCAATTCCGTTAAAGTACAAGGGGCATCCAGTGTATTTATTCTATCTTAAAAGATAATTTGTTTATTGAAATTTCTTGAAAGTAAAGCATACACTTAAATTATATATATATTCCTCTGTAATTATTTTCTTACAATTACTGTATTATATTTTAGTTCCAAAAATGCAATTTTCCTACATTGGTCAACAACATAAAAATCAGACACTTCATATATGGATTTGTTAGAAGATAAAACATTTCTAGTAGATTCCCCTTGAAATCTATCAAACTATCGAATCAAACACATACCAAAATCATAGAATATACCGAACCGAAAACCAAAAAAACCGAATCGATAAAAATCGCTCGGTCCGGTAGCGACACCCTTAAAAACCAAACTATTCTGCATTGGTTTAGTTTTGGCCAAAAAATCAGACGAACCGAACCGCGCTCACCCTTAAGAGGAGGTATGAGATTAAATAGACGAAAGGTGAATTTTAAGAAAAAGATATTTTCTTTTAGTTTTAAAATTCTTTAATATCATAGTTTTTTGGTTATTGCTCTAGAATTTATATAATGTAATTATATATTCTAACATATAATATTATCTTTAACTGTGCATATATTTCTTTGGTCAAATTTTATACAATTTCTTATCTAAAATTATGTACATTTTTTTTATAAACTAGTGAAAATAATTTTTTCTTTTTTAAGTTTCTTGTTCCTCAAAAAGGCATACTCATTATTTGTAAAAGCAAGAAAATTGAATAAAGAAATTAGCTACAATATAGAAAGAGAAATGAAGAGTTGAAAACTATACAAAAATACTTAGTTTGATGAAAAATATATAGGTTATTTAATTAAAAAAGGTTATTGCACCATGGACATGGATAGAAATTATTTTTGAAAAAATTTCAGATTATCAATTTTTTTTAATTCAAAAATTCTAATTTTGGAATAAACTTTTTATGTTCCAAAATTCTAAAATCCGGTATCAGAGCAGAATTGGAATTTCTGGTTTTCGAATCCGGTTTGTGTTTTTGATTCTTTTTCAATTTTATATTTTGAATATTAAATAACTACTATTTTAAGATTAAAAAAAAAAAGTGTACAAAAAAAAAGACAAAGTAAACGTTGAAAAAGTATGAAACATAATAAAACCTAAAACCCATCTTTACACTCGCATTGGATAAGAAAACCAAAAAGAAATCTCTTCACACTCAGTCAGGTTCTCACTTACCACCAAGCCGCTCTTCTACACAAGAAAAGCATCGCCACTCTTGGACCATTCTTCACCACCATCTACCCGGCTTGACTACGCCATCAACAACCGAAGAACCCAAATTAAGGTAAAAATTAACTTTTATCATTGAAACTGTAAAATATTGAATTGTTTTTTAACCTAATATCATGACTTTTACAATTATCTAAAATTTATCTGTAGTGATTTTATTATATTTCATACAAACCCTACAATGGCCCTCTTATGACCGTCGAAGCCTTTTTACCGTAGCAGAAGTGATGCCCTTAAAATATAGCGTATATTGCCATATTAAGACCCTTTTCCGATCTTTTTTCAGATCCGCTACTTCCGATTTCTAATTGGAAAAGAAAAAATTTATTCTCCTGAAATTTTCGGAAATACCCTTTATTTGATCCGTTTCGATTTCTAATTTTTCTTGATAATTAGTTTCTCCTTTTGTCAAAGAATATGAGCCAAAAACTTTTGAGGTGAATGTTAAAGGTAAATCTTGTAAATGCGATGGTTGAGTGGCTGTGATTATGGTTTATCTCACAACCAGTCCACTTTAACGTCTTGTAGAAACCATGAATGAATTATTAATTTCCTTTAAATTTCAAAACAAACTACTCTGTTGATTATTGATTTTCCATTTATAATTGTAACTTTGTTTGTGCAGAATTTGAAGCTATATGGAGAATATAGGGAGAGAGAACTAGTAAGACAATGCAGCAGCTAGAAGAATGTGTAATGCAAGAGCTGATAATCTCTAACTTCAGCATACTTTGAGTTGCCGTATCACCTACTACCATGTCTTCTTTACTTAGCTACCTTCCAAAAAGGCACAAAGATATTACTGGAGAAACTATACTATCCGTGGAATGGTCAAGAAAGATATAACTTGGTACCTTACTGAAGATTTTCAAGAAAGCCCAAGGACTTCTAAAACTGCTACTTTTGAGATACTCAGTTTCAAAGGGTGTCAGCTAAATGCCTTACCTGCATTCATATGCTATTTTCCGTCTTTGGAAACTCTTGATTTGCGGGTTATAGAAGGGTGTAGAATTAAGATTCCGAATATTTCCACTTTATTAATTAAAGAGTACATCAATCTGAGTATGCTCCCAGATGGATTAGGACTCTTTGAAAATTTAAAGGAATTAACGATCCTCGAAATGCCAGAATAGTTTAATCAAAGGCTTTCTATGGTAGATGGCATTAGAGGAGCAGATATGGATAAAGTACCACTAGAGACCTCGATCATATTTGAGTGATTGAATATGAAAGCATATGTATATACTTACTGGTAATATATTATATTAATCTAATTATGCACTGTTGAATATGAAAGCATATGTATGTATATACTTACTAGTAATATTTTATATTAATCTAATTATGCACTGTCTGTACTCTTGAATTCTTAATTCTCTGTATAGTAATTCGATTGTTATAAAAATATTTATATATGAATGGGTATATTTGGTTGATCCTAAATTGGAGTGGAAGAAGTTGACAATAAGATATATATGTATGCGGTTAGTGTATTAGGTAATTGAGATAGATAGTTAGCCTAGTGGTTAGGTTACTCCGCGGAGACCAAGACTCCGAGTCCAAAGTGGCTCTCTCATGTATTCAAAAAAAAAAAGTGTATTAGGTAATTAGTGTAAATCTGATTGGATACCAATCAATAAGGTTGCAGAATTATTTAATAATGGATATACGGGATGGAATAATACTTTACTAAATTTAATTTGCAACAAAAGGGAAGTATCAGAAATTAACAACACACAGATAATAAATATCCAATAAGAAGATAGAATTATTTGGCCTCATACAAAAGACGGAGGGTACACTACTAAAAGAAATGGGATATCAATGAGGTAACCAACAATTCAAGGCGAATAATTGAGAAAATCTACTCTAATAATCAAAAGTCAAAAGATAAGAACAACACCAATAAAGGAGAATAGGATTTTTTGTCAACTAAGGGCAACAGGGAAAATAACACCTCTCTAATTACGACTGATATTAGTTGGTTTAATGACGCATCCTTCACAATTACGAGTGAACCTGCGGGTCTTGCTTCGATAGGAATAAATAAAAAAGGGAACATTGAACGCATGATAGGAAAAAGGAAGACAGTTAGAAGCGCGAAAGAAGGGGAAGCATGTGCATTATTACAAGCAATGAAAGCATCCGAAGAACTTAACTATAAAAAAATCAATTTCTACACGGACAACTTTTGTACAAGAAATTTACAACAAGAAGAAAATATACTGGAAAATTCAACCATTAATCGATGCAATTTGGAATTGGATGAAAAGGTTTCCAGAATGGAGAATTTTTTACATCAAAAGGGATCATAATACAATAGCGGACATAGCATCGAAATTTTATAGAAAAAAAGGAAACTTAGATCAATTGAATTTAGAAAGTGTTAAAGATACTATGATTCCATTGTTTGTATCTCATAATTATAATAACGATTTACATTGATCTTCTATTATATGGACAAAAAGAAATTAGTGTAAATGGTAGTAATGGGTGTAGAATTTATTTAAGTGGAAAAGAAATAAAGAAACGTCAAGTAAGGAAATTAAATTAAATAAAGATTGAAAATGATCAAAGTACATGGAATGAGGAAATAAAAAAATAATATACTTGTGTTTTTAGTGATAACTAGGTGTAACCGGTGCATATTAAATTTCACAAAATAAACAATACTTAGAGAAATTTAAAAAGTAAAAAAATAATCTTCAATAAATTACAATATACTCATCACGTGAGAGTATATGTGAAGGTTTAAAATAAAGAAACTTAAACGGATAAAACATCTAAAAGTAATACAGCAACAAAGCAGAGATTCTTATTTTTCTGATACGAAATATTTTCTTGATATATCTTGAATGAAAGTCCGATTTCATTACCTTATAAGCCTTGAATGAAAGTTGTTATTCCGAACCAAAAGCCTTTGTGATTAAGCATTTATTAATGATCATTTAGAATAAAAATAAATCTTTAATACAATGACTAAAAATTGAATTCTATCACTTCCATACAAATATAAAAATTTCATGTTCATAGCTAAATGCCAACTGAACAACATATTTTCTTTATAATTGGCATAGGACGCTGGCAGATAAATCTGCATTCATAAAGTCAACTTTGAAATAAATAGACTGATCATCTCCAACAAGGTAATGAGAACTTGAGAATTCGCACTTCATTTTATATTCCCCATTGAAAACCCAGCAGCTAGTGACAGTCGTAGTTGTTGCCTTTGATGGCGTCACTTAGTTAAAAAAAATTATAATTCCTCTCCTCTCACCATATCCATCTCTCAACCGATATTCCAAATAATGCAAGGTATAATCAGGTACATACCTTTCAAGAAAATCAAACATTCTTGTACTGATTTTAACCCCCAAAAAGATCAGATGTAGTAATATTTGTTGTCCCAAAAACTTTATCGTATGTATGAGTATTGCAATGAGGCATGAGCTTCCAAGCATAAAAATCAAACAATTCATTGCAATTAAACATAATATCATATCGATCAATTAATTAATTCAACATAAAACCATTTCAAAGGGCTAATGCAAACGACAAAAAACTGAAAAAACGACAACATTGGTCACACGATGTCTATTATACTTGCCTCTAATGTCTCATCCTCTTCTTTTGTTCATTGAAGTTTCTTTAAACTCGGAAGAAGAATCGCTAAATACGTAACATAAAAGATGCAAAAACAAAGATAATTAACATAAAAGACTTTACAAACTGTAACATGAAAGGTATAAGTCATCAGTTCATAAAAAGTTGTGAACTTGACTAATATATTACATGACCACATGGTGTTCTATACGACACATTCAGTTAAAAAACATTCTATTATGGCTCGACATAAGATTGCTCAATTAGATAAGTGACATGCTTAAGAGGGTATTTGACTACAATAGGCTTCTTTAACTCAGAAGTCTTTTCTTTAGTCTCGGCCTTAGATCTTTTTAAAATTCCTTCCTTTTTTGCAGCCTTGTTTTCATTTGTTGCTGCAAAATTGAAAGAAAATATATTAAATTTTATTACCAGTTACACAAAACTTGAGCTACATGTTTAAGATGCAAGAAAAAATAATACAAAATCAAAAACCCTATATACCCTGACTCTATCACATAAGATTATTAGAACTACAAAGATATCATACAAATTATGGAAATATAAAACATAGAAAGAAAATTAGTAAAACACATTTTTTCTAATAAAAGATAAGTTTTAAGTGAAAATAATGCATCTGACATTCATTTTAACAAAAATTGATAAAAACAGAAAAGAATTGATAAAAATTGAACCTTTGAAGGGTCTCTATGTTCAGCATCAATTCTATTCCTATCACTATCCAATTCTTCATTTACACCTTCTTCATCATCTTTCATAGGAATATCTCCAAGTTGATTTGATACAACTGATACGCGAAAACATAAATAAAACTCCTTCCATAAACCGAACACTTTATAAACAGAGATATAGCCTCTAATTCTATCAAATTCCAAACCAATCGCTTTAATTAAAAGAATAACAAAAATATTCTGAATAACTATTTTATTAACAAAATTAAGTTGCTCAGGCTTAGCCTCCGGCTTAGGAATTTTGGCTCTTGCTTCTTCGGGCATCACGACTCGGGTCAAATTTTCGGAGACCCTCAAAGAGCAACGTAAATCAATTTTTAAGAGTTTCAATGGTAAAAATTACTATTTTTTACCTTAGTTTGGATTCTTCAATTGTTGGTAGCGTAGCCAAGCCGGGTCGATGATGGTGCAGAATGGTCCCCATTGGATTTCTCACTCTCCTTCATCTTTGAGAAGAAGATTAAACAAAAATATGAGAGAATCTATAGCAAATGGATAGTTACTGCTTCTCATACGGTAAAAAGGCTTCTAACGATCAAAATAATGGGTTCCAAAAGATTGAGTTGGACTTTATCATTCAGTCCACCAAGTAAGACCCAAAACTCAAACACCATTACTATTATCAACTATTAGAAAACCCAACAATTTTTTTTCCCAAACATATGAGGCATTAAAGCCGATTAAACTAAGATTACATGAAAAACAGAAACAAAATAACACTTATTGCGGGTCTAGTACAACTCTAATAGTTGCACGCTCGCTCCTATCATTTGTAATGTAGCTCCACAAATAATCAGGAGGATCCACGAATTCAAACGGTGTTGAGTGAAAAAGAGCTCCCTCCTTTGCTAACTTATCAGCGCAAAAATTAGCCTCACGGTAGATAAAGCTAATATCCAGGCTGGGGTGATTGCGCAACATTTCTAAACATTCTTGTGCAAAGGCCTCAACGCGACTACCTGAGGTCCCGCCGCCCTTCACTAGCGTGCGGACCTCCCTCGAGCCTAATACACGATGACTACTTGAACTCCCACCGCCCTTCGCTAGCGCGTGGAGTTCCTTTGAGTCTGTCTCAATGTAAACATCCGTATAACCTTTCTTAACAATCCACAAAAGCCCAAAATGAAGTGCCAAAAGTTCAGACACAAACGGAGAAATGACCAAGCATGGTCCAATAAAACCAGCAACACACGAGCCATTTCCATCTCTCAAAATACCCCCTCTATCTGCTTTACCACTAAACGCATCAAAGCTACCATCTACATTTGTCTTAAATCCTTTCGGAGGTTTGGTCCATTTTACCATCACATTTGAAGCAAGTTTAATAATACCTCCATCGAATTCCTTTCCCCAGGCGAGGACGAAATTACTAGCTAGAGCTAATATCTTCCTTTTTAATTCTTTAACGTGAGGAATTGCCGTTAATTCATTAAAAATGACTTGATTCCGTTTCACCCATATTGTCCAAATTGCAGCTACAAATAAGAGAGACCATTCTATACCAAAACATTTTGACTTGTTACATAACTATTTTCCAATCCAAGCTCTCAAATCCGCGGTGTTAAATGCAAACCACAATTCATAGCCGTTCCAATTCCCGGGACCTGCAGCCATTCCAGGGACTCGTTCTGCAGCTACTCGGGATTCTGCAGCATTTTGCAGGTCTGCAGCTCTCGATTGCAGATCAGTGGTTCCCTCGGTCAAGCTAGCAGCTCTCTCGAACACATCAGCAGCTCCCAAGTTCTCGACCTCAGCTCCGCTCCCCGATCCAGCAGCTACGCCCCTCGAAACAGCAGCTCCAGTCCTCGGTTCTGTTACTCCCAAGCCACGGAATGGTGCTGATTACCTGAGTTAGTTCCCTGAACAAGACCTAAACCGTTAGTACTAAAAACTCTACCTTCTTCCTGTCGAGTCTGACCCGCAATTCCCTGGTTCCTTAGTTCAACACCATATCCCAACTCAAGTTCCTACCACACCATCTTTGGTATCTTACATTTCACAAAGATGTGCCATAGACATTCAGTTTCATTCCCAGATATCCCACATCTCCTTAACTCAACCACGCCTCTTTTGTATAAATTTTCCATTGAAGCGATACGATTCAGGCACACCCTCCATAAAAACACTCGAATCTTTCGCGAGCATTTTAGTTTCCAAATAGAGTCCCAATTGAACGCTTCATCCGATAACGCACTCTCCATTAATTCAAAGGCCGATTTTATTGTGAATACCCCCGAGGCTTCATGACGCCATAGTGCTTTCTTTCCATCAACACACACCAATTCAATTATCCCGTCCCAAATGACCTTTATCCCATTCATAATGGCTTTACACATACTAGAATCATTCGTTTTCTTCTCATGATTTAGGACCTCTTTCTTGAAATACTTTGCACCTAACACATCCACCCAAGCTACCGTATTATCTTTTTGCAAGAGTTTCCACCCAAGTTTCTCTAAGAGGGCTAAATTGTACTTCCTTGCACTCCTCAACCCAAGACCCCCGTCCTTCTTTGGTTTACATATTTTCTCCCATGAGACCCAATGTAACTTCCTATCCGATGCCGATGACCCCCATATGAAATTCCTTACCACTTTATCCAACTCGTCACATACATACTTAGGCAGATTTAGCATCTGCATCTGATAGACCGGAACCGCGCTAAGAACAAATTGGGCTAAAGTAATCCGACCAGCTAATGAAAGAATCTTAGTTTGCCACGCAGCTAGTTTTCCTCTCAGTTTTTCTATAATTTTCTTGTAGAATACTTTGGGAAGCCTTCCGGATAGGATTGGAACTCCAATATACGTTCCAAAAGAGCTACTGTGGCAAAACCCGCTCGCTACTGCTAATTCCTGTTGTGTAGCTTCCGGAACATTCTTAGAGAAATAAATAAGCGATTTCTCGGCGCTAACGGTTTGTCCAGCCTCATTACAAAACGTGCTCATAACTTCCTGAATTAGCTCAACCTGCAAAACAGAAGCTTCTCCAAACAAGATAAGATCATCATCAAAAAATAAGTGAGAAAGTTTTGGGCCCTGTCTACCCAATCGAATCCCCTTCCATTCTCCATTATTGCAACACTCTTGGATTAACAGTGAGAGTCTTTCCATGCACATTACAAAGATGTAGGGGGAAAAGGGGTCCCCTTGGCGAATCCCTCGGAAAGTTTTGAACGGCGCCAAGGGTTCGCCATTCCATAATACGCTCATCTCATTATCCTTCATACTCGCCATGATAAGAGATATCCAGTTATCCGGTAACCCATATCGGCACACCGTATCCTCGATGAATTCCCATCTAACTTTATCGTAGGCTTTCGCAAGATCGATCTTTACCGCCATAATTCCATTTTTTCCTTGCAAATGCCGCATCCTAAGGTCAACTTCCCGAACCAATACAACATTATTATCCACGGTGGAGCGACCTGGTAAAAAGCTACTTTGACAAGGACTCACGATATTAGACAGTATAGGCCTTAGTCTATTGACCATTGCCTTCATTATAAACTTAACCGGAGAATTAATTAAACTAATAGGTCGAAATAAACGTACCCGGGTCGGGTCTGACACTTTTGGGATAAGATGTATAAGTGTTCAATTCAGACCCGAAGGAAGGTGCCCCTTACTTACCGCTTCTCGAACCATTTTGCACACTGCAGGACCCATCGTGGTCCAGCATTTTTTATAGAACGCGGCTGACATGCCATCCGGTCCAGGGGCTTTAGTCGGATTTGATTGAAACACCACAATTCGAATTTCCTCGTCCGAAAATGGCATATTCAATTTACTCGTCACTTCATTTCCAATTGGTCCAATGGGAGGTAAAGTGTAAGCTCCTATATACTCGTCAGGCCTCTCGTATAACGATTCAAAGTATTCTCGAACTAATAATTTCAGCTCCTCTTACCCTTCTACCCATACATCAAGATCATTCAATAACCTAGAACAATAGGCTTTTTTCTTTTTAACAGAAGCAGCAATCTAGTAATATTTCGTGTTCCTCTCACCTGACACTATCCACTTCTTACTTGATTTTTGAAAATACAAAGTCTCTTCTTGCTCTAACACACTTTCATACTCGTTTGTTAGCTGAACCCCAAGTTGCCGAAGCGAAGAATTATACAATCTTTGAAGTGATATTTGGATGCCCCTTATTCTCGCGCTCAACACTCTCTTACTTCTGTTCAAATCCCTGAAAACATCCAATTTCCACTTGCTTAACTGGTCTTGAATTTGTAAAATACCTACCCCCACCCCTACCGTATCACCCAACCATTTATTTTTTATTAAGTCTTGGAAGGTTTTGTGTAGATACCACACAGCTTCAAACCTCAATCGACGAGGACAAACCTTTGCTTTCTGAATCAGACAGATCTGAATTAATAACGGCATGTGATCGGAGTGGACCCTTGCTAGGTGAATCACCCTTGTCTTGGGAAATAAATCTTGCCACTCTAAATTCCCGTAGGCTCTATCTAACCGTTCCAAAATTCTCTGACCAGAGTTCCAAGAGTCACACCAGGTGTAGCGTGGACCCTAAAATCCCAAGTCGATTAGGCCACAACTATGTCTCCATTCCTCGAAACGTTCCATCCTCTTGGACACACCTGCAACCCCTCCTTTCTTATCTATCTCTAAACCGACCTGAATGAAATCACCAGCCACTAACCAAGGAGTCTGTAAATTGTGGAAAGTGTGGTGTAAAGCTTCCCATAAAAACTCTCTTTCTTTATACGCTGGACTAGCATACAAAGCCGAGAAAATCCATGACTTGCAACCTACTTGACTTACTTCTATATTAACGACTTGGCGACCCGCCGAAAGAACCCTGATTGTAATGTCCGAGTCATTCCATAGCAACCGAATGCCTCCTCTATAACAATCCGAATCCACTCTAATTGAATTATCTTTCTATAAAGAGTTAATGATTTTATTCGCTGTGACACCACTAACACGGGGTTCTACTATCACCGTAAGACAGACTCTGTTATTTATCATCTCGAACTACACGGCGAAACCTAGCCTTTGCCGCGCCGTAGCAATTCCATATCTTGAGGGGTTGTTTTGACTTACCCCAGGTCATATCTGCATTATTCACATTAAACATTAAAAATAATAAAACTAGGGAAAGAAGATACCGCGGTGGCGCATTAGGCGCGAGGTCCCATGACGGTATCTCCGTCATTTAATTCCTTAGCTTGCTCGTCCTGTTGTCCATTATTCCCTTGCGATTCCGCTACCTGACTATCAAGCCACATGGAGTCGCCATCCTTGTCCGATTCATAGTCCTCCCATGGAAGATCAGGAGGCATAGTTGGAAGAGGAATATGCGAATTGTGCAGCACCTGTTCGTTCGGTATATCAGTAGAAATATCAGCTACTGGATTCGAAGTTACATGCCCAACTTGTGGCCCAGAAGTCTCAGAAATTGCACTATAGTCCCTCGGCACAGCAGCTTCTTCCCCAACCACAATATCAACTAACCCCTCTTCTTCTAATACACCAAAGGCTCCCTTCTCAATAATAATACCACTCTCTACCTCGCGCACCGATTTATCCCCATTACCAGCCACGAAATTCCTTCCTTTGCTCCCACCAGACTTAATATTTTTTTGTCCCTTTATTCCTCCTTGTTCTCGCAGGCCCCTGTTTCTCTTTTACCACCTCCTCGGAGTCGCAATCTAATACTTTTACAATGTCATTCAATACTGGTGTCGCCTAGGTATGATAAAATTAATACAAATAAAGGTCAAGAAAACTATGCACTCTCACCCTAGACAGGCACAGTACTGCAAGTATTACAGGACGTATGCAAGTTTTAGATAGTAAGTTGAGTTCGTTCTCAGGGAATTAAGTGTGTTAATCACGTGAGTAGGAATAACGAGTAAAAGTAAATAATTAAAGACAGAAAATAAAAGCAAATAGATTTCGAATTAATTAATTAATTAAAACTAGGAAAATAAAGACAATAAAATAAAATACGAAGAATATGTGATGTCTCCCGATTTGTTCTAATTATTAGCCCCTTGGAGACATCCTTTTAGGTTAATAAATGACTTATTTGATAGACTTTTAGGCTTAATTTATCATATTGCACTTTCTCCCCTTGGAAATTAACTATTTGCAGAATCTGAGCTTTTGTGCCTAAATTTGACTATTTTTAATGCAAAGTTAATCGGTTCTTGAATTTCATGAAAGACCAATCCAAGAAGAAAAAGTGAGAATAAAGTCTTAGTGTATTTTAGAGTGTTAAGAAATGATTTTGAGTCGAGTTTCTATTTTTAAAGTACACTTTCCTATTTCGTTTTCTTGATTTATTGATTTATTCGTTTTAAGCATATGCGGTTTAATTATTTATTCAATGTGAAGCTTTAAGAGATAAATGGTAATTACTTAGAGACCAAGTCAAGATAAAGATGAAAGGAAAGAAGATTTACATGGAAATAAGAAGATTTAGGAAAGATTTATTCAAAGGAGGAAAAGATAAAGCTGCCTTTTGAAATCTGAAAATTCAGCCACGTTTTAAAAATTAAATCATAATTAAAGATTGGCATGGATTCTGGACGAGTGGTCTGCACCAATAGAAAGCTCTTTCCAAGACAAGCAGTTTCATATATTGGAACTTCTCAAACGGATAAGTATTGAAAAAGATATGACCAAATCAAATCAGCAGAAGAATCTTACCTTTCCTAGAATTTAGAGCTACGAATTTGAGAGTCCTTGACTTGTCTTCCACTCCAAGCAAATCGACCTAGGGTCCTCCAACACCTATAAATACACCCCTTAACCTCCTACTTTCATACACTTCAGAGAATTAAACAAGAGGCATAAGGTTTTCAAGTCAGAGCACGAAGGAGAGAAGAAGCTAGAAGCTGGAGGAATCCTGTTCTTCCATCCATAGTCATTCTACCCTTTAGGTTATTTATTTCTTTCTTGTAATTGAACATGAATTCCTTTTCTTTTATGTTAGTTTTTAATTTCATCATGAGCTAAATTTCTTTATACTTGAGAATCGCATAAAAGGGATGAACCTTAATTAATTAAACTATGTTTTGAAATTGGGATTGTTTAGATTTAAATAGGATTGAGTTTTATATATTGGTTATTACTTTGTTTTCATTACTAATTCTTTTCCGCGCAACTAGAATTAGCTTTTAGTATTTGGGCTATTCACTTTAGTGGCGAAGTGATCATCCGACAGGGGGGTTTGAATACAGATCTAGGTAATATCCGTGTAATGTCCGTTATTGACCGACATGCTTAACTAGTTACATAGCCAAGGAGGTAAATTCATATCATTCGAAGAGATATATTCGACCATACAGGTGTTTATAATACTTTAGGATAGCTTCTAGGTCCACCCAACAGGGGGCTAGGAGATATTAGAGTCCCGACTAATATTATAATTCCAATTCTACCCTTAAACATAGCATAGTTTATATTGATTAAGTGGATTCCTTTGTGAGACTCAAGTATCTCTCTTATCTGAAGTTAGTCGTTTATTTTCTTTATTTCCTTTCTGTTAGTTTAATTTTAGTCTTTATTTTATTTGCATCTTTTAATTTCCAAAAACCAAACAAAAATTATTATCTTTTATTTTCTGTTTAGCAATTATTCTTACTACTTGATTAATATTTGGGTTGAACCTAATCCGTCCCTGAGAACGAACTTGATTATCATATATTACTTGGGACAACCGTACACTTGCGGTTAAGTGGTTCCTTTATTTTTGCACTTAATTTTATAACCCCCTAGGACCCACCAAGTTTTTGGCGCTGCTGCCGGGGACGGTAGCGTGTGACCCCGGTGTTAATCTTTTAGTAGTTTAATTGTTAGTTTAGTTTTAGTTTTATTTTTCAGTTTTACGCTTTGGGTTGTCTTTCTTTCTCAGGTTTACAGGTTTTGGTTTATGCGTGAAGATATCGTGATTCTTGCAAATCCCGAAAACCTAGTTCGAGAAGCAAACAAAAGAAAGAGAAACGCTAAAGCAAAAGAGTTAGAAGAGCAATTAGCAAGAGAGATGGCTGAAGACCCAGTTGAAAATCGACAACGCGGCCCTCCAGCTGCTCTTGTTGCTCAAAACAATGATCCATGGTTCATCAATGGCCCTGAAGAAGCTCAGTTTCGAGCTCCTGCCCTCGGAATTGGCCCTGCAAATATTAATGTCGAGAGATTCAGACCCGATCCCGGTATGTTATCTCAGTTTCAGAGTTATGGCAATTTCCGAGGAGCACCTGGCGAAGATCCAATCCGTGCTGTACAGAAGTTTATGCAAATTTGCGATTCTTATATTACGCAAGGAGTAACTAAAGAGCAAATGTATTTTGCTAATTTTAGATACTTCGTTATTGATGGAGCAAGTGAGTGGCATGATTCTCAAGAACCCGGAACAATTACAACATGGGACGCATTACAAACCGCGTTCTTCGATAGATACTACCCAACGAATATGAGATTGTATGCGCAAGTTGAACTAACTTCATTCAAACAAGATCAAGACGAGACTTTGGGTAGAAGTTGGAAGAGATTTCAGATTTGCTTAAGAAGAGTCCCTGATCATTGCCTCACAGAAGTTCAACAGATGAAGATATTTTACCGAGGACTTGATGGCTCTTCAAGAAAGGATCTAGATTTACTTTGTGGTGGTGGATTCCTATAGGTACAACCAGTTCATGCGAAGATTATTTTGAATAGAACTGTAACAAATGAGCTTGGTTGGAACACTGTACGAACACCTGTTCGAGGTGGAAACACTGCGTCAATTGAAGAAAAAGTCACCGCCATGGAAAACAAGCTCGAACAACAACTGAAACAGCTTACTCTAGCTATTACAAAAAGTGTTACTGGTAGAAGAGCAGATGTTAATGTTACACAAGAAGTTTATGGATGTTCTAACTGCGGTACAGAAGATCATGATTGGGAGACCTGTCAAAATAATCCAGAATCCGTAATGTTTGTATCCAACCGAGGAAATTATAACGCAAGTGGTCAAGGTTATCAACCGAATAAAAACCATCCGGGTTTCCATTATTCAAATCCAAATGGGGCTGCTAATCCAACCTATGCATATCAACCACGCCCCCAAGGAAACAACTTTCAACCAAGACCTCAGAACAACTACCAAGGTGGATAAGCATACGGAAATCAAGCTCAGAGACCTCCTCAAGATGCTTATACCGAAACCATGAACCAGAAATCTTTACCTGCTCAACCTCAAGAAGGTGCTCTAGATGTTCAACAAACCTTGACAACACTAATCAGCATTCAACAATCTACGGCTGCAGCACTCAAATTGATGGAAACTCAGATGGCTCAGATAAATAAACAATTGAATCAACGTCAGCAAGGACAACTACCGAGTAACACTGAAGAACCTAAGCAAAGAGAAGATTGTAATGCAGTGACACTTCGAAGTGGTAAGAAGCTCGCTCCACCTCCTTTTCCCGTGATGAAAGAAAAAGAAACAACTGTGAAAGAGAAACCGGTAAAAGACGTGGAAGAGAAAGAAGATGAGCCTGAGATAATTGAAGTGGAGAAGATTCCGGAAAAACCAAAATCCAAAGATGTTACAGAAACCCGTCCTCCTCCACCTTTTCCCTCCAGAGTTCAGAAGAAAGGAGACATGGCAGAATATCAGAAGTTCTTGAATATGGTACGTGGTCTAAATATTAACGTTCCGTTCTTAGATGCTATACGCGATGTTCCAAAGTACGTTAAATTTCTGAAAAGAGCCATTACCAACAAGAGACCATAACGTGAGAATGAGATGATAGGATTGCCAGAAGAATGCAGCGCTATATGCCAAAGTAAGTTGCCACCTAAACTACTTGATCATGGGAGTTTCACGATTCCTATTTCTATTGGTAATGAGCGGCAAGGAAAATCTTTGTGTGACTTGGGCGCGAGTATCAATTTGATACCCAAGTCAATTTTTGAAAAATTGAAGATAGGAAACGCTAGACCAACTTCCATGATCCTACAAATGGCTGATAGATCCCTCGCTCATCCAGAGGGACGAATCGAAGATGTCCTCGTCAAGGCAGGTACGTTAATTTTTCCAGTTGATTTTGTTATTCTTGAATACGACGCGGATAGGAATGTCCCCATCATCTTGGGTCGACCATTCCTAGCCACGGGGCGTACTGTTATTGATGTAGAAAACGGCGAATTAACTATGCGAATCCAAGACGAGACGGTAAAGTTCAACGTGTTTAGGGCCATGAAGTTTCCAGATATTCTTGAAGAGTGTTTCTGAATGGATGTACTCGATTTGACTACGCAAGAAACGTTTGATTGTATGAATTTTAACGATATCTTGCAAGCAGCCCTAACACTTGACTTACCGGAATTAATGGATGAACTAACTGAAACCGTAGCTGCTTTGAATTCTGGAACCATAAAGCATAGGCATCTCGCCTATGAGCCAGTCCGAGTGCCTGGGGAGATCGCACCTAGAAAGAAACCATCTTTCGAATCTCCCCCACAACTAGAAGAAAAGCCGCTTCCATCACACTTGAGGTATGCGTATTTAGGTACTAACAACACTCTACCTGTTATTGTTTCAGCTACTTTAACAGGTCCTCAAGAAGACAAACTGTTGCGCATACTGAGAGCTAATAAAGAGGCGATTGGTTGGACTATTGCTGACATCAAAGGTATTAGTCCTTCCTATTGCCAACACAAAATCATTCTAGACGATGAAAACGCGCGCTTAGTTCAAGGACAAAGAAGATTGATGCCAGCTATGAAGGAAGTAGTGAAGAAAGAGGTTATCAAGTTGCTAGATGCGGGAATCATCTATCCCATAGCTAGCAGCGAATGGGTGAGTCCAGTTCAATGCGTACCAAAGAAGGGTGGTATTACTACCATCTTGAACGAGCAGAATGAAGCCATTCCCTCAAGGACCGTTGCTGGTTGGAGAGTGTGTATGGATTATCTAAAGTTGAACAAGGCCACCAGAAAAGATCACTTCCCTCTTCCGTTTATTGATCAGATGTTAGACAAGCTAGCTGGTAGAGAATATTATTGCTTTTTGGATGGATATTCAGGATACAATCAGATTTATGTGGATCCAAAATACCAACACAAGACAACCTTTACATGTCCTTTTGGTACCTTTGCTTTCCGAAGGATGCCATTCGGATTATGTAATGCACCTGCTACTTTTCAAAGATGTATGATGGAAATCTTCTGGGATATGATTGATGATTTCCTTGAGGTATTTATGGATGACTTTTCTGTGTTTGGTGATAACTTTGAGGAGTGTTTACGGAACTTGGAGAAGGTATTGATTAGATGCAAGGAGACGGATTTGGTTTTGAATTGGGAGAAATGTCACTTTATGGTTCGAGAGGGTATAGTGTTGGGTCACAAGGTTTCAAGTGCTGGTTTGGAAGTTGATCGTGCGAAGATTGAGGTAATCAAGACTCTTCCCCCTCCTATGATATTCTATATGCGTCCTAGAAGGGGGGTTGAATAGGACTACGGAAATTAATCGGCTAATTAAATTTTAAGTAAATAAAATTAAAAGCTAATTTAAATCCTATTCTCTTTCTAAACTAGATGGACATGAGTTTGATAAATGAGCAATAGATAATAATCACCTAGATATTCATACAAGCATATTATCAAACAAATAGAGAGCGGAAGTAAATAGTTTAGGGAAAGAGAATACTCAAGCATGTATAGTGGTTCGGTTTCCCTACTCCACTACCTAAGGTAGCCACCTTATGATTTTCAAGCTTCTTTACTAAGCTCCGTGTCTCTCTTAACCGGGGCGAGAACACAATACCCTTTTACAACCTCTTCGATAACACGAAGGACAACCTCTTGTGTAATCCCAACACAAGGACACCAAGTATAATCCCTATACTCACACACTCTCTTAATCTAACTATTACAAAGACTAGACTAAGAGGAAGAATCAAGTGTTTGAATGGTTTTACAATAGTGATGAACTCCTAAAGAGTGGATATGACTTTATAGCATAAAGAGAATGATTTTGACTATGATTAGCTTCTTGACACCTTCATGAATGATCACAATTAAGCCCCTCAATGTTGGTAGATGAATGGTGTATGTTGTGTCTTCAAAGAGCTTTAATTTATAGCTGAAATAAGCTTCCAACGGTCAAAAGGCTTCTATCTAACGGATCTATTTTAACTCCAACGGATATAAGCTTTGTCCTCTTCTAATAGTGCAGAAACCCTTTCTTGCGGTGTACCGCGGATATAGTTCGGTGTACCGCACTACTCAATGTGTTGATTTCATAGCATACTGACGGGCAACCCCATGCACCGTGTTCCTGGTCCGCACCATTGGTCCGGTGTACCGCGCCTCAGTCCGGTGTACCGCGCATTATCTTGCTTTCTGTTCGGACTAGCTGTGCTCCGCGCCTTTGGTCCGTGGTATTGCGGTGTACCGCAGGTGTTGTCCGGTGTACCGCGACACTGTTCTAATGAAGCTCAAGATCAAGGATGTGATGTACTATTTGGAAATAGTTTAAAACACGATTTGGCAAATATTAAAACAAGATTAAAAGGACGTTAGGCCAACAATCTCCCCCTTTTTGATGTTTGACAAATCGAAAACTTTTGAAGTGATTAGTACTAAATTTTTAATCAAAAACTCCCCCTCAACCTAGGCTTGAGGTTTTTAAAGATAAGTTAATTTAAAAAGCTCCCCCTTACAAAATGCATAGAGTTTTTGTATTCAACGAAAAAGTTTAACTAAAATTTCTACCCCTTTTTCAACAACAAAAAGAAACGATTACTAAGTAAAAAGGACCAAATGTAATTTTGTAAAAACTATAGGGACCTAAAAGCAATTTGTTTAAAATTTTTAAAAACACTAAATTTTGCAAGAGGGTTCCTAGATAATAGAGACATCTAAAAAAAATTACGAAAATTAGCACCAATGCAAGTAATATCACACTTTGTTCCATTTGCATCTTGATGCTTGATTCCTATAAAAGAAAATTAAGCTTTAGGTACCCAACTTGGTTTGGGTCCATGAGTGTTAGGGAATTTTCTTTTTATGATCCATAAAGGCTTTTTCCAAGATGGTACAAGAGATCCTAAATCCAACAATTTACGATAATAACAATGAGATGCATTATGACCAAAATTTTCACAATAAGTGCAAGTGATAAAAGATTTTGAAGAAGATGAAGTATGATTTGAAATCGTTGATTTAACAAAGACATTTTTCAAGAATTTTTGTTTGATTGGTAGACCATATCCAACACCACTTTTTTCAAAAACCAATTTTTGAGAATCTAAAATCAAATCCAAGTTTTCTTGCCCATTTGTAAATTTTAAAATGATAGCATTTTGATCCTCAATCTTTTCTCTAACAATGCTTTTTCTTCCAAAAGACTTTTCTCAACAAGATGAAGTTTCTCATTTTCATCTAAACATTCATCACTAAGATTTTGACAATTTTCAAAAGCTTTTAAAATCTCTTTATTTTTATTTCTTTCAACTTCTAAATCTTTTGTTAAAACTTTGTTTGTTTCAATAAAGTTTAAAAAATCATTGTAAAGAGAATCAAATGCCTCATGAATATCTTGCTCACTAGCATCATCATTACATAAAGAAGAGCTAAATTTAGAAGTTACCTCATTGTCTTTATCATTCCAAATATCATGTTTATCTTCTTTGTGATTCACCATGAATGCAACTAGATTCACATGCTCGTTATCACTTTCTTCTTGATCGGAATTTAAAGCATCCCAAGTGATGTTGGTGAGCAAGGCTTTCTTAGATTTTCCTTTGTGAAGATTTGGACAAAAGGTTTTGATATGCCCTATTTTCTTGCAATGGTAGCAAGTAGGTTCTTCTTGCCTAATGACCCTTACATTTCTTGAAGAGCTCCCTTTTTTTGGCAAAACGTTTGTATTTCATAATTTTCTTAAGCAAAGCTATTTCTTCATCTTCACTATTTTCGTCATCATAGGAATCTTCTTCCTCTTCACTTTCCTTCCTTTCTTTTCGTTCTTTTATCTTGCTACTCAAGGCATGGAAGGCAATGGATTTCTTAATCTTCTTATCCTCATCATCTCTTATCTTTTATTCTTCAAGCACAAGCTCTTCCGTCATGAGGTTACAAATGAGTTCATGAACCATCATTTTTTAGAGATCTTTAGTATCTCTTATAGAGTTGATCTTTGATTTGTATTTCTTTGGAAGAGCAAATAAGATTTTTCGGCATTGTTCTTTGTTGGTGTACTCTTGACCAAGAGTCTTCAAGGTGTTGACAATGTTGGAAAATCTTTGATGCATAGCATTTAAGGGTTCATCGGGCTCCATACGAAATAGCTCATACTTAGTGATAAAAAGACCAAGCTTTGTTTCCTTGACATCTTTCGTTCCTTGATATGATAGCTCCAAGAGTTGCCACATTTCATGAGCCGAATTGCATTCACTCACTCTAGCATATTCCGTGACACTTAAACCATTTATGAGTATGTTCATAGCTTTGTTGTTTTTTGTGAGTTTAGCTATGTCTTGAGCATTGTAATTTTCTTCATCTTTCTCAACCGTTTGACTACCCTCAACATAAGGAATGTAAGGACCCTTCTTGATAGCAATCCACAAAAAGTAATCGATTCCTTTGACATGAATCTCCATTTTCTTTTTCCATCCAAAGTAATCTTTTCCTACAAAAAGCGGAGGTCTAGTAGAACATGAACCTTCCGGTTGATTAGAATCCATATCGTATTAACTCTAGAAACGATTAAGTACAATAGAGCTAGGCTCTGAAACCAATTGATATTCTATATGCGTCCTAGAACGGGGGTTGAATAGGACTACGAAAATTAATCGGCTAATTAAATTTTAAGTAAATAAAATTAAAAGATAATTTAAATCCTATTCTCTTTCTAAACTAGATGGACATGAGTTTGATAAATGAGCAATAGATAATAATCACCTATATATTCATACAAGCATATTATCAAGCATATAGAGAGCGGAAGTAAATAGTTTAGGGAAAGAGAATACTCAAGCATGTATAGTGGTTCGGTTTCCCTACTCCACTACCTAAGGTAGCCACCTTAGGATTTTCAAGCTTCTTTACTAAGCTCCGTGTCTCTCTTAACCGGGGCGAGAACACAATACCCTTTTACAACCTCTTCGATAACACGAAGGACAACCTCTTGTGTAATCCCAACACAAGGACAACCTCTTGTGTAATCACAACACAAGGACAGCAAGTATAATCCCTATACTCACACACTCTCTTAATCTAACTATTACAAAGACTAGACTAAGAGGAAGAATCAAGTGTTTGAATGGTTTTACAATAGTGATGAACTCCTAAAGAGTGGATATGACTTTATAGCATAAAGAGAATGATTTTGACTATGATTAGCTTCTTGACACCTTCATGAATGATCACAATTAAGCCCCTCAATGTTGGTAGATGAATGGTGTATGTTGTGTCTTCAAAGAGCTTTAATTTATAGTTGAAATAAGCTTCCAACGGTCAAAAGGCTTCTATCTAACGGATCTATTTTAACTCCAACGGATATAAGCTTTGTCCTTTTCTAATAGTGCAGAAACCCTTTTTTGCGGTGTACCGCGGATATAGTCCGGTGTACCGCACTACTCAATGTGTTGATTTCATAGCATACTGACGGGCTACCCCATGCACCGTGTTCCTGGTCCGCACCCTTGGTCCGGTGTACCGCGCCTCAGTCCGGTGTACCGCGCATTATCTTGCTTTCTGTTCGGACTAGCTGTGCTCCGCGCCTTTGGTCCGTGGTACTGCGGTGTACCGCAGGTGTTGTCCGGTGTACCGCGACACTGTTCTAATGAAGCTCAAGATCAAGGATGTGATGTACTATTTGGAAATAGTTTAAAACACGATTTGGCAAATATTAAAACAAGATTAAAAGGACGTTAGGCCAACATCCTATTTCTTTAAAAGGGGTAAGAAGCTTCTAGGGTCATGCTGGTTTCTACCGACGTTTTATCAAGGACTTCTCCAAAATCTCTAAGCCATTGTGCAACTTACTTGAGAAGGACACCAAATTCCTTTTTGATGAAGCTTGCATAAAGGCATTCAACGAGATTAAAGAGAAGCTTATTTCTGCACCTATTGTATTACCTCCTGATTGGAAGATTCCGTTTGAAGTTTTGTGTGATGCTAGTGATCTCGCTATGGGTGCTGTTCTGGGTCAACGAAAAGATAAGGTATTTCATTCCATCTACTATGCTAGTAAGGTCTTGATGTCTCCTCATTTGTGATAGTAAAATATACTTATGAGACATCATTTTAGGCTTATTTATTAGTTTATAGGTCGATCTTAGCTTAATTTAGTGCATTTTCCTATTTTGAGTCTTGATTTGTAGAATTATTATTTTTAGAGCATATTGGGTTTAATTGTTTATTTAGTGTGAAGCTTTAAAGATAATTATGGAGATTAATTAGATTCAAAGTCAAAGACTACAACTTATGGAAAGAGATTTGCATGGAAATTAGAGATAAGGAAACAATTGCTAAAAAGATGGAAAAGGAAAAGCTGCCTAAATCTGGGATTCTGCACACACGTCTAAAGATTGGTGTTTTTACCTAAGAAATAGGCCGAATTTGGTAATTTCCTTCTTAAGGGCCTGGATAATTCTGTTGCGATTCTTTTGGTATCTTGTGGAGCAAAATCCGACCAATAACGAAGAAGATACACTCAAACTAGCGCAGCAGTGTTTATCTTTATTTCCATACGAATTTGAGTTGGACTAGGAAGCCTTATTGACACAGGTAAATCCTATTTTAAATTACCGATAGCATATTCGGACCGATTAGGGAACTACATAATTCACCCTTACATGTTTAGAACGGCAAAACTAGTGGGTATTACATGCTAATAACTTAAGCTATATTCTCACATCACTTCTCTTTCATATTTATTTTTCTGTCTTTTAATTCTTAGTTTTAATTTAGTTTAATTAGAAAACCAAACAAAAATCTATTTATCTTTACTTTTATTTGCGTTTAGTTGTTCTAGCTCTAATTATTTGCACTTGCTATTTGCATAAGATTCCTCTAACCTCTATAGTCTCTGCGGAACGAATCTTTATCTAAAACTTGCATACGATCTGTATACTTGCAGAACTGTGTAGTTTAGGGTGTTATTTGCACGTTAATTATATTATATTTTATCAAAAACCTAGGCCCCGCCAAGTTTTTGGCGCCGCTGCCGGGGACTACATCGTTAGTCCTTGTGCATATATCTTGTGTTTTTATTTTTAGTTAGTTCTATTTTACGCTTTTTGTTTTCAGTTTTTGTTTTTCAGATTTAGTTACAGATGGAGAACCCAAGGAGACTTGAGCTACCCATCGAATTTAGAGTGGAGCCACGAGGAATTCGCGCTCCAGAAATCCAAGCCGCTAAATTTAAAACTGATCCTGGGATGCTAACTCAGTTTTCATCTCATGGATTATTCAGCGGAGATGCACATCAAGATCCAATCCGATATATTCAGAAATTCATGCAGATCTGTGATGCTTATATCGTAAGAGGAGTTACTAGGGAGCAAGTATATTACCTGATGTTCCAGTTCTTCTTGACCGGATGTGCAAGCGATTGGTATGATACCCAATACCCTCATATTATTCCAGATTGGGACAAGCTTCAAGCATGATTCCTAGACCGTTTTTATCCGGTTAGTATACGTATAAAAGATATGTTGGAGCTTGAACAATTTATGCAGAAAGAGGAAGAGAGTTTGGGTGAAGCATGGTTACGATTTACAGAGAAGAAAGCGAGGTGTCCATATCATAGATCCTCGCCAGAATATTATTTAACCTTGTTTTATGGAGGCCTTAATGATAAATCAAGAGAGAAAGCTGATTCGTTAGGAAACGCAGGTTTTGTGTTGCTAGATCCTGTAGAAGCTGAGTTGGGGATGGAGAGAATTCTTGAGAACGAGAGAAGTTGGCCAAAGAAATCAGTAAAGGAGAACAATTCAGAATCTCTGAAGCTTAAGGAATTGGCTGAACAACTCGAAGACCTAACAGAACAAGCCCGAACAATTGCTCAGGTGAATACGGTACGCACAATTCCTTCATGTCTTGGTTGTGGATCAAGAAATCATGTGTGAGCAGGATGTATGAATAATCCAGCAGTAGCTTCCGTTCAATATCCTCAAGATAACTATTACTCTAATGGTTATAATTATCCTCAAGAAAGCTACACTAATTATCAACAACCTCCACAACAAAAGAGTTGGGACAGAAAACAAGAGACTCATCAGCAATCCCAACTTCAACCTTATAAATCTCCACAACCTGTTCAGAAAAAGGCACCCATAGTTAAGAAAACTTGTCAAGAACCAAAGAAAGATCCACCTAAACAATCAATGCAATTGGCAAAACAAGAACAACTCCAGAGTTTGACTTCGAGTATGACTAAATTAATGCAAACAGTTGAGAAGAAAATAAGTCATAGCCAACAGAAAGTTCGAACTCAGGAGAAAATTATAAAGCAACTAGAGCATACTATATCACAGATGGCGATTACATTACAAACTAGGCCGAAAGGGCAACTCCCAAGTGATACTATCGCTCCTAAAGATGATTCCTGCCATGCAGTTGAATTGCGAAGTGGAAAGCAACTGCCTCAACCGAGACCAGAACCAGAACTTATCCCTATTCCAGAACAAAGGGGGGAAGAAACAATCAAAGATACAGTCAAGGAGGTAGTTAAACCAAAGAGTGTCCAAGCCGAGACACCTGATAAGACAAGAAAACCAGTGGAACTCAATACACGCCCTCCACCACCATACCCTTCACGTGTCAGAAAGAAGGACAATGACCTGGAATTCAAGAAGTTCATTGACATGTTGAAGAAATTGGAAGTTAATATACCCCTTGTTGAAGCTCTCAAGAGGATGCCAAGCTACATGAAATTTATGAAAGACATTCTCTCCAACAAGCGAAGTGTAGAGACTGGGGAACCATTTGGATTACCTAGGGAGTGCAGTGCTATATGTCAAAGTGAGTTGCCACCAAAGCTAGAAGATCCCGGAAGTTTTACAATACCTATCGGCATTGGAGAAAGTTGGACCGGGAAAGCATTATGTGATTTAGGTGCAAGCATCAATCTCATGCCTAAATCCCTGTTCGAGAAGCTTAATATCGGAGAAGTAGTACCTACATCTGTGGTGTTACAAATGGCGGATCGCTCCCTCTCACGACCAATAGGTAAAATTGAAGATGTCTTAGTTAAAGCTGGCTCTTTTATTTTTCCTTGTGATTTTATTCTCCTTGACTACGACGCGGATAAGAATGTCCCCATCATTTTGGGTAGACCATTCTTAACCACGGGGCGTACACTAATTGATGTTGAGAATGGTGAGTTGATCATGAGAGTACAAGGCGAACAGATACGATTTAATGTGTTTCAGGCAATGAAATATCCTAAAACGAAAGACGAGTGCTTCAATGTAGATGTCATCGAAAAAATTACGCAAGAAGTCTTCAATGAAGAAAACTCAGATGATGATCTTGACAAAGCCTTAACACCTGAAACACCAGAAATCGAGATTCCCCCTGAAGATGTTGCTGCATTAGGATTAAATGTGCGAGAACTACTTCGAGAGCCAGGTGACATTGAACCAATGAAACAACCATCTATAATATGTCCACCTGTTCTCGAAGAAAAACCACTTCCGGATCACCTACGCTATGCATATCTAGGTACGAACAAAACTTTGCCTGTTATTATTTCTGCTAACCTTTCAGATGCTCAAGAGGAGAAGCTACTTCAAGTACTTCGCGCAAACAAAGAAGCAATCGGATGGACTATTGCCGACATCAAAGGAATTAGTCCTTCCGTTTGCAAACACAAAATTTTTCTTGAGAACGAAGGTGGGCGATCTATAGAAGGACAGAGAAGACTCATGCCAGCTATGAAAGAAGTAGTGAGGAAGGAAGTTATCAAGTTGTTAGACGCAGGAATTATCTATCCGATTGCTAGCAGTGATTGGGTTAGTCCAATGCAATGTGTTCCAAAGAAAGGAGGTTTCACTACCATCCTTAATGAACAAGGTGAAGCCATACCATCAAGACCAGTTGTGGGGTGGCGCGTGTGCATGGATTACCGAAGACTGAACAAAGCAACAAAGAAAGATCACTTCCCGCTGCCATTCATTGATCAGATGCTAGACAAGCTTGCAGGGAGAGAATATTATTGTTTCCTAGACGGATATTCGGGTTATAATCAGATTTGTGTGGATCCCCTCGATCAACATAAAACAACTTTTACATGTCCGTTTGGTACTTTTGCTTATAGACGAATGCCGTTTGGTTTATGCAATGCACCTGCCACGTTCCAGAGGTGCATGATGGCTATATTTTGGGACATGATTGATAAATACTTGGAGGTTTTTATGGATGATTTTTCGGTGTTTGGAGATAGTTTTGATGATTGTTTGAGTAATATTGAGAAAGTCCTTGTGAGATGTAGAGAAAAAGATCTTGTGCTTAATTGGGAAAAATGCCACTTCATGGTTCAAGAGGGAATTGTGTTGGGACATAAAGTTTCGAAGGCAGGGATGGAGGTTGATCGTGCTAAAATTGAGGTTATCAAAACACTACCACCTCCAGTTTCTGTTAAAGGAGTAAGATGTTTCTTGGGTCACGCAGGATTTTATCGAAGATTTATTAAAGATTTCTCCAAGATCGCCAAGCCGCTTTGCTCTTTACTTGAAAAGGATACTCCTTATAATTTTACCGAAGAATGTCTTCAAGCGTTTTTGACGATTAAGGAAAAACTGATCTCTACACCTATTGTTATACCTCCTGATTGGAAAGCTCCGTTTGAACTTATGTGCGATGCCAGTGATCACGCTATGGGCGTTGTGTTGGGACAGAGAAAAGACAAGATTTTCCATACGATTTACTATGCAAGTAAGACTTTCAACGCTGCCCAGATGAATTATACAGTAACGGAGAAAGAGATGTTGGTCGTAGTTTATGCTTTCGATAAATTTCGTCCCTATCTGGTTGGGAAGAAAACTATTGTATACACGGACCATTCAGCTATTAGGTACCTCATGGAGAAAAAGGACGCTAAGCCGCGTCTCATTAGATGGGTACTGTTACTTCAAGAATTCGACATAGATATTCGAGACCGAAAGGGATGCGATAATCAAGTTGCTGACCATTTATCAAGGCTCGAAGGATCTAATGCGAACAAAGAACCATTATTGGTTAAAGAGGTATTCCCTGATGAACAACTTTTTGCTATTAAACGTGCTTTTGTGCCATGGTATGCAGATTTAGTCAACCTCATTGTGAGTGGTGTCTTTCCCAAAGATTTTCACCCACAACAAAGACAAAGATTGAACCACCAGGCCAAACAGTACTATTGGGATGAACCGTACCTCTGGAAGATATGTAGTGACCAAGTGGTTAGAAGATGTGTACATGAAGGTGAGATGGAGAAAATTATTGAAAGTTGTCATAGTTCACCTTATGGAGGTCACTTTAAGGGCGATAGAACCGCAGCTAAAATTCTTCAATCCGGATTCTATTGGCCCACCATACACAAAGATTGTCATCGTTTCGTCCAATCATGCGACAGATGCCAACATACTGGCAATATATCAAAGAGGGACGCGATGCCGCTTAATAACATTCTTGAAGTTGAAATCTTTGATGTATGGGGAATAGATTTCATGGGACCTTTCATCACTTCCTATGGAAATCTTTATATTTTGCTTGCGGTAGACTATGTATCAAAATGGGTAGAAGCAGTGGCAACACCAAAGAACGATGCTCAAACAGTGATTAAATTCTTAAAATCAAACATCTTTTCAAGACATGGTACGCCACGTGTTCTCATCAGTGATAAAGGTACCCATTTTCTTAATGCTCCCCTGAGACATTTTCTTAAAAAGTTTGGAGTGAAACACCGTACTTCAACCGGTTATCACCCACAAACTAACGGTCAAGCTGAAGTTTCCAACCGGGAAATCAAATCTATTCTTGAGAAGACCGTGAACAAATCAAGGAAAGACTGGTCTTTAAAGCTAGATGATGCTCTCTGGGCATACAGAACAGCGTTTAAAACACCAGTTGGGGCATCTCCGTATCGCATGGTCTACGGTAAAGCATGTCATCTACCGATTGAACTTGAAGCTCGATCCTACTGGGCTATTAAAACTCTAAATCTAGACCCAGACTTGGCCAGGAAGCAAAGGATGATGCAGTTGAACGAATTGGAGGAGCTTCGTTATCTTGCCTATGAAAATTCACGTCTCTATAAGGAGAAAACTAAGCGATGGCATGATAAACGGCTCCGTCCAAAGCATTTCGAGATTGGACAAAAGGTTTTATTATACAACTCTCGATTTTCGAATTACCCAGGAAAGCTTAAATCCTGTTGGGGAGGACCTTACATTGTTACCAAAGTCACACCACATGGAGCGACTGAGATTGAAAATCCAGCCGAGCAACGGACATTCATGGTGAATGGCCAGCGTTTGAAGAGATACTATGACAGTGAGGACTTTGGGCAAGGGGAGAAAATCTACCTTGTTGAATGCGCTTAACCTGAGGTACACGTCTAACTCAAAGACGTTAAACAAAAGTCCTCTTGGGAGACACCCCTTGTTTTAATTGCTTTTTAGATTAGTTGTTTTTACTTTGTAGTGTAGAATTCTAAGTTAGTGTATACTTTTAATTGTGTTTTCAAGCTAATGGGAGAGAAAGGTAGTGTGTTATTGTGCAGGAAACGAGTTTGGGGTCAAAAGGAAAAATCTGGAGGAACTTCAAGCCTGGCGCGGACTACCCCGCGGACTACCCCCTGGTCCGCAGGGATGCACCGCGCCCCAAAAACCCGTACCACGGGTTGGCTAGCTCGGGTTTTATCCAGAAAGTAAAAAAAATTCGAAGGACATGGCGCGGTACACCGGACCCTAGTCCGCACGCCTCAAACCCGTGCCACGGGGTCGGGTACCACGGGTTTTTTGACGGACATGCCGCGGACTACCCCATGCACCGCACCCCTGGTCCGCAGGCACAAAACACGTGCCACGGGGTGCTAGCTCGGGTATTATCCAGTGGGCAAAAATTTGGAGCAACAGAAGCTGCGGTGCACCGCGGGTCTATTCCGGTGCTCCGCAAGGAGGCGGTTTGTGAAGGAATTCTTTTCCTAATCAAATTCTTACCTTATGAGATTAACCCTAGCCTTCCATACACGAAATTTTCAGACCCAAACCCTATAAATACACCTTAAAGCTTGTGCAAACCTTCACAATTAACACAACAACTCATCCAATCCTCTCCATCATCTTCCATAAACACAATCCTTCATCAAATTCATCACACTACACCATCAAATTTAACAAGCTTTAAAGATTTCTTCCAAGATCAATCCTATAACCTTTCTCTTTCATCAATTCCAAGCAACAACATCAAGCTACACCAAATTTTCCTTAAACTTTTAATCCATCCTGGGTATAACTTGAGTTGTGGGTAAAACAAGCATGACTAACAGATCTGAAGCTATGGAATACAAGAGAAAGTGTTCAATCCTTGGGAAGAATAAGAGATTGCCTGGAGCCACCATTGAAAAACCCATCAATCTTGATGAGATTTCGGAAGAATCAAAAGATCAGGCACCTGAACAACCACTACCAAAGAAGAGATTAACTGCTAGAATGTCCACACCATCAAGGAGGCCTTTAGACAGAATAAAAATCCAAGACCAAGGTTCTTCTACCTCTTCTTTCAAAATTGCTTATGATCTTCCTCCTTGGGCTATTCAGTTACAGAACGAAGTTGAAAGATTACGTGAAGATAACAAAGACCTTTGGGTAGAAATCATGCAATTGGAAACAAAGATAGAGAATTCGACCTTGTACAAGGATATAGATGATTACACCGATCCCTCAGCTTCAGAAGATGAGGATGATATGATGGATCTCTATGGCCAGCCAGGTAGGTCATTCTAAATTTTTCTCAATAGCTTGGATGCATTAGGTAGTTTAGTTAGTTTTATTTTAAATTTTATTCCATTCTTGAGTCTTTTTCGAGTCGTGGGGACACGGCTGATTTTTTAGTTGGGGGTGGGGATTCGTTGTCCTCATCTTCCTTTTTGTTTTTGCATAAAATTTAAAATTTTTAGGTTGAATTAAGGCATAGAATATCTTGAATGTACCTATGTGAGCATGATTTTATTAGGTCAATGATAGTGAGTAGTATGTTTTTGAAAGATGCAACAAATTTGTTTAGATGCATGCATGAAAACAGGAAATAAAGGATAGAAAAGTTAATGAGCAATGCTAAGAAATCACGTTGAAACTTAGGAATAGTTATTTGGTGTGTAGAACGTGAGGTTTAAAATTAGGTGAAAACCCACTTGCCTATGAACTAATAATGAAAACGTAACGAAATCCGGTAGTTAGAAAAATGACTAAGGCAGTTCTTTCATGTTAAAACACTTGAAGCCTTTAAACTTTCTCACCCTTTTGTTTGATATTATTGTTATTTATCCATCTTAGCCCCTCTGAGCCTTTCTAAAGCCTTTTATTTGAAACACGTTATAATCCATACCCTAGTTTGTAGGATTTATCTATATGACCCGCACTCGAATCGCAAAACCTGAGACACTCGTTTTAGAGCTTGAGTTTGGGGTGGTGGGTTTCATTATTAGGGAACTTTGGGAATTTAGGAATTATATTTGTGATTTTAGTGATGATGAATTGATTATTATTGTAACCCTTTGCCGGGGTAATAGTGAATGAAAAAAAAGCTACGAGCTAATTTTGCCAACAAGGGCATAAAAAAAAGAATATATATATATGAAAAAAATAGTGTGATATCTCAACATCAAAAGAGAATCATAGCTATACAAAAGAAAAAATTGATTTGAAAAGAATATATATTCGGACCGGCAAAGTGGATTTTATATCATCAAAGGTTTTAATTGGGATTATTGGGGATGCACATTAAAATGCATCAATAAATTGGGTTGAGTGAGAACATCTTCGAGTGAAAACTCAAGCTCTAGGGCGATTCGTTGATGGCTAGTGAGGAGAGAGCCAAAAGCTCACTTTTCATTATCCAAATATACCACACCCGTCCTTAAGCCAAGTTATAACCAAGACCTTAGGATTTTTAACTACTAGGTGGAGAAACAATTGAGCTATTAGGTAGTAGGTAAGTGGACCATTGGATGCTAGATTTGGGACCTATGAACACCCTATAGCCATTAACCTGAACTAAGTTATCATCCTCTCTTTCTGGCATTGCGAAATTAATCTTAACTGGAATTTATGGAATGTTGATTACATGCATATTAAGCATCTTTGTGCATTAGTTCTTAAGCATTACTACATGAGATTTTTGGAATTTATGCTCTAGGATCATTCATTATATTTTGTTCTTGTTCTCCTCCGACTTCTTCTTGTTTATTTTGACTACCCTACTGTTCTTTACTTTTATTGTATCGAGACGATACAACTTTGAGTTGGGGGTCTTGATGTCTCCTCATTTGTGATAGTAAAATATACTCATGAGACATCGTTTTAGTCTTATTTATTAGTTTATAGGTCGATCTTAGCTTAATTTAGTGCATTTTCCTATTTTGAGTCTTGATTTGTAGAATTATTATTTTTAGAGCATATTGGGTTTAATTGTTTATTTATTGTGAAGCTTTAAAGATAATTATGGAGATTAATTAGATTCCAAGTCAAAGACTACAACTTATGGAAAGAGATTTGCATGGAAATTAGAGATAAGGAAACAATTGCTAAAAAGATGGAAAAGGAAAAACTGCCTAAATCTGGGATTCTGCACACACGTCTAAAGATTGGTGTTTTTACCTAGGAAATAGGCCGAATTTGGTAATTTCCTTCTAATGGGCCTAGATAATTCTGTTGCGATTCTTTTGGTATCTTGTGGAGCAAAATCCGACCAATAACGAAGAAGATACACTCAAAATAGCGCAGCAGTGTTTATCTTTATTTCCATACGAATTTGAGTTGGACTAGGAGTCTATTAATTTCCTTCTCCTTCAAGAAAACGAATTAGGTCTTCCTATAACCTATAAATACAGCCTCTTAACACTCTAAAATCATCCTTGGTGAAACCTTAAACCAAGAGGAAGCATACAACACAAGAGAGAAGCTTAAGTTTTAGCATATATGTATGAACCCTAGTTTTGATTGACATCTATCTAATTTGGGAATTTAATGTTTTAAATAGAATTATAGTTTTTATTCTCTGTTTATGTGTTTGGATTTATATTCTGTGTTCTTGTGGACTGCAGCCATTAGAATTACCATCTAGTAATTAGGATACCATTGACAACGGTGTTCAATTACATGTTTAGCACATAACGTTTAGTTTTAGGTTTGATCTGACAACCCAACCTAGCTAGATAATCACTATGGTTGAGTCTAGTGACTCTTTACCAATTACAGGAAAAGTTTGCTTAGGAAGCCTTATTGACACAGGTAAATCCTATTTTAAATTACCGATAGCATATTCGGACCGATTAGGGAAATACTACATAATTCACCCTTACATGTTTAGAACGGCAAAACTAGTGGGGATTACATGCTAATAACTTAAGCTATATTCTCACATCACTTATCTTTCATATTTATTTTTCTGTCTTTTAATTCTTAGTTTTAATTTAGTTTAATTAGAAAACCAAACAAAAATCTATTTATCTTTACTTTTATTTGCGTTTAGTTGTTCTAGCTCTAATTATTTGCACTTGCTATTTGCATAAGATTCCTCTAACCTCTGTAGTCTCTGCGGAACGAATCTTTATCTAAAACTTGCATACGATCTGTATACTTGCATAACCGTGTAGTTTAGGGTGTTATTTGCACGTTAATTATATTATATTTTATCACACCCTAGGCCCCGCCAGGTCTTTACAAGTGCTCAAGTGAATTATACCGTAACTGAGAAGGAGTTACTAGCAATAGTATATGCATTCGACAAATTTCGTTCCTATCTTCTTGGGGCGAAAGTTGTTGTCTTTACTGACCATTCTGCGATTAAATACCTTATGGAGAAGAAAGATGCGAAGCCGAGGTTGATTAGATGGGTTCTACTGTTGCAAGAGTTTGATTTAGAGATTCGGGATCGAAAGGGTTGTGATAATCAGGTTGCTGATCATTTGTCACGTCTTGAAGGTTCTGAGTCTAATAGTGGACCTGAGTTGGTTAGAGAAGAGTTTCCTGACGAGAGTTTGTTTTCAGTTTATTCATTAGAGACTCCTTGGTATGCGGATATTGCAAATCTTATTGTGAGTGGTTCTTTTCCTCAAGGAGCTACCTCACAAGAGAAAAAAAGACTAGCCCACCGAGCTAAACGATTCTTTTGGGAGGATCCTTTCCTCTACAAAATATGCAGTGATCAGATGGTGAGGAGATGCATACCAGATAAAGATATTCTATCCATTATTATGGGTTGTCATGATTCACCATACATGGGACACTTCAAAGGAGATCGTACAGCTGCAAAGGTACTACAATCCGGTTTTTACTGGCCCACTTTACATAAGGATTGTCATGAGTATGTCAAGAAATGTCACAGATGCCAGTTTACTGGTAATATATCTAAGAGAGATGAGATGCCGCGTAATAATGTTCTGGAAGTTGAGATATTCGATGTATGGGGTATTGATTTCATGGGTCCTTTTGTACCATCTAACGGAAACCTATACATCCTATTAGCTGTTGATTACGTGTCTAAATGGGTAGAGGCTGTAGCTCTACCAACTAATGATTCGCGAGTAGTGATTAAATTCTTGAAGTCACACATCTTCACTAGACATGGTACACCTCGAGTTATAATCAGTGATGGAGGTTCACATTTCGTGAACAAATATCTGAAGAAAGTTCTAGAGAAGTATGGTGTGAGACATCGTGTATCTACCGCGTATCATCCACAAGCCAATGGTCAAGCTGAGTTCTCTAATCGAGAGATCAAATCCATTCTTGAGAAGACAGTTGGTTCCACACGCAAGGATTGGTCAACGAAATTAGATGATGCGTTGTGGGCATATCGTACTGCGTTCAAGACGCCTGTGGGTGCATCTCCGTATCGTATTGTGTATGGTAAGGCTTGTCACTTACCTCTTGAGCTTGAAATTGGTACCTATTGGGCAATTGCGGAGATGAATATGGATCCAACCTTAGCTGCGGAGAATTGTATGATGAAGTTGAATGAACTTGACGAGTTTCGATTGCATGCCTATGAGAATGCCAAACTTTACAAAGAAAAAACGAAGAGATGGCATGACAATCGCATTCGTGAGAAGAAATTCAAAGTTGGACAGATGGTCCTTAAGTATAACTCCAAGTTCAGCAACTATCCGGGCAAGTTGAGATCAAAGTGGTCTGGTCCGTTCGTGGTGACCAAAGTTACGCCTCATGGAGCGATAGAGATCGAGAATCCGGACGAGCAACGCACCTTCATGGTGAATGGGCATCGTCTAAAACTTTACCATGTAGGCGAGGATACCAATCGCAGAGTTGATCCACATCCGGGGGAGGTCATGTACCTCCTTGAAGCTGAATAGATGCGAGAGGTAACCCGTCGAGCTTAACGACGTTAAACAAAAGCCATTTCATTGTATATTAGTTCATTGCTTTAAGTTTTTCAATTCCTAGTGTATAATTCTAAGTTAGTGTCAAGTTTTAGTGTCTACTTTTAAAAAGAAATGAGAAGGGTAGTGTGTTAATGGTGCAGGAATCGAGTGTGGGGTGCTAGGAAACGCAAAGTAAATTCTTGGAGAGATTCAAAGTCTGGCGCAGACTACCCCCGCGGTGTACCCCCTATACCGCAGGGATGTACCGCGCCCAAAAACCCGTACCACGGGTCGCGCACCATGGGTCTTATCCAGAAGCGAGAAAAAAAAAGCTGATCGGCGCGGTGCACCGCACCCTACACCGCACGCCCAAAACGCGTGCCACGGCGTATGTACCGCGGGTTTTTTCACGAAGCACATGCGGACTACCCATGCACCGCACCCCTGCACCGCACGGCAAAAACGCGTGCCACGGGGTGCTCGCACGGGTATAAGGCAGAGGCGAAAAAAATCACACCAACAGCGCTGCGGTGTACCCTCGCGGTACACCCATGCACCGCAGGTATGCACCGCGCCAGGCGTTTTGTGAAGAGTTTGAAGCCCATCCAACTTCTTACCTTAACGAGATAAACCCTAGCCTCTTCCAAACAAATTTTCCAGCTCCCAACCCTATAAAAACACCTTGAAGCTTGATTAAACCTCCACAACAAACACATTAACATCATTAAATCTCTCCTCCATCCTCCATAAACATAACCTATTCATCAAATTCATCACAAAACACCATTAAACACAATCAAGATCATCAAGCTTTCAAGAGTTCTTCCAAGATTTATCAAGAAAACAACTTCCTTCATCTAATCCAAGCAAGAAACTCAAGCTATACCAAGTTTTCTTAACTTTATCCTTGGTATAAACTTGAGTTTGGGGTCAAAACCATGACAAACAGAACAGATGCTTTGGATTATAAGAGGAAGTGTTGTATCCTAGGGAAGAACAAGAATTTGCCTGGTTCCACAATTGAAATGGCCATCAATCTTGATGAGCCTATTGAAGAAACACAAGAAGAAAAGGCACCTGCACCCCCACAACACGGGAAATTAACAGCAAGGATGAGGGTATCATCAAAGCCTAGAGACAAGATACAAGATACAAGTTCAAGTTCAAGGTTCTTCTTCTTCTCAAACTAATTCTGGTATTCCTCCATGGGCTCACAATTTGCAACAAGAATTCAAACTTTTACGACTAGACATCGGAGCACTTTGGAAGGAAATTACACAGATTAAGTCAACATTGGAAGAGGTAACTTTGTACATGGATATTGATAATTATTCTTCCCCTTCGGAGGAGGACACGATGGATCTTCATGGCCAGGTACCCCGTTCTAATTCTTCTTCTTAATTGTTGGTAGGCACTAGTTAGGTAGTTTAGTTTAATTTTATTGCTTTATTGAGTCTTTTTCGAGTCGTGGGGACACGACTCATTTTTGAGTTTGGGGTGGGGTTCGTTGCCTCATCCCAATTTTTTGTGATTTACATGCTTTCAATAAAATTAATCTTAGGGTTGCGTTGACTGTAGAGAATTTTAAATACCCCCATCAAGCATGCTTTTTGTGAATTAATGATAGAAAATAGTTGACTTTAGGACTTAGTATGAAGCTGAACTTTGATTGCATGCAAATATGAGATAATTGATAGGAAAAATTAATGAACAATGCAAAAGAAGTAAACTTGTGCTTAAGGATAATGGGTGGTTTGTAGAACGTGAGATCTAAATGAGTAGAGAACCCACTTAGGTATGAACTAGAGACAAGTTGTGTAAATAGGAAGATGATAGAGGCAGTTCTTTGTTAGCCCTTTGTATCCTTTTTGGCCTTCTATCCATGAATTAATTTTATCCTTCTTAGACAAATTTTTAGCCTTTAAGCCTTTCTTTTGTCGCCACATTATAAGCCAATATCCCTTTAGATTGTTAGGCATGACCATATGACCCGCACTTGAATCACGATCCTGAGACTTCCTGTCTTGAGCTTGAGTTTGGGGTGGTGGGTCCACCATATGGGAATTTATCATTGGGTTGGGATTTTTGAGCTTATCAATGATGCTTTGTGCTATACATGATGATGATTCACAGGTTTATTATATTGTAACCCTTTGCCGGGGTAATAGTGAATGGAAAAGAAGCTTCGAGCTCCAGTTATGAATAGGCATAACTATGAAAAATAGCATGATATCTCAACATCATAAAGAGAGTCATAGCTATAAGAAAGGAAAAGAAAAAAACGAATGATTTGAAAAGAATATACATATTCGGACCGGCAAAGTGGAAATTTTAAGTGAATCATCCTTAGTGCTTATTGGGTTAATTTGGGGACGCTAGTTAAGCGCGTCAATTGGGTTGAGTGAGAACGTAATTCGAGTGTAAACTCAAGCTCTTGGACAGTTTTGTTGATGGTAAGTGAGGAGAGAGCCAAAAGCTCACTTCAAATTTACCAAATATACATACCATACCGTCCTTCAGCCTATGCTAAAACCGTAAAGTCCTCGTGATTCCTAGATGCACAGTGAGTTGATAGGGATTATTCTAAGTGGAGCATTCAATGCAAGTAAAGATCGAGGAACACCCTATAGCCACCATCTTGAGATAAGTATTAAGCGTAACCTTCTAGCATTGTGAAATTAATTTTGGATTGATATTGTTTTGTATTTGATTTTGCATGATAAGTATAGGTGTATATTAATTCCTAGGTTAGACTATATGAGATTTGTTTTAAGTTTTGCTTTGGGATTATTTACTAGATTCTACCTTCTGCGTTCACCTAAAAGATCCTTTGTTTTTATTTTACTTTGTCGGGACGACAAAGGTTTGAGTTTGGGGTCTTGTTGTCTCCCGATTTGTTCTAATTATTAGCCCCTTGGAGACATCCTTTTAGGTGAATAAATGACTTATTTGATAGACTTTTAGGCTTAATTTATCATATTGCACTTTCTCCCCTTGGAAATTAACTATGTGCAGAATCTGAGCTTTTATGCCTAAATTTGACTATTTTTAATGCAAAGTTAATCGGTTCTTGAATTTCATGAAAGACCAATCCAAGAAGAAAAAGTGAGAATAAAGTCTTAGTGTATTTTAGAGTGTTAGGAAATGATTTTGAGTCGAGTTTCTATTTTTAGAGTACACTTTCCTATTTCGTTTTCTTGATTTATTGATTTATTCTTTTTAAGCATATGCGGTTTAATTATTTATTTAATGTGAAACTTTAAGAGATAAATGGTAATTACTTAGAGACCAAGTCAAGATAAAGATGAAAGGAAAGAAGATTTACATGGAAATAAGAAGATTTAGGAAAGATTTATTCAAAGGAGGAAAAGATAAAGCTGTCTTTTGAAATCTGAAAATCCAGCCATGTTTTAAAGATTAAATCATAATTAAATATTGGCATGGATTCTGGACGAGTGGTCTGCACCAATAGAAAGCTCTTTCCAAGACAAGCAGTTTTATATATTGGAACTTCTCAAACGGGTAAGTATTGAAAAAGATATGACCAAATCAAATCAGCAGAAGAATCTTACCTTTCCTAGAATTTAGAGCTACGAATTTGAGAGTCCTTGACTTGTCTTCCACTCCAAGCAAATTCGACCTAGGGTCCTCCAACACCCATAAATACACCCCTTAACCTCCTACTTTCACACACTTCAGAGAATTAAACAAGAGGCTTAAGGTTTTCAAGTCAGAGCACGAAGGAGAGAAGAAGCTGGAAGCTGGAGGAATCCTGTTCTTCCATCCATAGTCATTCTACCCTTTAGGTTATTTATTATTTCTTGTAATTGAACATGAATTCCTTTTCTTTTATGTCAGTTTTTAATTTCATCATGAGCTAAATTTCTTTATACTTGAGAATCGCATAAAAGGGATGAACCTTAATTAATTAATCTATGTTTTGAAATTGGGATTGTTTAGATTTAAATAGGATTGAGTTTTATATATTGGTTATTACTTTGTTTTCATTACTAATTCTTTTCCGCGCAACTAGAATTAGCTTTTAGTATTTGGGCTATTCACTTTAGTGGCAAAGTGATCATCCGACAGGGGGGTTTGAATACAGATCTAGGTAATACCCGTGTAATGTCCGTTATTGACCGACAGGCTTAACTAGTTACATAGCCAAAGAGGTAAATTCATATCATCCGAAGAGATATATTCGACCATACAGGTGTTTATAATACTTTAGGATAGCTTCTAGGTCCACCCGACAGGGGGCTAGGAGATATTAGAGTCCCGACTAATATTATAATTCCAATTCTACCCTTAAACATAGCATAGTTTATATTGATTAAGTTGATTCCTTTGCGAGACTCAAGTATCTCTCTTATCTGAAGTTAGTCGTTTATTTTATTTATTTCCTTTCTGTTAGTTTAATTTTAGTCTTTATTTTATTTGCATCTTTTAATTTCCAAAAACCAAACAAAAATTATTATCTTTTATTTTCTGTTTAGCAATTATTCTTACTACTTGATTAATATTCGGGTTGAACCTAATCCGTCCCTGAGAACGAACTTGATTATCATATATTACTTGGGACAATCGTACACTTGCGGTTAAGTGGTTCCTTTATTTTTGCACTTAATTTTATAACACCCTAGGACCCACCAATATGAGATGAGAGATATAGCTTAGGTTTTGCTAGTATGCACTAATCCTTCTAATTCTTTCTATAAATCTAGTCCATAAGGGAGAATATTAACTCTTGTATACTTAGTCAGGATTCTAAATTCCCATACCTTAGACCTTGAGAGCGACTAAGGGGGCTACGGCACAACCAAGACGAGGTCTTAAATAGGGTTATCAAGCGCTACCAAGGCCCTAAACAGACACTACAATCAATTGGTGATATGGTGATTAAAACAAACCCTAATGACTATCTAGTTAGAATCATATTTTGTCAGAACTAATATCGACACTAGACGTTATGTGGTGGTTCAATAGTTAAACACCCAGTTAAGGTGACCATCTAACTATTATTAAAACAGTCCTAAAGTGATCAGTTCTAGGAAAGACAATAAATCAAAACACATAATCAAATATAAAGGTAAGTAGCTAATATCAGATTAAAACATGTAATTCCCAAAGAAACTTAGATAGAAGAATTAGAATTCATAGATTATACATGATGCAAAACCCAAGCTATGGGAAGTTTAGTTCATACCTGATGGAAACAAACTAAAAGAAATTACAAAAGACATCATCTTGCTCTCTACAATAAACTGGAAGAATAAAACCTTAAGAACTAATTACTATGAGGCAAGGATGATTTACAAGTGATATAAGGGTGTATTTATAGGTGTTTAGAAGACCTAATTCGTTTTCTTGAGGAAGAGATAAAGTATTGGACTCCTAGCCCAACTCAAATTCGTATGGAAATAAAGATAAACACTGCTGGACCGTTTTGAGCATATCTTCTTCGTTATTGGTCGGTTTTTGCTCCATAATATACCAAAAGAATCCTCACAGAATTATCTACGTCCCTATGAGAGGAAATTACCAAAATCTTCTTCCTTGTAGGAGTAATCACCACTTCTTTAGGCGTGTGCTGCAGAATCCCAGATTTAGGCAGCTTTTCCTTTTCCATATTTTTAGCCTTTGTTTCCTTATCTCCAATTTCCATGCTAATCTCTTTCCATATGTTGTAGTCTTTGACTTGGACTCTATTTAATCTCCATAATTATCTTTAAAGCTACACACTAAATAAACAATTAAATCCAATATGCTCTAAAAATATTATTTTACTAAATCAAGACTCAAAATAGGAAAGTGCACTATTTCTCAAGAAAATCGACTATTATGACTTCTAAATCACTAAAAATGATGTCTCATCTTAACATAAATCTATCACAAATGAGGAGACATCAAATACTCTCCTCTGTTCAAATCTTGGCGAGGCAATCACAAAGTGACCCCTATTCCCCGTTCTCGTTTTAGTATTAGAAGAAGACCAACTCACATTCTTTCCCTTATTATTCCCGGTTTTCGTCCCCGAACTTTGTCCCTTGCTATACACACTTTGAGCAAATTTTCCATTCTCTAGCGTACTCTCGTTCATTCGCAACGCTTCGAACCTAGAACCCAGACCTACCTGTTGAGGGGCTTTAAATGTAAAATTATTAGTCCCTTTCCCGTTCCCTCTATTGCTTCTTTTGACAGTCATCCATTCCCCGTATTTCTCTTTACTATTGGGGCCTTCCACTCCATTGCCACTCGTTACCTCCCTCGTGCCTATATTTTCCACGTTAACTTTCATTACACTAGTTGTATTTGACGGACATGCATCCTTTCTATGGCCAAACTTTCCGCAACCAAAAAAATAAGATGTAAACCTTCATATTCCACTTTATAAACTTCCGACCCAATTCTAACTTCCGGCTCTAACGGTTTTTCAAATCAATCTCAATAGCTAGCCGCGCGTAATTACCTCTTAACCTCCCTTTCGTCATAGGATCGATTTTGATAGTTCTACCAAGTTTGTCTCCTATTTTCCTTAAGATACGAGCCGTGTAGTTGTGCATGTCAACGTTCGAGATTCGGACCCAAGCTGTTGTAGTCGTTATTGAGTTCGTAATAGTGTTAAAACTTGGAGTCCATTCCCTCACGATGAGGTAGTGGTCTAGAATCATCCACGGGCCACCTGAGATAGCGAAATTATAGTCATCTCGCACCCTGAATTTAACCATGTAATAACCATGACCCACATCCACTAACTCAAAGTGTCCAACCGGATACCATATTTGTTTTAGTTTAGACGAAAGGTACATGAATCCTACTTCTCTACCAAGTAAATGGATTATCGCGGTGTTTCGTCAAAGTCGAACACCCTCTTGTATTTCATCCCGTGTACGAAGGACCGTGGTTATTGTGTCATTAATCGTTTCATCATCGTCCTCCACCAGTTCCTCAAATTCCAAAAACTCTTCATCGCCTAAGTCATTTTGCACCTTGATCTCTTCCTTATCCTCGATAACCGGTATTATGACGTTATTTCCTGTTACTGTTCCTTTCCAATCATGAAGAGTAGGCCTAGGAGATTGTTTTGGAATATTACATGTATTCATGAGGTTACCTGTTGCTGCTGTTATTGGGCTGCTAGTTGCGCCATGTAAACCAGTCAGCGCTGGAAAAGTTCCGTTCGGCGAGGCACTCATTTGATCATCTGTGGTGGCGCGTTGTCTCTTGCCCCCGCGAGAATCCCTTCCAGTTGCAGTTAACTCCGGAAATTCTTCGTTCATTTGGTCTGCGCTGTGATTATTGAATTTTCCATTCGCTGCTTCGCTTTCTGGATTAATTTTGTGTTCATTTGATTTCTCATTCATAGCGTCGTTATTATGATTCATTACTTTGTCACTGATCTGTGCTGCATTGATGTCTGGCGGTATGGTTTCGCCGATCAACGACGGTAATGGAGAAACCATCTACCCGTTACAAAAGTTGTTTTGCAGTTCCTGAATTTTTGGAGCGAAATTGACAAAGTCAGCGTTTTATATAAAAGTTGTTTCTTTCTTCACGAATTAAAGTAAGACGAAAACCCAACAAATATAACCAACAAGACATAAAACATGAACTAATTATTATTGGGGTATCACAATAAAGGCTAGCAACAAATTACATAAAAAAATCATCATGCACTTGGCATTATATGAAAAATTAAAATAAATACATTATAATTGATAGGATGATGAGCAAAACAAAACCGAAAAACCGAACTGAAAAAACCAAAAATCGACATAATCGTTCGATTCGGTGTAAGTTTTTTAAAAAACTAAAAGAATTCGGTTTAATACGGTTTTTCTATGCTAACAAAACTGAAACAAAAAAAATATTAAAACTAAACCATATCCCTAATTTTTTTAGTTTTTTAAATAATTTTTCATATATCTTTAATCAAGGCATTCATGAATTCTATTTATATTTTTGAAAAAATTATGATAAGAAAAATTCTTCCATCCAATATTGGATGAACCTATACCAATTATATTAATACATATACCCTATGTTTTAAACTTACAAAAGTAACTAACTAATTAATATAATGACATAAGTTTTGTTATAATAATCAATTAATGTGATGTGAATATTGGATAATCCAATATTGGACGGAAGTCTTACCCTTATGATAAAGGAATCGAAAATAGAGTATATTTTAGAGAAAAAAATGTTCATATATGGCATGCACCACTCCAAAAATGTCATAATATGCGACATATATTTACATAAATTATTAGTCGATATATCTTAAAGAGTAACTACCCATTTTTTCCCTGTACTATCACAAAATTGACAGCTCACCCCCTCGATCCTATAAAGTGTATATTTATTACCTAACTTTTGTTTTTACGACTCGTTACTCCCTGATGATGGAATCCGTCCAATTCTTCCGTTAAGTATTATTTAATTTACCTACTTATATCTTTAAGTATTACTTAATTTGCCTACTTACCCCTTTAATTTGCCTCGCACGTGTCTACTTAACAAAGGAATTAACAAATTCCTTCATTAGGTAAATTTACATTCTATACGATCGAGGGGCTAATCTGTCAATTCCGTTAAAATACAAGGGGGCATCCAGTGTATTTATTTTATCTTAAAAGATAATTTGTTTATTGAATTTTCTTGAAAGTAAAGCATACACTTAAATTATATATACATTCCTCTGTAATTATTTTCTTACAATTACTGCATTATATTTTAGTTCCAAAAATGCAATTTTCCTACATTGATCAACAACATAAAAATCAAACACTTCATATATATGGATTTGTTAGAAGATAAAACATTTCTAGTAGACTTCCCTTGAAATATATCAAACTATCGAATCAATCACATACCAAAATCATAGAATATACCAAACCGAAAACCAAAAAAACCAAACCGATAAAAATCGCTCGGTCTGGTAGCGACACCCTTAAAAACCAAACTATTCTGCATTGGTTTAGTTTTGGCCAAAAAATCAGACGAACCGAACCGCGCTCACCCTTAAGAGGAGGTATGAGATTAAATAGACGAAAGGTGAATTTTAATAAAAAGATATTTTCTTTTAGTTTTAAAATTCTTTAATATCATAGTTTTTTGGTTATTGCTCTAGAATTTATATAATGTAATTATATATTCTAACATATAATATTATCTTTAACTTCACATATATTTCTTTCGTCAAATTTTATACAATTTCTTATCTAAAATTATGTACATTTTTTTATAAACTAGTGAATAAAATTTTTTCTTTTTTAAGTTTCTTGTTCCTCAAAAAGGCATACTCATTATTTGTAAAAGCAAGAAAATTGAATAAAGAAATTAGCTACAATATAGAAAGAGAAATGAAGAGTTGAAAACTATGCAAAAATGCTTAGTTTGATGAAAAATATATAGGTTGTTTAACAAAAAAAAAAAGTTATTGCACCATGGACATGGGTAGAAATCATATTTGAAATTTCAGATTTTCAATTTTTTTAATTCAAAAATTCTAATTTCGAAATAAACTTTTAGTGTTCCAAAATTCCCGAAATCCGGTATCCGAGCGGAATTGGAACTACATATACATTTCCAAAATTTCTATCTTCCGATATAATTTTTGTTTCCGATTCTTTTTTAATTTTATATTTTGAATATTAAATAAGTAATACATTTTAAGATAAAAAAAGAAAGTGTACAAATAAAAAAAGAAAATATAAAGTAAACGTTGAAAAAGTATGAAACATAATAAAACCTAAAACCCATCTTTACACTCGCATTGGATAAGAAAACCAAAAAGAAATCTCTTCACACTCAGTCAGGTTCTCACTTACCACCAAGCCGCTCTTCTACACAAGAAAAGCATCGCCACTCTTGGACCATTCTTCACCACCATCTACCCGGCTTGACTACGCCATCAACAACCGAAGAACCCAAATTAAGGTAAAAATTAACTTTTATCATTGAAACTGTAAAATATTGAATTGTTTTTTAACCTAATATCATGACTTTTACAATTATCTAAAATTTATCTGTAGTGATTTTATTATATTTCATACAAACCCTACAATGGCCCTCTTATGACCGTCGAAGCCTTTTTACCGTAGCAGAAGTGATGCCCTTAAAATATAGCGTATATTGCCATATTAAGACCCTTTCCCGACCTTTTTTCAGATCCGCTACTTCCGATTTCTAATTGGAAAAGAAAAAATTTATTCTCCTGAAATTTTCGGAAATACCCTTTTATCAGATCCGTTCCGATTTCTAATTTTTTCTTGATAATTAGTCTCTCCTTTTGTCAAAGAATATGAGCCAAAAACTTTTGAGATGAATGTTAAAGGTAAATCTTGTGAATGCGATGGTTGGGCAGAACCAGACCCTGTGGCTGTGATTATGGTTTATCTCACAACCAGTCTGCTTTAACGTTTTGTATTAACGTTTTGTAGAAACCATGAATGAATTATTAATCTCCTCTGAATTTCAATACAAACTAATCCGTTGATTTTCCTTTTATAATTGTAACTTTGTTTGTGCAGAATTTGAAGCAGCTAGAAGAATGTGCAATGCAAGAGCTGATAATCTCTAACTTCAGCATACTTTGAGTTGCCCTATCACCTACTACCATGTCTTCTTTACTTAGCTACCTTCCAAAAAGGCACAAAGATATTACTGGAGAAACTATACTATCTGTGGAAATGGTCAAGAAAGATATAATTTGGTACCTTATTGTTGATTTTCAAGAAAGCCCAAGAACCTCAAGAGATTAGTCAATTTCATAAACTTTGACTTTACTTCTTGATAATTTTCTAAAGGGTCTAAATTTCGATGGGATAAACTTTGGAAGGAATATACTGCCTAGAGTCTTTGAAGGAAGCCCTAAGCAACTCGAGAGATTGGTCTCAAGGTTGTTTAGCTTTTTGAAGACTTTAGAAGATGTAACACATTCAACCGTAAACATCAAACACTTCCATTGTTATGAAGAACAGAGACACTTGATTTTCAGAGAATTGTTAGCTTGCTCTGCTCTTCGTGTCTTGTGTATGCGGGGTTATTTGGGTAAACTACCACCATGTAGGGAGATGTCAAAGAATTTAACTGAAATAGTGCTCAGTAGTTCTTCATTTGAAAGTGACCCTATGCGAACTTTTGAGAAGCTACCTTCTCTACAGGTGTTGATCTTGCGTGATAATGCCTTGGATGTGAAGGAAATTACCTGCTCCGCAATTAACTTCCCGGAACTCAGAGCTTTCATTTTTGGAAATTTTAGAGAGCTGGACAGTGGAAGAGGGAGCAATGCCTAAGCTTTCCACTTTATTAATTAAAAAGTGCATCAATCTGAGTATGCTCCCAGATGGATTAGGACTCTTTGAAAATTTAAAGGAATTAACGATCCTTGAAATGCCAGAAGAGTTTAATCAAAGGCTTTCTGTGGTAGATGGTATACGAGGAGCAGATATGGATAAAGTACCACTAGAGACATCGATCAAATTTGAGTGATTGAATATGAAAGCATATGTATATACTTACTTGTAATATTTTATATATGAATTCTTAATTCTCTGGATAGTAATTCGATTGTAATAAGAATATTTATATATAAATGGGTATTTTGGGTTGATCCTAAATTGGAGAGGAAGAAGTTGACAATAAGATATATATGTATGCGGTTAGTGTATTAGGTAATTAGTGTAAATGGTAGTAATGGGTGTAGAATTTATTTAAGTGGAAAAGAAATAGAGAAACGTAAGTAAATTAAATTAAATAAAGATTGAAAATGATCAAAGTACATGGAATGCGCAAATAAAAAAAATATATATACATTGTGTTTTTAGTGATAACTAGGTGTAACCGGTGCATATTAAATTTCACAAAATAAACAATACTTAGAGAAATTTAAATAGTAATAAAGTACAATATACTCATCACGTGTGTATATGTGAAGGTTTAAATAAAGAAACTTAAATGGATAAAACATCTAAAAGAAATACAGCAACAAAGCAGAGATTCTTACTTTTCTGATACGAAATATTTTCTTTATATATCTTGAATGAAAGTCCGATTTCATTACCTTATAAGCCTTGAATGAAAGTTGTTATTCCGAACCAAAAGCCTTTGTGATTAAAATATAGATCTCAAATGCCAACATGAGTAAATATTATGAGCGTTTTGGACAAATGCCAACTGAACAACTTATTTTCTTTATAATTGGCATAGGACGCTGGCAGATAAATCTGCATTTAATTCATAAAGTCAACTTTGAAATAGTTATAAAAAAAAAGAACTTTGAAATAAATAGACTGATCATCTCCAACAAGGTAATGAGAACTTGAGAATTCGCACTTCATTTTATATTCCCCATTGAAAACCCAGCAGCTAGTGGTAGTCGTAGTTGTTGCCTTTGATGGTGTCACTTAGTTTAAAAAAATATATAATTCCTCTCCTCTCACCATATCCATCTCTCAACCGATATTTCAATAATGCAAGATACAATCAGGTACATACTCTTCAAGAAAATCAAACATTCTTGTACTGATTTTAACCCCCAAAAAGATCAGATGTAGTAATATTTGTTGTCCCAAAAACTTTATCATATGTATGAGTATTGCAATGAGGGATGAGCTTCCAAGCATAAAAATCAAACAATTCATTGCAATCAAACATAATATCATATCGATCAATTATCTTCGACCAATCAATTCAACATAAAACCATTTCAAACGGCTAATGCAAACGACAAAAAACTGAAAAAACGATCAACATTGTTCACACGATGTCTATTATACTTGCCTCTAATGTCTCATCCTCTTCTTTTGTTCATTGAACATTCTTTAAACTCGGAAGAAGAATCGCTAAATACGTAACATAAAAGATGCAAAAACAAACATAAAAGACTTCTGACAAACTGTAACATGAAAGGTATAAGTCGTCATGTTATAAATAAGAAGTTGTAAACTTTTTTTTGTCAAAATGCATTAAATTAAAACGAAATATAGGTTCATTACAGATAGGATAGCATCTCAACCAATACCACTAGGTATTAGCGAGTTGTTTGGGAGTTTAGCGAATTGGTGGTAGGGTTATTAGCCCAATCACAAGGTAAAATGCCCAAGAGCTTTTGCCTTGCGGCCCAATCCGCAAATACGTTATCTACTCTACTAATAAAGAAAAAAGACACTAGTCTATTACAACAACAATTACGAATATCAGCAATAAAAGTTTTTAGGCGCGCATTTGGAGGAACTTTTTTTGACTTCAGCATCTCCACCACTGTTTTGTTGTCGCAAAGTACTCGAACATCACGGCGATGAAAATTAATTGCTGAGCAAAGTCCACTGCGCACTCCTATCAGCTCTGCTTCATCTGGGCTGTTACATAAGAAAGACCAAGCATGGCCATGTCTAAGTTTATTATTTTCATTTATTAATATACTAGCAGATGAGGCCTTATACTCTTTAAAGCAAGCATCAGATATAATTATTAAGGATTCCTTACTCAATTTTTCATTCCAGACATCACCTTTGATTTGTTTACCTTGAGCAGATGTTCTATTAGGATTTTCTTTATTTACCTGTTGTGTAGTCTGTTTTTGCTTTACCTGATTTTCACCTTGAGTTGGTGAATATTCATTTACCTCAGAATTATTCTTTCTTGAAGATAAGAATTCATCATAGGTATTTAGTGATTGTTGTAATACATATCCTGGATCAGGGGTGTTTCCTTCATATATAAACTTGTTTCTTGTTTTCCAAATATGCCACAATATAATAATACTCAATTCATATAAGTTTCTTCCTGTTATATCCCTTTTTGTATTCAATTTTTTTATTTCTATAAACCAGCTGTCATATCTAGCTGTAATTATAGAGTTAGATAGCATTTGTAAAGGTGAGATGAGCCAAAGTGCTCTTGTCCATGAACAGTTAAAAACCATATGTTCCAATGTTTCCACCTCTTTACCACACACATTACATATAGGGGTTTTAGCACATTTTCTCGCAAATTTCAATTCCTCAGTTGGAATTTTTCTTTTACATAATTTTCACATAAAATTCCTTACTTTTGGGGGTACTTTTAGGCTCCATACATCCTTCCAAATGGAATTTGGGATTATATGTGAGCTAGAAGGTACCTCTTTCTTTAGTTTTTCCTCTTTTAATGTTTCAACATCCTTCAAATAACCATACATATCTTTAGCAGTGATTTCACCATTTCTGGAATTTTTCCAGAAGGCATTATCATCTGCCATTAGATATGGGGTCATTATATTCAAGATTTTGTCTTTTGTTTCTTCATCAAACCACTGTGATAAGATTTGATGATCCCATATATTGGAACCTGGGTGAAACAAATCAGACACCTTTATGAGGGGGCAATTCTCAGGGCATTTTATTTTTTTTATTCCTGGAATCCAAGTATGATTCCATATATTAATTGTTTTTCTATCTCCAATTTTCCAATTTAGTTCATTTTTAAAAGCTATTTTTTCCTTCTATTATACTTCTCCATCCCCATGATGGGTTGTATCCCAAATTAGCATCTATAAAATGGGTTTTTTTAAAGTATAGCCCTTTTAGAGTTCTAGCTAATAGAGATTTTGGGTAATTTAATATTTTACATGCATTTCTCGCAAGGAGTGCTATGTTTTTTAACCTCATTCCTTTAAATCCCATACAACCTTTATCCTTACTGATGGTCATAGTATCCCATCTAATCCAATGTTGTTTTTTAATATTTTTATTGTTCCACCAAAATTTGGCTATAAGTGAGTCTATTTTTTCACAGATGCTTATTGATAATAGAAAAGCGGACATGGTATAAGCAGGTATAGCTGTAATAACTGACTTAATCAGTGTTTCTTTACCTGCTTCAGAGAGAAAAATAGTATGCAATTTTTCTATTTTTGTTGTTATATTATCTATCATCCAATTTAAAGCCCTTACCTTGGATCTACCCCAATCAGCTGGTAGTCCTAGGTATTTACCTAAATTATTGAGTTTATTCATTCTTAGTATATCAAGGATGCATTCTTAGTATGTCAAGAAGTTGTAAACTTGACTATGATATTACATGACCATATGGTGTTCTACACGACACATTCAGTTAAAAAACATTCTATTGTGGCTTGACATAAGATTGCTCAATTAGATAAGTGACATTCTTAAGAGGGTATTTGAGTACAATAGGGTTTTTAACTCAGAAGTCTTTCCTTTAGTCTCGGCCTTAGCTCTTTTTAAAATTCCTTCCTTTTTTGCAGCCTTGTTTTCATTTGTTGCTGCAAAATTGAAAGAAAATATATTAAATTTTGTTACTAGTTACACAAAGCTTGAGCTACATGTTTAAGATGCAAGAAAAAATAATACAAAAATCAAAAACCCTATATACCCTGACTCTGTCACATAAGATTATTAGAACTGCAAAGATATCATAAAAATCATGGAAATAAAAAACATAGAAAAAAATTAGTAAAACACATTGTTTCTAATGAAAGATAAGTTTTTAAGTGAGAATAATGTAGTTGACATTCATTTTAACAAAAATTGTTATAACGGAAGAGAATTGATAAAAATTGAACCTTTGAGAGTTGAATAACTTCCTTAAGATCATAAAAGATCGTATTTTTCTTAATACTTTCTACCTTAATCAAAGACGGAAATTGTTGCGTCTTTTCCTCGATTGTCATACCCTTTCTTATAACGTCTCAATGTTCAGCATCAATTCTACTCCTATCACTATCCAATTCTTCATTTACACCTTCTTCATCATCTTCCATAGGAATATCTCCAAGTCGATTTGATACAACTGATACGCGAAAACATAAATAAAACAATCAAACTGTATAAGAATACACAATAACAAAGCCACAACGAAGCTTTATTATATGAAACTCACCTCAGTTTCATACCAACATGAAAAAACTCCTTTCATAAATTGAACACTTTATAAACAGAGATACAGCCTCTAATTCCATCAAATTCCAACCAATCGTTTTAATTAAAAGAATAACAAAAATATTCTGAATAACTATTTTATCAACCAAATTAAGTTGCTCTTCAAAGTATTCAGGCTTAGCCTTCGGCTTAGGAATTTTGGCTCTTGCTTCTTCGGCTTGAAGAAACGCTTTCTTCAATGCATCGCGACTCGGGTCAAATTTTCGGAGACCCTCAAAAAGTGGTAAATCAATTTTTAAGAGTTTCAATGGTAAAAATAACTTTTTTTACCTTAATTTGGGTTCTTCAATTGTTGGTAGCGTAGCCAAGCCGGGTCGATGATGGTGCAGAATGGTCCCCATTGGATTTCTCACTCTCCTTCATCTTTGAGAAGAAGATTAAACAAAAATATGAGAGTATCTATAGCAAATGGATAGTTACTGCTTCTCATAAGGTAAAAAGGCTTCTAACGATCAAAATAATGGCCATTGTGGGATTTTGTCACATTACTAAAAATTTGTCATAAACTGAAAATTTGTCACATTACTAAAAATTTAAATTATTTTTAACCTAATATCATGACTTTTACCAAGAAGTAATAAATTTACCTTTGAGAAGTACACTTTGATCCCTTAAATAAGTGCTTTTACCTATATTGTCACCTCTACTTTGTATTACCTCTTCACACCATTCCTTGATTAGTCTCTTTAGATAAAAGTCATTTGAGTGATGCCTAAAAATCAACACTTACCAATTGCAATGAGAGATAAAATATAGCTAGTTTTTAGTAATAAGAGGGGTAACCAGGTAAATATCAAATATGATGGTATACAAAAACCAGATATAGTAACTTTCTAATCAAAGCATGCCCAGCTTTCCGCATTTCCTAATAGATAGCTATGCATTGTTGTACTTCTTGCGGAGACCCAGATTTACTGCGAACTCGAAGAAGCGTATTGTATGTTACCTGAGATTACAATTTAACTAGGATTATTTAAATAATTAAGGGATCAATTTCAGTATATGTTGTCAAATCATACATCGTTGGGCATAGCAATTAACACTCGCACATTATGGGTTTTAAGCAAGCAACACTTAATATAAAAGAAGGAAATTTGGAATCCGTACCATAAAGAAGCCCTATTATCGTCGTTAACAACACTACTCTCTTCAAGTAAAAGCACGTGAGGAGAAGTAGATGTTTAGTCATTAGTTTTCAACAAGCAAGTAGCATCATTAGAACTAAGAGAGATTTTTTTTTCGAGCAAAACAATAAAGGATAAGTAAGGAAACTAACAGGATTCAAATTAATATTATTGAACAGAAAATTGTTTCTCCCTTTCCATATTTACTAGGCAATTATGCTAATGATCTCAGCTGCATATTTGGTATATCCACAATGATTTATATTAATTTCTTTGACCATTCTCATAAACAATTTATCAAATTTATTAGTAGAAAAATTCTTAGTTAGAAGAATGAAAGGGCTTGAAAATTAATCTGCTTTTGCCCATAGAAAAGCAAAAAGAAAGTGCTCCGTATTCTCAATCTCAAAATGCATATTTTACATTTATTTGATTTACTACATATCCTTTTATCAATTAGGGAATTAATTAAAATTTCCTTGCCTTGTTCAGTGAGAAATAGTGTTTCCAATGGTTAGTTTTTAAGGTACCTTCCACTCATCCAATCAAGATCTTTAGATCTTGTTATGCCCCATTTCAATAAGGCTAAGTAGTTTCCTTAAAAATTGAACATTCTTCATATTCCGTTTATTGGCCATAATATTTTGTAATATCAAGTTTGAGATATTTGGGCTATATATAGTATCAAATACAGACATAAACTAGTAGAGATACTATATTTATTCATTATCATTAAAAACTTCAAATTCAATGTATGTTGTTTTTAGAAAGAATACATTATCATTTTCTTTCAAAGAGCAAACGTGTTATATTAGGACAGCGTGTTTCAATTTTAAAGCCTTCAATCTGTCCTCTACTCATTTGATCTTGGTCTTTGACCAAGCCTTAACCTTCATGCTCTGTGTTGTGACTAAATCCGTAGAAAGAAGATTAATTTTGACCAAAACTTCAAGGTGCAAAACCACTCACAAGATAGTAGCATTGAAATTTTTTGTTATTTGACTCAAATAGAAAAACAAAAACTTTAACCTTTAATTTGATTCTGAATTTTGTGTTTCCTTTCTCTTCTTTTACACGAGCTAAAGTGATTCAGCATTTTATAAGTTGTAGAAAAAAAGCTTGCTAGAACAAAAAAAAAGGATGTGATAATAAATTTTTTCATATTTTCAGGATTCAACAGGTGTATGTATTACAGAAGTTTCACATATTGTGCTAGGTAAGTCCAGTGATCCTAAAAATAAAACATGTAGAGATGAAGTAAGAGAAAACTTTATATATTTCATGTTATTACTAAAACAAAAAAAAACACATACATTAAAAAGCTTTAGCTTATGAGATAAGAGAGCAAAATAATATAACTTTACTTTGCATACACAAATAAATAAAAATAACAATTATAATAACACTCATTTTCTTCCCTCCATTAATCACACAAATGGATCTTCTATAAAATAATTATTATTATTTGCGAGGAGAAACAAAGTTTAATCGGTCTTTGTATCTATTTGGAGATGACGATGTTTTGCCTCCACTTGCTTGCCTTATCATCTCTACAATAAAAATCATATCCAACACTTATTATTATTATTATTATTATTATTATTATTATTATTATTATTTTGTTGATAATATCTATAAATAGAAAGTAACTTACCTCGTTTCCTTTCAAGTTCTTCATCAAGTTCTTCTTTCCATCTTCTTTGTCTTTCAGAAAACGTAGCACTATTTACAAAACATAAACCTATTAATCAATTTTCAAAACTAATTACGCAACAAAACTTAACATACCTTGGACTTAAAGGTGGGACCTGATGTTGAGAAGAAGTAAGTATATCTTTCCTTTGACTAGATTGAATTTCTTGTGAGACTTTATAATTTAATCCATTTACATTTGACATACGTGTCTGTTTTGAACAACTCATTGGACTTTCAATTGCAGAAGAAAGTCTTCTTCGAAACACTCTACTTGGTGACTTACTTTTAGGTGGTAAATTCAAATTACTCGATATATTTTCCTTATTTGGAAGCCCATTATTCATTGAATTGTAAAACTCTTCATATAACGGTGTTTGTAACTTTTTCAAATCTAGAGCCTATATAAAAAAAATTAAAAAATTAATTTTCATTCATTTCATTCTAACAGAAATCATACCTTTTCATCAAGAAAAGCTCTAATTTTCGAATCAGTTACTTCATCATCATCTTCAGTTACCGATTGTTCATTTAAAAATGTAAAAGGCTTATCATTTGATTGTATAGAGAGTGGCTCATCAAAATTACATCTCCAATCATCATCATTTGGTTCACACATAGGATTAAAACTCTAACAAAATTAAAAAAAATGTTTTTTTTAGTATTCGATATTCATATAACATTTATTAGTATTACACTATTACTAACCTTGGTAAGATCATCGGTGAGTAAAGTGGAATTAAATTTAATCGATTCACCGATTAAAAGTTCATCTTTATCATCAATCTGACACATGTCATCGTCAGAGTTATTTGATTGCCAAACTGAATATTTCCCATGATGAATAGTCGAAGATTTTGAAACATCCGTTTCACAAAAATCCTTTAAACCATTACATGTCATACTCGATTCATAATTCATTCTGATACAATAATGCCACATTTATCCTTAGTTAACATGTGTAAAAAAAAAAAAAAAAAAAAACTTACGATTTCTTAACATCAATTCCTGGTTCTGTTGTCCTATAAGCTGTAGGAGTACCGTGACATTGTCCAGTTACAAATTGATGTTGTAATAAATCTGATGCAGTACATCTTAAATGTGGTTCCCTAAAACATTACATTAAACTTAATTATTATTATTATACTTTCGAGGTAAAAAAGAGTAATTTAATTTTAATCATACTTTTGTAAACATTTTAATAAAAAATCCTTAGCTTCAGAAGAAAGATGATCTGGAATAGGTGGATGAGATTTAGTTGTTCCAATATGAAAAAGTGCAGCTACTTCTTGATATTGTTGACTCCAAGGTGGTTTTCCAGTAGCCATTTCAATAACAGTACATCCAACACTCCATATATCAGCAGAGCTAAATAACTCACAATATATTAGGGGTAAAAACGTAAATTTACACAAATACAGTTCATATCTAATTTTAGTTTTTTATTTTTTACTCACAAGCTATGCCCGGTTTGGAGAATAACTTCAGGAGCCATCCAATATGGAGTACCCTTCATTGACTTGGCACCAGTCATAGTGGCCTGTAAAAGATTTAATTAGCAAAAATAAATAAAAATATTAAAAAAAAAATTAATTACCAATTCTACAACTTTCTTTGATGCACCAAAATCTGCAAGTTTAATGCAACCTTTATTGTCAACGAGTATATTAGCTCCCTGAATATAATTACCACAAGTTAGTATTTTTCCGAGTATAATTTACAAAATGTTAATTTACCTTTATATCCCTGTGCATAATTCCATTCTTATGCAAATACTCCAAACCCAGAAGTAATTGTTTAGTATACATTCTAATAACCTGAAGGATAAGATAGTATAAATGTACATTATATGGTTTTGATTAATACGTAATTATTCTCTTATTATACAGGTGGCAAATACTTACAGATTCTGGGAAAGATCCGAATTTTCCGAGGAGAGATGAAATGGAGCCACCTGGAACAAATTCCAGCAATATATTCAAAGATTCCTCTTCTCTAGCTGTTCCTAAATATCTCTGATCAAAAAGTTGAATAATTGTGTCAGATTTTTATACATGTATGTTATTAATTACATGTTTGTGTACTATATTACTCACCACAATGTTTGGATGTGATAGATTTTTCAGTAGATTCACTTCTTCTTCAAGCTCTCTAATATGTGCCTAGCGATACAGAAAAAATGTCAAATTTAATCGAATGTGTATCAATTGATAAGTAAACTCAATCACGAAAGCAAATAAAATTGAAGAATATGCAAAGTATGAGAAAAGTAAGTGAAATCCAACTATATGCTACAACATTTAGATTGTTGATAACACTATCAGTACTTGTGGTATGCTAAAATCGAAATAACCAAATTTACCCTTTAGAATCATAAAGTATTATATTTACTGTGTTATGCATTAACATTGCAATCTACACCTCAACTAATACTTTTTGAAACACGGGTATATTTGGTTATTTTGCATAACAGAAGACCAATGGTGCAATTAATCCAATTCAGACATTAAAAAAATCACATTTAAACAGAATTTTACCCTGTTAAAAGTCATATAAATGCACTAAAAATACATCACGAGCGTGTAACATGTAGCAGAACAAAAATTAACATTCAATTTGATGAAAAAACGACAAAAATAGATCGGACAAGGAGAAAGATTTGCTGGCAAAATTTGTTTTCAAGGGAACTTTTTTTTAAAAAAAAAAGAAAAACTTTAAACTACAGCAATTTAGTTAATTTGAACTTAAAAAATAAGCTGAATACTCAAATTCTTTACCTGTGTTCTCTCTTTCGAAGCACTATTAGCTGCAATTGAAACCTGCATTAAATATTATTTTGAATACAAATTAGTTACTAATGGTTAAAATATCAATAGATATGTTATATATAATCATAATTATAGCAAAATCTACCTCCTTTATAGCAAGTAATTCTCCGGAATCGATATTCATACCCATATATACCCTGCCAAATGCGCCGCAACCAATTAGTTCACCTTTCCGCCACCGAATCGGTGGCGTTTCGTCCTTAGAATCCGGTTTGGGAATTGGAGGAAGCGCTGGTATATTAGGAGGCTTCGAGAAGATTCCGATTCGAGATTTCCGAATACTCTCGCCGATCTTCTCCACGAATCCTCCGACGAAGCCATTTTCGGATTCGCCGGATGGTTTAAAAACCAGAGATCGGCGAACTGAGCCGAAAAAGTCTTGCATTTGAGGGGTTGAAATGTGATAATTTGAAAATTTTGGGGTCAGATAAGGCAATTTTAGGGTTTTGTTTGTAAGGTTTGAAGTGGAGTGTGAAGAAAAAGTGAGAAATTATCGAAAGAAGAGAGAGAGGAGGGAAAGAGAACACAGATGCGATTTTGAAAAAATAAAATAATAGAATAATAAAAATAATGTTACAACGATAATGGTGATGCGATTTCAAATAATAATCATTTTCTATTTTTAGTTTAGAAAGAAAAAAAATACTCCCCCTCATCAAAACTTCCTCTTTTGGGTATGAAAGGAGTTTTATTTTTAAAGCAAACACTATTTTTAAAAGTATTTAGCAAAAAAGCACACGTGTGAAAGTAATTGGCATGTCAGCACTTTAATCGTGGTTCGTTCACCGCCTCATCAGAATACTGTCTTTCGTTAGACTCGTGTTTTAAAAGAAAAGCGATTATCGAGTGACCGCCTTTCACCTAATCTGTTTGGTTAAAGTAAAGTGGTGATTCGATAATCGTCTTCTTTACATTTTCGGTGAAATAAGAAAGGCGGTCCCTACAATCGTCCACATATTTTGAGCTAATTTGTGAGACCATTCGCGAAAGTGATAATGATAATGATAATGATAGTGACAAAGATAGCGGAACCGAGTCGGAGGCATCCGATGAAGAGGGTCTTAATATTTCTAGTGGTGATTATAAAGATAGTGGAAAAATGACGATGAAGAATGTTCTAATCCAACTATTCATATTTTGGACCTATAGATACGAGTGATAAAGGAATATGTCATGATTGAGCATTAAGTCAGTCATCTTCTGTGGCAAAAGGAGTTTAACTCATGTTCGGTGAGCGATACGCGTCAAAGGAGGCTCTTTTGTTGGATGTGAGTAGGTGGCACCTTCGAAATCACAAGGAATGTAAAGCGGATAGGTCAACTGCAAAAAACGTAACACACATATGTGTACATTCTAAAGTCGGTTGGGGATTTTATGTTCGTGGTGTTTATTAGCGTAGTAGTAATTTGTGGGAGTTACAAGGTTAGATGAACATAAGTGTCAACCCGGAATTCTTGTAAAAAATCATCGAAAATTGACTTCGGATTTTATTAGGGAGAAAGTATTCGCAATGGTAAACACCGATATAGCTATGAAATTGCATTGATTCAAACTCAAATTCATAAGGATTTCGCCCATTACATTTCATATGGTGAGGCATGGCGGGGTAAACAAAAAGTGCTTGAAAAACTATTTGGAACACATGAAGCCGCATTTACGGCTTTACCAAAGCTTGTTGGTGCTTTAATAAGCATTGACTGGGAAACAATATATGAGTTTGAGTATAAACGTGTTGTAGGTAACAAAAGCTACGGTTAATATGACTTTTTTAGCAAATGGAGCTAGTATTAAAGGTTTCAAACATATGATACCCGTGATTAGAATTGATGCAACCTATTTATATGGGAAATATGATGGTAAACTTCTTATAGCGGTTGGGTAAGATGGGGACAATCGCCTCTATTTCTTTTAGCTTATTCGTTGGCCTATGTTGACTCAACACACAGGTGGAGCTTCTTTCTCACTTGTCTGAATATATATGTTACATTTAACCATAGAATATAGAATATGTTTCTTGTCGGATCGACAATAGAGGTATCTTGCGAAGCGTGGCTAATGTGTTTCCGGATTTCGAAGGAGTCCATCGATTTTGTACGCGACACTTACCAAGCAATTTGAAACACAAATATAAAGATCGGTTGGCAAGAAGGCTTTCATTGATCTTGCATGTCGGATATGCATGAATTCGATGAGTATTATCGAATATTTTGCGAGTTAAATGACATGAAATAAGAATATTGGGTTGAAGCTATACCGAAGGAAAAATGGTCTCTTGCACACGATGGCGAGTATTGTTATGTTAATATGACAACAAACTTATCAAAGTTATTTAATAACGTTCTAAATGGAGTTAGGGGGTTTCCTTTGATGTCCAATGTATTGTTAATTTCATAAAAGTGTCGGTTATTTTGTGGAAAGGCAGTGAGTGATGCTTTGGCACTCGGGGGCGTATTCCCGTCGAAAGTCGATATTGAAAAGTATAAAAGTGTGGAGAATTCGATTGAATTATGTTCCTTAATTTTACGATGCATACGGTGGTATATGTGTCTTCGTGCTTTTGATGGTATAGAACGAGTTTCAACGTAAATGTCAAACATTTTCCTGAGGAAGATGGCAAATGTTGCATCGTCCATGTTGCCATTTAGATTTATTACTCAATCTTTCGGTGGAGGAGACCACATATATGTTTCTGTAAATTTAACTTTATCGAAGTACATAGATTCGTATGTTGTAAAGTTTCGTCCCCTAATGGATGTTCTCAACTATCCAAGTTACGAAAGTGTTGAAATTGTGGCATTCAAATCTAGAATAACTACTAGAGGTGGTCGAAGAAGGTCTTCCCGGAGTCACAACAAAATGGATAATAGAGAATATCGAGGTACCAATCATTGTGGTACTTTGCAAAGAATATGGGCATAACAAAAGAACTTGTGGTACTCAAAGAAAAACAAAAGTTAGTATGATTCGTAAATTTACGATAATTTTAGGCCCCGACCGCCACTTTCACCCACGTTTTTGCTCCATTTCAACTAATACAATAACAATACATTAATATTAATGTAAATTTTTAAAAAGTACAAAATAATAAAATTTAACACGTAAATTTACTATGTACTATAGGGACCGTAAGGAACGACTTGAGGATAATTGATATCTCCCTAATTGTTCTAAATATAAGCGCTTATGAGACATTATTTTAGGTAGGAAATGATCTTTTTATATTGACTTTTGTGCTTGACTCGTAATATTTCTATTTCTTGTCTTGATTTAATGAATTATTATTTTTAGAGCATATTTGGTTTAATTTGTGTGTTATTGTGAAAGTTTAAAGATAATATGTAAATAAATTAGATGTCAAATCAATTCTAAGGATATAAGGAAAGAATATCTTAAAGATATTAGGAGATAGAAGGAAACAGAGTTCAATTAGGAAAAGAAAAGTTGTCAAATAAATTTGAATTTCTACAGCTACGTCTAAAGAAGTGAGATGACTCCAAATCCGAGACAATTCAGGAAGAGCCTGTTTAGATTTAAATAGATCTTTCCGTGAGGATTCTTTTGATATCTTACAGGCCAAAAACGGTCAAGTAACAACGGAGATATGGTCAAAACAAGTCAGCAATAATTATCCTTATCTACTTACGAATTTGAGTTGGGCTTAGACTCTTTTACTTGGTCCCTACTCCAAGATTTCGACCTAGCACCAACATATATCAGTTCTAAACCTTAGAAAATCATCCCTTGGCTGGATAAACTTAATATACATACATAAATCGTCATAAAAGCAATAAAGAGGATCTATAGGAGGAAGAAGCAAGAGCTAAAGCTTAACTACATCAATTCAACGTTTCTCCATCTCTATTCTTTGGATAAATTAGTATTAGATCTATTTTGTCTATGAGGTATTTCTAAGCAATTTATTCAAGAGTTTTAGTATGCATAATTTATCTTTAAGATTGTAATTATATGAACCATTGATTATTGTCTTTCTGTTTTAATTTGAATCTGGGATTTTAGTATTTAATTGAATTGGTTCTTGATTTCCATTGACTATATTCTTGTGTTTGTTTAGTATTTTTGACCTAGCTAATTAGAATTAGGTTTTGGTAATTAGGCTATTCACTAGTGGCGGTGATCACCTTGACGGGGGGTTTAATTACAGAACTAGAATATAGACGCGTGGTATTCGTCATTGATCCTATCGGGCTTGAATAACCACGTAGCCAATTGGGTAAGATCTCAATCATCTAAACGTAGCTTATAATCGCCCTGACGGGGTTAGGAGAATATAGAGTTCTGACTATTGTGAAATTTCCCATTCACCCTTATTCTTAGGAATCATCAATTCAATAGGATAGGTTCATACTTGCATCTCCTTATCTTATTTGCATAATTATTTATTATTTATTTTATTATTTAGTTAATTAGAAAACAAACTTCCTTGCTGCTTATCTTTGTAATTAAGACGATTAAAACTATCTATTCTGATATTAAACACAAATTTAGAATAACTACTTAAATCCCTGTGGAGACAATTTTCCCGTATTTACTTATTTATTACTTGGAATGACCCGTACACTTGCGGTCTGTGGATCCTTTATTCTATTACTTTTAGTGCTTCATTTTATAACACACCAGGACCCACCAATAATCGCGCAAGTGAGGTCTACAATGCAAATAATCCTGACACCATATCTATATGAAGTAAAACAAAACAAAGGTAGTTTATACAATTACAAGAATTAAACTATAAACAAATACCTGCAAAAGAAAACCACAACCCCTGAGTGTTCCAAAATCTCCCTCGCAATCTTGACATAATCCGCTATACAAGTACGATAAGGTGGACAAACCCCAACTATAACTACTTGTCACCCTCAAATCCCTTAACAATAGGAGATACATCGTAAACACGTAGTTTTGTTTCCCGGGGGAAATAAATGTGCCAATCACATATAGAATAATCGTCGTTGCGCAGTGGTGTAAAACATTGTCATTAGCGTCGACGGGGGCAAAGTTTTACCAAATCTAGTCCTTAATTATGCAACTCTAACAATGTTTCTTCCTTCATCGACATTAACATTAACCTTCTCTTGCTCTTGCTCTTGCTCCTGCTCAGCCTGATATCGCTGACCTTACCGACCTCTACGTACGGGTTATACTGGTAACTCGCCAAATAAGTAATAACAAGTTTCTTCATACTCAAATAAAGAGGGATCTGGATCCGTGACTGCACAACCATCTATCAGGAGCTCCAATATCATCGAAACATCATGCAAGGTGATAGTCATTTCACCGACTGGCAAATGAAAAGTATGAGTCTCATGTCGCCAATGTTCGACCATCACAGACAATAAAGCGTGGTCTAATACAATTTGTTCGATTTTATGTATCTCACCGAACCCCGCTTGGTTAACAAATGGAATTACCCATGGGTCCAATTTCCACGGTGTAACAGAAAGCGGTTTGACCATAGCACTTTCTAATCGACCCTATAACGAAAAGCGTAAACTCCTATTAACAAATAAATTAAAGTAAATTTTTTTCATTTAAAAGAAAACTTACACTATTCCACACTAATCGTCCTTTATGATGGAATCTCGTTTGTCTCCATAAAAGCGAACTTTGCATTAAGGTTGCTGCTTGATGACGTCATTATAATATATAATAAAAAGAACCAAATGTGCAATTAAAATAAATATTAGATATTCTATTTATTTTAACAAAATAATATGAGGCTTTTTTATGCAATTATAATTATAAACAAAGACTACTTTTGCAATCAACAAAAAGGACCAATTGTGCAATAATTTACAAGGACCGATAGTGAAATTAAATACAACGGGAAAATCATGCAATAAACAATAAATACAAAATAACAAAAATTTACATAAAAATAAAAACCATATACATGCAATAACTTATTCATTAATAAAAGGACCGAAATAGCAATAATATACAAGAACTAAAAGTGCAATTACATACAAGGACCAACCGTGCAATTAACTAAAAATATGAAATAATTTTAAAAAATACAACAATATAACACTACTATTACTAAGCTATCATTACATTGCAAGTAAGAATTACATTAACATATATAACCTCTTTACTGAATATGTTTAACTCATATTCTTCTATTAATTGGGAGGCGTATGACACTATTGTGGAAAGAATGGAAGTTAGATGGCCCCAAGAAGAGTCCTACTGGAAGCTTAAATCTAGAGTTAAATGGCTAAATCTATGTGATAGAAATACTACTTATAACCATTCATTACTAAAGCTAGAATAAAATTTAATAAAATCACTAGACTTCTTAATGATAATGACGAGTGGCTGGATGAAAAGATTGAGATTGTCTTTTTTGAAATTAAAAATTATTTTGAAAATATTTTTAGTTCCAAAGGGCCCATAGATAATAGTAGAGTCATTGACTTTATAAAATGTTGTATAACTGATGAGATTAACTCTAAGCTAACCAAACTTGTTAGTCTAAAAGAGATTAAAGATGCCTTGTGGGAAAAGGGGAATGATAGGTCCCTTGGACCTGACGGGGTACATGTCTATTTCTTTAAGAAGCATTGGGATCTCTTAAAATTTGATTTGCTTAGATATGTCACTGATTTTTATGGAACAATAGTAGTTTATACCCTATCAATAAAACACTTACTTCCTCCGTCCATTTTTGTTTGTCCACTTTTTTAGTGCACAAGGATTGAAAAGAGCATTTAATACTCTACCTCTTTACACAAATACCCTTAATTAATATACATGAGATCATTTATTACTCTACCTTTTCTACTATTTAATTAGGGGTAATATTGGAAAAAGTAGGGAAAAAGTGTCTTGATAATGTAAAATGGACAAACAATATTGAACACTCTCTTTTAGAAAACGGGACAAATAAAAATGGACGGAGGGAGTATTACTTTAATTCCCAAGGTGTAAAAACCTGCTAAGGTGGGGCAATTTAGGCCTATAAGTTGTTCTAATGTAGTTTATAAAGTATTAGCTAGAGTTTTGGTAAAAAGAATCCAAAAACTCATGACTAATATTATTAATTAAAACCAAAGAGCCTTTGTCCCTGGGAGAGAAATCACTGAAAATATATTGTTGGGTCATAAAGTGAGATACTTTCTGAAAAGAAAAAGAAATTCAGAAAAACATTATGTAGCTGTCAAAGCTATGTGGCAAAAGTGTATGAAAACGTGGAATGAGACCTTTTAAAAGATATTATGCTTAAGATGGGTTTTTCTGTTATTTGGGTAAAGTGGATTATAGGTTGTGTAACCTTAGTAACATACCATGTACTACTGAATGAAGACCAAATACCCCTAAATAAACCTTATAAAGGGTTGAGGCAGGGAGACCCCCTCACCCCATTTCTGTTATGTATTGTTACTCAAGCCCTTTTTTATTTTAATTAGTGAAAAAGTTGAAAAACAATTTATAAGAGGGTAAATTACAAAACATTGCCCCATTTTAAGCCACATATTCTTTGTTGATGACATTTTGTTCTTTATGAGAGCAGAAGTGGATGATATTGAACTTTTTTAGATTTGTTAAATGAGTATAGCCATGCCTCTGGCCAAGAGTGGGGTAATGATTTGTAAAGATACCCATGATGAAAAATGTTCAGTTATAACATATATGCTAAAATGAATCAATTGGTTAACCCAGGCAAGTATTTGGGTCTTTCCTCAGATTGGGGAAGGTCAACGTCAAATCTTTAAATTTGATGATTGATCTAAATTATAATAAAAAGGGTAAATAGAATACAATCTTTTTATCTGAGGCTGGAAAGTAAACTTTGATGAAAGCTATTATAATGCAATACCTGCTTAAATTATGGATGTCTTTCTGATCCCTAAAAGTGTTAGTGAAATATCGATTCTATAATTTCTCAATTCTGGTGGGATAATAATGTAAAAAGGACTCACTGGATCAACTGGAGTCAAATGACTCTTAATAAATCTGAAGGAGGGATGAATTTTAAAAATATGTACCTTAAAAATAAATCCATGCTTGCTAGAAATGCTTGGAAAATATTTAAAAATCCTAACTCTCTTCTAGCTAAACACTGAAGGGTATATATTTTTATTCTACATCCTTTTGTAAAGCTGAGTTGGGATATCATCCATCCTGGGGATGGAGAAGCTTGATTGAAGGAAGAAATTCTTTTAAAAATAAAATTTTCTAGAAGATTGGAAAGGGTAATCAAATCAACATTTGGAATGATTGTTGGATACCCGGGGTGAAATCCATTAAATGCCCATCCAATTGCCCCTTTAAAAGAGTTTTTGAGCTTTTCTTTTCTAATTATAACATTTGGGATATTAGTATCATATATGAACGGTTCTCTAAGGACATTGTAAACAAAATTGAAAAGATAATGACCCCTTACATATTATAAAATGATACCGCTTATTGGAAGATCTCTAGAGATGGAGATGTTACCTCTAAAGCTATGTATTGGCATTTGAAAAGTATAGAAACTGAAAAGGAAAAGCATAAGGAGGTTAATAAACCTTCTAGTTCCTATACCACCACAAACTAGATTTGAAAGGAGGTTTGGAACCTTAAGGTACCTCCTAAATTGAGAAATTTTGTATGGAGGTTAGGTAAAGGTAGAATAACTACATAGAAGAACAAATATAAGAGATAATGTGCACCTGATAAGGTGTGTAAAATATGTGGTTATGAAGATGAAACATTAGAACATTTACTAATTGCTTGTCCTTGGGATAGAGCCCTATGGCTAATATCTCTTATGCAACTACTCTCCAAATCTCCTTGTACCCAAATATTTGATGTGTAGTTCTTAGAACTTAAATAAAATTTGAAGGGTAAGGATATTATGGAATATCTGGAAAAGTATAAATAAATTCATATTTGAAGGGGTGCCCCATGACCCTCATCTCACTCTCTCTTTGTCCCTTAAAGCCTATGATGTGTATAACATTTTTTAAAAGATTAACCCTGAAGCTAAGTTATATAATGAAAATAGTATACTACAAAAGGAAAAAGAAATAAGTATAAAGAATACTAATGCAAACTTAATCCAGTGTGATTCTAATGGGATCATAAACAGGAAAACCATTATATTTGTAGAATAAAAATGGTGCAAAAACTTAACAGACTAGTCTACAATAGTAAATATTGATGCATCTTATTTATCTGATAAAAATACTTCCTTTGCATGTATACTTATAGATATTAATGGTAAACTATTACATGTATGTGCTTGGTCTTTCTTATCTAATAGTGCTAAAGAAGCCGATTTACTAGGCATGCACAATGTATTAGTTTATGCTATTAATTTCCATATTGAAGACATTAGAGTGGTGTGTGACAACAAGATGGTGGTGGATTTGCTCAGCTTTCCAAAGGCGACACTAGTAGACAAATATTTTTTTTGATTGGCAAATCACAATTTTTTATTAAGAAGCTCAACAAACCAAGTACATTACAAAAGAAATTATCCGAGGAGGATAATAAACTCTAAAAGAACCTTAAGGGGATAACTAGACAACCCCTAAATAACTGGGGGTAAAAGTGCATTTTATGAAACTAATAACCTTTGACATACAAAAATTATCTGAAATGACAGAACAGATTTTATTTTGAAGTTTCTCATTCTAACTTTGATTCTCACCAAAGCTTCAATTCGATTCCGGGTAGCTTCTTAACTCCTTTCCGCGTCACCGTGAGTTCTCAAATTCCTCTCTGTTGGACTAAAGTCCTTTTAATCTTGTTTTAATATTTGTCAAATCTCGTTTTAATATCCCCGTAAAGGTGCATTACATGCTACATGGTTTATACATTTATCTAATTATAATGTGATTAAGGATTTTCTCTAGCCTATTGGAGATCACTTTTGACAATGTTTTGTATATAACGCTAATACAAGAAATAGGCCTGAACTTCTTCACATTTGAGGATTTTTTTTCCTTGGGAATTAATACTATGTTGGCGGCATTTACTTGACTGAGTAACTCTCCTGATCCAAGGCATTGTTTCACTGCTTTACAAAAATCATCTTGAATAATGCTCCAGGCTGATTTATAGAAGAAAGCACTGAGTCCATCAGGGCCTGGAGACATGTTGTGATCAATCGAGAATTAATCCTCCTTAATTTCTTCATTTGTAATAGGAGCTAAGCTACTAATCAGCTATGAGCTCCTCAGGTAATTTGTTTTTGATCAGTTTTTTTAGAGTGTTTGACTGAGCAATTTTCTTGATTGTTTTCTTCAGTATCAAGTAGCTTTGTGTAATAATTAATGAACTTTTTCTTAATGAGCCCAGGTTCAGTAATTACACCCCCATCATCCTTGATGAGAGTGGACATATTATTCTTTGCAAGCCTTCCCTTTATCTTCTTATAAAAGTATAAGAAAGATGTATCACAATCATCAGTGAAAACACTCTTGATTTTTGTCTAAGTACTTCTTGTTGAATGAGTACAACTTCCTCAAGAGCTTTAACAAGAATTTTCTCTTCAGCACGATTAGAAATATCACTGGAGCCACTCATGATTTGTAATTGAATTGTACTGAGTTGGTTTTTAATGTCATTGATTTGAGCTGAGTTTCTTCTCTCGTGTAATAGAATTGTTAATTTTTTTCATATCCGTAGAAAGAAAAATATTCTTGCTGATTGGGTCACAAAGCAGCAACTCTTAGGTTTTTTGCCTTGTGATTGGGTCGCTAGACCTCCTCCCAAATACGTTAGCTTGCTGTTTTTTTGTTACAGTGAGATCCAAAGTGGATCGTGAAACACTAGTTTAAGACCTCATCTAACAAGCCAGGACTAAAGACAACTCTAGGTGTGCGTCATCCCATCCGGTCTCTTGTGATATATCTCCAAATTCCCTTCGGGGCTCTTTATGTAAAACGAACTCCTCTTGTTGCGACATCCCAGCACGAGCCAATCAATCCGCACTATAATTAGCTTCCCTATATATAACTTTGATTCTATAGGAGCAATACCAACTAGGCTTTTCCCAATGCACTCAATCTAAGGACCCGCTCCTGTGTTGCGAAGCACGTCAATGATTTCCCACGAGTCGACTTGAAAGATCACTTCATTCAATTGCAACTTCTCTGCTAGTTTGAGCCCTTCGCATAACGCTACTAATTCCGCTACTAATGGGGAATCATTCTTGATCTTCATCAAGAAAACCATGACCCAATTCCCTTCTTCGTCCCTAATCAATCCACCTCCACCACTTTCGCTACGCCATCGATTACTACTACCATTCGTATTCATCTTAAATCCGCGAATCGGTTTGTTCCAGCCTATTAAGCTGGAAATACCATTAGAATCTGAGATAATACTCGTTGAGTTGCGCCAAGCCTTCGCATACGAGGTCGTTAAATGCTTGGCTTTTAGGATCATCTCTACGCTTGTCGGAACTGCACCTCCATTAAATACGATGTTATTCCTCGCCTTCCAGATTATCTCGATAAGAGTCCCAAAGAATATATTCCATTTAATCCCTACAAAAAAGCCACTATTAGAGATCTGTTTTGACCACCATTGAAAGTTACAGAAATTCTCCCTGTTACGTTCCGGTCTATCTGCTGTGTACCACCCAAATCTCTACTGATTTTGCTCGTTTCCCTCAAGAAACTGTTTATTTCCTGCTGTGAATTCATCGCGCCCTGCTGATGCGAATCTTGGGAGAAATGTTGTTGCACAAAGACTGTGTTCTGCAGCCAATCCTCCGTATTGATCCGTTCTTAGCCATCACAACCGGATTGAACAGGCCCATGGGCTCTCTACGTGAGTCTCCAGGCCCCTTATTCCTTAGTGACGAATCACCCCCACTCCAGGACACCCGTACAGCCCCGCTTCCCACCTGGTTCCTGTTGTAGCCATGTTGAACCTCACTTTTTATAAGCTTCCAAACACCCTGTATAACTTCACAGTCCTTGAAGATGTGTATGGAAGATTCAGTAGTCACCCCACAAAAAGGGCAACTCTCAACTACTTTCATTCCTCTTCTGCTTAAATTACCACGAGTTGCCAGTCTATCTTGTACCGCTCGCCATAACAATATCCTGATACGCTGCGGGCATTTTAATCCCCAAAGTTTTGCCCAATTAAAATCTCTGTTTACTCTACCCATATCTATAGCCCACCTATCTGACTTCACCGTGAATTCACCGTGAATTTCCAGTAACCATGAGAGTGAATCTTGATTAGTACCATTCACATCTACACGCACCATAGCAATTTCCAATACCTTCGAAGGAGGTAGAAGATGATGAAACTTATCCCAATCCCAAGTTCCCTCTTTAGTCACAAATTCGCAAACCCGTATACTCCTATCACTTTCGCTAATCTCTTCCAAGGCAAAATTTATTAGGGGGACCTCCCCAACCCATATATCCGACCAAAACGATACAAAAGCACCATTATGTAAAAGCCACCGGGATCCTCGTCTAACAGTGGCAATACCTTCCACAAGAGCTCTACACATTCGAGAATCGGTTTGTTTTGCCACATACAGAAAGAAAGGGCCCTTGAAATATTTCTTTCGCATAATGCAAGGCCAAAGGGATTTGGTATCATGAACTAATTTCCAACCTAATTTTCCCAACAAAGCCTTATTCATATCTTCTACTATACGAAAGCCAAGTCCACTAACATTCTTTGGTCTACACATGTCCTTCTTAGCCACCCAAAAGATATGCTTCTGGCCATATGCATTACCCCAAATAATCTCCCTTCGAATCTTATCGATTTCATCGCAAACATACCCTGGTAACTTCTCTACTTGCATTATATACATTGGCGAGGCACTAAGTACAGATTGCGCCAATGTGATACGTCCCGCAAGCGATAGGGAATTGCCTATCCATTTCGCCAATTTACCCCGAATGCCATTGATAATCTCTCCATAAAATTCTTTAGGTCTTCTCCCCGGGAGTATAGGAACGCCTAAGTATTTGCCAAGTCCCTCGCTCCTTTGATAGCCACTACGTAGCGCAATAGACGAAGCTACCCCATCTTCTATGTTCTTTGAAAAATAAATGATTGCTGTTAACATCTCCGGTTGCTAGAGGAATCGGTTGAGGGTTTACCTTTTCTTATGTATGTGTTGCTTTAAACTCTATTTATAATATTAGTAATTTTGACAAAAAAATATTTCATATATAACTCTTTATAAAAATATAAAAATATTATAATTTATTTCAAATAATATCATACAAAATACATAATTAATTTTTAGAGGAAAAAAAAAAAAGTATACAACGAGAAACGTTGAAATTTTTTAGAAATAAGAAAAAGTAAACGTTGAAAAACGTGGAAAAGACAATGAAACATTTCTATTTTGTTCGGAAAAAAATCAATTTTTTTTTTTTTTCCAAAAAGAAAAAACAATGGTAAAACCTACTAAACCCCTTTACGTCACACTCGCACTGTAACGCAAAACAAAAAGAAAGCTCTTCACACTCACAGGCCTCACCTTCTCACCAAGCCGCTCTCCTGCACAACCAAACCGCCGCCACTCGCGGACCATTCTCCACCGTCACCAACCCTTCTTGGAGGCGAAGTATTCAGATTAAGGTAAAAAATGAACTATGTTTAACCTAATCTCATCACTTTTACAAATTTCCAGAATTATATTTATTATATTTTATAAAAATCCTAAAATGACCATTAGAAGCCTTTTACCGTATGAGAAGTGATGCTTTAATAATAGCCTTTACTGTTGGAGTGAGCAATTTGGTCTTATAATCATTTTTTGAATTGTTTTGCAGTGAAAATCCATTTGATATATACTTTATAAAGCACACACTGCTTGTGTTTTCTTACCGATGGCTAATTCAACTGAGGTAATATATACATGTGTTTCTATAATAAATTATATGTATGATTTTAATTTTTTTATTTTTTGGTATTATTTAGGGCGTGACAGAAGAAGTGGAGTCAGTTAGTTTCGGGTTTATGACTTCAGATGAGGTTAAAAAACTAAGTGTTGTGAAAATTGACAATCCAAATATAATGGACGCTGTACAAAGGCCAATGCCTGGTGGTCTTTATGACCCTGCAATGGGACCTCTTGATGAATCATCCTTGTAAGTTTTGCTAAATAATTCACTAATATTATTCTTCAATTGGGTGTTAAGAGTTTAATAATTGTATCAAATTTCAGTTACACGCTTGTTTAATTTATCGTTTATTAATGGTGCAGATGTAAAACATGTGGTGAACGTCAATATATCTGTCATGGACATTGTGGGCATATCAATTTAGTTGCAATAACTTATAATCCTTTATTATTTGATATGTTATACTCTATTTTATCAAAGACATGTTTCTTTTGCTTACATTTTCGTGCCTCAAAAGAAGAGGTAAGTGTTTTATTTAATATTGTTATTTAACACCGTTTTGTCTAGCTATAAGTTATTTAATATTGTTTTTCTTTGCTTAGGTTGAGAAATGTGTTCATCAGTTGAAACTAATAGCAAAAGGTGACCTTGTGGGTGCAAAAAATGTAATGGGAAACTCTTCAGAAGAGTTAGATGATTCAGAATTTAGTGAAGGAAGCCATGTTTCGGTTTCTTCTACTCATCGTTTAGTTGATAATTCAGTTAATAATTCAGAATCAGAGAATAATGAAACTATGCATTGGGATTCTTTCAAGTTTACTGAAGCAAAATCTGTTTTAACTACTTTTCTGAAACAAAAACCAACTAAATGTAGTAAAAGTAATTGTGGTGCTGAAAATCCACCAATTAGAAAACCCACTTTTGGATGGTTACATATGGTAACTTTTTTTGAAACTTGTATTACATTTAAACTACTTTACTTTTCGCATTTTAAACGTGTTTTGTATACTTGTGTAGGCAGGTTTATCGGAGGGTAAAGCAGTAAAAAACATAATGAATGGTCACAAATTGTTTGGAGGGTATACTAGTAATACTTCAGAAAAGTCTTCCTCTGAGGTGGTTAATGATTTTGAAAGAACCGAAACTAATTCACATGATGAGACCGAAACTTTAAGGACAGATAATCTTATGGAAGGGGTATCTCAAGACATTAACATGAAGAAAACACGTCCTCTTTTACCTTCAGATGTATACTTTCTTACATTTTAAGATTTTAAGATTTTAAGACCCTATTTGGTAATACTACTAGGATGTAAATTAATATATTGTGTACTCATTAACAGGTTAGAGATATTTTAAAGCAATTATGGGAAAATGAAGCTCCTCTTTGTTCATTAATTCGTGATATTCAGTATAAGCAAGTTAGTAAATCATGTGATATATCAGGGTATTTTATGTTTTTTCTAGAGACAATACTTGTACCCCCAACTAAATTTCGCCCTCAAGCTAAAGGAGGTGATTCTGTGAGTATTTTAATTTATTTATTATTTTTATAACGCTTCATTATTATTGTTTTCTTCACTAAAAGATGGGTTTTGTTTAGGTAATGGAGCATGCACATACTGCTTTATTAGGGAAAGTACTTGCAAGTAACAGTGCTTTAAGAAATGCTCATGTTAATAAAGTTGAAGGGTCAAAAATAGTGAATAGATGGATGGAACTTCAACAAACTATAAATGTTTTATTTAACAGTAAATCTGGCACGGGTAAGTTTGCAAAATCGGGTTTTTGTTGGGTCATAAATGTTGTATTTCTTATATGGTAAAGAATGTGCGTTATTGCAAGTTTAGGTAAACAAGAGGCTAGTTCAGGAATATGTCAAATTTTGGAAAAGAAAGAAGGAATATTCCGTCAAAAAATGATGGGTAAAAGGGTAAATTTTGCTTGTCGATCAGTTATTTCTCCAGATCCGTATTTAGCTGTTAATGAAATTGGTGTTCCTCCATATTTTGCTTTGAGATTAACTTACCCAGAGGTATTATTATTATTATTATTTATTATTATTATTATCTCGTTTTTGTACATTTGAGTAATTATTTATAATATATATTGCAGAAAGTGACACCTTGGAATAGTGGGAAACTAAGAGAAGCTATAATAAATGGACCTGATATTCATCCAGGAGCATTAAAATATACTGATCAAATAACAGTGAAATTACCAGCAAGTAAAAAGGCACGTATAGCTATATCTAGAAAATTACCATCTTCAAGTGGTGTAGTTACAGGGAAGAATGAATTTGAGGGTAAAATCGTACAAAGACATTTACAAGATGGTGATATAGTGCTTGTTAATCGTCAACCTACTCTTCATAAACCTAGTATAATGGCACATGTAGTTAGAGTTTTAAAAGGTGAAAAAACTCTTCGTATGCATTATGCAAATTGCAGGTTTGTTTTTTTATTTTTTATTATTTAAAATCTCTTTCTAAAAATTCAATCTCTAACTTGTTATATATATTCTGTAGTTCATACAATGCTGATTTTGATGGTGATGAAATGAATGTACATTTTCCTCAAGATGAAATATCTCGAGCAGAAGCTTATAATATTGTTAATGCAAATGAACAATATATTGTTCCAACTAAGGGTGATACTGTTCGAGGATTAATTCAGGTTAAATCACTTTTTACTAGGTTATGTTTTTTCATTCTTATACTTAATTTTTTTTTTTTTAATAAAATAATTCAGGATCATATAGTTAGTGCGGTACTTCTTACAATGAAGAATAGATTTTTAAATCGTGAAGAGTTTAATCAGCTTCTTTATAGCTCTGGTGTATTTGCATCTGGACATTATAGTTCATCAAATAACTCTAGGAAAGTTTCATTAGTTCACTCTGAGCATATTATGGAGTCTATTTTGCCTGCAATATTGAAACCAAAGCCTCTTTGGACAGGGAAACAGGTCCGTAAAAAGAATTTTTATAATATTTTTTGTTATGAAATGTTATTAATGTTTATAATTTTTTTAGGTGATAACTGCTTTATTAAATCATCTGACGAAAGGTTATGCACCTTGTACTGTTGAAAGTCGAGGAAAGATTCCGTATCAGTATTTTCCAAGTGGTAGTGGTAAAAATCGATTGAGTGATGAAGATGATAAAAATGCTGAAAATAAGTTACTAATTTGGAAAAATGAACTTGTACATGGTGTTATTGATAAGGCTCAATTTGGAAAGTATGGTTTGGTTCATACTGTTCAGGAGTTATATGGTGCAAATGTTGCTGGTGTTTTATTATCTGCGTTTAGTCGTATTTTTACTATTTTCTTGCAGGTTAGTTATTTTTATAACGTTAAAGAGTTCAATTTTTTGATGTGTTTATGCTTATGTTTTATGTTTATATATGTTTTATAGACACATGGGTTTACTTGTGGGGTTGATGATCTTATAATATTGCCTAATTATGATATTGAACGTAAAGAGGAGCTTGAAGGTGAAGATGTAGGTGAAGAAGTTCATTGTGATTTTGTTAATTATAAACCTGGACAAATAGGTAATTTTGTCTACTTTTTAACTTTTTATTTTCCTGTTATTTTATTGAGTATAAAGCTTTATTGGTCTTAATATATTAGTCAATAAACACATTATTATCTGGTCTTAATGTAAGGACAAATATATTATCTGGTCAATTCTTGATCGTACACATTAAAAATACATCATTATACTATAGTGCACTTTTTGCATAGTATAGGGACCTACTAGATAAATAATAGAAAAAAGAGGGACTTAATTGAGATCAGAAGCACCTCGTATCACATGATAATTTGTAACAGTATACAAAACCTGATCCAGATCCTTGAGGCACTTCTAATATATCTAATGTAAACGTATCTTGTCTATTATATATACATACACATTTTACCATTAGTATTTGAAGTTTGCTTTTAGAAATCTATTTTTGATCTCATAAAAAAAATTATACTAATATTTTATGGTCCCCCAAGTTTTCAGAATCTTCACTTGGCCCCTGCTAACTTAAGTAGTTGTGAAATTGTGTCGAGATAATTATCTTTAAGGTGAATTTAATTTCATGAATTGTTGATTTGTTTCTGGTAAGTGTTGTTTCTACACTTTGGCAATGATAATCATAATCTAAAAATAATTAAATCTAGAAAATTATAGTGCAATTAAGGTATAAACAGAATAATCTAGGTAGCTGTAGTGCAATTTTTGCAGAATATAAGGACCTATGATGCAATTATCACAAACAAATTAATCTAGGGACCTTTAGTTCAATTTTTGCGGAATATTAATTTACTATCATTCGCTGAGGAAGCATGACCTTATAAACAAGCTATCTTAATTTACAAGTTCAAGATCGAGATTTAACATCTTTATTCATTTGTTGGTTAATGAATATTTCTATTATCACTCAATAAAAAAACTTTTTATTTTCATGTTTCATGCTATCATAAGGGACCAAAAGTTAATTGCTTCAATAATTACAAATATTTTATGATATTACAGGGCCCAAAGAACTACAATTGGAAATTGAAAAAGCTATTAGCAGTGATAGAGAATCTTCTGTAGCATCTTTAGACATGAAAATGAAAAATAAATTAACCAAAAAAGGTTCTCAGATCAGCAAAGAGTTACTTCTAAATGGATTACTAAAACCCTTTCCAGGGAATTGTATATCTCTCATGACAATTAGTGGGGCCAAGGGTAGTACGGTAAGTTATTTAATATTTAATATAAAAAATCACTTGTATCTGACTTTTTGTCTAATGTATTTAACTAAACAGGTTAATTTCCAACAAATATCTTCGTATCTAGGTCAACAAGAGTTAGAAGGAAAGCGGGTCCCACGTATGGTTTCTGGAAAGACTTTACCTAGTTTCCCTCCATGGGATTTCGCTTCACGAGCAGGTGGTTATATTACTGATCGTTTTTTAAGTGGCCTTCGCCCTCAAGAATATTACTTTCATTGCATGGCTGGTCGTGAAGGGTAAAAACGGAACTTTTACTAACTCTAGTATTTGAGTGTTTTACTAAATTATAGTTGTGTGTTACAGGTTAGTTGATACTGCGGTAAAAACATCGCGTAGTGGGTATTTACAAAGATGCCTTATCAAAAATCTCGAGAGTTTAAAAGTTTGTTATGATTATACAGTCCGTGATTCAGATGGGTCCATTGTTCAATTTTGCTATGGTGAAGATGGAATAGATGTACATCGTACAAGTTTCCTTAAAAATTTCAAAGCACTTTCATATGTGAGTTTTTTTTAAATGGATATGTTTTTTAAAATTTTACTGATATATTTTTGCGCTCTGGTTTGTTCAGAATCAAGAGACGATTAGTCAAAAGTTTTATCAGAAGCGTGATTTCAATTCGTATATTGAAGAGTTACCAATTGGGCTTCAGAAAAAAACCGAGGAATTTATAAAGAGTAATAAAATGAAACATGGAAAAAAATTTATGAAATTAGTTGAACAGAAATATTTATCGAGTCTTGCACCTTCTGGTGAACCAGTAGGTGTTATTGCTGCTCAATCTGTTGGTGAACCTTCGACTCAAATGACGTATGTTTATTAATTAAATTAATTAATATTATTTTCTCGAATTTAATTAAATTTTGATTATTTTTATAGATTGAATACATTTCATTTAGCTGGAAGAGGAGAAATGAATGTGACACTTGGTATACCACGTTTACAAGAGATATTAATGACTGCTTCTGATGTAATAAAAACTCCAATTTTAACATGTCCTTTTAGACAATGGAGATCAAGACATGAAGCTAGATCTTTAGTTGCGAAAGTTAAGAAAGTTTCGATTGCGGATTTGATTGAAAACATGGAAGTACATCTTCTTCCGTTAAAAATTCATAAACATGAAGTTTGTAGAATATATAAACTTAAGATGAAGCTTAAAGAACATGAGTTTGTTTCTATTGATGATTGTGAAAGAGCTTGTAGAGGTGAGTTTAGACGTGAATTAGAAGATGCTATTGAAGCTCATATTGTTTTGTTATCCAAAATTAGTGGGATTAAAAACTTTGTAGTTAGTTCACAATCTAAGTCTGAAGATGAAGATGAATCTGATTCTGGAAAGAATAATACTAACGATGATGATGATGATGATGATGTGGATGATGATGATGATGATTCAGATGTGTTAAAGCAAAAACAACAAGCTAATGATGATATAGATTATGGTGATGTGTCATCTGATGATGATAATAAATCTACTCAACTTGAAAATGATGAAACTGAGGACTCTTTAGGAGAAGTAAACGAGGATATGGATGTTGAAAAGGAAACTGAAACTACTTCTAAGGATGAGAAATCGAAACCAAAATCAAAATCGAAATCAAAATCGAAAAACAAGAAAAAATTCGGAGGAAGTTTTGCTAGTAAAGATTCAGATAGAGCGATTTTCGATGATTTTGAAGGATTAATTTTCGAAATCCATTTTCGATTCACTAACGAACCTCATGTATTATTAGCACAAATTGCTCAAAGGACTGCGAAGAAAGTGTATATAAAGTCATATAATGAGAAATCCTCGTCTAATAAAATGGATAATTGTAGAATGGTTGGTTATGATGTTAATGAAAATACAGTGTTTTGGAATGACGAGAAAAAAAAGAAGGATTTAGATGTTGAAAGTGAAGAAGATGGGTTTGGTTATTGGGCATTAAAAGCAACTGGAGTAAATTTCGGGGCGTTTTGGGAATTACAAGATGATCTTGATGTAACACGATTATATTCTAATAACATACATGCTATGCTTGCTACATATGGTGTTGAAGCAGCAAGAGCTACTATTATGAGGGAAGTTAAAACTGTGTTTGGTATTTATGGTGTTGAAATTGATTTTCGTCATTTAAGTTTAATAGCTGATTATATGACACATACAGGTGGGTATAGACCTATGAGTAGACATGGAAGTATAGCTGAGTCTTTATCGCCTTTTATTAAAATGTCTTTTGAAACTGCGTCTAAGTTTATAGTTGAAGCGGCTTCTCATGGTATTAGTGATGATTTGGAAACTCCTTCTGCTAGGGTTTGTCTTGGTTTACCTGTTAAAATGGGTACTGGTTGTTTTGATGTTATGCAAAATTTGGAATTTTGATATGAGGAAGAGTTTGTGTTGTAGGTGTAAGATGTGCCTTTTGTTTCTTTTTAAATTACTATATTAGCCCCCTCATTTGAAGGTTTGGGTTCAATTTTGTGAAATGTTACTGTTCTTGTACTCATTGTTATCCTACCTTGATTTTTCTTGATTTAGCAATTTTAAATACTTGTTTCTTAACTTTGATGGTATTATTTTGTTGAAAACTCCATGAACAATTATATTCCTAGTTAACTTTTATTGTATTGTTATGTTGTGAGGTTACTGATTTTTTATGCAGGTTTCTGATTTTATATAATTTTACACATCGAATTTATAGTGACTATTTCATGATTTACCCATCAATTTTTTTTTGTTTGGTCCAAAGATTGATTCATAAATAAAAGCTATTACAAAATTAACCAATTCCTGTAGGATTGGATTCGTTCTTAATAATTAAAGCTAAACTAGGTGGGATATTACTAAGTCTGAGTACCAAGTATGTTGTTATGAAGTTCATACTTGGCTAATCCATTAGTAAATTTCTATCTTTACTAATCTAAGTAAAAATAGGGTTACAAGTTTTAGAGCTACAAGATAAATACTATTAATAAGGCAAGTTCTTTTCTAATGGTTGCATCACTTGTAGGTAATCACTCTCTATTAAGTGTACCTAGAGCTCCAGCTTATTGGAAGTGCTTATTTTAGCGTAAAAAACGTTTTTAGAATAAAATTTTAATTTTAAAAAAATTATTAAAAATAATTTTAAAATTTAAAATTATTTTAAGTGTTTTTTTTAAACAGCATCAATTTGGTATTTCTCAAAAAAACACTTCTAAACGGGTACTTAGCTGGCACTTCCCACGCGTTGTAATCAAGCATTTTTTCAAATTAGTCTTTGAAAACACAAGAAATAACAATTTTATTATTTTTTATAGCCGCATCACAATTTATCTTTAACCATTTAGAGGTGGTGGTCGCCAAATCTTCTTTTTAGTTTTTACCTCTTCAGTTATAGGATGACAGCTAACACCATTTATAGTAGAAACTATATTACTATTGGGGATGTTATTATCATTTATATTTCTTCGTTTATTATAATAATCTTTCCAATCTTTAGTAGCCTTATATCAAACGGATCAAGTTTCAAATTTCTAAATTTATTAATGTTTTCCATATGTTCCATATAATCATACATATCTGTTTTATCATAAGTTTTTTTTTTTTTTACCATTTCTTTTTTTGCTTTTCTCTAGTATAACTGCCATCCAAGTATCTACCTTAATGATGTGCAAATTGCAAGTATATACACAGAAAGGAGAAGCAAACCAATCCAAGTATCTACCTTAATGATGTGCAAATTGCAAGTATATACATAGAAAGGAAAAGCAAACCAAACAAATCTGCCAACTACATTCAAAAGGTAGATGTTCAACACTTTCTATCTCCAAATTACAAATTTCACAAATAGGAGACTTATTTAGTTATTTAGCTTTATTTGTAAAAATTCTCATTTGTTAGGAGTAGATTTTTAACCACTCTTCTCCTAAAAGACCTTTAACAAGAGGGCAAAATTCCAAACGTTTAAGTCCCTCAATCCATCTCCACCTTCTGAATTAGGAAGGCAAATCGAGTTTAACTTCATTGTTGATAGTCTTAGGGGTAGAGTTAAGTCAAGAGAAACTTCAAGAGTTGCAAAGAGATAAGATCAAGTTTCCATGTACAGTTGACTCTCAAGAGACTGACTTTGGACAATCCCCCACAAACACAATCTCATTATCATTAATCTTTTTAGTTCAATCATATAAAACGAAAACATAAGCTAACAAGACCATAAAAAGGAGTTCTGGAAAAAAAAATTCCAGAAATCAAATTATTATATCTTAATATACTGTACTAGATAAACAAAATATCAAATTTACAATACAATGACACACTCATCACAACATTAAAAACAAAAACAATAAACAAGTACACTGCAGTGCTGAAAATATACTCGCACTCACTTAATTTACAATATCATAAAAAAACCAATAATTAACACTAAAACATGTGAGATTGAACCAAGCTTGGAAGCATGATTAGAACCAGAACCACCATTATCAGCTGCAAAGTTACCTTCAGGGGTATTAGTGGTCAAAACAACAACACTCCAATCACCTTCAGTTCCAATTCCAATTCCAGTGAATTTTGTATCGTTAAGATGTTGTGAATACTGTGACTGTGTATAGTTTGAAAGAAGAAGAGCCGGAAATAGATTTGGAACACAAGCAGGTAATATAACACCATCTCTTGTTGTTGAGACATTTAGATTACACTTTGTTAGAAGATTTGGATAGTCTGAAAACTGAGGCTCGGTACCTGGTACTGTGTTGGAACCTGTTGTGTTTGTACAAGGTTTGCCTCTGAATTGTTCCGCCATTTCATCGGCTAAGCATTCTGCTTTATCGTTCTCTATTAGAGTACTTAAGTTTAATGTTGCTCTGTAGCTGTTAATTCCTGTCCGAAGATTTTCTTCCTCATCTGCATAAATATTTAAGTTAAATTTAATTGCGTAAATAATCATTTTAGCTTGTAAGCCTAATTAAATTCATGAAGACGATGATTGTAATAAATAACAAATCTTTGATCTAGAATAAAAAATAATATAAATAGTTAAACTTTAGTTATCACTTCTGTTCAACTAAATAAACCTTAATGCAGATATCTCTTAGCATCAAAGAAAAAGAAATAACAATTAGATCTTTAAGCCTCAACCTCAAGTAAAAAAAAAACACTTATGGGTGGATCTAAGGAGGAGCGAGTGGGTTTTTCAATCTCACTACTCCCAGAATGCTATACAGAACAATCTCCATTTGTTGAATCAGTTCAGAAAAAACTAGAAAATTCAGATCTTAAGAATTTTACTTTATAGTTTGATTTAAACAAAAAATTAAAAGCAACCGACTAAACTAGAACGAATATTAGTTAAACTGCAGTAAAAGATTCATTATTAATTTAATTGTTAAAAGAAAGTTACCTTCACATTTTGCAGTGTGGTTGATGAAGAGAAGGAAGTGAAGAAACAGAGAGAAGATAAGGAAACGTGGAAAGGAAGTCATTTTAGTTGCTGTTGTTGAATAAGTGGGTGTGTGCTTCTATTTTTTTGCTTGCTTGTAGCTGTAAGTATATGTAGCTGCTTGGAGACGCGGCAGTGAGGAACATACGGTGTCGTCTTGGTGGCATTTCATTTTCGAATTTAATACCGTTTACTATTGTGATGCGAATCAAAATTGACAAAGTCTTTTATTTTTTGATTAATTAAGAGAAATATATTATAGAAAAAGCGAACATGTCCAATTATAGGATAGAAAGAAAAGATAAAAATGAAAAAAAAAAAAAAGATAAACTGAAAAACATAACAAGAAAATAAAAAATTAAGTTAAAAGTTAACTAATACTTGTTTGATTACCGTGGTCAACCATAAAAGTCAAAATCCTATGAGTTGTCGATATGGGTGGTTTGATGTTCTACGTTATCTTGGACGAGACTAAGAAGCCCTAAATGATTCTACTTCACTTAGATTCGATAACATTGCCATTCATGTTTAAATCCTTAGCAAAGGATACAATCTACAAGAAAAGTCTCAACTTTTTTTTCAATACATGACTAATGATAATATCATCTAACTGAATTAGAGGTGGAAATCGGACAAAATGAATTAGTCTTTCAGAAATTTTTTAATTTTTTTGGAATAGATTTTTCTATTTAGATTCTGATTCAAAATTTTAGAAACTGGGAAAAAAATCCAAATTCGAAAATTCAGAATTTCGAAACGTTTAGTTCTGAAATTTTGGAATTATTGGCTAGGAAATTTCGAAGTTTTGATTTGGAAATCGGAAATTTTGATATTATATATTACTTTCGGAATAAAAATCTATTTAAAAAAAGATTAATTTATTCATTTCAATTATTTTATTTTTCATCTTAAGAGAATATCATATTAAGTAAATTATAATTGTATAATTGTAACATCAAATATTCAAAAAAGTTCTAATTAAATCGATAAAATTCAATATCTAATTAGTATTTAAAAATTAAATAATAATTTAAATAATTATAAAAATACCTAAGTGAGAATCTTACAAAACCAGATTATATGTCTAAATTCTAACCAACTATTCATATGGTTTTTATCTAAATTAATTAATGAAAACGGCAAAATGCAAGACAAGAGCAAATGTTGATTTAGTTTATATAATTATGAGTATAAACTTCATATATATAAATATATAAAATTATAAAATTATAAATTAATAACTGGAAATGAATACCGGAATAATATTCAAAATATAATATCAGGAAAAAGGATCACAATACAAATTGGATTGGAAAGTCACAACCGTTTCCCCCTTCATCTTCTACGTTTCATGATTTATCTCCTCCGTTCGAAGTGAAGCTCCTTCTAGCTTCGTGAAGCTCGAATCCAAGCTCATGGTGGAGATTTTTGGCATAAGCATTGGAAGGTCAACCATTGACGGTCCCAAATAAATAAAAAAATGCATTATGGCCCCTAGTTATTTAGAGTTTCTACGTGAGTTGTAGATTATGAAAAATGTTATACCACAATCCCATGGTAGAGATGAAGGGGGATGGGACCCATGGTGTCGCCTAGGGTGTGATAAAGACATTCTATCCATTATTATGGGTTGTCATGATTCACCGTACGGAGGACACTTCAAGGGTGACCGCACAGCTGCAAAGGTACTACAATCCGGTTTTTACTGGCCCACTTTACATAAGGATTGTCATGAGTATGTCAAGAAGTGTCACAGATGCCAGTTTACTGGTAATATATCTAAGAGAGATGAGATGCCGCGTAATAATGTTTTGGAAGTTGAGATATTCGATGTACGGGGTATTGATTTCATGGGTCCTTTTGTACCTTCTAACGGAAACCTGTACATCCTACTAGCTGTTGATTACGTGTCTAAATGGGTAGAGGCTGTAGCTCTACCAACTAACGATTCGCGAGTAGTGATTAAATTCTTGAAGTCACACATCTTCACTAGACATGGTATACCTCGAGTTATAATCAGTGATGGAGGTTCACACTTTGTGAACAAATATCTGAAGAAAGTTCTAGAGAAGTATGGTGTGAGACATCGTGTATCTACCGCGTATCATCCACAAGCAAATGGTCAAGCTGAGGTCTCTAATCGAGAGATCAAATCCATTCTTGAGAAGACAGTTGGTTCCACACGCAAGGATTGGTCAATGAAATTAGATGATGCGTTGTGGGCATATCGTACTGCGTTCAAGACGCCTGTGGGTGCATCTCCGTATCGTATTGTGTATGGTAAGGCTTGTTACTTACCTCTTGAGCTTGAAATGGGTGCCTATTGGGCAATTGCGGAGATGAATATGGATCCAACCTTAGCTGCGGAGAATCGTATGATGAAGTTGAATAAACTTGACGAGTTTCGATTTCATGCCTATGAGAATGCCAAACTTTACAAAGAAAAAACAAAAAGATGGCATGACAATCGCATTCGTGAGAAGAAATTCAAAGTTGGACAGATGGTCCTCAAATATAACTCCAAGTTCAGCAACTATCCGGGCAAGTTGAGATCAAAGTGGTCTGGTCTGTTCGTGGTGACCAAAGTTACGCCTCATGGAGCGATAGAGATCAAGAATCCAGACGAGCAACGCACCTTCATGGTGAATGGGCATCGTCTAAAACTTTACCATGTAGGCGAGGATACCAATCGCAGAGTTGATCCACATCCGGGGGAGGTCATGTACCTCCTTGAAGCTGAATAGATGCGAGAGGTAACCCGTCGATCTTAACGACGTTAAACAAAAGCCATTTCATTGTATATTAGTTTAGTGCTTTAAGTTTTTCAATTCCTAGTGTATAATTCTAAGTTAGTGTCAAGTTTTAGTGTCTACTTTTAAAGAAATGAGAAGGGTAGTGTGTTAAATGGTGCAGGAATCGAGTTTGGGGTGCTAGGAAACGAAAGGAGAAATTAAAAGGAAAAATTCGGCGCCAGGTCCGGTATACCGCCCCAGAACCCCGGTATACCACAGGAGGAAAACCCGTGTCACGTGTTACTCACGCGGGTTTTATACAGAATGGAAAAAAAATTGTCGATGCGCGGTCCGGTATACCGCGGGATATGTCCGGTATACCGCAGGAGGAAAAACCCGTACCACGGGTTAGATACCGCGGGTTTTTGGACGGAGAAGAGATATTGAACAGTAGCAAAAACCCGTGCCACGGGTTATATATCACGGGGTCTTGGCAGAGACGAAAAAAAATAAAGCGCTGTTGGGTCTGGTATACCGGAGGTCATGCCCGGTATACCGCGGTATGTCGGTTTTGAAGAGGTTGTTACCTAATACAACTCTTACCCTATCACAATCAAACCCTAGCCTCTTCCACACAAATTTTCCAGCTCCCAACCCTATAAAAACACCTTGAAGCTTGATTAAACTTCCACAACAATCACATTAACATCATTAAATCTCTCCTATATCCTCCATAAACATAACCTCTTCATCAAATTCATCACAAAACACCATTAAACACAACCAAGATCATCAAGCTTTCAAGAGTTCTTCCAAGTTTCATCAAGAACACAACTTCCTTCATCTAATCCAAGCAAGAAACTCAAGCTATACCAAGTTTTCTTAACTTTATTCTATCCTTGGTATAAACTTGAGTTTGGGGTCAAATCAACCATGACAAACAGAACAGATGCTTTGGATTATAAGAGGATGTGTTGTATCCTAGGGAAGAACAAGCATTTGCCTGGTTCCACAATTGAAAAGGCCATCAATCTTGATGAGCCTACTGAAGAAACACAAGAAGAAAAGGCACTTGCACCACCACAACACGGGAAATTAACAGCAAGGATGAGGGTATCATCAAAGCCTAGAGACAAGACACAAATTCCAGATCAAGGTTCTTCTTCTGCTCAAACTAATTCTGGTATTCCTCCATGGGCTCACAATTTGCAACAAGAATTCGAACTCTTACGACTAGACATCGGAGCACTTTGGAAGGAAATTACACAGATTAAGTCAACATTGGAAGAGGTAACTTTGTTCATGGATATTGATAATTATTCTTCCCCTTCGGAGGAGGACACGATGGATCTTCATGGCCAGGTACCCCGTTCTAATTCTTCTTCTTAATTGATGGTAGGCACTAATTAGGTAGTTTAGTTTAATTTTATTACTTTATTGAGTCTTTTTTCGAGTCGTGGGGACACGACTCACTTTTGAGTTTGGAGTGGGGTTCGTTGCCTCATCCCAATTTTTTGTGTTTTACATGCTTTCAATAAAATTTATCTTAGGGTTGCGTTGACTATAGAGAATTTTAAATGCTCCCATCAAGCATGCTTTTTGTGAATTAATGATAGAAAATAGTTGACTTTAGGAGTTAGTATGAAGCTGAACTTTGAGTGCATGCAAATATGAAGTGATTGATAGGAAAAATTAATGAACAATGCAAAAGAAGTAAACTTGTGCTTAAGGATAATAGGTGGTTTGTAGAACGTGAGATCTAAATGAGTAGAGAACCCACTTAGGTATGAACTAGAGGCAAATTGTGTAAATAGGAAGATGATAGAGGGAGTTATTTGTTAGCCCTTTGAATCCTTTTTGGCTGTCTATCCCTGAATTAATTTTATCCTTCTTAGACAAATTTTTAGCCTTTAAGCCTTTCTTTTGTCGCCATATTATAAACCAATATCCCTTTAGATTGTTAGGCATGACCATATGACCCGCACTTGAATCACGATCCTGAGACTTCCTGTCTTGAGCTTGAGTTTGGGGTGGTGGGTCCACTATATGGGAATTTACATTGGGTTGGGATTTTTGAGCTTATCAATGATGCTTTGTGCTTTATATGATGATGATTTACAGGTTTATTATATTGTAACCCTTTGCCGGGGTAATAGTGAATGGAAAAGAAGCTTCGAGCTCAAGTTATGAATAGGCATAACTATGAAAAATAGCATGATATCTCAAAGAGAGTCATAGCTATAAGAAAAGAAAAAACGAATGATTTGAAAAGAATATACATATTCGGACCGGCAAAGTGGAAATTTTTAGGTGAATCATCCTTAGTGCTTATTGGGTTAATTTGGGGACGCTAATTAAGCGCGTCAATGGGATTGAGTGAGAACGTTATTCGAGTGTAAACTCAAGCTCTTGGACAGTTTGTTGATGGTAAGTGAGGAGAGAGCCAAAAGCTCACTTCAAATTTACCAAATATACATACCATACCGTCCTTCAGCCTATGCTAAAACCGTAATGACCTCGTGATTCCTAGATGCAAAGTGAGTTAATAGGGATTATTCTAAGTGGAGCATTCAAAAGAAAGTAAAGATCGAGGAACACCCTATAGCCACCATCTTGAGATAAGTAATAAGCGTAACCTTCTAGCATTGTGAAATTAATTTTGGATTGATATTATTTTGTATTTGATTTTGCATGATAAGTGTAGGTGTATATTAATTCCTAGGTTAGACTATATGAGATTTGTTTTAAGTTGTGCTTTGGGATTATTTTCTAGATTCTACCTTCTGCGTTCACCTAAAAGATCCTTTGTTTTTATTTTACTTTGTCGTGACGACAAAGGTTTGAGTTTGGGGTCTTGATGTCTCCCTATTTGTTCTAATTATTAGCCCCTTGGAGACATCCTTTTAGGTGAATAAATGACTTATTTGATAGTCTTTTAGGCTTATTTGATCATATTACACTTTCTCCCCTTGGAAATTAACTATTTGCAGAATCTGAGCTTTTGTGCCTAAATTTGACTATTTTTAATGCAAAGTTAATTGATTCTTGAATTTCATGAAAGACCAATCCAAGCAGAAGAAGTGAGAATAAAGTCTTAGTGTATTTTAGAGTGTTAGGAAATGATTTTGAGTCGAGTTTTTATTTTTAGAGCGCACTTTCCTATTTCGATTTCTTGATTTATTGATATTGTCTTTTTAAGCATATGCGGTTTAATTATTTATTTAATGTGAAACTTTAAGAGATAAATGGTAATTACTTAGAGATCAAGTCAATATAAAGATGAAAGGAAAGAAGATTTACATGGAAATAAGAAGATTTAGGAAAGATTTATTCAAAGGAGGAAAAGATAAAGCTGCCTTTTGAAATCTGAAAATCCAGCCACGTTTTAGAGATTAAATCATAATAAAAGATTGGCTAGGATTATGGACGAGTGGTCTGCACCAATAGAAAGCTCTTTCCAAGACAAGTGGTTTCATATATTTTAACTTCTCAAGCGGACAAGTATTGAAAAAGATATGACCAAATCAAATCAGTAGCAAATCTTACCTTTCCTAGAATTTAGAGCTACGAATTTGAGAGTCTTTGACTTGTCTTCCACTCCAAGCAAAATTCGACCTAGGGTCTTCCAACACCTATAAATACACCCCTTAACCTCCTACTTTCACACACTCCAGAGAATTAAACAAGAGGCTTAAGGTTTTCAAGTCAGAGCACGAAGGAGAGAAGAAGCTAGAAGCTGGAGGAATCCTGTTCTTCCAACCATAGTCATTCTACCCTTTAGGTTTTTCATTTATCTTTTGTATTTGAACATGAATTCCTTTTCTTTAATGTTAGTTTTTAATTTCATCATGAGCTAAATTTCTTTATACTTGAGAATCGCATTAAAGGGATGAACCTTAATTAATTGTTTTCTATGTTTTGAATTTGGGATTGTTTAGATTTAAATAGGATTGAGTTTTATATATTGGATATTACTTTGTTTTCATTACTAATTCTTTTAGGAGCAACTAGAATTAGCTGTTAGTATTTGGGTTATTCACTTTAGTGGCGAAGTGATCATCCGACAGGGGGGTTTGAATACAGATCTAGGTAATACCCGTGTAATGTCCGTTATTGACCGACAGGCTTAACTAGTTACATAGCCAAAGAGGTAAAATCTTATCATCCGAAGAGCCATATTCGACCATACAAGTGTTTATATTACTTTAGGATAACTCCTAGGTCCACCCGACAGGGGGCTAGGAGATATTAGAGTCCCGACTAATATTATAATTCCAATTCTACCCTTAAACATAGCATAGATTATATTGATTAAGTGGATTCCTTTGCGAGACTCAAGTATCTCTCTTATCTGAAGTTAGTCGTTTATTTACTTTATTTCCTTTCTGTTAATTTAATTGCAGTCTTTACTTATTTTGCATCTTTTAATTTACAAAAACCAAACAAAAATTCTTATCTTTTATTTTCCGTTTAGCAATTATCTCTACTATCTGATTAATATTTGGGTTGAACCTAATCCGTCCCTGAGAACTAACTTATTTATCATATATTACTTGGGACAACCGTACACTTACGGTTAAGTGGTTCCTTTACTTTCACATTTAATTTAATAACACACCAGGACCCACCACATATCTTGTAGTCTTTGACTTGGACTCTAATTAATCTCCATAATTATCTTTAAAGTTTAACACTAAATAAACAATTAAATCCAATATGCTCTAAAAAATATTATTCTACTAAATCAAGACTCAAAATAGGAAAGTGCACTATTTCTCAAGAAAATCGACATTTATGACTTCTAAATCACCAAAAATGATGTATCATCCTAATATAAATCTATCACAAATGAGGAGACATCAACCCACTATGGGTTCCAACATGATTACCGACTATTCAATTTCAGGTAAAACGTACATACTTATTTGATTTTCTAACGAACATATTCATTCGTTCATTTAACATTAATTTGTTTAGTGAAATAAGTTAAAAGGAAGTTTCGAGGACGTGGAGTTCTACGATCCACAGAGAAGGCTAAATAGAGACATGAATGCACGGTCTCCATTAAGTTTTGCATTAATGAAGGTACATGAAAAAATTTCAAGAGCGACAAGCACCATTCAGAACATGCCATCTGCTACACGATAAGATATTACATTTCATTCTACTATAACGAGTGGTCCGAGGTCCTCGCTCAGTATAAGGACTTGATATGAGACCATCTACAAGTAAGTTCCTTGTTTGTATAGTTTTTTTTTGTTAAAACTAGATTTTTGGTTAATTTTGTTTTTTTGTAGCGTTATTTTCCAATTAGTGTATGGAAAATACGAAAAGATTGGCATGCGATTCAAAAGAACATAGAAGGAAAATCCATGACTCAATACAAGGACCACAAAGGAAGATTCGGAAGGCTTATATTAAACATGGTAAAATCCCTGAGCATTTCAGACCAGAATATTGTCCCAAGATGTTGAAGATGTAGGCTAGCGAGAAGTTTTCGGTAAATATCAATTTCAATAAGTTAATGATAATATACAAAGACGTTAATAAATTTATTTTAAACAGAGATAATCGACCGCCAGGCAAAAGAATAGAGTAAAACAAACCCCGATAAGTGGACATGACTCGTTCTATAGATGTAAGCTGACAGTAGATGAGGTAGGTAACGTTTCTTGTATTTTTCATTGTTTGGTTTGCCATGATATATTATGGATGTGTTGTCTTACAAGACGACGAGTAAGATATGGACACTGTTATCCCAGAGAGAGGGGAAGATGATGTTGTTGCTACACCATCGAGGAACCCACGATAGTGTATTTGTACAATAAGATTGGGTGGTTAAGAAAGGAAGATGATCGGAAGGATGGCCGGTTTGCGGAGTGCGACGTAAGTTTGAATACAAATTATTTCAATAAATATTATTTTCTCCTAGATAAAATAAATTCATATTGGATTTCTATAACCGGCTGTGATGAGAGCAAGGATAACACAATTGACAGAGTCTTAGTAACATGGGTTAGGGTCTTTTTCCACACAACGATGCTCGATGTGATCAATGAGTATTTGGACCACGTGAGAAAAATTTGGAACGCAAGAGATGGACCAATCTTTCCCAACCGGAGCCAGAGTTGGGGTTAGGGCCAAATCTGGGAGGTACCAAGCTGGATGATCGAGACCTACCCGTTAGTACTTGAGTTTTTTAATCAACTGACCATCAAGTAGGTGAATTAATAAAGGACTATATCTACAGCAGGCACACCATCTTAGGTGATGTTTTCCGATGAGGGATTCTTGATATTGATTACTAGCCGCAATTATCTATCCGAGCGTCTTAATATGTCAATCTTGAGATCTTTCCCACCCGTGCACCATATACAACCCACTCCTCTACCTGCACGATAACCGTCTTCTACAAGACGATATCTCATAGACGAGGATGATGAGACCCACACCCCCGATCAATCTCCTCATTGAATTTATTTGCATATATATATTTGTAAATATTCACCGACTTGATTTTTTTTATTTGGTATATGTTTTTTTAATTTCATTTGATCAGTTGTGTATTTTGTTCGATTAGACTTCAATATATTTTGTATTTTTCTAATAGTCTTTCATGGTCGCTAATATAAAATATGAATACCGACCACATTAATGGTTGGTAACACCATTGCCGACCACATCGTGGTCGATAAAGGTTTTCCTTAAGTGGCGACCATTTTTTAATTTGCTGGTCGCTGATAGATACCTTATCAACCATGTAAAATATACCGAGCTATAGTGATCACTAGGGGTGCTCACGGGTCGGGTACCCGACCTTAGGGGGTGAACCCTACAACCAACCCTAACTAGCGGTTTTTAAATATGTTAAACCCAATACCCAAATGTTTTTAATAAAACTGCACAAGTTGGGTTAGTGCGGGTGCGGTCGATTTTGGGTCGGGTTCAGTTATGGTCAACAAAAGTCAAAAGGCCTAAAACAGTTAAAAAAATCATAAATTCATAAAGACTTTGCATAAACAGAAACTTTCTAAAAATAGAAAGTTATTTAATATAGTAACTTTCTAAAAATAACAATAACAATAGTTTTTCCAACATAATATAAAGGACAAACATTACATTACTTTTACAAAAATGAACCACCAATAATATTACAAAACAATGCAATTCGCAACCTAAATTGTGCAAAATAAAGTAAGTGTACATCAGGGGGTGCAAATTCTTTAGTAATTCCAAAAAAACTTCAAATCCAACATATTTCTTGCAAATTTACAACACAAAGGAGAAGAAACGGTAAGTAGTTAGCCTCAGATTTTGTTTCATCATTGGCATTAGCCTCGGATTTGATATCTTCATCGGCTTTATACACTTAGGGACCACGTAGGGACAAGGGACAAATTTTATAACTTACAAGATACAATTTACAACTCTATTGTTTCCAACTCAACCATTTTCAACCATATATAAGTCATTCATCATAAGGTAAAGTAAATAATCATGGAATGGTTATGGGACAAGTGAACATGGGAGATGCACAATTTTTTTTTTGTTTAAAATTTGTAACTTGTAACTTGTAAGTAAAAAATATAGGCATATACCTTAGGTCATTGGCTACAAACTTGTTATATTGGACTCTTGTGAAGTCTCACTTAACTCATCCAAGCAATAATAACCTGTAAATATCACAAATACCAATATTTCAGTTCATAAGAATAAAAATCAAGTCAAATCAGAATCACAGATGAAGTAAAATTGAATATATTACCTAGCTCAGCCTCCAAGTGTTCAATCAACTTCTTAGATGTAGTAATATTTATCGGAAGAATTGATTTTACCAATTTTGAGTGTAAATCAGTGCCTCAACTGTACTAGGTGAAAGAGAACCTCTAAATTGATCAAGTACCCTGCCACTTGTACTAAATGCAGATTCAGAGGCAATTGTTGAAACAGGGACAACTAAAACATGTTTTGCCATTTCAGATAAGTGTTTGAACCTAGAACCATTGCCTTTCCACAACCTTAGAATATCAAATGAAGAAGACATATCCTCAACTTCTTCATTGAATTATCTTTGAAGTTCATTTCCTTTAGCAATTTGCTTTTCTTTCATGAAAGATTGAAACCTACCACCAAGAACAGTTGGTGATTCAAGGGGAGCCACTACACCACTAGAAGTAGGAGCAGCTGGTTTAGAATAGTGGGAAAAGATACATCGTTAACTTTAGCAAGCAAATTAGAAGCTTGAGAAGGAGTATACATAAAGTTAAAGTAGCATGTAAGGTATTACATCTTTTTTCTTGGATCTAAAGCAACTGCAACATACAGAAATATGTTAATACTCTGTATCCCCCAATATTTTTGAAACATAATTTTCATTTTTCCAGCTATTTCTTTCAAAACCTCATCATCTGATTTACTTAATTCCCCAATCTTCTCCTATATTATCACAATTTCATCGAAGAACATATTTGTAGTAACAAATAGTGTACCAGAAAACTTTTTTGTAGAGTTATAAAACAATCTCAGAAATTCGACAAAACAAGAAGCATTTTGCCAATCAACAAAGTTAGGTGGTGGTCTAACTGTATCAGTAAAAAAGTAAGCTTTAAAGTTATCATCATGTTCAGCCATCAAAGAAAATACAGTTTCAAATTTTATGGCAGAGTCTAGCATTTTATAAGTCGAGTTCCATCTCGTGGGCACATCAAGGCATAAAAGGGCCTTAGACTCAATAGAACTAGTAGACATAACATCTTTAAATGTAGTAGCCTAAGCTAGAGAAGACCTAACATACTTGACATCCTCTCGTATGTTTTTAATTGAAGTATCTAACTCTGTCATACCTTCTTTGACAATGAGATTTAATATATACGCACAACATCTCACATTGAGAAACTCATGATTCAATATAGTCTTGGGCTGAAAACCTGATGATTTCACCAAGTACTTAATAATAACCGTATTAAAAGATGCATTATCAAGTATCAACATTTAAACACAAATACGAATCCAAATCTCAATCCTTAAGTATTGATTCAACAAATTTATTAATTGTTTCACCTTTGTGACCCTCAACCATACAAAGGCTAATTATTCTTTTTTGTAGTTTCCAATCATCATCAATAAAATGGGCAGTTAAACACATGTAATTCAAATTTTGATTTGAAGTCCATGTATTAGTGATCATACTAATCCTCATTCCCTTCATTAATTTTTTCAACTTAATATTTTTTTCAGCGTAAATGGACATACATTTCCTCATAATTGTCATCCTAGCTGATATTTTAACAAATTTGGGTTGCATTACATTACAAAACCTTTTAAATCCAATGCCCTCCACAAATCTAAATGATAACTCATATATAACTATCATTTTAGCTAATGTATTAGTACAAGACTCAACTGAAAAGATGTATAGACCACACCCCCACCTCACTTTCTCTTTAAACATTAACTCAGTTTGACCCTCTTCTACATGGGGATAGAAAGGATAATTATTATACCTCCTATGATTTATATGATTTAATATGTTTGTAATACCATGTCTTCTAGAATTAGCAGCATAAGTAATGTCACAGTACTTATATTTGCCTTTTCTAGCATTTGTTTCATCAAATATAGGGTCAAACACTGTTCAAGAGTTGTCTATGATTTTTTAGGCTTCTTAGTATTCAAAATAAAAAAAAATACACTTAACTAAACAATTAATATATGATTTGTATAAGTGTTAATCAATAAAATCTTGAATGAAATCACCACTGATTTCACACAAGATGTCATTGATTAACACTTACTAACCATATATTAGTTTTTTAGTTATGAAGTTATGAACACTTAAGCAAATAAGTGAATTCACCAATGTTTTGTATGATTTTCTAAGTGTAAAACACTTAAACAACACACAAAACTGAAGTGAAAAGACTTTTTTGTTTAAGTGTTCAAATGTATTAAAGTCAGTTTCATGTGTTTTGCGAATTGTCTACACTTTGAAGTTTGAAGTGTTATAAAAACACTTCAAAGTGTAAAACAATTCACATAACACACAAAGCTGAATTAAATACACTAAAAGGTACAAAGAATATTGAAATGTATAAGTGTTGAACATTAAAGACTTTGTGAAATCGCCACTGATTTCACACAAGTCTTGAATGTTTAAAACTTATTCACTTCAGTATTCTTTACTCTAAAATAAATAAACAACTACTTTATGATTTGATTAAATGTTAATCAATTGAAACTTGAGTGAAATCACCACTGATTTCACACAAGTTTCTAGTGATTAACATATAATCATACATTATATGTGTTGTTTACTTGTTTATGTTTGAAAGTAATTGTTAATGTGTAAAGGACATAAGCAAATCAGTAAATTCAAGTAAGAATACTGTATTCTTACTTGAATTTATGATTTGCTTAAGTCTTTTATACAAAAACAAGTTGAAAGCTTTAAATCATATGAAATCAAGTTGAAAACAAACTGAAAACAATAAATTAAAGATTTAAGATAAGTAATTACATGTAAATGGAGTAACAAAGCAAGATTTAAGCAACCAAATCCATAACAAGTCCAATAATCACATTAGCGAGACCATGCAAGTAACAAGGCAACAATTTATTAGCCAATATTCATAAATCATATGAAAGTTTAACTATAAGTTAAATTACAATCTCAAATCCCAAACTCAAATAATAATATGTCATACAGGTTTTCAAAACTCAGAAACTCAACTCATAACACAACTAATACGGTTTAAAATCTCAAATCAGTTATATCTTAAGAATTGAAACATTAGGGTTTATAATAAAAACCATAAAATACTTTAATAAACTAGAATTTGTTACAAATCCATAAGTTTTACACATGCAATTTATTAAAACTCAATCGGGAATTCGTAATATCATAAAACAAAGCTTAGGGATTTGAGAATCAATATACCTTTCGAAAGGGGCTTTTAATTGAAAATAAGCAACCACCGTGCCATTTATAGGTTTCATCTTCCTCCAACCCACACCCTAACACCTCCTTAACCATGGTAAGAGTAAGATGATTAAACCCAGAACCCAAAGGACGAGATTTATCAGAGCAATAAATGTGACCCATTAAATTATGTGAGGAGAGATTAATGCGGTGTACATTCCCGCTCCTTTTAGCCGACGTGATTAGACAAGGATGGAGAAGAGACAGGGCTAGGAGTTTAGGGTTTTCGAGAGACATGGAGAGAGATAGAGAGAAGAGGGTAGATCGGGTGCCAGAGAGAGAGAGAGAGAGAGAGAGAGAGAGGTGAGATGAGTGTAGTGTACCAAATACGCTTTCTCTTATCATTTTTGATTTATACATATGTATATATAAAAAAATAGATTTGGGTCGGGTGCGGGTAACCGCGGTTTGGACTGGACCAAACCCACCGTCCGACGCAAAACCAAAAAAAAAATCTTGGCCCAATAGGGTCAGCGGGTATGGTTATTTTTTTGGTCGGTTTGGGTCGGTTTGGGCGAGTGGACGGGTTTTCGAATCGTTTGAGCACCCCTAATGAACGCTAACCACAATCTGTTGTTAAAACTCAAAACTACCATTAGCGACCGTCTATTTATCCTTTAGTAACTATATTGTTGTAGCTAAATAATTTAATTGTAGCAGAGTTGGGTTAAACGAAAAAAAAAACATAAAAAACGATTAGTTCATATGTATTCTTTTATTTAGTCCGCACTAAATTAAAGTATTATCCTCCGAATTTAGTTAATTGTTCTGAAAATCAATACCTCATAGTGAAAAGCAAGTACTTCAATTCCTGTCTTTTCTACCCACAGTCCACCCACCCCAACATAACAAAAGGCAATAACAAAAGTTATAATTAAGCCACTAAAAAGAAAACTAGAATATATTGTGCAAAAACGCTCTCAACTTTGCTACCAAATTTAAAACCACTGTTGCCTCTTTTTTCCTTATTGAGCCTGATTTTTTCCTTTTTGGTTATTTCTTTCCTTACCCAACAATTAACGGTCATCTTCATGGGCGGCCAGGGGCGGCCACCGCCGCCTCTACCACCGGACCCGCAAGGCAATAAGGTCTGGCGGCCTTCCAACTCGACACCACGAATGGCCTCGTCCCTGCCATCCACACCAAGTTCAAAAATCCCAACGTTGAAGGAAGGAACTCAAGGCTTTAAGCCTCTTTCTGCTAAGAGGATTCGCCTCTTCTCACAACCAGCGGGAGGGCTACATGAAAGAGCTTCCGACGGCAAGGATAAGAAGAATGCGGAGATGGGAGGGGGCCAGAAGTCTTCGAAGCGTGCTCTTGAATATGTGGAGCGGGAAGAACTCTCACCGATCACTGATGGAGGTGATAAACATGTAACAGGGGTCCAAGACAACGTATCTAAGACACAAGTGACAGTGCAAGGGGTAAAGTTAATCGAGAATCCTGCTTTTGATGGGGGTGCCATAGCTGGCATTGATGATATAGAGGGATCCAGCAACCCACAGAAGGAGGACATAAACAACACTACAGGTATAACGAATTTTCCAAATTTTGCAATATTACCTTCGTCTGTGAATGTTGTAGGTACCAAGCCTGGGGAAAATGGAGTACAGGGAGTTCTTGACTTAGACGTTTCAACACAAAACGAGAGTATTGGAGGTCCATTGAAGTCGTACAAGGAAGCATTTGTTGGCGCACCACCAGGCTTCCCACAGCCTAGAGATAATAGCCCTATTCAAGCGAGAAGTCAGAACCAAGAGTGGGGGGAGAAACAGAATGATTTTCCTGAAGTAAGCGAGTTTGGACTGGAAGACGACGTCCCGTATAGTGATGTTACATACCCCCAACTGGTAAGAACTGCCGCTCAAAAACGTCAAGGGTGTGAGGTATGGCGAAAAACTCTAATTGTTAAACTTCTCGGACATAACGTTGGATTTAAGTACTTATGTAATAAATTAAACCAAATATGGGCCCCTAAAGCTCATTTGGAATTAGTTGACGTGGGGTTCGGATATTTCACGGCTCAATTCACGAACATAGAAGATTATAATAAAGTTCTCAATGGGGGTCCGTGGATGATATTAGACAGATATTTAGTAGTTCGGGCATGGGACCCATTTTTTATGCCTAATAATGCACCGGTGGTTCGGACTACGGTTTGGATAAGACTACCATGGTTGCCTTTAATTAATTATACCGATGAAATACTTACTGCGATAGGAAATCTAGTAGGACGAATGGTGAAAATTGATCCGTTTACGAAATCGCGCGCTAGAGGTAATTTTGCTAGACTTGCGGTAGAGGTGGAACTCGATAAACCACTTGTTTCGATAATTAGGATACAAGACCTGTTACAGAAAGTGGAATATGAGGGTCTCCATCTCATTTGTTTTAGTTGTGGGAAGTTTGGGCACGTTAAGAATGATTGTGGTGGTACGATAAATGGAGGGAATGTTGAGACAGGTACTGTGAATAAGGGTGTACCAGTGGTGGATAAGACTAAGGATTGTAGTGTTCCAGAAACTCGTTATGGGGAGTGGATGACAGTTGATAGGGGAAAGGGAAGAGCGCGTACGAATGGGGGTTCACATCAAGCTTCTCGAAACTCTAAAGTCACGAATGGAGGAGGGAAAAAGGGTCCTCCGACTCCGGCTAAGCTAAAAAACAGACAGGTGTCAGAACGAGATATGGGATCGAGGTACGAAATATTAGCTTCTAGTGAGTTGGGTGAGTATAGTGGGACCGAGCCAAGGGAGAAGGTTGTTGGGGCCACGGTGGGAAGAGTGGAGGTTAATGAGGTACCGGAGAATGGTCAGAATGTACGCATAGGGAGCATGACAACGCCAAATCATACGGTGGTAGATGCCATGTCACACAAATTAGTGGGTGGTTTCTTTAGGAAGGAACAACACATTCTAGTGGATGGAGAACTAATGGGGCCATCGGTGAAGAGAAAAGAGAAAAATAACAAGAAGGGATCCAAAAATGTCTATACGGGGGATTTAGATAGCGAGGGTGATGAGCGTATGGTGGGGATATCAGATGGGGCGCTTGGTGAGCTTCAGGAGAATGAGGTGGAACCTGTTTTGGGCGTGTTGCGAGAAAGAATTAGTGAGCCTGGGCTGGAACATATAGGGGGGAGTACAGTAGCTATAAATGAGTCTGGAGAATTAGAACATCAGGTTATTTCAACCAGGGACCAGAGTGCAATTTCAGTTAATTTAGAAATTTCAACAGATTCCTTCGGTTCAAACATTACAGGCGGCATCAAAGACCCAGGTGAACCGCCAGACCCTCTCGCTACCATCAAGTTTGTTTCGTCCTCTTCTTGTACAGGTTTGCAGGTTCAAGAGATGGAGAATCACGAGAACCCATCACCAGCATCGCGACAGGTCCGACCTGATGCACCCACGGCAGAGAAAGGTGTCATCAACACAGGCCTTGAAGAGGGTGAGGTGGTCATGGGGCAGGTTGGGAAGCGAGCCTTGCTCGAATTTTTTGCGGACAAAAGAGATGCTCCCGACTTCAAGGATTTTCATCTGGAGGACTCTCCTGAGCAGCAAGGGGAACAGATAGGCGAAAGGCATCGAGGAGGTGTGGAAATGAGCGCTGTGACTATGGACATAGAAGGGGATGATACATCTTTTCTACCATAGCACATCAGGAAGTTTTCTTTTCCTTACTGTTTTTCTTTTTTCAGATTCCTATTTTCTTGTTTTTTTTTATGTCAAGAACAACTAACAGTTATGTTGCAGGGGGATGGTGTTTGCCAAACCTACCTTTTAATATTTTGTTTTGGAATTGTCGTGGAGCTAATAATGAAGGGTTCCGCCGTGCTTTTAATGACTTAATTGTGCGACATAAACCTTCAATTGCAATTGTTGTTGAGACGAAGGCCTCGGGTCTAGAGGCAACAAAGATTATCAAGTCACTTCGGATTGAGAAGTCGATCCGAGTTGAGGCTGATGGCTTCTCCGGTGGAATCTGGGTGCTTTGGAATGATTTGGACCTATCGTTTAAAATTTTATCGGCTTCGAAACAGGTAATTAACTTATGTATTTCTAAGGACTCATGTTCTCCTTGGTTTCCGTCTGCAGTGTATGCAAGTCCTAGCGATTGGCTTAGAGAGTCGTTGTGGGATGCGCTAGAAGAGGCTTCGAAAGAGATTAACGTTCCGTGGCTAGTTGTTGGTGACTTCAAACAGATTGGTAGTGAAGTGGATCAGCGAGGAGGTGTGGAGGGTACTAAACGATCAATGGTGAAGTTCGAAAGGTGGAAAGATACTTGCGGTTTAGAGGATTTGGGTTTCGAGGGTCCGCGGTATACGTGGAGCGATTCATGGAATTCGGGTATGAGGATAATGAAACGATTGGATAGGGCGTATGGTAATCATCTATGGTGGGAAATGTTCGAATCAACCAAAGTCAAACATTTACCTAGAGTGCATTCGGATCACGTTCCGCTACTTTTAACGATTACCACACCTCTGTCTCCGACTACGCATAGGAAGAGGTTCAGATTTGAAGCGTCTTGGTGCTATCATGAAAATTTCAAGAAGTTGGTGGAAGAGAAGTGGGTTACGAAAGCGAGGACTTTTGGTGAAAACATGAATATCTTACAGAAAGAATTGGAAGTGTGGAAGCGTGAGGTCTTTGGGAATTTATTTAAGCGGAAGAATAGGCTTCTAGCGCGTATTGCGGGAATCCAGAAAGCATTACAGCGATCCTACAATTCGTCTTTGGTGGACTTGGAGAAACGGTTACGCGAGGAGTTTGAGCGTGTTCTTGCACAGGAAGAGTTCCATTGGTTTGATAGAGCACGTACAGAATGGATTAATTCAGGGGAGAGAAATACGAGATTGTATCATCGAGCGGCACAGATTAAACAGAAAAGGAATAATAGTGACTTGAGAATCCGAAATGACAGCCATGTTGAATTCACAGATATAGAGGAGGAGAAGGTTTGGGTTAGAGATTTCTTCGTCGATTTGTTTACTTCGGATGAGTTAAATCCTAGGGGTTTTGTTTTGCCGCGTCTTTCTAGGCTAAGGCAATATGATATCGATTTTCTTAGTAGAGTTGTTTCAGACGAGGAAATTCGATTAGCGGTGTTCCAAATGTCGCCTCATAAGGCGCCAGGGCCAGACGGAATGACAGCGGGTTTTTACCAAAAGTGTTGGGATGTTGTGAGTCCTTCAATTTGTGAGATGATCCGAGTTGCCTTAGAGAGTGGACATTTTCCGAAAGACGTATTGGGTACTTTAATTCACCTTATCCCTAAGGTGGGAAGTCCCGAGTACATATCTCAATTCAGGCCGATTAGTTTAATTAACGTGTGCTATAAGATTTGTATGAAGGTATTGGTTAATAGATTAAGGCCGATGCTTTCAGACCATATTGGACCTTTTCAGAGTAGCTTCCTTCCAAAACGGTCTACGATTGATAATATAGTGTTGGTTAATGAGGTGGATTTTTTCCTAAGGCATAATAAAGGGAAAAAGAGCTTCATGGCTGTTAAAGTGGACCTCGCCAAGGCTTATGATAAGATTAGGTGGGATTTCATTCGAGATTCTTTGGAATCCCTTGGGGTTCCTTCTATGTGGATTAATGTGGTTATGTCCGGAATGGAGGAGAATGAGTTAAGTGTTTTATGGCGTGGCGAAGCATTAGACCCAATTCGACCTAGTCGAGGCATCCGACAAGGCGACCCTGTCTCACCTTACCTATTCGTGATTTGTATGGAGCGTTTATCAATCCTCATTCAGTAGCTTGTGACCGAAGGGAGTTGGAAACCGATTCGAGTATCATCAGGGGGGTTTCCTATTTCCCATATTTTCTTTGCTGATGATTTAATTTTATTTGCTGAAGCATCTACTCAGAGTCTTGATCTTTTGCAGGATACGTTGAATACATTCTGTATTGATGCGGGACAAACAATTAGCAAGGAAAAATCGATAATATATTTTTCAAAGAACATTGATGAGGACTTGGCCGCGGCTGTTACGAGGCGAAGTGGATTCCGAAGAAGTGAGGGCCTTGGCAAATACCTTGGGGTTCCTATTCTCTCGGGTAGGAGACCTAAGGATTTTTATGGCGATTTAATTAATGGGCTTAGAAGCAAGTTGGCAAAATGGAAGGGCGATTCTCTATCACTAGCAGGTCGTATAACTCTAGCGCAAGCGGTTTTGAGTGCGGCACCATTGTATACCATGCAAGTTGAGAAGTTACCTAAATATATTTGCCTTGAAATAGACAAAATCCGGAGAGACTTCATTTGGGGTAATGCATATGGTCAAAAACACATTCATTGGTTAGCATGGAAGGATGTTTGTAGGCCTAAAAATGTTGGAGGTTTGGGGTTTCGCTCAGCTGAGGAAATGAATACGGCTCTTTTGGGCAAATTGGGTTGGAAATTGATTCACGATAACTTATCCATTTGGCCTATTGTTATGAGACAAAAGTACTTCAAAGCGGCGATTTTTCATTATGTTGTGAAGCCAAATGATTCGAGTTTGTGTAGAGCCATTGTGGAAGGTATTGCCGTAGTTAGACGGGGATCCCAATGGCTCTTGAAAAATGGAGAGATGGTGTCTTTTTGGAAGGATGTTTGGGTGGGAGATTCGCCTCTCATTGATCATGCTCTTGAGGAGGTGAATATAGGGGAGAAAAACTTGGTGGTTAGAGATTATACGGATGGTAATGGGTTATGGAATTGGAATAGGTTTCAACATCTCCTTCCGCCCTCAAAGCTCTTGGAGATCACAGGTGTTAGAGTGGAGAGTGGTCTTAATAATAGGGATGGTTTATCTTGGCTTCTAGAGATTCGAGGAGAGTATTCGGTTAGCTCGGCACGATGGGATATGGATGAGGGTAGTAGTCCGGATATGGTTTGGGATAAGGTGTGGAAAATTAAGTGCCCACAAAAAACAAGGGTCCTGGTGTGGCGAGCCGTACATAATCGTTTAGCTACGAGGGGTAACCTAATGCGTAGAGGTATGGAGGTGCCTATCAGTTGTCCAATGTGTGGGGCGCAGGAGGAGAATGCTCTTCATATTTTCAAAGACTGTATTGTAATTAAAAGGACTTGGAACCTGATTCGAAGAGAGGTTCAGGGGAGGCTGGATATTGGTTTTAATGGGAGAGTTGAATTGGATCATGGTGGAAGTCAGCAGGGGTCCGGAACTAATAGTTTGCAGGGTTCGAATTGCTGCAATAGCTTGCTCTTGTCCTCACAGCATCAACTGGAGCGAGATGAGCTGATGTCAGGAGCTTCCAGACCACGCCAGCAGATGGAGCAACTTCAAAGACGGGAGCCTCTGCAGCAGGTACAGGTCTCAGATTCTGTGACAGAAAGTAGAAGTTCCGCTGCAGATGTTAGTGCAATTTCGGACAAAGCTTGGTGGCTACAGAACTTATCTAATACAGGTTTGTATGCTAGTGTTGCTTGGAGCACTTTCTTTGGAGCGTTTTTAGAGGTGGTGTGGAGGGAGAGAAATGACAATATATTTAACGGAGTGGATTTTTCGACTCCCCAAGCTTTGTTACGTAAGACTAGGTTTTTGGCTGCTTCCTATACCAGATCATGGGGTCGTATTCCAGGAGGTGTAATGGGAAATAGTATTGCCACGAAACTCATAGGGTGGTGCAAACCATCCCAAGGCTGGAAACTAAATACGGATGGAGGGTGTAACAAATGGCGTAAAGAAGGTGGTGGTGGAGGATTAATTCGAGATAGAGTAGGTGACTGGGTTGCGGGCTTCTCTATAAGGTTACAACAGGAGTCTCCTATTATTGTGGAATTCATAGCCCTTTATGAGGGTCTTAAATTGTGTGAGAAATTACAGTTGAGGGAGGTGGTGATAGAGGTGGATTCAACGGAAGTGGTGGATATTCTAAGTAGTATTGGAAGAGATAAAGGACCTGCTGCATACTGGATTAATCTTATTCGAGACATCATGGCAAGAAATAGTCTTTTCAAGCTTACGCCTATTTATCGTGAGGCGAATCATTGTGCGGATTGGCTTGCTCGCGTTGGTTCAAAACAGGAGGAGGTCTATTGTTTTTATCATGATCCACCTAAGGGATTGTGGAAATATATCATCAGAGATAGGCTGGGCTGGAAAACGCCTAGAGCTACGTATAGTCTAGGCCTATTGGATGATGTTCTAGCTTAGTGTTTTGCGTTTTCATGATCCTTTGGATCTCCATGTAACACAAAAAAAAAAACATAACAAAAGGCAATAACAATAAAAACTTATAAAGAATAACCCTTTTGTCTTATTAATATTTGCCTTTTCCATTTAGAAACATTTGTACTTGTCGTATTGGCATGCTTTTATGTGGTTTATGCTTCACCGATGGTTGCAAAATCGTAAAGGCCTATTGCCAAAAGTCATAGAATATTCTGCAATTTATAAGTAATTACACAATAACACAAGGACTTTTCTGTAAAAAACAAAAGATCTTTTAAGTTGTTCAAAAGTCACATGCACACACAAAAAAAATTAGAAATTGGTGGATGCAATTGAATTTGGATAACTAACGTGGTCAAGTCTTGTTAGCTTCTCACAAAAACCATTACACTATTTCTTTTAAGTTTGCACTTTTGTACGGAACTTTGCAGGGCAGAAATGGCAGCAGCCACCATGGATGGGGGAATTGCAATATCAGCAACTGGTAGGTTACATGGCTTTACAGCATTGCCTGAGAGGAAATGCAGGATTAATGTGAAGTTCTGCAATGGAGAGTTGATGGGGGATAAGTTGAAACTGAAGTTGAACAAATTTCAGCAAAGGAATGTTACTAGGCATGGTGTGTCCATGACCCTCACGACTAATGTTGCAGCCGAGTTAAAGGTAAGTTGTTTGATGTACTCTCATTCTAGTTTCAATTAAATTATTCTGTTTCCTCATTAAAGCAAATTGTGATGTAAACGATATGTCTAACTAATTCCAAATATTTATTTTTCAAGCGAAATCACGCGTACGAATATTAATGTCTTGATAGCGGTCACTTTTGCTAAAGCTCCGGTCGTAGAAAAACTAGAACATTATCTTCCACGGGTCATAAGAAAATAGGGAAGACGATTAATGAGTTATGCCCAAAGAGATTAATAAATCATCTCAATTTTCAAAGCCACTCTAAATGGACATTCTTGTGTCAACGTACGCTGAAATAATAAAAGATGAATATCTAAGGATTAACGATACATCATAATCAAGGCCAAGGGTCAACATTAATTAAAATTTGCTACGCTAACGTTTCTCGTTTTAATAAATTACTTCCTCCGTTAAAAAAAGTAAATACTATCAATACTTTAAAAATTGTTGTCCATATAAAAAAAAAAAACTCTGTTAAATACATTGATTTGAATCTCTTTCCAAAATCAAAGCGTGCAAATCGACTCAACCCATCTACTTAATCAAATAAAAATAAAAATTATCCATATAAAAAATCAAAAACCTCTTTCATTCTTTAAACTACATATATCTCTAATTAAATATTCAAAACTTTATTTATAATAAATAATGATATATAAACTTTGCACATTTTTTTCCTATTAGCTACATTTTCAAAGTATACTATTTGGTGGTCCAAATATTATTACTAATTCATTTTTACTAATCAATCATGTTATAATATCTTAATATTGATTGGTTCAATATTAATACTAATCAATCATCTTGTGATATTTATTTCATATTTTAAATTTACATGAACTAATTATGATAACAATCTATAATCTTATGACACATGGCTTGTTATTATAATTAATGGTTATGATATAATTATTAGACTATCTAATATTGTATGAAAGACTCACCCTTTCAATTAATCATATTTTATTAATTAATTGATGTCTTATAACTACTTACTTGAATAATTTTTAGACAATGAACACTTTTACCCTTAAGCGAACCGCTAGATTGTTAGTTTTTATGTTTAGTTTTTAGTATACAACTTGCCACACGTATAAATCTTACTTTACATAATTAAAAATTTAAAAAAAATTCCTCAGATTCCAATTGTTAAGAAAACAACTTTCTCTTTCTTAGTATTTGTTTAATATTGTTTATTTTAGAGTTAAAAATATGTTTTTAATAAAAATTAAAATATTTTTCAAATATATTTAAAAACATCTTGAGATCTGAAATCACGGTTTTAAATGATTTTAAGAGTCTAAATATATAGTCTCAAATTTAAAAAAAATATATGAACACTTTAAGTGTTTTTGAAAAAAAAAATAGTCCCAAACAAACTCTTAATTTCTTTTTTATCTATTGTAGTATCTTTTCTTTTCCAATTTCACAAACAATTTTTTTATGCAACTCAATCCTTCTCAAATTAAGATAGAGTCATATCAATATATTTCAGCAAGAAAGTTAGGAAGTATTTTGTAAATTTCATTTAGATTTGTTTCATTTCAAATCTGGCCATGGTGGACGGCCATCTGGGCTTTTTGGTCCATAGCGGTGTTCGTTCAGGCTGGATCTACTTTCTTGTGTTTGTTAGAAAGTCAGAGATTTATGTGGTTAGAAAGTATGCCGATCTTTTATCCTCTGGGATCCAAACCTCCTTTGTTGGTGTATATGTTGGAGGAGTGGTAGTGGTTTGTACTCCCGGGCTTTGCATATTGTTGGTGACGACTATTGTTCATAATTGAGATCTTCTGTTTAGTGTCAGTATTGTATATCCCCGATATTCTCACAACTGTGCTGGCGGATGGCAGGAAGGACTTATGTTATCTGAGTATGATTTGCCTATAAAGAATGAAGTTGGATTACTATTTTTGCTTTAGTCTGCATGTTAAGTTGTCCGTTAGTTATGTTTTTTTATGTTAAGTGGGTCTTGTTATAGTTTAGTTTGGTCAATAAAATGATCCAATTCCAAAAAAGAAGAAGTTCCAATACACAAATTCAAAATCACCTCTTATTTGTATATTTAATTGACTGCTTCCTCTATTTTAGATAGGATATCCTTATTTCTTAAAGTAGTTTTTTTCTAGGATAAAATATTTTATTTGTGAAAATTGTACAACAATCGATATTTTACATACAAGAAATATACTTAGACCTAAGTCGGATACCTAATTTGTAAACCTACCCCGACCCCAAAACTCAAGAACCTTCCCCTACAAGTTGTCTTTAGCCAACTAACCCCTCCAAACTACCGAATCCTCCATGGTTGAAATTACACCAGAAAGTCACAATCCCAAAACCAATAGGAGGTACAATCATTATTAACTCAACAATCATGACTTGCATCAGTGTAAGACACCACAAAATCCTCACGAGTACCCAACATGTGGGTTTGGACTACGAGGGATCGAGCTGGTGAAGGGTTACATAACCTAAAATTTCTGTTGGGGAGAGAGCTCCCACTGCGTTCGTCAACCAACCTCATAACGTAATACTAACTAGTATTTTTTTATTTGCAATCCCCTGTAACATACCAGTATTGTAACTATTCGTAATTGAATCCGTAAAGAATTTTAATGCCGAGTATCAAAACTAACACTTCCTAATTAGACTAGAGACTTCCAATCAAATAAAATCGTTACAAACTCCTTCTCTCAAATAAAATCCACCTCAAGTAATAACAAATACATTAACATAGATTAGAATTCCCTTAATATTCATACTACCATCAAAATATGGAGAAAGAGTTCTATCTATTACATTCCTACATCCAAACACAGACCATCTATTATATATCCTACGCATTATGGTCCAAAAATCTCCACCAACCACACCTTTTAACACTTTGAGAATATATTCTACAACAAGGCCCCATAACCTAATGTTACCCAACCTACTAACTCTTATTCACCCGTTAAGATTTGGGCAAACAAGTCTCTTGCCTAATTCCTGCAACATCATCCCCTTTTCACCCTGCATAATGATACCCCATGGCCGTATCTTACTCGTTATTCTAAAGAACTTCAAAAAATAAACATCAACCCAACCCACCAGTCTCCAAAGTCCCTCCCAAACTAACATCTTCCAAATTGTACTAGGCTTAACACCCGGATCCCACCCACTAAACACCTAGACCAGACCTTTCTCAACCCCTGATTGTCCATCCTCTCCCCACCCATCAGAATCAACCATGACCAAAGTATACTAGCTAAAAAAAATTAAATAACCATGGCTAACTTATCTTTCTTTGAAAGCACAAACCCATTGAAAATATCTTTGCCCAATAACACGTCCAAAAACACTGTCCTCACCCTACCTATATGCAACTTTACCCCCACATTCATAGCCCTTACCCAAACCACCCCCATTGGACAACAACACCTCTAAAAGCCAGGAAACCCCCACTTTTGCACCCTTGCAGACATAAAATTAGAACCCCTACCGTAAACCCATAGAGGCTACGACCACAAGAAGCACTATGCCGCTCCATGTACCATGTACCTACTCCCCCACCGCTGCTGATAACCCTACATACTCCCTCCATCATACTTTTAAGGTGTTGTTCCCAAACTCTGATAGCAGTCACACCCTACACCCCGTTAACCTCTCTATCCACCCGATCCACCATCGACTCCGAATCCCCTTAAAATAATGCTATTTTGTCATTTAATAAAGTAAAACATCTTTTACCATATATCCCTATTTTACTCTTATTAAAATTTTAAATCTATAATTTTAATAATTATGAGATCAATAATAACCAATGATAGTTTGTGTGAAAAAGTAAACTTGATTTTTATGATAAAGAAAGTACTATATATAATAAGTAAAATAACTAATTTAAAAAAAAAAGAAATGATTGGAACATCTAGATTATGGTTCTAATGAACCAAGTCGTTTGTAAACTGCTCGAGATCAACTTGTTAAAAACTTTGTACGAACACGTTCATTTATTAAAACAAACAAATTCAAAATCTATTGAAATTCGTTAATAAAAGGATATAGTTTGTAATTTAGTTATATTGTGAATTATAAATTCAATTATTTTAAATATTCATGCGATATATTATAAATATATTTTTCATCATATTTCATATTTCAACGTACTACAATTTTTTTGGTGAAACTGAATTCATTAAAAAAGTTAGATGACCAATGATATATCATCACACGTTTTTTTTGTCAAAAGTAAAGTAATCAAGAACGTTTAAACAATGATTTAATGAAGATATAAAAGTTGCTTAACGAGCCATTCTTCCAACCAGAAATATCGATACCGCGTCTTGCACTCTTTGCTGTAAGATCCGTAACGCTATTAAATTTCCTGTTAACGAAGTTAACCTTCCAGGAAGGGAATTTCGAAAGCCAGCTCCCCATTTCGACAATAAAATGGTAAATCTGCCATCGAAGACCTGTGCATTTAGAAATACCTTGAACCATTTCAAGGTTATCGGAGTAAAAAGAAACACTCTGAATCTCATGAATGATAAGTTAAATGCTCCAATCGGTACACATACTTTTTTAATTTTTTTTTGGACATCTTTTTTAATAATTTTAAACGACTTTAAAGTTGTTTGAAAAAAATAATTTACTCGTGAAATTTCTATCCCGTGGGCTGAATACAAATTATTTGTTCAAAGTTTATTTTATCCCTAAAAGAAACAAATTATTCTTAAATAATTCAAATTTGGCCTGAAAAATTCTTTTTTATAACTTAAACAAATAAGTTTGAATATTGCAAACCCAATTTATCTAACACTGATCTCTAACTCATTTCGAAAAGTTAAAATAAGATTGAACATCAATGTTTTGTTTACTAATAAACTATATACAAATATTATAATTATCACTATAAGAAATAGTAGCATCAACGGGAAAGCTATTGCGGCAACAACTAAAATAGCTTCTACTAATATTTTTAAATATCAAAATGGCCTCTAATTATATTTTTAGCGGCAATATTTGCCGCTAAAGATAAAGTTAATAGAGGCCAAAACAAATAATTTGCTACTAAAGGTATTTTTAGCGATAAATTATAGAGACGACAAATAACGACTATTAGCGGCAATTTAAGATTTTTAATGTTAAATTTTTTGCCGCTAAAGATACTATTTCTTGTAGTGTATTTGTAATATAATTTATAATAGATCATCCGTGTAAAACTACTAAACTATCTCACGCGGTATAAGAAAAAGTGGGAAAACATATAAATGAGTTAGGACCAATGGTTGGAAAAAGAAAAAAAAAATGTTAGGACCAATGGAACAAAAGAAAAAAGAAAAAGTGACCACAAAAAGATTAAATTTGGGACATTTCTGTTCCTTCATGTGTCAGAATGGACGCAGATAATTAAGATTTAATGATAAATGTTATAATGAAGTGTCCATTAATTACATATGCAGTTAAGAGATCTTGACATGGAAAAAAGGGATCCAAGGACCGTTGTAGCAATTATTCTAGGTGGTGGAGCTGGTACACGTCTTTTTCCTCTCACCAAGCGCCGTGCTAAACCTGCCGTAAGTTTAAGTCTTGTCAGCAATGCAATGTTAATCATCATCAAATGATGCATGATAAGCATTTGTTTGTTTATTTCAGGTTCCTATTGGTGGAGCATACAGACTAATTGATGTACCTATGAGTAACTGTATAAACAGTGGAATCAACAAAGTTTACATTCTCACTCAGTTTAATTCAGCATCACTTAATAGGCATCTTGCCCGTTCTTATAACCTTGGTGGTGGTGCCACCTTTGGTGATGGTTATGTTGAAGCTTTAGCTGCTACACAAACTCCTGGTGAGGCAGGTAAAAGTTGGTTTCAAGGTACAGCAGATGCTGTGCGACAATTCCATTGGCTTTTTGAGGATCAAAGAAGTAAGGATATAGAAGATGTGCTCATTCTATCAGGAGATCATTTGTACAGAATGGATTACATGGACTTTGTTCAGGTACCTCATATACTCCCATTTCTTCCTTAAAAAGACCTTTTTTCAGATGCCAAGATTTTTAATCTTGTTGCAATAGAATCACAGACAAAGTGGTGCAGACATTACTATATCAAGCTTACCAATAGATGATACACGTGCCTCGGATTTTGGGTTAATGAAGATTGATGGGAAAGGAAGAGTCCTTTCATTTAGTGAAAAGCCAAAAGGAGATGATTTAAAGGCTATGGTAATTTCTTTACATGTTCATTAACTAAGACTATTTACATTAAAATTGATTCATGGGGTTTAGGCAGTAGACACGACTGTTCTAGGACTCTCTCGAGAAGAAGCGGAAAAGAAACCTTATATTGCATCAATGGGTGTATATGTATTCAAGAAGGAAATACTTCTCAATCTTTTAAGGTAATTAAATTAAATCAAATCATCATTTTCTTTACCTTCTTGTATATATACTAGTTTCTTTAATGTTTCGCTTGGTTGATGAATGATATAGATGGCGTTTTCCAACTGCAAATGACTTTGGATCAGAAATTATTCCAGCCTCAGCTAAAGAATTTTACGTAAAGGTGAAGTAACAACTCTAATGTCTCTTTGTAACATTTTCAAGTAAATGACATCTATTATATATTTGGAACTTTGCAGGCTTATCTATTTAACGATTACTGGGAAGACATAGGTACAATCCGATCATTTTTTGAAGCAAATCTTGCTCTAACTGAACACGTAAGTACATTATCGATATTCTTTTTCCCGTATATAATCGACTACTTCACTTATATAATTGATTACTTTTGCATTTTAGCCACCGCGATTTAGTTTCTATGATGCTACGAAGCCAATTTACACATCAATGAGAAATTTGCCCCCATCAAAGATTGATAGCAGCAAGGTTAACAAATCTTCTCTATTATTTCAGCCATTTATATATCTTCATTCATTATATAGTCTGAATTTTGTAATAAATTGTTGGCAGATTGTTGATTCAATAATATCACATGGTAGTTTCTTGAATAATTGCTTTGTGGAGCATTGTGTAGTTGGGATCCGATCACGTATAAATTCCAATGTTCACTTAAAGGACACAGTCATGCTCGGAGCTGACTACTATGAAACTGATGTTGAGGTTGCCTCACTTTTAGCTGAAGGGAGAGTTCCTATAGGAATTGGAGAAAATACAAGAATCAAGTACCAATCATATAATCTCTCCCCTTGTTAACTTTCTCATTCTAATAATTTTATTTACTAAATAGTAATATTCTGAGTGCAGAGACTGCATAATTGACAAGAACTCAAGAATTGGAAAGAATGTTGTCATTGCAAATTCAGAGGTAACTTTCACTATCTTTTTTTGGAATATCCTGTTTATGGAAAACCCAACTTCTTTTATCAATTGGATATGCAGGGTGTACAAGAGGCTGACCGATCATCGGAAGGATTTTACATCCGATCCGGGATCACAGTAACATTGAAAAATTCAACCATCAAAGATGGACTTGTAATATAACATGAAAAAAAAAGATCTATGTGTTTGTTCTTCATTGATTGAGAGTTGCATGCACATCGAATAAATGATAATATGTGCTTTTCAACTAGTCAACAAACACATTTTATATCTTGAGGAAACATAAACAAAGATTGGTAATTCAATGATGATTCTTTTGTTCAAATTATGAAGTAATATTTACCTTTAATCACTCCATTCCAATTATGTAAAATGATTTTTTTTTTGATAAATCGCGGATCAGATTTACTATTACAACTAAAAAGAGTTTAATACAAATTGATTAACTCTAAAATCACTGAATTTAATTTCAAAGTACATTGAATAGCTTCCAAAACAATGTAGTTGGCTTGAATATCTCCAAGTTGTATTCCACACTGATCAAATCTCATGAATTACACTTAGTTAGAATCAATTTTGACCCTCAACATAATTTACATTACCATACTCAATAAGTGAGAGAAAAAAAAGTGGTAAATAAATTGGGTAGCTTTCTCTGGAATGGAAGATCGCATTATAGTCATCTAGAGTCTATTAGGCCACTTAGAAAGGCCTTTATTGTGGGTTTTCGCCATGTTAGGTCTAACTGGCCAAAATGCCATATTATTGCCATATTATGATTGATACGTTTGTTAACAAAAAAATAAGTACTGAAATACTTGATCTCACAAGAGTGTATAAGGATAACAGGATCGAAACGAAAGCAAAGGTGTCGGACCTTCAAAAAAAAAAGAAGACGCCTGAAAAACCAAAGAGATGCAGAAGAAATCGTGAGAAAATACACGAACCACCGGACTTTTGAAGAATCCACATGACAGGCTGTCAAAAAGCATATGAAGAAGGAGATAAGAAAAAAGGTCACTTGTCCTTAAAACCACACTAGACTAGACGACCACATGCATCGAATGAAGAATCCAAGTAAGAAGTTCATTGGAACTCCGAGTTGCTAAAAGTCCTGCTGAGAAGCATCCAAAGAAAGGGCTCAGAAAACAAGGATCATTGAACCTCCAATCATATTAAAATCGGACTGCCGTAGAGAATCCGATGATGGGTCAAGGAAACTATAGATCGGACCTCAAGCAGATGTACCAAGTACCTGATCCATTTCTCATCAAAGATTTGAAAACTCGACTCCATCAGACACTCTGGAGGAGGAGATAGTAGGTACGCAAAGAGAAAAGATAACCTATATGTTACACTTAAATTTAAATAAGAAGGTTTATCAGACAAACCTTATAGACACCAGATTGGAATGAAGATTCAAGAATTAAGCTTTCTTGCTTTCTGATTGAAATGAAATGAAGGAATATCTTTTTCTATCTTGTCGTAAGTTTAATTACTAGAACTAAACTCTTTGTTTTCACCATCTAAATGTCTCAAAAGTATTTATTGTGTATTCTTGATTTAGAAAGAAAAGAATTGTACGTTCTTTGTTGTGAGATGTTGTCTTGTGTGTCGTGAGAAAGGGATGCTCTATATATAGAGTTGGAGAGTTGGTTTATTGTCGGTTAATAAACCACTCATCCACTTTCTCCACTCCCTCCACCATCTAAGTGGGAAGTTATCTTTGATAACTTATTTTTTATTTCTTTTATTCTCCCACTCTCACATGATGGGCTTACAATCATTCCCTTTAGGTATATGCATTACATTGAACCATACATCAATATTTCTCAAATCTTCTCATATACACACTTCTAGAATAATTTATCATACTTGACAAAATAGATCGTGCGACCGACAAGCATACGAGCATACGTTACTAATAATCTGTTAGGGTACATTGTTGCTAAAATAAAATTTCATTCTTTACGTATCTTGTAGTACCCCAGAATAATAATTTGTTGCATCATATTTCAGTAACTCTAACCCCTTTAATTTTATATAACATCGTTTATGTGATCAAAAGAGTTCACTGACATAACTTCATGTGTATCACTATCATTTTATAGTCCAAATTGATTTACATGATCGGTACCTGCAAGCACACACTTTGATACACAATATTAGTCTACCCTTTACACTTAGATCCTGGTGGTCCTTTGTTTGTTCTAAAAATAAATGCAAATGCTAATCGAACCACAACCGCAAGTGTACGGTTGTCCCAAGTAGTATGTATGATAATACAGATTCGTTCCAAGGACGGATGGTTGATCACAATGTTTAGCAAGTAGTGATTGATGCACTTATGAAAGTAAAAGATAATAAAATGTTTGTTTGGTTTTGTTGATTAAAGCTAATGAATAAAAGACAAATAATTAAATGCAAGTAGAAGTTAAGACGCAAGTAAAATAAGTGAAAACGCAATATGAGATGTAGTACTTGAGAACGCAAGGATCCTCCTAATCTTACTTCCTAACTTATGTTGTTTAAGGGCTAAATTGGTCAATTACAATGGTCGGGATTCTAAATTCCGTATACCCCCGTCAGGGTGGACTATAAGGCGATCCTAAAGTGTCACTAGTCCCGTCAGGGTAAATATGATCCACCGTTGGATGATTAAGTGTTTTACCTCATTGGCCCTAGAATTAACTAAGTTCGTCAGAATCAATAGCTTTTATCCTAGATTGAATAATTAATTCTATACCTAAACCCTCCGTCAGGATGATCCACACGCCACTTATGTGGAATAGCTTAGATACTAATACCTAATCTTAGTTCGCGACTCTAAAATCAGTAAATAATCACAAATTATCGAAAAGAGTAATAAACCCAATCTAATTTAATTTAGCATAAACCCAAATTCAACATTCGTTATTTCATAAAATTAAGATTCACCCATTGTTTGTTCTCAAGCACTATTAAAAGCTTAGCTCATATTAAAATTAAAAACTAAATTAAAAGAAAGGGAATTCATATTGTTTACAAAATTAAAATATAAAAAGAACCTAATTTCTGGAATTGGAATGACTACGAACGGAGCTATAGACCCACTCCAGCTCTTGTAGCTTCTTCTTTCTTCCTTCAGTTGATTCTCTCTTGTGTTTAATCTTGTGGAATGTGAATTGTGTGAAAAATAGAAGTCCAGACCTCCTTTTATAAGTGCAAATTCGGATTAGGGCTTGTACCAGAAAATAAAACACTAATTAAATGTCCAAGCCCAATTTCTAAGCCCAAAATCCCGTAACTGCAGATACACCTGCACTAAAACGGCTTTTCCCGATGCGTTATGACTCCGATTGACCTCATTCCAGTTGCTAAAGTTCCGTAACTCGATAAGGAATGTTTTCTCTTCAAAGGTAAGCGGCTAAATCATCGCTTAAGCACCTCTAAATCAGCACTATATGGCCTAGAAAATGGATTTTCAGCTCTAAAAATAATATCTTCGGGATTTATCTTCAAGTCTTGACTCTAATTCACGATCTTTGACTTTCTCCTCGGATTCCTCTCCTAGCTAACATCTAAAAACCTGTAAACTTTACACTAAAAATACCAAGATTACGCGCAAAAGTTTAATAAATAAAAAATGCTAGAAATAAAAAGGGAATTCCGAATTATTGCAATTTAAGTCCAAAAGTCTATCAAATTAAATAAATAAACACCAAAAATGATGTCTCCCAAGGGTCGAAAATAAGAACAATTAGGGAGACATCAGATCCTTTTACATGGATTAGGTTGCTTTCCCAAACATACCCCATTAGACCGAATCATTCATGACCATTGGTAGTATGTTTAAAGTAGCATACACCTAATCAAAATATCAAGACATAGTCAAAAATAATAAGGGAACAATTTTGAAGGCATCACACAATGAAGAGACAGGGATCGACTCTTCACTTCCTTCTGGTCGAAAACACACGTGGTATGACACACATGCTATGGTATTATTCATATAGCTCCAATTTTATGTCACAATTTTATAAATACCATAAAGATATATAATTAGACAAGTCTCGTTGCCTAAGATGAGTTCTTCGATCGATCAACCCATCTATGAAATCAATCAAGCAACTTATATCTGGCTATTATAGACTAAGTAGACAGTGGGATTCTACTTCGATCATAATATAAGCTTAACATGTATCATCCATGTTTATGATCTCATCTTAACACTTAGTTAATGCGACTATCTTAACTCAAGTTCTCTCAAGGGTTCTTCACTACTATGAGTTAGTCTCATCTTTGCGCACTTCTTGTGCCAAAGGCGATTACCCGTGTGATAGGGCCAATCTCTATCTACAGGACATACATACTTCAAAAAAAAAACACGCATTATAATTTATATCAAATATGATAATATTAAAAGAAACAGTTAAATAAACATACTATTGAAAATATATACATGAATGCACATAAACTTGCAATATTCATACATTATATCTTGCTTAATCATATAGATCCAACAAATCCATAAATATATCCCCTGGGATATCCTTTTGAATGCATTAGCAAGCATATTGCGTGTATGTATGTATTGCAAACCAACATCCTTTTGTGCAACAATGTCTCTAACAATGTAATACTTTATATCAGTGTGTTTGGTCATACTGTGATACTTAGGAGCTTTCACACAAGCCTTTTCAGCTTGACTATCACAATGTATAGTAACAGGACTCCCACTGTCGCTTGAGAATCCTAAATGTTCAAAGAACCTTTTTTTAACCAAACAACTTCTTGAACCGCAACCGAGCAGCTACGGACTCAGCTTCCATCATGGACAAAATTACACAGGTTCGTTTCTTACTACTTCAAGAAATTGCGTAATTATTCAACAAGAATACATGACCTGAGGTAGATATACGCCCATATATATTACTAGCCCAAACAACATAATATATCATTCTAGGTGTAATCTATTTCCTTGAAAGCATAAGGCATTATCCATAGTGCCATTTAGATATCTCAATATCCTTTTCATCAGCTTTCAAATTCTCTTGTCCCGGGTTCGATTAAAAACGACCAACTAAAAAAACTACTGCATAACATATGTCTGGCCTAGTTCACATCATAACATATATAAGACTATCAATGACACTAGAATATGGCACTGTATACATTTTCTGTTTCTCTTCTGGAGTACTAGGACACATGTCGAGAGTTAAGTTTATTCCCTTTGCTACAGGAGTGTCAATGGCATTGCACTTAGTCATACTAAAGCACTCAAGTATATCATGACGTAAGGTTATTGAGATAAATATAATAGTCTTCTAGACATATCTCTGTGATTCTTAACAACAAGAATATTATTTGCTTCTCCCATATCTGTCATATCAAATTGAGAAGTTGGCCACTCCTTATTAGCTTTAATAATCTCTTTATCATTTCCAGCTAATATGATGTCATCCGCATATACAAATAAAAGCATAAATTTTTTCTTGGAATCTCTAACATAAACACAGTGGTCTTCACTTATCATCTTAAATCCATTTGATGAAATGACTTCATGAAATATCAAATTCCACTGTATATAGGCTTGCTTAAGACCATAGATTGATTTTTAACAATCTACATACTTTATTCTCTTAATCTTTTGCAATGAAACCCGAGGGTTGTTCCATGAAAATAACCTTTTCTAAATATCCAATTAAATTTGCAGTTTTAACATCCATTTTGGTGCAACTCCAGATCGAGATGCGCCACAATAGCTAAAATAAGACGTATTGAGGTAAATCTAACAACAGGAGAAAAAAATTCCTAAAAATCTATTCCATCCCGTTGAGTATAGACTTTCGCTACCAAGCGAGCTTTATACTTATCAATAGAATTGTTAGGTTTCCTCTTTATTTTGAGAACCCATTTATTCCCAATCGACTTACGTCCTTTCGGGAGATCAACCAGTTCCTGTACCTTGTTTTTCTTCATTGGCTCCATTTATTCTTCCATTGCTTTTTGCCATTCAATCTTAGCAGGACATGAAAGTGCCTCATTAACTGTTGGAGGTTCTTCTTCGTCTTGTGGAGTTATCATAAAGACTTCTTTGATTTCAAACCGACGACGAGGAACTAAACCTCTAGCACTTCTCTTAGGTTGAGAATTTTCAGGAATATGATTACTAGATGATGCAGTGGTTTCTTCCGTCTCCATTTCTTGAGTATGTGATACCTTATCAGGTGTCACATTTGTTTGCATATCATCTTCCTGATTCTCATTTAATTCACATAAAATATAATTTCTATCAGTTTCACCTCTGCTAGGAAAATCATTTTTTAATAATGTGACATTTTGTGATTCAATTTCAATAAGACCTACATTGTTCTGTTCTCTAATAAACACATATCCTTTAGAGTGATCTGGATATCTATTATAGATACATTTCTTGCCTCTTAGACCTAACCTCCCATATTTATGATATAGATCATGAACATAGCATGCCGACCCCAGGGTCGCAGGTAGTTCATAAGGAGTTTGATGGAACAGTTTTTGTGGGTACTCAGTTAAGTATATAACTAGCGGTAAGCAAGACATCTCCCCAATAAGATATTTAAAGATTAGCTTGTGCCATTATAGACTTAACCATTTCTAGGAGAGTTCTCCCTCTTTCATCACACAGTTCTTTCAACTGATCCAATAGATATTCACGTGATTAAGGTTTTCACCTTCCTCTCTAACTAATTTTCTGCTTTATTGAAATATGTCATAAGACAATTTCAATGCTTCATATGTATGAAAAAATCAGGCAGACATACCCAAACCTAGTGAAATCATCTATAAAAGTGATGAAATAATGATCCCTACGTTCATTTTAAACATTCATTGGGTCACAGATGTCTAAATGAATTACTTTTAATGGTACTCGACTCGTTTAGCCTTTCCAAATGATTTTAATTTTGCTTTACTTGCTATATAATATTCAAAAGTTGGAAAGTTGACTTCATTCAATGAACCATAAGGTTCACCTTAGCCAACAAGTTCACGCGGTCTTGACCAATATGACCTAGTCTAGCATGCCATACACTTTCTTCTATGTTATAATTACTAGAAGAAGTATTAGTAGAAAAAAAACTACTTACATAATAACTATTAAACGAGTTATCATCATCTAGTACAATTAAACCATGAGAAATAAAACCAGAACTATAATACTTAGCGTTATAATTGATATCTACTTTATTGTTATGAAAATGCATATTAAAACCTAATTCTAGAAGAACAGTGACTAAGACCAAATTCCTTCGAATTTCAGGTACGTAAAGTGCATTATGCAGTTATAAGCTATGCTGTAGATCTCCCCGCCTAGGCGTCAACTCCCCCCCTCAGCTGCTTACGCCTAGTTAAAATTCTAGGCGTTTTGGCCTAGTACCTTAGTCACCGTGGAATAGGCGCCTAGCCTGTCTAGGCGCCTAGCCTGTCTAGGCGCCGATTAATGACAAAAAATGACCGCCTAGGCACCGATTAATGACAAAACATGCCCGCATAATCCTTCTTGTTATTTTTCTTATTCTTAAGAATCCTTTAATTGATATTATAACTCTACTTTTTTAGTATTTTTATATTTACTACAGTGTTGTTAGATGAATTTTATGACTTAAATAGTTAAAATTGCTATAATTACTACATATATATGACTAAATATACAAAATTACACAACAAGATTCAAAACCATATAATTCTGCCTATACCCCGTGTAATCCCGCCTAGGCGCTAGTCCCTGGTCGACCGCCTAGGATGCAAAACCGAGATCTATAGCATAAATTATAAGGTTTGACCACCTTGCAAGTTCAACTTGCAAATTCCAACTTCTTTGACTTCAACCTTGTTGTTGTCTCCTAACATATATCCATCGTGTTTCCTCTGGAACTAGATGACACTCTACATATGCCTCTCAGTCTTAGGCTACATGGTTTGTCGCTTCTGAATCCACAGTCCACAAAGGATTAGAATCAGCTAGCAATACAGTACTGATAACATAAGTAAAGTTACAAGAAGTAAATGATATTGCTATCTTTATCTGCACTCGCGAGAGAAGTGACTCATCTTGTCACAATTATAGCATTTTACTTTACTCTCGTCTTTCTTTTTAAGAAAAACGTTCTCTTTTATCGCTACCACCATTCTTGTTCTTCTTGGAAGCATGCTCATTTTCGTTTCTCTTCCCATGGTTCTTGCACTTAATGCCAGAACCTTTGTGGGAACTTGACTCAGCAATATATAAGTCTGACCTTAAGGGTTAATTGCATCAACACGTCCATCTTCCGACGTCACATGACGAGCAACATCATCAAAAGTTTTGATGTAGTCATTTTGAGTCAAGTTTCTCTTCAAATGCTCCCACTTATTTGAAAGAGCTCAGATCACAACTTGAACTTGATGTTCATTAGTAAGGTTATGACCTGCAGTCTAAGTTTCCTAACCATATTAGACATCTCTCAAATATGCTTGGTTTGATTAGGCGTCCTCCTTTAAGTGTCAAACTTAATAATCAATTGACTCGACTTAGTCATGGTCGTACCGTTGTACTTTTCATTAAGAGCGTTCCATATCTCGTGAGCAGTGGGGTATTATTGACACTCATAGACAAGATCGTCATTCATGGAGTTTATCAAGATGCCTCTTGTAGTAGAATATCTCTTTTTCCACTTCTCATAAGCCTCTAGGTCCCTTTTGTTTTGAGCTGTGTTGCCTTCCTCAGGCTGAGCCATAACACTGTTAATAACCTCAAGAATATATTGCTTCTCTAGAACATAATGTATTTTGAGTTTACCAAAAATATAGTTCTTACCATTCATTTTGTTTGAGATCTTCAATGAGGGTTTTCGATGTCATTTTCTTATAAAGTAAGAGATTTTCGTTAGCACACATACAATTATTTAACTACCCAATGCTATTAATGCAAATATAATGAATAAGAAAGATAACAAAATAAGTGATAAAGAAAGTTCACTATGTTCCCAATCATGAATCACCATATTTTGTTCGTCTTAACCATTCATTTAATTTCATTAACTGCAAAATAAGTTCCACTTGAACTCCCACTTACTCTAACATGAATAGAGAAAAATAGTTTAAAAACAACTAAAATATATATACAAAGAAACATGTTTAATTCATACATAATGAAAAAACTAAGTTTGATAAGCAAATAACTGAATTAAAGAAAACAATTAATCCAATTCCTAACGAACAAGGATTAAAAACATCGAAAAAACAAATTACTAGAATCGACTTTTCAAACCCCTCTTTTATATAGAGATGCATCAGATCATACTTAGAGGCGAAATCATCTCACAAGGACATTCAGAAAACCTTGTAGTTCATTTAAAATGATTCCACATTTAAGATTCAGTGAAGGCATATACTTACCAACCATATGTTTTTGTTCTCCTATCCACATAATTTTCGGGATTCACATTCCTCCATAAATCGAGGAGATCTTTCCTCAAGTCTTTCGGCAAAGTCCTGAGAAGGGCATCAACGTTGTCATCCTCATTCATGTGATATGCATATCTGATGACACCTTGTATCATATTGTTTACATTTTTCACGTGTTGTATTAAAGAATGTGATGGTTTCATCTTATAATTTTGAAGTGTCATTATTTTGTTATTCAAATCTTCCCTTTGTCCACCCGACTCAGACTATTTGGAGGTGTAAACCAATTCTAGTTTATTGGTATTCTTTATGTTCTTGTGGTCAATCCTGTAGTTCATCAACATGTCGAGTCTAGATGCTCGTAATCCCCGGGATCGTGTACTCACCATTTTTCTCTATATAGAAAAATAAATCATCACCTTTTTGAATTTAAATTAGTACATTTCCATAACTAAATATAAACTCATCATATATTCTTTGTAAGTAACAACAATTGTATAGAACAGATGATTAAGCCGTTAGTCCTTAGTAGAGTTGGTCAGAGTTCAATAATAATGAAAAAAAATATTCAATTGGGTAACATGCTCTGATACCAATTGTTGCACTTGAATTTAAATAAGAAGGTTTATCAGACAAACCTTATACGCAAAGAATTAGAATGAAGATTCAAGAATTAAGCCTTCTTGCTTTCTGATTGAAATGGAATAAAGAGATCTCTTTTTCTATCTGGTCGTAAGTTCAATTACTAGAACTAAACTCTTTGTTTTCACCACCTAGATGTCTCAAAAGTATTTATTGTGTATTCTTGATTTAGAGAGAAAAGAATCGTACGTTATTTGTTGTAAGAGGTTGTTTTGTGTGTTGTGAGAAAGGGATGCTCTATTTATAGAGTTGGAGAGTTGGTTTATTGTCTGTTAATAAACCACTCTCCCACTTTCTCCACTCCCGCCACCATCTAAGTGGGAAGTTATCTTTGATAACTTCCCTGTATGCTCATGTCTTTCTCATTATAGGTGACATGGAATAAAAAATTAATTTTTATTTCTTTCATTATAGAATTGATAAAAAAATCCATTGAAACAGAGACATTAAGGATCCGTGTGAATATCAAAGACCACGAAAGATTCGGTCATCCAACCAGGGAGGGTGCGGATACCCGACGAGTAGAAATTTAGCTAGTGAGGAGCTAACATATGGATAAATCCATTGAAGAGTTTTTTGCCTATATATATGAGCTCTCAAAACTCTCAAAAAGCACTATTTTCTACAACAAAATTTGAAGTTATCAAAAACATATCTTCAGAGAGAGTTCTAAACCAATCCATAACATAAATATCTATACTTATTTATTTATAGCCCATATTTGTAATTATCTACTCATAAAAGAGTACAGAGGCTAGGTAGATTACACTTAATCATAACCTAGGGTTCTATTGGTTTAGGGGGAAGGGCGATCTGCAATATACTAGACAAGAGTGGTTTTAGATCTTGTATAAGTGTAGACACAAGTTGTAGACTTAATAGTTGTGTGGAGTGGTATATCGTGAGTATAGAATGTATACTTTTCCTTATGTGGTGATATACAATATAAGGTTCACGAACTTGTGAAGTGATATCGTGAGTATTGATTATACTCTCAGTTTACTTGTATTGGAAATAACATAAAGAAGTTCTTTCAAAGGGCATTTCGTAGATGTTGTTATGGTTTTTGCTTACCTTTAAGAGTCACATGCGATTCTAAGATCTTGCCAAATCATAAGGGCGCATAGACCTTAGGTAGTGGACTAAGCTTACAGGATTCTAATCGCTTCAAACCGCGTGTTCTTTTTCTTGTTCTTATCTCTTTACTTTTTGTGCATGACAAATGTTTGTTTTATTGCCTTAATATTTGTATATATATTTTAGGTATAGATTTTGCATGCTTAGTACTTTTATAATTGGCTACTCTCTTTGATGATTGGCTAGTCACTTTCGTTGAGTATATACACTAAGTGCTTGATAGAGTGTATAACTTAAATATCATATATTTTGTGTACATCTAGCTTATATATCTAAAATCCTAAAAAGTTTGGATCTTTAGATAGAGTCGAATCAAGGTGATTGACTAAAGTTTAATTATTTTTATTCCGCGTAGTCCTTATTCACCTATACTATACCATTCAATCGAAATATATCAAATATAAGTAATAAATCCCACAAGTATATCCTACACACCTATAAAATGATGTCTCGATAACAAACTGTGATATATCAGAACCCCAAACTCAAGGTTTTGTCATCTCGAAAAAATAAATACTAACCGAAGATCTCAAGTCCCCAAAAAATTCTTAAAAACAAGCAAATAATAATTATGAAAACAATATACAACAAGTCCCATAAAGTTTCACCTAACAAATAACACATATATTATTCATATGAGCCAATTATAGATTAATGCCTATTAAAAAACTTATTTATAAAAATGTTTTTAGAATAAGACTCTTTATTAAAAAATGCCTCAACCTAAAATACCCCTACAAATAGTAATTAAAAAAAAAATTAAAAAAACCAAAACAAAAACTAATAAACACAAGCGCGCGCCTGTGATTTTTTTTTTTAAAATTCGTCATAACTAATTCTAAAAAAAATCAAAAAAAATCAAAAATTTATATATTTGGATAAATCAAATTGATATTTACGTCTATGATTTTTTTTGTAATTTTTGGAATTTTTTTGAAATTTTTTTGAATTTTTTTCCCAGACACAGAATTTCATGTTTTGAACATGAAATTTCATGTTTTAAACATGAAAATCCGTGTCTGCCAAAAAAAAAATCACTATTTCAAACAGTGAATTTCATGTTTTAAACATGAAAATCCGCGTCTGCAAAAAAAATAATTAAAAAAAAAATCATAGACGTAAATATTAATTTGTTTTATCTAAAATGTAAATTTTTTATTTTTCTGATTTTTTTTGCATTAGTTATGACGATTTTAAAATAATTTCACGGACACGCGCGTGTATGATGAAATTAGTAGTAGGTGGTGGTGGTGGAAATACATTATTATTTGTTTAATATTTAAAAATTAATATTATATTAAAATAAAATAATATATTTAATAATAAAGATAGTAAAAATGTAAAAAATATAAAAAAAAATATTTTCTATAAATAATTACTTTATTAGACATTTTTTTATAAAAAAAATTACTAAAAATCTTAAAAAATAGACTACAGTTTTTTCTAATAACCCCTATTCGTATACATAATCATTATTTTATTCAACATTTTAGAATGAGTGATACATCCGATGAAGGCTAGTGAAAGAAGCAGAATATTCATCACTGTTTTCGTAACATCATGTTTTCATAACATCATACAAATATATACTATTATCATCCTAACATCTCATCCTTGTCCAAAAAAGAAAAAAAAAAAAATCTCATCCACCACTATACACGTGCGAAGAATTTTCATCATCCATTCGCTAAAACAAAAAGAAGACCACATAATTTATTTTAATAATTTTTTTTTTCATACATAAGAGGCTTTAAAGCCGTTCAGAATAGTTTATTACAAAAGAACAATGTTCTTATTCAGAAACTAAAACAACTCTCGCAGTTGCTCGCTCATTTCTATCTCTCGTGATCAATTTCGCTAAGTACCCAGGAGGCCCCTCGAAGTCCATCGGTTGTGTGTTCATAGCTGCACCAACTTTTGCTAAATTATCGGCACAAAAGTTCGCTTCTCTAAATATAAGATTCACCTCAAGGCAAGGGTATTGCCTCAATAGTGCGCAACATTCTTTAACTATTGAAACAGTGCGACTACCTAAGTTTCCACCGCCCTTCACTAGCGCGTGAAACTTCCTCGAGTCCATCTCATGTAGAGCTCCCACCGCCCTTCACTAGCGCGTGGAGCTCCTCCGAATCTGTTTCAATATTCAACGAGGTATAGCCCTTAACGATAGCCCATTTTAGCCCAAAATATAGAGCAAACAACTCCGAAAAGAATGGAGAAACTGTTAAACAACATCCAACAAACCCAGCAATACATGAGCCATACCTGTCCCTCAATATACCACCAATTCCGGCGGTCCCATTTGCAGGAAAGAAGCTACCATCTATGTTCAATTTGAGCCCAATGGAAAGTTTAACCCACTTGACCAATATATTTTTCGCCATCTTTATTATACCACCATCATAACTCTTCCCCCAAGCTAAGACAAAATTCCTAGCTAGAGCGAAGATTTCTCTCTTAAGTTCTAATATGTGTGGAATAATATCTGCTTCTTTAAATAGTAGCGAGTTACGTTTTACCCAAATGGTCCAAAGTGCAGCCACGAATACTAACGGCCAGTCCAAGCCCCCAACTTGAGCTTTGGAGTTAAGATGGGCCTCAACCCATGACTTTACTGTTACAGGACTTGAAGAAGCTGCTCCATGCGCCTCGATGTATTTTGCTGGTTACCAGCTTGATTTCGGTTCTGCTCTTGATTGACAGCAGAAAAAGGTGTTGTGCGCGTCTGCTCCCATGCTCGATTCAGCGCCAGCAGGTCCTTCCTATCCTTTTCCAGCAGCGCTCCAGCTTCCACTTGATGCAGGTCCATGTCCAGAAGCTGCAGGTCCATTTCCGCAGCAGCAGCAGAATCTGCAGAAGCTCCTGATCTCGTTGCATCAACCTCCAGTCCACGCGAGTTCCAGTTTCCAGCCCCTGGTCCCAGCGCATCTCTCCTCCAAGCCGCATCTGAGTTCAAGTATCTAGTACCTACATGAAGACCGAGTAAGTCCCAAATCATTACAGCTATTTTACAGTTTAAAAATAAATGTAAGAGGTCCTCCCTTTCCGCTCCACATATGCCGCATCTCCTCGAATTAACTATGTTTCTAGCGTATAAATTCTCCGCTGTTGCAACCCGGTTTAACACAACTCTCCAAACGAACAATTTGATTTTTTTGTGAGCACTTTAGCCTCCAAATAAGTTCCCAATTAAATGTTGAATCTTCCTCGCTCTCATTTAACTTCATAAATGCAGATTTCACGGTAATGCTTTTATTCCTTCTTCATCATTCACTTCATCAATACCATCCCGAATAGCTTCTAACCCAAATAAAATAGCTTTACATATACTAGATTCATTTCCGTTCCGTGCATAATTAAGCACCCCATCTTTAAAGTATTTATTCCTAAGCACTTCCAACCATGCTACCGGATATTCACTTTGGATCATCTTCCATCCGAGTTTTGCAAGTAAGGCCAAATTGTACTTTTCCGCACTTCTTATACCAAGGCCCCCATTAGTCTTCGGGTTACATATCTGACCCCATGCAACCCAATGGACTTTTCTTTCCATTATAGTAGAACCCCAAATGAAATCCCGGACAACTCTATCAATTTCATTACAAACATACTTTGGCAGCTTCAACACTTGCATTTGATAAACCGATATCGCATTCAATACTGACTGAGCTAATGTAACACGACCGGCGAATGAAAGTGTTTTTGTTTTCCACGTGGCTAATTTACTTCTCATCTTCTCAATTATGCCTTTATAGAAGCCTTTCGGTAATCTTCCCGAGAGAATAGGAACCCCAAGATAATTACCGAAGGAATCACTATGACAAAATCCACTAGCCCAAGATAATTCCTTTTGCATTTGAATAGGAACATTCTTCAAGAAATAAATCAAGGATTTTTCCGCACTAATGGTTTGTCCAGCCTCCTTACAAAACTTATCCATGGTCTTGTGTATTAATTGTACCTGCAAAAAAGATGCTTCACCAAAAAGTATCAAATCATCGGCAAAAAATAAGTGGGATAATTTGGGGCCATTTCGACCAACTTGAATCTCTTTCCACCTCCCCTCGGTGCATAGCCCCTGGATTAAAAGAGATAGTCTTTCCATACACATAACAAAAATATAAGGAGATAAAGGGTCTCCTTGCCGAATACCACGGTGGGGAGTAAAAGGTGGTAGGGGTTCTCCATTCTAAAGTACTCGCATCTCGTTCTCCTTCATACTGGACATGATAATCTTGATCCACTTCTCAGGAAAGCCGAATTGACTGATCGTTTCTTCTATGAATTCCCATCTAATTTTATCATAAGCTTTTGCAAGATCGATTTTAATAGCCATGATTCCTTTCTTTCCGCTTTGATGACGCATCTTGTGATCCACCTCCCGAACTAACACCACGTTGTCAATCGTAGACCGACCTGGCAAAAAACTACTTTGGAAAAGGCCAATCATGTTATATAAAGGCCTTAGTCTATTGACCATAGCCTTCATAATAAACTTAACAGGAGAATTTATAAGACTAATAGGACGAAATAAGCGTACCCGGTTCGGGTCTGGTACTTTTGGAATTAAATGTATAAGTGTACCATTCAGACCCGAAGGTAGGTGACCTGACTGTATTGCCTCTCGAATCATCTTGCAAACCGAGGGACCCACGGTAGACCAGCATTTCTGATAGAACGCGGCTGACATACCATCCTGCCCTGGAGCTTTGGTCGGATTTGACTGAAAAACAAGCACGCGAATCTCTTCATCCGTGAAAGACTCACTAAGTCTACTGGCCTCCTCGCTCTCAATAGGGCCCACTCGGGGTAATGAAAAACCATCCACATTATCCACCGGCTTCTCATATAATAACTCGAAATAATCTCTTACCATTAGCTTCAACTCTTCCCCATCTTCTACCCAATTATCTATATCATTTAGTAACCCCGTACATAGTGCTTTTTTCTTCTTAATTGAGGCCGCTAAATGATAATATCTTGTATTCCTATCACCCGACTCAATCCACCTTTCTCTTGAATTCTGAAAACGCATAACCTCTTCTTGTTCAAGTACATCTTCATATTCTTTCGATAACTGAAATCCTAGTTGTCTAAGCGAAGAATTATAGGACACTTGTAGCGATTTCTGAATGCCCCTAATTCTCGCACTTAGTTCTCTTTTACGCCGGTTCAAATCCCCAAATCCCCAAATACCTCTATCTTCCACTTACTAATCTGTTCTTGAATCGCCACTATACCTTCCCCAATACCAATGTTGTTTCCTTGCCATTTGCTATTCACAAAATCTTTGAATCCCTTATGAAGGCACCAAGCTGTTTCAAACCTGAGTCGTCTCGAGTTTAGCTTCGGTCTTTGACTCGGGCACACCTGAATTGGAATAGGCATGTGATCCGAGTGCACCCTAGCCAAGTGGATAACTCGCGTATTCGGAAATAAGTCCATCCATTCCACATTGCCATATGCCCTGTCTAGTCTTTCCAAAATACATTGACCCGTATTCCAAGAATCGCACCATGTGTAGCACGGTCCTTCAAATCCTAAGTCAATCAAATTACAGCTATGTCTCCATTCCTCAAATCTCTCCATTCATCTCGAGACCCCAAGGACACCACCTTTCTTTATCAATTTCTAAACCTACTTGATTGAAATCACCCGCTACAATCCAAGGCGTTTGTATATTGTGGAAAGCTTGATAAAGCGCTTCCCTTAGCATATCTCTTTTCTGGTAATCTGGGCTTGCGTAAATAGTAGAAAAAGTCCACGATGTACATCCGTATTGTGATATCTCTACATTTATTACCTGCCGGCCAGCCGAAAGTACTTTAACATTAACATTCGAGTCATTCCATATCAGCCATATTCCACCACTATAACATTCTGAATCCACCCTCGCTGAATTGTCTTTTTGGAGTGAATTAATGATATTATTTGCAGTTACACCGCTGACACGGGGCTCAACTATTACCGTTAACCAAACATTATTACTCGTCATCATATCCCGTAATACACGTCTAAACCCTGGCTTAGCCGCACCATAGCAATTCCACACTAAAATATTAATAGGGTGTTTGGAATTCTCCCAATTTCTACCTGTAACATCGGCACAATTCATTAAATTAATTAAAAAATGGAAGTACCTCTTGGCGCATTAGGCGCGAGCAACCATTAGAGCTTATATTTTCTCTTTTGGCCGAACTTATAAACTATTTAATAATTTAGTTTTATAATATGGGAGATGATGAATGGTCTACAGTAATTAGAGAGAATTCTACTAATTAGAGCTTATTTGGCAAGAAAAAGAGTTTTTAAGATTTAATTAAGAATTACTTTTTTTAAAGCCTAGTTAGTTTTTTTAGTTAATTTTCTTACCTTTTTACTCTTTTCAATTTTTTTTATTCTTTTTTTGTTTTTCTTAATTAATATTTTTTCTAAATTATTACTACTTGATATTTTTTTTCGGTATGTTCACGAAGGTACGTACCTACGTTTTTTATTTGTACAGACCCATGTTTTTTATTGGTACAATCCCTATATGTTTTTTTAATTTTTTAAGGTGTGTTTGTTCCATTTCTTATTTTGTGTATATGTTCAATGTATCGGTTTGTCCAAGTTTGTGTATCCAATAGTCTGTACACAAGTCCTTTTTTGTCCATAATTATGCCAATTTGTTCACTAATACATATTAACGTATTTTTTGTCAATTTTTTTATACAAATTCCTCAAGCTTATTGTGTAATTAGTGTTTAATTTTCACATAAAAAATTAACAAACTAGATTAGAGTTTAATTTTTCTAAACTAAAACAAAACATCCTACTGTCTAGACCATTATGCCTAGACCAGAAGGGCTAGCATAATATACTAGACAATAGCAAATATCAATATAAAAAAATTTACCCACTGATCTGTAAAGAAAACAAAGTGTTTTTAAAAAACAAAAAACAAGATATAGCCCATTAAGAGCTGGACCAACCAATGGATATGTAAAGAAAACAAAACTATTGGGCTAGTCAAACATTTTTTTTTTTAAAACAAGATACATCCCAATGCGCTAGACACCAATGATCTGGACAATACTTATGGTCACAACCAGACTAGACCAAACATATGGGCTGGACCTATTAATTTTAGAAACCCCAAATGGACTGGACATTTTTTGGCTGGACCCAAATACAAGCGTTTAAAAAAAACAAAACGAATAGATTTTGTGCAGATCCAGATGGGCTGGACCTTACACTGGACCTAGTCGTGTTTAAAAAAAGAACAAAACGAAACAAACAGCAGATCTGCTGTTACGGTGCTGCTGTTACAGGCCAAGATGTGGTGGTGGTTCTATTATGGTGGTGATGTTATGGCGTCGTGGTGGTGGTGGCGCTGTTACAGGCGTCGTGGTCGTTGTGGTGGCGCTGTTACAAGCGTCGTGGCTGTGGTGGTGGTGGATCCGGCGTCTTGAATCAGCCGGAGGTGGTGGTGGTGAGATTTGAATCTGCAGCAGTGGTTTTCTTGTGCATGCGCGACAGTGGGAGGGTCGCCTCGTCACAGCTCTGTGATGGTGGTTGTCCTCGGCAGTGGGAGGGTCGCCTGGTTCGCAGTTCGCCTGGTGGTGGAACTGCTGTCGCTGGTGGTGGCTCTGCTGCTGCAGTACAGTGTACGCAGTTCGCCTGGTTCGCAGTGTCCCTGGTGGTGGAACTGCTGTCGCTGGTGGTGGGTGGGAAGAGGGTGGACTGGTTCGTGGTGGTGGGAAGACGAAGACGAGATCAAGGATCGTGGTGGTGGATCTGGCACAGCGGCGTGGTGGATCTCGTCACAGCTTCTTCGTCGTGGTGGTGCAGTTTTACAGCAGAGAGGAGGAAGGTGGTGTTGGTGGCGCGACCTCTGTTGTGGCGAGATATGGGGTGTCGCAGCAGAGAGGACGAAGGCTATGCAGAGAGGACGAAGGCTATGCAGAGAGAGGCTTGTTCGCAGTTCGCCGTGGTGGTGGTGGGAAGGTGGGGCTGGGTTCTGCAGGTAGGGGAATAGGAAGGTGGAGAGGGCGGCAGAGGAGATAGACACAGAGTAAGTATAGAAAGAGGGAGGGTTTTTTGAAACAAAAACCTAATAGGGTTTTTTGTTTTGATATTTTTGTTTCATACGTGTATTAGAGAGACTGAGGGAGTTTTTGGGTATTTTCTTTAAATTTAGTTGATATTAGATTAATAGTTGATAGGAAATATTATTTAGGCTTTATAATATAATCTTCTAAGTGATTGGGCTCTATTATATAATTGCCTTTTTATTTTAATAATTTTACATCACATGATTATATTTTCTCTTTTGGCCAAACTTATGAACTATTTAATATTTTAGTTTTATAATATGGGAGATCATGAATGGTCTAGAGTAATTGTTGGTGTATATATGTCCATAAGTCAAAGAAAATTGATTATGCTTCGGCTGGCTGTACCCCTTATAGCCAAAGAAGTCACGAGAAGGACAACATAGAACTAAATGGAGTCAACTGTTATGTACTACATACATTAACTTCTCAGAAACATATAACCAACAATAATTAACATGTAATGTATTCATTCCACAAGAGCAAGAGACATAAATTTAGGTAGAGATTGGTTCAAATCAAGAGAATATATGCCATCAAATATATAATTAGATGCGTTACTTGCACCAACTATAACAATAGATTAAAATCCTTTTCAAATTTTGCTTGTAAACATATATTTTTAAAATGATATTGATGATTGTAATAAATTCTCATAAATTTGCCAATATTTGATACTCCAATTTGAACATTTCCTTGCCTTTTGACCCAAAACTGAGAAACTGTTTAATTTTTACCGATTTTGATTTTAGATCGTACTACTATTTTTTATGAGATTATTACCCAAAGGGTCTTGAAAACACCACCTCGTGACCTAACAAGACCGGCTCTTTAGCCTCTTCTTACTAAAGGCCATAAACTAATTTTAACACTACAAGCCAAAAAATCAATTACTTTTTTACCCTTTTTTTATTTTTTATTTCTCTATTATACTTATTTAATCAGAATATTTGTAAAACCTAATATTTAGTATTTCTTTCTCATCTCTCTCCTCTTATCTCTCTCCTCCCATCTCTTTCACGTCAAAGCTTCCAAAGCACCTCTAAAACTTGACAATTCCAGCGAGCATTCAATCCACTGCTCAGGACATCCGTTCGTCTTCTACCGGAGGAAAGCAACACCGGTGAAGATTGAGCTTCGTGAAGACACCAAATCGGAAGATCTATTCGTGATGCGTTAGATCTGTGATTCGGAGTAGTGCAGCGGTTGAATCACAGTGAGTTGTTATTCTCTGTTCAGCTTTACATCTTCTCTTTAGATCTGTTCGTTTTTAAGTGAGTTACTCACCGCCGGAATGTTTATTCTTCAAAAAAAAAGAAGCAGCGCCTTCGACCCTTCTGACTTTATTATTTCCATCCTTAAGTGCATCAATAAACCTTCTCTGTATTTTACTAATTTGATGTGGGTTGCTGCTGCTTATAGGTCACACGCTCTTGGTTAATTAATGACAAAAAAAAGCGTTGGTGGATCAAAATTGAAATGGTCAAAATCCATTCAATCACATGCGGTTGTTGTGTGATCTTCTTTTCTGTTTTTTCCAAATATTTTTCTACTTGATGACTTTTTGGTGTACAAGATGCTACCTTTTTTTTTGTTCCAAAAGATGCTACGCATCATAGCATTTTATTTTGTTGGTTTTTTTATGTAAATGATGTAATTTGTGAAGAAATTATTTACTACTTTTTTGTGTAATTAGCTTTTTATTGTAATTGTAGTTTATTAATGTGATTATAATGTAATAATTTTATTTTGTAATGTAAAATAGATTTTTGTATTAAACTCAATAATTTTTGTCTAAATGCTCAACACTTTACTGATTATACGAGAAATGTTCAGTAAATTTACTGATTATGCAAAAAATACTCAGCAAGTTACTGAGCATGCTCAGTAAAGTCATTCAACAAAAAATTCGAATACTCAGCATTTTTTTCGATACTCGGAACTTTTTTCCGATACTTAGCAATTTTTTTCATGCTCAGTACTTTTTCCATGTTCAGTACCCCAGACTCAGAACTTTTTTCCACGCTCAGAACTTTATTCCATACTCAGAACTTTTTCCATACTCAGAACTTTATTCCATACTCAGAACTTTATTTCATACTCAGAACTTTTTCCGGCGGTGGCCGGAGGTGGCCGGCGATGATCGGCGGTTGTGGTCGGAGCTGAAAATTATTTGATGATTAATGAAGGAGGAGAGAGAAAAAATGATAAAGGAGGAGAGAGATTAATGATAATGGAGGAGAGAAGATAATGGTAGTGGAGGAGAGAGAAATAATCTATTTTTTTTTTTTGTCTTATATGCACTAGAAGGGTAGTTATGACATTGGATATCTTATTGGCCTCTAAGAAGGAGAGAGAAATTGACTAGCTCCTATGTGTCACTACAATAATCTTTAAGACCCTATAGGTAATTGACCCATTTTTTATTGCGAATAAATTTTGTACTAAGCTTTTTTAACACTTATTCCACGTAACCGGTGATCACGTCTCAATTATAAGAAAATAAAATATATACTCCCAACCAACCAAACAAAAGTCCTTTCATTTGTGCTCTCCCTCTCCGTCTCCCTCGGATTTATACATATAGGTAGTGATAAGTTATTGATAGATTCTTCAGGCGAGCTGAGCTTCCATGGCCAATCATATCCTCTCATCAGATGCAACTAAATCAATCCTCGATCACGTCATTTCCAACGAACAGAATGAACATGAAGAAGAAAACGATGACTGCAGCATTTGTCTCGAGCCGTTCACCTCTCGTGATCCCCTTACTGTACGTATACCTATTTCTATTAATCTCTATCACATGCAAAATGGCGGTTTTATGCTTGTATATATTTTGTAAATTGAGGAGTTTGGGACTAAAACGTACAGAATAAAACATTTGGGTGGGGTCAATATATTAATTTTGTATACTTAAAGAAACTATTTCATGGATTTACTGTTTATATATTATTGAGTTAATTGCACCATTGGTCCTTGTGTTGCTGTAAATTAGTCAAATGTACCTTGTTAGCACTTAGCAGAGATATACCAGAGCAAATCTTGACCTTAAGGATGCAATGTGTGATACATAACTTTGCAAATCTCGCCCTCCATGTACATCTGATATTCATTAAAATAAGAGGGTTATATCTGTTATACATTAAATTATGGGAGGCAACTATTATTTTTGGAATGTATGCTAAATAAGAGATTGTGTCAATGATAAGAGATTGAGTAGAGAGATTGAGTAGAGAGACTAGAGTATAAACAAAGTTCAGAATACAATATATCTGGTTGTCTTGACAAACTCTTTTTTGTCAACGGACACATTTTTATTATTAATACACTTCTAATTGTAACCGAGCTTTTAAAATGTTAACCTTGGAGACGTTAGATTCTTTGGTAGTACTAACAGAAATATTTGTTTATTTTATCCTTTTTTAAATTTCTATGGAGTGATTTTATTTTTTCCAAAAAAATAAATTAGCAATCTATAATATTAATAAATAAAACTAAAAACCTGTCTAAGCTTCTTGGTGGCAGGCACTTGAAGGTACCCGATCTCCTATACCGCATAATAGTCATGCACTTATAAAGATATTAGATACCTGTAAATATATAATCTGGCTTTTGAGTTTTGACCTTCCTAGACTAATTTTTTGGCTTTTTGTACTCTCTTAGCATTTGCGCCAAGCTTAGCTTTTAGAGTGTCCAAGTTAATTCTGATGTTACTAAATAGATGAATAAATCTCGCGTTTAAGAAATTTGGTCATCTTTTTCAAACTTTATTTTACTAACTTTAGAATTAAAGCCAACAATGTTTACATACAAGGCCATTTTTGGCATCTTAACTAATGCGGGTATATTGCATCTTACCCACTCAAACTATTTTATGGATGCTGATTACCCCCTTAAACTAAAAAAAAAATGATTTTGTAACTCCTTCAACCATTTTAAACTACCAGATTACCCCCTCTATATTATTTTCTGTAATTAGATTTGTTCGTATTTCAAGTTCCTATAGTTAAAAATAACTGAATAAAACGGAGGAGATAACCTGCTAGTTAAAAATAGTTTAAGGAGTTATAAAATCAATTTTGTAGTTCAGGGGTAAACAGCACACATGAAATAGTTTGAGGGGTAATATGCAATATGCCCTAGCTAATGCATCAACGTTGAAATAAGAAGATTCAATATGGGGGTTTTTCCTCTTGTCACTCAACAGCATTTCACAGTATAATTACTTGTATTTTCAGGTGACAAAGTGCAAGCATGGGTATCATTTGCAATGTATTCTTGAATGGTATGCAGCACAACTGAAAATTCATTTTTTGTATATTTTTAGTTAAAATAAGATGCGCTTCTTTTCAGGTCTGAGAGAAGCAAAGAATGCCCAATGTGTTGGCAAATTCTAGTATTAAATGATCCTTCCAGGTACATTACATTAAACTAGATAAATTTGCTACAACAATGTTAAAAACCATGTGTCACATTACATATTTTCTATCTATATCTCTATTTAGCCAAGAGCTTTTAGCTGCAAGGACAGGCTGCCATATTACCCAGATCCATGAATTTAATCACGTGAGTGAATTTAACTCGAGATTTTCTAAAAATTTGAGTTCCTGACTTGAAAATGGTGATCTTTCAGGTTGCTCCTCCTCCTTATGTAGATGATTTTGATTTCGAGGAACATTTTTTTCACCAACAACACACATATTCTGGGCAGGAAGAGTACCCTTACCCTTACCCTTACCCTTATATAAATGATAGATTCTCACAAACTTTTGGAACATATTCAAGTGCTTCATCAATGTTCGCATCTATCATAAATGCAGAATCCAGTACTCAACCACCACGTGATAGTTTTCAAAGATCAAGCTCATCTGAGTTTGCTTCCTTCAAAGAGTCTATTAAATCAAAATTCTCCTTTGCATCAGCCAGGTAGGTCACAATAGTTCATCTAGTTTCCCCTGGACATATTTGACACTACTGAGATTGTATTATGGTGTTATGGGGAGTAGATTCAAGGAATCAATCTCGGAAAGCACACATGGGTTTAAGGAGAAGATACTAGCTCGCAACAATACTGTCAAGGAATTGAGTAAGGAAGGTATAGCCGGAGTTGCAAGAATGATTACTTTTAAGAGAAATGGAGGAGTTTCAGTTTCAGTTCCTGAGGAGGAGACCTCAAACTCAGCATATAAAGGAAAAAAGAGTTTGTTTGATAACATAAGAAGACAAATTTCAAGTGGAAATAGTGTTGAATCAAGTTGTGATATTCCTCCACTTGTCTCTCATATCATTCCTTGCCACCCTGAACTTCCTCGCACTCAGGTTTGTAGATTTCATTTTGTACCATCACTTTCTCTCCATACATTGAAGTCTTACTATTCCGATTTTCTTGACAGAGTAGAAAATGAACGTTCTTTTGATCGATCTATCTGCAAGAGACGATGGTTGATTTTTCGTCCTGCAATATCCCTTTATTATACTTGGAGAAGTAATGTTTTTACATAAATTAAAACTTTTGTCAATTCTTGTGCCTTGATATGTTTAAATTTTGAACAAGCAAACTGTTTGCTGCTACTCCAAGGGGTAGTAATACAGTGAACAACTCAATGAATGTTTTACATTATTATTTATCTGCTTTCTAAAGCTTGGTGAAGACTATGCCTACTCATCATCATAGCTTTCAATACGTGCACTTCATATTTATGTGATTTATTAAAGACGATGTTTCTTTAAAGATGATGTTTATTAAAGACGATGTTTATTAAAGACGATGTTATGTTCTCATGACAAATCATACACTACAAGATTATGTTCTTGCTAGGCCTCTAGTGAAAGTCAGGATTCTAAATTCCCATTCCTTAGACCTTGGGAACGACTAAGGGGGCTAGGCACAACCACGAGGCAGTTTAAAATAGGGTTATCAAGCGCTACCAAGGACCTACACAAACAATTCCTTCAATTGGTGATATGGTGGTTAAAACAAACCATAATGACTATCTAGTTAGGATCGATGTTGTCAGGACCAATACCGGACACTAGACGTTATGTGGTGTTTCAATAACTAGACACCCTTTCCGGGCGACCATCTAACTACTATTAAGAAAGTCTAAAGTGATCAGGTTTAGGACAAACAATAATTCATAACACATAAACAAATATATGGGTAAGTAACTAGAATCAGATTAAAACATATAATTCCCAAAGAAACTTAGATAGAAAGAAAATAGAATTCATAGGTTATACATGATGCGAAACCCAAACTATGGGAAAATTAGTTCATACCTGAAGTAAATAAACTAAAAGATTGAATAAAAGACTTCATCTTACTCTCTACAATAACTCTAATGATATAAAACCTAAGGACTAATTTATGTGAGGCAAGGATGATTTTACAAAGGTTTAAGGGTGTATTTATAGGTGTTTAGAAGACCTAATTCGTTTTCTTGGGATGGAAGAGAAGTAACTTGGACTCCAAGCCCAACTCAAATTCGTAACCCTAAAATATAGAAAAGGTAATAATCTGCCGATGTTTTGTTTTGGTCGTAACTCCTTCAATACTTATCTGTTTGATGCGTTCCAATAGTCGAAACTTATCGTCTCGGAAATCTTTTTAACTTTGCTTCAGACCATTCTTCCAAATTCCTAGCCAATATTAAGTTATGACCACTTCTATGGTCGTAGGTGCTGGAATTCAGATTTATTTGACACTTTATCTTTCCATATCTTAGCTTTTCTTTCCTTATCTCCAATTTTCATGCATTTTTTCTTTTCTTTATCTCTTAGAATTGACTTGACATATAATTAATCACCTTATCTATCTTTAAAGCTTCACACTATATAAATAATTAAACCTAATATGCTCTAAAAATAATAATTCATTAAATCAAGACAAGAAATAGGAAAATGCAATATATCATGTGAAAATTGACTGAATAACTTCCTAAAACACTAAAAATGATGTCTCCACTTAATATTAAATCATCACAAATGGGGAGACATCACATGTGTGACAAGACCTCTTGGGGTGCCCGATAACATACTCCAACAAGTCACGACGCGCTCATTGTGGTGGCCTGGTGGAACAAGAATCTTTCTAATAATTCCTTATTCGCCGAATTACCATGGTCCGTGTCCTTTGGGGCATTAATCGACACTTTATGGAGGGAATGTAATGACATGATTTTCGACAGTAGTCCTATGTTAACTAAAAATGTTATAGTGAAGAACGCACATGCTCAACCTTCGAAATTTATTCACGCTTGGAGTAATACTTCGGGGAAAGGTGCTCATAAGAGTGTGGTGTAATTTATCGGGTGGTGTAAGCCTAATAACGAGTTCAAACTAAACACAGATGTAAGGTGAAAATAATTGGCGCAAGAAGGGTGGGACCGGTGGCAATATTCGAGATGCGGAGGGCAACTGGATTAAGGAGTTTTCGATGAATTTTCGGTCCCACTCTCCGGTGGTTGCAGAAGTGATAGCCTATATGAAGGCTTGAAGATCGCGGAAGAAGGAGGATTCAAGGACGTGTGTGTGGAAGTAGACTTCCAAGAAGCTCTTGAAGTGCGCAGCATAGGTTCAGAAGATTAGGATAATCATGGTAAGGAATACATCTTTCTCGATCACGAGCATCTATAAAGAGTCTAACATTTGTCCAGATTGGTTACTCACCTTGGTCTTTCACCGTCGATATTTTATAGTGCTCATGTTGATCCCCCAGATGGGATTTGGAGTAGACTCACACGAGATAGGATAGGATAGTTGATCCTACGGGTTTGATTAATAACATGTTAGACTAGATATTTCACGGTCCTTTGGACCTCCTTTGTAACAAAAAAAATTGATCTCTGTGAAAAACGATTAACATTACTTATAACAAATGCCTTTTGACTTCTTAAAGTCCATCTTGATTTCCTTTTCTTCTCGGAGCATGACAAAAAGCAATTAACCAATTCCTTAATTCAAACAAAAATCACTCTATGTAGTTGTTATTTCAGTTATATTAATTAAACTTTGGTTGTTTAATATTATCAGAAGTGTTATTTTGTTATTGAGCTAGGTTTGACTTGCCCTAATTATTAGTACACAGTTTGCGGCACATGAGGATAATCTCATCAGAACGTCTATGTTTAATTACATAGTGTATTTTCAAGTGTGATAGGCCCAAAGAGCTTGTAGTTCTTCAAGATGGATTAGTAATGGCTTAAAAGTTGCCGGATCTCTTTACATCAAATTGAGGTGGATAGTAGCTGGGTTCATACTCTCGTGCTAAAACAGGTGGAGATCCTTAGTTTACATAGTACAGTTATCGAACAGATCTAAGCAATGTTCCATGTGTATAGAAAGACTATTTCCTGTGCAGATTGATTTATTGTTTCGGTGCAGAATGTCAAATAAGTTGTGAGTATCGTAGAGACCATTTAGATGGATTGTGACTATTACTCACGCATGATACAACTAGATCTTCTTTACTGCTTTTTCCAATTCTGTCTTTTATATATATGAAATCGAGACTATTTTTAACATATATGTATGTATATAGATAAAGCAAGTAACATATCTTTTTACATCTTTACTAACCTTTAACTATCATCATTAATACTAGTGTAGTAGTTATAAGCAAGAAACAAAACTAATAGTAAGCAGAGGATTTATCAGCCCCATTGTTGTGTTTCAATCCTTAGCATCTGCAATTCCTCCGTTAGTTATCTGAAAAATGTGTCTTTTTTGTCAAGAAAAATTTATGTAGGTGGTTTAATAATCTTATAAATAATAATAAAAGAAAAAGAAAAAAGGATATAGCTTCAGCTTCAGGAAGATTTGGTGCATCAAAGACCTTACAAACACGTTGTTCTCCTTTACCTTTCCTAAACATTAACCTAATAGTAGCTGCATGAGCTAGCACGTGTCCTCCAGCTGGCTTCTTTGGATCTGATATAAATACACCACCTCCTGGATCTGCTATCACTGCAAAATTAACCCATTCCATTAAAACTCATAAATCACATCTAAAATACAAAGACAAAACTCTACCTTGGTTAGTCATATAAACAGCTACGTTAAATTCTTCAGCAATTTTAATCAACCTAGATAACATCTGAGCCAACTTTTGCTGAAAAAAAGACACGTATTATTATTACAAGATAGGAATAGAAATAAAGTAATAAATAATAAATAATAAATAACCTGTCGATCTGCTAATTCACCTCTTCCAGTAAAGTCAACACGAAAGAGAGCAATAATTGAATCAACAATCTGAAAACATAAAATTAGCTTTCACTTATTACATTATGCGAATTAATATTTAATTTACTTACCAAAAGTCTGAAAGGTTCTTCAGACATTTTTGCTGCTAAGCCAAGAAGTAAATTATACTGATGCTCGTAAGTGTAAGCACGTGCATATATAATCTTTAAAATAAACAATTAATTAGTGTATGAGAAACTCAATAAATATAAAGAAATGGAAAGTATTTACATTATCAAGTACAGCTCCAGGATCCATTCCAAATCTTTCAGCTATTGGTACAATACGATCAGGTCGACTAAAAGTACATTTAATTAAAGAAAAAAATGGTTTATTCTGATTTTTTTTGAGTATATAAAAAAATTTAAATAAAGGATACAAAGTTCCTTCAGTATCAATATAAGCAACTTTTCCATTTCCACCCTTCATATTAGTAGGAAGCTGTAAATTCATTCATTAAAATACAATTAAATTTATTTAATTTGTGTATGAGAATGAGATATACAAAACCTGAGTTGAAACACATAGAGTATGAGCAAGCTGTGTTTTTCCTGATCTAAATTCACCAAAAGCTTCTGTAATTGAACTAGTTTCGATTCCACCTTTAAATATATGAAATTATGATTATTTATTATCAATATAAAACAGATTTTACAATGTTTTTTAGTTTTTACAGTAAATTTACCTCCTAAGAGTTCATCTAAAGCTTGACTTCCTGTTGTAATACGAACTACAGATTTCCTCTGTATACAAATTATTATTGTTAATTTTATATTTAAATTATTTTAATTTTAAATACTTATTCATACCTTGATAAGAGCATCACTTCCAGTAATATAGCCAAAGTTCTTTCAGAAAGTGGAAAAGGAAATATATTATATTAGTTAAACAAGGAAATATTCAGATTATGAAAAGTGAAAAAGCATTAACTAACCACTATCTTTTCAACAGCTTCGCAGATTTTTTCAACTTTTGCCTCGGATAATCCTTTAATACTAGTCAAGTTCTACAGGTAAAGAAGAAATGTAAAGCTTGTTTAATGCTAATAAATAAGTAACACATGAATAAAACCTTCTTAGTGTGCATCATCAAGCCATTGCACGTGAAAATCCCTGCATCTTGTAGCTTCTTTACATCTCCAGCGTTGATTCCATGAGAAATCACTGGTGAAAGATCGATTAGTTATGACAAATACACACGTAAGTTACTGAGAATTGGACGATATTGACTAGTCAATGAATTAATTGATCAGTGAAATATCAAACATAAGAAATTAAAAGTAAACTGAGATAATAATAGCTCTTGAGCATCTGATATTCACAATATTTGACAAAAAATTATCAAAAATATTAAGTAAAAACAGCATTGGAGAGCGTAAAACATTGAAGCTTTTAAAGAGAACAGAACACAATCACAAACATCGAAGATATTACTTAGTTTATCAGATATATTCAAATATCCAAAGCGAACTGATATATAAATCTTAAACGTACATACATAATACATGTATTCTCGAATCAACGATTATTTGCTATGAGAAATAAAAGCACTAGAAATCATATAAAAGAATATAATGGAAAATTATAAAATTCAACAAAATATAAGCAAAAAATGGGAGAAGGGGGAGATCTGAGAGATCGTATAAACAAAGGTCTCGTCACCGAAAAAAACATGTTAATGAAGTAGAAATTCATAATTTTACGAGTTATTTTGTGTGCGATCATTCAAATTCAACATCATTAACCAAAAATACACAAGAAATAGATAAAAAGGAAGTAAAAGAGTGAGATATATGAAAAATTACGTTTATCAATAGCTTCAAACAAGTCATCTTCGTCATCGATCTCTTCTGTTTCAACTAGCTGCATCTGGCTCACTTCCTCTGATCTGTTCATAATACACAAAATTACATTATATATAAGCTAATAAGGGATTTCGCATCAAGATAATAATGAAGAAGATTACTTCATTTTTCGGATTTGAACTCTGAGTTTTTGAGAGAGAAAATGAGAGGGCGGGGTTTTGGTTATGAGTTTGTTACGATTTGAATTGTGAAGGGGTATTTATACAGGCCGGAACTGAGATTTTCAATTCATTCTAGCTTATATTTTTTTCCAGTCCAGTCACAGTTCGAAATAGATTTTTATTTTTATTTTGGTTAAGACTAAATGTTATTTGGCCCCAAAACAAAATCATTTCTCAAATAAGCCTATTCGGTCCAGCAAAGCCCAGTCCGGCCCAAATTCTCAACATCTATCACCTTCGTTAATTTATCCATAGCCTACAACATTTCCATAACTGCCACGTCACAAGATCCCTGCAAAAAGTTTCCATATTTGTAAAAGTACCCTCTTTGTTATTAAAGTTTTGTTTAGCTACTCAAATCGGTAAAAACACGCCCTCCTCTCTCGCAAACAATGCAAGTATCTTCAAAGACTCACCGACTTGCTAGGGTACCCGTTAGCGATTTGCCTCAACTCAGAACGAGTCTACTCGACTTCTTCCGAAGCCTCTCACTTCATCTCCCCTTTATGCCGATTCTATCACTCTTCTATCTCCCCCTCAGGTATATATAAACTATATGCCGAGTTCATATCTAAAATTTCAGGGACTATACTTGGAAATACAGTACAAATAGAAGAAAGTTTTAATGAAAGCACTCTAATACAATCAATGAAGCCAAGTGTGGAGAGTAAAGCTATCTTCTTTTAACTCTTCTGTAACTGTAACTAAAACCAGTGTTCTAAAAGGCGCTAGGCGCTAGACGGGCGGCCGATCACCTCGGAACACCTAGGCGGAGCTTAGGAGTTTTCTTGCTAGGCGGTTTTATTATTTATTTAAATATTATTTTAGGTTTATATAATTTTTAAAATAAAGTTATATAATTTTTTTGTGTTAAAAAGTAATTTTTTTTAATTTTTTGTATCAAAAAATAGATTTTTTTAATTTTTTTTTAAGCTTCAGACCGCCTAGGCGTCGCCTAAACCCACCTAGGTCCGCCTAGGACCTTCTGGGACCGCCTGGAGGCCGCCTGGGCCAATTCTGGAAGTTACACTACCTTCTAGCGCCTAGGCGGCCGCCTAGGCCGATTTTTAGAACATGGACTTAAACACACCTAAGGTAATATGAATAGGGATTAATTTGCGATTCTTCTAAATTGTAGAGCCTGTGAAAAAACTATACAAGAAAATTCACAACTCTATTACCGAGAAAAAAAGTGCACCTCCAAATGCTTGATTATGGTCAATGATTGAAAAATGTGCAAACAATGATGATATTAAACTTGTGTTTAAAATACTAAAAAAGCTTCGTGTATTCGTAAGTCTTCATTCCTTTTAATTTCTGTTTACTCCGTGTTTGTTTATATGCTTAGGTGATGAGTAATTAATTATTAGGAAAGGTCTTCTATCCAATATTGGATGATCCTACACCAATTATATTAATATACATACTCCATGTTTTAAACTTACAAAAGTAACTAACTTGCTAATCTAGTGACATGTGTTTTGTTATACTGATCAATGACTATGATATGAATATTGGATCATCCAATATTGGATGTAAGTCTTACCCTAATTATTATGTTATACAGAGACTTTTGAACCGTCAAATACACTATATCTCTAACTCTGCACTTTGCCAAGATATTACCAAGGCGTGTTGTAATGAATTGTGATGAACACATATGTTTTATTTACAGATATATGTACAGAAGATACAATGTATATACAACTGTGATTGTACAGGATATACTTGATCGTAAACTAAATAAACTAAATAAACTAAACCTAAACCTAAAGACAATATTTATTTTCTGGATGTCTTTATCGTCTTCATACGGACCTATATATAGATTCTAGAATAAATGTAACATTGAATAGATGAAGAACGATTTTGCTTCTTGGGCTTACACGTTGCATTGGATAATTATTTGGCTTCCACATATCTAACAATAGTCCTGTAGATAAGAAGGAACCGTTGATTTTATTTTGCTCCTTCGGATCATTACACGTTGGTGATCCTTCTCTTGGATCATTACAACACCTTCGTCTCCAGGAAGAACCTTGTCCTCAAGGTTCCAATTTGGATATGCTTCACAAAAGTTTGAAATATCCACCCATGATGCTTCTTCAAGTGGTAAATCTTCCCATTGAACTAAAACTTGTGGTATGACCACATTGTTAACCTTGATATTTCTTCTTGATAACACTGCCAATGAATGAACTTCAGGTAAATCAGCCTGATGGGGCAACACAGCTGGCATAGACGAGCGATCTGTTACACCAATTACTCTTTTAAGTAGTGATACATGAAAAACAGGATGTATCTTTGATGTAGAAGGCAATGACAGACGATAAGCAATACTCTCAATGTGTTGTATAACTTTAAATGGACAAAAGAACTTGCGACCCAACTTTTGATTTCCATTCCCTCGAATAGTAACTTGTTGATATGGTTGTAAACGAAGCAAAACCCAATCTCCAACAAAAAATTCTCGTTCTGTACGATGCTTATCCGCTTGTTCTTTCATCCTTTGTTGTGACCTCTGCAAATTTAACTTAAGAGTAGATCATATAGTGTCGCGCTGTTGTAAGTCATGTTCAATAGCAACATTCGATGTTGACATGGGCAAATAACGCAACAGTGATGGCGAATTTTGCCCATAGACCACGAGAAAAGGAGTCATACCAGCAGATGTATGAAAGGATGTGTTGTACCAATACTCAGCCATGGCAAGAATTTTAACCACATTTAAGGAGAATCCATCACAAAACTTCTGAGATACATCTCCAATGTCCGATTAACACGTTCAGTTTGTCCATCTGATTGTGGATGATAAGTTGTGCTCATAACTTGGATCCTTGCAAACGAAATAACTCTTTCCAAAATAAACTAGAAATATTTTATCTCGATCACTTACGATGGTACGTGGCATCCCATGAAGTTTGACCAATTGATTTATAAATACTTCAGCCACTTGTGTACCGTTCACATGAGTTGGAAGAGCTGCAAAGTGAGAATATTTTGATAATCGATCAACTATAACAAATATTTGTGACTTGCCTTTGATGAAGGTAAACCTTGCACAAAGTCCATCGATATATCCTCCCCAATTTGATCTGGAATGGGTAGGGGTTGTAAGAGACCAGCGGGTGCTAAACTGCTCAACTTAGATTACTGACATACCAAACAATTTGCAACAAATTATCGATTTTCTTTCTCATATTTACCCAATAGCAATCAACGACTATTCTATGAAATGTACGAAGGTTCCCAGCATGTCCTCCCACTTATGTAGAGTAATACTCTTCCATTACTTTATTACGTAAGATCGTTGGAATCACTAGACGCTGTTTATAGAGTAATAATCCTTGCACCAAAGAATATCCTTGTACTGAATATGGGTCATTTTGTAGATCCTCTTGTAGCTTTTGAATGTCGGTATCACTTTTATTAGCCATTCTTAGATCATCCAAAAACTCCATTTGAACAGCTGAAATGTTTAAACATTCACCTTCGATTCTAGATAAATCATCTGCAACTTGGTTCTCACGTCCTGGTTTGTAAACAATATTGAAATCAAACCCCAATAATTTCGTTAACCATTTTTGTTGGTCAGGTGTTTGAATTGTCTGATCCATCATTAAATTACATTGATCAATGTAAATTGTGAACCGCCTTCCCAACAAATATTCTCTCCACTTAGAAATAGCAGACGTAATGGCGAACATTTCTCGTTGATAAGTTGAGGCAGCCTTTAAACTTGCAGATAACTTCTTATTATAGAAAGAAATTGGCCGAGTATGTTGAAGTAACACGACACCAATTCCAAAGCCTGAAGAATCTGTTTCTACAATAAAAGGTAATGAGAAATCCGACATAGCAAGAACTGGAGCTGTTATGACCGCAGTTTTAAGTTTGGTGAATGCTGTTGTAGCTTCAGTAGACCATGAATACCCATCCTTTTTTAGAAGTTTAGTTAAAGGGTCTGCAATACTGGCATAACTTTTTATGGAACGCCGATAGTACTTAATCAAGCCCAAAAAGCCTCAAAGACCCTTAACATTATATGGAACTGGCCATTCCAAAATAGATTGTATTTTAGAATTATCCATTGCTACACCTTGCTCAGAAATCACATGCCCCAGATATTCTACAGTAACCTGACTAAAGACATATTTTGCCTCTTTTTCATAAAAATTATGCAGTACCATTAAATGTAGAACTTGTTCCAGATGTTCCCGATGTAAAGCTAAATTTTTGCTATACACAAGTAGATCATCAAAGAAAACAAGTACAAACTTACGCAAAAATGGTCGAAATGTTTCATTCACAATAGCCTGAAACGTTGAAGGTGCATTTGTAAGACAATAAGACATCACAAGAAATTCATAATGGCCTTCGTGGGTGCGAAAAAGCAGTCTTATGAACATCTTCTGCACGAACCTGAATTTGGTGGGTACCCCGATTGTAAATCCAGCTTTGAAAAAATAGTAGCACCATGTAATGCATCAAGCAACTCATCAACCGTAGGAATTGGAAAGCGATCTTTTATTGTAATAGCATTTAGAGCTCTATAATATATACAAAATCTCCACGTGCCATCTTTCTTTTTAACCAGCAACACTAGAGATGAAAATGGACTAGTACTAGGTTGAATTGTACCAGCATCCATCATTTCTGCCACCAATTTTTCAATTTCATTTTTTTGTAAGTGCGGATACTTGTAAGGCTTGACATTTACAGGAGCCGATCCTGGTTGTAGCGGAATAGCATGATCGTATTGTCTTTGAGGTGGTAGAGTAGTTGGTACGGAAAAATATTCTTATATTGTTGCAATAGGGGCTGCAAAACAATATTGAAAGAATTTTTTTTTTACCAGAACTCTCACAAACAGACAAACTAAAGAGTGCTGCAACTGATCCTGTTGGTGCTAAATAACGCACTCTTTTATACGGAATCTCTGAAATTGACCGATCTCGTGTTCCTCGTAAAAGTACTTCTTTGTCATTTGAGTTAAACTTCATTGAAAGATCTAGATAATCATGAATAACAGGTCCCAAAGTAGCCAACCATGACACTCATAGCACAATATCAGACCTTACTATAGGCAATACATATAAATTTGTAATGATTCGATAACCCTGAATCATAAGTGTAGCACCTTTTACACACCCTTCACTTATTAATTTTTGCCCATTACCAATGACAACAACAATATCTGGTGTAGTTTCAATTGGTAACTTTAAATAATGAGCTACCCGAGACTGGATAAATTTATGAGTACTTCCTCCATCCACCAACACTTGGATCGCCATTCCTGAACAATTACCTTGAAAACGAAGAGTAGTTGGAGAGTGATTACCTGAGAGAGCATTTAAAGATATCTCTGGCGATAAACATTCTTCTGAAGACATTTCCTCATTCACATTAACCCCATCAATGAAGGCTTTATCGGTCTCGAACACAGTATCCAAGATAAATAACTGAGGTTTTGTTTTACAACGGTGACCAGGTACATATTTTTCATCACAATTGTAGCAAAGTCCCTTCTCACGGCGTAATTGTATTTCACGAGGTGATAAACGACATACCGTAAGTTGTGAGGAGACATTCTGATGAGAGGGTTGTACCAAAGAACTTGATTTTGGCAGCGGCTGCCCAAAAGAATACGATCGATCACTTCGGTGTATTAGCTTACGTTGTTCAGCCAATTTAGCCTCTTGCAACCGAGCCAATCTCATAGCATGAGACAAAGACATTGGACGAAACGCTAAAACTTCTGCCCAAATATCTGGACGAAGACCAGCAACATAGCAACTGATAAGAAATGATGAAGATAAACCCAACATCCTATTTGCCAAAGCTTCAAATTGTGTCTGATAAGCCTCCACACTCGATGTTTGCATTAGTTTAGCCAAAGCCCCTTGAGGATCTTCAAACTCTGGTGGACCAAAACGTACTTCCAATGCCCTAGCAAACTGATCCCATGCCACAAATTGATGATTTTGTGTCATCCATTGAAACTACAGAAGCGCACGACCATTCATATGAAAAGAACCGATGATTAACCGTTGATCTGAGGGAGTTCTATGATAATCAAAAAAAACTTTCTACCTTAAAGATCCAACCAGAAGGATCCAATCCATCAAAACAAGGAAACTCTAAGCGCATCGGACGTGCTTGAACGTGAGGAACATGTCCAAATCTAGGCGGAGTATTTCCTGGTGATGGAAACATGCTAGAATAATGGACATTTGATGTCGGTCCAGAACCCACTTGCGGAAACACATCAGATGAATTGCATTCTTGTGTAGAACAGGAGCCTTTTTGCGGAAACACTGAATTATTTGTATCAGTCGGCCTTATTTGATCAGAACTTTTATGGACTAACTGACCGAATGTTTCACTTGTATGTTGTAATTTTTCAACTGAATTTTCTAGGGTTATGAATCTGCCGTCCATTAATGTGAATTTGTCATCCATTAATGATAATTTTCCATTAATTGATGTGAATTTCAGGGCAGTTTCATCTTGAAATTTTTTTAAAGCTTCATCCATCAATTTGAGTCGAGTGCCATCCGCTATTGAAACGCAATGACAGCACCGAATTCGTAAGGAATTGTGATGAACACATACGTTTTATTTACATATATGTGTATAGAAGATACAATGTATATACAACTGTGATTGTACAGGATATACTTGATCGTAAACTAAATAAGCTAAACCTAAACCTAAAGACAATATTTATTTTCTGGATGTCTTTATTGTCTTCATACGGACCTATATATAGATTCTAGAATAACTGTAACATTGAATAGATGAAGAACGGTTTTGTTTCTTGGGCTTACACGTTGCATTGGATAATTATTGGGCTTTCACATATCTAACAATAGTCCTTTAAATAAGAAGGAACCGTTGATTTTCTTTTGCTCCTTCGGATCATTACATGTTGGTGATTCTTCTCTTGGATCATTACACGTGTATTCGTGTAAGAGCAATTGATTATGGTATTGTATTTAATGTAATTAATATCTGAATCATAAAATTTAATTAAAAACTATGTATATTTTTGCAGGTAAGAAAGTATTATGAAAGCATAATGTATATGGATTAGAACCAACTATTGGATCTACTCATCTTTTGTTGGTAAACACTAAATATTTTTTTTAAAAATTACATTTTATTTTAGAATATAATAATTTTTTTGTTACTTGTATATACAGTCACATGCTAAACTAATGAAAGATATAATGAAACTTTTGAAAACAAATAAATTACCATTACAGACTGTTACAACAGACATAGTTTTCAAGTAAGATATATTAATAAATTTTGTGCTTTCAGTTTTCCGTGATTTAATTTGGTTTTATATTTTTACGAAACAGATAATTGGCTTTTATTTTTAAAGTATGGGATAAGATTTGGCACGGCAAGAGTAATTTTATGTAGTAATTACTTGGGTTTAGAGATGAAATTTGTAGCTAAAAGAGGTTTTTTCAATTAATTGCATTATATGTCCCTATATTATGAAAAATATGGTATATTTACCGTTCAACTTTATTTATGCAGGAGATATTGATTGTTTATGGGATATTGAAAAGGTTAGATCAAAATATATTAAACAACATACTCTAGCAACTGGCTTTTCTTGTGCTAAGGTAATGAATTTATATTAAAGTTTAATTTAATTTCTTTTAGTGGTAATAATATTATGTGTGTAACAGGGTTTTTTGCTTGAGTGCAAATCTAAAGAAGCTGCTATAATTATTAAAGAATTGAACAAGGTAGATTAATTTATGTGGTTAAAATTATGAATAATTTCTTTATTTGCTTATGCTAGAATTTATCGGAAGCGAAAAAGCTAGATTTTATAGTTGAGCTTCAAGAGCTTGTGAGTGAATGGACTTTGGAAGTCATAAAGAATCAAAAAGAGAACCAAAAGGTAAAGCTATTTATCATAGGTACCTATAGTGCAATTCTAGCGTAAGTGATCGTGTACATGGTTTAGGCACTGGTTGATTCTTTTCCAGCCATGATTAAACATTTGGCAAGGATGGAAATTAAAACTAATCTAAATTTGGAAAATTTGACCAAATTGGAAACTCTTTTGCGTTAAAGTTGACTCTACATAATTTTTGAGGTGCTGTGTAAAGAACCATAGAAGCAGTATTAGAAGAATAGAGCAAGAAAGGTTGCAAAGGAAGTATTTCATTGTAATGCAGTCTTTACATCATGTACATATATATATATATATATATATATATATATATATATATATATATATATATATATAAGCTACTACACTTAGTGAATCTAATGTATAATTCAGTTTAAATTTATTAAAAACAGCTAAAACTAACTTGTAACAAACTTGTGACTGTTATATTTACACTTTGGTCCCTAAAGTTGTTTTATAGTTAAGCTTTGCATTTCTCTCTGTCGAGTGTAGCAGTTGCACTCCAAAATGCTGTTTTCTTTGTTGGATTTTTCTTCTTGTACTTCAAATAATTTTTTTTATTTTAGATGATTTTACTCTTTTATGTGTGAATTTGTAGTTAAATAAATTGGTTTAACTATCATCTTACGTGTATATGACATTTTGGGATTGATTCATTTACATGATTAACAAACACTATCTACTCATTTTATTGGATGTAAAATAAATATCTGACCATGAGATAAGTCTCAGAAGAGGTGTTTTTTTAAGCCAGAAGCAAGGGTAAATCACGTGCATTGTCCAACTAACTTAGATTTTTTTCGTCACTAACTTAGACTGATAACTTTAATGGATAAGAACATTTACACCTTGACTTTGTAATTCAAATAATTTATTTCTTTTGAACAGTTGAGAGATTTCATTGTATACCTAATCTTTGTGTTTCTTTTTTAAAACCTAAATCCTAACTAGTAGTTAGAAGGCTAACTAAAAAAGGCAAAATACCAAAACACCCCACTACCCTATCTCCACAAAGAAAACAATAAATCTCAAAACCCAACCCCTTATTAAGAATCTGAAATCAATTTCTTCCCCCTCACTCTGTACTCTCTCTTACGAACCTATAAACACCCCTTTCCCCCGCCCCTCCTCTTTCTCTTTGAACAATATCGTTCTCCCCTCCCCACTCTGACCATCATTGCCACTGTCATCCCCACCACCGTCCACATCATCACCACCATCATAGCCGCCCCCACCTTCCCTCCCCTCTCTGACCATCATCACCACCATCATCCCCACCCTATTCGCTCGAGAAAAACACACCTCCGCCTGGGATCCACCATCACCACTCAAGATCTGAGATGAAGCAGCACAAGGCTACACTGCCGAGAGCATTCGCACTACTGGATCTGACATCCAGGGCTCACCTTCATCTCGCCGCTCTCCTCCCGGATCCTCGCCTGGAAACCGCAGCTCCGTCGTGGTCCTTCTCCAAGGCCATTCTCCATCATCAAGGGACAGCGTAGCTTCACAAGAAACCCGTATAGAGTTGTTGACCCAGAATCACACCACCACCACCAGATACGCTCTTCATAGCTGATCAAGCCTCCGTCGTGATATAAATGACCCACCACCATCTCAAACCCTAACCCACCACCATCAAAGGTCCAGCCCATGAGTGGGTACTGCGCAAGCCACCAAAGGTACAACCACATGAAGCCCAAACCCGAGATGGGTTCAGCCCCATGAAACCCAACCTGATATGGGTCCAGCCCCTTGACTCAAACCATTTATACATTAGTGGATTGTTTTTTGATTCTTTTTTATTCCGTTGTAAATTCGGTGTCTTTTATTTGTTTCAGAAAGTGAATGATGGTTTGTTTTTTTGTTTTTATTGTTCTTTTTTACTGTGAATTGGTTTGTTTGTATTGTTCTTTTTGAGTGAAAATGTTGGTATTTTGGTTTGTTTGATCAGAATGTGTAATTTTCAATTGTTTCTGATTTGTTGTTTATGGGGCCAGGCCCAATAAGGGGCCATACCCAATAAAAGAGTTGTATTGTAAAATAGTTTGGTGTTGTTGTAATTCATTAATGGTGCAGCCCCATAAGAAAAAATAATAAGTACTTAAAAACGATGTAAAAACCTCCACAGGTTACCCACCGATGAAAAAGGAATGAATGTAAGACGTGATGGATCCGTACCTATTACGAAGAAGGGTAAAAAGGTAAAAAAACCAACCAGAAAATTGAAAAGGGGTCTTAAAAATAAGTTTTTCTAACTTGGCCTTATAATATAAAGTTTGGGAAAGTGATGCCTTATTTTGTATTTTTCTCTTTGAAAGGATTGGATTCTCTTTAAAAAAAAATTATATCCTAAGTGATTTCCTAATACTTAAAATAAGGATTAGTTTCCTTTGTATAAGGATGCTATTTAAAAGTCCATATTTTAAGGATTTTCATAGAAAACCATATTAGTTGCCTAATTTTCGATAAATGGAATGGATGTACTTATATAAAGAATAGAGCAGAGTCAAGTGAGATGAGAAGGATAGAAATAAAAAAAATTATACCATGACTATCCATAAACATAACGTGAACAAGATTGAAAAGAGACGAGCCTTGAGTTTGGTGAAGGGTTACTTAAAAGGTTTGTTTTTTTTTTTTTCTCATAAATAAACGTACAAACATGCCATACATAAGTTACCCTATTCCTCGATTCCTAAATAAAATATTTAAACATTCAAATAACTTAATAGTGGAATTAGTAGGACACTTGGAAACGTCGATATTATGTCGTACATATTTTGCTAACATGTCTATCACCCCATTTAATTCTCTTTTAACATGAATGACTTTCCATTTAGGAAAACGATCCATCCATCTCCAGAATTCGATAGTCATTGGTTGGATTCTCTAATTAATCATTTTTTGTTATCAATACCTTGAACACTTTCAAGGTTATCAGAGTAAAACAAACAACTCTGAAAACCGAGATCTGCTGCAGATCTCATGGCCCAAAGAACGACCTAAATTTCACCTTCAGTGGCGCTGTTGATTTTACAACTTTTAGTAATATTTTGTTTGATTTCTCCTTTTTCATTAATTGCGGTTGAAACTATGTTTGCCGGTTCCCAACTATTAGTGAATGATGTATCATTAAGCCAAATAATTTCTGCCTCGTCTTGCAATATATAATAATCCTCCACAGTCCCTTGATTTCTTGGCTGCCAACATTTAGTTTCGTAGTATTGGACGTTTTGTCATCTATGAAAAGGACCTTAATTAGAGCCTTTGTCGTATTATTTATTTCCTAATATTTCATTACTTTTTCTCATAAAGACCTTTCATGCGTGCCTTCCCAATATTCCACATTATACAAAAGAGAGATGTTGTAACTAATATTTTGCACCATCAGTTGTTAGTGTAACTCTCACTAACCATTTTGATCCAATCTCCAATCTTACCGTTAAAATTTCTATCGATTTTGCACTGTAGTTAAGAGCTAGCCCAAACTCCCATACTAAATGGGTTTTCGATAAGGATATGTTCGATTGATTCAGCTTCACTTTCACACCATTCAAGTGTCTGAGTCAAGGCATTTTCTTTTCTTCAAATTAAACTTCGATGGGATAGCGTTGTTATGTATTTTCCAAATAAAGTTTTTGATCTTCAAAGGGACGTTGGAATGCAATATTAGATTCCACATCATATTGTCATTGTTTTCCTTCTCTAGAAGATTGACATTCCTTCTCATTCTCTTTCCGGACTAAACGATGGTAGCCCGATTTCGTTGAATAATTCATGTCGTTTGTGTTGGGCCAAATGATCTTATCTTCTTTCCCAAGCTGTAAAATAGGAATCCTTGTAATTTCAGCAATATCTCTTGATGTTCAAATTTTTTGGAGAATGACATAATTCCAATTAGACATGTTTTGATTAAAACATTCCACGATTTTAACAAGATTGTAGTCTTTGGGTTTTTCCAGCTTATATTCTTTATCTATCCAATTGTGATCATAAATATTAACTGTGAGGCCATTACCAATTTTCCAGATCCATTCCTCTTTTAAAAATTGTATACCTTTGAAAATGATGCCCCAACTCCAAGAATGTTTAGCTTTCAACTTAGAATCCCGCATATCACACTTAGGAAAATAAATACCATTGAGGACTTTTGAGACCAAAGAATTCGGATTATTGATGATTCCCCAAGCTTGATTAGCTAAAAGGGCAAGGTTCATTTTATGAAAATTTCTGAAACTGATTCCTCCTATTGTTTTTGCTTTTAAATTTTTTCTCTACGCTACCCAATGAATCCTCTTTTTACAACCCGAGTTCCACCAAAAAATGGCAACGAGGCTGTTAATTTTTTTACATAAAGTTTTTGGAAACTCAAAAAATGGACATCGCATAATTCGGTATAGCTTGCAGTACGACTTTAATAAGAACTTCCTTACCTCCATCCGAAAGAAATTTTGCGACCCAACTGGCAGATTTAGTAATTAATCTATCTTTGATATATGATAAATTATCAATTTTTGATCTTTTAAGAGACATAGGAATACCCAGATATTTACCCATAGAGATTGTGCCTTGAATGTTAAGATAATCCGGTATTTTCTTCGCTTTGTCCTCTGGAGTACCTTTACTAACCATGACTGGCAATTTATTAAAATTAATCTTCTGTCCTGATGCTTGACAGTACTTTGAAATAATCTTATAAAAGACTCAATCTCTTTACCATTGATTTCAAGGAAAAAAAGTGAGTCGTCGGCAAAAAGTAGATGTGTGAGTCTTGGAGCTGCCCTAGCCAATGAAATTCCTTTGATATTGCCTTCATGACACTCAAAATAAATAAGTCCAATCAAGACCTTTAGTTAGCGTTGCAAAAAGAAGGGGATAAAGTGGATCGCCTTGTCTAAGTCCTTGTTCTGGTTTAATTTTTTTTACTCTTTCATTGTTGACCTTGATTTGATACGAGACCGTTGAGATAGAGTTAAAACTAAGACTTTTCCATTTTCCGCAGAATCCTAACCTTCAAAAAAATTTCATAAGAAACTTTCAATCATCTTGGTCGTATACTTTTACCATATCAATTTTTGCTGTCGCATAATTCTATTTCGATTTCATTTTCGTTTTAAGAAAATACGACACCTCTTGAGCAATTACAATATTGTCTTTTATACATCTTCCTTTAATAAATGTAGATTGCGTCAGAGATATGATATCATCCATAATGGGTTGTAATCTAAGAGCCAAGATATTCACACTAGTTTTATAAAAAAAAAATTAATGCAAGATATTGGCCTGTAATCTGGCATCCATTCATGCATATTACCTTTAGATCCCGACATTGAAAACACTCCAATTTTAATTTCTTCATATCTTGTGTTCTAGTAAGAAGATCGTTCATGTTTTTCATTAACTTTATAGGGAGTGTGTATAGATACCTCTTCAATATCACTCGTTGGGTTGTTTTTAAATAGGTTTATGAAGTAATCCTGGATAGTTCTCTTAATACACTTAGGTTTGTCACACCAAACTCCATTTTCATCCTTAATATCCATTATAAGATTTATATTTCTTCCTATTGTTGTTGCGGCAAAGAAATTGTTAGTAGTTTTATCACCTTTTTTTATTCAAATGTCTCTAGCCCTGTCCGTCCAAAAATATTTTTCTATTTTCTAGAGATTCTCGATTTCTTCTTTGAGTTTTAATCCCATCTCGTAATTTCTTCGTTAGGATGATCGTTTTGCAATTTCTTAAGCATATTTTGGTACTTGTTGATAAGTTTTCAGTTATTACAAAAAAAAAACTTAGCTCTACCCTGATAAAGCCAGGCAAATGGCATCCTTCTTATTAATAAAATCCTAATTAGTTTCAATGCCTCTATATTAATTCCATGCTTTTTGATCGATATCTTTGCATTGTAAAGTATTTAGCCATCTTTATTCAAAGATAAAACATTTTGAATTTTTATTCTTAGTATTTGACCTTTGAAGAATAAGCGGTGAGTAATTTGAGCCTATTGCCGGAGGAATTTAAATAATTGCACCTGGAAATAAATTTTACCACGAGTCGGATGCAAGTCCTCTATCTTATCGTTCCTTGATGTTGTCATCACCTTTTTGTTTATTTGTCCATGTGAAATGACATCCTTTAGGTGGGATATTTATAAGATTGTTATTATTCATAAAATCGTTGAATCGTACCATACTTTCGAGATTAGGAGAAATTTTACCTTGTTTTTCGATGATTTAGCTATATCATTAAAGTCACCGGTAAACAACACGGGATCCAAGATGTTGGATTTCTATTTTGAGATATTATAGAATATTATTTCTCTATGATTAGCGTTCGTCAAAGCATAGATGACAATAATATAACAAGAAACAAGTTTTGATTCCCAGACCTATAATATTATTACATGAGAAGAACAAGTCATGATGATATTAATCTTGACATGAATCTTCCATGCCAAAGTTATTCCCCAGACCTATAAGCTCTTCCTTCGAGATTCACTACAAATTTATATTGAAAATGATTTAAAAACTACAAGAATGAACATCATTACTCCTAACTTTCGATTCCAAAAGACAAATAAAATATAACTTGAACTTCGACTGGAGGGACTTGATCATCCTCCGTGTCCAGGGTTCCCTCGCCCCTTGGTAGTTCCATATCATAAAATTCTCCATTGAATTTGGGCGCTTTATAATCGGGCTGGCCGCTACCCTCAACATTGTTAAGGTCGATGTTTTCCTTCACGGGAAGAGCCTGAGTACTCACGCCGTCCTCCGTATCACTATCAAAATAATCATCCTCTCGTAAGTTCCTTCACACTCGGGCCCGTTGTAATAGTAGTATTTTCTTATTTCCATTTCACTATCCACCACCTCATTTGGTCCACACACTTTCCAACCTTTGTTCTCCATGAATTCATTTTTAACTTCGCAAAAGATAAAATATAGATCCTCCATGAAACGCTGGAGTTCATGAATTCTCCTCCCCATGTTACTCACCTCGTCCAACTACACCTTCTTCAATTTCGAGGAATATTCTCCACACGATGGCGCCGCCTTCCTTTTTAGGTTAGTTGGCCATGAAAATCTCTCTACTTCTCTAAACATTCTCATCCTTGGTATTCTATACATTCTCTAATTAAATTCCATATCCTGAAGTTCGTGACGACTATTATGAATAGATTGGGAGTTGGGCGAATCTTCCTCAGATTCAAAGTCATCAAACTCTTCAAAACCACCCAACACATTCTTGCCCATACTGTAAATAGTATCGTTGATATGAGGATTAACATTCTCATCAATACCCTAAAGATTATGATTATGAAGATACGATAGTAAAATCACCAAAAATCCACTTAGCGCTAGATTCCAAAAGCCACTCGTGGAAAATATTACTTTCATTTTTGGTATATCTCATATGTAAGAAGTATTGCCACTCACGATCAATAGAGGACATATGCTTCCAAATTATGTTGATGTGATATAAAATAGGATCAGGAAGATAATTTAGAATCTTCAAATATCTAACAAAGAAGATACAAAAAATTTCCTGCGTATTAGATAAAAAGCATTGCAGCTTTGTATTATTGAAGAAGAAAAGGGAGGACTTTTTAGGCTACAAATATGATAATTGAAGATATAGAGTGCCACTTGTAGGAAACCTTTTACATCTCCTGAAAAAGAAATTACTAGTATAGAATTCGAAGGGATCAAGACTGTAAATCTCAGTTTGATCTCCAAATAAAGCTTGATTGAAATATCTGATAGACATAATACTATAATAACAAGCTACCTGCATGTGTTGTAAAAGTGGATTTCTTTCCAAGATTTTGGCCAGATCTTCCTTAGAATAGGTTATCGAATTGGTACAGCTAACTATAATAGACTACATAACAAAGCCACGAAAGAAAGCTAACCCAGATAAAGACGCCAACACAATCATGGGATATAAAATACATCTCATTAAATCAATCGTATATAGTCCAAATAAGATTGATTAGTTTAAAATTATCATTATTCTTCCACAGATAAGCGAAACCATCTCGAGAATACATGCATTCAGTAGAGTTAGCAATAGACATAGATAATAAAGTGAAAATATGAGAAAATTCCATTGTTAGGCCATTACCTATAGCCTAAATACATTTTTAGGCCAAACGTTTTAAAAGTCACATTTTTAGGCCAGACGTATACAAAATGCCCATTTTTAGGCCATTTCACTAATTTCGTGAGATATTTCATAGATTTTAAGGACAATTTGGAAACTTTAGATAGAGTTTCTAGTTTGTGATGAGGCCAAATAAACATATAGTTTATTTGAAATGTCTAAATTGTCCTTAGAATCAATGAAATATCTCATGAAATTAGTGAAATGGCCAAAAAATGGACGTTTTGAATACGTTTGGCCTAAAAATGTGACTTTTGAAACGTTTGGCTAAAAATGTTTTTAGGCCATAGGTAATGGCCTAAAAATAGAATTTGCTCTGAAAATATTCAAGATTAAAGGTTTGGTTTGCATGTCAACTGAAAGAAATAAATAAATTATTTTGTTTATTAACCATCCATACATGATGTGGTTGTGGTAGTGAAATTATTCACGTATCTCTTAATTTTGAAATAAGTAGTTATTTCTATCAGATAATAAATAAATAGCTTACGCTCATTTTTCATAAAATAATATTTTCTAGCAATCTTCTTTTTCTCTACAAAACAAAATAAACACTTATCAAAATTTCTCCAGGCTTTTAGGTTGTGAAGACAAAGTTTTTTCTTCACAGTAAGAAGTTTCACGACTAGCAAACAATTTCACCGATATCTTCTCCGCTGCTTAAGAGGTAACAATTTAAACCTCTTGTTTATATATAACTCTGACCCGATTACATGTTTACAAATGGTATTAGAGCCATGTTATATGAATTATACATTTTTTAAATTTGTATTTGTAATTTTTCACAGTAAGAAGTTTCACGACTAGCAAATAATTTCACTGATATCTTTTTTCGCTGCTTAAGAGGTAACAGTTTAAACCTCTTGTTCACATATAATTCTAATCCGATTACATGTTTACAAATGGTATCAGAACCATATTATATGAATTATACATATTTTTTATTTGTATTTGTAATTTTTCATGCGGTTAAGAAAAAAGAAAGGAAGTTTTTTTTCTTTCTTCTGTCGAATACGTTTAGATATATATGATTATTAGGTTAAATCAAACGTATGTCAAATTGTGTGATTTTTTATAAATTCTTTTGGCCCGTCATTACAGAATTCAGTGGGGATTTGGGGATTTGTACCTAGACCACTGATTTCAATGACAAGTAACCTAACCATGTATACTGCTTGAACCCTTTGTTGATAAATAGAGTTCTTGGAAATACATTGCAATTCTGAAATATGTTTTTTTATCTCCTAATCAATTTTGGTGATTTTATGAATGTTCTTATTTTTCTATATGTATAAAAATGGCGTGGACACGATCCCAGGGGATCACGAGCATCAAGGCTCAGCCTACTAACAGACTACAGATGGCTCCACAGGAACGTAAGAAATCATCATGGACCATTAAGGATTCATACACCAAACGTTGCAACGACACCGAGACAAAAACAAATTTTAGATAATAGTATCAAAGCACTCCATTATAGGAAGCGACCTAATCACACTTTAGTGCAACATGTAACCGTTGTGACTTGTGAATAATTTGATTCAAGATATCATTAATTGTGGTGATATCATATGTGAAGAACACAAGGTTGATGTTCTTTACAAAACTTTGTCAAGAGAGATGCAAAGGGATCTCAAAATCTTATGGGAGGATGAGTTTCCGGAGGACTATGTTCATGGAAGACAAGCTACATATGAGTGACTAGTCTATGTTTTGACTAACTCCTACTTGTGGAAGCATTTTAATAGTTCCACTAAGTCGGACCAATGCAACTGTGGAATGCATTCTCGAACTACTGATGTTGATAGATATTATCCAGTTGGACCTTATGAGGAAGTGAACTTTGAGCAGTAAATTCCTAAGTTAAGGTTTTGGGTTTGAAAGGCGTATGCTAGTTAGAACTTGCAATAGGTAGTTTGCTTAGTAGTTTGTTTTTTCTATATTATTAATCCATGTTCATTAGGAATTGCATTAGTTGTTTTCTTTAATTCAGTTATTTGCTTATCGAACTTGTATTTTCATTATGTATGAATTCAACTTGTTTCTTTGATTAAAATGTTTTTAGTTGTTTTTTGTACATTTTTTTGCTCTACTCGTGTTAGAGTTAGTGGGAGTTCTAGTAGAACATTTTGCAATTAATTAAATTTATTGAGTGATTAAGGCAAACAAAATAAGGTGGTTCATGATTGGGAACATAGTGAACTTTCTTTAACACCTGTTTTGTTATATTTCTTATTCATTCCATTTTCATTACTAGCACTAAATTGTTAAATAAATGTATGTTACTAATGTAAATCTCTTACTTTATTAGATAAAATGACATCAAAAACATCATTGTTGATCTTAACAAAGGAGAGAAAATTAATGATGAAAACTATAACCTTTGGAAGCTCAAGATACATTATGTTCTAGACGAGCAAGATGTTTTTGAGGCTATCAACAATGTCGTGGCTCAGACTGAGGAAGGCTACACAGCTCAAAATAGAAGGGACATGGAGGCTTATGAAAAGTGGAAAAGAAAGATTACACTGCAAGAGACATCTTGATAGGCTCCATGAATGACGATCTTGTCTATGAATGTCAACGATACCCCACTGCTCACGAGATGTGAAACGCTCTTAATGAGAAGTACGGGTGTACGACTGTGACTAAGTTGCGTCAATTGACGATTAAGTTTGATACTTACAAGAAAAAGTCTAATCAAACCATGCAACAACATCTATGGGAGATGTCTAACATGATTAGGGAACTTAAGACTACATGTCATAACCTTACTGATAAACAACAGGTTCAAGCTGTGATCCGATCTCTTCCAAATAAGTAGGAGCATTTGAAGATAAAATTGACCCACAGTGACAATATCAAAACTTTTGATGATGTTGCTCGTCATGTGACGTTAGAAGATCAACGTCTAGATGCGATTAAGCCTCAGGGTCAGGCTTATGTTGCTGAGTCAAGTTCCCACAAAGGTTCTAGAAATAAGCGCAAGAACAATGGGAAGAAAAACAGAAATGAGCATGTTTCAAAGAAGAACAAGAAGGGTGGTAACAATAAGGGAAAACGTTTCCGTAACTAGAAAGACAAGAGTAAAGTGAAATTATATAACCGTGACAAACTAGGTCACTTCGCTTGTGAGTGTAGCGAGCCTAGAAAGGTAGCAATATCATTTACTTCTTGTAATTTTACTTATGTTACCAGTACTATATTGCTAGTTGTTTTTAAATATTTGTGGACTGTGGATTTAGGAGCGATAGACCATGTAACCAAGACCGAGAGGCGTATGTAGAGTACCGTCGGATTCCAAAGGGAACAAGGTGGATATATGTAGGAGAAAACAACAAGATTGAAGTCAAAGGAGTTGGAACTTGCAATTTGAACTTGCGGGGTGGTCAAGCTTTGTACATGCATGATGTACTTTACGCACTTGACATTCGACGGAACTTGATCTCGGTCACTGTTCTTCTAGGATTAGGTTTTAATATGCATTTTCGTAACAAACAAGTAGATACCTATTATGACTCTAAGTATCATGCATCTGGTTTTATTTCTCATGGTTTAATTGTACTAGATGATGATAACTCATTTAATAGTTATTATGTAAGTAGTTGCTTTTCTACTAATGCTTCATTTAGTAATTCTAACATAGAAGAAAGTGTATGGAATGCTAGACTAGGTCATATTGGACAAGACTGTATGAATTTGTTGGCTAAGAAGAATCTTTTAGGTTCATTTAGTAAAGTCAAATTGCCAACTTGTGAAAAATTTCTAACACATAAAGCAAAATGGAAACCATTTGGAAAGGCTAAACGAGTCAAGTATTCATTACAAATAATTCATTCAGACATTTGTGGCCCAATGAGTGTTCAAACTAGACATGGGGAATGTTATTTCATCACTTTTATAGAGGATTTCACTAGGTTTGGTTACGTCTACCTGATTTCTCAGAAATCTGAAGCATTGAAATGTTTTGTGACATTTTTAATGAAGTATAAATTCAATAGAGAGGAAGGTGAAAACCTTAAGAATCAATCATGGACGTGAATATCTATCTGGTCAGTTTAAAGACCCGTGTGATGAAAAAGGGATAGTAAGACGACTTACAATTCCTAGAACGCCACGGTAAAATGGTGTGGCTGAAAGGAGGTATAGAACACTCCTAGAAATGGTTAGGTCTATGATGGCACAAGCTAACCTTCCAATACATTATTAGAGAGATGCCTTTCTTACCGCCTGTTATATTCCAAACCGTGTACTCACAAAGACTATTCCATCAACTCCTTATGATCTGTGGACAGGTGAGAAACCTAACCTATCATACTTGCCACCCTGGGGGTCAGCAGGCTATGTTCAAGATCTATCTCATAAATATGGGAAGTTAGGTCCAAGAGGCAAGAAGTGTATCTTTATTAGATACACAGATCACTCTAAAGGGTATGTTTTTAATTGGTGAACATAATGATGGGTGTCTTACTGAAATTGAGTCATGAGATGTCACATTATTAGAGAATGATTTGCCTAGTAGAGGTGAGGTTGATAGGAATTCTATTTTATGTAAATAAAATGAGATTCAGGAAGATAATATGCAAACAAATGTGACACCTGATGAGGTAACACATACTCAAGAAATAGAGACGGACACTCCTCTACATCTTGAGACAGTGTAAACCATTGCATCATCTAGTAATCCTATTTCTCAGGATTTTCAACCTGAGAGAAGTGCTAGAGGTTTAGTTCCTCGTTGTCGGTTTGAAACTAAAGGAGGAGTTTTTATGATAACTCCACAAGACAAAGAAGAACCTCGAACAATTAATGAAGCACTTTCATGTCCTACTAAGAATGAATGTCAAAGAGCAATGGAAGAAGAAAAGGAATCTATGAAGAAAACCCAGGTATGTGAAATGGTTGATCTCCCAAAAGGACGTAAGGCACTTGGGAACAAATGAGTTCTCACAATAAAGAGGAAATCTAGCAGTTCCATTGACATGTACAAAGCTCGCTTGTTAGCGAAAGGCTATACCCAACGGGAAAGAATATATTTTGAGGAAACTTTTTCTCCTATTGTTAAATTTACCTCAATACGTCTTATTTTAGCTATCGTGGCACATCTCGATCTGGAGTTGCACCAAATGGATGTTAAAACTGCATTTCTAAATGGAGATTCAAAAGAGGTTATTTTCATGAAAAAACCCTCGGGTTTCGTTTAAAAGATCAAGAGAATAAAGTATGTAGATTGTTAAAATCAATATATGGTCTTAAGCAAGCCTCGAGACAGTGGAATTTGAGATTTCATGAAGTCGTCTTGTTAAATGAATTTGGGATGATAAGTGAAGACTACTGTGTTTATGTTAAACGTTCCAAGAAAAATATTTGTGACTTTATCTCTATATGTGGATGACATCCTATTAGTTGGGAATGATAAAGAGTTTATTCAAGCTAATAAGGAGTGACTAGCTTCTCAATTTGATATGAAAGATATGGGAGAAGCAGATTATATTCTTGGTTTTAAGATTCACAGAGATAGGTCTAGAATACTATTATCTTTATCTCAAGAACCTTACATCATGAATATACTTGAGCGCTTTAGTATGACTAAGTGTAATTCCATTGACACTCCTGTAGCAAAGAGAATAAACTTAACTCTCTACATGTGTCTTAGTATTCCAGAAGAGAAATAGAAAATGTCAACAATACCGTATTCTAGTGTCATTGGTAGTCTTATGTATGTTATGATGTGTATGAGACCAGACATATGTTATACACTAGGTTTAGTTAGTCTTTTTCAATCAAACCCAGGACAAGAGCATTGAAAAGATGTGAAAAGGATATTCAGATATATAAATTGCACCAAAGATCATGCCTTATGCTTTCGAGGAGATAGGTTACGCCTAGAAGGATATACATACACTGATTGGGATGGTGATATTGATGGGCGTAATAGGTTATGTATTCTTGTTGAATAATTGCGCAATTTCTTGGAGTAGCAAGAAACAAACCTTTGTAGTTTTGTCCACGATGGAAGCTAAATTTGTAGCTTGCTCAGCTGCGGTTCAGGAAATTGTTTGGTTAAAAAGGTTCTTTGAATATTTAGGATTATCTAGTGATATTGAGAGTCCAATTACAACATAGTGTGATAGTCAAGCTGCAATGGCTTATGTGAAAGATCCTAAATATCACTGCAAGACCAAACACATTAATATAAAGTATAACTTTGATAGAGATATAATTGCACAAAAGGATGTTACTTTGCAATATATACCCACACACAATATGCTTGCTGATCCATTCAAAAAGGCTAATCCAAGGGATATATTCATGGATCATATTAGATCTATGGGATTAAGCAAGATATAATGTATGAATATTGCAAGTTTATGAGCATTCATGTATATATTTCCATTAGTATGTTTATTTAACTGTTTATTTTAATAATATAATGTTTGATATATATCATAACGCGTGTGATTTTTTTGTAAGTATGTATGTCCTATAGATTGAGATTGGCTCTAGCACACTTGCAATCACCTTTGGCACAAGAAGTGCGCAAAGAGGAGACTAACTCATAGTATTGAAGAACCCTTAAGATAACTTGAGTTAAGATAGTCGCCTTAACTAAGTGTTAAATTGAGATCATAAACATAGATAAACCGTTTTAAGCTTATATTATGACTGAAGTAGAATCCCACTGTCTACTTATTCTATAATAGCCAGATATGAGTTGCTTGATTGATTTCATAGAAGGGTAGATCGACCGAAGAATTCATCTTAGGAAACAAGGCTTGTTTAATTATATATCTGTATGGTATAAAATTGTGACATACAATTTGAGATATATGAATAATACCATAGCACGTATGTCATACCATGTGTGCTTTTGACCAAAAGGAAGTGAAGAATTGATCCCTATTTCTTCACTGTGTGATGCCTTTGAATGTGCCCTTATTACTTTTGACTATATCTTGATATTTCAATTAAGGGTATGCTACTTTATCATATTACCAATTATCATGAATGATTCGGTCTAATGGGGTATGTTTGGGAAAGCGACCTAACCAATATAAAAGAATATAAGTCTAAAGGGAAAACTAAAATTGTGTATCAAAGTGTGTGCTTCCAGGTTAACCGATCATGTAAGTTAATACGGACTACAACATGATAGCGAGACACATAAATGTTATGACAGTGAACTCTTATTTTAATATAGTAGATTTGATATTAATTTAAAGGGTCAGAGTATACAACATATTCTTAGTCTGGGGTACTGCAGGAAACGTAAGGAATAAGATCTATTTGACCAACTATGTACCCTACAGGATTTTAGTAACGTATGCTTGTATGCTTGCCGGTCGCACGAAATATTTGCTATGTATGATGATATTTTGATACGAGTATGTATATGAGAAGATATGAGACAATGAAATAGAAGTACCTAGAGTACATTTATAACCCCCAGCATGGGCGAGCGGGAGAATGAAAGAAAGAAATAAATTAATATTTTTATTAACCACCCATGATGTGGTGGTGGTAGTGGAAGTTATCCACATATCTCTTAATTTTGAAATGAGTAGTTATTTCAATCAGATAAGAAATAAATAGATAACTTACGCTCATTTTACAAAATAATCTTTTCTGGCAATCTTCTTGTTCTCCACAAAACAAAATAAACACATATAAAAATTTCTCCAGGCACTTAGGTTGTAAAGACAAAGTTTCTTTTCATAGTAAGAAGTTTCACGACTAGCAAACTATTTCACCAATATATTTTCCGCTGCTTAAGAGATAACATTTTAAACCTCTTGTCTACATATAATTCTAATCTGATTACATGTTTACATGAACAATTCACAAAAATGAGAAAAATATGAAATAGATAGTATAAATTAAGTAGGAGATAAGGAAAAGTGGAACTAACTGTACAGCCGTGGATAACCAAGTAGAATTAAGGTGAAATAGTTTTCTTGCAAGTCAAAATCACAGGGCAAAATAGAAAAAAACAGGAGAAGAAGGTAAGGAGTAAATCTATTTTGGATTTTAGAATTTTAGAGAGAATATTGACTAAGAGAATCGCTATTAATCATTTAGAAAGACAGAAAGAATAGAAGAAGGTGAACAGTAACATTGCAGAGAGTTTTTTTAGACAATCGATCTTTATTTAGAAAAATAGAAAGGAAAGAAGAAGATTACAAAGGTTTGTTCAATGGATGAAAATTTGATAATGAACTTGGGGAAGCTGAGCAAATCCCATGTAAGATTACAAAGAAAATGAGTGATACATTGACTCATGAATCAAACTTGGATGGGTTTACAACAATTGTCATTAGCATGCCGGTTGAAACAATTGGCCCAGATGTATTTAATGGAATGAAAAACTATGGGTCTTTGCCCTTAAAGCATGCCGGTTGAAACAATTGGCCCAGATGTATTTAATGGAATGAAAAACTATGGGTCTTTGCCCTTTTTAAGGGTATTTTTAAAATTAACATCTCTAGGGAATTTATAAAAGGATTGAATTACATGTTTATTTAATTTAGTCTCTAATATTGATTTCCAGGATACCGTGGACGACTTAAAACTATTCTCCTATGCAAATTTGTGAACAAATCATTGTAGAATGAACATTATTGTGGCACCACACAATTTGCTTTTATCAAATAACATATGGACCGTTTTGCAATTTTTTGTAATGATTAAGTGTATTAGTTTATTTGATTTTCGTTCTCTAGAATCTTCTTTTTTATTTGGGTCAATGACCCAAAAAATCAAAATAATATTATACTTGCCCCAAAGAATCATCCATTAACTTACTATTATAAGATTACATGTTACCCGTCAAGGACGATTCCCGTCAAGGACGATTCCCATCAAGGACGATTCCCGTCAAGGACGATTCCCATCAAGGACGATTCCTGTCAAGGACGATTCCCGTCAAGGACGATTCCCATCAAGGACAAAATTTAGTTAATGATGTTATTGGGAAGACATTTTGTCATTGATGTTATTGGGCTGAAAATAATATTATTTTGATTTTTTGGGTCATTTTCCCTTTTTATTTTGACTCTAACAATATAAAAATCATAAAACTGATTAAAAATGAAGAATCTATGACATTTTCTTCGATTCTACTAAAAAATAGAATTTTGTTGAAAAAAATGAAATCCTTAAATTTTGGATTTTTTTTAATGTTAAAAAATTTACGTATTGCATATCAGTTGATTTAGTGTCCGTTTGAATTGATTATTTTAGAGTTAAAAGTGTTTTTTGATTAAAATTAATATATTTGTAAAAATTATTAAAAGATATTTTGACATCTAAAATCACTTTAAGTGATTATTTAAAAAAGCAATGCCAAACAGACACTTAGACCCTATACTTTATTTGTAAATGTCTAGTGCCTTTACAATCTATACTATTAGTAACTTGTTAATATATTTCGATTACTCTCTCTCTCTCTCTCTCTCTATATATATATATATATATATATATATATATATATATATATATATATATATATATATATATATATATATTATATGGGACAAGTCAAAAGTCAAATAACGGTTAAGATTTAACTAGAGCAAAAATATATGGTATCTCCAACGATCTGGATCTTACCACATGTATTCTAACCATAATAAGTCACACCCCACTACTATCACCCACTACTTCCTCCTCAACCACCAAATACCTCAATAAAAAAGAATTAGTATTAGATACATATAGTGTTTAAAAAATTTAATGAGTAATATAAAGAAAAGTCCATGTGTTTTTAAAGAGAATGTGAATATGTAGATAAACAAGAAACATTAAAGAAGATAAGTTAAAGAAGATAGGGTATTTTGCATATTTGGTCCCTATATTGTATTATATAATTTTCTTGATAATTTTTAACGTTTATTAATGTTTTATGTTTTGTAACGAACTATTAGTCTTGATTTTTTTACAGAAACTCCTGAAGCGGGATCAGAATAAGCATATAATTTGCAAACTCTCTATTTAATTTACAAACAGGGGTTGCATTTATCTACCATCAAACAGTTTTTTTTACCTCTTCAAGATTGCAATATTATGAACACAAACAGTATGTTGAAAATCTTATTTTTAGGTTATATTGCATATCACCTTATTGTATTCTTTAATTTTTTATTGATAAATGTCTATTATTATTTTATGTTTTACCTAAAGATAAATTTTAAATTTTTGTAAAAAACTCTTGGAGAGGATCGAAATATGGATATAATTTGCTAACTCTCTATTTAATTTGCAAACAAGGGCTTCAGGCTAGATAAAAAGTGTAAATCTAGACATTAGCCTTTTTGGGTATTATCAAGTATTAGATATAAAATTAGTTAGTGACTCTTCTTCAAAGTTTTAATCATTGCTATTTTTTACCTTATAGACTATATAGAAAATCCATATATATTTTCTTTGAGAGTCTCAAATAGATATCTATGGTGTTACATTACTCTTGAAATTCAAATTGGGTAGGTATTATGGACTATTTTGAGGTATTGATTGAAAAAAAATAGTTTCAGACAATAGCAGGTAGCCAATATAATTTTTTTGTGTGTTAAAATAGGTTTTTAATTATTTCTATTTTAAAATGATCTATTTTAAAACAAATTCATGTGTAATTTTAGGTTTAATTTTTGATTAATGCGTTATTCTATTCTATATGAAGTTTCCCAAATTCAGTTTAATTGACAATTATAATTTAATTTTTCTGGTATATTAGTTTTGATTTATCTGTTATCTAGACACATGTAGTTTTTTTTATGGATACACAAATAGTTGATATAAGATTTTTTTAATTAAAACTAGCACTGGTCTATTATTTGAATAAAAAATTACTAAGACTCTGTTTTATTTTTTGTGAATAAGAATATGAATTTATTTTCTGACATGAAAAAAGAAAACGATTAATTTAAGCCACGTATGACTTTTTTTAATAATACATGGTATTTCTTTTTCTGGTTTACATGAACATAGATTTACCTTTTGACAAAAAAAACATAGATTTACCTCTGATTATATTTAACTCTACAAAATTGACAAGAAGTTTGTTTCACAATATAAGGTTTGAATCTGAATATAATTTTTCCCAATAAGAAGTTAGAATATGATCATATATTGATTCCTTTTAATTAAAATATATGTGGATGGATTTGATAGATTAACAATTTACGAATAGTAATGATTTTTAAAAATATAGATTATCGGTTAACAATGAATTTATAAGTGAATATTTATCATTTGATTTCATTGAAGGTAGTCCAAGTTAAACTTAAATTTATTTCGCATATTATTACAATTTTAAAACTAAAAATTGTATATTCAGGAGTCCAAAAGATTGTTAAATATACACATAACTACTATGATAAAGATACAAATGTGTATCATATAAATTTAATTTTTTAATTAAATACTTAACAAATAAATTAGCAATTTAGTAATTATTATAATTGATAAGCTAAGAAAAAAATTGCAATAATAATGCTATTTACAATGCTATATTTACATTTTTATTATAGAAAAAATAGAGGTAATTCTATACTCGATGAGTATGATAAATTATAAAAATTACTAGCTCTTAGATTTTTTATGAAAAATTGAGTTGCATATAGAAAATTTAGATCTGAATTCAAATTGAATATAGAAATTTCAAAAAAAAAAATTGAAGTTATAATCATATTTTCTTTCAAATAAATTTTTTGAAATATTTTTTCAAAATAGTCATTTCGAATGGTTTTTTTATTGTTTAAAAAAATGTTCAAAGACAAATACCATGATTGATAGTTTCTAAAGATGTAGAAAGTGAAGATCTACCAACTCGGAATCTGAAGAAGCATAGTGCTGGAGAAAAGTGGAGTCTTGCTTTCACTTTTGTAATGGCCATCACATACCATTAGAATATACTCCATTTATTGACCACCTTATGTAGGTGTCGTGAAAATAAATAAATTGAGTTATTTTTCATAAATATTTATTTTATTAATGAGTGCAATTTTTTTGGGACACAAATATTATCTTTCATGACGTGATAACTTAAATATCATCAGTTTAAATTTAAAATTTTATAGTTATGTTTCATCGTACTTTTATAAATATATGAAATGTAATAAAAGATAATTTTAAGTTTTGTAATAACTATTCATTGTATATAGATAATTAAATGCATTTTTAATAAATAGAAAATTCATTTATTATGGTGGAAACTTTAATTGAATTAACTAATCGAGGTAGCATATGTTAGCAGATGTAGCGGGAATATAATGGTTTGTGTGTTAGACGGAATTACCAACCGCTTGCAGCATGTTTGTTGCAACAAGTTATTCGAGTTCCTCCATAATGAACATTTTTTACTATCATATGCAATTGAAACATATGGTGTTATAGTTTTCTATGAGAAGTAGTAGAAAATTAATAAGTTTAGAAAAAATATATTAATACATGACCTTTGTACCTTAATATATATTTCATGAATTTTTTAGCACTGGTTCTTGAAATTCTAAAACTTTTCTATCATCAATTATTCTCGGCAGTTCCTCTAATATTGACTGTGGTTCTTTAGAAACTTTAATCTGAATAAATGATTCAAATATGTGATTTTATCACTACTAATCAACATTATGCTTCTGAAATGACCCAACTAAAGTTATTTTAGTCGATTCAACATAATTTAAAAGATAATCTCGAATAAAATTAGTAAGACAATATGTAACTTATTTAGACGAATAGATTACCTATAACTATTCGATTCAATTCTCTTTCATATTGCTAAAAAATTTCTTAGTGCCCTCGGGCACGGGTTATCCCTAGTATATATATATAAATCAGAATCTATTATATAATTAATTTATGGTAAAATAAATTGTATTTCTATATTTTTTTGTTTATTCGGAATTCGTTAAAATATGAAATGCAAAACAATTACAAGGGTATTAAAAATCTGTTTAACGTTGCTTTATAAAATAATTATTTAAGATCCCTAAAAATACTCTAGATCTTTAAAGTTATTTTTTAGAAAAAACACTAGAATGTGATTCTTAAAAAATCACTTAAAGTGATTTTAGATTTCAAAATATTTTTTAGTATTTTTTACAAATTTTTTAATGTAAATGTTATTGTTAATTTTAATTGAAAATTAAGCTACCTGTCTTGGCGAGGACATCTTTCACACTTCTCTCTGGATGTGCGAGGAATTTACAGCCATTTGCTCACGAACACGTTTATTATAAGATCTGAAGCTGCTCTCAGGTTCCGGTAACGGAGGCCAAGAATTAAACACTGTAAAACCTGAAAAAGACAAAAGCAAACCACAAGCGTAAATCTGGAAAAACAAAAACTAAATACTGAAAAATAAAAATAACTAAAAACTACTACTCGAAATAGATAGCCCACACGCTAACGAGACACAAGTCCCCGACAACGGCGCCAAAAACTTGGTGTCGCCTAGGGTGTGATAAAAATAGATAAATAATAAGTCAAAAAACAATGCACCCTCACCCTAGACAGGCACAGTACTGCAAGTATTACAGGACGAATGCAAGTTTTAATGATAAGTTGAGTTCGTTCTCAGGGACTTAGTGTGTTAATCGAATGGGTAGAAATAACGAGTAAGAATTTATTAATTAAAAGACAAGAAATAAAAAGAGAATAATTCGAAACAATTAATTAAACTAAGAAATTAAAGAAACTAAATTAAATACGAAGAAATATGAGATGAGAAGTATAGCTTAGGTTTTGCTAGTATGCACTAATCCTTCTAATTCTTTCAATCAAATCTAGTTAATAAGGGAGATAATTAGCTCTTAGATATTTAGCCAAGATTCTATCCCATACCTTAGACCTTGAGAGCGACTAAGGGGGCTACAGACACATCACGAGGTTGGTTCAAATAAGGTTATCCTACGCCACTAGGGCCCTAAGCAATCAATTTCCATACATGGTGATAGTGATTAAATTGTACCCTAATGACTATCTAGTTAAAATTAGTGTTGTCAGGACCAATATCGACACTAGACATTATCTAGTGTTTCAATAATTAGACACCGAGCTAAGGCGATCATCTAACTACTATTAAGGTTATCCTATACTCGTGCACTAGCAAGGAAAACGGTCATTAAATCAAAACACATAAACAAATATAAAGGTAAGAAGCTAATATCAGATTAAAACATATAATTCCCAAAGAACTTAGATAGAAAGAAATTAGAATTCATAGTTTATACATGATGCAAAACCCAAGCTATGAGAAGTTTAGTTCATACCTAAAGGAAATAAACTAAAAGAAATAATAAAAGACATCATCTTGCTCTCTACAATAACTCTGATGAATAAAACCTTAAGAACTAATTACTATGAGGCAAGGATCATTTACAAGTGATATAAGTATTGAACTCCAAGCCCAACTCAAATTCGTAACCCTAAAACATGAAATCAGGTCCGTTTTTTGTTTTGGTCCTAGTAGCTTCAATACTCATTCGTTTGACGCGTATGAGTAGTCAAAATTCATCATCTCGGAAAGATATTCAACTTTTATCTTGACCGTTTCTCCAAATTCCAAACCGATTTTGAGATATAAGCTGATTTGTGGACGTAGGTGCAGAGATTCAGATTTAAGACAACTTTTCCTTTTCCATCATTTTAGCTTTTCTTTCCTTATCTCTTAGTCTTTGACTTGGACTCTAATTAATCTCCATAATTATCTTTAAAGTTTCACACTAAATAAATAATTAAACCCAATTATGCTCTAAAAGTATTATTTTACTAAATCAAGACTCAAAATAGGAAAGTGCACTATTTCTCAAGAAAATCAATTAGAAAGACTTCTGAATCACTAAAAATGATGTCTCATCCTAACATAAATCTATCACAAATGAGGAGACATCAAGACCCCCAACTCAAAGTTGTATCGTCCCGATACAATAAAGATAAAAACAAAGGGAAGTCTATAAATACACACTTATGGAATTTTCAACACAATGGGAAGAACATAGCAGAATATATAGAATAGACATAAAGCAACAACTCAGAAAATTTCATGCAATAATATTCATAAACTATATCCCTGTATACTTCTCATATCCATAGTCAACACGGTTCGAATTCAAGATCAGATTAGTTTCGCAATGTAAGAAGGATTGGGACTTTACTCAGTTCACCAAGGAAGCTATAGATTGTTCATCGAAGTTTACTAGTATTCAAAGATCCACTTAACTACTCTCTAACGGCTCAATCACTTCTCGATTACATAGAAAAGAAGCAAAAGGTCTTTAAGGTTGTAGTTTAGGCTTAGGGACGGTATGATAGTATATTTGGATAATTTAGAGTGAGCTTTTGGCTCTCTCCTCACTAGCCATCAACGAATCGCCCTAGAGCTTGAGTTACTATCATAAAATGTTTCTCACTCAACCCAATGAATTCCTTGACACATAATTTCGCATCCCTAATAACCCAATTAAAGCATATCACGCTATTTTTTCAAATCAATTTTTTTTCAAATCAATTTTTTTTCTTTTGGATAGCCATGACTCTCTTTTAATGTTGAGATATCACGCTATTTTCTCATATATATATATATATATATATATATATATATATATCTTTTCTTTTTATGCCCTTGTTGGCAAATTTAGCTCGTAGCTTCTTTTTCATTCACTATTACCCCGACAAAGGGTTAAAATAAAAATCTGTGAATCATCATCAATATAAAGAACAAAGCACAATTAATAAGCTCAAAAATCCCATCCCAATAACAATTCCCATAATGGTGGACCCACCACCCCAAACTCAAGCTCTAAAACAACTGTCTATGCATCGCGATTTGAGTGCGGGTCATATGGAAAAGTCCTATAATCTAAAGGGATATGGCTTATAATGTGGCTAAATAAAAAGCTTTAGAAAGGCTAGAAGGGGCTGCGAAGGATATATCATATAAAATCAAATAACAAGGTGAGAAGGTATAAAAAGGCTTCAAGTGGCTTCAATATGAAAGAACTGCCTTAATCACTTTCTACACTATGTAATTTCGTTATTTCTTACCTTTAGCACTTTCATCAACTGGGTTTATCGACTAGCTTGGATCTAACGGCCTACACACTTCTCAAGGTTCCCTGAGACCGAACATACTTTCTATCGCATTGCTTACTAATCTTTTCTTTACTATCAATGTGTGTTTTCCTGCAAATACTCAAAGCATACAAATAACATAGCTCATAGACATACTACTTACTATCATTAATTCACTGAGCTTACATCTAATTCCCATGTATCAAAACTTTTAATTTCTACCTAATAACAGAAAAATGGAGATGAGAGACAACGAATCCCCACACCCCAACTAAAAAATGAGCCGTGTCCCCACGACTCGAAAAAGACTCGACAAAGAAATTAAAATTAGCAGATAAAAGCATTTACAGAAATGGTAAGGAAGAAAGAGAACATACTCTCGAGGCTATTGCCTCGCATTATTGACATCCAAGGTAGGATTTGCTTGATCTTTCGTTAATTGCTCAAGGATTATCATGATGTGCACTTGATTGGCTTTGATTTGTGCCACATCATTGGCTAAGGAAGTTTGAGTTGCTTCGTAGTTGTTTAAACGCTCCTCCATCTTATCTTGCCAACTTTGCTCCTTTTCTTCTTTTGAGACTTGTGTAGAAACCGCTCCTCTCAAGACTTTCACGATCCAAGCATTATCAATATAACTCCTTTTCAATTCGAGTTTCTCTTCTTCACCCAATGTAACATTCACTTTTGCACAAGACACGTGATCATAGTAGGAAATTTAACATTATAAACTGATTTAGGAGAGACCAAAAATCGCATCACCTCCTCATAGATCAACTGTACCACATCCATTTCTTCTCCTCTCAAAATACAATCCAAAAGTAGAGCGTTCTTCTTAGTCACATCCCAAGTTCGTGTGTTTCCAAAGACATTAGGAATAAGGAAATTGTGCAAAAATCGAGCATCCGGTTGAAGATATTTGTAAGGCCAAGGTGCCTTCAATTCTCCCTTATGTGATTGCACTTTTTCCTTGTCTAAAACCTGCTCAAAAAGTAATTCCTCATAAAATATTTTTCGTCTAGCAACCGCTTCACTATACTTGCAATGTCCAATTAATTTCTGAAGCTTGAAGTGGTTTCTAATCTCATTAACTGTGAAAGGAACCAACTTTCCTCTAATCGGAACACAACCTTTACTATCTCGGCTAAAGAGGCCTAAATAGAATTCTAAAACTAACTCATGACATAATTGGTGGTCCTTTGTGTGTTCTAAAAATAAATGCAAATGCTAATCGAACCACAACCGCAAGTGTACAGTTGTCCCAAGTAGTAATAAGGATAATACAGATTCGTTCCAAGGACGGGATGGTTGATCACAATGTTTAACAAATAGTGATTGATGCACTTATGAAAATAAAAGATAATAATATGTTTGTTTGATTTTCGTATTAAGACTACTAAATGAAAGACAAATTATAAATGCAAGTAAAAGCTAAGACGCAAATAAAATGAGTGAAAACGCAATATGAGATGTAGTACTTGAGAACGCAAGGATCCTCCCAATCTTATTTCCTAACTTATATTGTTTAAGGGCTAAATCGGTCAATTACAATGGTCGGGATTCTAAATTCCTTATACCCCCGTCAGGGTGGACTATAAGGCAATCCTAAAGTGTCACTAGTCCCGTCAGGGTAAATATGATCCAGCGTTGGATGTTTAAATGTTTTACCTCGTTGGCCCTAGAATTAGCTAAGTTCGTCAGAATCAATAGCTTTTATCCTAGATTGAATAATTAATTCTATACCTAAACCCTCCGTCAGGATGATCCACACGCCACATATGTGGAATAGCTTAGATACTAACACCTGTTCTTAGTTCGCGACTCTAAAAACAGTAAATAATCATAAATTATCGAAAAGAGTAATAGACCTAATCTAATTTAATTCAACATAAACCCAAATTCAACATTCGTTATTTCATAAAATTGGGATTCACCCATTGTTTGTTCTCAAGCACTATGAAAAGCTTAGCTCATATTAAAATTGAAAACTAAATTAAAAGAAATGGAATTCATATTGTTTACAAAATTAAAATATAAAAAGAACCTAATTTCCGGAATTGGAATGACTACGAACGGAGCTATAGACCCACTCCAGCTCTTGTAGCTTCTTCTTTCTTCCTTCTGTTGCTTCTCTCTGGTGTTTAATCTTGTGGAATGTGAATTGTATGAAAAATAGAAGTCCAGACCTCCTTTTATAAGCATAAATTCGTACTAGGGCTTGGACCAGAAAATAAAATACTAATTAAATGTCCAAGCCCACTTTCTAAGCCCAAAATCCCGCAACTGCTGATACACCTTCACTAAAACGGCTTTTCCCGATGCGTTATGATTCCGATTGACCTCATTCCAGTTGCTAAAGTTCCGTAACTCGATAAGGAATGTTTTCTCTTCAAAGGTCAGCGGCTAAATCATCGCTTAAGCACCTCGAAATCAGCACTCTATGGCCTGGAAAATGGATTTTCAGCTCTAAAAATAATATTTTCGGGATTTATCTTCAAGTCTTGACTCTAATTCACGATCTTTGACTTTCTCCTCGGATTCCTCTCCTAGCTAACATCTAAAACCTGTAAAATTTACACTAAAAATACCAATATTACGCGCAAAAGTTTAATAAATAAAAAATGCTAGAAATAAAAGGGAATTCCGGATTATTGTATATTTAGTCCAAAAGTCTATCAAATTAATTAAATAAACACCAAAAATGATGTCTCCCAAGGGTCGAAAATAAGAACAATTAGGAAGACATCAAGACCCCCAACTCAAACCTTTGTCGTCCAGACAAAGTAAAACAAAACAAAGGGGTAGAAGTAAACGAATAAACAAGTAGAAGCTAGCAAATAAACCCTAAAGCAATTCTCATAATAAATCTCATATAGCAAACTCTAGAAACTAATATACACATACACTAATCATGCAACATCAAACATAAATAATCTCAATCATAAAATTAAAGTCGCAATGCTTGAAGGTTACACTTGTACTCATCTCTGTATGATGGCTATAGGGTGGTCATTAATCCTACCTCGCTTTGAACGCTCCACTTAGTGTATTCCCTATCAACAGAATTATAAATTCACTAAGCACTTAGGAATCACGAGGTCTTTACGGTTATAATATTGGCTTAAGGACGGGTGTGGATGTATATTTGGTAAATTTGAAGTGAGCTTTTGGCTCTCTCCTCACTTACCATCAACAGTGTCCTCGAGCTTGAGTTAACGCTCAAAAAGATGTTCTCACTCACCCATATACGCAACAATTTAGCGTCCCATGTCTACCCACTATAAACAAGATGATTTTCAGAAAATTCCACTTTGCCGGATGTTTTATTCATTCATATTTTTCTTTTTCTTTTCTTTTTCGTTTTTTTTTACAGAAGCAAACCGGGTTCCCGGTTTTGACGAATCCGGGTTCCCGGTTCCTACTGTATGAATTTTCAAATTTTTTCATTTTTTTTCTTTTTCATTTTTCTTCATTCCCGGCAAAGGGTTACTAGTATATATCATCTGCAATTGTGCTACAATACAAAGCACATCGATCCCAACCCATTAAATTCCCTATATGTGGTCCCACCACCCCATACTCAAGCTCGAGACATGTCTCAGGATTGTGATTCAAGTGCGGGTCATATGGTCATGCCTAATAATCTAAGGGATAATGGCTTATATCGTGGCTACAAAGAAAAGGCTAAGGCTCAAAGTGGGCTAGGACGGATAATAATTAATACAAGGGATAGAAGGCTAAAAAGGCACAAATGGCTAACAAAGAACTGCCCCTATCATTTTCCTAAGTACATAGCTTGTCTTTAGCTCATATCTAGGTGGGTTCTCTACTAATTAAGATTTCACGTTGTACACACCAAACATATTCCTTGAGTACAAGCTTACTTCATTTGCATTGTTCATTAATTTTTCCTATCAATTACCAATGTTCGCATGCAATTGTAAGTGCGTTTTATATCAATCCCTAAAGTCCACTATTTACTATCATAGATTTATCAAGAGTATGCTTAAAGGGGTATTTAAAAATTTCTACAGTCAAACGCAACTCCGAAAATTCTTTTATTGAAAGCAAGTAAAGCAAATAACACATAAAAAATTGGGATGAGGCAACGAACCCCACCCCAAACTCAAAAATGAGTCGTGTCCCCACGACTCGAAAAGACTCAATAAAGAATTTAAACTAATCTACACTAAGAGGAAAGTTTAGAAAACGTATCTTAACCAGCTCGAGGCTGGTTATCGGTGTTGCGTTCTGGACCTTTATCTCGCGTAACAGCATCATAAATCGCGTTCTGAAGTGTATTTATGCCGAGGATTAAATTTCGCAATAGGTCCAATTCGTTTGTATCGTTTCCCAAGGTAGCAATCATCTTCTCCTGATTCTCTTCCAACACCTGAATCTTCGATTCCAACTCAGGAACAGTCTTCGCTCTCTTTGATTGAGGAGTTCTCGGACTCCTTGTAGCTCGTGTTGCCTCCTCATGGATGTTCTTGATTGTGCTCAAAGCTATACTCAAACCAACTGAAACAATGTCAATATCTGCGTTCTTACGCGGAATCTTTGCGTCTAGACACAACTGAGTAATAGTACAAGGAAACTTCAGATTTTGTTGTTTCATTGGTGATTTCGCGAACTCCATGATTGTATCATAAATGATCTTAGCAACATCAAATGGTTTCTCCTCCAAAATACACTTAATAACAAATATGTGCTCTTTCTTCAACTCGGAAGTGTGTTTAATACCAAAGAAGGTGGGTATTACGAAACGAGACCAAACCTTAGCACGAGGTGTCAAACTACTGCTGTAAAACTGTCCAGGATATCTTTCACCTTCAGGAATTGGGCTAGTCCCATTAACAAGCACAGTCCCCCAAAGGGATTCAAAATCAAAAGAAGGGTCATTAAGAGTTTCTTGGAAGGGGCATGTTCCAGAAAAGTTGGGTAGTTTCAATGATTTCCGAATACGTTCAATAGAGAAAGGAACTACCTTTTTGCGGATATCAATGGCATCACGGGAGGTAGCTAAACCTTCGTAAAATTCTCGCACAAAAGTAGGAATAAACTCAAGCGTCCTTTCTTGTAACTCTTTCCAACCAAACTTAGCACATGTCACAGCATATTCCTTGTAATCACTACTCATAATACCCTTAGGAAAATTCGTCTCCTCAACAAATTTCAAAAATTCAATTCTTTCACGAATTTGAGTATTCCAACAAGTATAAACCCCCTTAGGCTTGTGGGCCCACATCTTCATACGCGGAGGTTTTTGAACGGGTGCTTCCGGAATCTCTTGTTCAGTTTCCTTCTCAATGTTCTTCGCAATTTCCTCTTCTGGTTCCTTCTCACTTTCAATCTCATCAATCAATCTTCTCTTTTGACCCGTGATTTCTTTTCTGTTAGAAACAAGCTTAACTTCGTCAATTTTTCGTTTAGGACGCGAATCAGGAATCTCAATAGCTTGATCTTGTGAACCACCAATGGTGGTCTTTCTTCTAGGAGCAGTTCTTCGAAAATCACCTGTTCTGTTAGTCATCTCTTTTCACCCCAAACTCAAAACTTCAAATAATGAAAAACTTAGAGAAAAAGTTTAGAATTATGATGTTTTGAGGCTTACGAATTGAAGAACTAGGTGGAATATGAGATGGGTCTTGTTTAATTTGGATGGGAGAAGAAAGAATTGGGTTTAATTTAAGGGTTGGGTGAAGAAGAATCTTGGGAAAAAACTAAGGATTTGATGTTATTTTGGAGAGGAGGTGAGTTGATTATGTGTTTTTGTGGTGAAAGAGGGTAGGAATTGATGATATATAGTGTTTTGGATGATGAATTTCGGAGGTGGGGAGGCTATTGGTGCGTTTTAGGTAAAGACTTGCAAAAGAGGCTAAGAAAACTAGGTTAAGGCCTCAAAAACCGACATCACAGCTTCAAAACCGGGTTCCCGGTTTTGGCAAACCGGGTTCCCGGTTCCGCGTCGCTGTGACGGCGCGGAAAATTAACTTAAAGACTTTTTTTTTAAATCGAAAACGCACCAAAACGCTGGACCCCAAGACGCTGGGTCAGAGATTTTCCTCGCCGAAACCGGGTTCCCGGTTCTGTGGAATGCGGGTACCCGGATTTTTCTCGATGGCGCGAGTCAAGACGCGCCAAAACGCAGCATCCCAAAACGCTGGGTCAGAACTTTTGGATTTTTACAGCTCCGAAACCGGGTACCCGGTTTCGTCAAATGCGGGTTCCCGGTTTGTGTCGATGGCGCGAACCAAAACGCAGCGAAACGCAGGTCACCAAAACGCTGGGTCAGAACTTTTCAGAAACTACAGCACCAAAACCGGGTTCCCGGTTTCGAAAATCCGGGTACCCGGTTCCGACGCTGTGTCGTGAACCAAGACGCCAAGTGTTGCGTTGAAGAGGATGGTACCAGCTCCAAAACCGGGTTCCCGGTTTTTGCGAAACCGGGTTCCCGGTTCCTCCTGGACATCCAACCTCTTTTTCTCCTTTTCTCGCCAAATCGACCCCAAACTCATGACCTGTTTACCCCTGAAATCATCAAAAACAACTACCCTTCCTCATTTCTTAATAAGAAACACTAAAATTACGAAAATCAAACTATTCTAAAATGCAAAAATTAAAAACTTAGCTAATATACAATGAATTGGCTTTTGTTTAACGTCGTTAAGCTCGACGGGTTACCTCACGCTTCTAAGGAGTCTCGAGGAGATACATGACCTCCCCGGGATGTGGATCTTCCGAGCGATTGGTATCTTCACCTCCATGGTATATCTTTAATCTGTGACCGTTAACCATAAAGGTACGGTTCTCTAGCGGATGTTCTATTTCTATCGCTCCATGAGGTGTAACTTTGGTCACAATGTATGGACCTGACCACTTAGATCGTAACTTACCCGGATAATTGCTGAACTTTGAGTTATACTTTAACACTCTTTGCCCCACTTCAAAGTTCTTTGTACGAATCCGATTGTCATGCCATTTCTTTGTGGTTTCTTAGTAAAGTTTGGCATTTTCATAAGCATGCAACCGGAATTCGTCAAGTTCATTATGCTTCATCATACGATTCTTTCCGGCTAAGATAGGATCTAAGTTCAACTGTGAAATTTCCCAATAGGCACCCATTTCAAGCTCTAAAGGTAAGTGACAAGCCTTACCATACACCATACGATAGGGAGATGCCCCAACTGGAGTCTTAAACGCAGTACGATAGGCCCATAACGCATCATCTAACTTCATTGACCAATCTTTTCTTGTAGGACCAACGGTTTTCTCTAGGATTGACTTGACTTCGCGGTTCGATACTTCAGCTTGACCGTTGGATTGTGGATGGTATGCAGTAGATACACGGTGTCTAACTCCATACTTCTCTAGAACAGTCCTCAGATATTTATTAACGAAATGAGATCCTCCATCGCTAATAATCACTCTAGGTGTGCCATGTCTAGTGAAAATATGTGATTTCAAGAACTTGATCACCACTCGTGAATCATTGGTAGGTAAAGCCACCGCTTCTACCCACTTAGATACATAATCAACAGCTAATAAGATGTAGAGGTTACCATTTGAAGGAACGAAAGGCCCCATGAAGTCTATACCCCAAACATCGAATATCTCAACCTCTAACACGTTATTACGCGGCATCTCATCCCTCTTAGATATGTTTCCGGTAAACTGGCATCTCGTACATTTCTTAACATATTTATGACAATCTTTAATAAGAGAAGGCCAGTAAAAACCTGAATGAAATACCTTCGCAGCAGTTCTGTCTCCTTTGAAATGTCCTCCATATAGTGAATCATGGCATCCAGCTATAATGGCTTGAGTCTCTTCCCTTGCTACACATCTTCGTATCATTTGATCAGCACAAACTTTATAGAGGAACGGATCCTCCCAAAAGAACTGTCTAGCACGATGAGCTAACCTCTTTCTTTCTTGATAAGTAGAACCTTCAGGAAAAACACCACTCACCACTAAATTTGCAATATCTGCATACCACGGAGCTTCATAATCTCGAACAACGAACAAACTCTCATCAGAAAACTCTTCTCTAACTGCTTCAGTACCACTATTCATCTCTGAACCCTCTAAGCGCGATAGATGATCTGCAACCTGATTTTCACAACCCTTTCTATCTTTGATCTCTAAATCGAACTCTTGTAGCAATAACACCCATCTGATTAACCTTGGTTTCGCATCTTTCTTTTCCATAAGATATCTGATCGCGGAATGATCTGTATAAACAATAACTTCGCTCCAAGAAGATAAGAGCGAAATTTATCAAATGAATATAAAACTGCTAGTAACTCTTTTTCTGTAACTGTGTAATTAATCTGAGCACCACTAAAAGTTTTACTAGCATAGTAAATTGAATGAAAAACCTTCTCTTTCCTCTGTCCCAATACAGCTCCCATACACAAATCACTCGCATCACACATAACCTCAAACGCTAAATTCCAATCTGGAGGTAACACTATAGGTGCAGAAATAAGCTTTTCTTTGATTGCTTTGAAGGCCGCTAAACAAGCTTCATCAAAAAGGAATTTGGAGTCCTTCTCGAGTAAGTTGCATAACGACTTAGCAATCTTAGAAAAGTCTTTGATAAATCGCCTATAGAAGCCAGCATGGCCAAGAAAACTCCTTACCCCTTTAACAGAAACAGGAGGGGGAAGAGTTTTAATTACCTCGATCTTCGCTCTATCGACTTCTAATCCAGCACTCGAAACTTTGTGACCCAGAAAAATACCTTCACGAACCATGAAATGACACTTCTCCCAATTTAACACCAAGTCTGATTCCTTGCATCTAACCAACACTTTCTCCAAGTTATCCAAACACTTATCAAAATCATCACCAAACATGGAGAAATCGTCCATAAACACTTCCAGGAAATTATCAATCATATCCCAGAAGATGGCCATCATGCATCTCTGAAAAGTAGCGGGCGCATTACACAACCCAAATGGAATTCTGCGATATGCAAACGTACCAAATGGGCATGTAAAAGTAGTCTTATGTTGATCTTCCTGATTGTACCCGGAGTAACCATCTAAGAAACAATAGTACTCTCTTCCGGCTAATTTATCTAACATCTGATCAATGAAGGGTAAAGGGAAATGATCTTTTATGGAGGCCTTGTTCAGCTTTCTGTAATCCATGCAAACTCTCCAACCTACTACCGTTCTTGAAGGAATCGCCTCATTTTTATCGTTAAGAATTGTTGTTATTCCTCCTTTCTTCGGCACACACTGAACTGGGCTCACCCATTCACTGCTCGAAATGGGATAGATAATTCCCGCATCTAAAAGCTTGATCACCTCTTTCTTTACCACATCCTTCATCACGGGTATCAATCTCCTTTGACCTTCAACTGAGCGTGCATTGGTATCTTCAAGTATAATTTTATGTTGACAATAGGATGGACTAATGCCTTTGATATCAGCAATTGTCCAACCTATTGCTTCTTTGTTGGCTCTCAACACACGCAACAGTTTAACTTCATGAGGACCTGTTAAATTAGCTGAAACAATAACAGGTAGAGTTTCATTAGTACCCAAATATGCATACCTCAAATGTGATGGCAATGGTTTTTCTTCCAATTCTGGAGGAGATTCAATTGAAGACTTCTTTTTAGGAATAGTCTCCCCCGGTTCTCTCATAGGTTCATAGGCCAGACGCCTATACTTCGGATTTTCAGAATTGAGAGCTGCCACTGTTTCGGTAAGCTCCTCCATCATCTCAGGTGAATCTAATGTTAAAGCAACCTGCAAGATATCATCAAAGTTTAAACAATTAAATACCTCTTGCGATGCTTGCTCTACTACATCCATTCTGAAGCAATCTTCCTGAGAATCTGGGAATTTCATAGCTCGAAATACATTGAATTTCACTTCCTCATCTTGTATCCTCATTGTCAATTCGCCATTTTCTACATCGATCAATGTTCTCCCTGTAGCTAGGAATGGTCTACCCAAAATAATGGGGACATTTCTATCTGCATTGTATTCAAGTATTACGAAATCAACAGGAAATATAAGTGTACCTGCCTTAACAAGGACATCCTCAATGCGGCCTTCAGGATGAGCAAGAGACCTGTCCGCCATTTGCAAGACCATAGAAGTGGGTCTTGCGTTTCCAATTTTAAGCTTATCAATGATTGACTTGGGCATCAAATTGATGCTTGCCCCCAAATCACATAGCGCCTTTCCTTTCCATTCTTCTCCAATTGATATCGGAATCGTGAAACTCCCCGGATCAACTAACTTCGGAGGTAATTTACTTTGACAAATCGCGCTACACTCTTCAGGAAGGCCAATCATTTCATTATCACAGTAAGGCCTTTTGTTAGTGAGGGCCCTCTTCAAGAATTTCGTATACTTAGGAATATCTCGAATCGCCTCAAGTAACGGAATATTAATACTTAGACCCCTCACTCTATTAAAGAACTTCTGAAAATCAGCCATATCACCCTTTTTCTGAACTCGAGATGGAAATGGTGGTGGAGGGAGATTGATCACAATATCATCTCTCTTTTTTCGGAACTTCTCTTGGTCTTTCGATTTCTTCAACCTCACTATCTTTCTCATTCTCTTTCTCTTTCTCACCTACTTTCTTTTCTTTTCTTGGAACTTCTTTCTCTTTCATAAAGGGAAAAGGGGGTGGAGGAAGGTTCTTACCACTTCTTAATGTAACAGCCTTGCAATCTTAATGTTGTATCGGATTCTCAGTATCGCTAGGAAGTTGTCCTTGCGGACGTTGATTCAGTTGTTTATTAATTTGACTTAGCTGATTCTGAAATAACTTCATATCTGCTTCGGCTGCATTTTGACGTTCCATAGCTTGTGTTTGAAGAGCAATCAAATTTTAACAGTTTTCTGAAGGGTAACTACTCCTTCTTGTGGATGGGCAGGTAAAGCTTTCTGGTTTAAATTCTCATCGTAGGTATTCTAAGGAGCTTGTCTTTGTACATAATTGTTTTGATTATGTCCTCCTTGATGATTGTTGTGTGGTCTTGGATTATAGTTGTTGCCTTGAGGACGCGGCTGATACGCGTAAGTAGGATTTGCTGCCCCATTAGGATTTGAGTATTGAAACCCAGGATGGTTTCTGTTAGGCTGGTATCCATTACCACTTGAATTGAAGTTACCTCTATTGGACATAAACATCACGGACTCTTGATTGTTCGGACAACTTTCCTCATCATGATCATCTACCTTACAAATCGAACACATATAAACCTCTTGTGCAGCATGCACAGCTACCTTCTTACCTGAAAATCCTTCTTTTACAGCTAGAGTAAACTGCTTCAATTGTTGCTCTATGGTATTCTGAATCTTATTCTCAAGCGTAGCAAATTTCTCTTCCATATCAACATTATTCACTCCCTTAACCGGTGTTCTTACTGAATTCCACCCAACTTCATTCTTGACTGTTCTCTCTAAGATGATTTTAGCATGAGCGGGTTGAACTTGAAGAAAACCTGCACCACATAGCGTATCCAATTTCTCTCTCGAAGTTCCATCAAGGCCTCTATAAAAGATCTTTAACTGTTGTTGTTCTGAAAAGCCATGATTGGGAACTTTACGCAAACACATCTGAAATCTTGTCCAACTCTTACGCACAGTTTCATCATATTCTTGACGGAAATGCGTCAATTCTAATTCAGCATCTAATCTCATGTTACTTGGGTAATACCTGTCAAAGAAAGCAATCTCTAATTGGTCCCAGTTGGTTATCTTCGTGGGATCTTGCGTATCGTGCCATTCACTCGCTCCATCAATCACAAAAAATTTAAACGCAGCAAAATACATCTGTTCTCTTGAAACTCCTTGTGTGATATAAGAATCACATATCTGTTTAAACTTCTGTACTGCTCTAAGAGGATCTTCTGATGGCCTTCCACGAAAATTTCCAAAATTTTGGAATTGAGCTAACATACCCGAATCTGGACGGAATCGCGGAACATCAATATCTGGAGCACCTACTCCTATAGCAGGAGCACGGAATGGAACTTCTGAAGGACCATTAGTAAACCACGGATCTTGATTCATCACTATCTGGACTTGAGGATTAGGAATCACTGGTGGAACTGGAGGAATAACGCCTGGAGCTAAAGGTTGGCCATTTGCATCTAGCTGGCCTTGTCCATTATTCTGTTGACCTTGAAGATTGATATTCTCCATTCTGTTACTTAACTCTTCTACTTCTAAAGCTTCTCGTTCTCTTCTTCTCTTGTTAGCAAGTCTGATCAACGATTCTGGATTACTAAGGATCGGAGGTGTTGGCTCTAGATCCTTGAATAGCCTTCTTCGCATACACCAAACCTAAAAACCTGAAAAACCTGAAAAAGCTAACAAACAAAAAGCGTAAAACTGATAAAATAAAATAAATGCACTATCACTAAAGGATAAACACCGTGGTCACACGCTACCGTCCCCGGCAGCGGCGCCAAAAACTTGGTGGTCCTTTGTGTGTTCTAAAAATAAATGCAAATGCTAATCGAACCACAACCGCAAGTGTACGGTTGTCCCAAGTAGTAATAAGGATAATACAGATTCGTTCCAAGGACGGGATGGTTGATCACAATGTTTAACAAATAGTGATTGATGCACTTATGAAAATAAAAGATAATAATATGTTTGTTTGGTTTTCGTATTAAGACTACTAAATGAAAGACAAATTATAAATGAAAGTAAAAGCTAAGACGCAAATAAAATGAGTGAAAACGCAATATGAGATGTAGTACTTGAGAACGCAAGGATCCTCCCAATCTTATTTCCTAACTTATATTGTTTAAGGGCTAAATCGGTCAATTACAATGGTCGGGATTCTAAATTCCTTATACCCCCGTCAGGGTGGACTATAAGGCAATCCTAAAGTGTCACTAGGCCCGTCAGGGTAAATATGATCCACCGTTGAATGTTAAAATGTTTTACCTCGTTGGCCCTAGAATTAGCTAAGTTCGTCAGAATCAATAGCTTTTATCCTAGATTGAATAATTAATTCTATACCTAAACCCTCCGTCAGGATGATCCACACGTCACATATGTGGAATAGCTTAGATACTAACACCTGTTCTTAGTTCGCGACTCTAAAAATAGTAAATAATCATAAATTATCGAAAAGAGTAATAGACCTAATCTAATTTAATTCAACATAAACCCAAATTCAACATTCGTTATTTCGTAAAATTGGGATTCACCCATTGTTTGTTCTCAAGCACTATGAAAAGCTTAGCTCATATTAAAATTAAAAACTAAATTAAAAGAAATGGAATTCATATTGTTTACAAAATTAAAATATAAAAAGAACCTAATTTCCGGAATTGGAATGACTACGAACGGAGCTATAGACCCACTCCAGCTCTTGTAGCTTCTTCTTTCTTCCTTCTGTTGCTTCTCTCTGGTGTTTAATCTTGTGGAATGTGAATTGTATGAAAAATAGAAGTCCAGACCTCCTTTTATAAGCATAAATTCGTACTAGGGCTTGGACCAGAAAATAAAATACTAATTAAATGTCCAAGCCCACTTTCTAAGGCCAAAATCCCGTAACTGCTGATACACCTTCACTAAAACGGCTTTTCCCGATGCGTTATGACTCCGATTGACATCATTCCAGTTGCTAAAGTTCCGTAACTCGATAAGGAATGTTTTCTCTTCAAAGGTCAGCGGCTAAATCATCGCTTAAGCACCTCGGAATCAGCACTCTATGGCCTGGAAAATGGATTTTCAGCTCTAAAAATAATATTTTCGGGATTTATCTTCAAGTCTTGACTCTAATTCACGATATTTGACTTTCTCCTCGGATTCCTCTTCTAGCTAACATCTAAAACCTGTAAACTTTACACTAAAAATACCAATATTACGCGCAAAAGTTTAATAAATAAAAAATGCTAGAAATAAAAAGGGAATTCCGGATTATTGCATATTTAGTCCAAAAGTCTATCAAATTAATTAAATAAACACAAAAAATGATGTCTCCCAAGGGTCGAAAATAAGAACAATTAGGGAGACATCAATAATTCAGAACGTCTTACCATGAACGTAGACCAACCCAATTTTTCACCAAGCTCCAAGAATCTCTTATACTCTCCTGTACCAACTTCTTCAGCGAATACTTTCTCATAAGCAAAAGGTAGTTCCTTTAATTGTTTTTCTGCAGAAGCTGTCAAGGCCTTTGAAGCTTTCTATTTATCCATGGGTGTAGGATCTTTGAAGGGAAGAGATTGTGTTTTCTCCTTTGAGTAAAAGTAAAGCCTTTTTCCCATTGAATCAAACATAGCTAGCTTATCTCCATCTTCAACATCGATTTTACTCTTAGCTTTAGAATTAGAACCTTTGTTATTTGATTTCTTCTCAATTGAACCCAATACCTTGCTTTTCTTCATCTCCCTCTTGTTAGATAATGTTTCTGTTCTCTTAGTCATCTTCAATTGACCCCCAACTCAAAACTTTAACAACTATTGAAATTTGAACTTTTGAATTATTGGTTGAACAAGCTTGATTTGGTTTAGGAAAGGTTAATTGATGATGAATCTCTATGTGGTTAAGATGAATTCTTGATGGATTGGTATGGATTTAAGAAATTGTAGGATGAATTTTGAAAATTTAAGCTTTTGATTCTTCAATCTAATGTGTTTGGTGAGGATTGAGTGCTTGAATCTCCTTTCTAATGATGTGGAGAGAAGATTTGATGTGTTTTTATGATGATTGGGTAGTGTTTTGATGATTGGGGAAGGTTTGAATGAGCTTTAATGGAGTTGGGAGAGGTTTGGAGAAGAAAGAGAGGCTTAAGGATTAATCAATTCGGAATTATACCAACCTCTTGCTTCTTATAACCTAAAAACGCAATTAATTCCTCTCTCCAGCGGCCACCTGCGGTATACTGGAACTGAGGCGCGGTATACCGCAGCTTCTGTTCCTTGAAATTTTAATGCTCGGCAAAAAACATGAATCCTCTACCCGTGGTCACGTGTTTTTGGTCCTGCGGTGTACCGGGGCTGTGGTCCGGTATACCAGACCTAAAGTCCTGATTTTTTTCTTCTCGGCAAAAAACCCGAGTTAATGACCCGTGGTCTCGTGTTTTCTTCTCTGCTGTATATCGGAAGGGTCGTCCTGTGTACCGGACTGATGGTCTGAATTTTCCGAAAAATTTCGTTTTCTCCTCCCGAACTCGATTTCTCCAATACCTAAGCATCAAAAACACTAATACCTTTCTCAAATATGTAATACCAACTAAAAACAACTAAACTAAACACAAACTAAAAACAAACTAAAAACGTAAAAGACATAAAAACTTAAAAAAAATAGCGGGTTGTCTCCCATACAACACTTTTAGTTAACGTCTTTCAAAGTTAGACGCGTTACCTCTATCAAGATGTTCGAATATACCCTCCCCAACAACGAGTTAGGCTATGAACGTCAACTAATCTGCGCTTGATCCCTTTCTTGGGTCGTATTTCTATCACCTTGGCTGAGACAACCTTAGTGACAATGAATGGTCTCATCCACGAGTCTTTGAAGCTACGTGTCCTATTTTCGCGTTTGTGAGCCTTCCATAGTACTTCATGGCCAACCCCAAACTCAATGTTTGGCTCAGTATCCACATGATTTAAGTGGATCTTTTCTGGAGGGACTTTGTGATGTGAAAGGTTGTGGATGACATGAACGATGGGATCTAACTTCCTTGGTTTCTTGCCCAAGACATAGAAGGTCTCGGATACGTTCTTTGCATGAAGGGTTATGGTCCCTTCTTGGAAGTTGATGTCATTTTTGACTTGTGGCCATGAAAAGTCGTCCAAGTATGATTGGAACCTGCTTATCTGCATCAAACTCAAGTATAACAAAATCAGTAGGGATGGTGATACTACCTGCACGGACTAGAACGTCCTCCACTGTTCCCCATGTCTTGGTAACTGAGTTGTCAGTGAACTGCAACTTTACTGGAGTTTTCTCTGATTTCTGAAGTCCAAGTCTATCGAACACGGACTTAGGCATAAGATTCACACCAGAACCCACATCGTACATAGCTTTCACCTTGAGCATACCATTTATTTGAATAGGAAGGTTAAAACTTCCCGGATCTTTGAGCTTCATTGGTAACTCTCTTTCACTTCTTCTTGAGACTCTCAGGTTCTCTCTTGGGATCTCTACACTCACTTCTTTCTCAGGAATAACTTGCGTAAAACTTGTTGCGATGTAAGCCCTTTCTTCGCAATCTCAAGCATTTGGGCGTTGATATTTTCATGTGTATACGCTTCTACAAATGTCATCTTTATGATTTATATCAGGAATATTTGATGAAACTGTTTGAACAACAGGTGGCGGTTCCACCTTCTCTTCGTCTTTCTCTTCTTGCATAGCAGGTGCAACTTCAACTTCAACTCTTGATTCCTCCTTTGAGGCTTCTTCCTCTTTCTCTTGAGCCAGCTCAGCTTGATAATCCATGACCGATCGAATCTCCACTTGCATATCCTTCAGAAGTTTTATAAATTCGGATTTTTCTGAATCGTCCTCCACATCAACCTCAGAACAGTCAGATTCCACGGGGCTAGACTTGGTTGGTTCTTCTTCGGTACTCGGAACCTCCACGACACTAATGGCAGTATGTGGTACTTCCTTCTCTTCTTCAATTTCAAGGCAAATAGCCTTACAAGCTTCGAACCCAACATTGTCATCACCTCCTTCGATAGCCTTCAATTCTTTTTGTTCCATTAAATTCGTTAGCACTTTGTTCAGTTGTTCTATTTGAGTACCTAAAATCTGAATTGCGGCATCTTGTCCTCGTAACTTTTCATCCTGAGCGTTCATATTCGTGGTCAAACGGTCCAAGACTTTTACTAATTTTTTATTATCCATAGTTCCCTCTTGAGGATAATGTGGTAAAGCTTTCTGATCTAATGAATCGGCATAGGCATCTTGAACAGGTTGTTGAGGGGGAGTAGGTCTATTTTGATATTGATTTTGATACTGACCTCTTAGTTAGAAAATGTTGTTCTGGGGATGCGGTTGATAATGACCAGGATTAGCGGCCCCCTGAGGATTTGAATACTGCATACCCGGATGGTTTCGGTTATTAAATTGATAACCTCCTCGGTTGGATATGAAATAAACATATTGTGGATTTCCTTCGCACTCTTCCCAAGTATGATTATTAACCCCACATTGTTGACAACCTTGTGCTTCTTGTACTACGTTTGCTGCGGCTAAATTTCTCTGCATCTCTAGCTTAAGTTCTTTTATTTGATTTTCTAATGCGGATATTTGAGCTGAGTTTGCAGTTTCTGCATCTAAACGAAGCGTACCTCGGGTCTTTGCAATAGGAGCTCGCGTAGAAGGCCAACTCCTTTCTTGTTCTATAATATTCTCCAAAACCCCGGTAGCTTCATTATAGTTCATGGACACGAAATTTCTCCTTCCTATGTTATCCACCTTCTCTCTACCTTGACTGTTGAGACCTTCATAGAATATAGCTAACTGTAAAGAGGGGGTATAACCATGGAGCGGACATCTTGCTAACTTCTGTTGAAACCTTGTCCATGATTCTCCTACTGCTTCTCCGTCTTCTTGACAAAACCTTGCAAGCTCGCTTTGGTCTTTGAGTCTCATACTATTCGGATAAATACAGTTAAAGAAAGAGGCTTGAAGTTATGTCCATGAATTGATTGTCCCTGGTTGTTGCCTATCTAGCAACTCACCAGCTCTCCCGGTCAGAAAGAACAAAAACATATGAAAATACAGTTGCTCGCGTGTGATGCCTGGAGTAACATAAGCATCACAAACATGCATAAACTTCTGAATCGCTCTTACCGGATCTTGAATTGATGTACCAATGTATAATCCAAAACATTGAAATTGACTGAGCATACCCGGATCGAGTCAAAATATAATATTTTGGATCTCCGGAGGACGGTAACCTATCGGTTGAACATGAAACGACACTCGGAGGCCAGGTAGGTCTTGTTCAACTTGGTTCTGATTAACATTGTTTTGTCCGTTACCTCTTCCTAGTGGTTGTTGTACACCAGGTGGAATAAATGGTGGTGGTCCTCCTGGTGCAAAGTATGGTAATCCTCCAGGTGGGATTCCAAGTGGTGGATCTAACTGCTCTTGCGCGCCTGCCATAGTTCTTCTTAAGGCTCTTTCCTCACAAACACGTTTATTATAAGATCTGAAGCTCCTCTCAGGCTCCGGTAACGGAGGCCAAGAATTAAACACTGTAAAACCTGAAAAAGACTAAAGCAAACCACAAGCGTAAATCCGGAAAAAAAACTAAATACTGAAAAATAAAAATAACTAAAAACTACTACTCGAAATAGATAGCCCACACGCTAACGAGACACAAATCCCCGGCAGCGGAGCCAAAAACTTGGTGTCGCCTACGGTGTGATAAAAATAGATAAATAATAAGTCAGAAAACAACGCACCCTCACCCTAGACAGGCACAGTACCACAAGTATTACAGGACGAATGCAAGTTTTAATGATAAGTTGAGTTCGTTCTCAGGGACTTAGTGTGTCAATCGAATGGGTAGAAATGACAAGTAACAAGTTATTAATTAAAAGACAAGAAATCAAAAGAGAATAATTCGAAACAATTAATTAAACTAAGAAATTAAAGAAACTAAATTAAATACGAAGAAATATGAGATGAGAAGTATAGCTTAGGTTTTGCTAGTATGAACTAATCCTTCTAATTCTTTCAATCAAATCTAGTTAATAAGGGAGATAATTAGCTCTTAGATATTTAGTCAGGATTCTAAATTCCCATCCCTTAGACCTTGAGAGCGACTAAGGGGGCTACGGATACACCACGGGGCTGGTTCAAATAGGGTTATCCTACGCCACTAGGGCCCTAAGCAATCAATTTCCATATATGGTGATAGTGATTAAATTATACCCTAATGACTATCTAGTTAGAATTAGTGTTGTTAGGACCAATATCGACACTAGACGTTATGTGGTGTTTCAATAATTAGACACTCATCTAAGGCGATCATCTAACTACTATTAAGGTAATCCTATACTCGTGCACTAGCAAGGAAAACAATCATTAAATCAAAACACATAAACAAATATAAAGGTAAGAAGCTAATATCAGATTAAAACTTATAATTCCCAAAGAACTTAGATAGAAAGAAATTAAAATTCATAGTTTATACATGATGCAAAACCCAAGCTATGGGAAGTTTAGTTCATACCTGAAGGAAATAAACTAAAATAAATAATAAAAAACATCATCTTGCTCTCTAAAATAACTTGGATGAATAAAACCTTATGAAATAATTACTATGAGGCAAGGATTACAAGTGATATAATTATTGAACTCCAAGCCCAACTCAAATTCGTAACCCTAAAACATGAAATCAGGCCCGTTTTTGTTTTGGTCCTAGCAGCTTCAATACTCATTCGTTTGACGCGTATGACTAGTCAAAATTCATCGTCTCGGACAGATCTTCAACTTTGCTCTTGACCGTTTCTCCAAATTCCACACCGATATTGAGATGTAAGCTGATTTGTGGTCGTAGGTGCAGAGATTCAGATTTAAGGCAGCTTTTCCTTTTCCATGAGTTTAGCTTTTCTTTCCTTATCTCTTAGTCTTTGACTTGGACTCTAATTAATCTCCATAATTATCTTTAAAGCTTCACACTAAATAAATAATTAAACCCAATATGCTCTAAAAATATTATTTTACTAAATCAAGACTCAAATTAGGAAAGTGCACTATTTCTCAAGAAAATCAATTAGAAAGACTTCTAAATCACTAAAAATGATGTCGCGTCCTAACATAAATCTATCACAAATGAGGAGACATCACGTAGCTACTTGATTCTTTAAGATCTTGAACGCGACACGCTGTTCGTTAAATTTTGCATTGAAAGACTGTTGATCTAGTTGCGTCTTTTGTGAAATAGCAACGAGCATTTGTAAAGACAGTTGAACATCCAGTGCTCCTTTTTGAGGTTGAGCGGGTAAGGTTTTCTGATTTAGATTATCAGTATAGGCATCTTGAACAGGTTGCCTCTGGGCTTGAATTTAGTTCCTTCGGTTGGAAACAAACATCACGGACTCTAGATCGCTTTACAAAATTCTCCCAATAATGATCATGTACACCATAATTTGAACACTCGTCAAATTCTTGCATAACGTTCACATCAGCTTTACTACCCGTAAAACCTTCTTTGATAGCCAAAGTAAGATGTCAACATTATTGCGCAAGTGTGTTCTTTGGTTTGTTCTCTACTGAAGATAAGTTTTCATCTATTCTAACACCACTATCTCGATATACTTCACTGGTGTCTCCTAGGGTGTGATAAAAATATAGTATAAATATCATAGAATAAGAACCCTAGACTAGCACAGTACTGCAAGTATTACAGGACGTATGCAAGTATAAATGATAAGAAGATTCGTTCCTCAGGGACTTAAGTGTGTTAAACGAACTGGTAAATAAATCAGAGTAGCAATTAAAAGACAGAAAATAAATATGATTGATTAGGAGAATGAGATTAATAACTAAATAAATAAAAAAGAGAAATAATTAAACATGAGAGAAATAACATGAGAGAGTATAGCTTAGATTTTGCTAGTATGCAATAATCCTTCTATTTATTTCAATCAGTTCAGTTTATAAGGGTAATAATATCTCTTAGATATGTAGTCATGAATCTTAATTCCCTTATCCCCGGGGAGCGAACTAGGGTGGCGACCTCACAATCACGAGGGGACTCAAATAGGGTGTTCCTGTGCTACTAGGGTCCTAGATAAGACTGGCCTACTAATGATGATTGTTGATTAAATTAAACCCTAATGACTATCTAGTTAGGCAAATCTTGTCAGGATTATTTTCGTACACTAGACGTTTATGTGGTGTTTAAATAATTAGATACCCCTTCCGGGTGACCATCTAACTACTATTAGCAAAGCCCTAAATTGATTAGGTTTAAGACAGACAATGAATCAAAGAACATAAATCAAATATATGGTTAAGCAGCTAGAATCAATTTAAAACATATAATTTCCAAAGAAACTTAGATAGAAAGAAAATAGAATTCATCGATTATACATAATGCAAAACCCAAGCTATGGGAAAATTAGTTCATACCTGAAGGAAATAAACTAAAATAAAGATACATGATTGTCATCTTGCTCTCTTGCATGACTCTAATGATAAATAAACTTAAGAACTAGTTGTGGGAGGCAAGGATGATTTTACAAAGGTTAAAGGCTGTATTTATAGGTGTTTAAAAGACCTGATTCGTTTTCTTGGAGTGGAAGACAAGTAACTTGGACTCCTAGCCCAACTCAAATTCGTAACCCTAAAATATAGAAAAGGTAAGAAACTATTGAAGTTTTGTTTTGACCGTAAATACTTCAATATAGCTCCGTTTGACGCGTTCTTTGTATCGAAACTTGTCGTCTCGGAAAGCTCTATAACTTTGCTTCAGACCATTCTTCCAAATTCCTATCCAATCTTGAGTTATGATCACTTTTATGGACGTGTCTGGTGAAATTCAGATTTACTTGGCAACTTTATCTTTCCATATCTATCTTTTCTTTCCTTTATCTCCGATTTACATGCATATTCTCTTTACCTTATCTCTTTAGAATTGACTTGGCATCTAATTACTTACCATATATCTTTAAAACTTCACAATTAAAAAACAATTAAACCAAATATGCTATAAAAATAATAAAAATTAAGACAAGAAATAGGAAAGTGCAATAATACATAATAAAAACGACTAGTAAACTTCCTAAAACACTAAAAATGATGACTTCAACTAAGATTAAATCATCACAAATAGGGAGACATCAAGACCCCCAACTCAAAGTTTTATCGTCCCGATAGAATAAAGATAAAAAAAGGGAAGTCTCTAAATACACACCTAGGTCAATTAAACATAGTGGGAAAGAAGATAGCAGAATATATAGAATAGACTCAAAGAAACTACTCAGAAAATTACATGTAATAATATTTACAAACTACATACCTGCATACTTTTCATATCTACCATCAACAGGGCTTGAATTCAAGATTATATTAGCTTCGCAATGTAAGAAGGAGAGGATCTTTACTCAGTTCACCAAGGAGGCTACAGATTGTTCATCGAACCTCACTAGTATCCAAAGATCCACTTAACTACTCTCTATTGGCTCAATCACTTCTAGATTACATAGCAAAGAATCAAAAGGTCTTTAAGGGTTTAATGTTGTCTTAGGAACGGGATGATAAGTATGTTTGGATAATTTAGAGTGAGCTTTTGGCTCTCTCCTCACTAGCCATCAACGAATCGCTCTAGAGCTTAAGTTACTCTCATAAAACGTTCTCACTCAACCCAATGATTTCTTGATGCACAATGTTGCATCCCCAATAACCCAATTAAAGCATAAAGATGTTCACATAAAAAATTTCCACTTTGCCGGTCCAAATATATATTCTTTTCATATCAATTTTTTTCTCTTTTGTATAGCTATGACTCTCTTTTTTATGTTGAGATATCATGCTATTTTTTCCATATATTTTTTTCTTTTCATGATTTTCAGATTTTTTCATTTACTATTACCCCGGCAAAGGGTTACAATATAATAAACATGTTAATCATCATCAATATATAGGACATAGCACAATTAATAAGCTCAAAAATCCCAACCCAATAATATTTTCCATAATGGTGGACCCACCACCCCAAACTCAAGGTCTAAAACAATTGTCTATGCATCGCGATTCGAGTGCGGGTCATATGGAAAAGTCCTATAATCTAAAGAAATATGGCTTATAATGTGGCTAATTGGTGTCGCCTAAGATGTTATAAAATAATGAATAAAATAAGTGCAAATAAACACCCTAGGCTGAGCAGGGTTTTGCAAGTATTACATGACGTATGCAAGTTTTAATGATAAGAAGATTCGTTCCTCAGAGACTACAAAAGTTAGAGATAACCTATGCAATTTATCTAGTACAAATATGAAAGCTAGAATAATAATACGCAGGAGTAAAGGGAATAAAGATAGATTTTTATTTGGTTTTTAAATAGAAAATTAAACTACTAAATTAAAGTAAGAAAATTAATTAAAAGAAAAGAAAATAGTATGATAGTTTAGCTCGAGATATTAGCAAATAATCCCCACTAGTTTTGGTCATTCTATCGTCTAAGGGTGGATCAAGTAATATGCAATAATCAGGATTCTAAATTCCCATACCTTAGACCTTGAGAGCGACTAAGGGTGCTACGGACACACCATGAGGCAGCCTAAACTTAGGGTTATCAAACGCTACTAAGGCCCTAAGCAATTCAACTCCAAACATGGTGCTAGTGGTGAAAGCATACCCTAATGATTATCTAGTTAGGTTGATTTGTCAGGTGTTAACCTTATTATATACGTTATGTGGTATTTCAATAATTAGACACCCAGTTAAGGTGATCATCTAACTACTATTAAGGTAATCTTATACGTTTGCAACCGCAAGAAAAACAGACAATAAATCAAAATACATAAACAGAACATAAAACATGAATTTCAATTAAATACCGTAGTATCCCAAATTAGATAGAAAAACTAGGGTTCATACATATATTCTAAATCTCAAGCTAAAATATTTAATTCATACAAAAAAATGAAAAGAAAAGAATTACACATTTTGAAGGTTGAAGAAGACATGATATGGTGTTCAGCTCCTTCCAGACTTCTCTTCTTGTGTTGTAGCTTCTTCCTGGCTTAAGGTTTAGCCAAGGATGATTTTCTTATGATAAGAGGTTGTATTTATAGGGTGTAGGAAGACCTAATTCGTTTCCTTGGAGGAGAAGGTAAGTAATGGACTCCTATCCCAACTCAAATTCATAACCCTAAAATATGGAATCAGCCCCGTTTTTGTTTTGGTCCTAACAGTTTCAACACTTATCCTTTTGATGCGTATGAGTAGTCTAAATTAATCGTCTCAGAAAGATATTTAACTTTTCTCTTGACCGTTCTTCTAAATTCCTCACTGATTCTGAGATACAAGCCCATTTGTGGTCGTGGGTGGTGAAATTCAGATTTCTTTGGCAAATTTATCTTTCCATATTTTAGCTTTTGTTTCCTTATCTCCAATTTCCATGTTTATTCTCTTTCCTTTAGCTCTTAGAATTAACTTGGACTATAATTAATTACCATATATCTTTAAAGCTTCACACTAAATAAACAATTAAACCCAATATGCTCTAAAAATAATAAATGATTAATTAATTCAAGACACAAAATAGGAAAGTGTACTAAATCATGAGAAAATCGACCTATACTCTAATAAATACAACTAAAATGATGTCTCCAACTAATATTAAATCATCATAAATGGGGAGACATCACTAATAAAAAGGCTAGAAGGGGCTGAGAAGGATATAATAAATATAAATTTGGACAACAAGCTAAAAGGCAACAAGGGGATTATGAAAGAACCGCCTTAATCACTTTCTAAACTATGCAATTTCGTCATTCTCTTACCTTTAGCACATTCATTAAATGGGTTTATCTACTAGCTTGGATCTCACGGTCTACACACCATTCATGGCTCCCTGATATCGAACATACTTTCTATCGCATTACTCACTAATCTTTTCTTTACTGTCAATGTTTGTTTTCCTGCAAATACTCAAAGCATACAAAATAAAATAGCTCATAATCATACTACTTTCTATCATTAACTTACTAAGCTTATGCTTTTAAGCTATTAAACACACTCTACATCTAATTCCCATGTATCAAAAAAAAATTAATTTCTACCTAAAAACAAAATATCACAGAAACATGGAGATGAGAGACAACGAATCCCCACACCCCCAACTCAAAAATGAGTCGTGTCCCCACGGCTTGAAAAAGACTCGAAAAAGAATTTAAAATTAGCAGATTAGGCATATACAGAAATGGTAAGGAAGAAATCGAACATACTCTCGAGGCTATTGCCTCGCATTATCGACATCCAAGATAGGATTTATTGGATATTTCTTTAATTTCTCAAGGATTTTCATGATTTGCACTTGATTGGCTTTGATTTGTGCCACATCTTTGGCTAAGGAAGTTTGAGTTGCTTCGACTTTATTCAATCGCTCCTCCATCTTCTCTTGCCAACTATGATCATTTTCTTCTTTTGAAAATTGTGTAATTCCCGCTCCTCTCTAAACTTTCATGATCCAAGAATTGTCAATATTATTACTCATTTTAAACTCTAGTTTCTCTCCTTCACCCAGAATCACATTCTCTTTTCGAACAAGACACGTGATCATAGTAGGATATTTCACATTGAATAACAAAATAGGAGAGACCGAAAATCACATCACCTCCTCAAAGATCAACTTTGCCACATCCACTTCTTCTCCCCTCAAAATACAATTAAAAAATATAGCTTTCTTCTTACTTACATCCGAATTTCTTGTGTTTCCAAAGGCATTAGTGGTAAGGAAATTGTGCCAAATTCTCGTATCTGGTTGGAGATATTTGTAAGTCCAAGATGCCTTCAACTCTCCCTTATGTGATTGCACTTTCTCCTTATCTAAGACATGCTCAAAAAGTAAATTCCAATCGAAAGTATTTTTATTTTCCACCGCTTCTCTATACTTGCATGGTCCGACCAATTTCTTAAACTGGAAGTGGTTTCTAATCTCATCAACTGTAAAATGAACTAACTTGCCTCTAAATGGAACACAACCTTTACTATCTCGGCTAAAGAGGCCTAAATAAAATTCAGAAACTAATTCATGACATAAATTCGAACATCTTACCATGAACGTAGACCAACCCAATCTTTCACCGATCTCCAAGAATATCTTGTACTCTCCTTTACCATCTTCTTCTTCAAATACTTTCTCATAAGCAAAAGGTAGTTCTTGTAATTGTTTCTTCGCAGAAGCTATCAAGGCCTTTGAAGCTTTCTCTTTCTCTTCGGGTGTAGGACCTTCGATCTGTAGAGGTTGTGTTGTCTTCTTCACAAAAGATGGAACCTTTTTGCCCATTGAATTAAACACAGCTAGCTGGCCTCTTTTCTCTTAACCTGTTTTACCCTTTGTGTTGGAACTAGAACTTTTCTCACTTGATTTCTTCTCAATAGAACCCAATACCTTGCTTTTATTCATCTCCCTCACAGTGGATAATGTTTATGTTCTCTTAGTCATCTCGATTACCCTCCAACTCAAAGCTTTAACCACTCTTGAAATTTGAAACTCTTGATTATAGGTTGAACAAGCTTTATTTGGGTTACGAAAGGTTTTTTGATGATGATTCTTTATATGGGTAAGATTGATTCTTGATGGATTGGTATGGATCTAAGAATTTGTAGGATTAAATTTTGAAATTTAGGCTTTTGATTCTTGGATTCAATGTGTTTTGGTATGATTTGGGTGGTTGAATCTTCTTTGTAATGATGTTGAGAATGATTGGATGTGTTTTTATGGTGATTGGGTAGTGTTTTGATGTTTGGTGAAGTTTTGGTGAAACTTTAATGGAGTTGGGAGAGGTTTGGAGAAGAAAAAGAGGCTTAAGGATTGAAAAATTTGGAATAGAACTAACCTCTTCTTCTTTATAACCTAAAAATGCAGAAATTTTCTCTCTCCAGCGGCGCTGACCGGCATACCAGCGGTCTGGGCGGCTTACCGTTGCTGACGTCATAAATCGTGTCGACCAATGTGCCCACGGTTTTTCCCTTGTTGCCTATGCTATAGATCTCGGTTTTGGGCGTTAGGCGGTCGACTGGGGCCTAACGCCTAGGCGGGATTACACGGGGCCTAGGCGGAACTATACGGTTTTGAATCCCGACGTGTAATTTTGTATATTTAGTAATATATATGTAGTAATTATAGAAATTTTAACTATTTGAGTCATGAAATTCATCTAACAACACTATAGTAAATATAAAAATACTAAAAATTGAGTATCAACTAAAGAATTCTCGAGAATAAGAAAAATAACAAAAAGGTCTACGCGGGCATGTTTTTCCATTAATCGGCGCCTAGGCGGTCATTTTTTGTCATTAATAGGTGCCTAGACGGGCTAGGCGCCTATTCCACGACGACTAAGGCGCTATGAAAAAACGCCTAGAATCTTAATTAGGCGTAAGCGGCTGAGGGGGGAGTTGACGCCTAGGCGGCACCTAGACGCACCTAGTCGGGGAGATCTACAGCATAGCTTGTTGCTCTCGGCAATGAGCCTAAGTCGTAAAAGCGTGTCACGGTTTTTCGCGCACCGGTATACCGGTCATGTGACCGGCTAGCCGGTGAGGCAATTTTTCGAAAATCTCTGTCTTGGCAAGGAACCTGATTCCACAAAATGTGTCACTGTTTTTGACCCACCGGCTTACCGGTCATGTCACCGGCATACCGCCGGGCAGGTCAGAATATGCTCAAACATTTCTTTTTCCTCCCTAACTCGATTTTCTCTAATACCTGAACATCAAAAACACTAATAGCTTTCTCAAATACGCAATATCAACTAAACATGAATTTAAAACATAAAAACATAAAAAATTGTGGGTTGTCTCCCGTACATCACTTTTATTTAACATCTTTTGAAGTTAGACGTGTTACCTCTATCAAGATTTGCGAATATAGCCCCCCCAGCAACGAGCAAGGCTTTGAACGTCTACTAACCTCCATTTAATGCCCCTCTTGGGCCTGATCTCTATAACCTTAGCTGAAACAACTTCAGTGACAATAAATGGTCCCATCCATGAGTACTTGTGACTTTGCGGCCTGTTTTTCTGGTTTGAGGGCGTTCCATACAACTTTATGGCCGACCCCAAACTCAATGTTTGGATCAGTATCCACAGGTTTTGCGTGGATTTCTTCTGCGACTTTGTGATGTGAAAGGTTGTGGATGACAGGAACGGTGGGATCTGACTTCCTTGGTTTCTTACCCAAGACATGGAAAATCTCGGATACGTTTTTAGCATGAAGGGTAACTGTCCCTTCCCGGAATTTGATGATGCTCTGACTCGTGGCCATGAAAGGCCTTCCAAGTATAGTTGGAACCTGCTTATTTGCATCGAAATCAAGTATAACAAAGTCAGTAGGGATGGTGATATTACCTGATCGGACGTGAACGTCACACATAGCTTTCATCTTGAGCATACCAATTATTTGAATAGGAAGATTAAAGCTTCCTGTATCTTTGAGTTTCAATGGTAACTCTTTCTCAACTCTCTCAGCATGCGCCATAGTCTCTTTGTTGGCTTCTACACTCGCTTCTTTCTCAGGAATAACTTGCGTGAAAACTTGTTGCGGTGTAAGCCCTTTCTTTGCAGTCTCAAGCATTTGGGCTTTGATGTTTTTCGGAGTGTACGCCTTTACAAATGTCTTGAGTTCAATGTCACCCTTTGGATTTGTATCAGGAATGGTTGGTGATACTGCTTGAACAACTACTGGTGGTGATTCCACCTTCTCTTCTTCTCTCTTTTCTTCTTGCACAGCAGGTGCAACTTCTACTTTCAACTCTTTTGAGGCTTCTTCCTCTTTCTCTTTAGCTCTTTCAGCTTGTAACTCCATAACCAATCTAATCTCTTCTTGCATATACCTCAGAAGCTTTATAAATTCGTATTTTTCTGAACCTTCATCCTCAAAGCAGTCAGAGTCCACGGGGGTAGACTTTGTTGGTTCTTCTTCAGTTACAGAAACTTCCACGACAATTTATGCAGCATGCGGTACTTCCTTATTCTCTTCAATCTCAAGGAAAATGGCCTTACAATCTTCGAACCCAACATTGGCATCACCTCCTTTGATAGCCTTCAATTCATTCGCTTCCATAATATTATTCAGAACTTTATTAGTTTGTTCTACTTGCGTTTCTAAGATCTGAACTAAAGCTTCTTGTTCTCTCAACTTCTCGTTCGGTGAATGCATATTTTTGGTCATAAGATCCATATAATTCTTCAATTGTTGATCACCCACAACTCCTTCTTGAGGATATTGTGGTAAAGCCTTCTGAGCTAAAGCATCGGTATATGAATCATTGGTAGGTTGTTGTGGAGGGACAGGTCGATTATAATTCTGATTTCCCTGATATGGAAATTGACCACTTGGTTGGAATGAGATATTCTTGGGACAAGGTTGATAATGACCTGGATTAGCGTCCCCCTATGGATTTTAATACTGCATATCCGGATGATTTATGTTACCGAATTGATAATTTCCTCAGTTGGATATGAAATAAACAAATGATAAATCTCCTTCGCACTCTTCCATGTATGATTTGTGACCTCACACTTCGGACAACCTTTTGCTTCTTGCACTACATTTTATGCGGCTAAATTCTTCTGCATCTCAAGCTTGATCTCTTTGATTTGATTTTCTCATGCGGAAACTTAAGCTGAGCTTGCAGTTTCTGCGTCTAATTGAAGCATACCTCTGGTATTTGTAACAGGAGCTCGCGAAAGTGGCCAACTCCATTCTGTTTCTATTATGTTTTCTATAACTTCGGAGGCTTCTTTAGGATCCATGGACACAAAATTTCCCTTTTCAAGATTATCTACCCTCAGTCTACTTTCGGCATTGATACCTTGATTAAATATAGCTAACTGTAAAGACGGGGTGTAACCGTGGAGTGGATATCTAGCTAACTTCTGTTGAAACCTTGTCCATGCGTCTCCTACTTCTTCTCCATTCTCTTGGAAAACTTAGCAAGCTCACTTTGGTCTTTGAGTCTCATTCTCATTGGATAAAAACGATTAAAGAATGCGGCTTGAAGTTCTGTCCAAGTAGTTATTGAACCTTGTAGTTGTCTATCTAGCCAATCACCAGCTTTACCAGTCAGAAAGAACGAAAATATGTGACAAAACAGTTGCTCGCGCGTAATGCCTGGAGTAACATAGGCATCACAAATCTGCATGAAATTCTGAATCGCTCTTACCGGGTCTTGAACTGCTGCACCACTATAAAGTCCAAAACTTTGAAATTGACTGAGCATACCCGGATAAACTTGATATTCTGGATCTCTGGATGACGATAACCTAATGTTTGAACTTGAAACGGTGCTCCCAAGCCTGGGAGGTCTTGTTCAATTCTGTTATTATTTCTGTTATCTTCTACGGGTGGTGGTGGCATCTATTCTACAGGAATAAGTGGTGGATCTACTTCTTCTTGATGTTCTACCATAGCTCTTCTTCGGGCTTTGTCTTCTTTGATACGTTTGTTATAAGCTCTGAAGCTTCTTTCGGGTTCCTCAAGAGGAGGCCAAGGATGTACTGCTAAAACCTGAAAAAGACTAAAACAAACCAACAAGCGTAAATCCGGAAAAATAAAAATAAAAGTCCCCGGCAGCGGTGCCAAAAACTTGGTGTCGCCTAGGGTGTGATAAAAATATAAAATAATAACGCAGAATAAGAACCCTAGACTAGCACGGTACTGCAAGTATTACAGGACGTTTACAAGTTTTAATGATAAGAAGATTCGTTCCTCAGGGACTTAAGTGTGTTAAAAGAACGGGTAAATAAATCAGAGTAGCAATTAAAAGACAGAAAATAAATATGATTGATTAGGAGAATGAGATTAATAACTAAAAAAAATAAAAGACAAATAAGGTGAGAGAATATAACTTAGGTTTTCCTAGTATGCACTAATCCTTCTATTTCTTTCTATCGGCTCAGTTTATAAGGGTGATAATAGCTCTTAGATATGTAGTCAGGATTCTAAATTCCCCCTATTCCCGGAGAGCGGACTAGGGTGACGACCTCACAATCACGAGGGGACTCAAATAGGGTGTGCCTGCGCTACTAGGGTCCCAGATGAGACTGGCCTACTAATGATGATTGGTGATTGAATTAAACCCTAATGACTATCTAGTTAGGCAAATCCTGTCAGAATTATTTTCGTACACGAGACGTTTATAAGGTGTTTCAATAATTAGACACCCCTTCCGGGTGACCATCTAACTACTATTAGAAAAGCCCTAAATTGATCAGGTTTAAGACAAACCATAAATCAAAGCACATAAATCATATATATTGTTAAGCAGTTAGAATCAATTTAAAACATATTATTCCCAAAGAAATTTAGATAGAAATAAAATAGAATTAAAAGATTTTACATAATGAAAAACCCAAGCTATGGTAAAATTAGTTCATACCTGAAGGAAATAAACTAAAATAAATATACATGATTATCATTTTACTCTCTTGAATGACTCTAATGATAAATAAACTTAAGAACTAGTTGTTGGATGCAAGGATGACTTTACAAAGGTTAAAGGGTGTATTTATAGGTGTTTAGAAGACTTAATTCGTTTTCTTGGAGTGGAAGTCAAGTAACTTGGACTCCTAGCCAAACTCAAATTCGTAACCCTAAAATATAGAAAAGATAAGAAACTGTTGTTGTTTTGTTTTGGCCGTAACTCCTTCAATACATCTCCGTTTGACGCGTTCTTTATATCAAAACTGATCATCTCAGAAAGCTCTATAACTTTGATTCGGATCCTTCTTCCAAATTCCTATCTAATCTTGACTTATGATCACTTTTATGGACGTGGCTGGTGAAATTCATATTTACTTGGCAACTTTATCTTTCCATATCTATCTTTTCTTTCCTTTATCTCCAATTTCCATGCATATCCTCTTTACCTTATCTCTTTAGAATTGATTTGGCATCTAATTAATTACCATATATCTTTAAAGCTTCATAATTAACAAACAATTAAACCAAATATGCTCTAAAGTTAATAAATCATCAAATCAAGACAAGAAATAGGAAAGTGCAATGATACATAATAAAATCGACTACTATACTTACTAAAACACTAAAAATGATGTCTCCAACTAAGATTAAATCATCACAAATAAGGAGACATCATGCACCTTGGGTAGGTATTCTCACGGTACTCCAACCCATCTCATTCTTCACTTTTCTGTCTAATAATTTTTTGCATGGTTTGTCATTACCTGTAAGAATCCTCCTCCGCATAATAAATTAAAATCTTTTCTAGAACGTCCCTCAATGCCTTTATAAAATACGGGCATCTGTTTCTCTTTAGAAAACCAAGATCTGGTAATCGTCTTAAGCATATCTAAAATCTTGTCCAACAAGTGCCCTAAGGGTACATTTTGTTCTTACTTGAATGATGTCAATTCAACTTGTGCGTTCAACCTCATGTTTCTCAGATAATAACGGTAAAAGAACGTTGTTTGTAACTCATCCCAATTAGTGATTCGACTTCTTTGTTGTTGATCATGCCACTTCTTTGCTGCATATATAAGAAAAAAACTGAAATTCGCAAAGTACATTTGTTCTCTACTCACACCTTGCGTAATATACGCATCACAAATCTGCATAAATTTCTGTAATGCACGAATTAAATCTTCTCTAGCCAATCCTCGAATTTTTTTGAAGTCTCGGAATTGATTTATCATACCCGGATCGGGTCTAAATCTTGCAACTTGAATATCTGGAGGGTCAACACCTGTAGTGGGTGCTCTATATGGTAGTTGTGCAGGAGCTTGCAAGAACCATGGATCGTATCCTAATTGGAGTTGAGCATTTCCTACAGGTGGAGGGCGAATTCCTTGATTTTGATTGTTTGGAACTTAAGGAATTAGATTTTTGAGGGGCTATAGCGTGCCCATTCTCATCCGCTTCCACCTGAGTATTGTTGTTTTTTAATGCGGTCATTTCTTCCTATAGCTTACGATGTTCTCTTTGACGTTTCCTAGCAGCTCTCATTATTCCATCCGTGTCCGAGTTTATACAGTAGAACCTAAGAACCTGAAAAAGACAAAAACACAAGCCAAGCGTAACACATAATATAAAAATTAGAACTACTTAAGGATCAAACACAGGGGGTCACACGCTGCAATCCTCGACAGCGCCGCCAAAAACATGGTCGCTCCTAGAGTGTGATAAAAATCAACACTAAATAGGAGGAGAAACTAACTGGAAGTGTACGGGTCGTTCCAAGTGATAGATAAATAATAAGGGATTTCATCTCAGGGACTAGGAGGTATGAAAAATATGTTTGACGGGTAAACAGAATTAATTAAGAATACTACAATAAAAGATAATATATATATTTGTGTGATTTCCAATTATAGACTACTAGACTTAAAGAAATAAATTACTAAAAGATTAAATGAAAGTAAATAAATTAAAGACTAAGAGTTGTAAACACAACGATGAGAGGTGTACTTGAGTCTCGCAAGGGATCCACCTAAATTTATACAATTAATGCTTCCGTTTAAGGGTCAAGTCAGTATTTGTGTACTAGTCGGGACTCTAATATCTCCTTACTCCCGTCCGGGTAGACTTAGGAGCTATCATACAGTATTACAAACCCAGTCAGGGATTATAAACTACTTTCGGATGTTGAAGTGTTTTAACTAATTAGCTGTGTGGTTAGTCAATCCCATCAGGATAATTGACGAATACCACACGTCTATTACCTAGGCCCGTACTCCCACCGTCACGGTAATCACCGCCACTAGTGAATAGCCCAATTACATTTACTAATTTCTAACTCGCGCCTTAATTAAAAATAGTAAATAAGCATACGATAATAGTGAATACAAAATAACCAACTTAAATTAAATTAAAATAATCCCAAATTCGGAAAACATCAAATTGTATAAACTAGGGCTTAGCCCATGTTACGATTCTCAAACACTATATGTTTAGCCTATATTTGAATTAAAAATTAAATTAATTAAAAGCATACATGTTTTCTAAAAACATAAATAAAATAAGGAACCTAATTAAAGGAATGAATTGAGTTATTGAAGAAAATTAAATTCTCTAACTCTTCCTCTTTCTTCTGTCCTTTTGTTGTCTTCTGAATTTTTGTAAAATATGAAACGTACTAAAAATTTAGGTCTGAATAGCTTTTTATACTACAAAAAACGGATTGAGCCCTTGTCTTATTTGATGAAATGATTAAGTGCCTAAGTCCAATTAGTAAATCTTGCATCTGATGTACACACTTCAGTAAAAAAGACGTAACTTTCACGTCATAAGTCCAAATCACATGATTTCACTTCTCAATTCGAGCTGACTCAGAGGAACACCTTTTTCATTTGAACCACCAGGCCTGGATCAGCACCGTTTGGGCTCTAAATCAATTGGAAGTGACGACTTTCCAGTTCTTATTCTCCTCGTCATCTCTTTAAGTGGTACCTTTTTCTCTTTTGACCCATCCTTTTGATCTAAGACTTTAAAATCCAATTCTCTTCCTCATCTTGGTTCTTCCTAGCATCCATGTACCTAAATACTTAATACTAAAACACACAAATGAATGCACAAAAGCTCTAAAAACACAATTATCATAATTCCGAGGGAAGAAAGTGCAATATGACAAAATAAGCTCAAAATTCTATCTAATAAGTCCAATTTATACCTAAAATGATGTCTCCTAAGGGCATATATTTATCACAAAAAGGAAGACATCACCTCTCCACAAAACAAACATTTCCTCTTCAGATTTCTAGAGCAAGAGAATTGTTTTCCCGACCCCCTAACCCTCCTTCTTGGTGTCTTGTACCATTTTTGGTCACTCCATATTTTGTCTTACGTGGTGTAAATATGTACTGACTATGAATTTTATGATTCCTCTTCGGGTTTATACAAATCACCTTGCTTTTCCCCACTCTGCATAATTCTCTTACCTCTCATCTTTACCGACCCTACTGACCTGTTCCTATTTGATTTTTAATTATCAACAAAGATCTCCTTTATTAAGTCGCCATTATCCCTGATCTTATTCTCTTCGTTGATTTTATTGTACATCATATCGAACTCATTATATTTGGAACCTAACACTTCCACTATAGCGTGCTTGTTAACAACAATGTTTTTACCTCTGTCGTCAACTTCCTCATGATAATCCTAAACAAACTCGAAAAGTTGTTGATGTTTACTTCTACGGACTCGCATCCAAACTGAAGATCCTCAACCACATCGCCCAGTAAACCCGTTTTTTCCCTCTTCCTCTTTGAAGACCTACCCTCTTCTTTGTCACCTTTTCCACCCCCTTTAATTTCACTTTCTTTCACAATCGGAATAGGAACTGAAACCACCAAAAAACATGAACCCTCACGTACATTGTCACCATTATTATCATTATTGTTTTTTTCATCAAATATTCTAAATGGGAAGAACCACATGACTTCATCAAAGACTCCCCATCTATCGCGTCTCCTAATCATGTGATTCACCTTATCTTCACTCCGTACGGTTGTTTCTCGATTCAAATTAAAGTGCCTTGTCGCGTCATCATTCCAACATGGGCAAACCATTGCCACCAAGAACGTACTCCTATTGTGGCCTAACACTCCACAATTATAGTAAAGTAGCCTAATATTTTTGTAAATAAAAGATAACCAAGCTGCTCCTTCACTTTTTTTATGAACACCCCCGACTTCATAGGCTTTGTGGTGTCAATTTTATGTGAAGTCTCAAATAGCTCATTTCTTCATAATTATTCATTGGGGAATCAATCTCAACTAACTCCCCTACAAACTTACCCAACACCTACATGGACTTGACACTAAATTTAATTCCTACGCGGACATGCACGCACACCCAAGCGAAAGAATTGATCAGATCCAGCTCTTCATTGTTTGGGTTTGTCTCCCATTTAGCAATATTGAATGCATTCACTGCACCACCATTTGTTTAGTGAACCACAACCACTCCTCCTCTTCCTCATTGTCCACTATGATTTTAAATAGGTTTTTATTGATTTCTCTGAAATTGATCTGATATCCAATACCCCAAGAATCAATGACAATCTTACGGAAGACTTCAAATGGAATTACGTGCTCTGGAATCGCATTTACGGCAAAACTAAATTTTGTGCTAGCATTTTTCGCAGATACTGTTTTGGTGTTGAGTGTTAAAACTTCAAAATTCTTAATGTTATCTTACTTTTCTTTTGCCAATGGAAATGAATGCGCGTTTTGATTATCCATTAGTTTAGAATTACAGGAAAATACGTATTTTACAGGTTTGTGCTTAAACACCATAAATGTAAGTCCTATATACAAGAAAAATTTGGCAGACATGTTGTCTCTCCATTCATGCAATGTACTTTGTCCAAATATCCATAACGCATGTTGTGATTGACATAATGTGTGTGATAGTTTATCAGTCGATATAGACGTCTCCGCCTTTTAAAGCGACGACGACTAAAAGATGCAGAATAGTGTATTTGGAAAAATAAAATTCATACCAAATCTTGAAACACCAAACTTCTTTCTTGCTTTGTGCAAACCATGATTTCCAAAAGTTGATCCAAGAAGCGGATTTTTGTAGTTAATCTCTTTCTTATCCAACCCGAAGGTTTTTCCCATTTATCTTGAAATTTTAATATTAGTTAAATAACAAATCTGGTTTAGAATGTTTATCCCCATCTCCCAACGACTGACACTTTGATTTACATATAAAAGTGCCCTTTTGTAGGAGAAGATCTTCCTATGCATGTTGATAATTTATCCTCCCAAGTACTTCGCAAATTGTTTAACTTATAACATCTTCTTAGTACCCTTAGTATACCAAATATTTGCTTGCATGTATGATCAGGGCCGGTCCTGACATATTTGGGGCCTGAAGCGAATTTTATAATAGGGGCCCCTATATATATATATACATTAACAACAATTATAAAAAATGACCGAGAAACTTTTTTGTAAAGAATGTATTTTGGAATAAGACTTGGACCTTGAATCTCTCATAAGAAAATATATTATTTTACCAATGAACTAACTTATGTTTCATACTATTTTATTGAATCTAAATATATAGCTATATACACACATATATATATATATATATATATATATATATATATATATATATATATATATATATATATATATATATATATATATATATATATATTAATTCTTCCAGAAAGGGGCCCTTCAAAATACCAAATTTTTTAGGGATCAAGGTGGTTACTTCCTGGAACTATGCCCAAAACCAGCCCTGTGTGATTGGTCTAAGTAAATTAGGCTAAAACCCCATAACAGCATCAAGAATTAAGAACAAATATGTAATTGACTTAGCCATTTAACATCAAGATAACAAATACAAAAATTAATCAAAAGAAAAAGTATCCCTATGGATACGAGAAGGAAATTACTTTAAAAAATGGAAAAAAGAAGAACAAAGAAGGATAGATACTATAATAAATTAGGAATTGGTGAAGGAAAATAAAAGTGTTTGAATAGTATGATATTAGGTTAGGGTGAACAGTGATTTTTAAGGAAGATATTTGAAAGAATTTTTGTTGAAAACTATGCCAATTTCTACAATTGGATACATCATTACCGTTTGGTGTTGAATTTTCGTTGAGTAGTATTTTTATAATATAATAAATAAAATATAAAATAAAGATAAATGAATATAAATAATAGTTGATAATTTAAAAAATATTTATTAGATAAAAAATAATTAATGGGAAAATGACCCAAAAAATCAAAATAATATTATTTTCAGCCCAATAACATCAATGACAAAATTTCTGCCCAATAACATCATTAACTAAATTTTGTCCTTGATGGGAATCGTCCTTGACGGGAATCGTCCTTGACGGGAATCGTCCTTGACGGGAATCGTCCTTGATGGGAATCGTCCTTGACGGGAATCGTCCTTGACGGGAATCGTCCTTGATGGGAATCGTCCTTGACGGGAATCGTCCTTGACGGGAATCGTCCTTGACGGATAAACATGTAATCTTATAATAGTAAGTTAATGGATGATTCTTTGGGGCAAGTATAATATTATTTTGATTTTTTGGGTCATTGACCCATAATTAATAATGTAAAAATATATGCTTTATCCATGAAATTTTTATTTAATAGGTAAAATAATATATAAATTAATGGATGATAAGGAAACAAGAAAATATAAAAGTAAGAGAATTATTGAATATCCATTTTTATTATATCTTTTCAAATAATTTCAAATTTATAAAAAAAATATTTTTTTTATTTATGCTTTGTTAAGATTCGTTCTATTATTAAGGGAGGAGAATAACAAGTGATTTAATAAAAAAATAAAGAAGTGCAAATTCCTCAATTATTTTTACATTTACAAATAATTATATCTATATTTTGTTTTATCTTAGCAAGATAAAATCATCCTAGTCATTTTCAAATAATTGTATCTATCTTTTGTTGTATTTTAACAAAGATAATCTTACTCATTTAAGAGCATTGCTATATATCACCCCTTTTTGCTTCACCCATTTATCACCTCCTATGTATCATCTAATGTGGCATTAAATAAAGGAAAGAGAAAATAAACATTTAAAAGAGAGAAATATTTTTATTAGTGTTTAAAACCTCCACGTAGGAGGTGATACATGGGTGAAACAAAAAAGGGTGATATATATATTTACTCGTCATTTAATGAGTAATGATATTTGTCACCCTTTTTGTGTCACCCTTTTATCACCTCCTAGGTGTATGCCTACATGTACCAATGAATTAATTTCTCTATCTTATTTAATTTTTCTGTATCTGATATTCAAAAAAATTAAAACATATATATAGAAGGGTGATAAAATGGTGATATGAAAAAGGGTGACATATATCATTACTCTTTCAATTAATTGTGTCTATCTTTTATTTCATTTTAACAAGATAAGATCATCCTAGTCATTTTTCTATCTTATACCAACCATATAAATAAATGCCTCATTTCTCCCTCAAATTGATATTAACTACTCTACTAAGTTCTATATATCTCTTTGTTAGCAACCCAATAAAACTAGAACTTCTCTAGAAGAAGTACAAAAATAATTCTAACGTTGCTTCTACTCTATCGTATTATTTATCAGTAGCGGTCTTTGTTAAGATGGCTTTGGATTTGAAACATGTACAAAGAACTCAACAAAACCCTCCTCTCCTACATGATTACACACATCTTTTGCACCATTCGACTGAAAATGGAACATTACCCCCTGTTTACAACCATCAACAACATACAGTGGTGATGGAAGAATGTGAATTACCATTGATAACCCTTAATCATCTTAACAGTGAAGATGAAAAGGAAAGGATGGAATGTGAAAAATCAATAGTGAGAGCTGCTTCTGAATGGGGTTTCTTTCAAGTAGTTAATCATGGGGTGAATTTAAATTTATTTAAAAAGATTAGGCGGGAGCAAGTGAACTTATTTGACGTACCATTTGAGAAGAAAAAAAGTTGTGGGATTTTGAATAATTCATATAGATGGGGTAATCCAAGTGCAACTAATCCAAAGCAGTTTTCTTGGTCTGAATATTTTCATATTCCACTCACAAACATTTATGATGAATCTTCTTATGGAGAATTTTGCTCCTTGAGGTATATATTTTTATATATATTTTTTCATATTTTATATTGTTAATCTTAGAATTTTCATCTCTATCTATGGTAAGATAGGTAGGCTTATTTACGATTAAATCACAACTTCATTAGGTGGAGATATGAACATACAATGAAAACTAAGAAGAGTTTATTTATTTGTGTAGGGAAGTGGTGGTGGAATATGTAAGTGCAATGCACGATATAGCGAAGATGGTAAAAAATATTCTGGTGATGAATATGTGTGATCAAAAAAACATATGTGATGATGAGATTAGCACGTGTTTCTTACGTTTAAATAGATATCCACCATGTCCAGTATCATCGTCATTTAATAATGAGGTGTATGGTTTAATGCCTCACACTGATACTGATTTTCTCACAATCTTGTACCAAGATGAAGTTGGTGGACTTCAGATAATGAAAGACGATAAATGGATGGTTGTCAAACCTTATAAAGATGCTTTAATTGTCAACATTGGTGATCTTTTCCAGGTAATTTATCTTGTAGATCTTCTACTTCTACTTTTTCACTTTTTTGGTAATTACTTACTTCATGTCAAAAGGAAATAAAAACAAGAAAATCCTCACACCTAATAACTTACTTAACTTACATAAAATCAAAATACATTTTTTGATGAATTTATAACAAAATTGCATTTGCAGGCCTGGAGCAATGATGTGTATAGAAGCATAGAGCACAAAGTTATACCTAATCCAAAAGTAGAAAGATTTTCTGTTGCATATTTCCTTTGTCCTACCAATGATTCTTTAATTGGAAATTGCAATAAACAACCATCCGTTTATAAAAGATTCACATTTCATGAATATAAAGATCAAATACAAAAAGATGTCAAATTTATTGGCCATAAAGTTGGTCTTTCAAGATTTCGATTATGAAAATATAGATCTAGAAAACCAAAAAGGTTATTTGTTATTCAAACAAAAAGGTTATTTACCCAAAAAGTTCTTAGAATTTGTATCATCTTTATCTTAGTTATGTGAATATTTCATCATTTATCTTACCAATGTTATTATTATATAAGACTTTTACCTTTATTTTATAACTCTTTTGGTACCAAGTTAGAGCTTAAAGTATTTAACCCACGTGAATACATTGTTCACAAGAAATATATATATAAATATTTTGTTAGTATAAATAAAGTACGAATTCTCAATACAAATATATGAGACCATTTCTCTAGTCAACCCAAACAAGAGCAAGCTACCAGCCTACCCACTCTATCTTTTGTAATTTGATCAAGATAAAATTGATCTGAAATGAAAGCCATTCTATGAACTCTTTTCAGTAGAAGCTAAACAATACAAATGGAGTATGAACAAAAGAATAAATCAATACAAATGGATATCAAGTTATGAAAACTAATATCATACAATAGTTAATTTTTTTGAGCAAGTTTTCTATTTTGTTTCTTAATTTTGAGAAGACAAATAGGTGGACCAACTAGTTACAATATTTGAAGAGTCAAAAGACCATTCTAAACTTAAGTGGAATCTATTAACCTAATCCTAACTATTAAAAACTCTAACTATTGTTGACTGGACTATTGTAAAGAGAACTTCTTGAAAGATTTTTATGTCCACTTACTCCGAACCCCTAGCTTCATTTATTGTTGTTCAACCCCCACCTTTACAATATGTTCACTGAAGTTTCGTGATATTTCTATATCAATATCTTCTTTTGATCTGAATATTTGTTCACGCACTCTCTGAATTCTCTCACTCCATATTACATAGCTAAATGTTGTCAGAAGAATATGAATCAGATGAAGAAACTTTTTTGGTCCATTATGATGCAAAATTCAGTCCAAAATCTCCTTAATGGTTGATTCCAGAGGTGAGATCTCACATCTCTGTAAGCGTCTTATCCATATTCAAGATGTGAATGAGAACGCCCAGAACAAGTGATCTATATGTTCATATCCTATTTACAAAAGGTGGGAAGCTTGTTTACATAATTAAGACAACATTCAAATATCTTGTAAGGTATAATTTTCTTGTCCATGATAATATCTAACCATTTTTTTGACTTTTATCTCTTATATGTTCAGAGATCTCTTTAGTAGTAAATTAACCTTTTTTTTGTAATGTGACAGGTAATATGATCTTCAATTTCTGGAAGCATCACATTTTCTTTTAAATTTTGCATAACATCTAGAGTTAAAGTTATTGGTGGTCCCTTGTGTGTTCTAAAATAAATGCAATAAGGAAAATAGAACCACAACTGCAAGTGTACAGTTGTCCCAAGTAATATATGTGATAAAACAAATTCGTTCTCAGGGATGGATTGGTTGACTCTAATGCTTATCAGATAGGAGTTAATTGCACGTAAAACAGGTAAATGATTTTAAGAATGTTTGTTTTGGTTTTCTATAGCTAAGACAATAAATTAAAAGACTAAATTAATGCAAATATTAAACTAGACGCAAGTAAATAAAATAGCTGGACGCAAGGTATGAGAGGTAGTACTTGAGCAACGCTAGGATTTCACCTCAATCTATTCATTCCATGTATTGTTTAAGGGACGAATTTGGTAAATAATATTGGTCGGGAATCGATTATCTCCTTACCCCCGTCAACGTGGACTAAAGAGCTCTTCTTAGGTGCTACAAACCCCGTCAGGGTGAATATAGTCCACCTTCGAATGTTTAAAATCTAACTACCCAATTGGCCATAGGATTAATTAAGCCTGTCAAGGTCAAATAATTTTTATCCTACATTCGTTAATTAGTTTTGTACCTAGACCCCCCGTCAAGGTGATCCAATTGCCACTAATTGGAATAGCCTAAGTACTAAGTCCTAATATTGATTAGCTACTTCAATAATAGTCAGTAAATGCAAATTAAAGAAAAATATTAAATACCCAATTCGATTTCCATTATAATAATCTCAAATCCAAAAACATAGAATGAAACAGATTGGGGTTCAACCCATTATGCGTTCTCAAGTACCAAATAAAATTAGCTCATAATCGTAAAAACTAAGAAAATAAATTGAAAGGAATTCATAATTTTTTTACAGAAATAAAGATAAGAAACCTAATTTAGGAGTTGATTCGGCTGCGAATTGGAGAAGTTGAATTTCTCCAGCTCTTGGCTTCTTCTCTTCCTTGCTTCTGCTTCTTTTCTCGTTGTCTGACTTTGTGAATAATGAATTGTGTGTGAAAATAGAAATTCAAAAGCACTTTTATACTCATAAATTCGGACTAGGGCTTTTAATTAAAAGAATAAGCAAATATTAAAAGCCCAAGTCCACTCTTCAAGCCCAAAATCCGTAACTGATGTACACCCTTCATGAAAACGGCCGTATCTTTCTCAATATAACCCCAAATTGACAAATTCAACTTTCTAATTCTTCGTAACTCGATAAGGTACAAATCTTCTTCATAACGAAGAGGCTGAATCCATCTTTAAGTTACTCGAAATCAGAACTTTCCATCAGCCTTCTAGATTTTTAGCTTAAATTTGTCAACTTCTTGGGATATTCTTTGTAGCTTTTGACTTCTTGACACGATCTTTGACTTTTATTCTCGATTCCTCTCCTTACTAGTATTAGAAACCTACAAACTTTTCACTAAAATACACCATATTATGCGCAAAATCTTAATAAATCAAAAATACTAAAATCTAAGGAGATAAAATGAAATATTGCATATTATTACTAAAAGTCTATCGAAATAGCCAGATAATCACCTAATTTGATGTCTCCTGAGCATATAAATCTAGAACAAAAGAGGAGACATCAAGACCTCAAACTCAAACCTTTGTCGTCCCGACAAAGTAAAATTAAAAACAAAGGGAAAGGGTGATTGCAGAGATGTAGACGCAAATAAATACACCCAAAGCATTACTAAAAAGAAATCTCATATAGCAAACATTAGGAACTAATATATACATACACTAATCATGCAAAATCAAACACAAATAAATTCAATCATAAAATTAACTTCGCAATGCTAGAAGGTTACGCTTGTACTTATCTCAATATGATGGCTATAGGTTGTTCCTCGATCCTTACTCGCTTTGAACGCTCCACTTAGTGTACTCCCTTTTAACTTACCATGTACCTAGGAATCACGAGGACTTTACGGTTTTAGGGCAGGTTTAGGGACGGTGTGGTATGTATATTTGGTAAATTTGAAGTGAGCTTTTGGCTCTCTCCTCACTTACCATCAACACATGTCCACGAGCTTGAGTTTACACTTATATAATGTTCTCACTCAACACATTTGATACACTAAATTAGCTTCCCCAAGTTAACCCAATCTATACTAAGATGATTTCCAGAAACCTCCACTTTGCCGGGTATTTTATTCTTTCTATATATTTCTTTTTCTTTTCTTTTTCTCATAATTCTATTTTTTTTGTACAGGCGATAACCGGGTTCCCGGTTTTCGTTGACCAGATTCCCGGTCAGCTACTGTATTGACTTCAATTTTTTTTTTCAATCCCGGCAAAGGGTTACAAATAACAATATCATCTGAATTTTCTTTTTGTGCCTCAATACAAACACATACTTTTCCCTCCCAATGTAATTTCCCAAAAGATGGACCCACCACCCCAAACTCAAGCTCGAGACATGTCTCAGTATCATGATTCAAGTGCGGGTCATTTTGGAAATGCCTAATAAACTAAGGGGATATGGGCTTATATCATGGCAACAAAAGAAAAGGCTTTAAGGCTCAAAATTGGGCTAAGACGGATAATATTAATATAAGGGATAAAAAGCTAAAAGGCTTCAAATGGCTAACAAAGAACTAACCCTATCATTTTCCTAGTTACATGGTTCGTCTCTAGTTCATATCTAAGTGGGTTCTCTACTAATTTAGATCTCACGTTCTACAAACCAAACATTTTCCTTAAGTACAAGCTTACTTCTTTTGCATTGTAGGTTAATTTTTCCTATCCATTATCTGTGTTTACTGGCAATTAAAGCGCGTTTTATACTAATTCCCAAAGTCCACTATTTACTATCATTGATTCATCAAAAGTATGCTTAATGGGGACATTTAAGAGCTTCTACAGTCAAACGCAACTCCTAATTAATTTTATTGAAAGCGATAAAAACACATAACACATAAAACTGGGATGAGGCAACGAACCCCACCCCAAACTCAAAAATGAGTCGTGTCACCACGACTCGAAAAGACTCAACGCAGATAAACTAATTTACACTAAATGAGAAAGGAAAGAAAACGTATCTTAACCAGCGCGAGGCTGGTTATCAGTGTTGCGTCCAGGTATAGAATCCTTCGCGAGTAAACCATAGGTTGCGTGTTGCATGGTGCTCACCCCAAGTAGCATGTTGCGAAGAAGATCTAACTCTTTGGTGACGTTTCCTAAAGTAGCAATCATCTTTTCTTGATACTCTTTCAACACTCGAATCTCTTCTTCCAACCCATTATCAGTATGTACCTTCTTCTTTGGTGGAGGAGCTTTAGGGTTCTTAATTGGATGGGTTGCTTCATTGTGGGCGTTTTCAATGGAATTCAATGTCATTGCGTCTCCCTCTTCTGAAGCTTCTCCCTCTTCGTTCCTTCACGGTATTTTTGCGTCTAGACACAAGGTAGTGATGGTACAAGGGAGCTTTAGGTTTTGTTGACTAGTAGGAATTTTATCAAACTCCATTATAGTCTCGTAAATTACACGCGCAACATCCATCTCTCGATTCTCAACAATGCACTTAATAAAGATAACATGGTCCTTCTTCAATTCGGAAGTGTGATTAATACCAAAGAAAGTGGGTACTACGAATCTTGACCATACCTTAGCACAAGGTAGCAAACAACTACTATAAACCTGCCCAGCATATCTCTCACCACTCGGAATAGGGCGTTTCCCATGAACTAAAACTGTGTCCCAAAGAGATTCCCACTCAAAAGATGGGTCATTAAGCGTTTCGAAATAAGGACAGGGACCAGTAAAGATGGGTAATTTCAAGGCTTTGCGAATAAGTTCAACTGATAAGGGTAATACCTTTTTGTGGACGATAATTGATTGTTTATTCGAAAAGGCTACTCCTTCATAAAAATCACGGACCAAGGTGGGGATAAAGGTAAGCTTTCTCTGTCTCAATTCATTCCACCCAAACTTATCACAAGTAGTTGCATAACTCTTAAATTCGCTATTGATAATACCAGAAGGGAATATTCTCTCAACACCAAACTTCAAATAATTAATTCGATCACGAACCTGATCATCCCAACGCATAGCTACCCTCTTGGGTTTGTGTGCAATAGCTTTTCTTCGTGGAGCTCGTGGTTCTGGAACAGGTTCTTTGGGAATTTCCACTTCAATTTCTTCCTCTTCTTCTTCGTCAACCAAAGTAGGCTTAGCAAGAGTAGCCTTACTTGGGTTTTCTTTTCTCTTCATAGTAGTCTTAACCTCTTAAATCTTTCGCTTAGGACCCGAATCTGGAATCTCAATATATCTCTCTTGTGTAGCACCAGGATTGTTCCTTGTTCTTGGGTTGTTTCTTCTTGTGTAACTGAAAGAATCTGTCCTGTTAGTCATGGCTTTTCACCCCAAACTCAAAACTTCAAAGAGTTGAAAACTAGAGAAATGTTTCAATTTTTGATGTTTTGAGATAAGATTAAGGTGAATTTGTGTGAGTTTGGGATGGGTAAGGATTAATTTGAAGGATTGGGAAAGATTAGTGGTTCAATTTAAGGCTTGGGTGAAGAAAGAATTTTGAGGAAAAGTAGAATTTTGGTGAAGTTTTGGAAAGATCTTGAGTTGATTTTGTGTTTTTAGGGAGAAAGAGGGTAAGAATTGATGAATAAAACCTGTTTTAATGATGATTTTCGGAGTGGTGGAAAGCTGAAATCGGATGTGGAGGCTAACTTGTGGAAGAGGCTAAATTAATAGTTTAAAAGCAACAAAAACCGCCTAACACAGTCGCTGACCGGGTTCCCGGTCCGTGATAACCGGGTTCCCGGTTATTGTGCTGTGTCGGCGCAAAAATTACTAAATTCGATTTTTTTACCCTAGACGCTCGCTTCTTGCGTCTCAAGCCACGCAGTGGTCAGAGATCTGAAGGTCATGACCGGGTTCTCGGTCATTGTAGCCACCGGGTTTCTGGTCTGCGTCTGAGGCTAGAACGAAGACGAGCTGGACGCAACCCCTTGCGTCTACGGACACGCAGGGGTCAGAACTTTTAACTCCTTACAGCACCTCCACCAGGTTCCCGGTCAGCTGGGCACCGGGTTCCCGGTTTTGTTGCTGGCAGAAACCCATAAGCTAGCCAACTACGTCTCGAGCCACGCTATGGTCAAAACTTTTGGGACCTGCAGCTCACACCACCGGGTACCCAGTCAGCTCTAAACCGGGTTCCCGGTTATCTCCTGGAATCCCCACTAATTTCTTTCGTTTTCTTCACACTTTGCACCCCAAAATCATGAATTTTCACTCCTGAAATCATCAAAACAACTACCCTTTCTCATTTCTTAAAAATAAACACTAATCAACAATGACTTACTAAGTTACACTACGAAATAACGAAAACACTTAAACTAATATATAATGAATTGGCTTTCGTTTAACGTCGTTAAGCTCGACGGTTACCTCACGCTTCTAAGGTGATTCAAAGAGGTACATAACCTCCCCGGGATGTGGATCCTCCGCGCAATTAATATCTTCGCCTCCGTGATAAATCTTCAATTGATGACCGTTTACGATGAAGGTACGGTGCTCGATCGGATTCTCAATCTCAATAGCTCCATGAGGCGTGACTTTTGTTACAACATAAGGACCAGGCCATTTTGACCTCAACTTACCCGGATAATTGCTGAACTTCGAGTTATATTTAAGGACCTTTTTTCTAACTTCAAACTTCTTCACTCTAATTCGATTATCATGCCATCTCTTCGTATTTTCTTTGTACAGTTTAGCATTCTCATAAGCATGTAATCGAAACTCATCAAGTTCATTTAATTTCATCATTCTATTCTCACCGGCTAAAGTAGGATCTGAATTCAATTCTGATATGGCCCAATATGCACCTAATTCAAGTTCGAGAGGTAAGTGACAAGCCTTACCATACACCATTCGATACGGAGATGCACCAACAGGAGTTTTGAAAGGAGTACGATAAGCCCACAATGCATCATCTAACTTCAGTGACCAATCTTTTCTTGTAGGACCAACAGTCTTTTCAAGGATAGATTTTACCTCTCGATTTGAAACTTCAGGTTGACCATTGGCTTGTGGATGATAAGCGGTGGAAATGCGATGTCTAATCCCATGCTTCTCTAGAACAGTCTGCAAATATTTGTTCACAAAGTGTGAACCTCCATCACTTATAATCACTCGAGGAGTGCCATGTCTAGTGAAGATATGAAATTTCAAAAACTTAATTACCACTCGTGAATCATTCATTGGTAGAGCTACAGCCTCTACCCATTTGGACACGTAGTCAACAGCTAGCAGGATGTATAGATTTCCATTGGATGGCACGAAGGGACCCATGAAATCAATACGCCACACATCAAATATTTCTACCTCAAGAATGTTATTACGTGGCATTTCATCCCTCTTGGATATATTCCCAGTAAATTTACATCTGTTACACTTATTTACATATTCATGACAATCTCTATGTAACGTAGGCCAATAAAAACCAGATTGAAGTACCTTAGCAGCTGTGCGGTCACCTTTAAAATGTCCTCCATAGGGTGAATCGTGACAACCTGCAACAACTGAATAAATCTCATTCTCAGGTATGCATCTTCTTACCATTTGGTCACCACACACTTTGTAGAGGAAAGAGTCCTCCCAAAATATCTGTTTAGCACGTGTACTTAACCTCTTCTTGTCTTGTGAAGTAGCTCCTTCAGGAAAAGAACCACTTACCACAAGATTTGCAATATCAGCATACCACGGTGCTCCATTAAAGATAGCAAATAAACTCTCATTTGGGAATTCTTCTCGAACTAACTCGGGACTAGTGTTTGATTCAGAACCTTCAAGACGAGACAAATGATCTGCAACCTGATTATCACAACCCTTTCGATCTCAAATCTCTAAATTAAACTCTTGAAGCAATAAAACCCATCTGATTAACCTCGGCTTAGCATCTTTCTTCTCCATAAGGTACTTTATAGCGGAGTGGTCGGTAAACACAACAATTTTCGCTTCAAGAAGATAGGAACAAAACTTGTCAAAAGCATAAACTACCACTAAAAGTTCCTTCTCAGTCACTGTATAATTAACCTGAGCGCTAGTGAAGGTCTTACTCGCATAATAAATAGAGTGAAATACCTTGTTCTTCCTTTGACCCAACACAGCACCCATAGCTAAATCACTTGCATCACACATAACTTCAAAAGGAATTTTCCAATCAGGAGGTAACACAATAAGTGCAGTAATAAGCTTTTCCTTCAACTCTTCAAATGCCTTCATGCAAGCCTCATCGAAAAGAAATTTGGTGTCCTTCTAGAGTAGGTTACAAAGCGGCTTTGTAATCTTTGAAAAATCCTTGATGAAACGACGATAGAATCCAGCATGGCCTAAAAAACTTCTTACCCCTTTTACATAGATGGGAGGGGGAAGATTTTTTATTACCTCAATCTTTGCACGATCAACCTCTAATCGTGCGCTTGAAAATTTGTGACCCAACACTATACCTTCTTGAACCATAAAATGACACTTTTCCCATTTCAACACCAAATCTGTGTCCTCGCATCTTATTAACACCTTCTCCAAATACTGTAAACACTCATCAAAGTTATCACCAAATACGGAAAATTCATCCATAAAAACCTCGAGGAAATTATCTATCATATCCCAGAAAATTGCCATCGTATATCTCTGAAAGGTAGCGAAATAATTGCACAATCCAAAAGGCATCCTCCGATAGGCAAAGGTACCAAAAGGACATGTGAATGTGGTTTTGTGTTGATTAGCTGGATCTACATAAATTTGATTGTATCCCGAATAACCATCCAAAAAACAATAATACTCCCTACCAGCCAATTTGTCTAACATCTGATCAATGAACGGAAGAGGAAAATATTCTTTTCTAGTCGCCTTGTTCAACTTACGGTAATCCATACAAACCCTCCAACCAACAACAGTTCTTGTGGAGATGGCTTCATTCTGAGCATTGAGGATGGTAGTCATTCCTCCTTTCTTCGGTACGCAGTGAACTGGACTAACCCATTCATTGCTAGCTATGGGAAAAATGATTCCCGCGTCTAGTAGCTTAATCACTTCTTTCTTCACCACTTCCTTCATTGCTGGCATTAATATCCTTTGGCCTTCAACTGAACGTGCACTATCATCTTCAAGAATGATTTTATATTGACAATAGGATGGACTAATGCCTTTGATATCAGCAATGGTCCAACCTACCGCCTCTTTATTCGCCCTTAGTACACGTAGCAGTTTATCTTCTTGAAAACCTGTTAAATTTGCTGAAACAATATCAGGTAAAGTATTATTAGTGCCCAAATACGCATACCTGAAGTGAGCTGGCAATGGTTTTTCTTCTAACTTCGGAGGAGATTCAATGGATGGTTTATTTTTAACGACCATCTCCCCCGGTTCTCTCACAGGTTCATAGGTAGGACGCCTATATTTTGGGTTCCCCGAATTGAGAGCTGCCACTTTTTTGGCAAGCTCTTCCATTATCTTAGGGAAATCTAGTATCAAAGCAACCTGAAAGATATCATCATAATTAAAACAATCAAATACCTCTTGCGTGGCATGTTCAGCTACATCCATTCGAAAGCAATCTCCTGGAACATCTGGAAATTTCATGGCTCTGAACACATTAGACTTACCTCCTCGTCTTGGATTCTCATGGTTAATTCTCCGTTTTCTACATCAATTAAAGTACGCCCCGTGGCTAGGAATGATCGTCCCAAAATTATGGGGACATTCCTATCCGTGTCGTATTCAAGAATAACAAAATCAACGGGAAAAACTAAAGTACCTGCCTTAACGAGGACATCTTCGATTCGTCCCTCCGGATGGACGAGGGACCTGTCAGCCATTTGTAAGACCATAGAGGTAGGTCTCAAATATCCTATTCTCAGCTTATCGAATATCGATTTGGGCATAAGATTAATACTTGCACCCAAATCACATAGTGCTTTTCCTTGCCACTCCTTACCAATCGATATCGGAATTGTAAAACTCCCAGGGTCAAGCAACTTAGGTGGCAACTTACTTTGGCGATGCACTCTTCGGGTAGCCCAATCATCTCATTATCACAATACGGCCTTTTGTTAGTTAGGGCCCTCTTCAAAAACTTCACGTATTTTGGTATATCTTTAATAGCTTCTAACAGCGAAATGTTGATGTTGAGACCTCTTACCCTATTAATAATCTCTGGTACTCGGCCATATCTCCTTTTTTCTGAACTCTTGAAGGAAAAGGCGGAGGAGGACGGTTCTCCACAATATCTTTCTTTTTCTAAACTTCTGAAATTTTCTCCACCTCTATTACTTCATGTTCATTCTCTTTTTCTACCTCCTCCACTACTGGTTTTTCTTTATTTGTCACTTCTTTTTCTTTCATGATCGGAAATGGGGGTGGGGGAAGTTTCTTACCACTTCTCAACGCTATGGCATTACAATCTTCGGTTTTGACTTGGTTGTGGGACTTCAGTATCGCTAGGTAAATGTCCGTGTGGATGCTGATTTAATTGCTTTGCCATCTGAGATACTTGATTCCCCAATAATTTAAGTGCGGCTTCACTAGCTTGCTGGCTCTGAATGGATTGTGCTTGCATTGCCATTAATCTATCTACCGTTACCCAAAGATCTTCCGTTCCTTCTTGAGGTTGAGAAGGTAAGGCTTTTTTTTTATCTTATCATTATAACTATTTTGAGGTGGTTTCCTTTGAGCATGATTTCCGTAATTTTGTCCTCCTTGATAGTTATTTTGTGGTCTAGGTTGATAAGTGTTACCTTGGGGACGCGATTGATACGCGTAAGTAGGATTAGCTTCCCCATTAGGATCATTTGAGTATTGAAAACCCAGATGGTTTCTGTTGGGCTGATATCCTTGTCCACTCGAATTGTAATTTCCCCTATTAGAAACGAACATCACGGCTTCGGTATCAATGTTCCCAATCATGGTCTGAACACCACAATTCGAACACTGGTGGTCCTTTGTGTGTTCTAAAATAAATGCAATAAATAATCGAACCACAACCGCAAGTGTACGGTTGTCCCAAGTAGTATAATTGATAAAACAGATTCGTTCCAAGGACGGGATGGTTGACTACAATGCTTATCTATTAATGATTGATTGTACTTATGAAAGCAAATAAAGATAATATGTTTGTTTGGTTTTGTATTAATGCTAAGTAAATGAAAGACAATTATTAAAATGCAAATAAAAGCTAAGACGCAAGTAAAATGATGTAAAACGCAATATGAGAAGTAGCACTTGATAACGCAAGGATCCTCCCAATCCTATTTCCTAACTTATGTTGTTTAAGGGCTAAATTGGTCAATTACAATGGTCGGGATTCTAAATTCCTTATACCCCCGTCAGGGTGGACTATAAGGCGATCCTAGAGTGTCACTAGTCCCGTCAGGGTAAATATGATCCACTTTTGGATGTTTAAGTTTTATTACCTCATTGGCCCTAGAATTAGCTAAGTTCGTCAGAATCAATAGCTTGTATCCTAGATTGAATAAATGGTTCTGTATCTAAACCCTCCGTCAGGATGATCCAATCGCCACTAATTGGAATAGCCTAAATACTAACACCTGTTCCTAGTTCATGACGGTAAAAACAGTAAATATTCTCAATTTATCGAAAAGAGTAAAAGACACAATCTAGTTTAATATAACTGAAACCCAAATTCAACATACGGAATTCAATAAGATTGGGATTCACCCATTAATTGTTCTCAAGCACTAATAAATGTTTAGCTCATATTAAAACGAAAAACTAAATTAAATGTAAAGGAATTCATATTTGATTACAAAATTAAAAGATAAAAGAACCTAATTTCCGGAATAGGAATGACTACGAACGGAGATATAGACCCTCTCCAGCTCTTGTAGCTTCTTCTTTCTTCCTTCTGTTGCTTCTCTCTGGTGTTTTAATCTTGCAGAATGTGAATTGTTATGAAAATAGAAGTCAAAGGCTCCTTCTATAAGTGGAAAAACGGATTAGGGCTTGGACCTAAGAATAAAACACTAATTAAATGTCCAAGCCCAAATTCTAAGCCCAAAATCCCGTAACTGCTGATACACCTTCACTAAAATGGCTTTTCCCGCTTCGTTATGACTCCGATTGACCTCATTCCAGTTGCTAAAGTTCCGTAACTCGATAAGGAATGTTTTCTCTTCAAAGGTCAGCGGCTAAATCATCGCTTAAGAACCTCGAAATCAGCAATCTATGGCCTGGAAAATGGATTTTCAGCTATAAAAATAATATCTTCGGGATTTATCTTCAAGTCTTGACTCTATCTCTTGATTTTTGACTTTCTCCTCGGATTCCTCTTCTAGCTAACATCTAAAACCTGTAAACTTTACACTTAAAATACCAATATTACGCGCAAAAGCTTAATAAATTAAAAATGCTAGAAATAAAAGAGGAAAATCATATTATTGCATATTTAGTCCAAAAGTCTATCAAACTGATTAAATAAACACCAAAAATGATGTCTCCTAAGGGTCGAAAATAAGAACAATTAGGGAGACATCAAACACCCATACACTTCTTGCGTAGCATTCACTTCAACTCTTTTACTCGAAAAAACCCTCTTTCACGGCTAACGTAAGTTGTTTCAATTGTTGTTCCAATGTGGTTTGTATTTTGTTCTCTAAGGAGGTGAACTTTTCTTCGATATTTATGTTATTAACTCCCCCTTTAGCAGGTGTTCTCACAGTATTACAACCCACTTCATTAGTTACCGTTCTATCCAAGATGATCTTCGCGTAATGATGTCTCCCTAATTGTTCTTATTTTCGACCCTTAGGAGACATCATTTTTTGTGTTTATTTACTTAAATTGATAGACTTTTGGACTTAATATGCAATAATCCGGGATTACCTTTTTATTTCTAGCATTTTTAATTTATTAAACTTTTGCGCGTAATATTGGTATTTTTCGTGTAAAGTTTACAGGTTTTAGATGTTAGCTAGGAGAGGAATCCGAGGAGAAAGTCAAAGATCGTGAATTAAGAGTCAAGACATGAAGATAAATCCCGAAGATATTATTTTTAGAGCTGAAAATCCATTTTCCAGGCCATAGATTGCTGATTTCGAGGTGCTTAAGCGATGATTTAGCTGTTGACCTTTGAAGAGAAATCATTCCTTATCGAGTTACGGAACTTTAGCAACTGGAATGAGGTCAATCGGACTTGTAATGCATCGGGAAAAGCCGTTTTAGTGAAGGTGTATCAGCAGTTACGGGATTTTGGGCTTGGAAATTGGGCTTGGACATTTAATTAGTCTTTTATTTTCTGGTCCAAGCCCTAGTCCGAATTTATGCTTATAAAAGGAGGTCTGGACTTCTATTTTTCACACAATTCACATTCCACAAGATTAAACACCAGAGAGAAGCAACAGAAGGAAGAAAGAAGAAGCTACAAGAGCTGGAGTGGGTCTATAGCTCCGTTCGTAGTCATTCCAATTCCGGAAATTAGGTTCTTTCAATTTTAATTTTGTAATCAAATATGAATTCCTTTATTTTTAATTTAGTTTTTAATTTTAATATGAGCTAAGCTTTTCATAGTGCTTGAGAACAAACAATGGGTGAATCCCAATCTTATTAATTAACGAATGTTGAATTTGGGTTTTTATTGAATTAAACTAAATTAGGGCTTTTACTCTTTTCAATAAATTGAGATTATTTTACTGTTTTTAGAGTAGCTAACTAAGAACAGGTGTTAGTATCTAGGCTATTCCAATTAGTGGCGATTGGATCATCCTGACGGAGGGTTTAGGTACGAAAATATTTATTTAATCTAAAATAGAAGCTATTGATTCTGACGAACTTAGCTAATTTTAGGGCCAATGAGGTAATAAAACTTAATCATCCAACGGTGGATCATATTTACCCTGACGGGACTAGTGACACTCTAGGATCGCCTTATAGTACACCCTGACGGGGGTATAAGGAATTTAGAATCCCGACCATTGTAATTGACCAATTTAGCCCTTAAACAACATAAGTTAGGAAGTAAGATTAGGAGGATCCTTGCGTTCTCAAGTACTCCATCTCATATTGCGTTTTCACTTATTTTACTTGCGTCTTAGCTTTTACTTGCATTTATAATTTGTCTTTCATTCATTAGCTTTAATAAACAAAATCAAACAAATATTTTATTATCTTTTACATTCATAAGTGCATCAATCACTATTTGTTAGACATTGTGATCAACCATTCCGTCCTTGGAACGAATCTGATTTATCAGTTATACTACTTGGGACAACCGTACACTTGCGGTTGTGGTTCGATTAGCATTTGCATTTATTTTTAGAACACACAAAGGACCACCAAGTTTTTGGCGCCGCTGCCGGGGACGGTAGCGTGTGACCACGGTGTTTATCCTTTAGTGATAGTTGCATTTATTTTTATATTTGTTTTTATCAGTTTTACGCTTTTTGCTTGTTTAGTTTTCTCAGGTTTTTAGGTTTGGTGTATGCGAAGAAGGCTCAGATTTGAACCGCTAGTTCAAATCCTTGATAATCCGGATTCGTTAATTAGACTTGCAAATAAGAAAAGAAGAGAACAAGAGGAAAGAGAAATGGCGAATATTCAAGATCCATGGTTTACTAATGGTCCACCAGAAGTTCCATTCCGTGCTCCTGCTATAGGAGTAGGTGCTCCAGATATAAATGTTCCGAAGTTTCGTCCAGATCCGGGTATGATAGCTCAATTCCAAAACTTTGGAAATTTTCGTGGTAGAGTTGGAGAAGATCCTCTTAGAGCGATACAGAAATTCAAACAGATATGTGATTCTTACATCACACAAGGAGTTTCAAAAGAACAGATGTACTACGCTGTGTTTAAATTTTTTGTTATTGATGGAGCAAGTGAATGGCACGATACGCAAGATCCGACGAAGATTACTAATTGGGACCAATTAGAGATTGCTTTCTTTGACAGGTATTACCCAAGTAACATGAGGTTAGATGCTGAATTAGAGTTGACACATTTCCGTCAAGAATATGATGAAACTTTGGGTAGGAGTTGGACAAGATTCCAGATGTGCTTACGTAGAGTCCCCAATCATGGATTTTCAGAACAACAACAATTAAAAATATTTTATAGAGGCCTTGATGGGACTTCAAGAGAGAAATTGGATATGCTATGTGGTGCAGGTTTTCTTCAAGTTCAACCCGCTCATGCAAAGATCATCTTAGAGAGAACAGTCAAGAATGAAGTTGGGTGGAGTTCAGTAAGAACACCAGTTAAAAGAGTGAATAATGTTGATATGGAAGAAAAGTTTGCTACGCTAGAGACAAAGCTTCAGACCACACTAGAACAACAATTGAGACAACTTACTCTAGCCGTGAAAGAAGGTTTCTCGAATAAAAGAGGTGAGGTAAAGGTTGCACAAGAGGTATATGGATGTGAGTTGATGTCTCCTCATTTGTGATAGTAAAATACACTCATGAGACATCATTTTAGGCTTATTTATTAGTTTATAGGTTGATTTTAGCTTAATTTAGTGCACTTTCCTATTTTGAGTCTTGATTTGTAGAATTATTATTTTTAGAGCATATTGGGTTTAATTGTTTATTTAGTGTGAAGCTTTAAAGATAATTATGGAGATTAATTAGAGTCCAAGTCAAAGACAACAACTTATGGAAGGAGATATGCATGGAAATTGGAGATAAGGAAATAATTGCTAAAAAGATGGAAAAGGAAAAGCTGCCTAAATCTGGGATTCTGCAAAGATAGGCGTTTTTACCTAATAAAGAGGCCGAATTTGGTAAATTACTCCTAAAGGGTCTAGATAATTCTGTTGCGATTCTTTTGGTATCTTGTGGAGCAAAATCGGACCAATAATAAAGAAGTTATGACCAAAACAACGCAGCAGTGTTTATCTTTATTTCCATACGAATTTGAGTTGGGCTAGGAGTCCATTACTTAATTTATCTCTAAAGAAACGAATTAGGTCAACCTCTAACCTATAAATACAGCCTCTTAACACTCTTAAATCATCCTTGGTGAAACCTTAAACCAAGAGGAAGCTTACAACACAAGAGAGAAGTCTGGAAGGAGCTATCATCAACAATGTCTTCTTCTACCTTTAGATTTGTAATTTCTTTCTTTTCTTTCATGAACTAATTTCTTTAGCTTAAGTTTTAGCATATATGTATGAACCCTAGTTTTGATTGACATCTATCTAATTTGGGAATTTAATGTTTTAAATAGAATTATAGTTTTTATTCTCTGTTTATGTGTTTGAATTTATATTCTGTGTTCTTGTGGACGGCCGCCATTAGAATTACCATCTAGTAATTAGGATACCATTGACAACGGTGTTTAATTACATGTTTAGCACATAACGTTTAGTTTTAGGTTTGATCTGACAACCCAACCTAGCTAGATAATCACTATGGTTGAGTCTTGTGACTCTTTACCAATTACAGGAAAAGTTTGCTTAGGAAGCCTTATTGACACAGGTAAATCCTATTTTAAACTACCGATAGCATATTGGGACCGATTAGGGAAATACTACATAATTCACCCTTACATGTTTAGAACGGCAAAACTAGTGGGGATTACATGCTAATAACTTAAGCTATATTCTCATATTACTTCTCTTTCATATTTAATTTTCTGTCTTTAATTTCTTAGTTTAATTTAGTTTATTAGAAAATCAAACAAAAATCTATTTATCTTTACTTTTAATTGCGTTTAGTTGTTCTAGCTTTAATTATTTACACTTGGTATTTGCATAAGATTCTCCTAACCTCTGTAGTCTCTGCGGAACGAATCTTTATCTAAAACTTGCATACGATCTGTATACTTGCAGAACCGTGTAGTTTAGGGTGTTATTTGCACGTTAATTACATCTTATTTTATCACACCCTAGGCCCCACCAAGTTTTTGGCGCCGCTGCCGGGGACTACATCGTTAGTCCTTGTGCATATATCTTGTGCTTTTATTTTTAGTTAGTTCTATTTTACGCTTTTTGTTTTTAGTTTTTGTTTTTCAGATTTAGTTACAGATGGAGAACCCAAGGAGACTTGAGCTACCCATCGACTTCAGAGTGGAGCCACGAGGAATTCGCGCTCCAGAAATCCAAGCCGCTAAATTTAAACCTGATCCTGGGATGTTAACTCAGTTTGCGTCTCATGGATTATTCAGCGGAGATGCACATCAAGATCCGATCCGATATACTCAGAAATTCATGCAGATCTGTGATGCCTATATCGTAAGAGGAGTTACTAGGGAGCAAGTATATTATTTGATGTTCCAGTTCTTCTTGACCGGATGTGCAAGCGATTGGTACGATGCCCAATACCCTCATGTTATTCCAGATTGGGACAAGCTTCAAACAAGATTCCTAGACCGTTTTTATCCGGTTAGTAGACGTTTAAAAGATATGTTGGAGCTTGAACAATTTATACAGAAAGAGGAAGAGAGTTTGGGTGAAGCATGGTTACGATTTACAGAGAAGAAAGCGAGGTGTCCATATCATAGATCCTCGCCAGAATATTATTTAACCTTGTTTTATGGAGGCCTTAATGATAAATCAAGAGAGAAAGCAGATTCGGTAGGAAACGCAGGTTTTGTGTTGCTAGATCCTGTAGAAGCTGAGTTGGGGATGGAAAGAATTCTTGAGAACGAGAGAAGTTGGCCAAAGAAATCAGTAAAGGAGAACAATTCAGAATCTCTAAAGCTTAAGGAATTGGCTAGACAACTCGAAGAGCTGACAGAACAAGCCCGAACAATTGCTCAGGTGAATATGGTACGCACAATTCCTTCGTGTCTTGGTTGTGGATCAAGAAATCATGTGTGGGCAGGATGTATGAATAATCCAGCAGTAGCTCCCGTTCAATATCCTCAAGATAACTATTACTCGAATAGTTATAATCAAGAAAGCTACACCAATTATCAACAACCTCCACAACCTATTCAGAAAAAGGCACCCATTGTTAAGAAAACTTGTCAAGAACCAAAGAAAGATCCACCTAAACAATCAATGCAATTGGCAAAACAAGAACAACTCCAGAGTTTGACTTCAAGTATGACTAAATTAATGCAAAACGTTGAGAAGAAAATAAATTATAGCCAACAGAGAGTTCGAACTCAGGAGAAGGTTATAAAGCAACTAGAGCATACTATATCACAGATGGCGAGTACATTACAAAATCGGCCAAAAGGGCAACTCCCAAGTGATACTGTTGCTCCTAGGGACGAGTCTTGCCATGCAGTTGAATTGCGAAGTGGGAAGCAACTACCTCCACCAAGACCAGAACAAGAGCCTATCCCTATTCCAAAACAAAGGGGGGAAGAAATAATCGAAGATACAGTTAAGGAGGTAGTTAAACCAAAGAGTGTCCAAGCCGAGACACCTGAGAAGACAAGAAAACTAGTGGAACTCAATACACGCCCTCCACCACCTTATCCTTCACGTGTCAGGAAGAAGGACACTGACCTGGAATTCAAGAAGTTCATTGACATGTTGAAGAAATTGGAAGTTAATATACCCCTTGTTGAAGTTCTCAAAAGGATGCCCACTTGCATGAAATTCATGAAAGATATTTTATCCAACAAGCGAAGTATAGAGACTGGGGAAACAATTGGATTCCCTGTGGAGTGTAGAGTTATATGGCAAAACAAGTTACCACCAAAGCTGGAAGATCCCAAAGGTTTTAAAATTCCCATTATCCAGTTACCACCAGAAGAGCCCCTTCCCACGAAATCTTGGATGGAACCATCCATACTTATGAAGAATCGAGCTGAAAAGTTCGTGGGAATCAAAGGAAAGGGGTGGAAATTTCGTCACTATTAATCAAATTAATTCTAGTTGAACGAATTGGAGGAGCTTCGTTATCATGCCTATGAAAATTCACGTCTCTATAAGGAGAAAACAAAGCGATGGCATGATAAACGGCTCCGTCCAAAGAATCTCGAGATTGGACAGAAGGTTATATTATACAACTCTCGATTTTCAAACTACCCAGGAAAGCTTAAATCCCGTTGGGAAGGACCTTACATTGTTACCAAAGTCACACCGCATGGAGCGATTGAGATTGAAAATCCAGCCGAGCAACGGACATTCATGGTGAATGGCCAGCGTTTGAAGAGATACTATGACAGTGAGGACTTTGAGCAAGGAGAGAAAATCTACCTTGTCGAATGCGATTAGCCTGAGGTACACGTCTAACTCAAAGACGTTAAACAAAAGTGCTCTTGGGAGACACCCCTTGTTTTAATTGCTTTTTAGATTAGTTGTTTTTGCTTTGTAGTGTTTAATTTTAAGTTAGTGTATATTTTTAATTGTGTTTTCAAGCTAATGGGAGAGAAAGGTAGTGTGTTATTGTGCAGGAAACGAGTTTGGGGTCAAAAGGAAAAATCTGGAGGAACTTCAAGTCTGGCGCGGACTACCCCGCGGACTAACCCATGGTCCGCAGGGATGCACCGCGCCCCAAAAACCCGTACCACGGGTTGGCTAGCTCGGGTTTTATCCAGAAGGTCGAAAAAAATCACGGGGCTCGGCGCGGTACACCGGACCCTAGTCCGCGCGCCAAAAACCCGTGCCACGGGTTGGCTATCTCGGGTTTTTTGACGGACATGCCGCGGACTACACCCCTGCACCGCACCCATGGTCCGCGCCCCAAAAACCCGTACCACGGGGTGCCAGCTCGGGTATTATCCAGTAGGTAAAAATTTTGGAGCAACAGAAGCTGCGGTACACCGCGGGATATGTCCGGTGCACCGCAAGAGGCGGTTTAAAGAAGGAATTCTTTTCCTAATCAAACTCTTACCTTATGAGATTAACCCTAGCCTTCCACCCACGAATTTTTCAGACCCAAACCCTATATAAACATCTTAAAGCTTGTGCAAACCTTCACAATTAACACAACAACTCCTCAAATCCTCTCCTAAATCTTCCATAAACACAATCCTTCATCAAAGTCATCACACTACACCATCATAACACCATCAAATTCAACAAGCTTTAAAGAGTTCTTCCAAGATCAATCCAATAACCTTTCTCTTTAACCAATTCCAAGCAACAACATCAAGCTACACCAATTTTCCTTAAACTTTTAATCCATCCTTGGTATAACTTGAGTTGTGGGTGAATCAAGTATGACTAACAGATCTGAAGCTATGGAATACAAGAGAAAGTGTTCAATCCTTGGGAAGAATAAGAAATTGCCTGGAGCTACCATTGAAAAACCCATCAATCTTGATGAGGTTTCTGAAGAATCAAAAGAACAGGCACCTGAACAACCACTACCAAAGAAGAGATTAACTGCTAGAATGTCCACACCATCAAGGAGGCCTTTAGACAAGATAAAAATCCAAGACCAAGGTTCTTCTACCTCTTCTTCCAAAATTGCTTATGTTCTTCCTCCTTGGGCTATTCAGTTACAGAACGAAGTTGAAAGATTACGTGAGGATAACAAAGACCTTTGGGTAGAAGTCATGCAATTGGAAACAAAGATAGAGAATTCGACCTTGTACAAGGATATAGATGATTACACCAATCCCTCAGCTTCAGAAGATGAGGATGACATGATGGATCTCTATGGCCAACCAGGTAGGTCATTCTAATTTTTCTCAATAGCTTGGATGCATTAGGTAGTTTAGTTAGTTTTATTTTAAATTTTATTTCATTCTTGAGTCTTTTTCGAGTCGTGGGGACACGGCTCATTTTTGAGTTGGGGGTGGGGATTCGTTGTCCTCATCTTCCTTTTTGTTTTTACATAAAATTTAAAATTTTTTGGGTTGAATTAGGCATAGAATATCTTTGAATGTACCTATTGAGCATGATTTAATTAAGTTAATGATAGTAGGTAGTATGTTTTTGAAGGATGTCATAAGTTTGTTTAGCATGCATGCAATGAAAACAGGAAAGAAAGGATAGAAAAGTTAATGAGCAATGCTAAGAAGTATGTTGAAACTTAGGAATAGTTATTTGGTGTGTAGAACGTGAGGTTTAAAATTAGTTGAAAACCCACTTGTCTATGAACTATTAGTGAAAACGTAACGAAATCCGGTAGTTAGAAAAATGAATAAGGCAGTTCTTTCATGATTAAAACACTTGAAGCCTTTATACTTTCTCACCCTTTTATTTGATTATGTTATTTATCCGTCTTAGCCCCTCTGAGCCTTTCTAAAGCCTTTTTATTGAACCACATTATAATCCATACCCTAGTTTTAGGACTTATCTATATGACCCGCACTCGAATCGCAAAACCTGAGACACTCGTTTTAGAGCTTGAGTTTGGGGTGGTGGGTTTCATCATTAGGGAACTTTGGGAATTTGGGAATTATCTTCGTGATTTTATTGATGATGAATTGTTATTATTGTAACCCTTTGCCGGGGTAATAGTGAATGAAAAAGAAGCTACGAGCTAATTTTGCCAACAAGGGCATAAAAAAGAAAAAGAATATATATATATAAAAAATAGTATGATATCTCGAACATCAAAAAGAGAATCATAGCTATACAAAAGAAAAAAAAATTGATGTGAAAAGAATATATATTCGGACCGGCAAAGTGGATTTTATATTATCAAAGGTTTTAATTGGGATTATTGGGGATGCAAGTCAAAAGCATCAATAAATTGGGTTGAGTGAGAACATCTTCGAGTGAAAACTCAAGCTCTAGGGCGATTCGTTGATGGCTAGTGAGGAGAGAGCCAAAAGCTCACTTTTCATTATCCAAATATACCACACCCGTCCTTAAGCCAAGTTATAACCAAGACCTTAGGATTTTTGACTACTAGGTGGAGAAACAATTGAGCTATTAGGTAGTAGGTAAGTGGATCATTGGATGCTTTATTTGGGACCTATGAACAACCTATAGCCATTAACCTGAACTAAGTTATCATCCTCTCATTCTGGCATTGCGAAATTAATCTTAACTTGAATTTATGGAATATTGATTACATGTATGTTAGGCATATTTGTGCATTATTTCTTGAGCATTACTACATGAGATTTTTTGGATTTTATGCTCTAGGATCATTCATTATGTTCTGTTCTTATTCTCCTCCGACTTCTTCTTGTTTATTTTTGACTACCCTACTGTTCTTTACTTTTATTGTATCGGGACGATACAACTTTGAGTTGGGGGTCTTGATGTCTCCTCATTTGTGATAGTAAAATACACTCATGAGACATCATTTTAGGCTTATTTATTAGTTTATAGGTTGATTTTAGCTTAATTTAGTGCACTTTCCTATTTTGAGTCTTGATTTGTAGAATTATTATTTTTAGAGCATATTGGGTTTAATTGTTTATTTAGTGTGAAGCTTTAAAGATAATTATGGAGATTAATTAGAGTCCAAGTCAAAGACAACAACTTATGGAAGGAGATATGCATGGAAATTGGAGATAAGGAAATAATTGCTAAAAAGATGGAAAAGGAAAAGCTGCCTAAATCTGGGATTCTGCAAAGATAGGCGTTTTTACCTAATAAAGAGGCCGAATTTGGTAAATTACTCCTAAAGGGTCTAGATAATTCTGTTGCGATTCTTTTGGTATCTTGTGGAGCAAAATCGGACCAATAATAAAGAAGTTATGACCAAAACAACGCAGCAGTGTTTATCTTTATTTCCATACGAATTTGAGTTGGGCTAGGAGTCCATTACTTAATTTATCTCTAAAGAAACGAATTAGGTCAACCTCTAACCTATAAATACAGCCTCTTAACACTCTTAAATCATCCTTGGTGAAACCTTAAACCAAGAGGAAGCTTACAACACAAGAGAGAAGTCTGGAAGGAGCTATCATCAACAATGTCTTCTTCTACCTTTAGATTTGTAATTTCTTTCTTTTCTTTCATGAACTAATTTCTTTAGCTTAAGTTTTAGCATATATGTATGAACCCTAGTTTTGATTGACATCTATCTAATTTGGGAATTTAATGTTTTAAATAGAATTATAGTTTTTATTCTCTGTTTATGTGTTTGAATTTATATTCTGTGTTCTTGTGGACGGCCGCCATTAGAATTACCATCTAGTAATTAGGATACCATTGACAACGGTGTTTAATTACATGTTTAGCACATAACGTTTAGTTTTAGGTTTGATCTGACAACCCAACCTAGCTAGATAATCACTATGGTTGAGTCTTGTGACTCTTTACCAATTACAGGAAAAGTTTGCTTAGGAAGCCTTATTGACACAGGTAAATCCTATTTTAAACTACCGATAGCATATTGGGACCGATTAGGGAAATACTACATAATTCACCCTTACATGTTTAGAACGGCAAAACTAGTGGGGATTACATGCTAATAACTTAAGCTATATTCTCATATTACTTCTCTTTCATATTTAATTTTCTGTCTTTAATTTCTTAGTTTAATTTAGTTTATTAGAAAATCAAACAAAAATCTATTTATCTTTACTTTTAATTGCGTTTAGTTGTTCTAGCTTTAATTATTTACACTTGGTATTTGCATAAGATTCTCCTAACCTCTGTAGTCTCTGCGGAACGAATCTTTATCTAAAACTTGCATACGATCTGTATACTTGCAGAACCGTGTAGTTTAGGGTGTTATTTGCACGTTAATTACATCTTATTTTATCACACCCTAGGCCCCACCATGAGTATTGCGGTGTCAATGATCATAGTTGGGAAAATTGTCAAAATAATCAAGAATCCGTGATGTTTGTTTCCAATAGAGGTAACTTTAATTCAAGTGGTAATGGATATCAGCCTAACAGAAACCATCCGGGGTTTCAATACTCAAACCCTGATGGGGCAGCAAATCCTACTTATGCGTATCAGCCGCGTCCCCAAGGTAACAACTACAATCCAAGACCACACAACAATTACCAAGGAGGACAGAATCAAAATTATGTTCAGAGACAAGCTCCTCAAGACAATTATGATGACACAATGAATCAGAAGGCCTTACCTGCCCATCCGCAAGAAGGAATTACTCTTCAGAAAACAGTTGAAAGTTTAATCGCTCTTCAGACACAAGCTATGGAACGTCAAAATGCAATCGAAGCTAATATGAATTTGTTCCAGAATCAACTAAGCCAAATTAATAAACAACTGAATCAGCGTCCACAAGGGCAACTCCCTAGCGATACTGAGAATCCAATCCAAATCGAAGACTGTAAAGCTATTACTCTCAGAAGTGGTAAGAACCTTCCTCCACCTCCTTTTCCAGTTATGAAAGAAAAAGAAGTTAGAAAAGAAAAAGAGGTGGTGAATGAAGATAAAGAAGTTGAAGTAGAAGAAGTGGAGAAGTCGAGTGAAGTTCCGAAAAAGAAAGATGATACTATAATAAACCGTCCTCCTCCACCATTTCCATCGAGAGTTCAAAAGAAGGGTGACATGGCTGATTATCAAAAATTCTTTAACAAGGTAAGAGGACTTAGCATAAATATTCCGTTGTTAGAAGCTATTCGAGATGTGCCCAAGTATGCTAAGTTTCTAAAAAGAGCCCTCACCAACAAAAGGCCGTATTGTGATAATGAGATGATTGGTCTCCCTGAGGAATGTAGTGCTATTTGTCAAGGCAAATTACCTCCAAAGTTAGTTGATCCTGGGAGCTTTACAATTCCGATATCTATTGGTAATGAGTGGAAAGGAAAAGCGCTATGCGATTTGGGTGCAAGCATAAATCTTATGCCCAAATCAATCTTTGACAAGCTTAATATTGAAGTAAGACCCACTTCTATGGTCTTGCAAATGGCGGATCGATCTCTTGCACATCCAGAAGGCCGAATCGAAGATGTCCTCGTTAAGGCAGGTACATTAATTTTTCCCGCTGATTTCATTATACTTGATTACGACGCGGATAGGAATGTCCCCATCATTTTGGGAAGACCATTCCTAGCCACGGGGCGTACTTTGATTGATGTAGAAAATGGCGAAATGATTATGAGAATCCAAGACGAGGAGATGAAGTTTAATGTGTTTAGACCTATGAAGTTTCCGGATTCCAAGGAAGAATGTTTTCGTGTAGATGTAATGGAACCGGTGAGAAAAGAGCCAATCAATGTTGTGGACACTTTAGGGGTGGAGGAGAAAGAGCTACGAAAGAAACCACCAATTAAAGCTCCTCCATACCCTAAAAATCCACAACTCAATCATGCAAAGAAGAAAGAGAAAGCACGTGCCACGAAGGTTCCGAAAGAACCTAAGAAAGAAAGAAAGAAAAAGGGGTTCAAGGTAGGTGAAGAAGTAGCTATGAAGAAACCAAACCCCCATCCAAAGGTACGTGAATCAAAAAGTTCTTGGCTAGGACCATTCATGGTCGCGAAGGTTATCTCAGATAAACTAGTGGGAATAAAAGCTAAGGGATGCAAATTTCGAGTTGCAAATATTGACAACCTCACTCACTGCTGGGGAGGTTATGTCAATGACTAATGAATGAGGTAACCCGTCGAGCTTAACAACGTTAAAAAAAAGCCAATTATTTGTATATTAGCTGAGTTTTTAAATTTTTGCCATTTAGAATAGTTTGATTTTCGTAATTTTAGTGTTTATTATTAAGAAATGAGGAAGGGTAGTTGTTTTTGATGATTTCAGCGATAAAAAGGTCATGAGTTTGGGGTCGAAAAGGCGAAAATAGGAGAAAAATTTGTGGTGTTCCAGGGGCCAAACCGGGTCCCCGCATTTGCAAATGCGGGTACCCGGTTTCGAAAGCTAAAAATTCTAACTTTCTGACCCAGCGTCTTGGGTCCCGCGTTTTGCTGCGTCACCACTGCGTTTTGCTGCGTTTTGGATTCGCGCCATCGACACAAACCGGGTCCCCGCATTTGCAAATGCGGATACCCGGTTTCGGAGCTGTACTTTTCCAAATTCTCTGACCCCGCGTCTTGGGAGGTCGCGTTTTGGTGCGTCTTGGCTCGCGCCATCGACGAGAATGCGGGTACCCGCATTTGCAAATGCGGGAACCCGGTTTCGAAGGGCAATTCTCTGACCCCGCGTTTTGGGTCCCGCGTTTTGGCTGCGTTTTGAGGTAAAAAAAAAAGAAAAAAAAAAGAAAAAAAAATTATTGCGTCATTTATTGTCAGACGCCCAAAAAAAAAAAAAAACTTTTCGCGTCGACACAGCGACGCGAAACTGGGGCCCCGCATTTGCAAATGCGGGTACCCGGTTTCATCTGTGACAGGGCCGTTTGAAGCTTTTTAACCCTAGATTTTTACCTCTTTCTTCAACCCAGCCTCCAAAAACACTCCCAAAACCCAAAAATTTCCTGAACATCATCATCTACAACCACACAAACCTCAAATCTTACCCTCTTCCACCACAATAACATACAATCAATTCATCTCCTATCCAAATCACCATGAAATTCCCACTTTTCTCCAATTGTTCTTCATCCAAACTTCAAAGTAAATCCAATTCCCTCTTCCCCCGCATCAATTAGCCTTTACCCATCTCATATTCCACCATAATCTTCAAGTCTTAAGCCTCAAAACATCAAACTTCTAAGCCTTAGCTTCTCACTATTTGAAGTTTTGAGTTTGGGGTGGAAAGAGATGCTTATCAGAACCGTTTTCATGTGTACTTATCGAAGGAATTCTCCAAGAAACAGAAACACTTTTGGTGCTACTCAAGAACAAGCTATTGAGATTCCTATTTCACGTTTCAAACACAAGACTAAAGAGGTTCAAATTAAGGCTAATCCGAAGAAGAGGAAAGTGATTGAGGAACCTGAAAGTGAGGAAGCAAATGATCCGATGATGAGTTGTAATCGAAAATCAAGGTGTTGGAAGAGAATCAGGATACGAGGTGTGCTATTTTGGGAAACGTTACACAAGTTGAACTTTACTTGTTCAAAGCACAACTTACGATGTCTAGACGCAAGATAAAGTTCATGGACGCAACACCGACAACCAGCCTCGCGCTGGTTAAGATACGTTTTCTAATCCTTCTCATTTAGTGTATATTATTTTATTGCTTTGAGTCTTTTCGAGTCGTGGGTACACGACTCATTTTTGAGTTTGGGGTGGGGTTCGTTGCCTCATCCCAGTTTTTATGTGTTATATGTTTTATTTACTTTCAATAAAATAATTTTCGGAGTTGCGTTTGACTGTAGAAGATTTTAAATGTCCCTTTAAGCATACTTTTGATGAATCTATGATAGTAAATAGTGGACTTTAGGGATTGATATAAAACGCACTTACAATTGCATGCGAACATAGGTAATCGATAGGAAAAATTAATTCACAATGCAAATGAAGTAAGCTTGTACTCAAGGAATATGTTTGGTGTGTAGAACGTGAAATCCTAATTAGTAGAGAACCCACCTAGATATGAACTAAAGACAAGCTATGTACTTAGGAAAATGATAGGGGCAGTTCTTTGTTAGCCATTTGTGCCCTTTTTAGCCTTCTATCCCTTGTATTCATTAATATCCGTCTTAGCCCACTTTGAGCCTTTAGCCTTTTCTTTGTAGCCACGATATAAGCCATTATCCCTTAGATTGTTAGGCATGACCATATGACCCGCACTTGAATCACAATCCTGAGACATGTCTCGAGCTTGAGTTTGGGGTGGTGGGACCACATATGGGGAATTTAATGGGTTGGGATTGATGTGTTTTGTATTGTAGCACAATTGCAGATGATTTATAATTGTAACCCTTTGCCGGGAATGAGAAAAAAATGAAAAAGAAAGAAAAAAAAATGAAAAAAGTAAAAAAAATCCATACAGTAGGAACCGGGAACCCGGATTCGTCAAAACCGGGAACCCGGTTTGCTTCTGTACAAAAAAAAAGAGAAAAGAAAATTAAAAAAAAAAATATGAATAAAACATCCGGCAAAGTGGAATTTTCTGAAAAATCATCTTGTTTATAATGGGTAGACATGGGACGCTAAATTGTTGCGTATATGGGTGAGTGAGAACATATTTTTGAGCGTTAACTCAAGCTCGAGGACAATGTTGATGGTAAGTGAGGAGAGAGCCAAAAGCTCACTTCAAATTTACCAAATATACATCCACACCCGTCCTTAAGCCAATATTATAACCGTAAAGACCTCGTGATTCCTAAGTGCATAGTGAATTTGTTATTCTGTTGATAGGGAATATACTAGGTGGAGCGTTCAAATCGAGTTAGGATTAATGACCACCCTATAGCCATCATACAGAGATGAGTACAAGTGTAACCTTCAAGCATTGCAACTTTAATTTTATGATTGAGATTATTTATGTTTGATGTTGCATGATTAGTGTATGTGTATATTAGTTTTTAGAGTTTGCTATATGAGATTTATTTTGAGAATTGCTTTAGGGTTTATTTGCTAGCTTCTACTTGTTTATACGCTTACTTCTACCCCTTTGTTTTGTTTTACTTTGTCGGGACGACAAAGGTTTGAGTTGGGGGTCTTGATGTCTCCCTAATTGTTCTTATTTTCGACCCTTAGGAGACATCATTTTTGGTGTTTATTTACTTAAATTGATAGACTTTTGGACTTAATATGCAATAATCCGGAATTACCTTTTTATTTGTAGCATTTTTAATTTATTAAACTTTTGCGCGTAATATTGGTATTTTTAGTGTAAAGTTTACAGGTTTTAGATGTTAGCTAGGAGAGGAATCCGAGGAGAAAGTCAAAGATCGTGAATTAAGAGTCAAGACATGAAGATAAATCCCGAAGATATTATTTTTAGAGCTGAAAATCCATTTTCCAGGCCATAGATTGTTGATTTCGAGGTGCTTAAGCGATGATTTAGCTGTTGACCTTTGAAGAGAAATCATTCCTTATCGAGTTACGGAACTTTAGCAACTGGAATAAGGTCAATCGGAGTTGTAACGCATCGGGAAAAGCCGTTTTAGTGAAGGTGTATCAGCAGTTACGGGATTTTGGGCTTGGAAATTGGGCTTGGACATTTAATTAGTCTTTTATTTTCTGGTCCAAGTCCTAGTCCGAATTTATGCTTATAAAAGGAGGTCTGGACTTCTATTTTTCACACAATTCACATTCCACAAGATTAAACACCAGAGAGAAGCAACAGAAGGAAGAAAGAAGAAACTACAAGAGCTGGAGTGGGTCTATAGCTCCGTTCGTAGTCATTCCAATTCCGGAAATTAGGTTCTTTCAATTTTAATTTTGTAATCAAATATGAATTCCTTTATTTTTAATTTAGTTTTTAATTTTAATATGAGCTAAGCTTTTCATAGTGCTTGAGAACAAACAATGGGTGAATCCCAATCTTATTAATTAACGAATGTTGAATTTGGGTTTTTATTGAATTAAACTAAATTAGGGCTTTTACTCTTTTCAATAAATTGAGATTATTTTACTGTTTTTAGAGTAGCTAACTAAGAACAGGTGTTAGTATCTAGGCTATTCCAATTAGTGGCGATTGGATCATCCTGACGGAGGGTTTAGGTACGGAAATATTTATTTAATCTAAAATAGAAGCTATTGATTCTGACGAACTTAGCTAATTTTAGGGCCAATGAGGTAATAAAACTTAATCATCCAACGGTGGATCATATTTACCCTGACGGGACTAGTGACACTCTAGGATCGCCTTATAGTCCACCCTGACGGGGGTATAAGGAATTTAGAATCCCGACCATTGTAATTGACCAATTTAGCCCTTAAACAACATAAGTTAGGAAGTAGGATTAGGAGGATCCTTGCGTTCTCAAGTACTCCATCTCATATTGCGTTTTCACTTATTTTACTTGCGTCTTAGCTTTTACTTGCATTTATAATTTGTCTTTCATTCATTAGCTTTAATAAACAAAATCAAACAAATATTTTATTATCTTTTATATTCATAAGTGCATCAATCACTATTTGTTAGACACTGTGATCAATCATTCCGTCCTTGGAACGAATCTGATTTATTAGTTATACTACTTGGGACAACCGTACACTTGCGGTTGTGGTTCGATTAGCATTTGCATTTATTTTTAGAACACACAAAGGACCACCACGTAAACGGGTAGAACCTGCAAAAATCCACCACCACATAATAAATCTAAATCTTTCCTTGATTTCCCATCAAGACCTTTGTAAAAAAAATTCATTTGTTGTTGTTTTGAAAGTTCATGATCAGGTACTCTTCGCAAACACTGCTGGAATCTCGACCAACTTCTACCCAAATCTTTATCATATTCTTGTCTGAAATGCGTTAATTCGAGTTGAGCATCTAATCTCATGTTGGATGGATAAAATTTGTCGAAAAACGCAGTTTGAAATTATCCCCAATTCGTAATCTTTCTAGGCTCTTGTGAATCATGCCAGTCACTCGCTCCATCTATCACAAAAAATCTGAATGTAGCAAAATGCATTTGCTCTTCTGTTACTCCTTGAGTGATGTAAGAATCGCAGATTTGCATAAATTTTTGTATCGCGCGAATAGGATCTTCTCCGAGCTTGCCACGAAAATTTCCAAAATTCTGAAATTGAGCTAACATACCCGAATCTGGACGGAATCTCGGAATATCTATACCGGCTGGGCCAATCCCGAGAGGAGGAGCATGGAACGGTTCTTGTGCTGGACCATTAATGAACAATGGATCAGCTACTTGGGCTTGAACTGGAGGATTAGGAGGTGGGACTTGGCCATTCTGACCATTGTTATCAACCGGAAGGTCAGCCATCTCTCTAGCTAATCTCTCTTCTAACTCTTGTGCTTCTTGTTCTTCTCTTCTTTTCTTATTAGCAAGTCTGACTAATGATTCAGGATTATCAAGGATCGGAGGTAATGTCTCAAGATCCTTAAATATCCTCCTTCGCGTACACCAAACCTAAAATCCTAAAAAAGATGAACAAACAAAGCGTAAAACTGAAAAATAAAAAATGAAACAAACACTAAAGGATAAACACCGGGGTCACACGCTACCGTCCCCGGCAGCGGCGCCAAAAACTTGGTGGTCCCTTGTGTGTTCTAAAATAAATGCAATAAGGAAAAGAGAACCACAACTGCAAGTGTATAGTTGTCCCAAGTAATATATGTGATAAAACAAATTCGTTCTCAGGGACGGATTGGTTGACTCTAATGCTTATCAGATAGGAGTTAATTGCACGTAAACAGGTAAATGATTTTAAGAATGTTTGTTTTGGTTTTCTATAGCTAAGACAATAAATTAAAGACTAAATTAATGCAAATATTAACCTAGACGCGAGTAAATAAAATAGCTAGACGCAAGGTATGAGAGGTAGTACTTGAGCAACGCTAGGATTTCACCTCAATCTATTCATTCCATGTATTGTTTAAGGGACGAATTTGGTAAATAATATTGGTCGGGATTCAATTATCTCCTTACCCCCGTCAGGGTGAATATAGTCCACCTTCGAATGATTAAAATCTAACTACCCAATTGGCCATGGGATTAATTAAGCCTGTTAAGGTCAAATAATTTCTATCCTACATTCGTTAATGAGTATTGTACCTAGACCCCCGTCAAGGCGATCCAATTGCCACTAATTGGAATAGCATAAGTACTAAGTCCTAATATTGATTAGCTACTTCAATAATAGTCAGTAAATCCAAATTAAAGAAAAATATTAAATACCCCATTCGATTTCAATTATAATAATCCCAAATCCAAAAATATAGAATGAAACAGATTGGGGTTCAACCCATTATGCGTTCTCAAGTAGCAAATGAAATTAGCTCATAATCGTAAAAACTAAGAAAATAAATTGAAAGGAATTCATAATTTTTTTACAGAAATAAAGATAAGAAACCTAAGTTAGGAGTTGATTCGGCTGCGAATTGGTGAAGTTGAATTTCTCCAGCTCTTGGCTTCTTCTCTTCTTGCTTCTGCTTCTTCATTCATTGTCTGACTTTGTGAATAATGAATTGTGTGTGAAAATAGAAGTTCAAAAGCCCTTTTATACTCATAAATTCGGACTAGGGCTTTTAATTAAGAGAATAAGCAAATATTAAAAGCCCAAGTCCACTCTTCAAGCCCAAAATCCCGTAACTGTTGTACACCCTTCACGAATACGGCCGTAACTGTCTCAATATAACTCCGAATTGACTAATTAAACTTGCTAATTCTTCGTAACTCGATAAGGTAGAATCTTCTTCATAACTTAGAGGCTGAATCCATCTTTAAGTTGCTCGAAATCAGCACTTTCCATCAGCCTTCCAGATTTTTAGCTTAAATTTGTCAACTTCTTGGGATATTCTTCGTAGCTTTTGACTTCTTGACACGATCTTTGACTTTTATTCTCGATTCCTCTCCTTACTAGTATCAGAAACCTACAAACTTTTCACTAAAATACACCATATTATGCGCAAAAGCTTAATAAATCAAAAATACTAAAACCGAAGGAGATAAAATGAAATATTGCATATTATTACTAAAAGTCTATCGAAATAGCCAGATAATCACCTAATTTGATGTCTCATGAACATATAAATCTAGAAAAAAAGAGGAGACATCAGTTACTCTCAATGATGTTCTCACTAATCCCACTATCCATCAACGAGTTCCCAAAGAGTTTGAGTTACACTCAAAGATGTCCTCACTAATCCCAACTTTTGCTGCACTTCTTTGCATCCAAATAACCCAACTATAAATATATAATCACCTAAAAATCCACTTTACCGGTCCATTTTGTATATATGTTTTTCTTTTGCAAGTTAGATGTGATTCTCTTTTTGATATAAGAAGTCATGCTACAATGATTCAATATTTTCCTATTATTTTAAATATATATTTATTTCTTTTAAATTCTTTTCAACCCCGGTAAAAGGTTACAATAATAACTAAGTGATCAAAAGCAAAATTACCTAGGGCAAATACCCACCCAATGATATTCCTCATAATCTTTCCCACCACCCCAAACTCAAGCTCTAAGTCGATTGTCTAAGCATTGAGATTCGAGTGCAGGTCATATGGAAAAGTCTTAACATCTAGGGGGTATTGCTTGTAATGTGACTAATAAAAGTCTTAGAATGGCTAAGAGCGGGATGAGACGGATAATATAAAAATAATAAATGGACAACAAGCTAAAATGCACAAGGGATAAAATAGGAACTTTCTTCTATCCTACACAATCTAGTTACTTTCTCACCTATAGAGCGTTTAGTAAATGGTTTATGAACTAGTTTGGATCTCCCTTTCAACATGCTACTCATGGCTTCCTAAGATCAAACTTACTTTTACCTCATTGCTTACTAATCTTTTCTTTACTTTTAATGTGAGTTTCATGTTTATCTTTTTAGCATAGAAAGTGATAAGTTCATAAACCAACTACTATCATTGAATTGTAAAAATTATGCTCAATATGTACACTCACTATATTCTACACCAAATCCCATACTATTAAAAAGAAAATAAAAGACATAAAGTGGGAATGGGAACAACGAATCCTCACCTTCAACTCAAAGGTGAGCTGCGACTCTATGACTCAAACAAACTCAATAAATTTAAAGATAAAACACATAATATACAACTAGAGAAAAGGTAGAGAAGTAAGAAACATACTCTTGAGGCTATTACCTCATGTGACCAACATCCAAGATAAGACAAACCTCGCTTTTTTCCCCTCTTTTCTTCACTTAGTTCTTTTCTTTAATTCTTCTTCATCTCCCACACATTAGCTAGTGTTTCCGTTCTTCACGTCATCTCTTTTGACCTCCAACTCGAATTTTACCACTTTTGGAACTCACCGTTAATGTGGGCGAATAAAGTATTTTTCGAAGTGCGAAAGATGTAAGTTGATGTTTGTGTATGTTGATGCAAATGATTTGTATTGGGATGAGAAGGAATGAAATGTTGGAGAAAGGTTTTTGATTTTTTTATATTTTTGAATCTTGATTTCTTGGGATTTTGGAATAATTTGGTTGGATAATTGTTGTTTGTAATGATGTATGGATGAATCTGGATATAAAATTTTGGTTCTTTAGTGGTATTTTGATGTTAGGTGATGGTTGGGTTGAAGTTTCAATGGAGTTCGGTTGATTGGGGAAGATGGAGGCTAGGGTTTAGCTTTAATGATGAACATATAGTTTTTTTCTAGCTAAACTTTGTGTCGCGGCACTGTATACCCCCCGTAGGGAAAGATATATCGCTCCAAAAGGCTTGTGATTTTAACTTGTTTGACCGTATCCCACTCATCGTGATACTACCTGGTTGTGCGGTATACCGCCTGTTAGGTGTTGAATACCGCTCGACCCCTTCAAGGATTCAGCCAACTTACATCGTGTTGCACAACTCACCACCGTCAAGATCCACGAACTGTAAACCGCCGTTGGGCGCGGTAGCTCGCTCTACCTGTTGGTGAGTACTTATGCATTAAATTTTCACCCCAAATTCAATCTTCTACTTACCTATAAATCAAAACATATTCAACCCTCCTCATTAATGTAATATACATCTAAAACACGACATAAACTTACTAATTCACACTAAGAATATAAAATCAAACTAATAAATCATGAAAAACATGGGTTGTATCCTAAGAAGCACTTTTGTTTAACGTCGTTGAAGTTTGACGTATTAACTAAAGGTTATTTCTTCATAGCATAGCCTCCCCAAAAGTGAGTAAGGCTTTTAGCACCAACCAATCAGAATTTGCATCCTTTCTTGGCTCTTACTTCAACTAACTTCTCTTAAACAACTCTAGTAACCATGAATGGGCCACTCCAAGAACACTTGTGCTTGTCGTCCTCCAAGGTGTGATAAAATAATCAACACCTCGAGAAAACTACCTCCCGCAAGTGTACGGATTTTTGACAAGTAATAGAAAGTTAGTGTCAAGAGTTATTGTCTCCACGGTGACTATGATTGTTAATTTTTATGGTATGTTCTCGTAAGTTTATTAGAATGAGTTGTATAACTCAAAATAAAACATAGTAAATATTTTTTGGGTTTTTGAACAAAGGACTAAGATGAATTAAGATACTGATAACTGAAAATGTAAACTAAGAAGAAGGTGAGAATTATAGCTCGAGAACTCGCAAGTAACCCCGACTAGTATTGATTTTATGTTTATTGTTTAAGGGCGAATTGTTAAAACATGCAATATAAGAGATTCTAGCTTCTTCCGAACACCACTAGAGGTCTCTCCTAAGCAAAATCTACGTGATGATCTCGACTGAAGTTTCTTACCCTATTAACTATCCGGCTAGTCAAGCCTGTCAGTTTCACTCACACACACCTGACGCTTATGTATCGTTTTCTGTTTTCCGTATCCCAAACCCCTCGTCAGGGTGATAGTCCTAATTACTAACGAAAACCCTATACTTGGACAGTGTAGGTCTAAAAACTAAAGTCAAGTACATAAACACATCATAGAATTCACCAACCCATTTAATTATACAGTCTTAAATTCAATACAAACATAATAAATTACTCCAAGGGCTCTTACATATAGCGATTAAAAAGCTATGAGATTTTGGTTCTTTATTTTATAATAAAAACTAACATATAAAAGTTTAATATTCATATTCACAATGAGATATAGAAAACAAATACACTAATAATTGTTGAAAGATAATGGAAGATGGGTGTGGAATAGCATTGAATGCTCCCGTTCTTCTTCTCCAATGTTCTCCAAGCATGTCCAACTTCTTCCCAAATTGTCTACCCCTTATTTTGATCATAAAATCTTATATAAATTGTTTCCAAAACATTTTTAGAGTTATGGGACTTCTTTTAATGACCCTGATCAACCCAACAATGTTTATAAGGATGTGTGTACTAGTTTAAAACATTGCATCGGGAAATTGAATTACTCTTTTATCTTAACTGTAAATCACAAACTTCCAACTCTCACGCGCTCCTAACTTCAAATTCTACGATGAAATCCAAGGTCTTGCCCAGAATCCTAGATGATTGCATGTGGTAACTCTAGTAAGTCGATTTCCAGGTTTTGCAAGTAAACAGTCTAGTTTTCGAACAAGTGGTTGAATCATCTTGTAACGCCTTAAATTTGGGGTAAATCTTGTTTTCTTGACTTCTTATCATTGTCTCGGGATATTGTAGTAACCAAATACCTAGGAGTTGCACACTTATCACACATTTAGCGCACAAAAGCTCTACAAGTAACATAAAAGTCAAAACAGGACAAGAAATAATAAAACATCAAATAATAGGAAAAATTACATCAACTAATTCTTAAACACTCGATGTCTCATGATACGATTATTCAATCACAAAAAATGTTACATCAATATATTTAGTTTTTGTTCATAGAAAGAAAAATAGTGTAGTAGATTGGGTGGTAAAACAAAAGTTATGAGATATTTTGTTTAGCCATTGGGAATCTTATCCCCATCACAATCAGCTAAACTCTTATCATTCATGTTGATCCCTTCGAGATTGGGTAAAATTTGTATCTTTTGCATTGATGGCTTTTAATTTTAAGTATTTTTCAATTAAAAAAATAGACTGTCGTTCATATTTTTTTGTACATTTAGAGATTGAACAAATTACTTTGAAATAATAAAATAAAAACTAATCTAACAAATTTTCTTTAATTAATTTAATTTAATAAATTCCGCAAACTATAGTCTAAGAAGATGGAGTACTAGAGTACACCTATAATTTGTACAGTAAATTAGTTTTACAGTAAATTAGTTTAGTAAGTTAGACCTTAGGTTAATCATCTTTAATAATATCTCTCTAATTATAATAGATGGAAGAATAATATTGCAACTCTCCCTGAAATTATGAATATTAAGAATTGGGTTGAAATTCTTTTGAAGAATAAATATCACATGTGTTTTTTTTTTTAAATAAACTTAAAATGTGTATAAACATATCAAAAATATAATTAAAATATTTCTAAACTTTTGTTAAAATATTTTTATCATCTTTTATTCTTTCCTAACCCGTTTCTTTTCATATTCACTCATATTTTTATCTTTACTTCTTATTAGTTTTAAGTTGAGATAATTCTAAAAATAGGCCATTATATATATATATATATATATATATATATATATATATATATATATATATATATATATATATATATATATATATCAAGTTTAATATTTAGCCATTATTTCAAAATGTTTCTTTTGTGGGTCATATGTTAGCTATCATAGGCCATTAACCAATGGGGCAATGCCCAATTAATTACACGGAGAGTATAAAAATTCTCAATTAATTACAACTTTAACTTTTTTTTTAGTCAAATACAACTTCAACTTAATTCCTACTTAAGCACAAAAAAATAGAAGATTACAAAAATACTCATAGACAATTAATTAATTACTTTAATTATAATAATATTTATTAATTTATTTTATTTTTATTTTTTATCTTTTTTTTGAATTTTTTTTTTCGGAATTTTTTTTTTCGATTTTTTTTCCCGAAATTTTTTTAAAATGTGTTACATGAACACACAATTCTGAGATACACAAATTTGGAACAACCAAAATCAAGTTTTTTGTATTCCAAGAATTCACAAATTTGAGTTTTATGTGTTCGATGAATACACAAATTTGAGATTTGTGTGTTCCAGTAATACACAATTTTGCGATTTGTGTGTCCAGGAATACACAAAATTGGAACAAACAAAATCAAGTTTTGTGTATTACATGAATTCATAAATTTGATTTATATGTGTTACATGAATACACAAATCAGAGATTTGTGTGTTCCAGGAATGCACAAACCTGAGACTTGTGTGTTCCAGGAACGCACAATCAGAGACTTGTATGTTCCAGGAACGCACAAATCTTAGATTTGTGTGTTTCAGGAATACACATAATTGGAACAAACAAATCAAGTTTTGTGTATTCTAGGAATACATAAATTTGATTTTTATGTATTCTATGAATACACATTCGAGATTTGTGTGTTCCATGAATACACAAATCTTATATTTGTGCGTTCTAAGAATACACAATTCTGAGATTTGTGTGTTCCAGGAATACACAGAATTGGAATAAACAAAATCAAGTTTTGTGTGACCTGGAACACACAAAACCCTAAAACATAAACACACAAAAATAACTAAGAGGTGTTGGACATAAAGATAATATATCAAAATAGTTAAAGACGAATAAAAATAGAGTATATGCGATTAATAAATAGAAAAAAACAATTTTGGTAAAGAATAGAATCCTTTAGATCGATTTTATGAACACATAAATCTATATTTCTGTGTTACAGCAACACATAACCCGAAATTTTGATATAAAAAAAAAATTGGGAAAAAAGTTTGGAAAAAAAAAGATTAAAAAAAATCGAAAAAGAAAATTTAAAAAAAAATCGAAAAAAAGAATCTGAAAAAAATTTAAAAAATTAACTATTAAAAAAATAAAAAAATCACATAAGGGTAACATTGGAAGGTAAATATGACAATGTGTATAATTGGGAATTAAGTTGAAAATTTGTGAGTAAGTAAGAAGTAATTTCCTCCTTCCTTTTTTTTTTGAAGGAAAAGTGAGAAATTGTAATTAATTGAGAATTATCTCTTAACCAATTTTGATAATAGATTTTGAAAATGTTTTGAGTATTTCAAATAAATTTTATCAACCCAAATATGAAATTTTATTTGATATACCCAAATTACACTTAAAATTATTAATTATTTAATAAAATCAAGGCTAAAACTAATAGTATACTAATTCTAGCAAAAATATAGAATTTGGAGTTAGATTCCAATTTTATTATAACATGGAAGGTCATAAGACCGTGGGGTAAACAACTATTTTAAATGTGTTAAATCCGTCAAGTCCATGGTGAAATTTCTGCTAGGAGTTTTCTACCCGAATTTGTCTCTCGTGAGTTATCTCCAAATCCCATTAGGAGGATTGATGTATGAGGAGTATCCAATGTCCTGCATTAGTCCCAACCTTGTCAACCAATCCAAGCTCTCATTAGCTTCTCGATAAATCCCCATGATTACGAATGAAATATTCTGCTTCAAAATCTTACAAATTCCAGCTAGCCAATACGCAGCTGGTCCTCTCCTTTCTTCCACCTGATCTAACGCACATAAAGCCTCTTGTGAATCCATTTCCACCCATATATTAAGAATTCCAAATTTTAGGTCTTCAATAGCTTCTAATTTTGGGGAACCCAATCCATGAGTTTTTCTAGCCGAATATGTTGATTCCTTATTGTAAAAACTAAATTCACGAAATACAAAATTAGATATTATAATTGACATGATACTAGTAAAGTATTTTATTCATGAAACTGTAGTAACATGAAACTATAATTGCTCAAAAATAATAATAATATTGTTTTAAAATTGTATAGGGATATTAATTTTAAATAATTTTGTAATGAAGTAAGATATAGTCGTTCAGAAATGAGAAAAAAGTATAAAAACAAATTATATGCAATAAGGATGTTGATGAAGTAAAGTCTTAATAGAGATCCTAAAAATTTAGAGGTTGGAATTAGAAATCTGTTAGAGTAAAACTTTTTAAAAGGGTTAATGTTGAGATTGGAATGGAAATAGTATGTTAATTAAATCGAAAAAATAGATAGATTGACGATTTATTTTCACTCAAATCATTATTCGGCAAAAAAAATGTTTTAAAATAGTGACTTAAAATTGAATTTACTTTTATATGTAAGATCTTATTTTTTGAATTTGCTCGTTTAAGTGTGTCTCAATCATTAAATAAGATATATAATAATGAAAATCAGTTCGATTCATTTACAATAACTAATTCTTTCACCTATATTTAAATTATCCAACACTATAATATTTTGTCTCATATTTTTTTTAGTTTATAGCGATATTTTATTTTCTTAAATATTTGGATAATTATAATTTTTTATCATTTCTCTAATTTAAAATCATTAATATTCAAGAACAAAAATTACACCAAACATTAAAATAAATAAGTAAACTTTGTACACATGCAAAGAATTTATTGTATATGCATATACAATAAACTAAATAGTTAAATATATTTTACTCATATTAGTTTTTTAACAACAATAGTTGAGATATATTATTCACAAAAATTAAGCATGGATAAAATCTACACAAAATATATTTATTTGGTTTTATTTATAGAGCCAATTGTTGATTGATGCCTATTAAAAAACTTATTTAGAAAAAGGTGCCTAGAAAAAAATATTTATTGAAAACAGCCCCCTTATAATTAACAATTAAAAAATAAGAAAAAAACTAATAAACACGCGCGCGCGTCCGTGAAATTTTTTTAAAATCGTCATAACTAATTCAAAAAAAATCAAAAAAATCAAAAAAAATTATATTTGGATAAATCAAATTAATATTTACGTCTATGATTTTTTTCGGAATTTTCTGAATTTTTTGATTTTTTTTTATTTTTTTTGATTTTTTTAATTTTTTTTTTCGCAGACACGAAATTCCATGTTTAAAACATGGAATTCCGTGTCTGCGAAAAAAAAATTAAAAAAATTCGAAAAAATTAAAAAAATTCAAAAAAAATCAAAAAAATTCATAGACGTAAATATTAATTAGATTTATTCAAAAATATTTTTTTTTTAATTTTCTGATTTTTTTTGAATTAGTTATGACGATTTTAAAAAAATTTCACGGACGCGCGCATGTGATGGAATTAATAAAGGCATAGAAAATATAAAGGGGATGTTTTCTATAAATAATTATTTCATTAGGCATTTTTTTATAAATAAGATTATTGAAGGCATAAAAAAACAATTAGAGAGTTTAAGGAGGATGTTTTCAACAATAACCCCTTATTTATATTAAACTATTATTTATTTATTTATAAAATTATCTTAACTGTTTTAATGTTTTTGGTGTTTTTTTTTTGTGAGATAATTCCTAATTAATTACACTTGCACACTTTTCATTCCAAAAAAAAAGGAGTAAATTACTTCCTACTTACTCACAAATTAGCATCTTGACATATGTACCTTCCATTATTACCCTTATATGATTTTTTTTTTTTTTAATTTTAAATTTTTTTCGATTATTTTTTTTTTTTTAATTTTTTTTTAATTTTTTTTCCCGAAATGTTTTTTTTAAATTTTTTTTTCAAAAATCGAATTTCCGTGTTGTGTGTTGCTATTTTTTTTTGTTCCAAACATAATATATTAAAACTAGTTAAATCCGATTACAAAATTAGCCAACTCCCAAAGGATAGGCTTCAGAGTATTTAGAATTGTCTAGCCTACTAGGATTCACAAGGGAATGTGGTCCAAAAGAGTCGCTAAGTAGCTTTCTTTTGGCTAATCCATCAGCTAGAGCATTCCTATCCCTGTTAGTCCAACTAATGATAGGTTTACAAAGTTTTGAAATAAAATAAATACTATTAATGATATTACAAATCTTAGGAATATGAATATAAGTGTTCGTCTCTAGTGGAAGCATAATCCTTTGGCAGTCACTTTCAATAATTGCCTTTGATCCTTCAAATCATGAGCAATCACGCAAGCCTTAAGTATGCCAAGGGCATCTGCTTCTAGTGGAGATTCCGTGTTCACATTCCAAGCTTTGCTATCCAAAATCTTGCCATTGAAGTCCCTGTTAACACAAGCAATTGCAGCTTTGTTATCAGAAAAAGCTGCATCTACATTTATTTTAATAATGTCTTTATGAGGGGGAATCCAGTTATTATTTGGACTCTTTTTATTAGTTGTTATATTGTTCTTACCCATATCCAAAGTATTTGGTAATTTAGTTTCATTTTCACTTTCTTTTTTACCCTTCAGTTTTATATTAACATCATGAGGTGTATTAATATTTTGATAGATGTTCCAATCCCTATTCGCATTTTTGAGAGTAATCATAGGGTCAATCTTAGTAAATTTATACTTATTATCATTTCTTGCTTTCCATATATGCCAAAGAAGAAAGCATATTTTTTCCATAGTAACATTCTTTTCTAACTTTTATTTTTTCGTGTTTTCCCAAATGCTTTCCATCCAAGAATCCAATCTGCTTGAATTCTGGTTGCAAGTTTTAATATTAAACTCAGAGGCTAGCCATACATCTCTAGTCCATGTACAATTCAGTAAGAGATACTCAGTTGATTCAACTTCTTTATAACATATATCACAAATAGGAGTCTTGATAGCTTTCATTTTATAGATGTTCTCATTAGTAGGTAAGAGATTTTTTAGTGCTCTCCACATAATTTTTTTTACTTTAGGCAATATATTTAAATTCCACATCATTTTCCAAGTATTTGTACTAATAGAGTGGGATGTTGAAGGTTTAATATTATTTTTGTTTTGATTCACAATATCAAGCTTCTCTTTTAATTTTGGTAACATTTCTTAACAGTATAGATGCCATCTTGGTCAAGATTCCAAATAGGAATATCTCTACCCCCTGAATAGGGGATAAAGGTGTTGAGAATACTCTCAGCAATATCAGGATTATATTCCTGGTATATCAGATTTGCATTCCATTTTCTAACATCTTTATTCATATGGTCAGTGACATAGGTAGCATTCCCTATGTTAGGTTTAATGACACCTGAGCTACCATGAATCCATATATCTTTATGGATATTGATAGTGGTACCATTACCTAATTTCCACCTAATATTATCTTTGATAACCTCTATTCCACTCACTAGACTTCTCCAACCCCATGAGGGTGAGTGTCCTAGCTGAGCTTCAAGAAAGGAATCAATAGGGAAATATTTACCTTTGAGCAATTTAAAAAGCATAGAATGTTGTTTATTTAAGATATTCCAAGCTTGTTTCCCTAAGAGAGCAAGGTTCATGAGGTGTAAGTCCCTGAAGCCTAACCCTTCTTTCTATTTTCTTTAGATTAGGTTATCCCATTTTTCCCAATGCACTTTTTTCTTTCCATTAGCTCCCCACCAAAAAATGGAGATTTGCGAGGAGATAAGATCACAAATCTTTTTTGGAATGAGGAAAGAAGTCATGTAATAATTAGGTAAGCTTTGTAAAACAGCTTTGATAAGTACTTTTTTACCTGCAGCTGAGAGAAAAAGATTCTTCTAGTTCTCTGTTTTTTGTAAAGTTTTTTCCATAAGAAAGTTTAGATCTTTAACTTTAGATCTATTCCATTCTGTGGGTAGTCCAAGATATTTTCCTAAGTTGTTTGTAATTGGCATATTTAATCTTTTAGCAAAGATATTTTGTATGAAAGTAGGGGTGTTGGGGCTAAATTTAATCCCACGTTTGTTTAAATTAAGCTTCATACCTGTGGCATAGCTATATTTGTTGATAACATCTCTAAAGCTTTCAATTTCTAAATTATTAGCATTCATAAAGAAAATGTTGTCATCAGCAAAGAGTAAATGTGATATTGGGGGGCAAGTTTTGGCTATTTTAATACCTTTCATATCATTATTATCCATCTTATGTTTAATAAGTGTTGAAAGTAATTTAGTAGTAATACAAAATAGTAAAGGGGATAAGGGGTCCCCTTGGCGCAAACCCCTTTGGGGTTTATCAATTTTAATAGGTATACATTGATTAAGATAGAGTAAGAGACTTTTATTCCATTAATTTTTATTCCATCTTAAATTCCTCACCCACTCACCACTTTTTACCTTTTTTTTAATACTTTTAGCTTTTCTCTCTCCAGAATTAGTGTTTGACCTAGAATTTTCTGGGATCTCACACTTTTTCTTAGATTACACAAACCCATCCACCCTCTCTTTTTCACCCTTTTCTTTCACCGCTTTCTTTTATTTTTCCTTTTTCTTTTCTTAGTTGTCTTCTCTACTCAAATGGCAAAAACGTTAAACACAAATCGAGTCAATAAAGTACCAAATGTATCGGGTAAAGCTAACACAAACCCTAATCCAAAAACAAAAACCAGATACAGAGATATCACCAAAGAAATTCTATCGCCGAGCCCAAATTTGCTAAATACCCCTGAATCTTATAAAGGAGAAGGGGAAAACAGTGAATCAGAAGCTCTATCAGTGCCGGAAGTGATAAAAGTAGTTGAAAAAGCTGTTAACAATGAAGTTCAAAGTCAATCAGTTGAAGAACAATTTGTACCAGATGCAAATAAAAGTGTACCGTGGTCAAAATTGTTCAACAAATATGCTAGTAAAACGATGAAGCTGGAACACCATCCTCCGTCAATGCTAAAGGGTAAGAAATTAATCAAGCCACCCCAAGATGTGCTAGACGAAGGAGCAGAACAATGGGAGAATAGCCTAGTAGGTCAATTTCTAGATAACCCTCCTCCTTTCTACGCTATTGTAAATTTTGTGAAATTTCAGTGGGGTAAATTGGGAAAAATAGACATTAAGTCGAGCTCCAAAGGAAATGTTATCTTTAAGTTCGAGAATTCTCAATACTTCAACAAAGTATTAGAGCAGATTTGGAATATTAATGGCAAACATTTGCTACTTAGGCCATGGAAGTCGGGAATGCAATTCGACAAGATAGATGTCTCAAAGATACCGATATGGGTCAAATTAGTCAATGTACCGATGAATCTATGGACTCAAAGGGGGTTAGGATATGTTGCGAGTGGTATTGGAGTGCCTTTACAAATGGACTCCATTACTGAGTCAAAAACTAGATTGGGATATGCACGAGTTTGCGTTGAAGTAGATACAAAAGATGACTTACCTGATGAGATTATGGTGGATATTGGTTTAGATGAGATTCAGGAGGTTAGAGTGGAGTATGAATGGAAACCAGTTATATGCACTAAATGCAATAGGTTTGGTCACATAGAAAGCAAATGTAACAACATACAAAAGGTTTGGAGGCCAAAACAGAGTGTTTCTCAGAATGGGAATACAAATAAGGAAGATAAAGGGAAGAACAAGGTGGATGAATGGGATATAATTAGAAGTAATAGGAGAAATAACAATAATACAAAGGATAAGGGAGAATCAAGCTCTATTATGGTTACAAATCAGTTTGATAAGATACAGGAGGAAGGAGTGATTGATCAGGATATCATTGAATTCATTACCAATCACAATGGAGGTGATGAAATAACCAAGCCCCCCAATATATGAATTGTGCTGCTTGGAATGTAAGGGGTTTCAATAATGAAATAAGGCAATTAGATGTCAAAAAATTTGTGGTAGAAAATAAAATCAGAATTGTGGGATTGCTTGAAACTAAGGTGAGAGCACATAAGCATTCTGATATAATAAAGAAGCATTTCTCTTATATGGAGATGCTTCACAATTATAATAATGACCCTAGTGGCCGTATATGGTTACTATGGGACAAAAAGTATGCAGAACTTGACTTAATTCAGCAAAATTCTCAAGCTATCTTAGTTAAAGTAAAAATTGTTGAAAACAAAGAGGAATGTTATCTTGCTATGATTTATGCTAGTAATGATAGAGGTGAGAGAAAAGAGTTATGGGCTGACTTGGAGAATTGGAGTAAAAGATTTGATAAAGACAGATTATGTGTTATGGGAGATTTTAATGAAATTCTGAAAGTACAAGATAGGCTTAATTGTACTGTGTTAGATAAAGGGGCATTAGAATTTAATGAAGGAATAGAGGATGCAGGGTTAATAGAGCATGGCTATGGTGGGCATTACTTCACATGGACTAACAAGAGTGATAGTAATAACATCAGACCCAGCAAAATTGATAGGGTTTTTGTTAACACAAGGTGGTTAGACACAATTGACTCTAGTGTTATGATTCACAATCCATCCACATCAGATCATTGTCCTTTAAAGGTGAATTTTATTACTAAGAAAAGGAGTATTGCTAGTCAGTTCAGGTTCTTTGATGCTTGGACTACTCATGAGAAGTTTCTACACACAGTTAAAGAGGCCTGGAGCTTGAAAGTAGAGGGAAATTTCATGTTCACACTATGTAAAAGGCAGAAAAACACTAAAGATGCCTTAAAGAAGTTCAATAACATGTACTTTAAAAGAAATTCTTCTAATATTGAGCTGCTTAAAACTCAGCTTAACATAGTACAGATGCAGATTATGAGTGGGAAATTTGATGCAAGTTATATAAATGAAGAAAAAATACTCAGTGCTGAGTTGGAAGAAGCTATGGTCATCCAACATAGAGTGTTAAAACAAAAAGCCAGAGTCATGTTTAACAATGAGATGGATAGTAACTCAGCTTACTACCATAAAATTATAAAAGGTAGAATAGCTAGGAATAATGTTACTCTACTTGTCAATGATGATGGTACAAATATAGAAGATCCTAATCTCATAAAAGAGGAATTTGTTAAATTCTATAAAAACTTGTTGGGAACTAAAGATGAAAAAGAATAGTATTGCTCTAGTAATTTCCTCAGCATACTGCTGGGTAAAACATTAAGTGAAGTACAGTGTCAAGATTTAATTGCTCCTGTTACACACAAAGAAGTGAAAGAGGCTTTATTTTCGATTAATTCCAAGAAGAGTCCAGGCCCTGATGGGTTGAACTCAAAGTTTTACAAAGTAGCATGGGAAATTGTGGGTGAAGATTTTACCAAAGCTATTAAACAAAGCTTTGAAAATAGTAAACTTCTCAAACAAGTTAACGCAACAAACATTGTGTTGATCCCAAAAGAGAAAAAGCCGTCGAATGTGAGGAAATTTCGCCCCATATCATGCACAAACACTATATAAAAGACATTATCAAGAATTGTGAGTAAAAGATTAAAAAAAGTCATGAGCTCAATCATCTCTCTAAATCAAGCTGCTTATATACAAGGCAGGTATGTTGGTGATAACATTTTAGTAGCACAAGATATAATGCTGGGATATGACAAGAAAAGTAGTATGTCAAATTGCACAATAAATTTAGACCTGCAAAAGGCCTATGACAGTGTAAATTGGGGTTTTTTTAATAAATATCCTAAAAGCTCTAAAGTTCCCAGTTAAATTCATCAAATGGATTATTATGTGCGTGTGTACACCTACTTATTCGGTGTGTGTAAATGGCGAAGCGTGTGGATTTTTTGAGGGGAAGAGGGGGTTGAGACAGGATGACCCTCTCTCACCCTATCTCTTTGCTTTATGTATGGAGGTATTTACAGGTCTATTCACTCACTTGGCTCATAAAAGGGAGTTTAAATACCATCAGAAATGTGAAATAATGAAACTAAATCACATGATTTTTGCGGATGATCTACTTGTATTCTTCAAAGCTAACTTAGAATCTGCAAATATTATCAAAGATGGATTAAATTTATTCTCAAGGCTCTCAGGACTACAAATTAATTATCAGAAGAGCGAAATATATGTAAGTGGAGGCAATGTTTATATGGAAAGTGAGATTTCTAGGATCCTGGATATCAAAATAGGCAAATTGCCAGTTAGATATCTAGGGGTCCCACTTCACTCAAAAAAGCTTAGTGTTGATGAAGATAATAAGTTGATTGATAAAATAGTCAACACGATAAATCAATGGACTTCAAAACTATTATCATACTCGGGCAAGTTGGAACTTATAAAGAGTATAATAGTGAGCAAAATTCTCTACTGGTGTAGAGTTTTTTTTGCTCCCAAAGCAAGTTATATATAAACTAAATAAACTTATTAGTAGCTTCCTTTGGAAAGGTAATATGAATGGTGCACAAGGAGCCAATATATCATGGGAGAGAGTATGTTACAGTAAAGATAGAGGAGGCCTTGGTATACCTAATTTAGAGAAGCTAAATCTTGTTTGTCTTCTTTTCACCTTCTGGAGGATGTACTCACAAGAACACAATTTGTGGAGTATGTGGGTTAAACATAACATTTTAAAAGGGAAGTGTATGGAGTTTTGAAGAGAAACAGAGTCACACGTGGATTTGGAAAAAATTAATGAAGGTGAGAGGTATAGCATATGAGTTCATCACGCATAAAGTGTTTAATGGAAAGGCTACTTACCTCATCTGGGATAGATGGATTGAAGGACTGAATATGCAACAAATATTGGGTATACAGCTATTAAAAGACAACTTGAATAGCAATAAAACAGTTGATACCTTCTATGGAAAAGAAAGGTGGAGGTTACCCCCATGTGTGGGTAAAATTCTCCCATATCTAGCTGATATAAGGCTTACAAACAAAGAAGACAGGAAGATATGGAGTGAATCGAACAAGAAAGGTTTTTCATTCAAAAAAACCCTTATTAAACTCACAAATGATGATGATATAACAATAGCCAAGTGGTATGAGCTCATTTGGTCAAAAGAAAATATTCCCAGGTGTGTGTTTATATCTTGGCTCGCTATTCAGAATAGACTAAGTACTAAACTCAGGAGGATTGAGTGGGGGGCTCAAGTTGATCCTTTATGCAGCTTGTGCAAGGCTACTGGTGAAGATAATGTTCACATCTTCTTCTTGTGTACTTTCTCAAGAAGGATATTGCAGAAAATACTAAAAATCTGTGATATTACATGGTTACCAAATGATTTTGATGATCTCATAGAAAAATTCCTTGTATTAACTAGTAAGGAGCAGAGAATGATGGTGAGTCTAATGATAACTTCATACATTTATGTTGTATGGAGGCAGAGAAATGAAATTGATCACGGTGGGGTGACTTTGAATGAAGAACAAATATTGGGGCGAATTTGTGAAATGGTAAAGATGAAGATTAGTACAAAGTGCTTAAAGAATGCGAAAGTTATAAAGATGGCTGAAAATTTAGTTGGTTAACTTTAATTTGTAATTGTCTATTGGGCTTAATTTTTGTAATAGTTAATATATTTTGGGCCGAGTAGATTAAGTCATGTTTTGTAATGTAGGTTTTTTTTGTTTCCTTTCTTTAAGTTGTAATGTTTAATGGGCTTACAAGGTATAATACCCATGCTTGGGCAAATGCTTGTAACTCATTGGTTTGTAAGGATTTTGAAGTTGAGTTTTAAATAAAAAAGTTTGATTTGATGATCAAAAAAAAAAAAGATAGAGTAAGAGACAGATTTAACACATCTCATGATTTTATTAACCCAATTATTATCAAATCCCATCTTAAGCATAATATCCTCAAGGCAATCCCACTCCACATTTTCGTAAGCCTTTTGAATATCCTTTTTATAGTCATGAAATACTTTTTGGTATCTCTTTTATTTTTAATAAAGTGTATTATCTCATGAGCTATCATCATATTCTCTTGAATATGCCGTCCTGGTATAAATGCTGACTGATTTTCATCAATCAAAGCATTTAGTACCGGTTGCATTCTATTCACGAGAATTTTAGCAACAATTTTGTAGATAAAATTAGAACAACTTATTGGGCGAAAGTGTTTAATAGAGATAGGTTTAGGAATTTTGGGTATAAGCGAGATAAAGGTATGGTTTATATCATCTAAGGGCCCTTCATTATACCATAAATCATTTATAACTCTAATAACATCCAATTTGATAATATTCCAATATTTTTTATAAAAGAAACATGGGTATCCATCTGGACCTGGGGCTTTATTAGCCCCAAGTTCATTTATTGCTCTTTCAATTTCATTAATCTCAAGTTTCTTGTTAAGGTTATTATTCATAATGTTTGTAATTGTAGGGGCAATGTTATCTAGGATAAGGTAATAATTTCTAGTACCCACTGTTTCAAAAATATTGTTGAAATAATTAGATATTTCATTAGTAATACTAGAGAAAGTATCCACCAAAGTACCATCATCAGAGTTTAGTCTAGAAATGGTGTTTATTTTTCTTCTCTCTTTAGTGGAGGCATGGAAAAAGGAGGTATTTATATCCCCTTTTTTAAGCCATAAATTTCTAGATCTTGAGGCCCAATAGTCCACCTCTTTTTTCCATATATCCTCCACTAATTTTATAGTATTGTTATATTCTGTCCAATCTTTAGTAAAGGGGTCATTATAAATCTTTTCTAAATTTTAGATATGTTTGTTAATAATTTTCTTGTTGTTATTAAATTTATCTTTACTCCATTTAGTGAGTAAGTTTTTACATTTCTCAAACTTGTGGGTAAAGACATTTCTAGCAAGTCCTTTGGGGAATTTTTTAAGGTTCCATACTTTTTTGATAATATCAAGGCATTCAGATTCTTCAATCCAACTATTTTCAAAGTAGAACCTTCTATCTTTATTAATATGATTTTCATTTAAAGTTAGTACTTGTGGGGAATGATCTGAGCCCAAAGCTGGAAGGAGTGCAATCCAAGCTGAGGGATAGAGATCATTCCAGGCTTTATTACAGAGACCTCTATCAATGAGGAACTTAATCATTTCATCATCACTTCTTTTGTTTGTCCAAGAGAATTTACAGCCTCTTGTGATAATTTCATCAAGTTTTTGATGTTTAATGAAACCATTGAACATGTTCATATATTTATTAATTTTACATATTCCTCCTTTTTTATCAGAGGTATATCTAATATTGTTAAAATCTCCAATTAGCATCCAAGGGGCTTCATTCAAGGGCTTACAACTAGCATACAGTTTAAGGCATGCCTCTTTGTTCTTATCTAAAGGTGCACCATAAACAAAGGTCGAGAAGTGTTCATTACCATCATTATTAATTTTGCAATGCATATGATTTATAGATTTACTAATCATCTTAATATCGAAATTATTTTTACTAAAGATTGCAAGGCCACCACTAAGACCTATAGTTTCAACTGTCTCAATAAGAGTCATGTTAATAATTTTTTCAAGTTTTTTAACAGAAATATAGGAGTTCTTAGTTTCCGAGAGAAACAATACATGAGGCCGATATTTATTAATCATATCGAAAAGGGCCTGGACTGTCAAGGTGTTGCCAATACCCTGACAGTTCCAGGATAGGTGTATCATTGAGGGTGAAGGGGTTGATCAAGGTCAACCCCGCAAACCTTTTCCGATGTTGAACTGCCCATCTTCGAATCCGAGCTACTCGCTTCAGCACTTGTAGTAACCCTCTCTTTCATGATTTCTGGTTTAAAATCCTCTTTCTCCATGTTTGTAATTTCAATTAGCTCTCCTTTCTAGCTGCCCAACGTGATTGTTGACGTTTATTGTTGGATTGGGTGATATGATTCTTCTTAGGTTTTAAGCTCTTAGCTTTGATCGAGGTTCTTGTGTTAATTTCTCCGAAGAATTTCTTTTTCATAATGGATAATTGAGATCCCTCAATGGTCACACTGTTTTTGAAAATGGTAGTGGCTGATTGAGACGAGGTGAAACTGAGAGGTAGATTAGGTTTAGGTGTGGTGAAGTCATCGGAGATTTGGGGGTTTTGGGTGGACGATGAAGAGATGAGAGAGGACGGGGTTGGGGTGGGGGTTTGATTGATTGGGTATTTAGGATTGAGTGTTTCGATCGATTGGTTTTGTTGGTTTGGGTTAGTGTTATCTGAGATGTGTTTTGGGCTTTGAGGATGTAATGTTGTTTTGGGTAGTATGACATTTGGGCTTTTAATAAAATTTGGTGGGCTGATATATGTTCCAAATGTTAGAAGGCTTTCAATTTTCTTTTTAAACTTTATCTAAATAGATCGATGGCCTAAAATAGTACCATGGTTGTTTTTCACAAAGCGATTGGGCATGATGGATAGTATTATGGTGTGGGACTGTCAGGGAGTTAGGGCGCCCCTGACGAGAAGCTCGTTTAAGTCCTTGATTAGGAAAAATTATGTTTCTTTAGCTTGTTTACTTGAAAGTCGCTTGAGGAAGAAGGATTTTAAATCTTGTTCTCATCTCAAAGCTTTTGATAATAATCTTGTGATTGACCCCGGAGGAAGAGCTTATAGGTCCGGGGGGATCGTAGTAGTTTGGAAGGAGTCTATCTCTATTTCTTTTTTATTTAAGTCATCTAATATTGTAATTTTAGAAGTTAATAAATCTAATGAAGTTTCTTGGGTTTTGTGTTGTGTTTATGCGCCTAGTAAGGAGGAAGAGAAAGCTAAGTTTTGGCAATCTCTTAATAAGAAGGTTAAAGCTATGGACAAGCCTTATATTATTATTGGATATTTTAATGACATAACTAACTTTGATGAGAAAAAAGGTAAGAAATCACCAAATCTTGAACGTGTTCTTAAATTTAATGAGTTTATCAACTATAATCATCTAGTGGATATTCCGAGCAAAGGTTGTTATTTTACTTGGGATAATCATAGAAAAGATCATGAAAATATCAAAGAAAGAATCGATCGTGCTCTTGCAAGTATGTATTGGTGTGCGACCTTTCCAGATGCTTCTATTATTGTACCTCCGGCTATTGGGTGGGATCACTCACCGCTTATTCTTAAAAGATTCAAAAAGTGCGATAAATATGATAAATATTTTATCTTTGAATCAAGATGGATTGAACACTCGCAATGTAAAGATATCATCAGAGATAATTGGAAGTCAAATACGAAATCCAATAGTATTATGGATTTTTGTAATAAACGTGATGCTACTTGCCTTGCTCTACAAGGATGGAGTAAGAGAACATTTTATAATAATAGAAGAAGGATTGAACTACTACAAAAAGAACTTATCGAACTTAATAATTGTCAGTTTCATGAAGATTTGGTTGATAAAGAACATATGATAAGGAAAGAAATTGAAGAATTGTGGAGAATTGAAGAAATGTTTGGGAAGATAGAGCGAGAGATCTACATATTAAAAAAGGTGACAAAAATACTAGGTATTTTTTTGCTAAAACAATGAGTAGAAGGAAGATTAATAGAGTTGATATGATTAAAAAGTGTGATGGGTAATGGACAGAGAAACCAAAAGAAATTAAAAGTACTATCAATTCTTACTACCAAAATTTATTTAAAGAAAACCCAACGGAGGACAATGCAAATATTACTCAATACATCCCTTCGAAAGTTACTTATGCTATGAACGAAGAACTTACGAGACCACCATTAATGGAGGAAGTCACAAATAAATGACTCGGTTATTACTCTTATCCCGAAGGGAACATCTCAGGAAAATGTTAAAGATTATAGGCCAATTGCTTGTGCTAATTTTTGTTACAAAATCATTGAAAAAATTTTGGCATCAAGATTACAAGGATATATGGATGAGTTGGTGTCACCTATACAGGATAATATTTTGATTGCGCAAGAGATTGCTTTCTTTCTCAATAATAAAAGGAATACAAAAAAATATTATGCGGCAATCAAATTGGATATGGAAAAAGCTTATGATCAAGTGAATTGGAATTTTATTGCAAAACTCTTTTAGCTCTGGGATTTTATGAAAAATGGGTGGGATGGATTATGAATTGTGTTACTTCGGTGTCTTTTCAAGTTAAAGTCAATGGACAAAGACTAAAGAAGTTTTATCCTTCTCAAGGTTTGAGGCAAGGGGATCCCTTATCTCCACTTCTTTTTTCTCTTCTTACGGAAAGTCTTATTAGTCTTATTAATTTTCATTGCCGAGAAGGAGATATAAAAGGTATTAACATCACTAGACATTGCCCGACTATCACACACTTGTTATTTGCAGATGATGCTTTGTTCTTTATTAATGTAAATTAAAAGGAAATCGAGACATTTAAAGAGGTCATGAGGAAATATTGTATGGCGTCCGGGCAACGCATTAACTTTCATAAGTCATCAATGTTCTTTAGTAAAAATACTCCTAATGAAGTTCGTAATAATATTTCTAATCTGCTTAATATAGAGAATACTAATGACTTGGGTAAATACTTGGGGATTCCACTTTCGATCAAAAGGACGAAAAGTCAAAATCTAAATTACAATAAAGATCGTCTTCTCAATAAATATCGAAGCAAGATGGCGAATCTTTTATCAGATGGAGGTAAAGAGGTACTTATCAAAGCCGTATTACAAGCTATTCCTAATTACGCTATGTCGATCTTTGAATTCCCAAAAACACTTTGCAAGAAAATGTCAAGTATTGTTGCTAACTTCTGGTGGGACACATCACATAAGAAAAGAATCCACTGGGTTGCATGGAATAGAATAGCGAGATCAAAGAAAATTGGTGGCCTTGGTTTTAGAGATTTTCATAAGATGAATGTAGCAATGTTGGCTGCGCAAGCCTGGCGGATTTTACATAAGCCGGAGTCCTTTGTATCAAGAGTTTTAAAAGATATTTATTTTCCGGACTGCGAGATGTGGGATGCTAAACTTTATAAGAAAAGATCGTGGAGTTGGTGTAGCCTCTTTAAGGGACTTCAATTCTTAAAAAAGCATTGTATCTGGCAAGTAGGGAATGGGACACAGATTAATATTTGGAAACACTGCTGGATTAAAGAAGGATTTTATGCACCAAAACCAGATAATTGTCCAGTCAAAAAGATTAGTGAACTGTTTAGTTATCACGGGTATGAATGGGACTTTGATAAACTCAAATCTTTATTCTCAAATGAGGTGGTTTCATTTATTCAAGAAATTCCAATTTTCAAAGATAATAAGGTTGATAAAATCATCTGGCCTTTCTCAAAGAATGGTGATTACTGTACTAAATCTGGATACCATGCTATTATTAATGAAGAGATTATTAATGAGGCTCAAACGTCGAGAAATGGCAAGATTTTAAAAAGTGAATTGTGGAACAGCATATGGGGAGCAAATGTACAATCGGAAGTTAAAAAATTTGGATGGAAAATTTGCAATAATGCGATCCCTACGCAAAACAATTTGGTGAGGAAAAGATGTTTAAAGGAAGATGTTTATGAGTGGTGTGAGATGGAAGGGGAAAATGTGACACATCTCGTTCTAAGATGCCCTTTTAGTCGAGAGGTGTGGGCTAAGTCACCTTTGCAGATTAGAATTGATATAGCAAGTCAAGATAACATAGCGGAATGGTTACTTAAAACGATTCAAAGATTTTAGAACAATGGGTGGGATAAAAAAGTGGTAACAGCGTATATTTTATCCATTATGTGGAATATTTGGAAGGAAAGAATGAGGTGCTTTCATGAAAGGAAAATGTGGTCAATTGAAGGCATTTTCTATAGGGTTAAAGACTCGATGCAGAGGCTATTTGGTGAAAAAATTAATACATGGCATAATGAAACGGATAAAAGAATTGAAAGAATTACGAATATAGATAACCCAGCGATTGAGGATACGGCCGATATGATTTGGATGTGCGACACATCTTTTATTAACAGGAATAGTCATTCAGGTATGGCGGGCATTGGAATAAATACTTGCGGACGTATTGAACGGAAGATAAATGTGAGATGCAAAATCAAAAAAGTCATCGAAGGAGAAGCGTGGGCGATACTGTTAGCCATAAGATCATCCTATGATCTCACCATTCAGAAAGTTTCATTCTACTCTGACAACCATGAATTGATTCAAGGAATTAAAAAGAAGACCGGGCTTCACTAGAGCCTTAAACCCATTCTTTCGGAAATCGAAAGTCGGATTGGTCGGTACCCAGGATGGGAGGTGAAACATATTAATAGATGTTATAACACAACGGCAGATGCACTAGCTAAGTGTATTAGAAGAAATATCATTATTCCTAGCTGGATCAACTGCTCCTTAGTGGATTTCGATAGGACTTTAAATAATCTTTGTAAAATTTAGTCGGGTTCTCTTCGGTTGTAATTGACAAAAAATGTTAGAAGGCTTTCTTGGGGCGGACTTTTATTTAATTCTTTCACAAAAGAATTAGCCAACGTGGCTAAGTTCTTTTCCTTATCCAGATAAAAGGTGGGATTAATTTCTTTATCCTTATTTTTTGTATCTGATAAAGACAAAGAAGAAGACAAAGAAGACCCAACTCCATTACCCCCCTTACATTTCTCTCCCTTCTTTCCCTTTACCGGTCCTTTTTCTTTGTCTTTAGCCGAATTCGTACCAAATTTGAAAATTTTCGTAGTACCAGATGTACCAATGCCGGTAGTGGTGAGTTGATTGGTGAGTTCCGAGTTCTCTTTAGTAATTGATTTTTCTTCAGTAACCGAGTTCACTCTTGCCACCGAGTTGTTCCAACTTCGCTTCATGGTAGGTGCGATTCTTGTAGACATTTTGGAATTGGTAGTTTTCCTTTTGTTCATATTCATGTTTTGAGACGCCATAGGTGTTGGTCCTCTTGTAGAAGTTTTTATCCAAGCACCCAATTTGGGCATGACCTTAGGGTTTTGGCATTGATAATTTTTATTGTTTTCCTCGTGACCAAAAAGACCACACCCGTAACAAACTTGGCCGATATCTTCATATGTGAATTTGATCCAAGCTGCTGAATCTTCATTTTCCCAATATTTGATACCTGGTAGTAGTGGTGTTGTAAGATCCCAAACAATTTGGACTTTAGTAATAGATTTTTCATCAATGTTGAGCTCTTCTGGTAGATTAATCACATGAACATGTCCAAAGTAGCTCATCATTTTTCCAATACATGGTTTTGTTAAGAGATTTACTGGGATTTCCATAAGTTGAATCCAAACTGTTGTGTGATTGACTTCATGTTTGTTGATATTGTTGTATTTTTTATTGCAAGATGTTTACCTTGGATAGTCCAAGGTCTTTGATTCCACACTTTACTAATATCTTCCTCGTTTTTTAATGTGATGGTGAAGACATTAGCAGCACACCTTTCTGTCTCCACTTGATCATTTAAACCCCAATACTTATTGATGTGGTTTTTGATAAAAATGTGATTAACTTTTTCCATTGCTAGTAGTTTAGCAGTGATTTTGAATTCTCTAGCGTTTTTGTACACTGAGTTTGAATCTGGTGAAATAACAAGAGCTTTGTTTTTTGCTAGGGGGTGAGAAGGAGCATAGAACTCCATAGCGAGATGAATTTTCGAAGGAAGGAAGGAGGAAAAGATAGAAGGGATTTAGTGTATGAAGATTGTAAGAGGAGAAACACTAGATCAAGGAATATAACACCTAAAATGTAGGGATTTTAGATGTTAAGGTAGGTTGGGAAATTTAGATATTGTGTTTGTGTTTGTTTGAGAGGAGAGAGTGTAGAGAAAATTTCATAATATCTAGGCTATAATTCACTTACGTTGTTTTGAAGACGAAGCTCCTGTGTGTTGCTATAACACACAAAGATAGACACAAAATCGATATAAATGATTCTCTTTTTTTACAAGTTTAATTTTTTCTCTTCTTTAATTGCATACACCCTATTTTTCCTCGTTTTTAACTATCTTGATATATTGTCTTTTTGTACAACATTTTTTTGTTAATTTTTGTGTGTTTTATGTTTTAGGGTTTTGTGTGTTTTAGGTCACACAAAACTTGATTTTGTTTATTCCAATTCTGTGTATTCCAAGAACACACAAATCTCATAACTGTGTTCTTAGAACACACGAAACTCATTATCGTGTATTCATGAACACATAAAACTCGAAATATGTATTCATGTAATACACAAAACTTGATTTTGTTTGTTCCAATTCCGTGGAACACACAAATCTCAGAATTGTGTATTCTTGGAACACATAAATCTGATGAACGCACAAATCTCAAATTTGTGTGTTCCACAGAATTGGGACACATAAAGCTCAAATTTGTGTATTCATGGAACACATAAAACTCAAAATTGTGTGTTCCACGGAACTGGAACACATAAAGCTTAAATTTGTGTGTTCATGGAACACATAAAACTCAAATCTGTGTGTTCATGGAACACAAAAAACTCAAATTTATGTATTCTTGGAACACATAAAACTCAAATTTGTGTATTCATGGAACACATAAAACTCGAACTTGTGTATTCATGGAACATATAAAACTCGAACTTATGTATTCCTAGAATACACAAAACTTGCTTTTGGTTGGTTCAATTATGTGTATTCCTGAACACACAAAATCTTAGAATTGTGTGTTCCTGCAACACACAAATCTCAGTATTGCGTGTTCATGGAACACAAAATTTCGGAGGAAAAAATTTCGAAAAAAAAATTAGAAAAAAAAAATATATTCGAAAAAAATTAAAAATTAAAATAAATAAAGAAATATTATTATAATTAATTAATAGTCCTATGGGTATTTTTGTAATCTTCCAATTTTTTGTGCTTAAGTGGGATTAAGTTGAAGTTGTAATTAATTTGGAATTCTTACGCTCTCCGCTAATTAACTGGGCGTTGTCCCTTTTTTTGTCGGTTTAATACATACCATCATGTCCAATTTCCTTATTTCTACACAAGATGTCTAGATCATTGAGATTATCAAATAATTGAAATACATTTCTAATTGGATAGGTCAATGTTCAGTCTAGCGTATTTCGTAACTCGATCCGCAATACCATTCATACCGCGATTAATGTGGTAAACTTTCCAATTTGGGAATTTCGTCATCTATTTCCAGATCGCACTAAGGATTGGTATGATTCTCCAGTTATTTTACTTTCTTTCTAAATTCCATGAACAACTTCAAGGTTGACCGAGGAAAAAGAACTACTCGTGAGATTAAGGCTTCATGCTAATCTCATAGTAAAGAGGAATGCTCAAGCTTCCCCTTCTGAGCATAATTTAATCATTCCTTTCTTCATAACTATGTGGATTATATTATCATCTTTACTAAATGCCACTAAAGAAACCCTGCAAGTTACCATTCTTTAGTGAAAGAACCACCACTTAGCCAGATAAGATCTGCCTCGTCTTGGAAGAATGGTGAATTCCCCCCGACCATACTTTCCTCTATAACGCTATTTTTTATTCTCCTTTCCTTCCCTCTTTCCTCGAAGAAATCACTCATTAGACTATTTCAAATAAACCTGCCAGATTTTTATTCCAAATAGACAACATTGTTCCAAGGACAAAGGATATTAATAATTTCTTATTACATCCATTATTAGAATTACTTTTGACGGTTGTTGTGAACCTTTTCCTAATAAGCTTTTAAACTCCCTATCTGTTTTGATTTGCATCCATGAGGAGGTCCGCACTGCAAGAATAAATAGACATTTAAGAAAAATGTGTTATTCCATTTCAACCCCAATTTCACACCATTCACAAGTTGAATTTTTACAATTCTTTTTCTTCAGGTTCATCTTGGTTTGTTAAGCACCATTTATAACATTTCAAGCGAATATCTTGACTTTTTTCTGTAAGTTGGAATGCGAGATGGTTTTCTAGGTTTCGCCATTATCCAGCTCCCCTGAAACCAAACTTTTCCCTTCCTTAACACTCTTTTCTTTAATCAAAGCGTGATAACCTGATTTTGTAGTGTACTTACCGTCTTTCGTGTCGACATATAATTGTGTCTTCTTTATTGAGCGTAAAATTAGGATTTTAATAATATCACTAACTAGATATTTAGGACAAACTCCCTTAATGGAGTTCAGATCCCAACCGGTCAAATCCTTATCAAAAAGATATGCCACAACTTCCACATTACAATTCCCTGGATTTTATTTTTATATTTTTACCTATCTATGCATCCTCCAACACATTTGCCAGTAAACCATTCCCAATTTTCAACACACCTTCCTTCTTGATAAATTATAGGCCTTTAAAAATGCTAGCCTAGCTCCATGACCTTTTCTGCTTCATTTTAGCTTCCCATATCAAAGAATTAGGGTAATAAATACCTTTAAGAACTTTAGAGACTAGATATTCAGGCTTATTAATCATTCTCCATGCTTTTTTTCAAGAAAAACAATATTCATTTTTTTAAAATCTTTAAACCCAATCCCACCAATCACTTTTGACCTATCAATCTTTTATCAAGCAACCCAATGGATTTTCTTTTTTCGTGATGAGCCCTATTGGAAATTTGGCACCACTCAAGTCATGTCCCTATAGATATATTTTGAAAGTCCAAAAATTTACATTGCATAAGTTGGAATTGTCTGAAGCACAACTTTGATTAGCACTTCTTTCCCGCCTTCTAATTTAAGCTTCGAAACCCAACTTTTAGATTTGGTTAGTAGTCGACCCTTGATGTACTTAGAAGTTTTAGATTTGGCTATTTTCAAAGTAAGAGGGATCGCCAGATACTTTCCCAGCAAGCTAATTCTTTCCATTTCCAAAAGTGTAGAGAATTCATCTATAATATCGCCAGGTGTACCTTTACTATACAAGATAAAGAATTTTTGTAGGTTAACCTTCTGGCTCGGTGCTTCTCAATATGCCAATATAGTATATTTGAACCCCTCAATTTCTGTCTTATTTATATAAACAAAGAAAAACACGTCATCTGTAAAAAGGAGGTTAACCAGTTTCAGGAATTTCCTTGTTATAGCAATAACTTTGACGATTCCATCTCTACATTTGTATTTAATAAGCCCAATGAGCCCTTGTGTCATGAGTGAGAACATAAGAGTTGACAGTGGGTCTCCTCTCCTGATGCCTTGACTTGGTGTTGATTTTCGCATGCGTTTGCCATTTAATTTGTCTTGAAATGACACAATAGATATGAAATTTAATGTCCAATCTCTCCATTTTAGGCAAAACCCAGTTTTTCCAAAATTATCATTAAAAACTCCTAGTTGACCTTGTCATATGCTTTATTCATATCATGTTTAATTGTCGCATAATTTTTCTTCGATCTTTGTTTGGTATTAAGATAGTAAGACATCTCTTGAGCAACTAGAATATTATCTTGTATACTAATGCCCTTAATAAATGAATATTGTGTTGGGAAACTAATTATACATAAACAGATATTATTTGAGTGCCAATAATTTAGCTATAATATTATAACTGAAATTAATGCACGATATTAGTCTAAAATCCTTAGCCTTTTCATGGGTTTAGCCTTCAGGCACCAGTATGATGAGTGTATCATTTATTTTCCCCAGTGGTGTGTTCTCCTCTCCATACATAAATTATTAAGTATCGCGAAGATATCCTCTTTCATTATGTCCCCGAATTCCTGATAAAAATTAAGCAGAAGACCATCTGGGCATGTAGCCTTCCATCCAGACATACTAAATACCACCATCTTAACTTCTTCAATATTTGGTATACTTGTAAGCTTTATAATCATATCATCCGAGATCTTACATGGATTATGGTTCGCAACTTTCTCAATCCCACTTCATGTTTCCTTTGAAGATATTACTGTAATACTTAATTATCATTTCCTGAAGAGTAAAAACCATTTTTACCCCCTATATTATGGGCTGATTGACTACATACCCCCTACTGTTTAAAATGCGATTGTTTACCCCATATACTAAGTTTTCGTGACTCGTTACCCCCACTTAACGAAATCCATGTACATTTTCATGACTATTTATCTAGAAGAGTAAATACCCCTTTTACCCCCTATACTATGGGACGATTGACTACATACCCCCTACTGTTTAAAATGTGATTGTTTACCCCATATACTAAGTTTTTGTGACTCGTTACCCCCCACTAAACAGAATCCATGTACATTTTTGTGACTATTTACCCCCGATACTAAGTTTTCGTATATTTTTGTATATGGAGTAAATAGTCACGAAAACGTGCATAGATTCCGTTAAGTGGGGAAACGTGGGGTAACAAGTCACAAAAACTTAGTATAGGGGGTAAACAGTCGAATTTTAAACAGTAGGGGGGTAAGTAGTCAATCGACCCATTGTACAGGGGGTAACAGTTGTATTTACTCTTTCCTGAATTTCTTTTGCAGTGTGGTCGAAGCATGGAAAAACACTGTATTTTTATCCCCATTCTTAACCTAGAGATTTTTGCTCTATCTTCCTAAATTTTCTCTGATCCTATCTTCATTTTCCTCTATTTTGTATACATACCGGTTGGTCTTGTAATTCTCCAAGTAGAAGTTGGTTTTGTTGATGAGTTTTCTATTGCTTTCAAAAGTTTTCTTGCTCCAGCCAGTCGGCGCCAAACATGTAGTGTCTCTCTTAAGGAAGAACTCATCAATATTTTTTGACTTATTCTCCCCAGCCCATGCATCCTTAATAATTTTTCTACATTGTTGGTTATCCAACCATCTTTACTCGAAAATGATATGTTCCTTATTAATTCTTAGCTTCTTGTTTTCCATAAGAATTAAAGACAAATGATCTGATTCAATTTCAGGTTCCGCTCTTAGAAAAACGTCTTGTAATAGTCTAATCCAGCTCTTTAAGGCCATAGCTCGATCAAATTTTTCTTTGACACGCTTGTTCCCCTTCTTTTTGTTAGATTAAGTGTATAAACACACTTTCTTTGACACGCTTCTTTTCTTTGACACGCTTGTTCCCCTTCTTTTTTTTAGATTACTGTGTAGATTTTAGGTACATTCTTAATATAAGGGTCCATGATGATGAGAAGAAGTCAAAGATCAAGAGAAACCCCAAGTCAAATCTTAGAGCCATTGTGGGGAGTTGGAATGTTTACCGAAGAAATCGTGCACCTTAGTGTTTCTGTCACTACAACTTATAGGTGGGAGCTATGTACCTGATTCCTTTTGATTTCAAAATAAGGCAGGGTCGTGTGCAAGGTGACGAAAGTCATTTCAGAGTTAAGATGAAAAAGTTATTCCAGTTGCACCCACCGTGGTTTGGACCAAAAATCTGGTTAAGTATAACATGTTGGGCCCCTTCTAAACCTAATTTCCTAAACCTAAAGAGGGTCCAACATTTTTAAAAGCTATATAAGCTCATTTTTAGCTCCATATCAGTACACTTCAATTTAGAATCATTTTATCCATCAAAAGAAAGAAGGTAAAGCGCCAGAAGAGAAGGAAGAGAAAGAATAAGGGCTTGTCTATGAACCCAGCAATTCTACCTCAACTAATCATCATCTACCTATGTCATCAGTAGCTTGCTTTATTTTCTATTCTGAATATGAAATTGTCTTTAGTTTTCATTAGTTTATCTTTTTATTTAGTTTTAATTACATTATGAGCTAAACTTTAATTGCTTGAAGATGATTTTGTAATAAATTGTGTTTAGCATTTTGATTATGTTATTTTATTTGGAATATCGATAGATAGTTAATTGAGTTGGGTTTTATTATATTCCATGGTTTTTGTATTCATTATAATTAATCATGTGCTATGGACAAGTAGCAGGAGATGTCGTAACTTACATAACACCTGGGTTTGGGGCGATATTACTATACTAATACACAAGCGCTTAATGCCTTCAACCAGTGGGTTCTTGCACACCAGATAGTCAATAGGGTTAGGGGAATAAATCCTACCCGAAATACGAGAGGATTAATAAGGTAGAGAGATAAGATCACGCGGGCGGAGACTTAGATGAACTAGAATCCCGATTAATGTGAACAACAAAACCACTCGCCCATATCAAATAACAAAGTCAATTAGCGGCATAATCTATTACTAGCAATATTGTATTCTATGATATGCGAGCATGCTCAAATAATTTGGAAGATCATCTTAATTTGTGGTAAGATATTACAAATTGGAAGAATATATTATTGAACTGTGGATTATTATTGGTGATTTTAACGTGTATTGAATGCGAATGAAAAATATATTAATATTTCGGCTAATAAACATATGTTTGAATTTAATAATTTTATTTTGAATAACTGAGTGGTTGAAATTAATTATTATGTTTTTTATACTTGGACTAACTGGCGTAGTGATCATAATCTCGTCAGTGTTAAACTTGATCGGGCTATTGCGTCAAATAATTGGTTGAGCAGGTATTCCAATGCCTAAGTGTTTATCCCACCATCCATTGGTTAGGATCATTCACCTCTTATTCTACAATATAACCCATCAACTAGGAAAGGTCATAAGTGCTCTAGATTTGAATTATTTTCCCTGGAACACGAACAATGTGAACAAGTGGTTAAGGCAACATGGGAAGACCGTGGAACGAAGTATCACTGGAGGTTTTTGTCAATAAAAGATATGAGACCATTATTTCACTAAAAATATGGAGCAGGATAACTTTTTCTCACTCCAACATAAAAGGCTATTCTCAACGCATCACTTCCATACGGTAGAAGGCTTCCCGCGGTCATGAAACGGCCAATGTAGGATTTGTATAAAAAGATAAGACAACACGACTATAATTATACTCAAATCAGATAATTCTGAAAATTATAAAATATTAGATTAATAATTAAATCATTTTTTTATAGTTTCAATAGTAAAAAATTATTTTTTTTATACCTTAATTTGGGTTCTTCGATTGATAACATAGTCAAAGCCGGGTTGATGATGGTGGAGATTGGTCCCCAATGGCGGCGATTTTCTTGTGCCGGCTCGGTGGGAAGGTGAGTGTGAAGCGATGAGTTTTAATGGTAAAACTTTTTTTACCACAATTTGGGTTCTCCGCCAAGCCGGGTTGATGGTGGTGGAGAATGAAGAGATTCCTTTTTTGTTTTTTTATCAAACACGATTGCGAATAGATTAGTTATAGGTTTATGTAGAATTTAAGTATTAGGCGCCGGGGGGTGGATTATTGAGCTATATGAGGACTTGAGGGAAAATAGGAGTAAACAGTTAATTCGTTATATGTAATATAGTTTTTTATGAAATGGATAATTAATGTTAGTATGAGGTGCTTGAAAATAAATAAATAATTGAAAAGTCAATTTTGATTTTTTCCATATTAATAAGTTAAAATAATAATTTAAATTAATTAGAAATAATTAAAATATAATTTAATAATAATTAATCAATATTTTGAACAAAATAATCGACACGAATTTTTGTACAAAAAGATAAAGAGCCATATTTTAGAAAGTAGTTGTCTAAACTTTCCAAAACCTTAAATCAGCTACACAAACATAATTAATCAACTCCACAAAGTAACTTACAAAATTTAAGATGAAAAACTACCTATGAAAACATTGTACCAAAATATAAGTATTTCTAATAACACTAAGTCACAATGCTCTGCAGGTATAGATAAGATTCCTTTGAGTCTTACTTTTGAATCACTTACGTTAAACATCTAATACAGATTACAGAACAAAGTGTTGGATTCCAAATACAAACACCTTTCTCACAATCTTCCTTTTTCAAAACTGCAAGTTTCACTCCACATTTCATAAGAACAATCTCAAGTGACTTAAAAGTAAGCATCATAAGAACAATCTCAAGTGACTTAAAAGGAGCATCATCAGGTAAAATTTCACTTTTTAACATCTCCTTAAAAGTCAATCCTGCTTCTCTTTATCTCCCATCACACTCATATAAATGAAGCAAATTATTATAACTCAAAACATCTCGTAAAATCCCATCTTTTATCATCTTTTTCCCTAGTTATATTACCTTCCTCAGAATTCCCATTTCAAACATCTCGTAAAATCCCATCTTTTATCATCTTTTTCCCTAGTTATATTACCTTCCTCAAAATTCCCATTTCTTTTGTACATACACAACATAGCCTAAAGAAACTCATTTGCTTTAAGTTTTCTGAAATATCTTCCGCTTGTTTAATCATGAATCTCTCCTTATACACATCAATCATATAATTTGATGAATATATATATGGACCATCATCAAAAGGTTGAATCTTTATATACACCTATTGTGCTTCTTTCAATATATAGCTTTATCAATTAATTATATATAATCTCATTCATTAATAAACCCATTTTTTACCGTATCTAAATAAACTATAGCTTCTTTAACACTTCCTATTTCTGCAAACGCGTTTATAAGCACACCATATACACAACTATATCAGCTTTAACACCATCACGTATCATTTCTTCATAAAAAATTTCCGCCATTTTCAACTTTCCAAGCTTTACAAACCCAGATTCACACATTTTTCTCACGTAAAATCTTGTCTTTTCGAGTAAATCTGCACTAACTAACATTTGCATAAGTAAGCTGAAAGTACATTTATCAGGGAGTAGTTTGTAATTCTCCATATCATCGAACAAAAAACACGCCTCGGGTAAGTTCTTGCTTATACCATAAGCCTTATTTGCAACATGTGAGGGTAATCACATCATTGATAAGATAAACAACTTATCAAACAAGAAATGACAGCTAAGAAGTTAGTTGACAGCTCATACAATAACAAATTGTAACAGAAAATATGAGTGTGTGAGTTGATTATTGACTTGTATATATAATCGTACAATGTGATGTAAACTCATCTAGTTCATTCAATAAAAACTCTCTTTCTATTTCTCTCTATTTCTTCATGGTATCAGAGCACAAATGAAGAAACAAGCTTCTTCATCGCCATTAATGGTGTAAACTCTGAAGCTTTGCTATTCTTCGCTCAAATTCGATCTATCTTCCGCGCTTCTCTTCTCTACATTACTTCTTCTACCTTTGAAAATGGCTTCTTCATCGTCTTCAACACCACACATATCATCGAGTTCAGAAATACCAGCTGGAATACTTCTACTTCATCAAAATTGGGCATCACTCGTTCATATTAAGCTTGATTCCACAAACTATGTGTTGTGGAAAGCTCAGCTCGAAGCTGTGTTAGAGGCTCATGGATATTTGAGTCATGTTACTTAATCAAGTTCTCCACCTTCATCGACTGATTTAACTCACTCTACTTGGTTAACTGAAGATCGTCAATTAAAAGTTTCACTACTATCCTCTATGATTCCTTCGGTTTTCTCTCAGGTGGTTAGATCTCAAACTGCTCATGACGTTTGGGTCAAACTTGAAGAACTGATTGTGAATCAATGTCGCAAACATGTACAAAAATGAAGTTATGTAACATAAATAAAGGTGAAAAAACAATGACTGAGTATTAAGCAAATATACAAGATATCTACGATGGTTTAGACACAGCTGCTACTTCATTACCACTTGAAGGTGTGATTATGTACACGCTTAAGGGGTTACCGGCTGAGTATAATCAGTTTAAATCACGTATTAGAATCACAAATGCTCAAACTTCAACGCTTAGCTTCCATTCTCTTGGGAGTTTGCTTGTATCAGAAGAACTTCATATGAAAATGGCTGAATCTGTTGTTAATTCTCATCAACACACTGCATTATTCTCTTCATCTATTCAAACTTCTGTATCAAATGTTGGATGAGGACGTGGTCCTTCACATCGTGGTAGAGGATATGCAAATCGAGGTAGAGGTAGACAATTCTCAAATCAAAATACCTCTATTCTTGGAGCTCCATCATCTCAGAACTATGGTATGATGCTCCTACTTGTCAAATTTGTACTAGATTTGGGCATAGTGAACTTGATTGTTGGTATAGGACTGATATGGTGAACTATCCTTCACCAAGAGCTCAAAATCGTGTTGTTTTAACTGCTCATTCTAACAATAACTCAAAACATAATACTCAACAACAAGCTTCTGATCCTGAGATGTGGTATTTAGATAGTGGTGCTAACAGTCATGTAACAAATGGTCCTAATCTGCTTCATCAATCTCAAGCTTATCATGGATCAATTTCTGTATCTGTTGGTAATGGTCAAGCTCTTGAAATTGCAAATGTTGGCCGTAGTAAGCTTCTAACTACTCATTCAGCCTTCTCTTTAAATTCCATTCTACATGTACCATCCATCTCTTTAAACCTCTTATCTATATCTAAATTTACAGCTGACAATAACTGTGTGATTACTTTCACTTCTAATTCAGTCTCCATTTATGACTCTATCTCACATAAGCTACTCTTTCAGAGCCCTTGTAGGGATGGCTTATATCCATTAACATCTGGTGCAATTCCATCTACTACACGGGCTCATAGCTGCATCACTAAGTCATTGATGTGTTTTTCTTCCAAAATGGTGTCATCTTCAGCTGTATTGTGGCATTTAAGATTAGGCCACCCATCTTCACAAGCTTTAATTCCTTTATCTTGTACTTTGAACACTAGATTAGATTATTTTGGTCTTATATGTAACTCTTGTGCTGTTTCTAAAGCACATAAACTTCCTTTTACTCTATCTACTACTAAATCTTCAAAACCTTTTGATATAATTCACTCTGATGTATGGGGTCCCTCTCACACAGCTTCTTGTTCTTATTTTACATACTATGTATTATTTGTGGATGATTTTAGCAGGTTCAGTTGGGTGTATCCATTGAAATATAAGTTAGAAGTTTGTGAGGTGTTCAAATAATTTTCTACTTTAATTCAAAATCAGTTCAATACTACTATCAAGTGTCTAAGGTCAGACAATGGAGGAGAGTACACTAGTAATGCTTTTAAACTCTATCTGCAATCTTTGGGTATAATTCATCAGACTTCTTGTCCTCACACTCTTGAACAAAATGGAGTCTTTGAGCACAAGCATAGGCATTTAATTGAGACTACTCTATCCTTACTGACTCATGCCTCTTTACCTCTGAACTTTTGGTGTGAAGTTCTTTCTTCAGCTGTGTACTTGATAAATTTGCTACCTAGTCCTTCTCTCAAGAGCATAAGCCCTTATGAAACTTTGTTCCAAACTAAACCTTCTTATGAGCATCTAAGGGTAATTGGATGCTTATGTTATCCTTGGATTAAACCATATAATCAATATAAGTATACTCCAACTTTTGAGAGATGTGTTTTCTTGGGTTATTGCTCTTACTCTAAAGGATACAAGTGCCAATCTCTTACCTCATCTAAAATGTATATTTCAAGACATGTAAGATTTGATGAAACCTCTTTTCCCTTTGCTTCAACTCCAGCTGTATCTACTATTTTAGCTCATAATTCATCAAGCTTCATTGACCTTTTTCCTTCCATTAATCTCTCTTCACTTACACATCCTTTTAGTTCTTTCCAAACTGACAATTCTATACCTCTTTCTGCTTCAAATACTAACACCTCTTCTCAAGCATCAGACTCACTTAACACATCTTCAATCTCTTCACCAAATCCACCAAATTCATCTAATCACCCTCAACCTCCTCCACATCAACCTCCAAAATATCACATGGTTACAAGGCGCCAAACTGGTTCCCTTAAACCTTCTTACAAATGTCAAACACTGATTCAAACTACACCTCTTCTTGAACCTCTATCCTTCAAATTAGCATCTCAATTTCAACATTGGCAAGATGCTATGCGGGATGAATACAATGCATTAATGAGTCAAAATACATGGACTCTTGTTCCTGCTCCACATGGTCGCACCTATTTCTTGTAAATGGATCTACAAAATTAAAAGAAATGCAAACGGATGAGTTGCTTGTTATAAAGCACGACTTGTTGCTCGAGGATTTCTTCAAGAATATGGCTTAGGTTACACATAAACGTTTAGTCATGTGGTCAAACATCAAACCATTCTAATTATTCTTGCATTAGCTGTTTCGAATAGTTGGAAAATTAGACAGCTTGATGTATCAAATGATTTTCTTCATGGTCAACTTGATGAAGAAGTTTATGTGTCACAGCCTTCTGGGTTTGTTAATTCAGAAAAACCTACATATGTGTGCAAGTTAAATAGGTCTTTATATGGACTTAAACAAGCACCAAGAGCTTGGTACTCATTACTTTCCTCATTCTTAATCAGTCAAGGTTTTGTTGCAAGCTCAGCTGATTCTTCAATGTTTGTCAAAGGATCTGACTCTATCTTAACTATTATCCTAGTATATGTTGATGATATATTAGTTACTGGAGCAAATACTGACTCTATTTTGATGATTATTCAAGCCTTAAAAAGTCGGTTTCAAATGAAAGGCTTGGGGACATTAGCATATTTTCTTGGACTTGAGATTTCTTATCAAAATAAAGACTTAATTGTTTCTCAAGCTAACTGTGCTCTTTCTATTCTTAAGAGAGCTGGATTAAGTGAATGTAAAGCTTCAACTACTCCTACACTAAGTAAGTACATGATTTCAACAAATTACAATGCTCAACTATTAGAAGATCCTTTCTTGTTCAGAAGTCTAACTGGTGTTTTACAGTACTTAACTATTACAAGACCAGATATTGCCTTTTCTGTAAATCAAATATGTCAATCTATGCATAAACCTACTAATGGAGACTATGAAGCCTTAAAGAAACTACTTAGATATGTCAAAGGCACAACACATTATAGTCTTCATTTTAAACCATCTTCAACCTCTCTTTATGCTTTTTCATACTCGGATTGGACTAGCAATGCTTGTGATAGACGTTCTACAACTAGTTACTGCATTTTCTTAGGCAATAATCTTGTGTCTTGGGGATCAAAACGACAAACCACTGTGTCTAGGTCTTCTACTGAAGCAGAATATAGAGCTTTAGCTCATGTCTCTGTAGAAATTAAGTGGTTTACTTTTTTGCTAAAGAGCCTACATATACAAGTTATCACACCTACTCTTGCTTGTGATAACTTATCTGCTTTGGCCTTAGCAAACAATCCGGTGTTTCATACAAGAACACGGCACATTGATGTTGATTTCCACTTTGTTAGAAGACAAGTTAAGTCCAAGCTTCTGCAATTCCATCATGTTTCTTCTTTAGAACAAATTGCTGACATATTGACCAAAGGTCTTCGAGTATCTGTCTTCACTTCTCTGCTGGACAAGCTTCCCATGCTCAACATGCTTAGCTTGAGAGGGGATGATAAGATAAGCAACTTATCAACAACTTATCAAACAAGAAATGACAGCTAAGAAGTTAGTTGACAGCTCATACAATAACAAATTGTAACAGAAATTAGTTAGAGAATATGACTGTGTGAGATGATTATTGACTTGTATATATAATCGTACAATATGATGTAAACTCATTCAATTTTTTTTTTTTTTTTGGACGTAGGGAGGGTGCCAAAGCACCCAAGAAAAACAAAATAAATTAACCTATCCCTAATTTGCTAAAAGCCGAAGACAAATCGAAAATACTAAATGTATTTCGATTAACAAAAGTTGCTGCGTGCCTAGCCTCCTTCGCCAACTTATCCGCATTCTTGTTGAGCTTTCTATTGATGTGTTTGAAATAAACTTGCCCAAGCTCTTCTGCGTTGTGGATAATTTTTTGTAGGATGGGTTGGATGTTCCAACGAGCTGCTGACACCTGCTTTATACCTTGAATAACCTCAAGGTTATCTGAGTGGATTGTTATTCTTTCTCCTGGAAAGTAAGATCCTATTTGTGTTGCTCTAAGGACTGCTTCTGCCTCTCCTTCCAGTGCCGAATTACAATCGATTGTAGTACTTTGTTTGATGGGTACTCCTTGTTCCTTCTGACTTCCAACAACTGCAATTCCCGTAGGTTCCCATTTGTTTGAAAAAGATGCATCACAAAATAATGTTATGTCTTGCTCCTGTTCTTCATTACTTGTGTTCCTATTTTGTTCTTCTCTATTATTGAATCCTTTGTAACCATCTCTAAGCCAGTTAATTCCGTGAATTTCTTGCATAAGTTTTTTAGAAGCCAAATTAATTCCCGTACCATCAGCCGCAATTCCCTCGTGTATAGCTTTCATTTTTGCCTTCCATATGTTCCACAGATTTATCATTAAAAAATCTCGTACCACATTTTTATCCCATCCCCCTTTTGCGTAAGATTTGATGATTTTCAAAAACCAGTCTTCAATCTTATCTTCTTGTTCGTCCTGTATTTTGATCTGTAGAATAGATCCAGCCCACATATCTTTGCACATCGTGCAATGTAGAAGTATATGTTCTATATCTTCTTTCTCGTGATTACACCATAGGCAGTTTTTGGCATCTGCGCATTTTCTTCTATACAAATTAACTCTGGTTGGAATCGCATTATTAATAATTCGCCACATGAAAAGTTTTATTTTTTTTGGGATGTTTGAGTTCCATATAGTTTTCCATATCTTCGATTCTTGCAGGGATCTAGTTTCTATTGTTGTGGCTTTATTGTTGTTCTGTTCCTCTGTCAGTACTCTATAACCTGTTTTCGTATCATAATTTCCATCTTTGGAGAAAGGTCATATAAATTTATCATATATACCATGTTCTTTAATCCTGGTCTTCTTAATGAGGTGAATTATCGGTGCCGGGAAAAGGTTATCCAGTTTTTCCAAATCCCATTCATTTTTGTCTTCTTTCATAAGTTCATGAACTTTCATGAGACAAGACCATGTCGGTTTTTCTAACTCCCATTTAGTGTCTATCCACCTTTCATTCCAAATATTCGTATCTTTCCCGTTTCCTATCATTTTTATTCCGTGTTTTTTAATAAAGTCCCTTCCTTCTATTATGCTAGCCCAACTCCAAGTCCTGCTTTGTCTAAGTTTACATGATAATAAATTAGATTTATTAAAATATATACCTTTAAGTAGTCTCGCTGCAATGTTCTCCGGGTTATGTATTAATCTCCATGCTTGAGCCGCTAATAGGACAGTATTCATCCTCTTAAAATCTTTAAACCCTAGACCTCCAATTAACTTGCTAACTGTGATTTTTTCCCATGCTATCCAATGTATCCTGTTCCTTTCACCTGAATTCCACCAGAAATTAGAAATAGCTGAAATTAGTTTATTACAAAAAGAGATCGGGAAGGAAAAAATAGACATATAATAGTTTGGTATGGCCTGGAGAATTGCTTTGATGAGAACTTCCTTGCCCCCTTCCGATAGTAATTTAGCTTTCCATCCTTCTGTATTTTTAAACACTTTTTTTGCTATCCACTCTAGAGACTCCACTTTTGACCTCTTATGACATAGTGGAATCCCCAGATAGTATCCCAGGTCTTCGGTTTCTTTGATATTCATTTTGTTTGATATCTCATTTTTTATTTCATTCGGAGTTTCTTTACTAAATATTATGGCTGATTTATGGAAATTAATTCGTTGTCCTGAGCCGTTGCAATAAATATCTAGACATTCTTTAAACTGTTCGATATCTGTACCTTCCAAGTCTATAAAGAAAAGAGAGTCATCTGCGAATAAGAGGTGAGAAATCATCGGACAATTCCTATTAATTTTTATCCCATTAATCAGTTTACTGGATACAAAGTGGTCAACAATACTAATGAGGGATTCAGTTAAAATAGAAAAGAGAAAAGGGGATAGAGGGTCACCTTGTCTGAGCCCTCTACCTGGTTTAAAATTCTCGAGTCTCTCTCCGTTGATGTTGATGTGAAAGGAAACAGATGTAATACAGTTTTCAATCCATTTTATCCATGTTTCGCAAAATCCTAATTTTTCCAAAACTTGAAGAAGAAAAGACCATCTTACCTGATCATATGCCTTAGCCATGTCAATTTTTATGGCAGCCAAATGTTTTTTATTTTTCCGCTTCTTATTCATAAAAAAAAGATATTTCTTGTGCAATAATAATGTTGTCCTGTATTGCTCGACCTTTAATAAAAGCTGACTGCGTAGGAGATATTATATTGTTCATAATTTCTCTTAATCTATTCGATAGAATTTTAGTAATAATTTTATATATGAAGTTAACACAAGAAATTGGTCGAAAGTCACCAAGATCTTCTTGAATTATGCCTTTCGGAATGAGTGTTATCAGAGTGTCGTTGATTGTTTCAACCGAGCAGTTATTTTCGAAGAAATCCATGATTACCTGCACAACATCATTTTTAATAATATCCCAAAATTCTTTATAGAACTTACCATTTAGTCCATCGGGCCCCGGTGCTTTAGAAGCTGACAACTCTCTGACTGCTCTCTCGATTTCTTCAATGTTTGGTATTTTTGTTAGCTCCTCATTCATACTATCCGTTACTCGTGGTTTAATAAATTCTATGGCTTTTTTCATAGATTCCTCTTCCCCGACGTTTTCTTTAAAAAGATCTCTATAATAGTCTTGGAAACAATCTTTAATATTTTCAGAGTCATCTGTCCAATTTCCATCTTTATTTTTAATTCTAGTTATTCTATTTAGTTTCCTTCTTTTAATAGTAGCTAAATGAAAGAATTTTGTATTTTTGTCACCATAAATTAACCAATTCTGTCTAGCTCTATCACTCCAGTATTTCTCTTCTTTTTCGTACTCTTTTTTTATTTTTTCTTTTATATCTTGTTCCTCTATAGTGGTGTCTTTATTGCTGCTAATCTTGTTCAATTCTATAAGTTTATCTTGGAGTTTTTAATGGTTTTTTCATGGTTACTAAAGTTTTTCGAACTCCATTTACTTAGTTCTTCTTTAGTATATTCCCTTTTTTTGATATAATTAGGAATAGGAACTCTATCACGGGGTTTTTTCCAACTATCTTCAATGACCTTTTTACAACTATCATTATCAAGCCACCTAGTTTCAAATTTAAAATGTTTTTTCCCGATTTTCATATTCATATCAAAGTGAAGGAGTAAGGGTGAGTGATCCGACCCAATAGCCGGAGGAATATGGATTTGTGATCTTGGAAATCTTTCCATCCATTCATAGGTTGCTAAGCCCCGATCAATTCTTGTTTTAACGTTCTTTTCGCCTTCCACCCTGTTAGACCAAGTAAAAAAACACCCATTAGAATTAATTTCTGCCAAGGAATTACAATTCGTAAAATCAATAAACGCGTTAATATGATCCATGTTAGCTTGATTCTTGCTTTGTTTCTCCGTAATATTGAGTATTTCATTGAAATCTCCTATGATTATCCAAGGTTCTTTAACCCCTTCACTCCATTTTGTAATCTCATTCCAAGTATCAAGTCTATCGTTAAAATCATTAGGTGCATGAATGAAAACCATGAAGTACGAAAATGAAAGTTCGTTAATCTTAACAATAACAAAATGCGAATTAGAAGAAACCACAACCAAGTGTACTCCAACGTGCCACAAAACCATGAACCCGCCAGAATGAAAAGAATTCCCAGTGGGATCGACAAAAAAAGAGTTCTCGTAACCGAAACGCCTAACGATGTCGTGAGAGTCAACTTCTCTTAACATTGTTTCGCAAAACGCAACCACCCCTGGACGAAATTGAGCCAATAACGAGCTAATTCTTGTTAATGTCAAGGGAGCTCGTATTCCCTGGACATTCCAAAAGAGTGTCGTCATCTATAATTCGAGGCTTTAGAGGAGTAGCCGCCTCCTTTCCCTTTCCTTCCCTGTTTAGACTCTTCCTCTTCAGCATCTATTTTAGAATTTATATCAGTGTCTTCTTCTCCTTCTTTATAATCTTTTTTAAAACAATTTTTAAAACAATTTTCACTTTTTCCGAAACTTCCTTCTTCTTCTTCCTCCGACTCGGGATGTGAGTCAAAGTCGTCTTTCGTTCTTGAGATGTCTATCATTTTGTTTTTGGCCTCTGTTTTGTGGGTTAGTACTTTGTCTTCGTTCTAATCCTCTAGTAAGCTGAATTTGCTATTTTTCACAAAATTTTTGATTGTGTCCCCAGCTCTTATTTTTTTAATTCTTCCTATTGACTCCTTCCTTCCTTGATCAGTTTCAGCAGTATTGGGCCTAGTAGCATTTCTTTGCTTATAGCGCTGATTCACAGAGAAGCTATATAAAATGCCACTTTTGGAGACTACCTGTACCCCTTTGAACGTTCTCATCTTTCCTGCCAATTGTAATTTATTTGAAAAGAGATAGAAACTGCTGATTCTTATTATGAACATCTTTAGAGTGAATAGTCTCTTCGTTCCCTTGTTTTTCCTAATTATTTCCCCAGCGTTGCAGAGTAAGTCCTCTATTTCACTCATACTTTGCTTATTGTTCTCGTGTATAACATATAGGGGGCTGATTGGTTTCATAAATCTAGATTTAAACACGGCTAGTGCTATAAAATCTCTATTCTTTACTCTCGCTTTCCTTTTCAATAATATTCTTTTGATTTCCAATACAGCACTCCTTCTGGCCTTCCTTGTTATTCTGCAGACCTTGAGCGATAGATGTACAAGACGAAAAAGCATAAGGTGGCTTCTTACCTCATTATTCGACATATCTGCAGAAACTTTTTGATAGTTTATTGTAGAGAACAAATTAGGGTTTGTCCTAATTTCCTCAGATCTGAAAATTTTTCCAATTACGTTGCTTAATTTCTCTTTGTTGGGCTTTCGTATCCATAATAGAACTATATTATGATTTGGGTTTCTTGTATGGTAGTGTATCTTAGATGGATCGAAGCCTTTCAGAACCCCATCAGAGGAGAGGCCCATCTTCAAAGAAACTAAAGCGAAAAGGAGTTACCTTTGTGTTACGGAAGATTCGTAAACCTGATCTGGTTATTGTTGAAAGTGTAGCGGTGTAGTTGATGGTAAAGAATGGTCTTTGTTCGGCGGCGCCGATGGCGGGGTTAGAGAAGCGTTGAGAGAAGCGTAAACTCATTCAATTCATTCAATAAAAACTCTCTTTCTATTTTTCTCTACTTCTTCAATCAGAATGTCTATGTTTAATTAAAAAAAAATTAATTATGTTGGACTCAACACGGATGGTAAATTGGGTATTGTATGAGCGGCTTTTCATGTGTCATAGGCCCAATTACATATTTGAGTACAGAATGCCAAATGGGTTTTGAGTATCATAAAGACCATCTAGATGGATTGTGAGTATTACTCACGCATGATACAAAAACATCTTCTTTACTTCTTTTTCCAGTTCTGTCTCTTATATACAAAATCGAGACCCTTTTTTTAATTCCTTACTGCTTGAAATGAAACGTGTCACATATATGTATACATAGATAAAGCAAGTAACATATCTTCTTGTACATCTTTACTAACCTTTAACTATCATCATTAATACTAGTGTAGTAGTTAGGCTAAGTCCAACAGCTTGCCAGATATTTAGCTACAATTGGGGGTCAACCTTTACTTTATCTCAAATTTTAACTCCCTATAATAGATTTGCTCCAACAACTTCCCTATTTCAAAACCCCAATTTTAAAATTTAATTAATTAACTTTATTTCAATAACGTTTCTATTTTAATTTTAATTATTAATACTTTTTAAATCTTTATGTATTCTGATTATTGATAATTTATATATATTAAAAAAATATTAGAAATTATTTTTAATATTTAAATTATAATTATAAGAATGTCTGTCGATTTTTTATAAATTTTAGAAATATATCATTTATATTTTTCAAAAGATTAAAATTGATTAATTTGTTTTTAAATTTTTAAAAATATATTAAATAAGACTTATTAAAATTTAAATTAAATTGTAAAAAAAGTAAATCCACACCAAAATATAAAACACATACATAAGAAAAAGTATTTAAAAATAAAAGAAAATAAATATGGCTAACTTTTTTTCTCCCTAGATGTAGCTATGTTGAAATTTCAAATTAGGGTTTTCATATAAGGTTCTTGATTATATTGAGCCTCTTGGAGTATAAAATTAGGGTAGTCAACTCCCAATTGTAACTTTTAGCTACAATTGGGAGTCCATTAGACTTAGCCTTATAAGCAAGAAACAAAACTAATAGTAATAATAAGAAGAGTATTTATCCGTCCCATTCTTGTGTTTCAATCCTTAGCATCTGCAATTCCTCCGTTAGTTATCTGAAAAATGTGCCTTTTCTTTGTCAAGGAAAAATACTTTATAAATAATAATAATAAATATAAAAAAAGAAAAAAGAAAAGAAGTAATTAGAGATAAATGCTTCCTTAATGATGTTTTTAATTTTTTTAAGTCTCTAATTTTCTTATTTAAAGATAAACATCTAATAGAACAATTATTTATAGAAAACATCCCCTTTATATTTTTTATACCTATACTATCCTTATTATTAAATATATTATTTTATTTTTAATACAATATTTATTTTTAAATCTTAAACAAATAATAGGGTATTTCCACCACCACCACCACCACCACAACCATCACCACCACCACCATCACAACCACCACCACCACCACTACAGCCACCACAACCATCACCACCTCCACCACCACCACCACCACCACCTACTACTACTAATCTCATCACACACGCGTTCTAAAATCGCCATAACTAATTCAAAAAAAATCAGAAAAATCGAAAAAAAACAAATTTAGATAAATCAAATTAATATTTACGTCTATGATTTTTTTCGAAATTTTTTGAATTTTTTGGTTTTAAACAGTGAATTTCGTGTTTGCGGAAAATAAATTCCTTATATCAAAACATGGAATTCCATGTTTTAAACATGGAATTCCATATTCTGCGAATTAAAAAATTCAAAAAAATCAAAAAAATCTGAAAAAAATCATAGACGTAAATATTAATTTGCTTTATCCAAATATATAAATTTTTTATTTTTTTGATTTTTTTGATTTTTTAGAATTAGTTATGACGATTTTAAAAAAAATTCACGGACGCGCGCGTGTTTTATTAGTTTTTGTTTTGTTTTTTTTCTAATTTCTTTTTTTTAATTGTTAATTATAAGGGTAGTTTGGGATGGGGCTGTTTTCTATACAAAAATCTTATTATAGACACCTTTTTTTAAATAAGTTTTATAATAGGCATTAATTTCTAATTGCCTCAAAAGAAAAAGGATATAGCTTCAGCCTCAGGAAGATTTGATGCATCAAAGACCTTGCAGACACGTTCTCCTTTACCTTTCCTGAACATTAATCTAATAGTGGTTGCGAGCAAGTACCTAATTTTGCATATCGTGGCGACGATTTTTTTTTCCTGACCAGCATTATACCAGTCATATGACCGGCTAGCCGGTCTGACTTTACGATTTTTTTTCTCGTCTCGGCAAATTTGACAACGGCTGTAACGGTTTTGATCCCACAGGCATACCGGTCATTTCACAGGCTAGCTAACAGGAGGGTTAGATTTTTCTCAATTTTTTTTAGTTTGCTCCCTAACTCGATTTCCTTAGTACCTGAACATCAAAAACACTATAGCTTTCTTAATAATTCAATATCAACTAAAAACAAGTAATCTAAACAAAATTTAAAGACATAAAAACAAAAAAAATTGCGGGTTGTCTCCCGTACATCACTTTTATTTAACGTCTTTCAAAGTTATACGCGTTACCTCTATCAAGATTTTCGTATATAACCTCCCCAACAACGAGCAAGGTTATAAACGTCTACTAACCTCCGTTTAATGTCCCTCTTGGGCCTGATCTCTATCACTTTAGCTGAAACAACTTATGTGACTATGAATGGTCTCATCCACGAATCTTTGTGACTTCACGGCCTATTCTCGGGTTTGCAGGCTTTCCATACAACTTCATGGTCGGCCCCAAACTCACTCGTTAGTCTAGTATCCACAGGTTTTGCATGAATTTCTTCAGGGACTCTATGGTGTGAAAAGGCTGTGGATGATAGGAACTGTGGGATCTAACTTCCTTGGTTTCTTACCCCAGACATATAATGTCTCAATATAATTTTAGCACGAAGGGTAACTGTTCCCTCCTGGAAGTTGATGATGCTTTGACTTGTGGCCAAGAATGGTCGCCCAAGTATAATTGGAACCTACTTATCTGCATCATAATCAAGAATAACAAAGTCAGTATGGATGGTGATATTACCTGTTCGGACATGAACGTCCTCCACTGTTCCCCTTGTCTTTGTGTCTGGGTTGTCCGCAAATTGCAACTTCACGGGAGATTTTCTGTCTTCTCTAGTCCAAGCCTATCGAACACGGGCTTTAGCATAAACTTCACACCCGAACTCACATCACACATAATTTTCATCTTAGGCATACCATTGATTTGAATAGAAAGATTAAAGCTTCATGGATCTTTGAGTTTTAATGGTAACTCTTTCTTTTCAACTCTTCTTGATACTTTCTCGGTATGAGCCACAGTCTCTTTTCTGGCTTCTACACTAGCTTCTTTCTCTGAAATAACTTGCGTGAATACTTGTTGTGGTGTAAGCCCTTTCTTCGCAATCTCAAGCATTTGGGCGTTGATATTTTCGGGACTATACGCCTCTACAAATGTTTTGAGTTTAATGCCAACCTCTGGATTTGTCTTTGGAATGGATGGTGATATTATTTGATCAATTGGTGGCGAGCCCACCTTTTCTTCTTCTTTATCTTCTTGCACAGCAGGTGCAACTTCTTCTTTCAGCTCTTTTGAGGCTTCCTCCTCTTTCTCTTTAGCTCTGGTAGCTTGAAGTTATATAACCGATCTAATCTCTTCTTGCATATCTCTCAGAAGGTCTATAAACTCAGATCTTTCGGATGAATCCGAATTTTCAGAAAAAGCAAAGTCTTCGGGGCTAGACTTGGTTGGTTCTTCTTCAGTTTCTGGAACTTCCATGGCAATTTCTGCAGCATGTTATAATTCCCTCTTCTCTTCTATTTCAAGGAAAATTGCCTTACAAGCTTCGAACCCAACACTGGCATCACCTCCTTCGATGGATTTCAATTCTCCTGCTTCCATGATATTTGTTAAAACTTTGCTTATTTGCTTTACTTGCGTTCCCAAGATCTGAATTGAAGCTTCTTGTTCTGTGTATGAATGTTATTTGTCATAAGATCCATGAAATTCTTCAATTTTTTATCTCCCACTACTCCTTCTAGAGGATGTTGTGGTAAAGACTTTTGAGATAAAGTATCGGTATATGCGTCCTTGGTAGGTTGTTATGGAGGAGCTGGTCTATTATAATTTTGATTTCCATGATACGGAGCTTGACCTCTTGGTTGGTAAGAGTTATTCTGGGGACGAAGTTGATAGTTACCTTGATTTGCGGCGCCCTGTGGATTTGAATACTGCATACCCGGATGAAACCTGTTACCAAATTGGTAATTTCCTCGGTTGGATATGAAATAAACAGATGTTGGATTTCCTTCACACTCTTCCCATGTATGATTCGGTACCTCACACTTTGGACAACCTTGTGCCTCTTGCACTACATTTATATTCTGACGTTTTTGCATCTCAAGCTTAATCTCTTTGATTTGATTCTCTAATGCGGTTAGTTGAGCTGAATTCGCAATTTCTGCATCTAATCGAAGCATACCTTTGGTGTTTGTAATAGGATCTCGCGAAAGTGGCCAACTCCTTTTTGTTTCTATTATACGTTCCATACCTTTGGCGGCTTCTGCGAGATCCATGGACACAAATCCTCCTCTTCCAAGATTATCTACCCTCAATCTACTTTCGACATTAATACCTTATAGAACATTGCTAACTGTAAAGATGGGGTGTAACCATGAATCTGACATCTAGCTAATTTCTGTTGAAACCTTGTCCATGCGTCTCCTACTTCATCTTTATTCACTTGGAGAAACTTGGCAAACTCCATTGGATCTTTGAGTCACATACTCTTTGGATAAAAACGATTAATGAATGCAGCTTGAAGTTCTGCCCAAGAATTAAGTGTACCTGGTGGTTGTCTATCTAGTCAATCGCCATCTTTGCTGGTCAGAAAGAACGAAAACATGTGACAATACAGTTGCTCGTGTGTAATGCCTGGAGAAATGTAGGCATCACAAATCTGCATGAACTTCTGAATCGCTCATACCAGATCTTGAATTTATGTACCACTATAGAGTCCAAAGTTTGTAAATTGACTGAGCGTACCCGGATCCGGCCTGAATCTGATATTTTGGATCTCTGGAGGATGATAACCTAAAGGTTGAACTCGAAAAGGTGCTCCCAAGCCTGGGAGATCTTGTTCTTGTCTGTTATTGTCCCTGTTATCTCCTGCAGGTGGTACTCAAGCATAAAGTGGTAGCACTGGGGGATTTTGACGTTGATTCTCATTCTAATTAATGTTCGGATTAGCATTATCCCTAAGTGGTGGCACTTCGTCTTCTCGTAGTGTCATTGCTTTTCTTTGTTATCTTTCTTCTCTCAAGAGTTTGTTATAAGTTGTTAAACACCTCTTGGGGTTCTCGAGCATACACTGTAACTTGAAAGAGACTAAAATAAACCAAAAGCGTAAATCTGAAAAAATAAAATAACTAAAACCTACTACACTAAAAATAAATAACCTAGACGCTAACGAGACACAAGTCCCTGGCAGCGGCGCCAAAAACTTGGTGGTGGCTAGGGTGTGATAAAATTAAGATAATAAAATATGGATAAACGATGCACTAACGCCCTAGACTAAACACGTTACTCACTGCAAGTATCACAGGTCGTATGCAAGTTTTAATGATAAATACAAATTCTTTCTCGACTTATTGTGTTATACGAATGGATCAGACAAAATAATGTAGTAATAAATAGCTAAAGACAAGAAAATAAATAAATATGATCGATGAGGAGATAATATTAAACTACAGACAATAAATTAAAAGATGTAAGAATGAGATGAGAAAGTATATCTCAGGTTTGCTAGTATGCACTAATCCTTCTATTTCTTATACTAGTTAATAAGGGTGATTATAGCTCTTAGATAAGTAGTCAAGATTCTATATTCCTCCTAACCCCCTTCTGGGTGGACTTAAGAGGCCACCTAACAATTACCAGGGAACTTGGGTAAGGGGACCCTACAAATAATGATCGGTGATTAAATCTCAAACCCTAAATACTATCTAGTTAGGCAAGCCCTTTCGGATCACTACCGCACATTAGACGATTATGTGATGTTTCAATAATTAGACACCCCTTCCGGGTAACCATCTAACTTCTATTAGCGCAGCCCTAATTTAATCAGGATTAAGACAGACAATAAATCAAAGCACATAAAAAATGTATTGTTAAGAAGCTATAATCAATTTAAAGTAGTTTTCCTAATGAAACTTAGATAGAAGAAAATAGAATTCAAAGATTATACATATGCAAAACCCAAACTATGGGGAAATCAGTTCATACTAGATAGAATTAAACTAAAATAAAGATACATACTGTCAACTTGCTCTCTTGAATGACTTCTAATGATGAATAAAACTTAAGGACTAATAATGGGAGGCAAGGAAATGTTTACAATAGTTAAAGGATGTATTTATAGTTTTTTAGGAAGCCCTAGGTAGGATTTATTGGAGTAGAAGGCAAGTAATTGAACTCATTTTCCAAATCAAATTCGTTTCCTAAAATATAGGAGATAGGATAAATGCTATTGTATCGTTTTGGCCGTATCTCATTTATTATTGCTTAGGTTTTTGCTTACTTTATATCGAAACAGCCATTTCTAAAAGATCTACACTTTTTCTTTAGATTGCTTCTCCAGATTCTCAGCCGATTTTGAGTTATCTTCACTTTAATGGACGTGGCTGCAGAATTCCTTCCTATTATATCTCTACTTCCTTCTATCTCTAATTTTCATCCTTATCTCTTTAGAATTAATTTGTCATCCTAATTAATTTCCATATATCTTTAAAGCTTCACAATAACAGAAAAAGTAAACCAAATATGCTCTAAAAATAATAAATCATCAAATCAAGACAAGAAATAAGAATTGATCAAAATACGAATAAAAATCTAAAATTAATTAACCAAATACACCTAAAATGATGTCTCCAACCTAGATTAATTCATCACAAATAGAGAGACACCATTAACCCTCATGTTGATGAATTTTGAAATAAGTTTTCTACATTGTATGTAGTTTTTCCATCATTGTTCAAGAATGAAAGTACCTTTCTAAGCTAATACACTTACAATAATTTATAAACAGTAAAATATAATCAGTAGTTAATTGTTATGATTGTATATAATTTTATAATAGAGATTACATAAGATAATCCAGTTTTTTAGTAATTGGTAACTCTATTAAACCACTTTCAAGCACTGGTAGGATTCCATGGAAACAGAAAAAGAGACAAAGATTCATTGTTAAGACTAATAATTTTCTAATATTTTTCTTCTTCTTTAATATAATATTTTTATTAATATAATTTACTGTTATGCATATGGTTATTGTAACTCTTAACCATTTCTTCAGGTATTAGAAACTTATAGTATTATATTGAATTTTTAGATGTCTTAGTTCCAACTTTATTCTTATAAATTGTTTGTTTATAACGAGCATATTTATTTATTTTGCACAAACAAGGACCAACTGAACAATTAACACAATAATTTATCCTCTGTGGTTATATATGGCATTAATATAACTAGTGTAGTTTAGTTCAAGGGAATTTCTATTATTAAGTTACTATGTAGATTTTACATTTCAATTATGTTGGATATTTTGTTTTTTATGGACAAATTCATATGAAAATGGGTGTGAAATTTTGGCAATGGAGTAAATGACTTTGGAGAAGATGGATTAAGGGTAATGGGTAAAAATATAATTTTAAAAAGTCAAAATATAAACTACAACCCCACTCTAATCCATTTCTTTGGTGTGTGAGCGTCCCTCTTCATCTAAATTTAGACGGATGAGGGGAATTAGAAAAAAATTGTTTGAAAAAGTGAATAGATATTTCAATACTTTAGGTAGGATGAGCGTTAACTGAAATATGTTTAAGAGGAGTTTACGAATGTTAAGTTGGAAACTCAATTAGAAATTCAAATATAAGCTTAGTTTAATAGGAGAGCTCTCATTCTATTGTCAACTTAACTAAAGTTCAAACCATTAGACTAAAACATAGAAAGTATTATATGATATTTGTATTTCAAGACTGAATAACCAAAAAATTGTTGCTATTATCATTATGAAACATAAAGAAATTGTTACTAAAATCGATTTACGGGTGTATTCTTATCTCGTCATTTTACAAATTTTGGAATATTGTTTTCTAAAACTTAGATAACTTGTATATGTTGTTGGAATTGTTAAATAAAACATGATTTATTTTATTAATTCTTTCATACTCTTGGGAGAAGTGGAAAAGACTATTCATGTACTAATAGGTCCTACACAAAATTTTGAGAAAGAAATTGTTGGGATTATTAAAATTAAAGAGTTTTATTATTAATAATTATTTCTTTCTCTTGAGAGAAGTGGGAAAACTTTTATGTGTTAAAAAGACCCACCTAGAAAACAGAGAAGAAAATAAAAGACTAATTGACCGAGAATTGATGGCTCGTTGACTCGGAATTAATTTAAAATATTCTGTCATCAAGACATCTTTAATTCGGCTGTTACGGGAGTTACAAGAGTTTGGTCAAGAAAAATGGTTGCATTAATGAGCTATTATCACAGACCATTTAATGAGCTTTAATAAGCATTTAATGTGAATATTTAATGCGTCTGTTAAGGTAGTTACAAGATTTTGGTCAAGAAAAACGTCAACATCAATGCGTCTTTATAACTGACCATTAATGTGCATTAATGAGCATTTATGTGACGGCTTTTTGGTTTGTTTCTTCTCTTATAAATAGTGACTTTGTCACTTTTATATTCTAGAGAAGATAGAAAATTATGCTAGAGAGAATAGAAAACTATTCTAAAGAGAATAGAAAAGTATTCTAGAGAGAATAGAGAACTAAGAAATTCAGAAAAATAAAATACTCTCTTCTCAATGATTGGTCAAATATCATTTGACATAGAGATTAGAGTGAGGGATACGATTGTTAGAGATACCGGTATTCCTGGAATATCTTTTTTAACGCTGCACGTTTCCGTGTATTCGTATCTAGATTATTTTCTTAATATTTCACTGTAAGTTATTTTCCCATTTCTTGTAATAGTTATAGTATTATAGTTTTTTGGATACATTTATGTTCCGACTTTCCATTTTATTGTAATAGTATAGTATTACATTTCTCGGAATATTTTTATATTAAAATCAAATTTTACTTTACTATGATATTGTTAGTTTTACCAACAATTTAAAAAAATATTTTAATATCACTGGATGTAAAATAGTTTTTCTATGTCGGCGGTTGCTTCTTCCTTGAACGCAAAAGCCACTCCCGATGTGATTATGTTGGAGCCTATCAATGGTTCCAACTACAAGCGTTGGACATAAAAGCCACTAATATGCCTTGAATCATATGAACTAGATCTTTTCATTCTTGAAGTACTCCCCGTGGTGTCGCCTAAGGTGTGATAAAAATAAGATAAAATTAAGTCTAGAAAACTACGCACTCTCACCCTAGACAGGCACAGTACTGCAAGTATTATAGGACGTATGCAAGTTTTAGATGATAAGTTGAGTTCGTTCTCAGGGACTTAGTGTGCTAGTCGAATGGGTAGCAATAACGAGTAAGCAATAATTAATTAAAAGACAGAAAATAAATAGAGATTGAATTCGAAAATAACTAATTAAAACTAGGAAAATAAAGACAATAAAATAAAATAAAAAGAATATGAGATGAGAGATATAGCTTAGGTTTTGCTAGTATGCACTAATCCTTCTAATTCTTTCTATTAGATCTAGTTAATAAGGGAGAATATTAGCTCTTGTATACTTAGTCAGGATTCTAAATTCCCATTCCTTAGACCTTGAGAGCGACTAAGGGGGCTACGGACACACCACGAGGTTGGTTCAAATAGGGTTATCAAGCGCTACCAAGGCCCTAAGCAATCAATTTCCATACATGGTGATAGTGATTAAATTATACCCTAATGACTATCTAGTTAGAATCAGTGTTGTCAGGACTAATATCGACACTAGACGTTATGTGGTGTTTCAATAATTAGACACCCAGTTAAGGTGGCCATCTAATTACTATTAAGAAAGCCTAAAGTGATTAGTTCTAGGACAGACAATAAATCAAAACACATAAACAAATATAAAGGTAAGAAGCTAATATCAGATTAAAACATGTAATTCCCAAAGAAACTTAGATAGAAAGAAATTAGAATTCATAGATTATACGTGATGCAAAACCTAAGCTATGGGGAGTTTAGTTCATACCTGAAGGAAATAAACTAAAAGAAATAATGAAAGACATCATCTTGCTCTCTACAATAAACTGGAAGAATAAAACCTTAAGAACTAATTACTATGAGGCAAGCCTGATTTACAAGTGATATAAGGGTGTATTTATAGGTGTTTTGAAGACCTAATTCGTTTTCTTGAAGGAGAGGTTATGTAATGGACTCCAAGCCCAACTCAAATTCGTAACCCTAAAAACATGCAATCAGACCCGTTTTTCTTTTGGTCCCAACACCTTCAATATTTGTCTGTTTGATGCGTATGAATATACCAAATTCATCGTCTCGGAAATATCTTCAACTTTGCTCTTGACCGTTTCTCCAAATTCCTCACCGATTTTGAGATATAAGCTGATTTGTGGTCGTATGTGCAGAAATTCAAGATTAATGCAGGTTTTCCTTTTTTATGTTTTTAGCTTTTCTTTCCTTTATCTCCAATTACCATGTTTATCTCTTTCCATACCTTGTAGTCTTTGACTTGGACTCTAATTAATCTCCATAATTATCTTTAAAACTTCACACTAAATAAATAATTAAACCCAATATGCTCTAAAAATATTATTTTACTAACTCAAGACTCAAAATAGGAAAGTGCACTATTTCTCCAGAAAAACGACTATTATGACTTCTAAATCACTAAAAATGATGTCTCATCCTAATATAAATCTATCACAAATGAGGAGACATCAAGACCCCCAACTCAAAGTTGTATCGTCCCGATACAATAAAGATAAAAACAAAGGGAAGTCTTTAAATACACACTTATGGAATTTTCAACACAATAGGAAGAACATAGCAGAATATATAGAATAAACCTAAAGCAACAACTCAGAAAATTTCATGCAATAATATTTATAAACTACATACCTCCACACTTCTCATATCCATAGTCAACACGGCTTGAATTCAAGATCAGATTAGTTTCGCAATGTAAGAAGGATTGGGACTTTACTCAGTTCTCTAAGAAAGCTATAGAGTGTTCATCGAACTCCACTAGTATTCAACGATCCACTTAACTACTCTCTAATGGCTTAATCACTTCTCAATTACATAGCAAAGAATCAAAAGGTTTTTAAGGTTGTAATTTAGGCTTAGGGACGGTATGATAGTATATTTGGATAATTTAGAGTGAGCTTTTGGCTCTCTCCTCACTAGCCATCAACGAATCGCCCTAGAGCTTGAGTTACTCTCATAAAACGTTCTCACCCAACCCAATGAATTCCTTGATGCATAATTTAGCATCCCCAATAACCCAATTACATCATAAGATGTTCACATAAAAATTCCACCTTGCCGGTCCGAATATATATATTTTCTTTTCAAATCAATTTTTTTCTATATAGTCATGACTCTCTTTTAATGTTGAGATATCACGCTATTCTCTCATATCTATATTTTTCTTTTAATGCACTTGTTGGCAAATTTAGCTCGTAGCTTCTTTTTCATTCACTATTACCCCCGGCAAAGGGTTACAATAAAAATCTATGAATCATCATCAATATAAAGAACAGAGCAAAATTAATAAGCTCAAAAATCCCATCCCAATAACAATTCCCATAATGGTGGACCCACCACCCCAAACTCAAGCTCTAAAACAACTGTCTATGCATCGCGATTCGAGTGCAGGTCATATGGAAAAGTCCTATAATCTAAAGGGATATGGCTTATTTTCAATAAAAATCTTTAGAAAGGCTAGAAGGGGCTGAGAAAGAAATAGCATATCAAATCAAAAATAACAAGGTGAGAAGGTATAAAAAGGCTTCAAGTGGCTTCAATATGAAAGAACTGCCTTAATCACTTTCTACACTATGCAATTTCGTTATTTTCTTACCTTTAGCACTTCATCAAATGGGTTTGTCAACTAGCTTGGATCTCACGGCCTACACACTTCTCAAGGTTCCCAGAGATCGAACATACTTTCTATCGCATTGCTCACTAATCTTTTCTTTACTATCAACGTGTGTTTTCCTGCAAATACTCAAAGCATACAATTAACATAGCTTATAAACATACTACTTACTATCATCAATTTACTGAGCTTATGCTTTCAGGCTATTAAACACACTCTACATCTAATTCCCATATATCAAAAAATTTAATTTCTACCTAGAAACAGAAAATTGGAGATGAGAGACAACGAAACCCCACACCCCCAACTCAAAAATGAGCCGTGTCCCCACGACTTGAAAAAGTCTCGAAACAGAAACTAAAATTAGCAGATAAAAGCATTTACAGAAATGGTAAGGAAGAAAGAGAACATACTCTCGAGGCTATTGCCTCGCATTATTGACATCCAAGGTAGGATTTGCTGGATCTTTCGTTAATTGCTCAAGGAGTTTCATGATGTGCACTTGATTAGCGTTGATTTGTGCCACATCATTGACTAAAGAAGTTTGAGCTGCTTCTAATTTGTTTAAACGCTCCTCCATCTTCTCTTGCCAACTTTGCTCCTTTTCTTCTTTCGAGACTTGCGTAGAACCCGCTTTTCGAAAGACATCTTTGATCCAAGCATTATCAATATAACTTTCCTTAAACTCGAGTTTCTCTTCTTCACCCAATGTAACATCCGCTTTTCGCACAAGACACGTGATCATAGTAGGAAATTTAACATTATAAACTGATTTGGGAGAGGCCGAAAATCGCATCACCTCCTCATAGATCAACTGTGCCACATCTACTTCTTCTCCTCTCAAAATACAATCCAAAAGTAGAGCGTTCTTTTTAGTCACATCCAAAGTTCGTGTGTTTCCAAAGACATTAGGAATAAGGAAATTGTGCCAAACTCTCGCATCCGGTTGAAGATATTTGTAAGGCCAAGGTGCCTTCAATTCTCCCTTATGTGATTGCACTTTCTCCTTGTCTAAAACATGCTCAAAAAGTAATTCCTCATCAAAGATTTTTCGTTTAGCAACCGCTTCATCATACTTGCAATATCCAATTAATTTCTTAAACTTGAAGTGGTTTCTAATCTCATTAACTGTGAAAGGAACTAACTTTCCTCTAATCGGAACACAACTTTTACTATCTCGGCTAAAGAGGCCTAAATAGAATTTCAAAACTAACTCATGACATAATCCAGAACGTCTTACCATGAACGTAGACCAACCCAATTTTTCACCAAGCTCTAAGAATCTCTTGTATTCTCCTATACCAACTTCTTCCTTGAATACTTTCTCATAAGCAAAAGGTAGTTTTTTTAATTGTTTTTCTGCAGAAGCTTTCAAGGCCTTTGAAGCTTCCTCTTTTTCCTTGGGTGTAGGACCTTTGAAAGGTGGAAGTTGTGTTTTCTCTTTTGAATAAAAGTACGGCCTTTTACCATTACGATCAAACATAGCTAGCTTACCTCCATCTTCAACATCATTTTTACCCTTTGTTTTAGAACTAGAACCTTTGTTATTTGATTTCTTCTCAATTGAACCCAATACCTTTCTTTTCTTCACCTCCCTCTTGTTAGCTAATATTTTGGTTCTATTAGTCATCTTCAATTGACCCCCAACTCAAAGCTTTAACAACTCTTGAAATTTGAACTTGTGAATTTTTGGTTGAACAAGCTTGATTTGGTTTAGGAAAGGTGAATTGATGATGAATCTCTATGTGGGTAAGGTGAATTTTTGATGGATTGGCTTGGATTTAAGAAATTGTAGGATGAATTTTGAAAATTTGAGCTCTTGATTCTTCAATTTATTTGTGTTTGGTGAGAATTGGGTGCTTGAATCTCCTTTGTAATGAGGTGGAGAGAAGATTTGATGTGTTTTTCTTGATGATTGGGTAGTGTTTTGATGATTGGTGAAGGATTTTATGAGCTTTAATGGAGTTGGGAAAGGTTTGGAGAAGAAAGAGAGGCTTGAGGTTTTGTAAATTCGGAATAATAAGCATTATCCCTCTTTTATAAGCTCCAATCCGCACTTTTCTCTCTCCAGTGGCGCGCTGCGGTATACTGGGCATATTGGTGGTCCTTTGTGTATTCTAAAATAAATGCAATAAATAATCGAACCACAACCGCAAGTGTACGGTTGTCCCAAGTAGTATAATTGATAAAACAGATTCGTTCCAAGGACGGGATGGTTGACTACAATGCTTATCTATTAATGATCGATTGCACTTATGAAAGCAAATAAAGATAATATGTTTGTTTGGTTTTGTATTAATGCTAAGTAAATGAAAGACAATTATTAAAATGAAAATAAAAGCTAAGACGCAAGTAAAATGATGTAAAACGCAATATGAGAAGTAGCACTTGAGAACGCAAGGATCCTCCCAATCCTATTTCCTAACTTATGTTGTTTAAGGACTAAATTGGTCAATTACAATGGTCGGGATTCTAAATTCCTTATACCCCCGTCAGGATGGACTATAAGGCGATCCTAGAGTGTCACTAGTCCCGTCAGGGTAAATATGATCCACTTTTGGATGTTTAAGTTTTATTACCTCATTGGCCCTAGGATTAGCTAAGTTCGTCAGAATCAATAGCTTCTATCCTAGATTGAATAAATGGTTCTGTATCTAAACCCTCCGCCATGATGATCCAATTGCCACTAATTGGAATAGCCTAAATACTAACACCTGTTCCTAGTTCATGACGCTAAAAACAGTAACTATTCTCAATTTATCGAAAAGAGTAAAAGCCCCAATCTAATTTAATTTAACAGAAACCCAAATTCAACGTACGGAATTCAGTAAGATTGGGATTCACCCATTAATTGTTCTCAAGCACTAATAAATGTTTAGCTCATATTAAAAAGAAAAACTAAATTAAATGTAAAGGAATTCATATTTGATTACAAAATTAAAAGATAAAAGAACCTAATTTCCGGAATAAGAATGACTACGAACAGAGATATAGACCCTCTCCAACTCTTGTAGCTTCTTCTTTCTTCCTTCTGTTGCTTCTCTCTGGTGTTTAATCTTGTAGAATGTGAATTGTTATGGAAATAGAAGTCAAAGGCTGGTTTTATAAGTGGAAAAACGGATTAGGGCTTGGACCTAAGAATAAAACACTAATTAAATGTCCAAGCCCAAATTCTAAACCCAAAATCCCGTAACTGCTGATACATCTTCACTAAAACGGCTTTTCCCGCTTCGTTATGACTCCGATTGACCTCATTCCAGTTGCTAAAGTTCTGTAACTCGATAAGGAATGTGTTCTCTTCAAAGGTCAGCGGCTAAATCATCGCTTAAGCACCTCGAAATCAGAAATCTATGGCCTGGAAAATGGATTTTTTGCTCTAAAAATAATATCTTCGGGATTTATCTTCAAGTCTTGACTCTATCTCTTGATCTTTGACTTTCTCCTCGGATTCCTCTTCTAGCTAACATCTAAAACCTGTAAACTTTACACTAAAAATACCAATATTACGCGCAAAAGCTCAATAAATTAAAAATGCTAGAAATAAAAGAGGAAAATTATATTATTGCATATTTAGTCCAAAAATCTATCAAATTGATTAAATAAACACCAAAAATGATGTCTCCTAAGGGTCGAAAATAAGAACAATTAAGGAGACATCACATATCTTCCGGTATACCGGAACTACTGTTGATCCAAAAAATTTCTTCTCGTCAAAAAACACGCGCCTCATACCCGTGGCACGGATTTTTGATCTCGCGGTATACCGGGGATATGGTCCGGTATACCAGACCTATCGTCCAGATTTTTTTTCTTCTCGGCACAAAACCCGAGGCACCTACCCGTGACAAGGGTTTTTCCTCTCTGCGGTATACCGGGGATGAGGTCCGGTATACCGGCCCCATGGTCAGAATTTTACAAAAAAATTTGTTTTCTCCTCCCGAACTCGATTTCTCCAATACCTAAGCATCAAAAACACTAATACCTTTCTCAAATATGCAATATCAACTAAAAACAACTAAATTAAACATAAACTAAAAACGTAAAGACATAAAAACTAAAAAAATTGCGGGTTGTCTCCCGTACAGCACTTTTGTTTAACGTCTTTCAAAGTTAGCCGTGTCATCTCTATCAAGATTTGCGAATATAGCCTCCCCAACAACGAGTTAGGCTATGAACGTCAACTAATCTGCGCTTGATCCCCTTCTTGGGTCGAATTTCTATCACCTTGGCTGAAATAACCTTAGTGACAATGAATGGTCCCATCCACGAGTCTTTGAAACTACGTGGCCTATTCTCGCGTTTGTGAGCTTTCCATAGTACTTCATGGCCAAACCCAAACTCAATGCTTGGCTCAATATCCACGGGCTTTAAGTGGATCTTCTCAGGAGGGACTTTGTGATGTGAAAGGCTGTGGATGACAGGAACGGTGGGATCTAACTTCCTTGGTTTTTTACCCAAGACATAGAAAGTCTCGGATACATTCTTTGCGTGAAGGGTGATGGTCCCTTCTTGGAAGTTGATGACACTTTGACTTGTGGCCATGAAAGGCCATCCAAGTATGATTGGAACCTGCTTATTTGCATCAAACTCAAGTATAACAAAGTCAGTAGGGATGGCGATACTACCTGCACGGACTAAGACGTCCTCCACTGTTCCCCATGTCCTGGTAACTGAGTTGTCAGCGAACTGCAACTTCACTGGAGTTTTCTCTGATTTCTGAAGTCCAAGTCTCTCGAACACTGACTTAGGCATAAGATTCACACCAGAACCCACATCGTACATAGCTTTCACCTTGAGCATACCATTAATTTGAATAGGAAGGTTGAAACTTCCCGGATCTTTAAGCTTTGTTGGTAACTCTCGTTCACTTCTTCTTGAGACTCTCAGGTTCTCTCTTGGGATCTCTACACTCGCTTCTTTCTCAGAAATAACTTGCGTAAAAACTTGTTGCGGTGTAAGTCCTTTCTTTGCAATCTCAAGCATTTGGGCGTTGATATTTTCAGGTGTATACGCCTCTACAAATGTCTTGAGTTCAGTGTCATCCTTAGGATTTGTATCAGGAGTAGTTGGCGACACTGTTTGAACAACAGGTGGCGGTTCCACCTTCTCTTCTTCTTTCTCTTCTTGCACAGCAGGTGCAACTTCAACTTCAACTGTTGGTTCCTCCTTTGAGGGTTCTTTCTCTTTCTCTTTAGCCAGCTCAGCTTGATAATCCATAACCAATCGAATTTCTTCTTGCATATCCTTCAGAAGCTGTATAAATTCGGCTTTCTCTGAATCGTCCTCCACATAAACCTCATAACAGTTAGATTCCACGGGGCTAGACTTGGTTGGTTCTTCTTCGGTACTCGGAACCTCCACGACACTAATGGCAGCATATGGTACTTCCTTCTTTTCTTCTTCAATTTCAAGGCAAATAGCCTTACAAGCTTCGAACCCAACATTGTCATCACCTCCTTCGATAGCCTTCAATTCTTTTTGTTCCATTAAATTCGTTAGAACTTTGTTTAATTGTTCCACTTGAGTACCTAAAATCTGAATTGCGGCATCTTGTCCTTATAACTTCTCTTCCTGAGTGTTCATATTCGTGGTCAAACGGTCCAAGACTTTTACTAACTGTTAGTTATCCATAGATCCTTCTTGAGGATACTGTGGTAAAGCTTTCTGATCTAACACATCGGTATAGGCATCTTGAACAGGTTGTTGAGGGGGAAGCATGTCTATTTTGATGTTGATTTTGATATTGACCTCTTGGTTGGAAAAAGTTGTTCTGGGGGCGTGGTTGATAATGACCAGGATTAGCAGCCCCCTAAGGATTTGAATATTGCATACCCGGATGGTTTCAGTTACCAAATTGATAACCTCCTCGGTTGGATATAAAGTAAACCAATTGTGGATTTGCTTCACACTCTTCCCATGTATGATTATTAACCCCACATTGTTGACAACCTTGTGCTTCTTGTACTACGTTTGTTGCGGCTAAATTCTTCTGCATCTCTAACTTAAGCTCCTTGATTTGATTTTCTAATGTGGATATTTGAGCTGAGTTTGCAGTTTCTGCGTCTAAACGAATTGTTCCTCGGGTCTTTGCTACAGGAGCTCGCGTTGAAGGCCAACTCTTTTCTTGTTCAATAATATTCTCCAAAACCTCGGATGCTTCATTATGATTCATGGACACAAATTTACCCTTTCCGATCTTATCCACCTTCTCTCTACCTTTATCATTAAGACCTTCATAGAATATAGCAAGTTGTAAAGAGGGGGTATAACCATGGAGCAAACATCTAGATAATTTATGTTGAAACCTTGTCCATGATTCTCCTACTGTTTCTCCATCTTCTTGACAAAACCTTGCAAGCTCACTTTGATCTTTGAGTCTCATACTCTTTGGATAAAAACGGTTAAAGAATGCGGCTTGAAGTTCTGTCCATGAATTGATTGTTCCTGGTGGTTGTCTATCTAGCCATTCGCTAGCTCTACCGGTCAAGAAGAACGAAAACATATGACAACACAGTTGCTCGCGTGTAATGTCTGGAGTAACGTAGGCATCACAAATCTGCATGAACTTCTGAATCGATCTTACCGGATCTTGAATAGATGTACCACTGTAGAGTCATGACTTTGAAATTGACTGAGCATAGCCGGATCGGGTCTAAATTTGATATTATGGATCTCTGGAGGACGGTAACCTATTGGTTGAATATGGAACGGCACATGAAGACCAGGGAGGTCTTGCTCAACTCGATTTTGCCCATTGCCTCGTCCTTGTGGTTGTTGTACACCAGGTGGAATGAATGGTGGTGGCCCTCCTGGTGCATAGTATTGTAATCCCTCAGGTGGGATTCCAAGTGGTGGATCTAACTGCCCCTGTACGCCTGTCATAGTTCTTCTCAAGGCTCTTTCCTCACGAACACGTTTGTTATAAGGTTGAAGCTCCTCTCAGGATCCGATAACGGAGGCCAAGAATTAAACACTGTGAAACCTGAAAAAGACTAAAGCAAACCACAAGCGTAAATCCGGAAAAAAAAAACTAAAGACTAAAAAAATAAAAACTAATTAAAAACTACTACTCGAAATAGATAACCCACACGCTAACGAGACACAAGTCCCTGGCAGCGGCGCCAAAAACTTGGTGTCGCCTACGGTGTGATAAAAATAAGATAAAATTAAGTCTAGAAAACTACGCACTCTCACCCTAGACAGGCACAGTACTGCAAGTATTACAGGACGTATGCAAGTTTTAGTTGATAAGTTGAGTTTGTTCTCAGCGACTTAGTGTGCTAGTCGAATGGGTAGCAATAACGAGTAAGCAATAATTAATTAAAAGACAGAAAATAAATAGAGATTGAATTCGAAAATAACTAATTAAAACTAGGAAAATATAGACAATAAAAAACGAAGAATATGAGATGAGAGATATAGCTTAGGTTTTGCTAGTATGCACTAATCCTTCTAATTCTTTCTATTAGATCTAGTTAATAAGGGAGAATATTAGCTCTTGTATACTTAGTCAGGATTCTAAATTCCCATTCCTTAGACCTTGAGAGCGACTAAGGGGGCTACAGACACACCACGAGGCTGGTTCAAATAGGGTTATCAAGCGCTACCAAGGCCCTAAGCAATCAATTTCCATACATGGTGATAGTGATTAGATTATACCCTAATGACTATCTAGTTAGAATCAGTGTTATCAGGACTAATATCGACACTAGACGTTATGTGGTGTTTCAATAATTAGACACCCAGTTAAGGTGACCATCTAATTACTATTAAGAAAGCCTAAAGTGATCAGTTCTAGGACAGGCAATAAATCAAAACACATAAACAAATATAAAGGTAAGAAGCTAATATCAGATTAAAACATGTAATTCCCAAAGAAACTTAGATAGAAAGAAATTAGATTTCATAGATTATACATGATGCAAAACCCAAGCTATGGGGAGTTTAGTTCATACTTGAAGGAAATAAACTTTTTTTTTTTTTTGTCAAAAAGAAATTCAACTTTTATTTCAACAATCAGTTGGGTCAATTACAAATTTTACATTTTCTAGATAATTTCCTACTCTTAAATTATCTACATTACTTGATTTTCTACACAATTTGGCTGCAGCATCTGCTAATTTGTTATGGTCTCTTTTAATGTGATAAATCTTCCAATTTGGGAATCTTTTGATCCACGATCGTATTAGTTCTATTAGAGGTCTTGTTTTCCAATCAATCTTCATATTATCATATACTTCTTGCACAATTGATATATTGTCCGTGTAAAAATTAATTCTTCTATGCTCTAGATTTTCCGATGCCTTCATTGCTTGTAAAACAGCCCATGCCTCGCCTTCTTTCGGATTTTTGATTGTTTTCCTCATATACTTCTTATTTTGTATCTTTCCTTCCTTATCCACACCAATCGACGCTATTCCAGCTTGTTCTGTAGAACTAATAAAAGAGGCATCATTTAGCCAATTAAAATCAGCTGCTGAAATAATACTGATATTTCCTCTGTTATTATTGTTGCCTTTTTTATGTTCAGTTTCTGTTTTATTATTGCTGTTTTTTAGGTTTCTAGTTCTTTGTCTCTCATCATATAATTTCTCTATAATTCTTTTTGCATTGCTTAATACCTCTTCAATTTTCCATTCTTTGTTTTCATGGAACCCCTTCATTCTAGCTTTCCAAATGCTCCATAAAGTTGCAATTAGTGTACTAATTAGTCTTTTCTTCACCCAACCATTTTTTGTGTAGTCTTCTATTATTTTGAGAAACCATTCTTTGAAGCAATATTTGTTTTCTTTGTTGACTTTTATTTGTAGTGGTGACTCTGACCAAATAGCTGACGAAAAAGGGCATTCAATAAATAAATGTTCTATAGTTTCTTCATCACTTTCACACCATTCACATAATGTATTTTTGATACACTTTTTCTTTTTTAGGTTTTTCTTCGTCGGGATTGCATTTCTAATTATTCTCCATGTAAAGTTCCTCATCCTTGTAGGTACGTTAGCTGTCCACACCATAGTCCATAAATCAGACTTTGCTTCCACCTCTATTTTTCTTGAGCTATTTTCTTCATTACTAATTTCTTCGTTTACTAAAAGGTGGTATCCGGATTTAGTGATATATTCCCCATCCTTTGTATGTGGCCAAATTATTTTGTCTTCTATTTGTATATTGACTATTTGTGAATTTTCAATTTCAAAACTTTCTCTCTTGTTACATATTAATTTAAGTAAGTTTGTATTCCATCCTGTGCACCCATTATTAAATAATCCTGCTACTTTTTCAATTGGTAACCATTCACATTTGTCCATTTTCATTTTTGGTCCGATCCAGTTATCTTCCCATATATTAGCTGTCAGTCCATTACCTATTTGCCAACAACATTCTCATCATCTTGCTCTCTACAATAAACTGGAAGAATAAAACCTTAAGAACTAATTACTATGAGGAAAGGATGATTTACAAGTGATATAAGGGTGTATGTATAGGTGTTTTGAAGACCTAATTCGTTTTCTTGAAGGAGAGGTTAAGTAATGGACTCCAAGCCCAACTCAAATTCGTAACCCTAAAAACATGCAATCAGACCCGTTTTTCTTTTGGTCCTAGCAGCTTCAATGTTTGTCTGTTTGATGCGTATGAATATACCAAATTCATCGTCTCGGAAAGATATTCAACTTTTCTCTTGACCGTTTCTCCAAATTCCTCACCGATTTTGAGATATAAGCTCATTTGTCGTCGTAGGTGCAGAAATTCAGGATTAAGGCAGGTTTTTCTTTTCCATGTTTTTAGCTTTTCTTTCCTTTATCTCCAATTACCATGCTTATCTCTTTCCATACCTTGTAGTCTTTGACTTGGACTCTAATTAATCTCCATAATTATCTTTAAAGCTTCACACTAAATAAATAATTAAACCCAATATGCTCTAAAAATATTATTTTACTAACTCAAGACTCAAAATAGGAAAGTGCACTATTTCTCAAGAAAAATGACTATTATGACTTCTAAATCACTAAAAATGATGTCTCATCCTAATATAAATCTATCACAAATGAGGAGACATCACCCCGCCATTAAGGGTAATGGGGAAATTACCAAAGAACACTAGGCTAGGTATCTGACTCTAGAAGTTCGGTTCAAGAAGCTAATTAAGTGGTTAACGGATGGATCTTGAATAATGTGATGAACTCCACCTTTAATCTGGTAGCCGTTGAGAAGTCCGGAAAGACTATCTGGGATTCGGTTCAGAAAAGATACGGGGTGATGATTCTAATGAGAAGAAATACGTCACCAAATGACCCAAAAAATTCAATCAGACCCATACAAGTCGAAAAAGTGAATCGACTCAAGGATAAGTCCTTCATTTCATGTTAATATAAGTTTAAGGATTATTTTGCTCTCTTGTATTACTACTATTTAACTTTTATTACAATACTTATCATTCATAAACGTGATTATACATCAGTTGTATATTATATCTATGTATGAATGAAGGTGGTTTCGGATCAAGAGGATAAAGTATGAAAACTTAGATAATAATTTTGTGTTGTTAAATGGGTACCTTTCTAATGAAATAGGCACTTAGTAAAAGATGGATCAGGTTGTGTTACACTTTTGTCAATAAGTATATGACATGATCATCTTTTGGTACTTTATTTCATGGGACTTACTGCTTCCAATCTTCTTTTTGTGAATAAAATATGTGGGGTTCTTTTTGTGAATAAAAGATGTGGGGGAAGCTAATCCTAAGGATAAAATTCATTAAAGTCAATAATGGAATTTGCCTTAGTCATACTCACTTTGTTGGAAAGGTTTGGCTCTTTAGATATAATGTCTGGAAAAACTCCTTATAATACTAACATTCATGCATAAGAGAATTGTGGGAGGAGAGGGGTCCCTTAATGAATATGCAATGATTTTAAAGAGTGTGACATAGAGGTTAGAATAAGGAATACGATTGTTAGAGATATCGATACTCGCGGAATATCTTTTTTAACGTTGCACGTTTTTGTGTATTCGTATATAGATTACTTTCTGAATATTTCTGGTAAGTTGTTCTTTTCCCATTTCCTGTAATAGTTATGGTATTACAGTTTTTGGGATACATTTATATCTCGGTTTTCCATTTTATGGTAATAATTATGAGTCAATTGTTGATTGATGCATATTAAAAACCTTATTTAGAAAAATGTACCTAGAATAAGATACTTTATTGAAAACAGTCCCTTCCCATATTACCCCTATAATTAACAATTAAAAAAACAAAAACTAATAAACATGCGCGCGTCCGTGAAATTTTTTTAAAATCGTCATAACTAATTCTAAAAAAATCAAAAAAATCAAAAAAAAAATTATATTTGGATAAATCAAATTAATATTTACGTCTTTGATTTTTTTCTGAATTTTTTGATTTTTTTCGCAGACACGGAATTTCATGTTTTAAACATGTAATTTCATGTTTATTTCACGGTTTAAAACATAGAATTTCATGTTTATTTCACGGTTTAAAACATGGAATTTCATGTTTAAAACATGAAAATCCGTGTCTGCGAAAAAAAATTCAAAAAATTCAAAAAAAATTCATAGACGTAAATATTATTTTGCTTTATTTAAAAATACAAATTTTTTAATTTTCTGATTTTTTTTGAATTAGTTATGACGATTTTAAAAAAATTTGACGGACGCGCGCGTGTGATTGAATTAGTAGTATTAGGTGGTGGTGGTGGTGGAGGTGGTGATGGTTGTAGTGGATGTAGTGGTGGTTACATACATGGTGGTTGTGGTGGTGGAGAAAGAAGTACCTTATTATTTGTTTAATATTTTAAAATTAATATTATATTAAAATAAAATAATATATTTAATAATAAGGATACTAAAGGTATGGAAAATATAAAGGAGATGTTTTCTATAAATAATTATTTTATTAGGTATTTTTTTATAAAATAAATTATTGAAGGCATAAAAAAATAATTAAAAAGTTTAATGAGGATGTACAATAACCTCTTGATTTTTACGTGTTAGTTTTTAACTAACCTATGTTGTTTTCTAAAACTTAGATCTGTTCCGACAGCTGAGAATTTAGTTAGCCGGGATGTGTTAGAGAATTAAATGTGTAGTATTTGTGGAGAGGAAGAAAGGACGCGCGCCATGTTTTTTTAGCTGTAAAATTGCCACATACTTGGGAGGAATTGGGAGTTTGGAAGTTTGATTCGTGGAGGGATGACGCTAGAGGCAGATGCGAATTGTTTTTGGTATTAATTCAAAGAATGTAGTGAATGTGTCCATTTCTTTTGCCAAGGATTTGCTGCAGAGTCATCAACTGTACCGAATGGAGCACTATAACTATGGGTCAGGCGACTATAATCAGGGGCCAGGAGGTGAATGAATCTGTGGATTCAATAATGAAAAAGTGGGTGAGTTGAGGGACGCCTCTAATTTTTGTGCCTTGAAGTTATTTGGCATAGAAGGAATAATACATTCTTTAATATTGCGTCATTAATTCCTTGTACTGATGGATTAAAAAGAGACATTCTTAGAAGGACAAAAAATTTTGTGTTAGCATGGAGCAAAAAACGTGACGGTGGAATTATTAAATCTTACAAAAAATACATTAGTTAAATAGGTTAAACCCCAACAGAAGAACAAAAACTTAATATTGATGGTAGTTGCAATCTCGATCTCGCCAGAAATAAGGGTGGGATAGGAGGCTTACTCAGAGATGAAGATGGTTCCTTCTTGGCGGACTTTTCGAAAGTGTGTGCGGTGAAATCTCCTTTTCATTCAGAAAAATTGGCGCTCAACTACGCATTGCGATGGGCGGTGAATCGAGACATTAACGAGTTGTATATTGAGACTGATTCGAGAAAGTTTCTTGCGCTAGTAAAGGACGGTGGTAGTTCTATGACTTGGGCTTGTCATATCGGACATGATAGCTGTGATATATAGTTAGGGGTCATCCTGTTTTTGAGTTAAGTTTCGTTTATCATGAGGCGAATGCTTACGCCAATTTGCTGGCAAAGAAAGGAACGGATTTACTCGAAGGTCCTTGCGAGTGTGTTGTACTAGATTTCCCAAATGGGTGTAGTTAGTTTTCATTGATTAGCTACGCTGCAAAGCCTCAATTGTACGAAGAAAAAAAAAACTTCGATTACTTGTATATTTTGTTTTACCCAGGATATCCGAAATATTTGTACAATATTTTACGATCTATAGAATTATTTGCCCCCCAAAAAAAATTGACCATAAGCAATAGCGGGCAACGGGCACCAAAACATTGCCAACAATTATAACATCATTCTTGGTAATCTCCTGAACTTTCCATTGACAGCTTCACCACTCTCGTTAACATTCTAGGTATTCTCATGTTTCTTGGCTGTCAAGGAATCCATAACTTTTCTGGTCTCATCATTTTCCATTGTTTTTCATATCCTTTCCTTCCATTGCTTTCTCAGTATAGTAGTCCTTATAGTCTCCAGCTTCAATCTATTGACATATCCTTAACTTGTACAATCTTATCAGCTACATAATCAGCATTCTCGAAAGGAATTTCTACCAGGGGACCCTCTCTTTGAGATACTCCTTGAATCACTTTCTTGCTCATCAATATCACTTATTTCTTCCAGATTCATGTTTTGAAGCAAAGACTATGTATCTTTCTTTAGCTCCTTCAGATATATACTTATCATTACTCTTTGATTAATTTTAAAAACAAACTTCGACACCCCGATTTGATTAACTCGCACTGCACCAATAACGAAGTAATCGATGCTTAAAAGGGCTTTGGCATAAACTTTCCGATTTGATTAATTAAGAAGGAGATACATCACCATATATATATATATACCAGAAAAAAGTCACATCCATTTTATAATCTCATACAACATCAAAAGGTATAAAATCTATTATTTTTCAACGTTCTTATATGATTTTAATTAATTCACAAAATTTGGTGTTCTCAAGGTTGAACTGTAGTTAGAGAGAGAAAAAAAACAGCTAGCCAAATGATCAGAATAGTTTCATCATCCGAGAGATTAAAATGTTTGGACTTGCACCTTGTTACATGAAATACAAAATACAAAAAAGAGGATCCGTGGCTTCAACTGAATTGTAAAAATTAACAACTTGGCCAATGACAAGGGAGAACAACCGTAAATCCTTGACCTGGAAAAAAATAAGTACAACATAAAATTAAAAGAAACCATAAAAAAAAAAATCACAGTAAATTTACACGCAAACGTATATAGATATACGGAAAAAGATGATAACAATAAAGCAAGAAATAGTTGATGTAAAATTATATAAACTTACTATTTCTTACGGGCGTGCCACTTGTCAATACTTCCATACCATGTCCATTGGAAACATAAAGCTACAATACGTATTAGACCAGCAGAAACAACCTCAATAAAAGCCATTAAAAACGATCGCTGAGGCGATAAACCAGCAGTTGCTAAGCACAGTAAAATCCCTTCCAAATTACACGGGACAAAAAAACTACCAGATTTTATTCCAGTTAACGCTTTTTTTGCAACTTCATTAGCTTTCATTGCAGCTGAAGAAGCTGCTATTATACTCGTAAGCTCTGGCTTCCTTTTGTTCTCTGTGATACAAAAAACTTATATGTCAAAAAGCGTAAAATCATTTCTAGCTGAATGAAATATGTAAATTAAGGATTGGAGTTTTAGAGTGGGGCCAGATTTTGATTTCAAACCTTCAACTAGCCCTGGAGTATCAGTGTCTGGAGGGAAAATGAGTGACACGTGAATGTTATCTCCAATAAGCTCATGTTGTAATGCTTCTGCCATACCTCTGAGCCCAAACTTGCTAGCTGAATATGCTGCATAGCCATATATACCCACCTATGAAGTTTACATATCATCAGATAACTATCAAACCAGATCATTTCATGATCAACAAATGAACACATCAAACGGTTAACATTTTTACAACTTATTTTGGTGGAGTGCCTTACAAACTAGGGACCCGGTTTAATCACAATACAGTCCAGTGTTCGAGTACTAATTCAGTGTGTGATTCGAATTTAGAACTGCATTCTAAACACATGTAGCCGTAGACTATAATGAGAGCACACAGTGAATATTGATAATTGAGATGGAGCAAGTACCTGGCCAGCCTGAGAGGATATGATTGAAATAGAGGCAAGATCACCACTGGTCCGGTTCTTCATACCAGGCAAAGCGGCTTTAATCAAATGAAATGTTCCGGTCAAATTAACATCAAGCATGAAGTTAATCTCCTCCATAGTTGATTTCTCTAGCTCCAAAGCAGTAAACACGCCATGATTGCAAATCAAGACATCGATAGGGCCGGAACTTTCAACAGCTTTCTTCACGGAATCAAAATCCCTAACGTCGGCACTGAAAATCGACACGTCAATTCCGGTGGATAGTTTGATGGACTGTTTAGCTTCTTCGAGCTTAGCTAGGTTTCGAGCCAATATGGAGACACGAGCGCCTTCCAAAGCGGCTTGCTCAGCTAAGGCTAAGCCGATCCCACTAGAACCTCCGGTGATGAACACGTGGCGGTTCTTGATTGGGATCTTGACTGGACGTGGACGGACTATGATGTAGAGGAAGATGAGTAGAGAGATTGGGAGGAGAAGTATGAGAGTGAGTAAAGCCAATGATGCATCCGCCATTGTTGACCCTAAGCTTTCCAGTATTTTGTTGAGTATTATCAAAACTAAATATCAAATTATATTCCAAGACCCGATCGTTATCTCTCTCTTTTTTTTCTATTTATTATAAAAATAATAATAATAATTTAAATAGGAAGAGTCTTGCTTCTTTAGCATTTAAATAGAAAATCCATGGTTCGAATCTCCTTCTTAATGAGTGAGTGTAAAGTAAAAAGTACAAGGCTCGATTATCTCTTTGAACATGAATAGTTATTATTATTATTATTATTAGAGGTTATTGTTGATAACATACTCATTAAACTCTCTAATTATTGTTTTAAGCCTTCAATAATTTATTTTATAAAAAAATGCCTAATTGAGTAATTATTTATAGAAAACATCATCTTTATATTTTTCATAGGGCTGCACAAAAACCGCCCAACCCGCAAAACCGACAAAAACCAACCCAACTCAACCCGAAAAAACCAACCCGCCCAGTCCATGGTTTGTTATGGGCCCAGAATTAGTTTTTTGGTGGATATGGGTTGGTTCTCAGTTTGGGAGAAGCCCAAACCACGGATAACCAACCCAACCCGCACATTAAGCCCAATATTTTTTTTATATAAGTCCATATAAAAGGGGCGGTCAACATTTATCCACATTATCTTCACTCGTGTCACTCACGCTATTCGCTCTCTTCTCTCTCTTACCCCAAAAGGGGCTAAAAACCCTAGGCTGTTTCCTCTCTCTTCGCTACAATTCTGAAACTATCCCTTCACAATCATCCATCATCGTCTCTTCTCCATCCCTCCATGGCATCTTTTGTACTCTACATTAATTATTATGCTCGATTACACCAACCTTTGAGGTCTGCATTTATTGTTTCCGAGTTTATAGCCTCCGATTTACGAGGTTACCACTTACCATGGTTAATCGAATAAGCTATGGTTAATACTTATTTTGCTATGGTTAATGAGTATTGGGGTTTTCTGGTTTTGTATAAAAGGCCGAGATAGGGTTCGTGTTCTTCAAAGCCCCTTTTAAAGGTATGAACCCTAATCCGCTTCTACCATTCTTCTCTTCCTCAAATCTTGTAATTAATTTGAAGTTCTAAAACATTGTAAATGATTTTCGAAAATATATTCCAATATTATTTCTAATTAATTTGTTGTTTTGTTTTTTGTTTTTGCAGATTAATGAATATGGAAAATGATTCTTCTGATTCCATCATTGATTTTACTATAGAAGAAGAACAACCCACTCAAGGTGTTGATCAAACACATGTTGGTAACTCATCTGATACTCTTCTTAACACTCGCACATCTAGTCGTAGTTTACCCCCTGTCCCCTTAAAAAGCTAAGAAAGAAACTTCTGATTGTTGGAAACACTTTGAAGTTGTTACTTATGAAGATGGTAGTGTTAGATCAGTTTGTAAATATTGTGAACATTCATATGCTGCTAATACTAGAAAACATGGTACAACTAATATGAATAATCATATTAACCTTAAAAGATGCCCAAAATATCCCCATTATCCTCAAGTAGAAGATGGTCAATCTTTGTTAAATTTTACAAAAACTGATGAAGGAAAGAATGTTGTTGTTCCTTATGTATTTTCTATTGAAGCTTGTACTAAGGCTCTCGCAGAAATGGTCATAATAGATGAATTGAGTTTTAGATTTGTGGAAGGCATTGGTTTTAAAAGATTTTGTAATGTAATGCAACCCAATTATAAAACCATACCATCTAGAATGACCATTATGCGAAAGTGTATGATTATATATGAAGAAGAAAAGTTTAAGTTAAAGAAAGAGTTGAAAGATTTAATTATTAGTATGACCACTGATACATGGACCTCTAATCAAAACTTGAACTATATGTGTTTGACTGCCCATTATGTTGATTCTAATTGGAAGTTAAATAAAAGAATTATGGGTTTTGTTCAGTTGAGGATCATAAAGGTGAAACAATAGGTAGAAAATTAGAAGCAATTCTTATGGATTGGAATATCCAATCATATCTTAACTTGATTGTTGATGATTCTTCTTCTAACACTGTGACTATTAAGTATTTGGTGGAAGTTGCAGGGGAAAAACGAGAATCTATACTTAAACATGAATTTCTTCATCTTAGGTGTTGCGCTCACATCTTGAATCTTATTGTAAAAGAGGGTATGATTGAGTTAGATGCTTGTATAAAAAATATACGAGAGGCAGTTAAATATGTTAGAGGTTCTCCTGAAAGATTTAGAGCTTTTAAAGGTTTTGTGGCTTTGTGTGGGGTTGAGTGTAAGTCAAACTTGTGCCTTGATGTCCCTACAAGATGGAATTCTACATATAAAATGCTTGAGTATGCTGAAAAATTCGAAAGTGTTTTTGCGAGAATGAAAGTGGATGATCCTGGTTATACAACACACTTTAATGATGCTTTAAGAAATCCTCCAAGCATTTTAGAATGGGAAAATGCGAGGTATTTTGTTCAGTTTCTGAAATTGTTCTACATTTCCACTAAGAAATTTAGTGGAACTTTATTTGTTACCACCAGTCTATTCTTTGATGAAATAGTTCGAATTTGGGAAAAAATTGTGGAGTTGTGCGCAAATGAAAATCCTGTACTAAGTAAAATGGCAACTGACATGAAGAAAAAGTTCAACATATATTGGGGAGTTAAGAGTATCAACATTATTCTATATGTGGCAGTTGCTTTAGATCCAAGAAAAAAAATGCAGTACCTTGAATGCTATTTCAGTTTTATGTATACACCTGCAGAAAGTGAAGTATTGCTTAAAAGAGTTAAAGATGCTTTAACTAGGATGTTTGAAGTGTATGAAAAAAAAGTTGCTCCTACTAGTTCAACTAGTGGTGAAGCGGCTAGTTCTACTTCTGCTACAAGTACAAATGAAAGTCCTTGTATTCTTGGAGGTAGGTTTCAATCTTTTATGGCTAAGACACATCCCTCTAAAGATACTGAATTAGATAAGTATCTAACAGAGGACATTGAAGAGATGTCTTCACAATTTGACATTTTACATTGGTGGAAAAGCAATGCAATGAGGTTTAAAGTGTTGTCCCAACTAGCCAAACATGTTTTGACTATTCCAGTTTCTACTGTTGCTCTGAAAGTGCATTTAGCACTAGTGGGAGGGTACTTGATCAATTCAGAAGTTCATTGTCGCCTAAAACTGTTGAGGCTTTCATTTGTACTCAGAATTGGCTAAGAGCTTCACTTCCAATTAATCTTGGAACATCTAAATAACTAGTGGAAGACTTGGAAGCTGAAATGGGTAAATTCATTACTTTTCTACTTTTTTTCAATTTCCGAGGCTAACTTGGTGGTCCTTTGTGTGTTCTAAAAATAAATGCAAATGCTAATCGAACCACAACCGCAAGTGTACGGTTGTCCCAAGTAGTAATAAGGATAATACAGATTCGTTCCAAGGACGGGATGGTTGACTACAATGTTTAGCAGATAATGATTGGTTGCACTTATGAAAGCAATTTAAATAAAATATGTTTGTTTGGTTTTGTTTATTAAAACTACTAAATAAAAGACAAATTATAAATGCAAGTAAAAGCTAAGACGCAAGTAAAATGAGTGAAAACGCAATATGAGATGTAGTACCTGAGAACGCAAGGATCCTCCCAATCTTATTTCCTAACTTATGTTGTTTAAGGGCTAAATTAGTCAACTACAATGGTCGGGATTCTAAATTCCTTATACCCCCGTCAGGGTGGACTATAAGGCGATCCTAAAGTGTCACTAGTCCCGTCAGGGTAAATATGATCCACCGTTGGATGATTAAGTGTTTTACCTCATTGGCCCTAGAATTAGCTAAGTTCGTCAGAATCAATAGCTTTTATCCTAGATTGAATAATTAATTCTATACCTAAACCCTCCGTCAGGATGATCCACACGCCACATATGTGGAATAGCTTAGATACTAATACCTGTTCTTAGTTCGCGACTCTAAAAACAGTAAATAATCACAAATTATCGAAAAGAGTAACAGACCCAATCTAATTTAATTTACGTAAACCCAAATTCAACATTCGTTATTTCATAAAATTGGGATTCACCCATTGTTTGTTCTCAAGCACTATGAAAAGCTTAGCTCATATTAAAATTAAAAACTAAATTAAAAGAAATGGAATTCATATTGTTTACAAAATTAAAATATAAAAAGAACCCAATTTCCGGAATTGGAATGACTACGAACGGAGCTATAGACCCACTCCAGCTCTTGTAGCTTCTTCTTTCTTCCTTCTGTTGCTTCTCTCTGGTGTTTTTAATCTTGTGGAATGTGAATTGTATATAAAATAGAAGTCCAGGCCTCCTTTTATAAGCATAAATTCGGACTTGGGCTTGGACCAGAAAATAAAACACTAATTAAATGTCCAAGCCCAATTTCTAAGCCCAAAATCCCGTAACTGCTGATACACCTTCACTAAAACGGCTTTTCCCGATGCGTTATAACTCCGATTGACCTCATTCCAGTTGCTAAAGTTCCGTAACTCGATAAGGAATGTTGTCTCTTCAAAGGTCAGCGGCTAAATCATCGCTTAAGCACCTCGAAATCAGCACTCTATGGCCTGGAAAATGGATTTTCAGCTCTAAAAATAATATCTTCGGGATTTATCTTCAAGTCTTGACTCTAATTCACGATCTTTGACTTTCTCCTCGGATTCCTCTCCTAGCTAACATCTAAAACCTGTAAACTTTACACTAAAAATACCAATAATACGCGCAAAAGTTTAATAAATTAAAAATGCTAGAAATAAAAAGGAAATTCCTGATTATTGCATATTAAGTCCAAAAGTCTATCAAATTAATTAAATAAACACCAAAAATGATGTCTCCTAAGGGTCAAAAATAAGAACAATTAGGGAGACATTAAGACCCCCAACTCAAACCTTTGTCGTCCCGACAAAGCAAAACAAAACAAAGGGGCGGAAGTAAGCGTATAAACAAATAGAAGCTAGCAAATAAACCCTAAAGCAATTCTTAAGATAAATCTCATATAACAAACTCTAGAAACTAATATACACATACATCTAGAATGCAACATCAAACATAAATAATCTCAATCATAAAATTAAAGTTGCAATGCTTGAAGGTTACACTTGTACTCATCTCTGTATGACGGCTATAGGGTGGTCATTAATCCTAACTCGCTTTGAACGCTCCACCTAGTGTATTCCCTATCAACAGAATAATAAATTCACTATGCACTTAGGAATCACGAGGTCTTTACGGTTATAATATTGGCTTAAGGACGGGTGTGGATGTATATTTGGTAAATTTGAAGTAAGCTTTTGGCTCTCTCCTCACTTACCATCAACAGTGTCCTCGAGCTTGAGTTAACGCTCAAAAAATGTTCTCACTCACCCATATACGCAACAATTTAGCGTCCCATGTCTACCCACTATAAATAGATGATTTTCAGAAAAATTCCACTTTTGCCGGGTGTTTTATTCATATGTATTTTTCTTTTTCTTTTCTTTTCTCTCTCTTTTTTTTTTTGTGTACAGAAGCAAACCGGGTTCCCGGTTTTGACGAATCCGGGTTCCCGGTTCCTACTGTATGAATTTTCAAAATTTTTCATTTTTTTCTTTCTTTTTCATTTTTCTTCATTCCCGGCAAAGGGTTACAAGTATATATCATCTGCAATTGTGCTGCAATACAAAGCACATCGATCCCTACCCATTTAATTTCCCATAAGTGGTCCCACCACCCCAAACTCAAGCTCGAGACATGTCTTAGGATTGTGATTCAAGTGCAGGTCATATGGCCATGCCTAATAATCTAAGGGGTAATGGCTTATATCGTGGCTACAAAGAAAAGGCTAAAGGATCAAAGTGGGCTAAGACGGATAATAATTAATACAAGGGATAGAAGGCTAAAAAGGCACCAATGGCTAACAAAGAACTGCCCCTATCATTTTCCTAAGTACATAGCTTGTCTTTAGTTCATATCTAGGTGGGTTCTCTACTAATTAGGATTTCACGTTCTACACACCAAACATATTCCTTGAGTACAAGCTTACTTCATTTGCATTGTTCATTAATTTCTCCTATTAATTACCTATGTTTGCATGCAATTCTAAATGCGTTTTATATCAATCCCTAAAGTCCACTATTTACTATCATAAATTCATCAAAAGTATGCTTAAAGGGATATTTAAAAATTTCTACAGTCAAACGCAACTCCGAAAATTCTTTTATTGAAAGCAAGTAAAGCAAATAACACATAAAAACTGGGATGAGGCAACGAACCCCACCCCAAACTCAAAAATGAGTCGTGTCCCCACGACTCGAAAAGACTCAATAAAGCATTTAAACTAATCTACACTAAGAGGAAAGTTTAGAAAACGTATCTTAACCAGCGCGAGGCTGGTTATCGGTGTTGCGTTCTGGACCTTTATCTCGCGTAACAGCATCATAAATCGCGTTTTGAAGTGTATTTACGCCTAGGATTAAATTTCGCAATAGGTCCAATTCTTTTGTAACGTTTCCCAAGGTAGCAATCATCTTCTCCTGATTCTCTTCCAACACCTGAATCTTCGATTCCAACTCAGGTACAGTTTTCGCTCTCTTTGATTGAGGAGTTCTCGGACTCCTTGTAGCTCGTGTTACTTCTTCATGGATGTTCTTGATTATGCTCAAAGCTATACTCACACCAACTGAAACAATGTCAATATATGCATTCTTACGCGGAATCTTTGCGTCTAGACACAACTGAGTAATAGTACAAGGAAACTTCAGATTTTGTTGTTTCATTGGTGATTTCGCGAACTCCATGATTGTATCATAAATTATCTTAGCAACATCAAATGGTTTCTCCTCCAAAATACACTTAATAACAAATATGTGTTCTTTCTTCAACTCGGAAGTGTGTTTAATACCAAAGAAAGTGGGTATTACGAAACGAGACCAAACCTTAGCACGAGGTGTCAAGCTACTGCTGTAAAACTGTCCAGGATATCTTTCACCTTCAAGAATTGGGCTAGTCCCATTAACAAGCACGGTCGCCCAAAGGGATTCAAAATCAAAAGAAGGGTCATTAAGAGTTTCTTGGAAAGAGCATGTTCCAGAAAAGTTGGGTAGTTTCAATGATTTCCGAATACGTTCAATAGAGAAAGGAACTACCTTTTTGCGGATATCAATGGCATCACGGGAGGTAGCTAAACCTTCGTAAAATTCGCGCACAAAAGTAGGAATAAACTCAAGCTTCCTTTCTTGTAACTCTTTCCAACCAAACTTAGCACATGTCACAGCATATTCCTTGTATTCACTACTCATAATACTCTTAGGAAAATTCGTCTCCTCACCAAATTTCAAAAATTCAATTCTTTCACGAACCTGAGTATTCCAACAAGTGTAAACCCTCTTAGGCTTGTGGGCCCACATCTTCATACGCGGAGGTTTCTGAACTTGTGCTTCCGGAATCTCTTGTTCAGTTTCCTTCTCAGTGTTCTTCGCAATTTCCTCTTCTGGTTCCTTCTCACTTTCTATCTCATCAATCAACCTTCTCTTGTGACCTGTGAATTCTTTTCTGTTAGGCTCAAGCTGAACTTCATCAATTTTCCGTTTAGGACGCGAATCAGGAATCTCAATAGCTTGATCTTGAGAACCACCAATGGTGGTTTTTCTTCTAGGAGCAGTTCTTCGAAAATCACCGATTCTGTTAGTCATCTCTTTCCACCCCAAACTCAAAACTTCAAATAATGAAAAACTTAGAGAAAAAGTTTAGAATTTTGATGTTTTGAGGCTTAGGAATTGAAGAACTAGGTGGAATATGAGATGGGTCTTGTTTAATTTGGATGGGAGAAGAAAGAATTGGGTTTAATTTAAGGATTTGAGGAAGAAGAATCTTGGGAAAAACTAAGGATTTGATGTTATTTTGGAGAGGAGGTGAGTTGATTTTGTGTTTTTGTGGTGAAAGAGGGTAGGAATTGATGATATATATTGTTTTGGATGATGAATTTCGGAGGTGGGGAGGATATTGGTGCGTTTTAGGTAAAGACTTGCAAAAGAGGCTAAGAAAACTAGGTTAAGGCCCCAAAAACCGACAGCTGCAAAACCGGGTTCCCGGTTCCGCGTCGTTGTGACGGCGCGGAAAAACAATTATTGAATTTTTTTTTTCAAAACGCACCAAAACGCTGGTCCCCAAGACGATGGGTCAGAGATTTTGCTCGCCGAAACCGGGTTCCCGGTTCTGTGGAATGCGGGTACCCGGATTTTTCTCGATGGCGCGAGTCAAGACGCGCCAAAACGCAGGACTCCAAGACGCTGGGTCAGAACTTTTGGAAGATTACAGCTCCGAAACCGGGTACCCGGTTTTGCCAAATGCGGGTTCCCGGTTTTGTGTCGATGGCGCGAATCAAAACGCAGCAAAACGCAAGCCACCAAAACGCTGGGTCAGAACTTTTCAGAAATTACAGCACCAAAACCGGGTTCTCGGTTTTGAAAATCCGGGTACCCGGTTCCGACGTTGTGTCGTGAACCAAGACGCCAAGTGTTGCGTTGAAGAGGGTGGTACCAACTCCAAAACCGGGTTCCCGGTTTTTGCGAAACCGGGTTCCCGGTTTCTCCTGGACATCCAACCACTTTTCTCCTATTTTCGCCTCATCGACCCCAAACTCTTGACCTTTTTACCCCTGAAATCATCAAAAACAACTACCCTTCCTCATTTCTTAATAATAAACATTAAAATTACGAAAATCAAACTAATCTAAAATGCAAAAATTAAAAACTCAGCTAATATACAATGAATTGGCTTTTGTTTAACGTCGTTAAGCTCGACGGGTTACCTCATGCTTCTAAGGAGTCTCGAGGAGATACATGACCTCCCCGGGATGTGGATCTTCCGAGCGATTGGTATCTTCACCTCCATGGTATATCTTTAATCTGTGACCGTTAACCATAAAGGTACGGTTCTCTAGCGGATGTTCTATTTCTATCGCCCCATGAGGTGTAACTTTGGTCACAATGTATGGACCTGACCACTTAGATCTTAACTTACCCGGATAATTGCTGAACTTTGAGTTATACTTCAACACTCTTTGCCCCACTTCAAAGTTCTTTGTACGAATCCGATTATCATGCCATTTCTTTGTGTTTTCTTTGTAAAGTTTGGAATTTTCATAAGCATGCAACCGGAATTGTCAAGTTCATTAAGCTTCGTCAAACGATTCTTTCCGGCTAAGATAGGATCTAAGTTCAACTGCGCAATTGCCCAATAGGCACCCATTTCAAGCTCTAAAGGTAAGTGACAAGCCTTACCATACACCATACGATAGGGAGATGCACCCACTGGAGTCTTAAACGCAGTACGATAGGCCCACAACGCATCATCTAACTTCATTGACCAATCTTTTCTTGTAGGACCAACGGTTTTCTCTAGGATTGACTTGACTTCACGGTTCGATACTTCAGCTTGACCATTGGATTGTGGATGATATGCAGTAGATACACGGTGTCTAACTCCATACTTCTCTAGAACAGACTTCAGATATTTATTAACGAAATGAGATCCTCCATCGCTAATAATCACTCTAGGTGTGCCATGTCTAGTGAAAATATGTGATTTCAAGAACTTGATCACCACTCGTGAATCATTAGTAGGTAAGGCCACCGCTTCTACCCACTTAGATACATAATCAACAGCTAATAAGATGTAGAGGTTACCATTTGAAGGAACGAAAGGACCCATAAAGTCTATACCCCAAACATCGAATATCTCAACCTCTAACACATTGTTACGCGGCATCTCATCCCTCTTAGATATGTTTCCGGTAAACTGGCATCTCGTACATTTCTTAACATATTCATGACAATCTTTAATAAGAGAAGGCCAGTAGAAACCTGATTGAAATACCTTCGCAGCAGTTCTATCTCCTTTGAAATGTCCTCCATATAATGAATCATGGCACCCAGCTATAATGGCTTCAGTCTCTTCCCTTGCTACACATCTTCGTATCATTTGGTCAGCACAAACTTTATAGAGGAACGGATCCTCCCAAAAGAACTGTCTAGCACGATGAGCTAACCTCTTTCTTTCTTGATAAGTAGATCCTTCAGGAAAAACACCACTCACCACTAAATTTGCAATATCTGCATACCACGGAGCTTCATAATCTCGAACAGCGAATAAACTCTCATCAGGAAACTCTTCTCTAACTGCTTCAGTACCACTATTCATCTCTGAACCCTCTAAACGCGATAGATGATCTGCAACCTGATTCTCACAACCCTTTCTATCTTTGATCTCTAAATAGAACTCTTGAAGTAATAACACCATCTGATTAACCTTGGTTTCGCATCCTTCTTTTCCATAAGATATCTGATCGCGGAATGATCTGTATAAACAATAACTTTCGCTCCAAGAAGATAAGAGCGAAATTTATCAAATGAATATACAACTGCTAGTAACTCTTTTTCTGTAACTGTGTAATTAATCTGAGCACCACTAAAAGTTTTACTATCATAGTAAATCGAATGAAAAACCTTCTCTTTCCTCTGTCCCAATACAGCTCCCATACACAAATCACTCGCATCACACATCACCTCAAACGGTAAATTCCAATCCGGAGGTAAAACTATAGGAGCAGAAATAAGCTTTTCCTTGATTGCTTTGAAGGCCGTTAAACAAGCTTCATCAAAAAGGAATTTGGAATCCTTTTCAAGTAAGTTGCATAACGGTTTAGCAATCTTAGAAAAGTCTTTGATAAATCGCCTATAGAAGCCAGCATGGCCAAGAAAACTTCTTACCCCTTTCACAGAAACAGGAGGGGGAAGAGTTTTAATTACCTCTATCTTCGCTCTATCAACCTCTAATCCAGAACTCGAAACTTTGTGACCCAGAACAATACCTTCGCAAACCATGAAATGACACTTCTCCCAGTTTAACACCAAGTCTGTTTCCTTGCATCTATCCAACACTTTCTCCAAGTTATCCAAACACTTATCAAAATCATCACCAAACACGGAGAAATCGTCCATAAACACTTCTAGGAAATTATCAATCATATCCCAGAAGATGGCCATCATGCATCTTTGAAACGTAGCGGGAGCGTTACACAACCCAAATGGCATTCTGCGATATGCAAAAGTGTCAAATGGGCATGTAAAGGTAGTTTTATGTTGATCTTCTGGAGCCACGTAAATTTGATTGTACCCGGAGTAACCATCCAAGAAACAATAGTACTCTCTTCCGGCTAATTTATCTAACATCTGATCGATGAAGGGCAAAGGGAAATGATCTTTTCTGGTGGCCTTGTTCAGCTTTCTGTAATCCATGCAAACTCTCCAACCAACTACCGTTCTTGAAGGAATCGCCTCATTTTTATCGTTAAGAACTGTTGTCATTCCTCCTTTCTTCGGTACACACTGAACTGGGCTCACCCATTCACTACTTGAAATGGGATAGATAATCCCCGCATCTAAAAGCTTGATCACCTCTTTCTTCACCACATCCTTCATTACGGGCATCAATCTCCTTTGACCTTCAACTGAGCGTGCGTTGGTATCTTCAAGTATAATTTTATGTTGACAATAGGATGGACTAATGCCTTTGATATCAGCAATTGTCCAACCTATTGCTTCTTTGTTGGCTCTCAACACACGCAACAGTTTATCTTCTTGAAGACCTGTTAAATTAGCTGAAACAATAACAGGTAGAGTTTCATTAGTATCCAAATATGCATACCTCAAGTGTGACGGCAATGGTTTTTCTTCCAATTCCGGAGGAGATTCAATTGAAGGCTTCTTTTTAGGAATAATCTCCCCCGGTTCTCTCACAGGTTCATAGGCCAGACGCCTATACTTCGGATTCTCAGAGTTAAGAGCTGCCACTTTTTCGGCAAGCTCTTCCATCATCTCAGGCAAGTCTAATGTTAAAGCGGCCTGCAAAATATCATCAAAATTTAAACAATCAAATACCTCTTGCGATACCTGCTCAATTACATCCATTCTGAAGCAATCCTCTTGAGAATCTGGAAATTTCATAGCTCGAAATACATTGAATTTAACTTCCTCGTCTTGAATCCTCATCGTTAATTCGCCATTCTCTACATCGATCAATGTACGCCCTGTAGCTAGGAATGGTCTACCCAAAATGATGGGGACATTTCTATCTGCATCGTACTCAAGTATTACGAAATCAACGGGAAATATAAGTGTACCTGCCTTGACAAGGACATCTTCAATGCGGCCTTCAGGATGTGCAAGAGACTTGTCCGCCATTTGCAAGACCATAGAAGTGGGTCTTGCGTTTCCAATTTTTAGCTTATCAAAGATTGACTTGGGCATCAAATTGATGCTTGCCCCCAAATCACATAACGCCTTTCCTTTCCATTCTTCTCCAATCGATATCGGAATCGTGAAACTCCCTGGATCAACTAGCTTCGGAGGTAATTTACTCTGGCAAATCGCACTACACACTTCAGGAAGACCAATCATTTCATTATCACAATAAGGCCTTTTGTTAGTGAGGGCCCTCTTCAAAAACTTCGTATACTTAGGAATATCTCGAATCGCCTCAAGTAACGGAATATTAATACTTAAACCCTTCACTCTATTAAAGAATTTTTGAAAATCACCCAAATCACCCTTTTTCTGAACTCGAGATGGAAACGGTGGTGGAGGGCGATTGATCACAATATCATCTCTCTTTTTCGGAACTTCTCTTGGTCTTTCGATTTCTTCAACCTCACTATCTTTCTCATTCTCTTTCTCTTTCTCACCTACTTCCTTTTCTTTTCTTGGAACTTCTTTCTCTTTCATAACGGGAAAAGGAGGTGGAGGAAGGTTCTTACCACTTCTTAATGTAACAGCCTTGCAATCTTCACGTTGTATCGGATTCTCAGTATCGCTAGGAAGTTGTCCTTGCGGACGTTGATTCAGTTGTTTATTAATTTTACTTAGCTGATTCTGAAATAACTTCATATTTGCTTCGGCTGCATTTTGACGTTCCATAGCTTGTGTCTGAAGAGCAATTAAACTTTCAACCGTTTTCTGAAGGGTAACTACTCCTTCTTGTGGATGGGCAGGTAAAGCTTTCTGGTTTAAATTCTCATCGTAAGTATTCTGAGGAGCTTGTCTTTGTACATAATTGTTTTGATTCTGTCCTCCTTGATAATTGTTGTGTGGTCTTGGATTATAGTTGTTGCCTTGAGGATGCGGCTGATACGCGTAAGTAGGATTGGCTGCCCCATTAGGATTTGAGTATTGAAACCCAGGATGGTTTCTGTTAGGCTGATATCCATTACCACTTGAATTGAAATTACCTCTATTGGACATAAACATCACTGGTTCTTGGTTATTCGGACAATTTTCCTCATCATGATCATCTACTCTGCAAATCGAACACATATAAACCTCTTGTGCAGCATGCACAGCTACCTTCTTACCCAAAAATCCTTCTTTTACAGCTAAAGTAAGCTGCTTCAATTGTTGCTCTATGGTATTCTGAATCTTATTCTCAAGCGTAGCAAATTTTTCTTCCATATCAACATTATTCACTCCCTTAACTGGTGTTCTTACTGAATTCCACCCCACTTCGTTCTTAACTGTTCTCTCTAAAATGATCTTAGCATGAGCGGGTTGAACTTGAAGAAAACCTGCACCACATAGTGTATCCAACTTCTCTCTTGAAGTCCCATCAAGGCCTCTATAAAAGATCTTAAGCTGTTGTTGTTCAGAGAAGCCATGAGTAGGAACTTTACGTAAACACATCTGAAATCTTGTCCAACTCTTACCCACAGTTTCATCATATTCTTGACGGAAATGCGTCAGTTCTAACTCAGCATCTAATCGCATATTACTTGGGTAATACATGTCAAAGAACGCAACCTCTAATTGGTCCCAATTAGTAATCTTCGTAGGATCTTGCGTATCGTGCCATTCACTTGCTCCATCAATAACAAAAAATTTAAACGCAGCAAAATACATCTGTTTTCTTGAAACTCCTTGTGTGATATACGAATCACATATTTGCTTAAACTTCTATACTGCTCTAAGGGGATCTTCCGATGGTCTACCACGAAAATTCCCGAAATTTTGGAATTGAGCTAGCATACCCGAATCTGGACGGAATCTCGGAACATTAATATCTGGAGCACCTACTCCTATAGCAGGAGCGTGGAATGGAACTTCTGGAGGACCATTAGTAAACCACGGATCTTGATTCATCACTATCTAAACTAGAGGATTAGGAATCACTGGTGGAATTGGAGGAATAACGCCTGGAGCCAAAGGTTGGCCACCTGCGCCTAGTTGACCTGGTTGATTATTTTGTGGATCGTGAGGATTTATTTCTTCCATTCTGTTAACTAACTCTTCTACTTCTAAAGCTTCTCGTTCTCTTCTTCTTCTGTTAGCAAGTCTGATCAACGATTCTGGATTACTAAGGATCAGAGGTGTTGGCTCTAGATCCTTGAATAGCCTTCTTCGCATACACCAAACCTAAAAACCTGAGAAAGATAAACAAACAAAAAGCGTAAAACTGATAAAATAAAATAAATGCAACTATCACTAAAGGATAAACACCGTGGTCACACGCTACCGTCCCCGGCAGCGGCGCCAAAAACTTGGTGGTCCTTTGTGTGTTCTAAAAATAAATGCAAATGCTAATCGAACCACAACCGCAAGTGTACGGTTGTCCCAAGTAGTAATAAGGATAATACAGATTCGTTCCAAGGACGGGATGGTTGACTACAATGTTTAGCAGATAATGATTGGTTGCACTTATGAAAGCAATTTAAATAAAATATGTTTGTTTGGTTTTGTTTATTAAAACTACTAAATAAAAGACAAATTATAAATGCAAGTAAAAGCTAAGACGCAAGTAAAATGAGTGAAAACGCAATATGAGATGTAGTACCTGAGAACGCAAGGATCCTCCCAATCTTATTTCCTAACTTATGTTGTTTAAGGGCTAAATTAGTCAACTACAATGGTCGGGATTCTAAATTCCTTATACCCCCGTCAGGGTGGACTATAAGGCGATCCTAAAGTGTCACTAGTCCCGTCAGGGTAAATATGATCCACCGTTGGATGATTAAGTGTTTTACCTCATTGGCCCTAGAATTAGCTAAGTTCGTCAGAATCAATAGCTTTTATCCTAGATTGAATAATTAATTCTATACCTAAACCCTCCGTCAGGATGATCCACACGCCACATATGTGGAATAGCTTAGATACTAATACCTGTTCTTAGTTCGCGACTCTAAAAACAGTAAATAATCACAAATTATCGAAAAGAGTAACAGACCCAATCTAATTTAATTTACGTAAACCCAAATTCAACATTCGTTATTTCATAAAATTGGGATTCACCCATTGTTTGTTCTCAAGCACTATGAAAAGCTTAGCTCATATTAAAATTAAAAACTAAATTAAAAGAAATGGAATTCATATTGTTTACAAAATTAAAATATAAAAAGAACCTAATTTCCGGAATTGGAATGACTACGAACGGAGCTATAGACCCACTCCAGCTCTTGTAGCTTCTTCTTTCTTCCTTCTGTTGCTTCTCTCTGGTGTTTTTAATCTTGTGGAATGTGAATTGTATATAAAATAGAAGTCCAGACCTCCTTTTATAAGCATAAATTCGGACTAGGGCTTGGACCAGAAAATAAAACACTAATTAAATGTCCAAGCCCAATTTCTAAGCCCAAAATCCCGTAACTGCTGATACACCTTCACTAAAACGGCTTTTCCCGATGCGTTATAACTCTGATTGACCTCATTTCAGTTGCTAAAGTTCCGTATCTCGATAAGGAATGTTTTCTCTTCAAAGGTCAGCGGCTAAATCATCGCTTAAGCACCTCGAAATCAGAACTCTATGGCCTGGAAAATGGATTTTCAGCTCTAAAAATAATATCTTCGGGATTTATCTTCAAGTCTTGACTCTAATTCACGATCTTTGACTTTCTCCTCGGATTCCTCTCCTAGCTAACATCTAAAACCTGTAAACTTTACACTAAAAATACCAATATTACGCGCAAAAGTTTAATAAATTAAAAATGCTAGAAATAAAAAGGAAATTCCGGATTATTGCATATTAAGTCCAAAAGTCTATCAAATTAATTAAATAAACACCAAAAATGATGTCTCCTAAGGGTAAAAAATAAGAACAATTAGGGAGACATCATAACTTCAACTATTTAATACTACCTAACTTGAATTTTGTGTATCTTTTGTAGGTTATTTTGGAATAGATGAATTAAGTATGAGTGAAACTCCACAATCCACTCTAACTGATTCAATGACTTAGCCAATAACCTAATGTGAGTTATACAACAGTTTCATACAATTCAAACTTGCATTTCATTATACATGTGCATTTAGACATTAGAAAGCAACTCATGAGCTTCCAATGATGCATTAATATTGAATATGATGTGTACAGGTTTATTATTATGTGTAATTAAGCTGAGGAAGTCATTAGAGATGGCATTCTTTTGTCATGCATTTGTAGTTGAAAAGTTGCACGTTCTTTCGTCAAACTCACCAAGTCCCTTGTCCCTTGGTTTATAAAGGCCTGTGATGAAAAAAAAAGCTAATTCTGAGGCTCAACTTCAATAGTAATTGAACTACTTTTTCACTATTCTCAACACCATTAACAAGATGGTGACAAGAAGAGCAATGTGGTGTTATTTTTGTTAAGAATGGTGGAAAAGTAGTCCAACTAAGCTAATTGCGAGTTAAAATTGTCCCTTGTCCCTAGGGTTTATAAAGGGCCTGTGCTGAATTACTTTTGCTAATTATGAGGCTCAACTTCAATAGTTTGTGGACTACTTTTGTCACCATTCATAATAGCAATAACACTATGGTGACAAGAATTGCAATGTGGTGTTAATGTTGTTAAGCATGATGGCAAATTAGTTCATTGAACCTTATTGCGAGTTCTAAATGCCCCTTGAACATTAACAGTTTAATATCCAATGATTACTTTATAATATGAGGATAATGACTTGAATATTATGATTCATTTAACACTCGAATTGGAACTAAATAAGGGAGGCCTTGAACAACTCTTATGAAACAGGATGTAAAATATGCAGGAATGAAAAGAACTAAAGAAGTAAGAAAAATGCAGGTTTTGAGCAACTGAATGTTTGTATCTTCAAACTTAACTTTTGGAAACTTTGATCAAGGGTGTAGTTTGTTTTTGGAAATGTTTTTGGATGTATTCTTAATTTCTTATGTAATTCAGTATTGTAATAGCTTATTAGCTTAATGATCAACTTGTAATAGGCTATTCAATCAATGTAATTTAGTTTTTTAAGTTAAAGTTGTATTGTATTTGATCATTGTAGTGTATTTGGATAATTTGTGGTTTAATTTTATTTTTTTAAATTTTCAGGGACTAAATAATAAATAAACATATTCAACCCGAAACCAACCCAAACCCGAACCAAGCCGCACAAAACCAAACCCGCGCCCCCAGTGAAAAACCAAGTGGATCCAACCCGAAACCATAAAACAAAAATGGTTTGACTCTCGGTTTTAAAAACTTGAAACCCGCAAGTGCGTGTTGGTTCTTGACTAAGGGGCCACGAGTTGGATACCCGACCCGTGTGCAGCCCTAATTTTTCATACCTTTACTAACCTTATTATTAAATATATTATTTTATTTTAATACAATATTGATTTTTAAATATTAAACAAATAATAGGGTACTTCCACCACCACCACCACCATGTATTTAATCACCATTACAACCACCACAACCACCACCACAACAACCACCACCACCACTACAACCACTACTACCACTACCTACTACTACTAATTCCATCACACACGCGCGCGTCCGTGAATTTTTTTTAAAATCGTCATAACTAATAAAAAAAATCAGAAAAATAAAAAATTTGCATTTTTGGATAAAGCAAATTAATATTTACGTCTATGATTTTTTTGGATTTTTTGAATTTTTTTGGGATTTTTTAAAAAAAAATTTCGCACACTGTTTTGAAATAGTGATCATTTTTCGCAGACATCTACGAAAAAAATTTAAAAAAATTTCAAAAATAAATTCAAAAAATTCCAAAAAAAATCATAAACGTAAATATTAATTTGATTTATCCAAATATATAAATTTTTTATTTTTTTGATTTTTTTAAAATTAGTTATGACGATTTTAAAAAAAAATTCATGGATGCGCGCATGTGTTTATTAGTTTTTGTTTTGTTTTATTTCTAATTTTTTTTTTTAAATTATTAATTATAGGGGTAGTTTGAGATGAGCCTGTTTTTTATAAAGTGTCTTATTGTAGATACCTTTTTCTAAATAAGTTTTTTAATAGGCATTAATCAACTATTGGCTCTTATTATTATTATTATTATTATTATTATTATTATTATTATTATTATTATTATTATTATTATTATTATTATTTGAGTCATTTTTTAGTTTATGCACAATATTTAATAAAAACAATTATTATTATACTTAAAATAACATTTTTTAGTACATGAGAGAGCCACTTTGGCTCTCGTAGTCATTTTGACTCCAATGAAATTCAATCCCAGGACCTCTTGGTCTCTGCGGAGTAACCTAACCCTAGGCCAACTATCAATCTAAAAAAAATATTTTAAACAACCGTTGTAGCAAATCCAACTTTCAAAATAACATTTTAAACCATAATAATTTTTACTACATTCTAAAATTTCTTCAAAAATAATAATTTATATTTTTAAAAAGATAAAAGATAATAAAATAATAGAAGAAATATTAGTTTTAAAAATATAAATTGACAAACAATATGGAAAGAAAAATATTCTAAAAGTGACACTTAGTATGGGAATTAGAGTGTTAATATGTTCGGTAAACGATTTCATTAAAACATGAGACGAAAAACTGCACAATATATACAATACAATCTCTATTTAGACTCGAAAATTTAAGGTGGTACTACTCGCTAATTTATGTTTCAATGTGTTACAATTAATATCTCATTATCATTCATGAAAGCATGATAGGGGTAGAAAGCAAATAACATAGAAAATATGCACAATTTAATTTTCTTTAGAACACCTATTACAAGGGGGTTTCGCCTCTCATAGATAGTAGCGGAAAAATTAACTTTGCACGTTTTTCTCCTCTAACTTTCCTGGGCTTTAAATTTATTTAGCCATATGAGTGTGTTCAAAACCGTGTTCATTTTTTTCTAAATAAACAACCACTTTCTCACCTCATTCTAAATATATCTTGCAAAAGAACAGTAAAGAATAAATGATTGGTAGGTTGAAATTTTCACAACACAACTACATAGTGAATCCAACTCCATATATACCCTTCTATCTACGAAACCTTTTCTGTAAAATCATTCATATACAATGATTGTACATTTAGGAGTAACACATGAATACCAAATTTTTAAATAAAAGATCGGCGACGATCGTTGGCGGAGAGAAGATCGTTGACGGAGGAAAACCATCTTGACAATATTTTCCCACCTCCCACATTATCAAGTAAAGTTTCAATATCATCTTTTAATTCCCAAATTTGTTTCAAGAGCAGTGAATTCGTTTTCTTCACTTGTTACAACCAAACAATTTTCATCTTCAAGTATTCTTCGTGTACCCATTTAATCCAGAATGAGTATTTTTTGTCAATATTTTCCACATCTTCATAAGTAGTGTTTTATTTCAAGTACCTAAATCTTTAAAACCAAGACCACCTTTTTCTTTTGGAGTGGAGTACATATAGTATTTCACCTAATTTGTGGAGATTTGCCATCATAATAAAATTTTCTACAAATACTCAAAATATGTTCATGCACACATATCAGAATAAAAAAGATGACAACCAAAACACACAATTCCTTGAAGTACTGGCCTAATGAGTTATAAGTGACCCACATATGAAAGAGAAGGGGTATCCAAAGACCTTACATAACTCTTCAATTTATTAGTAAGAGCTTTATAGTCTCTTGAAAGTAAGATCTAAGCACTGAGGTGTACACCCAAATATAGTAAAGGCCTAAGACCTTTCTCAACTTGTTTGTTTCGAAAAAGAATCAAGTACTTCGCTCTTTATCCCTATAATTCCCATAGCTCTAGAATTGATTAAGCATGCCCTGGTCAGGCTTAAATCGCACGATTGAATAGTTGGAGTGCGTATTAACAATGGGTTGCACTCGACATAGGCCAGGATGGCGTAACTCTTTCCATTGATGACTTGGATTAGCCATCTAAAAAACTGAAAAAGACAAAAAGAAAACGAAAAGCATAAAATAGAACAAGTAAAACTAAAACACTAAGTAAAAACACAAAAGTAACGATGTAGTCCAGAGCAGCGGCGGTGTGATAAAATAACGATATAAAGAACAAACACCTTATACCACTACGATAAACTCTCCGCAAGTGAACGGATCGTTTGCAAGTAATGTGTAAGTAAAACAGATATCTATCTCAAGGACTACGAAAGGAAGTTTCAAATAGTGCTATTAATAAGTGAACTAGGATAGTTGATAAAATAATACGCAAATAAACTAATATATTTATTGGGTCTGTATGACTCTAAACAATTAACTAAGACTTAAATTAAAGACTCATAACTCCCGTCAAGGTAGCTTAGGAAGCAACCTCTACACTACACTACTAAGGGACTTGGGTAAGGGGGCCCTGCGCAATGATCGGTGGTTAAAGTAGACCATATTGACTATCTAGTTAGGCAAACCTGTCCGGATCACTACCACATACTAGACGTTATGTGATGTTTCTATAATTGAATCCTCTGTTAGAGAGACAACCCAATTACTAATGGGGTTACCCTATACTCGTGCACTAGTAAGGACTACAAACATTAATTCAAAGCATATAATACAGAGTTATAAAGAACAAGATATTGACATATAAATCCCAAATTAAATAAAAGATAAAAAAAAGTCTAGGGTTCATACACATACGCTAGTCTCAAGCTTAATATAATTAGTTCATAAGGAAGAGATAAAAACAAACAATTGATAACCAGAAGGGTTGGAATGGCATGAACAACTTCCAAGCTCCTTCTTCTCTTCTTCTCTCTTGATCTGGGCTTCCTCTTGGTCTTTAGATGATTGAGCAAGGATGATTCTCTTAAGGTAAAAGCGGAATATATAGGTGTTAGGTCGAAACCTGGAGTGTGGGCCAAGTTACAGAGTCCAAATCCTATTAAAACTTGTCTTCCTAACTTGTAGGACTTGTTGACCTCTTGAGTTTGTAAAATTCATAACTTCTTCGTTATTGGGCCAAATCCAGTGATACACTCATCGAAATGACCATAATTCAAAGACCTATCGGAATCTCAAAGGGATCCTTCAAATTCCTTGCCGATTTTCTGCATAATCAAGAATACTACTCGTTTTACAGTTGGACGGTTCACTTTGACTTTCCAAATTTATCCACAGATTCATTTTTCATCATGACTAAGGGGTTTCATTGCCTTTTTTTCACTTCTTATCATCATCCCATAGTGCATTAGCTTCCAAATACTTGAGTGCTACACAAATAACACACAAGTTACGCGTAAAAGCACTAAAGATAACTTAACACCTAAAACAAGTCAAGAAAGTGCAAATCATGACTAAATGGGGGAAATTCCAAAACTAAGTACTAAATACCCCTAAAATGATATCTTGTGACTAGATTATTCTATCACATAAATGGAGACATCATCATCCCATTCACAACTTTCACATGTTGCATTAGAGTCTGAACATGTCTTATTCGATAGTTTCACAGTTCACTGATCCTGTCATCTGAATCTTGTTTGTCTATTAGGAATCTGACAAATTTGGTGTACGAATGCGTATTGGTCCATAGAGATTTCTTACGTTCCTGTGGTTCCACGTGTACACTGGCAGTTGGTTGAATCTAAATGCTCGTGATCCCTAGGATCGTGTCAACACCATTTTTCTTGATATAGAAAAATAAAATCAATTAAGAATCACCAAATTTGATTAGAAATAGCATTTTTCGAAACTAATAAATTTATGAGGTTATTGTTGATAACATGCTCATTAAACTCTCTAATTGTTTTTTTATGCCTTCAATAATTTATTTTATAAAAAAATGTCTAATGAAGTAATTATTTATAGAAAACATTCCCTTTATGTTTTCTATACCTTTACTACCCTTATTATTAAATATATTATTTTATTTTAATGCTATATTAATTTTTAAATATTAAACAAATAATAGGGTACTTCTTTCTCCACCACCACCACCACCACCACCACCACAACCACCATGTATGTAACCACCACTACATCCACCACAACCACCACCACCACCACCACCTACTACTAATTCCATCACACGCGCGCGTCCGTGAATTTTTTTTTAAATCGTCATAACTAATTCAAAAAAAATCAGAAAATTAAAAAAAATATATTTTTGAATAAATCTAATTAATATTTACGTCTATGAATTTTTTTGATTTTTTTTGAATATTTTCGAATTTTTTTAATTCTTTTTTCGCAGTAAACATGGAATTCCGTGTTTTAAACCGTGAAATAAACATGAAATTTCGTGTCTGCGAAAAAAAATTAAAAAAATCAAAAAAAATCAAAAAATTCAGAAAATTCCGAAAAAATCCATAGACGTAAATATTAATTTGATTTATCCAAATATAATTTTTTTTAATTTTTTTAATTAGTTATGACGATTTTAAAAAAAAATTCACGGACGCGCGCGTGTGTTTATTAGTTTTTTTCTTATTTTTTAATTGTTAATTATAAGGGTAATTTGGGATGGGGCTGTTTTCTATAAATATTTTATTATAAGAATCTTTTTTTAAATAAATTTTTTAATAGACATCAATCAACAATTGATTCTAAATTTATATATATTCAAACACTCTAATGTTCACCAATAAAAAATAATAGTTTAAAAAATAAAGCCACAAATCACTCAAACAGGTGGTCACATTAAATTCAAAAAACAAAAAAGAAAATTATATCAACTAGTATATAAGTAATATTGTTCATCAGCAAAGATGAAAAAAATTAGCTCACCCAATACATAGTCGACCCAGAGACAAAAAAATAATAACTAGCCCAACTAATAAGTATAATGGCCCAATAATTCAGAACCCCAAAAAGATTACGAACCAACAAAAGAATTAGGAAAAATCTTCCATCCAATATAGGATGATCCTACACCAATTATATTCATACACACACCTCATGTTTTAAACTTACAAAAGTAACTAACTTATTAATCTAATGACATGTGTTTTGTTATAATAATGAATGATTGTGATGTAAATATTGGAGCATCCAATATTGGATGGAAGTCTTACCCAAAGAATTATATACGCATGGATCTTCTTTTTTTTTTCTTATAGCTTTTCTAAAAAAAAATAATTGGAAATTAACACTTCAGCATTTTGGCCGTAATTCAATCACCGTTTTTAAGAAAGACGATCATTCGATAGCTGCCTTTCTTTATTTAATAGATTAAAGTATTACAGTCTAAAAAGAACATATTTAAGTCAACCACCGCTTTTTCTTGAAACAATTTTTTATTTTTATTTTGATTAATTAGCAAAAAAGAATAAAAGGAAACATTTTCATAATTAATAAAAAAATTTAATTAATTTATAATTGTTTTTTTGGAAAAAGAATAAAAAAATATTATTGATTTATTTTCATATGCATACATTTTATAAAAAAAATGATAATTTATCGGGTTAATGATCAATAGGCACATGTCATCTTACACACTATCTCATAAAAGACACCGTCTTTTTAAAAGAATAGTGAGTTACGAAAAAATTCCTAAAACTCAAATTCCGAGTTTTGGAAAACTTCCCATAAATCAAAATTTGAGTTTTGGGAAAATTCTCATAACTCAAACTCCTCTTTTCATGGGAAAGGAAAAAAAAAAGTAAAATGTATGTGGTCTTTTATAGGCAAAAAAATAATGGTTGATGTAAAAAAGAATTAATTTTAATTTAAGATGTTTTTTGGACATTAATCCTAATTTTTAATATATTTCATATATTTGAATAAAAATATAATAAAAAATTAAATTTAAAGCAGATAATTTTAAAAACTTATAAAATTGATAGAATAATTTGCTCACTTCATCGTGACCCACAAAACTCACAATATCCCTTCCCCATATATGCTATATACAGTGGCATCACTGTTCATACGGTTATAAAATGGCTATTGTAGGATTCGAATAAAAATATAATAAATTCTTTTTTTTTTTTTAAAACAGATAATTTGAGAAATTGTAAGATGAGAAAATTGCAAATTACATCTCCAAACCTAAAAACTTTTTGATTTAAATCCTGGTTTAATTTTTTTTTTAAATCCCATTTCCAATTTGCTGGTTTGGATTTTTCCTTTTTTACCCTTGTTTGTCATGAGTACAGACCCGTACCCATTATCCTGGCGTTTTAGGTTGTTTATTTTTTTCTATTATGTCAAATATATTCAGAATGGGGCTGGCCCAATCAAGAACAAATACCATTACGGGTTGTACCCATAAAGAACAAAACTGGACTTAAACAGAAAATGAATGTTGCATCCCGTGGGCTGTACCCATGTACCAAGTTAGGAACTAAAAAAACATCACAACACGGACAAACAACAAAACTCATTGGAACAAATATACACGGTACAAACATTTTAAAACCCATAGTAGGCTGGCCCCATTATCAACAATAACTATATTTGAGGCAGACCCCATAATATACAAATAATAATTCGAGGCTGGCCCCATCAGGAACGGAAACAAAAAAAATTGATATCAATAACGGGCTGGACCCAACAGGCCCAAAATACATCTTGGTGCTAGCCCCATTTACGCATAACATTAAAAAAAACAAAAAAAAACCATCACGACCATCTGGAGTGACGAACTCGATTAGAAGACACAGAGGGGTGGGTTGAAGACGCTAGAGATGATCCGAATTGGGGCTGGCCCCATGATGTCTCCTCATTTGTGATAATAAAATCTATTTCTGAGACATCATTTTAGGCTTATTTATTAGTTTATAGGTCGATTTCCTCATGATTTAGTACACTTTCCTATTTTGGGTCTTGAATTAATTATTTATTATTTTAGAGCATATTGGGTTTAATTATTTATTTAGTGTGAAGACTTTAGAGATATATGGTAATTAATTAGAGTCCAAGTCAAAATTCTAAGAGCTAAAGGAAAGAGATAAACATGGTAATTGAAGATAAGGAAGTAAAAGCTAAAAATATGGAAAAGGAAAAGCTGCCTTAAATCTGAATTTCTGCACCTACGACCACAAATAAGCTTATATCTGAAAATTGGTGAGGAATATGGAGAAATGGTCAAGAGAAAAGTTAAAGATCTTTCCGAGGCGATGAATTTTGACTACTCATACGTGTCAATCAGATGAGTATTGAAGATGCTAGGACCAAAACAAAAACAGGGCTGATTCAATATTTTTGGGCTACGAATTTGAGTTGGGCTAGGAGCCCAATGTTTAACTTTTCCTTCAAGAAAACGATTAGGTCAACCTATACACTATAAATACAGCCTCTTAACACTAGAAAATCATCCTTGGTGAAACCCTGAGCCAAGAGGAAGCTTACAACACAAGAAAAGAAGTTTGGAAGGAGCTGTTCATCAGTAATGTCATCTTCAACCTTTGAATTTGTAATTTCTTTCTTTTCTTCCATTAGTATGAACTAAATTTCTATTTAGCTTGAGTTTTAGCATATATGTATGAACCCTAGTTTTGGTTGACATCTATCTAATTTGGGAATTCTATGTTTTAAATTGAATTATTGTTTTTATTATCTGCTTATGTGTTTGGATTTATATTCTGTGTTCTTGTGGATCGCGACCATATAGAATTACCATCTAGTAGTTAGGTCATCATTGACAACGGTGTTTAATTACAAGTTTAGCACATAACGTCTAGTGTACGGTTTAGATCTGACAAAATCAACCTAACTAGATAATCACCATGGTTTAGTGTATTGCTATTTTACCAATTGCAGGAACAGTTTTCTTAGGACTCCTTATTGACACAGGTAAATCCTATTTAAAACTACCTAGCGCAATTGGAACCGATTATTGAAATACTACATAATTCGCCCTTACATGTTTAGAACGGCAAAACTAGTGGGGATTACATGCTATTTACTCAAGCTAAACTCTCATACTACTTCTTCTCTTGCATTTAATTTCTGTCTTTGCTTTATTAGTTTAATTTATTTAATTGAAAAACCAAATAAAAATCTATTTGTCTTTTACTTTTCTGCGTTTTATTTGTTCTAGCTTTTAATATTTGCACTTGATTATTGCATAAGATTCCCCTAACCTTCGTAGTCTCTGCGGAACGAATCTTACTTATTTATTAAAACTTGCATACGATTTGTATACTTGCAGAACCGTGCTCAGCTTAGGGTGTTTATTTGCATCTAATTTATACATCTTTTTATCACACCCTAGGCCACACCAAGTTTTTGGCGCCGCTGCCGGGGACTACATCGTTAGTCCTTGTGCATATATCTTGTGCTTTTATTTCAGTTAGTTCTATTTTAAGCTTTTGTCTTTTAGTTTTTGTTTTATAGATAGTTACAGATGGAGAATCCGAGGAGACTTGAGTTACCCATCGAATTGCGAGGGCAACCACGCGGAATCCGCGCTCCAGAAATCCAAGCCGCTAAATTTAGGCCTGATCCATGGATGTTAACGCAGTTTGCAACTCATGGGCTATTTAGCGGTGCTGCACAACAAGATCCGATCGGATATATTCAGAAATTCATGCAAATCTGTGATGCTTATATCGTAAGAGGAGTTACTAGGGAGCAGGTGTATTACGTGATGTTCCAGTTCTTCTTCACCGGAGGTGCAAGCAATTGGTACGATACCCAATATCCTCATGTCATTCCAGATTGGGATAAGTTTCAAGCAAGATTCCTAGACCGCTATATCCGGTTAGTAGACGGTTAAAAGATATGTTGGAGCTTGAACAATTTATACAGGAAGACAGAGAGAGTTTGGGTGAAGCATGGTTACAAAAAGAAGGCGAGATGTCCATACCATAAATCATCGCCAGAATATTATTTAACCTTGTTCTATGGAGGACTTAATGACAAGTCAAGGGCAAAAGCAGATTCATTAGGAAACAAAGGTTTTGTGTTGCTAGATCCTGAAGAAGCCGAAATTTGTATGGAGAGAATTCTTGAGAACGAGAGAAGTTGGCCAAAGGAACCAGAAAAAGAAGACACTTCAGAATCTCTGAAGCATAAAGATTTGGCCCAACAACTCGAAGAACTACAAGAACAAACTCGAACCATCGCTCAGGTAAATCTAGTACGTACAATACCTTCGTGTCCTGGTTGTGGATCAAGAAGTCATGTGTGGGAAAGGTGTATGAATAATCCAGCCTTAGCTTCCGTTACATATCCTCAAAATAACTATTATTCTAATGGTTATGATTATCCGCAAGAAAGCTATGCTAATTATCAACAACCTCCACAACAAAGAAGTTGAGTAAAAAATAAAGAGACTTATCATCAACCCCAACCTCAACCTTTCTATCCACCACAACCTATTCATAAAAAGGTGCCCATTGTTGAAAAAGCTTATCAAGAACCACCAAAAAAATCAACGCAACTAGCAAAGAAAGAACAAACCTTGAGCTTGAATTCAAGTATGGCTAAATTGATGCAAGCAATTGAAAACAATATGAGTCGTAGCCAACAGAAAATTCAAGCCCAGCAAAAGGTAATCAAGAAACTCGAGCATACTTTATCACATATAGCGAGTACATTGCAAAACAGGCCGAATGGGCAACTCCCAAGTGATACTATTGCTCCTCGAGATGATTCTTGTCATGCAGTTGAATTGCGAAGTGGAAAACAACTACCTCCACCAAGACCAGAGCCAGAACCAATCCCTATTCCAGAAAAGGGGGGGGGGAGAAGAAACAACAGAAGATACATTAGAAGAGGTAGTTAAACCAAAGAGTGTCCAAGTTAAGACACCTGAAAAAACCAAAAATTCAGTGGAACTTAATACACGCCCTCCACCACCATACCCTTCACGTGTCAGAAAAAAGGACAATGAATTGGAATTCAAGAAGTTCGTTGACATGGTGAGCAAGTTAGAAATTAATACGCCGTTTGTAGAAGCTCTCAAAAGAATTCCCAAATATCTGAAATTCATGAAGGACATTCTCTCTAACAAACGAAGTATCGAAACTGGGGAAACAATTGGATTGCCTGTGGAGTGTAGTGCTATATGTCAAAACAAGTTACCACCGAAGCTAGAAGATCCCGGAAGTTTTACTATTCCCATTGGCATTGGAGACAGTTGGACCGGGAAAGCATTATGTGATTTAGGCGCGAGTATCAATCTCATGCCAAGATCCCTGTTCGAGAAGCTTAACATAGGAGAGGTAGTACCCACATCTGTGGTATTACAAATGGCAGATCGATCCCTCTCCCGACCAGTAGGTAAAATTGAAGACGTTTTAGTTAAAGCTGGTACTTTTATTTTTCCTTGTGATTTTATTAGTCTTGACTACGACGCTGATAAGAATGTCCCCATCATCTTGGGTAGACCATTCTTAGCCACGGGGCGTACACTAATAGATGTTGAGAATGGTGAGTTAATCATGAGGGCTATGTTGTAGATATCGCCGCCTAGGCGCCGTCTAGGCGTCAACTCCCCCCTCAACCGCTTACGCCTAGTAAAAATGCTAGGCATTTTTGTCCAACGCCTTAGTCGCCGTGGAAGAGGCGCCTAACCCGCCTAGGCACCGATTAATGGTAAAAACTTGCCGCCTAGGCCCTCCGTTAAATTTATTTTACTCTCGAAAATTCTTGAATTGATACTATTACTCTAATTTTAGTATTTTCATATTCAATATAGTGGTGTTAGATGAATTTTATGAATTAAATAGATAAAATTATCATAATTATACACGCATATTACTAAATATATAAAATTACATAGCAGGATTCAAAACCGCGTAATCCCGCCTAGGCCCCGCGTAGTCCCTCCTAGGCGCTAGGCCCCAGTCGACCGCCTAGGCCGCGGAACCGAGATCTACAACATAGCATGAGGGTACAAGACGAACATGTACGATTCAATGTGTTTAAGGCTATAAAGTTACCAAATTCGAAAGATGAATGTTTCAAAATAGATGTCATCGGGAAAATTACTCAAGAAGTCTTCAATGAAGCAAGCTTAGATGATGATCTTGACGAAGCCTTAACACTTGAATCACAAGAAGAAAACGAGTTTCCCCCCGACGAAGTTGCTGCATTAGGATTAAATATACGAGAACTACTTCGAGAATCAGGTGACATTGAACCTATAAAGCAACCATCCATAATATGTTCACCTGTTCTCGAAGAAAAACCGCTTCTAGATCATCTACGCTATGCATATTTAGGTATGAACAAAACTTTACCTGTTATTATTTCTGCTAACCTTTCAGGTCCTCAAGAGGAAAAGCTACTTCATGTACTTCGCGCTAACAAAGAAGCAATCGGATGGACTATTGCTGATATCAAGGGAATTAGTTCTTCCGTTTTCAAACACAAAATTATTCTTGAGAACGAAGGTGGGCGATCTATAGAAGAACAAATAAGACTCATGCTAGCTAGAAAGAAGTGGTGAGGAAGGAAGTTATCAAGTTACTAGACGCAGGAATTATCTATCCGATTGTTAGCAGTGATTGGGTCAGTCTAGTGCAATGTGTTCCAAAGAAAGGAGGTATCACTACCATCCTTAATGATCATGGTGAAACCATACCATCAAGAACAGTTGTGGGGTGGCGAGTATGCATGGACTACCGAAGACTCAACAAAGCTACAAAGAAAGATCACTTCCCGCTACCATTCATTGATCAGATGCTAGATAAACTAGCAGGGAGAGAGTATTATTGTTTCCTTGATGGATATTCGGGTTATTATCAAAGTTGTGTGGATCCCCTTGATCAACATAAAACAACTTTTACTTGTCCGTTTGGCACCTTTGCTTATAAAAGGATGTCGTTTGGTTTATGTAATGCACCTGCCACGTTCCAGAGGTGCATGATGGCTATATTTTGGGACATGATTGATAAATACTTGGAGGTTTTCATGGATGATTTTTTGGTGTTTGGAGATATTTTTTATGATTGTTTGAATAATCTTGAAAAAGTCCTTGTGAGATGTAAAGAAAAAGATCATGTGCTCAACTGGGAAAAATGCCACTTCATGGTTCAAGAGGGAATTGTGTTGGGACATAAAGTTTCAAAGGCAGGAATGGAGGTTGATCGTGCTAAAATTGAAGTTATCAAAACATTACCACCTCCCGTTTCTGTAAAAGAAGTGAGAATTTTCTTGGGTCACGCAGGATTTTATCGCAGATTTATTAAAGATCTCTCCAAGATCGCCAAACCGCTTTGTTCTTTACTCGAAAAGGATACCCCTTTTGACTTTACTGACGAATGTCTTCAAGCGTTTTTGACGATTAAAGAGAAACTGATCTCCACACCTATTGTTATACCTCCTGATTGGAACGCTCCGTTTGAACTTATGTGCGATGCTAGTGATCACGCTATGGGCGTTGTGTTGGGGCAGAGGAAAGACAAGCTATTTCACACGATTTATTATGCAAGTATGACTTTCAACGCTGCCCAGATGAATTATACAGTAACGGAGAAAGAGATGTTGGCCGTAGTATATGCATTCGATAAATTTCGTTCCTATCTAATTGGGAAGAAAACTGTTGTATACACGGACCATTCAGCTATCAGATAACTTATGGAGAAAAAGGACGCTAAGCCGCATCTTATTAGATGGGTACTGTTGCTCCAAGAGTTCAAAATAGACATTCGAGACCGAAAGGGATGCGAGAATCAAGTTGCTGATCATTTATCAAGGCTCCAAGGATCTGATGCGAACAAGGAACCATTATTGGTTAAAGAGGTATTCCCTGATGAACAACTTTTTGCTATTAAAGATGCGTTTGTGCCATGGTATGCAGATCTAGTCAACCTCATCGTGAGTGGTGTATTCCCCAAGGATATCCATCCACAACAAAGACAAAGATTATCTCACCAGGCTAAACAATACTATTGGGATGAACCATACCTCTGGAAAATTTGTAGTGACGAAGTAGTTAGAAGATGTGTCCATGAAGGCGAAGTTGATAAGATTATAGCAAGCTGTCATAGTTCTCCATATGGAGGTCACTTTAAAGGCGATAGAACTGTAGCTAAAAAACTTCAATCCGGTTTCTATTGGCCTACCATACACAAAGATTGTCACTGTTTCGTCCAGTCATGTCAAAGATGCCAATTCACTGGTAATATATCAAAAAGGGACGCGATGCCGCTTAACAATATTCTAGAAGTCGAAATCTTTGATGTATGGGGAATAGATTTCATGGGACCTTTCATTACTTCCCATGGAAATCTTTATATTTTGCTTGCAGTAGATTATGTATCAAAATGGGTAGAAGCAGTGGCAATACCAAAGAACGATGCTCAAACAGTGATAAAATTCTTAAAAACAAATATCTTTTCAAGACATGGTACGCCACGTGTTCTCATCAGTGATAAAGGTACCCATTTCATCAATGCTCAACTGAGAAACCTCCTTCGTAAGTTTGGAGTGAGACACCGCATTTCAACCGGTTATCACCCACAAACTAACGGTCAAGCTGAAGTTTCCAACCGGGAAATTAAATCTATTCTTGAGAAGACCGTGAATAAAACGAGGAAAGATTGGTCTTTATAGCTAGATGATGCTCTCTGGGCTTACAGAACAGCATTTAAAATACCAGTTGGGGCATCTCCATATCGCATGGTCTACGACAAAGCGTGTCATCTACCTATTGAACTTGAAGCTCGAGCCTTTTGGGCTATTAAAACTCTGGATCTAGATCCAGAACTGGCCGGGAAACAAAGGTTGATGCAATTGAACGAGTTGGAGGAGTTTCGCTATCTTGCCTATGAAAATTCACGCCTCTACAAGGAGAAAACAAAGAGATGGCATGATAGGCGACTCCGTCCAAAGCATTTCGAGAGAGGACAAAATGTTTTATTATACAACTCTCGATTTTCAAACTACCCAGGAAAGCTTAAATCCCGCTGGGGAGGACCTTACATTGTTACGAAAGTCACACCTCATGGAGCGATTGAAATTGAACATCCTACCGAGCAAAGGACATTCATGGTGAATGGAAGCGTTTGAAAAGATACCATAACAGTGAAGACTTTGGACGAGAGGAGATGATCCATCTCGTATAAAACGCTTAGCCTGAGGTACACGTCAAACTCAAAGACGTTAAACAAAAGTGCTCTTCGGAGACACCCCTTGTTTTTAACTGCTTTTTAGATTAGTTTATTGCTTTGTCGTGTATAATTTTAAGTTAGTGTAGATTTTTAATTGTGTTTACAAGCTAATAGGAGAGAAAGGTAGTGTGTTATTTTGCAGGAAATGAGTTTGGGGTCAAAAGGAATCACTTGGAAAAATTCGAGGATAGGTCCGGTATACCGCGCCATATGTCCGGTTTACCGCGCCATGAAAAACCCGTGACCACGGGTTGATGACTCGGGTTTTATGCCGAGAGTTCGAAAAACAAAGAGGGTCAGGTCCGGTATACCGCAGGATACGTCCGGTGCACCGCAGGAGGAAAAACCCGTGACCACTGGTAGGATACTCGGGGTTTTTTACGAGAGTTGAAAAAATAGCAGCATGACGAGTCCAGTACACCACGCCATAGGTCCGGTACACCGGACTAGGTCGGTTTTTGAAGAATTCTATTCCTATTCCAACTCTTACCTTATCAAACTTAACCCTAGCCCTTCCCACATGAAATTTTCAGACCCAAACACTATATATAGACCTTGAAGCTTGTACAAACCTCCACAATTAACACAACAACATCAATAATTCTCTCCTCCATCCTCCATAAACACAATTTATTCATCAAATTCATCACACTACACCATTAAACACCATCAAGAACATCAAGCTTTCAAGAATTCTTCCAAGATTCATCAATAAACCTTTCTCTTTCATTAATTCCAAGCAACAACCTCAAGCTACACCAATTTCTCTTAAATTTTTAATTCATCCTTGGTATAACTTGAGTTGTGGCTAAATCAAACATGACTAATAGATCTGATGCTATGGAATACAAGAGAAAGTGTACCATCTTAGGGAAGAATAAGAAATTGCCTGGAGCCAACATTGAAAAGCCTATCAACCTCGATAAGGCTACTGAAGAATCAAAAGAAAAGGCACCAGCACAACCACTACCAAAGAAATCAACTACTAGAATGTCTGTACCAGCAAGGCCTATGAAAAAGAAGAAGATTCATGATCAAGGTTCCTCTACTTCTTCCTCTAAAGTTGATTTTGATATTCCCCCATGGGATCTTAAATTACAACATGAAGTTGAATGTTTACAAGAAGACAACAGAGAACTTTGGGTGGAAATTACACAGATTAATTCACAGCTGGAAGATATAACAATGGACCGGGATATTGATAATTATTCTTCTCCATCTTCTTCGGAGGAGGAGGACATGATGGATCTCTATGGCCAGCCGGGTACGCCACTCTAATTCTTTTTCTTAATAGCTTGTATGCATTAGGTAGTTTAGTTAGTTTTAATTTTAAATTTTATTTCTTTCTTGAGTATTTTTCGAGTCGTGGGGACACGGCTCACTTTTGAGTTGGGGGTGGGGATTCGTTGTCCTCATCTTCTTTTCGTTTTTGCATAAAATTTAATTTTTTAAGGTTGAATTAAGGCATAGAATATGTTGAATGTACCTGTTGAGCATGATTTAATTAGGTCAATGATAGTAAGTAGGATGTTTTTGAAAGATGTTACAAATTCGTTTAGGATGCATGTATGAAAACAGGAAATAAAAGATAGGAAAGTTAGTGAGCAATGCTAAGAATTCACGTTGAAACTTAGGGAGAGTTATTTGGTATGTAGAACGTGAGGTTTGAAATTAGTTGAAGACCCACTTGTCTATGAACTATTAGTAAAAAAAAAGTAACAAAATCTGGTAGTTAGAAAAATGAATAAGGTAGTTCTTTCATATTGAAGCCACTTGAAGCCTTTTATACCTTCTCACCCTTTTTATTTGATTATTGTTATTAATCATCCGTCTTAGCCCCTCTGAGCCTTTCTAAAGCCTTATATTGAACCACATTATAATCCATACCCTTAGTTTGTAGGACTTATCTATATGACCTGCACTCGAAGCGCAAAACCTGAAACAAGTCGTTTTTAGAGCTTGAGTTTGGGGTGGTGGGTTTCATCATTAGGGAACATTGGGATTTGGAAATTGTAATTGTGATTTTATTAATGATGAAAAAGTTATTATTGTAACCCTTTGCCGGGGTAATAGTGAATGAAAAAGAAGCTACGAGCTAAAATTTGCCAACAAGGGCATAAAAAGAAGAATATATATATATATGAAAAAAATAGTGTGATATCTCGAACATTAAAAAGAGAGTCATAGCTATACAAAAGACAAAATTGATATGAAAAGAATATATATTCGAACCGGCAAAGTGGAAATTGTATATTATCATAAAAGGTTTTAATTGGGGATTATTGGGGATGCACATCAAAAGCATCAATAAATTGGGTTGAGTGAGAACATCTTCGAGTGAAAACTCAAGCTCTAGGGCGATTCGTTGATGGAATGTGAGGAGAGAGCCAAAAGCTCACTTTTTATTTATCCAAATATACCACACCATCCCTAAGCCAAGTTATAACCAAAGACCTTAGGATTTCTAACTGCTTGGTGGAGAAACAATTGAGCTATTAGGTAGTAGGTAAGTGGACCATTGGATGCTATATTAGAACCTATGAACAACCTATAGCCATTAACATGAACTAAGTTATCAACCTCTCCTTCTGGCATTGCGAAATTAATCTTGATTTGAATTTATGGATTGTTGATCATGTGTATGTTTAGCATACTTGTGCATTATTTCTTGAGCATTACTACATGAGACTTTTTAGATACCATGCTCTAGGATCATGCATTATGTTCTGTTCTTATTCTCCTCCGACTTCTTCTTCTTGTTTATTTGACTACCCTACCGTTCTTTACTTTTATTGTATCGGGACGATACAACTTTGAGTTGGGGGTCTTGATGTCTCCTCATTTGTGATAATACAATCTATTTCCGAAACATCATTTTAGGCTTATTTATTAGTTTATAGGTCGATTTCCTCATGATTTAGTACACTTTCCTATTTTGGGTCTTGAATTAATTATTTATTATTTTAGAGCATATTGGGTTTAATTATTTATTTAGTGTGAATGCTTTAGAGATATATGGTAATTAATTAGAGTCCAAGTCAAAGTCTAAGAGCTAAAGGAAAGAGATAAACATGGAAATTGAAGATAAGGAAGTAAAAGCTAAAAATATGGAAAAGGAAAAGCTGCCTTAAATTTGAATTTCTACACCTACGACCACAAATCAGCTTATATCTTAAAATCGGTGAGGAATTTGGAGAAACGGTCAAGAGAAAAGTTAAATATCTTTCCGAGGCGATGAATTTCGACTACTCATACGCGTCTATCGAATGAGTATTGAAGCTGCTAGGACCAAAACAAAAATGGGGCTGATTCCATGTTTTTGGGCTACGAATTTGAGTTGGGCTAGGAGCCCAATGTTTACCTTTTCTTTCAAGAAAACGATTAGGTCAACCTATACACTATAAGTACAGCCTCTTAACACTAGAAAATCATCCTTGGTGAAACCTTAAGCCAAGAGGAAGCTTACAACACAAGAAAAGAAGTCTGGAAGGAGCTGTTCATTAATAATGTCATCTTCAACCTTTGAATTTTTAATTTCTTTCTTTTCTTCCATTAGTATGAACTAAATTTATATTTAGCTTGAGTTTTAGCATATATGTATGAACCCTAGTTTTGGTTGACATCTATTAAATTTGGGAATTCTATGTTTTAAATTGAATTATTGTTTTATTCTCTGCTTATGTGTTTGGATTTATATTCCGTGTTCTTGTGGATCGTGACCATATAGAATTACCATCTAGTATTTAGGTCACCATTGACAACGGTGTTTAATTACAAGTTTAGCACATAACGTCTAGTGTACGGTTTAGATCTGACAAATCAACCTAACTAGATAATCACCATGGTTTAGTGTATTGCTATTTTACTAATTGCAGGAACAGTTTGCTTAGGACTCCTTATTGACACAGGTAAAAACTATTTAAAACTACCTAGCGCAATTGGAACCGATTATTGAAATACTACATAATTCACCCTTACATGTTTAGAACGGCAAAACTAGTGGGGATTACATGCTATTTACTCAAGCTAAACTCTCATACTACTTCTTCTCTTGCATTTAATTTCTGTCTTTGCTTTATAAGTTTAATTTAGTTAATTGAAAAACCAAATAAAAATCTATTTGTCTTTTACTTTTCTGTGTTTTATTTGTTCTAGCTTTTAATATTTGCACTTGATTATTGCATAAGATTCCCCTAACCTTCGTAGTCTCTGCGAAACGAATCTTACTTATTTATTAAAACTTGCATACGATCTGTATACTTGCAGAACCGTGCTCAACTTAGGGTGTTTATTTAGAACCGTGCTCAACTTAGGGTGTTTATTTGAATCTAATTTATACATCTTTTTATCACACCCTAGGCCACACCACCCCATCACGCACAGATCCAGCGAGGGGCTTTGAAAGTGGATCTGACGAATCCACGAACTGGAGGCGGCGAGGGAAGACGAACGGCAGGAAGGGGGTGGCGATGGTGGATGAGGTCTTGAACGGATCTGGAGTTGGGTGAGGTTGCACGCTGTCGGCGTTTTTCGGGTGCTGTAGAGAAGACAAATGGAGCACGGCAGCGGGTGCTCGATGGTGGCGGTTGTCTTGTCAACGTACGGCGACGGTAGTCCACGGTGTGATGAAGACGGAGGTGTTGATGTTGATGAAGGTGGGGGTGATGAAGGTGTTCGGTGATGGTGATGAAGGTGGGGGTTCAGAGATCTGTGATGAATGTGGGGGTGATGAAGGTAAGGTTGGGGTGGTGGTGATGATGGTGGTGAGGCCAGATGTGGTGGAGATGGGAGGTTCGGTGATGAAGGTGGAGGTGAGGGTGGGTGTTCGGTGATGGTGAGGAAGTGAGAGGGTGAGGGATGGGTGGTTCGGTGATGGTGATGAGTGGTTAGGTGGATAGTGGTTCGGCTGTGGTTTTTCAGAGAGATATTGAGAGAGGAGGTTGGGTGATAGGGAAGATAAGAATGGGGTGGGGGTTTCATCCGGTTCTTAATAGGGTTGGGGGTGAGATTTTTGTTTTTAATTGTGGGAAAGGGTTTGAGGGTATTTTAGTACAATCATCATTCTAGTTGAACGAGTTAGGGGCTGGTTGATTTTGAAATTGTAAAAAATAGAGGTGGAGGTTGGGCCTTATAAACTAAAATTCTCTTGTAATATTATTAAAACAATTTGCTCACACTAACGTGACCCATAAAACTCGCATCATCCTCTTCTCTAAATGGGCCATATAAACTCTCATTCTCCATAACATCATAATAAGGAGTCACTAGTAGTAAAAAGAAAATTATTTTCTAAGAAAGACAGATGTTTGAACCACTAACTTTCTTTAGATACATTTTTTTAAGTTAATAGATTAATTAAGCAAAGACGGTTATTATATAACTGTCTTTTTCAAAGGTGATGGTTGAACTACCAACTTTGTTTAAATACATTTTTTTAAGTTAATGGATTAATTAAGCAAAGACGGTCAATTAAATAACAGTCTTTCTCAAAAGTTATGGTTGAACCACGACCAAGATGTTCAATTCTATTCTTTTTTTTTTTTGGTCTAACGTGCAAGTACAGATAAAAGAGTCGAAATTAGCCTATCCCTAATCTCATAAAAGCCGACCCCAACTCCAAGGGGTCAAGTTGACTCGGTGCCGATTGCCTAGCTAGGCGCGCGGCTCGGTCAGCCAGACCATTCCATCGACGCGGAAGATGTTTGAAGCCCAGTGCTCCATGAACCTCAATCATCTTATGGATACGCGTGATGTACGGACGGACTTTCCACCATGCAGCTGGCAACGACTTCAGGCCTTGAATAAAGTCAAGGTTGTCTGAACAGACAACAGTCCTCACTCCTGGGTGAGCCAGGCTAAGTATAGAAGCTTCCAGTACTGCTGAAGCTTCCCCTTCCGCCGCTGAGTCTGTCCAGATGGGTTTCGAGAAAGTAACACGTTGGCCTGTGAGAGTATTTCGCTGAACAATCCCAATACCACTAGGCTTATCAGCAGAGAGAAATGAGGCATCACATGTGTAAACAAAGTCAACATTGTCAAAATCAGTATCATTCATTGGGTTGACCGCCGGTATCCTGGTGTTAGGGGTTGCTGGAGGTGGTAGGGCGTCCCAAGACTCCCCAAAAAGGTCCTTCATACCTGCATGAATAGTATCCACGATTTGTTGTGGTCGGATATTAAGTTGTTCATACAGCATTTTCATTTTAGCCTTCCAGATGTTCCAAAGTGTCAGTTGTATGCATGCTATTAATGTGTTCTCTTCCCAGATCGTATTGTCCATTGAGTCACAAGTTTTTGTTAGCCAGTCACCTATCGAGTCTGGATCCTCTTCCGGTATCCGTACCTGTATCGCCATCCCAGCCCATACCTGTTTTGCAAAATTACAAGATAAGAGCATGTGTACAACCGTATCTGACTTGTTTTCGCACCATGTACAGTATTTGCTATCACTACAATGCCTTTTATAAAGATTCAGTTTAGTAGGTAGAAGGTTCCGGCAAGCTTTCCAGTTAAAGGATCGCACTTTGTTGGGAACATTAGACTTCCAAATTCTATTCCACAGCTTCGGGTTGTTCAGTTCCGCTTGTCTTGAGGTCTGAGCCGTTCCACTTTCCGCAATTTGAGATAGTAATTTGTACCCTGTTTTCGTAGTATACGTGCCAGATTTAGTAAAAGGCCAGATAAAGGTATCCTGTCCCTCTGGTTCAAGGAGAGGGATCCTAGCAATCTCTCCATGAACGGGCTGGGGGAGGGTGTTATCGATCACGGCCCAATCCCATCCATTCCCCTGGTTTGTCATCAATTGATTAACTGTTTCAAGATTAGTGCCCATAGGCTGGTCTTTAATAATCCCTGAGGGTAGCCATTTGTGTTTCCATATGTTGGTGGATTCTCCATTACCAATCTGGATGTGACCATGTTGAACAAGTAGGTCCCTTCCCTCTATCAGGCTAGCCCAGGACCAAGTCCGGCTTTGTCTTAATTTGGTATCCAAGAAGCTCCCATGTGGGTAGTAGATCCCTTTCAGAACTCTAGAGACCAGAAGATCCGGGTTACTAAGGATTCTCCAAGCCTGAGCGGCCAAGAGAGCCCTATTCACCCTTTTCAGGTCCCGAAACCCCATGCCCCCTACCACCTTGGCCGCAGTCATCTTTTCCCATTCCAACCAATGGATTTTCTGTTTCTCCAACGAGTTCCACCAGAACCGAGCAATGATAGATGAGAGTTTCCTGCAAAAGCCAATAGGAAAAGAAAAAATAGACATAGCATAACACGGGATAGCCTGCAAAACCGCTTTAATAAGTATTTCTTTGCCTCCCTCCGAGAGGAGTTTGGCAATCCATCCCTGGGCTTTGTTGAAAACCCGTTCCACAATCCAGTTTAATGTTTCCATACGTGATCTCTTATGACAAAGTGGGATACCGAGGTACTTACCTAGGTCACGTGACTCAGGAATCTGTAGAGTTGCTGCCACCTGCTGACGTAAATCTTCAGGTGTCTGTGTACTAAAGTATATCGAAGATTTGTGGTAATTTATCTTCTGTCCTGAACACCGGCAGTAAGTCTCGAGGCATTCCTGTAATTCCTGCACATCTTGTCCATCTAAGGAGATAAAAAACAAAGAATCATCTGCAAAAAGGAGGTGAGATATAGTCGGACAATTACGAGTCATCTGAATGCCTCTGATGTTACCATGTTCAACCTTAGTTTCCAATAAAGAAATAAGTGATTCTGTAAGTAAGGCGAAAAGTAATGGTGATAAAGGATCTCCTTGGCGGATGCCTTGACCAGGTTTAAAGGGTGGTTGGCGTTCACCGTTAATATTCAGTTGAAAAGTGACCGTTGATATACAATTCCATATCCATTGGACCCACTTGGGAGCAAACCCCAACTTCTCAAGAAGCAGGCGGAGAAATTCCCATCTAACCTGGTCATAAGCCTTTGCCATATCAATTTTGATAGCCGCGAAATTAGCTTTGTTCTTCAATTTGCGCTTCATAAAGAAGGACACTTCCTGAGCTATAAGAATATTGTCCTGAATTGCCCGTCCTTTAATAAAAGCAGATTGAGTAGGTGATGTAATATCATTGATTAGCGCTTGTAACCTATTAGCCAAAATTTTCGCTATCACCTTGTACACAAAATTCACACATGAGATAGGACGATAGTCCCCCACCCCTATCTGACAATCACCTTTAGGGATAAGTGTAATAAGTGTTTCATTCAGAAGTGTTAGTGGTGTGTTATTGGTAAAGAAATCAATCACAAGATCAACTATATCAGGGCCAATAATGTCCCAATACTCCTGAAAAAATTTACCATTAAGGCCATCCGGGCCAGGGGCTTTATTTGGGCTCATGTCAAAGGCTGCTTGTTTGATTTCATTAGCATCAGGAATCCTAGTCAAAGTGTTATTCATATCAATTGTCACCTTAGGAGTTATATCGCGTAATGCTTCATTAAGATCTGTAGGTTCCTGTTCATGTAAAAGATTAGAATAAAAGGTATTAAATTGATCTTTAATTTCATTCTCCGATTGTATCCAGACCCCGTCTGAGTTCTGGACACCTGCAATTCGGTTGCAATTCCGTCTTTGGGCCGTAAGTGCGAAAAAGTATTTTGTATTTTTATCCCCAAACCGAATCCACTGGTCTCTAGCTCGATCGGACCAGTAGATCTCCTCCCTTTTCCAGTAGTGTAGGAGTTGCTCACGAATCAAGATTTCCTCCCCTTGTTGTTGCGGGGAGTAAGGTGCATTAGAACTCGCAATTAGTTGACGTTCAAGATCTTTGATCTTACTCTTGTTATTTGGGAATTCAAGTTTTCCCCAGGTTGCTAAGGCATTGGACGTGATCTCTCTTTTTTGGATTAGCACCTGGAGAGCCGTGTTGTTCACCGGAGAGTTCCATGTATTATCAACAATGTCCCTACAGTGGGGGTGGAGGCACCAGTTTGTTTCGAATCTAAAATGCCTCACGTGTCTTTTCCCTTTACCACTAGGCAGTAGAACGAGGGGAGAATGATCAGATCCCACCGCAGGTGGGATAAAAACCGTTGCATTTGGGAATTTGTCAGTCCATTCAGTAGATGCGAAAGCTTTATCAATTTTGGATTTGATCACATTCGAGTTGTCTTGCCTATTTGTCCAAGTGAAGTAACTACCATAGTTGTGAAGTTCTGTAAGCATATTGTTAGAAATAAACAGATTAAAATTTAATATATATTGTTGATTATGTGGAGCACAACTAAGCCTTTGGTTGCTATTGGAAATGTCATTGAAATCCCCCATAATCACAACTGGACCTGCGTGCCGTGTTCTCCACTCTGTAATATTGTTATACAAAACTTGCCGTTCAAGGTAAGCATTAGGGGCATGGACAAACATATAATAATACGAATTTAAACTATCATTAATACTAATAGTAATATAGTAGGGGCTAGAGTCCAAAATACAAACCGAGACTTGCAAGTCCCATACCAACAAAAACCCCCCAGAGTGATTCAGGCTGCCCTGGGGGTTCACCACAAAATAGTTCACAAAATTTAGGTTCCTAACAAACAGTTTGGCATCAGATTCCAACAACATAGTTTCACAAAAACAAGCCACAGTTGGTTTGTACTCCCCAACCATGGCTTTTAACACTTGAACTGTCAAGGGTGCCCTGATGCCTTGACAGTTCCAAAATACCACAATCATCCCTGGTTCGCAGCCATCTCCGGGTGGCTGCTACCTCTTCTTCCCCTACCTCCACGTCGAGCCCTACCACGAATTCTTGCTCCTCCTCTCCCACGAATGCTCCTATGATCTTGATCCTCATTGTGTTCCATTCCTTGTTCTGCTACACTAAAGATAATACCTTGTTGCTCTTCATTAAGTTTAGTTTGATCAAGATTAGCCATCCCAGTCATAACCTCGTTGTTCACTATTATATCTGTGTTCACACCATCAGCTACACCCTCAGCAATCTGGCGCTGTTCCTGTTTATCCTTATCAATAGCTTTTTCCAGTAATTTCCCCAAATCACCTTCTGAGTCAACATCCTGCAGAGCAATACGTTCCTCCAAGCTAAGTTTCCTGAGTTTGTTACCTTCCACACTGTATACACTAGTCTGTGTTTTCTGCCTTTTGTTCGCGACAGTATGAAATCTCATATACTCATTCCTACGTTTCTTCGCACCAGCATTAGATAGTCCTTTAAAACGAGCAGTGCTAGTCTTATCAGAATCGGTAGTATCACTAGTAGTATCAGTCTCTCCTTTGTTCTCAGGAGAATGCATTTCTTTACCCCTTCCTGCCGTATCACCCGTAGTCTTAGATTTTTCATTTTCATCATCACTGATGAACACCGTTCTTACTGCCTGTTGTACGAACGTACCTTTTCTCTTTGCTTCTAGAATAGCGTCTTCAAGTTGAGTCTGTTGTCTTCCACCCTGATCTCCACCCATATCAATGTCACCCCTTGTGTCAGAGCTATCCCCCATCATGTCAGTTCTACCAAAACTCCTACGATCATTACCACGTTTGGAGCGAATCTCCCTATCTTGACCATCAGCTGGATTTGGATGTGACCCCTCATCATCTCTATCCCAATTAAAGTAGCTAGCGTGCGATAGAAACGACTCACCAACTCTTTTCCTCACCCCATACAGCGGATTCTCAAGTGTGTCCTTAATTATATTCTCCGGACTCCAAGTAATCAGGCGAAGTTTTGGCGCTGAAAGCCCTTCCCTATCAGCAGGCTCGTCACAGTTCTCCCGTTTGTGACCAAGCTTGCCACAAGCGAAGCAGAAAAGACCAATATTCTCATATTTAAAAGTAACCCAACCAATACCATCTTGTTGTCTCAAAAACTTACCAGGTGGAAGTGGATCAACCACTCTGAAGCTTGCACGAAAGCGAAGAACTGCCACCACCGCTGAATCATCCTCTGGAAAATCAATTTCCTCCAAATCCGTAAATGTACGAGCAATATTCTTAATAGTCCCTATCGTGTTCTGGATATGGGCCAATCCACCAACTTGAATCCATGCAGCAGAGTAGTTTGAGGGGGTGAAAGTTCCATTGAAGCTGCCATCTCCTTTGGTAAATCCAGCGTGTTGCCCTATCATAATACCAGGTCTGAGGTTCCACAAGCGTTCCCTTTCCTTGGGGTTGTCAATCTCCAGCTTGAAGTAGTTCTGAGAAATCTCGGAAACTGAAACGTTGCCACGAACTTGCCACCGATCGAAAACCCAACGCCGAAATCCAGCCAGATTCACCTTATCGTCACCCATCACCCGGACCATCAACACTCTTCCCCGGTCGAGGTTCTCAACACGACGAACCTTGATGTCCAGTTCGATGACCCCGAGCTCTTCCTCTTCGTCAGGATGTAAGAATGTTACCGGTAAGGCATGACGGGAGTATGTAGCCATTGCTTTGTAATACCTGTGAAAGCAGAGTGAGAATAGAAAGAGATAACTGAAAAATGAAGAAGTAAAGTGTAAAGTAGAACGGATCCGTTTGCAGAGTATAAAAGGAGAAGTCGAATCGGTGGTCTTCTTGGTTAAAGAAACAAGATAGTGGGCCAGGTGTAATGTTCCGGTTCCATTTATTTCTTTTATGTTTTTATTTTCCACCGCGTGTATTCCACTACTGAGGATGAATCGGTTGAAGTGTCTTGGAAACTCCCATATACTTATCACCATTGAGGAGAACGATGTGAAAGCGGTGCATGCGTGCCAGCTGGCCTTCCGCCCTATCGTTCTAGTTTCTTCCAATCCACTACTCAAACACCAAATTCTAATCCAAAGCATATCAATATTGCCACTACTCCTTCTTCTCCAACATTCCCAATCATAATTTCCTCTCCCCCCTTCAAAAACCTTTAGACTCTCAACTATGCAGTGTCCACTCAGTTGTTCTCGTCGCCTACTACTAACAGATTTATTAGGATCTTTAGGTATGTCGAACGAAACCTTCAAGTTGTAAGATGTGATTAAGACCTCGTTATCCTCAATTTGTTTACTAAGATACTCTTTGCGTCCAAACCCTATGGTAGTTAACCCGATTTTCACCAAACATCGGGGTGTGGCGGTGAAGCTCCAATGATTCTTCTTGTATTGGAAAGCCCGCCGGCCTCCATCTTCGTTGTTGGCTGACCGGACCTCTCCCGCCACCATAAGTATACAGACCCCGTGAACCTTGAACTTGGACCAATGATTCTCACCGTCCGAGGTGAGATCCATCGTGTTATCCTCCTACTGAGACGTAGGATATCTTATGACCCTCAAGACAAGGGCGTAACCCCTAGATCTCGTCGGCGAGCAAAGCGGGCCTCTCCACCGGAAGTTTTAACGAGAAACCAAAGCTGACGTCACAGGAACCCTAATCGCCCTAATCGCCTTTTATCGCCTTTTTGAGAGAGAAAGAAAAAAGTTTTTAACTTTCATTCTAAAACCCAATTGTTCAATTCTATTCCTACATATATTTTATTGCTAATTATTTAAAAGAAAAACTTAAAAAAAGAACTCATTCGCATGATTAATATAATAAATGAAACAAAAAACAACAAATCCTTAATGAACAAAAATCAAGCGTTCATTTTCAACTAAAAAAATCAAGCGCTTACCTAATTTTTTCAACAAATTTATGTTCAATTTGAAAAAATTGCACAACAAAAAAATCTAATATTATTTTCTATCAATTACTCTAATACCATTTGATAATAAATTTAATATTGCACGAGATTCATAAAGTTACCTCTTGAAGCAGCGGAATGAAATTAATATAAATAAGATAGTCTCGCGATTGTGTATCTTCTTACTAGAAGATTTTTCTTTTGATTTCACAACCTACGAACCTTTTCATTATTGACTAGGCATAGTGATGGTTAAAATGTTAACCGTAATCGATGGATACCTGATCCAATAAAAAATCTATTAGTAGAACCGATGGTGCATCCATGTGAGTTTGATTCTCACAAAAGGGAACCGATGTATTATCCATTAGAATTTGGTTTTTACAATAATCCAACAGATAATACGAAATCCGAAAAAATATTAAGAATAAAAATATAAATATAAATACTAGATATAAATATATTTCATATATACAAATTCTATACATAATATCAACCAAATAAAATTATTTCATACATAAATTACTTAATTCATTATAATTTAGTTTATTACTATATTACCTAATATTTATTTATGATCTTTTAATAATTATATAGCTAATTTTAATTTTTAAAAAAATATTTTATTAGAGTATTTTATTTAAAGCTTATTAAACGAGTGCAAATGCGGATTATCTGGGGATAAACCGCATCCATTGCGGATGCGGATTTGGTAAATAATTTAAAAATCCGATGGTTAATGGACGTGGATTTGGTTATCGTTTTTCTTAATGGATGTGAATGTGGTTATGCCATTTTTTGAGTATATCTCATCCATTGTCATCCCTAGTATTGACCAGTGTGTATTTGTGAAGAAGAGAAGGAAAAATGCAGAAAACGTTCGTCGAAATTATTTTGAAATAGCTAACCACGTCTCCTATTTTATATGGGACACTTTAACTAAAATAAGTTATAAGATAACCATGTAAAGAAATTATCTGATAACACTCAACTTCTCATTATATTGAATTTTAAATTCAAAATTAATAACTTCTAATAAAACTGAAATGGGTGTATAAGAAATTATATATTATTTATTTCTTTTGTAGATGAATGGACGGGCTTTAGGAGCAGAGTCAAGAAGGGTACCAGGTACGGTGAGAGGTGTGATCCCCAAAGCCACGACGTCCTTGACTCTGCCATCTTGTTGTATTATGATGCATCTTTCGTGAGTAGAGTCGAGCCAACAGGGATTGGAATTGTCCATTATGACAATTGGACGGGACGTAAATCTACAATGGCAAGGTCAGTTTCGGATCATCAACAGTAGAAGGCGAAGCACAGGTTGTCCTTCAAGTAGCGATTTTGTGCGAGGATACACTAGAGTGTAAGACTACAATTTTTTCAAATAACCTGAAGTAATTCAATGTATTAAGCGTCCATCAGCAGTTGTATGGTTAGTACAACCGGATGTGAGGAGAATAATGTGTTGGCATATAGCCTCCCTTAATAGGTTGTTTTAATGTGACAAATCCTCTTATGATTAGTGTGCTAATTACTCTTGTTATATTCATCCTAACTTGCACTATTATTCATCAAAAACACTTTTCATACCATTCTTATTATATCTCATTACTTTCACTTTAATTCATATCTTTATGTACTTTGAGATATAGCTTTAGTGATCAACTACCATGTTTATAAGAATGATGTTATCTACAACTTTCGTGAAGAAGATTTATTGATCCGAGCATCATAGCATAAGTCAAATCCTTTCAAAGATACTTGGCGCGGTACACCGGACCAGAGGCGCGGTACACCGGACCAAGAATGCGGACCAGGGCGCGGTGCATAGGCCAGCCCGTCAGAGAGTTGGAAAATCTAACCGTTGAGGTGCGGTACACCGCACGAAACTTGCGGTACACCGCAAGAAAGGTTTTTCTGCACAAAGTTTAAGTCATAAGGAATATATCCGTTGGGAAATAAATAGATCCGTTGGACCCAAGCCTTATGACCGTTGGAAGCTATTTTCTGCTATAAATTGAAGCTCTTTGAAGGCTACAACTACACCAACTAATTACAAACATTAAGGAGCTTAATTGTTATCATTCAAGAAGGTGTCAAGAGCTATACATAGTCAAAATCAATCTTAGTGAGCTTATAAGTCCTTCCAAGGAGTTAATCAAATAAGCCACAAGGTTCTATCTACTCAAGAGGAGTTTACAAGCTATATAGTTCATATCCACTCTTTTAGGAGTTTAGTTACAAGCTTTTATAAGCAACCCCTTAAACACTTTGTTTCTATCCTCTTAAGTCTAGGTCTTGTAATAGATAGATTAAGAGAGAATTCAAGTATAGGGAGTATACTTGGTATCCTTGTGTTGTGATTACACAAGTGTTTGTCCTTCGTGTTATCGAAGAGGTTGTAAGGGTTATTGTGTTCTCGACCCGGTTAAGAGAGACACGGGAGCTTAGTGAAAAGCTTGAAATCCTAAGGAGGCTTCCTTAGGTAGTGGATGTAGGGAAACCGAACCACTATAAATCGCGTGTATCTTTCTATCCCTACTCTATTTACTTTCCGCACTTTATATGTTTGATTATATGCTAGCATGATTATTGTGATATTGATTATCTAGTTTATCTAACATATAGTCTTTTAGAGTAGTAAGATATTAGATTGTCGATTTACTTGTTTTACTTATATATCGAACCTATAACTTATCCTTTGCATGATCCTATAAGTGTTTGATATATTTAGTTAACTTAGAAGTTTTCACTTAAACTTATAATTGTCCAAAAGATTTTTAATTAGGCATTAATCTTATTAGTAATCCTATTCACCCCCCCCCCCCCCCCCCCCCCCCCTCTAGGACTTTCATAATGGAGGTGCCACGAAGATGTAATTTCTACTATATCACTAGATATTCGAATGGCTTGGCTGATTGGGTAGTAAAATATACTAAGTAGAAGGCGACACCGAAAATAGAACATGGTTACGTGGAGGCAGCATTTTTAAAATTAGGAATAGATTAAAGTATTTGGCAATACATACTGTTTTTATATGTCCAAATAAATAAATAAAATAAAGAACTTAAAAATAAAATGCAAGAAAAAATCGTATCTGCAAAGATACAACGAAGAATCCAAGCCATAAAGTATCAGATCTTGGTCGTTTTATTGGTCCTCAAAAGATAAATGCAATCCACTAACTACCAAGTTCTCCATGCACTCTTATTTTTGTTTTTTAACAACTTGTTGACTGAAAAGGGACCTTTCTAAGAACTATATTAAATTGCCAAAGTACTAATCCAATAAATTTGGATAAAAATATGATATCTACTCTTGTTTGGTGATGCTCATTAAATGCTAAAGTTTGATTTAATTGAATCGACATCTGATTTAAATGAGATATGGCCTATTTTAAAAATAAAACTATGTTTCTAAATAAAATTTGAAATTTTAAAAATTATTAAAAATAGTTTTAAAATTTAAAGTTACTTTAAATATTTTAAAAAAAAAATATTTATTTGATACTTCTTATAAAAGTAATTTTCAAGTTTTAAAATATTTTAAAAGTTCACTGAAAAGTGTTTCTATATGATTAAAAGTGTTTTTACCTTAGAAAATATTTTTAAGAAAAACACTATATATATAGGATTAATGCCCATAAAACACCTCAATTTGGATTTAATGCCCTCTCACCCCAGCTGCAGTTTCATGCCCAATAAAGGCACCTCTTTTATTTATTTTTCCTATTCTACCCTTACATCTTACATCTTATATTCGATTCCTTACTCAACCCTTTCATTAAATCTCACCAAATCATTTTTCGTCTCTCTTTCAATTCTCTAAGTTTTTCAATGGCGACTCAACAAATGGTAATGGCGGTGATTAGCGCTTCATGACCGAGTTTCCGTAACCGGAACGACAAAATCGTGTATGTCATCCACGCCGCCTTTCTCTCCTCCGGCTATATTCTCAACGCTACTGGTGCCGCTGTCATGTCCGATGATGCTCTTTCTTCATCGTCCTCCGGTAACAACCCTTACATATACTGATATACACATATAATTAATTATATAATCTGTAATCATCAAATTGTTTAAGATGCCTGTTTAAGCAAATGGTGAAGGATGATGGGATTGAACCAGATATTTTCTCCTTAAATTCAATGATTAAAGGTTATGTTTTGTCTCTTCATGTTAACGATGCTTTAAGAATATATCATCAGATGGGTGTTGTTTATCATTGCCACCCAAATTCCTATTCGTATGATTATTTAATCCATGGGCTGTGTTCTCAAGAAAGAACGAAGAATGCAAGAGAGATGTTTGATGAAATGAAAAAGAAAGGATTCGTTCCGAGTAGTAAATCGTATAATTCGATTGTGAATGCTTTGGCTCTTAGTGGGGAGATTGATGAGGCACTGGAGCTGGTTTTTTGGTGGAGATTTAAGATATAAGAATTAGTAAAGTACTGTGTTTAAGTTATTGCGAGTTATTTGAAGTATTTGAGTTATATGAACAGTTAATTTACTGTGATTTGCAGGTAGTTCTTTGTGCATTGTGAAATTTGTGACGTTGTAAAGATTAATGGCTCGGATTAAACCACAAGCATTATTGCAGCAAAGCAAGAAGAAGAAAGGACCTAGTGGTATTGGTGTTACCACAATTTTGCTCTATGGTGCTATCCTTGTTGTGATGGTGTTTTTCTATATATTGTTACGCACACTAATTGTTTGTGTTTTTGTCTACTCAGAAATGTCCATTTGAAGCAATTCAAATCATCAATTTACCAAAAGACTTAAACAAAGATACAACTCATCGTTATGGGACCAACACTTTCAAATTACACAGGTTTGTAAAGCCATAACAAATCATCAATTCAGTAAAATCTCTTTGTGTATTAACTTTTAATATTCTTTTACAGATTACCTGTACCAAGACCTGGGCAAGTTCTTGGTCTTGTTGGAACAAATGGTATAGGCAAATCAACTGCTCTCAAAGTCTTAGCTGGAAAATTAAAACCAAATTTAGGACGCTTCAATGTAATATAAATTTCAATTTTTAATTTCTTTTAAAACTTTACTTACCGTTACAATCTTTCTTTTACAGAATCCTCCTGATTGGCAAGAAATCTTAACTTATTTCCGAGGCTCCGAATTCAAAACTATTTCACTCGTATTCTCGAAGATAATCTAAAGGTTTGTACTCAATAAACGTAACTTTTAACTGTTTTAGCTGATTTATTTTTACAAAACAGACGATTATTAAACCACAATATGTAGATCATATACCAAAAGCAGTACAAGGAAACGTAGGTCAAATACTGGATAAAAAAGACGAAAGAGAAGCAAAAGAAGAACTATGCAAAGATCTTGAACTTAACCAAGTTTTATATCGAAATGTCGGAGATTTATCAGGTGGTGAGCTTCAAAGATTCGCTATAGCTGTAGTAGCTATACAAAACGCTGAAATTTACACTGAAAAGGAACCATCTACCAGTTTAATTCAAGGTGAAAGGAACCATTTATCAGGTGGTAGACACTAATATGTAGTCAGTAATTAAGGTGAAAGGAAGTGTTACTGAATCTAATAGAGAGAAGTAGTAAGAAGAAAATATGGTGTGTGAAGATGAGATGAATTAGTAGTTGTCAAAGTGAAGGAATATGTTGGTTTGTTGTAATAGTTTATTAGGTAAAAAAGGGTGTATGAATATTGTAAGGTAGATGTGTAGATTTGATGTTGTAGAATAATTAATCCTTGTTGTCTTTATATAGAGCTATAACTTCCAATTTCCTGGTTAAGGATTGGATTGTTGTATATTTATTAATAATGTAGTTTTGTTATGCTGTTGTTTATTAACTGCTTCGAAAGAGTTCATTATTATTATGATTGTATGTTACTCTGCCTATACTTGAGCAAACTTGGTTATATTTTGAGGGAGTTTTAGGATTAAATGAAAACGGTCTAAGACCAATTCAAATGAGTAATGGGAATCTTTCCCAAAACTCAACTTTTAGTCCACAAGTACAAAAGTGTACTTGTGTAGCCTATTCTGAGTGCTGGGAATTTTTCCCGTTACTCAATATTAACCCATACAGTACAAAAGTGTACTTGCACGAGTGCTGGGAAACATTCCCATTACTCACCCTTTACAAAAGTGTACTTGCACGAGTGTTGGAAAACATTCCCAATACTCACCCTTTACAAAAGTGTACTTGCACGAGTTCTGGGAAACATTCCCACTACTCGCCCTTTACAAAAGTGTACTTGCACGAGTTCTGGGAAACATTCCCACTACTCGCCCTTGGCAGCAGCAGCAGACAGCAGTAAGGGCATTAAGGTATATTTACCTTAAGTGCGTTTTATGGGCATGTTGCTAAGGTGGCAGGTGCTTATTGGGCATTCACCCTATATATATATATATATATATTAAAGGGTGAATGCCCAATAAACACTTGTTATCTTAGCCACTTGCCCATAAAAGGCACTTAAGGTAAATATACCTTAATGCCCTTACTGCTGTCTACTGCCGTCTGCTGCTGCTGCCAAGGGCGAGTAATGGGAATGTTTCTCAGCACTCGTGTAAGTACACTTTTGTACTTGTGGGATAATGTTGAGTAATGAGAATGTTTCCCAGCACCCGTGCAAGTACACTTTTGTACTTATGGGCTAATGTTGAGTAATGAGAATGTTTCCCAACACTCGTGCAAGTACACTTTTGTACTTGTGGGCTAATGTTGAGTAATGAGAATGTTTCCCAACACTCATGCAAGTACGCTTTTGTACTGTCAGCCTATGCTGTAGATATCGCCGCCTAGGCGTCAACTCCCCCCCTCAACCGCTTACGCCTAGTAAAAATGCTAGGCATTTTTTCCCAACGCCTTAGTCGCCGTGGAAGAGGCGCCTAGCCCGCCTAGGCACCGATTAATGGTAAAAACTTGCCGCCTAGGCCCTCCATTAAATTTATTTTACTCTCGAAAATTCTTGAATTGATATTATAAGTCTAATTTTAGTATTTTTCATATTCAATATAGTGGTGTTAGATGAAGTTTATGACTTAAATAGATAAAATTATCATAATTATACACGTGTATTACTAAATATATAAAATTACATAGTAGGATTCAAAACCGCGTAATCCCGCCTAGGCCCCGCGTAGTCCCTCCTAGGCGCTAGGCCCCAGTCGACCGCCTAGGCCGCGGAATCGAGATCTACAACATAGCTGTCAGCTGCTGTCAAGGGTGATTTTGGCGTGTAATTTGAAATTTAAACGGTAATGAATAGAGATGAATGAGATAGAGAGAGAAAGAGATAGAGATGAAAGAGAAAGAGAGAGAGACAGAGGAGATATATATATATATATATATATATATATATATATATATATATATATATATATATATATATATATATATATATATATATATATATATATATATATATAACTAACTCAATGTATACGAACTAACGACTAATAAACGGACGACGGCTGGGGTGAGAGGTAAAATAGGAAAGAAAAAAAAGAAGTGCCTTTTATGGGCAAGAAGAAAGCGGCGAGGGTGAGGGGGCATTAATTCTAATTTGAGGTGTTTCTTGGGCAATAATCATTTTTTAAAAGAGTAATGATATATACCACCCAAATTCATACCACCCAAATACAACCCAACGACGTGGCGTGAATTGGTTGGTTATAAATCTTTAATCAAATCAAGAAAATAAATACATTACCATTTTGTAACCAACCAATTCACGCCACGTCGTTGGGTGGTATTTGGGGTGATATGAATTTGGGTGGTATATATCATTACTCTTTTTAAAAAGCACTTAAAGAGATTCTAGAATTCAAAATTATTTTTAATAATTTTTCAACATTATATTTTTATTCTAAAAGCGTTTTTACTCTAAAATCAGCATTTCTAAACGAACTATAATATTTCTTTCTCTAAAAACTCTTCAACAATTTTTTTTTTCTTCTCCACGACTCTTTTATCCATTTTTTAGCCTAACTTGTACTTTATAATTGTTAAATTACCAACACCAACACACCCCCTTCATATCTAAACTTAGTAGGAGAGATGGATCGATCTAAGTGTTGCACGTACAGATTTCAAGTAGATGGAGGTCATGAGACTCAAACCCAAGATCTCAAGTATCTGAAACTCTGATATCATGTTAATATATCAACTCAACTAAAAATCGAAACCGTTAGGAAAAGACGGAGAACACAATATGAAATTTATTGTCCAACACTTATCATGTTTTTCTCAAATCTTCCTTCATTTCTTTTGATCCCGAACCTCCTCTAAAGTTTCTCAATATTTTTATTATTTTCACTCAGAGTCTTATTATCCTCAACCTAATTAGACATATGCAAGAGTCTATATGGTTTTCTTCATTTTGGAGGTCAATAGCTCATCCAGTACTCTCTTTCCATTTTTGGATAACTTTATAATCACATGAAAATGAGTAACCGAGGTGGAAATTTTATTTTCTGGTGCTTATATCAGCTTTGCAGCGTTGTCAGTAATCTTGGAAGACTTGGATACTATATTGCAGCTACTCTCGCTTCTAATTATTATCCACGCTTTGGAGTTTGGACATCTCAAAAGTTTCTCTTCGTTTTCTGCTACTATAAGGGATTATTTTATTCAACCTCTTTCGTATTGGCTTAGTTGGGGAAGACTACAATAGATTTCTCATGATCTTTTGGATTAATTAGAGAATCAAAGGTCAGAGAATCTTTTTATTTATTCTCACACTCTCCTCTTCTTTATCTTCCTGAGATATCTTTGATATGAACTTCACACCTTAACTTCTCTTCGCTACAAGATATCAACATTGTCTTTGCTTCACTGCCTCTTACCAGCGGTCCCTGGTATATATATTACTTGCATATTTATTTCTATCTTCACAACACTGTTTTCCTTCTTGTTCTCTTCGTGATATTATCAACACCAAATCAAGTCACAATCTCCATTTAGCTAAAGCCAAAAGCGATGTTTTCAAGAAGTTAGAAACATTATCTCTCTCGAAAAAAATATTCTCTGCTAAATCAAACCACCCAGAAGTTGTCTTTGTTGCTCGAGACATCTTAGAGAGTGTTGTTCCGTTTCGGATATTTAGAAAATTGTTCTAGAGTGTTGGGGGATCGTGGGAAGAATCAATTTAAAGAAAATTGAAGTCAACATTTTTAGGAATACCCTTGATCAAGAAGAGGAGGTTGAGAGACTCTTCTTTATTGGTCCATATCTTGTCCAGACTCTGCATGTGAGCATTACAAAGTGGAAGAATAACGTTGCCTATAATAATCTTGAACTTGATCATTCATTCGCCTGCATTAGAATATATGGTCTCACTGGTCTTCAAAACAATCTTGAATTGATTGCAACATTTGGTAATTTCATTGGTGAACTATCGGAGGTGACTATCTAATTGTAGACACTGAAGAGCTCAATTTCATAAGGTTTAGGATTAATTTTGACATGCGAGAACCACTAATAATCGGTGTGTTTGTTGAGCAACTGGATGTAACTGCTTGGGTTGGTTTTATTTATGAAAGTGTTGGCTTGTTTTGCTTCAACTGTGCAAGACTTGGCGGTGTCGTCTACGGTGTGATAAAAATATGATAATAAAAGATGGATAAACGAAGCACTAGCACCCTAGACTAAATACGTTACTCACTGCAAGTATCACAAATCGTATGCAAGTTTTACTAGCACGTAAGATTCGTTCCTCAGAGACTTAGTGCGTTATACGAATGGGTAAACAAAATAGCGTAGCAGATAATAGTTAAAGACAAGAAAAGTAAATAAAGATGATTGATGAGTAGATTAATAATTAACTAAATACAATTAAAGACAATAAATAAAATACAAGAGAATATGATGAGAGAATATAGCTCAGGTTTTGCTAGTATGTACTAATACTTCCATTTCTTCTACAAATTATAGCTCTTAGATAAGTAGTCTAGATTCTAAATTCCTCCTAACCCCGTTCCGGGTGGACTTAGCTGGCGACCTCACAATTACCAGGGGACTTAACTAAGGTGCTCCTACGCCACTAGGTTCTTAGATGAGACTGGCCTGCAATAATGATTGGTGATTAAATCAAACCCTAATGACTATCTAGTTAGGCAAGCCTTCCGGATCACTACCGCACACTAGACGCTTATGTGGTGTTTCAATAATTAGACACCCCTTCTGGGTGACTATCTAACTACTATTAGCACAACCCCAAATTGATCAGATTTAAGACAGACAATAAATCAAAGCACATAAAACAAATATATGGTTAAGAAGCTATAATCAATTTAAAATAGTTCTCGCAAGCAAAGTTAGATAGAAGAAAATAGAATTCAAAAATTATATATATGCAAAACCAAAGCTATGTGAAAATTAGTTCATACTAGAAAGAAATAAACTAAAAGAAAGATACATACTGTCAACTTGCTCTCTTGAATGACTTCTAATGATAAATAAACTTAAGAACTAATTGTGGGAGACAAGGACATGTTTACAATAGTTAAAGGTTGTATTTATAGGTGTTTAAGAAGACCTAGTTCAGATTTCTTGGAGTAGAAGACAAGCAATTGGACTTCATTTCCAAATCAATTTTGTTTTCTAAAATATAGGATACGTGAAAAACTGCTACTATCTTGTTTTGGCCGTAACTTCTTCAATATTGCTCTGATTTTCGCCTACTTTATATTGAAACGACCGCGTCGAAAATATCTACACTTTTCCTTTTGACAACTCCTCCAAATACCCAGCCGATTTTGAGTTATAATCGTTTTAGTAGACATGGCGGTTGAAATTCAAATTTACTTGGCAACTTTTCATTTCTTATTTAATCTCTACTTCCTTTAATCTCCAATTTCCATCCATATCTTATTTCCTTATCTCTTTGGAATTGATTTGGAATCTAATTAATTTCTATATATCTTTAAAGCTTCACATTAACAAACAAATTAAACAAAATATGCTCTAAAAATAATAATTCATCAAGTAAAGACAAGAAATAGGAAAATATTACAATACAAATAAAATCGATTATTAACTGACCATAAACACCTAAAATGATGTCTCCAACCTAGACTAATTCATCACAAATAGGGAGACATCAAGACCCCAACTCGAAGTTGTATCGTCCCGATAAAATAAAGATAAAAACAAAGGGAAGTCTCTAAATACACACCTAAGTCATTTAAGCACAGTGGTAAAGAAGATAGCAGAATATATAAATTAAACTTAAAGCAACTACTCATAAAATTTCATGTATTAATCTTTACAAACTAGATTATCTGTACACTCGTCATATCCACGATCAACACGACTTGAATTCAAGATTAGATTAGTTTCGCAATGTAAGAAGGAGAGGCTCTTTACTCAGTTTACCAAGGAGGATATAGTTTTTCATCGAACTTCACTAGTATCCAAAGATCCACTTAACTACTCTCTAACGGCTCAATCACTTATGGATTACATAGCAAAGAATGATAAGGTCTTTAACATTGTAATGTTGGCTTAGGGACGGTATGATAAGTATATTTGGATAATTTAGAGTGAGCTTTTGGCTCTCTCTTCACTATCCATCAACGAATCGCACTAGAGCTTGAGTTACTCTCATAAAACATTCTCACTCAACCAAATGATTTTGATGCACAAAATAGCATCCCCAATAACCCAATCAAGCATAAAGATATTCACGTAAAAATTCCACTTTGGCGGTGATGTATCTCTATTTTTCTAATAATATGCCCTTAGGAGACATTATTTTAGGTGACTAATTGACTTATGGGTTAGATTTTTAAGCTTGGTTATATTGCGATTTCTTCCCTTGGATTTACACTATTTGTGTTTTAGAGCTTTTGTGCGTTAATTTGTTTGTTTTTAGTGTAAAGTTATTATGTTTATGATTTGATGGAGTATCACGACAAGGAGAAGAAACGGGAATTGAAGTCTTGGATCGAGCGTAAAAGTCAAAGGCGAGAAAAGTTGATTCGAAGAAATTAGTAGATGGGAAGAAAATCTGGAATGATGTTACAAATCACTGTTTTTGAATGTCTTAACCACCGATTCAGCCTTCGAGCATAAAATAAGAGTTATAGAGCTTGAAGTCAGGAAGATTTTCCAACTTGAACGAAGTGATTCCGAGTCCGTACGCGAAAGTTTCAGCTATATTAGTAATAGCTACACACTAGTTACAAGATTTCATTTAAGGTCTGGGCTTTTATTTCATTTAACTTATTTCCTCCTTAGAGTAAAGCCCAATCCGTTATTCCCACTATAAAAGAGCCTTAGACTTCATTTTTTAATAGATAACTCATATTACAAAGGATAAACACGCCAGAGAGAAGTCAAGGAAGCAAAAAAGAGAGAAAAAGCTGAAGCTGGAGAATCAATTCTTCCACCAACAGTCATATCAATCCTTCAATTAGGTTCTTAATTTTATTTCTGTAATTGACAATGAATGCTTATTATTTAATTTCTTTAGTTTTTAAATCAGTTTTGAACTAATTTACATTGTACTTGAGAATCGCATATTGGGTTGATCCCAAACTAGTTTAATTCATGTTTTTCCGATTTGGGATTTAAGTATTTAAATTGAATTAGCTATTTGTGTTGACTTTTATTTTATACTTGAATTATTATATTTAGCGTCGCGAACTAGGGATAATTCTTAGTATCTAGGCTATTCAATATAGTGGCGTATTGATCACCTTAACGGGGGGTTTAGATACAGAAGTAGGTAATATCTGTTGGTATTCTCCAATGACCTTGATAGGCTTGACTAACCAATAGCCAAAGCGGTAAGAACTTGAACCATCTGAAAGTAGTTTTAATCGTCTTGACGGAGTTTAGAATACCGTAGGAGAGCTCCTTAGTCCACCCTGACGGGGGTAAGGAGACTTTAAAGTCCCGACTAGCACAATTATAGCAATTCAGCCCTTAACATAAAGCATTAATTAAGAAAGTTTGCGGTGCAACCCTTAAGTGACTCAAGTACTACTCTCTCCAACAGCTAGATCTCTAAAATTTATGCAATTTAGACTCAAAGATCACCAGATTTCGACATCTGAGCGCAAAGATATGACTCGCCGAAGTTCGCTCTGATTCTATCCAGATTGTTTTTAGCGGGCCGGCTAGCCGGTCCCAGACTGTGTCGAGGTTTGCACCAACGGTTTTTCCTAGTGCTCTCGGCATTGCACCTGATTTCCTGAACCGTGTCACGGTTTTGATCCACCAGTATACCGACGATTTCGCCCGGTATGCCGGTCCCATTTGTAGATTTTTTTTTCTTTTCGTTCCTTGTCACCGTTTAAGCACTCAGAAACTCCGTCTCACGCCTGTTTAACCCCAAGCTCAAGGATTTTAACACCTGCAAATCATCAAAAACACTATCACTTTTCTCATTTCTTAAAATTATACACAAATACTACGAAATTTAAAGACATAAAAGCGAATTAAAACATGAGTTGTCTCCCAAGAAGCACTTTTGTTTATTACGTCTTTAAGTTCAACGCATTACCTTCCATGAAGATGGTAATGAGGCCTTTACGGTTCTCCTCCGCATAAATTCGCTTCGTCCTTGGCATGTAAGCTTTAGAACCTTCCCCATCAGAATTTTATTCAATCGATCTCTGAAGGGGGTGGGTAGTATCTCCGTTTCGCCTCCTCGCTCTCATGGCGAAACTCGTTCTTTCCACTTGGTATATTACGATTGCTCTTGTTGGATTAATTACATGTTGATCTTTAATAAGCTTAGCTTGAGTCCATTTCTTAGCAAGAAGACATTCCTCTATACATGCTTCTATCTCGGGTAATCCAACCTCTCCATTCACATATTTATTATTGCTAGAATCCACGAACTCCTTCCAATTTATGCTTTGTTGAACTTGTGGGGCTGCAAGGTGAGCGTACAAAGTATGCATGATTATATTATGTGTGGGTAGAACTAGGGGACACCCCCAATATAACATCATGTCCAAGAGGGTCGAGACATGGTCATCTCATATTCGCTTGAGTCTAGTCTCTTGAATTTTTCTTAAATTTTCTTCTGCCATACTAGACTCCATTATCAGTTCACAATGTACCTCTTGCATCAAATTCAGTTCTTCACCTCAAAAATAGCTCACGTTTTATTTAATTCAGAGAGAGTTAGTTGTGTAGGTTGTTGGACAAGCCTGGTCTGTTGATTGTTCCATCTTTTCTCTTGTGGGTGTTGATAAGGTGGTTGGTAGTAGTCACTACCTCATTGTTGATATCCCGAAAAGTTTTCCCTATATTTGAATGGACCGGAATCTGGATAATATCCTCCATACATCTTTAATGGAATGTCTTGATCATTACCCTAAATATAGAACTTGTGGAAGAAAATAAAAAACAAAAGACAAGCGTAAAACACCGGGGTCACACGCTGCAATCCTCAGCAGCGGCGCCAAAAACTTGGTGGGTCCTGGTGTGTTATAAAATTAAGTACTGAATTAAAAGGAAACCACAATACTGCAAGTGTACGGTTGTCCAAGTAATACTCCGATAAATCGGGTTTCGTTCTCAGAGATTGAACTGGTATAACCCAAGTGTTCAATAAATAGGTAGTAGTAATTGCTAATACAGAAAATAAAATATAAAAGATATTTGTTTTCTTTCGAGTTATTAAACTACTAGACACAATTAAATAAAATAACTAAAACTAAATACTAAAATATTAAGACACAAATATGAGCTATACTTGAGTCTCGCAAGGTAATCACCTAAACTTACGTAATTAACGCTTTCATTAAGGGCATAACTGATATTTCTATATTAGTCAGGACTAGGGCTGTAAACGAACCGAGTCGAGCCGAATACTAGACGTGCAAGCTTGTTTGATAAGATTTACGAGTCGAGCTCAAATTTTAACGAGTCGAGCCGAGCTCAAATTTTAAGGCTTGATAACATATCGAACGAGTTTTATTCGAACCGATCTCGAGTTATTAACGAATAATTTTTTTAATAGTTTTAACTGTATATTTATTGATAACTAAACCATTAATTTACAGATTATAATTTTTTAACGAGTTAACGAACGAGCTCGAACGAACTTTTATTTTCCGTTTATATAGACGAACGAATTCGAACGAGCTTTTTACCGAGTCGAGCTCGAGCGGCTCGCGAGCGGCTTGGTTCGTTTATAGCCCTAGTCGGGACTCTACTACTTCCTAACTCCCTTCAGGGTAGACTTAGGAACTATCCTACAGTATTACATGCCCCGTCAGGGCGATTATAAGCTACGTCCAGATGGTTAAGAGCTTTACCCAATTGGCTACGCGGCAAGCCCGTCAGGATCATTGAGGAACACCACACGTTTATTATCTAGTTCAATAATTAAACCCCCTGTAAAGATGATCACCGTCACTAGTGAATAGCCTAATTACTATGACCTATCTCTGATTAGCTAATTTATTGATAGTGAAGTTAATGCAAAACAATAAGCAATATTAAATACCCAATTCAGATTAAACTAGAAACTAATCCCAAATTGAAATACACTAATTAAATAAACTAGGATTCATCCCCAAAATGCGATTCTCAAGTATATGAAAGTTTAGATCATAATGAAATTAAAAAAAGAAAAGAAATTAATAATATACACGTTCCTAATAACAGAAATAAAATAAGAACCTAGATAGAGGAGTTGACATGAGCTGTTGTTGGAGGAAAAGGATTCTCCATCTCCTGCTCTTGCTTCCGCCTCATGACGCTCTCTCTAAGGATGATTTAATTTGAAGGTTTAACGAGAGGTGCTAAATAATGAGGTCTAAAGGAGCTTATATAGTGCTCAAAATAGGATTAGGGCTTAGGTTAAGAGCATTAGGTCAAATTATAAAAAGCCCAAGCCCATCTTCTTCTTTAATTTCTGTAACTGGTGTACAACCCTTAGTAAAACGGCTTTAACTTTTGCATATCAACTCCAAATGGACTCATTCCAGTTGATAAATCTTCCTAACTAAATAAGGAATAAAACCTATTTCACGGCTCAAAGGCTGAATCTACTCCTAAGTAACCCAAAATAGCAATTAGTAACAGCCTTCCAGATCTGCAACTCTTTTAGTCAAGTCTTTGGAAATTCTTTTCTTTCCTTTAACTCCTACGCTTGATCTAAGACTTTAATTATCACTTCTCCTCCTTGTATTGGTTCTCCATAGAATCCATGAACCTATGAACTTTATACTAAAAACAAACAAATTAATGCACAAAAGCTCTAAAAATGCAAATAGTCTAATTCCAAGGGAAGAAAGTGTAATATGACGAATTAAGCATAAAAGTCTAACTATTAAGCCCATTTTCTACCTAAAATGATGTCTCCTAAGGGCATATAATTAGAATAAAATGGGAGACATCAGCATACAAAATAAAACAACTCATAAACATACTACTTTCTATCATCAACTTACTGAGCTTATGCTTTCAAGCAATTAAACACACTCTACATCTAATTCCCATGTATCAAAAATTTTAATTTCTACCTAAAACAAAAAAATCACATAAAAAATGGAGATGAGAGACAGCGAATCCCCACACCCCAACTAAAAAAATGAGGCGTGTCCTCACGACTCCAAAAAGACTCGAAAAAGAAATTAAAATAAGCAGATAAAGCATATACAAAAATGACAAGGAAGAAAGAGAAAATACTCTTGAGGATATTGCCTCGCATTATCGAGATCCAAGATAGGATTTACTGGATCTTTATTTAGTTGCTCCAGGAGTGTCATGATGTGCACATGACTAGCTTTGATTTGTGCCATATTATCGGCTAAGAAAGTATGAGCAACTTCAACTTTATTTAATCGATCCTCTACCTTTTCTCTCCAAATACGACCTCTTCATCTTTTGTGAGTTTCGTAATTCCTGCTCCTCTCAAAATTGTCTTGATCCAAGTATTATCAATATTATTACTCATCTTATACACTAGTTTCTCTTCTTCACCCGGAATCACATTCGCTTTTCGAACAAGACACGTGATCATAGTAGGATTTTTCAAATTAAATAACGAAGTAGGAGAGACCAAAAATCGCATCACCTCCTCAAAGATCAACTGTGCCACATCTACTTCTTTCCCTCTTAAAATACAATTCAAAAAGATTGCGTTATTCTTAGTTACATTTGAAGTTCTTGTGTTTCCAGAGGCATTAGGTGTAAGGAAATTGTGCCAAACTCTTATATCTGCTTGAAGATATTTGTAAGGCCAAGGTGCCTTCAACTCTCCCTTATGTGATTGCACTTTCTCCTTATCTAAAACATGCTCAAAAAGTAGATTCCAATCGAAAGTTTTGATATTTTCTACCGCTTCTCTATACTTACATGGTCCGACCAATTTTTTGAATTGGAAGTGGTTTCGAATCTCTTCAACTGTAAAAGGAACTAACTTGCCTCTAACTGGAACCTAACCATTACTATCTCGGCTAAAGTGGCCTAAATAGAAATCAGAAACTAACTCTAAACATAAATTCGATCTTCGCAACATGAACGTGGACCAACCCAATCTATCTCCCATCTCTAAGAATCTCTTGTACTCACCTTCTCCAACTTCTTTTTCAAATACTCTCTCATAAGCAAAAGGAAGTTCATGTACCTGTTTTTTCGTAGAAGCTATCAAGGCCTTTGCAGCTTCATCTATCTTGGGCATCAGACTCTCGATTTGTAGAGGTTGTGGTGTCTATCTTATAAAAGTTGAAACCTATTTGCTCTTTGAATTTACCACAACTAGCTTTCCTCTATTCTCTTGAATTGTTTTACCATTTAAACTGGAAATTGAACTTTTCTCAGTTGATTTCTTCTCAATAGAACCCAATACCTTACTTTGATTCTTCTTCATCTCCCTAACAGTAGATAATGTTTCTGTTCTTTTTGTCATCTCAATCGACCTCTATCTCAAAGCTTCTGAACCCTCTTAAAATTTGCAACCCTTGATTTTTGGTCGAACTAGCTTTATTTGGGTTGGGAAAGGTATTATTATGATGATTCTTTATATGGGTAGGATGAATTCTTGCTTGATTTGTATGGATCTCAGAAATTGTTTGGTGAAATTTGGAAATTTTGGCTTTTGATTCTTGGATTCTAGGTGTTTTGATATGATATGGGCGGCTGAATATTCTTTGTAATGATGTGGGGAAGAGGATTGAATGTGAATTATAGTGATTGGGTAGTGTTTTGATGTTTGGTGAATGTTTGGTGAAGCTTTAATGGAGTTAGGAGAGGTTTGGGGAAGAAAGAGAGGCTTATGAATTAAGAAATTCGTGTAAAAACCAACCTTCTCTTTGATTCCCTGCTTATAACCTTTTCTATTGCATCTGGCGGCGCCATGCGGTGCACTGGAGCTGTGGTGCGGTGTACCGGACTCGAGGGTTTTCAAACCGTGGTCGCGAATTGTCGACACGGTTTTGACTAGGTGGCCTCAGCAATGTACCTGGTTTCCAAACCGTCACCAGGTTTTCTGAGCTGCGGTGTACCGGAAAGTTTGTGCGGTCCACCAGACCTATCACGTGACCAGACCGTGGTCACATATTTGCGACAAAGTTTTTCTTCCTCTGTCTCGGCAATGAACCCATTTCTGAACTGTCGTCATTGTATTTTTCTCATGCGGTGCACCAGACCTCTCCTGCGGTATACCACAAGGATGGTCTGGTTTTCGCCAAATTTTTGTATTTCTTTTCCTAACTCGATTTCTTAAGTACCTGAACATCAAAAACACTAATACCTTTCTCAAATATGCAATATAAACTAAAAAAAACTAATCTAAACAAAATTTAAAGACATGAAAACATAAAAATTGCGGGTTGTCTCCCGTACAACACTTTTATTTAACGTCTTTCAAAGTTAGATGCGTTACCTCTATCAAGATTTGAAAATATAGCCTCCCCAGCAATGAGAAAGGCTATGAACGTCTACTAAAAGTGTCTATATTCGCAATTCTTGATAGAGGTAACACGTCTAACTTTAAAAGATGTTAAATAAAAGTGTTGTACGGGAGACAACCAGCAAATTTTTATATTTTTATGTTTTTAATTCATGTTTAGTTTAGTTGTTTTTAGTTGATATTGCATATTTGAGAAAGGTATTAGTGTTTTTGATGTTCAGATATTAAGAAATCGAGTTTGGGAGGAAAAACGATTTTTTTTTGGGCATATTCAGACCTGCCACCGGCATGCCGGCCCATACCGCCGGTAAGCCGGCGGGTCAGAAACACGAGCCCTCGGATACTCGCCTCGTGTTCTTTGCCGAGAGTCTAATATCGAAAGCTGAACTCACCGGTATGCCGGCCCATTCCACCGGTATGTCGGGCAAGACAAAACACGAGTCCTCGTGTGCGCGGTTTGGGTTTTTTGCCGAAGCATGATTTTCAAGGAACAACAGCACCGGTATGCCGGCCCATATGGGCGGTATACTGGCCCGCGCCGTTGGAGAGAGAAAAAAAGTTGCGTTTTAGGTTATAAAAAATAGAGGTTAGTCTAGTACGAATTTTACAATCCTTAAGCCTCTATTTCTTCTCCAAACCTCTCCCAACTCCATTAAAGCTTCATCAAACCTTCCCCAAACATCAAAACACTACCCAATCACCATAAAAACACATCAAATCCTCTCTCCACATCATTACAAATAATATTCAACCACCCAAATCTTACCAAAACACATTGAATTCAAGAATTAAAAGCCTAATTTTCAAAATTCATCCAATTATTTCTTAGATCCATACCAATCAAAGAAGAATTCATCTTACCCACATAGAGATTCATCCTAAAAACACCTTTCCTAACCCAAATAAAGCTTGTTCAACCAATAATCAAGAGTTTCAAATTTCAAGAGTGGTTAAAGCTATGAGTTGGAGGTTAACTGAGATGACTAAGAGAACAGAAACATTATCTACTAAGAGGGAGATGAAGAAAAGCAAGGTATTGGGTTCTATTGAGAAGAAATCAAGTGGGAAAAGTTCTAGTTCCAACACAAAGGGTAAGATAGATATTGTAAAGAGAGGTGAGCTATCTATGTTTGACTCAAAAGGCAAAAGGGTTAACTTTATGAGAGGAAGACAACACAACCTATTCAATTCAAAGGTCTTACACCCAAAGACAAAGAGAAAGCTTTAAATGCTATGATAGCTTCTGCAGAAAAACAATTAAAGGAACTACCTTTTGCTTATAAGAGAGTATTCGATGAAGAAGTTGGTAAAGGAGAGTACAAGAGATTCTTGGAGCTTGGTGAAAGATTGGGTTGGTCTACATTCATGGTAAGACGTTCTGAATTATGTCATGAGTTAGTTTTAGATTTCTATTTAGGCCTCTTTAGCCGAGATAGTGAAGGTAGTGTTCCAGTTAGAGGAAAGTTAGTTCCTTTCACAGTTGAAGAGATTAGAAAACCACGTCCAGTTTAAGAAATTGGTTGGACCGTACAAGTATAGAAAAGCGGTGGATAGACAAAGAATCTTTGATTGGAATTTACTTTTTGAGCATGTTTTAGACAAGGAGAAAGTGCAATCACATAAGGGAGAATTGAAGGCACCTTGGCCTTACAAATATCTTCAACCGGATGCTAGAATTTGGCATAATTACCTTATCCCTAATGTATTTGGAAACACAATAATTTTGGATGTAAGTAAAAAGAACGCTCTATTTTTGAATTGTATTTTGAGAGGAGAAGAAGTGGATGTGGCACAGTTGATCTTTGAGGAGGTGATGCGATTTCCGGTCTCTCCTACCTTGGTCTATAATGTAAAATATCCTACTATGATCATGTGTCTTGTGCGAAAAGCGAATGTAATTTTGGGTGAACAAGAGAAACTGGAGTTTAAAAATCACAATATTGACGATGCTTGGATCATGAAAGTCTTGAGAGGAGCGGGATTTACGCAAGTCTCAAAAGAAGAAAAGGAGCAAAGTTGGCAAGAGAAGATGGATGAGCGTTTAAACAAAGTCGAAGCAGCTCAAACTTCCTTAGCCGAAGATGTGGCACAAATCAAGCTAATCAAGTGCACATCATAACACTCCTTGAGCAACTAAAGAAAGATCCAGCAAATCCTATCTTGGATGTCGATGATGCGAGGCAATAGCCTCGAGAGTATGTTCTCTTTCTTCCTTACCATTTCTGTAAATATGTTATCTGCTAATTTTAACTTCTTTTTTGAGTCTTTTTCGAGTCGTGGGGACACGACTCATTTTTGAATTGGGGGTGTGGGGATTCGTTGTCTCCCATCTCCATTTTTCTGTTTTTAGGTAGAAATTAAATTTTTTGATACATGGGAATTAGATGTAGAGTGTGTTTAATAGCTTGAAAGAATAAGCTCAGTGAGTTGATGATAGTAAGTAGTATGTTTACGAGCTATTTTATTTTGTATGCTTTGAGTATTTGCAGGAAAACACACATTGATAGTAAAGAAAATATTAGTTAGCAATGCAATAAAAAGTATGTTCGATCTTAGGGAGCCTTGAGTGGTTTGTAGGCAATGAGATTCAACCTAGTTGATAAACCCATTTGATGAACGTGATAAAGGTAAGAGAATAACGAAATTGCATGGTTTAGAAAATGAATAAGGTAGTTCTTTCATATTTAAGCCATTGAAGCCTTTTAACTTTCTCACCCTGTTATTTGATTTATTATTTTATATATCCTTCTCTGCCCCTTCTAGCCTTTCTAAAGCCTTTTTATTTAACCACATTATAAGCCATATCCCTTTAGATTATAGGACTTTTCCATATGACCCCCACTCGAATCGCGATGCATAGACAGTTGTTTTAGAGCTTGAGTTTGGGGTGGTGGGTCCACCATTATGGGAACTGTTATTGGGTTGGGACTTTTGAGCTTATTAATTGTGCTCTGCTATAATATTGATGATGATTCAGAGGTTTATATTGTAACCCTTTGCCAGGTTAATAGTGAATGAAAAAAGCTAAAAAGCATGAAAAGAAAAGAAAAGAATCTATGAGAAAAAAAGCGTGATATCTCGAACATCAAAAAGAGAGTCATAGCTATACAAAAGAATAAAATGATTTGAAAAGTATATATATTCGGACCGCCAAAGAGGAATTTTTATGTGAACATCTTTATGCTTTAATTGGGTTATTGGGAATGCTACTTTGTGCATCAAGAAAATCATTGGGTTGAGTGAGAAACATTTTATAAGAGTAACTCAAACTCTAGGGCGATTCATTGATGGCTAGTGAGGAGAGAGCCAAAATCTCACTCTAAATTATCCAAATATACTTATCATACCGTCTCTAAGCCTTAATTACAACCTTAAAGATCTTTTGATTCTTTGCTATGTAATCTAGAAGTAATTTAGCCAATAGAGAGTAGTTAAGTGGATCTTTGGATACTAGTGAAGTTCGATGAGCAATCTATAGCTTCCTTGGTGAACTGAGTAAAGTTCCAATCCTTCTTACATTGCTAAGCGAATCTATTCTTGAATTCAAGCCGTGTTGACTGTGGATATGAGAAGAGTACATGTATGTAGTTTGTAAATATTATTACATGAAATTATCTGAGTAGTTGTTTTATGTCTATTCTAAATATTCTGCTATCTCCTTTCCCATTGTGCTTAAATGACCTAGGTGTGTATTTAGAGACTTCCCCTTGTTTTTATCTTTAGTGTATCGGGACGATACAACTTTGAGTTGAGGGTCTTGATGTCTCCTCATTTGTCATGAATTAATATTAGTTGGAGACATCATTTTTAGTGTTTTAGAAGTCTAAATATTCGATTTTCACATGATATAGGGCACTTTCCTATTTTTAGTCTTGATTTAATGAAATATTATTTTTAGAGCATATTGGGTTTAATTATTTATTTAAAGATTTAAAGATATATATGGAGATTAATTAGATGCCAAGTCAATTCTAAGAGATAAAGGAAAGAAGATATACATGGAAATTGGAGAAAAGAAAGGAAAAGCTAGGATATGGAAAGATAAAGTTGCCAAATAAATCTGAATTCCAGCACCCACGACCACAAAAGGGATTATCTCAAGATTGGTGAGGAATTTGGAAGAATGGTAAAGAGAAAAGTTAAATATCTTTCTGAGACGATCAGTTTCGACTATTGGAACGCATCAAACAGATAAGTATTGAAGCAGTTATGACCAAAACAGAAACGTGGCTGATTGTTACCTTTTCTATATTTTAGGGTTACAAATTTGAGTTGGGCTAGGAGTCCATTACTTGTCTTCTACTCCAAGAAAATGAATTAGGTCTTCTAAAGACCTATAAATACACCCTTATATCACTTGTAAATAATCTTTGCCTCCCAGTAATTAGTCCTTAGGTTTATTATCATTAGAGTTATTGTAGAGAGCAAGATGAAGTCTTTTATTCAATCTTTTAGTTTATTTCCTTCAGGTATGAAATAATTACCCATAACTTGGGTTTTGCATTATGTATAATCTATGAATTCTATTTTCTTTCTATCTAAATTTCTTTGGGAATTATATGTTTTAAGTTGATATTAGCTGCTTACCCATATATTTGTTTATGTGTTTTGAATTATTGCTTGTCCTAAACCTGATCACTTTAGGATTTCTTAATAGTAGTTAGATGGTCACCCTGAAGGGGTGTCTAATTATTGAAACACCACATAACATCTAGTGTCCGATATTGGTCCCGACAACACCGATTCTAACTAGATAGTCATTAGGGTATGTTTTAACCACTATCACCATGTTTGGAATTGAATTGCTTAGGGCCTTGGTAGCGCTTGATAACCCTAAGTTTAGGCTGCCTTGTGGTTGTGCCGTAGCCCCCCTAGTCGCTCTCAAGGTCTAGGGTATGGGAATTAAGAATCCTGACTAAGTATTTAAGAGCTATTATCTCCCTTATTAACTAGAATTTGATAGTATGGATTAGAAGGATTAGTGCATACTAGCAAAACCTAAGTTATATCTCTCACCTCATATTCTTCGTATTTTATTTTATTGTCTTTACTTTTATTAGTTTAATTTATTTATCTCCCAATTATTCATCTTTATTTTCTGTCTTTTAATTAATTACTTTCTACTCGTACTATTTGACCATTTGTATAACAAACTAAGTCCCTGAGAACGAATTTTCTTATCATTAAAACTTGCATACGTCCTGTAATACTTGCAGTACCGTTCTTATCTAGGGTGAATTGTGCATCGTTTATCTATCCTTTATTAAATTATTTTATCTCACCCTAGGCAACACTAGAACCTAACATTGTCATCACCTCCTTAAATAGCTTTCAATTCTTTTGCTTCCACAATATTCGTTAAAATCTTACCCATTTGTTTTACTTGCGAACCTAAGATCTGAATCGAAGCTTCTTGTTCTCTCAACTTCTCGTTCCGTGTATGAATATTATTTGTCATAAGGTCCATAATATTATTTAATTGCTTATCTCCCACTACTTCCTCTTGAGGATGCTATGGTAAAGCTTTATTAGCTAAAGTATTGGTATAAGGGTCATTAACAAGATGTTCTGGAGAAGCAGGTCGATTATAATTCTGATTTCCATGATATTGATTCTGAACTCTTGGTTGGTAAGAGTTATTCTGGGGACGAGGTTGATAGTTACCTGAATTAGCGGCCCCTTGTGGCTGTATATATTGCATACCTGGATGATTTCTGTTACCGATCTGGTAATTTCCTCGGTTGGATATGAAATAAACAGATGCTGGATTTCCTTCACACTCCTCCCATGTATGATTCGGCACCTCACACTGTGGACAACCCTGTGCTTCTTGCACTACATTTGTTGTTGCTAGATTCTGTTGTCTTTGCATCTCAAGATTAATCTCTTTAACTTTATTTTCTAAAGCTGTTAATTGAGCTGAATTAGCAGTCTCCGCATCTAATCGAAGCGTACCTCTAGTATTTGTAATAGGATCTCTAGAAAGTGGCCAACTCCTTTATGTTTCTATAATACGTTCCATACCTTTAGCGGCCTATGTAGGATCCATGGACACTAATCCTCCTCTTCCAAGATTATCTACCCTTAATCTACTCTTGGCATTAATACCTTGATAAAACATCGCTAATTGTAAAGATGGGGTATAACCATGAAGTGGACATCTAGCGAACTTCTGTTGAAACCTTGTCCATGCTTCTCCTACTTCTTCTCCATTCTCTTGGAAAAACTTAGCAAGCTCCATCTGATCTTTTAATCTCATACTCTTCAAATAAAACTGTTAAAGAATGCGGCTTGAAGTTCTGTCCAAGTATTAAGTGTACCTGGTGGTTGTCTATCTAGCCAATCACCAACTTTGTCGGTCAGAAAGAACGAAAACATGTGACAATACAGTTGCTCATGTGTAATGCCTAGAGTAATGTAGGCATTAAAAATTTGCATGAACTTCTGAATCGCTCTTACCAGATCTTGAATCGCTGCACCACTATAGAGTCCAAAGTTTTGAAATTGACTGAGCATACCCGGATCGGGCCTGAACTTTATGTTTTGGATTTCTGGAGGAAGATAACCTAAAGGTTGAACTCGAAAAGGTGTTTCCAAGTATAGGAGATCTTGTTCTTGTCTGTTAATGTTCCTGTTATCTCCTATCGGTGGTACTCGAGGACCTAATGGTGGATCGCGAGGGGCTGGTGGTTGACGTTGATCGTAATTCTGATTAATAAGATTAGCATTATCCCCTAGTGGAGGATCTTCTCCCACTCATAAAGCCATCGCTTTTATCTGTTCTCTTTCTTCTCTCAAGCTTCTATTATAAGATGTGAAGCACCTCTCGGGCTCTGCAAGCATAAACAAACCAAAAGCATAAAACTGGAAAACTAAAATAACTTAAAACTACTACTACTAAAAATAAATAACCCACACGCTAACGAGACACAAGTCCCCGGGAGCGGCGCCAAAAACTTGGTGTCGCCTAAGGTGTGATAAAAATATGATAATAAAAGATGGATAAATGATGCACTTACACCCTAGACTAAACACGTTATTCACTGCAAGTATCACAGATCGTATGCAAGTTTTACTAGTAAGTAAGATTTGTTCCTCAGAGACTTAGTGTGTTATACAATTGGGTAAACAAAATAGCGTAGCAAATAATAGTTAAATAAAAGAAAAGTAAATAAAGATGATTGATGAGTAGATTAATGATTAACTAAATAAAATTAAAGACAATAAATAAAATACGAGAGAATAAGATGAGAGAATATAACTCAGGTTTTGCTAGTATGCACTAATCCTTCTATTTCTTCTACTAATTAATAAGGGTGATTATAACTCTTAGATAAGTAGTCAGGATTCAAAATTCCTCCTAACCCCCTTCCGGGTGGACTTAGGTGGCGACCTTATAATTAGCAGGGAACTTAACTAAGGTGCTCCTATGCCACTAGGTTCTTATATGAGACTGGTCTGCAATAATGATTGATGATTAAATCAAGACCTAATGACTATCTAGTTAGGCAAGACCTTCCGGATCACTACCTCACACTAAGATGCTTATGTAGTGTTTCAATAATTAGACACCCCTTCCGAGTGACCATCTAACTACTATTAGCACAGAGCTAAATTGATCAGATTTAAGACAGACAATAAATCAAAGCACATAAAATAAATATATGGTTGAGAAGCTATAATCAATTGAAAATAGTTCTTCCAAACAAACTTAGATAGAAGAAAATAAAAAATAAATTATACATATTCAAAACCCAAGCTATGGGAAAATTAGTTTATACTAAAAAGAAATAAACTAAAAGAATGATACATACTATCATCTTGCTCTCTTGAATGACTTCTAATGATGAATAAACTTAAGGACTAATTGTGGGAGGCAAGGACATGTTTACAATAGTTAAAGGTTGTACTTATAGGTGTTTAGGAAGACCTAGTTTGGATTTCTTGGAGTAGAAGGCAATAAATTGGACTTCTTTTCCAAATCAAATTCGTTTCCTAAAATATAGGAGAAGGGAAAAACTGCTGTTGTCTTGTTTTGGCCGTAACTTCTTCAATATTGCTATGAGTTTCACCTACTTTATATCAAAACTACCGCGTCGAAAAGATCTACACTTTTCCTTTCCCGATAGCTCCTCCAAATTCAAAGTCGATTTTAAGTTATAATCATTTTAGTGGACTTGGCTGCTAAAATTCAGATTTACTTGACAACTTTTCTTTTCCTATTTAATCTCTACTTCCATATATCTCCAATTTCCATTCATATCTTCTTTCCTTATCTCTTTAGAATTGATTTGTCATCTAATTAGTTTCCATATATCTTTAAAAATTCACATTAACCAACAAATTAAACCAAATATTCTCTAAAAATAATAATTCATCAAATCAAGACAAGAATTAGGAAAAATACTAAAATACAAATTAAAATCGATTATTAATTGACCATAAACACCTAAATGATGTCTCCAACCTAGATTAATTCATCACAAATAGGGAGACATCACTTGGCCACAACAAAAGCTCATGCACGTTCCCATGGTCCGCCTCGAAGGAACCATGACTCGACTCATTTAGTCAATTGGAAAAAAGAAACCTCAATGAGGAGTGAAGACATTGTTTTGCATGTCATAAGGAACATAGATTGTTGGGGGTAACTTCGATGAAATAATTAAATTCTTCCTATTCAGGCGATTCGACGGTGATAATGAAGATGGTGATGCTTACAACAGAGGTAATACTAGAGCCCCCATATCATTTAGTTTGGGTCCTTTAATGTCCCTGATAACAGTAAGAAAGAATGTAATACGACGAAGGGTATCAAAAAATCAAAAAACAAATCTTTCAAATGTAAGCGTGAGAAATCTAGCTTCTTGATGATATGTTTCTTTATTTGAATAATGCTGATGGTCCTATCAAAATCTCTAAGATTAACTTTCTTAGTTTATTAAAAAAATCGTGAAGAACTTGGTTATATTGGTATGACTATAGTGGTGAAAAACAAGACCATCACGGACCGACTCAACGCTTGTGACATTGACATAGACACAACATATCGATAATTCACTTCTAGTGTTGAACATGAGAAAGTTGGTGAATCTTCTGTCATGGGGTTGGAAGTTATTAACGAATTATAGTGCGAGGGTTATAATGGTGCTTATGTGGTGGGTAATGATTTTTTTGATAACTGGGGGAAAATTAAGGGTTTTAACATTGATAGTAGGTTAGTTTTGAATCCGTTAAGAAAAGCCGATGAAGATCATAAAGGTAAGAAGGTTGTGGATTGTGGGTTGTGATGATGTTAAGAATGAGTCATATGAGCCTGATGAGGATTCGGCAAACTCTCAATCTATCCACGCGAGTCCACATACAAGGCCGGTTTTCGTATTAGACCAAAGGCGGTACTCTAACCCTAGAAGTAGAGTTTTTTATCTGAAGGAGCGATTCTCGTGGCCACGGAATCTCAAAAGGAAATCGTCTCCCAGTCTCTCGGTTAATCATTCAAAAATTTAATCATGAAGATTTTAATACCATGGAGTGTAGGATTTGTGATTTTCAGATTTTCATGGAGGAATTGTATACTAGTTTATATGACGTGAATCAACAAATGTTACGAGATAACATAATTGAGGAGCATCTTGGACCAGATCTCAAAATAGGACATATGATGTTAGTGTTTCCAAAAGAAAATCCTAATTGACTTGATCATAAGATGTGACCAAATCAATTTTTATAGCTGCGTAATGTTTCCTATATTTCCTTTTGGTTTTCATAAAGTAGGAAACTTCTTGTGCAATAAGAATATTATCTAGAATTATTTTTACCTATGGAGATATGATTTCATCCCTAAAAGGGTTGTAATCTGAGAGCTAGAATTTTGGAAATAATTTTAAAGTTGAAATTGATACACGCAACTGGTCTATAACCTTTGATAGTTTCTTGGTAATACTATTTCAGAACCAGAGTGATAAGCCTATCATTAATATTGTGCAAAGGAATGTTTGGGACAAAAAACTGTGATGAGCTTAAAAATGTCCTCTATGAGAATATCCTAGAACTTTTTCAAGAAGTTGCCCAAAAGACAATCCCGACTAGTAGCTTCGTACTAGACATATAAAGATTGCATTCTTGATTTTCTTCAATATTTGGGGTTGTTGTAAGTATATCATTTATTTTAGGTGTGATTTTATTCAGAGTATGTCTTGAGACTTCCTCAATGTTGGAAACCGTATTTTTCCAAAGAGGTTCACGTAGTAAGCAATGATAGTTTTATTTATAACCTTTGGATCATCCGTTCAAGTATCTTCCTTGATATTAAGAGTGCGAATTCGGTTGATTTTCCTCCTTTTATGAGTTGTTGCATGGAAATACTTGGTGTTCTTACCCCCTTTTTTTTATTCAGAGGTCTCTTTCTTTATCGACCAGAAGGATTCTTCGTTGTCCCAAAGAGTTCCCAGCTCCTTAATGATTACTTTTTCCTTATCTTGATTATATTTCGACGGTTCGTCGTATTGGATTTTGACCAAATCTTGTTGTAGTTTGTCAATGATTTTTCTATTGTTAAGAAAAAAGTCCGACTCCAACCTGTGAGGGAAAGACATGTGGCATCTTTTTTCTGGCGGCAACCTTGAATGTTATTGATGTTACAGAAACTTTTCAATTGAAAAATGGAAATCCCAACAGATTTTATGACCAAGCATCAATTTCTATGAAAAATGGAGGAGCTAAATTTTTAATTGTATCTCATCGGTCTCCTTTCAGATTAATGTCAACCGTCAAGTACTCAAAAAAATTGTTTTAAAGCAAGGTATTAGACATGGAGATCCTCTATCTTCACTTATTTTTTCTCTTCCTACGAAAAGTCTATTGAAATCATTAATTATCAATGTCGAGAAGGCAAGATCAAATGAATTTCAATTACAAGACAATGCCCTATACTTACTCATCTATTATCTGCGGATGATGCCCCTTTCTTCATTAATATTAACAAGGAAGAGAACAACGCCTTTAAAAATACTCTCTCCAATTATTACATGGCGTCGGGACAAAGGATCAATTTTACATATATTAACTATTCTTTTTAATAAAGATACTCTTGAAGATGTCAGAGTTAAAGTATCTTGGGCACTCAATATTGGGATAGCAAGATCACTAGGTAAATACTTGGGTATTCCGCTTTCTCTCAAAAGATCTAAAACTTAGCATCTTAATTAGATTAAGGATAGACTCCTATCTAAATTTGTTAGCTGGATCTCAAACCTTCTACCAAACAGTGAGAAGGAACTTATTAAGGCAATTCTCCACTCTATTCTTAATTACGCAATGTCTATCTTTGAATTCCCAAAAAATCTGTGTAAGAAAATGTCTAGAATTATTTCTAATTTTTGGTGGGACTCATGTCATAAGAAATGAATCCACTGGATGACTTGGAAGAAAGTGTCCAGATCTAAATCAATCGAAGGTATGGGTTCTAGAGATTTCCATAAAATGAAATTAGCACTTCTGGAAAACCAAGTGTGGAGGATTATTAATAATCTGAAATCTCTTGTTACAAAAGTACTTAAAGGAATATGTTGCTCAAATACGAGACTTTGTAAGACCAAATTATCTAAAAAGAGATCTTAGAGTTGGGCTAGCATCTTTATGGGGATTCAATTTCTCAAGAAATTTTATACATGGTAGATCGGTAATGGACTTAATACCAACATTTCAGAGTATAACTGGACTGGTAAAGGGTTTAAAGTGGATAGCGCAGACAATTGCAATATTGAAGTGGTTGGAAAACTCTTTAATAAAGGATTGACAAGATGGAATATTGATCTTTTAAAAGATTTATTCCCATAACATTATCGAAATAATCAAAAAGATTCCAATCCCTCAATTGGACAACGAGGATAAAATTATTTGGCCGTTAACAAAAACTAGTATTTACTCACCAAGTCAGGATATCACGCCATCATTAATGAAGAAATATCTAATGAAACCAACAATCCCGTGACGGGGATAACAATAAGAGCAAAATTTGGAAAATTGTTTGGCATTCCAATGTCCCATCGAAAGTGAGAATATTTGACTGGAACATATGTAGTGGCGCAATACCTACAAAATGTAATCTATACAAGAGTAAGTGTGTCCAAGATGCAAAGTGTGAATGATGTGAAACCAACAAAGAATATATTGAACATTTGTTCCTTAAATGTCCATTTAGCATTAGCGTTTGGGCTGACTCGAACTGTATATCGGCCCCAACGGGCGGTAATACCACTCGCCCCTATACCGTCACATGATGACCCCACGGTCTAAAATGAAAGAAAGTTTTGATGCTCGAATGGTAAACCGGTCGCGAATAAAGACTGTGGCGAAGAAAGGCGACACAGTGTAAAGAAATAGAGACTTGGATGAGCGGAATGGTATATCGGCCCCAACGGGCGATATACCACTGAGCAAACATACCGTCGCGACGGTTGGTCCATGGTCAAACAAGTCAGAGTATTGGAGCCCTCGAACGATAATATCGGCCCCAACGGGCGGTATACCGCTCCCATCGACAAATTAATTCGCGATCAAGCGTCACAACGAGTGCTCTAACAATAGGAGGAATGATATACAGGCCCCGAAGGGAGGTATACCACTGCGAGGTGGTTCAGAAAAAGATAAAATAAACCCTAGGGTTTCTTACAACCTAAACCCCATTTTCTTGCATCCTTCTGTTCCACTGAAACAAATTTTCCACCTCCAAACTCCATTGAATCACATTGGAAGCTTGAGAAAAACTTCAACAACACACCAAAACACCATAAAATCTTACACCCATCTTCCATAAACACATGATCTTCACTCAATCCATTACATAACAACACAAACCACCACATATTACCAAGTCTTCAAATTTCTTCTTCCTTTCTTATATTCCACCATTAAAGCAAGCTCAAATCCTTCCTTCACTCTTCATAAAACACAATCCAATCACCATTACTCATCCTCCTACCCATAAAAACCCAAAGAACACTAACCATTCAAAGTCCAAGAGCTTAAACTCATACTTGATTCATCTTTTACTCGTGTTTTAGTTGAGATACCGAACCAAACGGATGAGATAGCTTACAAGAGGAAGATACGAAGCTTTGAGAGAAAGAGGAATAATAAATAACTCGGAAGAACAAAAGAAACACCACTTCTCATCCATGATTCCACTGAGAAGAAGCCAAAGCCCCGAGACATCTACATAATGAAACGAGAGGTACAACTTAAGAAACAGAGTTTTAGCTTAAGAAAAAGGGAAAGAACTAATAAATAATGATCATGGCTCATCCTCAACTCTGCAAGAAGGTATGGGTAGCTTTGAACCCAAGTGTTTAGCATGGGCCGCCTCACTAATGAACAGGATTACAAAGTTATAGAATAACATTAATGTAGTGTCATGTACCAACTAAGGCAAGCACGAGAAGTTGATAGGATCATGGAGAAAATCAGGGAAGACTAGGAGACTCCGTCTGATCGTTAGTTTGAGGAGATGTGCTACGACTGTGTAACATCTTCTAACCCCACTCCTTAATTTCCTATTTGCGTTTAGCGTATATTAGTAATCTTATTTATTTTTGAGACTGTTCCAAGTCCGACTCAGATTTAAGTTGGGGTGGGGTACTCGTTGTCCTCATTCCTGTCTTTGTTTTTAATTGTTTTCAGAAAACCATGAAATTAAAGAAAAACCAGTATAAGGAATAGTTGTAGAATGTAGAGAATATGCCTTTTTTACTCATAGTTTTAACAATCTAATGATAGAAAATAGTGAGTGTGAATGATTTTACAAAGTGTGTTATTTCTTTGCATGAAATCAGTTAATGAAGGATAAAAAAAGATCAATAAGCAATGTATCGAAGTTAAGTTTGAACTTAGGATACCTTGAGTGTTGTGTAGAACGTGAGGTATGAACTAGTGAATATCACGCTTAACTTATGAACTAAAAGTGATAAAGTTGTAAAATTTAGTAATAGGAAGATGATTAAGGCAATTCTTTGTTGATTTACTTGAACCCTTTAGCTTGCTCACCTGTTTTTATCGAATAATTATCCGCCTGAACCCATTTTTATCATTTATCCTTATTTTGTCGCCACATTATAAGCCATATCCGTTAGATTATAGGACTTTACCATATAACCTGCACTCGAATCGCAACCCTAAGACTAGTCGTCTTTAGAGCTTGAGTTTCGTGTGGTGGGACCACATCATGGAAACATTAGGGGAAAGAATAAAGCTACCTTAAAGTAAATATATTTAACTTATAGAGAAGAATTATTAGGGAAATAATAAAGCTCCCTAGTAAATATATTTACCTTGTAATAAATATATTTACCTTGTATAACATTTTAGGTAGTAAATAGATTGTAATAGTTTACTATACAAAGGGGATAAAACCCATAGATAAATCATTGCGACTATTTTTACACGTTATTAGAGTTTATTCTAATAATCATATTAGTGTCTTAATCTTTAAGAGTTTTTTTGTGAGGGTTTTCTTTTGTGGCTGATAATCTTTTTATTGAGTGATTATTTTGTGGTGATCAGCAGTGTCAGGGCAATTTTTTTTTGGAGAGTTTTGTAATCATGTCTTTTAAAAATTATATGGTCCGATTTACGGGAAAGAATTTTCATATGGAAGTTCCTGAAAGGTACATAATTATACGATCATATTGATGTTAATATTCAAGTTCCAACTAGGAAATCAGAACTTGCTCAATGGGAGGTCAAGGATGCTAAGGTGGTCTCTTGGCTATTGGGGGCGCTTGAGCCTCATTTGGTCACCAATCTCCGGTATCTCACTACAACTCAGGCTATGTAGAATTATCTAAATCGTATTTATCATCAAGACAACAGTGCTAGAAAATTCTAACTAGAATTGGAAATTAACAACTACACTCAAGGTAACTTAACAGTTGAGCAACTTTATTCATGCTTTATTAATAGTTGGAATAGAGTATTTTACTATTGTTCAAGCAAAGGTTCCCAAGGCCGCTCTTGAGGATATTAAAGTTGTCCATGATAAGAGTCAACACGGTCATTTTCTAATGAAGCTTAGACCCGAATTTGAACTTGTTTGAGCTAGTTTACTGACCTCCATATGCCTCTGATACACATACATGTGTGCCTCGGGTTCGATAGTTCCACCAAAAGTTGGCATCGAGGAAGGTTTGAACTTCATTATCCTAGGCACTTCTAGTATTTCCTAGGATGCGGATTCAATTGATTTACCACTGATGATCGATCGTCTGTCTGCATTACCCTCTGAATTATCCCAAAACATGTTGGACATCGTATTATTTGGCATATTTACCTTAGGAATCGTTCTTCCCTACCTCCTTCGTTTTCTTGAAGGTGTGTACTCTTGGCTACCCCTCCAGTATTATTCGGTATGAGAACTACCAGCGGTGTGCTTCTTTGTTGTTCTAACATATGTCGCCTTTGATTGTCAAGTTTTTGTAAGAACTAGTCTAGATACTATGATACCATCAGCGAAGGTTCGGCATCCCCAATATCCATCGACATAGAAGAAATATACAATTTGACACCTTCGGTGGTAGTCGCCATTGTCAGAATATATGGTTAGACACCCTCTCTACTAATCGAGACTGGATTATATGGTTTAACTACTTGGACAAACATCGACAAAGTCGGTGTACAAAATTCGCCTTCTTTAAACTAATTATTCGCATGCAACTACTCTTCTTCCTCACTTTCCATTAACCGAGGAGTTCTCTCCTCATAAATGGATCATTCACTCATGGTTATAGCACTATTCTCCATTTAGGTTTCTACTTGATTTGAAACACTCTTCGCATATCGCGTTAAAACCATGAGTCAATGGGATTGAATAGTCATTTCCCACAGACGGTGCCAGATGATAGAGGGTAAATAACACGCTACCATCAGCCTAGGGACCATGCCTGGACCAAGGATACAAATAGACTCGAAACGCGGTAGCAAAATCATAAGTGTAGGTAAAAAGAGAAGAGGGAATGGAGTATTGAATTATACGCAATGAAGGATGATATAACTTAGTACCTTGCTCCCGATGACCGAGTAATGAGCTTATTCGTAGTCTCTTATCTTGATCTAGATGAATGAAGGTCCAAGGATCTGGGAAACTTTGCATAGCCCTAAAACCAGACATTGGGTCAAGATAAAAGAGAGGTTCTTTCTGGATGGAACTCTGACGCTCAACATTATTATTTTTGTTATCGAGGATAACTTAACCTGAGGATTTATGGGGACTTAAGCTGACTGGATATTATGCACATGCATTAAGAGAGAGAAAGATAGAATTTAAAAGAAAATCATAGAGTTGTATTTATGTTAGAGAGGAGGTATTTATAGATGTCGAGAAATACGCGAAAGGATGCATGTGCATAGTATATGTATGAGGGAGGTGCAACTTAAGGTAGAGGGAAGTTACCTATGTCACAAAGCCTAGTGATTTTGGCACGTGTAATGTATCCTCAAGAGATTGGTACAACATAGTGACCAGATTATCAACTTCCTCGGGTATTTGGCATTGACCTCCTCAGTCTTTGAGTGCTTTAAAATTCTTTCGTATAAGGTCGAGTATAAGCATAATATTTTGTCTTATCAAGTACAATTTAGTTTCCCCAAGAAGAAATTTCTGTAGTTGAAGGTTCAGCGAAGAGCAAAATAGCCACTTTTCCATACATATATAATGTAGTAAACTATATATTATCCATAAGAGTAATAGTTACTCCCTATCAACTCGACCGACGACCTAGTTAATAAAGGTTTGGTCTAGTCATGTGATTAGACATTGCCTTGCAAAGGAAGAAGACTCATAACACTAATATCCCTGGTACACCGATGATCCAATCAACAACAAAGGCCCTTGTCAAGAAGTCTTCTTTAAGTAAAAGATAATAGAATCCTAATTGGGAACTTGTAATCATCGATCCAATAGAAAGGCAATCAAGAAAATTTAAGGGGCTAACTAATAGGTCTAGAATTACCAAGGGCCCACTAGTGGAAGCCCTTAAACCCAATACAACAGAGGATAATACATCGGCTACGCTTATCAAACCGTCAAGGTAAAGGCTTATTTATCATGCTAAAAGAGGAACAACACCTCTGGTACAAGGTCACCTACAGTATCTATATTTACAATCCATCATATGAGGTCGATAAGACCCCGATGAGAATCTATCCCCAAAGCTCTTTATAGACTAGATGCAACAAAGGCCTTCCTGTGAAAATCCAATCATTATTAAGGCTCTGATCCACTGATATATATGGTTTGACTGTTAAGGTCGAATGAGAATATCTCCTCGGGCATGGATCCACAACCAGAGAGGTCATGTTTTCGAGTCATCAATCATGATCATTAAAGACCAGTAGGTAGCGCATCGTCAAGTACTAAATCAGATTTGACATGGCATGACCACGACCCTTCCAAATGGCCAAATGGGCTCTGAACGTCTATAAATATGACCACATCCCAATGAAAAGTATGCCTTCTATGTGCCACTCTTTTCTCTCCCACTTATTAAATACCCTTATGTAAACTAACTTGAGCATTAGGGTGTTATCAGGCAGAATAATTTTCATTGGTCTTAACCGAGTGTGTGTAGAGGAGACAGGGTCAACGTAAAATGCATCTTAGAGACATTTAGACCTGGAAGACAACTACCTTGGCTTATAAGTCATTTATCATTCTTGATTCTGAAACCTACTTGCTTGTCGTAGGAGCTACTCATCATAATTTAAAAATAGATATGGTGATTTTAGAGTTAATTAACTTGTGGTTTTCCTCATTTAGTTCTTAAACTAAATATGATAGATATGTGATTTATGAAGCGATATCAAGATTTTTAAGAAAAATTAGAGCATGATCAAATTATCTACACATTCAATGTTCTATAATGAGAATTTATGTTTCAAAAAGATATATATAAAAAACAAATGAGACTAGAAAGAAATGTACGATTTTCTATTAAAAGAAATATGATAACACTTATATGCCCTTTAAGCTCAACATGAGTTTAGTATCCAGTGTTTTGAGTGGAGAGATTTAGAGATATAGAAAGGATAATTCTAATTCATTTCTTTCTTTGGACTATGAAGGATTATCTAGTTCATTTCTTTCTTTGGATTATGGTATTCTTAAAATAACTTATGATCCTATATATCTAAACATTTTGATTTAATATCATTAGAAAAAATAAATTATTTAATTATGTTATAATATCTAAATTATTTATTCTCTTTTTATAAAGTATATTCACTACAAGAAATAGTAGCATTAGCGAGGAAGCTATTGCGGCAACAACTAAAATGGTCTCTAATGATATTTTTAAAAACCAAAATGGCCTTTAACTATATTTTTAGCGACAATATTTACCGCTAAAGATAAAGTTAATAGTGGCAAAAACAAATAATTTGCTAGTAAATGTATCTTTAGCGACAAACTTATAGGGGCGACAAATAACGATTATTAACGACAAAATTAAGATTTTTGGTGTTAAACTTTTTGCCGCTAAAGATACTATTTCTTGTAGTGATTATTAGAGATATAAGAATCAGTTAGTTATAAAAAAAAAATCAATTTCTTACATTATTCTAATTCAAATACCAAATAAATAGAATTCTTTAATAACTTTTTTTATTTAATTCTTTAATAACTTTTTTTATTTAATTCAAATAAAATTAAAAACTCTTATCGTTTGTCTCTTATTACTATAATTCCTTTTTCAATTCCTACTTAATCTAAACAAACCCGTAGTGAAACTTTGGTACCATGAACTATTGAGTCTTGAGTAGATGTGGTTAAAAGCCTTCTAGAGAATTTTTAATAAGGACGTCTTTTAAATGGATTTTTGGATTCTATGTTTAAATATAGATCTCGCCGTTGGCAAACCCGGAGTTCCGGTCCCCCTCGGGCATGCCTAACCTCACGTTAGGTCATAACCCACCGGAAATTGGTCTCGATGGTGATGTATTAGAAGAGGGTGGTGCTCGGCCGAGCTCCCCACCTTCTCCGGGGGATGCCCCGGCGAATTTTGCCGGCGATTCTCGAAGTGTTGGTAACCTTCCTCTACTCTCGGATACATCTCTAGAGGCTAAAGTTAAATTCTTGAAAGTGTGTGGGCATTTGGACACACAAATAGTAGAGAAAGTATGGGAAGAATTAGTAGCACACCATGTGTTTGAGAAATTGACTAAGTCACATGATAGAGAAAATGAAGAGCCTTTTGAAGTTGATGTTGAAGGTACTTTAGCATTAAAGAAAGTAGTTAATTTTGGGCGTGAAACAACTACCAAGGAACCCGTTACGACCGGGAAGCTTGACGCCAATGCAAAGTACCCGGAGTTAAAGGAGAAGAAGATAGGCTATAAGGACATACTATTGAATAATAGGAAAGCTTCGGTTGGGAAAGAATTAGCGTATTATGAACCCGTGGAGGGTGAGATGCTTCAACTTCTAGAAACCGATGTGTTAACGATAGAGCAAGCTTTCGGCTTCTCATTAATTGGATATGTAGCCGGTAAGAAATCGCCGGATATGGAAGATATAAGGAGAATAGTGAAGGCATGGAAAGTGGAATGTAAGGTTAGAAAGCACCCCTCCGGTTGGTTAATTTTTAAATTCGAGAATGAAACGGATAAGAAGAACGTTATATCAAAAGGGCCTTATCTATCGTATGGAAAACTCTTATTACTTACGGAAATTCCGGATTTTTTTGATTTTGGGAATCTAGAGATTAAGAAGATCCCTACTTGGATTATCTTGAGAAAACTTCCGGTACAAGCACGTACGGACGAGGGATTAGCGAAAATTGCTTCTCAAGTTGGTAAACCTATCCGAACGGATGGGTTCACGGTAATTAGCGAGGACATTAGTTATGCTAGGGTACTAATCGAATTAGATTTAAGCAAGAAGAAAAAGAATAGTATTGAATTTGGCTCGCATAAAGGGTATAAACATAGTGTAGAAGTGGAATATGAAAACTTACCCCCGTGTTGTGTAAAGTGTCAAGCTTTTGGACACGAAGGTAATAGATGCTTTTATGCTAATATAGTAGAGAGAAAAATAGAGGGGTTTCGAGGCAATAAAGGAGTTAGAGGCCAGGAACTTATACCGAAATCTAGGGGAGAAAAAATAGATGCAGCTCCCCTTTTAGTGGCGCAACAGTATGTTGCAAAAGCCCACCACAATGTCTCACAGGCGGGTCCCTCAAGGATGCATAAGGGATCTATAATTCAACAGAAAGTAAATGGTGAAGTTTTACACCATTTAGCCGATAAAGTAAATGGAGAGCAATACCAAATTGCTGATAAAGCAAATGGAGCACAACACCATAATGAAAATAAAGAAGGTACTAATAAACATGACACTGCTTTAGCTAGGAAAATAAAGAAGGTCCACGCAGCAGCTCCTTATTCTAGGCAGAAACATGACACTGCTTTAGCTAGGAAGACACATGAAAGCGAAATTAATTTTACAAATGGTACAGCTATTAAAGAAGGTACTAATAATATTAATAGAGCTACTGTAGAATTTCCAACTAATAATATTTCTACTCCAATAAAAATTAAAAGAGCGAAATCGCTTGATTTAAATTTTATTCCGGAAAGTGATAGTAGTTGCGAGATTCGGGCTATCCGAGTAGGGTCAAACTCACGCTCCGCCGCTATGGTAATTTTCTCGGATTTAGAAGGAAATAACGTAGGAAATGACGGGAAAGAAAAATCGAAAAATCTAATTGAAGATTCTTTCGAGATGGTAGTGAGTAAGAAAACTAAAAAAAGAGAAGCGAGTTACAAAAAACTTACGTTAGCTAAAAATGAATATATGTGGCAAAAGAAGCAATTTTGGAAGGCACGTAGAGCTAATATTAAACGCTCAAATATGGGGAAACCCACCGAAAGTTGTAAATGATTATTACGACTTGGAATTTAAGGGGTTTCGGCTCAACCCATAAAAAGCTAGGGGTAAAAGAATTAATTAAAAAGTATAATATAGATGTGATGGGAATATTGGAAACAAAGAGTAATACTAACAAAGTGGATTTATTTATGAATAACATGCTTAAAGGGTGGAAGAGTGTTAATAACTTCGACTTAATAGAGCATGGGAGAATCCTTTTAGTTTGGGATCCGGATAAAGTACAAGTTGAGATTATCGAGAGAACATCTCAAGCTATACATTGTAAGATTGTGTGTAAGGTAACATCTCTTAGTTTATATACTTCTTTTATTTACGGACTAAATGATATAAGATTGAGAAGAAACTTGTGGAAAAATCTAATTGATTTTTCCGCTACTTTCGATGATTCGTGGCTTCTTTTGGGTGATTTCAACAATATATTAGCTTTTAATGAAAGGATTAGGGGACAAAATGTTACGGTGGGTGATTTTAAAGAATTTGCGGATTGTTGTAATCACTTAGGCCTTGAGGATATACAATATACCGGTCAATTCTTTACATGGGATAATAACCATGTTCTTAGTAAGATTGATAGAGCATTGGGTAATCGTAAGCTAGATGAATCGAATCATTATATTCAAGCCGAATTTTTACCGAAATCTAGTGTATCCGACCATTCACCTTGTATAGTTAATATTTTTTTACAAAATGTTACTAGGATTGTTCCTTTCCGTTTCTTTGATATGTGGGTGCAACATGAAGATTATTATATAACGGTTGAAGATGGATGGAACAAGACCATGGTCGTGGGTACTAAACAATATATCCTATGTAAAAAAATGAAAGCTTTGAAGTTCGACTTGAGGAAATTAAATAAGATCCAATTTTCTCATATTTCCGCAAGGGCAAAGAAAGCTAAGGAGGATCTTGAAATAGCCGAGGTACATTTCCAACAAAATTTACCTATATCTTCATTTGATAACTTGGTTGAGATTCGGAAGAGATCTAAAACTCTTGAAATGGCCGAGATTAGTTTTCTTAAACAAAAGGCTAAGCTCGGTTATTCCCTTAAGAGTGATAGGTGTACTAAATTGTTCCATGGGCTCCTTAAAAGTAAAAATAGAAGAAGATTTATTCCGAATATTTTAAAGGAAAATGGTGATTTAACTACTTCTAAAGATCAAGTCAATGAAACGTTCCTAAATTATTTCAAAGGTTTATTTGGTGTTAAAGATAATACGACACATATTAATTCCGAAGTATTTGATTATGGAAGTAAAATTACTTTAGAGCAAGGAGAAGATATGTGCCGTGACATAACCGATTTGGAGATTAAAGAAGCTATTTTTAAAATAGCGAATGATAAAGCGCCCGGACCCGATGGTTATTCTTCATTATTTTTTAAGAGTTCGTGGAATATTATTGGGGAAGATGTTATCTTAGCGGTACGTGAATTCTTTACCTCCGGTTTTTTACTTAAGCAATTAAATACTACTCTTATTGCTTTAATTCCGAAGATAGATGATCCTAAAAGTGTTGATAATTTTCGGCCTATTTCGTGTTGTAACGTGGTTTATAAAGCGATTACTATGATATTAGCGGATAGATTGAAACCTTGTTTAAATAATATAGTGGATAAAGCCCAAAATGCGTTTGTTGAGGGTAGATCTATGATAGAAAATATTCACCTTATGCAAGAACTATTTCGAGGTTATAATAATCAAAGTAGCTCATCAAGATGTACTATTAAAATTGATTTTAGAAAGGCGTATGACTCTATATCATGGGACTTTATTTATGAAGTTTTAAAGGGATTAAAGTTTCCGGAAAAAATAGTTAATTGGATTATGGTGTGTGTTTCATCTCCGTTTTACTCTTTGGCTATAAATGGAGAAGTGCATGGTTTTTTTAAAGGCGAAAAAGGCTTAAGACAAGGTGATCCTATGTCTCCTTATCTATTTATTCTTTGTCTTGAATATTTCTCTAGGCTTTTAAAAAAAAATACTTGTAATGGTTTTAATTATCATCCCAAATGTGAGAAGGAAAAAATAACACATTTAGCTTTTGCGGACGATTTAATGTTACTCTCTAAAGGTGATAAAGGTTCGATTAAGATTCTTATGGATAGTTTAAATGAGTTTGGAGATGTTTCGGGGCTTCGTTTAAATGTTGAAAAATCTAATATTTATTACATAGGTATCTCAAATGATGATTTGATTAATGGGATTATACCTACGAATTTTGAGAAAGGGATTATGCCTTTTCGTTATTTAGGGGTCCCGCTAGGATCTTCCGTATTATTATCGAGAGACTATAAACCTCTTTTTGATAAATTGGAAGGTTATGTTAGGAGTTGGAGAGCCTCTTCACTCTCATTTGCGGGTAGATTGGAATTGATTAGATCGGTTCTTCAAGGGGTGACATGCTTTTGGTTTACGATTTTCCCGGTTCCGGTTGGTGTTAAAGAGAGAATTATTAGTATTTGCCGTAACTTTTATTGGGATAATAAGCCACCCCAAGTTAGTTGGAAAAATATTTGTATGCCTAAAAATGAAGGGGGACTTGGATTAAAAGATTTTGAAGCATGGAATAAAGCTTTACTTCTAAAGATGATTTGGAAAATAGTGGAAAATAAAGAATCACTTTGGATTAGGTGGATTCATGGTGAGTATTTTAATAGTAGTGGTTTTTGGGAATGGATTCCTAATAAAATTAATTCCCCACTTTTGAAAAATATTTGGGAGTTAAAAGAAATTATACGTGGGTCCCTAGGTGAAGAAGGAAGAAAAGAAATATTAGCTTTATGGTTTGTTTCCGTTAAGGCGCCCCGATCAACATATGAGGTAAATACAATAGAGTTTTATGATGTATATAAATTCCCTTATGATTTATTTCGTCGTAAAGCTTTTATTAAATCTTGGGCAAATATTGTGTGGGATCCGAGTGTATTTCCGAAACATGCAATCATTGTATGGATGGCATTAAAAGAAAGACTCAAAACTAAAAATAGGATTACTTATATGGAACTTGATCCACTTTGTGATTTGTGTAAGGAAGATTTTGAATCGAATAGGCATTTATTTTTTGAATGCTCTTTTGCTAAGGCTATATGGGATGATATTAAAATGTGGCTTGGACTAGACAAGGAAATGAACACTATTCTAAGCGCTTTGAAATGGCGTAAAAAATTAAAAGCTAGAGAGAATTGGAGAAGAAAGGCTTGGAAAGTAGGTTTTGGAGCTACCGTGTATTGCATTTGGACGGCGAGAAATCACCTAGCCATGAGAGGTGCTTCCAAGACTAGAGAAATAGTAACCAAGGAAATTAAATGGTGTGTTTATTCAATCTTATTTTCCTTGTTCCCTCGGCATTCTTTTTTGGATGTGAGTGGAAGGCTAGCTTGTATTAGTATAGTATGAGGTAGTTGTTTTTTTTTTAATTCCTTGTTGCTACCTTAAGCTTTCGAGCCTAGGTAGGTAACACCCATGTATAGTGTACAGTTTTGATATTTTAATACAACCGTTTACCCGACCCAAAAAAAAAATATATATATATATATATATATATATATATATATATATATATAGATCTCAAACCTCCATTTTAAAGCCCCCAGCCTAAGGCACCGAATTGATAATTTTTCAACTCTAAAGAATTGTATATAAAATAAGATAGTGGTGGATGAGAGAGATGGTGGTAATACATTCACAACCAAGTATATCCTTGACAAGATCATGAAGTTGATATCGACCAGATAGAGATGGATATCTTGGTGTGGGCTGTTGGTTTGCTGTTCCTCATCTCATCTCTTTTCCACTGGTCGAATAATATCAATGAAAACACACAACTTCATGATCCTCAATGGGATTTTACACATTCAAGCATTGATTTGTGGGACTTTGGGCAGATCGTAGTGGGATTGTCGGATAAGATTAACCAACCTCGTGTAACCATTTATTTATTTGTTTTAATATATTTATTATGCATTCCAAAAAAGAAAAAGAAAACAAAATACTTTGAACTGATAAAGCCAACTGGCGATCTCATATCATGACCCTACCACATCACATGCACAACCCATCCTTTGGGTTAATTATTAATATACATACAACTATATATATGTATACATATCAGCTTTGTAGTGATTTGTACTGTGAAGATAAAGAAAGAGATCATTGAAGATATATATATAAAGAGATTGACAATTACGTAGAGAGATGGAAGTAACTACGGAAGTTGAAGATGATATCTTTTTTGCAGATTTGAGCAAGCAAATATCTCTTCTAATCATGGATGATGAAGAAGACTCTGTCGCTTTTTCTTCTTCTCTTTCTTTGCAGGATTTTTCTTCAAACCATAGCCGTTATAATGTAAGACCTAAATAATTACTAGAATACCTTTTATTTTTATTGATTATAATTTTTTTTGATTAATTTTTACCCAGTAATATAACGATTAAAAAAAAACATATATATTGAGCTTCTGCATTTACTTTGTGTGAGATTTTCAGGTGTTCCCACAACCAATTTGTCCAACAACGACACAAACAACATATTTTTATGAGCAAACATGTAGAAGAGAAAGCAAAGGAACAGGAGTTTTTATCCCTCGTTCATCACACCTAAGAAGAAAAAGTAGGCGCGGAAGGCACAAACTTAATAATTCCTCAAATCATGATACCACTAGAGGGTTAAGACAAGTTCCTTGTAACATTAACCCATCATATGACTCATTGAACATTAGGAGATTATAGATGACTATGTTATTCTATTTCATGTCATTCTAAAGTAATATGATTCTAAGTAAAATTTATGTTTTAGGATCTTATTACTTAAACGTGCTCCGATAACCGATAAAGGACCTATAATCTATGTATAACCTTTTGAAGGTATGTGGTAAATAAATATCTCAAACAATTTGTATAACAAAGTGTGTCTCCTCTGGATTGAAATGTATATAATGGCTTTACATAAAAAACCATGGAGACATTTAACTCCAATAAAGTCGAACTCAAAAATTCTTGGTCATGAAACCTCAACTTATACTATTTTTGACAAGATCTCATCGACTGAAAAACTATTATGTTGCAATTTGAAATACAAAAAGGTTATACATAAATTATTTAAAATATTTATCGTCCCAAAAAAAAAAAAGTTCACTCAAACTAATAGGTTTAACTTGTTAAATGGTTAGAAAAGCCCACTTTCTGTCTAATAGTTACTTAAGAGTTTGGGGGAAAGTTTCAGATAGGGTGGAAAGGGGTATTCAGAATGTTAATTATTTGGGATGGATTAAACCGAGTTAGGGGTTTAAGTTAAATACGGATGGAAGTTTCAACAAATGGCGTAAAAGTGCAGGTGGTGGAGGAGTAATTCGTGACTCGGAGGGCAATTGGATATGCGGTTTTTCAACGAAAATTGAGTAATAGTTGACTACTTTGATTGAAACTATCGCACTCAGTCAAGGGTTGCTTATGGCGGAAGAACTAGGCTTGAAGGAAGAGGTGGCAGAGATAGATTTTTGGGAAGCATTAGATGTTATTTGGAGTATAGATTATGAGAGAGGACCGGCGACAACATGGGTTCAATGGATTCGTCAATCCCTCCTCCAGAATCCATCTTTCAGTCTACGTGGTATCTACAGAGAAAGTAATTCGTGTGCGGATTGGTTAACTAAGGTTGGTGTGACAAAAGTTGAGCAATATAATCGATAGTCCCCCTAGTGGTATCTGGAGCATCCTTACGCGTGATAGAATAGGTTGGAAGACACCAAAATTAATCCATAGCCTTGGCTAAACTAGAGAAGTACTAGACTAGTTTTGGTCTTTTGTTTATCCCACAATCCCTAGTTGAATATCCCTTGTATTAAAAAAAAAAACTTGTTAAATTTTACGAAATTTTAAAATGTGAATAAATGCTAAAAAAATATTTTCTTCCTCTTATGTGTTAGCTTTTGAAGGTCTCTCTTCACTTGTTTGGGTTTCATCACAACAAAACAAACCCAACTTTTTCATTGATATTTAAATAGTCCTCCAAACAATTATATGGTGATGCAATTCATATAACATATCAAATGGTTAAAAATTAAAAACTAACAAGAGATTTGTCAAATTCCAATTTTTCATTACTGAATTGCCACATCAAGTCGTTAAGTATATCTTGGTTGTATTCTCATTGCATCAACACATAGGATAATGACCATGCACTATGAATAGCATAGCAATATATTTGAATTATTAGGTCACAAACCAATTGACTCGTAAAATTAGAGAAGAAATTGCAACCTTAATTTTTTACATTTTCCATTAACCTCAAGTGAACCACCTTAATCCTCGGTCAAATCAATGCATCTCCTTGATGGTGAGCATGAAGTGTTCTTCACTTCTAACTCACTTAATCATAAGGAAGTACAACTGAGGGTCTAGTGTCATTCACACTCTATAAATATGTGACTACATTATTTTTATGAGATAACTGATATTTACTTTCTTACTCTTCAATTCAAATCTTTTTCTTTACCTTTCTTCTCATACCATTACTGGGTAACTCACTTCATAAATAATTTAATGACTTGAGTGTTGGAGTACCATTGGAAGCTCTGTTATATGGTATAACACTCTTGTGTGTTTAATATGAATCGCAGGAGAGTGACAAATGAGTAGTTCCAATAAAATAGATGACATCTGATATCTCATCTTTTTTTTCTATATTTTGGTACATAGAAGACATCATTTTGGGGGATTTTGAGATTAAAAGTTAAGATTTATCATTTTAATTGGCATATTATGAGTTCTTAGCTAGTATTTGAGATTTAATGGGTTATAGAGCGGTTTAAGGTATTATGTGTGTTAATTGTGCAACTCATAGAAACATGGAGGATCCGAGGAGTAAAGGCTAAGCTAAGGATACAAGGAGTTAAGGAAACACCTAATACAAGTTGAAACGAAACCAAGAGAATACAAGGAGTTAAAATATCCAATAGAAGCTCAAGTACCAAAACTGAACAAACTTCATTATCAACTTAGAAGAAGTGTCGCGAACAGTTATAGATGAATTTGAGTGTGCACTTTTGGCACAAGATATCCCTTTAAAGCTAGTTTGTGTAGATAGTAAATGAATACAATTCTGAGTTGAGACAAAAAAGTCACACACTTTTTTCCTAGATGACTAACGTATCACATACTCATATGGGAGAGTTTTAGGAGGATATTAGAATACTAGTTAATATAACTAGTTGGCATTACCGTTAATCAACTCAAGTTCATTTTTATAGGTTTTTGGTGATTCAAGTCATCCCAGACTATCTTTCTTCCCTCGTTTTATTTTTTATATATATTTTGTCCTTTGAATATTAACTAGGTTCGAATCCCGTACGTTGCACGGGAACACAATTCAAGTTAAAAAAATTATAAAAAAATATTAAGAAATAAAATAAAATTATAGTGTGCTATCTTAACGGAAATTATTTTACAAATTTTTAAGAAAAAATATAATAAAAGACACATGTCATAGTAAAAAAAAATATATTATATAACAAAGTAAAATGACAAATGTAAAAAGTGAAATGACAAATAACAAAAGTCAAATAACACATGGCAGATTAAATTACTGAACTTCCCTTTATATATTATTTTTAAGAAAAAAGATAATTAAAGACACATGTCATGGTAAAAAAAAGATATTATATAACAAAGTAAAATGACAAATGTAAAAAGTGAAATGACAAATGGAAAAAACTAAATAACACATGACACATTCAATTATTGATCTTCCTGTTATATATTATATAGATAATTGATAGATTAGTCCTTTATTTTTATTAGTTAATAGAAAATTTACCCAATCAATCATGATTCATATTTTGTTTTTAACGCGCCACTCTCATATTTGAATTAAATTAAATACACGTTTTAGTCCATCAATTCTCGTAGAAACGAACATCACTATTTTATGAATTATCTGGTGATATGTACACTTGTGGGGCATAACCTCCCTTATGTTAATTTTATACCACATTTGGGGAGATACCACCATCTATATTTGAAATATCCTTTCTACACTATCAGTTTGACATTGTCAACGGGACAGTCATAATTTTTTAAATCGACTCTATATAAGCTCAAAAATATGTCAACCATGACATTAGATGATCATGGAGCAAGATGGAATGGAGGTTTTCTCTACCAATGCAACCACGTAGAAATAAATACAAGTCGCCATATATGTTCAAGAGTGACGATATATACCACCCATGACGTGTCATATTTTTATTGGAAGTGAATATACAATCAATTTACTTTCTCAATCTAAAAATATATCACTTCCAATATAAATATGCTACATCATGGTGATATGTTGTTGGTATATATTATTACTCTAAGTATAACCATTACTAGTGGTAGAGATACAACCGTTGGTATTCCTTTTCGATGTCCAAATCCAACCCTTCTATAACTCATCCAAAGGGAATTTCAGTATACCTTTTGTTTAATTCAACCGACTTGAGGGGTTTCCATGGTAAATAACTCAACATCAACATTCCCTATGACACACATTTACAACTTCCCTTGTCAAAAGTCGTTAACCAATTGTAATCATGATCCTGGAGTATCTTCTTCGACAAGAAAGGATCATGATGCTCAACTAAAGGACAAGAAATCCTTACAGCCATGCAAGGACGAATCTTCCATGTGGCCAAGGGGCCTAAATTTTTTATTCCATGCCAATTTTTTTTAGTCCTTCCTATATTTTTTTCCTGATATTGTTTGTTTAATCCCAAAATTTGTTTTAAACCTACTTATAACCCTCTTTATAAACAATTTTCATTGAATATATGAAAATTTTAATATTTTATAATGTAACATGAATGATTTTCACTGAATATAAATCGTAGTTTGACAGTGGTTTTTATAAATATATGTTTTCCAATTTACCCCTAAAAAATTTGGGCCACTCCCCCTCAACCCCATTATATCTCAAGCCTCACATTTTACCTTTTAGATTTTCCCTTACAGACTTGTGTCTATAGGAGACCATAATTCATCTAATATACCTATGTTATAACAACATTATTAATGCAACAACCATTAGTTGAGGCTATAATATGCGGGGCCAATGTCCATGACAAGATTAAAATATCATCATGCTTAACATTATCTTATATTTTTCTTCTCTGAATTCTTATTTAGTAACCAAATTATTAAAATACCCCTAATTTAATAAATAATTACTATTTCATTCAACCTAATTTTGTTCTATCTCTATCAATCTCATATCCAAGAACCACGTCACCCACTCATAATTCTATAATTTTTGGGTCCAAATTCAAGGAATATGGGGGGAAATGAGCAACAATTGTGGAAGTAGGTATCTTTTATAGACTATGCTTAATAAATTCTTGATGATAACCATGTGAAAGGTTTAAACAAGCACACGAACAACGACTATTGCAAAAAAAATTAATGTGAAGAGACTAAACAACCATGTTTGAAATAAACCATTGGAAGGGTAAGAACGATGCACGTGAGATACTTGAGGATGTTCTTAAATTTGTATGACAAATTCATATGTAGTTGTTGGAAAATTGATCAAACAAGGCACGACAAGGATGAGAACAACACGATGGCTAGAAATCCAAATTTGGCATTCATGACGCTATTCGCATCAAGCCTATTGAGGTCGAGATACTTCATTTAGAAATAATTTATGTGAAAAAATTGCACGAGTCTTTCAGATATGCACTCATAGGGCATTTTATAGGGAAATATCCTAAAAAGTGAGTTGTAATAATTAAGGATAGATTCAATTTGTTTGTCTATTTTGGTTTCTAAGTATTGTTTTGTTTCTTGCTATTAGAACTTGTGCGAGATTTGTTTAGACTTTCATCCTATGTTATACGAAATAGTTAAAAATGTCAATTTTTATAAGTATTTATTATCACTTTGGTCCTTAAGGGAGATAACCAAGTCAAGGTTAGAGACTACTGCCACATCTCGTGCAAACTTTGACTACAAGATCATATCATCTGTCATGGTTGAGAATCTGAAACCTATACTGGATAAGCTGGTTTGCCCACCCAATTTGTTTTTGTGAAAGGTATGGATATTCAAGACAACATCATCTTAGCCCATGAGGTGTCCTATACTTTACTAGTAATAAAAAATATTAAACATTATGCGGTAGACAAACTTGTTATGGGAAAATCCAATAAGCACGTCAGGAGGAACTTATAAAAAAAACTGTATTAATGAAACTTGGCTTCCATGATGTATGGATTGGATGGGTTATGAATTGCACTACGATGATCAACTACCAAATAACTATCAATGTGGAGTTGGTTGGTACCATTAAGTCTTCTAATGGCATCAACCAAGGTGATTTCCTCTAATAGATTACAAAGAGTCACACTATTAATTTTATGAAATGGAGGACTCAGTCTGAGACCATGAATACAACACCAGATGAGTAAATATGTCGATAGAAGAGGAGGAGTATCGGAGAAGGAATATATATACAGTGAATTACGGTAATAACAATTGTTGGCCTAATGTCCTTTTAATCTTCTTTTAATCATGCCAAATTTTGTTTTAATACATGGTAAATCTTGTTTTATTATCCCTAAAATAGTGAATTATATTAAACATGTTTTACAGTAGATATATATGCCTATTTGTACACTTAATAACACTTCTTAAAGTCTTCATTAAGAATTAGACGGCATACTGGTGACAAGACCAACAAACCGAAGGTAGCCATTAAGCAACGGTAACATGACACGTTGGATCCTGCCTGTTGGACTGAAGGACAAGTCGGGCCTACATTACCGCCCCCAGGTGCGAGGAACATTTGTTGGCTATAAAATGGAGCTCTTTCATATGCAATACCACCTCTTACAAAATCAATTAATTGCTATAAGTTTACATCCAACATTATAGGTCTCATGCTAACATAGTTAATTATCCTAGCTTGAACATTCAACTTGTCAAATCTACACAATAAAGGAGTAAATCAAAGAAGCTTCAAAGTGTAATCTACTCAGAGAGGAGATCAAAGCTTAACTTTCATATCCACTCTATAGGAGTATTAGCAAAGTTTATTTCTCCAATCAAACACTTGGCGTATCCTCTTAAGTCTAGTTTTGAAATAGATAAATCAAGAGAGTGTGAGTTTCGGGAGTATACTCGGGATTCCTTGTGTTGCGATAGCACAATTGCTCCATGGTTTTGAAGTGGTTGTAAAGGGTATTATGTTCTCACCTGGGTTAAGAGAGACACAAAGCTTAGTTAAAGAAGCTTGTGAATCCTAAGGGGTTACCTTAGGTGGTGGAGTAGGGAAACTGAACAATTATATGTGATTGTGCACTTTCATTCCCTTATGTCTTTACTTATTGTATTTAGATTGCTTGTCTTACTTTTATATCAAACCTCTATCCATCCAAGCATGATCCTCTTAGTGTTTGATATATTGACTTAGAAGTTTTTTTTCCAACTTATATTTGTCCAAAATATTTGAAATACACATTGCTTAAATTAGTATCCTTTCACCCCTCCTCTAGGACTTTCAACAACGTACCTTGCGCTCGATGAAATTTCTATACTTAACATTAGCATTATTGCTATAATTATTTAACCCGAGGAGTTAAGGAGATTATGCCGACTGTATAATAAACACAATCATTCTACAGAGCGAGAGAGCGGTTTATAGGATATTTAGAGTGTAACAAATTCTGCTATAAAATGGGCTATTTATAGATCTCGAAGATGCACATGAAGAGCTAGCATAATGCGCCGTATTAGGTGAGGATGAGTGCACATTATAGGATGTCGTAGATTCTGGACTATCGGGCATATTTTTGTGTAGTAATAAATGATCACCCTCGCATGTCTCGGGGTGACTATACTGGGAAGAGTTTGACACTCATTTCCTCTTCAACATACATTCCTTGCCCTCAACCTCCTGCACATCTCCTCGGGTTGGTCTTCCATAGTCTCTTTGGACTTATACAGGCATTATCTTTATATTTTGGTTTATTTATACCCCTTTGAATTTGTGTTATCAATATCCCTTACCTGTATATGATCAAAAGGAATTCATTACCTCCTCCAGGCTTACAGTAATACAAGATTGGATCTACCCTTTAGTCCTCTAGGTAAATCTTTTCCCTTGCTTCATTACCGAGTCAATATTGAGGAGGCCAAGAACTATGTCGGTATTTTTAGGATAAGGTTGATTACGGAGACTACATTGAGTTTATGAGTGATTCTCTTTGAATGCTGACATTAATTTTTAGGAGCCCACCTCTGGGAGTGTGTCTGCATCATGGGTTGATATTCACGAATCTTCCACGAGAACAATCTTTACTTACCAATGCTTCATCGGACTTATGAGTAATATCTAATTTCTGAGGCTATGTCGGACTTACAAATAATCTATGATTCTCGAGGCTACGCCGGACTTACAAATGATATTTGATTGTAAAGGTAATCTTTAAATTACGAATAATATTTGAATGACAGGGCTACCTAGAACCTACGAATAATCTTTGATTATTGAGACTACGACAGGCTTACGAATAATCTCTACTTTACAAGGAATAGGTTCCTCGTTACTCAGAATATCTTCCCCTATTAATTATTGTAGGAAGATGAAAGGTCATTTTCCATGTTATAAGTATTGTGGTAACTCCTTCTATTTTCACCACACCTTTATTATCATACTTTTTCTCAACTACATTTATTAATCATGGTTGGTAACTCCTTAAACACTAAATCCTCTTCTCTGAAAGAATCTCATCAGCCATCTAGGGAGGTGGGTGAGCCTTCACCCAATAGGAGGAGATCTTTGTCACCTTCTAGCTAGAGGACTCTAGCTCCCTTGATTTATGTTACTCCTCCCTCAAGAGACATGACTCAAGCCTTTTTTTTTTTCTCAGGCCTCTTACTTGTTGAATCATGCCATTTATTTGGTAAGGCACCTTTATTTTATATATATATATATATATATATATATATGACTATTTATTGTCTCTTGTGTTTCTGTTTAGTTAGTCTTCTCCTCTTCGGCATTTTTGTGTAGATAGCTCGTACTTGATACTTTTTGCAGTATTCTTGAAGAGAAATTGCATCTTTCCCGAGTTCCTCCGAGGAACTTCGTGAATAGGCTTCATCGCCTCATAATCAAGATAGGAAAGACTGGGGATCGAGTTTTTCAACTACAGGCGAAAAATGGTTAACTGACAAACAAGGTGAAGACGGTTGTCGCCGATACGACATGTGTTTGGGAGGTGTCCAAGCAAGGGGGAGTTCACTCATAATTTATAAGAGACATGCCAGGGTGTTGTCTAAGAATACCACTTCTTGAGTCGAGATTATACCTCGCTATCAGGCCTCGAAAGAGTTCGAGGATGAGGTGTGTCGCCAAGCAACTCCAGCCAATGATGGTGAAAAGAGGGTAGGATATCTCATGTGCATTATTATGTCCAAGATCGATACTCAAATTTGATGGGCTTAGTTAACAAACAAATTCTCACTGTTCCTGAGAGCACCCATTCTCACGATAGTCATCCGGCTATGTGATTTTGCCCCGTTTTTGTCAGCCCATGATCATATATGGAGGAAATATTTCTTGGGTTGTCATGGTATTTTCACTCCCCTTCCTCAATAGTTTGGGATTAGAAGACAACCACTTGGTTCACGGGCTCGAGCATCTTTCCCTCTTTCCTCGTTCTCTATTTTATTGATTGTTAAGCTCAACTTTTTCGTGCACCGATGGGTGTATTGAGCCATTTCAACGTTTGCCTCTTCCTTAAGCCTAGAATATTTTTGTAATAGTGAGCAAGAGACCTTTTATAATTATGATATAACTTTCACTTTTTTCATGAATGATTATATAAGTTTTTTTTGTTTCTTTTTCATTCTTTTTTTAAAAATTCAATTTGCTATCTTTAGGGGGTGCGTAATTTGCTTGAGTCCATTTACAGAGGATCATTCTTGATTATTATTAATGACTTGGATCTGGCTGAGGGGATGGTTCCTCAGGTACCCCATTACCCTAATTTGATTAGTGACTCGGGCTTTTTATCTGTTTCCTTAGGTAACTTCTGGCATTTTATTGGGGGTAAAACCTTTGGATAGTCATCCCTGATAACTGAAGGTTTCCCGATATTTCCACTTGTTGTTGTGTTTGCCTCGATCTTTATTTTTCGTAAGTTGTAGAAGCTTTATTAGCACATCTATGTATGTTATCATAACCCCTTGATGCTTCACATGGTAGAAGATGGTGTTTACTTCATCTGTTTTCTTGGGTAATCCACAAGAATTTTTTTGCACCTACGTAAGGACATATCTCTTTTTGTCTTTTTTATTTTCAAAGACAACTACTTTCAAGATGCGTTGAGGGGACTCGTTGGTTATTACACTTTCTGCTTCTGGTGTCATGCTTTTCTCCTGGTCAAAAGTTTACGTTGTCTTTCGTTCTACTCTTTCAGTAACTAATCCCAAAGGAATTTCTTTCCTTACAATGTCTTGCTAACATAATATATAGGTTTTTGTTCTTGTTCCGCTTCGCGGATCAATATCGATGATATGGCCTCTTGATTGGCCGACAACTGCATAAGTAAGGTTTTGATTGCTTCGGGTTTGGTAAGGATCGACGAATTACTCAGGCATTCTTTGAGTTTCTCAAAGGCTTCTTGGAATTTCTCTGTCCACTCAAAGTTCTTAGTATTTGGAAGAGTCTTGAACCATGGCCCACTTCTCAGCTGACATCGACATGAATCGACTTAATGTTGCGACTTGCTCGTCAATGATTGTACTTGTTTTACGGTGTTGGGTAGATTCGTGTTAAGAATAACTTGTATTTTACCCGAATTAGATTTGATCCCTTGGTAACTGACCATCAGGTTTTGGCACAAGTATGGGGTTAGCAATACATTCAAGATAACTTCATGTATATGATCCTCCTTTACCAGCCGACGAACTTCTTCTCTAATTACTAAGTTTTTCTCCTCATAATTGTTTTTATTTTGTGATATCATCTTAGCAATAGGGTGGACATTTAAAAAGTATTCTTGAGATGCTTTGATCTATTCCTACCATATCTCATATAGTTGGTCGGTCCTGGGGTGTGATAAAAATCAACACTAAATAGGAGGACCTACTAATCGCAAGTGTACGGGTCATTCCAAGTAATAGATAAATATAAAGGAATTCGTTCTTAGGGATTGCGTAGGTTTAACCAATGTGTTCAAGAGATAAGTAGTAGTAATTGCAAATACAGGAAATAGAAGGTAAAAGATATTTGGTTGGTTTTAAGTTATAAACTACTGGACACAAATAAATAAATTACTAAAGATTAACATAAAGTAAATGAACTAAAAACTAAGAAATGTAGACACAAAGTTGAGATATGTACTTGAGTCTCGCAAGGCATCCACCTAAATCTATATAATTAATGCTTCTATTTAAGGGTAAAGTCGGTATTTATGTATTAGTGGCGACTCTACTATCTCCTAACTCCCGTCAGGGTAGACTTAGGAGATATCTTACGGTATTAGAAACCAAGGCGATTAAGCTACCTTCGGATGTTGAAGTGTCTTACCCAATTGGCTGTGTGGTTAGTCTAGCCCGTCAGGATCATTGACGAATACCACGCGTCTATTACCTAGGTCCGTAATTAAACCCCCGTCAAGTAATCACTGCCACTAGTGAATAGCCTAATTACTCAACCCTATTTCTAATTAATCAGATTAAAAACAGTAGATAATCATACGATAATAGTCAATACAAAATACCCAACTTAAATTAAATTAGAATAATCCCAAATTTGGAAAAATTATCAATTATATAAATTAGGTCTTAACATATAATTGCGATTCTCAAGCACTAAATGTTTATCTCATATTCAAATTAAAAAAATAAATAAATTAAAAGCATAATTTTTCCTAAAACATAAATATGAAGAAAAACCTAATTAAAGGATTGGGTTGATTTTGTTGTTGAAGAAGAAGAAGAATGACTTCTCCAGTTCTTCCTTTGCCCTCTGCCTTTTGCTCTCTTCTCAACTTTAGAAAATATTGAAGCGTACAAAAAAATGAGGTCTAAAGGGCTTTATATACTAGCCAAAATCAGATTGGGCTTTTATTTTATTTAATTAAATGATTAAAATCCCAAGCCCAATTAGTAATTCCCGTAAATGTTGCACACACTCTAGTAAAATAGGCGTAACGTTTGCGTCTTAAGTCCAAATCACCTGATTTCAGTCCTCAATTCGAGCTAACTGAAAGGCGCACCTTTTTCATTTGAACCACCTGACCTGGATCAGTCCTGTTTTGTCTCGAAATAAGCAAGAAGTGATAGTTTCCCCGATTCTTATGCTCTTCTTTAACTCTTTGAGTGGTATCTTTTGCTCTTTTGACCTCTCCTTTTGATCTAAAACTTTAAACTTGAATTCTCTTCCTCATCTTGGTGCTCCCTACCATCCATGTGCCTAAAAACTTCATGCTAAAATAAACGAACTTCATGCTCCCTCTATGACCCTTCTAACTTTTCTCCTAGCTTAATAGTGTTATTGATGCTTCTTAGGCTATAACCTTCTCCACCACCACAGGCTTTTCTACCAGATCATTTATCCTTGGGAAATCCATCGTGAATCTCACTCGGATGAAAACTAGTTCCCATAAATGACACTAGATGATAGCGCACAAAATTCATGCTATCAGAATGCCCAACCCAAGGACTCGGTCTATGACCACGAACACAACACCAGGTAATTAAATGTGTCGGTAGAAGAGGAGGAGGAATCTGAAAATGAATCTATATGGAGTCGCAGTAAAAATAATGTACCTTGCTTTATATCACCTTCTAAGATCTTTATATCCCTTGTCTAGGGGATCCTGCTACTTTGCCGAGTCTTTCCCAAAACCATACTATGTCAGGGACAAGGGAGGTGCGCTCCCAATGGAACTCTGACGCTCAATATTAACATTATTTCTATGAGAGATTAATTAACCCAAGGAGCTGAGGAGATTTATACCGATTGTATAATAACCACATCCATTCTAGAGATAGACAATTTCATAGGAGATTCATGGTATACCAAATTCATGTACGAAATTGGGTATTTATAGATCATGAAGACAGGTGCGGAGCACTAGCTTGGTGCACAATATTAGGCGAGGATGATTGTGCTCTATAGGATGGTGTAGAGTCATGACCATAAGACAGAGTTTTGTGAAGTACTAAACGATTACCCTCAAATGTGGCCTTGAATGACTCAGGTCATCTATCCTGGGAAGAGTTTGACACTCTTCTGTCCTTCGACGGACGTTCCTTGCCCTCAGCTACTACAAATCTTCTCGGTTTGTTCTTCCTAAGTTCCTTAGGTCTTATTTAGGCATCGGTGTTATATTTTTTCTTATCCCCCTCTCGTCTATTCTCTCTTATCTCCTAACTGAAGCACTACATATGAGACTAGAGAAGGAAATATCAAAGGTATTAAACTTGGTAGGGAGTGTCCTACTTTGTCACACTATTTATTCATTGATGACTTTCTCTTTCTAATTAACCTTAGTGATTCTGAAATTTCCACATTCAAGGAGGTGATTTCTAAATACTATAAAGGATTGTGCAAAAGAGTGAACCTGAGAAACTCTAGCATTTGTTTCAGTGAGGTACTCTGAGATCTCTTATCAATCTAACTGATAATTCCCATGGTATTGAAAAATCAGATTCTACTGGAAAATACTTGGGTATTTCAATGAAATAAACGAGATCAAATATTAAGACCCTACAATGTTTAAAGGATCGATTGTTTAGAAAATCCAACTTGTGGAAAGAGGAGCTCCTCTCAAACAAAGGGAAACAAGTCCATATTAAATCTATTCTTCGGGCCATGCCAAATTATACCATGTCAATTTAGAAACTCCCTAAGGCCTTCTGTAAACACTTCTCTAAAATAGTGGTATTTTTTAATTGGGGTTCCGAAAATATAAAAACGTATTCCTTGGAAAGGTTGGGGGAAATTTCAACTTCAAATAAAGAATCTGGTTGGGTTTAAGATATTTTGGGAGCGTGAAGTTAGCTTTGTTAGCCTCTTCGGTGTGGTGCCTCTTCAACAACCCAAAATTTGTTGTCTCAAAGGTACTGAAAGAATTTTATTTCTTGAATAACTCATTTTGGTACACACGAAAGAAGAATATCAAATCATGGGAATAGACGAGTATCTTAGCTGGAAGGGATTTATTAAAGTGGGAATGTATTATGCAGGTGGGAAGTGGTAAAAAATTAATCTATGGAATGATAAATGGATTCCATTACACAAATTGGTCATGAGACCAGAAAATACTAGAGTTCAGCAGGTGAAATATCACCTACATGAGGATGTCTCTGGGTGGAACACATTTGACTATGGTTGAAACCAATGTTTGTATCCCACTCCGTACTTTAAAAGAGGAGGATAAAATTATTTGTCCCCATTCTTGTAAAGTAAATTTGGTGGCTGGTAGGGTGTGATAAAATAATGATAATAATATATAAGAACTATCATCCTAACCAATCACGTTACTCACTACAAGTATCACAGATCGTATGCAAGTTTTAATAGTGAGTAAGATTCGTTCTCAGGGACTTAGTGTGTTAGAAGTATGAATTAGAAGAAAGCGTAGTAAGAATTAGTTTCGTGGAATGAAAAGACAGAAAAATAAATATGATTAATTGTGGAGAGAATGATTAAACTAATGCAATTAAATAAAAGATGTAAGAATAAGATGAGAGATATAGCTTAGGTTTGCGTGTATGCACTTATCCTTCTATTTCTTCTACTATTTATAAGGGTGATTAAATCTCTTAAAGTAAGTAGCCAGGATTCTATATTCCTCCTAACCCCCTTCCGGGTGGACTTAGGTGGCGACCTAAAGATTACCAGGGGATTTGGGTAAGTTGATCCTGCGCAATGATCGGTGGTTAATCCCGAACCCTAGTGACTATCTAGTTAGGCAAGACCGTCGGGATCACTTACGCATACTAGACGTTTATGTGGTGTTTCAATGATTATACACCCCTTCCGAATGACCATCCAACTGCTATTAATGGGGTAGTCTATACTCGTGCAATGGCAAGAACTACAGTCAATACATCAAAGCACATAAAACGAATATAAAGGTTAAGAAGCTCAATCGATTTGAAAAGGGTTTTCCCAAACAAACTTTAGATAGAAGAAAATAGAATTCAAATATTATACATATGCATACCCCAAGCTACGGGGAAATTATTTCATGCTGGAAAGAAATAAACTAATATAAAAATACATACTGTCAACTTGCTTCTCTTGATGATGCTACTTGATACTAAGGACTAAAAATTAAGCAAGGACATGTTTACAATGATTAGAGGGTGTCTTTATAGGTTTTTTCTAACCCTGGTTCTAAATCTTGGAGTGGAAGACAAGTAATTAGAGTACAAGTCCAATTCAAATTCGTTTCCTAAAATATAGGACATGATAAACACTGCTCACTGTTTTGGTCATATTTCCTTCGTTACTGGGCCAAATTTTGCATACTTTATAACAAAATAAAGACAGAGATAAGATCTATCTAAAACTTTAAAGGCTCATCCAAAATGGTATTATATTTGGAGTTATCTTCACTTTAATGGAAGTAGCTGCAGAATTGGCAGATTTATTTGGCAGTTTTTCCTTGCCTATTTCAACTTTGCTTCCTTTTATCTTCTGATTTCTCCTAGATCTTCTTTACTTAACTCCTTGGAATTTATTTGGAATCTAATTATATTCCATAAACCTTAAGAGCTTCACATTAACACACAAATTATACCAAATATGCTCTAAAAGTAATAAATCATCAAATCAAGACATGAATTAGGAAATTATCAAATAACGTGGAAAATCCCTTAACAATTAATCAAATACACATAAAATGATATCTCAAACCTATATTAATATATCAAAAATATGGATACATCAAAATTACACTACAAAATGAGGGTATCATGCCATATGATCTCTTATAGAGGACAAATCGACTAAGGCTTGCTTCATCTGGTACCACTCGTGATCCCTTAATATGGATGGTGTGGCATGCTAAGACCCACAAAAAAATTTAATCTTTCATTTGAGAGTGATATAATGAGGATATTTCATGTAGGGTGATGCTCTACAAAAGAAATTATGCATTCATACAAAATGTTGCTTTTGCAATCACCCAGAAGAAATGGATGAACATATTTTTAGCCATGCCTTACAACCAAATAAGTAGTGATTGGTGGGAATAATGATGCCCATATTTACATGATGTGTACAGGCAATATCAAAGCATGGTTTTTGAATACAATCAAGTATGGAGTCGCGAAAGGTTGGTGCTGGAAAGTTTACACAGTCTTTGTCTTCTTTACCATTTGGAACATTTGGACTGCCAGAATGAAATGCTTCTCTGAAGTTACAAAATGGAACCCCAAATCGGTTATTATCCTGGTATATAATATTATGATTGATGATTTTGGTGAGGACTATAAAAACACAAGATGATCTAAGACGAGGGTAGTTAGGAAATCTACAATTCAAAGGGACCCTCTACTTGCTGAAAAACTCTCATATGCTCTCAATAACTTTTGTGACACCTAGGAAGCTACTTCAACACTACTTAAGGACTCGGGTGAGGTTACCCTACACAATTATTAGTGAATAAAAGTCTCTAACCCTATTAACTATCTGGCTAGGCAAGCCCGTCGGGATCACTACCGCACATCGAATGATCATGTATTATTTTTAGTAGCCGAATCCCCCCTCAAGGTGACAGTCCTAATTACTAAGGGTAATCCCATACTTGGACAGAGTAAGGGCTAGATTTTTATGGAAAATACATTAAATTATGTAATCCCAAATTCTATAAACGTAATAAATCATACTAGGGTTCATACATAAAAGTGATTCTCAAGCTATAAAAATTTAGCTCATAAGAAAAGCAATAAAATCAAAGGATAAAGGAACAATAATCATGTTTAGGACAAGAAACTAATACTAAATTACCCTAGAATTAATGGTGGAACGGTGTGCAGTAGGGCTCCAACTTCTTCTCTAAGCTTTTCTCACTTCTCAAGGTGTGTTTCTTGACTTCTAATGATGTAATTCTGAATAATAATTATCAAGGACTCTTTTTTAATGATAAAACCTAATATATATATATATATATATATATATATATATATATATATATATATATATATATATATATATATATATATATATATATAGTCTAAACTGTTTTATGGGTTGTGGGACCTTTTTAAGTTACCAAATTCAACCTAAACACATTTTTCTAAAGGAGTGGACTAGTTCTAACCATAACAGCTGCAACTTTAATGACTTCTTCAATTTAGCTCCATATCATGAACGGTCAGTTCCTACATGATCCTAATCTCAATTACAATCTAGAAACCAGATGGCTCTTCTAGAATATTCATCAATCTACTATGGTAACTCGAATAAGAAGATTTCTAAATCTGGCCGACACATTCTTTCACTTTCTAAAAGTGGCTTCTTGGTCCTTTAACTCCTTTCTTTTAGTTTGACCTCCAATTATTAATCATAATTTTTTGGGTGGAATCTATCCTAATTTTCATATTTGAGGTGGCCTAGACTGCGCAGCTGAAAGGGCATGTAAGCAGAAGATGTTCAATTGATCGCATTGTGCATCACACCATTCACATTTCTTATCTTTTTCACATTTTCTGTTAAATAGGTTTCTCTTTGTTGGAATGGCCCCTTTGTATATTTTTCATCCAAATTTTCTGATTTTTTGTGGAACATTCGATTTCCAGATTGCATTCCAAATTCCCGGGTATTTAGTTCCAACACTTGTAGATGATTGTGTTTTTTTCTAAATAACTTATTCATAAGTGTATGATATCCGGACTTTGTAGAGTATTCCCCGTTGTTTGTATAAAGACATATGATTATATATTCTTGATCCTGTTGTAGGAGCGGTAGGTTAAGGATTTGTTGGGCAGCTAGGTACGGAAATATATTTTCAATCAACATTTTGTTCCATTCCCCAGGCCGTTACATGATGAGTTATGTCATATATTGGTAAGGTTGCAATCTTTTGATTTTTCCAATTTTCATTTTTACTAATCCAAAAATGCTCACAACTATTAGTATTAACCTCATTAGTATTAAGCAAATGTAGTCCTTGATATATGATTACCCTGCTCCAAGATCTTTTCTTCCTGAGTTTCAGATCCCAAAAAATTGATCTCGAAAAGTAATTTCCTTCAAAATTCTTGTCACCACAGAATCTAGCTTATTAAGAATTTTACACGCTTCATTTGTCAGGAGGGCCGTATTCATTTTATAAAAAAATTTGAAACTAATTCCTCTAATATTTTTTTTGAATTGATATATTTTTACATGCCGCCAGTGTATTCTTCTTCTATGTTGAGCATCCCACCAGAAGTTAGCAATGAGGCTTGATAATTTTTTGCAGAGAATTTTTGGAAATTCAAAGATCGACATAACATAGTTGGGGATTACTTGAAGGACTGTTTTCATGAGGAAATTTTTTCCTCCATCAAACAGAAAAGTAGATATCTAGCTATTTTAGAGAGGAGGCTATTTTTGATATAATTCAGATTTTCCAATTTTTGCTCTTTTGAGGTCAAACGGAATACCCAAGTATATTTACAAGGAGTTTGTTTTTTAATACCAAGATACTCTACTACTTGCTATGTAGTATTTTCTGGTGTTCCTATACTAAAGCAAATGGAAGATTTTTTGAAATTAAACTTTTGCCCAGAAGCTTCATAGTATGCCTTAATTGTATCCTTGAAAGCGTTACTTTCCTTTCCATTAACTTCGACAAAAAAAGCACATCATCTGCAAAGATTAGATGAGTAAGCCTAGGACATTCTCTATCCAGGGATATACCTATAATTCTCCCTTATTTATATTGATAATTGATCGTTCCGATTAGGCCCTCTGTTAATAAGGAGAACAGAAGGGGGACAAAAAGTCTCCTTGTCTGACCTCTTGCTTCGTTGAAACTTCTTAAGCCTTCTCCATTGAATTTAATCTGGAATGAAACCGTCAAGATACAATTTAAAATCCACTCATTATATTTTTTACAAAAACCAAGCTTTGAGATAATTTTGATAAGGAACTCCCAATTGACTTGATCGTATACTTTAGACATATCAAGCTTGATTAATGTGTAATACTTCTTTGATTTCCTTTTGTGTTTTAAGCAAGTTGATAATTCTTGCGCAATAATGATATTATCTGGAATGCTTTTGCCTTTGCTAAAGGTTGATTGAGTCAAGGAGATGATGTTATCCATAAGAGCTTGAAGTCTGAATGCCATAATTTTTGCGATAATCATGTAGCAAAAATTAACGCACGAGATCGACCTATAATCTTTACCTCTTCTTGGATGACAACTTTAGGAACAAGCATTTTAAGTGTGTCACTAATATCATGAAGTAGGATATTGTGCTAAAAAATTCCTTAAAAAGAAAGAAAATATCATCTTTGAGGACGTCCCAATATTCTTGGTAGAAATTCCCTATATGGTCGACAGGACCCAGTTCTTTAGACCGAGACATTGAAAACACCTCTCTCTTTGTTTCTTCCATGACCGATGTCTTATAAGCTTTTCATCCATATCGTTAGTGACTTATAGGGCGTCAAAGTATCCACTTCTTCTACTCATGTTATATTATAACTTGTGAACAAGTTATCATAGTATTCCAGGAACAGATCTTTCAAATTATTCGTATTTTTCATCCATTCTCCATTCCAGTCCTTGAGTCTACAAATACGATTCACCATTCTTTTTAATTGGGTCATCACGAAAAGAAACCTATATTTTTATCTCCTTTATTGGTCCATAATTTCCTTGCTATGTCCACCCAAAATGACTCTTCCTTTCTCCACAAAGTATCAAGTTATTGAAAAATTTGAATTTCCAAAATTTGGTTATGTTCTAAATCGGGACCGTTCTGAATATCCTTGTGAAGTTTTTGGTACTTTTTAATTATAATATTGTTGTTGTAATCAGTTCTTTTGCTCAATCCTATCAGATGAGACAAGTAACATCTCTTTTGATGCAAATTCTTAAGTTGATGAAATACGCTTATTGTCATCTCACGAGAGTTTCACAATATCTCGACACTGTTGATTCTCTAGCCATTTAGACTAGAAAATTAAAAAAAAATATAATCCATGATCGAAACTTTCCATTGAATGATCAATGGTGAGTGATCTACTCTAGTTGTCGACAGAACTTTGAGAATTGTATTCGGTAAAAGATTCATCCATTTAGAACTTGCAAAAGCACGATCAAGCCTTTCTTTAATCATGTCTTCATCTTTCCTTTTGTTAGTCCATATTAAAAAAACATCTGCTCGGAAGAATGTCAATGAGATCATTCTTGTTGATGAAATTGATGAATCATAGAATTCTATCTAAATTGTTGTCTTTTTATCCATTTTTTCTGAGTTCTACACAATATCATTAAAATCCCCCAATAGGGGAATCGGTTCATCAATATTTTCACTCGAGTTAGAAAGTTGTTCCCAAAGCTTTTCCCTTTCCTTATTGTTTGTGGGAGCATGAACATAAATAGTATTCCAGAAAGTACTACTTCATTTGTTAACAATAGTGATTACAAAATGACAACCTTTAACCTAACACTGTCTTTTAACAAAAGTAGAATGCCCCCGACCTAAAATATCTTCCCTTAGGTTCAAATACAAATACGTTGTTGATATTTTTAAACAAACTAAAGGATCTAACATCTTTCCTTAACACTCTAGATTATAACAAATAGACAATGAGGGCTTTGAATGTTTTCCGAGTCAAGGGGGCCCTACCCCCGTGATTGTTTTAAACTGACACACTATGCATCAATCCTGGCCACTTTATCGGTCTGCACGTCGTCCTTCAGGAAATTTGGAGTCGGTCTTTTTCTTCACTAGATCTATAAGGTTTCGATCATCTTCCTCGCTGCTTCCACTATTTTCTTCACCAATAGGATGACCCACGCATCCCTTCGCAAAAGTATTGGTATTTACTGTTGCTCTCTATCATGATATTTTTTTCCTTTGCTTCCGTATTTATTTGTACTTTTATCCCAAAACTCTTGCACCTTAGCCATGAAAAATGTTGAGTACATGTATTTCATGAACATCTGAATTTCGTTAATCTTTTTCCCAACTTTTTTAAATTCCTCATGCTCCCCTTTCTATGCTTTTCCTCTTGAAACTGTTTGGGATGGTAAAGAAACTATTTGGTTGAGCAACACATATCCTCGGTTTGGAGTATTTATATTTAAATTCATTTCCTCCTAGGCGATCATTCTCACAAATATGAACGAATTAGGAATTTCTAGATTCCTCATCTGGTTCAAATCTTCCATAATACTCTTCTTTGATGATGCGCGCAATTATTTTCATTTGTCGGGTTACCGCGCGATTTTTCCAACATCCCCATTGTTACCCTCATCAATATCATTCCTCGCTCTTATAGGATTAAGAACATTTGTATGGATTTATCATACCCCTCAATCTTCCCATACACCACATCAATGTCATGATCGAGTTTTGAACCAAACACCTTTGAATAACCCCAAGTAGTTAGCTTCAGTAAAATCAAATGCCTCAGTACCATGATTGATGCTAATAATATCCTCAAGTAGTCCTGTATTTTTTCTCTTCCTTTTGAATGACTCCCCCGCCTCATTTTTTTGTTCATTTTCCTTATCACCACTTTTATTTATTCCCTATATATTAACCTGGATTGATCCAACATCAAAGCCCCCAACATTCCTATTAATATTTCTTGGTCCATCTTTGTCATGGTGATCATCATCAGTTCTTCTAAAGGGGGAGAACCGAATGACATCATCAAAAATACCCATATTTCTCTCCTTATACTTGTATGCTAAACAATGTCTTCATTTTTGGTAGTTGTGTCAAGCCCCTAGTTGAAAAATCTTGTGCAGCTGTCGTTCCATCGTGGACGAACCATTCCAACTAAACATAGCGACCTTGTTGTGTCACAAATGGCCACAATTGTAACAAAAGATCCCTATACTTTCATTAAAAAATGCAACCCAAGCTATCCTTTAACTTTGTCCAGCATAAACTCATGTTTAAAAAGCCTCTCTAGTTAGTTCTATTTTACGCTTTTCTTTTTAGTTTTGTCTTACAAATTTACAGATGGCAAGTCCAAGGAGACTTGATCTTCCCATCTCATTCAGAGTGCAACCAAGAGGAATCCACACTCCAGAAATCCAAGCCGCTAAATTTAGACCAGATCCAGGCATGATAGCGCAATTTGCGAGTCATTGACAATTTAGTGGTGCTGCACAACAAGACGGGTTCGGTATGTTCAGAAATTTATGCAGATCTGTGACGCTTATATCATCAAAGATGTTACAAAGGATCAGATGTATTACGTTATGTTCCAGTTCTTTTTCACTGGAGGTGCAAGAAAATGGTACGATTTCCAACATCCGGATATATTCGAGACTGGGACAAACTCCAATCAAAATTTCAAGACCGATTTTATCCGGTCAATAGACGCTTAAAAGATATGTTGAAGCTTGAACAGTTTATGCAAGAAGAAGGGAAAGTGTTGGTGAAGCATGCTTACGATTTAACGAGAAGAAGGCAAGATATCCATTTCACGTATCTTCGCCGGAATATTATTTGACCATGTTCTATGGAGGGCTCAATAACGAGTCCAAAAGAAAAGCAGGTTTGTTAGAAGATGGAAGTTTTGTGTTATTAGATCCTTAAGTAGCTAAAACTATTATGGAAAGAGTTCTGGATACCGAGCGAAGTTGGCCAATTTAATCATAAAAACAAGAGGAGACCTCAGAATCTCTAAGGCTCAAAGAATTAAACCAACAACTCAAGGAACTACAAGAACAAGTGCAAACAATATCTCAGGTAAATCTAGTACATACTTTACCTTCATGTCTTGGTTGTGGAGCAAGGTATTATTCGTGGGAGAATTGTATGAATAATCCAGCTTCGATTTCCTTCGTATCTCATCAAAGAAGCCGTTATCCTAATGGTTATTATCATCCTCAAGGAAATTACGCTAACTATCAGTCCCCATGGAATCAAAATTGGGTCGGAAATCAAGAGACTTATTATCAACCTCGACCTCAATCTTACTATCCACCACAACCTATCTATCAAGAAGTGCCAGTTTATACAAAAGCTTATCAAGAACCACTTCAATATTCAATGCAACCAGCTACACAAGAGCAACCTTCGAGTTTGGATTCAAGTATGGATAATATGATGAAACTAGTCAAAGAAAATATGAAGATGAGCCAAAAAAGACTCTAAACCCAGTCCAAGGTAATCAATAATCTTGAGCATACACTGTCACACATGGCGAGTACACTTCAAAACAGACCAAAGGGCAACTCCCAAGTGATACTATTGCTCCTAAAGATGATGCTTGTAATGCAGTTGAATTAAGAAGTGGAAAACAATTACCTCCGCCTAGAGTAGAACCAAAACCAACCTCTATTCCTGATAAAGTGGTTGGAGAAACAGTAGAAGATAAGGTTGATGAGGTAATTGAACCAAAGATTGTCCCCGGAAAGACACCAGAAAAGAAGAAAAGCTTAGTGGAAGTTAATACATGTCCTCCACCACCATACCTATCACGCTTCAAAAAGAAGAACAATGAAAAATAATTCAAGAAGTTCCTTGACATGGTGAGCAAGCTAGATATTAATATTTGGTTTATAGAAGCGCTCAAGAGAATACCGAAATATCTGAAGTTCATGAAGGACGTTCTTTCTAATAAAAGAAGTTTAGAAACTGGGGAGACGGTTGGATTACCAAAGGAGTGTAGTGCTATTGGTCAAGGCAAGTTACCACCGAAGCTACAAGATCCCAGAAGTTTTATGATTCCCATTGCTATTTGAGAAAGTTGGACCGGGAAAGCATTATGTGATTCAGGCGCGAGTATCAATCTAATGCCAAAATTCCTGTTCGAGAAGCTCAACATAGGAGAGGTAGTACCCACTTCAGTGGTGTTACAAATGGCGGATCGCTCCCTCTCCCAACCATTAGGTAAAACTGAAGATGTGTTAGTTAAAGCTGGTAGTTTTATATTTCCTTGTGATTTTATTTTTCTTGACTACGACGCAGATAAGAATGTCCCCATCATCTTGGGTAGACCATTCTTAGCCACGGGGCGTACACTAATAGATGTTGAGAATCGTGAGTTGATCATGACGGTCCAAGACGAACAGGTACAGTTCAATGTGTTTAAGGCCAGTAAATATCCAGATATGAAACGAATGCTTAAAAATAGATGTCGTTGGAAAATTTACACAAGAGGTCTTTAATAAAACAAATTGTGATGACGATCTAGACAAAGCCTTGACACTTGAATCACCATAAATATACGATGATACCACTGACGAAGTTGCAGCATTAGGCTCAAACATACGAGAACAACTTCGAGAACCAGGAGACATTGAACCAATGAAGAAACCATCTATAATATGTCCACCTATTCTTGAAGAAAAACCACTTCCAGACCATCTGCGCTATGCTTGCTTAGGTATGAACAATACTTTTCCTGTTATTATTTCTGCTAATTTTTTAGGTCCTCAAGAAGATAACCTACTCAGTGTGCTTCGTGCTAACAAGGAGGCAAATGGGTGGACTATTTCCGATATCAAGGGAATTAGTCCGTCCATTTGTAAACATAAGATTATTCTTGAGATAGAATGAGGGAGATCTATATAGGGGCAAAGAAGGCTCATGCCAGCTATGAAAGAGGTGGTAAGGAAGGAGGTAATCAAGTTATTAGACGCGGGTATAGTCTTTCCAATTGCAAGCAGTGATTTGGTTAGTCCAGTACAATGTGTCCCAAAGAGAGGAGGTATCACTACCATCCTTAATGACCATAATGAAGCCATTCCATCAAGAACAGTTGTGGGGTGGAGAGTATGCATGAATTACCAAAGACTCAACAAGGATAAAAAGAAAGATCACTTCCCTCTACCATTCATTGATCAGATGCTAGACGAACTCGAAGGGAGAGAGTATTATTGTTTTCTGGATGGATATTCAGGCTATAATCAAATTTGTATGGATCCCCTTGATCAACACAAGACAACTTTTACTTGTCTGTTTGGCATCTTTGCTTATAGAAGGATGCCTTTTGGTTTATGCAATGCACCTGCCACGTTCCAGAGGTGTATGATGGCTATATTTGGGACATGATTAATAAATACTTGGAGGTCTTTATGGATGATTTCTCGGTTTTTGTAGATAGTTTCGGTGATTGCCTCAACAATCTAGAAAAAGTCCATGTAAGATGTAAACAAACAGATCTTGTGCTTAATTGGGAAAAATGCCACTTCATGGTTCAAGAAGGGATTGTGTTGGGACATAAATTTCAAAGGCAGGAATGGAGGTTGATCGTGCTAAAATTGAAGTTATAAAAACCTTACTACCTCCAGTTTCTGTAAAAGGAGTGAGAAGTTTCTTGGGTCACGCAGGATTTTACAAAAGATTTATTAAAGATTTCTCCAAGATCGCCTAACCACTTTGTTCTTTACTTGAGAAGGATATTCCTTTTAGTTTTAATGAAGAATTTCTTCAGGCATTTGTGACGATCAAAGAGAAGCTCATCTCCACCCCGATTGTTATACCTCCAGATTGGAACGCTCCGTTTGAACTTATATGCGATGCAAGTGATCACGCAATGGGTGTTGTGTTAGGCCAGAGGAAAGAAAAGATCTTCCACACGATTTATTATGCGAGTAAGACCTTCAAAGCTGCCCAAATGAACTATACAGTAACAGAGAAAGAAATGTTAGCCGTGGTATATGCTTTCAATAATTTCGTCCCTATCTGGCCGAGATGAAAACTATTGTATACACGGATCGTTCAGCAATCAAATACCTTATGGAGAAAAAGGACGCCAAGCCGCGTCTTATCAGATGGATATTGCTGTTACAAGAATTTGACATAGAAAATCAAGACCGAAAGGGATGCGAGAATCAAGTAGCTGGTCATTTATCCAGGCTTGAATGATCTGATGCCAACAAAGAACCATTATTGGTTAAAGAGGTATTCCCTGATGAACAACTTTTTACGATTAAAGATACGTTTGGGCCATGGTATGCAAATATATTTAACCCCCTCTTGAGTGGTGTATTCCCTACGGACTTCAATCCACAACAAAGACAGAGGTTAAGTCATAAAGCCAGACAATTCTTTTGGGATGAGCCCTACCTCTTCAAGTTTTGCAGTGATCAATTTATCTGAAGATGCATCCATGAGGGAGAAATTACTAAGATCATGGAAAGCTGTCATGGCTCACCATATGTTGGCCATTTTAAAGGCGATAGAACTGCAACTAAAATTCTTCAATCCGGTTTCTATTGGCCTACCCTGCAGAAAGATTGTCATCAATTCGTCATGTCAAAGATGTCATTTCCCTGGTAATATATCAAAAAGGGACGAGATGCCGCTCAATAATATCTCACAAGTCAAAATCTTTGATGTATGGGGAATATATTTCATGGGACCTTTCATAACTTCCCATGGGAATCTTTATATTTTGCTAGCAGTAGATTATGTATCCAAGTGGGTAGAAGCAGTGGAAACACCAAAGAACGATGCTAAAATAGTTATATCATTCCTTAAGTCACATATATTTGCAAGACATGGTACGCCACGTGTTCTTATCAGTGATAAAGGTACCCACTTGTCAATTATCAGTTGAGAGCTGCCCTTCGTAAGTTGGGGGTGAGACACCGCACTTCAACCGGTTATGATCCCTAAACTAACAGTCAAGCTGAGGTTTCTAACCGAGAAATCAAGTCTATTCTTGAAAAGACCATGAACAAAACGAGGAAGGACTGGTCATTAATAGTTAATACTAGATGATGCTGGTGGTTCTTTGTGTGTTCTAAAAATAATGTAATAAGGAAAAGAGAAACCACAACTGCAAGTGTACAATTGTCCCAAGTAATATATGTGATAACAGATTCGTTCGCAGGGACTGATTGGTTTGACTCTAATGCTTATCAAATAGTGGATAATTGCAACTAAAAACAAGTAAATGATTTTATAGTTGTTTGTTTGGTTTTCTATTACTAATGCGAATAAGTAAAATATTAAAGAGATTAAAGTAAAATGCAAATACTAAGCTAGACGCAAGAAAGGTAAAATGTGTAGACGCAATAAAGAGGAGTAGCACTTGAGTAACGCTAGGGTTTCACCTAAATATATTCATTCAATGTCTTGTTCAAGGGTCGAATCGGTAATTACTAATAGTCGGGATTCGGGATTCTCCTTACCCTGTCAGGGTGGACTAAGAAGCTATTCTTAGGTGCTACAAACCCCGTCAGGGTATTTATAGTCCACCTTCGAATGATTAAGTTTTATTTACCCAATTGGCTATAGGATTAATTAAGCCTGTCAAGGTCAATAATTTCTATCCTACATTTATTACCTAGTTCCGTAACTAAACCCCCCGTCAAGGTGATTCATATGCCATTTTATGAAATAGCCTAGTTACTAATTCCTATTATCAATTGATCGGGTCAATAACAGTAAATAAATGCAAAGTAATAAAAATTACCAATTACCCAATTTGATTTCAATTAAAATAATAAAAACTTTGAATAGAATAAATTGACGCTTAAACCATTAATGCGTTCTCAAATACTATAAGAATTTAGCTCATAATTGCGGAAACTAAGAAAATAAAAGTAATAGAATTCATGTTTACAAATTACAGAAATAAAAGATAGAACCTAATTAAGAATTGGGTTTGGCTGTGATTTGGAGAAGATGACTTTCTCCAGCTCTTAGCTTTCTCCTTTTCCTTGCTTTTGACTTTCTCTCTGGACACTCTCTTCTAAGGATGATTTAATTTGAAGAATAAAATGAGAGGTACTGAATAATGAGGTCTAAAGGCCTATTTATAGTGCTAAATTCGGATTAGGGCTTTTACTTAGGTTAATTAGTCAAATATTAAAAAGCCCAAGTCCATAATTTAAGTCCAAATCCCGTATCTGTTGTACACCCTTCACTAAAACGGGTGTAACTTTCTCAATATAACTCCGAAATGACTCATTCAACTTGCTAATTCTTCGTAACTCGATAAGGTACGAATCTTCTTTACAACTCAGAGGCTGATTCCATCTTTAAGTAGCTCGAAATCTGCAATCTTCATCAGCCTTCCAGATTTTCAGCTCAAATTTGTCAACTCTTCGGGATATTCCTTCTCGCCTTTGACTTCTTTACACGATCTAAGACTTCTATTCTTGATTCCTCTCCTTTCTAGTATTAGAAACCTACAACTTTTTGCTAAAAACAACCCATATTACGCGCAAAAGCTTAATAGATCAAAAATACTAAAATCTAAAGAGAAAAATTAAATTATTGCATATTAGCACCAAAAGTCTATCTAAATTATCAAATAAACACCAAAAATTGTGTCTCCCAAGGGTATAAAATTAGAACATTGAGGGAGACATCAGATGCTCTCTGGGCTTACAGAACAACATTTAAAACACCAGTTGGGGCATCTCCCTATCGCATGGTCTACGGCAAATCATGTCATCTTCTTATTGAGATTGAATCCCGAGCCTTATGGGCTATTAAAACTCTAAATCTAAACCCAAACTTGGCCGGAAAACAAAGGATGATGCAGTTAAATGAGTTGGATGAATTTTGTTTCCATGCCTATGACAATTCACGTCTCTATAAGGAGAAAACAAAGAGATGGCATGATAAACGAATTCGTCCAAACAATTTCGAGGGAGGACAAAAGGTTTTACTATACAATTCTAGATTCTCGAACTATCCGGGTAAGCTTAAGTCCCGTTGGGGAGGACCTTATATTGTCATACCTCATGGAGTGATCGAAATTGAACATCCAGCCGAGCAAAGGACATTCATGGTGAATGGTCAGCGCTTGAAGTTATACCATGATAGTAAGGACTTAGGACGAGAGGAGACGGTCTATCTCGAAGAACACGCTTAGCCCGAGGTACATGTCTAACTCAAAGACGTTAAACAGAAGTGCTCTTGGGAGACACTCTTTGTTTTAATTGCTTTCTAGTTAGTTTTATGTTTAGTAGTATATATTTTTAAGTTAGTGTATATTTTTAATGTGTTTACAAGCTAATAGGAGAGAAAGGTAGTGTGTTCATTGTGCAGGAAATGAGTTTGGGGTCAAACCAGGAAAATAGGGAAAAATCTGACTTGCTGGCCGGTGAATCCACCGGTATACCAGTGGAGAAACCGTGCCACGGTTTGCAAAATCAGGTTCTTCGCTGAGAGCATGTGTAGGAAAACTGTAGGCGCGAGGTGTCGACACTGTCTTTAAATTTCTCGACCGGTAAGCCGGTCAGGGCACCGGTATGCCGGCCAAGGAATAAACCGTGCCACGGTTTCTTGAATTAGGTTTAATGCCGAGAGTAACTACTTAAAACCGTGTTCGCTTTTGACGACACGGTTAGACGACGTCTGCCACCGGTAAGCCGGTGAATCGACCGGTATGCTGGTCCGAGGCGGTTTGTGAAGAGATTGTTACCTAATCAATTTCTTACCTTACCAAGATTAAAACCTAGCCTCTCCAATACGAATTTTTCAGACACAACCCTTATAAAAACACCATGAAGCTTGATTAAACCTCCACAACAAACACAACAACACCAACAAGAAATCTTTCCTCCATCCTCCATAAACACATATTCTTCATCAAATTCATCACACTACACCATAAAACACCATCAATCTATCAATAATTCTTCCAAGAAAAATCACATAAACCTTCTTCTACCATTAATAATCATTCATCCAAGCAAAAAACTCAAGCCACACCAATCTTTCTTAACTTTATTCTATCCTTGGTGTAACTTGAGTTGTGGGTTATTCAAAGATGAAAAACAGAACGGATGATATGGATTATAAGAGGAAGTGTTCAATCTTAGGGAAGAACAAAAATTTGCCTGGAGCCACAATAGAAAAAGCCATTAACCTTGATGAGCCTATTGAAAATAAACCAAAGATAGAGGCACCAGCACAACCACTACGAAAGAGATTAACAACCAGAATGAGTGTACCACCAAGGCCAAAAGTAAAGATACAAATCCAAGATCAAGGTTCTTCTTCATATCCTAATAATTCATACATGCCACCAGAATGGGCGATCAAATTACAAGATGATATTAATTATTTAAGAAAAGAATTTGCTGCATGCTGGGAGGAAATTGACAAGATTAATCAGGTATTAGATGAAGTAACTGAGAACTTGTTGATAATTATTATTCTTCGGAGGAGGAGGACATATTACATCTTTATGGCCAGATACTCAGTTCTATTCTTCTTCTTAATTGCTTTTATGCATTAGGTAGTTTAATTTAGTTTAATTTTTAATTGTATTTTTTTATTGAGTCTTTTTCCAGTCGCGGGGACACGGCTCACTTTTGAGTTGGGGGTGGGGATTCTTTGTCCTCGTCTTCCTTTTTGTTTTTGCATAAAATTTAAAAATTTTAGGTTTGAATGGGCATAGAATATATTGAATGTACCTGTTGAGCATGATTTAATTAAGTAGTATGTTTTTGAAAGGTGTCATAAATATGTTTAGTATGCATGTATGAAACAGGAAAGGTGGTGGTTGCAATTTCTGTTACTTCATGTTCTTCATCTTTCTCTTCCACTTCCTCCAACGGTTTTTCTTTTCTAGTTACTTCTTTTTCTTTCATAACAGGGAAAGGTGGTGGTTGCAATTTCTTACCACTTCTAGTTCTGTGTCACTAGGGAGTTGGCCTTGGCCTCAAACATTAAAGCTATTTGCGATCTTTGATATTTGACTCTATAAAAAATTTAATGAAGCGGTATGTGAGTTTAATGTTTCTTCCATCTTGTTGTCTTTCGTGTGTGTGGATTCCATGAATCGAGATAGCTGATCTTCAATGAGATCTGACTTACTATTGGCATTGGTTATGTATTGCGTCAAGGTAAGTGCTAAATCACTTGCGATAACTGTGCCTTCTTGAGGTCGAGTGGGAAGCGCCTTTTGAGCTAACGTGTCGAAATAGGCGTCGTGATCGGCTCTAAGTTGATTCCCTTGGTATTGGTTTTGCAACTTAAACTGGTAATTGTTCCCATGAGGCCTTTGTTGATAGGTTCCTGGATTGGCTGCCCCATGTGGATTCAAATACTAAAAGCCTGGATGATTTCTATTTTGATTTCCATACCCTTGACCACCTGAATAATTATTACCTCTCTGATTAACAAAACAAACGGATTCTGGGTTGTTAGCACATTCTTCCCAGCTATGATCATCTGCTCCACAACTAGAACATATCTCTGGTTCATTAACCACATTTACCACAGCTTTATTCGACATAGTTATCTGTTTCAGCTTGTTCTCAAGTGCGGCAAACTTAGCGTTTAACGCTGTTTTCGTGTATAGATTCAAAGTACCTCTTTCAGCAATTCTAACTGATGATTTCAAAGTTTGCCAACTCATTTCATTCTTCACAATTCTATCCATAATAGCTAGAGCTTGATTAGTTGTGACCATCATGAGGCCACCTTGACACATAGTATCTATCTTTTCTTTCACGGCTTCGTCTAAACTACGATAAAATATCCCAAGCTGTAATTCAAGAGGGTACCCATGTAATTGGAACTTGCGTAATAAAGATTGAAAACGAGTCCAAGCAACACCTACAGTTTCTCCTCTCTCTTGACGGAAACTAACGATATCTAATTGACCACTAAGTCGAACACTTTGAGGATAATACCTGTCGAAAAACGCTGTCTGAAGTTGGTCCCAAGTCAAAATCTCATCGTGTGGTTGCTGATCATACCACTCACTAGCTCCTCTGGTGAGGAAGAATGGAAACATATGAAAGTACATTTTCTCTTGGGTTACTCCAGGGGTGACATATGCATAAAAAATTTGCATAAACTTGTACATAGCTCGAATAGGATTTTCACCGGCTGCACCACTATACTGTCCGATAGTTGTAAACGGATTAATCATACCCGCATCTGGTCTGAATCGAATTCCTTGAATTGCGGGAGGACGGAGTCCTAGTGGTGGTAAACGAAAAGGTCTATAGTTATTCAGTTGGAAGAGTCGCGGCCCATCATCTTGAAGTTCCACACCATTATTGTTAAGTGGTTGTTGTCCTACCGGAGGAATTGGTAATTGAGCATTTTGGACTCCCACCGGTGGAATTGGTAATACTGGTGGAACTATCGGAAGACCGTTTTCATCCAACTGAATTGAGGATTTTCAACATTATGAGCGTTTAAATCTGCCATGTCTGCTTCTAACCTTGCTTTTTCTTTTGCTTCCCTGTCTCTCTTATTCTTAGCTCGGAATAGTCTCTCGGGATCTGAGAGCATACACCAAACCTGTAAAACCTGAGAAGAAGCAACACAAAGAAAAGCGTAAAACCGAAAAAATAAAATAAACTAAATATAGCAACTAAAACACTTACGGATAACACCGTGGTCACACGCTACCGTCCTCGGCAGCGGCGCCAAAAACTTGGTGTCTCCTTATGTGTTCTAAATAAACACACCTAAAAAGGCAAGACACGTACCGCAAGTGTACAGGTCGTCCAAGTAATATCCGATAAACGGGATTTCGATCTCAGGGACGGATTGGATATGACTAAAGAGTTATGCAATAAATGGAAATAGTTGCTTGAATGACAATTAAAAGTAAATGGAATAAATATTTATTTTGTTTTTGTTTAAGGACTAAAGTGCAAATAAGTAAAATATTAAACTAACTTAATACAAATAATGAGACGCGAGAAAATAAAATATGAAAGGATGTAAGAATGAGAAATAGTACTTGAGTCATGCTAGGGTTTCACCGAAATAAACTTAATCAATGCTTTCTTTTAAGGGACAAATTGGTAACTAGTAATAGTCGGGATTCTAGATTCTCCTAACCCCCGTCAGGGTGGATTTAGGAGTTATTCTAGGGTGTTACAAACCCCGCCAGGGAGATTATAATCCACCTTTGAATGCCAGGTTCTCTACCCAATTGGCTATAATGTTAACTAAGTCCATCAGGATCAATAATTTATACCTTACGTTTATTACCTATGTCCGTCATTAAACCCCCCGTCAAGGCGATCACTTCCCCACCAAAGTGAATAGCTTAATTACTAAAACCTATGTCTAATTGGCCATATTAAAAATAGTGAAATAACCTTACGATAATAAACAATACTAATTGCACAATTCGAATTGCACAATTCGAATTAAATTATAAAAATCCCAAATAAAAAACATCAATCAAATTAATTAGGGTTCAACCCATATAACGATTCTCAAGCACTTAGAAGGTTTAGCTCATAATTGAAATTAAAACTAAGAAAAAAAAAAGTAAAAGACATCATATTTAACCGAAAGAAAATAAAATAAAACCTAATTAAGAGGTTGGGTTTGGCTGCGATTTGGAGAAGATGACTTTTTCCAGCTCTTAGCTTTCTTCCTTCCTTGCTCTGACTTGAAAACCTTAAGCCTCTTGTGTAATTTTATGAAGTGTATGAAAAGAGAAGGCTAAGAGGTGTATTTATAGGTGCTAGGAAGCCCTAATTCGTTTTACTTGGAGTAGAAGACAAGTAAAGGACTCTTTAATTCGCAGCCCTAAAATATAGGAAAGGTAAGATTTTGTTGCTGATTTGTTTTGGTCATATCTCCTTCAATACTTATCCGTTTGATGCGTTCCTTATATCGAAATCACTTGTCTCGGAAAGCTCTACCCGTTGGTCCAGACCATTCTCCCAAATTCCTAACCAATCTTAAGTTATGAGCTCGTCTTTGAACATGGTTGGAATTTCAGATTTATTTGGTAATTTTATATTTTCCTTCTTTGCATATTTCCTTCCTTAATCTTCCAATTTCCATGTATATCTTCTTTCCTTTACTTCTTAGACTTGACTTGGTCTCTAATTAATTACCATATATCTTTTAAAACTTCACAATAAATAAATAATTAAACCGCATATGCTTTAAAAATTAATAAATCATTAAATCAAGACTAGAAATAAGAAAGTGGACTCTAAAATTAGAAACTCGAATAAAATACTTCCTAACACACTAAAAATAATATAATACTTTAATTCTCACCTCTCCTCCTTGTATTGGTTTTCCATGAACCTACTAACTTTGCACTAAAAATAACCAAATTAACGCACAAAAGAAATGCAAATAGTCTAATTTCAATAGGAGAAAGTGTAATATGACGAAATAAGTATAAAAGTCTATCAATTAAGTCAAATATTCACCTAAAAGGATGTCTCATAAGTGCTAATATTTAGAACATATAGAGAGACATCAACTATTTATTGACATGACAATACATTGAAAGTAATTATTACAGTGTCATCATTACATGCAGAAAGGTAGCAGTGTCTTTTTGCAAAATCATAAGATATTATTAAAAAATGCACGACCAAGATTTCTCCACGTCGCCATCAGCTCGCCACGTGTCAACTCCTCCTTCATGCGCACCTACTACTGTTGTATTAAAAATATTTCTTGCATTGTTATATATTTAATCTTTTGATCCAATTTTGATTGGCCACGTGTACTAATTTTATAGTTCTATTTTCTTTGACACTCATTTCAGATATCATAAACAAAAACACTTTGAATCAAGATTGATAGTTGGAATAGTTGGTCCGGTGGTTAAATTATTCTGTAGAGACTAATAAATCATGTCGGTCTTAGATGTGACATGTAGAGGGTGTCGCTAGTGGGATCTCTTACTCAGGTTGAAAAATCCACATAAAAGCAAAGTAGACAATTTGTACACTACAATGACAAAGCCTCTCTAAAATTGAAAATATTTGTTATTACTTATTAGGTCGGTTTGAGATACAGCACCTGTCTTTCATCAAAAAGAGACTAATAGTACTATTAATCATGTAATCTGAATATGTTTGATATTTAATAAAAAAATCAAACTGAATTGTATCTCACCAGGTGAAATCGCAACTCACCCTGCACAAATAGATGTATACAAAAAACTAAAAGAGAAGTGGTACACATGACATAAAAAAGTAAAAAGGCTCAGCTTGCTACAAATTTGTAATAATAATTTATAATAATGAAGAGCATATATAGCTACATAGTAATACACTTATACTGTAAAGCATAAAAATATCCATGCTTCAATACCTGAAATCCATCATGCTAATTTATATGAAAGCTACAAGAGATTTTTCTACTCGTTCTACCATACAGGTGTACATACTTAAGTTACACTACACAAGTTACACTAATAATCACAAAAATGGATGAAAGGAAAAAGATAGTAAAGATAGTATGTATAACTTACTCCATCTCACTCCTAAACTTTAGCTAATTCTACAATGAACAAAGTTCACCAATTCGATAAACTTGCTCCGAACGCTCAAAAAACGTTCTTCTACTGTAGATCTAAAAGTCACACAGTTACATTAAATCTCAATGAATTTGAAACTACTTTAACAGCTTCACGCTTTAGAATAAGAGCGTAGAGTAGCTCATTCCATGTATCAGGAACTCCAGGTAAACACCAATGACTACAGTCTTGCCTAGTCAGCAATGCGGGCCCTATTTCAGGACCCAAATAATATAGCGATGAATGACCATCTTTCCTTCTTGAAGCCATAAGAGTTATATTAAGCACATCTAATGATATATTTAAATGAGTATCATCTATAACTTGATTAAATATATTATATCTTGACCAAGTATGGACTGGTACAAGCGAAGACCCTAGTTCGGGAAGAGTTTCCATATGACAGGTTCCCCCTGTTCTCCAATCTCCACCTCTATAAATACACAATTTTAATTTCTTTCGCTAATTAGTAATCACTTAACAAAGTTACGAAAGTACGGAATAAATAGATGTACCTAAAATGCACAGGGGCATAACTTCGAAACAATACTTGAGTATGACTTGTATTCACTTCACGAGATATCCAATCCATTACTGTATATAACGATCTCTTGTACGCATCGTCAATCTCCATCTCCATCTTCACCTCGGAACCTTCTTGAAAATAACATCCCCTACACAATTTCACGGGATAAAGATTTTCGAAAACTTTGAAATTAATAAAAACAATAATAAAAAATAAATTACCCTCGAGTGGTTTTCTCGTAATTCCACCAATGTCCGGTGTTAAGAACGAGAAAATCAGCATTTTTCCATTGAGGGGAACTCCAATCCATTTGATCTAATTTCAAGGTTGTTTTAATAATGGATGGGGCACCAGATGGAGGACGACTTTGCAGTACAAGAAATGGAGCACGATAGTATTCGATCGTGCAATTATATTCACTAAATTTAAATATTAAAAATCCTTTATGTTTAGTTATGGGGCTTCCATTTACTTCGTATATGGAGTTTTTGTTAGATACACCTGAAGAAAGCATACATAGAAGAGACTCCCATTGGTTTCTTCCTATTGAGTCTCCTGCAAATACTAGCCGTTTGTTCCTTAATCTCTCCAGCATAATTTTTGCATCAAATCTGCAAAATCAAAACCCAGTAAGAAGTGAGTAAAATGCCCCTCTATTTAGGCTAAAAAGGCAAATTACCCCTCTGATTATAAGCAGATTACCCCTATGCTTTATAAGCAAATCTCCTCGTGTTTCTTTTTCATACATAAGGGGTAATCGCCTAAACCAAAATCTAAAATCCTTATAAAATTTAAATTTAGCCTTTGATTTGAGATTTATCGAGTTTATTAATAGAATTTACAGTTTATTTTAACTTAATTCTACAAACCAAAATCCAACTTAACTCGAGAAACCAATAATTAGCTTGACTTCAGTGTAAAGGCTAAAGCAATAGATTTATTTTCCAATTTTCGCTTTTTTGCAGTCATATTCACATGAAAAGCTTAAACTAAATCATTCACAATATTACACCATTAGTGCTAAACTTAACAATTCAAATCTAAACTTAAAAAATTAAGCATTTTGAAAATAGAATTAAGTAATAGATTCAAATTTAATTTCACAAACCAATATCGAACTTAACTCAATACACGAAAAAGTAACTTAAACATTTAACGAATTTCAACTTAATTTTCTTGTTAAAGAAATGGAATATAGAAAAGCAAATGAAGAACCTTGGCAAGTTGCAATCTTTAGGTTGCCATCTCCATTTAGTATAGAAGGAATCAGGTCTTCCATTTTCTGAACACCTAAAGCCTTCATCTAAGAACTTACAATCTCTGGACTCATACAAAGGATAATTCTTATCCCATATCCAATCACCACTAAAAACATCACATTTTTCACCCTCTTCACTTAAAAAATCGACCTTTTTCTTCGTACTAATAGTCCCATTAAATCTTAACCACAACAACTTTTTCTCAGATTGTGATTGCGATTGTGACAGTGAAGTAAATCTCAACCCTTTTACCAAATCTCCATAATCTAACAAAAGGAATCCCAAAACAATAAAAACGGTAACAAAAAAGAATCCAAGGATGCTTAAAGAAGGTTCAAATAGCCTTAAAATTTTCATTTTTTTGAATGACTCGATATTTGGCATGGTTTTAAGTAAAGATTGGCTTGTTCTACACATTTGGAAGTAAAATGATTAGTGTTCTTTATTTGGGCTAGTGATTTAAAAAGAGTTGTAGTGTGCACGCAAGAGAAATAATCATCATGTTTTGATGTGGATGGATGCTTTACTTGGTGGTGGAGATATGGCTGTGAGCTTTTGATTGATATAGCAAAATAGAGATGTGAATAGAAAGTAAAGTAGCAGTTATGGAAGAATTGGAAAGGGTGAGGGGGGTAAGTGGGTAAGTGGGTGAGTGGGGGGTGATGATAGCGGATTTAAATTAAATCTGGGAAGAATCTGCAATTGTTGTAATGACAAAGTTAACAGTTCCGTCTATATATGAAGGGGATATATGGACTATAACCATGTTATATTACCTCGAAGGACTAGTTTTCAAAAATATGTCCTTACTTATCTTATGGAGCCAATGAGAAAAATAGGATGGCTACGAATTCTTTTATCATATCTAGTTATAATAATAGAGTACATAAGGGTGATGTAGGAATTTTTTAAAGGATTAATACTTAAGAAATTTGTTACACTATCTTTATTATTTTTCAATAAAAGACATCATATATTTTTTTTTTCTTTTAAAAAAAACAGTTTAAACTATAAGAAAATTCTTAAAATTTAAATTTTGAGTTATGTGAAAATTTTTGAAATTCAGATAATGCCTTTTTAGTATAGTAGATAAACGTGCAGAGATTATTGAACATTAATCTTTTTTTAAAGGTGAATTACCCAAGGGGTCTTGTGGACCATCTTAGAGCCATATAGGAACCAAGTCGATTCTCTATCCTACTTAGAGGCCTCAAAATTGACAAATACCTTTACTACCCTTATAGTGTATATAAGACAAAAAAATAGATTCTTCTCTCTCCTCCATTACCATTAATCTCTCTCCTCCTTTATCAATTTTTCTCTCTCCTCTTTCATTAACTATTAATAATTTCCAGCTCCGACCTCCGGCCACCGACCACCGCAACCACCGCCGGATAAAGTACTGAGCATAAAGTACTGAGCATGGAAAAAGTACTGAGCATGGAAAAGTACTGAGCATAAAGTACTGAGCGTGAAAAAAGTACTGAGTATCAGAAAAATTTGCTGATTATTCGAATTTTTTTATTGAGTAAATATACTGAGCATGCTCGTTTAATCAATAAAAGTGCTGAGCATGCTCGTTTAATCAATAAAAGTGCTGAGCATTTCTCGTATAATCAGTAAAAGTGCTGAGCATTAGGCAAAAATATATAGTTTAATATAAAAATCTATTTTACATTACAAAAATAAAATTATTACAATGAAAAAAAGAAAAAAAAATACAAACAACTAACTAATCTTGTTTGACCGATCTGAAAATTTGAACAAAAAAAACAATAAACCAACCACCATCACCGCCTCCTCCACCTCCACCGTCATCTCCACCATCACTGGCACTTCCACTATCTCCTATGAGCAGCAATGGACCACCCACCACCACCGAGCTCACCTCTCTAGTCTCTATTAAAATAAGAGAGTAGCCTAGATAGGTTAGTTTCCTTGCTTCATCAGATTCTTTGACGTTAGGGCATTTGTTAATGCTAAAGAAGAGCTTAATGAGGACCTTAGTATTGCCAAAGCTTGAGACAAGAAATATGACAAAAAATAAATAAATTCATGAGATTATTACCCCAAAATCATCATCATCATCAAATAACCTATTTTTTGTTTTAATAAATTGTTAATTAAATATGTAACTAAAAAGAAAGTGAAAAAATGAAGAAAAGGAAAAAACCTGCTCATGCAATATTTAAATCGATGTGGGCTAAATACAGGTGGCACTGATGGCACTAATATTCAAACCTGTTAATTAAATATGTAACTAATAGCTAAAGAAAGTTGAACCTTGATGTGGGCTAAGTACAGGTGGCACTGATGGCACTGATGGAACAGCTCCATTTCAATTCCTATAGCTGCTGATTATCTTCTCGATCCAACAACAAACAAGGTGATACATTTTCCAAATATACCCCTATAGTTTGATAAACCGCCTCATATTTTGTTTTTTCTGCAGTGGGTTCAAAATCCTACATTGATGTATGATCGAGTATTAAAATATCCAGATCGTGTTAGGAATTTGTACTTCACGTCCCTATACACCATCTCCAGCGCCACCTCGCACCACCACGCACCACCTCGCACCACCACCAGCGCCAGCCGCGCCATTGACAAAAGCTGAAAAAGAAGCAGTGTAAACAAGTCGAACAACCATCTCCGGTGAACGAGCTTCATTAACAACCTTTATATCTTCCATGGCTTGCAGATCCGGTGACTCACGAACGAGCTGCATATCTGCCATGGCTTGTAGATGCGAACGACTTCCCTGCGAACGCGCCACCATCGCACCACCATTGCCGCGCGTGACTGTTTCATGAGCGAACAACTTCAGTAGCTTCTCGTCAAGGTTCACGAACAAATTTCATGGCTTTGTCTCCATACTCGACGGAAGCCATGTTTATGAGATAGAAAGAAGAAAAAGTAAAAGCTAGGTTAAAGCGTGATTGGAGAGGCAGGAGAGAGAAAAGAAAAATTAATATTTTATTTTTGATAAGAAAATGTCAATAGAAATAGTATATATAGGAAAAAAAATAAAAGAGGGTAAAAAAATAATTGGATTTTTAAGTCTATAGTGTTAAATTTTGGTTGTGGCCTTTAGTAAGAAGAGGCTATAGAACCGGTCTTGTTAAGTTACGAGGTGGTGTTTTCAAGACCCTTTAGATAATAATATCTTTTTTTAAATGTGTGTTAAAAAAATTAAAAAATGAATTAATTTTTAAGATATCGTTTTAATTTTCATGTATTACTAAATAAATAAAATATATAAATAATTATATAGGGAAGGATTAGATGTGTTTCTAGTTAGTGATAAATCATTGCATTTTGAAATGGTTGCAATCCCACTATTACCATGGATCTTTTATGTATGTGATCATTTTCTCTCATTTCGTTATTATAACACTTGCATGCACCTCTCTCATGTATGTGAAATCTCTGACTAGACAACCAACTCCCAACTCAACTGTCTTCGTCTAATAAAATTGTTACATGTTACTTCCTAACGGTTTTTTCGTCGTGGACGAGGCGCTTAACCTGTCTAGACGTCGATTAATAAGAAAAAATGGTCCCCTAAATCTTTATTTTATATTTATTATTTTTGAAAAATAAAGGGGATATATGGACTATAACCATGTTTCCGATTTGTCGTTAGTATATATCACCTCGAAAGACTATTTTTTCAAAAATCTATGACATTGTTAGATATGTCCTTACTTATCTTATGGAGCCAATGAGAAAAAAGGATTAAAAATTCTTTTATCATATATCCATTTTTAATAATAGAGGGTGGATTTAAGTAGTTGGGATTAGCTCATTAGTCAGGGTTTTAGTCATTCAATCTAGTGGTGTATGTTCGAATTGAGTCAATGACTCCAAGTCTAAAACAACTCTCCTATGTAACAAAAAAAATAAGGGTGGATTTAGGATTTTTTAAGGATTAATGCTTAAGAACCCTTCAAACTAAAATTAATTCATTTTCACTACAGTCATTATTTTTTGTGGCATCATACATTTTATTCTTTCCGTTTTTTCTCATAAAAATAGCCATTTGAGTTATGGATAATTTCTCAGAACTCAAAATTTTGGAGTTATGAGAAAATTCGCAATACTTAGATTTTGAGTTTTGGGAGCAAATTCAAGATATATTAAGAGGGTAAGAAAGACACTATCGTTTACGAGATAGTGGACAAGGCTGCAAAGATTTATTAAACAGTAACCTTTTTTTCAAATGTGTGCTAAAAGTTAAAAAAAATGAATTAATTTTTTAGATATCAATTTACTTTTCATGGATTACTAAATAAATAAATAATATATATATATATATATATATATATATATATATATATAATTATATGGAGAAGGATTAGATATGTTTCTTGTTAGTGTTAATGTTTTTTCTAAATCATTGCATTTTGAAATGGTCGCAATCTCAGACGCTTATTAATGAAAAAAATAGTTCCTAGATTCTTATTTTATATTTATTAATTTTAAAATTTTTTGAATTGATATCATAACTTTAAATTTAGTATTTTTGTAATTATTATAGTGTTGTTGGATGAACTTTATGACTCAAATAGTTAAAAAAATTATAATTACTACATATATATTATTAAATATTACTATATATATAAAATTAAATAGTGGAATTCAAAACTGCTTAATCATGCCTAGGCGCTAGGCGCTTCTAAGGCATTATGACCTCGGTCTTATCGATCCTTCAAATTTTGTTCGTACCAATCCCTCGCGCGAAAAAATTATTATGGTATCACCCCACGAGCTCAAGTAGTTCAGGTCATGCCAGTATTTAAGCTACGACACGAAAAATATAAATTTTTGATAGGGAGAGTTCAAGGGACCATGGGATGCTTATCTAACAATTACCCATGATTACTTTATGAACCATGACAGTTGTATATATCATCCAAGGTATAAAGTCATGTAATTCCCTACGGTTCAATGTACAATTTCATCAGGAGCCTTTCTCTCAAGGGTGCTAACACACCTGTTTTCTTTTGTTTAAGTTTTCACTACAAATCTTGAGAGATTGGATAAGTTAATATCAGTCGTTATGTAGTTTAATCTTTACAGGCCACCTAGAGAATGAACCTTTTTCCCAGTCACCTAATTAGTTTGGTGTTGTTAGTGGAACGTAACAATTACCTTAATTTTTCTATTGAGCTACCACATTTATACTAATCTTGGAATATATGGTAGGACCTTCAATAGTATTGTAATCAATGGGAAAGAATAGAGCATGTATATTGACAATGTAGAAGGTATGGGTACCATTGATCCTATTGCACTATACTCAAAGTCATATACACCTAAAACAAATGCTCATCTTGTTTATCCTCAAATGTTTGATTTCCCTCATGTTGATATGGCCAACAAGACAAAATTAGTCACAGAAAAAATAGGAAGAGATAGATGTGACTCAGTCACGCTCTAAGTTCCAAGGAGAAATGTCTCCTGAACAGACTTTGATTACCAGTGAGGCAGAAGTCATGGAAGATTTTGCAGTCATTCGTAGACACTCAGTTTTAGAATCATCTCAAAGTATACGATTTGGACTACCTTGAGATAGGATGGAGGTAGCATCACACCGTTGATAGACCTATTTGTTCCTCTTCCATTCGATTATTGAGCAAAATCTCTGAGCATCATACCTCTCGATTAAGCAACCATGTCATATTAGACTCGAACAAGCAAAAGCATTAGAATGGTTTGACATGGGTTACTCTCCGATCTCCAAGTAACTCATCTAGTACTTTTTATATATTTTATATCACTCTCAAGCATGGTCAAATACACAATACGAATCATGGGTCAACCCATTATGTAGTTGAAGTGCACCCTACTAGGTTAGGATCTCTGATAAGCGCATTTGTAGGGTTGTAAACAATAATTTTATTTAACTTGATAATATCATATGGGTATGGACCCTAGACTTCTTTTACGTGTTTTGAATTTGGGGGTTTCTTTAAAATGAATTGTTTTGTGAATGCTCTATATTTTGTATTTGAAGTAGGGTTGTAGTCCTTACTATGAACAAGTAGGGTTTTCCCTTTATTAATTAGGGTTGTCACCCTGGATTGGATCAATTATATAAAACAATACATAATCGTCAAGTGTACTGTAGTGATCCTAACGAGCTTGCCTAACTAGATAGTCAATAAGGTTAGATATAACCACTGATCGTCGCGTAGGGCCCCCTTACCAAAGTCCCTTAGTAATGTTGAGGTTGTCCCTAAACTACCCTGAGAGGAGTTAGGAGAAATTTAGAATCCGGTCTATTGCATTTATATCACACAATTATCCCTTATACAATAAAGTATTAACCAAGGCTAGTGGGGATTACTGCTAATTCTCGAGCTAAACTCTTATATTTTCTCCTTTTTTACTTTTTTAGTTATCTTTAATTTGAGTCTTAGATAATTAATTAGTATTTGCATTAGAGTCTTAATCAGAACCAAAGAAATATTATAGTGTCTTGCATATTTACTTATTCAACTTGTTCTAGTACACTCTCTAAGAACACTATCTACAAATTAACTTTTGTAGTCTCTAAGATCGATATCTAGTTTACTTCCTTATTACTTTCAAATGGCATGTGTACTTGCGGGAAGTTTATCTTTATCGTGTAGAAGTCTGTGTTCTTTTCTATCATTATTTGATCACATATTTGGAGATGGCACATACTCAAGGCCACAGAAGGATCAAAGATATTATCAAGAGAGTATGGAGTGTGCAACAAGTGGTTGAGATCAAAGATAAGAGAATCAGGACTCTAGGGAGATCAAGGAAGGATTTAATTGCATAAATATTAAGACTCAAGGGAGATCAAGTATCATTGAGGGTTGAGCTAAAACATAAGTCAATTATGCTCACCAAAGTGCTTAATTTTTTAGATATAAATATCAAGAAGCATGAACAAGCTAAAGAAGTTGAGATAAATACTTATGGGAGTTTAATGATCTTTGATTATCAAGCTAGATGATCCAGTGATGAAAGCTACACAAGTGAGATCAAGACTCAAGAGGCTATCGAAGTCGGTGATATAATAAGATTGTTGAGAAATATAAGTAGCTCTCATTTGACATATCTTGATATTTAGTTAGTAAATGATCTCTAGTATATTTTTATGTGACAAATATACATGTGTTAAATATCTTTAAATGTTTTTAACTACATTATTGTGTGATTCCATGATTGTAACATATCTCATTTAGAAAACTAAAGTATACAAGCACTCCACCTAACCTAAAACATGCATCTAGTATTTCATATATCTAAAACGTGTTTTATGTCATATCTCTTGATGTTATCTGAATCTGGAAAAGCCATGAACTACAAACTTTATTAGAATTACATTTCAAAAAGTCTTAATCCCATAACAAAAGGTTTATTTTGTAATGCCAAAATTGAAGATTGGGATGCCGAAGTAGATTGGGGTGCCAAAAATAATTTAAAAAAAAAGCTTCTGATCCAGTATCATAGCTGATACAAATTATAGTCGTTAAAATAAATACGTTGGAGAATTTACTACTATCACACATTTTCTAACCAAAGGGAAATTGGGATGCCGATTCAGAATTGTTTCAGTAATTAAATGGAGTCGTATGACATAAGACCGTTGGGGAATTTATTATATATACAAGATAGATCATTTGAAATATTGACTCGTCTCTTCAACTAAATTTTTAAACCTTATCATAAATTCATTATTCAAGAGATCTCAAACTACTCAAATCAAGTTCTAATCTTCAGTTTATAAGCTTGATACACTTCATTGTTATATTAACACTATAATAGAGTTATAGGTTATTTATAATCTTTCACAAACAACTTTAGCTCTTGATCTAAACTAGGAAATGTAGTTCCAAGAGTACAAAAGAGTTGTAATCCTCCTTGTGGAAAGAAAGATTTCTTGTGTGAAGTTGTATTGGTTCCTGCGTCATGATACAGAGAGGCGGTTGTGATTGAGGCCATACAAATCACAATGTGCGTTTGTGATTGTCCTTGTAAAGATAACAGTGTAATATTTTGTATTTCACCCTTAAGAAATATGAAGCTTCAGAGAGAAGCTTAAAATCCTAAGGTAGAATTGCCTTAGGGGGTGGATTAGGCCCTCGATATATTGAACCACTAAATAATACTTGTGTACTCTCTATACCTTTCTCTTTACATATTTTCTTTAATTGTATTTTATGATCTCTGTATTAAACCTAGACTATACATATATTTTATTCTCCTTGTGTTTGATAAATTGCCTAGTAAAAGATTTTCAACTAATACTTGTCTTGTTGAAAGTTTTTTAATTAGGCATAATATTGATTTGTGTCATATTCACCATCCACTATAGTACTTACACTTAATGTGTATATAAGTGCATTATGTATATATATAAATCATGATGAAATTGTGTGTTAAGCTTGAAATGTGCTTAAGATATATATTAATGAATTGAAATGTTAAATGCTCATCTATCTTAATATTAATAATTCACACAAAATGTGTTGTTAAATTATTGTATACATACTTGTCAATGATTAGTTAGTCCTTGTTGTGATATGCCTTGATTATTTTTATTGATGATACATACTTATTATATCATTCATTTATATCCATTACTTGTTGATGATGAGCTTAATTATTTATAAAACATGATTCATATGATGTAATGTGTTTCATACTATGAGCTCACATGTTACATGTTTTTTGCGATAGTCATTTCTTTTGAAAATATCTGCAGAAATGAACTCATGTGATAAAGTCTGCATATTAAATAATATTCCTGCTCTTAATTATACTTGTTGCGTGCTTAGTTGCTTATGGATAATATGTTAAATACATAAATATCGCTTTGTATGTATTCATAATTAATGGAAAATTACTTAGAAGCTACACTATAAGGTGATTTTTTTATGTGTGCAAACTTATGTTGTTAAAGAATATGCACATATTGATGATGTTGGTTGTCGTCCCCTAAAGTGTGATAATTAAATCAACACCCGAGGGAGCACTCCTCATATGTGTACGGGTCGTTTGCAAGTAATAAGTAAGTATATAAGTTCATTCTCCACACGGACTATAAGGTTAATTACTATCGTGTTTAAATAAGTGAGAGGGGTCTAGTTGCAATTAACAAAAGGTGAAAGACATAAATATTCGTTTTGGTTTTGAAGATTAAAACAATCAAGTGAATTAAAATTAAACTAATTTAAATTAACTAAGATAAATAAAGAATAGAATACGATATGAGATGTATAGCTTGGGCATTGCTAGTAATTGCCTATATCGACTATTGATTGTTCTCGTTATAAGGGTGAATTGGTAAGTTTACGTTAATCGAGATTTAGTGTTCCTTCTAACTCGCTCTTGGATATCTTAGGAGGCTACTTAACACTGCTAGAGACCTCTTCCGAGTGAAATCAAAGTGATGTCTCCTCATTTGTGATAATAAAATCTATTTCTGAGACATCATTTTAGGCGTATTTATTAGTTTATAGGTCGAATTTAGCTTGATTTAGTACACTTTCCTATTTTGGGTCTTGAATTAATTAATTATTATTTTTAGAGCATATTGGGTTTAATTATTTATTTAGTGTGAAACTTTAGATATATATGGTAATTAATTAGAGTCCAAGTTGGTAAAGAGAGCTAAAGGAAAGAAGATAAACATGTGAATTGAAGATAAGGAAGTAAAAGCTAAAAACATGGAAAAGGAAAACATACCTTAAATCTGAATTTCTGCACCTACGACCACAAATCAGCTTATATCTTAAAATCGGTGAGGAATTTGGAGAAATGGTCAAGATCCAATTTGAAGATCTTTCCGAGACGATAAATTTGGTATACTCATACGCATTAATCGGATAAATATTGAAGCTGTTAGGACCAAAATAAAAACGGGGCTGATTGCATGTTTTTGGGCTACGAATTTGAGTTGGGCTTGGAACCCATATTTACCTTTTCCTTCAAGAAAACGAATTAGGTCAACCTATACACTATAAATACAGCCTCTTAACATTAGAAAATCATCCTTGGCCAAACCTTAAGGTCAGGAAGAAGCTACAACACAAGAAGAGAAGTCTGGAAGGAGCTGTGCAACAATTATGTCTCCTTCAACCTTTAATTCTGTAATTCTTTTCTTTTCTCTTCCTAGTATGAACTAAATTCTATTTAGCTTGAGTTTTAACATATATGTATGAACTCTAGTTTTGGTTGACATCTATCTAATTTGGGAATTATATGTTTTAAATTGAATTATTGTTTTTATTCTCTGTCTATGTGTTTGGATTTATATTCTGTGTTCTTGTGGAAGCGCGCCCATATAGAATTACCATCTAGTAGTTAGGTCACCATTGACAACGGTGTTTAATTACATGTTTAGCACATAACGTCTAGTATTCGGTTTAGATCTGACAAATCAACCTAACTAGATAATCACTATGGTTTAGTATGTATTGCTATTTACCAATTGCAGGAACAGTTTGCTTAAGACTCCTTATTGACACAGGTAAATCCTATTTAAAACTACCTAGCGCAATTGGAACCGATTATTAAAATACTACATAATTCACCCTTACATGTTTAGAACGGCAAAACTAGTGGGGATTACTTGCTAATTACTCAAGCTAAACTTTCATACTATCTTCTTTTCTTTTATTTAGTTTTCTGTCTTTTAATTTAGTAGTTTATTTTCTTATTTAAAATCAAATAAAAATCTATCTTTCTTTTCTTTACCCTTGCGTATTATTATTCTAGCTTAATTATCTGCACTTGAATATTTGCATAAGTTCTTCGTAACCTTCGTAGTCCCTGAGGAACGAATTCTACTTATTCATTAAAACTTGCATACGATCTGTATACTTGCGGAACCGTGCTCAGCTTAGGGTGTTTATGTGCAATTATTTTATACATCTTTTTATCACACCTTAGGCGACACCACAAAGATAGTGTTCGACGCTTATGGTGATTACCCTATTGACAATCCGGCTAATCAAACCCGACAGGGACACTAACACACATTGGACGTATATAAATTTGTTTTATGTTCCCGATCCCCCTTCTGAATGTAATCAAGAACACTAATGAGCTGCCTAATATTTGATTAGGATAAATACAAGCTATAAAATTAATTCTTACACATAATAAATTCATTAAACAATTCAATTATATGTAATTAATCCCCAATAACATTAAAACCAACCAATAATCAACTACGATTTATTTGTAAAAGCAATACTCAAGATACTAAATGTTTATCTCATAATTAAAGACATAAAAGCAAAGGATAAAAGTAGTAGCATTAAGTTTACAACACAAAACTAATACATATTACCCTAAAAATGATGAAATATAGGTGATGAAATAGTGTAGGAGGGATCCAGTTTCTTCTTTTCTCTTCTCTTCTCGCGATGTGTAGAATTAATGATATGGTCAATGTCCCATCTACCAAAATTATAATTTTTGATATAATATTGTCCAAAAATGTTTTTGGAGTTGTAGGCCCATTTTAGATGGCTCATGTCAACCCAAAAACGTTTTAATATGAGAGAGGACTAGTTTGAACCACGTCAGTTGGAAACTAAACAAGTCTTTCATATTAAATCAAAACCACTAACATTCACCTTTTACACACTTCTGAATTCAAGTGATCTCATGATGCCAAAGGGATCGCTCAGAATTCTAGCCGATCGCACTTGGTGACTCTCTTAAGTCAATTTTCAAGTTTTGTCGATAAACGCTCTAACTATCTAGATATGATTTTTGGTTCTTCAACTACATTAAATGGGTTTGAACTTGCTTTCTCAACTTCTTATCCTTTTCTTGTAGTCTCGTATCATTCAATTTCTTAAGAGATGCATACTTGACGCACACTTAATGCACAAAAAACTCTAAATGTAATAAATATCCTAAACTAGACAAAAACTGAGAATGTTTTAAATAATAGGGAATAATCCCTCAATATATTCCAAATAATCCCTAAAAATATGTCTTGTGATACGATAAATCTATCACATAAATCGAGACAACAATGGTGTAAGTCATTTTATCATCGAAAGGGTAAAGATGTTTTTGTAGCAGATATCTTGATATTTCTAGTTATTTATCACACATGCAAGACATCCCTTAGCACATTTTTTGGGACAAATACATGTTATTTTATAGTATTTATTCTAACTAATATTTTTATGATCTCTAGAGCCATTCCATGTATTTTTGGGGCATTTTAATGAGTTTGTACAAATTGGATACAAAATGATCATGGCCTGAAATGGTCACAAGGCATGGAAGTAGGAGAAAAAAGATTGAGAGAAACCACCCTATACACAACCACCAAAGGTCAAGTCAAAGCCTGGTTAACTTAGAACAAGATGGGTAAATATGAAATTCAAGTCTCAGGGTCGTCGCCTACCTCCAGTACCACATGAAATCTACAAGGAACAACATAAAAAATCTTCCCTGAGCATCTTGCCAACATGTCACCTACCTCATTGACTCGATGATCGGTCATCAAAACTATACGAGGAAGAAACTTCAAAAGGTTGTCTCCTAATTGTCGCCTACCTCTAGCTCGGAGATAGGTCAGTAAAACTCCACAACAACCCAGAAAGAAGACCATGTCTACTTGTCACCTACCTCTTACTCAACGAGTGGTTGGCGAGTCACCTACCGCCGCCACAGCCACCAGACTCACACAATGGAAACAAAGCACGACGAACTTCTATTTACTAAGACGGGTTCCTCCTCTTTTCCGGCGACACCAAGCGAAAAAATCAATTCGGCAAAAGGGAGGTCCAATAGTGTGAAGAACTTATCCACCAAACGGTTAAAGATTTTTGAGGGAAACGACCTGCAACAATTCGATTAGAGAGCTTTAGTGTTAGTGGATAATAAGGAAATGGTCACACAACGATCTTCTAAACGTGCTCTAAACTATGTCGATGGAGACGACATTTCTCCAGTGGCAGGCGAGGGGGAAATAGAGGTGTTTGGAGGCGGTAAGTCGATAGAAAGGGGAAGGGATAAAAGGACAGAATTGACCATGATTCAGAACCAAACCTTTGCCAACGATCTGGAGTGTGCAGGAGGGGTACTAGCGCTGGAAGAGGGAGATAAGGTGGAACTGGATCAGCAACTAATTCAATTAGGCAAGAAGCGTGATCAAGAGCCCGCCATTACAGGTAATAACAGTGACTCTGTACTTAACTTACTTCATGTAGGCGCCATTGCTGCATGTGACAGGGAAGAACAAAGTATAGATTCATCATATCGGGTTAGGGCCCCTTTAGCAATAGAATTCAGCGAGGGGAGAGCAAGGTCATTTATGGAAGCAATTCGTGGCGTCCTTGAAGAGGTTTCTCCAGAGATGGGTAATTCAGAATCTAGAAAAGGGAGAATAGGATATACAGACATGAGTGAGACTGGAGAGGTTCCGGGAGGTTTTGAGATGGAGCATGATGTCCCTACGGATGACACTACTTACCCGTAACTCATTAGAACAGTGGAACAAAAACGAAGAGGGTGTAAGGTATGGGATAAAACTCTTATTATTCGGCTTCTTGGTTATAGCGTGGGGTTCAAATACTTGTTCAACAAATTAACTCAAATATGGGCGTCTAAAGCGCACATGGATCTTTTGGAGGTGGGATTTGGGTATTTTATGGTGCAATTTATCAATATTGAGGACTACAAAAAAGCTTTAGGTGGGGGCCCGTGGATGATTTTAGTTATATATTTGATAATTAGGCCTTGGGATCCCTATTTCATGCTTCAGGATGCTTCGATTGTTAAGAAAATTGTTTGGGTACGGTTGCCATGGTTACCGTTAATGAATTACACCGAGGATATACTTACTTCCTTAGGAGATCTAATCGAGAAAGTGGTACGGATAGACCCGTTCACAAGGTCACGTGCTCGTGGTAATTTTGTGCGAATAGTGCTGGAGGTTGAACTTAATAAACCGCTCGTACCTATCATTCGAATTCAAAACCATCTCAAAAAAGTGGAGTACAAGGGCCTCCACCTCATCTGTTTTACATGTGGAAAGTTTAGTCATGTTAAGGAAGGGTGTGGCTTGAATGGGGGTGGTAATGAGAATGACGAGGGTAGTAAGAATAGAGTTGATGTCAATAGAGCACCAGTGGTTGAGATTTCGAATGGGTTACCGATGTACAGGGAGTGGATGAGTGTGGACCGGGCTAGAGGTCGTCTCTAAAGTAAGGTGGCCTCCATCAATAAAGGTTGGCTCAGAAAAGCAATAATGGAGGTAGTAGAAAAGGTGGGATGACGCCAGCAAAGAAAAAAAGTGCTCCAAATACGTTTCGTATGGGTGGGTCATGATATGAGATATTAGCGTTTATGGAGAACAAGGAAGGTAATGGAAGTGGCGATAAGGGGGTTGAGGATAGCGCGATAGTTAGGAATATTAGCAGGGGTGTGGTATCTCAAATGGCCAAAGAGACTAGAAATGGAGAGGATAGTGGGGTGTTACATCATATGGTGATTGAGGCAAACTCTAATAATTTAAAAGGGGGATTTTTTTGATATGGAGAAGCAGAAGGTTGTTGATAAATAATTAGTGGGCCCATCACCGAAGCGGAGGGAGAAGAATCAGAAACAGAAGGGTGCGCTTGTGATCCATGAGAAGGGCGATGTGGAGCGAGATGGCGGGAATACAGGGCGTTATGGGGGCCAGAGGAGCGGATAACAGATGAGCGTAAGAAGTAGCTTATTAGTTAGTGCGAAGGTGAGTGGTAATGGTCTTGTGATGGGCGAAATGGAGAAGGGGTTTCGGCTACTGTAGGTGCCAATGGGAGCAGGGACTTGTTTGCAAGTAAAACAAATTTAGGGGTAGAATCTGATATGCATAAAGAAATGGGTTCTGACGTAGCTCTGTTGGACAAAATCAGAGATGATGATTTGCTCTTCAGGTATCCAATAATTCATCCTTAGTTGAGTTAGAGAAGCGGTTGATGGGATAGTACGAGAGACTTCTAGAGCAAGAGGAGGTGTTTTGATTTGAGGGGGCAAGAACGGAATCGTTTAATTCTGGGGAAATAAACACGAGGTACTACCATTGCGTTACTCAAGTCAAGAAGGCAAAGACAAAGGTTACGAAAATTAAGGACAGTAGTGAAGCATGGATTGAGGATAGTGAGATTGATAAGGTGTGGTTTAGGGATTTTTTTCGAGGAGTTTTTTGCGATAAAGGAAGTCACCCCGAGGGTTTTTGAGCTCTCATGACTCAAGTCTCTCCAGTCGGGTGAGTTTCAAATACTGGGAGGGGACGTGTTGGACGAGGAGATTAAGTTGGCAGTATTTCAGATGTCACCGCATAAAGCACCGGGTCCTGATGGGTTGACTGCAGGTTTTTATCAGAAGTGTTGGGACATAGTAGGTTCGTCAGTTTGTAGGATGATCAGGCATGCGCTAGCGATGGGTAGGTTTCCGAAGGAAGTTCTCGGCACGCTTATTCATCTCATTCCGAAGATGGGAAATCCGAAATATATATCACAGTTTCGTCCTATCAGCTTGATTAATGTATGCTATAAGATTTGTATGAAGGTCCTCGTGAATAGGATGCGTCCTATGCTTGCAAAGTACATTGGTCCTTTCCAAAGTAGCTTCCTTCCACACCGATCGACAATTGATAACGTAGTACTTGTGAGCTATGCTGTAGATCTAGGCGCCGCCTAGGCGTCAACTCCCCCCTCAAGCGCTTACGTCTTGTTAAAACACTAGGCGTTTTTGCCTAACGCCTTAGTCGTCGTGGAATAGGTGCCTAGCCCGTCTAGGCACCGATTAATGGCAAACAATGGCCGCTTAGGCGTCGATTAATGGCACAACATACCCGCATAGGCCTTCGTGTTATTTTTGTTATTCTAGAGAATTTTTTAATTAATATTATAACTCAATTTTTAGTATTTCTATATATACTATAGTGTTGTTAAATGAATTTTATGACTTAAATAGTTAAAGTTGCTATAATTACTACATATATATTACTAAATATACAAAATCACACAGCGGGCTATGTTGTAGATCTCGGTTCCGCGGCCTAGGCGGTCGACTAGGGCCTAGCGCCTAGGAGGGACTACGCGGGGCCTAGGCGGGATTACGCGGTTTTGAATCCTGCTATGTAATTTTATATATTTAGTAATACGCGTGTATAATTATGATAATTTTATCTATTTAAGTCATAAAAATTATCTAACACCACTATATTGAATATGAAAAATACTAAAAATTAGAGTTATAATATCAATTCAAGAATTTTCGAGAGTAAATAAATTTAATGGAGGGCCTAGGCGGCAAGTTTTTGCCATTAATCGGTGCCTAGGCGGGCTAGGCGCCTCTTCCACGGCGACTAAGGCTTTGGGAAAAAATGCCTAGCATTTTTACTAGGCGTAAGCGGTTGAGGGGGAGTTGACGCCTAGACGGCGCCTAGGCGGCGATATCTACAGCATAGACAGCGGGATTCAAAACCGTATAATTCCGCCTAGTCCCCGTGTAATCCCGCCTAGGCGTTAGGCCCAGGTCGACCGCCTAGACCTCAAAACCGAGATCTACAACATAGCTTGTGAGTGAGGTTGATTTTGTTATGCGTCACACGAAAGGGAAGAAGAGCAATATGGCGGTGAAAGTAGATTTGGCCAAGGCCCATGACAAACTAAGGTGGAGTTTTATAAAGGAGTCACTAAAGTTACTTGGGGTGCCATCTGTGTGGATTTCAGTTATTATTTCGGGATTAAAGGATAATGAACTACATGTACTTTGAAGGGGTTCTACCTTGCCTTCAATCAAAGCCAAAAGAGGGATTCGGCAAGGCGACCCTATTTCACCCTATATGTTCGTCTTGTGTATGGAGTGATTGTCATTACTTATTCAGAGTCTAGTGGATAGCGGGGCGTGGAAACCCATCCGGCTTAATTCAGGGGGTTCCCTATTTCTCACATTTTTTCGCTAATGACTTAATTTTATTTGCAGAGGCTTCCACTAATAATTATATGTTGTTACAGGAAACACTGGATGTTTTTGTTGAGATGCGGGGCAGGCGATAAGCAAGGACAAATCGATCATTTATTTTTCGAAAAATATGGAGGAGGAGATGGCAGCAGCGATTACATTGTGTAGTGGATTTCGTAGAAGCAAGGAGATTTGGAAGTATTTTGGAGTTAACATATTGTCTGGATGGAGACCAAAAGGTTTTTTGGTGAGCTTATTAACGATTTGCATGGTAAACTAGCAAGATAGAAAGGCAACACATTGTCATTAGCGGGGTGTATTACATTAGCTCAGTCAGTTCTTAGCGCAACACTGATGTACCTAATGCAAATCGAGAAATTGCCAATGTATGTATGTGATGAAATTGACAAGATCCGGAGGGAGTTCATCTGGGGTTTTTTGGAAGGCCAGAGACGTATCTATTGGGTAGCCTGGAAAGATTTATGCAAACCGAAGAAGTTAGGAGGTCTAGGATTGCGTCTAGCTGAGGACATGAATAGAGCCCTCCTAGGAAAGTTGGGTTGGAGTTTAATTTATAATGAGAACATTTTGTGGCCACATGTAATGCGGGAAAGGTATTTCAAGTCAACGCCTCTCCAGTATGTGGTTAAGCAGAGTGATTCTAGGATGTGTAGAGCCATCTCGGAAGGTATTGACGTAGTTAGACGAGGATCTTAATGGCTCGTAAACAATGGAAATGATGTATTTCTTTGGTTGGATTGGTAGATAAGGGAATCTTCGTTAATAGATCATGCTATAGGAGAGGTTGCTCAGGAAGATATATTGAAGAGGATTGTGGATTACTTGCGAATAGATGGGACTTGGGATTGGGAATCGTTCCAGTATCTTCTTTCCCTATCGAAACTACTTGATATCACTTGTGGTACGATGGGTCGAGGATATGGTTCTCTCGATAAACTCTCTTGGTTACATGAGGTCCATGGAGTGTATTCGGAAAGGTCTTACTACTTGGATGCTCTTAATCGTGTGGATAATGCAGGTTTCAATTGGGATAAGGTGTGGCGATTAAAGTGTCCTAAAAAAATCAGGGTCCTCTTGTGGAGGGCGGTGCAAGATCGATTAGCTACGTGTGGGAATTTGGTTAGGCGAGGAGTTTTTGTTTCTGAGTTATGTGTGTTTTGTGGTAGTGTGGAGGACACAACTTGCCATATTTTCAGGGATTGTCCCAAGATCAAAGGGGTATGGGACTTGTGCCGTGCTGAGATAAGTACGGATGGGGGTGGGGATGGTATAGAGGATGCGCAGGGTTGGGAAGAAGGGCGAACAGATGTTCCAAGAAGAAATAGCCAGTTACAGCAGATTTCGAATAGAACACATCAGCTGGTGCGTGTAAATCCAGAAAATTTGCAGGTACAGGTTCATGTGGGTTCAGGACAGCAGCTGTCAGTTTTACACTCAGATCAGCACCAGGGGAGTCTGTGGGTGAGCGTCGATTCAGCAGCTCACGAGCTTCGGCGACTCAGCAAGGATACAATGGCCTGGAGCAAAATTCGGATAGAGCAGGTACCGAGAGCTATGAGGAGGATACGAGCGCGGAGCAGACCGTGAATCAGGTAAAAACTAGGTCAGATGTTAATGAGAACCGGTGGCTTAAGAATATAGCGAGCACTAAGGTTTTTGCTGGGATTAGTTGGGGAGTTTTCTTCGGAGTGGTCATTGATACAATTTAGAGGGAACGTAACCAAATAGTCTTTAATGGAGGGGAGTCGCCCAATGTGTTGGTAATGTTTAGAAAGGTGGAATATTTAGCGACTATGAATAGCAAAGTATGGGGTCGTTTACCAGGAAGGGTACAATCCAATCACTCAGTGGTGTCATTAGTTGGGTGGACTAAACTTGTGAAAGACTTCAAGTTGAAACAGATGATAGCTATAGCAGGTGGCGCAACAAGGGTGGTGGATGAGGAGTTCTTAAAATAGGAATGGAGAGTGGATTTTCGGTTTCACCATGAGAATTCTTCATGATCTTCCGGTAGTGATGGAGTTGATAGCTGGGTGAGGGTCTGAAGATGGCAGAGGAAATTGGGGTAAAAGAGCTTGAGATAGAGATTGATTGTTGGGAGGTCGTTGAGGTTATTGAGAAGATTGAAAACGGTAGAGGACCAGGGGCCCAGTGGATATATCAGATAAGGATAGTTCTTATGCGCAATAAGGGTTTCAGCTTGCAAGGTGTTTATAGGGAGGCCAGTTCATGCGCGGACTGGTTGGCACGAGTAGGTATGAAGCAAGGAGCGGATTTTGAGTGGTTGAGGGATCCTCCGAAGGGTATTTGGATCCTTCTTGTTAAGGATCTAGTGGGATGGAAGATGCCACGAGTTATTTATAACCATGATTTGTTGATGATGTATTAGGCTAGTTATTTGGTTATTTTTCGATCCTTAGGCTCCTATGTAACCAAAAAAATTATGTTAAGTAAAGTTCAAGTGTTAGTAGTTCCCAGACATAGTATACGATGAGGTAATTTACATTGCACATATATCTAAAAAAAAGTATGCGACTTACTGCAAGAGTATATTTGGTTTTCAAGTAATATAAAGTAAGTGAGTATCCTTCTACACAAGGATTGATGAGAGATGTTGGAATTAAAATTAAGAGTGTAAATAATTATTGTGAAGCACAAACAAAACTATATGTAAATATTTTTAATTTGAGAAATAACTACGAAAAATACTAAATCTTCAAAGGCATGCATGGGTGTATGCACCAGTTTATGTTTGTTGAGTGTACTGAATAAGTCGAAAAACACATATTTAGTGATTTTTCTAATAGCGTTTTTGTTAGAAATACTATATTTCAAATATAGATTGTAGGAATAATGGCGAACAAGGACAAAAATGAGATCAACAATCCTTTCAAATATTAAATAAGGTTATTATTGCAAATACCTTTAATACAATGATTAAATTATTTTACTAAAAGAATTTGCATTGATTTTTCTAGTTCTTTCGGGCTTAACAATTTCAACTTTTGAATAATTGATAGATAATCTTTATATTTAAAATAGGTGGTGAGTTATTTTATGGATTATGTATTTTTTTTAATAGGTTGTGTGTATATTGAATGAAATACATATAATTATCAATAAATTATGTATGAACCTTATTAGACAATAATTTTTTTTGATAATAGTTCTTTTGAAAAGAGAAAATGGTCCACCTATGAAATCATTAGAAAACTTAACTCTCTTATTGATAGTTTATTTGGATCTTCAATCCCCAGAGGCTTTGGGCAATCTTCCTAGCAACAACAACAAGGATATGAATAAGAAGAATGAGGTCATCCTATTGTTCAAGATGAAACCAACTCTATCTAGTTCAATGATATTTTTTTTACTAAAGAATGGGAACCTATATTAGTCGTATTTCTTACAGTCGACACTAAAGTCATAAGAAGATGCTATATTAGAAGTGCTTTAGAAAGGAAAAGTTGGGTTCTTCTATTGGCCACGAGATAATACTCAATTTTTAGAATTGTTTTTTCTACTTTAACAATTTTGAGCTTATTCAAGTTATTTATAAAAAAATTGGCATACATTTTTTGTTGAAATGGAGAAAAAAAAGCTTTCTAAATTTTTATGTTGGAAAGTTTCTCACATCAGAATTTTTAATAGTGTTGCTTACATGCTTGTCAAATATATTTGCCTCATTAACCTTTCGAGATGGCACGATCGATCCCTTATCGGCTCATTTAATTTTTTGTATCATATTAGAATAACTCTAACAAGCTTTTAATATTTTTTTTCTCACTTTTAGGATAGGCATTTTGAGTTCAAGCACTTTTTTGTTTTGTTTGTTAACTTTCGTATTATTATTTTTTTTGTCTCAGTTTGTATGGGATAAAAGCTAAAAAAATTATTATTTTTTGTCTCAGTTCGGATGGATAAAAGCTAAAAAAAAAGGAGCACTATAGAAAATGAATTCTCTTGTACCATTTAAATTAAGTAAGGATATATATCATCTAAATTTATATCACCCAATTATCATCTATGACGTGCTGTGAATGGGTTGGAAGTAAATCTTTAATCAAATCAAAAATATAAATTGATTAATAATTTTTAGCCAAACAATTCATACCACATTATGGGCAGTATATTTAGATGGTATGAATTTTGATACTATACATAATTACTTATTTAAATTTTAATTTGAAAAACTCTTTTTTTTTTATGAGGTGCTTTCATGAAAGGAAAATATGATCAACTGAAGATATTTTTTATAGGGTTAAAGACTCGATGCGGAGGTTATTTGGTGAAATAATTAATTCGTGGCATAAGGAAACAGATGAAAGAATCGAAAGAACCTCGAATATAGATAACCCAACGATTGAGGATACGGCTCATATGATTTGGATGTGCGACACATCTTTTATTAACAGGAATAGTCATTCAGGTATTGCGGGCATTGGAATAAATACTAGTGGATGTATTGAACGAAAGATAAATATGAGATGCAAAATCAAAAAAGTCAACGAAGGAGAAGCGTGGGCGATTTTGTTAGCCATGAGATCATCCTATGATCTCACTAGTCAGAGAGTTTCATTATACTCTGACAACTTTGAATTGATTCAACGAATTAAAAAGATGACCGGGCTTCACTGAAACCTTAAACCCATTCTTTCGGAGATCGAAAGTTGGATTGGTCGGTATCCAGGATGGGAGGTGAAACATATTAATAGATGCTATAACACAACGGCAGACGCATTAGCTAAGTGTATTAGAAGAAATATTATTATTCCTACCTGGATGAACTGCTCTTTAGTAGATTTCAATAGGACTTTGTAAAATTTAGTCAGGTTATTTTCGGTTGTAATTGACAAAAAAAAAAGATATATAAATTTATTGTAAGTGGAAAAATATTAAAAATATGCTTTGTATTAATGACATCCTATATGATATTTGAGAGTTGGGATTTTTATTTTATTTTGGTCTAAAAGGAGTTGACATAAAACTATAATTAATTAATAACAAAGATTAGAAGTATGAGAGAGGATTGAAATTCTACACCATACGTACCTCAACATGATCTGACCAAAAAAAAAAGTATTAATACAACGAAGCCATTTAATTTTAAATGTACGATTACTTTACATAAATAAATGGAATTAAGTATCTTTTTCAAGTTTGATTGATTTATAGGTCAAAAAGTTTAGTGAAGCGGACAGGATCTTGTTGCACTTAGTTACTCCACCCATAATTTTGAACAAAAATAAAGTTATTACGCATAGTGCGTATCTACTGGCATAAATGCTACACGCATATTTTATTTTATTTTCTATAAAACTTCCAATTTAAAGTCAAAATATTTTGTTGTCAAAGTTCCATACATCGAATTATCCATTTGGAAAGATAAATTTAGATCACGTCTACAGGAGTCGGTCGTCCATACACCGCGTGTATGTACACATGTATAAAAAATAAAAATAAATGAATAGAAAATTACTATCATACCCTTAGAAGTGACAGAATATTGTGAGGTTCAAGGTAGATTTTAAATAAAGTAGCTTTTGGAACACTATATTTTCGTTCTTGATAAATTTACTATTTTACCCTTTGACTTCTATTGTATATTTTGATTCCAGTCCCTTTATTTAATGTCGTGTGTAGTCATGTTGTAGTATGTTATTTGAGAAATGTCACTTAGGGTTTTGAACACATCCCCCTCTTCTCAATCTCAACCCCTCTTTTATTCTCTTCTTACTAAAGACCTCAATTTGAATCTTACGCTAAAATCCAAAATTCTAATTACATTTTGACCCCGTTTTGTTTTTTATTTTCCTATATATAATAAACTAAATGTTCTCTCTCCTCATTACGTCATTTTACCCGTAACCTTACAAACTAAATTCAGAAATCCTCTCTCATCCCTCATCCCTTCTCCGTCCTCCCTCCCAAGCCATGGATGCTCGAATCCATTCTCAAAAAACTAGTCAAAGCTCCACCGACACAGCCATGGATGCTAGAACCGAGCTCAAAAATCCATTCGAATCCATTCTCAAAAAACCAGTCAAAGCTCCACGGACACAGATCTGGTTTGTTCTCAACCTATGGTGGTGCTGCGCCAGTCAAAGCTGCTTCGGTGGTGCTGCCTTGGTCTCAGATCAAAGTTGCCTTGGTCTCACATCGGAGTTGCTTCGCCTCGAGATCTGGCGAGAACAAGAGGAGGTCGGCTTCTTACCAGAGCATAGATTCGAGTTGGTTTCACTTTTGCCTCTTCTTCACAGCTGATTCGCCGAGGTTCAACATCGAGCTGTGTAGGAGACGCGGTGGTGGCGGTGTTGGGTCCGTCCATGGAAACGAAAATGGAGGTTAGTGGTGGTGGTGCTTGGTCTTTTATTGAAACTCAGGTGGTGGTGCTCGGGTTTTTAGCTGCTACGGTGGTGGTGGTGAGATGTAGATTTACGGTGGTGGTGTTATGGTGGCGGTTTTGGCGCCGACGAGAAGCTTCATTCTGTTTTTTTGTTTTGATCACCTTTGTTGACCAGATCTGGTCAGCTTTGTATTTAGTTTAGGTTTTATTTTTATTTATCTATTGTAAATATTTTATTATATCGGCGGCAGTAGACCAGTAACAATCCGGGAATGTCACACAACAACTGCTACCTCAAGTGCAGGCAATATTGCTTCAGAGCAAGTTACTATATTACGGGAATCATCCTCTATCTATAGACATTAACAGAATGCGTTCCCTGTAGACGTTAGAGAAGACTGTCTAACCCCCTGTGGGGAACTACTTGTTGATCCGCCCCTCTCCCATTGTCCAAGATTCCCAGGTGTTGAAAGCACATCCAGCATTTGAATAGGGTTGAAGATATCCCCTATAGAGACTTAGGCATAGAGACTGAAGTAACCTTTCGGAAAAGAAGATGTATCAAGGTAGACTGAAACTACAGATATTGAATGAAAGGCTCCGGGTACATTGTGAATAGGCGCTGTTTGACTATTCATTCGGGGAAGACGACCATTGACATTGAGGTAACCACCTGCAGCCAATATCCATAGGAATGGTGAACATAACAATAACAGGTGCGTACCTTTCAGCAAGCGAAATACACTTGTCTCTGAGCTCCCCCAGTACTCTATCGGGAGATCCAGACGATAGAGGTTTTTTCCTCACTAAAATGAATTTAGATATGGAGTAGTTGGACAGGTATAATTTTATAATTTTGTTTGGTCAGCCTTATCGTCACGACGCCTCATCATCTTACGATGAAAAGCCGGTTTATTCCGTGGTAAACCACAAACAACGAGTAAGCGAGATAGGGTGAGGTAAAACCTCATCAGACAGGTAGCGGAAGCTTTAATATAAATAAAGACCGGTGTTCAGCCACCCAGCCCCATGTCTAAACTCATAGACCCATCGAGAATACAAGTAAATCGCAATACAGCCTTTCTTCGTAGCTATAGGGAACATGTTTATCTTATCATAGTGGATGCTCCGCTTGGGATAGGTTCCTCTTTGCTTAGCTTGGTCTATTCTGGCTAAGTCTGGTCCATCCTCGTCTCTAGCTCCAACTGCTACTATTCGCGGAACATCTACTTAAAAATGGAACCCCCGCAGGACGAAGCACAGATCAGTAGATATTCGAGTCTAACTGCTTTCACTAATGGAACCCGGTCTCCTTTTGTCTGATTGCAGCCATGAAATGGTAAAGAGATGTCGAAATGGTGAGTACTCCATGCCTTCTATCTTGATGCATACCTGCTGCTGCGATCGCTCTGTCTGAAATTCTCCCGTCCGCTTGCGCTGCGCTTTCGTCTCGGGGTGTGAAGTTGAAGTGGCGCGACTGACTGCTTCGCCTAACTCAGATTCGAATTGAGACTAGTGGTCTACTAGAGTCAATTCCATCTTGGCTATGCGCATTTCCTGCCTTGAGTTGATAGGAAGGTGCTTACCGCCTCTCAGGTCCCCCGACTGATTCTACCATAGAGGCCACCGATAGACAATAACTCCCCCCCCGAACACAGCTTACAACTTTCATCGTACTGTGCTCGAGAGATAGCTGTCCATACACTGATAAGGGATGTATGGATTCTCGAGTGAGAGAGGTTCCCAAGAATCTCTCGAACGGGTTAAGGCTATGGTGCTTAGCGGCGCGGCGGTTGATTATTCTGATTCTTTCGAGTGAGAGAGGTTCCCAAGAATCTCTCGAACGGGTGTTGTTAGAATAGGAAGCATAAAAGTCTAAGACCCGGATCTTCAATCCGTAGTGAATAGCTACTTCTTTGCCTCCCTCTTTTCAGAGATCTCCTTGTTCTCTTCCCTTGTGCAGATTTGAATTCTTTTTGAAATATGGTTCCTGCCTTAGGTTGGTTAAGCCCAAAGGAGGAAACCAAGAAGGCTGTACCATCCACACCACCAAGCAACCAGAACCCAAGATCACGAGGACACGAGGATTCTGCCGGCGGACCCAGTACTGGAACTGAGTACTGCACGCCCTTCTGGGCCACAAGATCAAATATCTTCCAGAGAAGTCCAAAACGCACGAGTTCTTCGTCACGTTTTGTCCTCCTCCAAGTTGACATGACCACTGGGGCTTGAAAGAATTGATTGATGGTGACCTCTGGCGATAACGCCACTTCACTATACCATTTGACATAACGGAGCCACTGCTTAACCCAGGACCTCAGAATAGTCCACTCCAGGATGTCTTTTACAACATCTGTTGGATAGAACTTATCTGGGGCCAGCGTGAAATCTTTTGGTTTCATCTCTTGCCTTAACAGCTCTAAGATTAATCCCTTCAGATATGGGTTAAGACGGAGTCCCCGACCCAACCACCACTCAAGAGCAGGTGATTGAAGATCAGGTCGTGTGTACATCGCATGGATCCTTAGCCATCGCTTGGACACCTTCAGAGTCTCAATCCTAGAAAGTCCCTTATACCCTGCTCCACCCAATCTCGCAAGTGTGCTAAACCGCGAGATAAGGTACTTATGGTGGAATAGCCATAAGACCATAAGGATGGTGATACCCAAGGAGCGCCCGCACTGACACAGGGGAAAGATCGCAAGAGAAATCTTTTACTAGAAATCTCTTAGCGAATTCTACTGCGCCAGTGTGGGAGATCAGACTCTTATGTAAAGAAATCGTCACCCCTAGATCGTTCAATGAACGACTGTACACCTCCGCAACACGCTCATCGGCAATAACTATATCATCACCTAAAAGAGCGTATCGGTCAAAGGTAAGGCCAGGGTACACTTGTTCAGCACAATGCCAGACAAGTACATGGTGGGCCAAAGCAAACAAACTGTGGCCAAGAGCTGTAGTAACCCAAGGGTTGCCCAGCTACAAATGACACAGTAGAGGGACGTTTTCGAGTACCACACCAAGGTACATCGAAAATATTCCAAGCCATTAACCACTGCCGAGGCGAAGGACCGATCAAACAGAACTCCTAAGATCTCAAACATAACAAACAAGGGAAACCTGTCTGTTGCTGATTGAAGATCGAAAGAGTAAGATGTTCTCTCCCCTTGAAGCCTCCTGAGAGGTTTTACTTGGTCAAAGGTACCATCCATAGGGATAGTACTAAAGACTTTCTTTCATCAACCAATCATGGATAGGCTTGAGAAGTCGCTGATTTAAATAATTTCCAATCGCGAAGATCCTCCTTTTACCACCCCCTTCGACCGACATACCTAACCTACCGGATGGGACTGGCCTAACCCTAACGGTTCTATAGCCTCTACCTATTGAGTTGCTTCTCCTGGGGTTCAAGAGTTGCTTTCAGCACTGGGACTTCCATTATATATTATATTGGACAGAGTGCTGCTTTCAGAGCCCTTGGATTGAGATCGGAGTCTCATCACGAACTCATAAAGAAGGCGATCAACCTCTCTTTACTAATCTAATAGGGAAGTTTATGACTAACAACCTTCCTTTTTCGAGTATGAAAGTTCACTCCAGAACCTCGTGAATTGATCTCAACCGATTTCATCTTATATTCTTCCTATTCCATTCAATAGGATAAGATAGGAGTCGTGAAAAGAGCTACGATCCCACCAGAAAGGGAAGCTATTGACCGATGCCTTCTACCAAGCCCGGGAATCAGCCTTTGTTTCACTTCTTCACTATCGGCTTCTTTAACTAATAGATGGATAACTCACTGAAAGGAGGGCTTCTTCAACTACTCAGGGATTACGCAGCTCAGTGTAACACCTTTACCTTAAAGCCTTAGCTTTACCTTTAACGCCCTGAGGACAGGACTAACAGCAACGGGATTTCCTTCTAAGGAACGGTGGTAACAGCACAGTAAGCTTCTTCAGTTCAGCAAAGGCCCTTTTCAGGGACGAGACGGATTAACAGACGATTCGGGGACAGAATAAGACTCGGAGACAACGGAACGGGTACTATCTTGTCCCAGTAAAAAAACTCCTAACAAAAACAAGCAAAGACGGGTTATGCCGCTTATTACGACAACAGAATTACGACAACAGAATCAATGGCACAAACTGGTGAAATAGCAGCGCTTATACCCCCAACGACATTGATTTCGTTGGCACGGCGATAAGATCATATCAAGCACTTACGTACCATGTTACTAGTGATCGATCAAAAACATAACATGTTGTTTTACGCCCTTTCCATTTCCAGAAGACCGAGACGAGAGGCACTCGCTACCTTGAGAACAGTGAAAGCTCAATCCCAACTCTCTTATCTGGTGCAGAACCAGCCCTAGAGCTATTGCCAGATTTCATCTCAAATCGAGCCGCAGTTCTTCTTTCAAACCTAGCTAGCTAAGCTAGGGTGCTTCTAGATTAGTGACTTATTTTGACCTTTTCGACAAGTTGGGGGACCAGTAGCAGCTTCGCTTTGCAACTTCTTATATGCAGAAAAGAGGTTGTACATAAATAGGTTGTTATGGGATTAGGTTGTCTTATCACATAGAGCAACCTATAATTGCTCAGGAGAAGTGTAGCTAACCGGAATGAAATAGTGAGACAGTTCGGTTCTCTAGACCCATCTGCAGCCCTGGAGAAGGGGCGCGGTGTTGAAATTGTTGAACCGGAAATGAGTTGGAAAGGAGTGGAACAAAAGCAGACAAGTTAAGACCCAAAGAGACAGGCTTATGACTAAACACTACCCGGAACGAAACCCAATCGATCCGAGTCGGTCAATAGAAAGAGTTTCTAGAAGTGTTTCAATGAACCAAAGGTGCAATTGTGACTCCCGGGGCCTGGCATTTCTTTCTCAACACCGGATTTATCGACCAACCGCAAGATGACATACCAGATATCCTCTGAAGAAGTGCATTCTCCGAGAATCTACACATTGGAAGTCTTGCGTTGCGGGACACAACATCAACATCTGTAATAGAGGGGCGATGAAGCCGATGAAAGGCAGTAAAGAGCAGTTACTTTAACTCGGGAACAAGTCGTATTCCTATTCTTCACACCCAGTCTTTTAAAAGGTTTGAAGAACGACGTGTGAAGCGCTAAGGCTCGATAGAGATGAGACGAAGTCGAAGGCCTTTTAGGGACTCGACTGTTAAGGCACTTTAGTGACTCGACCGATAGGGAGAGGAGAAGGATTCGATTATCTTTTACGCTAGGTGAGACTTTTACGCTAGGTGAGATGGAGAGATCAGTCCGAGAGGTAGCTTTTCTCACTCAATCAACGTGTCTGGTACGATTTCTAAGGGATAAATTGTTCTTTGTTCAAGCGTACACTGATTCTAAGATGTTCATGAACATAGGAGCCCCCTGGGTTCAAGATCTCATATCAATCTTCGACTGCTGGGAAAGAATTGGGGTGCGGCAGGAGGAAATGGAATTCGAGAAGTATAAACAGGTCTTCCCAACTGCTGAATAGAATCCTCACTGGGTGGCACTGAAGTTCGGTTTCGATCAAGACATCCCAACAACTGACTAAAGAGGGGGAGTCATGCGGCAGTTCAATCGATGACAGAGGTCCTTTTCCAGCAACTCTCTATTTGAAACTACTCCCATAAAGAATGCGCAGGAGAGGACTGAGCTCGGCTCAATATGGACACTGGTGGGTCAGCTTCAACAGGGAGCGCACAGCCATACACGAATCACTTTAAATATAAATACAAGAAGCCGAGAGAGAACCCAATCGTGTCACTAGAGCCAGGATAGGCAGGGCGCCTTCATCAGCTACGGGCACCAACTGACTCACATAGGGCACAGTATCAACGGCTCCCGAGAGGGTTCAGATTTCAATTCTATCGGCGGCAGTAGACCAGTAACAATCCGGGAATGTCACACAACAACTGCTACCTCAAGTGCAGGCAATATTGCTTCAGAGCAAGTTACTATATTACGGGAATCATCCTCTATCTATAGACATTAACAGAATGCGTTCCCTGTAGACGTTAGAGAAGACTGTCTAACCCCCTGTGGGGAACTACTTGTTGATCCGCCCCTCTCCCATTGTCCAAGATTCCCAGGTGTTGAAAGCACATCCAGCATTTGAATAGGGTTGAAGATATCCCCTATAGTTTGAAATGGTATAAAATACACATTGATTTTAATGAGTATTCCTTTAACTTCATAGAGTACTCCTTTAATTTCATAGAGTACTCCTTTAATTTTATAAAGTAATCTTTTAATTTTATAGAGTATCCCATTAATTTAATAGAATACTCGTTAAATTCGATAAAGTACTCGTTTAATTCGATCGAAATTGATAGAGTACTCATCAAATTGATAGAGTACTCATCAATTTTTTTCGGTGATCGGAGGTCGGGGGTCCGTGGCCAGAGGTCGGTGATCGAAGGTCGGAGGTCAGTGGCCGGAGGTCGGTGGTAGGTGGTCGGAGGTAGGTGGGTAGTGAGTAGTGGAGAGAGAAACAGTGACATCACACTTTTTTTGTCTTTTAGTGTCAGTAAGGGTAGGAAAGACAATTGTCAAAACAGAGGTCTCTAATACGAAGAAATTCCTGGACCATACTTTATAGAGAAGAAAGATTGTCTCCAAGACCTTATGTATAATTCACCCATGTTATTTTGTTCTAAATAGACCGAAGAGTGAACAGTGATACGATAGTCAAGTAAAACACGTGTAAAACATGCACTTATTTAAATACGTTTATTTTGAAGAAAAAAAACTAAACCTGCGCATATCGATGTGGAGTGTTGTCCCATCCGACTGTTTGTTGTCTACCTGCCTCATCGCCTTCCTTGTTCGAATACTCCACCTCCATTGAAGCAAGCAAGAAGAGAAGAAAGAGAAGACATACAAAGTTGTAATATAACAACTAAGTATTAATTTTGAATAAAATTTCGACGGTTTCATCTATGTAGAAGAACGGTTAACATGTCGAGCAGCAGAAGAAAGAGTGCGAATGGCAAAGGGTAAGGGTTTGGTTTATACTTTTCTGCTTATTTTAGGGATTAATCCAATAGTGTTAATCTTGCCAGAAGAGGAGCACGTGGAACAAATGTTGGCTCTAAAAAGACGGTTTCAGAACCATCAAATGCCGCCGAATACTATGCGTAAGTTTGGGAGTACCTGTAACGTAAGTGTTGTCCAATGTATTATGTTAGTTTTGATATATTTTTTAATTCAATCATTGTTAAAATTAGGATATGTATGGTGTGCGAATTTGGTGAGAAGTATCCCCATGTGGGTTTGGATTGGGATGCAACAATTGTAGTGTTTTATAAACTACCTGACGATCATAAGGCATTGTTCGAGGATGGTTATATTCTTTATAAACAACAAAATTTTGACAAAGAAAAGATGAAAGAAGACGACGAGGAAGATGAGGAGGAGAGTGACACGGTATGATTTTTTTGTTAATAAAAGTTTAATTTGGTATTTGGGCACTCAACCCAGAAATGATAGTCCACATGTTTTTTCCAAATTTTTTCTGGATACCTATTGAGTAGTAGATGAGATAGAAACTAATTTGGTTTTTGGCTTATTGTCTGAAATCATTATTTCTTAGGTAATTAGTAGTTTTGTGGTTTTCTTTGTTTAGTGGTACTCATAAAGTATCTTATATGTGAAAATGTCGTTGATGTGTGCTACTTGAATTGTTTTTTATGTTTTGTAATAAGATAATTTTATATACCAATTTACTTTTTGGTAATGGAAATGTTAAATGATTGTTTGGTCATGTTGTTTTCGAAAGAAGAAAATGTTCTAGGTCTGACGTTGTTTTTAAATTTGTAAAAAGTAATAGCCTAAATGTACTGAATTAGTTTCACAATTTAGACATTCTTCATTTAGAAAAATGTTTCTCTAATAGGAATTAAAAGTTGTTATTATATTTTGCTATGCAATGAAACATAGTTACACATAAAATGGGACCAACATGCATATGTAGAAATTGTAAATCATTAAGATATTTTTGATTCAATTTAAATGTGTTTTGTTGTTATTAAATTTTTTGTTAAATGCAGAAGAAGCTTGTAACTAAGTTGTCTTTGAAAAAGATGCACAAAATGTCAAAAAGATTGACAACGGGGCAAAAAATACGGTAGGAGAGATGTGGTGTGGCGCATTTGTGGAATTCCCAAAGACATATCTAAAAATTGAAGTATGTCAATTCATGGTTGACGCTCTCGACCCTAATAGCAGTATATTTAACCTTCAGGGAAGTTCACTTAAATTTTCATATGTTGACGTGAACCGGGTATTGGGTATACCTATGGATGGTCAGTTACCCCCGTTAAAAGGTGATGGTTACCCTAGGGTTAGGGCCTTAGAGGAGGCTTTTAGAGGGAATTTTGTTAAGGGAAACTCGGTTGATTTGTCATTCCTAGAGCGTAGATTTTACGCTTATAAAACCCATGAAGATTTGTTTAAGATGTTGTTCATGCTGTATGTACTAGGTTTCTTCCTTTGTTCGCCTAATGTACACGGAGTTGACATGTCTTATTTTCATGTCGTTAAAGAGGTTGAATTGATTCCAACATTTAATTGGTCCCGCTTAGTGTATGACCTGATTTGCAAAGGAATAAAATCATTTACATCGGAGATCTTTGACGTAAAATCAAAGTACTTTGTGGGTTGTGTTAACGTTTTACAGGTATGTATGATATTTTTCTTGCGAATAATTCATATACTGTATTTAATTGGTATTATTTTATTTTAATGGATGTTAAATTTATTTAAGTACTTGTTTGACTTCTTATTTAGGTTTTATTCCTTCAGAATGTACAGCGGCTGAAAAAATATGTAGACGTTCCTTTAAATATGCCTTTCTGCCTAAATTGGTGCACCAAAAATACGTCTAAGAAAATTAAAAAGCTGAATAGATGGGGGGAGCCAACTACGAAAAGTATAAATTTATTGAAATGGAATTTGATGAAAATTTAGAGGAAGATGCAATGGAGGTGTCAGATGAAGAAGCGTTAATGACTGACAGTTTGGAAGATGTTTTTAAAAGCCGTACAAAGTCTGTTAATAAAAAAACGTGTACACCTAAATTCGCTGAGCAAGTGGTTGTTGTTAGAGATTTTTTTGATGAGTTGAAGGAGTGTATGCTTACGTTAGCCAAAGCTGTTAGTGGGAAGGTTAATGATAAAGGTAAATGCATTAGTAAGAATCCAATAAACAAATTTGATATGGTGGCTGATTCTGCGATTGAGGGTGATGTGGAAATGCTGAGTGCAACAAGAACTCCTGTCCAGGCTAGGAAGGCGAGAGTTCCTGATTCTCCTATCGATATAGACGGGGGTCCCTCTAAAGCTAAAATGGTAGTTTGATTAAGGGTCAAGGTCGTGTTACGCATATGTTGTCTAGTTCGTCAAATCCTCCTACTAAGGTTCCTCCAAAACAATATGCTATTCATAGGGGTTCTGATAAGGGTTGGTCCGATTTTTCACGTCTTCTATAAAAAGACGACAAGATGTCTTATTCCTATTTGAATGACCCAAGACCCCCCGCCAGGTAAAACATCATGAAATAGAATATGTGTTTATAGATTAATTAGTCTGTTCTTTACATTGGGAATTACATGTTAGTTGTGATGCTAATATAAAAAATTAAACTATGTGTAGTGAAGTGGTCATTTCCTTTCTAAACTTTAATTTGAATCGTAAGGAGATGAAGAAGCTGTTATCTCCCAAAGATTATGTATCCGCTGATGTGAGTTTAATATTAGTAATACTAAGTTGTGAAATTATTCTGCAGTAATTAATACAATTGTAATTGTTATAGGTGATTGATTTGTGTGGGGGAGTCGTTGTGTGCGGAGACTCGTCGAATTGATTCCAAATGCAAGCACTGGTTCATGTCCACTTATTTTGCTGTAAGTGTGTATAATTTATAACGACATCATGTTTTTGGTTTACTATGATTGACTAGTATTTTATGTATTTTTTCGACAATACAGACTCATTTATTAAGCACAATGAAAACCATGGGCCAGAATATACATACTAATTATGATCTACACTGTTTCAACGGAAATATAAAGGCTCTGGAAAGGGTTGATATATTGTGTTTAATATGCAATATTGTCAATAAATTTTATTTTGGACGAAAGACTAAAGAGGTGTACTGAATTTTTTTTATTGTTTTGTAGCTTTATGTACCAGTTATTGTGGCAACAAATCACTAGGTGCTTTACATATATGATTTCTAAGTTTTGAAAAAATATTTTTGTGATTCTATACTACCTTGCAATCCACCCCATCCTTTATATTTGAAACAATTTAACCGAGTGGTAAGTGCATAAAATCTTTGTTCATCATCGTGTAGTGTGGATAACTGTTTAGTTTTGAACTTTCTCTTGTCTTATGCGTTTATACTAGAGCTTTGCATGAGTGGTTGGATGTGGTAGATGAAAAGGAATGTCTTCCTAAACTAGAGTTCATGCAAGTTGGTTATCCGGATTGGGTACCTCTCCAAAGTAAAACCATTGATTGTGCTATTCACGTTTGTACTATGATGAGACACACATGGATGAAAATCAATTGGGGGAAAAAGGAATCTGCAGCAAAGAGGTTTGAGCTGGCTTGGTTTTTATTCACTTCTCCATATAATTCGTTACGCTACTTCGTTGAAGAGATTGAAGATTGAGAATGAGTATTTTTTAGTATTATCCAGTAGACAAGGAATATAATATGTTTAGTTTTATATGTTGTTTTAATATGATGATACCTTTTAATTTTATTCTAATGTTGGTGTTTGTTTACTAACTTCCTAGTTTCACCGGATCATTAGATGATGTTTCGTTGCTATGACTATTTAACATTGATTTCAATGTATATTTTTGTAGTATTATGTAGTGTATTAATGCTGGTTTTTTTCAATTTATCATTTGGAATTGCATTAGTTGTAAGAATGTATAAGGGTAATCAGGTTTTGGAATAAGCATTGAGTAATCAAATGAAATAAAGCATTTCGTTAAGACCCCAGACATTTTGGCTAAACCCCTTTTAATTTTTTTTGAGAAATAGCTAAACTATCTCCTAAAATTAAACTTTGATTCATATTAATTCGATAAAATTCATTATTCCTATCGGTCAACGTCTCTAGCACCCACACGTTTGATTCAGTTGTCTCGTTCTTCACCAAAGCAATGCCAAATATACATGTCTTCCGGTGGTTGTTGACCCCGCTAGTAAAACTAGTGGGAACCAATACGCATTGGTCTTGTAATTGGCGTCGAAAATGAGGACATCTTCAAATACAACATACTCTCTTCTAGATTTCCCGTCACAAAATAACAACTTGTCAAGACTATTTTCCTCGTCTACCGTGTGCTTGAAAACAAACAAAGGATCACTGACACACCTTCCTTCCAAATACGCTAATGTCACGTTGATATCACCTTCATTTATCTCATTCGATCTAATCCTACCGAGAGCATTGTACAGATCCTTCCTCAAAAAACCAACATTCTGGTACGCTCTAGCCTCCCGTAAAAACATGTCCATGATCTTGGTGGTTGGTACACCAGAATCACGTAATGCAATGGCTTGGTCAAGATGTCCCTCGTCTATGTGTCTTTGTGACCTTAGAATGTGTGACCTGGAGACAGGAGTTAACGGATGATTGTGATCCATGACAAATAGAACAACTACGAAACAAGCAAAGGTTGGGTCATATTTGATTATGAGCTTAGATTTACAGTTAGTCCTGGTCTCTGCCCTGTGCTCTCGAACTCTGTCTTTCATCTCCAAGTAAATTTTTTGCCGAACCCCAGCACACGAACACATGAATAACCGAGCGACAACCTCACATCCTCCACCCGTTTCCTTATCCAACCGGTCTTTCCTAACACTAAAACTGAGCGCCCGAGCATACGTGTTGTATAACATATACGCTTCTTACTCATTGGTAAACTTCATCTTCATGACATCGTCATGGGTCAAAGTTACAAGCGTGTCAACCCGAGTAGGTTTCTCGACCACCGTCGGTTTGTCAACACCGTCACTGGAACAACTACCTACAAAACCATATATAAAGCCGGATTAGGGGTAAAAAATTGGTTCTAGGGTTCACGGTATAGACTATGGATTTAGTTCTATCTATGATATTTGTTTGTAGCATCAATGATTTATTGTCTCCGGTATTACGGTTTATAGTCTTTAATGTATATGGATTAGGGAACATAAATTAGGTACTAAGGGTTAGGTTTTAGGAAAAAATATTTACGGTATATGGATTAGTGTATATTGATTACTTTAAATGATTCGTGGATTACAGAAGACTTCTTATGAGTTTACTAATAAGATTTTGGTTTTCTATTTAAAGAATAGGGTTTTATTTTAAGCAATTCTAGTTTAGGGTTTATGGATTATGGTTTGGGGTTCTTAGTTAGGGTTGCATGTTTCAAAGCATTGGGTATACGGTTTAATGATACATGGTTAAGGTCTAGTGTTTAGGTAAAAGGGATTAAGGTTTAGTATTCCATATTAATTTTTGGGGGTTTTACCATTAATAGCTATACGATTAGGGTTTAGAGTTACAAATTTATGATTATGGTATTATAGTTGACTATTGGAAATTACGGTTACATATTTCCTAATTTGTTAATTAAAATACTAATAACATTTTATCATTATATAAACATAACTATATCATACAAACTAACACGTATAACAAACACAAATGATAAATGGATCAATGTAATAGATGAACTAACCATTTGAGGCCATTCTTTTTGATATAACCGCAATCGATACACAACTCCTACACTTTAACACACTCCCCCCTTCAAGATATACGCCAACTTCGTATGTTTCTTCAAACTTCAACGCTACCTTTCTCTTTTATAGCCAAAAATCTATCTCACCAATTAATATTACAACTCGTTGGTAGTTGAAACATTTAATACCCATTACACTTACTACCACCAACCTTATCAACGTCACCTTTCTTATTAACATTACTACGTTGGAGGAAAATGATAACAAAACAGCTATCTACTCAATAAATACAAATACAATTGACAAAAATTACTTAATCGCTGTATCCCAATACAATTAAAAACCAATTATATATACGTAAAACAATAACTACTGGGCATCATGCTTATCAAGAGAAAAATTGAATGTGTGACGTATTACTTGGCTTTTGCCATTTGACATTTTACTTTGTAATATAATATACTTTACTATTTTATTTTTATTTGAAATGTGTCTTTTATTATCCGTATCCTTAAACATTTGTAATCACATATTTTTTAATTTTTTGAGATAATTTTTTTTTCCAAAACAACATAAAATATTGCAATATATTTCATTTTAAAAAATTTTAAACTTGAATTGCATTCCCGTATATCTTACTGGAGTTAAACCTAGTTCAATCTAATGTCTAAATATTTGGAACAATTGTAAAAAAAAAAAAGAACGAAAAATTAACCTCCTTCATTAAATCGGAAAGCCCACAAACCTAACATGCAACCGTCATAATATTTCCGAATAAATAATAATTCAAAATAAATATTTAATTACACGTTTAATTAGGAGACGACACGTGGGAGATTTTGTAATTAAAACGTATCTTCGAACGTTGACTCTTGAAAACAAAATATAAACCTCGATTTTGTTTTTTTAACAAAAATTATAGCTGCGGCCGCCATTTTCACAAACTAGTAGATCAACTTTATCGATTAAAATATATTAAACAATACTATTCTTTTTTTTTTTAAATTGGAAAGCCACTATTTAGTGACTTAACTAGTCACTGAAAGCAATTAATGAATGCATGATTGCCTAAATAGTGCACGCCACATATGTTGTAGAAGGGCAACAGAGACATTTGGTTTTGAATTAAATAACATTATTTTCTTCCACGGTTCTCACTGCGCCACGTCACCAATCTTCCTCCATATGTCAAGCATCCTACCATGCGTACATACACGGGGTGTATGGAAGAAATTTCCCACCTTGAGCACTTAAGTTAGAGCACTTTAAAGTTAGAATATCAGCAAACGAAACTCTTAGGCCCGTTTTAGATGTATTATTTTAGAGTTAAAAGTGTTTTTTTGATTAAAAATAAAATATTTATAAAATATATTAAAAATATTTTGACATCTAAAATTACTTTAAGTAATTATTCTAAAAATCACTTAATTAGTGTTTTTTCTAAAATACTTTTTAAAATTTTGAATATTTTTATATAGCTATAATCTCGAATTTGAGATATTTTCCAATCGTGAAACCTCTTTACTTTATATATGAATAAAGAATGAGAGGAAATATATTTCAACTAATCTTAGATGAACTTTTGATACCCTAAACAAGTTTAAAATTTCTGAGTAAAGCAAATTACTTTAATTATTTGCAAGGATGACAATGCTTACGGTTAAAAAAACAAAATCGATGGTAACAAAACTGATCAAACCCAATTATATAACCATAATTAAAATCATTATTATAATTTTGAAAAGTGTAACTGGTAGTTAAAATCGTTAAATTACGGTTTTAGATAAAAACAAGACTGAATAAGCGAAAAGCGTTTATTATCATCTATATTTTAATACTTTATAATGATTTAGCTAAAAAAAAAATTCAAATCCCAAAACCAAAATTCAAATACTAGATTTAACAACTAATAAACAAATAATTTGTTAACAGATAATTTCTTTGCTGGTTGGATTTGTTCCTAGAGTAGTTTGATAGGAAGATGGGGAGTCCTCAAACGGCTCGAGGATTGTTGAGGGTCTCAACGCTGAGGCGTTATCATACATCCTTTTCGATGTTCTCTCCTCATAAATAAGAATCATGACTGGTTTAGCGAAGAACAAATCATCAAGTAAGGAGAGACGGGTCTACAAAGTATTAAGCCTCATACACGAGAAGGGGAAATGATAGAGGTTGATAAGAATAGGAAAGAAGAGAAGAGTTTATACTACGGTTGGGGTGTTCAATGCTTTGCCTATGAGAGGATATGACAAAGGCTATATCTAGTAGCTGGGGGATCATACACGCTATCTGATAAGCAAAGAAGAGAAGGAGGTGGTTGGGTTAGGGCCAATGATGGGTATAGAAGCACACATAAATAAATGATCAAGAACAATAGTAAATTAATTCCAGAAATCGGAATTCACAATACTCGCAGGAACCAAGACACTCATAGAAAAGGGAGGAGAGAGACTTATACCGCGTCTCTTTGGTTTCTAATAAATTATACAATCTTTTACAGTTTTATTTCTTTTATTAGGTTAAGTAGTTGCATTGGACAAGACAAAGATAATTATTACCCTCAATTATACACTAATTTGCAGGTGAAGAGGAAGAGGCACATGCTAAAGAAAAGAGAAATCATAAGACTTCAAAAATCACACTCTCTTCTCTTTATAAGAGTCGGATTTCACTATTGGGAGGCTCAAGTTTCTCTTCATTTCTCCTTTTACAAGTCTAATTTAAATCTATCTCTTTTCATACAATATAATCTTTCCAGAATCTTTTGGTTATCTAACAATTCTAGCTTTCTAGGCATCTTCAGGAATTTGCTCTCTTCTTCTTCTATGGCTACCAAAGAGTGTCATGTGCTCCCTATAGTTCCCCTTAATGAGCACAATGCCAGAAGACTGGGAGTTATCGACATTGGCATCATGTCAAGGATGGCTGAAAGTCTGAGGGAGGATACAAGTATAATCCTAATAGCAGTTACCAATAATCCCATTCATGCTGTTGTGTTAAGGAAGGCCATTAAGGAGAAGCTGGGTATTCAAGTAAATTTCCGTCTTTTAGAGCTAAAGAATAAATGCTTCAAGTTGGAAATATTTAATGAAAGAGAGTTTAGAAGAATTTGGGAAACCAGACCATGTGTTCTTCTAAATACTCATTTTGGGTTGACACTTTGGCCACAAATCATAGAGTTTGAAGAAATGAACGCAAATTACTCTTCAATTTGGGTTCAGATAAAAGGGTTAGCGTTTAAATAAAACAATTCTAACACTGTAAAGCTTTGCAGGTCTGCTTTGTTAAGATTGAAGCTATAGACTATCCAGAAGTCCCGAATACTAAAGTGAAGGTTATAAGGTTTAGAGTTAGATTCAACCTTAGGCATCCACTTCCCCCTGGAACATACATGTTTCAGGAAGTACGGGCAGGGTGGGTTGTCTTTTAGTACGAGAATGCAAGGCCTCTTTGTTTTAAATATGGAAGAATAGGGCACCAGTTAAGGGGGTAAAGAACATAGAGGATATAGATGAAAGGCGCAAAGTCAGTTGGAGCATCGATAATGTGGCAAAATTCCCACCATTTAATCCTATTTATGGGTTACAACTCAACATAGACAGTAAATTTATCAACTTTAGCTATAATCATGTTCATGAAATGGTGGGTGATAACAACAAGGGAGGTATATTAATTAGGGATGATACGAATGTGAATTTGGACAAATACAATTATACCAAGAAAGTGGGAAACACGAGCAACAGTAAGAACAAAGAGCTCGAAGAGGAGAAAGAAAGTGAAGATAAAGATTGTGAGAATTGGAATAGGTAGGTAGATGAGCTCAGTAATGATCTTAATGAGTCTGTAAGAAGAATGGAAGCATTTAAAAATAGCATGGCTCAGAATAAGGGAGAGGGAGGAGGACAAGAAGCAGGGGCTAGTCAAAATAGAGCACATAAGGAAGGGAAGAACAAAGAAGCTGTGGGAATGTAAAACTTTCAAATCACAGTTGATAGCTCATCTAGTTTGGGAGGCAGTTCAGACATATATATTAAAAAAAGGGAGATGAGGATGAGCGAAGGTGGAGTTGGCACATCAAGAGGTAAATATCTACTCACAAGGGTTTCAAGAAACTAAGGGTGGTTGATAGTAACTCAGGATTTATTAATGAGAATCAATTCAGGCTCCTTGAGAATGAGCAACATGAAAATGATGAAACTGGGACAAAGAAGGGGAGGGTAACATGGACATATCTAAAATGGTGGACGAGTATGATTCACCGATGGAATCGGAGGAGGAAGAGGGATTTAGCAATGACCAGGAAGTAAATTATTTTGGAATTGGGTTTGAAGAAGGGAATGGAGAGGAAAACATGAACTTTATATATGGTGATGCAAAGGAGCAGGACCTGGACAATGGAAAGATGAACAAGGGAAGTGGTTACTCCCAAAGGAAAGCCGCATAAGGCATATGACCACTTTATTTTGGAACTGTCAAGTCATCCGAGCCCCTTTGACAAGTTCCCATATCCGATCTCTGGTGGCTCGTTTTTGTGCTTCAATTGCTATCTTTTGTGAAACAATGTTGAGGAAAGTTGATTCTCTTGATGTTGTGTAGCGTTTGGGTTTTGATAACAAGTTTTTTGTTGACCCCACTGGGAAGGCCTTTCACTCCAGGGGGGGGGGGGGTTATGATTTTGTGGCATTCTTGTGCGCCGCTTTCGATTTCTTTCAGTTGTAGTTCTTTTGTTATTTTAAAAATTAATGAAGTTGCATTTTCCTATTATTTGATATGTTCCCATGCCTCTAATGATTTTAAAGATAGAAAACAATTATGGAATGATATCTCAGTATGGAGTAAAAATATTAAATATCCTTGGATGATAATTGGAGATTTTAATAACATTCTAAATACTAATGAAAAAAAGTAGTGTGAACCCTGCTGATATTAATCATATCAATGAGTTTAAAAACTTTACTTATAGTAATTCTTTAACAGAAGTACAATCTAACATATGTTTTTTTACTTGGTCCAATAGGATGCTTGTAGAAAAGCACGTTAAGTCAAGAATCGACAGGGCGTTGGCTACCTACGAGTGGCTTAACCATTTCCCTAGGGCACAAATTTTTGTTCCCCGGGTGATTGGTTCGGATCACTCACCCCTTATTCTAAACTATGATATCAATATGATTAGTCATCGGAATTATTTTAAATTCAAGTCCTTTTGGCTGGATAATGATGATTGTAGAAAAATAGTAGACAAAGGCTGAAATATAAATAAGATAAAATAATATATCAATAATTATATACGGAAAAGAGAAAATACTAAAAAAGAGCTAAGGATTTGGAGTAAACAAACCTTAAAAAATCATGAAACAAAGATTAAAGAACTTCAGGAAAAGTTAGTAGAAATTAATAACTCAAGTACTAATAATGATAATTTGAAGCAGGAAAAACATATTAAATAGGAATTCAAGTTTATATATGGATGCGAAGAGAAATACTAGGGCGATAGGTCCCGACAAAATTGGTTAGTTTATGGCGATAAAAGTACGAAGTTTTTTCATCCTGCTACTATAAAAAGGTTGAAAATTAATAGGATTACAAGAATCAAAGATAAACAGGGAGAGTGGATAGAGGAAAGGAGTGATATTAAAGATTTCTTTAAGAATTTTTATAAGAACTTATTTACGAAGCAACCAGCCTCACATGAGGCGAGTAAACAGGCCGTACAATTTATAAAACCTAAGATTAGCCAAGAGATGAATGATTTTCTAACTCAGGAACCGACTATGGAAGAAGTCAAGAGGGCAGATAGAGATTTATCATCATCAAAGGCCCGGGACCGGACAGATTAAATGGTAAATTTTACAAATAATTATGGGACATTCTCAGGTCAAATATTTTCGGATTGGTTAAAGATTTATTTTCTAATAACATTAATCTGGAAAGTATTAACGATACCCTTATCACTCTCATTACTAAGGGAGATGTACAAAATAGTATTGGTGACTCTAACCTATTTTATGTGCAAACTTTATTTATAAAATTATAGCTAAAATTCTTGCTTTTAGGTTACAAGGGTTTATGAACTCTATTGTTTCTCCGACTCAATCGGCCTTCATCAAAGGGCATGCTATACAGGATAATATTCTAATTGCTCAAGAAAACTCGTTTTTTATGAGTAAGAAAAGGAAAAACAAAAAACACATGGCAGTAATAAAAATTGATATGGCAAAAGCGTATGATCAAGTACGTTGGGATTTTTACTCAATGTGATGGGGAAAATGGGATTCTGTTAAAAGTGGATTGAATGGATAAAGAATTGTATCACCACGGTTTCGTTTAATCTTAATTTAAATGGAGAAAGGTTGGAAAATTTCTATCCGGGAAGAGGAATTAGGCAAGGCGACCCCTTATCGCCTTTTCTATTCACCATTATGACATAATCTTTGATTAGCTTAGTGGAAACATACTCTCAACAGGGAAACATAAAAGGCATAAAAATAAACAGAAATTGCCCAGAGATCTCAGATCTTATTTTCGCGGACGACTCTCTATTCTTTATAACTTTATATGACACTAATATAGAAGCTTTCAATGAATGTCTAAATATATATCGCGAAGGATAAGGACAGATCATTAACTTTCACAAATCAGCAGTGATCTTTAGCAAGGAAACCCTAGTGGAAAAAGGAGAAAACACGTGTAGAGAAATCAACATCAAAGAAACTGAGGACTTGAGAAATTACCTTGGGATTCCGCTCTGTCACAAAAGATCAAAGGAGGAGTCACTTGAATCGATAGCTTAAAAGCTCTTTTAAAACATTGAAGGTTGGAAGGCTAGACTCCTTTCGGAAGGGGGAAGGAGTTTTTCAATCAAGGCGATGCTACAGGTTATACCCAATTATTATATGTCCATTTGTTTATTTCTTATTTCCTTTTGTAACAAACTTATCTCAGCTATTTCTAATTTCTAGTAGAATTCAGGAGAAAGGAACATGATACACTAGTTGGCTTGGGAGAAGCTAGTAGTAGGAAAATTGATAGGGGGGTTGGGGTTTAAGGATTTAAAAAGGATGAATACAACCCTATTAGCAAAGCAAGCATGGAGACTGATGGAGAATCCGGAGAATTCGGCAACTCGACTTTTAAAAGGTGTTTATTTTCATAAAAACGATATAATGAAGGTCAAGCTTAGACAAAGTTGGACATGGAGCTGGGCGAGCATTATGGAAAGAAGAGACTTCATAAAAAGTATGGAATATACCAAATAGGTAATGGGGAGTACATTAATATTTGGAATGATACATGGCTGGATACATAATGGAAACTAGAGAAACCAAAAAACTGTACGATTGATAAGGTTAGTCAATTATTATATCCGAATACCAATTCATAATTACGGAAATGATAGATAATTTGTTTCCCGGACCTATAATTATTATAATAACAAGAATACAAATATTTTTAGACAAAAAATATAAATATATATGGCCATTCTCTAAGGAGGGAACCTATAATTCGAAGACATGATATAAAGTACTTACAGAGGAACAGGTGGTTAATCGTCCAGAAGCAATTACAGAAACGGAGAGATTTAATTCGAAAATATGGAAAATCATTTGGGATTATAATATTTATAAAAATTAAAATATTTGTGTGGAAAGCATGCAATAATGCTATTCCTACAAAGAAAACCTTTATAATAGGAAATGCTCAGACACTGATGAATGCATTAGGTGCTTAAATTGTCGTGACACTGTTGAGCACCTTCTTCTAAGGTGTCAAATTTGCAGGGAAATATGGGAGGTACTTCACTCCAATTAAGAATATAGGAGAATGATAATTGTAGTCTTTCATATTGGATAATGGATACCATGAAGGTTTATACGGAAGGAGGATGGGAAGGGAAAGCAGTGACTGACTATATCATGATTTGTTTTTGGAACATATGGAAATCGAAAATGAAATCCATTCATGAAAATTCAAAGATAGAAGGAGATAAAATCATATATAACACAAATAAACTAATGAAGGAATTATATGTAATAGACTGGAAGAAAATAAATAACACAACGAGGATAATAAAAATTACGGGGGATGACGATCAAAATGAGACCGAAAGAAGCGACACTGATATTGTTTTAATATGTGATGCTTCGTTTACGTGTAAATATGAACCAACGGGCATATAGATTGTCATAAACCACAAGAGGTTAGGGAATCTGATTAATGAAAAAATGGAAATCAAGTGTGATTCAATTCTAGAAGGGGAGGCTATGGCGGTACTAATAGCGGTAGACAAATGCAAAGCCTTCCCTTTAGAATTGAAATTAATCCTTTCAGACAACCTTGAAGTCACTCAAGGTATTAAGAAGGTGTCAGCTGCGAGCTGGAAAATCCATTCGATCATCAAGAGGATCACCAAAAGAGCTATTGAATTTGGTCCTATCTCCTTTGAGTTTATATTAGTAGGGAATTCAACAACCAAGCGGATAAACTCGCTAAAGAAGCTAGGCATGGGGAAAATCTTTTCCCAGTTAGGGACCAGTCAGTGTTTGATCTCATCAGCAATTTTGGAAGGACGGATATTGCATAGCGATATCGGTTTTATTGTTTATTTTATTTTCTTTTTGCTTGTACTTTTTTTAGTTTCTTTCTTTGGGTGCCTCGGCACCTTCACATGTCCAAAAAAATTAAAGTCTAATACAATTTTGTATATGCTTTAAATATTTTTCTCATATGTGTGCTCTTATTATAGGAATATTTAATATGTTTATATGAGTCTTTTAGGTTCACATGGGCCCCTTTTGAGGGGTCCAACCCAACCCGTTTTTCTTGTTGCTGGACAACTTTGAGTCATTGTGTTGGAAATTTGGAATCACCATAACTTTCTTGTCTCAACTCCGAATAAACTTCCGTCATCTCTCACACGACACCGACTTCAAGATCTTTTCAAATCAAAAGGAACCATGTCAAAATCTCTAACCAATTCTTCGTGGTGACTGAAACAAGTTATGTTAAATTTTCGCGTAAATGCTCAAGTGTTTCCAATATGACTTTTTGCTCTATCTACGCCTTGACTTGGGTTTGGATTTGAATTTCTTGTCTTCTCCATATCATCTTGGGATTCTAGGTCAACCATGTACTTAAAGGCTACACACTTACCATACGATTAAAGAACAAAACACTCTACAAATGGTAATACATCCAAAATGAGATAAGAAAGTAAGAAACACCAAATACTAGAGAATAATCCCTCTCTTAGGTCCACTAATCTCCCAAAAAGGTGTCTCTTGATACGATCATTCTATCAAAAAATACAAGACATCATTTAGCCAAATAAAGCTCTGAGTAGCTGACTTTTTCAAAAAAGGAAAAATGAAAAAAGGTTCGGCCAAATAAAACCTTCAGTTAGCTGGCCTCTTTATAATAGCTTTAGAGGCAATATATTCGAGCATTCTTAAGCATAGAAGGCATGAGAAGCACTCGACCCCAGCACATGCCAACAAGAAAAACACAAGATAAGTTTGGCCCGAGTGCACAGTGGTTGAACATAATATATGTGAAGAAATTTAAGAAAAAGCTTGGTATGGGCATACATTGTCCGAGCACAGTACATGCAAGAAAGAGAAGAAATTATACAATTAAAGAGAAGAGAAATGGAGAAACCCCCAACACAACCTGAAGAACGACATATCGTCCATCCAAAAAAAAGGAAAAAAAAAGGGAAAAGTCTTTCAAAGTCTTATCACCCACATATGTTTGTTATACATCCAACAACAAACAAGATCTGTATCAAACAAAACAAACAGAAAACCAAACACATCACTATACAACGTCAACATCATTCTCGTAAACCTGTTTTATTGTATCCGTACCATCGGAAAACTCTCTCTCCTCAGTCCCCACCTCCCTCATTGTAGTTTCACCCTCAACAAGAGCTCTCTTCTTAGTCTCTCCATAATTCACTATAGTCAAACCATCGACAAAAGATATCTCCTTAGTCTCCTCCTCCTAATAAAAAATGTTAGGGTACTAAATAAGAAGAAATAAAATCTCAGAGTATAAGGATAATGAAAATCCTATCTGAGTTATCACGGTAAATTGGCTAGGAATAAGGAAATGGATGAGAAGATAGAACTATAAAAGAATGCAAATCAGCAGAGGCAGCGAAACTGGGGTACTCTTCTCAGATATAGTCCATGCAATTTAAAAAACCCATGTGCGAGCCTTCCCTCTAACAAAAAACACACAAGTTGAACACATGATTGTTGAAAGAACCCTAAGCCTTATACTCATCAATACCCCTCAACTTAGCCTTGACCAACTATCAAGATAAGCTCCCAATATTTTCATGATGTTCCAACGCTTCACGCTTTTCCTTTTTTCCAACTTAGAAAATCTACTCATTATATCTTTGGGGATAAGCATTCCCTTCTCAGACTGTTATAAAAGTAGTATGATAAGGGAAAAAGAAGAAAATGAAAGTAAAAGTAGATAAGGTAAAAAAGGAAGAAGATAACTTACATCACAATAAAAGCCAAATAAAATGGTTAAGAGCCGAAGAAATTCTTCAAAGTGCTCCGAGAATAACCACTTAGAGAAGTGGGGGAAATAGAAGGTGAAATAAGCCTTTATATAGGCTCAAATGCTCATTTTGGGAGAAAGTGTGTATCATTGTGACAATGGTACAAATATCAACAAGGAACTAAATAACAAGCAACAAAATTTAAGAAGACAAAATAAATATTCATTCATAAAAGGTGAAGTACAAGTTACATCTTAAAATGAAAAGAAATGTATAGTATCAATTACAAAAGTGATATATGCCTAAGGAAGAGAAAGATTAAAAAAAATCTTCAGCCAATGAGAAAGTTGAGATTAATTATCAAGAATAAAATCCACTGACTATGGTAACGCCAATGCAATATCAAACTATAAAACTCCAAAAACCAAGGAAGAGAGAGAAAATATACTCATCATGGAGAATTTGAATCCTATTATAAAAGTGATCTATGCTCCATGTATAAGAATCCATTCAACATGGAAAGATCATAAAACTAAAGGATCGACCTCAAGGTTCGAACCTTTGGGAACGGGAAGAATCCAGTCATTGATCAAACCCGGCAGATGAGGATTGCAAGATTGAATGTGCTTAATGTAGAAAAAGTACCCCCGCCATTTTTCTTCCATCATAGACAAGCACTGATCGCCGATGTAACTCATCCTTAAACTTTCTCGATAATTGGTATCGATTTATGATATCGGTTTGTATAGGATACGCTCAGACAAAACCTTGGGCTGATCTTAAGAAATGGTTGAGAGCCTATCAGCTTGCTCAGACACCTTCCAAGCATACACCACTTTCGAAGAAACCATATTAGCTTCGGCCTTCAGCTTGTCATTCTGCATGCAGTTGGCCAGTCAAGCTCCTTACCGCAGTCCTCTCAGCCCAAAGCTAATTAATCATGGCCAAATCCTCCCTATTACACGAGAAAGTCGGATTGGGAACTATAGATCCTCCCCTATAGGACAAAATAAATCCCCGAACATAAAGCTGGCAAGCAATGAAAAAAGATCAGCAAAAATACTTGTAAAACATAAAAACTGAGAAAGAGAAGAATGATTTTCGAATACATGGTATGGTATACCATTCAAATTGCCTAAGTGTTGTTTAACGGTCGAGCAAGAGCAATATAAGAAGAATGGACACCAGCCGACTCACTCTCTAATATGATATGATAACGACTCGTTAATATTTGATTGAAGACTCATCAAATATTTTAGGATTATAAAAGATATATAAAAAACCGTATTTATTATTTTTGTAAAAACATGAAAAACAATCATTCAAATCATATTAGTTTAGTTACCCATTAAACCTCAAAAACATCAATGAAATCTAACACTATCAATATAGTCCATTAAAATGAAAAGGACGGAGTATTTGTATTTTTAGTTTAAATTTGCTTTTAGTCTAACTTATAAAAAGATGTTTGAACATTAGATTTTGTAAATATAACATTCGGTGGAAAAAGAAATCTAACACTATCCTTACACGTGGTACGATTTTTAATTCATACTCCGTATTACATTAAGGGTCACATAAGATATGTTAATCACATGGGAGTTCTTCTCGGGATGTCATATAAGTCAAAGGCAACATAACGTAAAGTTAAATGTTGTGTCTACAAATCTATATGGTTTCGGGATGACAACTTCTTGCCTCTCTCCTTCATTAAAGACAAGCAACTTGTGAAATGAACTTCTTTCGTACATGTACAACTTATATTTGTTGTATAGATACTACCATTGTGTTGGTGGGGATTTAGGTACATTGCATGCTTTACTGATTATGGGTTATAGTAGTTCATAGGATTTTGAACAAATATATATATATATTAGTTCATAGGAGAGTGAAGGATGATAATATTAAATTTTAATACATGGATAGTTGAATGATCACACTAGCACTCATGCAAATTTTATTAGAACTTCACTTCAAAGTCCTTGCATTATACCCTATACCCTTTTAGATGACTGAATTTTGCCAATCTGTTTCCCATTTAAGAAAAAAAAGAATTATAATTTTTATATGACTTGATGTATATACAATTCAAGCCTCTGTCTTGTTAATCTTTTTTTCTTTTCTCATATTCATAAAATCATAAAAAAACAATCATATCCTGACCATGTCAGAGGGAGAAACGACAGAAACCTCTATTATAAGGAGATCTATATAAGAATTGCAATGGTTAGAATATTAACCCTAGTCGATGGATATTCAATCTGTTAAAAAATCCATTAATAGAAACGATAGTGCATCCACAAGGGTTTAATTCTCACAAAAGGTAACTGGTGGATAATCTGTTAGAATTTTGATTTTTTAGAATAATCTGACGGATAATCCAAAATCCGAATAAAATATAAATATATATGATATATATATATAAAAATATTTTATATATACAAAAATCATACATAATATTGTCCAAATTAATTATTCTTTTCAAAAAACGTCTAATTAATTTTATCTAGTTTATTACTATATTAACTAATATGGATATTTGGTTATCTGATAATTAAATAGCTAATTTATAGTATTATAAATATTTGTAAGATTTTTTTTATATTTAAAGCCTATTGAACAATTACGGATGCAAATTAACCGCGAGTAATCCATATCCGTTGTAAACACGGATTTAAAATTCGATGGTTAATGGATACGGATTTGGTTATTATCTTTTCTTACTAGATGTGGATGTAGCTATGCCATTTTTTGAAGATATCCAATCCATTGCCATCCCTACATCTATACCATTTTCCAGCCAATATCTTTTGAAACAAAATTTCAAGTGCTTAATAAGAACAATTCTAACATATTCTTCGATTCATAGCTCTAATTTCGTTTTCAAAAGAAAAACAATGTTGAATGTAAGAGAAATGATCATTCAAGTCCAACATTTAAATTTCAGATCAATTATATACCAATTTGGAAGTGCTTATTTTAAACTAAAAAAGCGTTTCAAAAATAAACTAAAATTTTGAAAAAATTATTAAAAGTAATTTTGAAATCTAGAATAAGTGCATTTCTTAAGAAACACATATTTAGTGCTTTTCCCAAACATGTTTTTCAGGGTAAAAACACTTTTAAATGCTTAAAGCACTTCCAAACAGGCTCTAAATCAAACCAAGCCTTATTCAATTAAAGACACAACATTAAGAAAGAAAAAAAATCCAATAAACATCAAAACACACATATCATTCAATAGCATTCCTGCTACCATATGTGCAATACAACCACACATATGATAACAAGGGACTTGCTGGAAATTTTAAGTTACTAAACTTAACATTCATACATATTTCTCAAGCAAGTTTTGAAATCTTAAATACTTTCCAAATAAAAACCCTACATCCTTAGTAATTTACAATACATAAAAACCTCCATAACATTCTCAAAACACAAACTAAGTTAAACATTACGAAAGCAATAACAGTTGTTTGTATTCCCAATATTCTCAATATTCTCAATACACTGCTCCCATCAACTTGAATATCCAAACAACTCTTCTCGACAATTTTCTGAAAACAAAATAAATATTAAAAAAAAAAATTAATTAAATTTACAAAACTGACTTACATAATTTAAGAATCCTCAGGTTGTTGATGTTGTTGTTGAGGCCACATTTGCTGAGGCATATAAGGACGAGGCTGATGAGCATAAAGCGCTTGATCCATAGGCTTACCAACATACATTCCCCCTTGAGGAGGTGGAGGATTAGCTTGATGAGGTGGCATATAATAATAAGGTACACCTTCAGTAGGAGGAACAGGACCTCCAACAGGTACAGTACCTCTAGGAATCGAAGCAAGTACCTCATCTTTCAAATCCTCTCTAGGTACAATATCAACAAGAAAATCAAAAATATCAGTTCGAGTTATCGCAGCTGCGATATCATTTTTTTGTAGGGTTCTTCGTTTATTCTCTTCAGTATGGTTCCAAGCACGAAGAGTTAATTCGAGGATGAACATTTCGCATGCACGTGCGAATATCACAGGTGCTTCAGCTGATATCATTCTTACATCTTCATCCGCTTTCATTATTTTTTTAATTCTAGCTAAAGGTAAGCTGTGGTTTTTGAAATCGGTTACGCTTTCGATTTCATTGATTTGATTAGTCCAGAAATGAGTGAGTTGTTGTTGTAATTGTTGTTGTTGTTGATGATGAATGTGTTGGTAAGCAAGTTGGTGTTGTGCCATTTGTGTTGATGAAACTACTGGTAAGCCTGTTGTTTGTGTGGGTCCCGTTGATGAAACGGGTGGTGGAGTGTGTCCTGTCATTTGTGATGGTTGGTATGCATTCATATTGTATGGCATTTGTGGTGCCTGTCCGTTTCCTTGATGATCCATTAATAGCCTGGAATTATATGAATATGGTTATTTTCCATAAATAATAATATTTGTAGACAAAATTTTAATATATAGTTACTCTACTAAATGCCATACAAGTTTTACAATAAAAAAATAGAAATTAGAAGATTCAAGGCTAGGAAGCACGGACACATGACATGGCTTCTGAGACATTAGGAATAAAATATAGTATATATATAAGCATAATTAATACGTTTCAAAAAGAAAATTCATTCAACAAAAAACATATAAAAGACTTAAAAGAGTACTTGAGAAAGTCAGAGATATCAAAATAACAAGTTCAAAACCAAATAAATTGACACGCCAAAATATACTTGTCAGCCACACAAACTAAATATAAATATAAATTACTTTGCATATATTAATAAATTTAGTCACGAAAATTATAGGGACGCAATAGCCTAGTTCAAAAACTAAATCATTAACTAAATTATCTATTCACAAAACATAAATTAAAGTATGTTTCTGTATTGGATATATGACTCTAATTTACACACCTATGCATAATATCTATGCGATTAGAATACCCAATGAGAAGAAATTTAACTAAAATCCTCAACTTCATAATCTTAATCATCAAACCAACACATCCCGTGTTAGTGTTTTAACATATCCAACTCAATTTTGCTTCAAAATTGCACATACCAGAAAAAAAAAAATACACACATATAAACGCAAGTACTATATAAATCACCAGCCAAATGGTAAAGTAACTAGTATAGAACAGAGTCAAGTATCTAAAGCAAGCTTTAAGTCCCCAAATTATTGAGCTTAAAGGACCTCAGATTTATTAAAAACATGATTATACATCGGTGGATCCAGGATTATCAGTTTAGTTGGGGGTTTTACCCAAAAATAATTCCCGTGGCTAAAAATTTTATGCTGGAGGGAAGTAATTTGTTTCAAACATACAAATATACATCAATGCATATGAACTAACATACATATATATAAGTTTGAATTAGCAGCACAAAAGATCACAAATTAGCATGAATAAATAATATATTAATCAATTTTATTCTAGTTATTATCAATAAAATAATAGTTACCTTTAGAGAATTAAATCTGAATCTTCGATAAGATCAGCGATAGAAACCCTGAAAGTGAGATGAAAATAAATGAATAATCAAATTAATGAAAAGACGTAATCCTCTAAATAGAAATCAAATTTTAAGCAGAATTAAACATAGCAGAGACAAATACTTACAAATATAGGAATGTTTATGTACGTATGTGTGTATATATATAGCGACTGAGCGAGAGAGATCAGCTAGGGTTCAAGTAGAGAGAGGAGGGGTAATTTAATTGAATCCAAGTGTCTTCTAATATTTGGTTTTTGTTTTGTATAATAATAATAATAATTTAAAAAAGAGAGTGAATATATGCGTGCGTGTAACTTGTCGTGAAACGTGTGGGTACAACAAAAGGAAAGACGTGGTTGGTTTGTCAAGATGTAGAGGAATATAATAGATTCCATTATTTCAAAATATCTTTGTAAAAAAGAAAAATGGTAAAAAAAGTAAAAAAATTGTGTTATTTATTATTTTATAATAGAATTATTCTTTTGGATATCCTAATTAGATATGAGTTACAAATCCTTCATATTTTTTTATGTCTATAAATGTATCATATGAAAGGTTATATATTACTTATAAATATAGGACACTCTTATCATTGTAAAGTTACTAGTTATATGAAATTACATAGACATTATACACTAGCTTTCCTCTTCTTTTATCTTATCTTACATATTAGTTTACAATACGCTATCAACACGAGTATGTTTTTTTGATTTTGTGAAAAAGTAAGTGATTTGGTAAGATTTCTGTAACTAGGTGTGACCCATGCCTAAGGCATTATTATAAAAATTCGTATAAGGATTGGGTTCAAGTGATAATAATTAATAACTTGGTGAAGGTGTGGAATTCTTAATGTATAATCTCTTGTGCACGACTTATAGGATAACGGGGTGTACCGATGTGCTATGAAAAAAGGTACCATGAACATAATACAGTTTCTCAACCTACTGAAAGTCTATTGTGGGAATTGTTGAGAAGCAACGTGAATAAAATCTTCACTTTATTCATTCAGACTATACAATATAATTAAAAAAGAAAAAAGATGCATGGTACTTGACTTTTAGTACTAAATGAATCAAAAATCATAAATTATCTAACTCATGAATGGGAAAAATTGCAGTCATCAAATTAGCAAAAACTAAAAAACAAATTAGAAAATTGAAAGTTTCCAAGAAACTTTGAGAACAATACCAATACTATAATTATTCATGATAACTGTACTCATCTAATATGTGTTTTTGAGATAACTTTTTCAACTATTCTGATAGATCTAACTTTTGAGCAAGTGCTTCTATTTCTCAAAATCTACTATACATAAGAGCTAGGGCACCCACATTGTCCAATTTTTACAAATACTAATCTCATTAAATGTTTTTCTACATGGCTTTGATAAGCTTTAAACATTCCCTATTTCATTTCCCGAAACCTCTGCTTATGTACTAGTGGTTTCACAGCCGTACGCAACAAAAATTTACATACTTTTATATTTTTCATTTTCATAATATTATAGGTATATTTGCCACTTTGTGTAACACGGGTATTTCAGTGATATTTTGTATATCATATGGACCATTGTGCAATTTATCGTTATATTTGACAAGTGAAATTTAGATAAAGGCATTCAAAACATGAAATTTAGACAAAGACATGCCTTTTCATTGTAAACTCAGATACAAACAATTTACTACCTCCATTCCATAATAATAGTCTCTTTAGCCAAAAAAAATTATTCTTGTCACATTTAAAGTTTCAACACATAATAAATGATCTTTTACCCATTCCACTATTTTTCTAAAATCTTTCACTAACTAAATATTTAATTTTCTTTCTCTTATAATAAGGGAAAAGTTGGTCATTTTAAACTAATTTTTTCTACTTTTTAGGTTCCTTAATAAGTGTGAAAAACTCTATAGAGACTATTATTATGGAATTGAGGTAGTATATATATAATGTCAAACTCATAATTTTCCAATCATTTAACCGTAAGAATTTATCTGAATTTTCAATTTTGTACAACTGATGACTAATTATGATATTTACCCAATATGAGGGCCATGAAAATAATATCAATTTCTTGTATAAAAATATCACTGCAAGCAATTAGAAGTCGCATCGCCTTATTTCTTCTACTCCTTTCAAGAATTGTTATAATCTCGGAGTCTAATTCTTTAGCACTTACAATCATAGCCAAAACATCAACAATCATAATACCATTTTAGATTTTCCCATGCATTTGTACTGAAAAAATTAATAGATAATAAATGACAATATTGAGTCCTTGCATATGCAATGATCTGAAGCAGTCACCGGGGAGAGCTTTTAATAGAGAGCCTCGTGATGCATCTCAACATACTTAACCTCAGTTGTCAACCATGTGGGACCAAAAGTGTCCACCGTACCCTGTGGTGCATATCCTCTTGGGCTTGTTGATCAAGTCATGAGGAATAATGATTTTTAGAGACATCCACTTCCTGGAATCATTCTAGTTCGAAAACCCTGAGGGAGCTTGATATTCATGAAGCTCTTCAATTTGCAATTAGATATATCAAACACACAAATTATATTCACTTAAACACACCAATCACACAGCTTATGAGTCTTCATATGTAGTCAACAAGCCTTTCATAAGCCTTATTATGGTGAATTATTATGTTCAATTAATATCTCATACCTGACCAAGGTGTAGGATCTGGTGGGACCCGGTGATTATTATGTTGAATTCTGGGATAAAGAGTAGTAATTTTTCATAACTATCAACTATAGGAGGAGCACCAAAACCAATTTGTTTTTTACCAGAAGCTTTCTTCTCACCAATTTGTTGAGATTTAACCACCCTGAGTACATAATTAATATCAAAAGGCTCTTCCAAAGGAACCTGTATATTATATAACATGATATTTAGAAGCATCATATAATAATTAAAAAACCAAAAGTAACTCATGGAGCGTGGTTCATGATTACTCACAAATTCACGAGACTCGTCTCTAGATTAGTAAATGGAACACCATTAAACCAAATAAAAAATCCTGCACCTCTTTATTAGTCTCGACTACTGAACTATCACCTCTAAGAGTATTCAAGTAAAGTGTAGCCCTATCACGGGCATGCAACAATTGAAAAGGCAAACCAACAATAGAGTCCCTAACAGTTTCTTACAACAAAACAAAATAACACAAACCAACGATGTCTCCAAATATTTTTCAAGTACCCTACGTCTATGCAATTAATACAATGAGAAGTGAAAAAACCCATGAAAAAGGCCAAAACCCAATGAGCTCATTACAAAATCATGAAAAATGTTCATAGTTTTATACTTAGGTGGCACGTTTAAGCTTAAAAGATCCTTTTTATTTTCTAATAGCCTGTCTGCACAAAGATATAGCTTGGGTAAGTTTGGCTATTTAGCATAACACAAGGACCAAATGTAAAAGATATAGAAAAAAAACTTGAAAATCACCGCAACAAAGTATACAACCGACTTTGGTATTCTCGAGGGTAGAACTATATACATGTATGTTTTGTGACACATAATTGTATCTAAGAAACTGCACAATATCTCATTATATCCATTCATAAATATACCTATTAAATTGTATTGTCTTTTCTTCCCTTATTGGACGTCACGACCTAATGCAGTAATTTCACAAACACTTTATTTACCATGACACCACATTTTCATTTATATAACCATTTCTATTGTATTAAAAATTAATGTAAAAGTAATATTTCTATAATATAGTAGTTACACAAACACCTTATCTTCATTGTGATTACAATTTCAGATAAAAAGAATATGTATAGCCCGGTGTTTGTGAGTTTAGATGTGAAGCTTTACCTGAACACTCCACACGCTGAAGTGAACCCACTATTTAAAACACAAAACACGTGATATTATTCAAAATAAGAACATTCAAAATTAAAAAGAGACATTTAACTTAACAATCCGTCTAGTTTGAGTATCAAAGAAGGTAGCAAGCTGTATTCCCCATCGAACGGCCCGCCGAGCCAAGCGCTTCTTCTCATTACGACTCCTCTTTAGACCTTATGGTGAGTCACTGTCGTTTTCGCTCTCCTCAGCCGAGGAATTGGACTACAACTGAATTTAATGGGATTGGAGAGCGCGTGAGCGAAAATGGACGTTGCGGGATGAGGAAGAAGGAAATGCAATGAAGGGTAGGAGATCTTCTCCAATTGCTAACAATTATTTTATATATGCGGTTATAATTAGAAATTAAAGCTTACTAATTGGAATGTATATGACATGAACAAAAAACACGTAATAAAAACATAAAAGACCAACCTGATCATCAGAGAATCTTTCTGAGTGAAAAGATATCGATTCGGAGCTGTTTCCTTCACCACTATCACTCTTATTCGATGACTTTCTCCGCCATAGCCAGCTCTAACTGTCCATATAAGAAGAGACTATTCTATCTCAGACTCAATTCATTCGCATTTTTGCAGAATTCATAATGTTCTCATATACATGTGAGCTTTTCTTCTAAATAAAGTTAGTTTACCCATTACAGAACTTTTCTCAAAATTCATCCTTTGAACTAACCTTTTAAAATCCAAAACTAAAAGTGAAGAAATCAAACATCACACGCCTTAATTTGCGTGTCTTCTATGATGTGTTCTTTTTACTTTCTCATACCTATCACTAAAAATAGTAGAAAAAAATGACATTATTGAAACAGTTTTTTTAGAGTTTCAATGGTAAAAAATTATTTTTTACCTTAATTTGGGTTCTTCCCCAAGGCGTGTTGATGATGGTGGAGAATGATCTTGACGACGGTTTTCTTATACAGGAGAGACACTTGGTGGGAAGGTGAGTGTGAAGAATTTTTTTTAGGTTATTTGTTCCAATGAATGCGAGTGTGCAGAGATGACTTTTATGTTTACATAAGAATGTGTTTCTGAGAGGTTCAAGGAGCTAAAGGTGAGAATTTTGAGTGTTACTAATAAAGGAGTGGTTTGCCGGTGCTCCAAGTGGGAATAGCAAGAATAGGAGTTAGTGCGCTTGAGAGCCTAATTATAGCTGAGCTCCCATTTGGGCCCACCTTGAATCATAGTCATAGTTTTTACAATTAAGCAAGTCAACTACCTTCCGCCGTTTATATTTCTCATCTTCAAAATGGGGGTTGAGGAAAAATAGAAGAAATTAGTTAATTTGATAATATTTAATATTGATTTTTATCTTTTGTTATATATATATATATATATATATATATTTCTTATAAAATAATTTTTAAATAATATAATCTACAATTCTATATATTGTTATATATTATTCATATTCTTCAATTTATAAGCCTGAAACCTACTTAGAAATTTATATGCGGGAAGCTTATAATAAATTTTATAAGTCCGGAGCCTACAACGAATTTTATATGCCAAAAGCATATAACAAATTTTATTGACCGAAAGCCTACAAAAGTATTTTATATGTCATAAACATTAAACAATCTTATAGGTTCGAAAATTCGAACACAATTTATATACCTGAAGTATTGAACATATTATCTAAAGGTTTGAAACCAATACCAAATTTAAATGACTTGAAGCATATATAAATTTTATTTTATGTCTTGAAGCCTAGATCAACTTTTTAAGGGTGAATTTTGGATCAAAATTTAAAGACTCCAAACCTATTTTAAAGGCTAAATTAAATTTTAACGGCTCAAAATCTAAAAGAATAACAAAGACTCGAAGTCTTAATTCAAATTTATGGGTTTGATGGAAAAGTTTTATATGAAGAAGAACTCATTTGGATATCATGGATAGTTAAGAACTGAATTGTGTTAAATAAATTAAATATGGACTATTTTTGTAAAGACTTGATAATGAAAATATATTTCCAATTTTTATGAACCCAGAGTTCGTTAATATACACATTGATGGAGGTAATTCTCACAAACTAAAAGTTTGTTCATATATATAATTTCTGAAGTAATATTATGAACCGAAAGTTTATTGATACATTTTTCATACCATTAAAAAAAATTCCTTGAGTGTTGGAGAATTTATTTTAGTAACACAATGATTTGACTTATAAAGATGACATAAAAATTAGGGGCTGATAAGTTGAAAAACTAAATAATTTTATGAAGTGGACAATTTTTTATGGTTACTTTGTACAAAGTTTGCATGATAAAGGTTTCAAACCCACAATATCCCCTGTAAATGTTTAAAATCTTACCATTTGTACAATCTAATAATTTGTTAATAAATTTGGAAAAAGAAAATATTAGTACAAGATCATGTACTACTAATTTAATTGAGGATTTTGAATGAACAAATATAATATTATTTGGTGGAACATATATTCGTCTCCTAGTATTATATAACGCATATACACCTGAAATAGCTATATCGCGAATAAAAGTTTTACAAAATAATATGAGATTGTTTGTCTCGTAAGCCAACTGAATAATGAATTGTTGATATAAAAACCATAATTTACGTTCCATTTATTCAATACTGTTTCCTGAAGTGATTAGTATTAGTTTAACAAAAAGAATGCAATAATTTTCAAATTTGTATTAGAATAAAAATTGTGGTGACAAAATTTGATTGAATAAAATCATATTCGCTGGCTCCATGTAGTGGATGAAATTGCTTTCCCTATAATGTTTGTTTCATTTTCCAATCTATCTGAAAATGGATGTAAACAAAATGGTAGGGCTAAATAGGATTGAATATTGTATTCTCTAGCTACAACTATTCATTGTGGTGAATAAAACTACATTTCTTGAAGAAAATGTTATGTCTTCTAATATGTATTGGAATCAATGTGGGGGTGATCATAACTCCACCCAAGGTTGAGATCATAATAGTGTTGTAAATTTTTTTTTACTAGTATTTTTGTTAAAAAAGTTTAAAGTAAATCAAAAAGTGATAAGAAGAGGAACAAGAGGTGATGACAATAAGACTTATCGTAAAAAAGTAGAAGCTAAGCAATCTGAAAAAAAGATGAGGTTAATTATATCATGAGAATACAAAGGAAAAATGGGATACCATCGGTATCCTTTTAGATTTCAAGGGTAATTATTCTCCTGAAGTAGATATTATTGAAGGTAATAGTTTTTTGCAGAAAGTTATATTAAAACATCTTACACATTTCATGTCATGAAAATACTCCTAAAGTAGTAATATCGTAAGCGAAGTTTATTTTCTATATTATGGTTCAAATTATATTTTATTTAAAATAATAATGTTAATTTAAATCATGAAATACATTTCATTCATCAGAGTGAAAGGAGCTACATTTCCTGAAGTGAATGTAACTGTGTTCATTATCTAAATAAATATACGTAGGGATACCAAAACAAGTGGGTTAAATGTTGTATTCCCTAATTCAAAATTATTCCATGGAGAGAATATAATCACATTCACTGAAGCAAATGCACCATTTTAAGCTTATATAAAATTGTCATGGTAAAGAAAATAATTGAGTGACTTAAATATTGTTTTTCTTAGCTAAAATCTATTCCTTGAAGTTAAAAGAAGTGCGTTTCTGGAAGAAATGCAACATTTTCCAATGTATCTGGAATTAACATCTTGGTTACCCGAACTCTAGACGAGGTTAAGGTTATGGAATAATCAACTCTTGTTCCATAGTAGTATGAATACTGTTAAGAAAAAATCCTTACCACCAGAAGTGAAATAATAAGGAATATCTCAAAAGTAAAAGGTCACAAAAAATAATCATGAAAGGATAACCAAGATTGTTATCAATACAGTGGGACTGTATACTTGTAGTTCACATATCGTACGCTAAACCATCTAGTCGATTTTATTAGAAGTTTTGGATGCCCAAAATTATTGTAGCTTGTGGTATAAAATTGACATAATTAGCGCATGATAATTGATGTCTCCCTATTTGTGATATAATAATATAGGTTGGAGACATCATTTTGGGTGTTTATGATTAATTAATTATAGATTTTTATTCATATTTTGATAAATTCTTAACTCTTGTCTTGATTTGATGATTTATAATTCTTAGAGCATATTTGGTTTAATTCGTGTGTTAATGTGAAACTTTAAAGATATATGGATATTAATTAGATGTCAAATCAATTCTAAAGAGATAAGGAAAAAAGATGTGGAAGGAATTAAAAGATAAAAGGAAGTAGAGATAAAATAGAAAAGGAAAATATGCCAAGTATATTAGAAATTCTGCAGCCACGTCCATCAAAGTGAAGATGAATTGAAATCTACTGGGTATTTGGACGAGTAGTCAAAAGTAAAAGTGTAGATATTTTCTCTGCGGTCGTTTTTATATAAAGTATGCAAAAATCTGACTAAAAACGAAGGTGTTACGACCAGCACAAGACAATAGTGTTTATCCGATCTCCTATATTATAGAAATCGAATTTGAATTGGAAAAGAAGTCCAATTACGTGCCTTCTACTCCAAGATTTCGACCTAGAGTCTTCTTAACACTCATAAATACACCCTATAATCATCAATTAGTCCTTAATATTAATCATCATAGAAGCCATTCAAGAGAAGCACGTTGACAATATGTATCTTTATTTTAGTTTATTTTTAGTATGAACTCATTTTTCCATAGCTTAGGTTTTGCATATGTATAATCTTTGAATTCGATTTTATTCTATCTACGTTTGTTTGGGAAAACTACTTTAAATTGATTCTAGCTTCTTAACCATATATTTGTTTTATGTGCTTTGATTTATTGCCTATCTTAATCTTGATCATGTTGGAATTGTCTTAATAGTAGTTAGATGGTCACCCGGAAGGGGTGTCTAATTATTGAAACATCACATAAGCGGCTAATGTGCAGTAGTGATCCGAAAGGGCTTGCCTAACTAGATAGTCATTAGGTTTGAGATTTAATCACTTATCATAGCGCAGGGCCCCCTTACTCAAGTCTCCTGGTAATTGTTAGGTCGCTACCTAAGTCCACCCGGAAGGGGGTTAGGAGGAATATAGAATCCTGGCTACTTATCTAAGAGCTTTAATCACCCTTATTAACTGGTAGAAGAAATAGAAGGATTAGTGCATACTCGCAAAACCTAAGCTATAGTCTCTCATCTTATTCTTACATGTTTATTTTATTGTCTTCAGTTTAATTAATCATTCTCTTCTCAATCAATAACATTTACTTTTATTGTCTTTAAATTCATTAGCTATTTATTACCACGCTTTTTTTTAATTCATTCGTATAACACACTAAGTCCCTAAGAACGATCTTTACTTATCATTAAGATTTGCGTACGACCTGTGATACTTGCAGTGAGTACCGTGCTCAGTCAGGGTGTTTAGTCGTACCGTTTATTATCTTATTTTTATTATGCCCTAGCCAACACCAATAATCGCGAAGAAATTTACTTCGTTTAAATATATTCTCCAAAATAAACATCCTGTATAACCACAAGTGTTTGTAACAATGCTTTTTGCATTATTTTCCAGAAAGTCTCACCAGAACTGTGTATGAGAAAAAAAATTCTACTATTTCTTTGGAGGTTGTATAATATACATATGCGAGCAATTGAAACACACATTATGCAAAAGAAAAGATGTCACAATCCAAATAACGTTGTGTTATTACATGATCGACTTGGTCACTGGTGGTCCTTTGTGTGTTCTAGAAAAATTCAAATAAGGAAAAGAGAACCACAACCGCAAGTGTACGGTTGTCCCAAGTAATATAAGTGATAATACAGATTCGTTCTCAGGGACAGAATCATTTACTCTAATGCTTGTCAGATAGTAGTTAATTGCACGTGAAAACAAGTAAATGATTTTTAGAATTGTTTGTTTGGTTTTCTAATGTTAAGACAATAAAGTAAAATACTAAATTAATGCAAGAATTAAACTAGACGCAAGAAAATAAAGTGTTTACGCAAGATGAGAAGGCAGTACTTGAGATACGCAAGGGTTTCACCTATTTATCATTCATCTCATGCTTTGTTTAAGGGACAAATTGGTAAATATTTAATGGTCGGGATTCAGAATTCTCCTTACCCCCGTCAGGGTGGACTAAGGAGCAACTTTCAAGTGCTACAAACCCGTCAGGGTGATTATAGTCCACTCTCAAGTGATTAAGTCTATTTAACCCAATTGGCCATAGGTTTAATTAAGCTCGTCAGAGTCTCTAATTTCTAACCTACATTCATTAACTAGTTTTGTACCCAGACCCCCCGTCAAGGTGATCCAATCGCCACTAATTGAAATAGCCTAGATACTAAGTTCTATTTAATGATTCATGACTTCATAAATAGTAATCGAACACAAATTAACAAAAATTAAACTTTACCCAATTTGATTTAAATAATAATTATCCCAAATTCAAATACATAAAACGAAATCAAATTGGGATTAACCCACTATGCGTTCTCAAGCACTTAATGAAATTAGCTCATGCTAATGCGAAAAACTAAATTGAAAGAAATAAAAGTATTCATATTTTTTTACAGAAATAAAAGAAAAACCTAATTTCGGAATTAGATTAGCTGTGATTTGGAGATATAGACCGTCTCCAGCTCTGTAGCTTTCTCCTCTTCCTTGCCTTGACTTCTCTCTGATGCTTTCTTTTGTAAAAAGTGAATTGTGTGAAAAATATAAGTCAAAACCCTTATTTATACACCATAATTCGGACTTGGACCTTAGGTTAAGGTTTAAATGAAATAATAAAGGCCCAAGTCCATTATCTTAGCCCAAAATCTCGTAACTGCTGCACCACCTCCACTAAAACAACTCTAACCGACTCGTTTCAACTCGGATTGACCTCATTCTAGTTGCTAAAGTTCTGTAACTCAATGGGGCACGTTTTGTCTTCATAAGTAAGCGGCTAAATCTACTCTTAGGTGGCTCGAAATCAGCAATCTTTGGCAACTTTCCAGATTTGTAGCTTTAAAATATCAATTCTTTCGGGATTTATCTTCATGCTTTGACTCCATATCACGATCTTTGACTTTATTCTCGGATTCCTCTTCTAGCTAATATTTAAAACCTACAAACTTTTCACTAAAATACCCAATATTATGCGCAAAAGTTTAATAAATTAAAAATGCTAGAAATAAAAGAGGAAGTTCGGATTATTGCATATTTAGTCCAAAAGTCTATCAAAATAGTCGAATAAACACCAAAAACGATGTCTCCCAAGGGCATAAAATTAGAACATTTAGGGAGACATCAAGACCCCCAACTCAAACCTTTGTCGTCCTGACAAAGTAAAATTAAAACAAAAGGGTAAGAAGTCATTGCAAGAGAAAGTAGAAGCTAGCAAATAAACCTAAAGCAATTCTCAAAATAAATCTCATATAGCAAAACTCTAGGAACTAGTATACACATACACCTATCATGCAAAATCGAACACAAATAATCTCAATCATAAAATTAAGGTAGCAATGCTTGAAGGTTACACTTGTACTCATCTCTGTATGATGGCTATAGGGTGTTCCTCAATCCTAACTCGCTTTGAACGCTCCACTTAGTATACTCCCTATTAACAGAATCATAGATTCACTATGCACTTAGGAATCACGAGGACTTTACGGTTTTAGCATAGGCTTAGGAACGGTGTGGTATGTATATTTGGTAAATTTGAAGTGAGCTTTTGGCTCTCCCCTCACTTACCATCAACAACTGTCCACGAGCTTGAGTTTACACTCATATAATGTTCTCACTCAACCCATTTGACGCACTAATGTTGCGTCCCCATGTCAACCCAATATATACTAAGATGATTTTTCAAAATATTCCACTTTGCCGGTTTATTTTATTCTTCTTTTTATTTTATTTTTTTATTTTTTTTTGTACAAGATACCCATGACCCTCGTTTTGATATGAAAGGTCATGTCTCTTATAATTTTTTTTTTCAAATCCCGGCAAAGGGTTACAAATAATAATATCATCTTTTGTTTTTGTGCCTCAATACAAACACATATAATCCCCTCTCCAATAAACTTTCCTAAATGTGGACCCTCCACCCCAAACTTAAGCTCGAGACAGGTCTCAGGATCGTGATTCAAGTGCGGGTCATTTGGTCATGCCTAATAATCTAAGGGATAATTGGCTTATATCGTGGCGACAAAAGAAAAGGCTTAAGGCTCAAAATTGGGTTAAGACGGATAATATTCATATAAGGGATAGCAAGCTAAAAGGCTACAAATGACTAACAAATAACTGTCCCTATCATTTTCCTAAGTACATAGCTCGTCTTTAGTTCATATCTAAGTGAGTTCTCTACTAATTAGGATTTCACGTTCTACACACCAAACATATTCCTTAAGTACAGGCTTACTTCATTGGCATTGTTTATTAATTTTTCCTATCAGTTACCTATGTTCGCATGCAATTCTAAGTGCGTTTTATACTATTCCCTAATGTCCACTATTTACTATCATAGATTTATTAAAAGTATGCTTAAAGGGACATTTAAAATCTTCTACAGTCAAACGCAACTCCGAAATTATTTTATTGAAAGCAAATAAAAACACATAACACATAAAAACTGGGATGAGGCAATGAACCCCACCCCAAACTCAAAAATGAGCTGTGGGTTCTGGGGTGTGATAAAATTAAGAAATAAATCAAGGATCCACAAACCGCAAGTGTACGAGTCGTCCAAGTAATAATCCGATAATCGAGTTTCGTTTTCAGGGACGGATAGTTATAACCCTGGTGTTTATCAGATAAGTATAAGTAATTTGTAAAAAAGAAAAATAAAAGATAAAGATATATTTGTTTTGGTTTTGAAATAATACTAAATATGCACTAAAATAAATTATTGATGGAAAAGATTAACAGAAAGGAAATAATGAAAGTAAACAAGTGTGGACGTAGATATGAGAGATGTACTTGAGTTTCATAAGGAATTCACCTAAGTTTGTATAACTAATGTTTTCGTCTAAGGGCTAAGTTGGTATTTTTATATTAGTCGGGACTCTAATATCTTTTAGTTTCCTGTTTGGTGGACCTAGGAGCTATCCTACGGTTATATAAAACCCTCTCAGGTAGTCTATTTACTTACGTATGTAAAGTTCTTATCTCTTTGGCTATGTGATTAGTCAAGCCTGTCGGTCAATAACGGACATCACACGGATATTACATATGTCTGTAATCAAACTCCCCTGTCGGATGATCACTTCGCCACTAAAGTGAATAGCTCAATTACTAAAACCTAGTTCTAGTTGTACCGAAAAGAAATAGTAAACAAGTACATGGTAATAGCCAGCCCAAAATACCAAACTTAAATAAGACAATTCCAAATTCAGAAAAACATTAATTTCAAAAACTAGGGCTTCAACCCATATATGCGATCCTCAAGTACTTATTGATTAGCTCATATTCAAACTAAAAACTGAAAATAAAGTAAAAGCATTCATTATTCTCAATTACAGAAATAAAATAAATGACCTAATTGAGGTACTGGATTGAACTGTTGATGGAAGAATAGGAATTCTCCAGCTCTTGCTCTCTCTTCTAGGGATGGCAATGGTTACGGTTAAAAACCGAAACCGATGATAACCGAATCGATTGAAAAATCGAATTATACAACCGTGGTTAAAACCATTAGGTTATGGTTTTGAAAAGTGTAACTGATGGTTAAAACCGTTAGGTTATGGTTTTTGATAAAAATGAAACCGAAAAACCGAAAACCGTTTATTATCATATGTATTTTCAAATTTTATAATAATTTAGGTTAAATTAGATATATTGAAATTATAAAAGTAAAATCAAGATACTAGAATTAACCAATTAAATAATTGATATGCAATTTATTCAAATACTGATGTCTCCCTATTTGTTCTAATTATTAGCCCCTTGGAGACATCCTTTTAGGTGAATAAATGACTTATTTGATAGACTTTTAGGCTTAATTGATCATATTACACTTTCTCCCCTTGGAAATTAACTATTTGCAGAATCTGAGCTTTTGTGCCTAAATTTGACTATTTTTAATGCAAAGTTAATTGGTTCTTGAATCTCATGAAAGACCAATCCAAGGAGAAAAAGTGAGAATAAAGTCTTAGTGTATTTTAGAGTGTTAGGAAATGATTTTGAGTCGAGTTTCTGTTTTTAGAGTACACTTTCCTATTTCTATTTCTTGATTTCTTGATTTATTCTTTTTAAGCATATGCGGTTTAATTACTTATTTAATGTGAAGCTTTAAAAGATAAATGGTAATTACTTAGAGACCAAGTCAAGATAAAGATGAAAGGAAAGAAGATTTACATGGAAATAAGAAGATTTAGGAAAGATTTATTTAAAGGAGGAAAAGATAAAGTTGCCTTTTGAAATCTGAAAATCCAGCCACGTTTTAAAGATTAAATCATAATTAAAGTTTGGCATGGATTCTGGACGAGTGGTCTGCACCAATAGAAAGCTCTTTCCAATACAAGTGGTTTCATATATTGGAACTTCTCAAACGGATAAGTATTGAAAAAGATATGACCAAATCAAATCAGCAGAAGAATCTTACCTTTCCTAGAATTTAGAGCTACGAATTTAAGAGTCCTTGACTTGTCTTCCACTCCAAGTAAATTCGACCTAGAGGCTCCTAACACCTAAAAATACACCCCTTAGCCTCCTCTTTGACACACACTTCATTTCATTATCAAAGAGGCTTAAGGATTCAAGTCAGAGCAAGCAGGAAGGAAGAAAGCTGAGAGCTGGAGACTGTCTATATCTCCGATTCAAAGCCAAACCCAACCTCTTAATTAGGTTTTATTTATTTCTTTCTGTAAAACATTATGTCTTTTAATTTATTTGTTTTAGTTTTATTTTCCATTATGAGCTAAACTTCTTAAGTGCTTGAGAATCGCTGTAAGGGTTGAACCTTAATTTATTTAGTTAATGCTATCTGATTTGGGATTTTTATAATTTAATTCGAATTGAGTAATTTAGTATTGTTTGTTATCGTAAGTTAATTTCACTATATTTAATTTGGCCAATTAGACATAGGTTTGAGTAATTAGGCTATTCCAATTAGTGGCGATTGGATCATCTTGACGGGGGGTTTAATTACTGACATAGATAATAAACGTAAGATAGAAATTATTGATCCTGACGGACTTAGTTAATCTTATAGCCAATTGGGTAGAGAACCTGACATTCGAAGGTGGATTATGATCACCCTGGCGGGGTTTGTAACACCTTAGAATAGCTCCTAAGTCCACCTTGACAGGGGTTAGGAGAATCTAGAATCCCGACTATTACTAGTTACTAATTTGTCCCTTAGAAGAAGCATTGATTAAGTTTATTTTGGTGAAACCCAGCGTGACTCAAGTACTATTCTCTCATCCTTTTAGTCTCTTCATATTTAATTTCTTGCATTAGTTTAATTTTAGTTTAATATTTACTTTATTTGCACTTTAGTCCTTTAATCAAAAATCAAATAAAAATATATTTTCTTTACTTTTAATTTTCATTCAAGCAACTAGTTCCATTTATTGCATAACACTTTGAATCATACCTAATCCGTCCCTGAGATCGAAATCCCGTTTACCGGATATTACTTGGACGACCCGTACACTTGCGGTACGTGTCTTGCCTTTTTAGGTGTGTTTATTTAGAACACACTAGGAGACACCAAATACCAACACAATCTTTTATAAACCTTGTAGTTTTCTTTTACATGTGTAGTTTTCTTTTACATGTGTAGTTTTCTTTTACATGTTTATTTTATGAAATTTAATATATTTATTACATTATCATTTGAATATGGTTAAAAACCGCAAAACCGTTTAAAAAACCGATACCGAATAATACGGTTATGGTTTTGAAAAATGTAACCGATGGTTAAAACCGTTAGGATATGGTTTTTAATTATAAAAACGGTTATGGTTATGGTTTTTGGAAATTTTGTAAAAAACCGATCCGTTGCCATCCCTACTCTCTTCTGCCTTTTGCTCTGACTCTGACTTTATAAAATAATGAAGCGTGCATAAAAATGAGGTCTAAAAGCCTATTTATATTTACTAAATCGGATTGGGCTTTTTAGTTAATAATAATTCATTTTATTGAGAAAAGCCCAAGTCCAATTTAGCAAATCTCGTAACTGTTGTACACCCTTTAGTAAAACAGCCGTAACTTTTGCATCTCACATCCAAATAACCTGATTCCAGTCCTCAATTTTTGCTAACTCAAAGGCGCAACTTTCTCTTTTGAATCTCTATACCTAAATAATTTCCGATGTTGCTCGAAATCAACACTTAATAACAGATATTCAGATTTTGTCAACTCTTCGGGTGATGCTTTCTCTCTTTTGACCTCTCCGTTTGATCTAAGACTTTAATATTCACTTCTCATCCTCATATTGGTGCTCCACAACATCCATGCAACTAAAAGCTTTATACTAAAAACAAACAAACTAACACACAAAAGCTCTAAAAATGAGATATCATAATTTTGAAGGGAGAAAGTGCAATATATTAAAGTAAGTATAAAAGTCTATCAAATAAGTCTAACTTCCATCTAAAATGATTCTCCTAAGGGCATATATTTATCAAAAAACGGGAAACATCACATCCCCAACAATGAGCAAAGCTATGAACGTCTACTAATCTCTGTTTGATGCCCCTCTTGGGTCTGATCTCTATCACTTTAGCTGAAACAACTTCCATGACGATGAATGGTCACATCCATGAATCTTTCTGACTTTGTGGCCTATTTTTCTGGTTTGCGGGCTTTCCATACAACTTCATGGCCGACTCCAAACTCACTCGTTGGTCTATTGCGTGGATTTCTTCAGGGACTCTATACTTCGTAGCCGTGTGGATGACAGCAACCGTGGAATCTAACTTCCTTGGTTTCTTACCCCAGACATAGAATGTCTCGAATACGTTTTTAGCACAGAGGGTAACTGTTCCCTCATGGAAATTTTTGATTCTTTGACTTGTGTACAAGAACGGCCTTCCAAGTACAATTAGGACCTGCTTATCTGCATTATAATCAAGAATAATAAAGTCAGATATTGCCTGTTTGGACATGAACGTCCTCCACTAATCCACATGTCTTTGTCATTGAGCTATCCTCAAATTGTAAGTTCACGGGAACCTTTTCCACCTTTTTGATGCCAAGCCTATCGAACACGGACTTGGGCATAAGATTCACACTCGAACCCACATCACACACAACTTTCACTTTGAATATACCACTAATTTGAATAGGAAGATTGAAACTTCCTGGATCTTTGAGCTTTAGTTGTAAATCCTTTTCAACTCTTCTCGAGACTCTCTCAGTTTGAGCCACACTCTATTTACTGGCTTCTACACTCGCCTCTTTTTCGGGAATAACTTGCGTGAATACTTGTTGCGGCGTAAGCCCTTTCTTCGCAATCTCAAGCATTTGGGTGTTGATTTTCTCTGGACTGTATGCCTTTACAAATGCTTTGAGTTAAATTTCAACCTTTAGATTTGTATAGGAATAGATGGTGACAAGTTGAAACAACTGGTGACGAGGCCACCTTCTTTTCTTCTTTCTTTTCTTGCACAGCAGGTGCAACTTCTTATTTTTGCTCTTTTGAGGCTTCTTCCTCTTTCTCTTTTGCTCTACTAGCTTGTAGTTCAATAACTGATCTAATCTCTTCTTGCATGTCCTTAAAAAGATTTACAAAGTCGGATTCTTTGAAAGAATCAGGATCTTCAAATAAGTCAGAGTCTTTGGGGCAAGACTTGGTTGATTCTTCTTCAATTTTCTAGAACCTCCATGGCAATATCTGCAACAAGTGGTACTTCGTCTTTCTTTTTGTTTCAAGATAGATTGCCTTACAAGATTCTAATTTAACATTTTCATCACCTCCCGCAATGGTCTTCACTTCTCTTGCTTTTATAACTTTCTTTATTTGATCTAGTTGTGTGCTTAAGATCTGAATTGTGGCCTCTTGTTCCTCATTATGTAATTGAATATTGTTTGTAACGAGATCTATGAAAGCCTGTAATCTCTTCTCTGACACTACTCCTTCTTGAGGATATTGTGGTAAAGCTTTATGAGCTAGATTATTGATATAAGCATCATTGGTTGGTTGTTGTGGAAGAGCTAGTCTATTAAAATTCTGATTTCCTTAATAAGGACCTTGACCTCTCTGTTGGAAAGTGTTGTTCTGGGACGAGGTTGATAATTACCTTGATTTGCGGCCCCTTGTGGATTTGAATACTACATACCCGGATGATTTTTATTACCATATTGTAACTTCCTCGATTTGTTATGAAGTATATAGATACTTTATTTCCTTCACACCCTTACCATGTATGATTTTCTACCTCACACTGTGGAAAACCTTGTTCTTCTTGCACTATATTTGTTGCAGCTAAATTTTGGCGTTTCCGTTGCATCTCAAGCTTTATCTCCTTGACTTGATTTTCTAATGTTGTTAACTTAGCTGATTGAGCAGTTTTCATATTTAATCAAAGCCTGCCTTTGGTATTTGTAATAGGAGCCCGTGAAATTGGACAACTCCTTTCTGTTTCTATAATACGTTCCATACCTTCTGTAGCTTCCGTAGGATCCATGAACACAAATCCTCCTGTTCCAAGATTATCTACCCTCAATCTACTTTCTGCATTAATACCTTGATATAACATAGCTAACTGTAAAGATGGAGTGTAACGTGAAGTGGACATCTTGTTATCTTCTGTTGAAACCTTGTCCATGCGTCTCCTAGTTCTTCATCATTCTCTTGGTAAAAACTAGCAAGCTCCATCTGATCTTTCAATATCATGCTCTTCGGATAAAAACGGTTAAAGAATGCGACTTGTAGTTCATCCCAGGTATTAATTGTGTTTGGTGGTTGTCTATCTAGCCAATCACCAGCATTTCCGGTCAAGAAGAACAAAAACATATGACAATATAGTTGCTCGCGTGTAATGCCAGGAGTAATGTAGGTGTTACAAATTTGCATAAACTTTTGAACCGCTCTTACCAGATCTTGAATTGCGGCACCACTATAGTGTCCATAAATCGTAAATTGGCTGAGCACATCCGGATCAGGCCTGAACTTTATATTCTGGATCACTGGAGGACGAGAATCTAATGGTTGAACTCGAAACAGTGCTCCCAATCATGGGAGATCTTGTTCTTGACGTTGATTATTTCTGTTATCTCCTCCTGGTGGCAATATTACTTGAGGAATCAGTGGTACCGAAGGAACATGTATTACTTGATTATTGCTATTGTTAAGATTATCCTCCGGCGGAATTAGATCCTCTTGGTTAGACATGGCTTCTCTTTTCTCCTTCTCTTCTGTCAAACGTTTGATGTAAGCCCTAAAAACACTTTCGGAATTCTCGAGCATACACTAGAAGCTGAGAGAGACAAAAACACAAAGAAAGCGTAAATCTGAAAAAATAACTAAAAGGTAATACACTAAAAATTAGTCTCACACGCTAACGAGACATAAGTCCTCGGCAGCGGCTCCAAAAACTTGGTGTCGGTTGGGGTATGATAAAATATTGATATACAAAGATAAGAACTAGCACCCTAACAAAACACGTTAATCACTGCAAGTATCACAGATCGTATGTAAGTTTTAATGATAAGTTAGATGCGTTCTCAGAAACTTAGTGTGTTATACAAATGGAGAATTAACTCAATGAATTAAAAGACAATAAAAGTAAATATGAGAGCTTATGGAGAATAATAATTTACTCAAGACTAATGCAAATAAATCGAGTATGTAAGAATAAGATGAGAAATATAGCTCAGGTTTGCTTGTATGCACTTATCCAAGCTATGGGAAATTCAGTTCATGCTAAAAATAAATAAACTAAAATAAAGATACATATTGTCAACTTGCTTCTTTTGAATGACTAAGGATTAATCTAAGGTTTAGAACTGAGCAAGGACATGTTTACAATAATAAGAGGGTGTATATATATATGTGTGTGTGTGTTTAAAAGACCCTAGGTCGAAATCTTGTGTGGAAGGCAAGAAATTTGAGCACTGGTCACCGTTTTGATCATATTACTTTGTTATTGGGCCGATATTTTACTACTTTATATCGAAACGACCGTAGCAGAAAGATCTATCTAAATCTTTAAAGGCTTGTCCAAAATCGCAAGCGATTTGAAGTTATCTTCACTTTAGTGGACGTAGCTGCAGAATTTCAGATTTACTTGGCAGCTTTTCCTTTCCTAATTCAACTCTACTTCCTTTTATCTCTTGATTCCTTCCATATCTTCTTTCTTTAACTCATTAAAATTGATTTGGAATCTAATTATATTCCATAAACCTTAAGAGCTTCACATTAACACACAAATTAAACCAAATATGCTCTAAAAGTAATAAATCATCAAATCAAGACATGAATTAAAAAATTATCAAGTAATTCTTAAAAACACCTAATTAATTAATCAAATACACCTAAAATGATGTCTCCAACCTAAATTAATACATCACAAATAGGGAGACATCAGAAACCGATGTGTTCACCACGGATAATCGGTTAGTATTCTAGACTGTCCCTTGGATTTAATGGTATAACTTGAAGTTAGGAGAGCGTAGGAACTGATAATTCATGATTTAGAGCTGAAATGAAATAGTTAATGAATTTTCTGCTGACGTGGTTCGAACCAGTCTATATTCTCTTAAAACGTTTTTGGGTTGATTTGGACCACTTAAATGGGTCCCACAACTCCCAAAATATTTTGGGAGCCCTATATATCAAATTTTAAAGATCAAAGTAAGGGTTACATAATTTTGGAACGCTTAAGAGCATCCTTTAACACCTGGAGAAGAAGAGAATCTTTCCGTGCCTTTCCACACCCATTGTTCGTCATCTTTCAGCAATCATTAGTGTAATCGTATTCTATTTATTATTCTGAATATGAATATTACACTTTTATTTGTTGTTATCCATTATTTCTTTATGAACTAAATCACTCGTAGCTTGGAATCATATGATGTATGAACCCTAGATTAATTATTTACGCTTTATTGAGTTTTGGGATTGAATAATTGAAATGAATTATTGATTTATTGATTTGATTATATATCAGCGCATATTAAACTCGGGTATCATTTTTTTTATCTCAGATAGTGAACAGGTTAGTTCAGTGCAGTGTGTGCCAAATAAATGAGGTATTATTACCATCCTTAATACCGACAATGAATCTATACCATCGAGCAAAGTTGTGGCGTGACGAATTTGCATAAATTACTGCAAGTTGAAAATGTGACAAAGAAGGACCATTTCTTGTTACCTTTCATTGGTCAGATGCTAGATAACCTATAAGAAAAAAATATCTGCCAACAAAAAAACCCAGTTTCCACGAGAAACGGATTGTATAAATATAAAATTCGGTTCCCACAATCTCATGTCAGGTTTACTATGATGAGGAACTTCTTAAACCGTTTAGACTGTCTCGGGGAAATAGGCTGGGGGACTTTCTTTTCTCGTTCCTTTTTTTGTCTACTTACCAACGCTCCAGTTGAACTTATAAATTGGGAGTGTAGGGAGGAGTTGATAAATGGGATGAAAAACACAAGAGAATTACCCACCCATACCCACCTATTTTTTGTAGACGAATCACTTTACTTTGTGTTAGTTGAAGCTAATAAAATATGTGCATTCATTAATGTTGTAGCTAAATATTGATGGCTACCCGGATAGAAAAATCAATATTAACAAGACAGTGATTTGTTTCAGCGAGAATACATGTATAATATTACCCACATTAGAACAAAATAACTAGGAATTAAGAAATCTCCACCCTAGGTAAATATTTGGGTCTACCCCTGGACCACTCATGGCCTAAAGTTGATGCACTTAAATAGGTCTAGGATCGGTTTTACAATATGACCCAAGATTAAAAGGAATTTGTTAATATTTGAAGGGGAATGAGGTACTTGTTAAAGTTGTTATCCAGGGCCTTCCATGTTGCTCCCTCCGTCCACAAATGTTTGTCATACCTTTTTTTTCACATAGATTAAGAAAAGTAATTAATACCTTCTACTTTTACTAAATTACCCTCAACTAACTATTTAATGATTAAGAAAAGCAATTAATGCCTTCTACTTTTTGAAAATTAAATAAGGGTAAATTTGGTAGAACATGTAAAAAAGTTTCTTGATATTTTAAAATGACAACCTTTTGTGGACATCCATTTTTAGAAATTGTGACAAACATTTGTGGACGGAGGGAGTATGTTATACCAATCATTTTCTTCCCAAAAAAACTATACAAAATGTTGGCCTATAAAATGTCTCCTCATTTGTGATAATAAAATCTACTTCTGAGACATCATTTTAGGCGTATTTATTAGTTTATAGGTCGATTTTAGCATGATTTAGTACACTTTCCTATTTTGGGTCTTGAATTGATTATTTATTATTTTTAGAGCATATTGGGTTTAATTATTTATTTAGTGTGAAGCTTTAGAAATATATGGTAATTAATTAGAGTCCAAGTTGGTTCAAATAGCTAAAGGAAAGAAGATAAACATGGGAATTGAAGATAAGGAAGTAAAAGCTAAAAATATGGAAAAAGAAAAGCTGCCTTAAATCTGAATTTCTGCACCTACGACCACAAATCAGCTTATATCTTAAAATCGGTGTGGAATCTGGAGAAACGATCAAGAGCAAAGTTGAAGATATTTCCGAGACGATGAATTTCGACTACTCATATGCATCAATCGGATGAGTATTGAAGCTTCTAGGACCAAAACAAAAACGGGGCTGATTCCATGTTTTTGGGCTACAAATTTGAGTTGGGCTAGGAGCCCATGTCTACCTTTTCCTTCAAGAAAACGTGTAGGTCAACCTATACACTATAAATACAGTCTCTTAACACTAGAAAATCATCCTTGGTTAAACCTTAAGCCAAGAGGAAGCTTACAACACAAGAAAGAAGCCTGGAAGGAGTTGTTCATCAATAATGTCTTCTTCAACCTTTGAATTTGTAATTTCTTTCTTTTCTTCCATTAGTATGAACTGAATTTCTATTAGCTTGAGTTTTAGCTTATATGTATGAACCCTAGTTTTGGTTGACATCTATCTAATTTGGGAATTCTATGTTTTAAATTGAATTATAGTATTTATTCTCTGTTTATGTGTTTGGATTTATATTATGTGTTCTTGTGGATCGCGACCATATAGAATTACCATCTAGTAGTTAGGTCACCATTGACAACGGTGTTTAATTACATGTTTAGCACATAACGTCTAGTGTACGTTTTAGATTTGACAAAATAACCTAACTAGATAATCACCATGGTTTAGTGTATTGCTATTTTACTAATTGCAGGAACAGTTTGCTTAGGACTCCTTATTGACACAGGTAAACCCTATTTAAAACTACCTAGCGCAATTGGAACCGATTATTGAAATACTACATAATTCACCCTTACATGTTTAGAACGGCAAAACTAGTGGGGATTACATGCTATTGACTCAAGCTATATTCTCATACTACTTCTTCTCTTGCATTTAAATTTTTGTCTTTATTTTCTTAGTTAATTTATTGAATTGAAAACCAAATAAATATCTATTTATCTTTACTTTTTCTGCGTTTTATTTATTCTAGCTTTTAATATTTGCACTTGATTATTGCATAAGATTCCCCTAACCTTCGTAGTCTCTGCGGAACGAATCTTACTTAATCATTAAAACTTGCACACGATCTGTATACTTGTAGAACCGTGCCAGCTTAGAGTGTTTATTTGCATCTAATTATTATATCTTTTTATCACACCCTAGGCGACACCACTATATAATTATAAAATTCCGATGGGGATCGAATAAGATGAAATAAATTCACTAGCTTGCTCGGGAAAAAAACTGTAGTTAGCAGAAAGATTAACCATTTCCCGAGCAAGCTAGTGATGGTTGACTACTCAAACGTATAACGTAGAGACAAGACTCCACCACTAGTCAAAAGTCAAACACGTGGGAAATCAAATGGTCATAGCTGTTACAGAATATTACAAAACGTGGGGGTTACTTAGCAATCCTAACGTCAACCCAATCAAGACTAATCCGGGAGAGAATCATGGGATTCAATAGGGGCGTTTCTGAAGGCTTGTCCACTCCTCACCCCTATAAATAAAGCTCCCATTCCCCTCTCTACAGCTACGAAAATACACAAAGGAAACACTCTCTGCCTCACCACCTACTCTCTATATTTTCCTAAACGTAGCTTTAGTTCTGTTAGAGATACCGGTCACTCCGGAATATCTTTTTAACGACAATAGTTTGACGGTGACTTTGTTTCCCTTATTATCGTGTAAGTGTATTTCCTATTTCCGTGTATTGTTATTTCAATTTCCGTGTAAACGTTATTTCAATTTCCGTGTAATTGTTATTTCGTTTTTCCGTGTAAACTCGTTTTTATTTTCATTACTTTTCTTTTCGGGAAACCATTTCTTTTGTACAACTGGTGGTTATTAACATAACATCTTTGTTGTATGAAAACAAAATGTACCGAAAACAAATTCTATTTCAAAAAGAGGAGTTTCCATCCCATGGTTCGGCTTTCAAGATATGGTGAAATTGGTAAAACAAATTCAATTTTTTGTACATATAATAATATAAAGAGTAAAAGACTTTGTGGGTATTCATGAAATTCGAAAAAGGGATGAGTACCCAACTATAAAATAGGACTTTTAGGTACCTAATTTTTTTTTTGTCCAACCGTTAGTGTTTTCCGTTATCTCACACATTAAATATACCTTTCAAAATAAAAGGAAACCAAGTCCACATAGACTCCATATCATACTTAACGTGTGAGATAACGAAAAATACTAATGATTGGACAAAAAAATTAGATACCTAAAAATTTTATTTTATAGTATAGGTACTCAGAAGTCTTTTTTCGAATTCCATAGATACCCATAGAGTCTTTTTCTCTAATATAAAAAAGTAATAAAAGAGTAATGAAATACAAGATTTGAATCTCTAAACATAGACAACTTAATTTTAATGTTGTTAAGAGGTATGCATGGAATGAAAAGGCGTGCATATTCCTTCGTAAAACTAATTGAGGTGTACGCAAGTAGTCCAAACACCCACCCAACAAAAGAAAAAAAAGTAACAAAGGAGGGCATGAGTAATAAAAGTTAAGTTTCCCTGGTGACAAAGGTTGATCCATATTTTATTAACAAGTACATTTATGATAACAATAACAACAAAGTCTCATGGACTAACACTTAAAAAGAAAACAAATTTCCAGCTTTTAACATCCTAACAACATAGCGCGAGTTACAGATTCTTCAGAATTCACTCTAAACACAACCAATCGAGTTGAATCCATCCAAAATCTACAAATCTCGCGATCACATTTTAAGTTATTCGTCTCAATTAACCATTTACTGACACACATAACATCACACTTATTCACAAGGCTCTCCACTACCCTGAAAGTTGCATAGGGCGATGGACCATCTCCAGAAAGCGAGTCTTCACTTTGTGGCTGCAATAATTGTTGGCCCTTCAACCTGAAACACTCATTCACACAGTTTAATATATCAGCAAAATATGTGGTGTTGTTGAAATAAAAAAATTAGCTTATAAGTCACTTTCCACATAACAAAGGGTTGAATTATTTGATGTGGGTCTATATCATTAGTTATGATTATGAATAAAAATGTTGAGAAACTAAATTACCATATATTTAGCTCCCCAAATCTCTTCATCTTTTGCAGGAACAGCAGTGATTTTGTTTTTAGGATTTTCATAGCTTCTAAGTTCTCCTCCAACTGCTGTAGAGAAAAAACAACCTTGAGGAAACGAAGCAAGAGACTTTCCACACGCACCTTTCAGCAAATCAGCATCGTTAGCAATAGCTACACAACCATCAGCAGTGATTCCCCAATATAGAGGAACCTTCCCAGTTTGATCCTGATTCCATTAATAAATTAATTAATATTAATATATTAAAATTTGGAGATTACTTAATAATTTAATTAATTAATTAAATACTCACGGTAGCTACAAACAAAGTGGAGGTAGACTTATCATAGACAATGAAAGCAAAGTTTCCTGAAAGGTGGCCAACCACGTGGCTAGGAGGGTAAGGTGCACGGTCACGAAGGGTTTTATATGCCTCAATTACTAAAAGAACTTCATTTGCAGATTTCCCAAGACCATATTGTTGGTTTAGACTCCCTAAGTTGGTTAATGCTCCTTCAAATAAACAAAATATTTCATCCTTAGCTGCAAATGACCTGCATATCAATAAATAATATTATAATAATTTTTAAATATTTCAGTCACACTCTTAAGATAATGTTCATTTTTAATACAAATACTAGGCATGGGCTATGCTTATACGTCCAAATCACATATGTCACTCAACATCGCACTTGAAATAAAAGACAATTTAGTGTACAAATATTCTTGCTAGATGGGGACCATTTTGATGATGCAGATAAAGTAGAAATAGCCGAGGATATTGGAGGTTCATTAGTTTTTGTCTTTAATCAAAGGTATCAACAATGTAAATGATAATAAATAATAATCATACTCTAAGGGTAAAAAGGGGTCATGACTAAAGCAGCCCACCTTATCTACATTTCGTGATAGTGGTTGAATCAATCACATCAGACAACTTAGCTCACCTCAACCAACCAATTATATCTATATAGATAAACTAATTAGTCTTGCCTATACTAAATTTTAGTAGGTGTTACTTGTAATTTTGTTGCTTTCAATGACTCTCTTTTTATTATACTAGATCAACCGATTCATTTAAATGATAATATTTATTAGTTTTGATGAATTCTGCATTTATAAATAGTATCATGTAATATTTATTTATCATATCATCTAAAGAGTCGTGACGTGACCCGTTTCCTTTCTTCTTTTTGTATTGTGACTTGAAAATTTCATGTCTCTTTGAACTACTATTCAAGATTAGAAAGGACGTTCACACATAGCTCTACTATTATTGTTATCATTAGCTAAAATAGTACAATCATGTGACTTAATGCACATAATCAAATTAAGGAATACTAACACTTTGTCACTATGTGATCGAATATGTTGTGGTGAAGTGGGCCAAACGTAACAGGACCCATCTCTCCTATCTCAACATGGTCCCGTGTTAATCTACTACTAATATAAGATACTAAGCACATGCCACGGGAAATGGCTCTAAGCTAACAAGATTAGTGAATATTATAGTATTATTAATTTATTATTAATCTAGAAACTTTTAAGATCCAAAAGGAAGAATCTTACCGTAACACAAAAATGATTCTCAACCAAACTACATATAAATTCACAATTTGTAAAATTAGCCAATGAGAATCAAAATAATTTTTCAAGAAACTGAAAAATTATATTCAAAAAAAAAAGGCAAGGAGATAGAAAGTAATTTCCAATCATGTTACCTATTAATTAAATAAACACACACATCCAATAAATTAGTGCCTTAAATAATAAAAGATTAAAATTACCGTGTTCCCATAATTTAAAAAAGAAAAATCGTTAAAAAGGAAAATAATTATTATGAGACTTGGCAGGCGTCCCATCTACTAATAATTATCCATAGTAGATTTATTCCTGCAATTTTGTTTATTTTTAATATTAATTTAGTAGATTTATTCCTGCAATTTTGTTTATTTTTAATATTAATTATCCACTTTCTTTTTACGTCATTCTTTTATTTTTCCATCTAAGTATATTTAGAAAGTAAACACAATAAGACATGAACTCTTAATACAAATATGCAGTTAATCCAAATTTATATTAATATTAGAATCTTTCACGACACCAAAATAAAAAGAATATACTATCATTGACCAAAAATATACTAGTATGTCGGTAAATCACTAGAATCTTGATTTCATAAATAAGATCTATTACGGGTAACAAAAACAATTTATAATTTTATTGTTTTTTTCTATTGGATTCTTTATTCCGGTGATGCACCCTTAATCCTTGCATGATCATATCATCATGGTGAAGGCTAAAGATACAGCCTAAACAATCACATGAGTACTAGCAAACACTTAATTTGGTTTTTATTTTTATTTTTTTTAGATTCAACTTTTCTGAAGTACCTGGGCTGCAAAGGCGACTGATTTTTGTGAGTATAAGCTAGCTGAGCGTCATCGTCGAGTTGTAAGGACACCGCCGATGAATTGGCTCCTATAAACCGTTTCATCAGAGCCGTCGAAGTGATCTTCGGCGACGGAGTCCGGCTTCCTGCCGCTACTAGTTCGTCTGGAGGCGATACAACCGAGCTGCTAAACACACCCAACATTCTTATCGATCTAGATTACAGAAAAACTAAAAAAGAAAATTGACCCTTTTACTCGATCTCTCTTTATATAGATAACAATAGTTTGTATTTACACAACTTAGGATGTTCTAGACATGAGAGGATAATGAGTAAGGTGCTTTGATCTTTATAGCGAGAAGAGAAGGGTGATACAGTAATTACAATAAAGTTTCTAATATCTATAATTTGATTGCGTACCCAAAACAACTTGAGTTGACTTTACTATAACTTTTAGTAAAATTTACTAGTTGTTTTAAGCATGACATATTTTGCCACAAATAATGGGAAAAAAAGAAATTGAGGTAGACAAAAATAAAAAGTTTGACAAATTGACATCCTTCCGGCGATTCGACCACCGCATAATGGAAGATGTTAAACATTAGCTTTAAATGAAAGACGATCGTCGTATAATTGTGTTTCACCTAATTCATTACTTAATTAAAGATGGTTATTTCATGACAGTCTTTTCTGTAAATTGGGTTCTAGATCTAGACGGTTTTTCGTTGACCGTCTTTCTCTTAAAACCAATGTTTAACATGAAACGGTTATTTAATGACCGCCTTTCGTTAAGGTGGTGGTCGAACTGCGATTAGAGAGTCTTTAGGCCCTTCCATTAAGGTGGTGGTCGAACTGCGATTAGGGAGTTTTTAGGTCACATCTAAGGTGGTAGAGCCTAACCTTACATTTTAGCATCTTATGTGAAATTAGAAATTTTTAGGTCTCATCTAAACAATTTGAAGTTTTTTAAGTTTTTTCGAGATAACCTACATAATAAGTAGAGATAAAAATTGATTTTGACATTTCATTTATGCTACCAAAATATCGCTTATATATAAAGGATAACAAGGGCATAATAGAACACATAATCTTTGTAGACCATTTTATAATTTTTTTTTTCATTGAGAATTGTTGAAAGAATTAGACATAAATATTTTTATCTAAAACACACATTTTCACCCGCTATTACTTCAAGAAACTTAGAGTTGTAGACCCTATTGAAAACTTTGTAGACAATAATCAGTTTAGCTTATTAGAAAATGAAAAAGAAGGAGATGAGAGGAGTAAAACACCTAAGGGGAAGGGTAAAGACTTAGATAATTTATCTAAACTTATTGATGAATATGACTCGCAATTTGAGCCTGAGGAGGAAGATGAAGGTAACTTTGAATGTAGCGAAAACTATTTCGAGAAAGACTATGAAGGTGGTGGAGAGGATCACGATATGAACTTTCAGTACGCTGATGCTTTAGAGGATGAAGAGGAGGTTTTTGAGGAAAACAGTGGAGGCGGCAACTCCAAAAAAGCCGCGAAAGTCAAATGACGGCCTTATTTTGGAATGTTCAGGGTCTACGAGCGCCCTTAACATTATCCAAAGCTAGCTCGTTGGTGGCTCAATTTCGTCCTAGTGTGGTGGCTTTTTGTGAAACGATGCTAAGAGAAGTGGACTCTCAGGGTGTGTTGGCGCGGTTTGGTTACGAGAATTCCTTTTTTGTTGAACCATCTGGAAATGCTTTCCATTCCGGGGGTTCTTGATTTTGTGGCACTCGAATGTGCATCTGCGTATCATGTTTAGTTGTAATTCCTTTGTTATTGCGTTTATTAATGAACTTTCTTTTGCTTATTACATTGTGTTTATTCATGCTCCCAATGATTTTAAACTTAGAATTGAAACTTGGAATGACATTACAAAATAGAGCGAAGGGGTTAAAGAACCTTGGATTATTATAGGAGACTTCAATGAAAAACTTAATATTACGGAGAAACATAGCAAGAACCAAGCTAACATTGATCATATTAATGCATTTATTGATTTTACTAATAGTAATTCCTTGGCAGAAATTAACTCTAACGGGTGTTTTTTCACTTGGTCTAACAGGATGGAAGGCGAGAAGAATGTTAAAACAAGAATTGATCGTGGTTTAGCAACCTATGAATGGATGGAAAGATTCCCAAGATCACAAATCCATATCCCTCCGGCTATTGGGTCGGATCACTAACCCTTACTCCTTCATTTTGATATAAATATGAAAATCGGGAAAAAACACTTTAAATTCGAATCTAGGTGGCTTGATAATGATAATTGTAAAAAGGTCATTGAAGAAAGTTGGAAAATACCCCATAATAGAATTCCTATACCTAACTTTATAAACAAAAGGGAATATACAAAAAAAGAACTAAGTAAATGGAGCTCGAAAAATTTCAGAAACCACGAAAAAACTATTAAAAAACTCCAAGATAAACTTATAGAATTGAACAAAATTAGCAATAAAAAAGACGCCACCTTGGAGGAACAAGATATAAAAGAAAAAATAAATATAGAATATGGTAAAGAGGAGAAATATTGGAGTGATAGGGCTAGACAAAATTGGCTCATCCACGGGGACAAAAATAAAAAAAAAAATTCATTTAGCAACTATAAAAAGGAGAAAACTTAACAAAATAACTAGAATAAAAAATAAAGATGGTAATTGGACGGATGACTCAGAAAATATTAAAGGTTGTTTTCAAGATTATTGTAGAAATCTCTTTGAAGAAAATATCGGGGAGGAGGAAGCAATGCAAAAAGCCATAGAATTCATTAAACCACGTGTTACAAATAGCATGAATGAGGAATTGACAAAAATACCGAGTATTGAAGAAATTGAGAGAGCGGTTACAGAATTGTTAGCTTCAAAAGCCCCCGGACCTGATGGACTAAACGGTAAGTTTTATAAAGAGTTTTGGGACATTATTAAAATCGATGTGGTGCAGGTAATTATGGATTTCTTTGAAAATAATTGCTCTGTAGAAACAATCAATGACACTTTAATAACACTCATTCCGAAAGGTACGATACAAGAAAATTTAGGAGACTTCAAACCAATATCATGTGTCAACTTCATTTACAAAATAATTACAAAAATTCTCTCGAATCGATTAAGAGAGATTATGAACAGTATTATCTCCCCAACGCAATCAGCTTTCATCAAAGGGCGAGCGATACAGGATAACCATATTATTGCACAAGAGATATCTTTTTTTATGAGTAGAAAACGGAAGAATAAGAAACATTTGGCAGCAATTAAAGTCGATATGGCCAAAGCATATGATCAGGTAAGATGGACTTTCCTTTTCAAAGTTCTGGAGAAATTAGGTTTCTGCGAAACTTGGATAAACTGGATGAGAAATTGTATTACCTCTGTTTCTTTCTATATTAACATCAATGGGGAGAGACTAGAAAACTTCAAACCAGGTAGGGGACTCAGACAAGGTGACCCACTATCCCCGTTTCTATTTTCAATCATGACTGAATCTCTCATTTGCATAGTTGATCATTTTGTCGAAAATAAAATGATTAGTGGAATCAAAATTAACAGGAATTGTCCGACGATTTCTCACCTATTGTTTGCAGATGATTCGCTTTTCTTTATTGATTTAGATGGAACAAATATTGACCACTTTAAAGAGTGTTTAGACATTGATTGTAAGGGCTCAGGACAACGAATTAATTCCCACAAATCGGCCATCATTTTTAGCAAAGAAACACCGGAAGATATCAAAGAAGATATATCATAAAAAATGGACATCAAAGAAACGGAAGATCTGGGATATTATCTAGGAATACCATTATGCCATAAAAGGTGAAAGGTAGAGTCACTAGAATGGATTGCAAAAAAAGTGTTTAAAAACACTGAAGGATGGAAATCAAAACTTCTATCGGAAGGGGGCAAAGAAGTACTCATTAAAGCAGTTCTTCAGGCCATTCCTAATTACTATATGTCCATTTTTTCTTTCCCGATTAAATTTTGTAATAAACTCATCTCTGCCATTTCTAATTTCTGGTGGAATTCAGGTGAAAGAAACAGGATACACTGGGTAGCATGGGAAAAAATCACTGTAAGCAAATTTATCGGTCGACTAGGATTTAAAGATTTCAAAAAGATAAATACTGTCTTTTTAGCTGCTCAAGCTTGGAGATTAATGAATAACTCGGATAATCTTGTAGCAAGACTCCTCAAAGGTATCTATTTTAATAAATCAAGTTTATTATCTTGTAAACTTAGGCAATGCAGGACATGGAGTTGGGCAATCATAATAGAAGGTAGAGACTTTATTACAAAATACGGAATAAAAATGATAGGGAACGGAAAGGATACAAACATATGGAATGAGAGATGGATAGATAATAATTGGAAATTAGAGAAACCGGTAGGATCATGTATTACGAGAGTTAATTAACTAATGAAGAAAGATAAAGATGAATGGGATTTTGAAATACTAGATAACCTTTTCGCGGAACCTATTATCCATCTCATAAGAAGAACAAAAATTAAGGAATATGATACAAATGATAAATTTATTTGGCCTTTCTCCAAAGATGGGAATTACGATACAAAAACAGGGTACAAAGTGATGATAGAAGAGCAAAACAATAATAAAGCCACTACAACAGAAACAAGAGCAATGCAAGAATCAGAAATATGGAAAACTATATGGAAATCCAACATCCCCAAGAAGATAAAATTATTTATGTGGCGATTGGTTAATAACGCAATCCCAACTAGAGTTAATTTGTTTAGAAGGAAATGCGCGGATGCCACAAACTGCTTATGGTGCAATTACGAGGAAGAAGATATAGAACATATACTCCTACATTGTAATATGTGCAATGACATTTGGGCTGGATCTTTTCTACAGATTAAGATACAAGAGGTTAAGGAGGACAAGATAGAAGAGTGGTTTCTTAAGACCATAAAATCATTTACGAAAGGGGGATGGGACGAGAACGTGGTACGAGACTTTTTAATGATTAACTTGTGGAACATTTGGAAAGCAAAGATGAAAGCTATACATGAAGGTACTGCAGCCAACGGGACATGGATTAATATTGCTTCAAAGAAATTATTGCAAGACATCCACGGGATTAATTGGCTCAAAGAAAGCTACAAAGGACTTAATAACAGAGAGGAAATGAGTGGGGACACCAACAGCGATGAGCAGGATCAAGATATTAATTTTTTTTGTGATGCTTCCTTCTCAAACAAATGGGAACCTACGGGAGTTGCAGTCTTTTGCAGTCAAAAAGAAAATAACTCACTCATCAAACGAAGCTTTAGTGTTGAATGCAACTCGGCTCTGGAAGGAGAAGCAAGGGCAGTCCTTGAAGCAACATAGCTAGGAGCTAATCTCCTGGGGAGGAGAATTGTAATCCATTCGGATAACCTTGAGATTATTCAAGGTATAAAGCAGGTGTCAGCAGCACATTGGAACATCCAACCCATCCTACAAAAAATTATCCACAACACTGAAGAGCTTGGGCAAGTTTCTTTCAAATATATTAATAGGAAGCTCAACAGGGAAGTGGATAAATTGGCGAAGGAAGCTAGACACACGGCAACTCTTGTTAATCGGAATACGCTTAGTATTTTCGAATTATCTTCGGCTTTTTGTAAATTAGGAATAGGATGATTGGTTTTGTTTTCACTGGGTGCTAAGGCACCCTCCCAATGTCCAAAAAAAACCCCCGCTATTACTCATTTTCACACTTCCTCTTACTTTTTCACTTACTATCATCTATTTTCACACATACACTAATATCCATTTTAACACATTTTCACACACTACCATATTTTTTCACATTCCATTACCTTTTTTCTTACTTTTCACACACTATCACTAGTTGTTACACTTTTGCACAAACTATCCCCTAACTCCCACATTTCCACATACTCTAATATATTCAAGATAAAAAAGAGCATATTTTTTCTCAACCGTCTCCTAGTTATTATACACATCAGAAACAAAAAGAATTAAGAGGAAACTAATTATATAGTTGTATTAGTTTGCCTAGTGGTAAATTTGTTTGTTAATGTAACCTAGGTTGTGAGTTCAAAGCTCACATCATGTGTTTTTATCTAGTCCATCATGTTGTGTGTGTGTGTGTTTTTTTACGGAAACAACTACCCTAGTTGCCTCAGTCCGTTATCCTATTCCGATCCTTGAAAAATCTTCCCTAATCTGGTATGGGCCTGGTGACCCGTCATTGGCTCTGCACCTAACCCTTGTGCAAGCGTGTCCACTCGGATGTTCATTCTCCTTGGTATGAACCGATAGGATATCAGACCAAATTATGTCGACATCTGATTGATTTGTCTGTCGATCGACTGAATTGTCCACGTTGCTGCTAACACCTGCTTGATACCTTGTACAACTTCAGGGTATCGGTACAAAAAGTCTTTGTAGACTGGGGGAAATCTTGACACCGTTCTGACGCTTTCATGACTACCAAGGCTTCCCCTTCCAGAATTGAGTCACATCTGATTGTGTCTACTATGTTTTCCTTTCTGCAGTTTTGTCTGTCTTCCTATACTATTCCTATTCCTGTTTTTTATATTTGTTCCTAAAAGATGCATCGCACAAAAAAGTTAAATCTGTTACCGTTTCTTTGCTCTCTTGTACAGTCGATTCCGTATTGTTTGTTCACTGGTCATGTGTTGTATTAGGTACCGTTTGCCAATTTGTTCCTTGTAATTCCGCCATTAACAGACGTGCCATATTTATTATCCTGTCAATATCAATGTTGTTGTCTTTGTGGAAATTTTTCATTTTTACCTTCCATATGTTCCACAAAATTATAAAAATGTAAGGTTTCACTTTTTGTTCTTCCCAACCTCCTTCCGTATATGTTTTTATTATCAGTGTTATCCATTCCCCTATGCCTTGTATGTCCCCTTGTTGTGTCGAACTGAAGTGATGTTGTCACCTATAGCCTGTGATACTTTGCATTCAAGAAGAAGATGCTCTACTGTTTCAGTTTCTAATTGACACTAATCACATCCTTCTGAATCTACACAACTGAGTTTTGCTAAATTTTGTCTCGTTGGTACTGCGTTGCTACATGTTCTCCATACAAAATTTTTGATTTTGTTTGGTACATTTGTCTTGCAAACTATGTTGTAGATCTCCCCACCTAGGCGTCAACTCCCCCCTCATCCGCTTACGCCTAGTTAAAATTCTAGGCGTTTTTGCCTAGCGTCTTAGTTATTGTGGAATAGGCGCCTAGCCCGTCTAGGCGCCGATTAATGGCAAAAAATGGTCGCCTAGGCGCCGGTTAATGGCAAAACATGCTCGCATAGGCCTTCTTGTTATTTTTCTTGTTCTTGAGAATTCTTTAATTGATTTTATAACTCAATTTTTAGTATATGTATATATACTATAGTGTTGTTTTATGAATTTTATGACTTAGATAGCTAAAGTTGCTATAATTACTACATATATATTACTATACATACAAAATTACACAGCGGGATTCAAAACCGTATAATTCTACCTAGGCCTCGTGTAATCCCGCCTAGGCGCTAGGCCCTAGTCGACCGCCTAGCCCGAAAAACCGAGATCTACATCATAGCTTGCAAACAGTGTCCCATAGAGATTATTTTTTGTTCTCCTCTGTGCTTGTTTATTGGGGTTCATGTAGTGCTGCCTCTTTCGTCAAAATCTTGTATCTTGTTTTAGTAATATACTGTCTGTCCCTGGCAAACAACAATATGTATATATTTATCAGGCTAGTTAGTGTTAAGTAGTCGTACCTTTATTATTTCTCGTATATTTGGTTGCGGGAAATAGTTGTCCAATTTCTCTATATCCCATTCATCCTATTTTTCTTCCATACTTGGTTGATTGCCTCTAGATTGCACTATTGGGGCTTCTGTAATTCCCAAGATGTATGTAACCATATGTCGTTCCACATGTTTGTTGTCTATTTGTTTCCTATTTGGTATATCTTGTATTTATTTATGAAACCCCTCCTTCAATGATGATACTCCAACTCCATGTTCTACTTTGTAATAATTTAACCTTCATGAAATCCGTTTTTGGAAAGTAAATACCTTTTAGAAGACGGGCCTCTAATGTGTCTAGTTGCGACATAATTTACCAAGCTTGTGCTGCCAGCAGCGCTAAGTTCATTCTTCTAAGGCCTTTAAATCCTAACCTGCCTAGTGGCTTCCCCAATGTCATCTTTTCCCATGATACCTAGTGTATTCTGTCTCTCTCCCCTGAGCTCCACCAGAAGTTTGAAATTGCCGAAACTAATTTTCTGCAACACGCGATGGGGTAAGAGAAAATTGACATAGTATATACCGTAATTTCCTGGAGGACCGCTTTGATTAGGACTTCTTTGCCTCCTTTCGAAAGTAATTTTGGTTTCCATCCTTCAGTTTCTTAGAACATTTTCTTTGCTATCCATTCCAAAGACTCTATCTTGGATCTTTTATGGTATAATGGTATTCCCAAGTACTTCCAAAGGTTCGTCATTTCTTCTATTTTTAGTTCTATTGTGGTTTGGTCTCTTACAGTTTGGGGTGATTTTTGTTGAAACAAATTGCTGATTTATTAAGATTAGCCTTTTGACCTGATCCTGCACAATATTCTTGTAAAAATTCTTTACAAGCTTGATTTTCTTTGTCTTGAAGATTGATAAAAAAGAGTAAATCGTTTGCAAAAAGGATATGGGAGATAATCGGGAAGTACCTAGTGATTTGTATTTCTTTAATTTTGTTGTTTTGTATCTTGCTATCAATTGGGCTAATCAGGGATTTCGTCATAAGATATTATATAAAGGGAGATAGATGATCTACTTGCCTAAGTACCCTTCCTAGAGTGGAACTTTGTAGCCGTTCTCCACTAAGGTTTAGTTGGAAAAAAACTGTCACGATACAGTTCTTGATCCACCCTATCCACCTGTCACAAAAACCAATATTCTTAAGCAATATTAGAATGAAATCCCATCTTACATAGGCGTACGCATTTGCCATGTCAATCTTAACAGTCGCCCTGTTTTGAATTCTTCCTTTTCATAGGAAATATAAAAAGACAGCTCTTAGGCTATTATTATGTTGTCTTGTACGGCCCGTCCTTTATTGAAGGCGGTCAGTGTTGGTGAGACTATATTATTCATTAGGTGTTATAGCCGGTTGGACATGATTTTTTTTATAATCTTGCACCTGAAGTTGACACATGAGATTGGCCTATAGTTGCTGAGGGCTTCAAAAAGTGTCTCCTATTGGAATTAGCGTGACAAGTTGGTGGTCCTTTGTGTGTTCTAAATAAATGCAATAAATAATCGAACCACAACCGCAAGTGTACGGTTGTCCCAAGTAATATAGTTGATAAAACAGATTCGTTCCAAGGACGGGATGGTTGACTACAATGCTTATCTATTAATGATTGATGCACTTATGAAAGCAAATAAAGATAATATGTTTGTTTGGTTTTTGTTATTAAAACTAATGAATGAAAGACAATTACTAAAATGCAAATAAAAGCTAAGACGCAAGTAAAATGATGTAAAACGCAATATGAGATGTAGCACTTGAGAACGCAAGGATCCTCCCTATCCTATTTCTTAACTTATGCTGTTTAAGGGCTAAATTAGTCAATTACAATGGTCGGGATTCTAATTTCCTTATACCCCCGTCAGGGTGGACTATAAGGCGATCCTAAAGTGTCACTAGTCCCGTCAGGGTAAATATGATCCACCGTTGGATGTTTAAGTGTTATTACCTCATTGGCCCTAGGATTAGCTAAGCTCGTCAGAATCATTAACTTCTATCCTAGATTCAATAAATATTTCCGTACCTAAACCCTCCGTCAGGATGATCCAATTGCCACTAATTGGAATAGCCTAAATACTATTACTTGTTCCTAGTTAGCTACTCCAAAAACAGTAAAATAATCTCAATTTATTGAAAAGAGTAAAAGCCCTAATTTAATTTAATTCAATAAAAACCCAAATTAAACATTCGTTAATTAATAAGATTGGGATTCACCCATTGTTTGTTCTCAAGCACTATGAATTGTTTAGCTCATATTAAAAAGAAAAACTAAATTAAATGTAAAGGAATTCATATTGATTACAAAATTAAAGATAAGAAAAACCTAATTTCCGGAATATAAATGACTACGAACGGAGATATAGACCCTCTCCAGCTCTTGTAGCTTCTTCTTCTTCCTTCCGTTGACTTCTCTCTGGTGTTTAATCTTGTAGAATGTGAATTGTGTTGACACTCTCTTCTAAGGATGAGATGATTTGAGGAACAAATTGAGAGGTCTTTGACTCTCTCTCTAAGGATTTGTAAATTGAAGGAAAATATGAGAGGTGAGAAATAATGAGGTCAAAATCTCCTTTTATAAGCTCCAAAACGGATTAGGGCTTGGACCTAATAATAAAACACTAATTAAATGTCCAAGCCCAAATTCTAAGCCCAAAATCCCATAACTGCTAATATGCCTTCACTAAAACGGCTTTTCTCGATGCGTTATGACTCCGATTGACCTCATTCCAGTTGCTAAAGTTCCGTAACTCGATAAGGAATGTTTTCTCTTCAAAGGTCAGCGGCTAAATCATCGCTTAAGCACCTCGAAATCAGCAATCTATGGCCTGGAAAATGGATTTTCAGCTCTAAAAATAATATCTTCGGGATTTCTTTTCAAATCTTGACTCTATCTTTTGATCTTTGACTTTCTCATCGGATTCCTCTTCTAGCTAACATCTAAAACCTGTAAAATCTTCACTAAAAATACCCATATTACGCGCAAAAACTTAATAAATAAAAAATGCTAGAAATAAAAGAGGAAAATCTTATTATTGCATATTTAGTCCAAAAGTCTATCAAATTAATTAAATAAACACCAAAAATGATGTCTCCTAAGGGTCGAAAATACGAACAATTAAGGAGACATCAAGACCCCCAACTCAAACCTTTGTCGTCCCGACAAAGCAAAACAAAACAAAACAAGGGGTAGAAGTAAACGCAAGAACAAATAGAAGCTAGCAAATAAACCCTAAAGCAATGCTAAAGATAAATCTCATATAGAAAACATTAAGAACTACATATACATACACTAATCATGCAACATCAAACATAAATAATCTCAATCATAAAATTAAAGTCGCAATGCTTGAAGGTTACACTTGTACTCATCTCTGTATGATGGCTATAGGGTGGTCATTAATCCTAACTCGCTTTGAACGCTCCACCTAGTGTATTCCCTATCAACAGAATCATAAATTCACTATGCACTTAGGAATCACGAGGTCTTTATGGTTTTAACGATGGCTTAAGGACGGTATGGATGTATATTTGGTAAATTTGAAGTGAGCTTTTGGCTCTCTCCTCACTTACCATCAACAATGTCCTCGAGCTTGAGTTTACGCTAAAAAATGTTCTCACTCACCCAATTGACGCACTAATGTTGCGTCCCCAATGTCAACCCAAATAAACTAAGATGATTTCCAAAAATATTCCACTTTGCCGGTTTATTTTATTCTTTCTTTTTATTTTCTTTTTCACTTCTTTTTTTTTGTACAAGATACCCATGACCATCATTTTGATGTGAAAAGTCATGTCTCTTATAATTTTCTTTTTCTTTTTTTTCTTTTCAAATCCCGGCAAAGGGTTACAAATAATAATATCATCTACATTTTTGTGTGCCTCAGTACAAGCACATATAATCCCTTCCCAATGTAAATTCCCAAATGTGGACCCTCCACCCCAAACTCAAGCTCGAGACAAGTCTCAGGGTTGTGATTCAAGTGCGGGTCATTTGGTCATGCCTAATAATCTAAAGGATAATGGGCTTATATCGTGGCTACAAAAAGAAAGGCTTTAGGCTCAAAATTGGGCTAAGACGGATAAAATTATAATAGGGGATAGCAAGCTAAAAGGCTTCAAATGGCTAACAAAGAACTGCCCCTATCATTTTCCTAAGTACAAAGCTTGTCTTTAGTTCATATCTAGGTGGGTTCTCTACTAATTAAGATTTCACGTTCTACACACCAAACATATTCCTTAAGTACAAGCTTACTTCATTTGCATTGTTCATTAATTTTTCCTGTCAATTACCTATGTTCGCATGCAATTGTAAGTGCGTTCTATATCAATCCCTAAAGTCCACTATTTACTATCATAGATTCATCAAAAGTATGCTTAAAGGGACATTTAAAATCTTCTATAGTCAAACGCAACTCCGAAAATTATTTTTATTGAAAGCAAATAAAACACATAACACATAAAAACTGGGATGAGGCAACGAACCCCACCCCAAACTCAAAAATGGGTCGTGTCCCCACGACTCGAAAAGACTCAAAGCAATCAAATAATTTACACTAAATGAGAAAGGAAAGAAAACGTATCTGAACCAGCGCGAGGCTGGTGTCGGTGTTGCGTCCAAGTTGAGGTTTTGAATTCTTCTTCATCAATGGTTGCGTTTAAAGTGTTCTTCATCACCTCGAACTTCTTCAAATTTCCCACGTTTTCATTTATTACTTGCCCTCTAAGCATCATCTCTCTTATCAAAATCTTCCTCAATACTCAATTCTCTTTCTTCACCATGTTCTTCGTACCTTTTCCAACCTTCATGGTCATCTCCGATGACCCCAAACTCAAAGCTTCAAGACCCTTAAAAGGTTTGGATAAAATTGTGATTTTAGTGTTCTTGAAGGTTTGGGTTTGAATTATGGATTGTTTAGAGCTGGGTCATGGATATTTCAAGGTTTGGGAAAGGTTTAATGGATAAACTTTAGCTTCGGTGAAAAAAAAATTTGGATTAAAGTGTGGAGCTTTGGTATTTTGGATGATTAATGGTCTGATTGTGAGCTTGGATGATGTTTAGAGGGAAGGATTGGTGGTATGATGTTGTTTTGATGATGATCTTATGAGTAGTTGGAGGCTAGGATTCGTCATAAAAGGTAAGCTTGGTGAAAGAAGCTAAAAATATAGGGTTTGAACCCTTAAAACCGCCGATCACAGCAGTTGACCGGCTAGCCGGCGGTTGACCGGCATGCCGGCCAGTGTGTCGGAAAAAAATTTCGAAAACATTTGTACTCTTTTTTTTTTTTTTTTTTTTTTTTACCTCTGACGCAGCCTTCTTGCGTCGTCGCTGACGCAGTGATCAGAAAGTCCAGCTTCTTCGGCCGGCTAGCCGGCGGATACGCCGGCATGCCGGTGAAATGTCGATGGCGCATTTCGAGACGCAGCAACCTTGCGTCGTCGCTGACGCAAGGACCAGAAACTCTTCCTCCAGTTGGCCGGCTAGCCGGCGGATTCGCCGGCATGCCGGTGGATTTCTCGCTGGCGCGAATGGTGACGCAGCAATGCTGCGTCATCGCTGACGCAGTGGTCAGAGAGTTTGGGGGTCTTCAGCATTTTTGGCCGGTATGCCGGCCAGCTCGCCGGCTAGCCGGTCAAACCTGCTGTTGACTCCATAATTTTTCGTTTTCTCATCGTTTTGACCCCAAACTCATGACCCTTTTACCCCTGCAATCATAAAAAACAACTACCCTTCCTCATTTCTTAAAAATAAACACTAAATAAAGAACCATTACTCTAATTTACACTAAGGATTTAAAAGACATGAAAGCAATTTAAAACATGGGTTGTCTCCCAAGAAGCACTTTTGTTTATTACGTCTTTAAGTTCGACGCGTTACCTTCCATGAAGATGGTATTGAGGCTCCTGCGGTGTTCCTCCGCTTAAACTCGCCTCTTCCTTGATGTAAAAGCTTAAGAGCCTCCCCCCTTTGAATATTATTCAACCGATCTCTAAAAGGAGGTGGGTAAGTACTTCGTTTCGCCTTTTTATTTTCATGACGAAACTCATTTTCCACCACATTAGAGTAGATAACCGTATTCAACGGTATAAGATCAGTTTTATTCCTTGTTTCAATCTCGGATTTTTCTTTAAAATGTGGTGGGTAGGTGCTTCTACTTGCCTTTTTGCTCTCGCGGTGTGGCACCTTGCTTGTATAACACATATTGATCATTTGTGGTAGTCGAGGTGATTCTGATTTTTCATCTTTAATAATGATTCGTGGTAGAGATGGTGATTGGTGAACTTTTTGTGGCGGATATTCAATTTCTATTTTATCTTTAACCTTTAATTCTTCAATTGATTCTCCAACCATTTCATATTCATCTTTTCTTTCAACCCAATCTTCCACTATTACCTCATAATATTCTTTATTTGGATTTTCTATAACCTCGATCACCACCTCTTCTTGTTTGCGCTCTATATCTTGATCATGTGTATACACCTTAGGAATAGAAATCTCTGTGTTCATTTCTAGGGTTTGCGTTGCTACTCCTTCTTCCACTATGCTAACAAGATTCTCACCTTCTTTCAACACCTCCTCCTCAACAACTTCTTCCAATTGATCTGTTCCATCCCTCGAGGGAGTGGGACCTTCATAAGACTTACTACCACTTTCAGCTAAGTTAGGAGAGTTGTTTCGGGCATCCCTTTCATCTAGCATCTGTTGTATGTGTGCATGGGTGGCTTTGAATTCCTCGTCTCTTGCCTTACGCTCTGGTTCTCTTGCCTGAAATTCCTCGAGTAGGCGATTGGCTTTCTCTAGTAGTGTATCTTGTTGATCTTGATGAGGTGGATACTGTTGAATGTTTTCAACCCAATGGTGGTTCCATACTTGTTCTTGTTGATAGTGATATGGCGTTTGTTGTTGATTATTCCCGATCCATTGATTGTTCCATCCTTGCTCTTGCGGGTATTGATATGGTTGTTGGTAAGAATTTATACCCCATTGTTGTTGTTCCGAAGAGTCTTCCCAATAGTCAAATGGACCAGGATTTGGGTAATGTTCTCTATACATCTTTAATTAAATTTCTTGATCATTACCTGAATAAAGCACCTGTAAAAACAAAACAAAGCAAACACAAGCGTAAAACTGAAAAATAAAAATAAATGCAACTATCACTAAAGGATAAACACCGTGGTCACACGCTACCGTCCCCGGCAGCGGCGCCAAAAACTTGGTGGTCCTTTGTGTGTTCTAAATAAATGCAATAAATAATCGAACCACAACCGCAAGTGTACGGTTGTCCCAAGTAATATAGTTGATAAAACAAATTCGTTCCAAGGACGGGATGGTTGACTACAATGCTTATCTATTAATGATTGATGCACTTATGAAAGCAAATAAAGATAATATGTTTGTTTGGTTTTTGTTATTAAAACTAATGAATGAAAGACAATTACTAAAATGCAAATAAAAGCTAAGACGCAAGTAAAATGATGTAAAACGCAATATGAGATGTAACACTTGAGAACGCAAGGATCCTCCCTATCCTATTTCTTAACTTATGATGTTTAAGGGCTAAATTAGTCAATTACAATGGTCGGGATTCTAATTTCCTTATACCCCCGTCAGGGTGGACTATAAGGCGATCCTAAAGTGTCACTAGTCCCGTCAGGGTAAATATGATCCACCATTGGATGTTTAAGTGTTATTACCTCATTGGCCCTAGGATTAGCTAAGCTCGTCAGAATCATTAACTTCTATCCTAGATTCAATAAATATTTCCGTACCTAAACCCTCTGTCAGGATGATCCAATTGCCACTAATTGGAATAGCCTAAATACTATTACTTGTTCCTAGTTAGCTACTCCAAAAACAGTAAAATAATCTCAATTTATTGAAAAGAGTAAAAGCCCTAATTTAATTTAATTCAATAAAAACCCAAATTCAACATTCGTTAATTAATAAGATTGGGATTCACCCATTGTTTGTTCTCAAGCACTATGAATTGTTTAGCTCATATTAAAAAGAAAAACTAAATTAAATGTAAAGGAATTCATATTGATTACAAAATTAAAGATAAGAAAAACCTAATTTCCGGAATATGAATGACTACGAACGGAGATATAGACCCTCTCCAACTCTTGTAGTTTCTTCTTCTTCCTTCCGTTGACTTCTCTCTGGTGTTTAATCTTGTAGAATGTCAATTGTGTTGACACTCTCTTCTAAGGATGAGATGATTTGAGGAACAAATTGAGAGGACTTTGACTCTCTCTCTCTAAGGATTTGTAAATTGAAGGAAAATATGAGAGGTGAGAAATAATGAGGTCAAAATTTCCTTTTATAAGCTCCAAAACGGATTAGGGCTTGGACCTAATAATAAAACACTAATTAAATGTCCAAGCCCAAATTCTAAGCCCAAAATCCCGTAACTGCTGATATGCCTTCACTAAAACGGCTTTTCCCGATGCGTTATGACTCCGATTGACCTCATTCCAGTTGCTAAAGTTCCGTAACTCGATAAGGAATGTTTTCTCTTCAAAGGTCAGCGGCTAAATGGTGGTCCTTTGTGTGTTCTAAAAAAATAAATGCAAATGCTAATCGAACCACAACCGCAAGTGTAGGGTTGTCCCAAGTAGTAATAACTGATAAATCAGATTCGTTCCAAGGACGGATGGTTGATCACAATGTTTAGCAAGTAGTGATTGATGCACTTATGAAAGTAAAAGATAATAAAATGTTTGTTTGGTTTTGTTGATTAAAGCTAATGAATAAAAGACAAATAATAAATGCAAGTAGAAGCTAAGACGCAAGTAAAATGAGTGAAAACGCAATATGAGATGTAGTACTTGAGAACGCAAGGATCCTCCATCTTACTTCCTAACTTATGTTGTTTAAGGGCTAAATCGGTCAATTACAATGGTCGGGATTCTAAATTCCTTATACCCCCGTCAGGGTGGACTATAAGGCGATCCTAAAGTGTCACTAGTCCCGTCAGGGTAAATATGATCCACCGTTGGATGATTAAGTGTTTTACCTAATTGGCCCTAGAATTAGCTAAGTTCGTCAGAATCAATAGCTTTTATCCTAGATTGAATAATTAATTCTATACCTAAACCCTCCGTCAGGATGATCCATACGCCACATATATGGAATAGCTTAGATACTAATACCTAATCTTAGTTCGCGACTCTAAAATCAGTAAATAATCACAAATTATCGAAAAGAGTAATAAACCCAATCTAATTTAATTTAGCATAAACCCAAATTCAACATTCGTTATTTCATAAAATTAAGATTCACCCATTGTTTGTTCTCAAGCACTATGAAAAGTTTAGCTCATATTAAAATTAAAAACTAAATTGAAAGAAAAGGAATTCATATTGTTTACAGAATTAAAATATAAAAAGAACCTAATTTCCGGAATTGGAATGACTACGAACGGAGCTATAGACCCACTCCAGCTCTTGTAGCTTCTTCTTCTTCCTTCTGTTGCTTCTCTCTGGTGTTTTAATCTTGTGGAATGTGAATTGTGTGAAAAATAGAAGTCCAGACCTCCTTTTATAAGCATAAATTCGTTCTAGGGCTTGGACCGGAAAATAGAATATTAATTAAATGTCCAAGCCCACTTTCTAAGCCCAAAATCCCGTAACTGCTGATACACCTTCACTAAAACGGCTTTTTCCGATGCGTTATGACTCCGATTGACCTCATTCCAGTTGCTAAAGTTCCGTAACTCGATAAGGAATGTTTTCTCTTCAAAGGTCAGCGGCTAAATCATCGCTTAAGCACCTCGAAATCAGCACTCTATGGCCTGGAAAATGGATTTTCAGCTCTAAAAATAATATCTTCGGGATTTATCTTCAAGTCTTGACTCTAATTCACGATCTTTGACTTTCTCCTTGGATTCCTCTCCTAGCTAACATCTAAAACCTGTAAACTTTACACTAAAAATACCAATATTACGCGCAAAAGTTTAATAAATTAAAAATGCTAGAAATAAAAAGGAAATTCCGGATTATTGAATATTTAGTACAAAAGTCTATCAAATTAATTAAATAAACACCAATGTCTCCCAAGGGTCGAAAATAAGAACAATTAGGGAGACATCAAGACCCCCAACTCAAACCTTTGTCGTCCCGACAAAGTAAAACAAAACAAAGGGGTAGAAGTAAGCGTAATAAACAAATAGAAGCTAGCAAATAAACCCTAAAGCAATTCTCAGAATAAACCTCATATAGCAAACTCTAGAGACTAATATACACATACACTAATCATGCAACATCAAACCTAAATAATTTCAATCATAAAATTAAAGTTGCAATGCTTGAAGGTTACACTTGTACTCATCTCTGTATGATGGCTATAGGGTGGTCATTAATCCTAAATCGCTTTGAACGCTCCACCTAGTATATTCCCTATTAACAGAATTATAAATTCACTATGCACTTAGGAATCACGAGGTCTTTACGGTTATAATATTGGCTTAAGGACGGGTGTGGATGTATATTTGGTAAATTTGAAGTGAGCTTTTGGCTCTCTCCTCACTTACCATCAACAATGTCCTCGAGCTTGAGTTAACGCTCAAAAGATGTTCTCACTCACCAATATACGCAATAATTTAGCGTCCCATGTCTACCCACTATAAACAAGATGATTTTCAGAAAAATTCAACTTTGCCGGATGTTTTATTCATTCATATTTTTTTTCTTTTTCTTTTATTTTCTCTTTTTTTTTTGTACAGAAGCAAACCGGGTTCCCGGTTTTGATGAATCCGGGTTCCCGGTTCCTACTGTAAGTATTTTTTTCATTTTTCATTTTTTTTCTTTCTTTTTCACTTTTTTCTCATTCCCGGCAAAGGGTTACAAGTATATATCATCTGCAATTGTGCTACAATACAAAGCACATCAATCCCAACCCATTAAATTCCCCATATGTGGTCCCACCACCCCAAACTCAAGCTCGAGACATGTCTCAGGATTGTGATTCAAGTGCGGGTCATATGGTCATGCCTAATAATCTAAGGGATAATGGCTTATATCGTGGCTACAAAGAAGAGGCTAAGGCTCAAAGTGGGCTAAGACGGATAATAATTAATACAAGGGATAGGAGGCTAAAAAGGCACAAATGGCTAACAAAGAACTGCCCCTATCATTTTCCTAAGTACATAGCTTGTCTTTAGTTCATATCTAGGTGGGTTCTCTACTAATTAGGATTTCACGTTCTACACACCAAACATATTCCTTGAGTACAAGCTTACTTCATTTGCATTGTTCATTAATTTTTCCTATCAATTACCTATGGTCGCATGCAATTGTAAGTGCGTTTTATATCAATCCTTAAAGTCCGCTATTTACTATCATAGATTCATCAAAAGTATGCTTAGAGGGATATTTAAAAATTTCTATAGTCAAACGCAACTCCGAAAATTCTTTTATTGAAAGCAAATAAAGCAAATAACACATAAAAAACTGGGATGAGGCAACGAACCCCACCCCAAACTCAAAAATGAGTCGTGCCCCCACGACTCGAAAAGACTCAATAAAGCATTTAAACTAATCTACACTAAGAGGAGAGTTTAGAAAACGTATCTTAACCAGCGCGAGGCTGGTTATCGGTGTTGCGTTCTGGACCTTTATCTCGCGTAACAGCATCATAAATCGCGTTTTGAAGTGTATTTACGCCTAGGATTAAATTTCGAAGCAGGTCCAGTTCTTTTGTAACGTTTCCCAAAGTAGCAATCATCTTCTCCTGATTCTCTTCCAACACCTGAATCTTCGCTTCCAACTCAGGTACAGTTTTCACTTTCTTTGATTGAGGAGTTCTCGGACTTCTTGTAGTTCGCGTTTCTTCTTCATGGATGTTCTTGATTGTTCATAAAGCTATACTCACACCAACTGAAACAGTATCAATATCTGCGTCCTTACGCGGAATCTTTGGGTCTAGACACAACTGAGTAATAGTACAAGGAAACTTCAGATTTTGTTGTTTCATTGGTGATTTCGCGAACTCCATGATTGTATCATAAATGATCTTAGCAACATCAAATGGTTTCTCCTCCAAAATACACTTAATAACAAATATGTGCTCTTTCTTCAACTCGGAAGTGTGTTTAATACCAAAGAAAGTGGGTATTATGAAACGAGACCAAACCTTAGCACGAGGTGTCAAACTACTGCTGTAAAACTGTCCAGGATACCTTTCACCTTCAGGAATTGGGCTAGTCCCATTAACAAGCACGGTCCCCCAAAGGGATTCAAAATCAAAAGAAGGGTCATTAAGAATTTCTTGGAAGGGGCATGTTCCAGAAAAGTTGGGTAGTTTCAATGATTTCCGAATACGTTCAATAGAGAAAGGAACTACCTTTTTGCGGATATCAATGGCATCATGGGAGGTAGCTAAACCTTCGTAAAATTCTCGCACAAAAGTAGAAATAAACTCAAGCTTCCTTTCTTGTAACTCTTTCCAACCAAACTTAGCACATGTCACAGCATATTCCTTGTAATCACTACTCATAATACCCTTAGGAAAATTCGTCTCCTCACCAAATTTCAAAAATTCAATTCTTTCACGAACCTGAGTATTCCAACAAGTGTAAACCCTCTTAGGCTTGTGGGCCCACATCTTCATACACGGAGGTTTGTGAACGGGTTCTTCCGGAATCTCTTGTTCAGTTTCCTTCTCAATGTTCTTCGTAATTTCCTCTTCTGGTTCCTGCTCACTTTCAATCTCATCAATTAATCTTCTCTTTTGACCTGTGATTTCTTTTCTGTTAGAATCAAGCTTAACTTCGTCAATTTTTCGTTTAGGACGCGAGTCAGGAATCTCAATAGCTTGTTCTTGAGAACCACCAATGGTGGTCTTTCTTCTAGGAGCAGTTCTTCGGAAATCACCGGTTCTGTTAGTCATCTCTTTTCACCCCAAACTCAAAACTTCAAATAATGAAAAACTTAGGGAAAAGTTTAGAATTTTGATGTTTTGAGGTTTAAGAATTTAAGAACTAGGTGAAATATGAGATGGGTCTTGGTTAATTTGTATGGGAGAGGAAAGAATTGGGTTTAATTTAAGGAATTGGTTGAAGAAGAATCTTGGGAAAAACTAAGGATTTAATGTTATTTTGGAGAGGAGGTGAGTTGATCTTATGTTTTTTGTGGTGAAAGAGGGTAGGATTTGATGATATATAGTGTTTTGGTAGATGAATTTCGGAGGTGGGGAGGCTATTGGTGCGTTTTAGGTAAAAACTTGCAAAAGAGGCTAAGTAAACTAGGTTAAAACTTCAAAAACCGACATCACAGCTTCAAAACCGGGTTCCCGGTTTTGGCAAACCGGGTTCCCGGTTCCGCGTCGCTGTGACGGCGCGGAAAAAATACTTAATAAATTTTTTTTTTTTTTTTTCAAAACGCACCAAAACGCTAGACCCCAAGACGCGGGGTCAGGGATTTTACTCGCCGAAACCGGGTACCCGGTTCTGTGGAATGCGGGTTCCCGGATTTTCTCGATGGCGCGAGTCAAAACGCGCCAAAACGCAGCACCTCAAAACGCTGGACCAGAGAAATTTGAAGACAATAGCTCCGAAACCGGGTACCCGGTTCTGCCAAATGCGGGTACCCGGATTTGTGTCGATGGCGCGAATCAAAACGCACGAAAACGCAAGCCACCAAGACGCTAGGTCAGGGATTTTCAGAAATCACAGCACCAAAACCGGGTACCCGGTTTTGCCAAATGCGGGTTCCCGGTTCCGACGCTGTGACATTACCCCAAAACGCCAAGTGTTGCGTTAAAATGGTTGGTACCAGCTCCAAAACCGGGTTCCCGGTTTTTGCGAAACCGGGTTCCCGGTTTCTCCTGGACATCCAACCTCATTTTCTTCTGTTTTCGCCAAATCGACCCCAAACTCAAGTCCTTTTTACCCCTGAAATCATTAAAAACAACTACCCTTCCTCATTTCTTAATAAAAACAATAAAATTACGAAAATCAAACTAATCTAAACTGCAAAAATGTAAAAACTCAGCTAATATACAAGTAATTGGCTTTTGTTTAACGTCGTTAAGCTCGACGGGTTACCTTACGCTTCTAAGGAGTCTCGAGGAGATACATGACCTCCCCGGGATGTGGACCTTCCGAGCGATTGGTATCTTCACCTCCATGGTATATCTTTAATCTGTGACCGTTAACCATAAAGGTACGGTTCTCTAGCGGATGTTCTATTTCTATCGCCCCATGAGGTGTAACTTTGGTCACTATGTATGGACCTGACCACTTAGATCTTAACTTACCCGGAAAATTGCTGAACTTTGAATTATATTTTAATACTTTTTGCCCCACTTCAAAGTTCTTTGGACGAATCCGATTGTCATGCCATTTCTTTGTGTTTTCTTTGTATAATTTGGCATTTTCATAAGCATGCAATCGGAATTCGTCAAGTTCATTAAGCTTCATCATACGATTCTTTCCGGCTAAGATAGGATCTAAGTTAAACTGTGCAATCGCCCAATAGGCACCCATTTCAAGCTCTAAAGGTAAGTGACAAGCCTTACCATACACCATATGATAGGGAGATGAACCAACTGGAGTTTTGAACGCAGTACGGTAGGCCCACAACGCATCATCTAACTTCATTGACCAATCTTTTCTTGTAGGACCTACGGTTTTCTCTAGGATTGACTTGACTTCGCGGTTCGATACTTCAGCTTGACCATTGGATTGTGGATGATATGCAGTAGATACATGGTGTCTAACTCCATATTTCTCTAGAACAGTTTTCAGATATTTATTAACGAAATGAGATCCTCCATCGCTAATAATCACTCTAGGTGTGCCATGTCTAGTGAAAATATGTGATTTCAAGAACTTGATCACCACTCGTGAATCATTAGTAGGTAAAGCCACCGCTTTTACCCACTTAGACACATAATCAACAGCTAATAAGATATAGAGGTTACCATTTGAAGGAACGAAAGGACCCATAAAGTCTATGCCCCAAACATCGAATATCTCAACCTCTAACACATTATTACGCGGCATCTCATCCCTCTTAGATATGTTTCCGGTAAACTGGCATCTCGTACATTTCTTAACATATTCATGACAATCTTTTATAAGAGAAGGCCAGTAAAAACCTGATTGAAATACCTTCGCAGCAGTTCTATCTCCTTTGAAATGTCCTCCATATAGTGAATCATGGCATCCAGCTATAATGGCTTGAGTCTCTTCCCTTGCTACACATCTTCGTATCATTTGGTCAGCACAAACTTTATAGAGGAACGGATCCTCCCAAAAGAACTGTTTAGCACGATGAGATAACCTCTTTCTTTCTTGATAAGTAGAAACTTCAGGAAAAACACCACTCACCACTAAATTCGCAATATCTGCATACCACGGAGCCTCATAATCTCGGACAACGAATAAACTCTCATCAGGAAACTCTTTTCTAACTGCTTCAGTACCACTATTCATCTCTGAACCCTCTAAACGCGATAGATGATCTGCAACCTGATTCTCACAACCCTTTCTATCTTTGATCTCTAAATCGAACTCTTGAAGCAATAACACCCATCTGATTAACCTTGGTTTCGCATCTTTCTTCTCCATAAGAAATCTGATCGCGGAATGATCTGTATAAACAATAACTTTCGCTCCAAGAAGATAAGAGCGAAATTTATCAAACGAATATACAACTGCTAGCAACTCTTTTTCTGTAACTGTATAATTAATCTGAGCACCACTAAAAGTTTTACTAGCATAGTAAATCGAATGAAAAACCTTCTCTTTCCTCTGTCCTAATACAGCTCCCGTACACAAATCACTCGCATCACACATAACTTCAAACGATAAATTCCAATCTGGAGGTAACACTATAGGAGCAGAAATAAGTTTTTCTTTGATTGCTTTGAAGGCCGCTAAACAAGCTTCATCAAAAAGGAATTTGCAATCCTTTTCGAGTAAGTTGCATATCGGTTTAGCAATCTTAGAAAAATCTTTAATAAAACGCCTATAAAAGCCAGCATGGCCAAGAAAACTCCTTACCCCTTTAACAGAAACAGGAGGGGGAAGAGTTTTACTTACCTCTATCTTTGCTCTATCAACCTCTAATCCAGCACTCGAAACTTTGTGACCCAGAACAATACCTTCGCGAACCATGAAATGACACTTCTCCCAGTTTAACACCAAATCTGTTTCCTTGCATCTCACTAGCACTTTCTCCAAGTTATCCAAACATATATCAAAATCATCACCAAACACGGAGAAATCATCCATAAACACTTCAAGGAAATTATCTATCATGTCCCAGAAGATGGCCATCATACACCTTTGAAAAGTAGCGGGAGCGTTACACAACCCAAATGGCATTCTGCGATATGCAAAAGTACCAAATGGGCATGTAAAGGTAGTCTTATGTTGATCTTCTGGAGCCACGTAAATCTGATTGTACCCGGAGTAACCATCCAAGAAGCAATAGTACTCTCTTCCGGCTAATTTATCTAACATTTGATCGATGAAGGGCAAAGGGAAATGATCTTTTCTGGTGGCCTTATTCAGCTTTCTGTAATCCATGCAAACTCTCCATCCAACTACCGTTCTTGAAGGAATCGCTTCATTTTTATCATTAAGAACTGTTGTAATTCCTCCTTTCTTCGGTACACACTGAACTGGACTCACCCATTCACTACTCGAAATGGGATAAATAATCCCCGCATCTAAAAGCTTAATCACCTCCTTCTTCACCACATCCTTCATGGCTGGCATTAATCTTCTCTGACCTTCAACTGAGCGTGCATTAACATCTTCTAGTATGATTTTGTGTTGACAATAGGATGGACTAATTCCTTTGATATCAGCAATTGTCCAACCTATTGCTTCTTTGTTGGCTCTTAACACACGCAACAGTTTATCTTCTTGAGGACCTGTTAAATTAGCTGAAACAGTAACAGGTAGAGTTTCATTAGTACCCAAATATGCATACCTCAAGTGGGCTGGCAATGGTTTTTCTTCCAATTCCGGAGGAGATTCAATTGAAGGTTTCTTTTTAGGAATAATCTCCCCCGGTTCTCTCACAGGTTCATAGGCAAGACGCCCATACTTCGGATTTTCAGAATTGAGAGCTGCCACTGTTTCTGTAAGCTCCTCCATCATCTCAGGTGAATCTAATGTCAAAGCAGCCTGCAAGATATCATCAAAATTTAAACAATTAAATACCTCTTGCGATGCTTGCTCTACTACATCCATTCTGAAGCAATCTTCCTAAGATTCTGGGAATTTCATAGCTCGAAATACATTGAATTTCACTTCCTCATCTTGTATCCTCATCGTTAATTCGCCATTCTCTACATCGATCAATGTCCTTCCTGTAGCTAGGAAGGGTCTACCCAAAATAATGGGGACATTTCTGTCTGCATTGTATTCAAGAATTACGAAATCAACAGGAAATATAAGTGTACCTGCCTTAACAAGGACATCCTCAATACGGCCTTCAGGATGAGCAAGAGACCTGTCCGCCATTTGCAAGACCATAGAGGTGGGTCTTGCATTTCCAATTTTAAGCTTATCAAAGACTGAATTGGGCATCAAGTTGATGCTTGCCCCCAAATCGCATAGCGCCTTTCCCTTCCATTCTTCTCCAATCGATATGGGAATCGTGAAACTCCCCGGATCAACTAACTTCGGAGGTAATTTACTCTGGAAAATCGCACTACACTCTTCAGGAAGGCCAATCATCTCATTATCACAGTAGGGCCTTTTATTAGTGAGGGCCCTCTTCAAAAACTTCGTATACTTAGGAATATCTCGAATTGCCTCAAGTAACGGAATATTAATACTCAAACCCTTCACTCTATTAAAGAACTTCTGAAAATCAACCATATCACCCTTTTTCTGAACTCGCGATGGAAACGGTGGTGGAGGGCGATTGCTTACAATTTCATCTCTCTTTTTCGGAATTTCTCTTGGTCTTTCTATTTCTTCCACCTCACTATCTTTCTCATTCTCTTTCTCTTTCTCACCCACTCCCTTTTCTTTTCTTGGGACTTCTTTTTCTTTCATAACGGGAAAAGGAGGTGGAGGGAGGTTCTTACCACTTCTCAACGTAACAGCCTTACAATCTTCACGTTGTGTTGGATTTTCCGTATCGCTAGGAAGTTGCCCTTGTGGACGCTGATTTAGCTGTTTATTAATTGACTTAGCTGATTCTGGAAAATCTTCATATTCGCTTCAGCTGCGTTCTGACGTTCCAAAGCTTGTGTTTGAAGAGCAATCAAATTTTCAACGGTTTTCTGAAGGGTAACTACTCCTTCTTGTGGATGGGCAGGTAGAGCTTTCTGGTTTAAATTCTCATCGTAGGTATTCTGAGGAGCTTGTATTTGTACATAATTGTTTTGATTCTGTCCTCCTTGATGATTGTTGTGTGGTCTTGGATTATAGTTGTTGCCTTGAGGACGCGGCTGATACGCGTAAGTAGGATTGGCTGCCCCATTGGGATTTGAGTATTGAAACCCAGGATGGTTTCTGTTAGGCTGATATCCATTACCACTTGAATTGAAATTACCTCTATTGGACATGAAATTCACTGATTCTTGGTTATTCGGACAACTTTCCTCATCATGATCATCTACCTTACAAATCGAACACATATACACCTCTTGTGCAGCATGCACAGCTACCTTCTTACCCGAAAATCCTTCTTTTATAGCTAAAGTAAGCTGCTTCAATTGTTGCTCTATGGTATTCTGGATCTTATTCTCAAACGTAGCAAATTTCTCTTCCATGTCAACATTATTTACTCCCTTAACTGGTGTTCTTACTGAGCTCCACCCAACTTCATTCTTGACTGTTCTCTCTAAAATGATCTTGGCATGAGCGGGTTGAACTTGAAGAAAACCTGCTCCACATAGCGTATCCAATTTTTCTCTTGAAATTCCATCAAGGCCTCTATAAAAGATCTTTAACTGTTGTTGTTCTGAAAAGCCATGATTGGGAACTTTACGCAAACACATCTGAAATCTGGTCCAACTCTTACCCACAGTTTCCTCATACTCTTGACGGAAATGTGTCAATTCTAGTTCAGCATCTAACCTCATTTTACTTGGGTAATACCTGTCAAAGAAAGCAATTTCTAATTGGTCCCAATTAGTAATCTTCGTAGGATCTTGCGTATCGTGCCATTCACTTGCTCCATCAATGACAAAGAATTTAAAAGCAGCAAAATACATCTGTTCTCTTGAAACCCCTTGTGTGATATAAGAATCACATATCTGTTTGAATTTCTGTACCGCTCTAAGAGGATCTTCCGATGGTCTTCCGCGAAAATTTCCAAAGTTTTGGAACTGAGCTAGCATACCCGAATCTGGACGGAATCTCGGAATATCAATATCTGGAGCACCTACTCCTATAGCTGGAGCACGAAATGGAACTTCTGGAGGACCATTAGTAAACCACGGATCTTGATTCATCACTATCTGGACTTGAGGATTAGGATTTAGTGGTTGAACTTGAGGAATAACGCCTGGAGCTAAAGGTTGGCCATTTGCATCTAACTGGCCTTGTCCATGCTGTTGACCTTGAAGATTGATATTCTCCATTTGGTTACTTAATTCTTCTACTTCTAAAGCTTCTCGTTCTCTTCTTCTTCTGTTCGCAAGTCTGATCAACGATTCTGGATTACTAAGGATCGGAGGTGTTGGCTCTAGATCCTTGAATAGCCTTCTTCGCATACACCAAACCTAAAAACCTGAAAAAGCTAACAAACAAAAAGCGTAAAACTGATAAAATAAAATAAATGCACTTATCACTAAAGGATAAACACCGTGGTCACACGCTACCGTCCTCGGCAGCGGCGCCAAAAACTTGGTGGTCCTTTGTGTGTTCTAAAAAAATAAATGCAAATGCTAATCGAACCACAACCGCAAGTGTACGGTTGTCCCAAGTAGTAATAACTGATAAATCAGATTCGTTCCAAGGACGGATGGTTGATCACAATGTTTAGCAAGTAGTGATTGATGCACTTATGAAAGTAAAAGATAATAAAATGTTTGTTTGGTTTTGTTGATTAAAGCTAATGAATAAAAGACAAATAATAAATGCAAGTAGAAGCTAAGACGCAAGTAAAATGAGTGAAAACGCAATATGAGATGTAGTACTTGAGAACGCAAGGATCCTCCTAATCTTACTTCCTAACTTATGTTGTTTAAGGGCTAAATCGGTCAATTACAATGGTCGGGATTCTAAATTCCTTATACCCCCGTCAGGGTGGACTATAAGGCGATCCTAAAGTGTCACTAGTCCCGTCAGGGTAAATATGATCCACCATTGGATGATTAAGTGTTTTACCTCATTGGCCCTAGAATTAGCTAAGTTCGTCAGAATCAATAGCTTTTATCCTAGATTGAATAATTAATTCTATACCTAAACCCTCCGTCAGGATGATCCATACGCCACATATATGGAATAGCTTAGATACTAATACCTAATCTTAGTTCGCGACTCTAAAATCAGTAAATAATCACAAATTATCGAAAAGAGTAATAAACCCAATCTAATTTAATTTAGCATAAACCCAAATTCAACATTCGTTATTTCATAAAATTAAGATTCACCCATTGTTTGTTCTCAAGCACTATGAAAAGCTTAGCTCATATTGAAATTAAAAACTAAATTGAAAGAAAAGGAATTCATATTGTTTACAGAATTAAAATATAAAAAGAACCTAATTTCCGGAATTGGAATGACTACGAACGGAGCTATAGACCCACTCCAGCTCTTGTAGCTTCTTCTTCTTCCTTCTGTTGCTTCTCTCTGGTGTTTTAATCTTGTGGAATGTGAATTGTGTGAAAAATAGAAGTCCAGACCTCCTTTTATAAGCATAAATTCGTTCTAGGGCTTGGACCAGAAAATAGAATATTAATTAAATGTCCAAGCCCACTTTCTAAGCCCAAAATCCCGTAACTGCTGATACACCTTCACTAAAACGGCTTTTCCCAATGCGTTATGACCCCGATTGACCTCATTCTAGTTGCTAAAGTTCTGTAACTCGATAAGGAATGTTTTCTCTTCAAAGATCAGCGGCTAAATCATCGCTTAAGCACCTCGAAATCAGCACTCTATGGCCTGGAAAATGGATTTTCAGCTCTAAAAATAATATCTTCGGGATTTATCTTCAAGTCTTGACTCTAATTCACGATCTTTGACTTTCTCCTTGGATTCCTCTCCTAGCTAACATCTAAAACCTGTAAACTTTACACTAAAAATGCCAATATTACGCGCAAAAGTTTAATAAATTAAAAATGCTAGAAATAAAAAGGAAATTCCGGATTATTGAATATTTAGTACAAAAGTCTATCAAATTAATTAAATAAACACCAAAAATGATGTCTCCCAAGGGTCGAAAATAAGAACAATTAGGGAGACATCACTAAATCATCACTTAAGCACCTCGAAATCAGCAATCTATGGCCTGGAAAATGGATTTTCAGCTCTAAAAATAATATCTTCGGGATTTCTTTTCAAATCTTGACTCTATCTTTTGATCTTTGACTTTCTCATCGGATTCCTCTTTTAGCTAACATCTAAAACCTGTAAAATCTTCACTAAAAATACCCATATTACGCGCAAAAGCTTAATAAATCAAAAATGCTAGAAATAAAAGAGGAAAATCTTATTATTGCATATTTAGTCCAAAAGTCTATCAAATTGATTAAATAAACACCAAAAATGATGTCTCCTAAGGGTCGAAAATACGAACAATTAAGGAGACATCACAAGTGTATCGTTTAGCTTTTCAAGGGATATATTATTATTGAAAAAGTCCTGAATCATTAGCAATACATCTACTTTTATGATATCCCATAATTCATGATAGAACTTACCGTTTAAACAATCGAGTCCTGGGGCTTTGGCCAGTGATAAGCGTTTTATTGCTATTTCTACTTCTTCCTATTTGGTACTTTAGTCAGTTCTGCGTTCATGTATTCCGAGAATTTTGGTTTTATGTGTCTCACTGCATGGTGCATTTTCTCATTTGTAGCACTTTCTCATCGAATAATTGTTCGTAGTAATCCTGGAAGCAGGTTTTAACTTTTGACTCCTCTTGTTTCCATTCTCCGTTAAGATTCTTGATTTTCCTTTTTTTTATTATAAGTTCATCTCTAAATTGTTTTCATACGAAAGAATTTTGTATTTTATCTCCGTAAGTGAGCCATTGTTGTCTGGACATGTCTGCCCAGTATTTCTCTTTGCATACATACTCAAACATTATTTCTTGTCTCAGACGTTCCTACTCTTGTTGTAGTTTTGGTGTTGTCTCCGCATTTGTGATTTCTGTTAGTCTATTATGTATATTCCTTATTTGTTGTTTGTGATTTTTAAAAGTGTCCTTGCTTCATCATTTTAGGGCATGAATTGTGTCACCCTCTTGTCCAAAATAGTTTGGGAGTGATTGTTTGTTCTTTGTTCATCCCAACTTTGTCGTACCGTCTCTTTGCACCCTTCATTATCCAACTAGAAAGATTCAAGTTGAAATTGTCTTTGTCCTTGTCTTATTGTGTTGTCATGTTGAAGAATAAGGGGTGAGTGGTCTGACCCCACTGCTGGTGGTTTGAAAACTTGTGCTCTTAGGTGTTGTTGAATCCATTCATACAAGGTCAATACTCGGTCTAGATTGATTTTTACTTGTCTATCTTTGTTGCATATGTTTGTCCATGTGTAGTTGGTGTAGGCTATTTTTCTTATGTAGGTTTAATATGTCATTAAAATCTTCCATTATTATCAAATGATTGTCATTTTTGTCATTCCATTTTGTTATGTCGTTCTAGATTTCTTATCTCTCCATATAATAATTAGGTGCGTGAATGGTGTCGCCTAAGGTGTGATAAAAATATGATAAATAAATATGGATAATGACTCACTAACACCCTAGACTAAACACGTTACTCACTGCAAGTATCACAGATCATGTGCAATTTTACTAGTAAATAAGATTCGTTTCTCAGAGACTTAGTGTGTTATGATTATGGGCAAATAAATTCGAGTAGCAATTAATAATTAAGAGACAGGAAAAACAAATAAATATGATGATCGAGGAGATCAGATCAATAACTAAATAAAATAAAAGATGTAAGAATAAGATGAGAAAGTATGGTTCAGGTTTTACGAGTATGCACTAATCCTTCTATTTCTTCTACTAGTTAATAAGGATGATAATAGCTCTTAGATAAGTAGTCAGGATTCAAAATTCCTCCCTACCCCCTTCTGTGTGGACTAGGGTGGCGACCTCACAATCACGAGGGGACTTAACTAAGGTGCTCCTACGCCACTAGGTTCTTAGATGAGATTGGCCTTCTAATGATGATCGGTGATTAAATTAAACCCTAATGACTATCTAGTTAGGCAAGCCTTCTGGATTACTACCGCACATTAGATGTTTATGTGGTGTTTCAATAATTAGACATCCCTTCTGGGTGACCATCTAACTACTATTAGCACAACCCTAAATTGATCAGGTTTAAGAAAGACAATAAATCAAAGCACATAAAAAAATATATGGTAAAGAAGCTAAAATAAATTTAAAATAATTCTCCCAAAGAAACATAGATAGAAGAAAATAGAATTCATAGATTCTACATATGCAAAACTGGTGGGTCCTGGTGTGTTATAAAATAATGCAATAAAAATAAAGAAATAAAGGATCCACAGACCGCAAGTGTACGGGTCGTACCAAGTAATAGATAAGTGAAATCGGGATTATCGTCTCCATAGGGATTTAAGTAGTTATTCTAAATCCGTTTTCAATATTAGAATAGATAGTTTTAATTGTTTTAATTAAAAAGATAATCAATGAAGGAGTTTGTTTTCTAATTAACTAGATAAAATAAATAATAAATAATAAACAATTATGCAAATAAGATAAGGATATGCAAGTATGAATCTATCCTATTGAATCTATGTTTCCTAAGAATAAGGGTGAATGGGAAATCTCACAATAGTCAGGACTCTATAATATCCTAACCCCTGTCAATGTGGACTTAAGAGCTATCATACGGTATTACAAACCCCATCAGAGCGATTATAAGCTACTTTCAGATGATTAATACCTATACCCAATTGGCTACGTGGTTAGTCAATCCCGTCAGGGTCAATAACGGATACCACGCGTCTATATTCTATGTTTGTAATTTAACCCCCCGTCAAGGCGATCACTTCCCCACCAAAGTGAATAACTTAATTATTAAAACCTATTTCTAATTAGCTAGGTTAGAAATAGTGAACAAGCACAAGAATATAGTCAATGGAAATTAAAAACCAATTCAATTAAATACTAAAATCCCAAATTCAAATTAAAACAGAAAAACAATAATCAATGGTTCATATAATTACAATCCTAAAAAGAAATTATGCATAATAAAACTCTTGAATAAATAGCTTAGAGATACCTCATAGAAAAAATATATCTAATACTAATTTACCCAAAGAATAGAGATGGAGAAGTGTTGAATTAATGTAGTTAAGCTTTAGCTCTTGCTTTTTCCTCCTCTAGATCCTCTTGATTGCTTTTATGATAATTTATGAATGTATATTAAGTTTATGCTGCCAAGGGATGATTTTATAAGGTTTAGAACTGATATATATATATATATATATATATATATATATATATATATATATATATATATATATATATATATATATATATAGGTGATAGGTCGAAATAGGGGTCAAGTAAAAGAGTCCAAGCCCAACTCAAATTCGTGTGTAGATAAGAATAATTAATACTGACTTGTTTTTACCATATCTTCTTCGTTAATGGGCCGTTTTTGGCCCGTAAGATATCAAAAGAATTCTCACGGAATTATCTATCTACCTATGAAAGGGATCTTCTAGAATCATCTCGGATTTGGAGTTATCATCACTTATTTAGACGTAGCTGTTGAAATTAGATTTAGTTGGCAGTTTTTCCTTTTCCTAATTGAACTTTGTTTCCTTCTATCTCCAGATTTCTTCAAGATCTTCTTTCTTTATTTCCTTAGAATTGACTTGGCATTTAATTAATTACCATATTATCTTTAAATCTTCACATTAACACATAAATTAAACCAAATATTCTCTAAAAATAATAATTCATCAAATCATGACAGGAAATAGGAATATTACGAATTAAGCACAAAAGACTATATAAAAAAGACCATTTTCAACCTAAAATGATGTCTCCTAAGGACTTATATTTAGAACAATTAGGGAGACATCAAGACCCCCAACTCAAACTTGTATAGTAACGATACAATAAAAACTAAGAGCGTAGGGAAGTCTCTAAAATATCAGCTAAGTCAGTTAAGCACAGGGGAGAAGAAGATAGCAGAATATATAAAATAAACTCAAAGCAACTACTTAGAAAATTTCATGTAATAATATTTACAAACTACATACCTGTACACTTGTCATATCTATAATTAACACGGCTTGAATTCAAGAGTGGATTAGTTACGCAATGTAAGAAGGAGAGGATCTTTGCTCAGTTTACCAAGGAGTCTATAGATTATTCATCGAACTTCACTAGTATCCAAAGATCCACTTAACTACTCTCTAACGGTTCAATCATTTCTAGATTACATAGCAAAGAATCATAAGGTCTTTAGGGTTGTAATGTTGGCTTAGGGACGGTATGATAAGTATATTTGGATAATTTATAATGAGCTTTTGGCTCTCTCCTCACTAGCCATCAACGAATCGCCCTAGAGCTTGAGTTACTTTCATAGAATGTTCTCACTCAACCCAATGAATTCCTTGATTGACAAATTAGCATCCCCAATAACCTAATTAAAGCATAAATATGTTCACATAAAAATTCCTCTTTGCCGGTCCAAATATATTCTTTTCATATCAATTTTTTTTCTTTTGTATAGCTATGACTCTCTTCTTGATGTTGAGATATCACGCTATTTTTTCATAAATATTTTTCTTTTCTTTTCATGCTTTTCAGCTTTTTTTCATTTACTCTTACCCCGACAAAGGGTTACAATATAATAAACCTGCGAATCATCATCAAAATATAGAACAGAGCACAATTAATAAGCTCTAAAATCCCAACCGATAAATATTTCCCATAATGGTGGACCCACCACCCCAAACTCAAGCTCTAAAACAATGGTCAATGCATCGCTATTCGAGTGCAGGTCATATGGAAAAGTCCTATAATCTAAAGGGATATGGCTCATAATTTGGCTAATAAAAAGGCTTTAGAAAGGCTAGAAGGGGCTGAGAATGATATATAATAATAAAATGGACAGCATGCTAAAAGGCAACAAGGGCTTATGAAAGAACAGTCTTAATCACTTTCTAAAATATGCAATTTCGTCATTCTATTACCTTTAGCACGTTCATTAAATGGGTTTGTCAACTAGCTTGGATCTCACGGCCTACACACCGCTCATGGCTCCCTGAGATCAAACATATTTTCTATCGCATTGCTAACTAATCTTTTTTTTACTATCAATGTGTGTTTTCCTGCAAATACTCAAAGCATACAAAATAAAATAGCTCATAAACATACTACTTTCTATCATCAACTTACTAAGCTTATGATTTATAGCTATTAAACACACTTTACATCTAATCCATCTCTTAAAAATTTCAAATTTTCAAATTTCTCTAAAAAAACAATAAATCACATAAAATGGAGATGAGGGACAACGAATCCCCACACCCCCAACTAAAAAATGAGTCATGTCCCCACGACTCGAAAAGACTCAATGAAATAAAAACAGCAAATATTGCATATAGAGACATGATAAGGAAGAAAGAAAACATACTCTTCGAGGCTATTGCCTCGCTTGATTAATACCCAAGATAGGGTGCAGTGATTTCCTTGTATGTAACCTTCATGTATCACCAGTTTCACTTTCCCTTACATCCTCTTGTGCTCCATCCCAATGAATCACACTCTAGAGATCTCTTGTTTCTCATCTTCTTCCAACTCTCAAATACTCTCTCATGTGAACGTGTTCATCCAGGAACATGTTTTGAACACAGCTACTAGCGTCCCAGAATCTTTTATTCATCTCTGATATAGGAATCTTTGATTAGAAGAGGTATTGGCATCTTCTACTCCCTAATCACAATTGCTTGCTTTTAGGATTTGAACCCACCAAAAGCCGGTTCCTCTCTAATTATTTGACTCGAATTATCTTGTAATTTATTCCCAAACTAGTACCCATCTCAATTGATTTCTTCTAGAACTTACCCAATACCTTGCATTGATACTTCATCTCCCTTAACACTTGATAATAGCTTTATCATCTCTTTATCATCTCTTTTGACCCCCAACTCAAAGTTTTGAACACTCTTGAAATTTGTAACTCTTAATCATAGGTGGAACAAGCTTTATTTGGATTCGGAAAGGTCTTAGAATGACAATTATCTATGTGGGTATGATGGAGTCAAGCCTTGATGATATGGGTTTAAGGAATTTTGGATTAATTTTGAAAATTTAGGCTCTTGATTCTTGGATTCTAGGTGTTTTGGTATGACATGGGTGGTTGAATCCTCTTTGTAATGATGTAGGGAAGGATTTGGATGTGAATTCATGGTGATTTGGTTGTGTTTTGATGTTAGGTGAAGGTTTGTTGAAGCTTTAATGGAGTTGGGAAAGGTTTAGTGAAGAAAGTGAGGCTTAAGGATTGAGAAATTCGGATTAGAACTCACCTATACTTCTTTATAACCTTAAAAACGCAATAATGTTTTTTCTCCAGCGGTGTCGGGCGGTGTACTGGAGGTAGGGCCCGGTATACCGGAGCTACTATTCTTTGAAACTCGAGTTACGGCAAAAAACCCATGTTGCAAACCCGTGGGCTCGGGTTTTTGGTCTGTCCGGTATACCGGAGGAATAGCCCGGTATGCCGGAGCTTGCTGCTCTTTGAAATTCGACTTTCTGCCATGAATACGTGACGACACCCATAATCCGGGTTTCTGACCTGCGGTATACTACCAGCAAGGCCCGGTATACCGGTGGCAGGTCAGAACATGCCCAAAAAAATTTGTTTTTCTCCCAGATTCGATTTTCTTAGTACCTAAACATCAAAAACACTAATACCTTCCTCAATAATGCACTATCAACTAATATAAATGTGTAACTAAATAATATACACAAAAAAATAAACTAAGAAAACAATTAAAGCTTGGGGTGTCTCCCAAGAGCACTTTTATTTAACGTCATTTAAATTTTGGCGGGTTACCTCCATTATACCTTGAGTATGTAGCCTCCCCAATAGTGGGTAAGGTTATGTATGTCTACAATTCGCAGCTTTTGACCTCTCAAAGGTCGTATCTCTATTAATTTTGATGTCACCACTCGAGTAACAACAAATGGTCCCATCCACGCATTTTTGAAACCTCGTGGCCTATTTTCTTGTTTGGAGGTCTTCCAAGCAACTGTGGTTCCAACCCCAAACTCATCTTTAACTCTCCTCTTCACGGGTTCATGGTGGTGGCCCTTCTCTTTAACCGCTTTCGCTACTTTTGGAACAATGGGTAATTCAAGTGGCACCTCCTTGATCTTTTTATCCAAAACAAGGGATGTTTCAGAACTTTCTTTTGTTATAAGGGCCACTTTTTCAATCTCGATCTCTACACTCGCATTCTCAATTGTTTTTGAAATAGGTTCTATGAATACTTGTTGGGGTGTGAGTTCTTTTGAATCACTTTCAAGCATTTGGGTGTAGGTTTTTTTTCTTTGCACACCTCTACAAATGCTTTATCAGTGTCACCAATTGAATGATTCGTCTTTATAGGATTGGGTGGTGACATCAATTGAGTACTAGGTGGTGAATCCATCCTAGTATCTTCTTCTTCTACCTCTTTTATAACCAAGACCTCAATATTTGATTCCTCTGAATGCGGCTTGGCTGGGTTTTCCATGGATGTAATCTTCCATTCACAAGGTTTAATTTTAATTTCGACTCGATTACCAACAATTGACTCATCTATGCTTAGCATGGTTGATTCTTCTATTGTTGGAATCTCTAGTTCACTAGGTGCAACTTGTGGCGATTCCACTTCCTTCTTTTCTTGAAGGTTAAATTCTGTAGCTACATCGAACCAAACATCGCTATCAATTTGAATGGCCTCATCATCTAAATTTGTACTTTGGCCCGTTTGCTTAGATGGTACTTGTTGTAATTGCTCAATTGTTTCTGTGATTTGCGTCAATCGTTGCTCCATTAATTGATGATTTTGTTGCATGACTTGCACTAATGATATGATAGCATCGCTTTTCCCATTTAAACAGTTGAGGGATTCCTCCAACTTTCTGATCCTAAAATAATGATCTGTCAAGCTTCCGCATGTTGAATCCATGAATTGTTGTACTGGCATATAACAGGCCTGTGTTGGGTTTTGCTCTTGATAGGGGGCCATCTCCATACCTAAAGGAAAACCTGAAAAGAGACTAAAACAAAACAAACGTAAAACTGGAAACAACTAAAACTACCAACCTAACTTAAACACAAAATACAATAACCGCTTTAAATCCCCGGCAGCGGCGCCAAAAACTTGGTGGGTCCTGGTGTGTTATAAAATAATGCAATAAAAGTAAAGAAATAAAGGATCCACAGACCGCAAGTGTACGTGTCGTACCAAGTAATAGATAAGTGAAATCAGGATTATCGTCTCCACAGGGATTTAAGTAGTTATTCTAAATTCGTGTTCAATATTAGAATAGATAGTTTTAATTGTTTTAATTAAAAAGATAATCAATGAAGGAGTTTGTTTTCTAATTAACTAGATAAAATAAATAATAAATAATAAACAATTATGCAAATAAGATAAGGATATGAAAGTATGAATCTATCCTATTGAATCTATTGAATCTATGTTTCCTAAGAATAAGGGTGAATGGGAAATCTTACAATAGTCAGGACTCTATAATTTCCTATCCCCCGTCAGGGTGGACTTAGGAGCTATCTTACATTATTACAAACCCCGTCAGTGCGATTATAAGCTACTTTCAGATGATTAATACCTATACCCAATTGGCTACGTGGTTAGTCAAGCCCGTCAGCCCAATTGGCCAAAGAGTGAGATACGAAATAATCTTGGATTCTCAAGCTTTCTTCTCTGCACCAAATTTTCTCTAGGCAATAAAATTGAAAAAAAGAAAAGAATAGGGGAAGGAAACGTACTTGTAATTTTAGCTAGTGAGATCAGAAAACAGATTCGAGAATCCATATAGCTGATTATCCTTCCAAAGAAAATATATAATAGAACACACCATGCTTTACACAAAAGATCATCAACAAAAAAGAAGAAAGTTGTAGCCGAGATAATATTTAATAAGCTATTCCCCAATTGAAAGCCATGTTTAGATTTTTCAATAGTCCACTTCAAACTAGTTTCTTTATTGTATAGAGGGAGATATATATCAGATGAAGACCAAATCATATAGGTGGAGTAAGAATAGACTTCTGTAAACCTTTGCATGTGAGGGAAAAACCATTGAAAGATCAAATTAAAGACAAAAACAGAATCTTCAACTTTACAATTAACCCTTAGACAGTTAAAATGTAGATGCATGTACCATACCATCAAAGCTTGAGAGCTGATTAAAACCAGAGTATGAACAAATCGTTTTTTGTAAAAGAAACCTTTCGAAGTAATAATTTATCCTTCCTCCATGATTGAAAAAGGATTAGGTCTATCAGGTGATAGAGGCCAAACAAACAACGTAATTCTTCCAATAGATAAGAGGTAATTAAATAAGGCATCTCTTCTAAATTTGCAGTAGCAAAATAATTGCTTATCCAGGAGTGCATGTGCTCAAACATAAAGTAAATATCAGTAAGATTAAAGCTAAAGAGGTCAAACATCCATAACAAAGTCATATGAATCAGGAAACAGAGCTGCATGTGTGAGAAATAAAGATGGCCGAAACAGCTCCTTTGGGCCATCACACATAGACTATCTTTGGTTGAAGGAGGTCCTCTATCAAAGTCCAGGAAGAGAAGGAAAAACATAAGTGTAGATAGAATAAGAGTAGAAATCCAAAGCAACTTTTTCAAAGAGTCAAGCGTGATCAACGTTTCATAAGGAAGGAGAAAAAGAAGCCAAGTTACATATGATTGGTTTTACAAACGTTACATTAAAAATACTAAAAATAAGGTGTAAAGATATCTTACGGATAATTTATGAAATATTTTATGATATTAGTGAAATTGCTTAAAAATTGGCATTTTAAATAAGTTGGTTTGAAAATTAACATTTTAAAATATTTGGTCTAAAAATATTTTTAAACCATAAAAAATAGACTAAAAATAAGATTTGCTCATAACTATATTACCAAATGTTTCCGCTGGATTGATTTAACTGAAACGAAACAAAGCAACACCAGATTAGGTGGGTAAAAGAAAAAGTGGTGGCTTAATTTTGAACAGTGAAAAAAGCGTTATTTTATGTTATAAATTCAAATATGTGTAATAAATATTAGTACCTCTAACCTCCCTATTCCGCCACCACCACCATCAAAAATCCCTACCTCTCATTTACCCACCACCTCCTCAGCCGTTTAACCTCTACATACAGGTTTTGTCAGGTCAGTCTTCTTCTTCTCTCCTCCCTGTTCTCCTTATTCCCCTGCCTATCTCTCCCCTTCGATCACCACAATCCTCTCTACAATGGAAAAAAGCAAAAACTCCTATCAGAACCATCAAAACCATCACAGCTTCTTACCTAAGATGAACAAGATCATCTTGAAACCAGTTCAGAACTCAGTCTATACCACTACCGAGAAACCCAAACTCTTAGCCAAAATTGTGAGCAACAAACCTATAAGCTTTAACTTTCTGAGAAAAACTATCAACAAATCTTGGGGCTTAAAAGATGAAGTAACTACTGATAAAGTAGGCTTCAATGCTTGTTTGATTAACTGTAACTCGGAGGATGATTATCAACATATACTTCTGAAAAGACCATGGAATTTGGCCGGTAAACATATACTTATACAAGAATGGAATGAACAACAAGGTTTAGCTATTAATAATCAAATCACCTCTATCTTCTGGATTCAAATCCATGGTCTGCCTGGTAACTACATTTCTGTGGAAAATGTGGAAATTATTGCTAGAAGATATGGTAAAGTTGTTGATATTCAACTCCCACCGGTTAAGACCTTTAAAGAAATCAGTTACTGCAGAGCTCGTGTTGAGTGGGATATTAATCAACCGTTAACTCCGATTTACTCTTTCAATATATCGGAATTTAGAAGTCTTACTGGTATGATCAAATATGCAAGATTGGGAGAATTCTGTTTTTTATGTGGTCAATTAGATCATACAGAAGAGGAATGCACCAACAAGCTTAAATTAAGAAAACGACTTGGTAAGTGGCTTCATGGTAACGATAGGGACTTCAAAGAACTTGAAGATTTAAACTCTTTCTTTGTGTTCTCATCAATGGCGGAAAAGAATGAATCGGAGCCAAAATCGGTGAGTCAAAACACGAGTTTGATGAAAGAGAAAATTGAGTACAATAGGAACAGAAAAGACAAAATGGGTACAAAGGCGGTACCGATTGCTACACTAAAGAACAAAAACGCTACCACCACTAAGATGCACGTAGTACCGGAATTTGGTACTGGTTTAACGTTTATGGAGGTGTGCGATTCGAACAAGAATATGTTTGGAAAATTTCTTCAACCCAAAAATGGTCCGGAACAAAATGAGCCCACTACCCCAATTAATATTGGGCCTATTCTTCTTACTGAAAATAACTCAAATGGGCCACTCTCCCTCTCTTTTGGGTCTATTAAGAAAAATGATATAGATAAGGCCCTTTCAGTTGAGCCCAAAGTCGATATTATTACCCAACCAAATATTACCCACCAACAAAACTCTCTCACCCCGTATCCTCTTTCTTCTTTCCCAATTTCTGAAATCCCAATTATCAACCCTAACTCACATGTCGATATTCAATCTCACCCTCTCACTAACCCTATTATGGTGGAGGAGTATTCCGATGATGAGCGTATGGAGGAAAGACCCTCCATCTATGGTAGTGAAAGGCTTAAAGAAGAAAATAGAATAAGAAGAATAGAGACTCAAAATGAACGAGGAGCCATTTCTAAGAGTGTTAAACTTTGGAAAGCGAGATGGAATCCGGAAATGGGAAATATCAAACTAGCTATGGATATTGAAGAAGATAAAAATGCTGATAAGAACGCTGATACTACTACGAGTAAAGGTACTGAGGGTATGGCTGCTACTAATGAAAAGTCTTGCGGGGTTGAACTAAATCAACCTCATAAACATCAATGAATCATCTGAGTTGGAACTGCCAGGGCCTTGGCAACGCCTTGACAGTTCTAACACTCAAAGATGCTGTTGTTCAGCATCACCCTCAAGTAATTTTCTTATCTGAAACTAAAAATTCTGATTCTTATGTTAGGAAAATAGCCTCTGAACTGAAATATAATGTGATTCATATAGAAAACCCCATTGATGTGACAGGGGGTCTTGCTTTATTAGCTAAACCCTCGAGTAACATTGAGGTTTTGGATTTCTCTATAAATCACATTCACTGTCTTATTAATATGGATAATGGTACTAAATACTGCACCACATTTGTGTATATCCCCTCTTATGATAATTTAAAAGACTTAGCTTTAAAAAAAGTTGCGCACTGTAGAAATTATTTTCCCAACCTAGCCTGGAACATTATTGGGGACTACAATATGTATAGGTATGCCTATGAAAAATTAGGTGGTGATGATCCTAATAAAACAAATATGGAAAGAATTAATAAATTTCTCAATAAACTAAACATGACTGATCTCTACTCTAAAGGCTGTAATTTCACCTGGACTAACAAAAGACAAAATAATAAGCTTATAAAAGAGGTAATAGATAGATGTTGCGTGAATAGAAATTGGGATAATCAATTTCCAAATTCATGGGTGGCCATCTTACCCCCTATGGGGTCTGATCATTCTATGCTTCTAGTGATCAATGATACTACACAAATCCCTATGTTAAAAAGGTTTATGTTTGATAAAAATTGGCTAGATGAGGATGAATGCATTAATCTGATCAATAAAACCTGGAATGATTTAGCTTGTCTTAGAGGTAATGGAATTCTTAAGCTGGGAAAAAAACTAAACTATCTTACTGGAAAACTTACTCTATGGGCTAAATTGAAAGCTAAAAAGAAAAAAAATGAATTTAAAAATGATAAATTGAAATTAGAAAAAATGATTAACTCTTCTGAAGCTATTAATTGGCCTGAGTATACCAATATTATGAATAGAATGGAAAAAAGATGGAGAGAGGAAGAAACTTACTGGAAACAAAAATCTCGCTTGAAATGGTTGGAGTTAGGTGACAAAAACACAGCCTACTTCCATGCCATTACAAAAGGTAGAAGGGGTAGAAATAAAATTACTAGAATCCTAAAAGAAAATAATGAATGGACTGACAGTAAAAGAGGTATTGTAGAGGAGATAAAAACTTACTTTAATAATATCTTCCATACTAAAGGCCCTAGAGATTACTCTCATGTCATCGAAAGTGTCCAATCTTGTGTCACTGATACAATGAATAAAAATCTTACCTACCCTGTAAGTCTTAAAGAAATTAAAGATGCTCTTTGGAGTATGGGTAATGATAGGGCTCCAGGCCCTGATGGTTTCCCAGTTTACTTTTTTAAAAAACACTGGAACTTAATTAAAATGGATATCTTAAGGTGTATAACTGATTTCTTATGGAATAAGGGGGACCTGACCTCTATCAATAAAACAGTTATTACCCTTATCCCTAAAATAAAATGCCCAGCTAAGATTGGTCATTATAGACCAATTAGCTGCTCTAATGTGATCTATAAAATTCTTGCTAAAATCTTAGTTAAAAGACTACAACAGATAATGAAATTCATTATAAATGAGAGTCAAAATGCTTTTGTCCCAGGAAGAGAAATTACCGAGAACATTTTAATTGCGCATGAAGTTAATCACTTCTTAAAAAGAAAAAGAAATTCTCCTAATCATTATCTAGCTATTAAAGCTGATATTGCTAAAGCTTACGAAAATGTAGAATGGGATTTTCTAAATGATATGCTTATTAAAATGGGCTTTAATAACCTTTGGACTAAATGGATTATGTGTTGTGTTACTACAGTCTCTTACACCTGCCTTCTTAATGGGGAACAAATAGATCTCAATAAACCCACAAAAGGGTTGAGACAAGGAGACCCCTTGTCTCCTTTCGTTTTCTGTATTATAACACAAGCTTTATCTAATATGATTAAGGAAAAAATGGATAAAAAATTTATTACAGGTATTAAAATTACTAGAAATTGTCCTAATATAAGTCATATCTTCTTTGCCGATGATAGTTTATTTTTCTTAAGAGCTGATATAAATGAAATTGAAGAATTTAATACAATACTAAATGAATATAGTAATGCCTCTGGACAAACCATTAATCTCAATAAAAGTGGTATTCTGTTTTGTAAAGACACTCCTGAGAATAAAAAGACTGAAATTATCAATATTCTGAGAATGAATAAAATGCATTCTCTTGGTAAATACTTAGGCCTCCCAACTGACTGGGGTAGGTCTAAAGTCAAGGCTATGAATTGGCTCATTGACTTAATGAATGAAAAAAATAGATAAGTGGAATACTATTTACCTATCTGAAGGGGGTAAGGAAGTACTAGTTAAGGCAGTTATTAATGCTATCCCATCTTATACTATGGCTGTCTTCTCAGTCCCTAATACTATATGTGATAAGATGAACTCCTTAATAGCAAATTTTTGGTGGAACAATAAACAAAAGAAGAACAAAATCCATTGGGCTAATTGGAACACTATGACCCTAAATAAATTTGAGGGTGGTATGGGTTTTAAAGAAATGAAACTAAAAAACATATCACTTCTTGCTCGTAATGCTTGGAAAATTTTCACTAAGCCTGATTCACTACTTGCGAGATTACTAAAAGGAATTTATTATAAAAAAGGCCACTTTATGAATGCAGAATTAGGCTACCATCCTTCTTGGGGATGGAGAAGCCTACTTGAAGGTAGAGATACCTTTAAAGAGGATTTAATGTGGAAAATTGGTAATGGAAATAATATAAATATCTGGAATAATGAATGGATACCTGGTGTTAAGAGGCTTAAAAGAGCTAGTAATTGTCCCTTAAACACGGTCTCGGAATTATGTTATAAAAACTCGAATATTTGGAACCCAGAAATTATAAATAAATACTTTTCTAAAGAAAAAAGTGACTTAATTCAAAGTATTATTACCCCTATTCAACATTGCGAGGATATAGCTACTTGGCAATTTTCCAAAGATGGGGAAGTAACCTCTAAAGCTATGTATACCTTTCTTAAGAAAAATCAAGAAAAAGTGGATAAGTCTTTGAGTATCCAATTTGGTTCTTGTTCTAATGCCACCCCAGATTCTATCTGGAAGGAGGTATGGAACAGGAATGCCCCTCCAAAAATAAAAAACTTCCTCTGGAAGGTTTGCAAAGGTATACTAGCTACAGAGGAACTGAAATACAAAAGAAAATGTGGAGAAAATTCTTTATGCAAAGTTTGTAATAATGAAATAGAAAATGTGGAACACCTATTATTTGCTTGTCCATGGGTAAGGGCCTTTTGGCTAATATCTCCTCTGCAACTATTTTCTACACATTACAGTACAGGTAATGTTGAACAATGACTTTTGAATCTGGAAAGTATCAAAAATTGTACTGATGTAGCAAATAGAGGGCTTAGAGATTTAGTCCCCTTTCTATTTTGGACAATCTGGAAAACTAGAAACAAATGCCTCTATGAAGGAGTTACTCCTGATCCTATATTTGCACTTTCACAGGCCCTCAAAGCCTATGATGACTTTGTTAAAAGTAACTCAAAAACAATTTCTGAGGCTAATCATAATCATAATCATAATCATAATCATAATCATAATTGTGATTCTATTAGAAATCTTGATAAAAAGGATGATATGAGCGCAAATGCCAATAACATAACAGGTAATAAGATTACTATGGGTAAGAAAGGAAATAATGATAATTCTTATGTTAAAAATCAATTTTTGGAAAACTTAAATGATGATACTCTATTTGTACACACGGATGCTTCCTTTAAGACAGATAAGAATTCTTCATCTGCATTTATTATTCGTAACAATAAAAACAAACTAATACATGGTCATGCTTTCACATTTGTTTGTAACAGTGCAGAAGAAGCTGAATTTGTGGGTGTTAGGAATGGTCTTCTTTCGGCAATTAACCTCCAAGCTACGGATATTAGAGTTTTATGTGATAATGAAGTAGTGGTTAAGACCTTGAAGGCGGCTTCTCCTCCATCCCTTACTAGGCTCAAGCATTTTTATCTTGATATTAGATCTTTTTGTAATAATAATAGACTTATTAGTTTCTTCCATTGTAATAGGAAAGAAAATGAGATTGCTGATTGGGTTACAAAGCAAAAAATCTCGGGTTTTTTGCCAAGTAATTGGGTTGCAAAACCTCCTCCCCAATTAGTTAGGTTACTAGACTCTTTCCCTATTCCTCGGGGAATAGGTTGATTATTTTCTGTAATGAACTTATTTCAATTTATATTTAATGCTTTTGACAAAAAAAAAAAACTATAGAATCTTGTGAGCTCATGTGCATGTTTCAAACCCACCCCCATCATTCTGCAGAAGAACAAGAAAAAGTATATTGAGATAAAATGTTGGAGATATACTTTCTCCAATGAACCATTTGATATGTCAAAAATGGTTTTTTACATTTCCCACATCGGTGGGATATAAGGAAAGATAACCATTTTTATACTTAGTGATTTTAACTAAGTTCAAATAGCCAATAACCATGTACATGGCAAGGCAATGATCTAGCCCACACGTGCACCACCACCCACCCGCCCGACCCGGCCCCGGCGACGGCGTGGGTCGTGGGGAGTTTGGGGAGTCAAAAAATGAGCTGGATTTTGTACCAGCTCTTATAGTAGTAGTTGACCACTCCAACTCAAACGCAGAAGACAAACCTCCACCAATCTCGCGCGTTAAAGGGAAAGGATATCCAGCTGCTGTTACTTAGTCAAATAAAAACGTGGGAATTGAGAATAGGAAAGTCAAAACGCATCAGTTACAAGGTTGTGGGGGTTACAAGGAAATCAAAAACGTCAAATCAATTCCGGGAGGGAATCATGGGATTTAATGGACGTTTCTGACTTGGGTATTCCACTCCTCACCACTATATATAGTGCTCTCATTCCACTCTCTACAGCTATGCCTCACCACCTCTCTCTATATTTTCCCTACCTTCGTAGTAGTTCTGTTAGAGATACCGGTCACGCCGGAATATCTTTTTAACAACGGTGACGATTGTGTGTTTTTCTTTTTCCGTGTAAGTGTATCGTTTTTGTTATTTCCGTGTAACGTTTTGATTCCGATTTTTGTAATCGTATTTCCGTGTAATTGTTATTCGATTGTTGTAATCGCATTTCGATTTTTGTAATAGTTAGTTTCTTTCAAAACATTTTTTTTTTCATTTGTTTTTCCGGAAACCATTTTCTCTTGTACAACTGGTGGTTATTTAATATAACATAAAATAGATACACAAAATAAAAAAATACACGAAAAAATTACCTGAAGTGAAAGAATAACATTTACAGAATCACATACTCGTTGCATCTAAAGGCTCTCCAACAAGTGGAGAAGGTAACTTTGATAACGCTAAAACAACTTAAGTTGACTTTCACTATAACTTTTAGTAAAATTTACGAGTTGTTTTAAGCATGGATGACAAATTTTGCCACATATAATGGAAAAAAAATTCTCACTAGGAGGGGGAGATGACCATGATATGAATTTTCAGTATGAAGATGCACTGGAGGATGGGGACGAAGAGTTGGAGAGCAAAAATGGAGGCGGCTACTCCAGGAAAGCCGCAAAAGCAAAATGACGACCATCTTTTGGAATGTCCAGGGTATTCGAGCACCCTTGACATTATCCAAAGCTTGCTCGATGGTGGCTCAATTTAGACCTGGTGTTGTGGCTTTTTGTGAGACTATGATGCGAGAGGTGGACTCTCAGAATGTGTTGGCTCGTTTGGGTTTTGAAAACTCTTTTTTTGTGGAACCCTCTGGAAATGCTTTTCACTCCGGGGGTTTCTTGGTTTTGTGGCACTCTTATGTGCGTTTGCTTGTAGTTTCTAGTTGTAGCTCGTATGTTATTGTCCTTATTAATGAATTGTCTTTCTCGTATTATTTAATTTTCTTACACGCACCTAATGATTTTAATCTTAGGCTTAACATTTGGAAAGATATAACCAATTGGAGTAATGACATTGATATACCATGGATTATTATGGGTGATTTTAATGAGATACTTAATATAACGGAGAAACAAAGCAAGAACCAAGCTAATATCGATCATATTAATGCTTTTGTTGACTTTACAAATAGTAATTCATTAGCAGAAATAGAATCTAATGGTTGTTTTTTTACTTGGTCAAACAGGATGGAAGGGGAGAAAAATGTTAAAACAAGAATTGACCGAGGACTTGCAACATACGAATGGATACAAAGATACCCAAGATCTCAAATTCATATTCCCCCGGCTATAGGGTCGGATCACTCTCCCTTAATTCTTCATTTCGATATAAATATGAAAATTGGTGAAAAACACTTTAAGTTTGAAACTAGATGGCTTGATGATGAAAACTGTAGAAATATTGTTAGTGATAGTTGGATAATACCTAAGGATTATATCCCCATTAATAAATTTGTAAAAAAAAGAGAATATACTAAAAAGAAACTTAAGAAGTGGAGTGACAAAAACTTTAGAAATCATGCGAATACTATTAGGAACTTACAAGACAAACTCATTAAGCTAAACTTAGAAAATGATATAGATTCCACTAAAGAAGAAATGGAGATTAAAGAAAAAATTAAACAAGAGTACGACAAAGAGGAAAAATACTGGAGCGATAGAGCTAGACAAAACTGGCTAGTTTATGGAGATAAAAACACTAAATTTTTTCACCTAGCAACTATTAAAAGAAGGAAACTAAATAGGATCACAAGAATAAAAAATAAGGATGGTATTTGGACAGAAGACACTGATAATATTAAAGACTGTTTCCAAGAATTTTACAAAAAACTCTTTGAAGATAACGAAGCAGATGAGAGTATTACTAACGAAGCTATAGCATTAATTAAACCTCGAGTTACAGAAAGTATGAATGAAGAACTAACAAAAAAACCAGATATCATTGAGATTGAGAAGGCTGTTAAGGAATTATCGGCATCAAAAGCCCCAGGACCAGATGGTTTAAATGGTAAATTCTACAAAGAATTTTGGGATATTATCAGAGATGATGTTACACAAGTTATTATGGAATTTTTTGAAAACAATTACTCAGTAGAAGCTATAAATGATACATTGATAACACTTATCCCAAAAGGGGTTATCCAAGAAGAATTGGGAGACTTTAGACCCATCTCATGTGTTAATTTTATCTACAAAATTATTACAAAGATTCTCTCAAATAGATTGAAAGTAATCATGAATCAAATCATCTCACCTACACAATCGGCTTTTATTAAAGGGCGAGCTATACAAGACAATATCATTATTGCACAAGAAATATCTTTCTATATGAGCAGGAAAAGAAAAAAGGGGAAAAACATGGCAGCTGTCAAAATTGATATGGCTAAAGCATATGATCAAGTCAGATGGTCTTTCCTCTTTAAGATACTAAGGCAACTGGGTTTTAACGACACATGGATAAAATGGATAGAGAACTGCATTACCTCTTCCTCTTTTCATATTAATTTAAATGGTGAAAGACTTGAAAACTTTAAACCGGAAAGAGGCATTAGACAAGGTGACCCTCTCTCCCCCTTTCTTTTTTCTATTATGACAGAATCTTTAATTAGTTTAATGGATAGCTATGTTGAGAATAAACTCATCAATGGTATAAGGATTAACAGAAACTGCCCCACGATATCTCACCTTCTTTTTGCAGATGACTCTCTTTTTTTCATTGATCTCGAAAACACAGATGTTAATAAATTCAAAGAATGCTTGGACATTTATTGTCATATTTCGGGACAGAGAATAAACCTGCATAAATCAGCGATGATTTTCAGTAAAGAAACTCCAGAGGAAGTTAAGAGAGAAGTAGTTGAGATTACGAAGATTGAAGAAACACAGGATTTAGGTTATTACCTAGGGATTCCACTTTGCCACAAGAGATCAAAAGTGGAATCTCTAGAATGGATAGCAAAAAAGGTTTTCAAAAATACGGAAGGATGGAAAGCTAAGCTTCTTTCCGAAGGAGGAAAGGAAGTACTTATTAAAGCTATCCTACAAGCTATACCTAACTACTATATGTCTATCTTCTCTTTTCCAATTACCTTTTGTAACAAACTTATTTCAGCTATCGCAAATTTTTGGTGGAACTCAGGTGAAAGGAATAGAATACACTGGGTTGCCTGGGAGAAGATTGCGGTAAGCAAACTCATAGGAGGATTGGGCTTCAAAGACTTCAGGAAAATGAATACAGTTCTTCTTGCGGCTCAAGCATGGCGTCTAATGCATAACCCTAATAACCTTGCAACAAAGCTTTTAAAAGGTATCTACTTCAATAAATCTAATTTCTTAACTTGTAAATTAAAACAAAGTAGGACATGGAGCTGGTCAAGTCTTATAGAAGGAAGAGATTTCTTAAAGAAACATGGTATAAAAATAATAGGTGATGGAAAGGAAACAAATATATGGGATGAAAGATGGATAGATACTAAATGGGAATTAGAGAAGCCAAAAGGGACTACGTTAATGAAAGTTAGTGACTTAATGAAAAAAGACAAAGATGAATGGGACACAGAGATTTTAGATAATCTTTTTCCAAAACCGATTATACAAATCATAAAAAAAACAAAAATTAAAGAACATGGGATACAGGACAAGTACATCTGGCCGTTCTCGAAAGATGGGGAATATGATACCAAAACAGGTTATAAAGTCATGATTGAAGAACAAAATGCGAAGAAAGCCTCAACAATAGATACCAAAGCAATGGAAGATTCTGAAATATGGAAAATAATATGGAAGTCAAACATACCGAAAAAGATTAAACTCTTTATGTGGAGAATAATCAACAATGCAATTCCAACTAGAGTAAACTTATTTAACAGGAAATGTGCGGATGGGAAAAATTGCTTGTGGTGTAACAATGAAAAAGAAGATGTCAAACATTTACTTCTCCAATGTACAATGTGTAAGGATATTTGGGCAGGTTCAGCTCTACAGATAAAAATTATGGAAGAACAGGAGGAAGATATAGGAGAATGGTTCATGAAAATAATTAAGGTCTATACTAAAGGAGGATGGGACGAAAATGTTGTACGAGATTTCTTAATGATAAACTTATGGAATATATGGAAAGCGAAAATGAAGGCTACACATGAAGGAACAATTGTAGATGGAACAGGAATCAACTATACATCGAAGAAACTGATGCAAGAGATTCATGGGATTAACTGGATAAAGAAAGGATATGAGGGTTTTAGAAATAATAATGAAACAAACACCGAGTCAAATATAGAGGAACAAGAACAAGATATTAACTTATTTTGTGATGCATCTTTCTCAAATAAATGGGAACCAACAGGGATAGCAATATGGGGCGAACAGAAAGAAAATAACACGCCAATTAAGCACAGCACGACTATGGACTGTAACTCAGCCCTGGAAGGAGAAGCAGAAGCGGTCTTTAAAGCGACACAGATTGGGGCCTACTTTCCGGGGAAAAAATTACTATTCACTCAGACAACCTTGAGATTATTCAAGGTATCAAGCTAGTGTCAGCAGCTCGTTGGAATATCCAACCCATCCTACAAAGAATTACCCGTAAGTCTGAAGAGCTCGGAGATATCTCCTTCAAACACATCAGTAGGAAGCTCAACAGGAATGCGGATAAATTGGCGAAGGAAGCTAGACACATGGCAACTTTTGCTCATCGAAATACGTGCAGTATTTTCGATTTATCTTTAGCTTTTAAGAAATTAGGGATAGGTTAATTTTGTTTTTTCGTTTTATTTTGGGTGCGTTAGCACCCTCACATTGTCCAAAAAAAAAAAAAAAAAAAAATGGAAAAAAAAAAGTTATTTGAAAGTTGACACTCTTCCACGATTCGACCACCGCATAAATGGATAATATTAAATATTTGTTTTAAATGAAAGACGATCATTGAATGACTGTCTTTTACCTAATCCATTACTTAATCAAAAACGGTTATTTCGTGACCGCCTTCTTTGTAAATGGAGTTATAGATCTAGACAGTAATTCGTTATTCGTCTTTCTCTTAAAACGAATGTTTAACAAGAGTCGGTTATTTAATGACCGCCTTCCATCAAGGTGGTGGCCGCACGGCGGTCAGGTTGTCAGGTTTCAAATAACTTTATGGAAGGTGTTTGTTTGCCCATTATATGTGACGAATATGTCATGCTTAAAAACAATTAAATATTTACGGTAATAATTATACTTAATCCATCAAATAAAAAACATAATAATAATTGTATACAAAAAATTAACTTGATAAACTATTATGGTCCTATTCACGATTTTTCTCAAGAAAACTGGAAGTTAAAACAACATATGGAAGTAGCGAAAAAATGTAGTTTTAACTTTTAATTTGTGAAGAAAAAAGTCTATTTTATATATGTTGTGTTTTATTTGTATAAAACAGTAAAGTAATATAAAAACTAATGAAAAAATAAAATAAAAGTAAATAAATAAATAACTTTACTTGTCGATAATCGGAATGGATCCGATGTCTTTAAGGTATTTAGGTCACGTAACCGTGTCTTACGTTTGCTGACTTCAACCTCCAGAATACAACGACAAAACTATTCAAAAGAATCTGACACACGAATATTAAGAATTTTTACGAACTTAATCAAGTTGTTTCTTTTTATCTCTCTCTTATAATTTTAATACTTGATGCTTTTAAAAAAATGAATGAAGAAAATTGTTTAGTTGACCAACTATTTACTAAAGATAAAAAGTGATTTGACAAAGAGTTGTGATGTTTTATTTGGAGATACGGTGTATTAATTAAAAGATACCACGTTTACTAATAGACACAAAGCTTGACTGGTCTAAATGGTATAAGCCCAAGGCCCAAAAGCCCAACAGGGATGTGGTCCAATTCGAACCACCCCACGAGTAATTTTTTTCTTTGCTTTATAAAAAGACGTAAAAAATATAATAACATACATTATTAAAAAAAATCATCTCTTTTAATTTCTCCAAATTACATAACTCAATTTCAAATGATTTTAACCAAGTGAATATATTACGTTCATCTTTACAACTGGAATAAATGTATCAATATCTGAAACATTTCTTTAAATTGAGTCACCGACTATCATCGTAAACATGGTCAACACTTGGGTAGAATCCCATTTGTCCAACAATTCTCACATGAATGAAAATTGACTAACCACCTTAAAAAAATTATGCAAAATAATGCTAAACACGAGAGAGAGCGAGAGAAAAGTAAGAAAGAAAACTACATCGAGAATGGTAGTCTTTGGCCTTGAACCTTCTCTAGTAAGAGATATCTGATTTACTTGTTAACTAGTGAACGTGATGTCTTGAACTATTCAGCTTTTGTGCAAAACCATGACAATGGAACTTACATAGTATACTCCCAAAAATTATTTGGTGCTGACGGTTGTGTCCATTTACGACCCTGGACAACTTCTGTTATTTCATGAATAACCGTCGGAGAAATTTGCCTTTAAAATTCTCGTAAGACGGCCCTACCCATGTTATTCATATAGGTGGTCTCTTGTCGAGAGTATTATTGATGTATCCCTAATTGTTCTAAATATAAGCCCTTTGGAGACATCATTTTAGGTAGAAAATGGTCTTGTTATATTGAATTTTGTGCTTAATTCGTAATATTCCTATTTCTTGTCTTGATTTGATGAATTATTATTTTTAGAGCATATTTGGTTTAATTTGTTTGTTATTGTGAAGCTTTAAATATAATATGTAAATAAATTAGATGCCAAATCAATTCTAAGGAGATAAGAAAATAATATTTTGAAGAAATCAGGAAATAGAAGGAAACAGAGTTCAATTAGGAAAAGAATAGCTATCAAATAAATCAGAATATCTGCAGCTACGTCTAAAGAAGTGAAGATAACTCTAAATCCGAGACAATTCTGGAAGAGTCTTTTTAGAGGCAGATAGATCTTTCTGTGAGGATTCTTTTGATATCTAACGGGCCAAAAACGGCCCAGTAACGAAGGATATATGGTCAAAACAATTCAACAGTAATTATCCTTGTCTACTTACGAATTTGAGTTGAGCTTAGACTCTTTTACTTGACCCCTACTACAAGATTCGACCTAACACCTATATATTAGTTCTAAATCTTATAAAACCATCCCTTGGCTGCATAAACTTAATATACATACATAAATTATTATAGAACCAATCAGGAGGATCTAGAGGAGGGAGAAGCAAGAGCTAGAGCTTACCTACATCAATTCAACACTTCTCCATCTCTATTCTTTAGGTAGATTAGTATTAGATCTATTTTGTCTAGAGGTATTTCTAAATTAATTATTCAAGAGTTTTATTATGTATCATTTCTCTTTAGGATTGTGATGTCTCCTCATTTGTGATAGATTTATGTTAAGATGAGACATCATTTTTAGTGATTTAGAAGTCATAATAGTCGATTTTCTTGAGAAATAGTGAACTTTCCTATATTGAGTCTTGATTTAGTGAATTATTATTTTTAGAGCATATTGGATTTAATTGTTTATTTAGTGTGAAGCTTTAAAGATAATTATGGAGATTAATTAGAGTCCAAGTCAAAGACTACAACTTATGGAAAGAGATTAGCATGGTAATTGGAGATAAGGAAACAAAGGCTAAAAATATGGAAAAGGAAAAGCGGCCTAAATCTGGGATTCTGCAGCACACGCCTAAAGAAGTGGTGATTACTCCAAGAAATAAGCCGATTTTGGTAAATTCCTTTCATAGGGACGTAGATAATTCTCTGAGGATTCTTTTGGTATATTATGGAGCAAATACCGACCAATAACGAAGGAGATATGCTCAAAACAAGTCAGCAGAATTTATCTTTATTTCCATACGAATTTGAGTTGGGCTTGGAGTCTACTACTTTGCTTCTCCCTCAAGAAAACGAATTAGGTCTTCTAAACACCTATAAATACAACCTTATATCACTTGTAAAATAACCCTAGAAATCCTTGCTTAGTTCAAAACCTTATAATTAATTCTTAATCATTGTAGAGAGTAAGATGATGTCTTTTGTAATTTCATTTAGTTTATTTCCATCAGGTATGAACTAAACTTCCCATAGCTTGGGTTTTGCATCATGTATAATCTATGAATTCTAATTCTTCTATCTAAGTTTCTTTGGGAATTACATGTTTTAATCTGATATTAGCTACTTACCTTTATATTTGTTTATGTGTTTTGATTTATTGTCTTTCCTAGAACTGATCACTTTAGGATTGTTTTGATAGTAGTTAGATGGTCACCTTAGCTGGGTGTTTAACTATTGAACCACCACATAACGTCTAGTGTCGATATTAGTTCTGACAAAACATGATTCTAACTAGATAGTCAATAGGGTTTGTTTTAATCACCATATCACCAATTGATTGAAGTGTTTGCTTAGGGCCTTGGTAGCGCTTGATAACCCTATTTGAAACCACGTCTTGGTTGTGCCGTAGCCCCCTTAGTCGCTCTCAAGGTCTAAGGAATGGGAATTTAGAATCCTGGCTAAGTATACAAGAGCTAATATTCTCCCTTATTAACTAGATCTATAGAAAGAGTTAGAAGGATTAGTGCATACTAGCAAAACCTAAGCTATATTTCTCATCTCATATTCTTAGTTATTTATTTTATTGTCTTTATTCTCTTAGTTTAAATTCTTAATTTCGAATTTCTCCCTTTAATTTATTGTCTTTTAATTATTTACTTTTACTCGTTATTTCTACCCACGTGATTAACACACTTAAGTCCCTGAGAACGAACTCAGCTTATCAACTAAAACTTGCATACGTCCTGTAATACTTGCAGTACTGTGCCTGTCTAGGGTGAGAGTGCGTAGTTTTCTAGACTTTATTTATCTTATTTTTATCACACCCTAGGCGACACCAGATTGTAATTATATGAACCATTGATTATTGTTTTTCTGTTTTAATTTTAATCTGGGATTTTAGTATTTAATTGAATTGGTTCTTGATTTCCATTGACTATATTCTTGTGTTTGTTACTATCATTGAATTCATGAATCAAGGATAGGTTTTAGTAATTAGGCTATTCACTTAGTGGAGAGTGATCATCCGATAGGGGGGGTTTAATTACAGAACTAGAATATAGACGCGTGGTGTCCGTTATTGACCGACAGGCTTGACTAACCACGTAGCCAAAGAGGTAAAAGAACTTCAGATCCGAAGAGGCATATTCGCCCATATAGGGGTTTATAGTACTTTAGGATAGCTCCTAGGTCCACCCGATAGGGGGTTAGGAGATTATAGAGTCCTGACTATTGTGAAATTTCCCATTCACCCTTATTCTTAGGAATCATAAATTTAATAGGATATATTCATACTTGCATCTCCTTATTTTATTTGCATAATTATTTATTGTTTATTATTTATTTTATTTATTTAATTACAAAACAAAATCCTTTACTGCTTATCTTTTTATTTAAAACAATTAGAACTATCTATTCTGATATTGAACACGAAGTTAGAATAACTACTTAAATCCCCATGGAGACGATAATCCCGTATTTACTTATTTATTACTTGGAACGACCCGTACACTTGCGGTCTGTGGATCCTTTATTCTATTACTTTTATTGCTTTATTTTATAACACACCAGGACCCACCAAGTTTTTGGCGCCGCTGCCGGGGATTTATTGCGGTTATTGTATTTTGTGTTTAAGTTAGGTTGGTGGTTTTAGTTGTTTTCAGTTTTGTTTTGTTTTAGTCTCTTTTCAGGTTTTTCTTTCGGTACGGAAAATTTCCCCTATCAAGAGCAAAATCACCACAGACCTGGTGTATTCAAGTGCAAAACTTTATTGATAGAACACACATCTTCATGGATCTGACACGAGGGAGCTTTAGAGATCATGAAGAGAGGCTCAGGAAGTTGGAGGACTCCCTCAATCGTTTCGTTAAGGTTACAATGGATAATGCAATAAAGAGTGAGGCGAAAAGCGATGCTGCCATATCATTAGTGCAAAATATGCAACAACAACATTAATTGATGGAGCAATGACTGATGCAACTCACTGAAACAATTGAGCAATTACAAGAAAGACCATCTTTGCAAACGGACCAAGATACAAATATTAGTCATAAGGCTAGTGAAGATAGTGATGTTCGGTTTGATGTAGCTACAAAGTTTAGCCTTCAAGAAGAGAAGGAAGTGGAATCGCCACAAGTTACACTTAGTGAACTAGAGATTCCTACAATAGAAGAATCAACCACGCTAAGCATAGATGAGACAAGTGTTGATAAGCGAGTCAGAATGGAAATTAAACCTCGTGAAGGGAAAATTACATCCATGGAAAACCCAACCAAGCCGCGTTTAGAAGGATAAAATATTGAAATCTTGGTTAGAAAAGAGATAGAAGAAGAAGATACTAGGATGGATTCTCCACCTAGTACTCCATTGATGTCACCACCCAACCTTAAGAAGATTAATCAGTTAACTGGTGACATCGATAAAGAATTTTTAGAGGCGTGCAAAGACGACAAAACCTACACCCAAATGCTTGAAGGTAATACAAAAGAACTCACACCGCAACAAGTATTCACAGAATATATTTTGGAGACAAATGAGAATGCAAGTGTAGAGATCGAGGTTGAAAACGTGGCCCTCATAACAAAAGAAAAGTCTGAAACTTCCCTTGTTTTAGACAAAAAGCTAGAGGAGGTGCCACTTGAGTTCCTCATTGTTCCAGAAGTATCTAACAAGCTTAAAGAGAAGGACTACCACCATGAACCCGTGAAGAAGAGAGCTAAAAATGAGTTTGGGGTTGGAACCATGGTTGCTTGGAAGGCCTCCAAACAAGAGAATAGGCCACGAGGTTTCAAAAATGCGTGGATAGGGCCATTTGTTGTTACTCGAGTGGTGACATCAAAATTAATAGAGATACGACCTTCGAGAGGTCAAAGGCTGCGAATTGTAGACATTCATGGTCTCACCCACTGGTGGGGAGGCTACATACTCAAGGGATAATGGAGGTAAACCGTCAAACTTTGAATGACGTTAAATAAAAGTGCTATTGGGAGACACCCCAAGTTTTAATTGCTTTATTAGTTTCGTTTTTTTTAGTGTCTATTCAGTTAGTTTATGTGTGTTTTAAGTGCATATTGCAGTAATGAGGAAGGTTTGAGTGTTTTTTATGTGTAGGTATGCAAAGGTTCGAGTTTGGGGTGAAAAAATGGAAAATTTTCGGAGTTAAAAAGGCCTGGACAGAAGTACTTTGCGGTACACCGCACTAATCAGCGCGAGAAATTTTATAAAAAATTCAAACTGGCATAACTTTGCGCTTGGTTATCGGAATTCACTTTTTCTCAAGTCTAAATCGCATATTTTTTCGAGATCTATCCAATGGAGTGAAGAACACCTGATTTGGAGGTAAAATAGAAAAAAAATGTTTTGGTGTCATCCAGAACTTCCATGCGGTACACCACAAGGATCGTCCGGTGCACCGCATGGAAGAAAACCGTGGCGACGGTTTGCGTTACGGTTCATTGCCGAGACCAACAACATAAAACAGTGTCGATAATTTGCGACCACGGTTCGAAACCCTCAGGTCCGGTACACCGCACTGCACGTCCGGTGCACCACACGACGCCGCCAGGTCCACCAATAAAATGTTATATAATGGGTGTTGAAGAAGAGGTTAGTTTTTACACGAATTTCTTAATCCTTATGCCTCTCTTTTTTCTCCGAAACTCTCCCAACTCCATTAAAGCTTCAACTAACCTTCACCTAACATCAAAACACTACCCAATCACCATAAATTGACATCCAGATCCTTTCCCACATCATTATAAAGAAGATTCAACCACCCAAATCATGCCAAAACACCTAGACTCGAAGAATTAAAACCAAAATTTTCAAAATCTTTTTCTAATTTCTTAAATCCTTCTCATCGAAGTTAGAAAAAAATTCAAAGAAAGGAATTGGGTGAGAGCAAGAGGAAAAACGTGATTAATTGGGATGGAGCATAAGAGGGTGTAAGGGAAAGCGAATTGGTGAGACATGAAGTCTGGATACATGAAAAGCACTGCACCTTATTCTAGGTATTGATCTAGCGACGTATATAGCCTCGAATAGTATGTTTTATTTCTTCCCTACCATTTATCTATTTGCAATATATGTGTTAGTTTTTATTTTTTTATCGAGTCTGTTTCGAGTCGTGGGGACACGACTCATTTTTTAGTTAGGGGTGTAGGGATTTGTTGTCCCTCATCTCCATTTTATGTGATTTACTGTTTTTGTTAGAGAATTTTGAGATTTTGAAATTTTTAAGAGATGGATTAGATGTAGAGTGTGTTTAATAGCTTGAAAGCATAAGCTTAGTAAGTTGATTATAGAAAGTAGTATGTTTATGAGCTACTTTATTTTGTATGCTTTGAGTATTTGCAGGAAAACAAACATTGATAGTAAAGAAAATATTAGTTAACAATGTGATAGAAAGTATGTTCGATCTCAGGGAGCCTTGAGTGGTGTGTAGGCCGTAAGATCCAAACTAGTTGATAACCCCATTTAATGAACGTGCTAAAGGTAAGAGAATGACGAACTTACATAGATTAGAAAGTGATTAAGGTAGTTCTTTTATATGCCCATTGTTACCTTTTAGCTTGCTGTCCATTTATATTATATCATTCTCAGCCCCTTCTAGCCTTTCTATATCCTTTTTATTAGCCACATTAAAAGCCATATCCCTTTAGATTATAGGACTTTTCCATATGACCCGCACTCGAATCGTGATGCATAGACAGTTGATTTAGAGCTTGAGTTTGGGGTGGTGGGTCCACCATTAAGGAAAATATTATTGGGTTGGTATTTTTGAGCTTATTAATTGTGCTATATTTTTATGATGATTCACAAGTTTAGTATATTGTAACCCTTTGTCGGGGTAAGAGTAAATGAAAAAGATGAAAAGCATGAAAAGAAAAGAAAAACGTTTATGAGAAAAATAGTGTTATATCTCAACATCAAAAAGAGAGTCATAGCTATACAAAATAAAAATTGATATGAAAAGAATATATTTGGACCGACAAAGAGGAATTTTATGTGAATATCTTTATGCTTTAATTGGGTTATTAGGGATGCTAACTAGTGCATCAAGGAATTCATTGGGTTGAGTGAGAATGCTTTATGAGAGCAACTCAAGCTCTAGGGCAATTTGATGGCTAGTTAGGAGAGATCGAAAAGCTCACTCTAAATTATCCAAATATACTTATCATACCGTACCGAAGCCAACATTACAACCCTAAAGACCTTTTGATTCTTTGCTATGTAATCTAGAAGTGATTGAGCCGTTAGAGAGTTATTAAGTGGATCTTTGGATACTAAAGTTCGATGAACAATCTATAGCCTCCTTGGTAAACTGAGTAAAGATCCCCTCCTTCTTACATTGCAAAACTAATCTAATCTTGAATTTAATCTATGTTGATTGTAGATATGACAAGTGTGCAGGTATGTAGTTTGTAAATATTATTACATGAAATTTTCTGAGTAGTTTCTTTGAGTTTATTCTATATATTCTGCTATCATCTTCTCCCCGGTGCTTAATTGACTTGCAGATATTTTAGAGACTTTCCTAAGTTCTAATTTTTTTTATTGCATCGGGACGATACAAGTTTGAGTTGGGGGTCTTGATGTCTCCCTAATTGTTCTAAATATAAGCCCTTAGGAGACATCATTTTAGGTAGAAAATGGTCTTTTTATACTGACTTTTGTGCTTAATTCGTAATATTCCTATTTTTTCCTCTTAATTTAATGAATTATTATTTTTAGAGCATATCTAGTTTAATTTGTGTGTTATTGTAAATCTTTAAAGATAATATGTAAATAAATTAAATGTCAAATCAATTCTAAGGAGATAAGGAGAGAAGATCTTGAAGAAATAAGGAGATAGAATGAAACAGAGTTCGATTAGGAAAAGAAAAGCTGCCAAATAAATCGGAATTTCTACAGCTACGTCTAAAGAAGTGAAGATAACTCCAAATCCGAGACGATTCTGGAAGATCCTTTTTAGAGGTATATAGATCTTTCTGTGAGGATTCTTTTGATATCTTACGGGCCAAAAAAGGTCCAGTAACGAAGGAGATACGGTCAAAACAAGTCAGCAGTAATTATCCTTATCTACTTACGAATTTGAGTTGGGCTTGGACTCTTTTACTTGACCCCTACTCCAAGATTTCGACCTAGCACCTATATATATATATATATATATATATATATATATATATATATATATATATATATATATATATATATATATATATATATATCAGTTCTAAACCTTAGAAAGTCATCCCTTGGCTGGATAAGCTTAATATACATACATAAATAATTATAGAAGCAATCATGAGGATCTAGAGGAGGAAGAAGCAAGAGCTAGAGCTTAACTACATCAATTCAACACTTCTCCATCTCTATTATTTGGGTAAATTAGTATTATATCTATTTTGTCTATGAGGTACTTCTAAACTAACTATTCAAGTGTTTTATTATGCATAATTTCTCTTTAGGATTGTAATTATATGAACCACGGATTATTGTTTTTCTGTTTTAATTTGCATCTGAGATTTTAGTATTTAATTGAATTGGTCTTAATTTCCATTGACTATATTCTTATGCTTGTTTACTATCATTGAATTCATGAATCAAGGATAGGTTTTAGTAATTAGGCTATTCACTTAGTGGCGAGTGATCATCCGATATAGACGCGTGGTGTCCGTTATTAACCGACATGCTTGACTAACCACGTAGCCAAAGAGGTAAAAGAACTTCACATCCGAAGAGGCATATTCTCCCATATAGGGGTCTATAGTATTTTAGGATAGCTCCTAGGTCCACCCGACAGGGGGCTAGGAGATTATAGAGTCCCGACTATTGTGAAATTTTCCATTCACCCTTATTCTTAGGAATCATAAATTCAATAGGATAGATTCATACTTGCATCTCATTATCTTATTTGAATAATTATTTATTGTTTATTATTTATTTAATTTAGTTAATTAGAAAACAAACTCCTTTGTTGCTTATCTTTTTATTTAAAACAATTAGAACTATCTATTCTGATATTGAACACGAAGTTAGAATAACTACTTAAATCCCTGTGGAGATGATAATAATGTATTTACTTATTTATTACTTGAATGACCCGTACACTTGCGGTATGTGGATCCTTTATTCTATTACTTTTATTGCTTTATTTTATAACACACCAGGACCCACCAATTATGCATTACTCTATCTTATGTTATCGAAGATACAAGAACCATTAAAAGTTTAGCTTATCCTTCACTTTTACAAGTAGCACTGTTTAATTTTTTCATAGGAATGTTATGAGGAGGCCTCCCCACAGTGCGTCGCACCAAGTTGTAGTTTCATGATTCAGTTTTCCCTTTAAACCTAGATTGTGGGATCTCTACTATGCTAGGTAGGGTTCCCATCATGACAACTCAACTTTCATAGGCTTAAGACCCATTCCCCTTGACAACACTCACACTTGATCTCTTTCTAGACCTTTGGTCAATGGATCTGCTATGTTATCTTTTGATCGAACGTAATCTATTATGATAACTCTGTTTTAAGAGCAGTTGTCTAACGGTATTGTGTCTACGACGTATGTGTCTAGACTTACCGATACACATTTTGTTTAGTGCCCTACAAATGGCACTTTGACTATCACAATGTATGCAGATAGCTGACACAGGCTTTGGCCAATTAGGAATATCCTCTAAGAAATTCTGAAGCCACTCGGCTTCCTCATCAGCTTTGTATAAGGCTATAAACTCATATTCCATAGTAGATTTGGCTATGCACGTTTGCTAAATGGATTTCCAAGACATGGCTGCTCCTCCTAACTAGTAGACAAATCCACTTGTGGATTTTGAGTTGGTGGAGTCTGATATCCAGTTTGCATCATTGTATCTTTTTAGTAGAGTTGGATATCCTATGTACAAAAACCCTTCGCTCATATTGTATCTAATATACCTTAGAACTCTTACATTAGCAAACCAGTGGTTCTTCCCTGGATTATGTGTAAACCTACTTAGCTTGCTTAGTGCATGTGCTATATCTGGCCTAGTGTAGTTTGTTAGGTACATGAAACTCCCAATAATCCGAGAGTACTCCAACTGGTTGATTGTATCACCAGTGTTCTTAGCAAGATGTAAATTTACATCAACATGTGTCTTGGCGATATTTGTGTCTCAATTACTAAATTTGTTTAATACTTTCTCAATATAGTGTGACTGAGATAATATAATACCTTCAGATGTTCGGAGAATCTTGATACCCAAAATAACATCTGCAAGGCCTATATCTTTCATGTCAAACTTACTTGAAAGCATCCTTTTGGTAAATGTAATCACATTATTGTTACTTACAATGATAAACATATTATCCACATATAAACAGAAAATGACATATCCTGTCTCAATTAGTTTTACATAAACGCATTTGTCACATTCATTGATATTGAAATCATTCGAGATGATGAATCTACCAAATTTGTCATGCCATTGCTTCGGTGCCTGTTTTTAAACCATATAAAGATTTAACAAGCTTACATACTTGCTTCTCCTTACCTAGAAATACGTAACTCTCAGGTTGTTTTATATATATCTCTTCATTTAGTTCTCCATTTAGGAAAGCTGTTTTGACATCTATCTGATGAATTTTGAGCTTGTATATCGAAGCTATAGAGATTAACATTCGAATGGATGATATTCTCGTGACCAGAGAATAAGTATCGAAATAGTCAAGTCCTTCCTTTTGACTATAACCTTTTACAGTAAGGCAAGCCTTGTATTTTTCAATAGACCCATCAATCTTTAGTTTCTTCTTGATTATCCATTTGCATCTGAGTGGTTTATTCCCAGGAGGGAGATCCACTAGTTGCTATGTATGGTTTGCATGATGGAATCTGTTCTCGCTATTTACCGCTTTTTTTGACATAACCTCCTTAAATGTTTGCGGTTCGTCATCTAGCATGTAAGATAAAAGTCAGGACCAAATGACGTAGAGGTTCTCATACGCTTATTCTTCTTGGTTCTCCTTCATTTGGCAATGATTCTTGATCTTTCTTTTTGGTTGGCAATGATTCTCGATCTTGCTCTTCTTGGATTGCATTGTGTGTTCTTTTTAAGTAATCAGATTCTGGTGTGGTCTTGTACAAAAAAGTTTTTCAACGAAATGTGCATTTCTTGATTCAATCACCGTAATGACGTGAAAGTCAACATGAAAAGATTTGTGTACTAGGAATCTGTATGCAGCACTATTGTGAGCTTATCCAATAAAGATGATATTAATTGTCTTTGGTCCTATTTTGACCATTTTAGGAGGAAGAGTTTCTACCGTTGAGAAGCATCCCCACGCTTTTAAATATTTGAAGAAAGGTGGTTCTTTTGTGGTACCTTGTTAAGGATGTAGTTTGTGGTGAGAAAAGCCTCTTCCCATAAATTATGGGGTGACCCTGAGTTAATTAGCAAGACATTCATCATTTCCTTCAACGTGTTGTTCTTGCGTTCAACAATTCCATTTTGTTGAGGTGAATAGGGGGTTGTGGGTTGATGGATAATTCCATGTTCAACGCAAAACTCTTCAAAAGGAGACACATATTCTCCTCCCTATCTGTTCTAAGATTCTTAATCTGTTTATTTGGTTGATTCTCAACTTTAGTTTTGTATTGCTTAAATGCTTCTAAGGCATCATCCTTACTTTAAAGAAAGTATATTTGACAATACCTTGTGAAATCGTCAATGAAAGGTATAAGATACTTTCTCCCATTTCTAGTTTGCACAAATTTTAAGTCACATATGTCACTATGAATTAACTCTGAAGGTACCAAAGTCCTTTCTATAGATTTAAACGAGGTTTTGGTTAATTTTGACTCAACACATACTTCACATTCCTTTTGACAATTGAAGTACACATTAGGTAATAACCCGACATTTACTAACTTATTTAATGAATCAAAATTAACATGTCCTAATATATCCTGCCATAAATTAGGTGAGTCAAGGTTATATTACTTTCTTTGTTACATTTTTGGTAGGTACTACGGTCATTACATTCATCTTAAATAAACCATCACATATGTACCCTTTGCCCACAAATATCCCGCCTTTAGTGAGAATAAATTAACCAGACTCAAATACTAGTTTGAAGCCATTCTTACTCGATAACAAACCTGAAACTAGATTCCTTCTTATGTCAGTCACATGGAGAAAGTTATTAAGACTCGACTCTTTTCCATAAGTCATTATTAGAATAACGATTCCAGATCCAACTACTTTTGATGTAGAGAAACTTCCCATACATAAAGTCTCTTCAGTAGTTGCAACTTTGTATGTATTGAACATACATGTCGGGTGGCCCCAGTATCCACCCACCATTGTTTGGTATTTCCAACCAAATTTACTTCAGAAGCTACTGATGTAAAATCAATCTTATTAAGATCGTTGATCTTAGTCATATTTGCTTGGACTAGTTTTTCTTTCATGGAATTGCCTTTACCGTTTTCTCTGTGATTTCGACCATCTATTCCTTTACACAGATAGTCATTTCCATTTAACCTCTTAGACTCCACAGGGGTCTAAAGGAGTTAGGATCATGTACCACAAATGCATTTTTCAAAAGTGAAATTGCCGATGGTATGTTGTTACCAATTCCATCATTTCTGCACATATTGTTTATCTTGGTAAACATGATTTAGATCACCAAGGATTACACAATATTATAAATAATTCAAACAAATGAATTATTCAACCTTTCTCACTAAGATACAAAAAAACTAGGTCTGAAGTTTTTCCAACATACACAATATTATAAATAATTCAAACAAATGAATTATTCAACCTTCCCACCAAGCCGCTGTCGCCACTTGGGGACCATTCTCCACCATCATCAACCCGGCTTGGCTAATCCATCAACAATCGAAGAAACCGCCGCCAATTATCAAATTAACAATTCAATTTGTAACGTATTATAGGGGGAAGAATGGCGGGTCAATTTGCATATCAGATGCATATGATTCAAATTGATTTGATTAACAATTCAAATTGTTACGTATTATAAGTATGATTAGAGCTGCTAAGAGTCACACAATGGACGATTTTGCTGAACATAGCGAGCAAAATGACAGGTGAGTTAATGAAATTAATAAAAAAAAAAATCATATTATATCATATATTTGTTTTTTTCTAATTAAAGTGTAAATTTTACTTATCTTTACATTATATTTGAATTTTTGAATTTTTGAATTTTTTAGATAATCAAGCATAGGAAAACAAGATAAGAAAGGGAACAAGTTTGCTACGAAGAATCTTGTAGGTAAATGTAATATATAATTTCTTTTACCTTTCAGTTTTAAAATGGTTGATTGAATTTGGTGAATATAATTTTTTATTGATTTGATTAAAACAAATTGGTCACTATAGGGGTTAATAGTGCAATATTTGGTTTGAATAGGGGCATATGGTGAATTTTTTAATTCTTAAGTCAAGTTGTTTAAAAAGAAGCTTGATAAGGGTTTGAGGTGCAATTTTTTATATGTAATAGGGAGTTATAATACAATTTCAGCATAAATTAGGAACCTGGTACATGGGGAGGGGATGTTGTGTGAGTTCCATCAACAATAGAAGAACCCAAATACAGGACCTGTACTGCGATTTTGTACAATAAAGGAACCTATAATTTGAAATTCTGCACAATACAGGGACCTATATTGCGATTTTTGCACAATACCAGGACTTATAGTACGATTCTTGCGTAATACAGATTATTTGATTTCTGTATATTTACATTCGTGTTGTTTATTAATTTTTTATACAAATCTTACAATGGATGTTTTATGACCATTGGAAGCCTATTACTAGCTTATGAGAATTGATGCTCACGTGGGAGGAGATGTGTGTGAGTTCTATGTTCTCTCTTTTTATTTTTATTATTATTATTTAATTAATTTATCTATTTTGTTTTATTTTTTATTTTTCTATACAAATCATACAATGACCATGCAAGCCTTTTACCTATGAGAAGCGATGCTACGTACTGAGAAGGAGATGTGAGTTCTTTTTTTTACTGTTATTTAATTTATATAATTTACTTTGTTTATTATTTTTCTATACAAATCAGATATGGCCATTGGACGACTTTTATTGTATGAGAAGTGATGCTAAGACCATCTCCAGCAGATGCGCTATTTTTATACTCTATATTTTATTATACCGTATCAAAATGTATCTATTCTATAAATTTACCGTATCAATTTCCAGTTTTACTTTTTTAGTTACTCTATAATTATATTTCATATTAACTATTTATTTGTAATTATAATTTATAATTGTAATTTATAATTATTTTTTTGCAATAATATAAATAAAAATAATAATTTTAAATTTATTTATTATTTAATTTAAATAAAATATTAAATAAATTTATTTTATCTTTATTTATATATATTAATTTTATAACATTTAATATTTTTTATATTAAATATAATAAAAAATTGTTTTTATATTTACTTATAATATATATTTATGAATTACTTTTATTTAATATTTGAATTTTTTTATTTAATAATTTAATTAAAAATATATATTTGATTATAAAACTTATATGTAGTACTTTTTATTATTGAAATTCAAAAAAAGTAAAAAGAAAAAAAAAAGAACTTAACTTCTTTTCATTTAATTTTTACAATTTGTATATATAAAAAAAAAAAAAAAAACCTTTACCGTATGCATATAGATGCACTACATGTAGTGCATTGAGAGACCTATATACCGTGTGAGTAATGTGGGTCCCATGATTTACAGTAATTGCTGGAGTGAGCAAATTACTTATATACGGTACTTTTGGATTTTTTTTGGTGTAGATGGTCATTTGCCGCATCTGCTGGAGATGGTCTAAGTGATGCTGCGTAAGGGAGGTCATATGATATGCTGTGAATTTTCTTTTTCTTTTTACTGTTATTTAATTTAATTAATTTATCTATTTATTTTGTTTATTTTTTTATACAAATCATACTATGGCCATGGAAGCCATTTACCGATGAAAAGTGAGGCTGCTTAATGAGAAGGGGGGGTTGTGAGCCCCCCTTTTTTTACTATTATTTTATTTAATTAATTTATCTATTTTATTTTGCATAATTTTTGCACAATACAGGGAGTTATAGTTTGATTTTTTCACAATACAGGGAGGGAGCTATAGTGAAATTTATGCACAATACATTGACCAAAAGTGCAACTTTGCGCAATGTAGGTTGCGATTTTTGCACAATACAGGGACCTATAGTGAGATGTTTGCACAATATAGGGACCTATAGTGGGATTTTTGCACAATACAGGGACCTATAGTGCAATTTTTGTACAATACAGGGACCTATCGTACGATTTCTGCATAATACAGTACCTATAGCTAGATTTTTGCACAATACATATCATCTATTTATCTAATTCTATATTAATTATTTTTTACGTTTTAGGGAGCCCTTTTTTTTGCCCAATGTACGCTCAACTCTGTTCCGGATTAAATGCAAAACTCTCTCCATTTCCTTCATATGAACCGGGGGTAAAGGAGTCACGTTTAAACGTGTACTTTTAAATAATTGTCAAGAAGCTTTCGAAGGAGCAGAATAATTAAGAGAAGAAATCAAACAAATAAACGCTCCTGAATAGTAATTAGTGTAGAGATAAAGATCGGTTAGTCAAAATCCGTACTCTTGGAAATATCCATTTAATCGGTAAGCTTTTGAAGCAAAAACTGGTTCCAGAAAAAACCGTTCATCACATTGTTCAGGTATTAGCTCTCTTTTTCACTATTTTTGGAAATATAAAATGTAAAATTTAAAAAAATTGGTTTGTGAAAACAGGAGTTGTTAGCGCGAGATACGAAGAGTTGTTCGGAAGAAGAGAATGTTAAAGCAATATGTGATTTTTTCAACACGATTCAGAAATAATTAGATGAGAATAAAAAATGGAAACGTATAAACGATATGTATTTTAGTAGATTAAAGGATCTTACTTCATATATTCAACTTGCTCTGAGGTTAAGGTTGATGGTTCGTATGTTCTTGATTTTTGTTCCAATAATTGGATTCCTACGCTCGAAAAGGTGATATATATTTTATTTTTTTATATCAAATCGATGATTTAATATTGGAATTTTCCCAGATAAAAACGAAAACTATTTCTGAAATTTTCCAAGATAAAAACGAAAACTATTTCTATAATTTTATAACAAGTAAGATGCCCAAGAACCCGGAGCTTGAAATGAATGTCACTAAAGTAATTTCAGTTTAATATTCCTTTATTATTGTTATATTTTCTACTTTTTGGAATACACATGGGTATATTTGCCTATTTTGTATAACACAGAGAGGAATATTTGGTTGTTATGCATGAATCAGGGACCAATAATGTAATTAATTATTTTGCTTTTAATCATTATTAATTTGATGTGATTGCTCAAATTTGATTACTTTTTGAAGTTGATTATTAAAGTGCCTTCAGGTACGGGTTCATACCTAGTATATATAGACTTATTTTTACCATCAAAACATGCCACTTATCTCAATTTGAAACTAGAAACTTAGAGAGAAAGGTTGTGACCAATGAGTTTTTTCTACAACACCTTTTTCCTACTTTTATCATCATCATCAGTGTAATTTTCCTTTACTTTCAATTTTGTCTAGGTAAAGACCAGTTGTGTCACCTTATCTTTATACCGTGTTGCCTTCGTTGATCCCGATATTTAAGACCCCAAATGACCCATAAGTTTCATATTTGTAACACCGTTAGCTTTTTTTCATTTTTTTGTCACAACTGTTAGTCAACACCACATGGCGCCACTTCACATCCACCTCAGCGCCACGTGGTCAATTTCACAATGTTAGAAAAAATGGCTTGGATTTTTTTAATAAATCCAATTTACTAAAAGAAAAAAAAGAAAAAACAAACAAAATCATCTCTTCCTCTCCACCCGACAAACAAAATCAAAAAACAAACCCAACTCGTCTCAGCGCAATTAAGTTTTCCACTCCACCCAACAAACAAAAATGAAAAACTTTCAAATTGTCAAAGTATCATTTAAATTAGATCACCCTCCATTATTCAAGATACTTGCATTTATAGGTGGAACAATGTTCAAGCTTTTGCCTCTTCGAATATAACTCCAATTAATATGCAATAATTTTTTATCTTATAAAAGTTTACAAAATAAAGGTTGGAAGAATTAGTTTTGGGTCTGGCCTATATCATGGATGCCTAAAATGGGTTAGCCCGACCCATCTTGTTTTAGTTACCATGTGGAAAAGTTATAAATAACTTTAAGACAAGTTATTTCATTAATTTAAGAAAACTAATTGTTTTTTTTCTATGATTGTTTTCAGAGAATAACAACAAAACAAATAACACAACAAAATCTCTTTCAATATCTAAATTCTACATATGAAAATCTAGCGGCGTTTAGGTTGTGGAATAGCAATATTCTTCGTCATGTAAATGGATTCAACACCGGAAATCATTTTAATTCTTAATTCCATATTAGAGGTTTGTCTGTATCCTCTTTAAATATCTTACATATGGTATTAGAGCACTGTGCTTGTTTTTTTTGAAATTCAATTCCTGCCGTATATTCTCAATTAACTTGTAAATCCCTATGGAGATGATAATTTACTTACTTTTACATTACTTGGAGACCAGTGCACTTGTGGGACACACACTCCTTTAGTGTTGATTTAACATCACACGTCGTAAGACAACAACTACGTCAGACTTTTCTCCCCAACAATACAGTTGGACTTTCTCGCCAACAATTTTTCAGCTGGATATTCTTGTCGAAACTACGTAGGTCTTTTCTCGCCAACAATACAATTAGATTTTCTCTCTAAAAATATAAGTTGGAATTTTTTTCCGAAGCTATGTCAGACTATTCTCTCCAATGATACAGTTGGACTTTCTTGCCAACAATTCAGTTGGACTTACCACTTTCTTTTGTTTGTCGAGGCTGTATCGGTCTTATGAAGATTTTTTATTGTCAAGGCTACGTTGGTCATAAAATTTAATTGTCGAGGCTATGCTGATCGTACGAAAAATTCAGATTGTCGAGACTACACCGTTCTTACAAAGACATTTAGGTTACCAAGGCTACGCTAGTCTTACAATTTCTTTGATTGCCGAGACAAGGTTGGTCTTACTGCGTATTCTTAACAAATACATATATACTTTTTGGATATATCCCAAGTTTGGTATAAACAATGTGCGGACTTGCCATCTTATTTGTGATTGCTTATGTTCAGTGACTTTTTTCGTTGACCCCTTGGCTTGATCATGGCTTCAGGATCGGTGTGCTAAAGGAGATGGTCTTTTTTTCCAGAGGTGATGGACTTTTGATTTTCGAGGTCAATGAAAAATTGATCTTATCATTTTTAACATTTTATCAACTTTTTCAAGTTGAGAATACATTAACCGAACCCTAGTCGATTATCTTAAAGAGTAGAGAAAAGTCTTCTACATTCTATCTACTTTTTTTCGTTCATGAATCCATTAACCAACCCTCTAATCGATGATATTAGGGAGACGAGAAAAGCTTTGTATATTCTATCGACTTTTTAAGGGTGGAATCCATTGGTCAACCCCTTAGTCCATGATCTTAGGGAGGCAAGATTTTTTTTATATTCTATCAACTTTTTTCAGGCTTCAAATGCATTGACTAAGCCCTTAGTTGATGATCTTAGGGAGTCGAGACACATTTTTTACATTCTATTGACTTTTTCAGGTTAGGGATCTTTCTTCTTGGCTAGTTGGTTCGTACTCTTTTTTCTCAAAGACATCAAAAACAAATCCAATGATGTGATATATGATTATCAAGGGTTATATGATCTTACAATCCTTTCGATGGCTAAGTTGTCAGTTTTATGAATTTTCGCAAGTGCTCCGCATTCCAGAATTTAGGTAGCTGCATGCAGTCTTCCTCGACTAATGTGTTAGTTCCTAGATATATCTTTTTGATCACGACATACGTTCCTTCCCAATTGGGTAGGAACCTACCCCGTTTTGCATTTGTTGCGAACTCTCACTTTTGTATTACCAGTTCTCGACCTCTATGTTTCTTGGCCGAACTTTTTTACAACAATCTTGAGCTAGAACTAGTTTTGCTAGATATGACTAAAGATTGGATCTTTCTTGTGTTTCCTCTGTGAGGTCTAATTCTCTTCGGAGATTGTCATTATTAGTATTCAAGTTGAAGTTATCGAACTTTGAGTTGAGGGCGGTAATATTTCCGACAATACAACTTCACACCCATATACTAAATTGTAAGGATTTTCCTTCGTAACTGAATGTACTGCCACTCGGTCCCCCCATAATACCTCAAGAAACACCTCAATCCATTTCTTTTTAGGATGACTGATTTGTGAAGCTAACACTTAAACGATTGTCCAGTTGCTGACTTCTACATGTGTGTTACACTGTGGGTGTGCAGCTGAGGAATAGGAAAGTTTCACCCCGGTTCTTCACAACGTGTTAGGAAATTATTGGCTACAGATTGATTTTTGTGGAAAATAATTATCATGTACGACATTCCGTATCGGCATATTATGTTTTGCAATATGAATTACTAGGCAGCCTGTATAATTACAGTAGACAGTATATCGACTTCAACCAAACGAGTAAAGTAATCTACTACAACTTATATGAACTTTTTTTGAGACGTGCTTGCCAATAGATGATAAGAAAAAGTATGAATCCTTTACTTGGCTTAAATAAAATAAACCTTGACCATCGCGAAGCCGAGGATATGATGTCGTGCTTTGGAGGGAATATACATACACTTGATGAGGAGAGCAATCCGACCCTATTTTTGGTTAGCTTTCCGAGGACGAGTTATGTGTGCAAGCATCATGAGAAAAATATGCCGCAACAACAGGGTAGATTCCCTCAGGCGTATGTGGTGCACTCGCCTTCTATTTAAACTACGCCTAAGAGGTCTTTTGCGGATCTATGGACATCTATAAATACCCTTTACTCTAACATAATCGACACTCTGGGTACTTTCTACAAACTCTTTCTCTCTTCCTCTCTTTTTCTCTCTCTCTCAAAATTTTTGTGGTTAATATACAGTCGACTTAAGTCTCTATAGCTCCTCGAGTTAAGAAATCCCCGGTAGAAACAACGCTAATGTTAAGCATCAAAGTTCCACCGGGAACACACCTCTCTTTAGTCATGACTTAGTGTCTGGTTTCAAGAAGGCTGTGAGAACCTAGTGGATCCTTGGACTTCATCTAGATCCTCTGAAGTACTAACGAAAAAGCTCGTAGATGTATAATTCATTATTACAAACTCTTTCACCCACATGCGTACACACATACATATCAAGTATAAGTATGGTGCACAACATAAGATAGAGAAAAATTACCCCGTTTTTGCATCATATAGCCTCATGATGCTGGTGCATGTAACTTGTCCTTGAGAGATTGGTTTTAGCTGAGGCTAGATTGCCTTCTTCCTCAATGACATGGGCATTGTTCTTTTCACCCTGGTGTAACTCCTTGGTTCTCAATTTAACCGATATTCCTTTGTATGAGGTCTAGTATTAGTGTTATTTTTTGGCTTATCAATACCCCTTTGAGTTGGTGAGATTAGTATCCTTTTAAGATTGTATCAAGAAAAAATATTACTACCGTTCTTTTTAGTTGATATAAAACCAAACTATTTGGATGTGTTTAAGCTAAGAGATGCGTTGGTCAAAAGGATGGTAAACGAGTTTACATTGAGTTAAAACTGATGAAACTATATTTAACAAGCGTACCTCTAGGAGGGTGCAGATAGCGTGGAAGGGGTTGCCAAAGTTGTATTAAAATTTGAAGATTCTCTCTTTCTTATATGCCGAGTCTATATTAGCCTTTTAGATAGCGTTGTTTTCCGAGGCTATGTTGGTATTTTGAATAAATCTATTTTTCGAGGCTCCGTCAGTCTTTCGAATAAATCTGTTTATTGAGGCTACGCAATTTTTTCTAATAATTTTATTTTGCCGAGGCTACGTCGGTCTTTCAGATAACTTTGTTTGTTGAGGTTACGTTAGTCTTTAGGATACTGTTTGTCGAGGCTACATTGGTCTTTCGAATAACTCTGTTTTCCAAGGCTACGTTGGTTTTTTGAATAACTCAGTTGCCAAGGCTACGTTAGTCTTTTGAATAACTCTGCTTGTCAAGGCTACGTCCTTTTTTCTCGAATAACTATGTTTGTCGAGGCTACGTCGGTCTTTTGGATAACTGTGTTTGCCGAGGTTACGTCAGTTTTCAAGATAACTGTGTTTGTCGAGGCTACATAAATCTATTAAATACCTTTGTTCGTCGAGGCGAATAACTTTGTTTATGAAGGCTGTGTCAGCCTTTAGAATAGCTCTGTTTGTTGAGGCTATTCGATTTTTAGGATAATACTATTTATCGAGGCTACATCGATCTTTCATATAACTCTCTTTGTCAAGGCTACGTTGGTCTTTTGGACTTTAGCGTTGTTTCATTGCTGATCTTAAACACGTATAATGCAATTATTATTGTATCTTGGGACATCTACTATACTTTTCATGTTATCTATATATATTCCTATGCATTTCGAACTTTGTTCAGTTTAGTCTTTAATATTTCTTTTTTTCATTGAATGAATTCCCCTCTCCCTTAATTTTTATCCATCATGGACTCTCGAGGGGATTCTTTTAATGAAGGTCGGTCCTTGGGTGAATTAGCCCAAGTGGAGGGTGGTTTAATGTTACTCAAGAATGAGGGAACATATTTTACTCAATCTGTTATTGGTCAGAATCTTCCTGCCATGCTGGAGTCTGTTTTGAACTTGGAAAACTTCTTTCTTGTTTCTTCATCCTTGTTCGCTTGCTCTCTTTTTTTCCAATTTTTTTCAGAAGAATTTGGTGATGGAACTTCTCACTTTACAGTAGGAGAAACTCAATGTTTATCTTCATGAAGAAGAATTCGAACTTTTTCCAGAAGAAAAACACTCTCTTACAAGGAAGGTGGGGAAACTTTCAGCTCAAGTAGGAGATTTATCATTTGACTTGGGTCGATTATCCTCTATAATGTGGCTTGTGCGGCGCATCTTTTGGAATCTGCTAACACTAACGCAAAACATCATGTTACGGTGGATAACGCTAGAGAAGGGCTTCGGGTGTCCAAAATATCTTTAGTAAATACTGAAAGAGACCGCTAGCTGGAGGCAAACCATTTTCGTGACAAATCAGTAGAGCTTTAAGCCGAAATAAATCGTATTCGGGAGGAGCTATCATACAATTCGATAGGAGACTTATCTTTGGAATAGGATAGGTTATCCTATTTTTGTGCAGCTTGAGCGACGTAGATTCAGGAATCCGCTAACACTTACGCTAAAATACGTGTCGACATGGATAATGCTATATAAGAGCTTCGCATGTCCAAAATAGATTTATTAAATACCAAAAGAGACCGCTAGTTGGAGGCAAACCGTTTTTCATGAGGAATTGGCAGAGCTTCAAGACGAAATAAATCGTATTTTGGAGGACCTAACATACAATTTTTCTTAGATTATCTATGAGTATAAAGATTTATACAACTTCAGGGAAGATGTGTCAGGGTTTTTTGAGGATGGTTTCTCTAGTAGGGAAAATATTGGTTATAAGTGTTGCTTAGATAAGGTGAGATATCTATATTCGTCTTACCAACCCACAATGGATGTGGAAGGTCCTCACCCCCCTTCTTTTTTCATTCGAGCCTAATCACGAAACCTTTTAAAGCTGATAGATATTTCTTCTGATAGCATGGGTTCTATGCATGATTATGTTTCTCCTTCTTGTAATTAATATATTCTCATGATAATGTTTTATAAAATCATGTTTCTTTTTAACGATGTTTTTCTTCCCTTTTTACTGCATATATTGTTTACATTTACGCCCGACCCTTACTTTAACTTTTAAGGAACGTTTTTATCAATATTTTGACTTAGTTCCCAACTAATGACGATGATGCCGAGGATCAAACACTATGGACGACTGGGATGGCGATAAAAAATATACTTTTACTTATTTACCCTTGTACGATAATCGCTTGAGTTTTCTTACTCAACCGTTTTCCTATCTATTTTTAGGTGGTTGTTGGTGGGTCCTTGTGTGTTAAAAAATAAAATTATAAAGAATAAGGACTCACAAACCGCAAGTATACGGTTGTCTAAATACTAAACCGATAAATCGGACTCGTCGCAGGGACATATTAGGTACAACTCAGGTGTATATCAATCAGTGATTCAATTGCAAGTACAGAAAAATAAATGATATGAAATTTGTTTTGGTTTTGATTATAAACTAAGACGCAAATAAATTTAAAACTAAAATATGCAAGTAAAATAAATGCAAGTAAATAAAGGTGAGTAGACGCAAGAATGAGAAGTGGTACTTGAGTCTCGCAAGGGATCTACCTATATTTATATAATTAATGCTTCCGTTTAAGGGCTGAATTGGTATTGATGTACTAGTTGGGACTCTATAATCTCCTAACCCTCGTCAGGGTGGACTTAGGAGCTATCATACGGTATTATAAACCCCGTCAAGGCATTATGCCTACTTTCGAATGGTTTTAGTCTCTTACCCAATTGGCTATTGGTTAGTCAAGCCTGTGAAGGTCATTGGCAAATACCAACAACTATTACCTAAGTCTGTAATTAAACCCCTTGTCAAGGTGATCACTTCTCCACCAAAGTGAATAGCCTAATTTTTCAATCCTATTTCTAATTGGCCAGAATTAAAATAGTAATTAACATTCGATAATAGTCAATACAAAATATCCAATTCAATTTAAATTAAATAATCCCAAATTCTGAAAAAACATCAATTAAAATAAATAAGGGTTTAACCCATAATCTATGTTGTAGATCTCGGTTCGGCGGCCTAGGCGGTCAACTGGGGCCTAGCGCCTAGGAGGGACTACGCGGGGCCTAGGCGGGATTACGCGGTTTTGAATCCTGCTATGTGATTTTATATACTTAGTAATACGCGTGTATAATTATGATAATTTTATCTATTTAAGTCATAAAATTCATCTAACACCACTATATTGAATATTAAAAATACTAAAATTAGAGTTATAGTATTAATTCAAGAATTTTTTAGAGTAAAATAAATTTAATGAAGGGCCTAGTCGGCAAGTTTTTGCCATTAATCGGTGCCTAGGCGGGCTAGGCGCCTCTTCCACGGCGACTAAGGCGTTGGGCAAAAATGCCTAGCATTTTTACTAGGCGTAAGCGGTTGAAGGGGGAGTTGACGCCTAGACGGCGCCTAGGCGGCGATATTTACAACATAGCCCATAATTGCGATTCTCAAGTACTTATGAAATTAGCTCACGTTTAAATGAAAAAGTAAAATAAAAGATAAAATATTCATATTCAGTTACAAAGATGAAATGGGTAACCTAATTAGAGGATTGATTTTGACTGTTGATGGAAGAATTGGAATTCTCCAGCTTCAGTTTTTTTCTCTCCTTTTGCTTTTGACTTCTCTCTGGCGCTTCTATCTTGTAAAATATGAGTTATGTCTAACAAAATGAAGTCTAAGGCTTATATATAGTGGGAAAAAAGGATTGGGCTTTACTCTAAAGAGGAAATAGGGTAAATGAAATAAAAGCCCAATCCTTAATGAAATCCTGTAAATGGTGTATAGCTGTTACTAAAACAACTGTAACTTTTGCGTCCGTACTCGGAATCACTTCGTTCAACTTGAAAAATCTTCACGACTTCAAGCTCTATAATTCTTATCATATCCAAAATTCCTTGGATCCCAAGGGTGTGGTAAACAATATATAATTGGAGAGGCTTGAAATGGCCGACATATGAAACATTAATATCATGCATGTGACCACTATAACTCAATTGTTCGTTCATTTCTACCACTCACCTTGTACATTGCAACCTCAACACTCATATATGATTAATAATTGTCAAAGAATGATTGTAAGACTTGTATTGATATAAAATATGTATGCATGATTCTCTTGAAAATAGATGCCCATACATGTTTATCTCTCCATCTTAAAAACTTCAAATTTGAAAGGATCCCATCTTTTGTGCTTATATTTCTAGGATGGAAGTGCTTTAAGTTTGAGATATTGATGTTAATATTGTGTGTGACCTTTCCTATGTGGGGGGACATAATTTTAGCTATATTTTTAGTTTAAATATGCACACATATGCCATATTTTTATACTTTTGCGTAATCCTTCGTTTCGAGATCCTTTATTGTGTTTTGGTCAACTTCATGCACGTTTTGTGTAGTTTTGATCAATTTGGGTGCAATGGCCTAAATCAGATAATCAATAGGAAATTGAGGAAGATAGAACCTGAGATGAGCGTATAAAATCCAATTCAAAGATAAAGAAGTTGGGAAAAATTTCTAGGAAATGAGTTGGCCACTCTCTACAACACATGGCCGCACAACGCTAATTGGAGAACCATCTAAATACTACCACAAAGATAGGCATAATGTATTATAATTCTCATTGTACCATGATATGACATACGTTGGAAGCAGAGTTGGGACAATTATATGAAGTTTGGGTCATCACGATTTTGGTTTTACGCTTGGCCCTGAAGTTGGCATATGTATATGTATTGTTCACCTATGTAGTCATGATAGGAGATCTACTCTTTTATCTATACTTTATTAGTGGCACTAGATATATTTTTTTGTATCATATATATATATATATATATATATATATATAGAGAGAGAGAGAGAGAGAGAGAGAGAGAGAGAGAGAGAGAGAGAGAGAGAGAGAGAGAGAGAGCCTTAAATCAAATTTATTGATCATCTATTTCCATCTTCAATAAGTATCTTTGATCAAACCTTCTCTCATGGAGTATCAAAGTCCTAGTTTGTACATTTGGTATAACATTATTCCCTCTTTAATTTAGTGCATATTTATGTTGATTTGTTCTTAGTTTAGATATACTTTTTTTTCTAATCTATGTTATTATTTGAAACCCATTTTGTATGCATATATGGTAGTTAAGTGGATTATGGGTTCTTATTGTGTAATTTAGAGGATCCCAAGTGAATTGATGATTCAACTCATTTACTATTTTTATGAGTCCGCGTCGATTTGAGTAAAATAAGTACTTGTGTGTGTTCTCCCACGAGTAGTACATTTGAAACTCTTAGAGTAATTCCAATAAAGGGCCAATCATATCTATGTATATGTTATTCATCATGAAGTGATCCTCTAAGCATGGTTATGTGAGACCTAGTAAAAGTCTTATAATCTTGATCTTGTAGCCTTTATGTATTGTGTAATAATGCAAGGTAATGATATTTAGATCTCAAATAGCGCAGGTAAAACCAATATTCCTCTGGTAAACTATGTGAAACATATGCAAATGATTTGGTGATCTGTCATAAAGTGGACATCTAAGTTTGGGTATGTGAGACATACTGAGAATCTTATGATGTTGATCTTGTATCCTTTGTATATTACGTAAGCATGCAAGGTAAGGATATTTGAATCTCAAATAGCATAGGTAAGACCAATATTCTCTCTTGTAAACTATGTGAAACATATTCATACGTTTTGGTAATATATCATGTCTCAAGATAGCCCACATAAATGAGTCTTAGCTCCCCCTTAACCTTTTTCAATGATGTTGTTTTTAATATCTTATTTTTCTCCCTTTTAATTTTTTACTTGATGTTCCTCTGAAAACAATGTATAAACTAAGAACTATGATCATATCTAATTATATGATGTGTTACGACACTCGGTCGTATTGAGTCTTTATTAGTTGTATGATCAGAGTATACTTGCACACGTATTGGAATCCCATATAATTTTCTTTTACAATTGCATATTTATAAATTATGAGCACGCTTAAAGGTCCAATACACAAATAGCATGCGAGCTCCTTGTTGCACAATGAATGCTTTTGATGTTTTGCTTTTGAGAGAAAGTGAACCCTCTACCCTCCCTTGAAAAGGTAGCTAGTATTTTTCCCAATCCTGTCATCTTTCTCTATATCATTTAATCATAGAAAGATTCTTTGGGCAATATTCTTCACTTTTGCTCCAGTTTGTCAAAGATAGCAGCAAAACCATAATCGTGACATTAAGAGTTATGCACTTAATAATATTTAATCTTCAAAAAAGGGTGGTGAGCTTTTTATGAAGATTCTAGGTAATGTTAGAGAGTGCTAGTATTGCTATGATCTGTTGTAGAACAAAATAAAAGATGTTTAAAAATATTTTATCTAATAGTGTTATTCAAGAAGGTTCAAAGATCATACGGCATGTGGATAGAGAGATCATCGAAGAATATTTAAGGGTGAGGGTTGTTTATGATTGATTCATTGACATAGTATTGAGACTCCAAATGTATCATTCATGATGTAGTGCTTACTTTCCTTAGTTAGAACTCGTTTTAGTATACACTGAACAACTGAGGGACCATCATTTCCTTTCATTCCATTTGCTAATGGATCTAGGATTCTCCTCGATTATTCTATTATAATCATGCTACGTGGATTCTATAATAGGTATGCTATATCTCGATCAAGAGGCGTGAATGGGATGTTTGCGCTATTTCCATAGGGAGGCCTTGGTGATTGTCCAAACATTTTGACTTAATATCTAATTAAAAAGAGTGTTGGAACCACCAATACTAGTTTTCTATTTTATATATGGGGCCATCACCTCGGTTCGGCAGAATGAAACTTCTTGAGGAAAGGATGCAGAGGGACGCGTTACTGCGTAGCTGAGTCTTTGGGAAAAGATAATGTTTTTAAATGGTGAATAAGTGCTCGAGGAGGTACCTGTCTATGAGGATGGTGTCTTGATCTTTTCTGGGCAGATCAAGAGTATACCTCTAGTGCATTGCATTTGATTGTTTTATCGTTGGTTCTGAAGAGCATAGGAAAGAGCCCTACTTGAGTCATAAATCCAAGCCTTGCACACATGTGTTTCTTTTTCGTATGTGGGAAGATGTCTAGGTTTGGAGAGAGGTAAAAATATGGTCTGTGGAGATGAGGGCATATTGGCCACGACCCAAACAGACTGATCATATGGTAAGACATTCTAGATGGCGAGCAAAAGTAGAAAAACTTCTTCTCGGGAACGTGGGGATAATTAATTGTCTTTACTTTTATTTTGTATTAGACCAAGGTTATCTTCTTAATGAATAAAATAATTTTTATGAATTCAATTTTTTCAATACTTTTGTTTCTTTGGTTATTCAATTCCTTTAATGGGTAAGACAAGTGTAGTTATTCAGTGAGATATGATAGTTCTCCAAGGAAGGATATCTGTTAGAGTACCTGTAGGAGTGTGAACTGAGGTGCGAGTAATTAACATGTTTCTGGAGGTCTCATCATTAAAGAATGACTTCTTGACAATGTCAACTCATTATATACTTAATACACGTTTGATCATCCTTTCTTTGCATAACATGTTCTCTTAATATCTCAAATATAGTTTTTACTTTTGTACGAGGACATACAAATAGTAAGTTTAATGTATGATGTGTCCAAATAGTTGGGTATTTTATCTGTTATAAGATATTTCTATTTTATTTTTTCATGTTATCATTTCACTATTTTATTATTAAAGCAGATTTATAATCATTAATTAAAAAATATTAAAAAATAGATATCAAAACTATTTCAAGGTTATAATAACTTTTTACTTTATTTATTTTTTGAATTGTTTTAGAATCAAAAATAAAAATTATGATATATATATATGTTAAAATTAATAATATATAATATTTTCTTTATATCTTTTTAGGAGTTAGTGCTTAAAACGTCTAAAAATTATCTTAGTTTTAACAAGTCCAATTTTTAGACAATTAATAGATTATATTTGTGTTTTAACAGGTTGTGAGTTTTTTTAATGACTTACATTTTTCTAATGGGGTTGTGTAAGTTTTTTTATGGGTTGTATATTTATATATCTGGATCTTATTAAACAATAATTTTTTTGCGTCAACTCTTTTTATCATACACCTTGTTTGTATACTACACTAAAAATTTAGGTTACTTGAATAAAAGATAAGTAATAATTAAGAGAGAAAAGTTAAATTATGGATAATATAAATATATATTTAGGATCATCAAAAAATAATAAGTTGATGGATTTCAAAAAATAATTACTCATATTTACAAACTTCCCAAACCCTAATCAACCAGCCGCCGTCGATGGTGACTCCCAACTGGTGATGGCGACCCCCTTCATTCCCTTCTTAGTTTTTTATCCTTTTTCTTTATTTTTCAGTAGTGTTTTTCCTTGTTTTACTTCCTCTATCATTTTTCTTTTTCCCCATGTTTGGAAGTCTCTTCCCTTCACGAAGAACAATCTAGGCTTATCTTTAGCTAGATTTCATATCTGCTTTGCGTCGCTGCCAGTGTAAAATGGTCTTTTTGGGCCCAATTCATTCCTTGGTCTGATTCTCCCTTGCGCTTTGATTCAGTCTGTCGTGAAGACCAACCCTTTTGGGTCTTCTTTGAAACACATCCATCGATCACTTGCTTTGAAAGACAGTCATCGATCTTCTGGACACTTATTTCCTCTTGGCTTTTGGTCAAGGATCATAACTATTAATTTGTGTGGGCCAGGTCAGATTGAGTTTTCCGCGATTATTGGGTTTGTCACCTTTTTGCTAGACCGTTCCTTTTATGAGGTTTTTCTTTCTTCGCTTCTCATTGATGGATTTAACTTTATATGTTTTTTTATCTACTTTGGCTATTGGTATTCTTGACTGGGAAGGACATGTGTTTGTCGTTCATTAGATAATTCTAGTCTCTAGTTATGTTTGGTATGTTTTCACTGGGGTAGACATTGATTTGGTGATGAGATATTGGAGAGGAGATCAACAATGGTGGTGGGTGGATCTTGTTGTGTGGTTCTCCGTGGTATTCTTTTTTGTACGTTTACTACAATCACTGTCAGTGAGTCACTTTTGACCTTATTTTTACCGACAATTTGATTCCGACAGTTGAAGTTTTGGGTGTTTGTCGTTCATTCGAGTTATTAGGTGTTTAGATTTATCTTTTTTGATAAGCTTAGATCATGATTTTGTAGATTTGTGGGAGGAGTGTTTGTGTGTGTTTTTTGGATCCTTGTCAGAATTTTGTTCTTTGTTTCAATGTATTATCAAGGATGCTTCCCTGGGTTTGTGTAGTTATCCCTCATCGAGAGTTACCCCTCTTCACGGCCTAAATAATCACCCTTTATTTTGGTGATCCATTTTGTAGGTATGGATTAGCGTCTGACTTTGTTCTTGACGAATTTTCCTATCTCGTGGATTTGATGTTGGTTGGTGGTGGATTGTGGTTCTTTGGTTGATTTCTCGTGACGCGTTGAAAAGCGTATTGGTTATGCTCAAGGTGGGTTGATGGTGTTGCCTCTCTCGGTTTTCGTTGTCTTTGTTATTTGGAATGTATGTTACAGTTGTGGTGTTTCTGTTTTTTGTTTCTCGTACTGTTTTTGTATTTGTTTGAATGTGGATTAGAACAAGATACAAACCCTTTATGATTTATGTTACGTTTTTAGTGGTCTTCTCATTCCCCCATCAGTTAGTGTTCTTGTTCGTTCCCCCAAGGTGTTTTCTTTCGTTTCATGTAATCTTATCTTTAATACTCCCTCCGTCCATCAATATTTGTCATGCTTTTTTTCTCACACAAATTATAGAAAGTAATTAATTCTCCCTATTTTTACTAAACTATCCTCAACCAACTAAGTAAATGCATTTAATAATAATAATAAATTTATGAATATTAAATAAAGCTAAAATTGGTAGAAAGTATAAAAAAGTTCATTGGTATTTTAAATGGACAACTTTTTGTGGACATCTATTTTTAAAAATTAGAGTAAAGATATATATATATATATATATATATATATATATATATATATATATATATATATATATATATAACCCCTTTTTGGTCCACCCATGTATCACCTCCTATGTGGAGGTTTTAAGCACCAATAAAAACGTTTTTCTCTTTTAAATGATTATTTTCTCTTTCCTTTATTTAATGTCATATTAGATGACACATAGGAGGTGATAGATGGGTGAAGCAGAAAAAGGTGATATATAGCACTGCTCTAAAAATTATGACAAACATTGATGGACGGAGGAAATATATGTTTGCAATTTAAAAACAAATGAATATTGGATTTTTTTTCCTCATTTAAAAAGACGGAGTGACAATATCCCACGTGAAGTGGGCACATAGATTAGGCGACTTTAGTGATTGTTGATAACGTTTAAATATGATTAAAAATATAGGGGCCTACATATAAGATGTTATCACGTGGCAATGGTTGGTGTCATGCCACGTCAAATGGTAGCCAATTCTGGACCCTACGATAGGTGTGCCATTCGTGTGGACATTCATTAAAAGCCATATTAAGTGGGCTGAAACCGAAGCCTTAATTCTATACCTAAAATTCTTCCTATCTGGTTATGATTATAATCTGTAAGGAATTCTTGTATAAGGAAGGAAATATGTCTATCCATGATAAGGATGAGGTTAGGGAGGTCAATGGGTAGGTTTAGACGGGTTTACCAATCTCTGCATTCCTATAAAGAAACTGAAGCCTCATATCTCATCCCATCTTCGCGTTATTCTTCTTTATACCCCGCTGCGCCGTGTTTTTTGAATCTTCATGGACTGTGAATTCTATCTGCGGGTTTCATTTTGATTATTTAAATTTTTTATTACTACAGATTATATCGTTTTTAAGCTCTCAAATGTTCTTCTTTTTCCGAATTTGTATTCGTATTTTGATATTTAGTCAAAAAAAATTCTTGAAATTACATTTTAATTTGAACAATTAAAATTTTGTGGGTTGTAATAAACACAAAAAACTTTGATTTTAATAATATAAAAAATTAAAATATATATTATCTCTATATGGGTGATTTCCTTATAGAGTCCAGAAGTAATCAGTGATTGCCCATCAGGTCCAGCCCACCGCAAATGATAGACATGCCCCTAGTTACCTATTAATTGGAGATTTGTTACCAAAACCAAAACACTAAAATCATGCAATCAGTTAAAAATTAAAACAAAGAAATTAAAACAAACAAAAACCGCTAAAATTATGCAATCAATCAAATCAATAACCCAGAAAAATTACAGTCAGTAACTAATAAAATTCAAATGCAGCAACTGATGAAAAACTTGAAACTTTTGTTCAAATGGACGATGATGGGTTGTCCACTAAACTCGAGGGGTAATGCTTTGTAATATCGATGGTGTGAATGTTGAAGTCGTTGGGTTAGCAAAAACTGGTGCAGACTATGAAGGTGGGAATGAAGATGATGGGTAATGCTTTGTAATATCGATGGTGTGAATGTCGAGTTCGGTGGGTTAGCCTTTAGTGCTGTCGTCTATTGGTAGTGGGTTATGTGTATGATATTGATGGGTTGCATTTTAAAACTAATGGGTTACGGTGGGTCGGATGTCAGGCGCTGATGGTTGGAGTTTGGATTAAGGGGGCGGCGTGAATGGAGTTTGGTAGTGGTCGGCGTTGAAGAAAGAACGATGGTGCATGCGTCGGCTTCGATGGAGGAGAACGAGAGGTTGGGTGCTGCTTGTTGTTGTCGCTGTGTATCTTCTCGGCGGTGGCTGATGGTCGGAGTTTGGATCAAGAGGGGCGGCGTGAATGGAGTTTGGTGGTGGTCGGCGTGAATGTAATATCGATATGATATTGATATTAACGTATTAAACAAAGCTTCCAATAATAAATTGCTAATTAAGGGATTTAGAATATTTGCTGATATGGTGGAATCAGTTATAAGCGATAATCAAGGAATGCATGATATTATTTGATCCTGATGAAGGGTAATGACGGTATACACTAAAAACGTTTGGACCTTGATAGGGTGAAATTATGGTCTGGACTTGTTGGGGGTGGGAAGTTGGGTTCTAGGACTCTATTGGCATTTATCTCTATATTATAATTAAAATATATTAATTATATATTCTATACATACAGAAAGAGTTGGTGGGAATTAGTGATCCCCACACCCGCCCCATCCCGCGTGGGTTTTGAAAATTCATCCCCACAACCCGCCCAAACCCCATTTAGTATCTTAAAACTCGCCCCAGTTAAAATAAGGTGAGGCAGGTACTCTCAATCCCGCGTTCCATTGACATCCCTAGACGAGGTTGGGTTAGGGTAGACTCGAGTTTAATGAAAATTCCTTTCCAAATGTAACTATCCGGATAAAAACAAAGGTAACTATCTCGGATTATTATACTTTCAATATTAACCTTGAAACAATAATTAATATCAGGTTAATTCAGGTTAACCATAATAAAAAAGGGTGAATGCCCAATAAGCACCTACCACCTTAGCTACTAGCCCATAAAAGGCACTTAAGTTAAAAATACCGAAATACCCTTACTTTAGTAAAAACATGCCGATGCTGTTGTAGTGCTGCTGTTGTAGTGATGATACAAAACATGCACCAGATGAAACACATACATATATACAAATACAAACACTGTGAAGAGGCAAGAGCTACCATTGAAGGAAGAAACAGAGAAACTCAATTTGCAGAGAGAAAATGAAAGAAGAAGAAAAAAAAGAAATGCAAAGTTAGATTGTTTTCTCATTAACTAAAATTGGTTATGTATAAGTATATATATACAGTTGCTCTAGTATTGTATCTAACAAACTAGCATAACATAAAGACAGCTGTACATTCTAACTAATTTAATCCAAGTATTGGATATTTGCTTTCAAGTCCCTGTAGTTATAAGTTTGAGTTGCTTCTTGTCCACTTCGTTACTTGTATTCTGAGAAACACGATAAACACAATTCATCTTAAGCAAACAATATACCTTAAGCAACAAAAGACAGAAAAAACTCAAGAAATTGTACTGTAAGTGAGTAATGGGAATGTTTCCCAGAACTCAAGAAATTGCAAAAAAACTCAGTAAATTGATACAAAACTAACAAAACACATAAAAATGAAGTAAAATATTGATAATATAAAGAAAAATGAACATCACTATGTATAAAACACCTGAAAGTATAAAACGATGAGTTATGGGAGTCATAAAACTCAAGAAATTATACTGTAAGTGAGTAATGGGAATGTTTCCCAGAACTCGAAAAAGGCTAAGCAAGTCCACTTTTGTACTTGTGCAAGTACACTTTTGTACTTGCGGGCTAATGTTGAGTACTGGGAAAAATTTCCAGAACTCAGAAAAGGCTACGCAAGTACATTTTTGTACTTGTGGACTAAATGTTGAGTTCTGGGAAAGATTCCCATTACTCAGAACTCGGAAAAGGCTAAGCAAGTCCACTTTTGTACTTGTGGACTAAATGTTGAGTTCTGGGATAGATTCCCATTACTCAGAACTCGGATTGTACTTGTGCAAGCCCACTTTTGTACTTGTGCAAGTGCACTTTTGGACTTGTGGCAAATGTTGAGTACTGGGATAAATTCCCAGAACTCAGAAAACGCTAAGCAAGTACATTTTTGTACTTGTGGACTAAATATTGAGTTCTGGGAGAGATTCCCATTACTCATTTGAATTGTTTTTTTCTTCTAGTTTTTCAACGTTAATCAATCAACTTATTCTATACAAACTTTCGCACAATTCAATCATAATTTCTTACTTTCCCAATACTCAAATATCATGTTTCAGTGGAGATGTCAATCTATCTTTGAATACAGCAAATGAATTGGATAAAAAGAAAAAATGCAGGGACCAAAATGCAAATTGTTTCTTCTACATAAAAATTAGTTAGATTACAGCTATATCTAGTTAGACATGATTGTATATAAACTAGTTCTGTACATCGTAACTGTAACAAGAAATAAAACATCTCTTCTTCCTCTCTTATTCATTCTTCTTCTTATTCTTCTCTCTGTTTCTTTATTTTTCTTGCTAAATTCGTCATTAATGGGTGTTCTCATAATTCACAGTGTTTGTGTATATGCTGATGATTTAAACGAAAGAGAGAGAGCGGCTATCATAGTTATTTGTTTATGAACTCGTGGAGAGAGAGAGAGAGCGGCGGCGGTAGAAAGGGGTAGGATAGGAAAAAAATTAAAAGAGCTGCCTTTTATGGGCAAAAGGAGAGCGGCAGGGGGGAGGGGGCATTAAATTTGATTTGAGGTGTTTCTTGGGCATTAATCCAATAAAAAATAATCAAGCGTGAATTGATTATTTTAATTCTAAATAGTATATAATAATAAATTATAATAATAAATTATAATATATTTGGACTAAAATTATTTTCTAAATGCAAAAGTAACCGTAATTAAGACATAGTTACAGTGGACTAATTACTGTTACAAGATGATATGTAATTACTACGAGGGTTCGAGTATAATCTTTTTAAGTTTAGTAGTCAATTAATGATTAACCTATTACAAATCCTCACACACTAGTCATTCTATAAAGTTAACTATTACAAAATCTGCAATCTTCAAATAAGAATTTTATACTTTTATTGCCTTGAATGCTCCAAGACTCTCGAATCTCTCGGGTGCTCATATAGTTTATCCTGAAGCTTAAATGGCATGTTCTCTATACTTACATTGACACACTATAGGTTTACCAAATGATCAACATAATTTATCTCAAAGATCTCAAATTTCTCAAATCATCATCGAAGTCAATTTGTTTTTGTTTAAATATGATAGATCTTTCTTTTTAATTTTATTGGTCTCAAATAATTATAAAAGTCAACACGGTAGCCCAGGTAAGACAACTCAACCATAATTAGTCAAGTTATACAAAATCAGGCATTAGGAATACAGGAAGACATAGCTACGGATTTAAATTATAATACGCAGGTAGCTTATATGTGTGATACGTCATTTGAGTTACCACATCTACCGACTGGAATTGGAGTAGTGCAAGTAGTTAAGGAGACTGGTAACAGGCAGGAACACTCGGAAATCGCGATGTGTAACACGAGTATAGAAGGGGAGGCTCAAGCAGTGATTGTTGCATTAAAAAGAGCAATTAGAGAAAGGAACGAGGGGATCACGATCTTCTCGGATAACCTCGACTTAATTCGAGGTACTCAGCAAGTGTCAGCGGCTAATTGGAAGCTTCGACCGTGGATTAAACAGATTAAAAGACTGGCAGCGATGGTAGCCCCAGTCTTCTTTAAACATATCCCAAGGAAGTACAATGGTCGGGCAGACAAATTAGCTAAACAAGCTAGGCACAAGGCACAACATGAAGAAGGGAATACTTTCAATTTACTTATTTCTCGATTTTCTCGACTAGGTATCGGTTGATGCTTTTGTAACGGTTTTATTTTGAAATGTATTAAGCGTCCAAAAAAAAAAAAACAAGGGGACAACAACTCAAGGTTAACAATCCAATGTTATCTTATGATATATTAAGAGAGTGCTTATATAAGGATTTAGCCGTATCATTGAGCAACTTGGTTTGAGTCCGTTTCAAAAGTACCTAACAAAGATTTTAGAACTCGGGAATTATTTAGTAAACAACTAACTAAATAAATGAATATAAATTATTATTACTAATGATAATAATATTATCTTTCCAATCTTGAAGAGAGATCAAATTCTAGTCTTGCACCCAGTTTTGAGCACAGTGTAGCATCTCAACCCTGTTTGGTCTTTCTTTTAATTGACTCTTGCAAAGATAAAGAAGTACATATTTTGTAAAGTTAATACGCTCAAATACCCTGCACTATGACATGATTGACATATTACCCACTACTTTCTAAAACGTGCCTATTTACCCCCTATACTAAATATTTCCTTCTAAAATACCTCATGTTGACAGTTTCCGTCAATTTTCGCCGTTCAGTAGGAATATGAGGGGGTAAACAGACAATAAGAAATATATCCAGGGGGTAAATATGCAAATTTAAAAATTCTTAGGGGGTAATTAGGCATATTATGCCACACAAATGCCTAATTAACAGAGAAAATGGACAGAAACCGTCAACATGGGGTATTCTGGCACGAAATATATAATACAAAGGGTAAACGGGAACGTTTTAGAAAGTAGGGGGTAAGTTGACAATTGCGTCATAGTATATCGGGAAATAGTATATTTACTCTGTTTTTAAATATTATTAATATTATTATATGTCGAGCTCCGTTGGCGACACTGTCTCGGTCTTACAAAACTTTTTTATTTCCAAGATTACATTGGTGTTACGAAGCCCTCTTTTTGGATCATCGAGAATGTTTCGGTCTTACAATTCTTTTTGATCACCGAGACTGCGTCGCTCTTACAAAACTTTTTTATCTCTGAGACGGTGTCGGTCTTAATAAGCTTTTGATCGACGAGATTGTGTATGTCTTACAAAGAGTTTTAATGTTCCTTGGCTAGTAAAAAGAATTTTTAGTAAACCATGTCATTGGGTTGATACTTACAGGAGACATGGTTAATTTTCTGTTTGAAGATAGCCTTCTTACTAACAATATTGCTAGTCATTTTTTCCAAGACTGAGTCAAAATTATTTACCGGAGTTGTTTCGGTCTCGTTGCCGAGGTTACTTCATACTTATTTCCGGAGATATGTCGGCCTCATTGCCGAGGTTACAACGAGCTTATTTACAAGAGCTATGTTGGTCTCATTACTAAGGCTACATCAGTCTTCTTTTACCTGAGCTATATCGGTCTCTTTTCTGGGGCTCCATCCGAATTATTTTACTAAAGCTATGTCGGTCTCATTTTTATACCATTGACCTTCGCCTTAGCCTGATCAGGACTTTGGTGGTAGGTCGCTATAAGGGTTTGTCATCCTGAGGCTAGATAAAAGGGTATTTATGCCATAAGTGTTGGAATTTTATGCCAGGAGTTGGTCTTTTAAGCTAAAGGAGTTGGTCAGTAATGCCAGAGGAGCTGGTATTTTATGCCGAATGAGCTGGTCTTCTGATAGATATGTTGGTCTTTGGATTGAGGCCAATGTGGAATTAATATTCGAGGAGAATATTTTTACATTCTATCAATTTTACAGGTCAGGAACCCATTGAACGCCCCCTAGTCGATGATCTTAGGGTGTCAGGGACTTTCTTTTTACATTCTATCAACTTTTTCAAGTCAGGATTCCATTGGGCGGCCCCTTAATCGAGAATATTAGGGTTTCATAAAAGTTTTTTACATTCCAACTACTTTTTAGATCGGGAAATATTTTTAGGAGCATCTTGAAGATTTGAACTTGTCTTTGTTGTTCCTGTTTTCATGATCAGAAAAAGCCCCTCGAGATGGAAAATGATAGTGTGGAATACCTTTGTGGGTCGACTTCCACATTGGTTAATTACGAAATTTGAAACAATTTTTTTAAAGTAGCTGACATGGTCGTACTGTTTCTTACCTTCAACTTCTTCTTTGGTCAAGGCCAGTCCTCCGAGGAAGTTTCAATCACATTCCCTTGTACATTAATATCTCCTCGGATAAATGCTACACCACTTGGTTTTGAAAACTTTAGTGTAAGATGGTACGTCGAGACTACGACTCTAAGCTTGTTCAATGTAGTTCTCTCAATAATTTAATGATATGTCTAATCACAATTGGAAACCACAAAGCACACTAGCACATTTTTCAAAAGGCTTATGTTCGCCTCCCAAGTGTGATAATAAATCAACACAATGGAAATGTGCTTATCCGCAAGTGTACGTGTGATGTTGACAAGTAATAAAAAGGTAAGTAAAAAGGGATTATCGTCTCCACGGGGACTATAAAAGTTATTATCAATGGGTTTACGAGTATAATAGATTAACTTGCAAGATAATTACAATAAAAGTAAATAATATTTGTTGGGGTTTTTGTTTATAAACTAAGATTGTAATAAGGTAAAGTGTAACTAAAATGAAATATATTTTAAATGCTAAGAAAGTAGTATTATATGATAGATATGCTTGAGTTTTGTTGGTAACCAAAAGTAAACTATTTAAATATTTTTTGATATAAGGGTGAATTGATCTTTTTACACTAATCGGGATTCAAAGGTCTTCCCAAATCCCTCCAAGTAATAGGAAGATTTCCTACAAAACTGGAGACCCATCACGCGTGACCCTACAAATGCTTACATATGCTAATTGATTGAACCCTAGTGACTTAGTTAATCAAGACCTCCCTATTTACTAACGCACCCCAAGCGTTTATATACCAATTTGTAATCCAACCCTCTCCCAGGCAATAGTTGAAATTACAAAACACTATTTGATACTTGTTCATGGCACAAATAGAAATAAGCTTAAATATATAACCAATAGTAAATTAACTCAATTCATTTACACATACATATCCCAAAATCAAATAAACATAAAAATATTCAACAATTATTCATACCCATAGCAATTCTCAAACGAAAGAGGTTTAGTTCATAATGTAAAACTGAAAACTAAAGATAAATAATTCCAATATCATGTTTACAAAATATAACGAATAAAATTTAACCTAAAACTTGAAAGGAAATGGATAGGGAATGGTGAAGAATAGTGTAATTGGGTGGAAACCCTTCTCCTTCTCTTCTTTTAGGCTTTTAGCTCTCTGCTCAAGGGGTATTTTTTCAAGTATCCTGAATAATAATATTCTAGAATGTTTATATACTAAGCTAAAAACATTTTGGGTCCTTATGGGCTCACGTAGATGGGCTAAAGATATCCCACCCATTTTTAGTTAGTGTTGGACAGGTTCGAGTCATAGTGGAAGCAAATAACATAACTTCTTCATCTCAACACCAAATTGACTTTCGTCACTTCTCACACATCATTGACTTCAAGATTTATCCAAATAAAAAGTAATTATTTCCAAATATCTGACCAAATTATTCGTGATTGAATCAATTGATGTCAAGGATTTTTCCGGTAAAAGCTCCAACTTCTCCATTTCTGCAATAAACTCTATATTCCTCTAATACGCATACACGTGCTCCTTCGGATCAGTATCTCCATACAAAGTTGGAATCGAGGGAGGTTTGAAATTTCTTGGCTTCAGTGCGTCTAGGATGTCCCATATAAGTAGGTTCAATTGATTTATGAGTGAGCAAACGACTATTTTGGTTTTTATCAGACTTATCCGAAAACTTATTGGAATTTGGATTATTTGGCGTATTTACCTTAAACATCTTTATTACCTACCTCATTCCCTTGCGTGAATATTTCTATATACCTTCAATCTTGAGGTTGTGTACTTTTATCTATTCCTTCAATATTATTCGGTATAAGTACTACCAAAGAACCTTCTTTGCAATTCTGGCATATGTCCCCTTTGATTGACAAACTTATGTAACAACTTGTCTATATACTACGACACTAGGGGAAGTTTGGTTCCTACGACAACTATCAACATACCAGGAATATACAGTTCACAGCTTCAGTGGCTGCTGTCTTCATTGTCAGAATGTTTGGTTCGACACTCCCTATATCAGTCGAGACTAAATTATATGATTCAAATACTTTGACTATCGCATAGTTCACCTTCTTTCACATGAAACTACTATTCTTCCTCAATTTACATTAACCTAGGAGCTCTCACCTTAGAAGTGGATCCTTCCCTTATTGTTGGAGAATTACTCTCCATTTTGGTATTTACATCCTTCTAAAGACTCTTTATAAACCGAGTTATAACCATGTATAATCTCAATAGGATTCAGTAGTCGATTCCCACAAACGATGCCAAATGATAATGAATGAAAATCGGGCTACCATCAACATCGAGACCATACCTAGCCCGAGGATACAAATAAACTTGGAATGTAACGACAAATACCATAAGTGTTGGTATTAGGAGAAGATAGATTGGAACATTGAACTATACGCGAAGGATTATGATAGAACTTAGTACTAGCTCCCAATGACCAAGTGAGGAGTTTCTTCTTAGTCTCATATCTTGATATTGATGAAAGTTCGAGGATCTGCAAGTGGTCTCTCCTAGAGAGTGATAAAAATCAACATAAAATAGGAGGAGCAACTAACCGCAAGTGTACAGGTTGTTCCAAGTAATGGATAAAATATAAGGGATTTCGTCTCAGGGACTGGTAGATATAACCAATGTGTTTAAAGGTTAAGTAGAAGTAATTGCAAGTACAGAAAAAAAGATAAAAGATATATGTGTTTGGTTTTTAAATATTAAACTACTAAACTCAAATAAATAAATTACTAAAGATTAACAGAAATTAAATAACTTAAAGACTAAACACTGTAGACACAAAGATAAGAAGTGTACTTGAGTCTTGCAAGGGATTCACCTAATTTCATACAATTAATGCTTCCGTTTGAGGGTCAAGTCGGTATTTGTGTACTAGTCGGGACTCTAATATCTCCTAACTCCCGTTAGGGTAAACTTAGGAGCTATCCTACGGAATTACAAACCCTATCAGGTCGATTATAAGCTACTTTCGGATGTTGAAGTGTTTTACCCAATTGACAAGCTCGTCAGGGTCATTGACCAATACCACGAATCTATTACCTAGGTCCGTAATCAAACCCCCTGTCAAGGTGATCACCGCCACTAATGAATAGCCTAGTTACTCAAGCCTATTTATAATTGGACAAACTAAAAATAGTAAACAAGCATACGATAACAGTCAATACAAAATACCCAACTTAAATTAAATTTAAATAGTCCCAAATTCAGAAAAAATATCAAATTGTATAAACTAGGGCTTAACCCATGTTGCGATTCTCAAGCAATAAATATTTAGCTCATATTCGGAGTAAAAACAATAAATAAATTAAAAGAATACATGTTTCCTAAAACAGAAATAAGATAAAGAACCCAACTAAAGGAATCGGTTGAGTTGTTGTTGAAAAAAAATGATTTCTCCAGCTCTTCCTATGCCTTTTTGCTGTAATCTGAACTTTAGAAAATATGAAGCGTACTAAAAGATGAGTTCTGAATAGATTTTATACTAAGCAAAATCGGTATGGGCCTTTATCATATTTAATTAAATGAGTAAAGGCTGAAGTCCAATTAGTAATTCTCGCATCTATTGTACACACTCCAGTAAAACAGACATAACTTTCACGTCGTAAGTCCAAATCACTTGATTCTACTTATCAATTCGATCCGACTCAGAGACTCACCTTTTTCATATGAACCACCAGGCTTGGATCAGCACTGTTTGGGCTTGAAATTAGCTAAAAGTGATTACAATTTCTTATTCTCCTCTTCATCTCTTTGTTGTGATACCTTTTGCTCTTTTGACCTCTCCTTTTGATCTAAGACTTTAAACTTCACTTCTCTTCCTCAGCTTGATGCTTCCTAGAATCCATGTACCTAAGAACTTCATACTAAAACAAACAAATTAACGTACGAAAGCTCTTCAAACGCAAATAATATAATTCTGAGGGGAGAAAGTGCAATATGACAAAATAAGCTCAAAAGTCTATCTAATAAGTCCAATTTCTACCTAAAATGATGTCTCCTAAGGGAATATATTTATCACAAAAATGGATACATCAAGACCCCCAACTCAAACCTTTGTCGTCTTGACAAAGTAAAACAAAAATAGAGGTCTTAAGTGAGACGCAAAATGCAGAGTCTAGTGAATGATACCCAAATCACAACTTAAAATAAATCTTATATAGTATAACCTAATAAATAATGCACACATACACATATCATGCAAAATCAAACACAAATAACATCAATCCAAAATTAAATTCACAATGCTAGAAGATTACACTTGATACTTAGCTCGCGATGGCGGCTATAGGGTGTTCATTGATCCTCACTTGCTTTGAATGCTCCACTTATCTTACTCCCTATTAGCTTAATTTTTAATTCACTATGTAACTAAGAATCACAAGGTCTTTACAGTTTTAGCGTAGGCTTAGGGACGGTATGGTATGTATATTTGGTAAATTTGAAGTTAGCTTTTGGCTCTCTCCTTACTTACCATCAACAAACTATCCTGTAGTTTGAGTTTGCACTCGAATACATTTTCACTCAACCCAATTGACGCACTAATTTAGCGTCCCTAGATTAACCCAATAAGCACTAAAGATGATTTCTAAAACTTAACTTTGCTACTTTATTTTTTTCATTTCTTTTTTTCTTCCTTCTATTTATTTTTTGTAACATATCCCTGACCATCATTTTGATGTGAATTGTCATTTCTCTTATAACTTTTTCCGTTTTCTCTTTTTTTTTTTCAAAGACTCCGGCAAAGGGTTACAATTAATATATCATCTACAATTGCGCATCAAATACAAATGCATAAAAATTCCCTCCCAATGTAATTTCTGATAACAAAACCCACCACTCCAAACTCAAGCTCAAGACATGAAGTCTCAGGATTGTGACTCAAGTTTGGGTCATATGGAAAGTCCTGTAAACCAAGGGCATATGGATTATATCCTGATGACGAAAAAGAAAGGTTTAAAGGCTAAAAATGGGGCTAAGAAGGATATAATTAATCACGGGTTAGAAAGCTAAAAATGTTTCAAATGGCTATCAAAGATCTGGCTCTATCATTTTTCTAGTTACATAGTGTACCTCTAGTTCATAACTAAGTGGGTTTTCTACTCATTTAGATCTCATCTTCTACACACCACTCATACTCACTAGTACGAGCTTACTTCTTTTGCATTGTTCATTAATTTTCCTATCAATTATCTAATGTTTGCATGCAATCAAGGCGTGTTTTACGTTAACTCCTAAGGTCTACTATTTTCTATCATAAATTTACAGAAATTCTGCTTATGGGGACATTTAAAATACTCTACAGTTAACACATTCCTTAATCTAATTTTTTTTTTTTTTAAAAAAATTTCAAAAAGTAGTAAAACAAATAACACATAAAATTGGGAATGAGGACAGCGAGTACCCCACCCCAAACTCAAAAATGAGTCGTGTCCCCACGACTCGGAAAGACTCTATAAAGAAATTAAACTAGTACACACTACTAATGAGAAAAGGATAGGGAAACATATCTCAATCAGTACTAGGTTGATTACGTGTAGGAACTGGTTGAGGTGGTGAGTTCTTATTCATCAAGTCGTACAGATCGAACTTTTCAAGTCATATTTTCCAAGTCTTCACCATCTCATCCTGCTTCTCTTCCAAACTCCTCAACCTCTCAAATACCTCATTATCTTTGGAAGTTTTCTTCTTTCGTGATCGAGGTCTTGCTCCATTATCTTCCCCAAAGGGCTTATCCAACTCTATACCCAGTTTCTTGGCTTCGCTATGAATATTCTCAATTGCTATAATAGTGATGCCCTCTCCTAATTCAAGTGGTTCATCTTTTTTGTTTCCGCATGGAACTTTTGCTTCCAAACATATCAAGGTAATTGAACGCGGGAACTTGAGGTTGCGTTCAACAATAGAAGATTTTGCATAAGCCATTATGAGATCATAGATTATGCAAGCTACATCGATTTCTTTCTTCTCAAGTATGCATTTAATGAAGATGAGTTGCTCGCGTGTTACCTCGGAAATATGGGCATTACCGAAAAAAGTAGGAATAATGAAACGAGACCGTGTTCTCATGTGTGGTAGCAATTTACTACTAAGTACATGACCTTGATATCTCTAGCCTTCTGGAATGGGTTGAACCCCATGAATCAAAACCTGTTTGTAGAACGAATCCCATTGGAAGGCCGGATCATTAAGTTCCTCATGGTATTGGCATGGATTCTTCAAGTTTGGTAATATAAATAATTCACGAATGCGCCAAATTGAGAAAGGAACAATCTTCTTACGAACTTCAGTCGAATTACCTTATGTAAAAACCAACTCTTTATAAAATTCACGAACTAAGGCTGAAATGTAAAACAATTCTCTCTTCCTAAACTCTTTCCATCCAAACCTGTCTGAAGCCTCTGCGTAATCTTTGGATTCCCCACCTAATATGTCCTCTGGGAATCACTTTTCAACACCAAAATTTAAACTAGAAAACCAGTCACAAACTTGTTTCTTCCAACTCATAAATGGCTGATGTCTCCCTATTTGTTCTAAATATTAGCCCTCTGGAGACATCATTTTAGGTGAACTATCGACTTGTTAGCTAGACTTTTATGCTTAATTGATCATATTGCACTTTCTCCCCATGGAAATTAACTATTTGCAGAGTCTGAGCTTTTGTGCGTAAATTTGACTATTTTTAGTGCAAAGTTAATAGGTTCTTGAATTTCATGAAAGACCAATCCAATAAGGAGAAGTGAGAATAAAGTCTTAGTATATTTTAGAGTGTTAGGAAATGTTTTTACTCGAGTTTCTATTTTTGGAGTGTGCTTTCCTATTCCTATGTCTTGAATTATTAATTTATTCTTTTAAGCATATGCGGTTTAATTATTTATTTATTGTGAAGCTTTAAAAGATAAATGGTAATTACTTAGAGACAAAGTCGAGTTAGAAAAGGAAGGGAAAGAGATTTACATAGAAATAAGAAGATTTAGGAAGGATATATGCAAAGAAGGAAAAGATAAAGTTGCCTTATGAATCTGAAATTCCAGCCACATTTCAAAGACGAGTCCATAACTAAAGATTATCTAAGAATCTGGACGAGTGGTCATCACCAATAGAAAGCTCTTTCCGAGACAAGCAGTTTCATATATTGGAACTCCTCAAACGGATAAGTATTGAAGGAGATATAACCAAATCAAATCAGCAGCATAATCTTAACTTTCCTAAATTTTAGGGTTACGAATTAAAGTGTTCCTGACTTGTCTTCCACTCCAAGTAAATTCGACCTAGGGCTTCCTAACACCTATAAATACACCCCTTAGCCTCCTCTTTCACACACACTTTATATACTTATCAAAGAGGCTTAAGGATTCAAGTTAGAGCAAGCAGGAAGGAAGAAAGCTAAGAGCTGGAGCAGTCATCTTCTCCAATTCAAAGCCAAACCCAACCTCTTCATTAGGTTTATTCAATTTCTTTCTGTAAAACATTATGTCTTTTAATTTCATTGTTTTAGTTTTATTTTCCGTTATGAGCTAAACTTCTTAAGTGCTTGAGAATCGCTATAAAGGTTGAACCTTAATTTCTCTAATTGATGCTTTCTGATTTGGGATTTTTATAATTTAATTCAAATTGAGTAATTTAGTATTGTTTGTTATCGTAAGTTAATTTCACTATTTTTAATCTGATCAGTTAGACATAGGTTTGAGTAATTAGGCTATTCACTTTGGTGGGGAAGTGATCATCATGACGGGGGGGGGGGGGGGGGGTTTAATTACTGACATAGTTAATAAACGTAAGATAGAAATTATTGATCCTGACGGACTTAGTTAATCTTATAGCCAATTGGGTAGAGAACCTGACATTCTAAGGTGAATTATGATCGCCCTGGCGGGGTTTGTAACTCCTGAGAATAGCTCCTAAGTCCACCCTGACGGGGGTTAGGAGAATCTAGAATCCCGACTATTAATAGTTACTAATTTGTCCCTTAGAAGAAGCATTGATTAAGTTTATTTTGGTGAAACCTAGCGTGACTCAAGTACTATTCTCTCATCTTTTCGTCTCTTCATAGTTATTTTTTTCATTAGTTTTAATTTAGTTTAATATTAACTTTATTTGCACTTTAGTCCTTTAATAAAAAAACAAAATAAAAATCTATTTATTTTCTTTTAATTTTCATTCAAGCAACTATTTCCACTTATTGCATAACACTCTAATCATACCTAATCCGTCCCTGAGATCGAAATCCCGTTTACCGGATATTACTTGGACGACCCGTACACTTGCAGTACGTGACTTGCCTTTTTAGGTGTGTTTATTTTGAACACACTAGGAGACACCAATGGCCTCCTAGGTTTTGCGGCCATAGTCTTTTTTCTCACAGAACGTTGTTCACTAACTGGTTCATTCACAATGGATTATTCAACTTCTTTTTCTTCCAAGTTTGGCTTTTTATGAGTATCCTTACTGGGGTTCTCTTTCCTCTTCATGGATTTCTTAACTTCTCCCACCTTAGGCCTAGAAACCGACTCTGGAATCTCAATTACTTTGTTCGGAGTAGCCCTATGAGAATTCCTAGTCCTGGAATTATTGCTCATCTTACGACTGTAGCACAAGGAGTCGGTTCAGTTTGTCATCTAAATGAACCCCAAACTCAGAACTTCAAAATTTCAAAAACTAGAGAAAAAAGTGTTGACCTTTGATGTTTTGAGGATATAGGAATAAGGTATGTGGTGTTATATGAGATAGGTAATGATTATGTTATTGTATAGGAGAGATTTAATGGCTAAGATTAAAACTTTGATGAAGAAGTAGTTACGATTAAAGTGAAGATTTCTTGGTGTTTTAGATGGATTTGATGTTTGAATATGTGTTAGGAATGGATTAGAAGGACGAATTTATGGTGGTTAGACGTTTTAGTTGTGGATTGCAGGTATTTAATGAGTTTTGGTTCGTCAATAATGGTGTCATACATGAGAGCCTAGGTTAAAAAGAAAATAATTTGGCTTAAATAAGGTTTATGTCAAATTCCGCTAGTCAGACTGGCATACGGGCGAGGTGGCCGGCCAGCCGGCAGGAATTTCTTTTTCTTTTTCTTTTGTTTGCACCCTTCTTGCATCTATAATTAATTTTAATTATTTCTCCGAGAGTTTGACCGGCATAATGGTTGTAGGACCGGCCAGCCGGCTATGCTGTAGATCTCGGTTTTGGGCGCTAGGCGGTCGACCAGGGCCTAGCGCCTAGCCGGGATTACATGGGGCCTAGGTGGAATTATACGATTTTGAATCTTGATGTGTCATTTTGTATATTTAGTATTATACGCAAAATTCATCTAACAACACAATAGTAATTATAAAATACTAAAAATTGAGTTATAATATCAACTAAAGAATTCTCGAGGATAAGAAAAATAACAAAAAAAATCTATGTGGGCATATTTTTCCATTAATCGGCGCCTAGGCGACCATTTTTTCCATTAATCGGTGCATAGACGGGCTAGGCGCCTATTCCACGGAGACTAAAGCGCTAGGCAAAAACACCTAGAATTTTAACTAGGCGTAAGCGGTTGAGGGAGTAAAACAGACAAAAACTTAACCAGAAAGTTAGGAAATGGCTTTAAAAAAATAACTTCTCCTAACTAGGATGTATAATATAAAGTTGTTGGGTTTTTGGCTGCAATTTTTTATAATTTCCTCTAGCAATATAGCAGCAAACTTTTTTCGTATGAAGCAATTATTTGATTTTATATATCTAATTTGATTAATAAACCTATTGGATTGATAATTAATCAAATTATATTAAAAAAAATTAATATATAAAGAATCAAGTAATTAAAATTTAAGTAAGTAATTGGTCTTTCAAAAGATATACTATTTGTTTTTTATGATAATTTGTATAATGAAATTATATCCTAATTCATAACTATTCTTAGTAGAAGTAAATTTGTAATGATATTAATGCCTAATAAGAATATATATATATATATATATATATATTTAATTATTATTAATTTTTTAGTGATTATTATTAATAAGATGTTTTTGTTTATTTGATCGTAATGGAGAGATTTTTTAAGAAGATACCACTACAACTCAAAAGATTATAGAACCGGGTCCGATTGATACTAGTATGGTTGTCAATTCTAGTGATTTTCCTTCTAAAAAGAGACGGCGTATTGAAACGAATTTAGAAGATGATTGTCATCCGGATCCTGATTTGAATAAAATGATATTGGATGATTTTCAGCCAAATCCCGGTTTGCGCAGAAGTATGAGATAATGATACATAGGGTCTTGAACACACCCCCTCTTTTCCAATCCAAACCCCTACTTTTTGTTCTTCTTACTAAAGACCTCCAATAATATTTAACACTAGAATCCAAAAAACCAATTACAATTATACCCTCTTTTGTTTTTTCCTCAATATATATAATATTTTATAACATTATCTCCTCACTTTTCAATTCCCGTAACTCTCTCATTTCTCACAAAACTCTCTCATCTCTCATCTCTCCTCTCTATCTACCACCACCACCGAGCATCTCTCCTCTCTATAAAACACCACCACCGAAATGACAACCACACCACCACCACCGAGCTCACCTCTCTATATAGCCACCACCACCCAAATGGCCACCTACCACCACCACCGATATAGGCCGGAGTTCCTTTTTCCAGCCACCACTGAGTCCATGCGCCGATGTTCCAGAGCCACCACAGAGAAGTTGAGTGATTCCAGCGACATCCAAGCCAAGCTGCCGCCGTCGATGTTCCAGATCCACCGCCGATGTTCCAGAGCCACCGTTCCAGATTTGTTTCCTCGAACTCCGGCCTAGATCTGGTCTTCTTCTCCAATAACCGCCACCTCACCGTTCCAGATTTGTTTCCTCGAACTCCGGCCTAGATCCGGCGTTGCTCCCTATTCCGATCTTCTTTCCTACTTCTTCTTCTCTGATCCAGTGAACATCTCGAAGCTTAGCAGCAGTTTTGCAGTTAAAAGTCGATTTGCAGAAGATTTTTGTTGCTGCAAGTGTTGGTGGCGCGAGGTGGTGCTGGTGGTGGCACGAGGTGGTGGTGGTGGCGCGAGGTGGTGCTGGATTGGAGTGCTGTTTCAGATTTTTTTTGTTTTTTGTAAAATTTGGTCAAACTAGATTTTTAAGTATTTTTCTTTTTATGTAATTTAATTATTTATGCTTTCTTTTAGCTGATGATGTAATAGGTTTGTAAATTGTTTGAAAAAGTGAATAAATTTTTTTTAGTCATATTACTCATTGTTTTTGAATAATATTCTATAGCATTTATAGAGTACTCATTAAAATTATCAGAGTACTCACCAAAATTGTGGGAGTACTCATCAAAATTGTGGGGGTACTCAGAAAAATTATTAGAGTACTCAGTAAATTGTCTGAGTACTCAGTAAATTGTCTGAGTACTCAGCAATTTGTCGGAGTACTCATCAAATTTAGCCGATACTCTATGTTTTTTTCGGTGACCGGTGACTGGTGGTCAGAGGTCGGAGGTCGGTGGTAGGTGGTCGGTTGTCGGAGGTCGGAGGTCGGAGGTAGGTAGTGGAGAGAGAAACAATGACAACACACTTTTTTGTCTTTTAGTGTTAGTAAGGGTAGGAAAGACAATTGTCAAAACAGAGGTCTCTAATAAGAAGGAATTCTTGGACCATACGCTATAGAGAAGAAAGATGGCCTCCAAGACCCTAAGTATAATTTACCCCAGAGGTATATTATATTTTCACCCTAATGATCGGGACAATGTTAGAAGAACATATTTATTAACTGGTCCGCATCAACGAATCGGAACAAAATTTAAAATAAAAGGAATGTGTTAAAAAATCGCGCCGTTTTAACCCAACTTGGTACAAGAAACATGGTACTTGGTTGGAATATAGTCTTGCGACAAATAAGACTTATTGCTTGCGTTGTTATCTTTTTCGGTCGGGTGCTAATGATCAACAAGGGGGTGATTGCTTTGTCAAAGGTGGATTTGATAATTGGAAATAAGCCCTTGAGCGATTCATGCGCCATGAGGGGAAAGAATGTAGTGCACACAATGAAGCAGTATTGAAATGTACTAATTTAATGAGACAAGATGATCACATTGATGTTGCATTTATTAGACAATATGACGAAGTTCGAGCAAGCTACCGAATTTGCCTCAATGCATCATTTGATTGTGTAGAGTTTCTTTTACGACAAGGGTTATCTTATCGTGGGCATGATGAATCGGAAGGTTCGAAAAACCAAGGTAATTATCACCAACTCGTACACTTTTTAGCGAATCATTGTGATTAAGTAAAGGAAGTAATTTTCTTTAATGCTCCCGAAAATTGTCAGCTTGTTTCACCCGTGGTACAAAAGGATATTACAAATTATTTTTCACTTGAAATTGGTAACGTAATTAAACTCGATATTGGAGACATTTTCTAAAACAAATAGGCAAGTATTATATCAAGATGAATATGGTTTGTTTTACGCCGTGCGTAAAAAAAAATTTGAGTATTATTCGATAATTTTGTTCGATATATAAAAAGTTTATTAGGTGTGATTTTTTTCGTAACAATTATAGCCCTCCCTAACTCGAAATCCTGGATCTAACTTGGGCTACCGTCACCTACCACAACCACCACCTCATGCATTTACCACCGACTATCACCACCACCTAATACATTCTCCACAACCCACCACCACCTTCGCCGATAACCACCACCACCTCATGCATCCACCACAACCACCGCCTCATGCATCCAACACCACCACCTCATGCATTCGACACCACCACCGCCAGCTCATGCAACCACCACCACCACCATTTCCACCTTCGCCCATAACCACCACCAACTAGTTCTGACACTACTGTCACCACCAATCACCACTAACTAATTCAAGCAAACACGCGCGTCCGTGAAATTAAAAAAAAATCATTTAGAGGAGATAAATTAATGTTTACATCTATGAATTTTATTTTATTTTTTATTTTTTAATTTCGATATTCCATTTTATGTGTAGCTATAACAACCAAAAAGATTGTCAACTCCACCACACGCGCGTGTCCGTGAATCTTTTTAAAATTAATAATTAATTCCAAAAAATCAGAAAAAATTTAAAAAAAAAAAAATTTGACTGGGCAAGTTCATATCTACATCAACGAAATGTTTTTATTTTTTAAATTTCGATATTCACTTTTATGTGTTCCTACTCGTCCTGGCTATCTGACTGGACCAGGCGGTTCCAGAATCGGAACCAAGACGAAGGAATAGTGCAGAACCAGACCAGACCAAACCGGTCCAATGCTTATCGGTTCGGTTCTATAAAAAAATATTAAGGGTTATGGACCGACCTGGACCGCACCGAACCGGTAGCTTTATATATATATATATATTCATTATATTAAATTCACTTACCAACCCACCACCTCTTTACTCTCCCCTCTCTCCCATCTTTATTCATATCACCAAGCCTACCGCCCCTTACTCACCATCTCTCTCTCTCTCTCTCTCTCTCTCTCTCTCTCTCTCTCTCTCTCTCTCTCTCTCTCTCTCTCTCTCTCTCTCTCTCTCGTCTTATTCAATCTTATCTTTAATATACTTTCTAAAATTGCTTGAATAAGCTTTGAAGATTGGTTATGGTGGTGGTTGTTGTTGTTTGTGTAATATGTTATTATCTTTCTTCTTTCTTCAGAGATTGTTTAAATCAATTTTCGAATCTGGAAAATTGGATTATGTTGTGGTGGTGTGTTATATCATATCTCTTTGGGTATGTAAATATTAGCTCTTGAATATACTGATTTTTCTAATAAATGAATTTGAGTTTCCTGATGAGTTTCATGTTTCTGTTCTGTGAGGAATTGATATTTTTGTAATTCATTTCTCTTTGTCATGGATTGAGTATTCTTTTTAATCAAGTAAGTTCATAAATTATATAGTCAGTCCCATTTCTTTTTTTATTTGTGATAATTTATAATTGTAATTTATGTTTGCATCTGATTTTAGTATGGAGTTGGTGAAGAGATGAGAAATTGGTGAGTGTTTAAGGCTTGATTAAATTGTAAGTTGATGGCTTTGATCCCTTAATAATTAAAAAATTATTTTTATGGTCCCTGGTTTATCTGATTTTTGTGATTTTAATCAAGTACTTCCATGTGGTTTTGTTGAAATTGATATTTGTAGTCCTTGATGTTTGCAAAATTGGTACCTTGAGGCCCATGTTTTATGAGAATAGGTTAGTTTTGTACCCTGATTTGAATGATTTTACACTTTTAGTCCATATGTTATGCAAATTTACACTCTTAATCCCTTTGGTATGCGAATTTTAGACTTGGACTACTTGGATTTTGCGAAATCGAAAGTATAGATTCCTATGTTTTGCGAATTTGAGAAATTAAGATCTTTATGTTATGCGAAATTGAGTTCCTATGTTATGAGAAGATGAGTCCCTATGTTTTTGCGAATTACAGTCTCTATGTTTTTCAAACTTGCGAGTTTGATTCCACTTGTTTTGCGAAGTTGTGAATGTGAGTCCTTATGTTTTTTGAATTTGCGAATATGATTTTCTATGCTTTTCAAATTTGCGAATTTGAGTCCCTATGTTTTGTGAAGTTGCGAATTCGATTCCCTATGTTTTTGGAAATTGCGAATTTGAGACACTATGTTTGCCAATTTGCAAATTTTGGGTCCCTATGTTTCACGAAATTGAGAATTTGAGTCCCTATGTTTTCCTAATTTACAAATTTAAGTCCCTATATTTTTTTAAGATCAAGTAGTTTTTTTTGGAATTGGCGGGTTTCTCGTACATTTATCTCTTTCGAGGTATTTTTCAAAAAACATAGTAACAGTTTTACCAAGGGGGTTTAAAAAACTACCTGGTGGCTTGATCCTTTTATGGGAATGCATTTCACGCTACCTATAGAAAAGGTACGTAGGGAGCCTAAATTCCATGAGCACAGTCACCAACCCCCCCTTCCCATAAGTCATTATTTTGGTGAAGTTGAATTGTAATAATTTATTTATTAGCTAAATTATATTTGTAATAAGTTATTCCATTATCCATTGTAATTAACTTTATCGGTAAATGTAATTAGTTGTGCAATTGGATTTATAAGATTAATCATATTTTATAAAGCAAGTTGTTTAGGTACAAAGGTAGAATAAAAAAAGTTTTTTACAATTTCTCTATCATAAAAAATTTGCATAAAAACCTAAACCAAATACAAAAACAATTAATAAAAAAAAGTTATACTAAAAAATACACTTAACTAGAAAAAAAAGAGAACCGATTCTGATAACCGGTTCGGTCCTCAAAATTTCCACCAAAGAACCAGACCGGTCTGGACCGGCGGACCGGAACGGACCGATAAGGGAGAGGTCCGGGACCGTTAGACAGGCTGAGTTCCTACAATACACAAAAATATATATATGCATTCCTTTAACACACAAAATCATAATATAATACTAAAGCATTCTCTTCTTTAACACAATCATATTTTTTCTCTTTATTAATCACATATACCTATTCTTACTCGTTTTTAACTATCTTGATGTATTAACTTTTTGTCGAACCCTTTTTTGTTATTTCGTGTGTTGCTGTAATACACAAAATAGTCTTTTGTGTATTACAATAACACACAAATTCTCCAGTCAAGCCCCTTCCTGTCTGTGACTTTGTTTATCACATGAACACACAAACAGACTACTTTGTGTAATGATGTAATATACAAAAAAAAAAAAAAGAATGTGTAGATATTGGATTATATGTATTCTTTTATTTTTTGAATTTATGTAACACACCAAATGACACTTCATATTAGTCTTTTTCTTTAATATGTGATTTTGTGTGTTACAAAGCATACACAAAAATTAGTTTTGTGTAGTACTGTAACACACAAAATGACGTGCCATATCACACTAGTCCTTTATCTCCTTTTATGTGATTTTGTATGTTACAAGAATACACAAAACTTAGTTTTTTGTATTCTTGTAACACACAAAACCCAAATTTGTGTGTACCAGCTTTGTGTATTTTTGGAACACAGAAAATAACAGACACTATCATATTAGTCATTTTTCTCCTTTTAGTATTTAGGTTATAGTGTTATTCAGGGTTTATGGTTTTAGTGATTAGGTTTAATAGGATTAGTATTTTTAGGTTTAGGGTTTAGGATATAGGTTTTTAGGGTTTGGTTTCATTAAGGTTAGGGGTTATGTATTTAAGGTCTATGAACCAGGGTTTATGGTTTTCCAGTTTTATACTTTCATAAAAATAATATTAGTTTACTCTAGTTACTTTTTTACCATCTTTATGGTTAGGGTTAGCATTTTAGGGTTTTAGTAATACACAAAAGTCAGTTTTGTGTAGCATTGAAACACAACGAATGATAGACCCCATCATACTAGTCTTTTTTCTCATTCTCTACAATTTAATTTGTTTCAGGAACACACAAAACTAAGTTTTTTTATTCTCATAACATATAAAATCACAAACCCCATCATATTAGTCTTTTTTCTTCTTTTAGGATTTAGGCTCTAGGGTTTTCAGGTTCTGGGAGTTTTGTTTTTTATTCAAGGTTTAGGGTTTAGATATAGGGTTTTAGGGTTTAGGTTTAAGATTTTTAATTTAGGGTTTTAGATTTAGAGTTTGCGGTTAGAGGTAGTGTTTTTAGGTTTAGGGCGAGGGTTTAGAGTTTATTGATTTTAGGTTTTATGGTTTTTAGTGTTGATGTTTTATGGTTTTTAGTCTTGAAATTTTATGATTTTTAGTGTTAAGGGTTGGTCAGTCCTAGATGTGGTATAAATCAACACTAAAGGAGATAAACGACTACCGCAAGTGTACGGGTCGCCCAAGTAATAAATGAGTAAAAACAGGATATATTGTCTCTACAGGGATTGCGAGGTGAAACGGTAGTGTTTAAACGATTGATAGAATTAATTTCAATGCAAAGTAAAATAAATAAAAGACAGATAAAGATATTTCTGTTCAGTTTTTGTTTGTGAAAATATTTTAATGCAAGAAAGTAAATTAACTAGATTAAGTGAATAGACAATAAAGTAAAGACAATAGGATTACGCAAATATGAGAGGTATACTTGAGTCTCTCTAGGTATCCACCTAAGTTCATATATCTAATACTTCTATTTAAGGGTCAAGTTGTAATTCTATAGTAGTCGGGACTCTAAATTCTCCTAACTCCCTCTCGGGTAGACTTAGAAGTTATCCTACAGTATTACAAACACCGTCAGGGCGATTATAAGCTACATTCAAATTATTAAGACAATTACCCAATTGGCTACGCGGTTGGTCAAGCCCGTCAGGATCAATGATGAGTACCACACGTCTATCCAAAATTCGCAATTACTAAATATATTAGACTAGGGATTAACCCATTACTCGATTGTCAAGTATAAAAGTGTTTAGATCATATTTGAATTAAAATCAAAAAAGAAATAAATTAAATACATGTTTCCTAAAAACATAATGAAAAGATTAAACCTAATTACAGGAATAATCCTGAGTTGTTGGTTGGAGAAAGGAATATTCCAGCTTCTTCCCTTGCCCTCTGCCTTCAGAAATATGGAAGAAAATTAAGCGTGTGTGAAAGGTATGAAAAGGTACTGATTAATGAGGCTTAGGAGGTCTTATATAGAGCTTAAAAAGGGATTGTCCCCTGTTTTGACTTAATTAAATTATTAAGGGCCCAAGTCCATTTTACAAATGCCGCAACTGCTGAACACACTTTAGTAAAACAGGTATAACTTTCGCACCGTTGGTCCAAATCACCTGATTTCACTTCTAAAATTTACCTAACTCAGTGGTGCACCTTTTTCCTTTGAACCACTAGACCTGAAGTTGAACTGTTTGGGTTCAGAGAGACCTAGAAATGACGACTTTCCAGTTTTGAGTGCTCCTCCTCCTTCACTAAAGTGATTTCTTTCTCTTTTTTGACACTTCCTTTTGCTCTTGGACTTCAAACTTCACTTCTTCTCTTCATCTTGGTGCATTCTAGAATCTATATACATAAGAACTTCACACTAAACAAACAAAGTAACGCACAAAAACTCTAAAAGTAACAATATTATATTTTCGAAGGAAGAAAGTGCATTGTTGCATATTAAGCCAATAAATCAACTTACTACGTCCAATTTCTTCCTAAAATGATGTCTCCTAAGGGTATATATTTATCACAAAAAGGGATACATCAAGACCTCCAGCTCAAATCTTTGTCGTCCTGACAAAGTAAGAACAAAAGTAGAGGTCTAAGGTAAAAAGAAAATGCAGAATATCAGGAAAAGATACCCAAAGCACAACTCAAAATAAATATCATATAGCACAACCTAATAAATAATGCACACATACACCTATCCCCCAAAATAAAACACCTAAATAATATTAATCCAAAATTGATTTTACAATTCTAGAAGGTTACACTTAATACTTAGCTCGAGATGGTGTCTATAGGGTGTTCATCGATCCTTAGTTGCTTTGAACACTCCACTTAACTTACTCCCTTTTAGCAACACTGTTATTTCACTACGTATCTAAGAATCACGAGGTCTTTATTGTTTTAACGCAGGCTTAAGGGCGGTGTGATATGTATATTTGAGAAGTGAGTTTTTGGCTCTCTCCTCATTAACCATCAACATACGGCACTAGAGCTTGAGTTTACACTTGACTACGTTATCACTCAACCCAATTGACGCACTAGTTTAGCGTCCCCAAAATTAACCCAATAAACTCTAAAGATGTTTTCTAGACTTTCCACTTTGCCAGTTACTTTATTTTCATTCATTTTTTCACTTTTATTTTGTAAGATATCCTTGACCCTCATTTTGATGCGAGTATTCATGTCTCTTATAAATTTTTTCTCTTTCTTTTTCTCATTTTTTTTCAAAGACCCCGACAAAGGGTTACAATTAATACATCATCAAAAATTGTGCGCATCATACAAGCGCATAAAATTTCTACCCAATGTAATTCCTATGATAAAAACCCACCACCCCAAACTCAAGCTCTAAAGACATGAAGTCTCAGGGTTGCGATTCAAGTGTGGGTCATATAAAAAGTCCTATACAACTAAAGGGATATGGCTTATATCGTGGCGACAAAAGAAAGGGTTAAAGTCTAAAAATGGGGTTAAGAAGGATATAAAATTAATAATGGGTTAGAAAGCTAAAAAGGCTCAAGTGGTATCAAAGAAATGTCTCTATCATTTTCCTAGCTATGTAGTTTTACTCAAGTCTCGCCTCTAGTTCATAATTAAGTGGGTTCTCTACTCATTTAGATCTCATGTTCTACGCACCACTCATTCTTACTAAGTACAAGATTACTTCTTTTCCATTGTTCATTAATTGTTCCTATCTACCATCTAGTATTTGCATGCATTCAAGGCGAGTTTTACATTAACCCTAAGGTATACTATTTTCTATCATTGATTTAAAAAAAGTATGCTTACGGGTACATTCAACACACTCTACATTGATATCATTCCTTTATACTAATTTTTTTATTTGGTTTTAATTTTTTTTTCAAAAAGCAGTAAAAACAAAATAATGGGGATGAGAACAATGAGTACCCCACCCCCAACTCAAAAATGAGTCGTGTCCTCACGACTCGAAAAAGACTCTAAAGCATTGAAAACTCAAAACACATAAGCAATTACGGAGATGGATTAGAAGGTGATCCCGACCATAAACCACGTGTGTATACTCATCCTTGGAAGGAGAATCATCTTATAATTCCCTCCTAGCTATGATCTTATCGTAGTTCATCTTTAGTGTCCCCATCATGTGGCAGAGATATTTATTTCCTAACCCTGTGACTCTATTTGTTAATGTCACTGCAAATTCTGGTGGTGTAGATACACCTTCTGATTTGATTTGGAGATTCGAAGATGAACCTTGATCTTATGCTAGTGGTGTTCTTTCTTTAGGTGTGGCTGGTTGGTGTCTCCTTGTGTGTTCTAAATAAACACACCTAAAAAGGCAAGAAACGTACCGCAAGTGTACGGGTCGTCCAAGTAATATCCGGTAAACAGGATTTCGATCTCAGGGAAGGATTAGGTATGACTAAAGTGTTATGCAATAAATGGAAATAGTTGCTTGAATGACAATTAAAAGTAAAAGAAATAGATTTTGTTTTTGTTTAAGAATTAAAGTGCAAATAAATTAAAATATTAAAATAACTTAAAACTAATGCAAGAAAATAAATATGAAGAGACGCAAGGGTGAGAGAATAGTACTTGAGTCACACTAGGGTTCCACCGAAATAAACTTAATCAATGCTTCTTTAATTGGACAAATTAGTAACTAGTAATAGTCTGGATTCTAGTTTCTCCTAACCCCCATCAGGGTGGACTTAGGAGCTATTCTCAGATGTTACAAACCCCTCCAGGGAGATCATAATCCACCTTCGAGTGTCAGGTTCTCTACCCAATTGGCTATAAGATTAACTAAGTCCGTCAGGATCAATAATTTCTATCTTACGCTTATTACCTATGTCCGTAATTAAACACCCCGTCAAGATGATCACCGCCACTAGTGAATAGTTTAATTACTCAAACCTATGTCTGATTGGCCCAATTAAATATAGTGAAATAACCTTACGAGAATAAACAATACTAAATTACTCAATTCGAATTAAATTGTAAAAATCCCAAATCAAAAAACATCAATCAAATAAATTAAGGTTCAACCCACATAGCGATTCTTAAGCACTTAAAAGGTTTAGCTCATAATGGAAAATAAAACTAAGCAAATAAAATTAAAAGACATAATGTTTTACAGAAAGAAAATAAATAAAACCTAATTAAGAGGTTGGGTTTGGCTGCGAATTTAAGAAGATGACTGCTCCAGGTCTTAGCTTTCTTCCTTCCTGCTTGCTCTTGACTTGAATCTTTAAACCTCTTGTATAATTATATGAAGTGTCTGCAAAGGGAAAGCTAAGGGGTGTATTTATAGGTGCTAGGAAGCCCTAATTAGTGTTTACTTGGAGTGGAAGACAAGCAAAGGACTCTTTAATTCGCAGTCCTAAAATCTAGGAAATGTAAGATTCTGTGCTGATTTGTTTTGGTCATATATCCTTCAATACTAATCTGTTTGACGCGTTCCAATAGTCAAAACCACTTGTCTCGGAAAGCTATATCCATTGGTCCAGACCATTCTCCCAAATTCCTATCCAATCTTAAGTTATGGACTCGTCTTTGAACGTGGCTGGAATTTCAGATTTATTTGGCAGCTTTATCTTTTCCTTCTTTGCATATATCCTTCCTTAATTTTCTTATTTCCATGTAAATCTCTTTCCTTTACTTCTTAGACTTGAATTGGTCTCTAATTTATTACCATATATCTTTTAAAGCTTCACAATAACTAAATAATTAAGCCGCATATGTTTTAAAAATTAATAAATCAATAATTCAAGACTAGAATTAAGAAAGTGCACTCTAAAATTAGAAACTCGAATAAAATACTTCCTAACACACTAAAAATAAGCTAAGACTCTAATTTTCACTTCTCCTCTTTGTATGAAATTTAAGAACCTACTAACTTTGCATTAAAAATAATCAAATTAACGCACAAAAGCTCTAAAAATGCAAATAGTCTAATTACAAGGGGAGAAAGTGCAATATGACGAAATAAGCATAAAAGTCTAGCTAATAAGTCAACTATTCACCTAAAATGATGTCTCCTAAGGGCTAATAATTAGAACAAATAGGAAGACATTAAGATCCCCAACTCAAACCTTTGTCATCCCGACAAAGTAAAATAAAAACAAAGACCCTTTTAGGTGAACGCGGAAGGTAGAATCTAGCAAATATTCCCAAAGCACGGCTTAAAACAAATATCATATAATATCATCTAAGAATTAATATACACATACACTTATCATGCAAAATTAAACACAAAATAATATCAATCAAAAATTAATTACATAATGCTAGAAGGTTAAGCTTATTACTTATCTCAAGATGGTGGCTATAGGGTGTTCCTCGATCCTTACTTGCTTTGAATGCTCCACTTAGCACACTCACTATTAACTCACTGTGTATCTAGGAATCACGAGGTTTTTACGGTTTTAATATAGGTTGAAGGACGGTATGGTATGTATATTTGGTATATTTGAAGTGAGCTTTTGGCTCTCTCCTCTCTTACCATCAACAAACTGTCCAAGAGCTTGATTTTACACTCGAATATGTTCTCACTCAACCCATTTGACGCACTAATTTAGCGTCCCCAAATTAACCCAATAAGCACTTAAGATGATCACATAAAAATTTCCTCTTTTCCGGTCCAAATATTTATTCCTTTCATATGAAATTTTCCTTTTCTGTATAGTCATGACTCCCTTCATTTTTTTTTTGATGTTGAGATATCATGCTATTATTTCATAAAAAAATTTCTTTTCATATAATTTTTTTTCTCATTTACTCTTACCCAGGCAAAGGGTTACAATATAATAAACCTGTGAATCATCATCAAAATATAAAACCGACCACAATTGATAAGCTCACAAAATCCCAACCCAATGTAAATTCCCGTAATAGTGGACCCACCACCCCAAACTCAAGCTCAAGACAGAAAGTCTCAGGATCGTGATTCAAGTGCCGGTCATATGGTCATGCCTAACAAACTAAAGGTATATTAGCTTATAATGTGGCGACAAAAGAAAGGCTTAAAGGCAAAAAAATTTGCTAAGAAGGATATAATTAATTCATAGAAGGACAAAAAGGATTCAAAGGGCTAACAAAGAATTGTCTCTATCATCTTCCTATTTACACAGCTTGCCTCTAGTTCATACCTAAGTGGGTTCTCTACTTATTCATATCTCACGTTCTACAAACCACTCATTATCCTTAAGGACAAGTTTACTTCTTTTGCATTGTTCATTAATTCTTCCTATCAATTACCTCATATTTGCATGCAATCTAAGTGCGTTTTACATTAACTCATAAAGTCAACTATTTTCTATCATAAATTCATGAAAAGCATGCTTGATGGGGGCATTTAAAACACTCTACAGTCAAACGCAACCCTAAAAAAAATTTTCTTGCCGAAAGCATGTAAAACACAAAAATTTGGGATGAAGCAACAAACCCCACCCCAAAATCAAAAGTGAGTCGTGTCCCCACGACTCGAAAAAGACTCAATAAAGCAATAAAATTAAACTAAACTAATCTACCTAGTGTCTACCATCAATTAAGAAGAAGAATTAGAACGGGTTACCTAGCCATAAAGATCTATCATGTCCTCCTCCGAAGAAGAAGAATAATTATCAATATCCATGATCTGAGTTACCTCACCCAATTGTGAATTAATCTGTGCAATTTCCACCCAAAGTGCCTTGTTTTCTTTTCTTAAATAATTGACTTCATGTTGCAATTTGATAGCCCATGGGGGTGTGCAAGAATTATTTTGAGAGGAAGAAGAAGAACCTTGATCTTGAATTTGTGTCTTTTCTTTAGGCCTTGATGGTACCTTCATTCTAGCTGTGAATTTCGTGTAGTGGTTGTGCAGGTGCCTCTACTTGTTGTTTCTTTTCAATAGGCTCATCAAGATCGATGACCGTTTCATTTGTGGCTTTAGGCAAATTTTTGTTCTTCCTTAAGATTGAACACTTCCTCTTATAATCCATAGCATCCGTTTTGTTTGTCATCTTTGATTTGACCCAAACTCAAGTTACACCAAGGATGGAGTAAAGTTAAGGAAATTGGTGTGGCTTTAGTTTCTTGCTTGGATTTGATGATGAAAGAAGGTTTCTTGATAAATATTGGAAGAATTCTTGAAAGCTTGATGATCTTGATGGTGTTTAATGGTATAGTGTGGTGAATTTGATGAAGAAGATGTGTTTATGGAGGAAGGAGAAGAGGATTATTGATGTTATGGTGTTTTTTGTGGAGATTTAATCAAGCTTCAAGGTCTATTTATAAGGTTGGGAGCTGGAAAATTCGTATTGGAGAGGCTAGGGTTTGCACTTGATAAGGTAAGAGTTGTATTAGGAATTAAACACTTCAAAACCGACCTATGGACCGGCAATACCGGCGGAATCGTCGGTATACCGGTGCTGGAGGTCCTTCTTTTTGCAACTCTCGGCATTAAACCCGAATCCACTACCCGAGGCCTCGTGTTCTTGGGAGCCGGTATACCGGCGGTGTTTACCGGCAATGCCGATGCGCTGTTTTTCGAAAAAGTTCGCTCCGTCAAAATACCCGTGTCGAGCAACCCGTGGGCACGTGTTTTTCTTCTGGCCGGCATACCGGGAATCTGGCCGGCATACCGGTGCGATACTTTAATTTTTCCTACCTCTCGGCAAACAACCCAAGCCATGGACCCGAGGGCTTGTGTTTTTCCTCCAGCGGCATACCGGTGATCTGACCGGCTAGCCGGCCAGTGTAGTAGATTTTTCTCTCTTTCGTTCCTCAGCACCCCACACTCAATTCCTGCACAACACACTACCTTCCTCATTTTTTTAAAAGTAGACACTAAGACTCGACAACAACTTAGAATTATACACTAGGAATTGAAAAACATAAAGCAATAAATTAATATACAAGTGAAATGGCTTTTGTTTAATGTCGTTAAGCTCGACGGGTTACCCCTCGCATCTATTCGGCTTCAAGGAGGTACATGACCTCTGCAGGATGTGGATCTACCATGCAATTAGTATCCTATCCTCCATGATAAATTTTCAATCGATGGTCATTCACCATAAAGGTGTGGTTCTCGATTGGGTGTTCAATCTCTATAGCTCCATGAGGCATAACTTTGGTCACAATATACGGACCAGACCACTTTGATCTCAACTTCCCCGTATAATTACTGAACTTGGAGTTGTATTTCAGGATCTTTTGTCCAACTTCAAACTTCTTCACACGGATACGATTATCATGCCATCTCTTAGTATTCTCCTTATAAAGTTTTGCGTTTTCATAGGCATGTAACCAAAACTCAGCAAGTTCATTCAACTTCATCATACGATTCTCACCGGCCAAAGTAGGATCTAAATTCAACTACGCTATCGCCCAATATGCACCCAATTCAAGTTCAAGAGGTAAGTGAAAAGCCTTAACATAAACCATACGATACGGAGATGCACCAACAGGAGTTTTGAACGCAGTACGATAAGCCCATAAAGCATCATCTAACTTCATTGACCAATCTTTTCTTGTAGGACAAACAGTCTTCTCTAGGATAGATTTTACCTCTCGATTTGAAACCTCAGCTTGACCATTGGCGTGTGGATGATACGCGGTTGATACACGATGTCTTATCCCATTCTTCTCTAGCACTATCTTCAGATATTTGTTCACAAAGTGTGAACCTCCATCACTGATAATAACTCTAGGTGTGCCATGTCTAGTGAAAATATGAGACTTCAAAAATTTAATCACTACTCGCGAATCATTGGTTGGTAGAGCTACAGCTTCTACCCATTTTGACACGTAATCAACAGCTAATAGGATGTATTGATTCCCATTGGATGGTACAAAAGGACCCATGAAATCAATACCCCAAACATCAAATATTTCAACTTCGAGAACGTTGTTACGTGGCATCTCATCCCTCTTGGATATATTACCAGTAAACTGGCATCTATGACACTTCTTAACATACTCATGACAATCCTTGTGCAATGTAGGCCAATAAAAACCGGATAGTAGTACCTTTGCAGCTGTGCGGTCGCCCTTGAAATGTCCTCCATACGGTGAATCATGAAAACCCGCAACTACTGATAGAACGTCTTTCTCAGGTATACATCTCCTCACCATCTGATCACCACACACTTTGTAGAGGAACGGATCCTCCCAAAAGAACTGTTTAGCACGGCTCATCAATCTTTTCTTATCCTGTGAAGTGGCTCCTTCGGGAAAGTTACCACTTACAATAAGATTCGCAATGTCTGCGTACCGCAGAGTAACATCATGAATTACAAATAGACCTTCATCGGGGAATGTTTCATTAACTAACTCAGGACTACTATTTGACTCCAAACCTTCAAGACGAGACAGATGATCCGCAACTTGATTATCACACTCCTTTCTATCTCGAATCTCTAAATCAAACTCTTGTAGCAATAAGACCCATCTGAACAAGCGTGGTTTATCATCTTTCTTCTCCATAAGGTACTTAATAGCGGAGTGATCGGTAAATACAACAATTTTCACCCCAAGGAGATAGGAACGAAATTTGTCAAAGGCATAAACAACCGCTAAAAGTTCCTTCTCAGTTACCGTATAATTAATCTGAGAACTGGTGAAGGTCTTGCTTGCATAGTAAATCGAGTGGAATACCTTATCTTTTCTTTGACCCAACACCGCACCCATAGCAGAATCACTAGCATCACACATAACTTCAAAGGGAATCTTCCAATCAGGTGGCAACACAATCGGCGCAGTAATAAGTTTCTCTTTAATTTCTTGAAATGCCTTCATGCAAGCTTCATCAAAAAGGAATTTGGTGTCCTTCTCGAGTAAGTTACACAAAGGTTTTGAAATCTTCGAGAAATCCTTGATAAAACGACGATAAAACCCAGCATGGCCTAGAAAGCTCCTTACCCCTTTTACAGAAACAGGAGGGGGAAGGGTTTTGATAACTTCAAACTTTGCATGATCAACTTCTAAACCAGAGCTTTATACCTTGTGTCCCAACACTATACCTTCGCGAACCATAAAGTGACATTTTGATGTCTCTCTAATTGTTCTTATTTTATACCCTTGGGAGACATCATTTATGGTGTTTATTTGATTAATTTGATAGACTTTTGGGCTAAAAATGCAATAATCCCAAATTCCTCTTTTATTTCTGGTATTTTTGATTTATTAAACTTTTGCGCGTAATCTTGTGTATTTTAGTGAAAAGTTTGTAGGTTTTGAATATTAGCTAGGAGAGGAACACGAGAATAAAGTCAAATATCGTGATATGGAGTCAAAGCTTGAAGATAAATCCCGAAAAGAATTATATTTTGAAGCTGCAAATCTGGAAAACAGGCCAAAGATTGCTGATTTCTAGGCACTTACTAGTTGATTTAGCCGCTGACCTTTAAAGAGATTATGTTCCTTATCGAGTTACATAAATTTAGCAAGTGATTTGCGTCAATCGGAGTTATAACGAATCGGCTAGAGCAGTTTTAGTGGATGTGGTGCAGCAGTTACGGGATTTTGGGCTTAGAAAATGGACTTGGGCTTTTCTAAAATGGCGTTTTATTTGAAATAAAGCCCTAGTCCGATTTTACTAGTATAAATAGGCCTTTAGACCTCATTATTTCTTATCTCTCATTTTATTCTTCAATTTAATTCATCCTTTGAAGAGAGTGTCCAGAGAAGAAGCTAAGAGCTGGAGACTTTCTATGTCTCCAATTCGCAGCCAAACCAATTCCGAAATTAGGTTTCTCTGTATTTTCTTTCTGTAAAACAATATGAGTTTTATTATTTTTAATTTGGTTTTAATTTCCATTAGCATGAGCTAATTTCTCTTAGTGCTTGAGAACGCATAATGGGTGAATCCATATTCTATTGATTTTCATATGTTTGAATTTGGGTTTTAATTAATTAAATCAAATTGGGTCTTTTACATTTTCTGTAATTTGTGATTATTTACGGTTCTTAGAGTCGCGAATTAATAACAGCTTTTAGTATCTAGGCTATTCCACATAGTGGCGTGTGGATCATCTTGACGGGGGGTTTATGTGCAGAATCAATTACAGAATATAAAATAGAAACTATTTGACTTTGACGAGCGTAGTTAATTTTATGGCCAATGAGGTAATTTTAGCTTAATCATTCGAAGGTGGATCATAATCACCCTGACGGGGTTTGTGACACCCTAGAATAGCTTCGTAGTCCACCCTGACGTGGGTACGAAGATTCCTGAATCCCGACAAATGTCAATTGACCAATTTGCCCCTTAAACAACATATGTTATGAAACAGAGTTAGGAGAATCCCTTGCGTCTCTCAAAAACTGCCTGCTCATATTGGCGTCTAGCTTCTATTTACTTGCGTTTAGTCATTTACTTGCATTTTTAAATTAATCTTTCATACTTAGGATTAGTAAAACCAACAAACAATTATCAAATCATTTATTTGCTTTCATAAGTGCAATCATTCATTAATTGATAAGCATTGTTGTCAATCATACCGTCCCTGCGAACGATCCTGTTATCACTATTATTACTTGGGACAATCGTACACTTGCGGTTGTGGTTCTCTTTACTTATTGCATTATTTTAGAACACACAAAGGACCACCAAGTTTTTGGCGCCGCTGCCAGGGACGGTAGCGTGTGACCACGGTGTTTATCCTTTAGTGATTAGTTGCATTTTTATTTTCAGTTTTACGCTTTGTTTTTGTTTGGTTTTCTTTTCAGGTTATTTTATTTAGGTAATGATCAAGGGATTCAATTAAAAATGTATAGAGGACATTACCCGAATCCTGGTCCATTTGACTATTGGGAAGACTCTTCGGGACAACAACAATGGGGTATTAATTCTTACCAACAACATTATCAATGCCCGCAAGAGCAAGGATGGAACAATCAATGGATCGGGAATAATCAACATAAGTTATCATATCAATATCAACACGAGCATGAATGGGACAACCAGTGGATTGAAAACATTCAACAACCTCCACCTTCACCACAAAGTTCCGAATTAGATAGATCATTAAAAGAACTCGTGCACTTATATGAACAAAGGCTGGAGTCAGTAGAGGAAACTAATTCCAGCTTGAAAAGAATGCAAAATATGCTAGATGAAATGCTTACTCAAATTGGAGAAACAGATGAGGAGGAGGTGTTGAAAGATGATATTATTGATAGTGATATGACCATCGTGCCAATTATAAATGGAGACCACCTTGTGGTTAAAAATCTTGTTAGCATGGTGGAAGAAGGAGTAGCAACGAAAATCCTAGAAATTGAAACATAAATTGCTATTCCTATGGTGCGTGCACATGATCAAGGTATAGAACAAAAAAAGGAGGAAGAGGTGATCGAGATTAGAGAGATTTCTCAGAAAAAATATGATGAGGTAATAGTGGAAGAATGGGTTGAAAGCGAAGACGAATGTGAAATGGTTGGAGGATCAACTGAAGAATTAAAGGTTAAAGATAAAATAGAAATTGAATATCCGCCACAAAAAGTTCACTAATCATCATCTCCACCACGAATCATTATTAGAGATGAAAAATCAGAATCACCTCTATCACTACAAATGGTCATCATGTCTATATAAACAAGGTGCAACACCGTGAGAGTAAGGCGGCAAGGAGGAGCACCTACCCATCACATTTTAAAGATGAATCTGAGATTGAAACAAGGAATAAAAATGATCTTATACCGTTGAGAACTGTTATCTACTCTAATGTGGTGGAAAATGAGTTTCGTCGTGAAAGTAAGAAGGCGAAACGAAGTACTTACCCACCCCCTTTTAGAGATCGATTGAATAATATTCTAAGGGGAAGGTTCTAAAGCTTTTACATCAAGGAAGAGGCGAGTTTAAGCGGAGGAACGCCGCAAGGGCCTCATTACCGTCTTCATGGAAGGTAACGCGTCGAACTTAAAGACGTAATAAACAAAAGTGCTTCTTGGGAGACAACCCATGTTTTAAATTGCTTTCATGTCTTTTAAATTCTTAGTGTAAATTAGAGTAATGGTTATTGATTTAGTGTTTAGTTGTAAGAAATGAAAAAGGTTGGTGTTTTTGATGATTACAGGAGTGAAGGTCACGAGTGTGGGGGTAGTTAGAACGAAAAATAATGAAAATTTTGGGTTCCAATACATTTGAAACCGGGGACCCGTTTTTGGTGTTGTACCCCAGGTATCAAAAATTCGGAAGATCATAACTTGACGCTCGGAGGTCGTAATTAACTTTTTCTTGAGCCTAAACCGCATAACTTTTCGAGCTCTATCCAATGGTGAAGTCAAAAATTTCGCATGAACAACTAAAAGTTTCTGACCCAGCGTTTTGAGGCCCGCCATTAGTTGCGTCTCGTGGTTGCGTCTCGACTTAACACCATTGATGACGAACCAAAGCTCCAAAACACTCAAATTTCATCATCAAAACACCAAAATATCACCAATACATCGCTCTAAACATCATCCAAACACATAATCAATCACAAATCTTTCCAAAAACACCAAGAAATTCAAGTTTTAATCCAAAAATTTCTTCACCAAAGCTTAAATTATATCCTTTAAACCTTTCCAACACCATAGATATTAAATACCCATCTCAAATAAATCACCAATTCCACTACTGTGCCACTTTCAACAATATCAAGCAACACAAATTTCATCAATAGCTTTGGTACTTTGAAGGTTGGAGATTGCAAGTGCAAGTGCAAGGTATCAAGTCATCATAAATTCCATGGCCAATCCGGTAAAATAGCTAGAACTCTTCTTTTCTTTCTATTACCAGTTGGGAATTAAGATTTGTTTTAGTTATTTATCGGAGGAATTGTGAATTGTTTGAGCCTACTATTATATATTTTGCAAGTAATCCTTAAGTAGGTGAAAAATTGAGTTTGGGGTCATCAAAGATGACCATGAAGGTTGGAAAGGGTACGAAGAACATGATGAAGATAGAAAGTTGGGTGTTGAGGAGAGATTTTCGTAGAAGAGATGATGATTTAGAGAGCTAGGACATGATTTCTACTTTAGGAAACGTTACAAAAGAGCTGGACCTTATCCAAAACTTGTTACTTAGCGTGAATACTGTTCAACATGCCACTTATGATCTTCTAACGCGGGATAAAGTTCATGGACGCAACACCGGTAACCAGCCACGCGCTGTTTGAGATACGTTTTCTATCCTTTTCTCATTTAGTTTAAATTATTTTATTGCTTTGAGTCTTTTTGAGTCGTGGGGACACGACTCATTTTTGAGTTTGGGGTGGGGTTCGTTGCCTCATCCCAGTTTTTATGTGCTATTTGTTTTTATTTGCTTTCACTAAAATAATTTCGGAGTTGCGTTTGACTGTAGAAGATTTTAAATGTCACTTTAAGCATACTTTTGATAAATCTATGATAGTAAATAGTGGACTGTAGGGATTGATATAAAACACATTTAGAATTGCATGCAAACGTAGATAATTGATAGGAAAAATTAATGAACAATGCAAATGAAGTAAGCTTGTACTTAAGGAATATGTTTGGTGTGTAGAACGTGAAATCCTAATTAGTAGAGAACCCACCTAGATATGAACTAAAGACGAGCTATGTACTTAGGAAAATGATAGGGGCAGTTCTTTTTTAGCCATTTGTGACCTTTTTAGCCTTCTATCCCTTATATTAAATATTATCCGTCTTAGCCCATTTTGATCCTTTAGCCTTTTCTTTTGTAGCCACGATATAAGCCCATTATCCATTAGATTATTAGGCATTACCATATGACCCGCACTTGAATCACGATCCTGAGACATGTCTCGAGCTTGAGTTTGGGGGGGGGGTTCACTTATGGGGAATTTATTGGGTAGGGATGTATGTGTTTGTATTGTAGCGCAATTGCAGATGATATATACTTGTAACCCTTTGCCGGGATTGAAAAAAAGTGAAAAAGAAAGAAAAAAATGTCATTACAGTAGGGACCGGGAACCCGGTCCACAAAAACCGGGAACACGGTTTACAACTGTACAAAAAAAAAGAGAAAAGAAAAGAAAAAGAAAAATATGAAAGAATAAACATCCGGCAAAGTGGAATTTTCTGAAAAATCATCTTATTTGTAATGGGTTGACATGGGACGCTAAATTAGTGCGTAAATGGGTGAGTGAGAACATTTTTTAGCGTAAACTCAAGCTCGAGGACATTTGTTGATGGTAAGTGAGGAGAGAGTCAAAAGCTCACTTCAAAATTACCAAATATACATCCACACCGTCCTTAAGCCTATATTAAAACCATAAAGTCCTCGTGATTCCTAAATGCATAGTGAATTTGTAATTCTGTTGATAGGGAGTATACCAAGTGGAGCGTTAAAAGCGATTTAGGATTGAGGAACACCCTATAGCCATCATACAGAGATGAGTACAAGTGTAACCTTCAAGCATTGCTACTTTAATTTTATGATTGAGATTATTTATGTTTGATTTTGCATTATAGATGTATGTGTATATTAGTTTCTAGAGTTTGCTATATGAGATTTATCTTAAGAATTGCTTTAGGCTTATTTGCTAGCTTCTACTTTCTCCGCGTGTACTTCTACCCCTTTGTTTTTAATTTTACTTTGTCGGGACGACAAAGATTTGAGTTGGGGGTCTTGATGTCTCCCTAATTGTTGTTATTTTATACCCTTGGGAGACATCATTTTTGGTGTTTATTTGATTAATTTGATAGACTTTTGGGCTAAAAATGCAATAATCCGAATTTCCTCTTTTATTTCTAGTATTTTTTATTTATTAAACTTTTGCGCGTAATCTTGTGTATTTTAGTGAAAAGTTTGTAGGTTTTGAATATTAGCTAGGAGAGGAACACGAGAATAAAGTCAAAGATCGTGATATGGAGTCAAAGCTTGAAGATAAATCCCGAAAAGAATTATATTTTGAAGCTGCAAATCTGGAAAACAAGCCAAATATTGCTGATTTCGAAGCACTTACGAGTTGATTTAGCCGCTGACCTTTGAAGAGATTATGTTCCTTATCGAGTTACGGAAATTTAGAAAGTGATTTGAGGTCAATCAGAGTTATAACGAATCGGCTAGAACTGTTTTAGTGGAGGTGGTGCAGCAGTTACGGGATTTTGGGCTTAGAAAATGGACTTGGGCTTTTCTAAAATGGCTTTTTATTTAAAATAAAGCCCTAGTCCGATTTTACTAGTATAAATAGGCCTTTAGACCTCATTATTTCTTACCTCTCATTTTATTCTTGAATGTAATTCATCCTTTGAAGAGAGTGTCCAGAGAAGAAGCTAAGAGCTGGAGACTGTCTATATCTCCTATTCGCAACCAAAGCAATTCCGAAATTAGGTTTCTCTGTATTTTCTTTCTGTAAAACAATATGAGTTTTATTATTTCTAATTTGGTTTTAATTTCCATTAGCATGAGCTAATTTCTCTTAGTGCTTGAGAACGCATAATGGGTGAATCCCTATTCTATTGATTTTCATATGGTTGAATTTTGGTTTTATTTAATTAAATCAAATTGGGTCTTTTACATTTTTCTGTAATGTGTGATTATTTACTGTTCTTAGAGTCGCGAATTAATAACATGTTTTAGTATCTAGGCTATTCCACATAGTGGCATGTGGATCATCTTGACGGGGGGTTTAAGTGCAGAATCAATTACAGAATATAAAATAGAAACTATTTGACTTTGACGAGCGTAGTTAATTCTATGGCCAATGAGGTAATTTTAGCTTAATCATTCGAAGGTGGATCATAATCACCCTTACGGGGTTTGTGACACCCTAGAATAGCTTCGTAGTCCACCCTAACAGGGGTATGAAGATTCCCGAATCCCGACCAATGTCAATTGACCAATTTTCCCCTTAAACAACATATGTTATGAAATAGAGTTAGGAGAATCCCTTGCGTCTCTCAAGTACTTCCTGCTCATATTTGCGTCTAGCTTCTATTTACTTGTGTTTAGTCATTTACTTGCATTTTTACATTAATCTTTCATACTTGGGATTAGTAAAACCAACAAACAATTATCAAATCATTTATTTGCTTTCATAAGTGCAATCATTCATTAATTGATAAGCATTGTAGTCAACCATACCGTCCCTGCGAACGATCCTGTTATCACTATTATTACTTGGGACAACCGTACACTTGCAGTTGTGGTTCTCTTTACTTATTTCATTATTTTAGAACACACAAAGGACCACCACATTTCTCCCAGTTCAAGACCAAGTCGGTTCCCTTGCATCTAATTAATACTTTTTCTAGATTCTGCAAACAATCATCGAACTTATCTCCAAAAACAGAAAAATCATCCATGAATACCTCAAGAAATCGATCAATCATATCTCCAAAGATTGCCATCATGCAACGTTGGAAAGTAGCAGGTGCATTGCATAATCCAAAAGGCATCCTTCGGTATGCGAAAGTACCAAAAGGACATGTGAATGTGGTTTTATGTTGGTCATCGGGATCTACGCAAATCTTATTGTAACCGGAATACCCATCTAAGAAACAATAATACTCTCTACCAGCTAACTTGTCCAACATCTGATCAATAAATGGAAGCGGGAAACGGTCTTTTCTAGTCGCCTTGTTCAACTTACGATAGTCCATACACACTCTCCAACCAACTACGGTCCTTGAGGGTATAGCTTCATTCTTATCATTCATGATGGTAGTGGTACCACCCTTCTTTGGTACACACTGAACTGGACTCACCCAATCACTACTAGCTATGGGGTAGATGATCCCGCATCTAGTAGCTTGATTACTTCTTTCTTCACCACTTCCTTCATTGCAGGCATCAACCTTCTCTATTCTTCAACTGAACGTGTACTTTTACCGTCCAGAATGATCTTGTGTTGGAAATAGGAGGGGCTAATACCTTTGATATCGGCAATAGTTCAACCTATCGCTTCTTTATTGGCTCTTAGTATATGCAACAGTTTCTCTTCTTCAGGACATGTTAAAGTAGCTGAAACAATAACAGGTAGAGTATTATTAGCACCTAAATATGCATACCTCAAGTGTGATGGAAGTGGTTTTTCTTCTAACTTCGGGGGAGACTCAATAGATGGTTTCTTTGGAGGTTCAATCTCCCCTGCATCTCGTAATGGTTCGTAGGCTAGACGCCTATACTTTGGATTCTCAGAATTAAGAGCTGCCACTATTTCAGAAAGCTCTTCCATCATCTCCGGTAAGTCTAGTGTTAACGCAGCCTGCAAGATGTCATCATAATTAAAACAATCAAATACCTCTTGTGTGGCGTGTTCTGCTATGTCCATTCGCAAACAATCTCCGCGAAAATCTGGGAACTTCATGGCTCAAAATACATTGAATTTTACCTCCTCGTTTTGGATTCTCATGGTTAATTATCCATTTACTACATCAATTAAAGTACGTCCCGTGGCTAGGAATGGTCGTCCCAAGATGATGGGGACATTCCTATCCACATCGTATTCAAGAATAACAAAATCAACAGGAAAAACTAAAGTACCTGCCTTAACGAGGACATCTTCGATTCGTCCCTCAGGATGCACGAGGGATCTATCCGCCATGTGTAGGACATTAGAGGTAGGTCTCATATCTCCAATCTTCAACGTATCAAAAATTTATTTGGGCATGAGATTAATACTCGCGCCTAAATCGCATAAAGCTTTTCCTTTCCACTCCCAATCGAATTTGGAAGCGTAAAACTCCCAGGATCAAGCAGCTTAGGTGGCAACTTACTTTGACAGATGGAACTACACTCTTCAGGTAATCCTACCATTTCATTATCACATTATGGTCTTTCTACACCAATCAAAGTACGCCCCATGGCTAGGAATGGTCTTCCCAAGATGATGGGGACATGTCTATTCGCGTCGTAATAAAGTATAGGGCGCTAGCGCATACCCGGGGTGATAATCACCAAAATCACACATAAATATAAAATTACCTACTTTTAAGAAGACATATTAGATCTTTCCTTTCGAATGGGATAGGTTTTTATCGGCCATTTGTATGACCAGAGTGGTAGGCTTTGTAGGTCCAATCCTCAACTTCTCGAAAATCGATCTCGGCATGAGATTAATACTCGCACCCAAATCACACAAAGTTTTCTTGGTCCACTCTTTACCAATAGATGTAGGAATATTGAAACTCCCGGTATCTTCTAACTTCAGAGGCAACTTACTTTATCATATTGCACTACATTCCTCTGACAAACTATCTCACCGCATAGTATTTTTGTTTATTGGAAAGCGCATCCTTCAAAAATTTCATGTACTTTGTCATTCCACAAATAGCATCCAAAAACGGTATATTGATATGTAATTTCTTGACCATGTCTATGAACTTCTTGTATTCTTTGTCATTGTTCTTATTTTGGACACATGATGGAAAGGGAGGGGGAGGAATGTTATCGTTCACGACCATATCTTTCTTCGCACTCACCTTTGTAGCCTTAATTTGCTCCTCAATATCATCATTAATCATATCATCAACTACATCCTCAACTATAACAGGTTCCACTTCTTTTCAACCACATCCTTCAGCTCTTTTGGCTTTATAGTTTTCTCTTTCTCTTTCATGATCGAAAAAGTAGGTGGTGGGAATTGCTTCCCACTCCTAAGATAATTTTCTTTACATTCTTCAAACTGGCGAGGAGTCTCTGTATCACTCGGTAGTTGCCCTTGCGGACGCTGATTTAGCTGTTTTGCCATCTGAGCTACTTGATTTTCTAATATCTTGAACGCAACATTTTGTTCGCTCAATTGGGCTTTCATAGATTGTTGAACTTGTTGTGATGGATGTGAGTAAGCGATAAGTGTTAGTAACGCTTGTTTAACGTCCAATGTACCTTCTTGAGGTTGAGCGGGTAAGGCTTTCTAATTTAGATTATTTGTATAGGCATCATGAACTGGTTGTCTCTGGGCTTAATTCCCGTAGTGTTGTCCCCCTTGGTAGTTGTTTTGTGGTCTCGATTGGTATTTATACCCTTGGGGTCGTGGCTGATACGCATAAATAGGATTTGCGGCCCCATTCGGATTTGAATACTAGAAACCAGGATGGTTTCCGTTTGGCTGGTAACCTTGACCGCCTGATTTATAGTTCCCTCGGTTGGAAACAAATATTACGGATTCCGGATTACTTTGACAATCCTCCCATTCATGATCATGTACTCCACACATTGAACACCCGTAAATTTCTTGCGTAACATTCACATCAGCTCTTCTACCCGTAAGACCTTCTTTGATAGCCAAAGTAAGTTGTTTCAATTGTTGCTCAAATTGATTCTTCAGTTTGTTCTCTAATGAAGAGAACTTTCCATCAATTTTGGCACTACAATCTCGATATACTGCACCTCCGGTGTTCTCTCGGTATTCCATCCCATCTCTGTATAGTATTATTTTAGCATGGTTTGGCATTACCTGTAAGAATTCTCCTCCATATAACAAATCTAAAAAATTTCTTGAACTTCCCTCAAGGCCTTTATAAATATGAACATATGTTGTTCTTCGAAAAAACCATGATCTGGTACTCTTCTTAGGCATATTTGAAATCTTGTCCAACACGTACCTAGGGGTTCACCTTGTTCTTGCTCAAATGATGTTAATTCAATTTGTGCGCTCAACCTCATATTTCTTTGATACTAACGGTCAAAGAACGCGGTTTGTAGTTCATCCCAATTAGTGATTTGACCTCTTTGTTATTGATCATGCCACTCACTTGCTCCATCTAAAGGAAAAATCTAAGAGCCGCGAAGTACATCTGTTCTCTAGTCACACCTTGCGTAATATACGCATCGCATATCTGCATAAATTTCTGTACTGCACGAATTGCATCTGCTCCAGGGACTCCTTGAAAGTTTCCGAAGTCTCATAATTGATTTAGCATACCCGGATCGGGTCTAAATCTAGCAACTTGAATATATGTAGAGTCAACACCTATTTTAGGTGCTCTGGATGATTGTTGATCAAGAGCTTGCTGAAACCATGGACCGTATCCTAATTGGAGTTGCGCATTTCTTACAGGTGCGGGTTGAACTTCTTGGTTTGAACTTCTTGATTCTGTGGGACTACAAGGTTCCCATGCTCATCAACTTCCACATGAAGATTGTCATTGTTTAGTGCGGCCATTTCTTTCTCTTTCTTACGTCTTTCTCTTTCCCTATTCTAATAAGCTTTGAGTATCGCCTCGGTATCCGAGGACATGCAACAAAACCTAAGAGACCTGAAAAGACAAAAACAAACAAAACACATAAAAAAAATAACAACTAATTCTACTAAAAGGATTAAACACCGGGGTTACACCCTGCAATCCCCGGCAATGGTGCCAAAAACTTGGCCAGTCCTAGAGTGTGATAAATATCAACACTAAAGGAGAGAAACGACTACCGCAGGTGTACGGTCGCCTAAGTAATAAGTAAGTAAAAACGGGATAAATCATCTCCACAGGGATTGCGAGGTGAAACAGTAGTGTTTGAACGATTGATAGAATTAATTGCAATTTAAAGTAAAATATATAAAAAAAACAAATAAAGATATTTTTGTTTGGTTTTTGTTTGTGAAAATATTTTAATGCAAGAAAGTAAATTAACTAGATTATGAAAAGACAATAAAGTAAAGACTATAGGAGTACGCATATTAAAAACAGTAAACAAGCATGAAATAATAGTCAATATGAAATACCTAACTTGAATTAAAATGAAACACAATCCCAAATTCAAAATTACTAAATATTAAACTAAGGCTTAACCAATTACGCGGTTCTCGAGTATAAAAGTGTTTAGCTCATATTCGAATTAAAACCAGAAAAGAAATAAATTAAATACATGTTTCATAAAAACATAATGAAAAGATAAAACCTAATTAAAGGAATAATCCTGAGTTGTTGGTTGGATAAAGGAGTTGTCCAACTTCTGTCCTTACCTCTGCCTTCAGAAATATGGAAGAAAATTAAGTGTATGTGAAAGGTGTGAAAAGATACAAATCAAATACAAATCAAATAAGATAAACTGTCAAATACAAATCAAGATTGAAGAGAAAGTGGAAAATAAGATAGGAGATTGGATAATTAAAATCATCGAAAGCTACTCAAAGAATGGATGGGATCAAAGATATGTGACGGCGTTGATATTCTAGACGTTGTGGAACATATGGAAAGTTAGAATGAAAGGTTTCTTTGAGAAAAAGAAATGGACGGTGTAGAAAATTTTAGAAAAAACAAAATTTGCCATGAAACATCTTTTTGAAAATAAGGAGGATAAGGGGTCAAATAATAAGGGCAGAACTAAGGAACAAGGTAAGGATGATGATAATGATAATCTAATATTATATGATGATGCAGATATGATATGGCTATGTGATTCGTCACACACTAAAAGTTGGGAACCGACAAGTATGGTGTCTATCGCAATTAACAAAAAGGGTGAAGTCGGAAATATTATTACGAAGAGAGCAAGAGTCAATAGTAGTCTGGAAGGCGAGATGTGGGCGATCTTGTTGGCTATGAGATCGGCTGCAAATCTTGGAATTAAGAGTAGCTCTTTCTACTCAGATAACCTTGAGGTGATTCAAAATATTAATAAACGTGGAGGAATCGACTGGAGGTTCCGTCTCATGATTTCCGAGGCATATAGATGGATAGGAAGATTCCCGAATTGGAAAATTAATCATATTAGAAGGAAATTTAATGGAGTAGCGGACATCCTGGCTAAAAGTGCTAGACTTAATATAGACTTATCTAATTGTCCTACTAGGTCGTTAGTTGAATTTTATGCGTGTATTAATAATGTATATTCGGCTTGTATCAGACATCGATGTTAGACTGTTTTATTGACAAAAAAGAAATCCAATCCAAGAATTTAATAGCATCACATATTTTATGTTAAGGTAATTCGAAAATATATAAAAAGGCATACATTAATGACCATATCAATGCCCAAAAAAAAAAAAAAAAAAAAAAAAAAAAATGACCATATCAGCAATCATGGCTCCTTATTCGGCAGTAATTTTAGTATATAAACAACTTTAATAAATCCCAGTTTATGCAGCACTAGATGTGAAGTTAAAGTTGGAACACATTGTTTGCCTAAACAAGAGTGAAGAACTGAATCCAAGTCTTGATGTTGCAAGATCAAACTGCAAAAGATTTTCTTCAATTTGATGTCCGCCAATCACTATAGAAGTCCTAGGATTTACACCCCCATCCACAAATCCAAGGCACAATACATCATTACTAACTTGAACCATGGAATTTGCACCGAAAATCCTCCAGAAAACATTCTCATTCTGTAAAACAAGATCGATACTTGGCACAGCCGGCCCGACCCGTGTGCTACCAATGTTTTTCGAGTTGAAACATGCCCCAAATGGTGCAACTGAAGCTACCCTCGTAGTAACATTGGATAGCTGGTTCACGAAAGCATTTACAATAGCATTGTAGATTGAACTTTCCAAAACTGTGTAAGGATTCACAGTACTAATCTTGGTTCCACCGATCCCTTCATTGGTGATTGCTAGTAAAGACGTGTTTATTGGAACCACTCTTTCGTTGATCTTAATTGATTTTACTCCAATAAAGTATTCGGCTGAAGGATCACCTGAAGAAAAAGCTGATGCAGTACTTACAGGGTTGATTATCAATGGAGTGTAAATTAAATTAGATGATATATCAATGTTAGGAAGGTTGTAATAAGGTCCATCACCAAAGAATACAACCCCATTCGCGGAAGTGGAAGAACTCAAGCAAATAGCGAATTTCCTATCAAAGCTAAAACCAGCTGAAAATTGAGATGGAAATGCAATTCTGGTACGTCCAAGGCCAGCCATACCCTTTACACCACTAGCTAAACCCTCTAACAAAAACGTTGAACCACAAACGAATAGAAATTGTGGTAAACTAACATTCCTGCCTGGATTTCTACCGTTGGTAGATTGAACTGACACCACATCGGAAGCAAGCTCACCACTAGTGGCGGTGCGTGTGATAGTGTTATCAGGGAGAAGGCCACATGTATCGTTGTTACATCCTGGCTTTGGTGGAGAAAAACATTGTCCGCAGCCACTAGAGCCGGCTAATGAACATTGGGCTGAGCGACATCGAGCAGAACGGTAAGTCGATGAAACATAGCCTTGATCACAATCAACCCACAAGAATTGACCACCAAGATCAAGGGTTAAATTAACGGGGACAAGAGGTGTTCTTTGGTTAATAACAGTGATATATTGAAGAGTTGAAGCATCTTTAGAAACAGGTAAAATTAAAGCCTTTGGTCTAAATGATGTTTGAGCTATAGCTGAGGAGATGAAAAGGAGTGAGCAAAAGAGAACGATATGAAAATGTGAAGAAGCCATTACAATTTACAAGGGTTGATAATGGTGCTAAAAATTAACGTGGATACATGTTATACTTGAGGAATACGACATCCTTTAAATAGATTTTTAGGTTCCGGTTTTTTTCTTTTACAGCGTCGGTCGTAGTATCACTTGCGTGTTGGTTTTGATTCGACAAACTTTCAAAGATGTGAAGTAATCAATTAGGCATCCTCAGCACATCTAAAAATTTGACCAAAAGTTGGTTGACTATCTGTTCCCTCCATAAAATCTTTGATATCTTTTTTAATATATAAATATAATAATATAATCTATATAATTTTATTTTATTTTTTGTCAAAATACGCTAAATTAAATAGCAATAGAAGTTCATTACATAAATAAATCAACCAATTTTTCTAGGAACGGGAAAAGCAACTTAAAGTTCCGTTTGACAACCCAATTACTAGGCAACACACCTATAAGTTTGCGTTTAGTGACCTAATCCGCTATATTATTTTCTTTCATACGAACATGAAAGAAACTAATAGTCCTATTATTACATGATGATTTAATATCATGATAGAAGAGAAGCAAGCGAGAAAATTGACGAGCTTTGGGCGAATTCAAGACATCCACCACCACTTTAAGGATTATGACTTCTTTATAATGAAAGTTGATCGCTGATAGGTGTAAATAATACTATCTCCATCAATTTTTATATTTTCATGAAGAACTTTCATCTTTGATTTCCAAATATTCCGAATACATATCATTAATTAATCAGTCAATATTTTGCTATCATATCATCCTTCCATATAGATTTCTATTGTTTTGATGATTTATTCCGAGATCTTAAGTGTGTTTTCCTCTTCTATTCTGATTTGGGGTGATGTACCTGCCCAAATCTCTTTGCATATATGACAATTCAAGAGTAGATGTTCCACTGTATCAATCGAATTTAAGCACCAAACACATTTATTAGTGTCCGAACATTTTGTAATGTAAAGATTTTTCTTTGTTGGGATGGCATTATTACAAGTCTTCCAAATAAATATTTTTATTTTTTTTGGAATATTAGAGTTCCAAATGATTCTTTGAAATTTTCTGATTCTTTAATAGATGAGATAATTACCCCTAGGGTCTTGAAGACACACCCCTCTTCAAGATACCACCCCCTACTAGAGCCTCTTCTTACTAAAGACCTCAGAAACTTTTTAACACATGAAACCCAAAACCCCTGTTACCTTTCTACCCTCAAATGATTTTTAGTCTCATATATATACTATTTTGCATTTCCCCTCTCTCTTGTAAATTCCATGAGCTTCTTTTACTCCTCTCTCTCTCCATTTTCGTGAGCTCTTTTTCTAAGCTTTCCATATTTATTTCAAATCTCCCCACCCGATTTCAACCTTCCTCCCATGTGTTCATAGATTCATAACGTCATAATCTTCTGCATTTCCTCTTTATTTTTGACTGTTACCTTCGTTATAAGGTGTGTTTCGTTTATGTTTACTGTTTTTTTCAACAGATTCTTACCTTTGTGTGTGTTATTTGCGTTTTCTGTTTTTAATAGCGATGTTTATTCACAATATCCACTATGTATCGTCGTTTGTTCACTTTTTTCCATTCTACATATGATTACGTGACTATATCATGCTCGTTTTAGATGTTTTTGTTACGTTTTAATGTGTTTCATGGTAGATTTGCTCATGATATGAATGTTATTGCTTATATTCGTCTCACTTTCCGTGTTTATGTCATTGTTTAACTCTTTGAACGTTAAATTTTCCGATCTGCCATTGTTAGGGTTTATCACAGCCGCTGCATGCATGTTAGTACAGTACAGTACTATACTCACTGTTTTCAAATTTCTAAGAGTACTCTTTGTTTTTCAAATAGACGGAGTACTCAGACTTTTGTAATGTAACATGAGTTTATAGGTTACTCGTAGTTTTTATAGAGTACTCTGAGTTTTACATATTACTCTGAGTTTTCATAGTATGTTTTATTAAATACTCTTAGTTTGTTTAAATTACTCTCAGTTTTTACAGAGTACTCTGAGTCTAATAAAATACTCTTAGTTTTCATAGTATGAAAATACTCTTAGTTTTAATTTCTTTCTTTTTACTCTGCTGCTGACAGTTATAATGATACAAGATGTGCTTGTTGTGTTCAAGATGGGAACTGATCAGATTTTCCTCCCATTTCAACAGCTGATTGACATTAACTCAGTAAAGAATTTTGTTCATTCTAGGTGGCCTCAGATATCTAAATCTGCTGTTATATCTTATACTGTAGGGGAGTACAAAGACTCCCTTCTTCAAACTGAAACAGATTTCTGCACAATTAAGTGGATTCTTGGACGTGGTGTGTATGACAAGATTTATATTTATGTTACTGATTCCAGGGCCCCTTCATTCAACAATTTATTCTCTCCAGAATCATCTGTCATTTCTAAACCAATCTCCGCTGAACCTATTCGTTCTGTTGTTGCTTCTACCCCTGATCCAGCCTATTTTATTCATGAAAAGAAGGTTATGTTGAGTGATTCTTGGAAACTGGGGTTAGAAGGTGTTGGACAGTGTTTTGTGGGTGGTGCTGAGCAGTTCCGTTCCGTTCTTTGCAAGCAAGCTGCTGTTGATGGGTTTGATTTCGACTATATCCACAACAACAAGAACACTCGCATCAGCGCGCAGTGCTATTACAAGATCGAGAAGGGTTGCAAATGGTATATATACGCATCGGTTGAAAAGACAAACGGATTTTGGTATTTGCGTTCTTATAGAGATATTCACACTTGTGGTCATGTTTACAAGAAAACATCACACGCCCGGTTGGATTCTTCAATTCTCAGTCGTGTTATTTTCGACGAAGTTCGTTTGAAACCATCTTCTAGGCCTAGAGAAATTCAGACTGTCTTAAAGGAGAATTATGGTTTCGATATTTCATACAAAACATCTTGGTCTACTATCAATAAGGCTAAGGACACTCTATACGGTGATATTGGCTCTTCATTCAATCGTTTGCAATCTTACTTTGAAAAGCTTCAGAATCTTGATCCAAGCACGGCTTTCTCGGTTCATTGCGATCCTGAAACTCGGGTATTTCACAGATGTTTTTTTGCTTTTGGTGGTTCAATTGCTGGTTTTAAGTCATGTCTCCCCATGTTATTTCTGGACGCTACGTTCCTCAAGTCCAAGTACAAAGGCTCGTTACTCGTTGCTACTGCCAAGGATGGAGATCAAGGTACCATAACAACTTATTACTTTTTCTCTTTGTATACATTCTTTTTTAGTTCTTGTTTCTCACTTTTCTAATGTTTTTCCTAATCAGGTTTATTCCCTGTTGCTTTTGGCGTTGTTCCCGGTGAGGACACCGACAATTGGACGGCATTTCTTCAGTTTTTAAAGCCCCTTGTCGAGGGTCGCCCTCTCACGTTTATATCAGACCGCCACAAGGGTCTACTAAATGGTGTTAGGGATGTTTTTCCTCAAGACAGTCACAGTTTTTGCATTAAACATATAGAGAAAAACCTCAGAATTGCTATTTCCGGCTCGACTTTTTACCGTGAAAGGATGGTGTATCTGCTCAAGCGAGTCGCGCATGCTCCTACTGTTGCACATTACGATCAACAGCTTGCTAGATTCCTGCTTGAAGGAAAGAATGAGGTCAAAGAATTCCTAAAGGGTTTGCCAAGGGAAAATTACGCAAATGCTTATTTCACTGGTAGACGATATGGCGAGATGACTTCTAATGCAGTCGAGTCGTTTAACTACTGGATTATAAAACAAAGGGGACTTCCTGTTTGCGAGTTTGTTGACGCTCTTCGTGTTAAGTTAATGCAGTGGATTTATGAACGATCTCTAAAGTCATCCAAGTGGACTTCACCACTATGCCCGGCTATTATGGAGCTTTATAACACTAATGTCGGTCTTAGCTGCACTTGGACCATTCAACAATCCACTGCTACTCTGTTTCAAGTTGGCTCAAATCCTATTATGGTGGTAGATATAGCTGCCCGTACCTGTTCTTGTTGTCAATGGCAAGAGCTCGGCTTCCCTTGTCAGCATGCTTTGTGTGCACTATCTAGTGCCTCCGTTCGTGATCCGTTCGAGTATGTAGAGTCATACTTTCACACTTCATCATACGTTAAGATCTATTCAACGAGTATTCCTGCTATGTCTACCTTTCAAGTTGAAGTCCATGTGCCCGAATCTCAGATTATTCTTGCTCCTGATGTTAGGGTTCCACCTGGTAGGCCTCAGACTAAGCGCTTTCGTTCATGCACCGAGAAGGTTGTCCGTTCAATTAAGTGTGGCAATTGCAAGATTGTGGGACATAACAAATCTACTTGTAGAGCTCCACCAAAATCATAATTTAACTTATGTTTTTAAATTTTAATCATGCTTATTAACTTATTGTTATTTGTGCCACTGAACCATTTCTACATTTATATGTTTTAAAGTTGTTGAAGTTGATTTAAGCATGTTATTCTTGTTAAAATATTTTGATCTGTTGTAATTTCTACATTTATATTGTCTGAGTACTATTTACCACTTTGATGAATACTCTATATATTTGTATGAGTACTCTATCTTTTCTCAGAGTACTCTATATAATTATATGAGTACTCTATATAATTATATGAGTACTCTATACATTACATTGAACATTCTATACAATTGTATGAGTACTCTATATAATAGGATGTTTACTCTATCCCTCACACATTTGTCAGAGTACTCACACATTTGTCAGAGTACTCACACATTTGTCTGAGTACTCACACATTTTGTCTGAGTACTCACACATTTTGTCTGAGTACTCTCTATTTTCCTCGTAGTACTCATTCATTTGTCTGAGTACCTTGTGTTTCTATTGTGAGTTCTCTTTTACTTTTATTGTGTATTCATAAGCTTTAACTTTTCTTTTACAAATTCATTTTTCATGCTATTTTTAACTACAAAAACAATCAATAACATACCAAAACCCTGTTTCATTCATATTTCATATCAAGTTTTTAAAACATCCAAAATATCATACCAAAGTTCCAAAACAAAACAAGTACTTATCAAACATAGATAAAAAAACCAATCAAATAAGTCTAAATAAAAGTCTAAATCTTAAATCAAACTCCTCCCAACACCCTTTACAAAATAAATTATAGATGATTAATCAGTTAAGAACGTTCCGCCTTGTTAATGCCTTGTGAATATTTGCTGTGCAACAATTTCCTAATAATCATTGCTCGTCCTTCGTTAATATATTTTGGAATGTATGTCTTCTGTTTTATCACCCCACACCGATAAAAGGCATAACACCATAGGATTACAAATACTCCGCAGTCAACGCTTCCTGGTTCTTGTTCAATACAATCTACATTGGTCATTATATATTTATCTTCTTTACCTGGTTTTATCTTCCTCAAGACATTTTGTACCAAGAATTTTCTATATTTTGCTGCGGTTTGCTCTGTCTTTGAACCAATTGACTCTGGATTTTTCGGTTTGATTGAGTTATAATGGTAAAATTCTTTATTATCTCTGCTGTACACTAACAAGCTCCAATGTCCACAGCTACCATCTTGAACAAACACAGGTAATAGGGTGAAAGCATAATCTTGGCTATTTTTATAGAATGGGTCTGAAATATAAATCTGACATGCTTCAATGTTCTCAAATTCGATCAAACTCTGCAATAAAATTGTATTTTAAAAAAAAAAAATCATAGTTTTGTACTCACATGCTTCAATGTACTCACAGTTTTATTATTAAAAACTATGAGTACTCATAATAAAATTCAGAGTACTCACAGTTTTGTTAATTAAAAACACAGAGTACTCATAGTTTTTAATAATAAAACTGTGAGTACTCACAGTTCAACTTCATTGAAACACAGAGTACTCGCAATTCTTATCGAAGTCACAGATTTGTTTAGTAAAATCTTAGAGTACTCACAGTTCAACTTCATTATAACACAGAGTACTCACTAATTTATATTTCAAATTGAAAAACCAAGAGTTTACATACCATGCTCATCGCACTCTGGTGTGTCACACTATACTTCCCTCCTTTGACTCCATATTCTTCTTGTACCATTTTCAACATAGCCTCAATCACCTGCAATATGAATTAATCACATACTCAATGTCCAATTTTTTATATTTGTATCTATATGATCATATTTTAATTTGTTTACCTGTACTTCAACCATTCCTTTGTGCGCAAGAGCAAAAGCATCTTTTCCTGATACTAATAACTCATTCTCTTTATCCCACCATATAGCATCTCCCAAGTTTTCTTTTTTAATTTTCAAAAGAAAATTATAATCCTTCTCATCTACTGTGTCCTTACCATCCCACTTTAGGTTTTCATAATTTTGTTCCCATTCATCTGTGGTTATCTTCTTCAAACCTGCATCCTTTTCCTTATCAGTTTCTTTAACATTTGCCGTCATTTTTTTATCAATCACTTTCTTTTTCGTTGTTTTCCCCACCCCCCCTTCTTTTGGTTTCATTGTTACTTTAACTCTTTTTGTTCTTGGTTCTTCAACAAAATCAGATTCCACACTTTTTGCGGCAGCTGCTGCACGGTTATTTTTCTTGACATTTCTCTCTATCGACCCTGGGGTAGCTAATCTATACGATCTTCTTCGTTTAACATTTGTTTTAACTTCAGCAACCACCTCCACATCCTCACTCTCTTCTGTTCCTTTTTCTGCATCTTCATTATTACTCTCTAAAAGTGCAGCGGCTGCTCTCAAGTTTTCGCACTCTTTCTTCGACTTTTCAAGTTCCTCGATGCATTCGTTGTACCACGTGCTTATATCCATGTGCTCCTTGTTCAACTTTACTTTTTCATCCTTCAGCTTCGCAACTTGCTCTCTTAGACGATTTATTTTGCTTTGTTGATTTAGTATCGCATCTTCCGACTCCTTGTTTTTTATTTCTTCTCTGTTTACCTGGTTGCTTAGTGTTTCTACCAGCTGCAAAAGCTCTTTTTTTTCCTTTCTTTCTTTTTCCAGATCAGCTAAAATCTCTTCAATTCTTGATATTGTCTTGTCTTGTTTAGATTTCTCCTTCCTCAAAACATCAATCTCATCTATTAAGTTTTTTTTCTCCTTGCCGGCTTCAATCAATTTTTCTCTTAAACACATAACAACTGGATCATTTGAATCTTTCCCCTCGTATACGTCTTCGTTAAAACTGCTAATGTTTTTGTTAATTCCTTCTACAACCTTCTCCACTACCTTTGTCAAATCATCTATTACACTTTTTTCAGTTTGTAACTCATCAATCTTATCATCTTCCTCTTCTTCTTCTTTTTCTAATTCATACTCTTTTTCAACATCAATCTTATCAACTTCCTCACCCCCTCTTGGGGGGCCATCATCCAGATTGTCGTCTATCAACATTTCTTCTTCCGCACTACCATCTCCGTTATCCAAATCCATATCTAAATCCATCTCTCTCCCTCCATCTTCATTGCTTTCTTTGTTTTTACCTTCTTCATCTGATTTTTCTTTTTCAGAACCCTTCGTCTCTTCACTTGCATTATCTTTACTCTCATCTATATCATCTTCACGTATTATGTCACTAATCGCCCCATCTCCTCTATCATTCATCCAACTATCGACATTTACGTCTTCATCATCCGACACCCGTTTTGCAACATTTTCATTTTCATCTTCATTCAATACACCATCCTTTGTCACAGTTTTATCTCCAACTACTGCATCTACCTCTTCCCCAGCACCCCGACTGCACTCTCCTTCTTTTAACACTTCTGTTTCATTTACTTCCTGGTCGTGACCATCCTCTGTTCTTATCCATCCCTCTTCCAAAGTAGTTGGTTTTAGCTCCTTACTCCTCACCTGCGTATGTCACACACATTCCATTTATCAAAACTTGGAGTACTCAGAGTTTTATATTATAAGTATTTAGAATACTCACAGTTTTCATATTTTAAAACTAAGAGTACTCTTAGTTATCATATATCAAAACTTAGAATTTTTATATATCATATATCAAAACGAAGAGTACTCTGAGTTTTATATAATATTTATTAGAGTAGTCACAGTTTTCATATTTTAAATCTGAGAGTACCCTTAGTTTTATATTATAAAACTTAGAGTACTCACAGTTTTCTGTGTGTATATATTTATACTGTATAACACTATTCCTTAACCTTTTTACTCTGCACTGCATGCACATTGATTTTTTTAGCACCGAGCATGTACTCCCATTTCAGGCACCTCGGAACTGCATCCTTCTCATTCAAGTTACCCATGTCCTTCACGTGTTCAAAAAGCCATGGCTACAAATTTTAAAAAATATTATTCAGTTAGTATTTTATAAGATTAAGATACATTTGTATTTAATCATCTTACCAGCAACACAAAAACACCCCCCTTTGCCCTTTTTGTATCCGTACATTTGCGAATTGATTTAAACATGTAACTTTTCATTTCACCAGCCCAATTGTACTTCTTTATGCTTTCCAAGTCCTCGCATACACTGATATGTATCTGTTTTGCTTGGTAATGTCTTTTCGACAAACATAGTGACGTTACTGTATATATTGATAATAACTTAGCTATATCCTCCTTCGCCTCTAAAGTGAGTACTCTGTCTTTAAAATTTTCAATAACCGTTTCTATTTTGTGACTAAGAAGCTTTAAATTAACTACGCCCGCATTCCCGAACATTCTCCTATACCACGCAGATTTGTTGTTTGCATCAACTGTAACTTTCTTTGGTAGATGATCTTGACCACACTCGATACCTAAAAGTATCTTTATTTCTAGCTCAGTAATCTTTAAATCTTTTCCTCCAATTACGAATCCACCCGATACAGACGAGAAACAATCAATAACTTGTTTGATCAGAACGTCAGACTTCTTCATAAACTTGTACTTTTCTCGCCTATCGAATATCCCTTTCCATAACCTATAAAAAGGCGTCCTTATGCATTCTGACAGGTGATCTTCTGTCATACCTTGGAATTTCATTATCTGCAGGATCCCATTAATGTTTGATCTGTACTGTATTGCTTGTTTACCCTTCTGAAAAACAGTTAAGATCAACAAATACTCAGTAATCACAGTTTTTTATCCAATATTATCGAAATATAAGAGTACTCATAGTTTTCGAATATAAACTATGAGTACTCATAGTTTTTCATACAAAATCTCAGAGTATTCTCAATTGTAATATAAAAACTCGGAGTACTCTCAATTTTAATATAAAACTCAGAGTACTCATAGTTTAATCAAATAACAAAACTAAGAGTACTCAATCGTAACCCTAAAACCCAGAAAAGGACTGTTCACAATCATATCAAAACTAAGAGTATAACAACAAACGACAGAGTATTCAGCAAATAACACAGAGTATCGGATAAAAAACGAAGAGTACTCATGCAAAACCCTAAAACCCAGAAACAGACGGTTCACATTCATATCAAAACTAAGAGTATAACAACAAAACGACAGAGTATTCAGCAAATAACACAGAGTATCGGATCAAAAACGAAGAGTACTCATGCAAAACCCTAAAACCCAGAAAAGGACGGTTCACATTCATATCAAAACTAAGAGTATAACAACAAAACGACAGAGTATTCAGCAAATAACACAGAGTATCGGATCAAAAACGAAGAGTACTCATGCAAAACCATAAAACCCAGAAAAGGACGGTTCACATTCATATCAAAACTAAGAGTATAACAACAAAACGACAGAGTATTCATCAAATAACACAGAGTATCGGATCAAAAAACGAAGAGTACTCATGCAAAACCTTAAAACCCAGAAAAGGACGGTTCACATTCATATCAAAACTAAGAGTATAACAACAAAACGACAGAGTATTCAGCAAATAACACAGAGTATCGGATAAAAAACGAAGAGTACTCATGCAAATCCCTAAAACCCAGAAACAGACGGTTCACATTCATATCAAAACCAAGAGTATAACAACAAAACGACAGAGTATTCAGCAAATAACACAGAGTATCGGATCAAAAACGAAGAGTACTCATGCAAAACCCTAAAACCCAGAAACAGACGAAAAACTAAAACCCAGAAAACTAAGGGTATCGAAAATCGTTGCTAACCTTTGGTTTTTCATCTGAATCTGCATCAGAATCACCATTGCTCGCCATTTCCCGTTCGATTTATCGGAGTATTTCAATCGGCGCTTCAAAAAAGGAGAGAGAAATGGAGAGCGTTGTGGGTAGAGAGAGAAAGTGAGAGAGAAAGTGAGAGAGAGCGTCTGACGGGAATGGAAAGAGAAAACTAATTCTAAGAGTATTTATACCACAAGGGTAGTAAAGACAATTGTCAAAGTTGAGGTCCCTAGGAAGAACGAAAGTCTAGAGTCTACTCTATAGAGAAAAAATAGTGTCTCTAAGACCCTATAGATAATTCACCCTTAATAGATTGTGGTTTATTAACTACATGTTCATTAGTGATAGCCTTGTATCCTATTTTTGTATTATACTCTCCCTCTTTAGAGAATGGCCAGATAAATCTATCTTGTTGATCGGAATCAAATATATATAATCTAGTGATTAGGGGGATACTAGGCTTTGGGAAAATATTGTATAAAAGCTCTAAATTCCATATTCTAGTGTTGGGATTAAATATTTGATTTACCTTTTCAAGATCATAATTTTTTGGTCTCTCGATTTTCCTTTACGTTTCCAATCATCTGTCATTCCAAATCTCGATGTTCTTTCCATTACCAATATGATAAATTCCATATTTCCTGATAAAAAAATTTCCTTCCATAATGTTAGCCCAGCTCCATGTCCGATTTTGTCTTAGTTTGACTTTTGATATTTCCGAATTATGAAAATATATACCTTTTAGTAGTTTAGCCGCCAGGTTTTCGGGGGTTTTCATAATCCTCCATGCTTGCGCCACTAACAGAGATGTATTCACAGATTCAGGTTGTATATATTTTACTTATCTTAAAAAAGTTATTATAATTTATAAAGTTATATTAGGTATATCATAAATCTAAACTTTGAAACTTGACTTTTTAAGACACGATTTGTTGGGTTATGAATTTAATTAGAAATTATCTTTTATAAATAATTAATAAATATATTTAAAATATTATTTAAAATGAAATTTGTAAAAAGACACTACAAGAAATAGTATCTTTAGCGGCAAAAAATTTAACACTAAAAATCTTAATTTTGCCGCTAATAGTCGTTATTTTTCGCCTCTATAAGTTTCTCGCTATAGATACCTTTAGTAGCAAATTATTTGTTTTTGCCTCTATTAACTTTATCTTTAGCGGCAAATATTGCCGCTTAAAATATAATTAGAGGCCATTTTGGTTTTTAAAAATATTATTAGAGGTCATTTTAATTGTTGCCGCAATAGCTTCCCCGCTAATGCTATTATTAGAGGCCATTTTAATTGTTGCCTCAATAGCTTCCCCGCTAATGCTACTATTTCTTGTAGTGAGAAAAGATTTTTAATAAAAGAAATTAAAAATGATTTAAATTTAAAAAATATTATATATAAATTATATAATTGAAAATAAATAATGCTTTGCCTAATTTTAGAAAGAAGATAATTTGTTAAACCTAAATTTAGTAATCCTGTATAAAATAATAAAAAGATTTTTCTGTCTCACAATTTTTTTTTTTCTGATATCATGACGGTCTCACAAAATCTTATACGTTGTTGGCGATGGTTACATCACCCGTGACATAACACATGAAGCTTATCCTTATCCAAAACAAAAAGTTACTCTTCAGAGTTAAACGTTGGAGAGGTTTGGTAAATATTTGTTTTATAATATCATTTAGTGTCGTTGGTAAATAATTGTTTTATAATATCATTTAGGGTTTGTTTGGAAGTGGCTTTTTTTAAAAGTATTTAAAAGTATTTTTAAATTTTTAAAAATAGTTTAATATTTTGAAAAGTATTTTTAGGTGCTTCTTAAATAAGCATATAAAGTGATTTTAGATTTTAAAATTTAAAATTTTATTCTAAAAACGATTTTTTACTTTAAAATAAACACTTACAAACAAATTCTTAATTCACCAAGGAATACAAGTCTAATTTGAAACTAAAAAAATTCAATTTTATAAGACGATGCAGATACTATTTGACTAAATGACTCCTTATTTACTAAAAGTTGGGAATGGACAAGCGTTGTATCCATTGCAGTAAGAGACAGATGAAGTATAAGATCGCCTGAAAATGTAAGATTAATAGCATAGTAGAAAGAGAAAATTTGGTCATTTTAAATTCATGAGATGTACAACAAATCTTAATCTACAGAGTTGCTCGTTTTATTGTGATAACCTTGAAATTGTTCAAAAAATCAATAACAAGAAAGCGAATAATTGAAAAATTCGACTAATGTTAGCTGAAATTGAGAGATGGATAGAAAATTTTTTTAAATAAAAAGTGTTTCACATCAAAAAAGAATTGAATGTGATAGCTAACTGTCTGACAAAATGTATTAGAAATAACCTTGCATACATATAACAAATAGATAAGGAGATAAAGGATCACCCTAATTGTGCTAGAATGGAGTTGAACCACCTTATATTTGCTGATGATTGTTTAATTTTCTTTAATGGTGATAAAGACTCGGCTATGAGACTTAAACAAGGCCTTGATCTCTTTTCTAGACTTTCCGGCCTTAAAATAAGTCCTGAAAAGAGCGAGCTATATATGGGAGGTTGTAACAAAGACCTTCATGATGATTTGAGTAGTATTCTCAATGTAAAGAAGGGTAAACTCCCTGTTAGATATCTTGGGGCTCCTTTAACTACAAAAGGCCCTAATAGCTTAATGTGTGCTACCCTTATTAATAATATAGTTGGAAGTGTTGAAGGGTGGATGCATAGATTTCTTACTTTTGCGGGAAGGCTTCATTTAATTAAGAGTGTTTTGCAAAGTAAAGCTAGATAATGGTGAAATGTAATGATCCTTCCAATGGGAGTTATTCATGAGATAGAATCACTCTTGAGTAGGTTTCTTTGGAAGGGTAATACTAATGATTTTCATGGTGCTAAAGTGGCTTGGAAATATTTGTGTCAAAGTAAAGAAAATGGAGGACTAGGCATACCTAATCTTCTCCATATTAATCAAGTTGCTATTCTCAAAGCGTTTTGGAGAATGTATGAATATAAAGATAATATTTGGTCTCAATGGGTCTACTCGAATTGGCTATGGAACAAGAGCATATGGAGCATTACATATGATAATAAACTTCCTTGGACATGGAGAGCTATGCTAAATGTGAGGTACCTTGCTTTTAAATATATTATACATGATGTTGGTAATGGAAAGGGAACTTATATGTTAGATGATAGATGGATAAAAGGAAAGTGTGTAGGTGATATTTGTGAACAAAAGGATGCTATTTCTTTGGGTAATTACAATATTAACAAAAAGGTGATGGGCTATTATGTGGGGAAGAGGTGGAGATTTCCACCTAGGTTTAAAAAGGTGTATGAGGTGGTAAAAGATATGGTGCTTAATGAGAAGCATGACACTATAAGATGGGGAGTTAAAGGCTTTAGGACCTCGGATGTTATGTATGACCTAAGGGGTCCTAATGAGAAAACAAAATGTTATAGTGTGGTGTGGCATAAATGGAGTATGCCAAAGCACAAGTTTTGTGCTTGGTTAATTTGTAAGGATAGATTAAGCACTAAAGATAGGCTTATCAAGTGGGGGATGGAAGTGGACAAGATGTGTTACCTTTGCTTTGAAGAACATGAATCAAGGGATCACTTATTTGTGAATTGCAAATTCACTAATTTGGCTTGGAAGGAGATTTGTGATCTTCATAGTTGGCACAATTCGGGTAATACTTGGGAGGAAAGGCTTGATTTTATGCTTAAGTTTGATGGTAACACCTTAAAAGATACCATATCAAATATTACTTTCCTTAGCTTTCTTTATTGTATTTGGGATGTGAGGAATAAAAAAGAGTTTAAGAAGATGCATCCTAAATATGAGGATATTGTGAAAATAGTTGTGAAAGACGTTCAATACACACTTTAGAATAGAAAGTTATTTAAGAGGAGTGTTGAGAGTATGAGATTGATAGCAAGATGGAAGCTAAATGGAGTACTCAATGGAGGAGAGCAAGAAGATCAAGGAAGATAGCTTGGAACTTGGACCTAGTAAAAGTCTTTAGCAATTGTTGTATAGGGTTTAATTTCCTAGCAATAGTTGTATAGGGTGCTTTTACATTGATTTATTTTTCTAGCAATGGTTGTATAGGTTGTCTTGCAAGTTGATAGGTTTACTTTCTAGTAAATGTTGTATAGGGTTTGTTTTTCTAGCCATGCTTGTTTTTGAGTCAAAAACAAGTAGGGGTTTGATTTGTACTTGTCATTTTGTGGATATAAAATGATAGGTTTGATAAAAAAAAAATTGCCCTACGTTTTCTATTGTCGAGTTTTCCGTATACTTGAATATTATTTCCAAAAATAGTGACACATGATAGTTATGATTCTAGTATTTTTTTATATAAAAAAAAAGAAATTGAAACCAATACTATTACTAAATTGATTCAATGAGTACTATTACACAGGCTTGTCGATAGTTCCGTCAAGAAATAATTTTGGCGTATTTATTTGACTTATCCACACTTTAAATAATTTGGAAAAAAATAAGAACACACTTTATTCGTGAGAGATCTATCTGCATAAAAAGGAGATTTTTCTCTTTTTTTTCCAAAGCATAATAAGGAATTTTTTTTTGGAAATTTGGAGGTGCCTAGACACCGAAAAGAAAACGAAACTATCAACCAATCCCTAATCTGCTTAACCTATAAGATAAGTCGAAAAAACTAAACGAATTTCGACGTAAGAGTGTTGCCCGGTGTCTAGCTTCCTTTGCAAGCTTGTCTGCCTTACTGTTGAGCTTCCTATTGATGTGTTGGAACGTGATCTGCCCGAGCTCCTCAGCAATGTGGATAATCTTACGCAGGATGGGTTGGATATTCCAACGCGCTGCTGACACCTTCTTCGTACCTTGAATAACCTCAAGGTTATCTGAGTATATTACGATTTTCTTCCTTGGGAAATTTGCACCCATTTGCGTAGCTTTGAGAACCGCATTAGCTTCTCCTTCCAAGGCAGAGTTACAATCAAGGTTGTAGCTTTGTTAAAAAGATGTACTACTATTGTTGTTTACTCCTATGATTGCTACTCCCGTAGGCTCCCATTTGTTGTTAAAAGACGCATCACAAAAAAACGACAAATCTTAATTTTGCTCCTCCCCATTTGTGTCTACGCTTTCTCCAGTTCTCTTGAAGCCTTTGCAGTTTTCTGTTGTCCTATTGATTCCGTGGATTTCTTGCATTAATTTTTTTGACGCAATATTTATTCATGTGCCACATACTGAGACCCCCTCATGTATAGCTTTCATTTTTGCTTTCCAAATGTTCCAAAGGTTAATCATAATAAAGTCTCATACTATATTTTCTTCCCATCCTCCCTTTGAGAAAGTTTGGATGATTTTTAAGAACCAATCCTCTGATTTCCCCTCCCAATTGTCTTGAATTTTTATTTGTAGGATTGATCCAGCCTAGATATCTTTACACATGTTACAGTGGAGGAGTAGATGCTCTACATCCTCACAACTATGGTTACACCATAAACAGTTTGTAGCATCTGCACATTTCCTCTTATATAAGTTGTCTCTGGTCGGTATCGCATTATTAACTAATCTCCACATAAATAATTTGATTTTTTTCGGGATGTTGGAACTCCAAATCGTCTTCCAGACTGGTGAGTCCTGTATCGCCTTAGTTTCCTTTGTTGTTGCCTTGTTCATAATTTGTTCTTCTGTTATAACCTTATATCCCGTCTTTGTATTGAAAGTGCCATCTTTTGAGAACGACCATATTAGTTTATCTTTGGTATCTATTTCTTTAATCTTTGTCTTTTTATGTATGATAGGTTCAGGAAATAGATCATCCAATTTCTCAAAATCCCATTCATCTTTGTTGTTTTTCATTAGTTCGTTGACCTTTGTGATAGTTGTGCCTTCTGGTTTTTCTAGTTTCTATTCTGTATCTATCCACTTTTCCTCCCATATATTCGTATTTTAACCGTCTCCTATCATCTTTTTTCCATGTTTTTTTTAATAAAGTCTCTACCTTCTATAATGCTTGCCTAACTTCATGTCCTACTTTGTATGAGTTTGCACGTCATTAGATTAGATTTATTGAAATAAATACCTTTGAGCAATCTTGTTGCCAGATTATTGGGGTTGTTCATTAATCTCCAAGCTTGAGCTGCTAGTAGCACAGTATTCATCTTTTTGAAGTCTTGGAATCCCAATCCTCCTATTAATTTGCTTACTGCGATCTTTTCCCAAGCGACCTAATGTATCTTGTTCCTTTCACCTGAACTCCACCAAAAATTAGAGATGGCTGATATAAGTTTATTACAAAAACTAACTGGAAAAGAGAAAATAGACATGTAGTAATTCGGTATGGCTTGGAGAATGGCTTTAATAAGTACTTCTTTGCCCCATTCTGAAAGTAATTTCGCTTTCCATCCTTCCGTGTTTTTGAATACTATTTTTTCTATCCAATCCAGGGATTCTACCTTTGACCTTTTGTGGCATAGTGTAATCCCTAGATAGTATCCTAGATCATCCGTCTCTGTGATATTCATCATTGTAGTTAACTCATCTTTAATATCCCCTGGTGTTTCTTTGCTGAAGAGAATGGCTGATTTATGTAAATTGATTTGCTGTCCTGACCCCGCACAATAGATATCCAAACATTTCTTAAAATGTTCAATATTCATGTCATTCAGTTCTAGAAAGAAAAGAGAATCATCTGCGAATAAAATGTGAGAAATCGTCGGGCAGTTTCTATTGATTTTTATACCTTTGATCAAATTATCGTCAATATAGTGGTCGATAATGTTAATAAGGGATTCTGTCATAATAGAAAAAATAAAGGGAGAGAGCGGGTCACCTTGTCTAAGGCCCCTACCTAGTTTGAAGTTCTCAAGTCTTTCACCATTCAAGTTAATATTAAACGAAACGGACGTGATACAATTTCTCATCCATTTAATCCAGGTTTCGCAAAAGATAATAAGTAATTAAGCTAAGGAAATATACCATAAAAAATAACATATTTAGTGGATACTCATTGTAGCCTATGTGCTAGTAGTCAAGCCCATGAACACTAAGATTTAGGGTTATCTATTACTTATAAATAGGAATTCCAACTATATAATTTTTACACTCTTTGATTATAAACATAACGCTTCACTTTCTTTTTCCACCGCTCACAACACCTTATCGACACGATGACCTCTATCCTTTAAATATTAGATAATTCATAATTCACAAAAAAAAAAATATCGTTCTCAATTTTTTTTATCAAACCATAGAAAATAGTCATGCCTATTGTGAGCTTCATTATTATTAAAAGAATAAAAAAATTATATTGTTTCACCACTGTGAAACAAAAACCAAAAGCTATGTCATAGCTTTGATTGATAAAATCAGCCGCTATGTATATTGCACATCACTACTTTATAAATACAAGTGATAAAACAATTATGCTGCTCAAGTAAAACAAATGATAGTTGACCGCTGTTAACTTTATACCATTTGAATTTGATTTTTTTAAAATATTAATATTTTTTTGTTCAATAGTGAAACCCAACGTACTTTCACAGCATTTGTGAATGCAACCACATGAAGGTGCAATCAAACATAAAGTTATCAAAAGAGCGAAGGTGAACACCGCTGTTGAAGGAGAAATGTGGGCCATCCTTCAAGCTATGAGATTTGCAGCAGATCTCAATTTCTAGAATAGTTCGTTCTACACTGATAACCTTGAAATTGTTCAAGGTATCTCCAAAGCTAAAGAAGTCAACTGGCGAATACGACTAATGATCGCTGAAGCGTTAAGTTGGATGAAGAGATTTCCAGGATGGAAAGTCATTCACATCAAAAGAGAATTTAACGAAGTTGCAGATAAAGTCGCAAAATGCACCATGACGAATATTGATGTTTCTGTTTGTCCTATGGATTCGATTGTCAAATTTTTTAGCTGTGTGACCTGTGTGACCTCCCTCTATAGTTATAGAGGGACAAGATAATTTGTCTTTTTTTTCTTTTCATTTGACAAAAATAAAAAAAGAATGCAACCACATGAACTTGCTATTTTTTTAAAATTATTTTCCTTTACCTTTCTTTGTTATATTATTTTAATGATTTTTTATTATAATATTATCTATATAAAATATTATTATTGGTAAGTGAGTGTAAAAGAAAAAGAAACATATGAAATATATATAGTTTCTTCATTGATTAATTTTTATTATTTGATATAGTATAATATTGTCTAAATTTTTTTACTATATTCATTGAATAAATTGTAAATATTACAATTTCGTTACGAAAAATATTATACCCCATTACAGGTATATATATAAAACTCAAAGAAGACATATATACTAGTAGTATATATATTTTATGATTATATCTTTTAATATAATATAACCTGTGGGAAAGATAGGACGTATATACAAGTTAAATACGTATTTTATGCATATCCACTGATATAGCATAACCTATAACAAAAAAATATTAGGCATCACTTTATGCATTTTACGCAAATGCAGCAAAAGAAACGAAATATAGGAAAATCAAAGATATATATTATGCGCATATATCACTTAACCTATCAATTAATGTGTTTGTCATTCGCATAACCTAAGAAATAAAATATATTTCTTTTATCTTCAAGCTTCTAAAGCAAATCTCAATACCATGTCTAGTACATTCAACCTAATAGAAATGTTTGGAGAAACTATGTATTGTGCTTTCCAGATTTACATTTATCCAAATTGATCAAAGGAAGCTACATAGAAGATGATCAAACCAAACATATCTCTCCAAAGTTATCCTTTAGACGTGAAATCTTGAAGAAATGTGAAATAGATGTTCATCAAATTCGCTCAAGTAACAATTTCGATGATTTATTTACAAAGGTATTACCTACATCTACATTCAAGAAATTAATACACAGGATTGGCATGCGTCGATTTCAAGATCTCACCTGAGATGCTGCCAAGAGGGGGACAACTACTCGTTACACTCTTTTCCTTCATCACGGTTTTGTCCTAATAGCGTATAAAGAAATGTACTCTTTTTCCTTCACTAGATTTTTTCCAACTAGATTTTCTAGGAAGGTTTTAACGCGGCATATTCTTAATGGACTAAATATCCAAGTGGGAGTGTTATAAAACCATTTAGTGGATATTCATTCCAACCCATGGGCTAGTAGTCAAGCCAATGAATGCTAGGGTTTAGGGTTACCTATTACCTATAAATTATGAGCTCCCACTATGTAATCTTTACACTATCTGATAATAAATAGAACGCTTCTTTTTCTTTCTCTACCGTTCACAACACTTTTCTATTTATGCTCAGAGCAAGCTAATATTTTTTCTCTTTAGTTTTATTTATTCAATTTTCTAAAAAAAAAAATTTAATATTATTTTTATTTTTTAATCTTAAATATTTTTTTATATTATCCTTAATTAAATTAAATAGTAAAAAGCATATCTCATATATATATAAGTTAAAGTTGTAAAAAGAAATAATACCAAATATTTTTTTAATCTTAATACTCCAACAAGGTCGATAAATAAAATTGGACAGAAAAAATAATTATAAATTATTTGGTAAAAAAAATTACATAGTAAATGATTCGAAAGACAATTTTATCATGAGTGATTTTATCTAACAAATTTAGATAAAGCATAAATGATTAATTAACGAGCACGGAATATGCATCAATCGAATATGGCCATCAAAAGAGAAAATCTTGTTTACTTAAAATATGAATGTTATGATGTTACAACTATATATATGCAGAGAAGCAAAGTCTTGATAAAAAATTCTATTTCAATGTTATTCATCCCATATGACCTTTGGCCAGATTGCAGCCTTTCAATAGTGCTACTACTTCATCTTTGAGAGTTGAGTGGTAACAAACCTTTTTAACACCATTATTAAGTATCAGCAGAGATGTATGTTAAACTTCAGAGAGAAGAGAAGCCATTAATGGCGAGAAGCAAGCTTTACTAGATGAAGAACAAGAGAGATAGAGAGAAGAAGATGGAATCTGTTTTTATTAAGTTGTAAAGTAATGTAATGTATCCGTATTTATACATGTGTAATCTAACAACACAGCTAAGTTACAGTTGGAAATCTAAACAAACTAACTAACTAACAGATTCTTGATCCAACTTTTATTTAATTGCATAATAGTCCCTCATCTTTATTGCTCTCTATTTTCTGCATTTTGCTTTGTTCTAATAGCGAATTCATGCTCCAAGATCCCCCCACAAGCGGAAGATGGATATTAGTAAGATTCAGCTTGCTAATATTATTGTGAAAAGCGAGAGAACCTAATGGTTTAGTAAATATATCAGCTAATTGTAAAGTAGAAGGAATGTAGAAAAGCTTGATAATTCCTTCTTGGATCTTTTCTCGTGTGATCTTACAGTCAATGTCTACGTGTTTAGTCCTTTCATGTTGAATTGGATTAGTAGACATTGCTATAGCGGACTTACTATCAGAATACACAAGAGCTGAGAAGGAATGAGGAACTCCATAGTCATGTAATGCATATAATAACCACTGAATTTCACAAGTGGTTGTTGCTAGAGCTCTGTACTCAGCTTCAGCGGATGATCTACTTATTGTGGATTGTTTTTTACTTTTCCAAGAGATCAAAGAATCTCCCAAGAATATACAAAAGCCAGTAATACTTCGTCGAGAATCCAAACAACCGGCCCAATCACTATCGCAATATGCTTTTAATTTGATTGGTGAAGCAGAGGAGTAAAATATACCTTGTCCAACTGTGAGTTTAAGATAACGTAGAACACGTTGCGCAACATTCCAATGATTAGTTGATGGTTTAGAGAGAAATTGGCTTAAACAAGTGATAGAGTAAGTCAAGTCAGGTCGAGTTATAGTTAGATATAACAACCTTCCAATCAGTCTTCTGTATGATGAAGCATCTTCTAATAGTTCTGTTTCATCTTGTTTAAGTTTTAAAGTAGACTCCATTGGAAAAGCAACAGGTTTGGAACCAAGAACTCCACATTCAGTAAGTATGTCTAGAGCAAATTTTCTTTGACATAAAGATATACCTTTAGAGCTTCTTGCAACCTCAATACCAAGAAAGAATTTCAACTCCCCTAAGTCTTTAATAGTGAATTCAGAATGTAGAAAAGATTTGATCTTGGTGATTTCAGATAGAGAACCACTAGTGATGATTATGTCATCTACATAAACCAATAGTGCAATAAAGTTTGAAGAGGTACCTTTAGTAAATAGGCTGTAATCACTATTGGAGTGTGTGAAACCATAGGTTATAAGGGCAGTAGAAAGCTTAGCAAACCATTGTCTAGAGGCTTGCTTTAGACCATATAGACTTTTGTTTAGTCTACAAACTGAGTTTGGAGGAGCTTTAAGTCCATGAGGCACCTTCATGTATACTACCTCATTTAATTCACCATGAAGGAAAGCATTATTCACATCAAGTTGATGTAAATTCCATTGATTTGAAGAGGCAAGAGCAAGCATTAATCTGATAGAAGTCACCTTTGCAACAGGTGAAAAAGTATCAAAGAAATCCAAACCTTCTTGTTGATTGTAGCCTTTTGCAACAAGCCTTGCTTTATGTCTATCAAGTGTACCATCAGCTTTATATTTAAGCTTAAAACCCCATTTACTTCCAATAGGCTTCATATCAACAGTTTGAGGGACAATAGACCATGTATGGTTATCTTCAAGGGCAGTGAGCTCCTTTTGTATAGCATTCATCCATTCAGGAGAAGTAGAGGCTTGTTTATAGGAAGTAGGTTCAGTTTGAGAACTGATAGAGGCTATGAAGTGAGTATATGATTGAGATAATCGAGATGTAGATAGAAAATCTTGTATAGGGTATGGAGTAGAAGATTGTGTCTTAGTTATGTTTGAGTTAAGAGAGGAATATAAGGCTTTGGTGGGGCATATATAATCTTTTAGGTAGGCAGGAGCATTTCTAGTTCTTGTAGGTTTGTTTAGTAGAGGTGGAGTAATATTTTGAGTTGGGGGAAGATTATTTGTAGAAGAAGTATGAGGTGAACTATGAGAGGTAGTGGATGTTTGTATAGGGAGTGTTAAGGTTTTTGAAGTAAACTCAGTGTATGTTTGGTTTGAAGGTGGAAAGAGGAATGTGTGGAGGTCATTTGAGGATAAGGAGTTAGAAAAAGGAAATATGGATTCACGAAAAACCACATTTCTAGAGATAAATGTCGTGTTTGTTTCAATGTTTAATAGTTTGTATCCTTTGGTGTATAGAGGGTAGCTTAAAAATATGCATTTAGTAGCCCGGGAATCAAACTTAGTTCTACCTTGTTTCAAAATTGAGGCAAAACATAAACACCCAAAGACTCTCAAATGGTTAAGTGTAGGGGGTTTCTTATAGAGGATTTGATATGGTGATTTATTGTTTAGTAGAGGAGTAGGTAATCTGTTAATAATGTGTGTTGAGGTGAGTATAGCTTCAGACCAAAACTGAATTGGAAGCTTAGATTGAAACATCAAAGCTCTAGCAGTTGTGAGTAGGTGTTGATGCTTTCTTTCCACCAATCCATTTTGCTCAGGAGTCTCAACACAGGAGGTTTGATGTATAATTCCATTAGTGGAGTAAAATGAGTTAAGATTGAATTCTACACCATTATCACTTCTAAGCTTCTTTATCTTGACACCAAATTGTGTATGAACAAGATTATAGAAAGAGAGAAAATGAGAACCAACCTCAGATTTGTTTGACATCATATAAATCCAAGTACATCTTGAAAAATCATCAACAATTGTGAGAAAATATCTATGTCCTGTATAAGATACATGTTTAAGAGGACCCCATATATCACAATGTACAAGTTCAAAACAAGAGGAAGATTTAGAATTTGAAGTAGGGAAAACAAGTCTTTTTTGTTTTGCAAAAGAACAAGTTTCACAAACATTAGAAGATAAGAAAGTAATAGAAGAATCAACTGCCTTTAAGGCTTGTAGTTTGGCCTTTGAAGCATGACCAAGCCTTGAGTGCCAAATGTCTAACTTCTGAGTTGTGACTGAGTGAAAACAAGATGATTGAGAAGGAGAGTGAAGATAATATAGACCATTGAGTTCATATGCAGTCCCAATCATCTTCTTGGACTTTGATTCCTGTAATGAGCAATGTGTAGGAAAAAAGGACACCAAGATTTGAGAATCCTTAGTTAATTTGGAAATGGAGAGTAAATTGTGCTTGAATAATGATACACATAGAACATTCTTCAAGGTTATATACTTATTTATATATATATGTCCTGTATAATCAGCCTGTACTACATCTCCATTAGGTAAAGACACAATTATATTTGTGGGATAGTAAGAATTCGTGTAAAATGAAGGGGAAAATATTAAGTGATCAGTTGCACCAGGGTCTAAAATCCAAGAAGAGTGAAGAGAGTTACCTTCTTGAGTTGAAACTTGATGAACTGCAGGAGGAGTAGAAGTCGAATTATGAGCTAGAGCAATGAGTTTGCTAACCTCTTCAGGAGTAAAAGCATAAGAGCTAAGACTTTTAGAATCTTGAGTTGTTTCTTGAGAAGCTGTAGCACAATTTGCTTTTGAGTTAGATGAGAAATTGGTATAAGATCTTTTACCTCGTGGACCAGTCCATCCAATTGGATATACATGCAATTGAAAGCATTTGTCTATAGTATGCCCTGTGTATCCACAGTGAGTGCATAGTACTTTCTTCTTATCTCCATAAGTAGTAGATTTCTGCACATCTCTCACAAAAAACGCCTGAGTAGGCTCAGAAAAAGTTGTTAATTCCCTTTGACTTTCTTCTTGAACTAACATAGCAAAAACAGAGTTGATTTTAGGAAGAGGATCTATCAAGAGAATCTGACTTCTAGCAGCTGAGTAGGATTCATTCAATCCAATTAAGAACTTGATGATGAAGTCAGTTTGTTGTCTTTCAACGATTGTATCAAGAAGTTTGCAAGTACATTGATTCATAAAGCCACAAGAACATGTAGGATTTGGGCGAAAATGAACATATTCATCCCAAAGTGATTTGAATTTTGCAAAATACTCAGAAATGGAAGAAGAAGATTGAGTAATTGAACTTAGTGACTTTTCGAGTTGATAAACACGCGTACCATTAGACTTACAAAAACGTGTTTTGATTTTATTATATAACTCATGTGCAGAATTGACATATAACAAGCTACTCCTAATTTCTTTAGAGATAGAGTTAAGAATCCAAGAGAGTACCAAATTGTTAGCACGAGTCCAAGTAGAAAACAGAGTAAGATCAGTTAATGAAGGCTGAGGTATGTCGCCATTGACGAATCCAAGTTTATTCTTCACAGAGAGAGCTATCTCAATGGCGCGAGCCCAAGCTAAATAGTTGTCTCCTGTAAGTATCTCAGAAACAAGAGAGATGCCAGTACTTTCACTAGGATGTAAGTAGTAAGGGCTTGAAAAGTCTTCAGAAATAGGTGTATTTGAAGACATTGTTTCTAGTATAGTGTGTAAGAATAGAGAATAGAGAGTGAGAGAGTATGATTAGTGCGGAAATAAGGTGTTTACATCTGATACCATGTTAAACTTCAGAGAGAAGAGAAGCCATTAATGGCGAGAAGCAAGCTTTACTAGATGAAGAACAAGAGAGATAGAGAGAAGAAGATGGAATCTGTTTTTATTAAGTTGTAAAGTAATGTAATGTATCCGTATATATACATGTGTAATCTAACAACACAACTAAGTTACAGCTGGAAATCTAAACAAACAAACTAACTAACAGATTCTTGATCCAACTTTTATTTAATTGCATAATAGTCCCTCATCTTTATTGCTCTCTATTTTCTGCATTTTGCTTTGTTCTAATAGCGAATTCATGCTCCAAGAATGTATGTGAATTTAATTAAACCTGGTGAGTCTATTGTAATTGGTAGTGACTAGTGATAAACCTTATAAATCAAACAATATGGCCGAATTGGGCATGATAGGTTACCAAAGACACAGTGAATTTGGACGGGGACTTGGTCAACGATTTGGTAAAATCCAGGTTCAACCCAAATGTTGGTATCAAAGGGGGCGAAAAAGTTCATAGTGTGATTTTGCATAATAGGAAAGTTTCAGAAGGGATGAAGTTTGAATACTTTGAACCAATAATAGAAGAAACATTGTCACTTCTTAATGTCATGACAATTGAGTAAACATTTCGCTATTCTCTTACAGGACATTGTTGTCCCATTGTTGTCCCATTGTTGTCCCCGAGGTGTGATATGTAATCAACACTCGGAGGATGAGAAACTTGCAAGTGTACGAGAAGTCGCAAGTACTAAAGATAGTTGTAAGTCCGTCTCCACATGGATTAGATGAGTTAATATGTAACTTAGTTTTAGATTTACTCGTTAATAAAATAAAAGACCTAAAAGTAAAGGTTTTTATTTGATTTTAATTAAAGGAAAACTAAGAAAATGAAAGTAAAATAATATTTAGCTAGAAAGCAATTAACTAAAAGATTGTGAGAAGAGGGAGAGAAATTTAGCCTGAGACACTTGTAATCCCCACTAATTATAGCTTGGACTTACTTGCAATTCTAAGGGCACAACGTGTCATTGTTGCTAATCTTGATTCTAAAGTCTCTCTAAGTTAAAACCCTATGTGATTACCTAGTTTGTTTAGATATTTGGAGTTTCAAATCCAAGTCTTGTAATTATAAGAGATCTGCTATCAAACCCCCCCTTCCGGGCGCAATTTAGTGCTATCAAACCCTATCCATATGGACACACTACAAGAATTTACCATGAATCACAAAGATAATTACAACAATCCATAAGTTATTTAAATACGAAACCCCAAATTCATACAAATAAACATGTTTTAATAGTTAGGGTTCATACCCAAGTATCTTAACTTACTAAGAAATTTAGTTCATACTAGAAGAAAAAAAGACATAATCAAAGGAAGAATTACATTGTTAAGTTAATAAAGTCTAGTTCTTGAACTCCTTGCCGCTGGCCCTTATTCCTAAACATTTCTAGATCTTCAATATGATAAGTGGTAGGTTTAACTATTGTAAACATGTATTTATAGCCCCCAAAAATGTTTTAGCTCAACTAGGCCAACTTAAGTGAGTCATAAGTGGCCCAATAGACTCTTCTAAATCTGGACTACTTTAAGTCTTGTCAGTAAAACACCCATAACTTTTTCAATTCAAGTCCAAATAGCAAAAGATTTTTTCTCACGTGATTTAAACTCAAAGGGATATCTTGAGCTCCAATTCATGATAATAATCTTCACCAATTATGATTTATTACCTTTGAAAGAGGATGGAAACATTCTACCAACCATTTCCCATTGAGCTCTAAATGGACTGCATGACTCCTTTGTGACTTGGTTTGGTTTTATTTATCACTTTTTGAATTATTAGATTCATCTTGGGATCTAATATCATCCATATACCTAATATTTTTGCACATAACACGCAAATTGCCTCAAATTGCTTAAAAACACATATACAATTTAAGATTAGCTAAAACACAAATAACGCCAATAGTGTCGCCTAAGGTGTGATAAAATAAGATAATAAAATAGAATAAATGATGCACTAACACCCTAGACTAAACACGGTACTCAGTGTAAGTATCACAGGTCGTACGTAAGTTTTAATGATAAATAAAGATTCGTTCTCAGAGACTTAGCGTGTTATACGAATGTATTTAACAGAATAGCGTAGTAATAAATGTTTAAAGACAAGAAAAGTAAATATAATGATTCATGAGGAGATAAGATTAAAGTAAATTAAACTAAAGACAATAAAATAAATATGAGAGAATAAGATGAGAAAGTATAGCTCAGGTTTTGCTAGTATGCCCTAATCCTTCTATTTCTTCTACTAGTTAATAAGGGCGATTAAAGCTCTTAAATAAGTAGCCAGGATTCTATATTCCTCCTAACCCCCTTCCGGGTGGACTTAAGAGGCGACCTAACAATTACCAAGGAACCTGGGTAAGGGGACCCTGCAATAATTATCGGTGATTAAATCTCAAACCCTAATGACTATCTAGTTAGGAAAACCCTTCCAGATCACTACCGCACTATAGACAATTATGTGATGTTTCAATAATAAGACAGCCCTTCCGGGTGACCATATAACTACTATTAGCACAACCCTAATTTGACCAGGATTAAGACAGAAATTAAATCAAAGCACATAAAACAAATATATGGTTAAGAAGCTATAACCAATTGAAAAGAGTTTTCCCAAACAAACTTAGATAATAGAAAATAGAATTCAAATATTATACATATGCAAAACCCAAGCTATGGGAAAATTAATTCATACTGGAAAGAAATAAACTAAAGCAAAGATACATATTGTCAACTTGCTTCTCTTGAATGATGAATAAACTTAAGGATTAATTTTGGGAGGCAAGGACATGTTTACAATGATTAAGGGGTGTATTTATAGGTGTTTAAAGATACATACTGTCAACTTGCTTCTCTTGAACGATGAATAAACTTAAGGATTAATTGTGGGAGGCAAGGACAGGTTTACAATGGTTAAATGGTGTATTTATAGGTGTTTAGGAAGCCCTAGGTCGGATTTCTTGGAGTATAAGGCAAGCACCTGGACTCCTTTTCCAAATCAAATTCGTTTCCTAAAATATAGGAGATAAGGTAAACTGTTGTTGTCTTGTTTTGGTTGGAACTTCTTCGTTATTGCTTCGATTTTTTCCTACTTTGTATCGAAACGGCCGCTTCGAAAAGATCTACACTTTTTATTTTGATTGCTCCTCCAAATTCTCAGCTAATTTTATTTTATATTCACTTTAGTGGACGTAGCTGCAGAATTTCAGATTTACTTGACAGCTTTTCCTTTCCTATTTTATCTCTACTTCCTTTTATCTCCAATTTCCATCCATATCTTCTTTCCTTTATCTCTTTAGAATTGATTTGGCATCTAATTAATTTCCATATATCTTTAAAGTTTCACATTAACACACAAATTAAATCAAATATGCTATAAAAATAATAATTAATCAAATGAAGACAAGAAATAGGAATATATCAAAATATGACTAAAAATTAAATATTAATTGACCATAAATTCCAAAAATGATGTCTCCAACCAAGATTATTATATCACAAATAGGGAGACATCAAGAACCACAACTCAAAGTTGTATCGTTCCGATACAATAAAGATAAAAATAAAGGGAAGTCTCCAAAAACACACCTAAGTCAATTAAGCACAGTGGAAAGAAGATAGCAAAACATATAAATAAACTCAAAGCAACTACTTATAAAATTTCATGTAATAATATTTACAAACTAGATTACATGCATACTTGTCATACTCACGATCAAGACGGATTGAATTCAAGATTAGATTAGCTTCGCAATGTAAGAAGGAGAGGTTCTTTACTTAGTTTACCAAGGAGGCTATAGATTGTTCATCGAACTTCACTAGTATCCAAAGATCCATCTAACTACTCTCTAACGGCTCAATCACTTCTATATTACATAGCAAAGAATCAAAAGGTCTTTAGGGTTATAATGTTGGCTTAGGGACGGTATGATAGTATATTTGGATAATTTAGAGTGAGCTTTTGGCTCTTTCCTCACTAGCCATCAAAGAATCGCCCTAGAGTTTGAGTTACTCTAATAAAACATTCTCACTCAACCCAATGATTTCCTTGATGCACGAGTTAGCATCCCCAATAACCCGATAAAGCATTAAGATGTTCACGTAAAAATTCCAATTTGCCGGTCCAAATATATTCAATCTTTTCATATCAATTTTTTCTTTTGTAATTTTAGCTATGATTCTATTTTTTATGTGAGTTATCATGCTATTTTTTTCATATATATTCTATTATTTTCATAACGTTTTTCATTTACCTTTACCCCGGCAAAGGTTTACAATATAATACATGTGAATCATCATTAAAATATAGAATAGAGCACACTTAATAAGCTCAAAAATTCCCAACCCAATAAAAATTCCCATAATCGTGGACCCACCACCCCAAACTCAAGCTCTAAAACAATTGTCTATGCATAGCGATTCGAGTGAGGGTCATATGGAAAAGACTTATAATATAAAGGTATACGACTTATAACATGGATAATAAAAAGGCTTTGGAAAGGATAGAAGGGGATGAGAAGGATATAAAATATAATAATTGGACTGCAAGCTAAAAGGCAACAAGAGCCTTATCAAAGAACCGCCTTAATCACTTTCTAAACTATGCAATTTCGTTATTCTCTTACATTTAGTACGTTCATCAAATGGTTTTATCAACTAGCTTGGATCTCACGGCCTACACACAAGGTTCCCTAAGATCAAACATACTTCTACCGCATTGCTTACTAATCTTTTCTTTACTATCAATGTGTGTTTCCTGCAAATACTCAAAGCATACATAATGAAATAGCTCATAAACACACTACTTACTATCATGAACTTACTAAGCTTATGCTTTCAAGCTATTAAACACACTCTACATCTAAATCCCATGTATCCAAAATATTAATTTCTACCTAAAATAGAAAAATCACATAAAAATGGAGATGAGAGACTACGAATCCTCACACCCCCAACTCAAAAATGAGACGTGTCCCCACTACTCGAAAAGGACTCTAAAAAAATTAAAAACAAGCAAATAAAGCATATACAGAAAATACTTTTGAGGTTATTTTCTCGCATTATCGACATCTTAGATAGGTTTTACTGGATCTTTAGCTAAATTGCACTTTAATTGCTCAGCTTATACAATAGTTTCTCTTCTCCATCCGGAATCACATTCGCTTTTCGTACAAGACACGTGACCATAGTTGGATATTTCAAATTAAATAATGAAGTATGAGAGATGGTGGGTCCTGGTGTGTTATAAAATAATGCGATAAAGATTAAGGACTCACAAACCGCAAGTGTACGGTTGTCAAAGTAATAAACCAATAAGACGGATTCATTCTCGGGGATTGGACTAGTATAACCCAAGTGTTCAATAGATAAGTAGTAGTAATTTCTAATACAGAAAATAAAATATAAAATATATTTGTTTGATTTTGTTTATAAACTATTAGACACAAGAAAATAAAGTAAAGACTAAGAGATTAACTAGAATAAAAGAATGCAAGTAAATAAGATGGACGCAAGAATGAGAGATATACTTGAGTCTCGCAAGGGAATTCACCTAAGTCAATGCAATTACTGTTTTGTTTAGGGGTAGAGTTGTCATTTAATTATTAGTAGGGACTTTATAATCTCCTAACCCCCGTCAGGGTGGACTTAGGAGCTGTCCTACAGTATTATAAACCCCATCAGGGCGATTATACCTACTTTCAAACGGTTTTAGTCTCTTACCCAATTGGCTATGTGGTTAGTCAAGCCTGTCAGGATCTTTGACGAATACCACATGTTTATTACCTAGGTCCGTAATTAAAACCCCCATCAAGGTGATCACTTTGCCACTAAAGTGAATAACCTAATTACTATAACTTATTTCTAATTGATCAGAAAAGAAATAATAAACAAGCATAAAATAATATCCAATAATAAATACCCAACTCAGATTAAATCGTAAAATCCCAAATTCAAAAACATAAATTGATTAACTAGGGTCTCAACCCATTATTTGTGATTCTCAAGTACATAATAATTTAGCTCATGTTCGAAAGAAAAACTAAAATTAAATAAATAAAAGACATTATCCTAAATTACAGAAATAAATAATGAAACCTAATTGAAGGGATGAAAAGAACTGTTGTTGGAGAAAAATGGATTCTCCAGCTTCAGCTCTTGCTTCCGCCTGTTGACACTCTCTCTAAGGATGATTTAATTTGAAGAAAAAATGAGAGGTGGTTCTGACTCTTTTTCTAAAGATGTTATAAATTGAAGAAAATATGAGAGGTGCTAAATAATGAGGTCTAAGAGGGCTTATATAGGTGGTGAAAACGGATTAGGTCAAATTTTAGGCTTAATTAAGTAATTAAAAGCCCAAGTCCAATTGGTAATTTCCGTAACTGGTGTACAGTTGTTAGTAAAACGGCCATAACGTTTGCATATCAACTCCAAATCGACCTGTTCAAGTTGCTAAATCTTCATAACTCAATAAGGAATCAATATTCTTCACAAATCAGAGGCGGAATCCACGTCTAAGTAGCTCAAAATCAGCAATTAACATCAGCTTTCCAGATTTGCAGCTTTCCTAGTCAACTTTTCGGGTTATCTTTTCTCGCCTTTGACTTCTCCGCCCGATCTAATACTTTAATTTTTTTATCTTCCTCCTTATCTTGATGCTCCATAGCATCCATGAACATACAAATTTGAAATAAAAACAAACCATTTAACATGCAAAAGCTTTAAAATTTAACGTACAAACCATTTATGTTCAAAAAAATTTATTTTTCTTCCGAACTCGATTTTCTTAGTACCTGAACATCAAAAACACTAATACCTTCCTCAAATATGCAATATCAACTAAAGTCAACTAAAAAATTGTGGGTTGTCTCCTGTACAACACTTATGTTTAACGTATTTCAAAGTTAGAAGCGTTACCTCTCTCAAAATATTCGTATATAGCCTCCCCAACAACGAGTAAGGTTATGGACGTCTACTAACATTCATTTAATACCCCTCTTGGTCCTGATCTCTATCGCTTTAGCTTAGACAACTTCAGTGACAATGAATGGTCCCATCCACGAATCCTTGTGACTTCGTGGACTATTCTCGGGTTTGCGGGTTTTCCATACAACTTCATGGTCGACTCCAAACTCACTCATTGGTCTATTATCCACATGTTTTGTGCGGATTTTTTCTAGGACTTTGAAATGTGAAAGGCTGTGGATGATAGGAATTGTGGGATCTAATTTCCTTGGTTTCTTACCCCAGACATAGAATGTCTCAGATACGTTTTTAGCATGGAGGGTAACTGTTCCCTCTTGGAAGTTGATAATGCTTTGACTTGTGGCCAAGAACGGCCTTCCAAGTATAATTGGAACTTGCTTATCTGCATCATAATCAAGAATAACAAAGTCAGTAGGGATGGTGATATTACATGTTCGGACATGAACATCCTCCATTGTTCCCCATGTCTTTTCGACTGATCTATCCACAAATTGTAACTTTACGGGATATTTTTCAGTCTTCTCCAGCCCATACCTATCGAACACGGATTCGGCATAATATTCACACTCGAGCCCACATCACACATGGCTTTCATCTTGATCGTATCACTAATTTGAATAGGAAGACTAAAGCTTCCCGGATCTTTGAGCTTGAGTGGTAAATATTTTTAACTCTTCTCGAGACCCTCTCAATATGAGCCATAGTCTCTTTTCTGGCTTCTACACTCACTTCTTTCTCTGTAATAACTTGCGTGAAAACTTGTTGCAGTGTAAGCCCTTTCTTTGCAATCTCAAGCATTTGGGCGTTGATATTTTCTGGACTATATTCCTCTACAAATGTCTTGAATTCATTGTCAACCTTCGGATTTGTCTTAGGAATAAGTCGGGACATTGTTTGAACAACTGGTGGCAAAGCCACCTTCTCTTCTTCTTTCTTTTCTAGCACAGTAGGTGCGACTTCTTCTTTCTTTTCTTTTGAGACTTCTTCCTCTTTCTCTTTAGCTCTAGTAGCTTGTAGCTCTATAACCGATCTAATTTCTTCTTGCATATCTCTCAGAAGGTCTATAAACTCGGATCTTTCAGGTAAATTTGAATCTTTAGAAAAGTCAGAGTCTTCAGGGTTAGACTTGGTTGGTTCTTCTTCAATTACTGAAACTTCCACAACAATTTCTGCAGCATGCGGTACTTCCTCTTTCTCTTCTATTGCAAGGAAAATTGCCTTAAAATCTTCGAACCCAACATTGGAATCACATCCTTCAATGGCTTTCAGTTCTCTTGCTTCTACAATATTTGTGAACACTTTGCTCAATTTCTCTACTTGTGTACCTAAGATTTGAATTGAAGCCTCTTGTTCTCTCAACTTCTTGTTTCGTGTATGAATATTGCTCGTCATTAGATCCTTGAAATTCTTTAATTACGTATCTTCCACTACTCCCTCTTGAGGTTGTTGTGGTAAAGCCTTCTGTGCTAAAATATCGGTATAAGTGTCATTGGCAGGTTGTTGTGGAGGAGTAGGTTTATTAAAATTTTGATTTCCCTGATACGGTGATGTCTCCCTAGTTGTTCTAATTCTTAGCCCATTGGAGACATCCTTTTAGGTGAATAAATGAGTTATTTGATAGACTTTTAGGCTTATTTGATCATATTGCACTTTCTCCCCTTGGAAATTAACTATTTACAGAATCTGAGCTTTTGTGCGTAAATTTGACTATTTTTAATGCAAAGTTAATCGGTTCTTGAAAGACCAATCCAAGGAGAAGAAGTGAGAATAAAGTCTTAGTATATTTTAGAGTGTTACGAAATGATTTTGAGTCGAGTTTCTATTTTTAGAGTACACTTTCCTATTTCGTTTTCTTGATTTATTGATTTATTCTTTTTAAGCATATGCGGTTTAATTATTTATTTAATGTGAAGCTTTAAAAGATAAATGGTAATTACTTAGAGACCAAGTCAAGATAAAGATGAAAGGAAAGAAGATTTACATGGAAATAAGAAGATTTAGGAAAGATTTATTCAAAAGAGGGAAAGATAAAGCTGCCTTGTGAATCTGAAAATCTAGCCACGTTTTAGAGATTAAATCATAATTAAATATTGACAAGGATTCTGGACGAATGGTTTGCACCAATAGAAAGAGCTTTCCAAGACAAGCAGTTTCATATATTGGAACTTCTCAAACGGATAAGTATTGAAAAAGATATGACCAAATCAAATCAGCAAATCTTACCTTTTCTAGAATTTAGGGCTACGAATTTGAGAGTCTTTGACTTGTCTTCCACTCCAAGCAAATTCGACCAGAGTCTTCCAACACCTATAAATACACCCCTTAGACCTCATAATTCAGCACCTCTCACAATTTATTCAATATCCTTAGAGAGAGAGTCAAAGACCTCTCATAATTCATTCAATATATACATCCTTAGAGAGAGCGTCAAGAGGCGGAAGCAAGAGCAGAAGCTGGAGACTGTCTATATCTCCAACAACAGTTCAAGCCAATTCCTCTATCTAGGTTCTTATTTTATTTCTGTTATTAGGACATGTGTATTATTAATTTCTTTTCTGTTTTTACTTTCAATATGAGCTAAACTTTAATTACTTGAGAATCATAATGGGATGAACCCTAATTTGTTTAATTCATGTATTTCAATTTGGGATTAGTTTCTAGTTTAATTTGAATTAGGTATTTCATATTGTTTCTTATTTTATATTAATTTCACTATCAATGAATTAGCTAATCGGAGATAGGTCATAGTAATTAAGCTATTCACTTTGGTGGGGAAGTGATCGCCTTGACGGGGGGTTTAATCACTGAACTAGATAATAAACGTAAGGTAGAAATTATTGATCCTGACGGACTTAGTTAACCTTATAGCCAATTTGGTAAATTAGTATTCATTCAAAGGTGGATTATAATCGCCCTGACGGGGTTTGTAACACCTGAGAATAGCTCCTAGGTCCACCCTGACGGGGGATAGGAGATTATAGAGTCCCGACTAATATAGAAATATCAGTTCTGCCCTTAAAGAAAGCATTAATTAGGTAAGTTTAGGTGATTCCCTAGCGAGACTCAAGTATAGTTCATATCTGCGTCTTAGTCCATTAGTATTTATTTTCAGTAATTTATTTTCTTGCATTCTTAGGATTAAAATAAAAACCAAATAAATATTTCTCATCTTTTATTTTCTATATTTGCAATTACTACTACTTATCTGTTGAACACTTGGGTTATACTAGTCCAATCCCTGAGAACGAATCCGACTTATCGGAAGTATTACTTGGACAACCATACACTTGCGGTGTTGTGGTTCCTTTTATTTTCGCATTAATTTTATAACACACAAGGACCCACCAAGTTTTTGGCGCCGCTGCCGGGGATTGCAGCGTGTGACCCCGGTGTTTAATCTTTAAGTAGTTTTAATTGTTTATTTATTTTTATTTTCCAGTTTTACGCTTGGTTTTTGTTTTGTTTTGTCTTTACAGGTTCTTTATTTAGGTAATGATCAAGAGACTTTATTGAAAGATGTATAGAGGACATTACCTAGATCCCGATCCATATGACCATTGGGAAGACTCTTCGGGACAACAACAACAATGGGGTAGTAACTTCTACCAACAACCTTATCAATACCCGCAAGAGCAAGAATGGAACAATCAATGGATCGGGAATAACCAACAACAATTGTCGTATCACTATCCTCAAGAACAACCATCTTATCACTACCAGCAAGATCAAAGATACAACAGTCCACAACCTCCACATATTACCCTGGCTGATATGAATGAAACACTTGCTAAATACCTTCGAAGGAGTGAGGAAAGCAGTGCCAGATTTCAACAAGCAATAAACAAATATAACGCCATGAGTAGTAAGCTTTTGGAAGATTCAACTCCCCCAAGGGATGAAAGAGACCAACTTAAAGTAGTTGAGGATGAAGTGTTGGAAAAAACTGATAGTGATAGTGATACGACCACCGTGCCGATTATAAATGGAGACCACCATGTGGTTGAAAATCTTGTTAGCATGGTAGAAGAAGGAGTAGCAACGCAATTCCTAGAAGTTAACACAGAAATTGCTATTCCTATGATATATGCACATGATCAAAATACAGAACACAACCGAGAAGAGGTGGTGATCGAGGTTATAGAGATTTCACAACAAAAATATGACGAGGTAATAGTGGAAGATTGGGTTGACACCGAAGACGAATCTGAAGTGGTTGGAGAATCAATTGAAGAATTCAAGGTTCATGCTAAAACAGAAGTTGAATCTCCACCACAAAAAGTTCACCAATTACCATCTCTACCCCGAATCATGAAAGAGAATAGAGATGAGAAATTCGAATCACCTCCACCACCACAAATTTCAGACATGTGCTATACAAGCAAGGTGCCACACCGCGAGAGTAAAGCGGCAAGGAGGAGCACCTACCCACCACATTTTAAAGAGGAATGTGATATTGAAACGAGGAATAAACGTGAGCTTATACCGTGGAAAACGGTCATCTACTATTGTGTGGGGGAAAATGAGTTTCGTCGTGAAAATAAAAAGGCGAAACGAAGTACTTAACCACCCCCTTTCAAAGATCGATTAAATAACATTCGAGGTGGGAGATTTCTTAAGCTTACATGCCAAGGAAGAGGCGGATTTAAGCGGAGGAGAACCACAAGGGCCTCAATACCATATTCGTGGAAGGTAATGCGTCGAACTTAAAGACGTAATAAACAAAAGTGCTTCTTGGGAGACAACCCATGTTTTAAATTGCTTTATGTTTTCAATTCCTAGTGTATAATTCTAAGTTAATGTCAAGTCTTAGTGTCTATTTTTGAAAGAAATGAGAAACGTAGTGTGTTATTGGTGCAGGAATTGAGTTTGGGGTGCTAGGAAACGAAAGAAGAAACAAATGGAAAAATTCGGCGCGAAGTCCGGTATACCGCGAGAGACCCCCGGTATACCGCAGGAAGAAAACACGTGCCACGGTTATTGACGTGGGCTTTATACAGAAATGAGAAAAAAAATTCGATGCGCGGTCCGGTATACCGCAGGTCGAAAAACCCGTGACACGTGTATGAAGCTCGGGTTTTGTGCAGAAAGAAAAAAAAAATATAGCTAATGGGTCCGGTATACCGCACGATTCATCTGGTATACCGCAGCTATGTCGGTTTGAAGAGTTTGTGCCTTATAAACTTCTTACTTCATCAAGAAGTAACCATAGCCTCTTCAAAAACGAATTTTCCAGACCTTAACCATTATATACCTGCATAAAGACCACTACAACACCAAAGAACATCAAATCCTTCCTCCTATTTCATTCTAAACACACATCTAACAACACAATCCTTCGAGAAAATCAAGAAATCTTCTCCTTCAACCTTAAACCTCTTCATCAAAGCTTCAATCCTATTCATTAAACCTTCCCCAAGCTGTTACATATTCATTACCCATCTCATATGACTCCATGATCCTTCATTACAAATCCTCAAAACATCAAATTTCAAAACTCCTCTCTAGTTTTTGATTATTTGAAGTTTTGAGTTTGGGGTCCATTGAGATGTCAAAGATTGGGAGGTCAAGAATACCATGAAGAGAAAAGAGAAGTTGGAGAAGCTTGTATTACTTTTGGGTGTTGAAAGATGTAGTTGGAAGAATGGAAACTTTGGAGGATAATCATGAAGAGGTGATTGACAACCATAGGAAAAAGTCACAAAAGAGTTGGAGCTTATGCAAATCATATTACGTGGAGTAAGCAATGTTCAACATGCCACCTACGCAACACAAGGAGCTCAACCTACACGCAACCATGGAAACCAGCTTCGTGCTGGTTCAGATACGTTTTCCTATCCCTTTCTTATTTGTTTTAATTGTTTAATTTCTTTCTTGAGTCTTTTTCGAGTCGTGGGGACGCGACTCATTTTTGAGTTTGGGGTGGGGTTCGTTGCCTCATCCCAATTTTATGTGTTTTACAGTTTTTTTTCAATTTTAGTTTGAGGAATGTTTTGACTGTAGAGATGTAGAGTATTTTAAATGCCCCCATCAAGCATGCTTTTTATGAATTTATGATAGAAAATAGTTGACTTTAGGAGTTAGTGTAAACTGTACTTTGATTGCATGCAAATTTGAGATAATTGATAGGAAAAATTAATGAACAATGCAAAAGAAGTAAACTTATGCTTAAGGATAATAGGTGGTTTGTAGAACGTGAGATCTAAATGAGTAGAGAACCCACTTAGGTATGAACTAGAGACAAGTTGTGTAAATAGGAAGATGATAGAGGCAGTTCTTTGTTAGCCCTTTGAATCCTTTTTGGCCTTCTATCCCTGAATTAATTATATCCTTCTATGAATCCTTTTTGGCCTTCTATCACTGAATTAATTATATCCTTCTTAGCCAAATTTTTAGCCTTTAAGTCTTTCTTTTGACGCCACATTATAAGCCAATTTCCCTTTAGATTGTTAGGCATGACCATATGACCCGCACTTGAATCACGATCCTGAGACTTCCTGTCTTGAGCTTGAGTTTGGGGTGGTGGGTCCACCATATGGGAATTTATTGGGTTGGGATTTTTGAGCTTATCAATTGTGCTCGGTTATATATTTTGATGATTCACAGGTTTACTGTATTGTAACCCTTTGCCGGGGTAATAGTAAATGGAAAAGAAGCTTCGAGCTCAAGTTATGAATAGGCATAACTACTAAAAATAGCATGATATCTCAACATAAAGAGAGTCATAGCTATAAGAAAAGAAAAGAAAAAAACGAATGATTTGAAAAGAATATACATATTCGGACCGGCAAAGTGGAAATTTTAGGTGAATCATCCTTAGTGCTTATTGGGTTAATTTGAGGACGCTAATTAAGCGCGTCAATTGGGTTGAGTGAGAACGTAATTCGAGTGTAAACTCAAGCTCTTGGACAGTTTTGTTGATGGTAAGTGAGGAGAGAGCCAAAAGCTCACTTCAAATTTACCAAATATACATACCATACCGTCCTTCAGCCTATTCTAAAACCGTAAAGTCCTCGTGATTCCTAGATGCACAGTGAGTTAATAGGGAATATGCTGAGTGGAGCGTTCAAAGCAAGTAAGGATCGAGGAACACCCTATAGCCACCATCTTGAGATAAGTAATAAGCGTAACCTTCTAGCATTGTGAAAGTAATTTTGGATTGAGATTATTTAGTGTTTGATTTTGCATGATAAGTGTAGGTGTATATTAATTCCTAGATTAGACTATATGAGATTTGTTTTAAGTTTTGCTTTGGGATTATTTACTAGATTCTACCTTCTGCGTTCACCTAAAAGATCCTTTGTTTTTATTTTACTTTGTCGGGACGACAAAGGTTTGAGTTTGGGGTCTTGATGTCTCCCTAGTTGTTCTAATTCTTAGCCCATTGGAGACATCCTTTTAGGTGAATAAATGAGTTATTTGATAGAATTTTAGGCTTATTTGATCATATTGCACTTTCTCCCCTTGGAAATTAACTATTTGCAGAATCTGAGCTTTTGTGCGTAAATTTGACTATTTTTAATGCAAAGTTAATCGGTTCTTGAAAGACCAATCCAAGGAGAAGAAGTGAGAATAAAGTCTTAGTATATTTTAGAGTGTTACGAAATGATTTTGAGTCGAGTTTCTATTTTTAGAATACACTTTCCTATTTCGTTTTCTTGATTTATTGATTTATTCTTTTTAAGTATATGCGGTTTAATTATTTATTTAATGTGAAGCTTTAAAAGATAAATGGTAATTACTTAGAGACCAAGTCAAGATAAAGATGAAAGGAAAGAAGATTTACATGGAAATAAGAAGATTTAGGAAAGATTTATTCAAAAGAGGAAAAGACAAAACTGCCTTGTGAATCTGAAAATCCAGCCACGTTTTAGAGATTAAATCATAATTAAAGATTGGCAAGGATTCTGGACGAATGGTTTGCACCAATAGAAAGAGCTTTCCAAGACAAGCAGTTTCATATATTGGAACTTCTCAAACGGATAAGTATTGAAAAAGATATGATCAAATCAAATCAGCAGCAAATCTTACCTTTTCTAGAATTTAGGGCTACGAATTTGAGAGTCTTTGACTTGTCTTCCACTCCAAGCAAATTCGACCAGGGTCTTCCAACACCTATAAATACACCCCTTAGACCTCATAATTCAGCACCTCTCACAATTTATTCAATATCCTTAGAGAGAGTCAAAGACCTCTCATAATTCATTCAATATATACATCCTTAGAGAGAGCGTCAAGAGGCGGAAGCAAGAGCAGAAGCTGGAGACTGTCTATATCTCCAACAACAGTTCAAGCCAATTCCTCTATCTAGGTTCTTATTTTATTTCTGTTATTAGGACATGTATATTATTAATTTCTTTTCATTTTTTACTTTCAATATGAGCTAAACTTTAATTACTTAAGAATCGTCATGGGATGAACCCTAATTTGTTTAATTCATGTATTTCAATTTGGGATTAGTTTCTAGTTTAATTTGAATTAGGTATTTCATATTGTTTCTTAATTTATATTAATTTCACTATCAATGAATTAGCTAATCGGAGATAGGTCATAGTAATTAAGCTATTCACTTTGGTGGGGAAGTGATCGCCTTGACGGGGGGTTTAATTACTGAACTAGATAATAAACGTAAGGTAGAAATTATTGATCCTGACGGACTTAGTTAACCTTATAGCCAATTGGGTAAATTAGTATTCATTCAAAGGTGGATTATAATCGCCCTGACGGGGTTTGTAACACCTGAGAATAGCTCTTAGGTCCACCCTGACGGGGGCTAGGAGATTATAGAGTCCCGACTAATATAGAAATATCAGTTCTGCCCTTAAATAAAGCATTAATTAGGTAAGTTTAGGTGATTCCCTAGCGAGACTCAAGTATAGTTCATATCTGCGTCTTAGTCCATTAGTATTTATTTTCAGTAATTTATTTTCTTGCATTCTTAGGATTAATATAAAAACCAAATAAATATTTCTCATCTTTTATTTTCTGTATTTGCAATTACTACTACTTATCTGTTGAACACTTGGGTTATACTAGTCCAATCCCTGAGAACGAATCCGACTTATCGGAAGTATTACTTGGACAACCGTACACTTGCGGTATTGTGGTTCCTTTTATTTTCGCATTAATTTTATAACACACAAGGACCCACCATACGGACCTTGACCTCTTGGTTGGTAAGAGTTATTCTGGGGACAAGGTTGATAGTTACCTTGATTTGCGCCCCCCTATGGATTTGAATACTGCATACCCGGATGATTTATTTTACCAAATTGGTAATTCCCTCGGTTGGATATGAAATAAATAGATGCTGGATTCCCTTCACACTCTTCCTATGTATGATTTGGTACCTCATACTTCGGACAAACTTGTGCTTATTACACTACATTTGTTGATGCTAAATTGTGACGTCTTTGCATCTCAAGCTTTATCTCTTTGACTTGATTTTCTAAAGCAGTTAATTGAGTCGAATTAGCGGTCTCTGCATTTAATCGAAGTGTACCTTTGGTATTTTAAATAGGAGCCCGCAAAAGTGGCCGACTCCTTTCAGTTTCTATAATATGTTACATACCTTCAGCGGCTTTTGTAGGATCCATGGACACAAATCCTCCTCTTCCAAGATTATCTACTCTCGGAATTAATACCTTGATAAAACTTTGCTAACTATAAGGATGGGGTATAACTATGAAGTGGACATCTAGCCAACTTCTGTTGAAACCTTGTCCACGCGTCTCCTACTTTTTCTTCATTCTCTTGGCGAAACTTAGCAAGCTTCATATGATCTTTTAATCTCATACTCTTCAGATAAAAACGGTTAAAGAATGCGACTTGAAGTTTTGCCCAAGTATTAAGTGTACCTGGTGGTTGTCTATCTAGCCAATCACTAGCTGTGCCGGTCAGAAAGAACAAAAACATGTGACAATACAGTTGCTCGCGTGTAATGCCTGGAGTAATGTAGGCATCACAAATCTGCATGAACTTTTGAATCGCTCTTACCGGATCTTGAATTGCTGCACCACTATAGAGTCCAAAGTTCGTAAATTGACTGAGCATACCCGGATCGGTCCTAAACTTTATGTTTTGGATATCTAGAGGACGATAACCTAAAGGTTGAACTTGAAAAGGTGCACCCAAGCGTGGGAGATCTTGTTCACGACGTATATTGTTTCTGTTATCACATACTGGTGGTATTCGAGGAACAAGTGGTGGATCACGAGGGGCTGGTGGTTGACGTTGATCGTCACTCTGATTAATATTAAGATTGGAATTACCCCCTAGTGGTGGTACTTCTTCCTCTAGTAAAGCCATTGCTTTTCTTCGTTCTTATCTTAAATGCCTGTTGTAAGCTGTAAAACAACTTTCAGGGTTCTCGAGCATACACGAAAAACCTGAAAGAGACAAAAACAAACCAAAAGCGTAAATCTGAAAAAATAACTAAAAACAACTACTACTAAAAAAAACCCATACGCTAACGAGACACAAGTCCCCGGCAGCGACGCCAAAAACTTGGTGTCGCCTAGGGTGTGATAAAAATAAGATAATAAAATAGAATAAACTCTGCACTAAATCCTAGACTAAACACGTTACTCACTGCAAGTATCACATGTCGTACATAAGTTTTAATGATAAATAAATATTCGTTCTCAGGAACTTACTGTGTTATACGAATGAATTTAACAGAATAGCGTATTAATAATTGGTTGAAGACAAGAAAAGTAAATATAATGATTGATCAGGAGATGAGATTAAACTAAAGACAATAAAATAAATATGACATAATAAGATGAGAAAGTATAATTCAGGTTTTGCTAGTATGCACTAATCCTTCTATTCCTTCTACTAGTTAATAAGGATGATTAAAGCTCTTAGATAAGTAGCCAGGATTCTATATTCCTCCTAACCCCCTTCCGGGTGGACTTAAGAGGCGACCTAACAATTACCAAGGGACTTGGGTAAGGGGACCTTACAATAATGATCGGTGATTAAATCTCAAACCTTAATGACTATCTGAGTTAGGAAAGTCCTTCCGGATCACTACCTCATACTAGACACTTATGTGATATTTCAATAATTAGACACCTGGTGGTCCATTGTGCGTTCTAAAATAAATGCAAAAGTAATCGAACCACAACCGCAAGTGTACGGTTGTCCCAAGTAGTAATAATGATCTAGGATCGTTCGCAGGGACGGTTTGGTTAATCACAATGCTTATCCACTAATGAATGATTGCACTTAAGAAGGCAAATAAGATAAAATGATTGATTTGATTTTTGTATTAATTCTAAGTAATGAAAGACTAAATGGAAAATGCAATTAAAAGCTAAGACGCAAGTAAATAAAAGTAAAACGCAAGTATGAGCAGGCAGTACTTGAGAGACGCAAGGGTTTTCCTAACTATCATTTATTTCAGACATTGTTTAAGGGACAAATTGGTAAATTTGTATTGGTCGGGATTCTTTATTCTCCTTACCCCCGTCAGGGTGGACTAAGGAGCAACTCTCAAGTGCTACAAACCCCGTCAGGGTGATTATAGTCCACTCTCAAGTGTTTAAGTTTAAATTACCCAATAGGCCGTAGGTTTCATTAAGCTCGTCAGAGTCAAATAATTTCTAACCTACATTCGTTAACTAGTTCGGTACCTAAACCCCCCGTCAAGGTGATCCAATCGCCACTAATTGGAATAGCCTAGATACTAAGTCCTATTATTAATTGATCAGGTCAATAATAGTAATTAAACACAAATTAAAGAAAAATACGAATTACCCAATTTGATTTAAATAATAAATATCCCAAATTCAAATGTATAAAACGAAATCAAATTGGGATTAACCCATTATGCGTTCACAAGCACTAATTAGGTTTAGCTCATAATAATTGAAAAGACAAAAACTAAAGAAATAAATAAGTTCATCATGTTTTACAGAATAAAATAGAAGAACCTAATTACGGAATTGAATTGGCTGAGAATTGGAGATATAGACAGTCTCCAGCTCTTGCTTCTTCTCTTCCTGCCTCTAGCTTCCTCACTGTGTCTAACTCTTAAGCGTATGTTGTATTATGAAAAAGGTTCTGAAGGATAGAAGTCTAAAGCCCTTTTATAATGTTAAAAACGGATTAGGGCTTGGACTTAAGAATAAATCAATAATTAAATGTCCAAGCCCAATTTCTAAGCCCAAAATCCCGTAACTGCTGATACACCTTCACTAAAACGGCTTTTCCCGTTTCGTTATGATTCCGATTGGCTTGATTCCAGTTGCTAAAGTTCCGTAACTCGATAAGGAATGTTCTCTCTTCAACTGTCAGCGGCTAAATTATCTCTTAAACTCCTCGAAATCAGCAATCTATGGCCTGTTTTCCAGATTTGCAGCTCTAGAATCAAATTCTTTCGGGATTTATTTTCAAGTCTTGACTCCATATCACGATCTTTGACTTTCTTCTCGGATTCCTCTCCTAGCTAATATTCAAAACCTACAAACTTTTCACTAAAATACACAAGATTACGCGCAAAAGTTTAATAAATCAAAAATACTAGAAATAAAAGAGGAAAATCGGATTATTGCATATTTAGTCCAAAAGTCTATCAAAATAGTCGAATAAACACAAAAAATGATGTCTCCCAAGGGCATAAAATTAGAACATTTAGGGAGACATCAACACCCCTTCCAGGTAACCATCTAACTATTATTAGCACAATCCTAATTTGATTACGATTAAGACAGACATTAAATCAAAGCACATAAAACAAATATATGGTTAAGAACCTATAATCAATTTATAAGAGTATTTCCAAACAAACTTAGATATAAGAAAATAGAATTCAAAGATTATTCTTATGCAAAACCCAAGCTATGGAAAATTAGTTCATACTGGAAAGAAATAAACTAAAATAAAGATACATATTGTCAGCTTACTTCTCTTGAATGATGAATAAACTTAAGGATTAATTGTGAGAGGCAAGGACATGTTTATAATGATTAAAGGGTGTACTTATAGGTGTTAGGATGCCCTAGGTCGGATTTCTTGAAGTAGAAGACAAGCAGTTGGACTCCTTTTCCAAATCAAATTCGTTTCCTAAAATATAGGTGATAAGGTAAACTGCTTTTGTCTTGTTTTGGTCGTAACTTTTTCTTTATTGCTCCGATTTTCTCCTACTTTGTATCGAAACGACCGCGTCAAAAAGATATACACCTTTCCTTTCTGATTGCTCCTCTGAATTCCCAGCCGATATAAAGTTATCTTCATCTTAGTGGACGTGGTTGTAGAATTTCAGATTTACTTGACAGCTTTTCCTTTCCTATATTATCTCTACTTCCTTTTATCTCCAATTTCCATTTGTATCTTCTTTCCTTTATCTCTTTAGAATTGATTTGACATCTAATTAATTTTCATATATCTTTAAAGCTTCACATTAACACAAAAATTAAACCAAATATGTTGTAAAAATAATAATTCATCAAATCATGACAAGAAATAGGAAAATATCGAAATATGACTATATATCAAATAGTAATTGACCATAAACTCCTAAAATGATGTTTCCAACCTAGATTATTATATCACAAATAGAGAGATGTCAGTAAAATAAAGGGATAACTCCCACAATTAAACTTAAAAAAAACACAAATAATGTATCTTAAGTCTCTAATTCTATCACATAAAGAGCGATATCAGTTATGTTACTGGAAAAGAATACGACATATGGTTGATATTGTGAAAAAAAGGAAGATAAAAACATCAAAACTAGGACTAACTTCATAATTATCGAGCTGTTACACAACAGTAGGACTAAACCCGACCCTGGCTGTTACACAACAACACAAGAGAGATATGTGGGGTTTATGTTAGAATATTCCACCAGAAAACAGTAGCAAAGCTGCCTAAAAATCAATTATCGAGCTATTAAAATTTTGCAAAGTTTCAAGTATCAGTTTAAAAGCTGATGTGCTTTTTTCCAAGCGGAAACAACAACTCAGCTGCACAAAAAAATATTTCAGTCTCCCTTTCAGAGAATAGTTAACATAGAGTGAGGATGAGATACGAGATGGTTTCTGTATGACTTGGAAAGGAAATTACTGCCAAATTTTTGAATGAAATAAATACAAGCCGGCTGAATAGTTCGTTTTTTGCCGTTATTAGTAAACAAACAAAATATATGAAAGACAACAAAAAAATTAAAATAAAGGAAAACGCAAGACGATAAAGATTTCATTTAAGAAGGGGATTTTTGCAAATTCAAAGGCGCAAATGCATATAGAGACGCAAAAAAGGGGAGCCACAACCTTTCTATGACTATTACGACTTGGTACATAAAAGGGTTTGTGTCATCCCATAAACGGAGAGAGGTTTTGAACCTCATCTGATGCAAAAATATTGACGTTATATAGGTATTTTGGAAATGAAAAGCAACCATTTAAATGTGTATGCATTTTTGAGAACTATGTTACATGGTTGGAATATGTAGCTAACTTCGATTTCAACATTCATGGGAGAATTCTACTTCTTAGGGATCTAGATAAGGTAGATTTGGAGATGCTTTCTATGATTCCTCAAGCGATACCAATTTGTATGCAAGGCTTCATATATCCTATGGCCTATGTGTTAAAATTGAAAGACAAGACTTGTGGAAGGATGTGGTCGAACATGCAGCTAATTTTGATGAGCCTTGAATTTTATTTAGGGATAATAATAAGTTGTCAGTGAATGACATAGATTATGGGGAGCAAGTTACGAGGAAGGAATATAACTAGTTTGTCGTTTGTTGTAATACGCTTGGGTTAGATGATCAACAATATTTCGGTCAATTTTCATGTGTCACAACAACCACATCTTAAGCTGGATAAATAGAGTATGGAAAACAAAAACTAGAAACATCGAATTATTATGTATATGTAGTACTCTTTCCCAAGTCGGGTCTATCGTATCTTTCGTCATATATTGTTTCTTTGTTTTTTAAAAAATGTGAAAAGTGTAATCCCTTTTCGATTCTTTAATATGTGGTTGGATCATGATGATAATGGAGAGGTTGTAACTAATTGATGGAACACAAACCATTTGATAGGATGATACATTGGTGTATGTAAAAAGATAAGGAACTTGTAATTTGACTTAAGATAGTTGAACAAGTAGCATTTTCCCTATATTTTTGAGAGAGATAGACGTGCAAATGAGGTTTTGGAAGAGGACTATATTAGTATTCAACTAGATAAAAAAAATACAACTATCTTTCGGGATATTGTGGAACTTCAGGATGATGCTACAAGACTTGCAAAGGCAAAGAATATTTTTTTACAACAAAAGGATAAAAGTAGGTATACGCGTAAAAGAGATTGGTATTAAACTGTTTTCATGGTATTATGAAGAGGAAACAAAAGAGGAGGTTTATTGCAAGAGTTAACTCCCAAACAAAACCAAAACAACATTGAGTGCTCGTGATGTATTTGTTGATTACTATGATATATTGTTGGGTACTAGAAAAGAGATGGAAAGAGTTGATATGGAGGCTTTTAATTGGGGTAAAATGTTGAGTCAAGGCCTAGGTTTTGTGATTTTTGTAGAGGTTACCTACGAAGAAATTAAAGAGGTTATTTTTTGTAAAGAAAATGATAAATTTTGAGGGCCGGTGGGTATTCCTCTCTTGTATTTAATAAATCATGAGATGTTGTAGGTGGTTAACTAATAACAATAGTTCAAGAATTACTTACTTTGGGGTTTTCACTCAAGCAACATAATAGCACGATCTTCTCTCTTATTTTGAAACAAGATAAAACCTTGAAATTGGAAGATTATTGATTAATCATCACAATGTTACCCAAACAAGGATAACAATGATCATTGTTGATATAATAAACTCGATCTTGGAAGAGCTTGTAGATAAAGTACAAAGTGCATTTGTTTTGGAAGGATAATTTCCAATAATGTTCATCTCATACAAGAATTATTAGGGGGATATAAAAAAAATCTTGTCGAGGTGTACCATCAATATCGTCTTGTTAAAGCTTATGATTCAGTTCTGTAGGGTTTCCTTCATGGGGTACTAAAGGGGCTAAACTTTTTGACTTGATACATAAATTGGATAATGGATTGTGTGACTACACCTTCTTATTCAGTGGCAATGAATGAAAATATTCATAGATTATTCAATGGTGGAAAAAGCTTTAGACAAGGTGACCCCTTCTCACCATACCTTTTCCTTTTATTCTTGAATATTCATTTACATTTTCGAAGAAAGCAACACAAAATGGATTTGATTATCATCTAAGGTGTGGTAAGCTCAGTATAACACACTTGACTTTCGACGATGATATGATTTTACTATCAAGAGGTGATCCCAAATTCGTTAAAGTTCTTGTACATTGTTTGAAAAGCTTTTCCAAGTGTCCAGGGCTTAAATTAAATATGCTCAAATATAATATAAATTATATAGGGATCAAAGAGGATGAGCTTGAATAAATTTTTGAGATCTCATAACTTACAAAGGGAGAAATGTTGTTTCTTCATCTTGGGGTGGTGCTTGAAGCTTTGATATTGTTTAATAGAGATTACAAGCTATTCATTGATAAATTGGATAGTTATCTTAGATCTTAAAGGCTCCATCTTCGTCGTATGTAGGTCACTTGGATCTTATTCGATTGGTTCTCCAAGGGATGTTATGCTTTTGGTTGGCCATTTTTTTGGTTCGGACTTGTGTGAGAGATCAAATTATTAGTATTTTTTCGAGATTTCTATTGGGATGTGTTACGCTAATGACCCAATTCTTCTTTGTAAGGCCTGCCCCATTATGTTAATAACCCTACTTCCATGACTATCTACAAGTACAATTATGATGTGTATTATTATCTACACCTTTTAAAACAATTCTCTCTCTCTCTCTCACTCACTCAAAATTATAGTGAAACTCTCTTCTCTTTCCCATGAGTTTTTTCGCATCTTGGGTTTTCACGTAAATATTGTGTCTATTATTTACTTGTGTTCTTTATTTATTCGATCTAATTATTTAAATTGGTGTCATATCTACGACTTATCTTGCAGAACAAGTTTCATATTTTTCTACACAAGAATCGAGGATTTAAGGTTTTTTTTCTTTTCTCCTATTTATTACTAAATTTTCAAAAATATAAAAAATATGCTTTTCATTTATATCAATATATTTAGACGTATTTTCATAATTTTGTTATATCATACTTTTTCTTCTCTTTGAAAGGATCGAAACAAAATATTAATAATCGAGTTTTGTTAAAAATAAAAAATGAAATTATCGATTAGGTTTTCAAAAAATTCTAAATAAAGTTTGAGATTTACCTCAAACGTTATTCGTATATAGAAGAATTAGATGCAATTTAGTGTTATCGTTGTTATAAGGATCAAAACAACGTACATATAATCAAATTCAGTGAAGAAATAAGTAGGTTATCGACTGATCATATTTTACTTTTTTTGGGTCGGATTCTTGAAACCGGTAAGGAAGACGAAGGGGAAAATCACCTACATCGTGGCACATAAAACTTATGTGCACCTGTTTCGAATTAAAAAAAAATTCACAACAAAAATATGGGAAGTGGAGTTTCATATGTCACTCGGTCTTAAAAAAAGTTTCGTACGTGCACTTGGTCGTAAAATAAGAAATTTAACTATTATATTTGTATATATAAAGATAATTAATATAATTTTATGGTAAATAATATGTGTTGTCTTAATGGGAATAATTACTCATGCGAAATTATGACATTGGTACAATCAAAATTAAGATGTTTGATGGCGTCGTAAGACCACTTGGTATTGTCAGACATGTTCTGAAGTTGGAGAGCTATATTATCTCTTTGAGTAATCTAGAATCATAAGTGTACACATACATGTAAGAAGGTGGAGTTCAAATATTTTCAAAGGAAGTTGTTTGTGATTAAAGTATAAATACTTATATGTTTCCAGGGCTCGATAGTTATCAATGATGCGTCTGTTGTCTCTACTTCATTATCAAAAGAAGATGCCACTAAACTTTGGCATATGCGTCCAGGGCATACGAGAGAAAATGGTATGGTTGAAGTAAATAAAAGATGACTCATCGATGGACAGAGCCTGGGTATACTACAACCATGTGAACACAGCGTCTTTGGAAACCATAAGTAAGGGTCGATTTGGTAAAGACATTCGCAATACTAATGGTACACTTGAATATCTACACTAAAATATTTGGGGGACATCTTGAGTGTATTCCATGAGAGGTGCTTATTGCACGTTGACCATTATCGATGACTTATCTAGAAAAGTTTAATTGTTCATCTTAAACAGAAGAATCATGCATTGTCAAACTTTAAAGAATGGAAGATCATGATCGAGAAACAAATATGAAAAAAATAAAACACATGCATACTTATAATGGCTAAGAGTTTCTCTATAATGATCTAATATTCTTTGTAAGTCTAAAGTTATTGTCAAACACTTATCCATTCTAGGAACACCTCAACAAAATGCATAACAGAGCGTATGAATGAAAATATGTTCATTTCTTTCTAACTCGGTTTTATTGGGCCGACGCCGCTTCTACAACTTCTTATCTTATTAATGTTTCTCCACCAACTTCTATTGACTACAAATCTCCATAATAGGTATGGACTGAAACTGCCCTAAAATATTCTCATATTAAATATTTTGGTTGTCCAGCATATGCACACTTTGATAACAGTAATCTAGAACCAAGATCAAGAACGTGTATTTTTATCGATTATAAATCTTATGCTAAAGGTTATAAATTGTGGTATCCAGAAACCAAAAAAGTAGTAACTAGTAGAAATATTATTTTTGATGAAAGTGCGCTGCTTCCTATTTTACCCTTTAGTAAAAATTGTGATAAATATCAAAAGAAATTAAACACAGAGGTCGATTTGCCGACGGAATCACAACCTACACTAGAAACTAAATTTCAATCCAAACATGCATGATGGTGGAAATATACCTTCACGACAACCACCACAGTATTATATTGTAACAAATAGACAATAGATAAATATTAATTCCCACATATATATGACACAACTAATTTGGTTGCTTATCATCTGATTATCAATCATGATGATCTGGTTGATATGATGGCTAAGTCGGTTATGATATCTAAGTTTGAGCATTCTTTGGACTTAGTTGGAATTAACCATTTGAATTATGCTCTACGGGGTATTTTGGGAGAGGAGTGGATATTATTTTTAAGATTGATATCTTTACTTCTTGACTATAAGTTCTTTTGTCAAGGTGGAGATATTTTTGTCAAGGTTCAGATATCGTTGTGTTTTTTGGATATCGATTTCCGAATTTGTGTCAAGGTGGAGATTGTTACACTTATGACTAAATTATTCTTTGTAAGACCTGACCCATTAATTTAATAACCCTAGTTCCATAACTAACTATAAATAAACTTATGTTGTGTATTATTATTTTCACATTTCAAAATAATTCTTTATTGTAAAATCTCTCTTTATTATAGTGAAACCCTCTCCTCTTGTGTCTATTTATATCGGTGTGCTTTATTCATTCAATTGATTTATATTAGATCTAATTATATCAAGATGGTAAGTATCCACAAATAAGATGGAAAATAATATGTTCCACGAAAGTTGAGGGGGCCTTGGACTAAAGGACTTGGGTGCTTGGAATAAAGTTTTGCTCATGAAAATGTTGTGGCATATTATGGGTAAAAAATATTCTTTGCGGATCAAGTGGATAAATTGATAATACTTGAAAGATCTGAGTGTTTGGAAATGAGAAGTGGCTAAAATGAACTCGCCTTTGTTCAATAATTTTTAGAAATTGAAGGATGAAATAAATACTTCGTTTGGTATTGTGAAAGGTGAAAAATATCATTGAAGAGTTTTGATAATATGGAGATGCTAGTTTCAAGAAATGGACCATTATTTATTACAATGATAGTCATATCTCATGTCACTGATATTCAAAGTGGGGAATATTTTGTTTTGAATAAGAAGTCTTTCCGCCACAGATCTTCTACTAGGCCATGAGAGAAATATAGATTTGGATCCTTATTTAACCTCTAAGAATGCGATCATTGTATGTATGTGGTGTCGCCTAAGGTGTGATAAAATAATAGGTAAAATAAGTGCAAATAAACACCCTAGGCTAGAACGGTATTGCAAGTATTATAGGACGTATGCAAGTTTTAATGATGAGAGAATTCGTTCCTCAGAGACTACAAAATCTAGAGAGAACTTATGCAAATAAGCTAGAATACTAATACGCAATAAAATAAAAGACAAGTAATTTTTGTTTGATTTTTATGAATAGAAAAATTAACTAATTAATTAAAGACTAGAAAATTATATAAGAAAAGAAACGATAGTATGAGAGATTAACTCGAGAAGTAGCAAGTAATCCCCACTAGCCTTGTTTATTCTAATCATGGAAGGGAGAATTATGTAGAATTGCAATAACCAGGATTCTAAATGCCTCCCTACCCCCGTCAGGGTGAACTAGGGTGGCGACCTCACAATCACGAGAGGAATTAAATAGGGTGCTCCTATGCCACTAGGTTTCTAAATGAGTCTGGCCTTCTAATGATGATCGGTGGTTAAATCATACCCTAATGGTAATCAAGTTAGGCAAACCCTTTTGGATCACTACCGTACACTAGACGTTTATGTGGTGTTTCAATAATTAGACACCCCTTCCAGGTGACCATTTAACTACTATTAAGGTAATCTATACGTAGGCCTCCGCAAGGAAAACAGACAATAAGTCAAAGCACATAAAATAGAGAATAAAACAGTCATTCATTTAAATATTTATCATCCCAAATTAGAATAGATATAAAACAAGTCTAGGTTTCATACCCATATGCTAAATCTCAAGCTAAAATAAATTAGTTCATACTAGAGAAAGAAAAGAAAACAATTACAAATTTGAAGGATTGTGAAGGCATAATTTGATGTTCAGCTCCTTCCAGACTTTTCTTCTCTTGTTGTAAGCTTTCTCTTGGCTTAAGGATTGGACAAGGATGCGTTTCTACTGATTAAAGGGTGTATTTATAGGGTATAGTAAACCCTAAAACGTATTGGAGTGGAACACGGGTATTGGGCTTCTAGCCCACCTCAAATTCGTAACCCTAAAATATAGAAAACATAATAAATTATTTCTTTATTGTTTTGGCCATAACTTCTTTAATACAACTCCGATTGACGTGTTCTTTATATCAAAACTGATCGACTCGGAAATCTCTACATCTTTGCTTCAGACCATTCTTCCAAATTCGCAACCGTTTTTGAGTTATGATCAATTTAATGGACGTCGCTGCTGGAATTCAGATTTATTTGGCAACTTTATCTTTTCCTTTTATATATTTCCTTCCTTCATCTCCATTTTCCATCATTATCTTCTTTCCCTTATCTCTTAGAATTGATTTGGAATCTAATTAATTACCATATATCTTTAAAACTTCACAATAAACAAACAATTAAACCAAATATGCTCTAAAACTAATAAATCGTCAAATCAAGACAAAAAATAGGAAAAAATAAAAATTTGAATAAAATTATATAATTAAATTCTCAAATACACCTAAAATGATGTCTCCAACCTATATTAATTCATCACAAATTGGGAGACATCAGTGTGGCTCTACAACAAAGAGTATGGCTCTACAACAAAAACTACAAACTAAATATTGATGCAATAGATGGAATTAGATTTGCTATGTGTTATGTCTAGTGATGATTTTGAAACTAATAAGCACTTATATATTGAATTTATTTTTTCTAGCATGGTTTAGAAAGATGTGAATAATTAATTAAACATAACAAAAGAGAGGAATACTATTCCGAACTCTCTCAAATAGCTCACAAAGTTGAAATATGAGAAGAATTGGAGGGGATGTACTTAATTTGGAAATCGATGAATAAGTTAGATTTTGAAGGAGTACCCACGTATCGTGAAGGTATTTTCAAGGAAGTTAAGCTTTGTACATTACGCATTTTATACAATATGTCCCTCATATCTCACTTATAAATGATATTGTGTTCATCATATATGTTGCACTAATAATGGCTTAGACGTTTAAATATGCCTCTACTTAAAGATTTGGGCTTAAGTAGTCTTTGTATTTTCCAGTTACAATTTAGTTTCCATTTATACAACCGTTTACCCAACCGAAAGAAATATACCAACAATTAGAGAGGGGTGTAGAATCCTACCCGACACCAGGTTTACTACGAGTATTTGCCCCAATAAAAATTTGGGGGAAAAAAGCGAGAATAAAAAAGTGAGTCAATGAGAGTCAACTTTAAAAAACTTTCTCTCTCAACCCATTCATCCACTTGTAATTTTATTCCACCTTTTTTCAATTCTTTTTCAGCTCAAAACACCTTTTTTCCACACTTTTTCTTTTCTTTTCTTCAGATTTGGTGTTAATCCTTAAGTTTCTGGGATCTACCACCTTATCTAACTTTTTTCCACCTTTATTTCTGAACTCCACTAGTTCTCTCTCATCACCACAAAACATCACCGCCTTTAAACATCATTTCTCCATCCTTTTTATTTTTTTTTCCTTTTCCTTAGCTCTCTTTGAGTCAGACGACGAAAATGTTTAACTCTGCTCGGGTTAATGATACTCAAGAGAGACCTAGAAGTAGAACGAAATACACCAGCATCACTAAAATGATTTTATCTCCAGATTCTCAAAATTCAAATGTTCTTACACCTGCGACTCGTGTTTATAAACGAGATTTGAGTAGTGAAGATGAGGTTGTTGCTCCGGTTCAAGAGTCAAGCCCAGGTAAGATCAACTCAGTTGAGAAAGTTGCAGATCTGGTGGAGGAGAAGGTCAAACGAAACCATGGTCAAAATTGTTTGAGGGAAGCGTGAAACATTCGCTAAAATTATACTATCATGAGCGGATTTATCATGAAGGAAGGAAAATTATCAAACTGTCTCAGGAAGTGCTAGATGAAGGAGCTTAGCTATGGGAGAATTGCTTGATTGGGCAATTTTTAGATTCAAACCCCCCCTTTCTAAACTGTAGCGAACTTTGTCGAATTCCAATGGTCAAAGTTAGGCAAAATCATTATAAAATTTAGTAGTAATGGGACCTTTATTTTCAAGTTTGAGAACGAACAATTTTACGGTAAAGCTTTGGAACAATTGTGGCATATTAATGGGATTCCATTGTTGCTAAGGCCTTGGAAAATGGGAATTCAGTTTGAAAAACTTGATGCATCTAAGATACCTATTTGGGTCAAGTTAGTTAACATACCTATGGCCTAGTGGACAGACGAGAAAAGGTTTAAGTTACATTGCAGAGACATGAAAACAAAGAAAGAACATCTTCCTCTATATTATGCTCTAACTCGTTTGATAAGTTGCAGGACGATGGGGTGAGTGAGATTGATGGAGATGTGCTAAAAGTTATAAATCAAAGTGGAGGTAAAGAGGTTACTAGACCTTCAAATTTATTTTGGAATGTGAGAGGGCTTAAAAACCTTCTCAGACAATTAGATGTTAAAGATTTTATCATCAACAATAATGTTAAACTCTTTGGCCTTCTTGAAACTAAAGTGAAGGTTTATAAGAGTTTGCCTATAATAAATGCTCACTTCTCTCGCTTGGAAGTGTTGCATAATTATAATAAATGTGAATCAGGCAGAATCTGGGTGCTTTGGGACAATAGTTATATGGAAGTTAACTTGATTTATGAATCTTCTCATATTATATTCATTAATGTAACTATTCAAGCTTGAAATCTCTCATTCTTTGTGGGATTTGTATATGCTAGCAATGATGATGATGAGAGAAAGATCCTTTGGACTGATATGACCAAGCTTAGTTAGGACTTCAAGGATCATAAAATTTGTTTTATGGGGGATTATAATGAAATACTGAGAGTGGAAGAGAGATTGAATTGTGAGAATTTATTAAAGAGTTCATTGGATTTTGCAGAATGCATTGATGATGCCTCTCTTTATGAACATCAATATGGATGACAGTTTTACACTTGGACTAATAAGAATGATTCTAGGCATTTAAGAGCTAGTAAAATAGACAGAGTTTTCATCATTTGTAAATGGTTAGACACATGTTAGTCAAGTGTGGTGATCATTCCATCTTCCACTTCTGACCACTATGCTATTAAACTTATTCTTGGCTTAATTAAGAGGTCTTCACCTTGTGCTTTCAGATTCTTCAATATATGAACAACTCATGAAAGCTACTTGGACTTAGTAAAACAAGCTTGGAACACTAAGGTTCAAGGAAACTATATATTCAGATTGTGTATGAAACAAACGGAAGTAAAATTAGCTCTAAAGAAGTTTAATATCAAATACTTCAAAAGAAATTCAGAGGATGTGAATAATATTAAATCTTAGCTGGAAGTGGTACAATTAAAGATCATGAGTGGGTGTCAAGATCTTACTGAAATCACTGAGGAGTATCTTAGTCAAGAAGTTGTAAATGGAAATTATTACTCAACATGAAGTCATGAAACAGAAGGCAAGAGCCATGTTCATTAATGATTATGACTGTAGCAAATCATATTATTATAAGATGATCAAAGAGAGATTAGCTAAAAGCCATATATCTACATTAATCAGAGATGATGGAGAGGTAATTAATGATCTTGAGCAAATTATAAAATGAATTTGTAGCTTATTACAAAACTCTACTTGGGACTGGGGAAAGTAATAAAGAGAAGTGCTCTATTTCTACTATTAAGAGACTGCTAAATAAGGTGGTTCATGAGGATCATATTACTTCACTAATTGCTCCAATTAACAATGACGAGATTAAAACTGCATTGTTCTCTATTGGTGATGGAAAAAGCCTAGATCCTGATGGTTTTAGTGTTTTTTACAAGTCTGTTTGGAGTATCATAGAGGATGATTTTTGCTCAGCTATTGAACAAAGCTTCAACTCATGTGAGCTACTTAGTCAAGTGAACTCTACAAATATTATACTCATTTCTAAGGAGAAGAATGCTTCAAGTGTAAAAAAGTCTAGACCAATTTCTTGTGTTAACATCACTTATAAAACATTATCAAGAGTGATTGTTAATAGACTAAAGAAAGTATTGAGCTGTATCATTTCTCTAAACCAAGCTGCATATGTAGGAGGAAGATGTATTAGTGACAACATATTAGTTACACAGGAAGTAGTTCTTGGCTATCAGAAGAAGTCTTCACCTCCATCTTGTATTATTAACTTGGATTTTCAAAAGGCCTATGACAGTGTAAATTGACACTTTCTTATATCTACTCTCCATGTTTTAGAGTTCGCTGAAAAATTTATAAACTAGATTGAAATGTGTGTGTGCTCTCCTCACTACTCTATTTGTATTAATGGTGAAGCATGTGGCTATTTTAAGGGCAGGAGAGGGCTCAGGCAAGGGGACCCTCTCTCCCCATATTTATTTTTTATATGCATGGAAGTATTTTTCAGGGTTGTTTCATCATGTAGCCAATAAAAACAAGTTCAGTTTCTACCCAATATGTAGAGAAGTTGAGCTTAATCATGTGGTACTTGCAGATGATCTCCTCATCTTCATGAAAGGTGAAGTGATGTCAGCTATTATAGTGAAAGAAGCTCTTGATTTATTCACAATAATATCTGGTCCTCATACAAACTTTCATAAAAGTAAACTCTATTTTGGTGGAGTAAATGACATCACAAAAATCAGATGTTTCATGAATCTTAAACATCGAAATGGGAAAACTTCCTGTTAGATACCTGGGAATTCCCTTAAATTCTAAAAAGCAGAGTGTGAAGCATGGAAATTTACTTGTGGAGAGAATTTGTAGCTGAATAAATCAATGGAATTCAAAGCTCCTTTAATATGAAGGAAGAATAGAGTTAATAAGAGTTGTCCTGATTAGTAAAATTATATTTTGGTGTAGAGTTTTCCTACTTCCTAAACAAGTGATATACAAATTAAACAAAAAAATGTCTAGATTTTCATGGAAAGGAAATCTTGAAGGAGCTCATGGTGCTAGAGTATCTTGGGAAAACATTTGTTATAGTAAAGAGGAATGTGGTTTAAACATTCCAAACATAGAGAACATAAACAAGGTTTGCTTTCTTTTTACATTTTGGAGATTCTACTCTCAGAGTGATAACTTGTGGAGTAGATGGGTAAATGATAATATCATCATAAATAAGTGTATCCGGAGTCTTAATGTTAAACAACATCATTCTTGGATGTGGAAGCAATTGCTTAAGATTAGAAATGTTGCCTACAAATTCATTCACCATGAGGTGAGAAATGGTAAGAAGACCTATAATTTATGGGATAGATGGTTAAACAAATAAAGTGTACAGGAAATTCTCAATATCAACATTGATGAATATAATTCATGTTGTAACAAAGAAGTACCAGATTGTTATGGCAGAGGTAGGTGGAGACTTCCTCCACGTATAGGTAAATTGCTACCTAAAGTTCAGTCCATTGTCCTATCCTCTAATTCTGACATCATATCATGGTCTGAGAGCCAGAAATCTCAATTTTCTTTCAAAAAAAACTCTTAAGATTATTACTGAGATAAAAGAGACAGTTTCATGGAGCAAAGTGGTTTGGTCGAAAGGTTGTATTCCTCATTGTTCATTTATTTCTTGGCTAGTTGTTTTATACAGATTACCAACAAGAGATATAATTATTGAGTGGGGGATTTTAATTTCTCCTAATTGTGTTTTATGCAAGCACAACCCAGAAGATATTGAGCATCTGCTCATTAACTATACTTTCTCAAAGAAGATTCTTGATCAGATTTTGTGTTACTGTAATGTCTACAGCTCACCAAATTTGATTAAGTTGTTGTTAGACGAAATTCAGAAAGTGTTCCCTAATTCAGAGATGTTTCTTATTACGAGTGTTTGTATCACCACTTACATTTACTTCATATGGGGTGAACGGAATTTCAGAAACCACGACGAGGCTGAGATGAATGAAGAGAGGATTTTCAATCGGATCATCTCCTTTGTTGTTGTTAAACTGAAAAGAAGGAGTTTCAAGTGTAAAAACACGTGTGAAATGGCTGAAATTTTTTGTAATAGTTAGCTATTTATATTTTGGTCCATTATACTTTATGATTTGGCCTATCGTAATAGTTAGCCCAAGGTTCTAGTCTTAGTAATGTAATGGCCCGATAGTGTTATAATGGGCTATGATGTAAAGACATTGCTTGTTGGAGCTTTATTAATATATTTTTGATTTTCCGATCAAATAAAAAAATTGGGGGAAAAGCATGAGTAAAAAAATATCAACCTTCCCCACATAAACTTACATCCCCTCTGTGTGAATCTTTTTGGGTGACTATTAGCCCACCCGACTGAAAATCATGGATCTACCCCTATCAAAAACCCTGGTAAGAGTTTCCTTGTCGAAGAATGATGCATTATATTGGATAGTCATGGCATTGTTAGAAGTTGTTATAGAATCTTCCGCAACCAGACAATAAGTGCAATTTGTTCTGGACTGAGAATCCTATTAACTCCATAAATTTCCTAAAGAAGATGATTTGTTTTATAGTTAAAAGCATTCGGGTTGCATACGTTTTGTTCAATTCTTTTCTTCATTTTTATTTCTAAAGGTTTCCACAAGAAATAAATAGGAAAAAGATGATCATTTTAGGCTTTAAACCGCAAAATTAAATCCAACAACAAAGTTGAGAAACTAGGATCCCATATTACATATATGACTCAGGTAAATATTGGCGATTTCAATGACGTGTTAAACAATAATGAAAAATGTAGTAAGATAGCGGCCAATACTAACCACATGATAGAGTTTAAGAATTTTACTTTCAGTAGTAGTCTTATAATTCATTCATACGGATGTTTTCTACTTGGTCTAAGAGAAGTTATGACATAGATCTCGTTAATATTAAGCTTGATCGAGCTTTAACATCTTATGAATAGGTGAACATGTATCCTAAAGCACATATCTTTATACCGTCGGCGATCGAATCAGATCATTCACCATTAATCCTTCAATTGGATCATACAATAAGACATGGTCAAAGGGCGTTCAGATTCGAAAAATTCTGGTTAGGTAATGAAGAATGTATCAGTGTTGTCCAAAATGCATGGGCGACACGGGACAAGAGATATCATTGGAAGTATTCTTGGACAAAAGGGATGAGACTATTGGAGCATTAAAAAGATGGAACATAACAACTTTCGAAAATCATGAACACAAAATAATACAATTACAATCACAACTTATGGAAATAACGAATTCAATTTCTAATCCTACTTTACAGGAGGAGGAAAGAAACTTAAGAGGACAAATTAAATTTGAATACGAGTGCGAAGAAAAGTACTGGAAGGATCGTTCAAGACAAAACTGGTTAGATTATGGGGATAAAAATTCCAAGTTTTTTCACGTCTCAACTATTCAATGGAGAAGTTATAATGAAATTGTAAGACTCAAGGATATTAATGAAGTTTGGAAAGAAGAAATCTTGGAAGTCAAGGGGTGTTTTTCGGATTTTTACAAAGACTTGTTTAAAGAACAGGCGACAACGAATAAAAGAGATGGAGAGAGTTGTTGAGCATGTAGAAGTATGTATTACAGAAGAAATTAATATGGATCTAATCAAACAATCAACTACGGGAAAGGTAGAAAAAGCGGTAAAACAATTATCACCAACTAAAGTACGTGGACCAGACGGACTAAACAGTAACTTTTATCATGAATTTTGAAATATATTAAAGAGGATGTATATCTTATGGTTCAGTTCTTTTTCAATAATAACATATCTTTAGAAACATTAAATGATACTTTACCGACTTTGATTCCAAAAGGGGGCATACATGAAAAGTTGGGACACTGTCTATAGACCGATTTCATGTGTTAATTTTGGATATAAAATTATAGAAAAAATGCGTTTTAACGGATTGCAGGACTATATGAACGAAATTGTATCTCCAATCCAGATATCTTTCATCAAAGGAAAAGCAATACAAGATAACATTATCATAGCACAGGAAATCTTTTTTTTATATGAATCGGAAAAGAAAATAAAATAAATACATGATAATGATATAGATTGATATTGCAATAGGCATACGATCAGGTACGATGAGACCTTTTACTTTTAATACTGAAAAAATTGGGATTTTGTGAACAATGGATAAAATGGATGGAAATTTCATTACGAAAACCTCTTTTCAAATCATTTTTAATGGAGATCGGAGGGAGAAATTTAAACCAGAAAGGGGTGTCTGACTTACCCTCTGTCACCCTTCTTATTTACTCTCATGACAAAATCCCTTATTAGTCTCATTGAACATTCAGTTGCTTACAATTTAATTAAAGTATTCAGGTTAACAGGAATTGTAAGTTATATCACACCTCTTATTCACAAATGATTCTTTATTTTTTCTCACTCTAGGCAACAATGAAATACAAGCGTTTCAGGAATGTTTAAGAGTTTATTGTGCAGGGTCAGGACAAAACATAAATTTCAAAAAATCATCGATATTTTTCAATCAAGAAACTTTAGAAGAAATATAGAATGAAGTAGTATCGAAAACAAGGATAGAAGAAACAAATGACCTCATAAAGTATATAGGGATTCTATTATATCATAAGAGGTCAAAAGTGGAATCAATATAATGAATAGCATAAAAATTATTCAAAAAGATGGATAGATGGAAGGCCCAACTACTATCAGAATGATGCAAGAAAGTACTTATTAGAGTAGTACTACATGCTATACCCATTTATACGATGCCTATATTCTCTTATCCAATGACTTTCTATAAAAAACTCATTTTAAGAATTTCAAACTTCTGGTGGAACTCGGGAGAAAGGAACATGCTACACTAGGTGGCCTAGAAAAAGATAGCAGTCAACAAATTATTCGGTAGCCTTGGATTTAGGGACTTTAAGAGAATGAACACTGCATTGCTTGCTGCACAAGCATGGAGGATTTACACTAATCCAGAGATGTTAGCAAAAAAATTACTAAAATGTATATATTTCCTTCAAATAATTTTATGAACATTAAACTTAGACAAAGCAAGACATGTCTTGTGGAGCATCTTAGAAGGAAGATATTTCATAAAAAAATATAGTATTTAACAAATTGAAAATGAAAAAAATATTAATATTTGGACAGATAAATGGATCAATACATCTTGGGAATTGGAAAAACCAAAAAGTTATACTCTGAGGACGGTAAATCAATTATGGAAGGAATTAGCATATGAATGGGACGCGAAATTATTAGATAATATTTTCCCGCAACCGTTAATACCGAAAATTATGAAAATAAAAATTTTACAACAAAAAATGGAAGATAAATTGATTTGTCCATTTTCCAAGAACAGGGAGTTCGTCACAAACATAGACTATAAAGTTCTTTCGGAAGAACATGTCATCAATGAACCACAGGTATCGGAAACAGCAGAGTCTTACAAATCGGAGCTCTGGGAATTCAATATGAAAATCAAATATACCTAAAAAAATACGACACTATATATGGAAGGTGTAATAATATTATAATGCAATGCCAACTATGCTATAGATCTCCCCGCCAAGGCGCGCCTAGGCGTTAATTCCCACCTCAGCCGCTTACGCCTAGTTAAAATTTTAGGCGTTTTTGCCTAGCGCCTTAGTCGTCGTGGAATAGGCGCCTAAAAAATGGCCGCTTAGGCGCCGATTAATGGAAAAACATGCCCGCATAGACCTTTTTGTTATTTTTCTTATTCTCGAGAATTCTTTACTTGATATTATAACACAATTTTTAGTATTTTTATATTTACAATAGTATAGTTAGATGTATTTATGCCTTACTCAGTTAAAATTGCTATAATACTAGATATATATTACTGAATATACAAAATTACACATCGAGATTTAAAACCGTATAATTCCGCCTAGGCCCCGTGTAATCCCGCCTGGCGCTAGGCCCCGGTCGACCGCCTAGCGCCCAAAACCGAGATCTACAGCATAGGATACCAACAAACAAAAATCTTATGGAAATGAAATGTTCTGATCGAGAAAATTGTGGATGGTGTTAAGGGCAACCGGGACAGATGAACACTTACTACTAACTTGCCAAGTAAGTCAATCAATTTGGGAAGTTTCAGCACTTCAGATCAGTCTCAATCAAAATGATGGGGAACCTTTTGGCGTCTGGCTTTCGAAAATCATTAAAAAAATTCAAATGGAGGGTAGGGAAAAAAGAATAAAATGGTATACGTTATGATCATGACATGGACCATTTGAAAGGCGAAAATGAAGATTTTTCATGAAGTACCAACAGATGTAGATAAAGTTATCACGTCAACAAATTTATCGATGAAAGAAATTTTTGAAGATGATTGGAGTACTACACCGATTAACCAACCAATAGAAGCAAACAATACGCATGATAGTAATTTGGATGAAAATTTGACTTCTCAATTTTTTTGGCATTATTTAATTGGACACGAACACAGATACAGAAGTTCAGACAACATCAACTATATTTTGCAATTCAATTCTGGAGGGTGAAACGAACGTATTACTTGCAAGCTACAGACAGATGTCAGAACTTTCTACTCAAGAAGAACACGATTTTCTCGAATAACCTTGAAATAATTTAAGGTATTAAGCAAATGTCAGGTGTAAGTTGGAAAACCCACCCGCTTATTCGAAAAATCAACTAGCTTTCGTAGGAGTATGGGCCTATTAAATACAAACACATTCTAAAAAGGCTTAAAGGTTGGGCGGACAAGCTTGCGAATACGGCTAGACATGGGTCTACACTTATAATACAATAGCGGATGGATACTATTTTGAATCATTTCAATAGGATAGGGACTACATGAAACAATTCTGAAAGTTTTCGATAGCAAATGCGACCAAAAAAAAAAAGAAAGACAAATGAAATAATATAAGATCACAAAAGATTTTCCCAGGTTATATTCAGATAAGGTTATCACGTATAAGAAAAGTGATTTAAAGAGTTAACATATACATACATACCTATGAAAAAGGATTTGGATATAATCCAAAACGAGGTAATGTGCTTTAATATCTATGACTCACCAATTCTATCCTGAACAGAATCGTTACATACAAAAATAAAAGGATAGTGTTGTCATTTCAAAATCTTTGGCATAGTTTAAAGGGGACACGGTTAATATGTGCAACTCCAATCAAATTAGTCTAGAGAAGAACCAAGACTAAAATCAGAACAACTTTTATGCCCCGTTAACACAGAAGCAAATCCAAGCATAGATGTTCCCAAATTAAACTCCAAAAGATTTTCCTCCAATTGATGACCACCAATAACAATTGAAGCCTTTTGATTTAAACCTCCATTTAAGAATCCTAAGCACATCACTTCATCACTTACTTGAACCATTGAATTTCTCCAATCTATTCTCCACTTCACCATCTCACTTTGCAACACAAAGTCAATAACTGGCAGATTGCTTGACACGTTTGATCTTACCCAACTATAACAGACATCAAAAGGCGCCACAGATGAGACCCTTACCATTTCCATATTAGCAGCAATTTCAACATAAGCTTTAACAAAAGCTTCATAAATTCTACTCTCTAGAATAGTATAAGGAACAATTGTACTAATACTTGTACCTCCGTTAAATAACGAAGAATTCACTGACAATTTCATACCATTAAGTCTAATGGATTTAACATTAATATAATACTCTCCAGATTCACTAACTTGCTTTGAAATCAAGGGTGTGTACATCAAAGACTTTGAGATGTCAATACCTGAATTTGCAACATACGAGCCATCTCCAACGAGTAAAACACCATCTGATGAAGAAGATAAACACATAGCAAACTTTCTTTGAAATCCAAATCTAGTTGAAAGTTGTGAAGGCAATGAAATTCTAGTGTTTCGTAATCCCAACATGCCTTTAACTCCACTAGCAAGACCTTGTAATAACAGATTTTCGCTAGACGAAAACAAGAAATGGTGAATTGTAACGTATGCACCTGTTTTTGAACCATCCTGGAATTTAATCCCTAACTCATCTTCTGCTAAAGTGCCTGATGACGTCATCTTTTTAATGGTGTTTTCCACCTGAACCCTGCAAATTTTGTTCTCGATACCGGTGAAGCCGCCATTAATGGAGTTGACCATGGAGCATTGGAGTGAGGTAGATTTGATTGTATGATGAGATGAAGCATAATTATTGAGCCACAGAAATTGTCCATTTATATCAAGAACGAGTTTGACTTGCTCTTGATTATAACTACAAATGTGAAGCTTGGCAATGTACTGATTAGTTAATAAATCTTTGGTCACTGGGATAACTATTGAGTTTGGAAAAATGGGATGTTGAGAAAAAGTGAAATTGATGAAGAAGATGAGTAGAGAAAGAAGAAGAAAATGAATAGTGTATGCCATGGCAGAGTCTAGATACATTGTAAGAGAAGAGACGACCATTTAATGTATGTACTGCGGTAGGGAGCCGCGTATTGGTGGGGACAAAAATTGACTTGTTTATTCGATAAGGCTTATGCTGACTAGATCTCGACGATGTTTCGTACTATTATTTGTTAAACAATATTATTCATTATTTTCTTTATTGGGCATGGGCAATTGTTTATTTACCACATGGATCTATTCTAAAATACTTTTCTTTGGATGAAAAAGATTGATGTTGTTTATTAGGGGTGATTAAAGATAAGATTCTTGGTGAGTAAAATGTTAATATTGCATTTTTTGGGTTGAGAAAATGGAAAAAGAAATAGATTTTTTTATCTAATATCTTTTTATGTCAGAGTTTTTTTTTTTAGACAAAAAAGCTTATAAAATAACGATTAGTAGGAGATGGTATTAACCAACTTCTGTCGAAACAAAATATCAAAGTTATTATACACTATCGAATATAAGTTATATGACAAATTAATACCACAGTTATAAGGAAGAGACAGATTAGAACGAGCCTTTGCAATACAGTCTGTTATGTAATTAGTTGTTCTTCTAATTTCTACGTTTTTTACCAAATTAAAGGGCTTAGTCATACTTTTAATATTTTCGAGGATGAGTCTGCAAATCTAGGAGCAGGTAATGCTTGAAAATTGAATGACTTTCAGAACAATTTATGCACCAGATTCGGTTGTGATGCAAGGGGAAACAATCTCTATTGTGTGAAACAAAAAGCATTTCGAATAGTAATAGCTTCTACTTCAAAACTGGAGGAGGCAATGATATTTTGTGCAAAACCAGAAACAAATTCACATTTCCAGTTGCGTACAACAACGGCTGCAATAACTCTTCCAATTTTGAAAGTGGCATCGACGTTAACCTTGGGGTTGTTTAGTGTTAGAGGAGGCTAGATGGATAGAGGGAGAACTGAGTTAGGCATGCTTAATTCCGGGGGAGGAGAATAATATTCAATTGGATCCTCGATAATGCAAAAGATCTCTTTGCAAAAAAATTTAATATGGACTAAGCACTTATCATAACATATAGGAGCAGATTCGAAAATAAACTTATTGTGCATATGCCAAATAGTCTAAAAACGAGTTATAATTTGCATAAGTGTTCTCGTTTTATCCTTTTCCAAAGGAAATATATCTTACAAAATTCCAATCCAACTATTAATACCTAAGATAAATAAAGGGTTTACACTACACTGAAGGTGGGTTAAACACCAAAATTTCCTAGTCCATTTGCATTTAAGGAATAAATGATTACAATTTTCTCCTCCTTAAGGCATATTTTGCAACGATCATTGTTAAAGAATTTTCTAGTAAATCCATTATGTTCAGTGGAGATGGCATTCATGATGACCTTCCAAGAGAAAATTATTAATTTAGGAGGGGTCAGGGTGGCCCAACATAAAGTAAAGAGATCCTAGTTAGTAAATGTGGAAGCGCTAGGATTAGAAGGTGGACTAATGAAAGACTCAATAGCAAAAATATAGACTTTCTAGTATAACAACCACTTTAATTATGAGATCAGGTATAAGTGAGTGGTTGTTCATACCAAGGAACGTTTAAGCTCATAATCAGTTTAGCTTGGGAGGGATTAAAGAGAGATTGAATCAGATACTCCTGCCAAGATTTTGTGGAAGCATGAAACATGTTAGCTACAAATTTAGGGAACTCAGGGTCCTCACTAAAGTTTGCAGGCATGTCCAGTTATCTTCCCAGATGTTAGTATAGTGGCAATTTCGAATGGATTTGATAGTATAAACCTTGATGGAATCCCTGCCTTTTAAAAGACCATTCCAAATCCAAGAAGCATTTATGAATTTAGGGGAATTATAGATATCATCTTCATGAACATAGATTCCTCTAAGAAATTGGTGGACAAGGGAATTGATATTATTTAAGAGGGACCAAGCCTGCTTGGCAAGGAAAGATAAGTTAAAAGCATCAAGGTTTTTATAACTAATCCCCTAGTACATTTAGGAGAAGTTATCTTATTTCAATCGATCTAGTGAATCCAAGACTCTTCCACATTGCCCCATAGGAAATGACTAGTAAGAGAGTTAATCTTTTAATCACTCATTTGGGGATAAATAGTAGGTACATGAAGTAAGTAGGAATAACATGGATAACTGGTGAGATAAGGGTAGGCTTTCCTGTCGTAGAAACTAAATATTTCTTCCAACCTTTTAGCTTGAAATCTACCTTGGAAATCAGAACATCCATGTCCTTTACCCCACTTGATAGGGATTCCAAGATAGAGTGCCAAATCATCTGTGATATGCATTTTGAAAGCTTAAGATAAGAGAGAGCTCATAGACTGGGGGAGTTAGGGCTAATTAGGATAGAGAACTTATTAAGTTTAAGGGATAGGTCAAAGGCAAAGAGAATTTATAAATAAACTCTTTGAAAGCATAAATGTACATAGCATAATTATCCTAGGAGAACATGGAGACATCAACAAACAAGAGGTGATGGATGGAGAGGCTATGCTTACTCAACCTAATTTCTTTAATATCACCAACAAGGAAATATCTCTCAATCAGAAGAGATAGGGATTAGAGGCTATTGATAAAAGGTAAGGGGGTAAAGGACCCCCTTGCCTTAAACCTCTAGAAGGAATGAAAGATCCAGATTGATGGACATTGAGGATAACATTATACTTGAATAAAGATATACAAATTAGTTTACCCAGAAGCTTAAGAAGAAACGACTATCTCACTTCATCATAGTCTTTGTGAATAAAAGCCTTAATAATTGAGTAGCTCCCTTTAGAATTGCTTCTAAGGTACTTTACCTTGTGTATTACCTCATGAAAAATGATGATTTTATCTTGAATCCGCCTACTCTTAATGAAAGCTGATTGTCAAGAAGATATGATTCTAGGGATGATACAAAATGAACTTGTGACCATGACCTTATACAAATTCTATAGATAAATTAGTGCAAGATATAGGTCTAAAATGTCATATTCTCTGAGGATTCTTACATTTAGGAATCAGGATAATGTTTGTATAGTTAATCTTGTCTATATGGATGGTGCCATCTAATATACTATTGCAAATAGCAAGTATATCACACTTGAGGGAATGCCATAATTTTTGGTAAAAGCTTCAGCGAGACCATCAGGACCTGGGGATTTAGTAGCACCTAAGTTCTAGGCTTCCTATTTGAGTTCATCAATATTAATAGGAACCGTTAACAAATAATTTTCTTCCTCAGAAATTGGGAGTTGAAAAATCCCTAATAATGGGATCAATGGCTCTATGTCATGGGTTTTTGTAAAAGACTTGGACGAAAATTGTAACATGGAATCTTAGATCACTAACACCAGAAGTCCATTCATCATTATATTTTAGAAGGAGAATAATTTTATTCGAAACTCTTCTGATTCTATTAGATAGATGAAAGAACTTGGTGTTTCTATCTCCCAATTTAAGCCACGAAATTTTTCCCTAGTGGCCTAGTATTTTTCCTCAAGGGATCATAATGTTTTTTTCCCTAGGAAATTGTAGCAAACTGTTTCGAGAGGTAGTTACTGAGGCATGTAGGACTCTGTTGCATAAGTGACTCAAGTCTTTTAGAGAGATATTTGATAATAGTAGCATTATTACTTAGTTAGATTTCTTCCACCTAAAATAGTTGTTTGCATCTATAATACGCTTAGGGAACTTTACATGGAAGAGACCAATGAAATTCAATGAACCTTGTAGACATGTAGTGATAGCCTCCTTGAAAGAAGGGATAAATAACCAAGAATGGTTAAATAGGAATGGTTTGGAAATCCTCTCTACATAAGGAGAATCAAGATAAAGGATGATCAGACCCAATAGGAGGGAAATTATGGATCCATGCATCAGGAAATAATGATACCCATGATGGGGGGCTCATACCTCTATCCGATTTCAGAAGGATAAGGTATCATCATTTATATTCTTCATCCAGGTAAATGCACATCTTTTATAGGGAACTTCAGACATATCATTAAGGATAATATTTTTTTTAAATAATCTTAATACATAAAGGCTTTTAGAGATATCACCTAGTTGATATTGTGGGTTTCTAATATCATCAAACTCACATGCGAAAGAATTAGGGGAATTTGGTTTGTTTTGTATAGTGCAGTTAATAAATTACCAAAGTTTCACCATCTTATCCTTATCACAGAGAGAATATATGAAGTGGAGGAACCAAGTATTTATAGTATCGTATCAAATAGATAGTGAAATATGATTTAAGGAGGATGAAAGTACATCATAATCCTAGGTGTCAACTACAAAGAGGGCAAGTCCATAAAATGTATACACATGATCCACACAACACAATAACTTTATTTTCAATTTTTTTTGCCGACAAAATCATTTTCTTCTTCATAGTATTGGTTTCGGAGAGCCCAAGAACCCATGTTTTTTCCCTAGAGATGATCATCCTAAGGTTTTGGACAGTCAAGGGTGACCATGTCCCCTAACAGATCCAAAACATCCCGATCATGGTTGTTGTGGGGGGTTGCGCTGAGAAACTACCCACTTCTTCTGGATTGATCATCTTCATAGAAGTTATCAGTAAGGGATATTAAGCACTAGAACTTCCATCATTTTGTCATCAACTTCCTCAGAAACCACCATATCTGCGTGTATAAGCTTACGCTTCTTCCCACTTGGTTTTAGTTTTTCCTCTAGAGAACGTTCCACTATAATAAATACATCTGTGAGGGGTGACACACTGTCTGTGGAGGCGAGGAAAGGGAGAACACAGTTATTTGTAGAATCTATAAGGATTAAAGAGTGTGGGGGATGAGACGTTATTGTTGGTGTATCGAAGCTAGGTGCTTCATAGGAATATTGATAATGGGAGGGGGAAGTTCTTCGTTGTGCTTCACAAGAGGGGGTATTGAAGAAGGATTATTAGGAGACAGTGAAGGAGATTTCCTTGGTGATTAGTTAAGATTCTGGGTGGGAGGAGTATTCGCTGGGCTTGGGCTCTTTTAGATCTCACATTTTCTAACTGTTGGGCTTTGTTGTGGGGGTTAATCCATTGAAAGTTGGTTTTCATTTAGTTAGGGTTCTTTCTTGTCCAAGTTCAGATGGACCATATATTTTCTCTGTTGGGCTGGTTGTTGCTACCCCCAAGTTTTTGTTTAGCCAAACTGGTCATTCCTTGACTAGAAGGGCTACTTGTGGGGGCCTTCTCTTGGACCTAGAAAGATTGGAACCACATTTTGGGTATAACTCTCTAGTAGTGAGTCTCTTCCCATATTGACTTCATTTACCCTTTCCTTTATTAGGCCCAATCACTTCAAAGTTACTAGACTTGTCTTCTTTCTCAGTCTCTCTAGAATTTCCACCAAGGATGCTACATGTAACAAGGGGATTAGGCACCATGATATAATCCTTTTCTGGTACACCACTACTTGTATGAACAAGATGTTTCTTGTCTCCACTGCTACTCTCATACCTTTTTCCAGGACCACGATTGGTGTCACCTAGGGTGTGATAAAAATATGATATATAAATATGGATAATGATGCACTAACACCCTAGACTAAACATGTTACTGCAAGTATTACCAGACGTATGCAAGTTTTAATAGTAAGTCAGATTCGTTCTCAGATACTTAGTGTGTTATACGAACGGGTAACAGAATAGAGTAGCAGATAATAGTTAAAGAAAATAAAAGTAAATAAATAAGATTGAGGAGATTAAAATTAAACTAAATAATATAAAAGACAATAAATAAATATGAAAGAAATAAGATGAGAAAATATAGCTCAAGTTTTGCTCGTATGCACTAATCCTTCTATCTCTTCTATCAGTTAATAAGGGTGGTAATAACTCTTAGATAAGTAGTCAGGATTCTAGATTCCTCCCTACCCCCTTCCAGGTGGACTAGGGTGGCGACCTCACAATCACGGGGAGACTTAACTAAGGTGATCTTGCACCACTAGGTTTTTAGATGAGACTGGCCTTCTAATGATGATCGGTGATTAAATTATACCCTAATGACTATCTAGTTAGGAAATCCCTTCCGGATCACTACCGCATACTAGACGTTTATGTGGTGTTTCAATAATTAGACACCCCTCCCGGGTGACCATCCAACTACTATTAGCACAACCCTAAATTGATCAGGTTTAAGACAGACAATAAATTAAAGCACATAAAACAAATATATGGTTAAGAAGCTAGAATCAATTTAAAATAGTTCTCCCAAAGAAACATAGATAGAAGAAAATAGAATTCATAGATTATACATATGCAAAACCAAGCTATGGAAAAATTAGTTCATACTAGAAAGAAAAAAACTAAAAGAAAAATACATACTGTCAACTTGCTTCTTTTGAATGACTAAGGATTGGACTAAGGGTTAGAACTGAGCAAGGACATGTTTACAATAGTTAAGTAGTGTATTTATAGGAGTCTAGGAAGCCCTAATTCGTTTTCTTAGAGTGGAAGACAAGTAATTGGACTTCTAGCCCAACTCAAATTCATAGCCCTAAAATATAAAAAAGGTAATAAACTGTTGTTGTCTTGTTTTGGCAGTAACTTCTTCAATAGTTCTCCGATTGATGCATTCTTTATATTGAAACTGATCGTCTCAGAAAGCTCTACACTTTTGCTTCAGACCATTCTTCCAAATTCGCTGCCAATCTTTAGTTATGATCACTTTAATGGACGAAACTGCTGGAATTCAGATTTACTTGACAACTTTTCTTTTCCTATTTTATATTTTCCTTCCTATATCTCCATTTTCCATCATTATCTTCTTTTCTTTATCCATTAGAATTGATTTGGTATTTAATTAATTACCATATATCTTTAAAGCTTCACAATTATCAAACAATTAAACCAAATATGCTCTAAAACAATAAATCATCAATTCAAGACAAGAAATAAGAAAATAAAATAATAAATATAAACATCGAGTATTTAACTTCCTTATACACCTAAAATAATGTCTCCAACCTAGATTAAAGAATTACAAATAGGGAGACATCAAGACCCCTAACTCAAAGGTGCATCGTCCCGATACAATAAAGGTAAAATTAAAAGGAAGTCTCTAAATACACACCTAGTTCAGTTAAGCACAGTGGGAAAGAAGATAGCAGAATATATAGAATAGACTCAAAGCAACTACTCATAAAATTTAATGTAATAATATTTACAAACTACATACCTGCATACTCTTCATATCTACAATCAACACGGCTCGAATTCATGATTAGATTAGATTCACAATGTAAGAAGGAGAGGATCTTTACTCAGTTCACCAAGGAGGCTATAGATTGTTCATCGAACTTCACTAGTATCCAAATATCCACTTAACTACTCTCTAGTAGCTCAATCACTTCTATATCATATAGCAAAGAATCATAAGGTCTTTAAGGTTGTAATGTTGGCTTAGGGACGGTATGATAAGTATATTTGGATAATTTAGAGTAAGATTTTGGCTCTCTCCTCACTAGCCATCAACAAAACGCCCTAGAGCTTGAGTTACTCTCATAAAACGTTTCACACTCTACCCAATGATTTTCTTGATGCAAAAAGTAGCATCCCCAATAACCCAATAAAGCATAAGATGTTCACATAAAAAATTCCACTTTGCCGGTTTGATGTCTCCCTTTTTTTCTAATTTTATGCCCTTAGGAGACATCATTTTGGGTGAATAATTAACTAATATGATAGACTTTTAGTATTAATTCGCTATATTTCCTTTTCTCTCCTTGGAATTTATCATTTTTTAGCTATAAAGCTTTTGCACGTTAAACGGTTTGTTTTTAGTGCAAAGTTTGTAGGTCCATGGATGCTAGGGAGCACCAATAAAAGGAGAGGAATCGATAATTAAAGTCTTAGATCGTGTAAAGAAGTCAAAGGCAAGAAAATATTTCCCGAAGAATTGACAAGGAAAGCTGCAAATCTGGAAGGCTGATATTGATTGTAGATTTTGAGCTACTTACACATGGATTCAGCCTTTAGGTCGTGAAATAGGTTTTATTCCTTATTGAGTTAGGAAGATTTAGAAATTGGAATGGGTCAATTTTGGAGTTGATTTGAGAAAGTTACAACCGTTTTACCAAGGGTTGCACACCAGTTACCGGATTTTAATTAAAAGATTGGACTTGTGCTTTCTAATATTTCACTAATTCACTTAAATAATAGCCCAAGTCTGATTATCACCTTATAAATAGACCTTTTGAATTTTATTTTACACACAACTCAAATTACACAAGTCAGAGACGAGAGAGAGAGAGAGAGAGAGAGAGAGAGAGAGAGAGAGAGAGAGAGAGAGAGAGAGAGAGAGAGAGAGAGAGAGAGAGAGAGAGAGAGAGAGAGAGAGAGAGAGAGAGAGAGAGAGAGAGAGAGAGAGAGAGAGAGAGAGAGAGAGAGAGAGAGATAGAGATAGAGAGAGAGAGAGAGAGAGAGAGAGAGAGAGAGAGAGAGAGAGAGAGAGAGAGAGAGAGAGAGAGAGAGAGAGAGAAAGTCAGAAGCAAGAGGAGAGAAGAAACTGAAGCTGGAGAAGCAATTCTTCCATCAACAGTCAATTCAACCCTTTAGTTAGGTTCTATATTTTATTTATGTAATCGAATATGAGTTTATTTAATTTTATTTCTTTAGTTTTTCTTTCCGTTATGAGCTAAATTTCCTTTGTACTTGAGAATCGCATATTGGGTTGAACCCTAACTTGATTAATTTATGTTTTTCCTATTTGGGATTTAAATATTTAAATTGAATTTATTATTTTGTGTTGGCATGAACTAAAGGTAATTTTTAGTATCTAGGTTATTCACTATAGTGGCGTAGTGATCACCTTGACGGGGGGTTTAGATACAAACCTAGGTAATTGTCGTTGGTATTCGCTAATGACCTTGACAGGCTTGACTAACCAATAGCCAATTAGGTAAAGACTTAAACCATCTGAAAGTAGGTGTAATCATCTTGACGGAGTTTGTAATACCGTAGGAGAGCTCTTATGTCCACCTCAACGGGGGCTAGGAGACCTTAGATCCCGACTAGCACAATTATAGCAATTCATCCCTTAACAGAAAACATTAATTAAGAAGGTTTAGGTGAAACCCTTGCGTGACTCGAGTACCAGTTCTTCTCTTGCGTCTAGCCTACTTATTTGCATTATTTTCATTTCAGTTTAATTAATTTAGCATTTAATTTACTTGCATCTTAATTTTAGAAAACCAAAACAAAAATTATATCATTTACTTTTCCGCACTTGCAACTAATCCACTATTTGATTCACATCTGAGTTGTACCTATTCCGTCCCTGCGAACGAATCCCGATTTATCGGTTTATTACTTGGACAACCATACACTTGCGGTTTGTGAGTCCTCATCTTTAGCGCATTGATTTATAACACACAAGGACCCACCAAGTTTTTGGCGCCGCTGCCGGGGATGGTAGCGTGTGACCCCGGTGTTTATCCTTTAGTGTTTAATTGCATTTTTATTTTCAGTTTTACGCTTTGTTTGTTCTTCCTTTTTCAGGTTTACAGGTTGGTGCATGCTCGATAACCCCGAGATACTAGTCAGACTTGCAAACAAAATAAAGAAAGAAGAAAAGGAAGAAAGAGAGAGATTAGCTAGAGAAGCAGAAATGGCTAATGAGAATGAAATTAATCCTAGAGTGGCGGAGAATCCTCCTCCACCTGGACAACAAGCTCAACCTCTCGTTAACAATAATCCTTGGTTTATAAATGGTCCTGAACAAGCTCCATATCGCGCTCCTGCTCTTGGTATAGGTCCAACAGATATTAATGTCGCAAGATACAGACCCGATCTTGGTATTTTATCTCAATTTCAGAATTATGGAAATTTCCAAGGAGCACCCTAAGAAGATCCCATTCGTGCAACACATAAATTCATGCAGATATGCGACTCCTATATAACACAAAGAGTGACTAGTGATCAGATGTACTTTGAGAATTTGAGATACTTTGTGATAGATGCAGCTAGTGAGTGGCATGATTCGCAAGAACCAGGATAGATCAATACTTGGGATGAGTTGCAAACTGCGTTTTTCGATAGATACTACCCAACAAACATGAGATTGAATGACAAATTGATCTAACTTCCTTTGAGAAAGAAAAAGATGAGATTTTGGGTAGGAGTTGGTCAAGATTCCAAATATGTTTAAGAAGAGTTCCCGGTCATGGCCTTACAAAACCGCAACAAATGAAGATATTCTATAAGGGACTTGATGGGCAATCAAGAAAAGACTTAGACCTACTTTGTGGTGGTGGATTTTTACAGGTACAACCAGTTCACGCGAAAGTTATTTTGAATAGAACAGTCAAGAATGAGATGGGTTGGAACACTGTGAGAACACCTACTCGAGGTGGAGTTCATAGCGCTGGTATTGAAGAAAAGTTCTCTTCCTTATAGAATAAGTTGAAAAGTACATTAGAACAACAATTGAAGCTGCTCACTTTAGCCGTTAAAAAGGGTTCAGGTAAAAGAGCAGAAGTTGATGTTATGCAAGAAGTTTATGGGTGTTCTAACTATGGTGTTCAAGATCATGATTGGGAGCATTGTCAAAGTAATCTCGAATCCGTGATGTTTGTTTCTGGTGTCGACTAGGGTGTGATAAAAATATGATATAAATAAGTGCAAATAATCACCCTAGCCTAGCACGGTTCTGCAAGTATATAGATCGTATGCAAGTTTTAATAAATAAGTATGATTCGTTCCTCAGATACTACGAAGGTTAGAAAGATATTATGCAAGAATCGAGTGCAGATATTAAAAGTTAGAAAAAATAAAACGCAGATAGATGAAAGACAAATAGATTTTTATTGGGTTTTTGATTAACTAAATTAAACTAATAAAGTAAAGACAGAAAATTAAATGCAAGAGAAGAAATTAATATGAGAGTTTAGCTTGAGTAAATAGCATGTAATCCTCACTAGTTTTGCCGTTCTAAACATGTAAGGGTGAATTATGTAGTATTTCAATAATCGGTTCCATTTGCGCTAGGTAGTTTTAAATAGGGTTTACCTGTGTCAATAAGGAGTCCTAAGCAAACTGTTCCTGCAATTGGTTAAATAGCAATACACTAAACCATGGTGATTATCTATTTAGGTTGATTTGTCAGATCTAAACCGTACACTAGACGTTATGAGCTAAACCTATAGTTAAATATATCGTTGTCAATGATTACTTAACTCCTATGATAGTAATTCTATATGGTCGCGATCCACAAGAACACCGAATATAAACTCCAACACATAAACAAAGAATAAAAACAATAATTCAATTTAAAACATAGAATTCCAAAATTAGATAGATGTCAACCAGAACTAGGGTTCATACATATATGCTAAAACTCAAGCTAATAGAAATTTAGTTCATACTAATGGAAGAAAAGAAAGAAATTACAAATTCAAAGGTTGAAGAAGACATTATTGATGAACATCTCCTTCTAGACTTCTTTTCTTGTGTTGCAAGCTTCCTCTTGGCTTAGGGTTTTGCCAAGGATGATTTTCTAATGTTAAGAGGCTGTATTTATAGTGTATAGGTTGAACTAATCGTTTTCTTGAAGGAGAAGGTAAGTATTGGACTCCTAGCCCAACTCAAATTCGTAGTCCAAAGATGTGGAATCAGCCCCGTTTTTGTTTTGGTCCTAACAGCTTCAGTTCTTATATGTTTGACACGTATGAGTAGTCGAAATTCATAGTCTCGGAAATATATTTAACTTTGTTCTTGACCGTCTCTCCAGATTCCTCACAGATTTTAATATATAAGCTGGTTTGGGGTCATAGGTGCTGGAATTCAGATTTAAGGTAGCTTTTCCTTTTCCATATTTTTAGCTTTTACTTCCTTATCTTCAATTTCCATGTTTATCCTCTTTCCTTTAGCTCTTGGAACCAACTTGGAATCTAATTAATTACCATATATCTCTAAAGCTTCACACTAAATAAATAATTAAACCCAATATGCTCTAAAAATAATAAATAATCAATTCAAGACCCAAAATAGGAAAGTGTACTAAATCATGAGAAAATCGACCTATACTCTAATAAATACGCCTAAAATGATGTCTCGGAAATAGGTTTTAGTATCACAAATGAGGAGACATCAGTTTCCAACCGAGGGAAATACAATTCAGGTGGTCAAGGGTATCAACTAAATAGAAACCATCCGGGTTTCCAATATTCGAATCCTAATGGGGCAGCTAATCCGACTTATGCTTATCATCCACGTCCTCAAGGTAATAACTATCAACCAAGACCACAGAATAACTACCAAGGGGGACAAGGTTACAGAAATCACGCTCAGAGACAACCTCCTCAAGACACTTATAATGACACCATGAGTCAAGGAGCTTTACCTGCTCAACCTCAAGAAGGTGCGGTATATATTCATCAGACATTAGAGAAATTGAGCGCCCTTCAAATAAAAGCATGTCAAGATCAACAATCTTCTGCCGCAACAATTAAGTTGTTAGAGAATCAAATGGATCAGATGGAAAAACAATTACAACAGCGTCCACAAGGGCAACTCCTAAGTGACATTGAAAATCCTAGACATGAAGATTGTAATGCTATAGCGCTAAGAAGTGGTAAGCAACTTCCCCCACCTCCTTTTCTTGTTATGAAAGAAAAAGAAACAACCAGAAAAGAAAAACCGGTAAAGGATGTGGTGGAAAAAGATGATGAATCTGAAGTGGTAGAAGTGGAGAAGATTCCGGAAGTTCCTAAGAAGAAAGATGTTGTAGAAACCCGTCCTCCTCCACCTTTTCCTTCTAGAGTTCAGATAAAAGGAGATATGGCTGATTATCAGAGATTCTTAAATGTGGTGAGAGGTCTGAACATTAACGTTCCGTTCTTAGACGCTATTAAAGATGTTCCAAAGTATGTGAAATTCTTGAAGAGGGTCATTGCCAACAAAAGGCCATATTATGATAATAAGATGATAGGATTGCCTGAAGAGTGTAGTGCAATCTGTCAGAGTAAGTTGCCACCTAAGTTAGTTGATCCTGGGAGCTTTACTATTCCGATTTCGATTGGTAATGAGTGGCAAAGAAAAGATTTATGTGATTTGGGTGCAAGTATCAATCTTATGCCCAAATCATTTTTTAAGAAGTTGAAGATTGGAAATGAAAGACCCATTTCTATGGTCTTGCAAATGGATGACAAATCCCTCGCTCATCCTGAGGGACGAATAAGAGATGTCCTCGTAAGGCAGGTACTTTAATTTTTCCGTTGATTTTGTTATTTTGAATACGAGGCGGATAGGAATGTCCCCATCATTTTGGGACGACCATTCCTAGCCACGAGGCGTACTTTAATTGATGTAGAAAATGGAGAATTGACTATGCGAATCCAAGACGAGGAGGTAAAGTTCAATGTGCTTAAGGCTATGAAGTTTCCAGATTCCCAGGGAGATTGTTTCCAAATGGATGTAGTAGAACACGCCACACAAGAGGTATTAGATTGTTTTAATTATGACGATGTCTTGCAGGCTGCCTTAACCCTTAACTTACCTGAGATGATGGAAAGAGCTTGCCGAAACAGTGGAAGCTTTTAGATCTGAAAATCCGGAGTATAGGCGTCCTGCCTATGAACCTGTAAGAGAAACGGGGGAGATAATAACTAAAAAGAAACCATCCATTGAATCTCCTCCGCAGTTGGAAGAAAATCCACTACCATCACACTTGAGGTATGCGTATTTAGATACTAATGACACTTTACCTGTTATTGTTTCAGCAAATTTAACAGGTCCTCAAGAAGATAAACTGCTGCGTGTACTAAGAGCCAATAAAAAGGCGATTGGTTGGGCTATTGCTGACATCAAAGGTATTAGTCCTTCCTATTGCCAACATAAAATATTCTGGATGATGAAAGTGCACGCTCAGTTGAAGGCCAAAGGAGATTAACGACAACTATGAAAGAAGTGGTGAAGAAGGAAGTTATTAAGCTACTAGATGCGGGAATCATCTATCCCATATCTAGTAGTGAGTGGGTAAGTCAGGTTCAACGCGTACCAAAGAAGGGTGGTATCACTACCGTCCTAAATGCTCAGAATGAAGCTATTCCCTCGAGGAACGTTGTTGGTTGGAGAGTGTGCATGGATTATCGTAAGTTGAACAAGGATACTAGAAAAGATCACTTTCCTCTTCCTTTCATAGATCAGATGTAAGATAAATTGGCTGGTAGAGAGTATTATTACTTTTTGGATGGATATTCAGGATTTAACCAAATTTATGTAGATCCGAAAGACCAACACAAGACCACATTTACATGTCCTTTTGGTACCTTTGCCTTTCGAAGGATTCCATTTGGACTATGTAATGCACCTGCTACTTTCTAGAGATATATGATAGAGATTTTCTGGGACATGATCGATAATTTCCTTGAGGCATTTATGGATGACTTTTCTGTGTTTAGTGATAACTTTGACGAGTGTTTACAGAACTTGGAGAAGGTGTTGATTAGATACAAGGAGACTGATTTGGTTTTGAACTGGGAAAAATGTCATTTTATGGTTCGTGAAGGTATAGTGTTGGGACACAAGGTTTCGAGTTCGGGTTTATAAGTTGATCGTTCTAAGATTGAGGTAATCAAGACTCTTCCTCCTCCTATTTCTGTTAAAGGGGTAAGAAGCTTTCTGGGCCATGCTGGGTTTTATCGCCATTTCATTAAGGATTTTTCTAAGATCGCTAAGACGTTGTGTAACTTACTCGAGAAGGACCAAATTCCTTTTTGATGAAGCTTGCATGAAGGCATTTCAAGAGATTAAGGAGAAACTTATTACTGTGCCTATTGTATTACCTCCTAATTGGAAGATTATGTTGGAAGTTATGTGTGATGCTAGTGATTTAGCTATGTGTGTTGTGTTGGGTCAGAGAAAGGATAAGGTATTCCATTCTATCTATTATGCAAGAAAGACTTTCAATAGCGCTCAGATTAATTATTATGTGACTGAGAAGGAGTTATTAGTTGTTGTGTATGCATTTGACAAGTTTCGTTCCTACCTCCTAAATTGTTGTATTTACCCATCATTCTGCAATCAAGTTCCTTATGGAGAAGAAAGATTCTAAGCCACGTTTAATCATATGGGTTTTATTGTTACAAGAGTTTAATTTAGAGATCCGAGATCGAAAGGGTTGTGATAATCAAGTTGCAGATCATTTGTCTCGTCTTGAAGGTTCTGAGTCTAATAGTAGGCCTGAGTTGGTTAGAGAAGAGTTTCCTGATGAGAGTTTGTTTTCGATTTATGCAATGGGAACTCCTTGGTATGAGTACATAGAAAATCTTATTGTGAGTGGTTCCTTTCCTGAAGGAGCTACTTCACAAGATAGGAAGACATTAATTCACCGTGCTAAGCAATTCTTTTGGGAGGATCCTTTCCTCTACAAAGTATGTAGTGACCAAATGGTGAGAAGATGCATACCTGAGAAAGATGTTTTGTTAGTAGTTGCGGGTTGTCACAATTCACCCTATGGAGGACATTTCAAAGGTGACCGCACAACTGCTAAGGTACTACAATTTGGTTTTTATTGGCCTACTTTACATAAGGATTTTCATGAGTATGTCAAGAGATGTCATAGATTCCAGTTTATGGGTAATATATCCAAGAGGGATGAGATGCCACGTAACAATGTACTTGAGGTTGAAATATTTGATGTATGGGGTATTCGTTTCATGGGTCCCTTCGTACTATCCAATGGAAATCAATACATCCTATTAGTTGTTGATTATGTGTCTAAATGGGTAGAGGCCGTAGCTCTACTGATGCCTCCTTAAATGTTCTTATTTTCGACCCTTAGGAGACATCATTTTTGGTGTTTATTTAATCATTTCGATAGACTTTTGGACTAAATATGCAATAATATGATTTTCCTCTTTTAATTCTAGCATTTTTGATTTATTAAGCTTTTGCGCGTAATATTGGTATTTTTAGTGAGTATTTTACAGGTTTTAGATGTTAGCTAAAAGAGGAATCCGAGGAGAAAGTCAAAGATCAAAAGATAGAGTCAAGACTTGAAAAGAAATCCCGAAGATATTATTTTTAGAGCTGAAAATCCATTTTCCAGGCCATAGATTGCTGATTTCGAGGTGCTTAAGCGATGATCTAGCTGTTGACCTTTGAAGAGAAATCATTCCTTATCGAATTACGGAACTTTAGCAACTGGAATGAGGTCAATCGGAGTTGTAACGCATCGGGAAAAGCTGTTTTAGTGAAGGTATATCAGCAGTTACGGGATTTTGGGCTAAGTTAGTGGACTTGGGCCTTTTATATTTCATTTAATTAAAAGCCTAGGTCCAAGTCCGAATTTCTACCTATAAAATCAGCCCTTGACTTCTATTTTACACACAATTCACATTCTGCAAGATTAAAAACACCAGAGAGAAGCAACTGAAGGAAGGAGAAGAAGCTACAAGAGCTGGAGAGGGTCTATATCTCCGTTCGTATTCATTCCGATTCCGGAAATTAGGTTCTTTTATCTTTTTAATTCTGTAAACAATTGTAATTTCGTATTTCATTTTAATATGAACTAAGTTTTATTTAGTGCTTGAGAACAAACAATGGGTGAATCCCAATTCCTGTTAATTAACGAATGTTGAATTTCGGTTTTTATTGAATTAAACTAAATTAGGGCTTTTACTCTTTTCGATAAATCATGAATATTTACTGTTGTTAGCGTCATGAACTAGGAACAGGTAATAGTATTTAGGCTATTCCAATTAGTGGCAATTGGATCATCCTGACGGAGGGTTTAAATACGGAACCATTTATTCAATCTAGGATAGAAGTTAATGATTCTGACGAGCTTAGATAATCCTAGGGCCAATGAGGTAATAATACTTAATCATCCAACGGTGGATCATATTTACCCTGACGGGACTAGTGACACTTTAGGATCGCCTTATAGTCCACCCTGACGGGGGTATAAGGATATTAGAATCCCGACCATTGTAATTGACTAATTTAGCCCTTAAACAACACAAGTTAAGAAATAGGATAGGGAGGATCCTTGGGTTCTCAAGTGCTACTTCTCATATTGCGTTTTAAATCATTTTACTTGCGTCTTAGCTTTTATTTGCATTTTAATATTTGTCTTTCATTCATTAGCTTTAATAACAAAAACCAAACAAATATATTATTGTTTTTTTATTTTCGTAAGTGCATCAATCACTATTTGCTAAACATTGTGATCAACCATTCCGTCCTTGGAACGAATTTGATTTATCAGAAATACTACTTGGGACAACCGTACACTTGCGGTTGTGGTTCGATTATTTATTGCATTATTTTTAGAACACACAAAGGACCACCAAGTTTTTGGCGTCGCTGCCGGGGACGGTAGCGTGTGACCACGGTGTTTATCCTTTAGTGATAAGTGCATTTATTTTATTTTATCAGTTTTACGCTTTTTGTTTAGTTTCTTTTCAGGTTTTTTAGGTTTGGTGTATGCGAAGAAGGCTATTCAAGGATCTAGAGCCAGCACCTCCGATCCTTAGTAATCCAGAATCGTTGATCAGACTTGCGAACAGAAGAAGAAGAGAACGAGAAGCTTTAGAAGTAGAAGAATTAAGTAACAGAATGGAGAATATCATTATTCAAGGTCAACAGAATGGACAAGGCCAGTTAGATGCAAATGGCCAACCTTTAGCTCCAGGCGTTATTCCTCAAGTTCAACCACTAAATCCCAATCCTCCAGTCCAGATAGTGATGAATCATGATCCGTGGTTTACTAATGGTCCTCCAGAAGTTCCATTCCGTGCTCCAGCTATAGGAGTAGGTGCTCCAGATATTAATGTTCCACGTTTTCGTCCAGATTCGGGTATGTTAGCTCAGTTCCAGAATTTTGGTAATTTTCGTGGTAGACCAGCAGAAGATCCTCTCAGGGCGGTACAGAAATTCAAACAGATATGTGATTCTTATATCACACAAGGGGTTTCAAGAGAACAGATGTATTTTGCTGCTTTTAAGTTCTTTGTTACTGAGGGAGCAAGTGAATGGCACGATACGCAAGATCCTACGAAGATCACCAATTGGGACCAATTAGAGATTGCGTTCTTTGACAGGTATTATCCAAGTAACATGAGGTTAGATGCTGAATTAGAATTGACGCATTTCCGTCAAGAATATGAGGAAACTGTGGGTAGGAGTTGGACAAGATTTCAGATGTGTTTGCGTAAAGTTCCTAATCATGGCTTTTCAGAACAACAACAGTTAAAGATCTTTTATAGAGGCCTTGATGGAATTTCGAGAGAGAAGTTGGATACGCTATGTGGAGCAGGTTTTCTTCAAGTTCAACCCGCTCATGCCAAAATCATTTTAGAGAGAACAGTCAAGAATGAAGTTGGGTGGAATTCAGTAAGAACACCGGTTAAGGGAGTGAATAATGTTGATATGGAGGAGAAATTTGCTACGTTTGAAAACAAGATTCAGAGTACTATTGAGCAACAATTAAAACAGCTTACTTTAGCTGTGAAAGAAGGATTTTCGGGTAAGAAGGCAGCTGTGCATGCTGCACAAGAGGTTTATATGTGTTCGATTTGTCAGGTAGATGATCATGATGAGGAAAGTTGTCCAAATAACCAAGAATCCGTGATGTTCATGTCCAACAGGGGTAACTTCAATTCAAGTGGTAATGGATATCAGCCTAACAGAAACCATCCTGGGTTTCAATATTCAAATCCTAATGGGGCAGCCAATCCTACCTACGCGTATCAGCCGCGTCCCCAAGGTAATAACTATAATCCAAGACCACACAACAATTATCAAGGAGGACAGAATTAGGGAAATTATGTACAAAGGCAAGCTCCTCAGAATACTCCTCAGAATACATACGATGAAACTTTAAACCAAAAAGCCTTACCTGCCCATCCACAAGAAGGAGTAGTTACCCTTCAGAAAACCGTTGAAAATTTGATTGCTCTTCAAACACAAGCCTTAGAACGTCAGAACGCAGCTGAAGCGAATATGAAGATTTTCCAGAATCAGCTAAGCCAAATTAATAAACAGCTGAATCAGCGCCCACAAGGGCAACTTCCTAGCGATACTGAGAATCCGAAGCAACGCGAGGATTGTAATGCTGTTACATTGAGAAGTGGTAAGAATCTTCCTCCCCCTCCTTTTCCCATTATGAAAGAGAAAGAAGTACCAAGAAAAGAAAAGGAAGTGGTGGAGAACGAGAAAGAAAATGACAAAAATAGTGAGGTTGAAGAAATAGTGAGACCAAGAGAAGTTCCGAAAAAGAAAGACGATATGGTGACTAATCGCCCTCCACCACCGTTTCCATCGCGAGTTCAGAAAAAGGGTGATTTGGGTGATTTTCAGAAATTCTTTAATAGAGTGAAGGGTTTAAGTATTAATATTCCGTTACTTGAGGCAATTCGAGATATTCCGAAGTATACGAAGTTTTTGAAGAGGGCCCTCACTAACAAAAGGCCCTATTGTGATAACGAGATGATTGGTCTTCCAGAAGAGTGTAGCGCGATTTGTCAAAGTAAATTACCTCCGGAGTTAGTAGATCCAGGGAGTTTCACGATTCCTATATCAATTGGAGAGGAATGGAAAGGAAAGGCGCTATGTGACTTGGGAGCTAGCATCAATTTGATGCCCAAGTCGATCTTTGACAAGCTAAAAATTGGAAACGCAAGACCCACTTCTATGGTCTTGCAAATGGCGGACAGGTCTCTTGCTCATCCTGAAGGCCGCATTGAGGATGTCCTTGTTAAGGCAGGTACACTTATATTTCCTGTTGATTTTGTAATCCTTGAATACAATGCAGATAGAAATGTCCCCATTATTTTGGGTAGACCATTCCTAGCTACAGGGAGAACATTGATCGATGTAGAGAATGGCGAATTAACAATGAGGATACAAGATGAGGAAGTGAACTTCAATGTATTTCGAGCTATGAAATTCCCAGATTCTCAGGAAGATTGCTTCAGAATGGATGTAGTAGAGCAAGCATCGCAAGAGGTATTTAATTGTTTAAATTTTGATGATATCTTGCAGGCTGCTTTAACATTAGATTCACCTGAGATGTTGGAAGAGCTTACTGAAACAATAGCAGCTCTAAATTCTGAAAATCCGAAGTATAGGCGTCCTGCCTATGAACCTGTAAGAGAACGTGGGGAGATTGTTCCTAAAAAGAAGCCTTCAATTGAATCTCCTCCGGAATTGGAAGAAAAACCATTGCCAGCACACTTGAGGTATGCGTATTTAGGTACTAATGAAACTCTACCTGTCATTGTTTCAGCTAATTTAACAGGCCCTCAAGAAGATAAACTGTTGCGTGTGTTAAGAGCAAACAAAGAAGCAATAGGTTGGACAATTGCTGATATCAAAGGCATTAGTCCATCCTATTGTCAACACAAAATCATACTTGAAGATGTTAACGCACGCTCAGTTGAAGGTCAAAGAAGATTAATGCCCGCTATGAAGGATGTGGTAAAGAAAGAGGTGATCAAGCTTTTAGATGCGGGGATTATTTATCCCATTTCGAGTAGTGAATGGGTGAGTCCGGTTCAGTGTGTACCGAAGAAGGGAGGAATGACAACCGTTCTTAATGATAAAAATGAAGCGATTCCTTCTAGAACGGTAGTTGGATGGAGAGTTTGCATGGACTATAGAAAGCTGAACAAGGCCACCAGAAAAGATCATTTCCCTTTGCCCTTCATAGATCAGATGTTAGACAAATTAGCCGGAAGAGAGTACTATTGCTTCTTGGATGGTTATTCTGGGTATAATCAAATTTACGTGGCTCCAGAAGATCAACATAAAACAACATTTACATGCCCCTTTGGTACTTTTGCATATCGTAGAATGCCATTTGGGTTGTGTAATGCTCCTGCCACCTCTCAAAGATGCATGATGGCCATCTTCTGGGATATGATCGATAACTTTCTTGAAGTGTTTATGGATGATTTCTCTGTATTCGGTGATGATTTTGATAAGTGCTTAGACAATTTGGAGAAAGTGTTAATCAGATGCAAAGAAACAGATTTGGTCTTAAACTGGGAGAAATGTCATTTCATGGTTCGCGAAGGTATTGTTCTGGGTCACAAAGTTTCAAGTGTTGGATTGGAAGTCGATAGAGCGAAGATTGAGGTAATTAAAACTCTTCCCCCTCCTGTTTCTGTTAAAGGGGTAAGAAGTTTTCTAGGCCATGCTGGCTTTTATAGGCGATTTATCAAAGATTTTTCTAAGATTGCGAAACCGTTATGCAACTTACTTGAAAAGGATTCCAAATTCCTTTTTGATGAAGCTTGTTTAGCGGCTTTCAAAGCAATCAAAGAAATGCTTATTTCTGCTCCTATAGTAGTGCCTCCAGATTGGAATTTACCGTTTGAGGTTATGTGTGATGCGAGTGATTTATGTATGGGAGCTGTATTAGGACAAAGAAAAGAGAAAGTTTTTCATTCGATTTATTATGCTAGTAAAACTTTTAATGGTGCTCAGATCAATTATACAGTTACAGAAAAGGAGTTGCTAGCGGTTGTGTATTCATTCGATAAATTTCGCTCTTATCTTCTTGGAGCGAAAGTTATTGTCTATACAGATCATTCAGCGATTCGATATCTTATGGAGAAGAAGGATGCTAAACCAAGGTTAATCAGATGGGTTTTATTGCTTCAAGAGTTTGATTTAGAGATCAAGGATAGAAAAGGGTGCGAGAATCAGGTTGCAGATCATCTATCGAGGTTAGAAGGTTCAGAGTTGAATAATGGTACTGAAGCAGTTAGAGAAGATTTTCCGGATGAGAATTTATTCGTTGTCCGTGATTATGAAGCTCCTTGGTATGCGGATATTGCAAATTTAGTTGTGAGTGGTTCCTTTCCCGAAGGTTCAACTTATCAAGAGCGAAAAAGATTAGCTCACCGTGCAAGACAGTTCTTTTGGGAGGATCCTTTCCTCTACAAAGTGTGTGCTGATCAGATGGTAAGAAGATGTGTAGCCAAGGAAGAAATTGAGGCGATTATAGCTGGGTGTCATGATTCACCTTACGGTGGACATTTCAAAGGAGATCGAACTGCTGCTAAGGTATTACAATCTGGTTTCTATTGGCCTTCTATTATAAAAGATTGTCATGAATATACTAAAAGATGTAATAGATGCCAATTTACCGGAAACATATCCAAGAAGGATGAGATGCCACGTAATAATGTATTAGAAGTTGAAATATTTGATGTTTGGGGTATAGATTTTATGGGTCCGTTCGTTCCTTCAAATGGTAACCTCTACATCTTATTAGCTGTTGATTACGTGTCTAAGTGGGTAGAAGCAGTGGCTTTACCTACCAATGATTCTAGAGTGGTGATTAAGTTCTTAAAATCACATATTTTCACTAGACATGGAACTCCAAGGGTGATTATTAGCGATGGAGGTACTCATTTCGTTAATAAGTATCTGAAGACTGTTCTAGAGAAATATGGAGTCAGACATCGTGTGTCTACCGCTTATCATCCACAAGCCAATGGTCAAGCCGAAGTATCAAATCGTGAGGTAAAATCTATTTTAGAGAAAACCGTTGGTCCTACGAGAAAAGATTGGTCTATGAAATTAGATGATGCACTTTGGGCATATCGATCTGCTTTCAAAACCCCAGTAGGTGCTTCTCCGTATCGAATGGTTTATGGTAAGGCTTGTCACTTACCTCTTGAACTTGAAATGGGTGCCTATTGGGCTATTGCAAAGTTAAATTTAGATCCTACGCTAGCGGGTGAGAATCGAATGATGAAACTTAATGAGCTTGATGAATTTAGATTACATGCGTATGAGAATGCTAAGCTTTATAAAGAAAATACTAAAAGATGGCATGATAATCGAATTCGAGAGAAGAACTTTGTAGTGGGACAAAGAGTGTTGAAATATAATTCGAAGTTTAGTAATTATCCGGGGAAATTAAGATCGAAGTGGTCGGGTCCTTACATTGTAACCAAGGTTACACCTCATGGAGCTATAGAGATAGAACATCCACTTGAGAACCGTACATTCATGGTGAACGGTCATCGTTTAAAAATTTATCATGGAGGTGAAGACACCGATCGTGCAAACGACCCACATCCCGGAGAGGTCATGTACCTCCTCGAAGCTCCTTAGAAGCACGAGGTAACCCGTCGAGCTTAACGACGTTAAACAAAAGCCACTTCCTTGTATATTAGTTTAAGTATTTCAATTTCCGTAGTGTAAATTAGTTAAAGTTTTCGTTGATTTTAGTTTTAAATTTTAAGAAATGAGGAAGGGTGTTTGTTTTTGATGATTTCAGGGGTATAATGGTCATGAGTTTGGGGTCAAACGATGGGAAAAACGGAGAAAAATTGAAGTCCACAGCAGGTTTGACCGGCTAGCCGGCGAGCTGGCCGGCATACCGGCCAAACGAGCAGATAGACCCCAACTCCCTGACCACTGCGTCAGCGACAACGCAGCAATGATGCGTCTTCATTCGCGCCAGCGAGAAAGCACCGGCATGCCGGCGAATCCGCCGGCTAGCCGGCCAACGAGGAAGAATGTTCTGGTCCTTGCGTCAGCGACGACGCAAGGTTGCTGCGTCATCAAATGCGCCATCGAGATTTCACAGGCATGCCGGCGAATCCGCCGGCTAGCCGGTCAAGGATTTCAAATTCCCTGACCATTGCGTCAGCGACGACGCAATATACTTGCGTTTTGAGGTAAAAAAAAAAAAAAAAAAAGAGTCAAATTTAGTAATTTTTTTCCGCCGCCCTCTCGCCCGGCATGCCGGCGAATCCGCCGGCTAGCCGGCCAGCTGTTGCGAGAGGCGGTTTTTACTTCATTAAACCTAGTTTTTGCCTCTTTTCCAAGCCAAACCTTATAATCCGAATTCTTGCCTCCACCTACTCAGAAAATCATCAACAAACAGCTATAAAATCATCAAATCAAGCCTTCTATCATCACAAAAACACAAAATCAACTCACATCCTCTCCATAACATCATCAAATTTCACCTTTTCTCCAAGAATTTCCTCTTCACAACCTTGAAATTAAACCCAATTCTTTCCAAATCTCTCTCTAATAACCTTAACCCATCTCATATTCCACCTAATCCTTCAAGTTTTAAACCTCAAAACATCAAATTTCAAAGCTTTTCTCTAGCTTTTTCTCTATTTGAAGTTTTGAGTTTGGGGTGAAAAGAGATGACTAACAGAACCGATTCCATATGTAACTATCGAAGAAACATACCAAGAAACAGGAACACTGTTGGAGCTAGCCCAGACCAAGCAATTGAAATTCCGGATTCAAGATCCAAAAAGACTGTCCAAAACCCAATTGCTCCGAAAAGAAAAGAAAATCCGAGTAACGCTAATCCGAAAAAGAGCAGGTTAATTGACGAGAGTGATGAAGAAAGTGAGGAAGAAGTTGAAGAAATTGAAGAAACTGAACAAGAAGTTCCCGAAGAACCAGTGCAACAACCGAAAGCTCCGCGTAGGAAAGCTTGGGCTCAAAAGCCTAAGAGAGTCTTCGTTCCTTGGGATACTCAGGTTCGTGATCGAATTGAATTTTTGAAGTTTGGTAAGGAGATGAATCTTCCTAAAGGTATTATGACTAGTTCTTATAAAGATTATGGTGTTACTTGTGATAAATTGGGTTGGAAAGAATTGAGAGAAAGGAAGCTTGAGTATATTCCTACCTTGGTGCGAGATTTTTATGAAGGAATCGCCTTCTCAAAAGAAGCTGTTATTATTCGCAAAAAGGTAGTTCCTTTCTCCGTTGAGCTTATTCGTAAATCATTGAAATTACCCAAGTTTTCCGGAATATGTCCGTTTCAAGAATCTCTTAAAGAGCCTTCGTTTGATTATGAATCCCTTTGGGGGAAAGTGATTGTTGATGGGGCCCACCCAATTCCCGAAGGAGAGAGATATCCTGGACAGATGTATATTAGTAACTTGCTACCATGTGCTAAGATTTGGTCACGTTTCATAATACCTACCTTCTTCGGAGTTAAACACATATCGGAAGTGAAGAAGGAGCATCTTTTGTTCATTAAATGTATTATTGAGGAGAAACCCATGGATGTTGCTCGTGTGATATATGGTACCATCATGGAATTTGCTAAAATTCCTACTTCACAACAAAATCTCAAATTTCCTTGTACCGTCACTACTTTGTGTTTAGACGCAAAGGTTCCGCGTAAAGACGCAGAGATTGATCGTGTTGTAGTGTGTGAGAGCATGGGTTTAACTTTGATCAAGAATATTCATGATGAGGTGGTTAAAGCAACAAGGAATCCTAGAGCTCCTCCAAAGAAGAAGATGCATACAACTGATAAGTTGGAAGCTAAAGTGAAGGTGTTAGAAGAGAACCAAGTGAAGATGATTGCGTCTTTAGGAAACGTTACAAAAGAGTTAGAACTTCTCCGAAACATGTTATTGGGGGTGAGCACAATTCAACATGCCACCTATGGTATTCTTACGCAGGAGAAAGTTCATGGACGCAACACCGATAACCAGCCTCGTGCTGGTTAAGATACGTTTTCTATCCCTTTCGCGTTTTAGTTAGTTTAGTTTATTTTTATTGCGTTGAGTCTTTTCGAGTCGTGGGGACACGACTCATTTTTGAGTTTGGGGTGGGGTTCGTTGCCTCATCCCAATTTTTATGTGTTATATGTTTTATTTGCTTTCAATAAAAATAATTTTCGGAGTTGCGTTTGACTATGGAAGATTTTAAATGTCCCTTTAAGCATACTTTTGATGAATCTATGATAGTAAATAGTGGACTTTAGAGATTGACATAGAACGCACTTACAATTGCATGCGAACATAGGTAATTGATAGGAAAAATTAATGAACAATGCAAATGAAGTAAGCTTGTACTTAAGGAATATGTTTGGTGTGTAGAACGTGAAATCTTAATTAGTAGAGAACCCACCTAGATATGAACTAAAGACAAGCTATGTACTTAGGAAAATGATAGGGGCAGTTCTTTGTTAGCCATTTGAAACCTTTAGCTTGCTATCCCTAATATTGTAATTTTATCCGTCTTAGCCCAGTTTTGAGCCTTAAGCCTTTCTTTTGTAGCCACGATATAAGCCCATTATCCTTTAGATTATTAGGCATGACCAAATGACCCGCACTTGTATCACAACCCTGAGACTTGTCTCGAGCTTGAGTTTGGGGTGGAGGGTCCACATTTTGGGAATTTACATTGGGAAGGGATGATATGTGTTTATTGAGGCACAGAAATGAAGATGATATATTATTGTAACCCTTTGCCGAAAGTTGAAAAAGAAAAAAAAAAAAAAAAAAAAAAAAGAGAAAAGAAAGAAAAAAATATAAGAGACATGACTTTTCACATCAAAATGATGGTCATGGGTATCTTGTACAAAAAAAAAGAAAATAAAAAGAAAGAAAAAAATTGAATAAATCGGCAAAGTGGAATGTTTTTGGGAATCATCTTAGATTTATTTGGGTTGACATTGGGGACGCAATTTTAGCGCGTCAAATGGGTGAGTGAGAACATTTTTTGAGCGTAACTCAAGCTCGAGGACATGTGGATGGTAAGTGAGGAGAGAGCCAAAAGCTCACTTCAAATTTACCAAATATATATCCATACCGTCCTTAAGCCAATATTAAAACCATAAAGACCTCTTGATTCTTAAATACATAGTGAATTTACACTTCTGTTGATAGGGAATATTTAGGTGGAACATTCAAAGCGATTTAGGATTAATGACCACCCTATAGCCATCATACAGATATGAGTACAAGTGTAACCTTCAAGCATTGCAACTTTAATTTTATGATTGAGATTATTTATGTTTGATTTTGCATGATTAGTGTATGTATATGTTAGTTCTTAAAGTTTTGCTATATGAGATTTATCTTAAGAATTGCTTTAGGTTTATTTGCTAAGCTTCTATTTGTTCTTGCGTTTACTTCTACCCCTTGTTTTGTTTTGTTTTGCTTTGTCGGGACGACAAAGGTTTGAGTTGGGGGTCTTGATGCCTCCTTAAATGTTCTTATTTTCGACCCTTAGGAGACATCATTTTTGGTGTTTATTTAATCATTTCGATAGACTTTTGGACTAAATATGCAATAATATGATTTTCCTCTTTTAATTCTAGCATTTTTTATTTATTAAGCTTTTGCGCGTAATATTGGTATTTTTAGTGAGTATTTTACAGGTTTTAGATGTTAGCTAAAAGAGGAATCCGAGGAGAAAGTCAAAGATCAAAAGATAGAGTCAAGAGTTGAAAAGAAATCCCGAAGATATTATTTTTAGAGCTGAAAATCCATTTTCCAGGCCATAGATTGCTGATTTCGAGGTGCTTAAGCGATGATCTAGCTGTTGACCTTTGAAGAGAAATCATTCCTTATCGAATTACGGAACTTTAGCAACTGGAATGAGGTCAATCGGAAATGTAACGCATCGGGAAAAGCTGTTTTAGTGAAGGTATATCAGCAGTTACGGGATTTTGGGCTAAGTTAGTGGACTTGGGCCTTTTATATTTCATTTAATTAAAAGCCTAGGTCCAAGTCCGAATTTCTACCTATAAAATCAGCCCTTGACTTCTATTTTACACACAATTCACATTCTGCAAGATTAAAAACACCAGAGAGAAGCAACTGAAGGAAGGAGAAGAAGCTACAAGAGCTGGAGAGGGTCTATATCTCCGTTCGTAGTCATTCCGATTCCGGAAATTAGGTTCTTTTATCTTTTTAATTCTGTAAACAATATGAATTCCTTTAATTGTAATTTCGTATTTCATTTTAATATGAGCTAAGTTTTATTTAGTGCTTGAGAACAAACAATGGGTGAATCCCAATTCCTGTTAATTAACGAATGTTGAATTTGGGTTTTTATTGAATTAAACTAAATTAGGGCTTTTACTCTTTTCGATAAATCATGAATATTTACTGTTGTTAGCGTCATGAACTAGGAACAGGTAATAGTATTTAGGCTATTCCTATTAGTGGCAATTGGATCATCCTGACGGAGGGTTTAAATACGGAACCATTTATTCAATCTAGGATAGAAGTTAATGATTCTGACGAGCTTAGCTAATCCTAGGGCCAATGAGGTAATAATACTTAATCATCCAACGGTGGATCATATTTACCCTGACGGGACTAGTGACACTTTAGGATCGCCTTATAGTCCACCCTGACGGGGGTATAAGGATATTAGAATCCCGACCATTGTAATTGACTAATTTAGCCCTTAAACAACACAAGTTAAGAAATAGGATAGGGAGGATCCTTGCGTTCTCAAGTGCTACTTCTCATATTGCGTTTTAAATCATTTTACTTGCGTCTTAGCTTTTATTTGCATTTTAATATTTGTCTTTCATTCATTAGCTTTAATAACAAAAACCAAACAAATATATTATTGTTTTTTTATTTTCGTAAGTGCATCAATCACTACTTGCTAAACATTGTGATCAACCATCCCGTCCTTGGAACGAATTTGATTTATCAGAAATACTACTTGGGACAACCGTACACTTGCGGTTGTGGTTCGATTATTTATTGCATTATTTTTAGAACACACAAAGGACCACCATCTACCAACTAATGATTCGTGAGTAGTAATTAAGTTTTTGAAGTCACACATCTTCATTAGACATGGTACGCCTAGAGTTATTATCAGTGATGGAGGTTCCCACTTCGTGAACAGATTTTTGAAAAGAGTTCTAGAGAAGTATGGGGGGAGACATCGTATATCTACCGCTTATCATCCACAAGCCAATGGTCAAGCCGAGGTCCCTAATCTAGAGGTCAAATCAATTCTAGAGAAGACTGTTGGTCCCACAAGAAAAGATTTGTCAATGAAGTTAGATGATGCATTGTGGGCTTATCGTACTGCGTTCAAAACTCCAGTTGGTGCATCTACGTATCGTATGGTTTATGGTAAGGCTTGTCACTTACCTCTTTAACTTTAATTAGGTGCATATTGGGCTATAGCGTAGTGGAATTTAGATCCTACTTTAGCTGGTGAAAATCGTATGATGAAGTTGCATGAACTTGATGAGTTTAGATAACATGCCTATGAGAATGCTAAACTTTATAAAGAGAATACTAAGAGATGGCATGATAATCATATCCGTGAAAAGAGTTTTGAAGTTGGACAAAGGGTCTTAAAATACAACTCCAAGTTCAGTATCTATTCGGGTAAGTTGAGATCGAAATGGTCTGGTCCTTACACTGTGACCAAAGTTACGCCTCATGGAGCCATAGAGATTGAAAATTCAATCGAGAACCACACCTTCATGGTGAATGGTCATCGATTGAAGATTTATCATGGAGGCGAGGATATCAATCGCTCAGAATATCCACATCCCGGAGAGGTCATGTACCTCCTCGAAGCTCCCTAGAAGCGAGAGGTAACCCGTCGAGCTTAACGTCGTTAAACAAAAGCCAAATCATTGTACATTAGTTTCATGTCTTTTTAATTTCGTAGTATAAGTTAGAGTTATTGTTGTTTATTATTAAGAAATGAGAAAGGTTAGTGTTTTTTATGATTTTTCAGTGTCATCTTTCTTTACCAGCAAGAAAGATGACACTCCAACTCAAAGCAATGGATTTTCCTTCATCGCACAATGGATTTTGCTGACATTGTGAAGTTGAACTATCCAACACGATAAATTTATGCATACCTCTTTGATTGCAACACTATAAAAAAAGTCATGTAATTGCAAACTACGTGTAGCAAATGATTACATTGCTACAATTATGATCATAATCACCTTCCGGCGCCATGGACAATAACATATAATGCAAACTGTTCTTTAGCTCTGATTTACCTGATGATTTTTTGTGTTAACCCCATGGGAATCAGATTATCCGCACCTGATTAGTTCCAAATTTAGAAGAAGAAAAGGCTTAATTTAATTGCTATGTTTTACTGAACTTCGTACTTAGTCCTTCGACTTGAAATTTTATCGAACACCCTTCACTACATTTGAATTAGAAGCGCCCAATCATAAAAATTGGGGATATGGCGGGAACGACGGGTCGAATTATCACCACTTCCTAATCATCAGCCACAAAGCATCACTTGACATCGATCTATATTCGAAGGGATTGCTTTTCCACCCAATAGATGTGACACGTCGTAGAGAATAATGTCGGATTGGGATTGGAAAAGCTTAACGTCGGTGTAGAAAAGTTCACGTTTAGTGACGTGGATGTTTTTCAAGGTGAGCTAGTGAATTAGTTGGAGGATACGCTTGGTGATGGTGGTTTTCCGGACAGCGGAGATACTGGCGAAGAGGCTGAGATATGATTTGTCTTTGAGGACAATGCGGTTGAGTTTAGGGACGAAGAGTTGGTTACCGGAGGAGCAAAGGGGGCGTTGAAGGCGAAGCCATTTCCGGCGAAAATGGAACATGGAGGAAGAGAGAAGGTGGAGTCAGCGGTGAAATGTGAAGGTGATGGTGACGGTGATGGTGGTGTCGACGGGGAAGTGTGAGGCGGTGGGGGTGTGAAGATTTGTTTATGTTTTTTTTCTTACGGTTTATTAGTAGATATATATATATATATATATATATATATATATATATATATATAGAGAGAGAGAGAGAGAGAGAGAGAGAGAGAGTTAGTGGTGTGTAATTTTAGATTTTTTTAAATTAGTAAGTTATATATATACTAACCGTAAGAAAAAAACGAAGAATTTTTGGTTGAAAAACGAAGAATTTTGGGTTGCAAGACATGAGTAAACCTGGAACCCGGTGAGCTGCTGTTGACCAACCCATCACACGCAAGAAGGTTGCGTTTGGATCCGCGCCTGTCGACAACAACCGGGAACCCGGTTTCAGGCTATGTAACTCCATAAATTTCCGACCTGTGCGTAAAGGGAGACGCAATACATTGCGTCTAAGGCTGCGTTTGGAGTCGCGCTCGTCGACGACAACCGGGAACCTAGTTTCTAAAGGCAACTCTCTGACCTGTGCGTAAAGGGAGACGCAAGAGAGTTACATCCGAGTATATAAAAAAATTGAAAAATTCGCGCCGACACAACAACGCAAACCGGGAACCCGGTTTCACAACAGAGAGGCGGTTTTGGAGAAGTTTAACCTATATTTTTGCCTTCCTTCACAAGTTAGCCTCCAATTCCATTTTCTAGCTTCAAACCACTCCGAAAATCATCATTAAAACACATTATAATCATCAAATACTACCCTCAAACACAACATAAACACACAATCGACTCATAATCCTTCCAAAACACCATCAAAATTCAGCTTTTCTCCAATATTCTTTCTTCATCCAAACCTTAAATTGAACCATAAATCCTCTCCAAACACATCAAATAGCCCTTACCCATCTCATATCTCACCTTAATCTTCTTTTTTCTGTCCTCAAAACATCAAATTTCAAAACTTTTCTCTAGTTTTTGAATTTTTAAAGTTTTGAGTTTGGGGTGAGTTGAGATGGCAAACCGGGTTGATTCATTCAGCTATAGTCAGAGGAACGCTCCCAGAACAAGAAACAATCCTGGTGCTACACAAGAAAGAGCTATTGAGATTCAAGATTCAGGTCCTACACGCAAGATTGGAGAAGTTAAGACTGTTATGAAGATAAAAGAGAACCCAAGTAAGGCTATTCCTAAACAGCCTACCTTGGTAGATGAAGAAGAAGAAGAGGTTGAAGATGGAACTCCTAGCGAACCCATTCCATAATAGAGAGTTACACGAAGAAAGGTGATGGCACATAAGCCAAAAAGAGTTGTGGTTAGTTGGTCTGCTCAAGTTCGCGACAGAATTACTTATTTGAAGTTTGGTGTTGAGAAAGGATTCCCTCCACGTATTATAAACAGTGAGTTTAAAGGTTATGTTATTACTTGTGATAAGTTTGGGTTGACTAAATTGAGACAAAGGAACCTCACATATATCTCTTCTTTGGTGCGTGAATTTTATGAAGAACTATCTTTTGCAAATAAATAGTCAATTATCATACGCAAAAAGGTATTGCCTTTCTCAGTTGAGCTTATTTGCAAAAATTTGAAATTACCAAACTTCACTGGTCCTTGCCCATATCAAGAAACACTTAATGATCCATCTTTTAATTGGGAGTCTCTTTGGGATAAAGTTATGATTCGTGTCCCATGCCAAAAGGTGAGAGATATTCTGGGCAATTTTATAGTAGCAGTTTATTACCTTGTGCTAAGGTATGGTCATGTTTCACAGTCCCTACCTTCTTTGGCATTAGTCACACTTCTGAGTTGAAAAAGGAGCATGTTACATTTATAAAGTATGTTATTGAGAAACAAGAAATTGATGTTGCTCGTGTAATTTATGACACCATTATGGAGTTCGAGAAATCCCCAATTGTTCAGAAAAACCTTAAGTTTCTGTGTACCATCACTGCTTTGTGCCTAGACGCAAAAATACCGCGTAGGAGCGAAGAGGTTGAACCTATAGAAAATGGGTAATACATGGCACTAAATTCGATTGAGAACACTCATAATGAAGGAACACAAGCAATGAAGAATCCTAGAGTTCCTCTACCAAAGAAGAAGGTAAATTCTGATAATGAGTTGGAGAATAAAATCCGAGTGTTGGAAGAGAAACAAGATGTGATGATTGCTACTTTAGGAACCTTTACAAAAGAGTTAGATATTCTAAGAAATATGTTACTTGGGGTGAGCACCGTACAACATGCCACCTATTCATTACTTACGAAAGAAGCTCTACTTGGACGCAACACTGAAAACCAGCCTAGTGTTGGTTAAGATACATTTTTCTATCGCTTCTCATTTAGTGTATATTAGTTTACTTGCTTTATCGAGTCTTTTTGAGTCGTGGGGACACGACTCATTTTTGAGTTTGGAGTGGGGTTCGTTGCCTAATCCTAATTTTTTGTGTTATTTGTTTTATTTGCTTTCAATAAAATTAACTAAGGGTTGTGTTTGAGTGTAGAGTATTTTAAATGTCCCCATTAAGCATACTTTTGATAAATCTATGATAGTAAATAGTGGACTTTAGGAGTTAGTATAAAACTCACTTTAATTGCATGCAAACATAGGTAATTGATAGGAAGAATTAATGAACAATGCAAAATAAGTAAACTTGTACTTAAGGAAAATGTTTGGTTTGTAGAACGTGAGATCCAAATTAGTAGAGAACCCACTTAGATATGAACTAGAGGCAAGCTATGTAACTAGGAAACTGATAGGGGCAGTTCTTTGTTAGCCATTTGAGACTTTTTGGCCTCCTATCCCCATGAATTAATTATATCTGTCTTAGCCCAATTTCGAGCCTTTAAGCCTTTTATTTTGTCGCCATGATATTAGCCCATATCCCCTTAGTTTATTAGGCAGTTCCATATGACCCGCAATTGAATCAAGATCCTGAGACCTGTCTCGAGCTTGAGTTTGGGGTGGTGGGTTCATCTATGGGAAGTACATTGGGAGGGGACTTATGTGATTGTATTAAGGCACAATTTTATGATGATATATTATTTGTAATACTTTGCCAGGAATGAAAAAAAATTGAAAAAGTTGTCAAAACAGTAGACAACCTAGAACCTGGCCATCACTAACTGGGAACCCGGTTATCGACTGTACAAAAAAATGAAAAACAAAAAGAATAAAGTGACCGGCAAAGTGGAATCTTCGTGAAATTATCTTAGTTTGTATTGGGTTAACTTGGAGATGCTAAATTAGTGCGTCAAATGGGTTGAGTGAGAACATTATTCGAGTGTAAACTCAAGCTCGTGGACAGTTGTTGATGGTAAGTGAGGAGAGAGCCAAAAGCTCACTTCAAATTTACCAAATATACTTACCACACGTCCCTAAGCCTACGCTAAAACCGTAAAGTCCTCGTGATTCCTAGGTGCATAGCAAGTTTATATTTCAGCTAATAGGGAATATACTAAGTGGGGCGTTCAAAGCGTGTGAGGATCAATGAACACCCTATAGCCATCATATTGAGATAAGTACAAGTGTAACCTTCTAGCATTGTGAAGTTAATTCTAAGATTGATATTATTTGTGTTTGATTTTTGCATGATAAGTGATGTGTATATTAATTCCTAATTTTTGCTATATAATATTTGTTTTAAGTGTTGCTTTGGGTGTACTTACTAGCTTCTACATTTCTGCATTCACCTTAAACCATTGTTTTTAATTTTACTTTGTCTGGACGATAAAGGTTTGAGTTTGGGGTATTGATGTCTCTATTTTTGTTCTAATTTTATGACCTTAAAAGACATCATTTTGGGTGAATAATTGACTAATATGATAGACCTTTAGTATTAATTCGCTATATTTCATTTTCTCTCGTTGGAATTTATTATTTCTCATTTATAAAACTTTTGCACGTTAAATGGTTTGTTTTTAATGCAAAGGTTGTAGGTTTCGTGGATTATAGGGAGCACCAATACAAGGAGAGGAATCGATAATTAAAGTCTTAGATCGTGTAAACAAGTCAAAGGCGAGAAAAGATTTCCTGAAGAATTGACAAGGAAAGCTGCTAATCTGGAAGACTGATATTGATTGCTGATTTTGAGCTACTTGCACACGGATTCAGCCTTTGGGTCGTGAAATTGGTTTTATTCATTATTGAGTTAGGAAGATTTATAAACTGGAGTGGGTCGATTTGGAGTTAATTTGAGAAAGTTACAGCCGTTTTACCAAGGGAAGGGATACACACCAGTTACGAAATTTTAATTAAAAGATTGGACTTGGGTTTTTTAATATTTCACAAATTCACTTAAGTAATAGACCAAGTCCGATTTTCACCTTATAAATAGACCTTTTTACTTTTATTTTACACACAACTCAATTTACACAAGTTAGAAACGCCAGAGAGAAAGTCAGAGCAAGAGAAGAGAAGAAATTGAAGCTGGAAAAGCAATTCTTCCATCAACGGTCAATTCAACCCTTTAATTAGGTTCTATCTTTTATTTATATAATCGAATATGAGTTCATTCAATTTTATTTATTTAGTTTTTCTTTCCGTTATGAGCTAAATTCCCTTTGTACTTGAGAATCGCATATTGGGTTGAACCCTAACTTGATTAATTTATGTTTTTTCAATTTTGGATTTAAGTATTTAAATTGAATTTGTTATTTTGTGTTGGCTTTTATTTCATTCTTGAATTATTATCTTTAGAGTCATGAACTAAGGGTAATTTTTAGTATCTAAGCTACTATGGTGGCGTAGTGATCACCTTGACGGGGAGTTTAGATACAAACCTAGGTAATTGCCGTTGGTATTCGCCAATGACCTTGACAGGCTTGACTAACCAATAGACAATGAGGTAAAGACTTGAACCATCTAAAAGTAGTTGTAATCATCCTGACAGAGTTTGTAATACCGTAGGAGAGCTCTTAGGTCTACCCCGACGGGGGCTAGGAGACCTTAGAATCCCGACTAGCACAATTATAGCAATTCATCCCTCAACAGAAAACATTAGTTAAGAAGGTTTAGGTGAAACCCTTGCGTGACTCGGGTACCACTTCATTTACTTTTACACACTTGCAATTAATCCACTATTTGATTCACATCTGAGTTGTACCTATTCCATCCCTGCTAACGAATCCCGATTTATCGGTTTATTACTTGGACAACCGTACACTTGCGGTTTGTGAGTCCTCAACTTTAGCACATTATTTTATAACACACAAGGACCCACCACGGTCCAAATATATAATTTTTTCAAATCAATCAATTTTTTTCTTTTGTATAGCTATGACTCTCTTTTTGATGTTGAGGTATCGTGCTATTTTTCTCATATCTTCTTTTCATGATTTTCAGCTTTTTTCATTTACTCTTACCCCGGCAAAGGGTTACAATAATAAACCTGTGAATCATCATAATATTTAGAACAGAGCACAATTAATAAGCTCAAAAATCTCAACCCAATAACAATTACCATAATGGTGGACCCACCACCCCAAACTCAAGCTCTAGAACAATTGTCTATGCATTTCAAATCGAGTGCGGGTCATATTGAAAAGTATTATAATCTAAAGGGACATGGCTTATAATGTGTTTAATAAAAAAGCTTTAGAAAGGCTAGAAGGGGCTGAGAAGAATACAAAATAAGACAGCAAGCTAAAAGGCAACAAGGGGCTTATGAAAGAACCGCCGTAATCACTTTCTAAACTATGCAATTTCGTTATTCTCTTACCTTTAGCACGTTCATCAAATGGGTTTATCAACTAGATTGGATCTCACGGCCTACACACTTCTCATGGCTCCCTGAGATCGAACATACTTTCTATCGCATTGCTAACTGATCTATTATTTACTATCAATGTGTGTTTTCCTGCAAATACTCAAAGCATCTCATAAACATACTACTTTCTATCATTAACTTACTAAGATTATGCTTTTAAGCTATTAAACATACTCTACATCTAATTTCAATGTATCAAAAAAATTTAATTTCTACCTTAAAACTAAAAAATCACATAAAAATGGAGATGAGAGACAACGAATCCCCACACTCCCAACTCAAAATGAGGCGTGTCCCCACGACTCAAAAAAGACTCCAAAATGATATTAAAATAAACAGATAAATCATATACAGAAATGGTAAGGAAGAAAGAGAACATGCTCTCGAGGCTATTTCCTTGCATTATCGACATCCAAGATAGGATTTACTAGATCTTTCGTTAATTGCTCAAGGAGTGTCATGATGTGCACTTGATTCTCTTTGATTTGTGCCACATCATTGGCCAAGAAATTTTGAGCTGCTTCAACTTTATTCAATCGCTCCATCTTTTCTCGCCAAACACGATCCTTTTCCTCTTTTGAAAGTTGCGTAATACCCGCTCCTCTCAAAATTGTCTTGATCCAAGCATTGTAAATATTGTTATTCATCTTATACTCTAGTTTCTCTTCCTCACCCGGAATCACATTTGCTTTCCGAACAAGTCACGTGATCATAGTAGGGTATCTCACATTAAATAACGAAGTAGGAGAGATCGAAAATTGCATCACCTCCACAAAGATCAATTGTGCCACATCCACTTCTTCCCCACTTAAAATACAATTCAACAAGATTGCTTTTTTTTAGGTACATCCAAATTTCTCGTGTTTCTAAAGACATTAGGTGAAAGAAAATTGTGCCAAACTCTTGTATTTGCTTGGAGATATTTGTAAGGACAAGGTGTCATTAATTCTCCCTTATGTGATTTCACTTTCTCCTTATCTAATACATGCTCAAAAAGTAGATTCCAATCAAAGGTCTTGATATTTTCCACTGCTTCTCTATACTTACATTGTCCGACCAATTTCTAAAACTGGAAGTGGTTTCAAATCTCTTCAACTGTAAAAGGAACTAACTTGCCTCTCACCGGAACACAAACTTTACTATCTTGGCTAAAGAGGCCTAGATAGAATTTGGAAACTAACTCAACACATAAATTTAAACGTCTTACCATGAACGTAGACCAACCCAATCTTTCACCTATATCCACGAATCTCTTGTATTCACCTTTGCCAACTTCTTCTTGAAATACTCTCTCATAAGAAAAAGTTAGTCCTTGTAGATGTTTCTTAGCTGAAGCTATCAAGGCCTTTGAAGCTTCCTTTTTTTTTCTTTGAGTGTAGGACTCTTGATTTGTAGAGGTTGTGGTGTCTTCTTAATGAAAGCTGGAACCTTTTTGCCCATTGAATTTACCACAGCTAGTTGTCCTCTCTTTCATGACCTGTTTTACCCTTTATGTTGGAACTACTACTTTTCTCAATTGATTTCTTTTTATTAGATCCCAATACCTTACTTTGATTATTCTTCATCTCCCTTACAGTAGATAACGTATATGTTTTTTTGTCATCACAATTGAACTCCAACTCAAAGCTTTAACCACTCTTGAAATTTGAAACTCTTGATTATAGGTTAACCAAGCTTTATTTGGGTTAGTAAAGGTGTTATGATGATGATTCTCTATATGGGTAAGATGTATTATTGATTGATTAGTATGGATCTAAGAAATTGTTGGATGAAATTTTGAAATTTAGGCTTTTGATTCTTGGATTCAAAGTGTCTTGGTATGATTTGGGTGGTTGAATATTCTTTATAATGATGTGTAGAAAGTATTGGATGTGTTTTTATGGTGATTGGGTAGCGTTTTGATGTCTGGTGAAGGTATGTTGAAGCTTTAATGGAGTCGGGAGAGGTTTGGAGAAGAAAGGAGGTTTAAAGGATTGAAAAATTCGGAATAGAACTAACCTCCTCTTCTCTTTTAACCTAAAAAAAGTTCTCTTTTTCCAGCGGCGCGCACCAGCATACAGGTCCTGTGGCCGGCTAGCCGGTCGCAGACCGTGTCAACACTCGCGCCCACGGTTTTTCCCACATGCTCTCGGCAATGAACCTATTTCCCATACCGTGCCACGGTTTTTCTCGCACCGGTATACCGGTCATGTGAGCGGCTTACTGGTCCTCCATTTTTCGATTTTCTTTGTCTCGGAAACGGAACTGATTTCGCGAACCGTGTCATCGTTTTTTACCCACCGACATATCGGTCATCTTACTGGCTAGCCGGCGGGTAGGCCAAAATATTCTCAAATATTTATTTTTCCTCCTTAACTCGATTTTCTTATTACCTGAACATCAAAAACACTTATACCTTTCTCAAATATGCAATATCAATTAAAAACAACTAAATTAAACATGAATTAAAAACATTAAAAAAATTGCGGGTTGTCTCCCGTACAACACTTTTATTTAACGTCTTTCAAAGATAGACGCGTTACCTCTATCAAGATTTGAAAATATAGCCTCCCCAGCAACGAGCAAGGCTATGAACGTCTACTAACCTTCATTTAATGCCCCTCTTGGGCGTGATATCTATCACCTTAGCTGAGATAACTTCAGTGACTATGAATGGTCCCATCCACGAGTCTTTGTGACTTCGTGGCCTGTTCTCCGATTTGTGGGCTTGCCATACAACTTCATGGCCGACCCCAAACTCGATCTTCGCCTCAGTATCCACATATTTCGTGTGGATTTCTTCTGGGACACGATAATGTGCAAGGCTGTGGATGATAGGAACGGTGGGATCTAACTTCCTCGGTTTCTTTCCCCAGACATGGAATGTCTCGAATACGTTTTTAGCATGAAGGGTAACTATCCCTTACTGGATGTTGATAGTGCTCTGACTTGTGGCCATGAAGGGCCTTCCAAGTACGATTGGAACCTGCTTATCTACATCGAAATCAAGCATAACAAAGTTAGTAGGGATGGTGATATTACTTGATCGGACATGTACGTCCTCCAATGTTCCCCATGTCTTGGTAACTGAGTTGTCAACAAAATGCATCTGTAATGGAGCTTTCTCTGTTTTCTGGAGTCCAATTCTATCGAACACAGACTTTGGCATAAGATTCACACCTGAACCCACATAACACATAGCTTTCATCTTGAGCATACCATTTATTTGAATAGGAAGATTAAAGCTTCATGGATCTTTGAGTTTCAATGGCAACTCTTTTTCAACTCTTCTCGATACTCTCTCAGTATGAGCCACAGTCTCTTTTCTAGCTTCTACACTCACTTTTTCCTCTTGAATAACTTGCATGAATACTTGTTGAGGTGTAAGCCCTTTCTTCGCAATCTCAAGCATCTGGACGTTGATATTATTGTAGTATATGCCTCTACAAATGTCTTGAGTTCAATGTCTACCTTCGGATTTATATCAGGAATAGTTGGTGACACTGTTTGAACAACAGGTGGCGATTCGACCTTCTCTTCTTATTTCTCTTCTTGCACAGTAGGTGCAACTACTTCTTTCAACTCTTTTGAGGCTTCTTCCTCTTTCTCTTTGGCTCTAGCGGCTTGTAACTCCATAACTGATCTAATCTCTTCTTGCATATCTCTTAGAAGGTTTATAAAGTCGGATCTCTCAGATGAGTCCTCATCTTCAGAACAGTCAGAGTCTTCGGGGCTAGACTTGGTTGGTTCTTCTTTAGTTTCTGGAACTTCCACGGCAATTTCTGCAGCATGCGGTACTTCCTTATTCTCTTCAATCTCAAGGCATATAGCCTTACAAGCTTTTAACCCAACATTGACATCACCTCCTTCGATAGCTTTCAATTCTTTCCCTTCCATAATATTAGTTAGAACTTTATTCATTTGTTCCACTTGCGTACCTAAAATCTGAACTGAAGCTTCTTGTTCTCTTAACTTCTCGTTCGGTGAATGCATATTAGTTGTCATAATATCCATAAAAAATTTCAATTGCTTATATCCCACAACTCCCTCTTGAGGATATTGTGGTAAAGCTTTCTGAGCTAAACTATCGGTATAAGCTTCATTGGCGGGTTGTTGTGGAGGAGCAGGTCGATTATAATTCTGATTTCCCTGATAAGGATCTTGACCTCTTGGTTGGTAAGAGTTATTCTGGGGGCGAGGTTGATAGTTACCTGGATTAGCGGCCCCCTGTGGATTTGAATACTGCATACTCGGATGATTCTTGTTACCAAATTCATAATTTCCTCGGTTGGATATGAAATAAACAGATGCTGGATTTTCTTAGCACTCTTCCCATGTATGATCCGGTACCTCACACTTTGGACAACCTTCTGCCTCTTGCACTGCATTCGCTGCGGCTAAATTCTTCTGCATCTCAAGCTTAATTTCTTTGATTTGATTCTCTAATGCGGTTAACTGATTTGAGTTTGCAGTTTCTGCATCTAATCGAAGCGTACCTCTGTTATTTGTAACCAGAGCTCGCGAAAGTGGCCAATTCCTCTTTGTTTCTATCATACGTTCCATACCTTCGGCGGCTTTTGTAGGATCCATGGACACAAAACCTTCTCTTCCAAGATTATCTACCGTCAATCTACTCTCGGCATTAATACATTGATAAAACATTGCTAACTGTAAAGATGGGGTATAACCATGAAGCAGACATCTAGCTAACTTCTTTTGAAACCTTGTCCATGCGTCTCCTACTTCTTCTTCATTCTCTTGGCGAAACATAGCAAGCTCACTCTGGTCTTTGAGTCTCATACTCTTCGGTTAAAAACGGTTAAAGAATGCAGCTTGAAGTTCTTCCCAAGTATTAATCGTACCTGGTGGTTGTCTATCTAGCCACTCACCAGCTTTGCCGGCCAGGGTGAACGGAAACATGTGACAATACAGTTGCTCGCGTGTAATGTAGGCATCACAAATCTGCATGAACTTCTGAATTGCTCTTACCGGATCTTGAATTTTTGTATCACTGTAGAGTCCAAAATTTAAAAATTGACTAAGCATACCCGGATCGGGCCTGAATTTGATATTCTGGATCTTTGGAGGACGATAACGTAATGGTTGAACTCGAAAAGGTGCTCCCAAGACTGTGAGATCTTTTTCTTGTCTATTGATATTTCTGTTATCTTCCAGTGTTGGTGGTGGTGGTAAATGTCCTAAATGACCAAGTGGAGGATCTTCTCCATGTTGTTCTTCTGCCATCGCTCTTCTTCGTGCTCTGTCTTCTTTCACTCGTTTGTTATAAGCTCTGAAGCTCCACTTGGTCTCCGCAAGAGGAGGCCAAGGATTCACTATTAAAAACCTGAAAAAGACTAGAATAAACCAAAAAGAGTAAAACTTGAAAAATAAAAATAACTAAAAACTTCTACTACTAAAAATAAATAACCCACACGCTAACGAGACACAAATCCCTGGCAGCGGCGCCAAAAACTTGGTGTCGCCTAGGGTGTGATAAAAATATGATAAACGGATAATGATGCACTAACACCCTAGACTAAATACGTTACTGCAAGTATTACAGGACGTATGCAAGTTTTAATAGTAAGTCAGATTCGTTCTCAGGGACTTAGTGTGTTATACGAATGGGTAATAGAATAGAGTAGCAGATAATAGTTAAAGACAAGAAAAGTAAATAAATAAGATTGAGGAGATTATGATTAAACTAAATAAAATAAAAGACAATAAATAAATATGAAAGAAATAAGATGAGAAAATATAGCTCAGGTTTCGCTCGTATGCACTAATCCTTCTATTTCTTCTAACAGTTAATAAGGGTGATAATAGCTCTTAGATAAGTAGTCGGGAATCTAAATTCCTCCCTACCCCCTTCCGGGTGGACTAGGGTGGTGGCCTCACAATCACGAGGGGACTTAACTAAGGTGCTCCTACGCCACTAGGTACTTATATGAGACTGACCTTCTAATGATGTTCGACGATTAAATTAAACCCTAATGACTATCTAATTAGACACCCCTTCCGGGTAACCATCTAACGACTATTCGCACAATCCTAAATTAATCAGGTTTAAGACAGACAATAAATCAAAGCACATAAAACAAATATATGGTTAAGAAGCTAGAATCAATTTATAATAGTTCTCCCAAAGAAACATAGATAGAAGAAAATAGAATTCATAGATTATACATATGCAAAGCCCAAGCTATGGGAAAATTAATTCATACTAGAAATAAATAAACTAAAAGAAAGTTACATACTGTCAACTTGCTTCTCTTGAATGACAAAGGATTGGACTAAGGTTTAGAACTGAGCAAGGACATGTTTACAATAGTTAAATGGTGTATTTATTGGAGTCTAGGAAGCCCTAATTCGTTTTATTGGAGTGGAAGACAAGTAATTGGACTTCTAGCCCAACTCAAATTCGTAGCCCTAATGCCGATAAAAAAAACCATAGCCCTAAAATATAAAAAAGGTAATAAACTGTTGTTGTCTTGTTTTGGCCGTAACTTCTTCAATATTACTCTGATTGATGAGTTCTTTATATCGGAACTGGTCGTCTTGGAAATCTCTACACTTTTGCTTCAAACTGTTCTTCCAAATTCTCATCCAGTCTTGAGTTATGATTACTTTAATAGATGTAGTTGCTGGAATTCAGATTTACTTGGAACCTTTTCTTTTCCTGATTTATATTTTCCTTCCTTTATCTCTAATTTCCATCATTATATTCTTTCCTTTATCTCTCAGAATTGATTTGGCATTTAATTAATTACCATATATCTTTAAAGCTTCACAATTATCAAACAATTAAACCAAATATGCTCTAAAAATAATAAATCATCAAATCAAGACAAGAAATAAGAAAATGCAATAATAAACATAAAAATCGAGTATTTAACTTCCTAATACACCTAAAATGATGTCTCCAACCTAGATTAAATCATCACAAATAGGGAGACATCAACGATCTACCCCATTTGATGAAGTACCCTCCTCAATATGATTGGTATGGATTTTGTATGCACTCTCACCAGAGAAACGGTGACATTCCTCCCCTTCTATCTAGAAAGAAATTGGATAGATAATCAAGATCATCAATAACATGGATACTCATTCCCCTACTTTCACTAGATCGACTACTAGCCAATATCCATAGCAGAAATTAGTTGGACATTCCCCTATTTGATGAAGTACCCTCCTTAATATGATTGGTATGGATTTTGTCTGCACTCTCACCAGAGAAATGGTGACATTCCTGACCCACTATCTATAAAGAAATTGGATAGATAATCAAGATCATCAATAACATGCATACTCATTCCCCTACTTTCACTAGATCGACTACTAGCCAATATCCATAGCAGAAATTAGTTAGACCTATTGAGAATCTTGCCTTGAGTTTGTACATTTCACAATTACCACATGTATGACTTAAAAGACCGCAGAAGTAACTGATTTTGCTTAACTTTTCATACCAGACTCTAATCTTTGCATTAGGGAGAACTAAGGGATTCTTGACCTTCCAAAGGACTCTATATCTCTTATGTACTTCACAGTTTCGCTAGCTTCCTCAATATCATAAGCTAGGATGTGGCAATGAACTTTCTTGCATATGTCATTAGTGTTGTATGGTGTAACAAAGGTAGGGGGAGATCCATAAATTGGATCCACATAGTAGCCATTGTCAAATCAGATTCTTCTATGGTCGTCTCCGAATGTCAAGCATGCATAATCAGCATATACAGATTAACAGGCCGTGGACTAAAATGCCAAGTTTTCATAAAGTCATCTCGTGAATCAAAAGGAACGAAGGACTTGTCTGAGCCTGCGCTTAGCATATGCATGTTGGATAATAGACCCCATGACTTATTTACAGCCGTTTACACTGTAAATGGCCTAATTTCCTGAACTGTATGTTGTAGAAATCGCAGCCTAGGCGTCAACTCCCCCCCTCAACCGCCTACGCCTAGTAAGAATTCTAGGCTTTTTTTCTTGGCGCCTTAGTCACCGTGGAAGAGGCACCTAGCCTGCATAGGAACCGATTAATGGCAAATAATGGCCGTCTAGGCGCCGGTTAATAACTTTCTTTTTATTTTTCTTATTCTTGATGATTCTTGAATTGATATTATAACTCAAATTTTAGTATTTTAATATTTACTATAGTGTTGTTAGATTAATTATATGATTTAAATAGTTACAATTGGTATAATTAATACGTATACATTACTATATATACAAAAATACAAAGATGAATTCATAACAGTCTAATCCCGGCTAGGCACCGTGTAATCCCGCCAAGGCTCTAAGCCCTAGTCGGACTGCCTAGGCCGCGTAACCTAGATCTATAGCATAGCCTGAACTGCTAAGTTCTTGGCTAAAATCATGTTCTTATGGGTATATAATTTGTGATCTTGGTATTTTTTTTTTTTGAGCTTCATGGTTTTCAAAGGAAAAGTGGACATTATATGAAGGAAGGAAAAGAGGGTAAAGGAAAGACTAGGAAGAGAAAAAGACAATAGTAAGGCACGGTATACCGCCCACATCCGCGGTATACCGCGCGACGCGAGCTAGTGACAAAAAGAAAAAGAGTACAAAATTTTGGTTCCCGAGAGATATTATTGAGAATCCATAACTTTCACAGACGGGCTCGGAATTCGGTGATTCAGGAGGCCAAAAAAATCTTAGGAAAATGTCTACAACTTTTAGGGCTGGAATTTTTCCTAATAATTGAAGAATCAAGTTACAATCATCCTAGAATTAGGTTAAGGAGTAATAAATACATCATCATGGATTGAGAACGTCAACCCTTAACTTGTAATATGCGTGAAATTTTTATTTAATAATCGAGTCTATTCCGAGTCATGGGTACACGACTCCTTTTTTAGTTAGGTTTTGGGGATTCATTGTCCATCATCTCTTATTTTATGTGATTAAATGATTTTTAGGCAAAAATAAAAATTTTGGTAGTTGATATTATATGTACAATGTGCATAATGGCTTAAAAGCATAAACTTTAATGAGTTAATGATAGTAAGTAATATGTTTACGAACTTGTTGTATGGTATGCTTAACAAAAGAACATGAAACACACCTAAAAGTAAAGAAATGATTAATAAGCAATGTGGTAGAAGTAAGTTTGATAGTGGGGAGTTTCAAGTGGTGTATAGAATGTGATATCCGAGTTAGTTGATAAACCATTTAATGAACGTGCAAGAGGTAAGAAAGTAACAAATTGCATACTAGGAAAGTGATTAAGGTGGTTCTTTGATAAGCCCTTTGTGCTTTTTAGCTTGCTGGCCAAATACAAAATGAAATATTGTCCATCATCCCCTTATAACATTTCTAAAACCTTTTTATTAGCCACATTATACACTATATCCCTTGTATTGTAGGACCTTTCCATATGACTCACACTCAATTCGTGATACTAAGACACTTGTGTTTAGAGCTATAGTTTGGGGTGGTGCGCACAATTATAGGAAACATTTGGGTGGGTTTCTAAGCTTTTATGCATTTGTGATATGTGATTATGCACTATTTATATTGTAACCCTTTTAGGGGTTTTAAAAAAAAGAACAAGTATTTGAAAAGAAAAGAAAAATGAGAAAAGAAGTAGCATGACAGCTCATTAAAAAGAGAGTCATAACTAACTTGCAAAAGAAAGAATATTAAAAAAATGAATGAAAAATGATCAGAAAAGCGGACTAGTTGTTTGTGAGCATCTTGATATTGTACTTGGGTTATTGGGGATACTATTTTAGTGCATCAAAGTTGGGTTGAGTGAGAACATTTTTTAGGGTAACTCAAACTCCAGGGAGATTCTTTGATGGCTAGTGAGGAGAGAGCCAAAATCTCACTCTATATTATCCAAATATACGATCAAACTGTCCCTAAGCCTAACATTACAACCTTAAAGACCTTATGATTCTTAGCTTTGTGATCTAGGAGCAACCAAACCAATATAGAGTAGTTATACATAACATTGCATGCTATGTTAAGATCGATGAACACCCTATAGCCACCTTATCAAACTAAGAGAAAAACATATCCTCTATGCATTGCAAAGCTAATCCAGTCATGAACTTAACCCGTGTTGATTTTTATATGATAAGTGTATATATATTATTTAGTTTGTAAATATTATTACATGATACTTTTAGGTACTTTATTTAAGATTATTACTTACATTCTATAGCTTTTTTCCACATGCTTACTTGACTTAGCTGATATTTTAGAGACTTTCTTACTAGTCTTATTTCTTATTTATTCAGGACGACAAAAATTTAAGTTGGGGGTCATGATGTTCCATAATTTTGATAGATTAATCTAGTCTTGAGACATCATTTAGGTTTATTATGTGCTTAGTTGAGGGATTTCAGCCTATTATCGGACAAAATCTTGTTTCTTGCCTAATTTTGGATATTTGTTACTCTTAAAGCTTTTAAGGTATAATCTGTGTGATAAGTGTCAATCTATTAGGTACAACGATAGTATTAGATGACACAACATGGATAATAAGTCTAGGAGAGGAGATCAAAATTTAAAGTAAGAGTTAATGGACAAATAAGCCTCTTTTAGAAAGTGCAAGAGTTGTTGGCCAAATTTAGAAAGTGAATTATTCGAGATGTCACGTGAGATTAAAAAAGAATCTGGAGGATCCCTTTAAATCCAAGTAGGACTCTGAGTTAGTAACACGTGAACTCTAACAATTTGTGATTTAGATCTGAGGCGAAGAAGTTATTAATGTTGCAGCTGGCGGGACTCAAACCAGTCCACTCTTGGAAGAAAACATTTTTGGGCTGGGTTAGGTCATTTAATTGAAGACCATGACCCATAACACGTCCATCAATCTATGAATATCATAATTTTACTTTAGAAACATGTCCTTGTTCAATTTTATACATATTTATTTCTAGAGAAAAGAGCAAGTTGACTAGAGGAGGAAGCAACAGAAGTTGGAGCATCACAACAACACCTCTGCTTCATTCCACCACTACCATTAGGGCAAATCATCTTAAATTATTAGCTTAACTATGTGTCTAAGACTTTTATTCTTTATTTTTATTCGTTTACTTGTGAACTAATCATCCCATATCTTGGGTTTACACTATGTATAACCCTTGATTACTGTATTGCTATTTAATGTTATTTGAGAATTTGTTTTAATTGAGTTCTACTTGGCTTTGTAACTGTATTATGAATTATTTAGACATATGCTTGCTAGAGCATATACAGCTCTAGTTTGACCTAAGTTACTATGTTTTCATCCTAACGGGAGGGAGGGGGGGTTAGGCGAAAATGGTTCATAATCGTCTAGTGTGCGATAGTGATCACGATAGGCTTGCCTGACTTGATAGTCATTAGGGTTAGAAATTAATCACTGATAATTTACTAGGGTCCCCTTACCCAAGTACCCTAGTAGTGTTGAGGCTCTTTCTAAGCTACCATGATGGGAGTTAGATGTTTTTGAGAATCCTGTCTACTTATATCAGCTTAATTCGCCCTTATACTTTGAATAAAGATTTAGTGAGATAGGTGCATACTAGAAACCGTAAGCTATATCTCATCTCATTCTTATTAATCTTAATTCTTGCATTCTTAGTTTAATATTTTATTTTAGTTAATCGTTCAAAAACCAAACGAATATCATCTTTATTTTTGTTTTTAGTTTAAACAAGTAAATCCTTTTACGCTTATATTGTACATGAGTTTGAGCTAACTATTTAACTCCCTGAGAACAAACTTACATACTTACGATTACTTGGAAACAACCCATGCCCTTGCAAATATTTATCATAGTTATTCTCGAGGTGTGTGCTTTTATATCGTTATTTTATCACACCTCGGGACCTACCACTATTTCACATGAAATAGGGACCACTAGTGCAATTAAACTTATTAGATGCTACCCCAATTCAGATCTACAAAACTTAGTCTATTAATTTTTTCAAAATCAGTTACAAACTTCATTATTCTATAAAACAAGGGTACAAATGACAAACATGGATAGATTTTTTGAAAGAGGTCCGCTAGACATCGAGTACTTATTTAGGCTACCATAAGAGGATTTCTGGTATATCCTTTTCTCACTCAATGTTTCTTAAATATACGATTATTTTTTGGTTTCTAACGGGGAGACCAGATTACTTGGAAATTAAAAGCCATTACTGAACAAGTTTGAGAAATATTGGAATGAGTGTCATGTGGTTTTAGCTTCAGCTGGTGTGATGGATCTGAGGTTTAATAATATATACAATAAAGAAGGGGTGGATATTTGGTACAATATTGTTAAAGATGGAATAAAAGAACTTCTTCGGGAGTATCACATGTAATCTCTTCCTCTGCTAAATTTCAAAGTAAGCAATGATGTTATTTTTATAAAAACAGAAGATTATATATCTATGTAATATGAGAGTACATCGTATGAAGATGAAGACAGTTTTAGTAGTGATGAAAGAGATATGTTATCGAATTTCTGGGTTAGTATCGTAGATACTATGATTAGGAGTAATCATAATCATCAAGTGAAAGTGGTAGGTGAAATAAATATATATCTCGATGAGATAATTTTTTAATTTAATCAGATAATTCAGTATATTTCAATTATATATAAATATGAAAATGAGAATAAAAAAATTGCCAAATGTATTTTTTTAAAAATATTTTTGAAATAGTGTAAACCAAACATATTCTATAAAATTCATTTTCTTTAAAACAATTTTATTTTTGTTATCCAAACACGTTTTCTAAAAATGTTTAAAAGAAAAATTAGAGTAACTTTCTAAAAATATTTTTGGAAAACAAAAAATATTTTTTACTCAAATCTAGATATATAATTAATTCTCCTTCCACTTGCTGGTTATGATTACTCCTGATCATAATATCTACGACATTATACCCAAAATTCGATAATATATCTCCTCATCACCTCTAAAACTATCTTCATCTTCATACGATGTACTTTCATGATACATAGACGTATTATCTTATGTTTGTATAAAAATAAAATCATCGTTTACTTTGAAATTTAGTAACTGAAGAGACTATACGTGAGACTCCTAAAAAGTTCTTTCATTCCATCTTTAACATCACTTTACCAAGTATTAGCCCTTAATTTATTGTATATATTATTAAACCCGAACTTGATCAGTCCCATTTTAAACCTCAGATCCATCACAGCAGTTGAGCTAAAACCACATGACACTGATTCCAATACTTCCCAAACTTGTTTAGCAATGGCTTAAAAAGATTTATTTCCAAGTAATCTGGTATCCCCGTTAAAAAACAAAAAATAATTGCATTGTTAAGAAACATTAAGTAAAAAAAAGATATACTAGAAATCCTCTTATGGCAGCCTGGGTAAGTACTAGATGTCTAGTGGACCTCTTTTAGAAACTCCATCCACTTTTATCATTTGTACCCTTGTTCTGCATAATAATAATGTTTGTAACTGAATTTGACATAATTAATAAACAAATTTCTATCGATCTGAACTGGGATAGCACCTAATAAGGTTAATGGCACCAGTGGTTCCTGTTTCATGTGAAATAGCAAAATATTCATGTGTTTTCAAAAGGATGGATATTTGTAATGTTAATATATGAAATTGGTAGTTTGCATATCAACAATCAATTGTGTAATTAACCCTTACATATATACAATATATGCATCAATTAGGATCTATTAGAGATTGTATAACAATAAAGGTTAAAATTCATTCACCCTTGTGGATAATAAAGGCACATAACCGACTCATAAATTATCAAAATTCATAATATTTCACCTTCGAGTCGCTTTAAGTCCACTTAAACTCTCCAAACTTTTATTCATACAGATTAACACAATCAAACCTTAACATAAGTTGTAATTCACGATAGATGCACATACAACAATACTTACGTAATTGACCCATCTACAAATACACATAGATAAGTGCATGAAATTTGCAATTACTATTCATAATTTTTCGAAACCCTGATAAAATCCAATACGTTTTACTTCTTTAATATTAAGATACAAGTAATTATAAATTAAAATTGATTACATATCCTGCAATTGAAAGAATATGAGAGAGACTTGAGAGAACGAAGCGGCGGATGTGACTATTGTGTTATATTTTTGTGAGTTACAGTATATATGTTGAACAAACCTAATGAATTACAAGGATGCCATTGGATTTTTATATTTACTATTTATTTTCAATTGTGCAATCCAATGCTAAAAAACATTTTTTAAGTGTTGTATACATTTTACAAAGAAAAAAATAGAGAATGTGGACTTGACGTTCTCTATTATAGGCCTATTTTCATATTATTTTTTGAAAAATATTTTCATTTTTTTCCAACTAAACATATTTTTAATAGTGTTTTAGAAAATAATGAAAATAAAAACAGAAAAATAACCATTATATACATAAACTAAACAGACCCTTGCAGAATTTAAATTTCAATACAAATTTTCTTAATTAATCGATTTTTAGTAACAAAAAATAAATATATTTATTTTATATTTTTTTTCTCAGCAAAGAATCAATTTTATTAAGCTTTAACATTTCATTACAACCTTAAGAGCATCCGAAAACGAGACCTCTGACTAGAATTAGAGAAGCAAATTCTCCTCGAGAATGCACAATTCAAGAACAAATGATCTCGGTCCTCAATGGAAAGTTATAGTTCACACATGTAATTTTGTTGAATTCCCCACTCTCCCATTCTAATCTTTGTGGGAGCCTGTCCAAACAAGCTAGACAGGTGCAAAAGGAGAACCTTGGAGCATTATTTTTATGCAAAACCATGCGAGTCCATTCCAAGATTGAACCACAATCTGTTATAGCCTTTAGATTTTTTAAATGAAAATTTGTTCTTAACACTTTCACTCCACAAAATATTATCATCTACATTAGTCAGTTGAGGCAAAGAAGGAACTAGACCTCTCGGATTTGGACGGATATGCCATCTCCATTTGATAATACACGTATCCACTGTTTTGTTCATCCATAATGAGCTTTCTTGAATGTCTTTATTAAATATATTACACATATTGCTCCCATGTACCCAATTATCCCAAAACATATATGTGTTCTTGCCATTTCTCACTTTATGAAATATAAATGTATAAGCAATTCCTCTCAGTTTAACAATTTTTTTCCATGTCCAAGTATACTCATGTTTCACTTTTTCTCCTCAAATACACCTATTCTTGAAAATGTAATTATGAGCCCACAAACTAAGAAGGTTTATACTAGGTTGATAACCTCAGTATTTATCTTGTTCCTCACTTGTCTAGCTTTGATAACCTTATAGGTTGATGAACAATCACTCTCAGTTTCCCATGTTTCATTAGCCTTCTGCTTCAACACTTCCTGTTCCCAGCTATTTCAGTACTATCTTTTCTTCAGCTATAATAAGTTTATTTCCTGTGCCAATCATAATAATGTTTTGTAGCTTCTCAATGTTATATCTTAAGTTAGTCAGATGTTGAGAACCTCTTTTGAAGTACTTAATATTGAATACTTTCAGAGCTTTCTTGACTAGTCTTTGCTTAGCATACAACATATACATACTAAAACCATCAGTCTCAGTCTGCCAAGACTGTCTGACTACCTCATGAAACCCTTCATGCTTAGTCCATACAATAAAGAACTTTAAATAACATAGTCCTCTTTATTCTTGAGCTCCAATTGTAACAAGTATTGCATAGTGATTAGAAGTTGAAGGTGCAAGACTCAAAGTATTTGAATGTAGCTGATCAAACCACTTCACATTAATCAGTAATCTATCTATCCTACTAGCCCTTAGTTGAGTAAAAAATTTGTTAGTCCATGTGTAGAAATTACCACACATTTGATACTCAAACAACTCAGCCTGTTCCACACACTCGATAAACTGCTTAGCATACTCATTTAGTAAACCACAGTTCAACATGTCTTCTATTTTCAATATCTCATTATAGTACCCAATACAACCAAAGTTCTCACCCTTATATGTGCTGCTCTATCTAATTATATCCCCCATAGCACCATTCTCTCATTTTCTTCTTAATTGGCATATAATGCCCCTAACATAAACTTAGGTTCAAATACATTATCCATCAATATTGTTTGAGAAGTATCCTCAATTACCTTAACTTGAACCTCATTTCTCTTGTATAATATCCATACTATCCCTCTAGGGTTCCTATGATAGTTATCCTCAATATCATAGCCTTTATAGAACTCACTAACAATCCTCTACATATTATGGATGTGCATCTTAGTTTACAGTAAACACATAACTTGTACCTTATATTTGAACATGAAGTTGGAGACATCTAGTTGCCTCAAGGTCATGTTCAACCCCCTAACATTCCATGATTCAATGATCATGGATCTGGGGGGTTTATTTCTTTCAACACCTCCAACACTCCTCATTATTTTCAAAACATCTTCATCTAGTGCAGAAAATTGAACTATTTAACACCTTAAAAGATTTTTTCTCAGAGATAGGTGATATGTAACTACATCCAACTTCATCTCCAACCTTAGGCCTCCTGGTTACAAATCTCCATGACTATTCATTCCCCTCAAGTGTTACTTCATTAATTTCATTTTCTTTACTACTTTGCTTATTTTCTATATCACTTTGTATCTGTTTGTCCTTCTTTTCTTTAGGAACCCAAACCTTGACCTCCTACACACACAAGCATACCCCAAGCTAGTCCTTGATTCAGTAACAGAATCCATTTGTATTGGCCTGCCCACTCCACTAGCTATGTATCCTAGACCTTCCTTTGTCCAGAGATTAATGGGTACATTCTTTAGTTAGCCCATAGAGGAACATTATGTAGTTCAACTTTACCAAATTGCATATCCTCACTCCACTCTCGCAAGAATAACTACTTTCCTCCTATGTGCCAAATTTGTTTAAATGATATATTTCAATTAATCTGGCTTCCAAAATGAATACATACATTTTACCATAGGATTTAATGTTCGCCTTACCCATCTCTTTCCATTGAATCTCACAGAATTCGTTAGCATATAGAACTGAGGGGATTCTTCTATGAATTGACCGATTAAACAATTAGACCATACCTTAGTTCCTTCATCAAACACATTTTGTGGTGGCTTTATTATAGTTCTTCCTTGATTATCCACGGGATGATGATAATGAAGCTTTAAATTCGATTTTATGTGTCCTTGGAACATGTTATCCCATTGAGTCTTCTCCTTAATACTCTCTGTGACCTTAACTTCAATTTGCTTAGTAACTATTTCAGCCTCATCATCAAATTGATTAATCGGCAGAACTGGAGTACGATTCATACCAACTGGAGTTGTAGGTATCTTGTTATCACCTTGTTGAACAGTTTTGGTCCCTATCTATTTCGATGTATATCGCACAATCAGAATCATAACTTGGCTCCCACTTTTTGTTCTAACTAGCTTATTCCAGCTATTGCTGTTAGATCTCGTAGTATTGTCGTTGTTCTTATCAAGTCTTTCACTATCTTCAAAAATCATTCTAGTAATATCTCTTTTAGTCGATTTTTTGGGCGCCATTATAACAACTAAGAATTGGTTATAGAGAAAGAAGAAGCGGAGGGAAAGAGATATTGATTTTGGCTAGAAACTTTGAATCAAAAAATGTCTAATGGCAAAAAGGGTGATGATTCTTTGTAGATTCCAGATAATGTGGGAAGAAACAACTAGTCGAAGAAAAAAAAACCTAAAAGTAAAGAGTTTAAATGTTTTTTGGATTGATTTAAATATTAAAATATGTTATTTATATGTAATTAGTAAAATAAATTTAAAACTTCTTAAATAAAAAGATTATCATCAATAGAAGGTCTCCTCGCTGAGATGATCCAAAGTATTATACCTTCTTATCATGCCTAACAATATGGATTGATTCGAATCATTGTATTAATTGTTTATTGGAGTTTGTTTTACTTCTTCTTTTAGGCCATGCTTTTACTTATTTTGACTTTTGGACATATTGACAGAAAAAAAAAAACTTTTGGACATGATATATCAGATCTGATAGCCAAGTTTTAGTATTTTATTTATTTATTTTGGGTAAGTAAGTTTCACTATGATAAGACCAAAGCATATGCTGGATATATTATGCCATGGTGAGATAAGGTTTAGAGCACATTCTTGTTCCTCAATAAGATAAAAGATATACTCGAGCATATCCACATCATAACGACAAAAAGAAAAATATCCGCACGATAAAGTCATTTGCTTCTCTTTTGGGTCAAGTATTAACCATTGAAAGTGCGATTTTGAATATAGTATTCTTGAAAATTACGAGAGGGAAAGTGTACATACTACATATGCGGGTTTCGACATTCTTTTACAAATAACACACACTATAGTGCTATACATAAGGTTACTTGTAAAAAAAAAAGGAAATCCCATTTTTAGGCCATTATCTATGGCTTAAAAATATTTTTAGGCCAAACGTATTTAAAACGTTCATTTTTAGGCTATTTCACTAATTTCATGAGATATTTCATTGATTTTAAGGACAATTTGGACACCTTAGACCGAGTTTCTAGTTTGTGATGCGGCCAAATAAACATATAGCTTATTTAGAATGTCTAAATTGTCCGTAAAATCAATAAAATATCCTATGAAATTAGTGAAATGACTTAAAAATAGGCGTCTTGAATACGTTTGGCCTAAAAATGTGACTTTTGAAACGTTTGGCCTAAAAACGTTTTTAGGCCGTAGGTAATGGCCCAAAAATGGAATTTGCTCTAAAAAAAAATCTTGAACTGGTTCAAAACCTTTATAAATCCATTTAACTCTTTCAATATAAAATATTTTTTTTTAAATATTAATTATTTTTTGACAAGGTTACGATTCTAACTATTACAACATCTAGTTAAAAAGTTGGGTGAATTATATATAGGGTCTTAGAGACACTATTTTTTCTCTATAGATGAGTGTCTAGAAATCTGTTCTTATTAGGGACCTCATTTTTTACAATTGTCTTTCCTACCCTTGGAGTATAAATACTCTAAACATTAGCTTTTTTTTCCAGTATCTTCACACGCGCGTTCTCATTTTCTCTCTCTATCCCAAAAACGCTCTCAAACCCCGATATCATTTCTCTCTCCTATTTTTGAAGCGCCGTTCCAAATACTACGAGAAATCGAAAGGAAATGGCGAACAACGATGATTCTGATAGCGATTCAGGCGAACAAAAGGTTAGCATCGATTTATGAGTACTCTGAGATTTTTCTGGGTTTTATTTTTTCTTCCTTTTCTGGTTTTTACGTTTTTGAATATGTACTCTTAGTTTTTGGCTCGATACTCTATGTTATTTGCTTAATACTCTGCAGATTTGGTGGAATACTCTCTGTTTTGTTATGAATATGAAGCGTCTTTATCTGGGTTTTGTAGTTTCGCATGTGTACTCTTAGTTTTTTGGCTCGATACTCTATGTTATTTGCTTAATACTCTGCAGATTTGGTGGAATACTCTCTGTTTTGTTATGAATATGAAGCGTCCTTTTCTGGGTTTTGTAGTTTCACATGTGTACTCTTAGTTTTTGGCTCGATACTCTAAGTTATTTGCTTAATACTCTGCAAATTGGGTGGAATACTCTCTGTTTTGTTATGAATATGAAGCGTCTTTATCTGGGTTTTGTAGTTTTGCATGTGTACTCTTAGTTTTTTGGCTCGATAATCTATGTTATTTGCTTAATACTCTGCAGATTTGGTGGAATACTCTCTTTTTTGTTATGTATATGAAACGTCATTTTCTGGGTTTTGTAGTTTCGCATGTGTACTCTTAGTTTTTGGCTCGATACTCTCTGTTATTTGCTTAATACTTCGCAGATTTGGTGGAATACTCCATGTTTTGTAATGGATATGAAGCGTCCTTTTCTGGGTTTTGTAGTTTCGCATGTGTAATCTTAGTTTTTGAATCGATACTCTCTGTTATTTGCTTAATAATCTGCAGATTTGGTGGAATACTCCCTGTTTTATTATGAATATGAATGTATCTTCTGGGTTATGTTGTTTCGCATGAGTAAAGTGTGAGTACTCTGTGGTTTCTTATATGAAAAATGAGAGTACTATGAGTTTTTATACGAAAACTGTGAGTACTCTGAGATTTGCTATACTAAAACCAAATACTCTGAATTTTCATATACGTAAACTGTGAGTACTCTGAGTTTTTGAATAGTGAAACTGAAATTATTATTAGAGTATAGTTCAATTAATAAAGCGTGAGTACTTTTAGTTTTTATATATAACTATTGTGATTACTGAGTATTTGTTGATCTTAAATGCATTGTAGAAGGGGAAAAAAGCAATACAGTACCGATCAAACATTAATGGATTGCTGCATATAATGCAGTTGAATGGTATGACAGAAGATCACCTGTCAGAATGCACCAAGACACCTTTTTATAGATTATGGAAAGGGATATTCGATAGGAAAGATAAGTATAAGTTTATGAAAAAGTCTGACGTACTCATCAAACAAATTATAGATTGCTACTCGTCTGTGTCGGGTGGTTTCATAATAGGTGGAAGAGAAGTGCAATTAACCGAGAAAGAAATAAAGATACTATTAGGCATCGAGTGTGGTCACGATCAACTGCCCAAGAAAGTTACATTTGATGCAAACAACAGATCCGCGTGGTATAGGAGAATGTTCGGGACTGCAGGGGTAGTTAATTTAAAACTACTAACTGGAAAAATACAAATTTTACTTAAAGACTTTGAAGGTAGAGTACTCAAGTTAGAGGCGAAGGAGGATATGGTGAAGTTATTATCAATATATACAGTAACGTCACTATGTTTGTCAAAACGACATTACCAAGCAAAACAGATACACATCAGTGTATGCGAGGACTTGGATAGCATAAAGAAGTACAACTGGGCTGGTGAAATGAGAAGTTACATGATTAAATCGATACGTAAATGTTCAGATACAACACGAGCAAAGGAGTGTCTTTTTGTGTTAATGGTAAGATGATTACATAAAAATGTAAATTAAACTGATACAATGAACACTGAAAAATAAGATTTTTTAACTTGTAGCCATGGTGTTTCGAACACGTGAAAGAACTTGGTAAACTGAAGGAAGCTGATGCAGTTCCGAGGTGTCTGAAATGGGAGTACACGCTTGGTGCTAGCAAAATCAATGTGGATGCAGTGCATAGTAAAAAGGTTAAGGAATAATGTTATACATGTCTATCAAATACATAAATATAAATATAGACCTACTAATTTTTCGTGTACTAAAAACTGTGAGTACTCTAAGTTTTACTATATGAAACTATGAGTACTTTAAGTTTTAATATATGAAAACTGTGAGTACTCTAAGATCGACACTATGAAACTATGAGTACTCTATGTTTTAATATATGAAAACTGTGAGTATTCTGAATCTTTTAAAATGAACACTGTGTTTACTCTGGGTTTTCATATCCTAAAAGTATGAGTACTCAATGTTTTCATATATTAAAACTGAGAGTATTCTGAGAGCATAATTCAATTACGAAGAGTCATAAAATAATATTTGAATGTCTATGAAATACGCAGGTAAGAAGGAAGGAGCTAAACCAACTGTTGTGGAAGAGGGATGGCTAGGAAATGAGGATGATAACAACAACTAAGTTAATGAAGCGAACGTGTTAAATGAAGGAGAGTGCAGTGGGGTTGCTGAGAAAGAGGGAGAAGAATTCGTAGGAGATAAAACTGTGACAAAAGATGGTGTCTTGAATGAGGATGAAAGTGAACAAGTTGGAAAAAGGGTATCAGATGATGAAGAAATAAATGTGGATGGTTGGATGAATGATAGAGGAGATGGGGTGATGAGTGAAATAATTTGTGAAGATGATAAAGTTGAGAGTACAGATAAGGAAACTGAAAAGGTAAAGGAGCCTGAGGAATCAGACAAAGCAGAGGAAGAAGGTAAAACATCAGACAATAACGATGGAGGTTATGATATAGAAATGGATAAAGGTGATGGTAGTACGGAGGAAGAAATGTTGATAGACGACACTCTAGACGATGGCCCGCCCAGAGGGGGTGAATAAGTAGAGAAGAATGACGTTGATATTCCATTAGAGGTGCGCTTGAGCAACGAAGTAGAAGAAGACGAAGAAGTACAATCAGAAAAAACAGAAATAGATGGGTTGACAAAAGTAGTGGAGATGGTTGTTCAAGGAATTAGACCGTACCAGGTTTAACGGAGAAATAGACGAGGGAAAAGATCCTAAGGATCCAATTGTTATGTCTTTAAGAGTGAAGTTGATTGAGTCCGGAAAGGAAAAAAATTTCTTATTAGATGAGATTGAGATTTTGAACGAGGAGAGAGGTAAACAAGAAAAATCAATAGCAAAAATTGAAGATATTAAAGCTAATCTAGAAACAGTGAAAAAAGAGAAGGGTGATATGTTACAACTAGTAGATACACTTAGCAACCAGGTTAACAGAGAAGAAATCAAAAACAAGGAGTTGGAGCAAGCAATACTGAGTCAAGAAGATAAATAACTCGACTTAGGGAGCAGGTTGCGAAGATGAAGGAGGAGAAGGAAAAGTTGAATATTGAGATAGCTAAAAAGGACATGGAGCATAAGGAGATAAGCACGTGGTACAACGAATGCCTCGATGATCTTGAAAAGTTCAAGACTGAATGCGAAAACTTGAGAACAACGACATTACTTTTAGAGAGTAATAACGAAGAAGCCGAAAAAGGAACAGAAAATAAAAGTGATGAAGTTAAAGAGGGCATTACTGAGGATGTGTATTTAGTTGGTGAAGTTAAAACAAATATTAAACGGAGAAGATCATACAGACTTGCGACCCCAGGGTCGATAGAGAGAAATGTTAAGAAAAATAACCGTGCTGCAGCTGCATCAAAAAGCATAGATTCTGACTTTGTAGAAGAACCAAGAACGAAACAAGTTATAGTAACAATTTAAAAAAAGAAGGAGCGGTGGATAAAACAAACAAAAAGAAAGTGATTGGAAAAAAAAGGAAAAGATTGATGAAGGTGATAATGAAAAAGAAACAGATTTAAAGTTAAAACAATCAGAAGAAGGGAATAAAGGGAAAACAAAAAACAGTGGAATGGAGAGGACACGGTGGATGAGAAGGATTATAATTTTCTTTTGAAAATTAAAGAAGAAAACTTGGGAGATGCAATATGGTGGAATAAACAAAATGAATTAGTAGTATCAGGATATGATGCTTTTGCTGTTGCGCATAAAGAGATGATTGAAGTGCAGGTAAACAAATTTAAATATAATCATAGAATAACAAAAGACCTATATTGAACATTGACTATGTGAATAATAAATAATGCAGGTGATTGACGCTATGCTAAAACTTGTACAAGAAGATTATGGAGTAAAAGGAGGAAAGCATGGTGTGACACACCAGAGCGCGATGAGCATGGTAAGATTCAAGTTAAATGATAATTAAATACCTGCATATATATGAGTGTACTCTGAGTAAATTAGAGAGTACTCTGAGATAATTAGAGAGTTCTCTCAGACCTAATATAACAAAACTGAGAATACTTTGAGTTTTTATTATTGAAATATAAAATTGTGAGTATACTCGGTTTTACTATACCAGGTCTGTAAGTACTCTCTAATTTAATTATTGGAAACTAAGGGCCCGTTTGGAAGTGCTTATTTAAAGTAAAAAAGCGCTTTTAGAATAAAATTCAAAATTTAAAAAAATTATTAAAAATAATTTTGAAATCTAAAATTATTTTAAGTGCTTTTTTAAGAAGCACCTATTTGGTGCTTCTCAAAAAAGTGCTTTTCAAAGTCAAAAAAACTTTTAAAATGCTAAAAGCACTTTTAAGTGCTTCTCCAAAAAAGCACTTCTAAACGGGCACTAAGAGTACTCTGAGTTTCAATATAGTGAAACTGTGAGTACTCTGAGAATTTAATAAACACAAATCTGTGAGTACTCGTAGTTTTGTAGTACAGTTCGATTATTAAGAGTTGTAATTTAAATTATTCAATTTGGGTGCAGAGTTTGACTGAAAGCGAGGACATTGAAGGCACGCTCATGTATGTTGCAAATTCATTTTTAAGAAATAGTCAAGAATATGCTTTCACACTATTGCTAGTGTTTGTTAAGGATGGTAAGGGTGGACATTGGAGTCTGTTGGTGTACAGCCGAGAGGATAAAGAATTTTTTCATTACAACTCTATCAAACCGAAAAATCCAGAGTCAATAGGTTCAAAGACAGAACAAACAGCAACAAAGTATAGAAAGTTTTTGGTCCAGAATGTATTGAGGAAATTAAAACCCAGTAAAGAAGACAAATATATATTGACTAATGTGGATTGTGCTGAACAAGAACTAGGGAGTGTTGCCGCGCGGTGTTTTTGTCATACTATGGTGTTATGGCTATTATCGAAATGGGTTGCTACGTCAAAAGACTTACACACAGAAATTTATTAACGAAGGAAGAGCAATGATTGTTCGTAAGTTGTTGCGCAACAAATACTCGCAGTGCATCAACATGGGGAGAAGTGCTTAATTGAGTAATTCTAATTATTTTACTATGTAATGATTATATCTTTTGAACTTAGTTTGATTTGTAATTTTTGATGGGTTTTTCTATGTAACTGATATATTGGGGTGTTTTGGAACTTTTGGGTGTTTTTGGATGTTTTTGGAACTTTATATCTGAATTATGAATGAAACGTGGTTTTGGTAATGTTTGATTAATTTATTGTTGAACAGATAATATAGCATGAAAATGATTGTGTAGATTTAAAGTTAAACATTATATAGAATAGGATAAACAATAAAAGTACAGAGTACTTAAAAGAAATGGTAGAGTACTCAGACAAATATATGAGTACTCAGTAAAAAATAAAGAGTACTCAACAGAAAATAACGAGTAATCAGACAAACTGAAAGAGTACTCAGTAAAGAATAAAGAGTACTAATCGGAAAATAACAAGTACTAAATACCAATAAAACGAGACCTCAAAAAAGTGATAGAGTGTTCAGATAAATAGTAGAGTACTCGGAAAAATGAAAAAGTACTCAGAAAAATGATATAGTACATAATTAAATGATAGAGTACTCAACTGAATGATAGAGTACTCAGGTAATATATAGAGTACTCATTGAATTATATAGAGTACTCATAGAATTATATAGATTACTCATAGAAGTGTAAAGAGTGATAAGTTATATATATAGAGTATTCATTAAAATGTATAGAGTACTCAGACAGTATAATATTGCAAGACAGATAATACCATTAACAACAAATCAAAGTCTATAACAAGAATTACATGCTTAAATCAAATTCAAAGTCTATAACGCAATGAAAGATTGAAAACATATAATGTAAAAATTATTCAATGACACCAATGCGTGAATCTAAAACATTAACAAGAAGTTAATAAGCATGAATAGAAATTAAAAAACTAGTTAAATTATCATGAGGGGGCAGCTTTACAAGTAGAACGATTATGACCCACCTTCTTGCAATTGCCACAACGGATTTTACGGACAACCTTCTTGGTGCTTGTACGAAAGCGCTTAGTCTGAGGCCTCCCACGTGGAACCCTAACAGAAGGAGCAAGAATAATCTGAGATTAGTGGACAAGGACTTCAACTTGAAAGGTAGTCATAGCAGGTATGCTCTTTGAATAAGTCTTAATGTATGATGAAGTGTGAAAGTAGGACTTTACATAATCGAACAGATCACGAACAGAAGCACTAGATAGTGCACATAAAGCATGCTGACACGGGAAGCCGAGCTCTTTCCATTCACAACAAGAACAAGTACAGGCATCTATATCTACCACCATGATTGGATTTGAGCTGACTTGAAACAAAGAAGAGGTGGATTGTTTAATGGTCCAAGTGCAGCTCATACCAACATTAGTGTTATGTAGCAACATAATAACCGGACATAGTGGTGAAGTCCATTTGGATGACTTTAAAGATCGTTCATAAATCCACTGCATTAACTTAACACGAAGAGCGTCAACAAGCTCACAAACAGGAAGACCCCTTTGTTCTATTATCCAGTAGTTAAACGACTCGATTACATTAGAAGTCATCTCACCGTATCGTCTACCACGGAAATAAGCATTTGCGTAATTTTTCCTTGGCAAACCCTTTAGAAAATCTTTGACCTGCTTCTTTCCTTCAAGCAACAATTTAGCCATCTGTTGATCATAATGTTCAACAGTTGGAGCATGCGCGACTTGCTTGAGAAGATACACCATCCTTTCACGGAAAAAATTAGTGCCAGAAATAGCAATTCTGAGGTTTTTCTCTATTATTAATGCAAAAACTGTGACTATCTTGAGGGAAAACCTCCCTAACACCATTTGTTAGACCCTTGTGGCGGTCTGATATAAACGTGAGAGGGCGACCATCAACAAGGGGCTTTAAAAACTGAAGAAATGCCATCCAATTGTCGGTGTCCTCACCGGGAACAACGCCAAAAGCAACTGGGAATAAACCTGATTAAGACAAACAATAAAATAGTAAGGATCAAGTAATAAAAATGAATGTATATATAACAAGAACACAAGTATTATGTTGATATAATACCTTGATCTCCATATTTTGCAGTAGCAACCAATAACGAGCCTTTGTACTTGGACTTCAGGAACGTAACGTCCAAAAATAACATGGGGCGACAAGACTTAAAACCAGTAATAGACCCACCAAATGAGAAAAAACATCTATGAAATACACGGGATACAGGATCGCACTAACCCGAGAAGGCCATAATTGGATCAAGTTTCTGGAGCTTTTCAAAGTAAGCTTGCAAACGATTGAATGAAGAGCCAATATCACCATATAGAGTGTCCTTAGCCTTATGGATAGTAGACCAAGATGTTTTGTACGAAATATCGAAACCATAACTCTCCTTTAAGACAGACTGAATGTCTCTAAGCCTAGACGATGGTTTAGAACGAAGTTCATCGTAAATAACACGACTAAGAATGGAAGAATCCAACCGGGAGTGTGAGGTTTTCTTGTAAACATGACCGCACGTGTGAATAATCCTATATGTATGCAAATACCAAAATCTGTTTGTCTTATCACGCGATACGTATATATACCAATTACAACCCTTCTCAACCTTGTAAAAGCATTGAGCGCTGATGCGAGAGTTCTTATTATTGTGGATATAGTCGAAATCAAACCCATCAACAGCAGCTTGCTTGCAAAGAACGGAACGGAACTGCTCAGCACCACCCACAAAACACTGTCCAACACCTTCTAACCCAAATTTCCAAGAATCACTCCTCATATCCTTCTTTTCATGAATAAAAAAGGTTGGATCAGGGGTAGAGGCAACAACAGACATAATAGGATCAGCGGAGATAGGTTTAGTAATGCCAGCTGATTCTGGAGAGGATATATTGTTGAAGGAAGGGGTCCTGGAATCAGTAACGTAAATATAAATCTTGTCAAACACACCACGTCCAAGAATCCACTTAATTGTGCAAAAATCAGTTTCAGTTTCTAGAAGGGAGTCTTTATACTCCCCTATAGTATAAGATATAACAGCAGATTTAGATAGCTGAGGCCACCTAGAATGAACAAAATTCTTTACTGAGTTAATGCCATTCAGCTGATCAAAGGGGAGGAAAATCTGATCAATTCCCATCTTGAACACAACAAGCACATCTTGGATCATTATATCTGTCAACAGTAATGGGAAACAGTGAGTATACACAAGACAATGAAAACTCATAGTACTCTATAAGGGAGTATCAGAAAGATGAGCACTCAGTGTTTTAGAATGTACAGAGTACTCTGAGAAATTTACGACAAATTCAGAGTACTCTATCAAAATGGAAAACTGTGAGTACTCTATCAATATAAATGCATAGAGTACTCAGTCCTTGGTAGATTAGAGTACTCCAGCGTTTTTATAAAAGGTGGAGTACTATATATAATCTTTAAGTACTAGTACTCCCTATATAAAGTAAAACGATGAGTACTCTATATATTTGAAAAAGGATGAGTACTCTCAGAATTTTGAAAACGTTGAGTATCGTACTGGACTGTACTATCATGCATACAACGACTGTGATATACCCTAAAAATTTCAGATCGGAAAACACTAATGTTCTATCTAAAAAACAATGAAAGAAACACGAAAAATGAAACGAATATATGCAATAACAAACGTATCATGAACAAATCTACCATGAAATACATGAAAAAAGATAAAAAAATTATGAAACGAGTATAATATATGCACATAATCATGGCTTGAAACGAAAAACTAAACATATAACACGATATATAAATTGGGATTAAACAATGCTAGTACATACATAAAACACATGTAACACAAACAAACATATAAATTGATGAAAAAAAATAGTAAATGGATTTGAAACCAACCTTAAAACGAAGAACACACGTGAAAATTTGTCTAGAATGGAGAAGGATGAAACGATGAACATATGATAACAAATGAAGAAGGTTGAAATCGTAAGGGAGGATTTGGAATAAATATGGAAAGCTCCAAAAGAGAGCTCATGAAATTGGAGAGAGAGAGGAGTAAAAGAATCTCAGAGAAATTAAAAGAGAGAGAAAATGCAAAAGAGTATATATATATATATATATATATAAAAGTCTAAAAAACATTTGAGGGTAGTAAGGTAATAGGGGTTTTGGGTTTCATGTGTTAAATTCTTTTTGAGGTCTTTAGTAAGAAGAGACTCTACGAGGGGTTGCTATCTTGAAGAGGGGGGGGGGGGGGGGGGGGGGTGTTCAAGACCCTAAGTGGCATTTTCTCTAAAAAGTTAAAAGAACTAATAACCGAGAAATCTTTCTATCCTGATAAGTTGATATTCATTCTAGCACAATTTGCTAAAGCGTCCGTGATTGCGTTGTGTTCCCTGTTTATTACATAATAAAAATATATGTAGTACCATAAAACTTTAAACCTTATCCAATATAAAACTAAGATCCTTTCATAATGTTAAGTCGTCAATCAAATAATCATTCCATTACTTCGAATCTTTTGTCACTGATAAAACAGCCGAGACTAAAAATCAAGACCAAACAAATGTATCTAATCACGATCAACATAACAACATTGTAATCTATAGTCATTTATAACACCATAAATTCTTCAACATACCCATTAAAATAAATTTAGACAACTGATGGCTAGTAGGGTATAATAAAATAATAGATATAAATAAGAGATCTAATCGCCCTAACCAGTCACGAGACTCACTGCAAGTATCACAAATTGTACGCAAGTTTTAATGATAAATAGAATTTGTCCTTAGAGACTATGAAAGTTAGGTAGAACTAATGCAAATATAAAATACCAATAAAAGAAGTTAGAAGAATAATAGCTAAAAGACTCTAAAATATTTGTTTGGATTTTAAGACTCTAAACAATTAGCTAAATAGAATAAAGACAGAAGAAAGAAGTAATATAAGAGTTTAGCTCGAGATATATCAAGTAATTGTCACTAGCCTTGTGTTACAACTGATGTCTCCCTAATTATTCTAAATTTTAGCCCTTAGGAGACATCATTTTAGGTGAATATTTGACTTATTTGATAGACTTTTATGTTTAATTCGTCATATTGCACTTTCTCCCCTTGAAATTAGACTATTTGCATTTTTAGAGCTTTTGTGCGTCAATTTGTTTGTTTTTAGTATAAAGTTCTTAGGTTCATGGATTCTATGGAGAACCAAGATAAGGAGAAGAAGTGAGAATTAAAGTCTTAGATCAAGTGGAAGAGCTAAAGGCAAGAAAAGAAATTCTGAAGAATTGACTAAAGAAGTTACAGATCTGGAAGGCTGTTACCAATTGTTGTTTTTGGGCCACTTAGGAGCGGGTTCAACCTTTGGGCCGTGAAATAGAGAAAATGCCTATTTGTGTTAGGAAGATTTTACAACTGGAATGAGTCCATTTGGAGTTATTATGCAAAAGTTACAGCCTTTTTACAAAAGGTTGTACACCAGTTACGGGAATTTAAGAAGACGATCAGCTTGGGCTTCTTATAATTTGACCTAATGATCTTAACCTAAGCCCTAGTCCGAATTTACTAGTATAAATAGACCATTTAGCCTCCTTTTTACACAATTCAAAGAATTACATTAGAGGATTCATATTTTCAAGTCAGAGCAAGAAGGCAGAGAAGAAGCTAGAGCTGGAGGAATTCTATTTTTCCACAACAGCCAACCAAACATGTAGGTTATTTGATCTCTTTTATGTAATTAAGAATTATGTCTTTCCTTTATTTTATTCCAGTATTTAATTCTGTTATGAACTAATTTCTTTAGTACTTGAGAATCGCTATATGGGTTGAACTCAATTCTATTTAATTTATGTTTTCTGAATTTGGTATTTAATTATTTAAATTAGATTAGGTATTTTGTGTTGACGATTATTTTATTTTAATTACTAATTTTGAAGTCATGAATCAAACTTAGATCTTAGTAATTAGGCTATTCACTTAAGTGGTAAAGTGATCACCTTGACGGGGGTTTAATTACAGACATAGATAATAGACGCGTAGTATTCGTTATTGACTCCGACGGACTTAACTAACCATGCAGCCAATGAGGTAAGACACTGAAACCATTTGAAAGTAGATATAATCACCCTGACGGGGTTTATAGTACCGTAGGATAGCTCCTAAGTCTACCCTGACCGAGGTTAGGAGATATTAGAGTCCCGACTAGCACACTGATACCAGTTTAGCCCTTAAACAAAAGCATTAATTAGATAGGTTAGGTGAAACCTTTGCGAGGATCAAGTACTCTTTCTCTTCTTAAGTTTAAATTTTATTTACTTGCTTTATCTTATTCAGTAATTTATTTTATTGCATCTTTAATTTTAAAAAACAACAAAAATCTTTTATTTTATTTTTCTGTTAATCAATTACTACTACTATTCGATTAATACTTGAGTTGTACCTAATCCGTCCCTGAGAAAGAAACCCGATTTATCGGATATTACTTGGACAACCGTGCACTTGTGGTATTGTGGATCCTTTACTTTTATTGATTTATTATATAACACCCCATAACCCACCAATAACCTATTTATGTAAGGGAGAATTGTGTGATATACGATAGCCAGGATTATATATTTCTCCTAACCCTCTTCTGTGTGGACTTAGGTGGCGACCTAGCATTACTAGGGGACTTGGGTAAGGGGACCCTGCGCAATGATCGTGGTTAGTCTCAAACCCTAGTGACTATCTAGTTAGGCAAGCCCTTCCGAATCACTACAACACACTAGACATTTATGTGGTGTTTCAGTAATTAGAAACTGATTCCAGGTGACCATCTAACTACTATTATGGTAATCCTATACGTTGGCCACTACCAGAACTACATATAATGCATCAAAGCACATAAAAACAGAGATGACACGACTAATTTCAGTTAAATGTATAAGGACATCCCAAATTAAAATAGATATAAAACAAGTCTAGCGTTCATACCCTTATATGATAATCTCAAGTTAAATAGAATTAGTTCATACTAGATAAAGAAGCAAAATAAATTACAAAGGTGAAGGGTTGGAATGGCATGAATAGTGTCCAACTCCTTCGTGTCTTCTCTTTTCTTGATGTAAGCTTTATCTTCGTCTTTAGATGATTAAGGACTGGCTAATGATGATTTCTCTAAGGTAGGAATGGATATATATAGGACCTTGGTTGAATTTAGGAGTAATCCCTAAGTTAAGGAGTCTTGATCTTACCAAAATTCGTATTTCTAACTTGTAGAAAAAGATAACCCTTTGCAGATATTGATTTGGTCATATCTCTTTCATTACTTATCGGGAATTTAATGTTATTTATATGGAAACGACCGCAATTGAAAGATCTATCTGCTCATATAAAAGGCTCCTCTTAATTCATGACCGAAATTCTATAGCAAATTAATTAGTGGATGTATATGCAGTTTTGGCAGCTTCTTTATTTTCCAAATATATCCAAACTCTTCTTTTTTTACTTTGACTAAGAGATAAAAAAACTAGTGACCAAATCATCGTGAACTAGGTGACCCATGTTATATCCAAACTAGTGATCTATCTGCACTGGATCTTTTGGGAGACATTGAGGGTGGTACAAGTATGGTTTGATTAGGCATCGTGAAATCACTAGTTTTTTATTTTCCTCTTAATTCATCGTGAACTAGGTGACCCATGTTCAGGGAGGGGTTCGAGCCTTGTACCTCTCACTTTACACCCGTTAGGGAGGGGATTCGAACCATGGACCTCCCCTTTAAGTGCTAAAGAAATAGCAAGGCTCTGGCCAGTTGAGCTAACCCAACTGGTTAAAACAAGAAATTAAATGCATAAATTGAGAAAAATCCCGAAATTAAATGCTAAATACCCCTAAAATAATGTCTCAAGTATATATTAATATATCACAAATATAGAGACATCAACCACAAAAGATCAAACAAGTCCACAATTACTATACTTAAACCCATGGTTCAAAAAAGAAATCCCAACACCCTTCCCACACCCGCCTTTGACAACGATATAATACATTTCCTTAACACCCAACACCAACACATCATAATCGATCCAAACGCCACTAATAAAAAATTCCACCGTCAAATAAAAAACTAGTGATTTCACGATGTCTAATCAAACCATACTTGTACCACCCTCAATGTCTCCCAAAATATCCAGTGCACTGACGACTTATCAGGTACCATTCCATCGAATTCCTCTATAACCCTAGACTTAATAAATACCTCTCAACTTGCTAATTAACAAAACTTTCACCTCAATGTCATTTAAAATTCTCCAGGCATAATTCTAAACCCACCCTTTAAGTTAACAAATTAATTCTAAACCCCTAACTCTTAACCTTATACACTCAAATTCTCATCTCGATTGTAAAATAACATTCAGGCCTACCGTCATCGAAAAGACCCGCTAAACCAACCTACAACATTTTAATATAAAAGGAAAAAAGTAAATCCCACATATACACAAATGGACCTTATCCGGCCTAACTTCCTTCCCTTTTATCGTCTTCCTCATCCCTCCCCACCTAGCAAAATATCCTATCTACTCGATGACCACTCCAATCAATCTAAGGGTATGTTTGGATTAAGGAGGGATAATTTATTAAAGGATAGGAAAGGAGAGTATAACAAGGGAATGGAAAGGAGAGTATTTGATCTTGTTTGGATTGAATAAAAAGAGAAGGGGGGATTTTATTAAAGGATAACATTTATCCGGTGTTTGGATTAGAAGAATAATGGGAGGAAGGGATTCTTTTTATAACTAAATGACTCATATACCCCTATTAAAATATTTTATAAAGAAATAATAAGGGCAATTTAGACATTACAACGTAATAAAAGAATCCTTCCTTCCTAATCCCACCGAATTGGAGGGATTGAATATATGGGTTCGTAAGGGATTGCAAGTATCCTTTAATAAACTATCCCTTCTACTTATTTCCAAAACAAACAACGGATGGGATTATCATTATCCTTTAATACAATCCCCTCCCTCCTAATCCCTCCATCCAAACATACCCTAAGGGTGGAGCCACCTTTAGGGTAGGTAAGGCAATGGCCCCTTGGTTTTTCAAAAACAGAAAAACAAAAAATTATATTAACAGAAAAAGTTAAAAAATAACTATTAGCCTTTTTGATTTTTCAGAATTTTAATTTTAGCCCTTTAATTTTTAAAATTTATATTTTAGACTTATAATTAGTTTATATATTTAAATATTTGTTTTTAATTATAAAATAAACATTATTTTTTATGATATAGGAATTTATAGTATAGAGATGTTTTGTGTAATTTTTACATAATATAGAAACATATAGTGCAATTTTGTAAAATATAAGAACCTATTTTTAAATTTTTGCATAATATATAGACCTCTCATCCATATATGTCGGAAAAATAAATTCGGAAACAACTAACAAAAATTCTTAGCTCCACCCTGAATCACCCCCGACATCCATACAAGAATCCACCCGTCCTTAATCAGCGATTGTCGACCCAACCCTATGCATCACCATAGCCATACCAAAATGTTAGTCCATGTGGTGGTTATGAGTAACACGCCAACCATATTTGAAAATCTCAACACCCACCACTTTTCTTCCCATCCACCCCATCGCTTTTCTTCCCATCCTCTGTACTACCCAAATATACAAAAAAAAAAAGTTTGGGTCGGGTAAACGGTTGTATTAAAATATCAAAACTGTACATTATACAAGGGTGTTACCTACCTAGGCTCGAAAGCTTAAGGTAGCAACAAGAAATATAAAAACAACTACCTCATACTATACTAATACAAGCTAGCCTTCCACTCACATCCAAAAAAGAACGCCGAGGGAAGAAGGAAAATAAGATTGAATAAACACACCATTTGATTTCCTTGGTTACTATTTCTCTAGTCTTGGAAGCACCTCTCATAGCTAGGTGATTTCTCGCCGTCCAAATACAATACACGGTAGCTCCAAAACCCACTTTCCAAGCCTTTCTTCTCCAATTCTCTCTAGTTTTTAATTTTTTAAGCCATTTCAAAGCGCTTAGAATAGTGTTCATTTCCTTGTCTAGTCCAAGCCACATTTTTATATCATCCCATATAGCCTTAGCAAAAGAGCATTCAAAAAATAAATGCCTATTCGATTCCTTACACAAATCACAAAGTGGATCAAGTTGCTTTGCTATTCTTTCTCCTTCCAACTAATTTTTAGATACATACTCACCCCAACTAGCGGATTTTAATATTTTCCAACAATTTTAATATTACTCTATATACCATTATTTATTTATTTTGAATTTTTTTTTCTCAAACAAGTAACCACACTTTTAAATAAGAGTAATGATATATATCACCCCTTCACCTCTTCACCTCCTATGTGGAACCTATGTGGAGGTTTTAAAAACCAATGATAATGTTTCTCTTTCTTGAATAATTACAAGCGACAGGGTTGACATACCTACCCCGATGAAAAGAAACGAAATGTAATACGTGGCATAAACAATTGTCCTTTGATTGTTGGAGTAAAATTACTTTCCTGAATAACAAAAGACGAATAAGTGTGCTAGAAAAAAAACTCACACGAATTACCAATGTGCCCAATCAAAAAATCACAAGATGAGTAACATGTTTGTAACCGGTCTGGCTGACGAGAAAAATTATTGGACGGGTAGGGCAAAACAACTCTGGATCAATTGTGGAGATAGGATTACAAAACATTTTTCAATATAAACGACACAATTAAGAAGAGCTAACAAGATCTTGACCATAAAGTATTAGAACCGAGATTGGATTTCATCATCTCAAGGCGGGGCAGATCTAGAATATATTTCTGGGAGAGCGAAAAAGTAGGGGGGATCGGGACGGTAGGTTTGAACTTTTTTGGGGGTACTTTAATGTTTGGGGGCAACATTTTGTCTTGGGGGGGGGGGGGGGGGTGGTTTAAAAACTACTTTTATTAAGAATTTTTCACTAATTTTTTTCGACCATCTTATCATTGTGTCTTGGAGGCTGGGAGCGACCCCCCTCTCCCCTCGCTCATCCCCAGATCCATCCCTCCCGTAAGGTATTAAATCCAATATTTAGGATTTTACTCTGAACTACTTTTTAACACAGGAGGATCAGACATGAAAGACTTGGTTCAGTTTATTTGCCTGAAAGTTACGAACGAAATGAATGACTCTTTAACTAAGGAACCAACCATGGAGGAGGTTCAAAAGGCAGTTTTTGAAATTGCGCCATTAAAGACATCAGGCCTAGATTGTCTTAATGCTAAGTTTTACCAGCAATTTTGGGTCATAATCAAATGGGACGTTTTCTTAATGGTGAAAGAATTTTTGAATAATAATATTTAGTTGGATAAATTTAACGAAACAATAATTACTCTTATCCCTAAAGGAGAATACCATAAAGAAGTGGGTGACTATAGATCTATTTTATGTATTAAGTTTAGATATAAGATTATTGTGAAAATCCTCGCTAACAAGCTGCAGTGATTCATGGGAGATCTGTTGGGCCCAACATAATCTGTGTTCATCAAAGGGTGAGCAATTCAGGACAATATATTATGGCAAAGGCATACGACCAGGTTAGATGAGAATTTATCCTTTTAATTCTTGAGAAATTAGGATTTTATAAAAAATTGATAGAATGGATTCATAATTGCCTCTTGAAGGTCACATTCCAATAAATATCAATGGAGAACGGCTACCCAAATTTATGCCTAGTACAAGCCTTAGACAAAGGGATCCACTTCTCCTTTTTTATTCTCTTATGACCAAATCTTTGATAAGATTGATGGAAGAGAAGGTGGAACGAAAGTGCATCAAGGGCATTCAAATCACCCAGAATTGTCCGACACCGTCTCATTTGTTATTTGCGGATGACTCGCTGTTTTTTCTCATGTGTGAGGGACGGGAAATTAATAGATTTTAGGAATGTATAGAATCATACTACGAGGGGTTAGGGTAAAGGATTAACTTTAACAAATCGTCAATCTGTTTTAGGAATGGTACTCCAAAATAGATCATGTGTGATACGGTAAACACCCTACACATCAAAGAGACATAAATCCTCGAAATTTTTTTGGCATCCCATTGTGCCACAAAAGGTCTAAAGTTGAATAACCACTGGGACTAGCTCAGTGGCCAGGACCCTGTCTCTCAACTAGGAGGTACAGGGTTCGAATCCCCTCAGCCGTGTTATTTCTTGAGCCCTTAAAGGGGGTAAGCAAGGGGTGCATGGTTTGAGTCTCCTCCCTGAACATGGGTAACCTAGTTCTGATTAAGTGGGAGTATGCATGAGGAGGCGTGTATATTTCCTATGGGATTAGTCGTGGTGCGCGTAAGCTGGCCCGGACACCCATACATCGAAGAAAAAAAAAAAAAAAAGGTCTAAAGTTGAAAAGCTCACCTGGCTCGCAGATAAAGTGTTTTCTAAAGCGTAAGCATGGAAAAATAAGTTTTTGTCGAAAGGTGGGAAGGAATTCTTATCAAATTTGTCCTCTATGACATTTCGGTGTATGCAATATTGATTTTCTCTTTTCCAGCTACATTATATCAGAAACTATGTTCACTTATTGCCAATTTTGAGGGGAATTTGCTTGAAGAAAGGAACATTCATTGGGTTGCATGAGAGAAGATGGCTATCTGGTGGGTCCTGGGGTGTTATAAAATAATACAATAAAAGTAGAGGATCCACATACCGCAAGTGCATGATTATCCAAGTAATACTTCGATAATCGGGTTTCATTCGCAGGGACGGATAATTATAACAATGGTATTAATCAACTAGTAGAAGTAATTGCAAAACATAAAAGTAAAATCATAAGATTTTTGTTTGGTTTTGATTACGAACGAAAGATGCAATAAAATATTAAAATGATTAACTGAAATAAAATAATGCGACTAAATAAAATTGGACGTAAGATTGAGAGAGGTACTTGAATCTTGCAAAGGTTTCGCCTAAATCTCTATAATCAATGCATATGTTTAAGGGCTAAAGTGGTATTATTTTGTTAGTCAGGACTCACATCTCCTAACCCCTGTCAGGGTGGACTTAAGAGCTATCCTACGATAGTATAAACCCCGTCAGGGTAATTATATCTACTTTCGAATGATTAAGTCTTTTACCTCATTGGTTGCGTGGTTAGTCAAGTCCGTCAGGATCATTGACGAATACTACATGTCTATTACCTAGGTCGTAATTAAACCCCCTGTCAAGATGATCACTTCGCCACTAAAGTGAATAGCCTAATTAATGTAACCTACCATTGATTCATGACTTCAAAAACAGTAAATAAAATTAAGATAATAGTCAACAAAAAATTCCGAGTTTTAAATAAATAACTAAATCCCAAATTCAAGAAACATTAATTAAATAGATTAGGGCTTAACCCATAATGTGGTTCCTCAAGTACTTAATAATTTAGCTCATGTTTAAATTAAAATTTGAAATAATATAAATTAAAGATATTATCGTATATTAAAGAAATAAAATATGAAACCTAATTAAGGTGTTGGATTGAGCTGTTGATGGAGGAATGAGAATTCTCCAGCTTTAGCTTTCTCTTCTGCCTTCTGCTCTGACTTGGACTTTTTAAATTAAGCGTGTAAAAAATTGTGTGGAAAAAGCAGGTCTAAAGTTCTATTTATGATAGAGGATTAGGATTGGGATTTTTCCATAATAATAATAAGTTAAATAATAAAAAGCCCAAGTCCATCTTCAAAATCCCGTAATTATTGTAAAACTGTTGGTAAAACTGCCGTAACTTTTGCGTCTCATATCTAAATCACCTGATTCCAGTTCTTAAATCTTCCTAACTCAAAGGCGCAACTTTGTCTTTCAGAATTACAGGCCTGAATCAGTGCCGAAGTGGCTCGAAAAGAACAATTTGTAACATCATTCCAGATTTCTATCTCTTTTAGTCAACTCTTCGGATAATCTTTTCTTACTTTCGACCTCTCCGCTTGATCTAAGACTTTAATTATCACTTCTCCTCCTTGTCTTGGTGCTCCATAGCATCCTTGGACCTAATAACTTTTCACTAAAAACACACAAATTAATGTACAAAAGCTCTAAAAATGAAGTATCATAATTCTAAGGAGAGAAAATGCAATATAAAGAAATAAGCATAAAAGTCTATCAAATAAGTCTAATATTCACCTAAAATGATGTCTCCTAAGGGCATTTATTTAGAACAAAACGGGAGACATCAAGACCCCAAACTTAAACCTTTGTCGTCCTGACAAAGTAAAATAAAAACGAAGGCCTTAAGTGAAACGCAAAAATGCAGAGTCTAGTGAATAATACCCAAAGCACAACTTACAACAAATCTCATATAGTATGACATAGGAATTAATATACACATACACCTATCATGCAAAATCTAACACAAACGATATCACTCCAAAATCAATTTCACAATGCTAGAAGGTTACACTTATACTTATCTCAATATGGTGGCTATAGGGTGTTCACTTATGCTCGCTCGCTTTGTACGATCCACTTAGCGTACTCCCTATTAGCTGAATTATAAATCCACTATACATCTAGGAATCACGAGGACTTTACGGGTTTTGCGTAGGCTTAGGGACGGTGTGGTATGTATATTTGGTAAATTTGAGGTGAGCTTTTGACCCTCTCGTCACTTACCATCAACAACTGTCGAAGAGCTTGAGTTTACACTCGAATATGTTCTTTCTCAACCCATTTGACGCACCAATTTAGCATCCCCAAGTTAACCCAATAAGCACTAAGATGATTTCCAAAACTTCCACTTTGCCGGTTACTTTTATTTTTTATTTTTCATTTTTTTTCTTTTTTCCAACAATTGATAACCGGGTTCCCGGTTAGTGTTGACCGGGTTCCTGGTTGTCTTCTGCTTTGACAACTTTGTCACTTTCATTTCAAAGACCCCTGAAAAGGGTTACAAATAATATCTCATCAACAACTGCGCATAAATACAAACGCATACGAATCCCTCCCAATGCACTCTTCCAATAATGAAACCCACCACCCCAAACTCAAGCTCAAGACAGAAAGTCTCAGGATCATTATTCAAGTGCGGGTCGTATGGAAACGCCAAATAAACTAAGGGGATATGGGCTTATATCGTGGCGACAAAAGAAACTCTCAAAGGCTAAAAATAGGGCTAAGAAGGATATCATTAAATCATGGGATAGAAAGCTAAAAAGTTTCATATTGCTAACAAAGAGCTTCCTGTATTATTTTCCTAGTTACATAGCTTACCTCTTGTTCATACCTAAGTGGGTTCTCTACTCATTCAGATCTCACGTTCTACAAACTGCTCAATTTCCTTAAGTACAAGTTTACTTCTTTTGCATTGTTCATTAATTTTTTCCTATCAATTACCTAATGTTTGCATGCAATTAAAGTGCGTTTTACACTAACTCCTAAAGTCTACTATTTTCTATCATAAATTCATAAAAGTATGCTTAATGGGGACATTTAAAATACTCTAGAGGCAAACCCAACCCTCAATTAATTTTATCGAAAACAAATAACACATAAAATTGGGATGAGGCAACGAACCCCACCCAAAAATAAAAAATGAGTCGTGCCCCCACGACTCGAAAATACTCAATAAATCAAATAAACTAATGTATACTAATAATGAGAAAGGGAGAAGGAAACGTATTTTAACCAGCACTAGGCTAGTTTCCATTGCTACGTGCAGGTTGGACTCCTTTCTTAAGCATTGTGTTGGTCTTATATTGTGAAGTGCTTAACCTCTCTAAAAGAGTCTTTATGAGTACCAACTCTTTTGTTACCTTTCCTACAGCTGCGATCATTTCATCTTGTTTCTCCTCTAAATTCTTCATTCGTTCTTCCAACTCGTTTTTGTTCAATGTCTTCTTCTTTTGTGTAGGATGTCTAGCACCATTCTCTTCCCTATAGGGATTGTCTAGGTCTATACCCAATTTTTTAGCTCCCTCATGGACATTTTCCATTGATCTTTCTTTCATTTCTTCCCCCTTTTTCTGTAGGCTCATCCTCTTCATTCTTGCGTGGTATCTTTGTTGCTAAACAAATTGTGGTTATGGTGCACGAGAATTTGAGGTTTCTTTGGAGAATAGGGGCTTTTATAATTCAATGATGAGGTTATAGATGACACGGGCAACATCAATTTCTTTCTTCTCTAGAATACATTGTATGAAAAGAAGATGTTCTTTTGTTAACTCTGAAATATGATTATTGCCAAAGAAGGTTGGGATTATGAAACGGGATCATACTTTAGTGCGTGCTAGCAAATCTCTACTCAATACCTGGTCTGCATATCTTTCTCCTACTGGGATGGAAATTCACCCACGAATCAGGACTTGATCGTAAAAAGCTTCCCATTCGAAGGATTCATCATTAATTGCTTCATGGTACGGGCATGGACCAGTCAAGTTTGGTAATTTCAGTGTTTCACGAATTAGGTCTATTGAGAAAGGCAATACCTTTTTGCGTAGGATAATTGACTGTCCATTCGCTAAAACTAGTTCTTCATAAAACTCACGAACCAAGGCAAGGATAAACGTGAGGTATCTTTTTCTCACTTCTTTCCAACCAAACTTGTCACATGTTATAGCATATTCTTTAAATGCACCGTTCATAATACCTGAAGGATCTCATTTCTTTACACCAAAATTTAAAGTATCCATTCGCTCTCGAACTTTCTCATTTCAACTAACAAAAGCTCTCTTTGGCTTAGTTGTCATCATCTTTCTGCGCGTAGATATTTGTTTCGATGTGGGGTCGCTAGCGACTTCTTCTTCAACTTCTTTGTCTTCCAAGTTAGGATTTTTAAGATTAGCCACACTTGGGTTCTCTTTCCTCTTTATAATATTCTTGACTTTTCCACTCTTAGGTATAGAACTTGAATCCAGAATTTCGATAGCTTTGTCTAGAATGTCTCTAGGAGTGTTTCTAGTTCTAGGATCACTTCTCGTCTTACGATTATATCACAAGAAATCGGTTCTGTTTGTCATATCAAGGCACCCCAAACTCAAAACTTCAAAAATTCAAAAACTAGAGAAGAGTTTTGAACTTTGATGTTTTGAGGATAGATAAAGGAAGACTAAGGTGAGATATGAGATGGGTAATGATTATTTTGGGTGTTTGGAGAAGTTTAAGGACTCAAGTTATGGTTTTGAAGAAGATAATTTCTTGGGTAAAAGTTGCGATTTGATCATAGTTTGGAAGGATTATGAATTGATTGTATGTTTATGTGGTGTTTAGGGAGAATATTTGATGATGTTGTGGTGTTTTGGTGATGATTTTTTGAGTTTTATGGACCTTTGGGACGGAATAATGGAGTTTCTTGTGAGAGAAGACAAAGAAAGGAGGTTAAAACCCTTAAGGCTTCACAAAAACCGACCTCACTGTTACCTGACCGGGTACCCTGTTGAGGATGAATGGGCACCCGGTTCGTATGGCTTATTCACGCAAATATTTTTTTTCCTTCGCAACAAAATATTGCTTTTACCAACTCAGAGGTCAGAGAGTTGCCTCCGTTGACCGGGTTCCAGGTCAGCGTCAACCAGGTTCCCGGTTATCTTCTGTATATCTTGTCCATTTTTCGCACCGATTCTTGCGTCCACGAGTTTCGAGGTCAAAAAGTTGGGGAGCTACAGCGCCGTGACCGGGTTCTCGGTCAACGACAACTGGGTTCCCGGTTAGCACCGACGAGCGCAAACCCAAACGCGCCACTTCTTGCTTGTAATGAGGTTGGTCAACAGTTGATGACCGGGTTCCCGGTCATTGCTAACCGTATTCCTGGTTATCTTCTGTTCTGACAACCAAATTTTTCTTTCTTTTTCGCACTACCTACCCCAAACTCAAGACTTTTACTCCTGTAATCATCAAATATACCAACCGTTTTCATTTCTTACAAATTAAACACTAGTAAACAACATTTACTCTAATTCACACCAAGAATTTAAAATACACGAAAGCAATAAGCTAATATACAATGGCTTTTGTTTACTGTTGTTAAGCTCGATGGGTTACCTCTCGCATTTATGCAGCTTCGAGGAGATACATGACCTCCCTAGGATGTGGGTCTTCCGTGCGATTTGTATCCTCGCCTCCATGATAGATTTTCAATCGATGCCCATTCACCATGAAGGTGCGATGCTCGATTGGTGATCAATTTCTATAGCTCCATGAGGCATGACCTTGGTCACAATATAGGGACCAGACAACTTCAATCTCAACTTACGCAGATAATTACTGAACTTGGAGTTGTATTTCAGAACCATCTGTCCAACTTCAAACTTCTTTTCACGAACGCGATTGTCATGCCACCTATTTTCTTTTCCTTGTAAAGTTTAGCATTCTCATAGGTTTGAAATCGAAACTCATCAAGTTCATTCATTTTCATCATACGATTATCACCGGCTAAAGTAGGACCCATGTTCATCTCTACTATCTCCCAATATCCACCTAATTCACGTTCAAGAGGTGAATGACAAGCCTTACCATAAACTATGCAATATGGAGATGCACCAACGGGTGTCTTAAACGCAGTATGTTATGCCCACATCGCGTCATCTAATTTTACTGACCAATCTATGCGTGTGGGTCCTACAGTCTTCTCTAAAATGGATTTTATCTCTCGATTAGAGATCTCACCTTGACCATTTACTTGTGGATGATAATCATTAGATACACGATGTCTTACCCTATACTTCTCTAAAACCGCCTTCAACAATCTATTCACAAAATGAGAACCTCCATCACTAATAATAACTCAAGGCGTACTATGTCTAGTGAAGATGTGTGACGTTTAGAACTTTATCACCACTCGTGAATCATTTGTTGGTAGAGCTAAAACCTCTACCCATTTATATACGTAATCAACAGCTATTAGGATGTATTGTTTTCCATTAGATGGTATAAAGGGACCCATGAAATCAATACCCCATACATCAAATATCTAAACTTCAAGAACATTATTACGTGGTGTTTCATCTCTCTTAGACATATTACCGGTAAATTTGCATCTTTGACAACTTTTGACATATTCATGACAATCTTTATGTAAAGTAGGCCAATAGAAACCAAATTGAAGTACCTTTGCAGCTGTTCGATCACCTTTGAAGTGTCCACCATAGGGTGTATCATGACAACTAGCAACTACCGACTGAATATCACTCTCAGGTATGCATCTTCTCACCATATGATCACCACGTGTTTTGTAGAGGAAAGGATCCTCCCAAAAGAACTGTTTTGCACGATGAATTAATCTCTTCCTCTCTTGTGAAGTAGCTCCTTCAGGAAAAGAACCACTCAGAATACGATTCTCTATGTCTGCATGCCAAGGAGTACCAGTTGCGTATATCGAAAATAGACTCTCATCAGGAAACTCTTCCTTGACCAACTCTGGTCCACTATTAACCTCAGACCCTTCAAGATATGACAAATGATCTACAACCTGATTATCGCAACCATTTTGATCTCGAATCTCTAGGTCAAACTCTTATAACAATAATACCCATCTGATCAAACACGGCTTTGCATCTTTCTTCTCCATGAGGTATTTGATTGCGGAATGATTGGTATAGACGACAATTTTCGCCCCAAGAAGATAGGAACGAAACTTGTCAAATGCATACACAACAGCTAGTAGTTCCTTCTCCGTCACTGTATAATTAATCTGAGCACTTGTGAAGGTCTTACTAGCATAGTAAATAGAATTAAATACCTTGTCATAGCAATATAACTATTATCACACATAACTTCAAATGGAATCTTCCAATCAGGAGGTAATACAATGGGTGAATATATGAGTGTCTCCTCTATCTCTTTGAATTCCACCATGCAAGCTTCATCAAAAAGGAATTTGGCATCCTTCTTGAGTAAGTTACACATTAGCTTAGCGATCTTAGAGAAATATTTAATGAAACGGCGATAAAAACAAGCATGGCCCAAGAAACTTCTAGCCCCTTTCACAGAAATAGGAGGGGGAAGAGTTTTGATTACCTCCATCTTTGCATGATCAACCCCTAAGCCTGAACTCGAAACCTTGTGACCCAACACTATTCCTTCACGAACCATGTAATGACATTTCTCCCAATTCAGGACCAAATCCTTTTCCTTGCATCTAATTAACACCTTCTCCGGGTTCTGTAAACACTCAACAAAGTTATCACCAAAAACAAAAAAAGTCATCCATATATACCTCAAGGAAATGATCGATCATGTCCCAAAAGATTGCCACTAGAAAGTTTCAGTTGCATTACATAATCCAAATGGCATTCTTCGAAAAGCAAAGGTACCAAAAGGACATGTAAAGATTGTCTTATGTTGGTCTTTTGGATCTACATATATCTAGTTGTATCTTTAATACCCATCCAAAAAGAAATAATACTCTCTCCCAGCTAACTTATCTAACATCTGATCTATGAAAGGAAGAAGAAAGTGATCTTTTCTAGTAGCCTTGTTCAACTTACAATAGTCCATACACACTCTCCAACCAACAACAATTCTCAAGGGAATGGCTTCATTTTGAGCATTCAGGACAGTATAGATACCACTATTCTTTGGTATGCGTTGAACCAGACTCACCCATTCACTACTAGCTATGGGAAAGATGATTCCCTCATCTATTAGCTTAATTACTTCTTTCCTCACCACCTCTTTCATAGCTGGCACTAATTTCCTTTGTCCTTCAACTGAGTGTGCACTATCATCTTCCTGAATAATTTTGTGTTGGAAAATGGTAGGGCTAATGCCTTTGATGTTAGCAATAGTCCAACCAATTGCCTCTTTATTGGCTCTTAGTACATGCAATAGTTTATCTTCTTGAGGACCTGTTAAAGTAGCTGAAACAATAACATGTGAAGTGTTGTTAGTACCTAAATACGCATACCTCAAGTGTGACGGGAGCGACTTTTCTTTTAATTGCGGATGAGATTCAATAGATGGTTTATTTTTAGGTTCCATCTCCCCTGGTTTTCTCGCAGGTTCATAGGCTAGACGCCTCAACTTTGGAATCTCAGAATTTAGAGTTTCCACTATTTCGGAAAGCTCTTCCATCATCTCAGGTAAGTCAAGTGTTAGGGCAACCTGCAAGACATCATCGAAATTCATATAATCAAATACCTCTTGCGTGGCGTGCTCAATTGCATCTATACGAAAAAAATCTTCCTGGGAATCTGGAAACTTCATTGCTCTAAACATGTTGAACTTAACCTCCTCGTCTTGAATTCGCATAGTTAATTCTCTGTTTTCTACATCAATAAGAGTACCCCCCATGGCTAGGAATGGTCTTCCCAAAATGATGGTGACATTCCTATCCGCGTCGTATTCAAGTATAACAAAATCAACGGGAAAAATTAAAGTACCTTCCTTGACGAGGACATCTTCTATTCGCCTCTCTGGATGTGCGAGGGATCTCTCAGCCATTTGCAAGACCATAGAGGTCGGTCTTGCGTTTTCTAACTTCAACTTCTCAAAAATTGATTTGTGCTTGAGATTAATACTCGCACCCAAATCACACAAAGCTTTCCCTTTCCATTCATTACCAATAGAAATAGGAATTGTGAAACTCCCAGGATCAAGTAGTTTAGGTGGCAACTTACTCTGGCATATGGCACTACACTCCTCTAGCAAACCTATCATTTCATTCTCAAGATATGGCCTTTTATTGGCGATGGCTCTCTTCAAGAATTTCACGTATTTCGTTATATTTATAACAGCGTCTAAAAATGGTATATTAATGTTGAGAGTTCTCACCACATTCATGTCTCCGATAATCAGCCATGTCTCCTTTCTTCTGAATTCTGGAGGGGAATGGTGGATGAGGAAGATTCTCCACAACATATTTCTTCTTGGGATTCTTGATGTCTCCCATTTTGTTCTAAATAAATGGCCTTAAGAGACATCATTTTAGGTGAATATTAGACTTATTTGATAGACTTTTATGTTTATTTCGTTATATTGCATTTGCTCTCCTTGGAATTACGATATTTCAACTTTAGAGCTTTTGTACGTTAATTTGTTCATATTTAGTGAAAATTTATTACGTTCATGGATGCTATGGAGCACCAAGATAAGAAGGAGAATTGAGAATTAAAGTCAGATCGAGCAGAGAAGTCAAAGGCAAGAAAATATTTCCCAAAGAATTAACTAAAAGAGCTGAAAATCTGGAAAGCTGTTACTAAATGTTGATTTTGAGCCACATAGCCACTGATTCAGACTTCGAGCCCTGAAATAGGGAAGCTGAATTTGAGTTAGGATGATTTGGGGATTGGAATCAGGTCATTTGGAGTGGAGACGCAAAATTTAAGGTCTTTTTACTAACAGCTGTACATCAGACACGAGATTTCATGAGATGGACTTGGGCTTTTTATCATTTAACCTATTATTTTAAATAAAAAGCCAAATTCGAATTTACTAGTATAAATAGACCTTTAGACCTTCTTTTTACACACACTTCAGAGAATTACATCTTACGCTTCATTATTTTCAAGTCAGAGCAAGAAGGCAGAGGAGAAAGCTAGAGTTGGAGGAATTCCCTTCTTCCAACAACAGCCAATCCAACCCTTAGGTTATCTAATTTCTTTTTTGTAATTGAAAACAATGTCTTTTATTTATTTAATTTCAGTTTTTAGTTTGAACATGAGCTAAATTATTAAGTACTTGAGAATCGCACTATTGGATTGAAGCCATAGTTCATGTAATTTATGTTTTTCTGAATTTGGGATTTGTTATTTAATTTAAGTTGGGTAATTTTTACTGTATATTATTTTACACTTACTTACTATTTATTTTTCGCGCAACTAGAAATAGGTTTCAGTAATTGGGCTATTCACTTTAGTGGCAAAGTGATCATCTGACAGGGGGGGGGGGTTTGATTACAGACTTAGGTAATATCTGGGTGATGTCCGTTATTGATCGATAGGCTTGACTAATCACATAGCCAAAGAGGTAAAGATCTTCACATTCGCAAGTAAACTTGCTACCTTAGAGGGTCTTGTCTTACCGTAGGATAGCTCCTAGGACCACCCGACAAGGAACTAGGAGATATTAGAATCCCGACTAGTATAAAATTGTCGGCTTAGCCCTTAAACAGAGACATTAATTATATTAACTTAGGTGGATCCCTTGCAAGATCAAGTACATCTCTCATCTCTGTGTCTACATATTTTTACTTTCAGTATTCTATTTCAATTAAGCGTTTTAATATTTTACTCTATTGCATATTTAGTCCTAATACAAAACCAAACAAAAATATTCATATTTTACTTTTATGTTTTAACAATTACTTCTACTTAGTTGATTAATACCTGAGTTATAACTATCCGTCCCTGCGAACGAAACCCGATTTATCAGAGTATTACTTGGACAACCGTGCACTTGCGGTATGTGGATCCTCAACTTTTATCGATTATTTTATAACACCCTAGGATCCACCAATTCACCAGAATTTTATCCACTTCCACCTCTTCTACTTCTGATTCCCTTTCTTCCGCTACCACATCTTTTACCGTTTTCTCTTTCATAGTTGTTTCTTTTTCTTTCATAACGGGAAAAGAAGGTGTTGGTAGCTTCTTACCACTTCTGAGCGATATAGCATTACAATCTTCTCGCTGTTTTGGATATTCAGTGTAACTTGGGAGTTGTCCTTGTGGACGCTGATTTAACTGTTTTTCCATTTGGGCTATCTGATTTTCTAACATTTTGAATGATGCGGTAGAAGCTTGTTGATCTTTTTGCGATTTCACTTGCATATCAATTAGTGTCTGCAAGATTTTTTTGCAGCTAGAGCTTTTCGATTCATAGCATCGTTATAGGTGTCTTGAGGAGGTTGTCTCTAAGCTTGGTTTTGTAATTCTATTCCCCTTGGTAGTTGTTATGTGGTCTTGGTTGATAGTTATTACCTTGGGTCGCGGTTGATATGCATAAGTTGGATTTGCGGCCCCACTTGTGTTCGAATATTGGAAACCCGGATGGTTTCTATTTGGTTGATAACCTTGACCACTTGAATTATAGTTCCCTCAGTTGGAAACAAACATCACGGGTTCTAGATTACTTTGACAATGCTCCCAATCATGATCTTGTACACCACAATTAGAACACCCATATATTTCATGTGTAACATTAACATCAGCTCTCCTACCTGAAAAACCTTCTTTTATAGCTAAAGTAAGCTGTTTCAATTGTTGATCCAATGTATTCTTTAGTTTATTCTCTAATGAAGAGAATTTCTCATCAGTTCCAGCAATACTCTCTTTATAACCTGTACCTCGGATAGGTGCTCTCATTGTATTCCAATCTAACTCATTCTTCACTGTTCTCCTCAAAATAATTTTAGCATTAGTTGGTGTTACCTATAAGAATCCCCCACCACAAAAGTAGGTCTAGATCTTTCTTGAACGTCCTTCAAGGCCTTTATAAAATATCGACGTTTGTTGCTCTTTTAAAAGACCATAATCTGGAACTCTTCTCAAACATTGTTGGAACCTTGTCCAACAATTACCCACAAATTCATCTTGTTCCTGTTCGAAGGATGTCAATGCGATTTAATGCGTTCAATCTCATGTTTCTCGGATAATAATGATCAAAGAACGTTGTTTATAGCTCATCCCAATTAGTGATTGACCTTGATTCTTGTGGATCATGCCATATACTCGTTGCGTCTATCACGAAAAATCTAAAATTTGCATAATACATATGTTCTCTTGTTACGCCTTGTGTTATATACGCATCACATATTTGCATAAATTTTTATACATCACGAATTGGATCTTCTCCAGGTGCTCTACGAAAATTTCCAAAGTTTTGGAATTGAAATAACATACCCGGATGGGGTTGTAACTTGCGCCATCAATACCTGGAGGACCAACGCCAAGAGCAGGAGAACGATATGGAATCTGTTTAGGACCTTGTACAAACCATGGATCATGAAGGACTTGAGGTTGAGCTTATCCTCTAGGTGTATGAGTATTTTTATCTACCACCGCCCGAGGAGGATCACGATTATCAACATTAGCCATTTCTGCTTCTTTGGCTAATCTTTCTTCTTTTTTCTCTTGTTTCTTTTTCTTCCTTCTTTCTTTTGTTTTGAAGTCTGGCTAATATCTCGGAGTTAGTGAGCATACACCAAACCTGTAGAACCTGAGAAAGAACGAACAAACAAAACCGTAAACCTAAAAAATAAAATAAGAATTAAACTACTAAAGGATTAACACTGGGGTCACACGCTACCGTCACCGGCAGCGGGGCCAAAAACTTGGTGTGTCCTGGGATAATCGGGTTTCGTTCGCACGGACAACTAGTTATTACACCGGTATTAATCAACTAGTAGAAGTAATTGCAAAACAGAAAAGTAAAATGATAAGATTTTGTTTGGTTTTGATTACGAACTAAAGATGCAATAAAATATTAAAATGATTAACTGAAATAAAATAATGCAACTAAATAAGATTGGACGTAAGAATGAGAGACGTATTTGAGTCTCGCAAGGGTTTCGCCTAAATCTCTATAATCAATGCTTCTGTTTAAGGGCTAAACTAGTATTATTGTGTTAGTCGGGAATCCAACATCTCCTAAGCCTCGTCAGGGTAGACTTAGGAGCTATCCTACGGTATTATAAACCCCGTCAGGGTGATTATATCTACTTTTGAATGATTAAGTCTTTTACCTCATTGGCTACGTGGTTAGTCAAGTCTGTCAGGATCATTGACGAATGCCACGCGTTTATTACCTAGGTTCGTAATTAAACCCCCCGTCAAGATGATCACTTCGCCACTAAACTGAATAGCCTAATTACTGTAACCTACCTTTGATTTATGACTTCAAAAATAGTAAATAAAATTAAGATAATAGTCAACACAAAATATCGAGTTTAAATTAAATAACTAGATCCCAAATTCATGAAACATTAACTAAATAGATTAGGGCTAAACCCATAATATGATTCCTCAAGTTTTTAATAATTTAGCTCATGTTCAAATTAAAAACTGAAATAAAATAAATAAAAGACATTATCCTAAATTATAATATGAAACCTAAATCAGGTTTTGGATTGAGCTATTGATGGAGGAATGAGAATTCTCCAGCCCTGACTTCCTATTCTGCCTTCTGCTCTGACTTGGACTTTTAAAATTAAGCGTGTAATGAATTGTGTGTAAAAAGGAGGTCTAAAGGTCTATTTATAATAGATAACTCGGATTGGGATATTCCCATAAGAATAATAAGTTAAACAATAAAAAGCCCAAGTCCATCTTCAACATCCCGTAACTGCTATACAACTGTTGGTAAAACAGCTGTAACTTTTGTGTCTCATATCTAAATCACCTGATTCCAGTCCTCAAATCTTCCTAACTCAAAGGTTCAAATTTCTCTTTCATATTTCTAGGCCTTAATAAGTGCTGAAGTGGCTCGAAAACAATAATTAGTAACAACTTTCCGGATTTCCATCTCTATTAGTCAACTCTTCGGATAATCTTTTCTGGCTTTTGACCTCTCCACTTTATCTATATATTTAATTCTCACTTATCATCCTTGTCTTGGTGCTCCATAGCATCCATGGAGCTAATAAATTTGCACTAAAAACTCACAAATTAAAAAACTCACATAGTAAAGTACAAAAGCTCTAAAAATGAAGTATCATAATTCTAAGGGGATAAAATTCAATATAACGAAATAAGCACAAAAATCTATCAAATAAGTCTAATATTCACCTAAAATGATGTCTCCTAAGGGCATTTATTTAGAACAAAACGGGAGACATCACTATTGCAAAAGTGTTATGAAGAATGAGACTTAAGGATTTTAAGATAATAAAAATACATCTTTACTAACGGGGATTCACTAGCTGCAAAAGTCCTTAAAGGCGCTTATTACCCAAAAACGGGATTTACTTGATGTAAAAATTTGACAGAGTAGACACTAGTCATGGGCCAGTATTCTCGAAGGGAGGGATATAATTTTATAAGAAGGTTTTGTATAGGTAGGAAATGTTCAGACAACTAAATTCTGGAATTGAAGGTGGCTAAAGATATATTAGAAGTTGGATCAAACAACGTAGACAAATATTGTTGTGGGTTCACATCTCATGAGAGAGGATGAGGATGGTTGGGACACTGAACTTCTAGATTCGTTGTTCCCATAACCGGTGAAGACAGAGATTTCAAGAATGTTGGTTCTTCAAATACAGGCTATGACAAATTGATATGGCCACATTCACGATGTGGAAATTATACGAGTCAAAATGGATACGCGGTTCTCACCAACAAGACGATAAACAGAGGGAACAGACGTTCAGAGAAGCGGGGGCGGCCAACCAGGGGATATGGGACAAAGTTTGAAAATCCAATGTTCCGGAAAAAGTTTGTATCTTTGCCTGGAAAGCATGCAAGAATGCCCTGCTTACTAGAAAAAATCTCAAACAAAGGAAATGTGTCAAGGACGATTGGTGTTACTGGTGTAATGAGAAAACTGAATTAATCAATCATTTACGTCTCACGTGCACAATGTGTCGACAAATCTATGTCGGGTCATCTCTTTGTATCTCTGTTGGGGAAAAAGTGACAAACATCATAGGAGTCTAGATCGTTAACGTCACACACACATACGGTTGGAGGGGATGGGATAAACAGTTAGTTAGTGCATACACCGTGTTGATGCTATGGAATATTTGATAGTAAGGTGGTTCAAAAAAGCGGATGTATGGACGTCGATAATTAGGGGAACGAGTCAGGTGATTAAAGACCTGTTGATATCTACCATTTTGTGAAAGAAAAATTCCCTTTGGAGAAAATATATTAGGTTGTATTTGGACTTATTTGGTATATTTATAGTCGTACTGTGCTATATTGCACTTTCTTCAGTCGGAATTAAAATATTGTTACTTTAAGAGCTTTTGTGAGTTAATTTGCTTGTTTAGTGTGAAGTTCTTAGGTACATGGTCTAGGAGGCACCGAGATGAAGTGAAGAAGTGAAGTTTAAACTCCAATGTCAAGAGAAAGCGTTAAAGGAGCGAAAAACATCACCTTAGTGGAGGTGGAGGATTGTTGAAAATTGGAAAGTCGTCACTCTAGCCCTTCCCAAGCCTAAATGGTGCAGAATCTGACTTGGTGGTTGAAATGAAAAAGATAGGCTTTTGATTTAAAGAAATTTGAGAAGTATTTTCAGTGGATTTGGACTTACGATGCGAAAGTTACAACTATTTTACTAGAGTGGTGTACAACAGTGCAACATTAATAAAACAGTTTTGGGCCTTTTATCACTTAATTAGGCCCAAGTTAGACCTAGTACGTTTTTTACCTCTATAGAAGGCTTTTTAGTCTTCATTAATCAGTTCACTTAAGTATATTACTTATTTTTAAGAGATGGGAAAACAAACAACGCTTGACGCGGGGAGCAGAACAGAATAAGATTGGTCTTTGGCTAATCTTTTAACAATTCAGCACCATATCATGTATTTATTTATTTTTGTTATTTCCCTTAGTTTAATTAGGAGCTAAATTTATTATATTCGATATTTTCTATTAAGGGATGAACCCTTGTTTTAATTTCAGAGTTTATTTAATTTGGGATTCAATTTATTTTAAATGAAATCATAATATTTTTCATTGACTATATTCTTGCTTTATATACTATATATTCTATGATAAATTAGGTATAGCCCTTAGTAATTAGACTATTCGTTAGTGGAAATGGTCATCTAAAAGGGGGGGGGGGGGTCTAATTACAGAACTAGATTATAGACGCGTGGTTATGTTGTTGAGCCTAACAGCCTTGTCAGCGTAGGCTGACTAACTTCTTTTTTATTCTAGCTCTAAACCCAGGGAAGGTAGGGTTTTCCGGTTCTCATACAGCGCTCTTTTAGGGCATAGCATGAGGGAATTAGCTTAATAGAAACTTACTTACCCCTAACCACATAGCCAATTGGGTAAAATCTTAATCATTCAAAAGTATCTTTATTGTCACTCTAACGGGGTCAGTATACTGTAGATAGCTTCCTAAGTCTACCCTGGCGGGAGTTAGGAAGATATTAGAGTCCCGACTAATGCAAAATACCGATATTACCATTAAGCAAAAAAATGTGAATTATTGAACTTTGGTGATTCCCTAGTGAGACTCAAGTATACCTCTTATATCTGCGTAATATCTTAGTATTTATTTTAGTGTCACCTTGCGTATTTTTGTTATTAGTGCAATTACTTCTATTTTGCGTATTAAACACTTAATCTTAACCTAGTAATCCATGTGGAGACGAATACATGTGTTTACTTATATTTTACTTGGAGCGACCCATACACTTGCGGTTAGTTGCTTCTCTTCTTTTGTGTTGATTTATTGTCACACTTTAGGATCGACCACCTGTTCAGGGAAGACTGGCACAATACAGAAAACATCATGACCCATCCACAACATGGAATTGACAAAAAAAATTCACACTTATAAAAAGACCATAACACGAATGTTATGATTACATGTGACACGTTATTTGGCAGTTCATCAGATCCTACAAGAACCGGGACTGTGAAACTTATAACACGATTGGCCGTAAAACAGTGAGATCAAGGACATATTACATATCATCGACCACTGAAGGAGAAGCACGCGCTGTTCTCGGATTAATTAAATCCTACGAAGATGCACTAGATAGGAAGTGATTATTCTTCAGACAACCTTGAAGTAATTCAAGGTATTAGGTCACTGTCAGTAGTGAGTTAATCAGTTCAGCCTTTCTAGAAAATAATAGGTGAATTGGCGAGGGCATGAGTGATGTGCCATTTCGTCATATACGTAGAAGTTTCAACGAATAAGTTGACTGAAAATCTTCAATAGCCTCCCAATCACATAAATACCAATTACATGGTTCCAATCCACTATCTTTTCTTCATACATCTATTGATAAAACTTGGGGTAAAGCCCTCGTGTGGCCCCTTAACTATGCTCAAAGTGCACGGGCCGCCCCTGATCTTCATTTTTACCCTTTTACGCCCCTTATCTTCACTTTTTGTGACACCGTTAGCCCTTTTTCCATTTTTCTGTCAGTTGACTGTTAGTCAACGCCACAAGGCGCCACGTCACTGACACCTCACCGCCACGTCACCGCCACCCGTCTTCCTCAGCTTCATCCCTAACTTAAAAAAAAAATACCTTGAAGGTTTGAAGGTTTGAATGCTTCAAACCTTCAACAATGGAGAAAAAATAAAAAACATTCTCTTACTACAATCTTTCCATTCACTACACCTTCTTCTCCTTCTCCATCTAAAGACCCATTTCATCAAAACCTCAAACCATTTATTCATTTGCTAACCATGCTCAATGAATCGGTCTGCAACACTTAGAAAGCCAAAAACCCCAAAAACCCCAAAAGCCTTCCCTTTCTCCTCTCTCTTCCTCCTCAAACCTCTTCACTCCGCCACAGTAAGGCCGTTAGGTCGAAATCTTATTAGAATTGTAGAAAGGCCCAAAACACATAGGCAATAGATATCAGACCATTTAAAGCCCAATCAGTAAGGATAACGATAATGAGTAATATTGAAACCATAGCGAAAGAAAGTGGAAACACACCACCTAAAAATATCAAATCTTCACAGGTTTCCTCCTTATCTTCTCCAAATGTTAATATGTTTAAGTTGTATTTCTTTAGTTATTCACATTTCTAATTATAGCCTTCCCTTTCTCTGTGTTTTTAATCTTTTAAATCTGTCTTATCTAATTGCTAAACATTATATTATTTATCTGTAGTAATTAATATTGCCTTCAATGTCATGCGATTGAACTAATTTTCCATGACATTCTGTAATCTATTTGTTTTAATTGTAAAAGTATCAAACTTCAGTATGTTAATTTTGCTGAAATTCTCCTTGGAGTTCTTATTGATTCATTTGGCTTGATTCTACGGCTATTAGTTGTAGTGCATTGTTAATTCTGTATATGAACGACATTTTCACACACCCAATTGCTGATTTTCCTAATTTTTCACCAAATTGTTTTCAGGCCAAATGAAAACTATAGATAGCAACGGAAGTGGCGTACTGTGGTTCTTCAAGGACAGAGGATTTGATGATACAAGTATTCGAGAAATGTTCAAGAAATGCAAGGATTTGAGTATTTGATGTACGCAAATTCACAGCTATTTGTAAAACCTTCGAGATGAATGAAACCTTCGAGTTGATTTGAATGAAGGTTCAACAATCGAAGTTCTGAATTTATATGTAGTGAAAGCCCAAGATCTTCGTTTTGGGTTGATTTTCTTCTTCATTAGAATAATTTTGGAAATTCATCAATGAAGTTCCAAGAAAAAAACGATCTCATGGAATCTGCCATAAACGAAGAGTTTGAAGAGTTTGGGTTTCATTAAATGTATACCCAGAAGATGGTTCTGCATCTGGTTCATGAGTTTCAGCTTGGTTTTGTTCAATTTTCTGGTTTTGGTTCAATTTTCTCTCCATCTTCTATTCTCTTCATTTTATGACTTGTTTTTGAATGTTTAAGCTATGGCCGTCATTAAAGATGAAACAAGAAAGCTTGGTTTGGATTTCTGTGAAAATCTAATGTTAAGATTTTTTAGCTTTTTGTTTCCTCCATTGATGAAGGTTTGAAGCATTCAAACCTTCAAACATTCAAAGTTTTTTTTTTTAAGTCAAGGACGATGCTGACGAAGATAGAGGCGGTGAGGTGGCGCTGAGGTGGCACTAACGTGGCGCCAAGTGGCGTTGACTAACAGTCAACTAACAGAAAAATGAAAAAAGGGCTAACGGTGTCACAAAAGGTGAAGATAAGGGGCGTAAAAGGGTAATTTTGAAGATCAGGGGCGGCCCGTGCACTTTGGGTATAGATAGAGGGCCACACGTGGGCTTTACTCTAAAACTTGCTCTCTAACTTTTTTTTCTTTTTTTTTTCTCATGTCTTTCTCTTAGATTTTATAAATAATAGTTAATTTTATATTTATAATTTTTTTCAATGAATGTTGGTGAAAAAAAATATTACACTTAAAAGCTTTCTTTCGTTAGATATGCTTTTCCGTAGCAACATTTTTTATAGAGGTATATGCTAAAAGAATTCTAATAAAAATACCTAATTTAAAATGTAGCCTTCAAGAATATATTTTATAAAACAAATGCCTAATGAAATAATTTATAGAGGACATCTCAGGTATTTTTTTAAATCTTTACTACCCTTATTATTAAATATATTATTTTATTTTTAATGCAATATTTTTATTTATTATTATATAAATAATAGGACACTTCCACTACCACCACCACCACCACCACCACCATGTATTTAGCCACCGCTACAACCACCACAACCACCACCACCACCAACTACTACTACTAAGTCCAGCAGACACGCACGCGTCCGTGATTCTTTTAAAATCGTCATTGATCTCTCTCTATTTGAGATATATTAATCTATACTTGAGACATCATTTTAGGGTTATTTAGTTATTAATTTCAAGATTTCCCCCAATTATTCATACTTTGCACTTTCTTGTCTAGTTTTAGGTGTTTTGTTATTTTATGAGCTTTTGCGCGTAATTTATGTGTTATTTGTGTAGAACTTAGGTATACGGAAGCTATTACACCGATGGAAACTGATCTGAATAGGAAAAGTAAAGAAATCTCTTAGTCAAAGTGAGAAAGGATAAGTTTGGATATATTTGGAAAGTAAAGAAGGTGCCAAAACTACATATACGTCCACTCATTAAATTTCTTCAGAAAATCGGTCTAAAATTAGGAGGAGATTTTTATATTAGTAGTTAGATCTTTCAAACGCGGTTGTCTCTTTATAAAGAACATTGAATTCCGATAAGTAACGAAGGTGATATGATCAAATCAATATTTGTTAATGTTTATCCTCTTCTACAAGTTAGGAATACGAATTTTGGTAAGACCATGACTCCTTAACTTGGGGATTACTCAATATATATACCAAGGTCCTATATATATCCATTCCCACCTTAGAGTCATCATTGGTCAATTCCTAATTATCTAAAGACCAAGAGGAAGCTTACATCAAGATTAGAGAAGACTAGAAGGAGTTAGACAACCATTCATGCCTTTCCAATCCTTCAATTTTGTAATTTATTTCCTTTCTTTCTCTAGTATGAACTAACTCTATCTAGCTTGAGATTAGCATAAGGGTATGAACCCTAGATTTTTTTATATCTATTTTAATTTTGTTTGTCTTTTACATTTAATTGAAATCTGTGTAGCTAACTCTGTTTTTGTGTGCTTTGATTTATTGTTTGTAATTCTCGCGGAGGCCTACGTATAGGATTACCTTAATAGTAGTTATATGGTCACCAGGAAGAAGTGTCTAATTATTGAAACACCACATAAACGTCTAGTGTGCGGTAGTGATCCGGAAGGGCTTGCCTAACTAGATAGTCACTAGGGTTTGAGATTAACAACCGATCATTGTGCAGGGTCTTTTTACCCAAGTCCCCTGGTAATTGTTATGTTAGGTCGCCGCCTAATTCAACCTGGAAGGGGGTTCGGAGGAATATAGAATCCTGGCTACGTACTTTAAGAGCTTTAACTAGTAGAAGAAATAAAAGGACAAGTGCATACTAGCAAACCTAAGCTATATTTCTCATCTTATGCTTGCATCTTTTATTTTATTGTCTTGTCTTCAGTTTAATCATTATAATCCACCATTATTCATAATTACTTCTATTGTCTTTAAATTCATTGAACTGATTCTTACTAGGATTTCTTGTAATCCATTCGTATAACACTAAGTCCCTGAGAAACGAAAAAGAAAACCTAGGGATCCTGCATCCCTTAATACTCCGTTAGAAGCGTTAGCGAAATAAGGCCACCCCTAGAGTCAACTTTTGTATAATGGATGACACGTGAAACCTAACAGGTGAGTACAGGAAACATGTGGCCCAAGTGGTGGGGATAACAGTCAGAGAGAAGCTGAAAAAATTTGAAATTTTTTATGGAATTTAACAGGATATTTTTTCGTGAAAAGTTGAAAAGAAAAGTGTATGAGTCACAGTCTGGGTCATCCGAAGGGCCGTCAACTACTCACAAATTGACGCTGCAAGATCAATTAGATGACTTGAAAGAAGCAGACGAGGAAGGTATGGACCCACCTACGCGGAGTTGGGCGCCCAGAGTGGGTCTTCCTACGAAAAAAGCCCACACTTCCGAGGCAGATCATTCGGTTAAACAAATTGAGGATCAACTCAACATAATTATGACATCTATGAAAAAGTTTCACGCAGCTCCTCCCCTATCAATCCTACAATGAATATATCATCGACTACCTCCACAACTAGCACACCTTCCTGTGTTATTCGATTAACCATATAAACGCGGCTCTGGAGGCTTTGAATAGTCTGAGGGCCGAAACTGGTCTTGGCCCATTCATCCCCCTAAAGATGAAAGAACAGAAGAAGAGGAAAAAGAAGAAGATACTGATCGGTTGTCTAATCCTTAATTATTAGTATCTTGGCTTATTTTGATGTGTATTGACTTTAGTTCGGATTTATGTTTTGACGTTTTGGTGTGTTTTGACTTTTATTTATTTTGATATTTAGTTTCATGAAATATTTGATGTTCTTAATTATTTATTCATATATTTGTATCAATATTAAATTTTAAAATAAATTAAAATCAAAGTTTAAAATTTAAATAAAAAATTTAAATAAAAATTAGAATAAACAATTAAAATTAAAATTTAAAATTAAATTTAAAAATTTAAATAAAAAATTCAGAATTAAAAATAAATAAATTCCACATTAGCGACGACATTGTAGTCGGAATAGAGAATATTAAATGTCGTCGCTGTCATTTTTTTATCATACGACGACTTGTTTGTTTTCGACAGAAAATCAAAAAAGCGACGACATGCAGTTGTTGTTATTTGAGGTTAATAGAGACGACATTAGGTTGTCACTAATAATAAGACATTTAGCGACGATTCTCATAGTTGCAACTTACGCTTGGTCATTCGCGACAACACCAAAGATTTTCGCCGCGAGAAATATCTCCAATGACGGAACACTAGCGAAGAAATATAGGCGACGACATGTGTCGCTGAAGACCAACAACGCTCTTTAGCTACGAATTTAGTACCATTAGCGACGACATATGTCGTCGCGAAAAAACGCGTGCGCTGTAGTGAACAAATTAAAAATCTAACTTTTTTTTATGTTAATTACAAAAACCTAGTTTGAAAGCCTAGAAATAAAGAGTTCCTAAACTAGAGGATAAAAACATATTGTTTCAATAATCTAATTGTAAATTAATTTACACAAAATTTTAATCCAAAAGGTATAATAATATTTCAATTTCATTATTAAAGTAAAAATAAATGTCTTGGATGAGAAGAGATCATCATGTAGTTCGAGTTTATGGAGCAAAGTGAAAACAAAGAGGGTAGAGAAAATTTCCATGTAGTGGAGCGAGAATCAAGTACGATAGAGATCACCAATTTGATTATCAATGATTGATCACACTGCTCGAATGAGAGGAGAGCATCTCGAAGGTCGATTTTATTATGTAAAGAGGAAACAGAGAATGAATAGAGAAATAAGATACAATACAGACAGAAAAAACAACAGTAGAGATCATTGATCGAAGAGCGAGAGATAAGCGATGATCAAGCTATTCATTCAAAATCTAAATGTTAATTAAAGATTTTATATATATACTTCTCTTAACTGCCACCCTTGTTAGTTATTAGCGGAGTGGGTTAATGTAAAATTAAGATTTCTTTAACTACTAATTGGTGGGTGTAGGGAAGAAAGAGACGGGAAATGACATATTTCTTGTTGTGAATTTGGGTCCACACTAATCCCATAGAGAACAAGTGTATATGGAATATTAAGATAAGACATAACAATACATGGATGTGGAAGAGACTTCTCAAGCTTAGGCCTAAATAAGTTGCTTCATTACAATCTTGTATCATGTGGGACAACTAGTTACACGGTGAGATTGTGATGGGAATTCTCAATAGATCAGTGCACATAGAAAGCTTATAAATCAATACAACTGCAATTTTTTGCTTCATCAAAAGAAGATGTCCCCTTCCTCCTACTTTATGAGGTCTTTTATCTCATATGTATTTGTTCCTTGACTTCCTCCCTGTATTTCACAAGTGCCAATATTCAATAGACTACTAAGCACATCAAGAATAAATTTCCTTCAAGAAAACTAGGGTTCAGGTATTAACTAACTTGTGCTTGTCTGAAAGATAAAAGATCATCTCTTTATTACATGTTCTTTCTCAAAAAAGAAATTCTTACTGAATGCATGTTGAGGTGTGAATGTAAGGAATGATATATGTAAAGAATCACAATCTCAGAGTGCAAACTGAAAAACAGATACTATACCTCATTGAATCTTTCTTGTCCATGAAGTTGAATGGATATAAGAAAGTTTAGTTTAAATGCTGATAAAGTGAAAATAACTCAGAATTGGAAGCTTGCTGAAGTGTCCCGATTCTTATGTTCTTGTTCATGTTTTATTACTTAATCCTAAATTATAGTATTTTCATTTGTTATTCTAGGCTTTCTTTGAGTACAAAAGTTGTATATGAACAATATAACCCAGAATTATAGTATTTTCAATCGCGAGGGAATGTTGGACCATGCTGCGCGAATTCCCTAAGTTTGAATTAACCCACATTTTCCACGAAGCAAATTTTTGTGCAGATAAGTTAGCAAACGAGGGTGCAGCTACGAACACACAACCAATGATCTTTGAAGACCTCTCGGAGTACCTGTGGAATTTTATTACAAGAGATAGAAATGAGCATGCAACTGCTAGAGTTGTATTAGAGTCCGAATAAGAACTTTTGTTCTGCTTGTAATTCATATGTTCTTAACGGCTTTTAAAAGCCTCTCATGTATGAAAAAAGAAAAGTTTGAGCATCAATATATATCACTTACACAAAGAAAAATATAGCAAACCACAAATTGTTCCGCAAGTACCATGTACAGACCCAAAGTTTATATATCACTTACATAAAGAAAAGATAGCAAACCACAAATTATTCCGCGAGTACCATGTACAGACCCAAAGTTTGAGCTTCTAGTTATATCACTTACATAAAGAAAAAGATAGCAAACCACAAATTGTTTCACGAGTACCATGTACGTACGGACCCAAAACATACATTACCGATAACTGAGGACAAGGCTAAGAGTTGACTCGTTGGTAATGTTATAAACAGCTAAGGTTCTTCCATCTTCAAGCTGCTTACCAGCAAATATCAACTTTTGATTTTGTAGAGGAATCCCTTCCGTATTTTGAATCCTTGCCTTAATGTTATCAATGGTGTCCAAAGACTCCACTTCCAAAGGAATGATCTTTCCAGTCATAGTCCTCACAAAGATCTGCATTCCTCCCCTTAGCCTCAACACCAAGTGAAGGGTAGATTCTTTCTGAATGTTGTAATCAGCCAATGTTCTACCATCCTCTAGCTGTTTTCCGGCAAAGATAAGTCTCTGCTGGTCAGGTGGGATACCCTCCTTGTCTTGTATCTTGGCCTTAACATTGTCGATTGTGTCAGAGCTTTCTACCTCTAGAGTGATGGTTTTTCCTGTCAGGGTTTTCACAAAGATCTGCATCTGTTGCAGAAATGGATTATACTCTCAAATGGTATTTATCTATTAGATCATAATTAGTCAAAAATATCAACACCAGCAAATTCTATAAACATAGAGATTCACTTCTTCTAAGTTGTTAGTAAAATCAAAGAATGAAAAATTGGAACCTATATTAACCGTGAAAATCAATTGCTTTAACAAGAACAAACATTAAAAGAAACTAAAAAGTGATCTAACATTCAAAGAGTACAAATTTTAAAATTTATAACAGAAGAGGAAACAAAGGATAATTCGTACCTTGATGGTAGTAAAGAAGGTGGAATATGGAAATTCTATTGACTTATAGGAATTGGTGCAGTAAGAATTAGTCTTATTTATAGGCTAAAGAAGTCGCCTCGGATCGAAATTGCCTGTCGAATAAATGACCTGCCTTACTGTCCATATCATTGTGTCTCACGGCATGTATTTTGTTATTAAGCTTTCAATTTTTTTGCCGACGATCTGTTTCATTGGTCATTTTTTAGTTTTAGGAATCATTGTTTAAGTTTCAATGGACATTTCCTTCTTTGGTGGTGTAGGAGTAAAGAATTATCAACATTATTATTGCACATTTTATTTTATGCTTTTTTTTAGTCAATTTTTTTTTTTTTTGTCAAACACATTTTATTTTATGCAAATGTCATTGTTTTCATTTCGATAAAAAATTGATGGTGCCAAAGAGGCAAAAGTATCTTGGAATAATGTGTGTAAGCCTAACCTAAGATTGAAGGTGGTCTCAATATATTTGAACAAAACTTGTTTATTGGATGTTTTTTGGACTATAAAAAAGATGAGAATTTACTTAGTATTTAAGCACATAACATTTTGAAAGAAGGACAAATGCATATGTAATATAAAAATTAGAAACAATATTACTTAGACTTGGAAAAGGATCCTAAAAACTAGAGAGCTGGCGTACCAGTTTGTTACTCACTAAATAGGTAATGGAGCTGATACTTTCTTGTTTTGAGATAATTGGTGGGTTACATATAATAATTGTATAAGGATTGTGGTGTCTACGTGTATAATAGGTGGGTTGAATGAAGTATTTGATGGGTTGTTTTTAAGATTCAGTTTTGATGCAAAAGATATACTTTCTTAATATCATTACATAAAGAGGTTACCTGAAGCTTTCGAACTGGAGCAGCATGCGCTTATACGGTTGGGACGGTTATGACCGAAATAGAGAGTAACCGGTTTCGCATGCGTATTTTGCAAGTGCATAACGAAACTCCTTCATGCCATCGTGGAAGCATTGACCGGTTTCCCTCAATGCATGTTTCCAAGCATTACTCTTTAGTATCTTGACCTTGTGATGATAGTTGTTCTCCGCAGTTTCATCGTCATCGTGATTTTCATCTCCCACAGGAGATGGAGATGGCAGTTGCACAACATCCACAGAATCTGCTGGGTAGAGAGCTATTTCAGTAACTTCAGTAGTATCCTCAACTACTAAAATCTCGAATTCAGCAACAAGGCAATGATCTAACAGCCATATAATGGTAAAAAAGTCTCCTTTACCGTCAAACTTGCATTTCTGGTGCTCAGCAATCGAATAAAACAACTCAATTTTCTTATCAGCCAAGATAGGCCATGATTCATACACGTAATCCTTAACCGAACCATAAACTCGAACCACCTGAATAGCTTCAATGCTTTTCCTCCAAATAACGGAAACCAACGAGCATATTGGATGTCAGAAGTAATTCAAATACCTAAATAAACGGAAACCATCTTAAAAAGGTGACTGGATGTAATTAAAATGTAGTTTGTAATGAAAACATATCAAATTATTTTATGCAAACAACATCAATAAACACTATCTTAATGGGTTATTACATAGAATCATATACTGGAAAGATTTAACTCAACATCATCGCATAAAATAGAATAATATAATGTGTACAGTAATAGTAAATCATCTATGTATTTAAATTCTAAACAAATGATTAACATATAGTAAAATGACTAAAACAGAAGAACCTATCTATCAAAAGTACAAGAACTTGATTTGTTGAAATATACAATTAGTAGCGTGTTCATTGATAAAATCATGTTAAAAACATATTTTTTGCGAGAATATTCATACCTTAGCACTGTTTGTTTCTGAGTGAGTTGCAGAGAGAGTCGACTTGATATTGTAGCTGAACGATTGAATATCTTCAAACCTGATAGACTAAAAAAATTTACCATATTAAGTTGCTAACATTAAGGGATATTATTAGATATGCGATAAAAAAGGAATTCGTTACCAAATGATAAATATAGCAAAATCTATTAAAATCGGTTAATGTAGGGGTAACGATTGTATAAGCAAAATAATTGGACGCTCATGGGGGAAAAAATTTGTGGACTCTATAGGGGTGGGTTATTGAGTTTTTGGACTTAATTGGCTAATTTCTCTCTCTCTCTCTCTCTCTCTCTCTCTCTCTCTCTCTCTCTCTCTCTCTCTCTCTCTCTCTCTCTCTTCCTATATATATATATGTGTGTATGTGTGTGTGTATATGGTGTGGGTGGGTGTGTGTGGTGGCCCCAAAGGTGTGATGAAATAACGATAATAAAAGTTCACACACATATGAAAATTCACGAGAAAATCTCCGCAAGTGCACGGATCGTTTGCGAGTAATAGTAAGCAAAAGTTTGTTCTCAAGGATTTAGGTAGTTATCTCAAACTTGTTTTCAAGATAAAGTAGATGAATTTAGATGTTTATATTAAAACAAAAATAAGATAATTATTGGTTTAGCGCGAATAATTAAATACGAATGCAAAGGATATTAACTTAAGGTTACTAGTATGCACCTATCTTACTAAGACGCTATTCTAACTATAAGGGTGAATTGAGAAATACATAAGTAATTGAGATTCTATAATCCTCCTAACTCCCATCAGCGAAGACTTGGGTAAGGGGACCTTGCACTGAGATTGGTAGTGAAAATATAACCCTATTGACTATCTAGTTAGGCAAGCCCGTCAGGATCACTACAAAAAACTAAATGATTATGATGTGTTTCCGCTCCTACCGCTTCCCCTCCCGCCAGGGTGACAGTACAAGATACTAAGTCAAACCAGAGGTGTACAAGCTCTAGCAAGTTCAATTAAAACCATGCATAATACAATTATAAAGCCAAGCTCAAATCAATTAAAATAACAAAAAAGTATTCAAGGGTTTATACAAAATAATAACCCAATTAATTACTAAATAAAACTAAAAAATAAAATCTTAAAGATATGGTTAAGACAAATATATATAGCTAATTACCCTAATGATAGAGATGGAGAGATACATAATTGATTATGTGATGTTTCATCCTTTGTTGCTTCTTCTCTAGGTCGACTTTCTCTCTCTAAAATTAATAATACAAAAGCTATGAAGGAAAGGACCAGTTTCTAAGGTCACATACTGATATTATATAGGTGTTGGATGAAATCTAAATTGCTGATTAGGTTTTGTAGTCTTAATCCAATTCAAACTTGTTTTTTTTAGAAAGTGGACTGGTTGGATCATAGAGTTTGTAAAAATCATAACTCATTCGTTATAGCTCCAAGTAACTCGATTATAGTGGCCATGCGACCGTATTTCAAATAAATTTCTTGATATAAAAGGGATCCTCCAAATTCTCTATTCATTTTATGGAGCATTAAAAATACATGTCTCTAAATCTGGACAACAACTTTTGGCATCTTTTAGCACTTTCCAAAACTAGCTTTTTTCCTTTTAACTTTTGATTTCGTCTTGAATCTTCTTTCCTTAACTCCGTAACATTTTGGCATCTAATATCATCATTATACATAAAAATTTCACATTTAATAAACAAATTATACCAAAAATGCTCTAAAAGTAACAAACTTCCAAAACAAGGCAAGAATTGAGACTTAACACTTAATAGGGAAAAATCCCTGAGATAATCACATAATACACCTAAAGTAATGTCTCTAAACTAGATTATTTCATCATGAATATTAAGACATCAAGACCCCTGACTCAAAGTTGTATCATCACGACACAATAAGAAATAAGAACATACGAAAGTCTTTATATATACCAACTAAGTCAAATAAGCATATGGAGAGGAAGAATGTAAAGAATAATCCTAAAAAACTATCTAGCAAGTTTTATGTAATAATATTTACAAACAAAATCATATCTATAAACTTATCATACAAACAATCAACACGGCTTAATTTCAAGATTAGATTAGCTTTGCAATGCACAAAGGATAGGTCTTTCACTAGGTTTGATATGGAGGCTGAAAGAAAGAAATAAATTATTTTATTTATTAACTACCTATGATGTGGTGGTGGTAGTGGAAGTTATCCACGTATCTCTTAATTTTGAAATGAGCAGTTATTTATGTTAGATAAGAAATAAATAGATAACTTACACTCATTTAAAAAATAATCTTTCTGGCTATCTTCTTCTTCTCTACTTTACGAAATTTCTCTAGGCTCTTAGGTTTTGTAGACAAAGTTTCTTCTTCACAATAAGAAGTTTCACGACTGGTAAACAATTTCGCCGATATCTTTTCTGCTTCTTAAGAAGTAACAATTTTAAAACTCTTGTTTATATATAATTCTGATCCGATTACATGTTTACAAATGGTATCAGACCATTATTATATGAATTATATATTATGTTTTATTTGTGTCTGTAATTTGACCATAATTGTGTAAGAAAACTAAAACATGTTTATGTGGGGATTCAAACCTAGACCACTAATTCCAGTGACAACTAGCCTAACCGTGTATACTGCCTGAACCTTTTGTTTAATAATAGAATTTCTGGAATTACATTGTAGTTTTGAAATAGGTTTTTTTTTCCTAATCAATTTTGGTGATTTTTTTGTTGTACTTATTTTTCTATATATATAAATTGGTGTGGACACGATCCCGGGGACCACGAGCATCGAGGCTCTGCCTACTAAGAAATTACAGATGGCTCCACAGGAATGTCAGAAATCTTAATGGACCATTAAGGGTTCATACACCAAAAATAGCAAGGACACCGGGACAAAAATAAATTTTAGAGAGCAACATTAAAGCACTCCTCTATAGGAAGAGACCTATTCATACTTTAGTGCAACATGTAGTAGTTGTGAACAAGTTGATTCAAGATGTCATTAGTTGAGGTAATATAATATGTGAAGAACACAAGGTTGATGTTCTTTACTATACTTTTCCAAGAGAGATGCGTAGGGATCTCGATATCTTACGGAAGGGTGAGTTTCCAGAGGACTATGTTCATGGAAGACAAGCTACATATGAGTGACTAGTCTATGCTTTGACTGAATCTCACTTGCGGAGGCATTATAATAGTTCCACTAGGTCGGACCAATGCAACTGTGGGATGCATTCTCAAACTACTAATGTGGATTATTATTTGCCTATTAGACGCTATGAGGAAGTGAACTTTGAGGAGACAATTCCTAAGTTAAGGTTTTAGGTGTGAAAGACATGTGTTAGTTAGAACTTGCAATAGGTACAATTTTTTGCTCTGTTCATGTTAGAGTAAGTGGGAGTTCCAGTAGAACATTTTGAAATTAATTAAATTGATTGAATTATTAAGACAAACAAAATAAGGTAGTTCATGATTGGGAACATAGTGAACTTTCTTTATCACCTGTTTTGTTATCTTTCTTATTCATTCCATTTTCATTAGTAACACTGAGTTGCTAAATAAATGTTACTAATGGAAATCTCTCACTTTATTAGAGAAAATGGCATCAAAAACCATCATTGCTGATCTCAACAAAGAAGAAAATATGAATGGTGAGAACTATAGCCTTTGAAAGCTCAAGATACATTATGTTCTAGATGAGCAAGATTTTTGTGAGGTTATTAACAATGTCATGGCTCAGCCTGAGGAAGGCAACCCAGCTCAAAATAGAAGGGACATGGAGGCTTATGAATAGTGGAAAAAGAAAGATTCCACTGCAAGAGGCATCTTGATAGGCTCCATGAATGATGATTTTGTCTATGAATGTCAGTGATACCCCACTGCTCACGAGATGTGGAATGCTCTTAATGAGAAGTACCGGGGTACGACTGTGACTAAGTTGCGTCGATTGACCATTAAGTTTGACACTTACAAGAAGAAGCCTAATTAAATCATGCAATAACATCTATGGTAGATGTCTAACATGATTAGGGAACTTAAGACTACATGTCATAACCCTACTAATGAACAACAGGTTCAATCTATGATCCAATCTCTTCCAAATAATTAGGAGCATTTGAAGATAAATTTGACTCACAATGACAATATCAAAACTTTTGATGATGCCACTTGTCATGTGACGTTGGAAGATGAACGTCTAGATGCGATTAAGCCTCAGGGTCAGGCTTATGTTGCTGAGTCAAGTTCCAACAAAGTTTTTTGCAATAAGTGCAAGAATAATGGGACGAAAAACAGAAATGAGAATGTTTCTAAGAAGAACAAGAAGGGTGGTAACAATAAGGGAAAACGTTTCCGTAAGAAGAAAGACAAGAGTAAAGTGAAATGCTATAACTGTGAAAAACTGGAACACTTTGCTTGCGAGTGCAGCGAGCCTGGAAAGGTAGCAATGTCATTTACTTCTTGTAATTCTTACCAGTATTGTATTGCTAGTTGATTCTAATCCTTTGTGGACTATGGATTCAGGAGCGACAGACCATGTAGCCAAAGACCAAGAGGCATGTGTAGAGTACCATCGGATTCCAAAGGAAACGAGGTGGATATATGTAGGAGGCAACAACAAGTTTCAAATCAAAGGAGTTGGCATTTGAAATTTGAAATTTGAACTTGCGGGGTGGTCAAACCTTGTACCTGCATGATGTACTTTACACACTTGACATTCAAGGAACTTGGTCTTGGTCACTGTTCTTCTAGGATTAGGTTTTAATATGAATTTTCATAACAATCTCTAAGTATTACGATTCTGGTTTTATTTCTCATGGTTTAATTATACTAGATGATGATAACTCATTTAATAGTAATTATGTAAGTAGTTGCTTTTCTACTAATACTTCTTCTAGTAATTCTAACGTAGAAGAAAGTTTAAGGCATGCTAGACTAAATCATATTGGACAAGACTGTATGAATTTGTTAGCTAATGCAAACCTTTTGGTTTCATTGACTAAAGTCAAGTTTCCAACTTGTAAAAATTGTCTAGTAGGTAAAGCAAAACGAAAACCATTTTGAAAGGCTAAGCGAGTCGAGTACCCATTACAAGTAATCCATTCAGACACATGTGGCCCAATGAGTGTTCAAACTAGACGTGGGGAACGTTGTTTCATCACTTTTATAGATGATTTCACTAAGTTTGGTTATGTCTACCTAATTTCTCATTAATCTGAAGCATTAAAATGTTTTGTGACATTTGTTAATGAAGTATAAATAAGTTAGAGATGAAGGTGAAAACCTTAAGAACCGATTGTGGACGTGAATATCTATCTGACCAGTTTGAAAATCCGTGTGATGAAAAAGGGATATTGAGACAACTTACAATTCCTAGAATACCACAATATAATGGTGTGGCTGAAAGGAGGAATAGAACACTCCTGGAAATGGTTAGGTCTATGATGGCACAAGCAAATCTTCCAATATCTTATTAGGGAGATGCCTTGCTTACCGCCTGTTATATACTTAACTGAGTACCAACAACGACTATTCCATCATCTACTTATGAACTATGGACAAGTAGGAAACCTAATCTGTCATACTTGCGACCTTTGGGGTAGGCAGGCTGTGTTCATGATCTATCTCATAAAAATATGGGAAGTTAGGTCCAAGAGGTAAGAAGTGTATCTTTATTAGATACCCTGATCACTCTAAAGGATATGTTTTCATTGATGAACATAATATGGTCGTTGGTGGGTCTGGGGTGTTATAAAATAATGAAATAAAGATATAGGATCCACAAACCGCAAGTGCACGGTTGTCCAAGTAATACTCTGATAAATCGGGTTCGTTCGCAGGAACAGATAGTTATAACACAAGTATTAATCAATTAGTAGCATAAATTGTTTAACGAAAAAGTAAATTGAAAAGATTTTTGTTTGGTTTTGTTTATAACTAAAGATGCAATAACATAAAAAATACTGAAATGATTAACTAAAAAGAAATAATGCAAGTAAATAAGTTTGGACACAAGAATGAGAAGGGTACTTGAGTCTTGCAAGGGTTTCACCTAAACCTCTATAATCAATGCTTTTGTTTAAGGGTTAAACTGGTATTATTGTGTTAGTCGAGACTCTAATAGTTCCTAACCCCCTTAGGAGCTCTTCAACGGTACTATAAACCCCGTCAAGATCATTATATCTACTTTTGAATGGTTAAGTCTCTTACCTCATTGGCTGCGCAGTTAGTCAAGCCTGTCAGGGTCATTGGCGAATACTAAACGTCTATTACATAGGTCTGTAATTAAACCCCCCGTCAAGGTGATTACTTCGCCTTTAAATTGAATAGCCTAATTACTATAACCTATATATGATTTATGACTTCAAAGATAATAGATAAAATTAAGATATTAGTCAACACACAATACCGAATTTAAATTAAATAATTAAATCTCAAATTCAGAAAACATAAATTAAATATATTAGGGTTCAACCCATAATGCGATTCTCAAGTACTAGATAATTTAGCTCATCTTCGAATTAAAAACTGAAATAAAATGAAAGAAAGACATGTTCCTAAATTACATAATTAAGATAGAAACCTAATTGGGGCATTGGATTGACTGTTGTTGGAAGTAAGGGATTCTTTCAGATCTAGCTCTTTCTCTGCGTTCTTACTTTGGCTTGAAAATATGAAGCGTAGAATGTAATTTTCTGAAGTGTGTGTAAAAAGGAGGTCAAAGGTCTATTTATAATAAAATATTAGAAATTGAATTTTTACTTAAAGAATATAATTAAAATCATATAAAGCCAAAGTCCATCTTCAAATTCCATAACTGATATACAACTGTTGGTAAAACGGACGTAAGTTTTGCGTCTCAACTCCAAATCACCTGATTCTAGTCCTCAAATCTTCCTAACTAAAAAACACAGCTTTCCTATTTCAAGGATACATGGCTAAATGGTGGTCCTTTGTGTGTTCTAAAAATAAATGCAAATGCTAATCGAACCACAACCGCAAGTGTACGGTTGTCCCAAGTAGTATGTATGATAATACAGATTCGTTCCAAGGACGGATGGTTGATCACAATGTTTAGCAAGTAGTGATTGATGCACTTACGAAAGTAAAAGATAATAAAATATTTGTTTGGTTTTGTTGATTAAAGCTAATGAATAAAAGACAAATAATTAAATGCAAGTAGACGCTAAGACGCAAGTAAAATAAGTGAAAACGCAATATGAGATGTAGTACTTGAGAACGCAAGGATCCTCCCAATCCTATTTCCTAACTTATGTTGTTTAAGGGCTAAATTGGTCAATTACAATGGTCGGGATTCTAAATTCCTTATACCCCCGTCAGGGTGGACTATAAGACGATCCTAGGGTGTCACTAGTCCCGTCAGGGTAAATATGATCCACCGTTGGATGATTAAGTTTTATTACCTCATTGGCCCTAGAATTAGCTAAGTTCGTCAGAATCAATAGCTTCTATCCTAGATTGAATAAATGATTCTGTATTTAAACCCTCCGTCAGGATGATCCAATTGCCACTAATTGGAATAGCCTAAATACTAACACCTGTTCCTAGTTCATGACGCTAAAAACAGTAAAATAATATCAATTTATTAAAAAGAGTAAAAGCCCTGATTTAGTTTAATTCAATATAAACCCAAATTCAACATTCGTTAATTAATAAGATTGGGATTCACCCATTGTTTGTTCTCAAGCACTATGAATTGTTTAGCTCATATTAAAAAGAAATACTAAATTAAAACAGAAAGAATTCATGTTCTTCAATTACAGAAATAAAAGATAGAACCTAATTAAGAATCGGGTTTGGCTGTGATTTGGAGAAGATGACTTTCTCCAGCTCTAAGCTTTCTCCTTTTCCTTGCTTCTGACTTTCTCTCTGGACGCTCTCTTCTAATGATGATTTAATTTGAAGAATAAAATGAGAGGTGAGAAATAATGAGGTCAAAAGCTCCTTTTATAAGCTTAAAAACGGATTAGGGCTTGGACTTAAGAATAAATCAATAATTAAATGTCCAAGCCCAATTTCTAAGCCCAAAATCCCGTAACTGCTGATACACCTTCACTAAAACGGCTTTTCCCGATGCGTTATAACTCCGATTGACCTTATTACAGTTGCTAAAGTTCCGTAACTCGATAAGGAATGATTTCTCTTCAAAGGTCAGCGGCTAAATCATCGCTTAAGCACCTCGAAATCAGCAATCTATGGCCTGGAAAATGGATTTTCAGCTCTAAAAATAATATCTTCGGGATTTATCTTCAAGTCTTGACTCTAATTCACGATCTTTGACTTTCTCCTCGGATTCCTCTCCTAGCTAACATCTAAAACCTGTAAACTTTTCACTAAAAATACCAATATTACGCGCAAAAGTTTAATAAATAAAAAATGCTAGAAATAAAAAGGTAATTCCGGATTGTTGCAAATTAAGTCCAAAAGTCTATCAAATTAATTAAATAAACACCAAAAATGATGTCTCCCAAGGGTCGAAAATAAGAACAATTAGGGAGACATCAAGACCCCCAACTCAAACCTTTGTCGTCCCGACAAAGTAAAACAAAACAAAGGGGTAGAAGTAAGCGTATAAACAAGTAGAAGCTAGCAAATAAACCCTAAAGCAATTCTCAAAATAAATCTCATATAGCAAACTCTAGAAACTAATATACACATACACTAATCATGCAACATCAAACATAAATAATCTCAATCATAAAATTAAAGTTGCAATGCTTGAAGGTTACACTTGTACTCATCTCTGTATGATGGCTATAGGGTGGTCATTAATCCTAACTCGCTTTGAACGCTCCACCTAGTATATTCCCTATTAACAGAGTCATAAATTCACTATGCACTTAGGAATCACGAGGTCTTTACGGTTATAATATTGGCTTAAGGACGGGTGTGGATCTATATTTGGTAAATTTGAAGTGAGCTTTTGGCTCTCTCCTCACTTACCATCAACAGTGTCCTCGAGCTTGAGTTAACGCTCAAAAAGATGTTCTCACTCACCCATATACGCAACAAATTAGCGTCCCATGTCTACCCACTATAAACAAGATGATTTTCAGAAAAAATCCACTTTGCCGGATGTTTTATTCATATGTATTTTTCTTTTTATTTTCTTTTCTCTTTTTCTCTTTTTCTCTTTTTTTGTACAGAAGCAAACCGGGTTCCCGGTTTTGACGAATCCGGGTTCCCGGTTCCTACTGTATGGATTTTTTCATTTTTTTCATTTTTTTCTTTCTTTTTCACTTTTTTTTTTCATTCCCGGCAAAGGGTTACAATTATAAATCATCTGCAATTGTGCTACAATACAAAGTACATCAATCCCAACCCATTAAATTCCCCATATGTGGTCCCACCACCCCAAACTCAAGCTCGAGACATGTCTCAGGATTGTGATTCAAGTGCGGGTCATATGGTCATGCCTAATAATCTAAGGGATAATGGCTTATATCGTGGCTACAAAGAAAAGGCTAAAGGCTCAAAGTGGGCTAAGACGGATAATAATTAATACAAGGGATAGAAGGCTAAAAAGGCACAAATGGCTAACAAAGAACTGCCCCTATCATTTTCCTAAGTACATAGCTTGTCTTTGGTTCATATCTAGGTGGGTTCTCTACTAATTAGGATTTCACGTTCTACACACCAAACATATTCCTTGAGTACAAGCTTACTTCATTTGCATTGTTCATTAATTTTTCCTATTAATTACCTATGTTTGCATGCAATTGTAAGTGCGTTTTATATCAATCCCTAAAGTCCACTATTTACTATCATAGATTCATCAAAAGTATGCTTAAAGGGATATTTAAAAATTTCTACAGTCAAACGCAACTCCGGAAATTATTTTATTGAAAGCAAATAAAACACATAACACATAAAAACTGGGATGAGGCAACGAACCCCACCCCAAACTCAAAAATGAGTCGTGTCCCCACGACTCGAAAAGACTCAAAGCAATAAAATAATCTACACTAAATGAGAAGGGATAGAAAACGTATCTGAACCAGCGCGAGGCTGGTTGTCGGTGTTGCGTCCATGAACTTTATCTCGCGTCTAGACATCGTAAGTTGTGCTTTGAACAAATAAAGTTCAACTTGTTTGTAACGTTTCCCAAAATAGCGCACCTCGTATCCTGATTCTCTTTCAACACCTCGATTTTTGATTCCAACCCATCATTGGATCATTTGCTTCCTCACTTTCCGGTTCCTTAATCACTTCCCTCTTCTTAGGATTAGCTTTAAATTTTAACCTCTTCAGTCTTGTGTTTGCAACGCGAATTAGGAATCTTAACAGCTGGTTCTTGAATAACACCAAAAGTGTTTCTGTTTCTAGGAGACTTCCTTTGATAAGTACACATGAAAACGGTTTTGATAGGCATCTCTTTCCACCCCAAACTCAAAACTTCAAATAGTGAGAAGCTAAGGCTTAGAACTTTGATGTTTTGAGGCTTAAGACTTGAAGATTATGGTGGAATATGAGATGGGTAAAGGCTAATTGATGTGTGGGAAGAGGGAATTGGATTTAAGTTGAAGATTGGATGAATAACAATCGGAGGAAAGATGGATTTTAATCGTATTTTTGGATGGGAGATGAGTTGATTTCATGTTTTTGTGGTGAAAGAGAGCAAGATTTGAGGATTGTGTGGTTGTAGATGATGATGTTCAGGAAATTCTGGGTTTTGGGAGTGTTTTTGGAGGCTGGGTTGAAGAAGGAGGTAAAAATCTAGGGCTCAAAATCTTCAAAACGACCCTATCACAGATGCAAACCGGGTTCCCGTTTTCGAAAATCCGGGTTCCCGGTTCCGCGTCGCTGTGACGGCGCGGAAAAATAAAAATACTCTTTTTTTTTTACCTCGAGACGCACCAAAACGCTGGACCCCAAGACGCTGGGTCAGAAATTTCACTCGCCGAAACTGGGTTCCCGGTTCTGTGAAATGCGGGTACCCGGATTTTGTCGATGGCGCGAGTCAAAACGCGCCAAAACGCAGCATCCCAAAACGCTGGACCAGAGAATTTCACCACTTACAGCTCCGAAACCGGGTACCCGGTTGTGCCAAATGCGGGTACCCGGATTTGTGTCGATGGCGCGAGTCAAAACGCAAGCCACCAAGACGCCGGGTCAGAACTTTTCAGAAGTTACAGCACCAAAACCGGGTTCCCGGTTTGTGCAAACCGGGTTCCCGGTTCCGACGCTGTGTCGTGAACCCAAAACGCCAAGTGTTGCGTGTATAAGGTTGGTACCAGCTCCAAAACCGGGTTCCCGGTTTTGCGAAACCGGGTTCCCGGTTTCTCCTGGACATCCAATCTATTTTTCTCCTAATTTCGCTTCATCGACCCCAAACTCATGACCTTTTTACCCCTGAAATCATCAAAAACAACTACCCTTCCTCATTTCTTAATAATAAACACTAAATTAACGAAAATCAAACGAATTTAAACTACGAATTCAAAAGACATGAAAGCAATTTAAAACATGGGTTGTCTCCCAAGAAGCACTTTTGTTTATTACGTCTTTAAGTTCGACGCGTTACCTTCCATGAAGATGGTATTGAGGCCCTTGCGGTTCTCCTCCGCTTGAATTCGCCTCGTCCTTGGCATGTAAGCTTTGAAACCTTCCCCCTTAAAATTTTATTCAATCGATCTCTGAAAGGGGGAGGGTAGTATCTCCGTTTCGCCTTCTTGCTTTCATGGCGAAACTCGTTCTTCACCACACGATAGTAGATAACCGTTCTCGACGGTATAAGCTCATTTGTATTTTCTTTAATCTCGCGTTCCTCTTTAAAGTGTGGTGGGTAGGTGCTTCTCCTTGCCGCTTTACTCTCGCGGTGTAGCACCTTTCTTGCGTAGCACCTATTGATCATTTTTAATAATAGAGGTGATTCCGATATTTTATCTCTAATGATGACTAGTGGTGGAGATAGGGATTGGTGAACTTTTTGTGGTGGGAATTCGATTTCTCTTTTATTATGAAGCTTTAACTCTTCAATTGATTTCTCAACCACTTCACATTCGTCTTCGCTTTCAATCCAATCTTCCACTATTACTTCATCATATTCTCGATGTGGAATCTGAATCTCGATCACCTCTTCTTCTTGTTTGCGTTCAGTATCTGGATCATGTGCACGCACCATAGGAATAGCAATCTCAGCTTCAATTTCTAGGATTTTTGTTGCTACTCCTTCTTCCACCATGCTAATAGGATTGTTAACCACATGGTGGTCTTCATTTATAACCGGCATGATGGTCATATCACTATCAATAGTATCTTCCTTCAACACCTCCTCCTCAACTACTTCTTCCAGTTGATCTCTTCTATCCCTCGGGGGAGTGGAATCTTCATAAGACATACTACCAGTTTCAACTAAGTTAGGAGGGTTGTTTCGGGCAGCCATTTCATCTAGGCTCTGTTGTATGAGTGCATGGGTGGCTTTGAATTCCTCATCTCTTGCCTTACGCTCTGGTTCTCCTGCTTGAAATTCCTCGCGTAGGCGATTAACTCTCTCTAGTAGTGTCTCTTGCTGATAGTGTTGAGGTGAGGGTTGTTGAATGTTTTCAACTCAATGGTTGTTCCATCCTTGCTCCTGGGGATAGTGATATGATGATTGTTGTTGATTATTCCCGATCCGTTGATTGTTCCATCCTTGCTCTTGCGGGTATTGATATGGTTGTTGGTAAGAATTTATACCCCATTGTTGTTGTCCCGAAGAGTCTTCCCAATAGTCAAATGGACCAGGATTTGGGTAATGTTCTCTATACATCGTTAATTAAATTTCTTGATCATTACCTGAATAAAGTACCTGTAAAAAAACAAAACAAGCAAACACAAGCGTAAAACTGAAAAATAAAAATAAATGCAACTATCACTAAAGGATAAACACCGTGGTCACACGCTACCGTCCCCGGCAGCGGCGCCAAAAACTTGGTGGTCCTTTGTGTGTTCTAAAAATAAATGCAAATGCTAATCGAACCACAACCGCAAGTGTACGGTTGTCCCAAGTAGTATGTATGATAATACAGATTCGTTCCAAGGACGGATGGTTGATCACAATGTTTAGCAAGTAGTGATTGATGCACTTACGAAAGTAAAAGATAATAAAATATTTGTTTGGTTTTGTTGATTAAAGCTAATGAATAAAAGACAAATAATTAAATGCAAGTAGACGCTAAGACGCAAGTAAAATAAATGAAAACGCAATATGAGATGTAGTACTTGAGAACGCAAGGATCCTCCCAATCCTATTTCCTAACTTATGTTGTTTAAGGGCTAAATTGGTCAATTACAATGGTCGGGATTCTAAATTCCTTATACCCCCGTCAGGGTGGACTATAAGGCGATCCTAGGGTGTCACTAGTCCCGTCAGGGTAAATATGATCCACCGTTGGATGATTAAGTTTTATTACCTCATTGGCCCTAGAATTAGCTAAGTTCGTCAGAATCAATAGCTTCTATCCTAGATTGAATAAATGGTTCTGTATTTAAACCCTCCGTCAGGATGATCCAATTGCCACTAATTGGAATAGCCTAAATACTAACACCTGTTCCTAGTTCATGACGCTAAAAACAGTAAAATAATATCAATTTATTAAAAAGAGTAAAAGCCCTAATTTAGTTTAATTCAATATAAACCCAAATTCAACATTCGTTAATTAATAAGATTGGGATTCACCCATTGTTTGTTCTCAAGCACTATGAATTGTTTAGCTCATATTAAAAAGAAATACTAAATTAAAACAGAAAGAATTCATGTTCTTCAATTACAGAAATAAAAGATAGAACCTAATTAAGAATCGGGTTTGGCTGTGATTTGGAGAAGATGACTTTCTCCAGCTCTAAGCTTTCTCCTTTTCCTTGCTTCTGACTTTCTCTCTGGACGCTCTCTTCTAATGATGATTTAATTTGAAGAATAAAATGAGAGGTGAGAAATAATGAGGTCAAAAGCTCCTTTTATAAGCTTAAAAACGGATTAGGGCTTGGACTTAAGAATAAATCAATAATTAAATGTCCAAGCCCAATTTCTAAGCCCAAAATCCCGTAACTGCTGATACACCTTCACTAAAACGGCTTTTCCCGATGCGTTATAACTCCGATTGACCTCATTCCAGTTGCTAAAGTTCCGTAACTCGATAAGGAATGATTTCTCTTCAAAAGTCAGCGGCTAAATCATCGCTTAAGCACCTCGAAATCAGCAATCTATGGCCTGGAAAATGGATTTTCAGCTCTAAAAATAATATCTTCGGGATTTATCTTCAAGTCTTGACTCTAATTCACGATCTTTGACTTTCTCCTCGGATTCCTCTCCTAGCTAACATCTAAAACCTGTAAACTTTTCACTAAAAATACCAATATTACGCGCAAAAGTTTAATAAATAAAAAATGCTAGAAATAAAAAGGTAATTCCGGATTATTGCAAATTAAGTCCAAAAGTCTATCAAATTAATAAATTAAACACAAAAAATGATGTCTCCCAAGGGTCGAAAATAAGAACAATTAGGGAGACATCACTAAATCAGTGGCTTAGTGGCTCAAAATCAGCAATTAGTAACAGCCTTCCAATTTCGTAGCTTTTCTAGTCAACTCTTCGGGAAATATTTTCTTTCCCTTGACTCCTCCGGTCGATCTAAGACTTTACTTTCCACTTCTCCTCCTTTTTTGGTGCTCCGTAGCATACATGGACCTAAGAACTTTACACTAAAAACAAACAAATTAACGTACAAAAGCTCTAAAAATGAAATAACATAATTCCAAGGGGAGTACATGCAATATAAAAAATTAAGCATAAAATTCTATCAAATAAGTAAAATATTCACCTAAAATGATGTCTCCTAAGGGATAATATGGAGTTGGATAAGCCCTTCAGGGAAGTTTCAAAGGGATAATAAAGAGACATCAACTCCAACTCCATACCCACTTTCTTGGCGTCGTTATGAATATTTGAAATCGCAACCGTCATGATGTTATCTCTGAACTCAAGAGGTTCCTCTTCTTTGTTTCCACGTGGCACTTTAGCAGTCTTACATAACAAAGTAATTAAACACGAAAACTTCAGGTTGCGTTGCTTAATAGGAGATTTTGCGTAAGCCATTATGAAATCATAGATCACGCAAGCTACATCTATCTCTTTCTTCTCAAGAATGCATTTAATAAATATGAGTTGCTCACGCGATACCACGGAAGTGTATGTATTTCCAAAGAAGTTAGGAATTATAAAACGGGACCATACTCTCGCGCGTGGTAGCAATTGACTACAACTGACTATACCTTGATATCTCTGACCTTCGGGGATGGGTTCCACCTCAAAGATTAAGACCTATTTGTAGAGTGAATCCCATTGGAAAGACGAATCATTAAGTACTTCATGGTATTGGAACAAACCTTTTAAGGTAGGTAATTTAAATATCTCACGAATGTGTTCAACTGAGAAAGAAATAATGTTTTTACGGACTTCAATTGAATTACCTTCAGAAAAAACCAACTCTTCATAAAATTCCTGATGAAGATAAAACAGAAATGGGAATATTTCTAAGAAGAACAAGAAGGGTGGTAACAATAAGGGAAAACGTTTCCGTAAGAAGAAAGACAAGAGTAAAGTGAAATGCTATAACTGTGAAAAACTGGAACACTTTGCTTGCGAGTGCAGTGAGCCTGGAAAGGTAGCAATGTCATTTACTTCTTGTAATTCTTACCAGTATTGTATTGCTAGTTGATTCTAATCCTTTGTGGACTATGGATTCAGGAGCGACAGACCATGTAGCCAAAGACCAAGAGGCATATGTAGAGTACCATCGGATTCCAAAGGAAACGAGGTGGATATATGTAGGAGGCAACAACAAGGTTCAAATCAAAGGAGTTGGCATTTGAAATTTGAAATTTGAACTTGCGGGGTGGTCAAACCTTGTACCTGCATGATGTACTTTACACACTTGACATTCAACGGAACTTGGTCTTGGTCACTGTTCTTCTAGGATTAGGTTTTAATATGAATTTTCATAACAATCTCTAAGTATTACGATTCTGGTTTTATTTCTCATGGTTTACTTATACTAGATGATGATAACTCATTTATTAGTAATTATGTAAGTAGTTGCTTTTCTACTAATACTTCTTCTAGTAATTCTAACGTAGAAGAAAGTTTAAGGCATGCTAGACTAGATCATATTGGACAAGACTGTATGAATTTGTTAGCTAATGCAAACCTTTTGGTTTCATTGACTAAAGTCAAGTTTCCAACTTGTAAAAATTGTCTAGTAGGTAAAGCAAAACGAAAACCATTTTGAAAGGCTAAGCGAGTCGAGTACACATTACAAGTAATCCATTCAGACATCTGTGGCCCAATGAGTGTTCAAACTAGACGTGGGGAACGTTGTTTCATCACTTTTATAGATGATTTCACTAATTTTGGTTATGTCTACCTAATTTCTCATTAATCTGAAGCATTAAAATGTTTTGTGACATTTGTTAATGAAGTATAAATAAGTTAGAGATGAAGGTGAAAACCTTAAGAACCGATCGTGGACGTGAATATCTATCTGACCAGTTTGAAAATCCCTGTGATGAAAAAGGGATATTGAGACAACTTACAATTCCTAGAACACCACAATATAATGGTGTGGCTGAAAGGAGGAATAGAACACTCCTGGAAATGGTTAGGTCTATGATGGCACAAGCAAATCTTCCAATATCTTATTAGGGAGATGCCTTGCTTACCGCCTGTTATATACTTAACTGAGTACCAACAACGACTATTCCATCATCTACTTATGAACTATGGACAAGTAGGAAACCTAATCTGTCATACTTGCGACCTTTGGGGTAGGCAGGCTGTGTTCATGATCTATCTCATAAAAATATGGGAAGTTAGGTCCAAGAGGTAAGAAGTGTATCTTTATTAGATACCCTGATTACTCTAAAGGATATGTTTTCATTGATGAACATAATATGGTCGTTGGTGGGTCTGGGGTGTTATAAAATAATGAAATAAAGATATAGGATCCACAAACCGCAAGTGCACGGTTGTCCAAGTAATACTCTGATAAATCGGGTTCGTTCGCAGGAACAGATAGTTATAACACAGGTATTAATCAATTAGTAGCATAAATTGTTTAACGAAAAAGTAAATTGAAAAGATTTTTGTTTGGTTTTGTTTATAATTAAAGATACAATAACATAAAAAATACTGAAATGATTAACTAAAAAGAAATAATGCAAGTAAATAAGTTTGGACGCAAGAATGAGAAGGGTACTTGAGTCTTGCAAGGGTTTCACCTAAACCTCTATAATCAATGCTTTTGTTTAAGGGTTAAACTGGTATTATTGTGTTAGTCGAGACTCTAATAGTTCCTAACCCCCTTTGGAGCTCTTCAACGGTACTATAAACCCCGTCAAGATGATTATATCTACTTTTGAATGGTTAAGTCTCTTACCTCATTGGCTGCGCAGTTAGTCAAGCCTGTCAGGGTCATTGGCGAATACTGAACGTCTATTACATAGGTCTGTAATTAAACCCCCCCGTCAAGGTGATCACTTCGCCTTTAAATTGAATAGCCTAATTACTATAACCTATATATGATTTATGACTTCAAAGATAGTAGATAAAATTAAGATATTAGTCAACACACAATACCGAATTTAAATTAAATAATTAAATCTCAAATTCAGAAAACATAAATTAAATATATTAGGGTTCAACCCATAATGCGATTCTCAAGTACTAGATAATTTAGCTCATCTTCGAATTAAAAACTGAAATAAAATGAAAGAAAGACATGTTCCTAAATTACAGAATTAAGATAGAAACCTAATTGGGGCGTTGCATTGACTGTTGTTGGAAGAAAGGGATTCTTTCAGATCTAGCTCTTTCTCTGCGTTCTTACTTTGGCTTGAAAATATGAAGCGTAGAATGTAATTTTCTGAAGTGTGTGTAAAAAGGAGGTCAAAGGTCTATTTATAATAAAATATTAGAAATTGAATTTTTACTTAAAGAATATAATTAAAATCATATAAAGCCAAAGTCCATCTTCAAATTCCATAACTGATATACAACTGTTGGTAAAACGGCCGTAAGTTTTGCGTCTCAACTCCAAATCACCTGATTCTAGTCCTCAAATCTTCCTAACTAAAAAACACAGCTTTCCTATTTCAAGGATACATGGCTGAATCAGTGGCTTAGTGGCTCAAAATCAGCAATTAGTAACAGTCTTCCAATTTCGTAGCTTTTCTAGTCAACTCTTCGGGAAATATTTTCTTTCCCTTGACTCCTCCGGTCGATCTAAGACTTTACTTTCCACTTCTCCTCCTTTTTTGGTGCTCCGTAGCATACATGGACCTAAGAACTTTACACTAAAAACAAACAAATTAACGTACAAAAGCTCTAAAAATGAAATAACATAATTCCAAGGGGAGTACATGCAATATAAAAAATTAAGCATAAAATTCTATCAAATAAGTAAAATATTCACCTAAAATGATGTCTCCTAAGGGATAATATGGAGTTGGATAAGCCCTTCAGGGAAGTTTCAAAGGGATAACAAAGAGACATCAACTCCAACTCCATACCCACTTTCTTGGCGTCGTTATGAATATTTGCAATCGCAACCGTCATGATGTTATCTCTGAACTCAAGAGGTTCCTCTTCTTTGTTTCCACGTGGCACTTTAGCAGTCTTACATAACAAAGTAATTAAACACGAAAACTTCAGGTTGCGTTGCTTAATAGGAGATTTTGCGTAAGCCATTATGAAATCATAGATCACGCAAGCTACATCTATCTCTTTCTTCTCAAGAATGCATTTAATAAATATGAGTTGCTCACGTGATACCACGGAAGTGTATGTATTTCCAAAGAAGGTAGGAATTATAAAACAGGACCATACTCTCGCGCGTGGTAGCAGTTGACTACAACTGACTATACCTTGATATCTCTGACCTTCGGGGATGGGTTCCACCTCAAAGATTAAGACCTATTTGTAGAGTGAATCCCATTGGAAAGACGAATCATTAAATACTTCATGGTATTGGAACAAACCTTTTAAGGTAGGTAATTTAAATATCTCACGAATGTGTTCAACTGAGAAAGAAATAATGTTTTACGGACTTCAATTGAATTACCTTCAGAAAAAACCAACTCTTCATAAAATTCCCGATGAAGATAAAACAACTCTCTTTCTCTAAACTCCTTCCAACCCAAATTGTCACAAGCTACTGCGTAATCCTTGAATTCACCCTTCATAATCTTTTGGAAATCCCTTCTCAACACCAAAAAGCAACCTAGCAAACCGGTCACACAATTATTCTTTCCAACTCATGAATGGCCTCCTAGGTTTAGGTTTCACAACCATTATTTTTCTTCTCACAGAGCGTTGTTCATTAATTGGTTCACTCACGATTGTCTCTTCAACTTCTTTTGATTCTAAGTTTGGATTTTTAGGATTAGTCTCACTTGGGTTCTCTTTCCTCTTCATAGTATTCTTGATTTCTCCAACCTTAGGCTTAGAACTCGAATCCGGAATCTCAATAGCTTTGTCTGGAGTAGCCCCAGGAGTATTTCTAGTTCTAGGGTTACTCTTCATCTTTCGATTAAAGAACAAGTAATCGGTTCTATTTGTTTTCTCAATGAACCCCAGACTCAAAACTACAAATATTCAAAAACTAGAGAGGAGTTTTGAATTTTGATGTTTTGAGGATTAAAAAATAATGTTTATGGTGTTATATGAGATGTGTAATGAGTATGTGATGGGTTAGGATAGGTTTAATTGGTAAGATTAAAGCTTGGATGAAGAAGGATTAAGGATTTGATGAATATTTCTTGATGTTGTTGGAAGGATTTAATGTTGTTTATGTGTTCAGAATGGATTAGGAGGAAGGATTGTTGGAGTTTATGTGTTGTAATGGTGTATTGTAGGTTTATATTGAGTTTTTGTTAGTCTATAATGATATCTTGCACGAGAGGCTAGGTTAAAAGGTTATAAAATTGGCTTTCTTAAGGATTACGTCACAAGTTCGCTGCGCGGGCCGGCATACCATGCTTTTCACAGACATACCGGTGAAGCTTTTGATGCTTTTCTTCTACACGTAAAGACTTGTGTTCACGAATTAATTTTGATTGATTTTCGCCGAGAGCTGGCCAGCCATGCCTGCGAGCTGGCCGGCTAACAGGTGGCGCGAATGTGTTTTTGTCGTTGACGCAATAAATAGCTATGTTTAAGTGTCATCAATATAGTAGCCAGCGCTGTAACAATTTTTTTGGACCGACATACAGGTCGCGTGAACCATTTCTCGAGTTAACAGTTAAATTAAATGTCACTTCGCCGAGAGTTTACTGGCAATGCCAGCGATATGACCAGCTAGCCGGTGCGGCTAGTTCAATTTAACCATTATTAAACGTAGAATTTTTTCGTTTACACCTTCTTAACCCCAAACTCAAGGATTAATATACCTGCAAAAATCATAAACTCCAACCTTTCTCATTTCATTAAAACTATACACTAATAAACATCAAACTACTCTATTTTACACTAAGAATTTGAAAGACAATAAAGCAATAAACTAATATACAAGTGAAATGGCTTTTGTTTAACGTCGTTAATCTCGACGGGTTACCTCTCGCATTTATGCAGCTTCGAGGAGGTACATAACCTCGCCAGGATGTGGATCGTCCATGCGATTGATATCCTCGCCTCCATGATAGATTTTCAATCGATGACGATTCACCATGAAGGTGCGGTGCTCGATTGGATGTTTAATCTATATAGCTCCATGAGGCGTAGCCTTGGTCATAATATAAGGACCAGACCACTTTGATCTCAACTTACCCGGATAATTACTGAACTTGTAGTTGTATTTAAGGACCCTCCGACCAACTTAAAATTCCTTTCACGAATGCAATTGTCATGCCATTTCTTTGTCTTTTCCTTGTAAAGTTTAGCATTCTCATAGGCATGGAATCAAAACTCATCAAGTTTATTTAGTTTCATCATATGATTCTCACCGGCTAAAGTAGGATCTAAATTCAACTCCGCTATCACCCAATATGCACCTAATTCAAGTTAAAGAGGTAAGTGACAAGCCTCACCGGTAGAAAAGTGTCATTCTATTCCAAAAAGAGAACACAACCACTTCTATTCAAAGGTCCTACACCCATAGATAAAGAAGAAGCTTCAAATTCCTTGATAGATTCTGCCGAAAAACAATTAAAAGAACTACCTTTTGCTTATGAGAAAGTATTCAATGAAGAAGTTGGTACAGGAGAGTATAAGAGATTCTTGGAGCTTGGTGAAAAATTGGGTTGGTCTACGTTCATGGTAAGATGTTCTGAATTATGTCATGAGTTAGTTTTAGAATTCTATTTAGGCCTCTTTAGACGAGATAGTGAAGGTTGTGTTCCGATTAGAGGAAAGTTAGTTCCTTTCACAGTTGATGAGATTAGAAACCACTTCCAGTTTAAGAAATTAATTGGACCTTGCAAGTTTAGTGAAGCGGTTGCTAAACGAAAAATCTTTGATGAGGAATTACTTTTTGAGCATGTTTTAGACAAGGAGAAAGTGCAATCACATAAGGGAGAATTGAAGGCACCTTGGCCTTACAAATATCTTCAACCGGATGCGAGAGTTTGGCACAATTTCCTTATTCCTAATGTCTTTGGGAACACACGAACTTTGGATGTGACTAAGAAGAACGCTCTACTTTTGGATTGTATTTTGAGAGGAGAAGAAGTGGATGTGGCACAGTTGATCTATGAGGAGGTGATGCGATTTTCGGTCTCTCTTAAATCATTTTATAATGTTAAATTTCCTACTATGATCACGTGTCTTGTGCAAAAGGCGAATGTTACATTGGGTGGAGAAGAGAAACTCGAGTTTAAGAAGAGTTATATTGATAATACTTGGATCATGAAAGTCTTGAGAGGAGCGATTTCTACGCAAATCTCGAAATAAGAAAAGGAGCAAAGTTGGCAAGAGAAGATGGAGGAGCGTTTAAACAATTTCGAAGCAGCTCAAACTTCCTTAGCCAATTATGTGGCACAAATCAATGTTAAGCAAGTTCACATCATGAAACTCCTTGAGAAATTAACGAAAGATCGAGAAAATCCTATCTTGGATGTCAATGATGCGAGGCAATAGCCTCGAGAGTATGTTCTCTTTCTTCCTTACCATTTCTGTAAATGCATTTATCTGCTCATTTTAATTTCTGTTCGAGTCTTTTTCGAGTCATGGGGACACGGATCATTTTTGAGTTGGGGGTGTGGGGATTTGTTGTCTCTCATCTCTATTTTTCTGTTTTTAGGTAGAAATTAATTTTTTTTGATACATGGGAATTAGATGTATAGTGTGTTTAATAGCTTGAAAGCATAAGCTCAGTAAATTGATGATAGAAAGTAGTATGTTATGAGCTATGTTATTTGTATGCTTTAAGTATTTGCAGGAAAACACACATTGATAGTAAAGAAAAGATTATTGAGCAATGCGATAGAAAGTATGTTCGATCTCAGGGAACCTTGAGAAGTGTGTAGGCCGTGAGATCCAAGCTAGTTGACAAAACCATTTGATGAAATTGCTAAAGGTAAGAAAATAATGAAATTGCGTAGTGTAGAAAGTGATTAAGGCAGTTCTTTCAAATTGAAGCCTTTTTATACCTTCTCACCTTGTTATTTGATTTTATATGCTATATCCTTCTCAGCCCCTTCTAGCCTTTCTAAAGCTTTTTAGTGAAACAAATTATAAGCCATAACCCTTTAGATTATAGGACTTTTCCATATGACCTGTACTCGAATCACGATGCATAGACAATTGTTTTAGAGCTTGAGTTTGGGGTGGTGGGTCCACCATTATGGGAATTGTTATTGGGTTGGGATTTTTGAGCTTATTAATTGTGATTTGTTCTTTATATTGAGGATGATTCACAAATTTTTATTATAACTCTTTGTCGGGGTAATAGTGAATGAAAAAGAAGCTACGAGCTAATTTTTCCAACAAGGGCATTGAACGAAAAAGAAAATATATATATATATAAGAAAAATAGCGTGATATCTCAACATTAAAAAGAGAGTCATAGCTATACAAAAGGAAAAAATTGATTTGAAGAAAATATATATATTCGGCCCCGGCAAGGTGGAATTTTTATGTGAACATCTTATGCTTTAATTGGGTTATTGGGGATGCTAAATTGTGCATCAAGGAATTCATTGGGTTGAGTGAGAAACTTTTTATGAGAGTAACTCAAGCTCTAGGGCGATTCGTTGATGGCTAGTGAGGAGAGAGCCAAAAGCTCACTCTAAATTATCCAAATAGACTATCATACAGTCCCTAAGCCTAAATTACAACCTTAAAGACCTTTTGATTCTTTGCTATGTAATTGAGAAGTGATTGAGCCATTAGAGAGTAGTTAAGTGGATCTTTGAATACTAGTGAAGTTCGATGAACAATCTATAGCTTCCTTGGAGAACTGAGTAAAGTCCCAATCCTTCTTACAAGTATGTAGTTTATGAATATTATTGCATGAAATTTTCTGAGTAATTGCTTTATGTCTATTCTATATATTCTGTTATGTTCTTCCCATTGTGTTAAAATGACCTAAGTGTGTATTTATAGACTTCCCTTTGTTTTTATCTTTATTGTATCGGGACGATACAACTTTGAGTTGGGGGTCTTGATGTCTCCTCATTTGTGATAGATTTATGTTAAAATGAGACATCATTTTTAGTGATTTAGAAGTCATAATAATCGTTTTTCTTGAGAAATAGTGCACTTTCCTATTTTGAGTCTTGATTTAGTAAAATAATATTTTTAGAGCATATTGGGTTTAATTATTTATTTAGTGTGAAACTTTAAATATAATTATGGAGATTAATTAGAGTTCAAGTCAAAGACTACAAGATATGGAAATAGATAAGCATGGAAATTGGAGATAAGGAAACAAAAGCTAAAAACATGGAAAAGGAAAAGCTACTTTAAATTTGAATTTCTACATCTACAATCGCAAATCAGCTTATATCTCAAGATCGGTGTGGAATTTGGAGAAACGGTTAAGAGCAAAGTTGAATATCTTTCCGAGACAATGAATTTCGACTACTCATACGCGTCAAACGGATGAGTATTGAAGCTGCTAGGACCAAAACAAAAACGGGTCTGATTTCATGTTTTAGGGTTACGAATTTGAGTTGGGCTTGGAGTCCACTATTTACCTTTTCCTTCAAGAAAAGGAATTAGGTCTTCTAAACACCTATAAATACACCCTTATATCACTTGTAAATCATCCTTGCCTCATAGTAATTAGTTCTTAAGGTTTAATTCTTCCAAGTTATTGTAGAGAGCAAGATGATGTCTTTTATTATTTCTTTTAGTTTATTTCCTTCAGGTATGAACTAAACTTCCCATAGCTTGGGTTTTGCATCATGTATAATCTATGAATTCTAATTTCTTTTAAGTTTCTTTGGGAATTACATGTTTTAATATGATATTAGCTTCTTACCTTTATATTTGTTTATGTGTTTTGATTTACTGCCTGTCCTAGAACTGGTCACTTTAGGCTTTCTTAATAGTAATTAGATGATCACCTTAGCTGGGTGTCTAATTATTGAAACACCACATAACGTCTAGTGTCGATATTGGTCCTGACAACACTAATTCTACCTAAATAGTCATTAGGGTATGATTTAATCACTATCACCATGTATGGAAATTGATTGCTTAGGGACCTAGTCACGTAGGATAACCCTATTTGAACCAGCCTCGTGGTGTGTCTGTAGCCCCCTTAGTCGCTCTCAAGGTCGAAGGTATGGGAATTTAGAATCTGACTAAGTATTTAAGAGCTAATTATCTCCCTTATTAACTAGATTTAATAGAAAGAATTATAAGGTTTAGTGCATACTAGCAAAACCTAAGCTATACTTCTCATCTCATATTTCTTCGTATTTAATTTACTGTCTTTATTTTCCTTAGTTTAATTCTTAATTTCAAATTTACTCTATTTATTTTCTGTCTTTTAATTAATTGCTTCTTACTCGTTATTTCTACCCGTTTGTATAACACACTAAGTCCCTGAGAACGAAATTTCTTATCATTAAAACTTGCATACGTCCTGTAATACTTGCAGTACTGTGCCTGTCTAGGGTGAGAGTGCGTTGTTTTCTGACCTATATTTTATCTTATTTTTATCACACCCTAGGCGACACCAAACCTATATTCAAAGGGTTCGAATTTCAAGAGTGTTCAAATCTTTAAGTTGGAGGTCAATTGAGATGAGGAAAAGAACAAAAACATTATCTACTGTTAGGGTGATGAAGAAGAATCAAAGTAAGGTATTTGGTTCTAGTCAGAAGAAATCAATTGAGGAAAGTTCAAGCTCCAGCTTAAAGGGTAAAACAGGTTCAAAAAGTAAAGGGAAGCTAGCTATGGTAAATTCAAAAGACAAAAATATTTCAACTTGCATAAGGAAGACACCACAACCTTTACAAATCGAGAGTCCTATGCCTAAGATTGACGAAGCTTCCAAGGACTTGTTAGCTTCAGCAGAGAAACATTTACCAGAACTTCCTTTGGCTTATGAGAGAGTGTTTGAAGAAGAAGTTGAAGAAGGTGAGTATAATAGATTCATAGAGATGGGTGATAGATTGGGTTGGTATACATTCATGTTGCGAAGATCGAATTTATGTAGAGAGTTAGCTTCTGATTTCTATTTAGGCCTCTTTAGCCAAGATAGTAATCTGTTCCAGTTAGAGGGAAGTTATTTCCTTTCACAGTTGAAGAGATTCGAAACACTTCCGGTTTAAGAAATTGGTCGGACCATGTAAGTATAGAGAAGCGGTGGAAAATCTCAAGACTTTTGATTGGAATCTACTTTTTGAGCATGTATTAGACAGGGAGAAAGTGCAAGCACACAACGGAGAAGTAAAGGCACCTTGGACTTACAACTGTCTCCAAGCAAATACAAAAGTTTGGAACCATTTCCTTATAGAAAATGTCTTTGGAAACATGAGAACTTAGGAGGTAACTAAAAAAGAACGCCATCTTGTTGAAGTGTATTTTAAAGGGGGAAGAAGTGGATGTGTCACAGTTGATCTTTGATAAGGTGATGCGATTCTCGGTCTCTCCTACTTCGTTATTTAGTTTGAAATATCCTACTATGATCATGTGCCTTGTTCAGAAAGCGAGTGTGATTCCGGGTAAATAAGAGAAGCTAATGTATAATATGATGAACAATATTGACAACAATTGGATCGAGAATGTTTTGAGAGGAGCAGGAGTTACGAAACTCTTGAAAGATGAAGAGGATCGTCTTTGGAGAGAAAAGATGGAGGAGAGATAAAAAAAGTCGAAGTAGCTCATACTTTCTTGGCCAATGATTCTGGCACAAATTAAAGCTAATCAAGTAAATCCTATCTTGGATGTCGATAATGCGAGGCGAGTATGTGCTCTTTCTTCCTTATCAATTCTGTATATGCTTTATCTGCATGTTTTTAATTTCTTTTTAGAGTATTTTTGAAGTCGTGGGGACACGCCTCATTTTTGAGTTGCGGGTGTGGGGATTTGTTGTCTCTCATCTCCATTTTTATGTGATTTTCTGTTTTCAGGTAGAAATTAAATTTTTTTTGATACATGGGATTTAGATGTAGAGTGTGTTTAATAGCTTGAAAGCATAAGCTCACTAAGTTGATGATAGGAAGTAGTATATTTATGAGCTGCTTTATTTTGTATGCTTTGAGTATTTGCAGGAAAACACACATTGATAGTAAAGAAAGGATTAGTTAGCAACGCGATAGAAAGTATGTTCGATCTAAGGGAGCCATGGGTGGTGTGTAGGTTGTGAGATCCAAGCTATTTGATAACCCATTTGATGAACGTTCTAAAGGTTAGAGAATAATGAAATTGCATAATTTAGAAAGTGATTACGACGGTTCTTTCATAAGCCCCTGCTGCCTTTTTGCTTGTTGTCCAAATTATTATACTTTATATCCTTCTCAGCCCCTTCTAGCCTTTCTAAAGCCTTTTTATTAGCCATGTTATAAGCCATATCCCTTTAGATTTTAGGACTTTTCCATATGACCCGCACTCGAATCGCGATGCATAGACAATTGTTTTAGAGCTTGAGTTTGGGGTAGTGGGTCCACCATTATGGGAATCGTCGTGCTCGTTTTGATATAAAGTAGGTGAAATCGGACAAATAACAAAGAAGATATGATCAAAACAAGACAGCAGTGTTTAACTTTTCCGATATTTTAGGAAACGAAATTAAGTTGGAGTTGGACTCAAATTACTTACTTTTTACTCACCAATTTTGACCTGAGGTGTTCTTAGCCCCTATAAATAGACCCTCTTATCATTGTAAACATGTCTTTGCTCAGGCTTTAATTATTTTTACTCTTAGAATCATCCATAGAAGCAAGAAGACATGTAGAGAGGAAGACAAGAAGTTGGAAAGTCACAAACTCCTCTTCTCCATCATATCCCTCTATCATTGGGGTAATTTGTATTAGATTCTTTATATTATCTTTGTTTCTAATTACTTTTATCCTTAGTTCATTTCTACGTCTTTAGTTATGAACTAATTTTCCCATAGGTTGGGTTTTATATGTATAATGTTTGATTTCTAATTCTAATTTGTTTTCACGTTATTTGGGAAAACCCTTTTTAAATCGATTCTAACTACTTAACCTATATAATTATTTTATGTTCTTTGATGTATTGACTCTAGTTCTTGCGGTTGCAAATGTATAGACTACCCCATTAATAGTAGTTGGATAGTCACCCGGAAGCGGTGTCTAATTGTTGAAACACCACATAAGCGTCTAGTGTGCGGTAGTGATCCTGACGGGCTTGCCTAACTAGATAGTCATTAGGGTTTGAGATTAATCACCGATCATTGCGCAGGATCCCCTTACCCAAGTCCCCTGGTAATTGTTAGGTCGCCACCTAAGTCCACCCGGAAGGGGGTTAGGAGGAATATAGAATCCTGGCAAGTTATCTAAGATCTTTAATCACCCTTATAGCTAGATATAGAATTAGAAGGATAAGTGCATGCTAGAAATCCTAAGCTATATTTCTCATCTCTATTCTGTATTTATTATTTATTTGCATTATTATCTTTTATATCTGAAGACCAAATAAATATTATTTCTTTTATTTGTCTTTTATTTAACAAGTAAATTCTCCTACACTTCTTTATATACACAAGTATATTTAACGGATTAAATCCCTGCAAACGATCTTTACTTACTAACTAAACTTGCAAACGATTTGTAATACTTGTAGTGAGTTTCTCGTGGTAGTCAAGGGTGTGTCCTTTATTATTATCTATATTTATCTGTTTATTTATCACACCTTTGCCTTCACCATGTTTTTGGCACCGCTGCCCGGGATTTATCTTTAAGTTAGTTTATTTGTGTTTATTTAGTGTAGAAGATTTTTTTTCAGTTTTACGCGCTTTTCCTTTTAGTGTCTTTTCAGGTTTCCTAGGTATGGTGAACTATTACGCAACAAGAAATACATATAATCGTAGGGCCCGAAGTCAAAATTTCTATCAAGAAGGTTCGAGTTATCAAGTTCGACCTCCACCACAGCCCATGCATAATCCACAAAAAGACTCCATCAATAAGGTCTCACAAAACCTGGAAAATTTCATGAGATAATCAAGGAAACACCTTGAACTTTTAAAGATGTTAAAGAAAAGTGATTTCTAGGAGACATCCCACAATATTTTATGTTTTTATGTTTTTGCTTTTTGTTTAGATTAGTTAGTTTATGTGTTTTTAGTGCGTATTGCAGTAATAAAGAATGTATGAGTGTTTTTGATGTGTAGGTATGCAAAGGTTCGAGTTTGGGGTGAAAAATTGGAAAATTTTGAAGTTCAAAAGGGATGAACAAAAGCATTTCGCGGTGCACCGCACTTATCAGCGATATAAATTGACCAAAACTTTGAATTGGCATAACTTTGCGCTCGGGTATCGGAATTCACTTTTTCTCGAGTCTAAATCGCATATTTTTTTGAGATTTATCCAATAGAGTGGAGAAAAACTAGTTTGGAGATAAAATGAAAAATTAAAATCCAGCATTGTCATGCTGTGAACTGCACGACACGCCAGTAAAGAAGAAGAGGTTAGCTTATATATCACTTTTTAATTCAAAACCTTAAGCCTTTCTCTTCCCCAAAACTCCTAAACTACCATGAATATTTACATAATTTTCACCTCACATCAAGACACCACCAATTCACCATAGATTCATATAAATCCTTCCCTGCCTTCCTATAAATAAGAATCAAACACCCAAATCATTCAAAAACACCTAGAATCCATGAAACATAACCATAAATTTCAAAATATTTTCTTAAAATAAAGAAGAAATTAATTGAGATGGATACTAGTTTGGAAACAAACAAAAAGGTAAACCAGGTCAAGACATGAGAGGAACGCTAGTAGTGGTGAAATTAAAGAGCAAAGTAGTTACATCTTTCAAGGAGAACACCACAACCTCTTATATTCAAAGATTCCTATACCAGAGATGAGCAAAGTTTCTAAAGGCCTTATTAGATGTTGCCACAACAACATATTCAAGGATGAACACCTTCACATGAGAGAGTATTCAAGAAAAAAATTGGAAACGATGAGTACAAGATTTCTAGAGCTGGAAGATTGATTGGGATAAATTAAAAGAGAAGGTAAGGGAATGCGAAATTGATGATACAAGAAGTTTACATACAAGAAAAGCACTGCACCATATATTGTTTATTAATCATGCTAGGAAATAGCCTCGAAGAGTATGTTTTCTTTCTTCCCTACCATTTTTGTACTTTCAATATTTGTAAACTTTTTTTTCTTTATTTAGTCTTTTCGAATCGTGGGGACACGACTCATTTTTGAGTTGGGGGTGTGGGGGTACGTTATCTCTCATCTCCATTTTTTGTGCTTTACTATTTTAAGGAATAAATTAAAAATTTTGATAGAGGGGATTAGATATAGAGTGTGTTTAATAGCTTGAAAGCATAAGCTTAGTAAGTTAATGATAGAAAGTAATATGTTTACGAGATATTTTATTTTGTATGCTTTGAGTATTTACAAGAAACATACATCAATAGTAAAGAAAAGATTAGTGAGCAATGCAGTAGAAGTATGTTTGATCTTTTGGTGCCTTGAGGGGTGTGTAAACCGTGATTTTCAAGCTAGTTGATAAACCCATTTAGTGAACGTGCGAAAGGTAAAAAAGTGACGAAATTGCATAGTTTAGAAAGTGATTAAAGAGGTTCTTTGATAAGCCACTTGTTGCCTTTTAGCTTGTTGTCCATTTATTATATTTCTATCCTTCTCAGCCCCTTCTAGCCTTTCTAAAGCCTTTCTATTTAATTTTGTTATAATCCATAACCCTTTAGATTTTAGGACTTTTCCATATGACCAGCACTCTAATCGCGATGCAAAGAGAGTCGTTTTAGAGCTTGAGTTTGGGGTGATGGGTCCACCATTATGGGAAATATTATTGGGTTGGGTTTTTGAGCTTATGTATTTTTTCTCTATATTTTTATTGATGATTCACTGTTTATTATATGGTAACCCTTTTCCAAGGGTAAAAGTAAATGGAAAAAGAAAGTTATGAAAAGAAAAAGAATATATGAGAAAAGAAATACCACGATAACTCACATAAAAATAGAGTCATAGCTATAATACAAAAGAAAAAAAAAATTGATATGAAAATATTGAATATATTTGGACAAACAAAGTGAAATTTTATGTGATCATCTTTATGCTTTAAGTATTGGGTTATTGGGGATGCTAATTAGTGAATCAATTCATTGGGTTGAGTGATAACATTTTATGATAGTAACTCAAGCTCTAGGGCAATTCATTGATGACTAGTGAGGAGAGAGCCAAAACCTCACTCTAAATTATCCATATATACGTATCATACCGTCCTTAAGCCAGCTTTACAACCTTAAAGACCTTATGCTTCTTTGATATGTAATCTAGAAGTGATTGAGCCGTTAGAGAGTAGTTAGGTGGATCTTTGGATACTAGTGAAGTTCGATGAACAATCTTTAGCCTCCTGGCTAAACTAAGTGAAGAACCTCTCCTTCGTGCATTGCAAAGCTAATATGATCTTGAATTTGAACCGTGTTGATCATGAATATGACATGTGTACAGGTAATTTAGTTTGTAAATATTATTACATGAAATTTTATGAGTAGTTGCTTTGAGTTAATTTTATATTATGTTATCTTCTTTTAATAGTGCTTAACTGACTTAGGTGTGTATTTAAAGACTTCCCTTTGTTTTTATCTTTATTGTATCGGGACGATACAACTTTGAGTTGGGGGTATTGATATCTCCCTATTTGGGATATAATAATCTAGGTTGGAGACATCATTTTAGGTGTATTTGATTAATTAATTAATAGATTCTTATTCGTATATTGATAAATTCTTATTTCTTGCCTTGATTTGACGAGTTATAAATTTTAGGGCATATTTGGTTTAATTTGTGTGTTAATATGAATATTGAAAGATATATGGAATATAATTAGATGCCAAATCAATTCTAAAGAGATAAGGAAATAAGATATTGAAGGAATCAAGAGATAAAAGGAAGTAGAGATAAAATAGAAAAGAAAAAGTTTTCAAGTAAATCTGAGATTCTGCAGCTACGTCCACTAAAGTAAAGATAACTTCAAATCGGTTGGGAATTTGGATGATCATTCAAAAGAGTATACGTATATCTTTTCGATGTGGTCTTTCGATATAAAGTAGGAAAAAATCGGACCAAAAGCGAAGGAGATATGATCAAAACAAGAAAGCAGTGGTTTATCATCTCCGATATTTTACGAAACGAATTTGAATTGGACTTGGACTCAAATTACTTACCTTTTACTCACCAATTTCGACCTAGGGTCTTTTTAGCACCTATAAATACACCCTCTTATCTTTGTAAACATGTCTTTGCTCAACCTTTAATTATTATCTCTTAGAAGTCATCCATAGAAGCAAGATGACCTGTAGAGAGGAAGACAAGAAGTTGGAAAGTCACAAAATCCTCTTCTCCATCATATCCCTCAATCATTAGTGTAATTTGTATTGGATATTTAGCTTATCTTTGTTTCTAATTACTTTTATCCTTAGTTTATTTCTATATCTTTTAGTTATGAACTAATTTTCTCATAGCTTGGGTTTGTATATGTATAATCTTTGATTTCTAATTCTAATTTGTTTTCACGTTATTTGGGAAAACCCTTTTTAAATCGATTTTAGCTACTTAACCTATATAATTTTTTTATGTGCTTTGATGTATTGATTGTAGTTCTTGCGGTTGCAAATGTATAGATTACCCCATTAATAGCAGTTGGATGGTCACCATGAAGGGGTGTCTTATTGTTGAAACACCACATAAGCGTCTAGGGTGCGGTAGTGATCCTAACGGGGTTGCCTAACTAGATAGTCATTAGGGTTTGAGATTAACCGCCAATAATTGCGCAGGGTCCCCTTACACAAGCCCCCTGGTAATTGTTAGGTCGCCACCTAAATCCACCCGGAAGGGGGTTAGGAGGAATATAGTATCTTGGCTATTTATTTAAGAGCTTTAAACACCCTCATAGCTAGAATTAGAATTAGAAGGATAAGTGCATGCTAGCAATCCTAAGCTATAATTATCATCTCCATTCTTCATTAAATTTTTATTTGCATTATTGTCTTTTATATCTAAAAACCAAATAAATATTATTTATTTTACTTAACAAGTAAATTCTCCTACACTTCTCTATATACACAAGTAGATCTAACAATTAAATTCCTGCGAATGATCTTTACTTACTAACTAAACTTGCAAACGATTTGTAAGACTTGCAGTGAGTTTCTCGTGGTATTCATGGGTGTGTCCTTTATAATTATCTTTATTTATCACACCTTTGGCCCCCACTACTACTGAGGCTGTCTTTTGTGAGGACGCGGGTCCTCGCGAAAGACCTTAAATGTCATCGCAAAAAACCTATTTTATCATTAGCGAGGACATGGCCTTGCAAAAGGGTCTTCGCTAAAGTTTCGTCGTAAAAGATAGCTTACGAGACGACATCTGCGCGTCGTCGCGTGAGCCATCCTATATTTTGCGAGGACAATGTGTCCTCGCAAAAGATCACATCTTTTGCGACGGCTAAGTCCTCGAAAAAGAGCTGGTCAACTGCAAGGATAAAGTCCTCGTCTTTCTATCCTAATCTTTAGAGAGGACTTTTTATATTTTTTAGCGAGGAAAATGTCTTCGCTAAAGAGTTTTGTTTTTTTAAAAATTGTTTTTTTAAGTTTTTTTTTGTGTTTCTTTTATTAGTTTTATATTGTTTATAGATTAACCAAAAACTGAATAAACTCGAACTATATAAGAAACGAGAATAGATGACAAAAAAGTCAACAGTCAAACGATTAGTCAACAAAAATTCAAACATCATAAAAAGTATTAAAAAGTTAACAAAAAGTCAAAATGTACAAACTAAATAGTCAAAAACTAAATATACTAGGTAATAGATAAATCTTCATCTTCATCTTCATCGTCAGCGGAACTATAATCCTGATCCAAAAGCTGGAGTGGCCAGGCAGACTAAGCAGTAGGAGGATCAGAAGGAGTGGCTCGAGAGGGACCAGCACAGGAGGAGCACCAGAAGGAGTGTCGGATGGAGGGACAGCTGTATTAAATCCACGTTCGGCTCTACATCAATTAAGTAACACGATGGCCCCAATCATCGGCACGTCGATCGCCTCCTTTATTGGTCGGGTACTAGTTGTGTAGGTCGTGGATCGAGACAGGTCATATGGCATAAGGTCCTTTCCTATAGAGACAAGGAACTCGTTAAGCGGTCATCATCCACTGCTAGTCTCTCATCATCCTATCGCTGACCGGGTCAAAAGCATTAGTAGTTGTCCTCTTCTCCGGAAGCGGGCGCCCAATTCCAGGGACCCAGTAGCGGGTTCCGTCTCCCAACCCTAAGCGTGCCGCCTCTATGACTGCATCAACTTGTTAATGTTGCGATAAGGAGGGTGTAGATGATGAAGCGCCACTCTGACTCCGCGATTCCCGCACTTTGTTTTCCAAAATGGCCTCCAGCGCGTCTTGTACAATAAATAAAATATTAAAATATAATTTGTAAGTATAAATGTTTGCGTATTTTACAACTTACATCCGATCGCATCGTACTCCCATCTCCTCCACCCATTCTTTTTCTTGTCATACCCTATTTCCCAAAAGAATTTTTTATCAGGGGCAAAGGCAAAGCTTGCTGTGTCTGGGGCTCGGATTCCTCACCCTCGGTCACTTGAGGGAGATGACTACTCCCCTCCCCCTGTTTCAAACAAACAGTCAAATAATTAAGGTGTTCAGAATTATTGAAATGAATTTCTTACCTTCTCCATCAAGGAACTTCTCTTCCTTGTGTAGGTCTGATCATCCGGAATCTTATCGGTACAATAAAATTTTCTCTTGATACGGTTTTTGTGATCGCTAAAGCCCTTACCACACTTGTTGTTTAACATAATATGTATTCTATTCCAATCTGTGCGAGCCTCCCATTCCTCAACCAAAAATAATTCATGTTCAGAAATAACCCAAATTGAATAGAATTGTATAGTTAACGCCTAACAAATAAAAAAAGTTTAAGTCAATTTACCCTCAAGCGTCTCAGTATATTTCTTTTCTATACGGAGGGGACTTCTCCCTAATTCTTGAACCATAAAAGAAACGTCTCGCAAATCGTATTGTTGATGACCTGACCCACGTGATGCCCGTATCTGCCGATTGGGTTCCACGTCTTGTCAAGACTGCAAAAATCCATGGGTAGTCTCCCTCCGTGCTTTTCCTTCGCCTTGACGACTGCAGTTAGAGTCATCTTGCCCCTGGGCTTCCGGGCCTTTTTCCCTATTTACTGTTACGATTAAATTCATATTTAAGTAAAAAATAAGTTTACATAAAAAAAATACATGGTGCATTGCAACCCCCGATCGAATTATTAGGAATCCGAAAGGGATCACGGTCATCGCCATCTTCATCGTGTCACGTGGCATCACTGCTGCCATCTGAGCAAAATAATACAATTTAACTATTTAAAATTACACTAAGACCCCTAAAGTTTGTTAAAGTTTATTTTTACCCCTGAACAATTTAAAATTAATTTAAGGCCCCTATGTTTTGTTAATAATTCACTAAAGCCCTAAAGTTTTTATAAATTACATTTTAACGCCTAAACTATTTAAAATTAATCTAAGACACCTAAATTATCCAAAATATACACTAAGGTCCCTAAAGTTTTTTAAAAGTTTATTTTTACCCCTAAACTGTTTAAAATTAAACTAAGACCCCTAAATTATCTAAAAAGTCACTAAGGCCCTAAAGTTTTGTAAAAGTATATTTTTACCCCTAATCTATTTCAAATTAATCTAAGGCCCCTAAATTATCTAAAAAGTCACTAAGACCCTAAAGTTTTTTAAAAGTTTATTTGTTACCCCTAAACATTTTAAAATTAATCTAAGGCTCCTGAATTATCTAAAAAGTCACTAAAGCCCTAAACTTTTGTAAAAGTTAATTTTTAATTAATATGTCTTATATAAAAAAAATTCATAGGTTACATATACTAGGGGTTTTGCATAAAATACATATATAACTTTTATATATGCTTTATATAAGTATTTTATTTTGCATAGATTATGCTAATTTAGATAATATATTGCATAAAATACATATACTGCATTGTGTCCATGGCATACAGAAAATTTAATACAATAATATTAGGTATAATGTTTATTCAAGAGAAAAAGATTACTCATTATTTATGTTTATATATAAATAATAAATGTAAGAAGAAAAGTAAAAGAACCTTATAATATTATAAGAATTCATGCCTAACATGAAAATTGATCATATAAAGAAAAAACATAAACCAAAAACAAAAGGAGTTTTTTATACTAATTTAACCTTGTTTTTTATCCTACATCAATACTGAAGTAACTTACTATTATTATTGACATACCATAATAAGGTGTCGTTTGTTTATTTATGTAATAAATACTAAATATTGAATAAACAATTGAATATGAATTATTCTGTTACTAGGAAGTGTCTGGATCAATCAGACATAATTTAAAATCTTAATGAAACAAACTAATTTAAAACCATTTAGTTCTGAATTGGTTAGGAAAGCAAAGCAAAAGCTTTGAATATTTTGGTAAATAATATTTTTCTTTCATTTTTGTGATTTTTTTTACATACTCATGTTGCTTGAATTTCCAATATTGTATATATCATGAAAATATTTTATATATCACTTGCATTTCTCTTTTCATTACTCCAATAATATATAAACCCGTATGTAACAAAAAATATTGGTTTGCTTTCAAGTGATATATAAATGTTTTGATATTAAAGTAGACAAAAAAAAGATATATAAATGTTTTTGTACATGCTTTTTGTTGGTTTGAGTTCCCATGAAAAGAGAACTTGTATATCACGAAATCCGATATGAAAAATTAATCAGATTACTACAATGATATATAAATTTGTTTGACAAAATGTCATATCATTTACAATAGATGAATCATGAGTCACAATTAATATATAATCACTTACCTTAAATTTATAGGCAAGAGATTATCGTGTTGATAACGTATTATGAAAGTAATGAAAAGAATAAGAGATAAAGAATAGAAGAGATAACGTAATATTATTGATTGTATAAGAATATGGATTACAATGTGTAAAAAGCCATATTTATAGATAATATAAACCTTTAAACTTTAATATTTGTGGGCAGGATTAAAAATCAATGGGATAGATAAATATCCACATTAATGTTTCATAACAATATTCAAATATTTAGCTATAATAAAAATAGAGTTAGATAATGTTATATAAAATGATAAATATTTTTTTGAATAATTATAATTATACATGGCTAAATTTATATTTTATTAATTTTTTTTATAAATAACATTTCTTTATCACATCATTCTTTTTAAGGGACAATGCCACACTTTTCTTTTCCAATCAGTGGAACGATGTTTTTACTTGCTACTTAATCATAAGTTAGAAAAATGTTACCCAGTTAGTGTAAAAGGTTAATTTTATACCATAATTACTCTTAATGTTAATTTAACTATTTATTTTTTATTTTTATTATATAATATTCATAATATAGTATCTATTTATCTTATTTTCTTTTTTATTTTAAAGTCCACTTACTATAACTAACCGCCACCACCTTCACCTCATTCATTCTCCACCGACCATCTCATGCACTCTCAACCGACCACTACCACCACCTCCATTATTCTTCACCCACCACCACCTTATCCCACAACTGCCACCTTGTTGCCACCATTCACCACTAACTAATTCCAGCATACGAACACGTGCTTTAAATTAAAAAAAAACATAATTAATTTTAAAAAATAAAAAAATTAAAGTGTATTTTAAGATGGGGAAAATTAATATATACATATATGTAATTTTTTTATTTGGATATTTCGTTTTATGTATTGCTAATATACAAAAATATAATTGTCAACTCCTCAACACGGACGCGTCCATTAAATTTTTTAAAATTCGTAATAAATTCCAAAAATATCTGGAAAAGAGATCTGCATATTTAGACGAGGCAAGTACATATCTATATCTTGAATTTTTTCGAATACGATATTCTGTTTTATGCGTTCCTTTTACGCACAAAATATATTTATATATTCTTATTAAACAGATGATCATATAATCAATGTAAAACAATTTTTTTAACAAACTCACTTAGTCTCTTTATTAATCGCATATACCCTATTTTTACGTGTTTTTAACAATCTTAATATATTCCCTTTTTGTCTAACACCTTTCTTTTATTTTATAAGCTGCAATAATACACAAAACAAAGTTTTGTGTATTCTGTAATACATAAAACTCTATTTTCTGTATTATAAAAACACACAAAATTATCTATTTCTTTACAATCCAACCATTTTCTATCTATGATTTTGTGTATCACATGAACACATAAACCGCCTGTTTTATGTAATGATGTAATGCACAACAATAAAAGAACTAGACACAAACTTGTCCATTTTGGCTGTGCAACAAAACTTAAGATGGTAAAAAATAACTAGAATAAACTAAAATGAATTTTATGAGAGTATAAAACTAAAAAAAAAACCTAAACCCAAACCCTAAACCCTAACCTTAAAAAACCCAAACCCTAAAAAAACCTAAAAACCCTGAAAACATAAACATAAAAACACTAACCCTTAAAACACAAAGGGTTAAACCCATAAATCCTAAAAAGAAAATTGACTAATAAGATGAAGTCTGCTATTTTGTGTATTCTAGTAATACACAAAACTAGTACACACAAATTTGAGTTGTATTGTTCCAATAAAAACACAAAACTTATTTTTGTGTTTTTCTATAACATACCAAATCACAGAGTAGGAGACAAATGACTCGTATGAAGGGATTTGTCATTTTGTGTGTTCCAGTATTACACAAATCTAACTGAAACACGCAAACTCACAAAAAATAAGAAAAATACTAATATGAAGTGTTGTTTTTGTGTGTTACATGAATATACAAACCAAAAAATATATTAGTGTCGTTGAAAATGGCTGAATTTATAAGGTGTATAATAAAACAGTGAATAAAGTAAATGATCTATATGAAGATTAACAAAGTGAACAAGTTTTGTTGCACAACCAGAAGGGACAAGTATGAGTCTGATTTTCTGTGTGTTCCTATAATACATAAATTTCTGTTTTATGTATTACAACAAGACACAAAATAACATAAAGAGATTGGACAAAAAGAGAAACATCGAGATAGTTAAAAACAAGTAATAATAGGGTATATGTGATTAATAAAGTAAAAAATATGATTCTGGTCAAAGAAGTAAACGTTTTAGATATTTTGATTTTGTGTATTATAGGAATACATAAAACTGAATATTGAAAGATAAAAAAAATTCACGGATATAGATATGAACTTGTCCGTCCAAAAAATACAATTTTTTATTTTTTTAGATTAATTTGAAAATTATAAATTTTCAAAAAAATTTAACGGATGAGGTCGTGTGGTGTAATTGGAAAATCTATTTTTGTATGTAATAATAATACATAAAACGGAATATCGAAATTTAATATTAAAAAAGAATTATCTACGTAGATATTAAATTTTACCCATCCAAAAATACAAATTTCATTCTGATTTTTTAGATTAATTACGAACTTTTTCTATAATATTAACGGACACGCATGAGTGGTGGATTTAGTTGATGGTGATTTATAGCACGACGGCGACGGAACCAGGGGCGGAGTCAGGATTTTTTGTTAGGGGGGGCTAAGGGGGTTCGGGGGCAACGGCCCCAAAAAAATTATTTTGCCGTATTTGCACGATAAGTCTACATATTATGCAAAAATTGCTAGATAGATCCTTATATAATGCTAAAATGCACTATAAATCCCTATATTGTGTAAAGATTGCAATATAAGTCCGGGTATTATTTTTTTAAATTAATCATCTGACAAATTTCCTTTTTTTTATACAAAATAACATACATTTTGTTGTAAAAAAACAAAAAATCCTATAAATAAAATAATTTGAAGTCTAATAAAATAAATTTTAAAATTTAGGGGGCCAAATGAAATTTTTTTAGACATTTAAGAGTTAAGTACAAAAAAGAATCTATGGAAAAAACATTAAAAATTGAATATTTAATGGTACTTACGTGTCAATTTCATCAATATTTTTATTATTTGATAGAATTAATCTCTAAACTTTAAGTTAGGGAGGGCTAATTTTATGCTATAATTTTTTTAGTTATATTTTTATCTATTTATAAAAAAACAGGTTAAATTATAGTGGGTTGGATAGGCTGGGGTGGGCTGCAGCCCACCTCAACCCACCCCCACATCCGCCCTTGGACGGAACTAGTCGGTGGTGGTTATGAACGAAGATGGTATTGGTCGGAGGAGAACAATGAAGGTGGCGGTGGTAGGTAGAAAATGCATGAGGTGGTGGTTGTCAGTGGAGAATGTATGACGTGGTGGTAATGGTCAGTGGAGAATGTATGACGTGGTGGTGGTGGTGGTGGTGGTTGCGTGGTGACCAGACTTTGAAATAAATATAGAAAAATATATTATATATAATTAAATATCACAAGCTATAAGAATTAAATGGTATTTATAGTCAAAATAATAATTAGTAAGGTGATGAGTATTTAAGTAATGAGATATGATTTTATCATCAACAAGAAATTTTATACTATCAATCAGAACATGTACACATCAATCCCAGTTTGACCTAGTAACTAACTAGGTCAAATTTGGAAACAAAATCATTCTTATACATCAATTACTTACTATCCACCTAAAGAAACAACATAATAAACCAACGCAAACAACTAAGACCGAGAAACAAACTATATTTGGAAACTTTCCAAAAATTGAATCAAACCAAAACATATACTAAAAACACAGTTAGTCTAGTCCAACTCCACTCCAGCAGCTTCCGTTGGAGCCACTTCCATACCTTGCCAAAGCAGCAGAAGCACTAAATCCACCATGAACCAAGCTCAGACCTGGTTTAACCTCAAACAACTACACCTCCAAATTAACACACCCAAACATAATAAATCTCTAGTATCAGATACCTAGACTTCGTGTAAATTCTAGTTAAAACTTAACTTCTCATTGTCTGCAGAACTCTTTAATTTCTTCGTCCTCCACAAACTGTATCTAACCTCATTAAGAATGTTCTTCACAATATCAACTTTTGCTATGTTAGCTACTTTGAATTCTTTCTTGTTTCTAGTGTCCCGCACACTGTACGCGTAACTTGCAAAGCTCAAACAATAAATACTATCTCTTATTGAATTACGAAATCCATTATATTATCCCAAATAGTACATCTAATATTTTTCCAACCATTTTTTATACAAACCTCTTTCCAAACATCCTGAGTAAACACACAATTCAGAAAAAGGTGTTCCTTATCTTCCATCTCATCCCCACAGAAGCTACACAAACCATTTATATTTATACCCCATCTCGAAAGCCTATCTTTAGTGTTTAATTTGTTCTTACAAGCCAACCAAACACAAAATTGTTGCTTAGGTTGGATCCGCTTATGACAAACCACATCATACCAGTCAACATTTTTATTATCACCCCTTAAATCAAACATACTTTCCTTATTTTTGAAACCTTTAGCCCCCCCCCCTCCCCCCCCCCCCCTCCCCCCCCCCCGCCCATCTGATCACATCATTATTATCCTTTAAGTTATAATTTCTAATCAAATGAACAATAACACTCAATTTCATAGGCACTCTTCATCTACCATTGATGAAATATTGTTCCACCTTCTTATTGATATTATAGTTTCGCAAAGACACGCTATCATTACAGCATATACCATCTATACTTTTTCCATTAATTTATTTATCAGTTAACATATATGTGTTATTTCCATTAACAATATTATGCACTATATATTCATAAACAATATATCTTAAATTAAGCATACTTCTTCAAATCCTGTTGTCAAGCCAATTTGAATAGATCCAAATTGACCGAATATTGCTCTTCCTCCATATATTCTCCAAAAAGCTCTAAGTATAGTTGCTTGGTTGATGTGAAGTAGTCTAGGTATACCTAAACCACCCTCTTATTTACTCTTACAAAGTTCATCCTAAGATACCTTGACTTCATGAAAATCAACTATGTTACCTCTTCACAGGAACCGACTTAGAATAGATATGATTTTATTTTAAGTGTACATTACCTTTTTAGTTGTAGGTAAATAATAATATTTTACTCTATTTATTATATATTAGATATTGCATATTCTTCTAATATATGGTATTATTTGTGTTTGGAAAACATTAATAAAAGTAAAATAAAAAATATTATGTACTTGAATATAAAATTGTTTTGGGTTATTAATATGATATTTATAAATTAATTGAGAGAAAATTAAACAAAATATTTATTAAATAACTGATTTTTTGAATATTCAAAACATTTATAATTATATATATGATACTTACAAATTTTTTTGTTTTAGAGTCCTTTATTAAAGTTCATCCATTGAAACTAATTTGTTAAAAATAATATTTAATAAAATTTATTTATTATATATAACTGTAAATAAAAGAATTATTTGATTCTTTTAAATACTTTATTATTTATTTATATAAAAAACTATTTAAATTTTACCAATCCTATTACAACCATCACCATCACCATCTATTTACATTTTAAAATTTCGACCACCACTATTCCAGCCACCACCTTCAACTTAATATTTTTAAAAATATTAAGTTCACAAATTTCAATCACTACCACCTCCATTTAGTTTTTATTTCCATAAAGTTCTTTTTGAAATTTTTTTGAACACCACTATCGACCACCGTTGTAGCCACCACCATAAATACCACCACTTTCGGATAGTTTTTTCTATTAAAAAATTGTAAATAATATCAGACACCACCCCTACCTCTAGCAAGGTATCTGGCCACTTCTACCTCCGTCAACAACCTACTCAATTTTTTTTCCGATTAGATATTTGGTTAACTGCTCTCTGAACATGAAATTTATGTGTTGAACATGAAATTTATATTTCAAACATAAAATTAATTGTTCATAATAGATAATTTCTTATTCAAAACAATGATTTACGTTGTTAACAATAAAATCTCTGTTCCAAAAAATAAATTCCTTATTCTAAATAGTGAAATTCATGTATTCAGAATAGTTTCAATGTTTCTAACAATAAATTCCTTATTTTGAAAAATGAATTTCTTTATACGAATAATGAATTTTATGTATATGAAAATTGTTTGTTGATTTTTTTCCCAAAGTAAGTGGTTGCAGCAACAGTGACCCAATGTGTTGGTGATAGATTTTTTTTTTTGAAAAAACGGCAGCTGATAGTGGTGCTGGTCAAAATTTTCTACAAACAAAAATTAGTTGGAAGTGATGGTAATGGATTTGGTAGTAGTGGTGGCGACGACGACGGTAGTAATAATGGTGGTTGCAACGTGTTCAGTGGTGGTGGTCGAAATTAAATATAAAAATGAAAAATTTGATTGGTACGGGTGATGACAATAATGGTCGAAAGTGGTGGTAGTCTATTCGTTGTTAAATAATAGAATATAAATAAATATTATATTAAAATAATATGTTATAATTAAAATAAATAACTTTTATAAATATTTAATTTTGTAAGTACGTTTTTAATAAATTAAATAATAAAAATTTGTTTTCTAAATTTAAATATTATTATTAGTATAGTTTGAAAATGACGTTTTAATTTATTTTCAAAACATTTTAGACAAGGAATAATTACCATATAAGTCATCAATTTAATAATAATATCCCTGCAGCATCTTCTATTTTAAATTGTTTATAAAAGTCATCTACCAAAACATTATTTCCATTTTTACCCTTTTATTATTTTATTTCCTTTTTTTATTTCTTTAATCTCTAATCTCTTTCTCTCTCTCCTCACCCGCGTCTATCTTCTCTCTTTCTGAACCTCCCCTCCACCGTATTGGCTCCGGCGCTGCTGCCATAACTATTCCTGTATCAATTTGCTCCGGCGACACAGCCACCAGCAATGGACGGCTTCTAGGATGGAGATTTTGGCTATTATAATTCTTTTGCTCTCTCCAAAAGCCGATTGATTCTTCTAGTGGATCTCTTCGCCTCCGCCTCCGTCCGCCTCCGTCCGCCTCCGCCTTCTCTTTCCTCCATCTCACTTCCAGGTATTTATATATGGATATGTATAATTTTGTGGTATTTTTCCCACCAAATAATTTTAGGGGATTTACTTAATTTGCTAAGTATTATATCTTTGTGGGACATGTTTTTATGGGATTTACTTAATTTGCGAAGTATATAGTTGTGTATATACTCACTTTCCTTTCACATATATATATGTGGTGTGAGAGAACTGCAGTCTCTGTTTTTCACTTTCAACTGCTGATTTCCCATTCAATCTAGAAAAAGCGTCTGATATTATAGTCGAGAAAATTAAAGAATACGTGAGTACACCATAGTGCTTACATGTTCATTTTGTAAGAACTATTGCTGTGATGGTACTAATTTAAAACAATTTAACTTGTATAGATCGAAACCTTATGGTGGTGAACTTTTTGAGTCAACAAAGGAGCTTTCTTGGTCAAACATTGCAACTTCATTCAAAGCTAAACACAAGTTGCTGCAGACTTCTTTATACCGCTTAGTCATTGAGCTTCAATTTATTTTATTCTCTCTGTGGAGCTATTATTTATTTTCTTGAAACTGCTATTGGAATTTTTAATGCAAGGACTTTAGATTTCTTGGAAATTCCGGAGTTTCGGTTGAGATTTAAGGGCGATTATAATTTTAATGCTGAATTAAATAAGACAAATTTGCCCTCAAATTCTTTTTCTAGTGCTGCTATGTTTGAGATTTATGGCGCTTCTATGGCGTTACACCTCAGTTCGAGATTTTGTGGTATTTATCCGGATTTCTTTCGGGGACTATCTTGCAATTTTTCATTACTTTGGGGACTGATCACGTACTCCTTAACTTGTATAGTTCAAAGCCTTAATTGCGGCGCTGATTCAAGTGATTATCTATCGATAATTGTAGGCTTGTTTTAGTAGATATATCTCAGAATTCGAAGATACTGAGCCTGTTTAAAGAAAAAGCTGCACTAAAGAACATTGATTCTAGAAAGTTCTTTACATTTGTTGAAGATATAACTCAGCTCAATTTTAAAGGTGGTTTACACTGTAATGTAATTGCTAATGCTGCTAACTGGTAAGTTTTTAACTGTAATTAAATGATAGTGAGGAGTTTTTATAATTGTAAAATGATCTGAAATATATGTTTTGTGTAGGCGATTAAATCCTGGGGGTAAAAAGGGGTAAATGCAGCTATATATAGTGTTGCAGGCCCGGAATTTGAAAGTGCTACAAAGGAAAGATCTAATTCACTTGCTCCAGGGAAAGCTTTAGTTGTTCCTATTTCTTCAACATCTCTGTTACTTATTAAGGAAGGAGTGACTCGTGTGATACATGTTTTAGGACCAAATATGAATCCCAAGAGACCAAATTGTTTAAAAGATGAGATATATATGTTTTAAAATTAGGGAATTTGTGAGTCAATGATTGCTTATGTGTTTGTTTCTTTGGTTCAATCAATGATTAAGTTGTGTAATAAACTTAGTAATACAATTGTTTGGACAATTATCAAACTCAGTCAATTTGGTGGGATTTTTCCCACATATAGTTGTGTATATATATATGTGGTGTGAGAGAACTGCAGTCCCTGGTTCTGATATTTTTAATATGGATATCTAAAAAAGTGTTTCTTGGGTGATTATTATGTAGGTGCAAAAAATACTAGGGTATAAGTTTAAATGTCGTAAAATCATTGCCGCCATTGGATGTCGTAAAATTATTACGCTAAATATTTTATAGAGCCTGCTCCAGCTCGTGCAACTTGCCAGGTGGCAGCTTTGCCATTGGATGCAAGAATTGAAATTGAGTGCATAGCTGCATTGTAATTTTCTTAATAAAATTGGGTTTCAACTTTTTACCGAGAATATAAGAAGTTAGAATTAATTAAATGGTGGAAATTAAATTTTTTTATTCAACTTCTTAATGAAAAATTGGTATTGCTAAAAAAAAAATAGAACGAAAGATTTTGTTCCAAATACAGTGATACATCTACACAAGTATGATGATAAAAGCTTCCTTTTCCAAGTACAATATATATTACCTTTATGGCCTCCAAGTTTTTCACAAACTTCACTTGGTTACACCAACTTTTAAAATTTGTTTTGTTAAGCTTTAGTTTATTTAATTGTATAATATAATATCATTCTATTAAGATATAAGGCCTTATATTGTACAGTTAGGATTTACTGGGATTTTTCCTACCAAACAACATAAACCCTAAATATAATTTGGTGGGATTTTTCCCACAAAATAAAACATAAATCAATACTAGTTTGGTGTGATTTGTTTACAAAAAAACATAAGCTAATATAATTTGGTAGGAAAAAATTGACTATTTATTTAGCGGGATTTTTCCTACTAAATAACAACATAAAATTTTGTGAGAAAAAAAATTTGTCGAAAATTTTTGGTGGGAAAATAAAATTAGTCGAAAAAATTTGGTGGAAAAAAAAAATTGGTCGAAAAAATTTGGTGGGAAAAAAAAAATTGGTCGAAAAAATTTGGTGGGAAAAAAAATTGGCCGGAAAAATTTGGTGAGAAAAAAAGCTGGCCGGAAAAATTTGGCGGGAAAAAATTTGGCGGGAAAAATCTGGCCGGAAAAATTTGATGCGAAAAAAAATCTGGCCGGAAAAAGTTGGCGGGAAAAAAATTTGGCCGGAAAAGTTGGTCGGAAATTTTTTGACGAGAAAATTTAGTTTGGTGGGAAAATCTAGTTTGGTGGGAAAATTTAGTTAGGGATATTATTGTCTAATTATGTTTTTTATATTAGACATGACTTTTATGGACAATATCACCACCTTCTAGGGTGGTATTGGTAATTGCCTCTTTTAGACAAATCCCAATTACTCTATATATACTAGGGTACTCATGATAGTCACTAGGTGTGGGTCATGTAGTCGAAGTCTATCTCTCATAATTGAAGAGAATTAGAGACAGGGAAGCCCACGTGATGTTTTCTTTGAATAAATATGAATCTCAGTCAAAATTCAAGGGGGGCGAAAAGGAGATTAAAGTGAAAAGGACAAGCTTCTGTCATCTTCATTATGTTGTGTAACAAAATTCACCCCCATCCACAAAAAGGATCAAACATTTTAATCAGACATTTCCTGAAAATTTCCGAAAATTTCTCCAAGAATCCTGCTTAAGTTGTTCAAATATATATAATTAAGATAATAAAAAAACAAATTCGGACATTATCTCAAAATACGCAAACTGCTCTTTATCTTTTTTTTTACGCTAAAAGCCCTTTATTAATGTTTTTTTGTCACTGTTAGCCCTTTTGTCCATTTTCTGTCAGTTGACCGTTAGTCAATGACAGTTGGCGCCACGTATACGCCACCTCACTGCCATGTATGATCCACGTCACTTCTGCTGGACATTTTTTTCCGACGTGGCAGGGGTAAAATTGTCATTCCACCCAAATGTTTACCTTTTACCATTTGAGAACCCTAAATCCATCACACCCGATCCCCAATCTCGTCCCCCTCTCTACTCTCTCGTCGTCTCTTCACCTTCGATCGTGAACTCCGATGGCCGGTTCCAGTTACACGACGGCTTCGTCTCCGATGGCAGATCCAGGTAAGGAAGAATGGGTTTGCTACTGTGGTATACGATGCAAGGTGAACACCTCATGGACGGGCATGAACCCTGGACGACGCTTCATCGGATGCTCGAAGTATCAATCGTCGGAGGAAAAGTGTTCGTTTTTCTGCTGGTTAGATCCTCCTATATGCGATAGAAGTAGGGTTGTGATTTTCGGATTACTTAGCTCAATGTCCAGGAAGGATGAAGAAATTGAAGGTTTGAAATCCCGTGAAGGTAATCATCTGAAGATTTGGCAAATCTGTTTAATTTTTCTGTTAGGTTATTTAGTCGGTAAGTTCGTTTAGGTGTTGGATTTGGTGTTTATTCGTGTGTTTGTTCTTGTTTTTGTGTATTTGATTGTTGATTGTCTCGTTGTAATGCTTGTAACCTGGAAATTAGACATATTTTGATGTTCTGGTTAAGTGTTATTGTGTTTTTTGTTAAGTATTGTTGAATCTATGTGTTCCCGTAGAAACTGTTTGGAGATGGTGAAGTTGTGGCCCCTTATCTTATGTGTTTGTCCATATGTGGCCCTAAAGTATATTTTTATCAGTCGTTTTGGCCCAGTTAGTCTATCAATTCTACGTGGGTTGGCCCATTAATTTTTATTAAGTTACACCTTCTGGCCCAGGCCCATTACGAATTAGACTTTTCTAATTTTTAATTAAGTTGTAAGTTTAAAGTAATTTTTTTATTTCGGTTCATAGTTTCAAGACTAGAATACGAAACGGTTTTCTCTGGGAATAACAAAAGTGCATTGTGAATACAAAAACAGAGTAAAAGTGTCATGATTACGGTTAATCCCCTTAGTATATATACACTACTCAATAGGTAATGTCCTTTAACACTTCTATTTTACAATCGAGAGCATATAACTGATAACGACGAAATTCGAAATGGCTAGCCAAGTAGGACAACAAGACAAGGGAAAACAGAGTAAGTTTTGTATTCCTTTCTTATCACTTTGTTTTCATAGTATAGAACGAATCCCTGTTTATGTTTTTGTTGCCGAATTGTTTTGTTAAAGTAATTTTTATTTATTCACATATGATTTAATTCGTTTCAGAAGTTTCGAGTGGGTCAACCTCTACGCCGGTGGTGAACCGTCCAAAGCCCAAATCATATAAAAGCCATAAACCCGCTTGTAGGTGGAGTGTAAGAATCTCTCCGACTCTAGTTCGCGAGGATGTGAAGACCAAGGTCCTTCGATTACCTTATGGCCAAACAATGGTTGTGGTAGAGTCAAGCTCTGAAGGTGAGGACACTCCAAGTCCTAAAAGAAGGAAGATTGTGGAACCAGTTCCAATCGTGATGATGTCGCCAAAGTCAATGAAGGTCGAGGAAGACGAACCCATGGATTGATTCTGGGTTGGTTGGCGGGTTTTGTTGCTTTAATTTGGTGTTTTTAATATATGTTTAGAATTGTCGTTTGTTTTGGGTAGTATCATTGTGTTTGTGTTTTGTTAAGGTTGGTTGTTAATCCTCTGGTTTTGTTTTGATTTGAACTACTTTGGACTATTTCGTAAGTTGCTAATTGGACTATTTTGGTAAGGTTGGTGTTAAGTCCATAATTGGACTATTGTAGCTGGACTTATTTTATAATTACCACATTTTGGACTTTAAATTAGCAATATAAATTGAGCTTTCCTTTATTTATTTTGTTTTCATAAGATTTTTTTCCATTATAAACAAATTTGACGAGTGACAGACATACAAACTAATAATTTCAACTTAATTAAACTAAACAATTCAAGTCACTACTGAAGTAATTGATAGGCAAGTTTTAAAACCAATTCAAAAACAAATACGTCAATTATTGTTACAAATAACACTTCCTTTTACTTCACCTGCGTGCTCGTTTAGCATGCTCCGCTTCTGTTGGTATATCCCTGGACGCGGTAGGAAAAGGTTGTTCATCAGGCTCTGGTAGCCAACGGAAGAATTCACATTCCTTTTTAGGGAATTCTTGCCAACGGTAATCTTCAAAATGACATCGTAGAGAACGGAAATACCTATTAAACTCTAACACAACGACGTCAATTAAAGCCGGCATTCCACACTTGCATACCTCAGTTGTGGAGTAGTTTTCAGGATTGACATCCATTAAAGGTGAAGGCCTGATCACCTCGTTCGCTAACTCACTTGGGGTGAAGTCGGGAAATAGAGGTGACCTAGTAGACACATCACTCCCACTGGAGTTGTAATCAGAGGTAGAGGTAGAAGATGCTACTAGAACTAGACATTGTTTAACGCTATACTATTCTAAATGAATGTGATGTAGTGTGTGAAGTGTTGTAGTAATATTACATGTATTTATAGACCAAAATTCAGTCTTAAAGCTAAAGTTTTTAAAACAAAATAGAATATTTGTTCAGACAACACGTGAAGATCAATACAGTACAGATTCTTCATCTTACAAACACGACATAAAGCTAAAGTTAAAGTTTTCGAATACCACAACCAAAACGTTGAATACTAAAGTGTCTTATACAATTTCTCCTTTTTAACCTTAACTAACTTAACCCCCTTACCCTTAACATTAACCCGAGCTTGGTTTGTGTCTTTCTTTCTTGGGGCATCCGTTTTCTCCTTTATCTTCAACACTTTGTTCATACTTTTCTTGAGGTTTTTTTCTGTCTGATCTTCTTTCTTCTCAATCACCTCCATAGTTGTAGTCTCCCTTTCCTCTTTCTTCTCATTTCCCTTTAAATCTTTCTTTTCAACTACATCCATTTGTTTTGAAGTTGACCCACGGTTCTTCAAACTTTGAATATATGTCTCCATGTTCTTGTCAAACTCCTTGAATACTTCATCCAAACCAGCAATCTTTATGACTTTGTCCTTAGCCTTAGCATCTACTGGAACACCTAATTTGTGTATGTCCTTGGCAGAGATACTTACCCCCTTAAGAGCATCTAGGCTAACATTCCTTCTCCCCTTGTATAAGTATGGGTTACCCTCAATTTTCCTTGATCCTATTGTAACTGCTCCTGGTGTACTCAATGGGGTAGGTGCCCTGGTGTAAACCCCCATACCCCCTGGTCTAAAAGGTGGTCTCTTAGACATATCCTGAAAGTCAAAGTAAACGCATTAATGGAGTATAAACTGCTAAAAGATAGGTAATTTACTAGACACTTACACTTGGTTGACCAAGTTTCTTCACTCCACTGGGTAGAAAACCACCTTTCAACTCAGGAACGCAAAACTTATTAATATCCACACAAGGCCGCTTGTTAGGTGTAAACTACAAATGACAATATCAATTCAAAATAAACAAATCTATCAAAAAACACATTGAATAATTAAACACCAACCTTATCTGTTGTAGTTGAGGTTTCTCCCATTACACGCTTTTTAGTTGACTTTTCAACCACCAAGTTAATAGAATCTGTAGTACTTGCTTGAGTTAAAACACCCACTAAGTTATCATCACCAATAGCATCCTGTAGAAATAAGTAATGGTTATGTCTGTTTGTTTTATTGAACTACTACTTCAAACTTTACCTTAGAAACCTGACTGCTTGGTTCATCTTGAACCGAGAATCTTGTTTCAGAATCTTCTTTTTTCTCATCTTCCTTGGTTGGTGTAGCAACCCTTTGAGCTTTGGACTTTGGTCTCCTACCTGATGTACTAACAACTTGAGTACTCACCACAATGTTACTGTCATTAACATTTAGGTGAACCGCACTAGCATCAATATCAACCTCAACTTTACTTTTAGACCCCTTCAATTGAAGCTCGTTACTTAACGCATCCACATGCACATCACTATTGGAAACGTTAATATGAACATCACTATTTGAAGTAGTAACTATCACGTTATTTTCAACTGGATTCTTTCTTTGTCTATAAGACCTTCTCTTTACTGCCTTGACAACACTGCTTCCTTGACTTTGAGACTCCACATATGCCATGTTTGGTGTACCTGGAGGGTGTTGTTCCAAAATAGATTCAACTGGATCATTTACACCACTCTCAGCTGCACTTTGACCTTGACTTACGCGCGAACAACTCCTTTTGTTATGTCCAACTTGTTTACATTGACTACACTTACCCTTTAAACCGCTTCTTCCAAATTTTTCAACTTCAACACGAACTTCATCATTCACTTTAGCTTTACCCTTTTTGTTGGCTTTCGCTACCCTCTCTTCAATATCTTCTCCTTCTGCCCGATCTCTTTTCTTTTTAGGTCTCCCACAAAGTTTAACACCCTTTGAAGCTATTACTTTAGGCCCATTTGTCTGAGGCCACAAATCAGGCCCATTTATTGGGCCTATGAAAGGCTCATATGCTTTTTTAAACATGCTAGTTTTAAAGAATTGGGAAGTATAGTCTTCTGGCTCCAAACCCACTGAGGATAGTGCAGATATGACGTGGACACATGGTATACCAGATAAATCCCAACCTCTACACGCACAACTAAATGTTGTTAGATCCACCGCAAATTGCGACCCACTAGTCCCTTTGACTTGGAAACAGTTAGAGCCACAGTGTAGAGGAATCCATTTAGAAGACCATTTTTTTTTAAATTAATAATTTTACGGATTTTAGGACATATGTCCCCTTGCCAACTAGATATCCACCTTCTTCGTTTTTCAAGTCTCTCAACTAAATATAACCTAATCCTCTCTAAACAAACTATCACAGGAGAGTCCCTAGAATCCAACAATTGTTTATTCCACGATTCACACATATTATTCAACAACACATCACAATGGGTGTTGGTCCTAAAGTGAGACCTACTCCAATACCTCGGGTGTTCTTTCGCCAACCACTCATACGCTTCCACATCCATCCCTTTAATTATCTCCATTACATTGTGAATCTCTCAACATAAGTAGCTCTTGCGGCCTCCCACATCTTATCTTTTAGCGCAAACGAGCCATGTTTCTTTTTAAAATTCTGATGTAGATGTCTAACACAATGCCTGTGTTCAACGTTAGTCAACAACTCTTCAATGGCTATACCTAATCCCTGTGCACACAAACATAGAAACAAAGATATAAACACTAATAAACTAGAAATAAGGATTCACAAGAGGAATTCAATATACCTTTTGCTTATCAGTTATAAAGACCCACATCTCAGGTTCGTTAATTTCTAAATCCTCGACTAACAGACTAACAAACCACCTCCATGTCTCCAAGTTCTCAGTTTCAACCAAACTATAACAAATGGGATAAATGCAATTGTTTGCATCCATCCCCACCGCAGTCAAAATCACCCCAGGATGAGATCCTTTTAGATGACACCCATCCAACCCGACCACCCTTCTACAACCATTAATAAACCCCCTTTTCAAAGGTTCTAAACAACAGTAAAACCTCAGAAATCTGTGTTCACCAGTTACTTCATCTACAGCAGTTTTTACAAACACTGTTGACCCAGGATTAGTCCTTATTAACTCAGCGCAATAATTGTTAAGCAAACTATATTGATCTAAAAAGTGAACTTCATCTAATTTTCTTCCCTTCTTAATAGTCCTATATGCTTGTCTCCTACTTATGCTAACATGAAGGTCATGCAAGACTAGCTCTTGTAAATCAATGGCCTTAATATGTGAGTTCATCCTCAACTGATGTGCATATCTCCTAGACAAAACAGTCGAATTCACGTGCTTACTATTTAGTGCACAACCACATGTATGCTTCTTGTTTAAGGTCCTGATTTGAAAACTACCATCTTCACAAACTGTTGCATATATAAACTAGCCACAATTCTTACCTCTACACCTCGCTCTAACTCTACCAGGTTCATTACATGGGAACCAAACGTTCCTAATATCGGCAATAGCTCTAGCTTTAACGGCGTCCTTGAATTCACGACCGTCGGAGAAAATCATACCAACCGCTAACTTCGGATCATGAACGTCTTCAGAAACATTAAACCTCGAAACAATCCTCCTTCGAACACCAGAACTGTCACAAACTTCATCTTCCGACGTCCCTTCCAAGCTAATCAATTTATCAGAATCACCAGTAGAACCCTCGTTGAAATCTTCATCATTTATTTCAGGTAGTAATTTAGGGCACGGAAGATCTAACCATTCACGTTAACGGATGGAGAAGAACCAACACCAGCGAATTCAATTCCAATATCGACATTGTCTTGGTACAATATATCGTCTTCATCATCGTCAAGATTGTTATCACTATCGTGAAAGGAGAAATCGGAGCCACCACTATCACTACCCTCGTCATAATTAACGTTATCTAAAAGAAATACAACATTAAACGCATTATTAAGATCCTACGCACAAAAACTAAAACCCTAATCATAAACTACATATCTCGATGAAATGGGTCACGTAAATATTTACCTGAATCGCTTAGTATTTCGTTCAAAATCGCCATTCGAACGGAGTAGAGTAAGTTGGTTAAATTTTCTCTATCGATCTCGAAAGTTTGACGCGATTTCCAGCCCAGAATTTGAAGAACACCAAGAACACGCTCCACTGTGTGTTTTTGTTTTGATTTTGATCGGGTTATGTTTGACGACAAGTCAACGGTAGGTGAGATAGTAAAGGGTAAAAGGTAAACATTTGGGTGGAATGACAATTTTACCCCTACCACGTCGGAAAAAAATGTCCAGCAGAAGTGACGTGGATCATACATGGCAGTGAGGTGGCGTATACGTGGCACCAACTGTCATTGACTAACGGTCAACTGACAGAAAATGGACAAAAGGGCTAACGGTGACAAAAAACATTAATAAAGGGCTTTTAGCGTAAAAAAAAAGATAAAGGGCAGTTTGCGCATTTCGATATAAGATAAAGGGCCAGATGAGGGCTTTACCCTTTTTATTACTATTTAATATTTGAACAAATCATAAAATAAAAAAGTATAATAAATAAAAAATAAAAATTATATAATTGGAACACTTACTATCCACCTAAAAGATGATAAAATATAATATGGTTTGAAACAATATCCAACATTAATTAATTCGAAAAAAAAAGAATAATCATTAGATAAGTGTTGCGACTTTTTTTTTATTCAAAGTACAATCTTGATCTAGCAGACACCTATTCATACTATTAAGCTATCCTTAAATGGGAAAAAAATTGTTTTGTATCCAGTGAGGGAGCTTGAATCCCGACCTTCTATTTAACCGATTTTTGCAATGGTGGTAGTCCTACTATTTCGGGTTCTTGGGATATATGATGGAAAGTAATTAGGACGTACCGTTCTGTCATCTCAGCGATCCTCCTTAAAGCAGGTTGAGCCACCTTAGTAGTGACGATTGTGCGATACCCGGAATAATGTCAAGGTTATCAGAGAAAAAACACTTCCCTGTATCGCCAAACTAATCAAATAGTTTGGTCGCAAAAAGCACCACATGAACTTCACTTTCAATTATTGACAAACACTGCATCATCCGTGCGTGGTTGATCCTACCACTGTTACTCTTATGGTTTTCCACCACACCAATACCCTTATGTCCCCATTTCTCTGTGAACGACACATCGCATGAAATGGTATATCTTACATATGTCATGAGAGGGTATCCTCCCCAAAATCATTACCTGCCCGTTGGCCACTTGAATTTGTTGACCAATCTGCTCCAAAAAATTTGTCACCATTTTATCAGTTGCAAAGATCACCACCCTGAAATCAATATCCTAACTCTTATGGTAAACTTTTTTTTGCTTTTCAAATATTCCATTACATTAATATGATCTAAGTGTGATTAGTCTTACATTATAACCCTAATTAGTATGAGTCGACAATCTTCACCATCCATTCCTTGAGAAAGATTAGGTCCTACAAAGAGGATTGTGGATCGAGATATGGAACGAAGAATTTTCATTAGAAGTTTCAACAATGTTTTTGACTTTTTTTATTATTTACACTATAAGTCTATATTTTGCAAAAGTTACATAATAAATTTGTATATTATATAAAACGACTTATATTTTTTAATTAATAACTTTTTATATTTAATCTCAAATCACATTTAGTAAAACCTTTATAAATGATAAACCTTGAGACCAAGATATTATGCATTTAATTATATATTCCTTTATAGTCAAATGAATAATAGAAAACACTTAATCATTTTTTTTAATTTTAATTTTTTTAACAATGAAGGGTGCCTAACACTTAATCATTTAACGAGGGTCTTCATAATCGAAAGATTCGATCAGATAAAATAATTTGGAATTTAAACTACATGTCGGGAAATATGATGACATCGAAAGATTTAATAAAGTCATAGTATATGGTTTCTTATAGTTATATAGATATGGGATGAATGTCGATAACCTTTGGAATTATCCTATTAAAATTGACACACTGATGAAATTGTCTACCGATAAAAAGATTACTATATAGATAGCTGATACACTTGGGAATGATGATGAACATCCATATGAAAGGTTTTTACCAATTGTTTCTCCAAAAAGGGTTTTCCAATTTTTTCTTTTTTTGACATCAGTAGGTAAAAAAAAAAAAAAAAGGTTTTTCCAATCAATAGTAATCTGACCAAAAAAAAAAAAAAAAAAAAATCAATTGTAACCTTAAGTAACCACTTTTTTCAACATGAAAAAAGTATATTCCAATTGTGGTTCAGTATCACAAAAAATTGCGGCAGATTCGGTGTTAGAGGCAAAGGCCACGGGAATCTTGAAAGATACGGAGATGGCTTCAAATTATCCTTTTGGAAGCGTGATTATAGAAAATGACTCAGCCACTATTATGAAGTCTCTTTCGTCAGGATTATCCGTGTTGAGTCATTCTATTAAAAACTTAGTTTGTAATATTTATTATTTTGCTGAATTATCATCTCCTTCTTTTTCATTTGTATCTAGAAGTAGAAATGGGACAGGTGACTGGATTGCCAAACAGGAGCTTCTTAGCAATCTGTTTGGTAACTGGGGTGTTTGTATCCCTTCCCAGTTAGCCACTTTGATCTGTAATGAAGTCGAGCCCTTCAGGATGGGTTAAACCTTGTAACCTTTTTTTCTACTATCTATATTATTATGCATTCGAAAAAAAAAAACAAAAAATTATGGATAAGGTCTAGTTCAGTTTAGGTATAAAGAAACAATAAAAAACATTACATATTTATTTTGAAAATAAATAGACATTTAAGTAAATCTTAATCAATGTAACCTTCATAAGATGAAAGTTTATATATTATTATTATTTATTATTATTAGTCTTATTATTTAATAAAGTAAAGATCACTTTTATCTCCTGGTTTTTCACGCGATTGATAGGTTGTCGCCCATTGTTTAAAATGCGACTGAATACCCCCTGATTTTTGTTCTCGTGACCCGTTGCCCCCTTCTAACGTTGTCCGTCCAATTCTGCCGTTAACTGTGACGTGGATGTTAGATGTCAGCATTTTTATTATTTTTTTAATTCTAATCTTAATTACTCAATTAATTAAAGGATAAAATAGGTTTTTAATAATTTTTTTAATATTATTAATAAAAATATTAAAATAAAACACCCCCACTCCCCGAACCCCCCTTCCCCTCTTCTTCGTCTTCCCCATCTTCTTCTTCTTCCCGACATCTGTTTCTTCCAAAAACAAAAAAAACTCAAGCACATTGTGACGAGCTCCGATGGTTTTCTTGTGCATGAGAGCGGAGCTTTATCTCCGATGATTTGGACCCTTCACCTCCGGCGATTTGAACTTCCAGCGAGCTTCGAAGTTCTTCTCCAGTGTTAATGTAGTTTCGAAGTTTGTGGGCAGATCTACTCTATCAACGACAGCAGATGGAGGTTTCACTCTGCAGTAGATCAATGTGGTTTCACCGCTCCGGTAGCAGAACAACACTTCCACAACAAATCGTCTTCGTTCCTTTTTTTTAATTAATTTTTAAATTTTGGAAAAAATAGCTCAACTAAGCTTAATATGATTCTTACGTTTGACTTTGGTACTCAAAATTTAGTTTTGTTATGTAGTTTATGAAAAAATAAGTTAAATAAGAGTTTTTGTTGCTTGAAATTAGGGTTTTTATGTCGTTTATGTTCTAAAATTATATGTTAAATGTTTTTTCAAATTTGGGTGTGCAGATGCGAAGAGGTTAATTGGGAGGAGATTCAGTGACCCATCAGTTCAGGCCGATATGAAGCATTGGCCCTTTAAGGTGATTGCTGGGCCAGGTGACAAACCCATGATTGTGGTCAACCACAAAGGTGAGGAGAAGCAATTCTCAGCGGAGGAGATTACATTAATGGTGCTCGTCAAGATGAAAGAGATCGCAGAAGCTTTCCTTGGTCCAATGGTGAAGAACACTGTTGTAACAGTTCCAACTTACTTTAACGATTCACAGCGTCAAGCTACTAAAGATGCTGGTGTTATTTTTGGTCTCAATGTTATGAGGATTATTAACGAACCTACTGCTACTACCATTTCTTATGGTCTTGACAAGAAGGATTCATGTACTGGTGAAAAGCATGTTCTTATTTTCGATCTTGGTGGAGGCACTTTTGATGTGTCATTACTGACTATTGAAGAAGGTATGTTTGAGGTGAAAGCAACTGTTTGTGATACCCATCTTGGTGGTGAAGATTTCGATAATAGAATGGTGAATCACTTTTGATGTGCTTGAGTTTTTTTTTGGAAGAAGCAGATGTCAGGAAGAAGAAGAAGATGGGGAAGACAAAGAAGAGGGGAAGGGGGTTCGGGGGTGGGGGGTGGGGAGTGGGGAGGGGGTGGGGGTGTTTTATTTTATTATTTTTATTAATAATATTAAAACAATTATCAAAAACCTATTTTACCCTTTAATTAATTGAGTAATTAAGATTTGAATCAAAAAATAAATAAAAATGCTGACATGTAACATCCACGTCACACTTAACGGCATAATTGGACGGAAAACGTTAGTAGGGGGCAACAGGTCACGAGAACAAAAATTAGGAGGTATCCAGTCGCATTTTAAACAATGGGCGGCAACCTGTTAATCGCGTGAAAAACCAGGGAACAAAAGTGGTATTTACTCTATTTAATATAATGAAAGTTTATGTATTACATGGGTTTAACCAATTATTCTTTTATATATTCATTGGGTGTCAAAGGATTTCAAAAAATATACTCTCTTTTCATTTAGCGAGATTGTCAATTAATATAATACAATTACATGAGTTGAGATTGGAAGATATTATGCATTTATCGAGGTTTTAATGTATCACTAATTATTTTGAGTAATGATGGGTATCACCCAAAAAGGCATCACCTAAACATCACCCATGATGTGGCGGTTAGGTGGCCCAATCATGGAAGAAAGAGAAAAAAGTAAACCTGGAAAGAGAAATAACATCATTGGGCCACCTAACCGCCACATCATGGGTGATATTTTGGTGATACCTTTTGGGTGATACCCAGCATTACTCAATTATTTTATATCAATATTTTATGTTTATTATCACTTAAAAATTAGTTTTTCCTCTTTTTACAAAGAGTAATGCGTGTTGTCATAATTTTTCATATCATTACTCGCATAAACGAAAATCAAATAATAAGTATCATCATTACTATTAATTTTTACCTCTACTAACATTGCTTGAGAAGATTGTTCCACAAGATTGATTTCAGAAAAGTTCTTGTCCCATAATAACCAAATTCTTCCATGCTCATCTTTATTGTAGTTATGCATCATCTCCAGATGAGAGAAATGTGCATTGACTATTTGTTGATAATTGTGATGTTTGACTTTAGTTTCAACCAAACCAATTATACTAACTTTATTCCTAATTAAAAACTCCTTCACATCCAATTGTCGAAGGATATTATTTAAGCCTCTAACATTCCACACTGCTATATTCATAAATTTGGTGGTCTAGTTATCTCTCTTTCACCACTATTATTGATGAAATTCAGTACTTCTTGATCAATCTCATTCCCTTCTCTATCTTTTAGTTTCTCAAATTTATTAGAAGATACCACATTACTCGGTTCTCCTTGATTATACTCATACCTTCTGGGATTTCTGACAACACTCCATTCCTCTATCACTGTTTTCCCTCTATCAATAACCTTACTACTTTTATCAACTTCTTTTGCAACCCAAATTTTTTTAGTATTGTTGCATTTACTCTCTACATGCCCCAACTTGCTGCATTTTTTACACACAAGCGGTTTCCATTCATATTCTACCTTCACAGTTTGTAGCTCTTCTAGCCCAACATCTACATGCACATTTTCTGTTAGTTCTTCCTTTAAATCCACCTCAACACAGACTCTAGCGTATCCAAGTCTTGTTTTGGACTCTGTAACACTATCCATTTGTATAGGAACTCCTACACCACTCGCAATATACCCCAACCCTTTTTGTGTCCATAGGTTCATTGGAATATTACTCAATTTAATCCATAAAGGAATACTTGATACATCTAATTTATCGAATTGCATACCTTCTTTCCATGGCCTGAGTAACAATGGTTTTCCATTTATGTGCCATAGCTGCTCAAGCGCCTTACTATAATATTGCTCGTTTTCAAACTTGAAGATAACACTTCCTTTCTGATTTGATTTAATTTCCACCTTACCCATTTTATTCCATTGAAAACGCACGAAATTAGCAATCGCATAAAACGGAGGAGGTGAATCAATGAATTGACCAACAAGACAGTTAATCCATTGCTCAGATCCCTCATCTAGCACTTCTCTTGGTGGCTTAATGATCTTCTTCCCATTAATTTGTTCTGGTACATGATGTTCTAGCTTCATTCTCTGATTCGCACACCCATCAAATAGTACCGAGCATTTAACTCCTTTCGAAACACTCTTAGGTTCAGCTTCAATCGGAATAGTATTTTGAAGACGTACATCCTCATCTTCATCTTGAGATTCGCTGAGAACTTGGATGTTTGCTTGTTCTTCTTCAACACTTTTCGCCAATTCAGGAGTATTGAGCAGATCTACACTCAGCGATAGCATCTCTTTCGTTATGTCTATGAATTTAGTCTTAGATTTCGGCTGCTTAACAGATCCCGTCTTCATTACTTTATTCACTTTTGCTGAGTTCAGTACTTTCGTCATTTTTTAGTCAACCGTGAAATGAAAAAGCTAAGAAAAGAAAAGAAAAAGAAAGAAAGGCGGTGGTGGATGATGATGTAGGAGAGATAAGGTGAGGGTGTAAAAAGAAAGAAAAAAGATAAGTTGTTAGATCCCAGATATTGGGATTAACAACAAATCTGAAAGAAAATAAAGCAAAAAATGGAAAAAAAGGCTAAAAGGTGGTGTTTGGGTGAAAAGAAAAAGATGGAATAAGAATTAGTGTATGAATGGCTAGGGAGGATTTTTTGGGTGGGTTGACTCTCATTTGACTTAAGTTTTACTTTTCCTTTCCTTACTTCTGAAAATCATCTTATTTATAGTGGGTAGACATAGGACGCTAAATTGTTGCGTAAATGGGTGAGTGAGAACATTTTTTGAGCGTAAACTCAAGCTCGAGGACATTTGTTGATGGTAAGTGAGGAGAGAGCCAAAAGCTCACTTCAAATTTACCAAATATACATCCACACAGTCCTTAAGCCAATATTAAAACCATAAAGACCTCGTGATTCCTAAGTATATAGTGAATTTATGATTCTGTTGATAGGGAATATACTAGGTGGAGCGTTCAAAGCGATTTAGGATTAATGACCACCCTATAGCCATCATACAGAGATGAGTACAAGTGTAATCTTCAAGCATTGCGACTTTAATTTTATGATTGAGATTATTTGTGTTTGATTTTGCATTATAGATGTATGTGTATATTAGTTTCTAGAGTTTGCTATATGAGATTTATCTTAAGACTTGCTTTAGGTGTATTTGCTAGCTTCTACTTGTTCTTACGTTTACTTCTACCCCTTTGTTTTGTTTTTACTTTGTCGGGACGACAAAGGTTTGAGTTGGGGGTCTTGATGTCTCCCTAATTGTTCTTATTTTCGACCCTTGGGAGACATCATTTTTTATGATTATTTGATTATTTTAATAGACTTTTGAGTTAAAAATGCAATAATCCGGAATTTCCATTTTATTTCTAGTAATTTTGATTTATTAAACTTTTGCGCGTAATCTTGTGTATTTTAGTGGAAAGTTTGTAGGTTTTAATTGCTAGCTAGGAATGAAATCCGAGAAGAGAGTCAAAGATCGTGATATGGAGTCAAGACTTGAAGATAAATCTCGAAGGAATTTGATTTTAGAGCTGCAAATCTGGAAAACAGGCCAAAGATTGCTGATTTCAAGGTGCTTAAGAGATGATTTAGCCGCTGACGATTGAAGTGAAAACATTCCTTATCGAGTTACGGAACTTTAGCAACTGGAATCAAGCCAATCAGAGTTATAACGAAGCGGGAAAACCGTTTTAGTGAAGGTGATGCAGCAGTTACAGGATTTTGGGCTTAGAAATTGGGCTTGGACATTTAATTAGTGTTTTATTATTAGGTCCAAGCCCTAATCCGTTTTTCTACTTATAAAAGGAGCTCTTGACTTCTATTTTACATACAATTCACTTTTTAGAAGATTAAACATCAGAGAGAAACAACAGAAGGAAGAAAGAAGAAGCTGCAAGAGCTGGAGAGGGTCTATATCTCCGTTCTCAGTCATTCCAATTCCGGAAATTAGGTTTCTTTTACTTTTAATTCTGTAATACATTATGAATTCCATTTCAATTAATTTAGTTTTCTTTTTAATTAGTATGAGCTAAACACATTTTAGTGCTTGAGAATGCTTAATGTGTAATTCCCAATTCTATTGAATTTCATGTCCTGAATTTGGGTTTCTGTTAAATTAAATTAGATTGGGACTTTTACAATTGTCAATAAATTAAGATTATTTACTGTTTTTAGAGTCATGAACTAAGAGCAGGTGTTAGTATCTAGGCTATTCCAATTAGTGGCGATTGGATCATCCTGACGGAGGGTTTAGGTACGGAAATATCTATTCAATCTAAAATAGAAGCTATTGATTCTGACGAACTTAGCTAATTTTAGGGCCAATGAGGTAATTAACTTAAACATCTAAAAGTGGATCATATTTACCCTGACGGGACTAGTGACACTCTAGGATAGCCTTATAGTCCACCCTGACGGGTGTATAAGGAATTTAGAATCCCGACCATGGTAATTGACCAATTTAGCCCTTAAACAAAACAAGTTATGAAATAGAATTAGGAGGATCCCTTGCGTTCTCAAGTGCTATCTTCTCATACTGTGTTTTACACTTATTTACTTGCGTTTTACTATTTATTTGCATTTTCCATTTAGTCTTTCATTACTTAGAAATAATAAAAACAAACCATCAATCATATTATCTTTATTTGCTTTCATAAGTGCAGCCATTCATTATTCGATAAGCATTGTAGTTAACCAAACCGTCCCTGCGAACGATCCTAGAATCACTTATTACTACTTGGGACAACCGTACACTTGCGGTTGTGGTTCAATTACTTTTGCATTTATTTTAGAACACACAAAGGACCACCAGGGTCTTTGAAAAAAATTATATATAAGAGACATAACCATTCACATCAGAATGTTGGTCATGGGTATCTTATACAAAAAAAAGAGAAAAATATGAAAAAGAAAAGAAAAAATTATATACATGGAAAAAAAATAAAGTGACCGAAAAAGTGAAATGTTTTGGAAATCATCTTTAGTGCTTAATGGATAGTTTTGGGGACGCTACATTAGTGCGTCAAATGGGTTGAGTGAGAACAATATTCGAGTGCAAACTCAAACTCTTGGACAGTTTGTTGATGGTAAGTGAGGAGAGAGTCAAAAGCTCACTTCAAATTTACCAAATATACATTCCATACCGTACCTAGCTATAACCATAAAGTCCTCGTGATTCCTAGATTTATAGTGGATTTTTAATTTAGCTAATAGGGAGTATGCTGAGTGGAGCATTCAAAGTTAGTGAGGATTGATGAACTTCATATAGCCATCATCTTGAGATAAGTACAAGCGTAACCTTCTAGCTTTGCGAAGTTAAATTTTAATTAATTATTTGTATTTGATTTTTTCATGACATTTGTATGTGTAAACTAATACCTAGGTCATACTATATGAGATTTATTTTAAGTTTTGCTTTGGGTGTTATTTGCTAGACTCTACATTTATGCGTTTCAACTAAGGCCCTTGTTTTTATTTTACTTTGTCGGGACGACAAAGGTTTGAGTTTGGGGTCTTGATGTCTTCTATTTTGGTCTAAGTATATACCATTAGGAGACATCATTTTAGGTGATAAATTGATTTATTTGATAGACTTTTAAGCTTATTTAATTATATTGCGTTTTCTCCCTTTGGATTTGTATTATTTGCGTTGTAGAGATTTTGTGTGTTAATTTGTTTGTTTTTAGTGGAAATTTCTAAGGTCCATGGAATATATGGAGCACCAAGACAAAGAGGAGAACCGAGAATTAAAGTCATAGATCGAGTGTAAAAGTCAAAGGCGAGAAAAGTTGATTCGAAGAATTTATTGGATGAGAATGAAATCTGGAAGGCTGTTACAAATCACTGTTTTAGAGCTACTTAGCAACTGATTCAGCCTTAGAGTCGTGAAATAAGGAAGTTGCATCTCTGAGTCAGGAAGATTTTGCAAGTTGAACGGAGTGATTCCGAGTCCGGACACAAACGTTACAGCTATTTTAGTAACAGTTGCACATCAGTTACGGGATTTCATTTCAGGATTGGGCTTTTATTTCATTTAACCTATTTCCTTATTAGAGAATAGCTCAATCCTTTTTTCCCATAATATATCAGCCTTAGACCTTATTTTTAAACACACAAATCATATTACACAAGTCATAAGCGCCATAGAGAAGTCAGAAGTAAAAGGAGAGAAGAAAACTGAAGCTGTAGAAGTCTATTTCTTCCACAATCAGTAAAAATCAATCCTTCAATTAGGTTACCTATTTAATTCTTGTAATTGAATATGACTATTTTATCTTTTAATTTAGTTTTCCATTTCATTATGAGCTAAATACTCTAAGTGCTTGAGAATCGCAATAAAGGGATGAACCCTATTTAGTTTATTCATGTTTCTGAATTTGGCTTTTCTTTAATTTAAATTGAATTGGCTATTTTATATTGGTTGTTACTTTGTTGTTATTTACTAATTCTTTTCAGTAGAACTAGAATTAGGTAGTAGTATTTAGGCTATTCACTTTAAGTGGCAAAAATGATCATCCGACGAGGGGGGGGGGGGGGGGGGGTTCGAATATGGAACTAGGTAATCACCGTGTAATGTTCGTAATTGAACGACATGCTTGACTAGTTACATAGACAATGAAGTAAGACCTTCATATCCGAAGAGGCATATTCGGTCGATAGGTGTTTATAGCACTTTAGGATAGCTCCTAGGTCCACTCGACAAGGGGCTATGAGATATTAGAATCCCGACTAGTATCAAAATACCGATTCTACCCTTAAACAAAAACGTTAATTAAATTGATTAGGCGGAGCCCTTGCGATATTCAAGTACACCTTCTCATCCTTGCGTCCATTCATTTTTTACTTTACTTGCATTTATTTTACTTGCGGCCATTTACTTGGTTTAGTTTAGTACTTTAATTAGTTGTGTCCTAGTTTATAAACAAAACCAAAACAAATACTTTATCATTTATTTTCTCGTCATATAACAATTATCTTCACTTATTGCATAATATCATAAGCCATATCCATCCGTCTCTCAGATCGATTCCCGTTTACCGGATATTACTTGGACGACCCGTACACTTGTGGTTTGTGTCCCTCCTTTCTAGGGGTGTTATTTTATAACACACCAAGAGACACCACCACCTCTCCTATGTTGAGCTTCTCGAATAGGGACTTCGGCATGAGATTGATACTCGCGCCTAAATCACATAAGGCTTTCTTGGTCCATCCTTCACCAATCGCACTGGGAATTGTGAAACTTCCAGGGATCTTTTAACTTTGGTGGAAACTTTCTCTGACATATAGCACGACATATCTCGGGTAATCCAATCATTTCCCCAGTTCCTAAAATTCGTTTGTTAAAAAGAATGTCCTTCATGAATTTGAGATATTTTGACATTCTTTTGAGAGCTTCTATAAACGGTATGTTGATATCTGATTTGCTCACCATGTCAAGGAACTTTTTGAAATCTTTTTCATTGTTCTTATTTTTGACACGTGATGGGAATGCTGGTGGAGGACATGTGTTGTTTACCACTAATCTTTTCTTCTTTTTTGGTGTCTTCTCTGTAGGGACACTCTTTGGCTCAATTATTTCTTCGATTTTATCTTCAACTGTTTCTTCAACCACCTCTTTAGGAATAGGGGTTGGTTCTTTTGGTTGTTCTGTTTCTTCCACTCTGGTTGGAGGTAATTGTTTTCCACTTCTTAATTCAACGGCATAACAAGCATCATCTTGAGGATTTATAATATCGCTTGGAAGTTTCCCTTTTGGCCTGGTTTGTATGGAACTAGCGATTTGTGATAGCTGATACTCGAGTTCCTTTATAACCCTCTCTTGTTCCTGAAATCTCGGTTGACTCATCTTGATGATTTCCTTCATAGTATCCATGAATTTATCTAGACTTTGTTCCAAACTGTTACTTGAAGGTTGCGGTGAAGGTGGGTCATATGTGGCTTGTTGCGTAGAATATGGATTGTATATGGAGCTTGAACTCCATACTTTGGCATTTGTTGATATACTGGTTGTGGTTGAGCTTGATGATAATAATTTTGAGGTCGAGTTTGATAATAGTTACCTTGATTTTTGACCCAATTCTGATTCTATGGGGAGTAATAATTAGCGCGACTTCCCGGAGTATGATAAGGACCATTCGAATAATGGAATTTTTGATAAGATACGACAGAAATCGAGGATGAATTGTTAATGAAATTCTCCCACGAATGAATACATTCTCCACAACCAGGACATGGAGGCATGGTGTTTATCTTGATCACCTGGGCTACGAAACTGCTCTCTAAGCGTGATTGTGCTTGTAATTCTTTGAGATGTTGGCTTAATTTTTAGATCCTCATTGCCTCTAAGGAATCTTCTTATTCTTATTATTATTATTATTCTTCTATTTCTAATGGCCAACTTCTTTCGGTTTCAATAACTCTTTCCATGGTGATACGAGCATCTTCTGGATCTAATAACACAAAACTTCCATCTTCTTCCTTGGACTCGCTGTTGGGTCCTCCATAGAGCATGGTTAATTGATATTCAGGCGAGGAGACATGGAATGGACACCTCGCTTTCTTTTCTTTAAAACATAAGCATGATTCACCATCACTTTCCCCGTCTTCTTACATGAATTGTTCTAACTCCAACATGTCTTTTAAACGTCTAGTAATTGTATAGATTCGATCTAGAAATTTGCTTGGAGTTTATCCCAATTTGGAATTGGATTAGGGTTTTGGTAGTCATACCAATCGCTTGCATTTCCGGTCAAAAAGAATTGGAACATAACGTAGTACATTTGTTTCTGTGTGACACCTTTAATGATGTAGGCATCACAGATCTGCATGAATCTCTGAATATAACGAACCTGATCATGTTGTGCAGAACCACTAAATCGGACATAACTCGAAAATTATTCAATCATGCCTGGATCAGACCTGAATTTAGCGGTTTCGATTTCTGGAGTGCAGGTTCCTCTAGGTTGCACTCGGAATGAGATGGGAAGCTCTATATTTCTCGGACTTTCCATCTGATTAACCTAAAATAAAATAAAAAACTAAAAACAAAGGCGTAAAATATAACTAACTAAAATTAAAACACTAAATAAAATTACTAGGACTAGCATGTAGTCCCCGGCAGCGAGGCCGAAAACTTGATGGTTGGTAGGGTGTGATAAAATAATGATAATAAAAGATACGAACTATCACCTTACCAATCACGTTACTCACCGCAAGTATCACAGATAGTATGCAAATTTAACTGATAAGTAGAATTCGTTCGCAGGGACTACGATGGTTAGCTTAGAACTAATACAAATATAAAGTGAAAATAAAAGAAGTTAGAAGAATAATACGCTGAAAAGACTCATAAATATTTGTTTTGGTTTTATGACTCTAAACATTTAACAAAAATAAATAAAGACAGGAAAATAAATAGAAAGAAAGAAGTAGTATAAGAGTTTAGCTCGAGATATGACAAGTAATCCCTACTAGATGCCCTATTTATGTAAGGGAGAATCGTGTGATATGCAATATCTAGGAATATATATTCCTCCTAACCCCCTTCCGTGTGGACTTAGGTGGCGACCTAATAATTACTAGGGGACTTGGTTAAGGGGATCCTGCGTAATGATCGGTGTTTAATTTCAAACCCTAGTGACTAGTTAGGCAAGCCCGTTAGGATCACTACCGCACACTAGACGTTTATGTGGTGTTTCAATAATTAGACACCCCTTCTCGATGACCATCTAAGTACTATGGTAATCATATATGTTTGCAACCGCAAGAACTACAGACAATACATCAAAGCACATAAAAACAAAGATAACACTATTAATTTCAATTAAATGTAAAAGGACATCCCAAATTAAAATATATATAAAACAAGTCTAGGGTCAATACCCGAATTCTAATCTCAAGCTAAACAGAATTAGTTCATAATAGATAAAGAACGAAAATAAATTACAAGGGTGACGGGTTGGAATGGCATGAACAGCTTCCAACTCCTTCTTGTCTTTTTGCCTCTTGACGTAAGCTTCTTCTTGATCTTTAGATGATTAGGGTTTGACCAAGGATGATTTATATAAGGTAGGAATGGATATATATAGGCCCTTGGTCTAAATATAGAGTAATCCTCAAATTAAGGAGTGCTAATCTTATCTAAATTCGTATCCCTAAATTGTAGGACAGGATAAACCTTTGCAGATTTTGATTTGCTCATATATCCTTCGTTACTTCTCGGAATTCAATGTTATTTATATGGAAACGACCACAATTGAAAGATATATTTACTCATATTAAAGGATCCTCCTAACTCTTGACCTAATTTCTTCAGCAATTTAATTAGTGGACATATCTGCAGTTTTGGCAGCTTCTTTACTTTCCAAATATTACCAAACTCTTCATTTTTTTACTTTGACTGAGGGATTTATTTTACTTTTCCACTTCAAATCAGTTTCCATAGGTGTCATAGCTTCCATATACCTACATGCTACACAAATAACACACATATTACGCACAAAAGTTCAGAAAATAGCAAAACACCTAAAACTAGACAAGAAAGTGTAAAGTATGAATAAATGGTAAAAATCCAAAACTTAATTACTAAATACCCCTAAAATGATGTCTCAAGTATAGATTAACATATCACAAGTATGGAGACATCACTTTGACAAAAGAGACGACATGGTTGAGGACGGGCATGCCACTTATAGGGCCAGCTAGCCGGTGGCACCTCATAGAACTTCTTACCTTGAACCGTGACGTAACCGCTGTGGCCCTCTGGAGGGCGGCGGCATTCCGGTCGTTGGACCGGTATGCTGCCTAGTGCTGCTGCAGTTACAAATTTCATCACCAAATCACCCCAAACTCAAGTACTTACCACCTACACAACAAAATACTAAACCTTTATCTCCCATAAGCTGTAACAAACATTAAAACACAAATTTAGAAGTATAAAACTTAATAATATACACTACAGAAGAAATAAACTACTCTACGTATGGGTTTTCACCCATAATTGGCTTCTGTATAATGTCTTTAATCTCAACGGGTTACCTCGAAAATCATTTCTTTCTAACATAACCTCCCTAGCAGCTATGTTGTAGATCTCCCCGCCTAGGCGCCGCCTAGGCGTCAACTCCCCACTCAGCCGCTTACGCCTAGTTAAAATTCTTGGCATTTTTGCCAAGCGCTTTAGTCGCCATGGAATAGGCGCCTAGCCCGTCTAGGCACCGATTAATGGCCAAAAATAGCCGACTAGGCGCAGATTAATGGAAAAAAAATACCCGCATAGACCTTTTTGTTATTTTTTTTATTATCGAGAATTCTTTAGTTGATATTATAACTCAACTTTTAGTATTTTTATATTTACTATAGTGTTTTAGATGAATTTTATGACTTAAATAGTTAAAATTTCTATAATTACTACATATATATATTACAAAATATACAAAATTACACATCGGGATTCAAAACCGTATAATTCTGCCTAGGCCCCGTGTAATCCCGCCCAAGTGTTAGGCCACAGTCGACCGCCTAGCACCCAAAACTGAGATCTACAGGATAGCCTAGCAGTGAGTAAGGTTATTATCATCTACCTCGCAAGATTTTCATCTCTTGGCTTTCACTTCTACCAGCTTTTTAGAAATAATCCTTGTGACCATGAATGGTCACATCCAAGAGCTCCTGCGCTTGCGTTATTTTGGTGGGGGTTAGGATTTTTCAATGTGACTTCTTCACCTACCTAGAAACCCTCCTTGTCTCGTTCTTTTGTGGATTCTCTCGGAACCTTCTTAGACCATCTCTTAGTCTTTTTCGAATGAGAAAGTTGTGGGTTCTCTTTAAGATTCGGAGGAGCTTTATTTGGTGGTTTCTTTCTTAGCTTTCTCTCCTCCGATATTAGGGTTGCCAAAACCTTGGATGGCTCTTTCTCTACCTTTCAATGTCTTCTAACAAAAAACAATCTCCCGGAAAACTGTGGACCTTCATCACCTTGAACACGTTAATCTTTTCCTCCTCGTTTTGTACTCGTATGATCAATTCACCATCCTCTACATCAATAAAAGTATGCCCCGTGGCTAAGAATTGACGCACCAAGATAATGGCACATTCTTATCCGCATCGTAGTCAAGAATAATGAAATCACACAAAAATATAAAGTTACCTAATTTGACGAGAACACCCTCAATCTTTCATTCGGGTTGTGAGATAGACCTCTCCGCCATTTGTATGACCATGTGGTGGGGGCAAAGGTGTGATAAATAAACAGACAAATAAGATGATAATAAAGGACACACAACCTCGACGAGAAACTCAGTGCAAGTTTTATAGATCGTTTGCAAGTTTATTAGATAAATAAAGTTCGTTCCCAGAGATTTAATCCATTAGATCTACTTGTATTCAATCAGCGTAGACGAATTTGGATGTTTTGATTAAAACAAATATAAGATGAATAATTTTCTGATGTGAATAAATAAATAATAATACATATAAATAAATATGAATGTAAGTTAGATAAATTAGGGTTACTAATATGAGCCTATCTTACTATGTTGTTATTCTAACCATAAAAGTGAATTGAGCATTATATATTAACCTGGATTCTAAATTCTACCTAACCCCCGTCAGGATGGACTTAGAAGCAACCTCTCCACTACTAGGGACTTGGGTAAGGGAACCCTGATCAATAGTTTAATCAAACCTTTATGGTTATCTAGCTAGTCAAGCCCGTCAGGATCACTACCGTACACTAGACGATTATGCGGTGTTGTCAATAATTGAATCCCCTTCCGGGCATTAACCCAATTACAAAGGATAGTCCAAAGATTGGCCAAATATAGGGCTGGAACAATAAGTCAAATCACACAATATAGATATACGCCAAGTTCAAATCAATTAAAATAAAAAATAGTATCATGGAATTTAAGACAACATAATAACCCAAACAATTAGTAGTAAAACTTACAGAATAAAAGCTTAGAAATATGGTTAAACCACAATCTATAACAAATTACCCTAAATATAGAGAAGGATAGATGTAGAAGAGGCGTTTGTCACTCTCCAGCTTCTGGCTTCTTGTCTTCCTCTACAGGTCAACTTGCTTCTTTGAATGATAAACTTGATACTAAAGATTAATATTCAAAAATATACTATGATATGGCTTAGAACTAAGCAAATACGTGTTTACAATGATAAGAGGGTGTATTTATAGGTGCTAAGAAGACCCTAGGTCAAAATCTTGAGTAGAAGGCAAGTAATTTGAGTCCAATTCCAACTCAAATTTGTTCCTAAAATATAGGAGAGGATAAAAAATGCTCACTTTTTTATCGAAATGACTGCACCGAAAAGATCTATCCTTGCTCTCTTGAATTCTCAACCAAATTTGTAGCCGATTTGATGTTATCCTTCCTTTAGTGGACATAGCTGCAGAATTTCAAATTTACATGACAGCTTTTTCTTTCCTATTTTATTTCTACTTCCTTCTATCTCTTGTTTCCTTACATATCTTCTTTTCTTATATTCTTGTAATTGATTTTCCATCTAATTATATTCCATAAACCTCAAGAGCTTCACAAATTAAACCAAATATGCTCTAAAAGTAATAAATCATCAAATCAAGACAAGAAATAAGAAATTATCAAATAACAGATAAAAATATATAATTAATTAATAAAATACACCTAAAATGATGTCTCCAACCTAGATTATTATATCAAAAATAGGGAGACATCAAGAACCCCAACTCAAATTTGTATCGTCCTGATATAATAAAGATAAAAACAAAGGGAAGTCTCTAAATACACACCTAAGTCCATTAAGCATAATAGGAAGAAGATAGCAGAATATAGATAATTAACTCAAAGCAACTACTTAGAAAATTTTATGTAATAATATTTACAAGCTAAATTACATGTACACTTGTCATAAAAACTATCAACACGGTTCAAATTCAAGATCAGATTAGCTTTGCAATGCACGAAGGAGAGGTTTTTCACTTAGTTTAACAAGGAGGCTATAGATTGTTAATCGAGCTTCACTAGTATCCAAAGATCCACCTAAATACTCTCTAATGGTTCAATCACTTCTAAATCACATAGCAAAGAATCAAAAGGTCTTTAAGGTTGTAATGTTGGCTTAGGGATGGTGTGATAGATATATTTGGATAATTTAAAGTGAGCTTTTGACTCTCTCTCCTCACTAGCCATCCACGAATCGCCCTAGAGCTTGAGTTACTCTCCTAAAATGTTCTCACTCAACCCAATGAATCGATGCACTAATTAGCATCCCCAATAACCCAATACTAAAGAATAAAGACGATCACATAAAAATTCCTCTTTGCCGGTCCAAATATATTCAATCTTTTCATATCATTTTTTCTTTATTGTAATATAGATATGAATCTCTTTTTGATGTGAGATATCATGCTATTTTTTCACACATTTCTTTTCTTTTCATAACTTTTTTTATTTACTTTTACCCCAGCAAAGGGTTACAATATAAAACAGTGAGTCATCATCAAAATATAGAGCACAAATATATAAGCTCATAATTTCCCAACCTAATATTAATTCCTAAATGGTGGACCCACTACCCCAAACTCAAGCTCTAAAACAACTGTCTATGCATCGTGATTCGATTGCGGGTCATTTGGAAAAGTCCTAAAATATAAAGGGATATGGCTTATAATGTGGCTAAATAAAAATGCTTTAGAAAGGCTAGAAGGGACTAAGAAGGATATAAATAAAATAAATGGACAACAAGCTAAAAGGCAACAAGGGGCTTATCAAATATCCGCCTTATTCACTTTTCAAACTATGTAATTTCGTCATTCTCTTACCTTTAGCACATTCATTAGATGGTTTTATCAACTAGCTTAGAAATAATGGCCTACACACCCCTCAAGGTGCCCTAAGATAAAACATACTTCTACCACATTGCTCACTAATCTTTTCTTTACTATGGATGTGTGTTTCTTGTAAATACTCAAAGCGTACAAAATAAAACTGCTCATAAAAAATATTACTTTCTACCATTAACTCACTAAGTTTATTCTTTTAAGCTATTAAACACAATCTACATCAAATCCCTCTCTCAAAAAATTTAATTTTTCCTAAAAAACAGTAAATCACAGAAAAATGGAGATCAGAGATAACGAATCCCCACACCCCAACTCAAAAATGAGTTCATGTCCCCATGACTCTAAAAGACTTAATAAAGAAATTAAAATTTATCGCATATTGCAAGTACAGATAGATGATAGGGAAGAAAGAAAACATACTCTCGAGGCTATTGCCTCGCTTTATCAATACCCAGAATAGGGTGTAGTGCTTTCCTTGTACGTAACTTTTTTGTATCACCAATTTTACTTTCCCTTACATCCTCATATCCTCCATCCCAATCAATTACACTCTACAAATGTCTTGTTTTTCGCGTCCTATAAGCTTCGCTTCATCTTGGGTATAGGGATCTTGATATGAAGAGGTTATGGTGTTTTCTTCTTGAATGATGTTACTATTTTACTCTTTGATTTCACCACTACATGCTTCCTCTACTTACTTGCCCATTTTACCTTGTAGTTTATTCCCTAACTAGTACCCATCTCAATTGATTTATTTTTTATCTACCAAATACCTTGCTTTGATACTTCACCTCCCTTAACACATGATAATCTTTCTATTCTTTTCATCATCTCTTTGACCTCCACTCAAAGCTTTAAACACTCTTGAACTATCTTTTGATTATAGATTGATAAGGTGTTATTTGGGTTAGGAAAGTTGTAAAGATGATAATTCTCTATGTGGGTATAATGAACTCTTGCTTGGATAATATGGGTTTAAGGAATTTTGGAAAAAGATTTTGAAATTCATGGTTTTGATTCTTGGATTCTAGGTGTTTAGGAATAATTTGAGTACTTGATTCTTGTGTATATGAAGGTAGGGAAGGATTTCGATGTGAATCTATGGTATTTGGTGTTGTTTAGATGTGAGGTAGAGGCCTGTAGAACCTTTAATGGAGTTGGGAGAGCTTTGGGAAGAAAGAGAGGTGACTTAAGGTTTTGATTTGTATAACTAAAATAAACTTCTCATTTTATTCCCTTCTTCTGGCGGCGCCGTGTGGTGCACCACAGGTATTGTGTGGTGTACTATACATAAGTTATGTTCAACCCATGTGCCACGGTCTTGACGATACAATTTAGGCATGGGGGTCTCGGCAAGGACCCTAAATTCTCATACCGTTGTGATGGTCTTGGTCTGGTGTAGTGCACAAGACGGGTCATGTGGTGTACCATATGAATATTCTGTCCGGGGTCGTGTTATAGTCTGGTGCAAGCGACGACATGGTCTGTTCTACACTTGACCGTTTTCTTGAACCATGTGACGGTTTTCTTTGTGCGATGCACCGGATCATCCGTTCGGTATACCGTACGAAAGCTTTGGATGACACCTTTGCTTCGTCATTGTACCTGAATTCTCCCAGCATCGTGACGCTTTTTGGGGTGCGGTGCACCGCAAGGGTGGTCGGTGTATCGCATAGTACATCTGAATTTCTCCAAATCTTATCGTTTATTCTCCCGAACTCGATTTTCTAAAGTACCTGCACATCAAAAACACTTGTACCTTCCTCATTAATGCAATATTTGTTAAAAATTAACTAAAATAAAAATATAAATCATAGCAACATAAAAATTGTGGGTTGTCTTCCAGGAGGCACTTTTGTTTAACGTCTTTATAAATTAGACGTGTTACCTCGATTATTTCTTTTTATAGCCTCCCCAGCAGTGAGTGAGGTGATTAACATCTATTAATCTGATTTTGCAGCTCTCTATATCTTTTATTTTGACAACTCCTACTGAAATAATTCGCGTGATGAAGTATGGACCTATCCAAAAACTTTTATGCTTGGGGTTGGGAGATTTCCATGCTACCGCGTCTCCCACCCTAAACTCAATTTCCTTTCCATGGTGTCTTGGGCGCTTATAGGTTCTGGCTTCTTGGTCACAACTCTGATTGTTGATAATTCTCATGACTTATTTTTCTTCTTCTTTCCCGAAACATAGAATATTTCAGAATCATCTTCAATACAAAGAGTCACGGTTCCCTAATTCACATTGACTATGGTGTCGTTCTTAGCTAGGAATGGATGCCCAAGTATGAATGGGATGGTCTTATATGCTTTATAGTCAAGAATAATAAAATATGTGGAAATAACAAGGTTACCTATTTGGAAGAGCATGTCCTTGATTACATCCCACGGCTTTTCTATTGATTGATCCGCAAGTTGTAAGATTACGGATGTCAGTTTTTCATCACTAATACCAATCTTCTTAAATATACTTCTGGGCATGCTATTCATACTCGCCCCTAAATCACACCTTGCAATTCCGTAGAATATACCTCCTATTTTGATTGGGAGGTTGAAAGCTCCAGGATCTTTACGCTCTGGTAGTAACTTTCACTGAACTTGCGCCGATATCCCTTTGCTGAGTGCCACAATCTCTGATTTTGTGAACTTATCTTTATTGGAGAATTCCTCCATAAAGAATCGATTATATTTCCTCTTTCCTTCCATAGCTTTGAGTAGAGGGAAGTTGATTTTCACTTGTTTTAACATCTCCATACACCTCCCTTGTTTCTCCTTTGGATAAGCATATTTTACAAGATAATAGCCATATGGGGTGGTGGTCTCACCCTGCTTTTCTCTTCCATTCTTGGCGCATCAACCACTCTTGGCTTCTTAATCTCATCTTGTTCAACCACTTCAACCCACTCTTCAACAATTATTTCATTTAAGTTCATCCTATCTACGTTCGACTTGGTTGGTAGAACCTCCACTTTACACGCTGGAGATGGAGATGGTGGTGATTCCTTCATCTTTCCAGCTTGAAGACTAATAGTCTTAACCTTGTCGTCAACGTATTGTATCTTCTTCATGTTAAAATTTGTACTTTAGGCATTTGCAAGAGTTGACTTTGCATTTGTTCTATGACTGTAGTGAGCCGCATCATATTTTGCTCTAAAATTTTATTATGTTATTTCAGATCAAGATTCTGATGTTGCAGGCCTTGCACTGCTGATACATCGATATTTGACTCAATTCTGCTCATATTGTCCCTTGAGAAGTTGATGAATTGACTAATAGACTCTTTTAACTTAATGATATCTTCTTGAGGACGTGATGGAAGTGTTATAAGAGCTTGACTTTCATTGTAGCCCGGTGGTTGATAAGCTTGATTCCATAGGCTTGTTCTTGCAGGTATAGTTGTTGAGGTGGCACTTGATAAATAATTTCTTGAGGTCGAGGTTGATATGGACAGTTTTGGATAGCAACTCTACTTGGAATTGCTTGCTGCATTTGATTTCCTTGGTGAGAATTCTGGAAATTTTCCTGGTGTCCCATGGAGTACCCCTAGGTTGCGTTTACGACCTTCACCTTGGAACTCTTGTCTTGGATGCTTTTCTAAACTGTTATAGTGAGTTGTTGTATTTAATCTTGCAAGCTTGAAAACCTCATTTCTGTATCAATATTAGTGGTAGGAGTTTGTGATTGTGGCCAACTCATGTCGGTCCATGATTCTTTCCATAGCACTCTTTGCTTCTTTCGGATCCATAGAGACAAAACCACCACGATCATGACCATCTATACTCAGCCTTGACTCTGTATGGAGTTCTCTATAGAACATGGCTAACTGTGATTCTGGCGTGTATCCATGTAGTGGACATCTTGCCAACTTCCTTTAGAATCTAGTCCATGCTTCTCCAACACTCTCTCTGGCTTCTTGTAAGAAATTCATAAGCTCCCATTGTTCCTTCACTCTCATACTTGTAGGATAAAATCAAGATATCTTGCTTGAAGCTTGTCCCAATTTGTTATTAGCTTGGGAGGTTGATCATCTAACCAATCGCTTGCTTTCCCGATCGAGAAGAATTGAAACATCAAATAATACATATGTTCTTGTGTAACACCTTCAGTAATGTTGGCATCAAATAATTGCATGAATTTCTGAACAGAACAGATCGGATCTTGATAAGTAGGACCTCTATACTTCCCATAGCTCGCGAAATCATTAATCATGTCACGATCGAGCTTGAATCAAATTGCTTGAATATATGGAGGGCGAATCCCAATGGGTTGCACTCGGAATGGGCCAGGAAGACCTAGCTCTAACCGTTGATTTGCCAACTAAAAATCTAGAAAAGACAAAAACAAAAAGAAACGCCTAAAACTGCAAATAAATAAAAACTTCTACACTAAATAAACTTAAATAGACTAACTTAAAGATAAATTCCCAACAGCGGCGTCAAAAAATTTATGGGGGCAAAGGTTTGATAAATAAACAAATAAATAAGATGATAATAGAGGACACATACCCTTGACTACCACGAGAGACTCACTGCAAGTATTGCTGATCTTTTGCAAGTTTAGTTGATAAGTAAAGTTCGTTTGCAGGGATTAAACCCGTTAGATCTACTTGTATTCAATAAACATAGACGAATTTAGATGTTTTAATTAGAACAGAAATAAGATGAATAATTATCTGATGTGAATAAATAAATAAATAAGAATACAGAAAAATAAATATGAATGTAAGTCAGATAAATTTGGGTTACTAATATGAGCCTATCTTAGGAGCATTATAACTTTAAGAGTGAATTGAGCATAATATATTAACCGGGATTCTAAATTCCTCCTAGCCCCCATTAGGGTGGACTTAGGAGCAACCTCTCCACTACCAGGGGACTTGGGTAAGGGGACCCTGCATAATGATCAGTGGTTAAATAAAACTTTTATGGCTATCTAGCTAGGCAAGCCTGTTAGAATCACTACCACACACTAGACGATTATGTGGTGTTGTCAATAATTGAATCCCCCTTCTGGGTGTTAAATCAATTACTAAGGATAGTCCTAAGATTTGCAAAATCTAGGGCTGGAATAATAAGTCAAAGCACACGATACAGATATACTCCAAGCTTAAATCAATTAAAATAACAAATAGTATTATGGAATTTAAGACAACATAATAACCCAAACAATTAATAGTAAAACTTACAAAATAAAATCTTTGAAATATGGTTAAACCACAAATCTAAAGCTAATTACCCTAAATATAGAGAAAAAGAGATGTAGAAGAGGAGTTTGTCACTCTCCAACTTCTTACTTCTTGTCTTCCTCTATATGTCAACTTGCTTCTTTGATTATAGACTTAATACTAAGGATTAATATTCAAGAAAATACTATGTTATGGCTTAGAACAAAGAAAGGACATGTTTGCAATGATAAGACGGTGTATTTATAGCTGCTAAGAAGACCCTTGGTCGAAATATTGAGTGGAAGGAAAGTAATTTGAGTCCAAGTCCAATTCAAATTCGTTTCCTAAAATATAGGCGAGGATAAACATTGCTCGCAGTTTTGATCATATTTCCTTCGTTATTGGGACAATTTCACATACTTTATATCGAAATGACCGCATCGAAAAGATATATCTTTACTCTTTTAAATGTTCAACCAAATTTGCAGCCGATTTAAAGTTATCTTCACTTTAGTGGATGTAGCTGCAGAATTTCAGATTTACATGGCAGTTTTTCTTTCCTGTTTTATATCTACTTCCTTCTATCTCTTGATTCCTTCCATATAATTATACTCCATAAACCTCAAGAGCTCCACATTGACACACAAATCAAACCAAATATGCTCTAAAAGTAATAAATCGTCAAATCAAGACAAGCAATAAGACATTATCAAATAAAGGATAAAAATATATAATTAATTAATCATATACACCTAAAATTATGTCTCCAATCTAGATTTTTTTATCACAATTAGGGATACATCACCATGGTAGTAGGTTTTGCATCCCCAATCCTCAACGTTTTTAACACTGACCTAGGCATGAGATTTATACTCGCAACTAAGTCACACAAATCTCTTCCAGTCCACTCTTTACCAATGGATATAGGAATATTGAAACTCTTGCGATCTTCTAACTTTGGAGGAAAATTACTTTGACATATTTCATTACAATCCTCTGGCAAACCAATCATCTTTCCCTCAAAGTATTTGTGTTTCTTGGAGAGCACATCCTTCATGAAATTTAGATCTTTTGGCATATTTTGGATGGCTTTCACAAATGGAAAAATTAATATGTAGTTTCCTCACCATGTCCATGAACTTTTTGTACTCTTTTTCATTGTTCTTCTTTTGGACACATGATGGAAAGGGAGGAGGAGGGTGGTTATCATTCATGAAAAAATCCTTCTTCGTTTACTTCTTTGTAGCCGTGCTAGGCTCTTTGGCTGCTTCTACCACTACATTTTCAAAAATATCTTCCTCAATGACATCCTCCACAATTGGATCTTGTGTTTCCTTCTCTTTCTCAACAACTAAGGGAGAGGAAATATATTTCCCATTCCTTAGTGCAGTTTCCTTACAATCTTCAACATTTCAAGGAGTCTCAGTATCACTTGGTATTTATTCTTGTGGACACTCATTTAGCTATTTTGCGGTTTGGGATATTTGATGTTCGAGGATTTTGAACGCAGCTGATTGCTTGTTCAACTTTTCATTGTTAGCTTGTTGATCTTGTTGACTCTTTTGTGTCATGGACATGAGTGTTTAATTTCTGATGTATGTCACTCATTAATCCTTATTAAGGATGAGAAGGCAAGGCTCTTCGATTTATATTTTCTGCGTAAGAATCTTGTACGGGTTGTTTTGATGCTTGATTTCCATAGTTCAGTCCCCCTTGGTATTGATTTTGTGGTCGTGGATGGTAATTATATCCTTGGGGCCAGGACGAATATGCATAACTAGGAATTGCGGCCCCTTTCGGATTTGAGTATTGGAAACCTGGATGGTTTTGATTCTGTTTACCATAGCCTTGACAATTTGAATTATAATTACCTCGGTTCGACAGGAACATCACAGACTCTAGATTGCTTTGACAAGTGGCCCACTCATTATCGTTCACTCTTTTTTATGTGAGAAGTCATGCTACTGGGCTTCAACATTTTCTTTTATTTTCCATACATTTTTTTATTTTACCCCGACAAAGGGTTACAATAGAAACAAGTGATCAAAGAAACTGATACATAGCGCAAAAACCAACCCAATGATGTTTACCATAATCACCACCCCAAACTCAAGCTCTAAGACGAGTGTCTAAGTATCAAAATTCGAATACGGGTCATAGGTAAAAGTCCTAAAGTCTAAGGGGTATGACTTGTAATGTGGCTAATAAAAATGCATAAAAAGGCTAGAAGGGGCTGAGACATATAATATAACAATAATAAATGGACATCAAGCAAAAAGGAATAGGGGAAAATAAAATAAATGCCTTAATCTTTTCTATCCTATACAATTTTGTTACTTTCTCACCTTTAGCACGTTCATTAAATGGTTTATCAACTAGTTTGGATCTCACGTTTTACACACCACTCATGCTACATAATATCAGACTTACTTCTATCGCATTGCTCACTAATCTTTTCTTTACTTTTAATGTGTGTTTCATGCTTATCTTTTAAGCATGTAATAAAACTAGTTCACAAAATTACTATTTACTATCATTGACTTGTTAAAATTTTGCTTAATAGTTACATTCACAAGATTCTACACCCAAAATCCATACTACTTAAAAGAAAATGAAATACATGAAAGTGGGGATGGGAACAACAGATCCCTACCCTCAACTCAAAGTTGAGTCGTCACTTCCACCAGACTCAATAAATGTAAATACAAACACCTAATATACATATATAGCAAAGATTGAGAAGAGTGAAAACATACTCTCAAACTATTGCCTCGCGTGTCCAACATCTAAGATAAAATGTGGTGGATCCTTCGTGATATCGCGCCTTAATTGCTCCAAGAGTGTCGTGAAGTGCACTTGATTGGATTTGATTAGTTCCACATCATTAGAAAGAAGACTTTGAGTTGTTTCTATTTTTTAAGTTGCTCATTCACCTTCTCTTGTAAGGAAAGCTATTTCGACTCTGCTCCTCTAAAAATTGTCTTGATCACGTATGATCCAAGATGGTACTCTGATTACTCACAAGCTTCTTTTTTTTCAAGTTTCACATCTTCTTTCATCAATAGGCTCCTGATCAGCGAGGGAGAATTCAAACTAAAGAACCTCTTCGGCTCAACTGCGAATCTCATGACCCCATCAAAAATCACTTGCACTACATCCTTCTTCCTCTCTCATAACATAATTTAAAAAGATGGCGGATTTTTGAATTACGTCCGTTGTTCGAGCGTTCCCAAAGACTGAGCGTGCCAGGAAGTGGTACTTGTTGGTCAAATGAGATTTTTTACCCAAGTGTTGACTGGGTTTACGATGAATTGATTAATACGTTTATCTAATTATAAAGACTAACGTAATATATTCACTTGGTTTGACATTATTTGAAGTTGAATAAAAATTTGAGTCATGAAATTAAGGACAAAAAAAATTAAAAAAAAATTATACATATATGTAATATTTTTTTACTATTGTGCTAAGCCCAATAGTTATTTTTTACATATGCAAGCCTTTACTATTACCATTGGGCCTGACCCGATATTTAATATGTAATAAATACTAAAGATCTGTTAATATTCAGTTATGTATTTTACTAACTAACGTTTCTTTTATTTAAAAGACACACTCCAAAATTTAAAGTCACGATCCTTTCTAATTGATGCCTAGCCACCTATTTGTTTTCTCTAAATAGTTGGACAACTCAAACATTTTATTCATTAAGTTTTTAAAGCATTCAACATTAAAATATAATAAAAGAGATTAAATAGAAGCAGTTTTATTAAATTTGTTAAAATTCTGAAGAATTTTTGTTTCTGTTTCTTCTGAATAGTTTTGTCGTTGTATCCTGGAGGTTAAAGCCAACAAACATAAGACACCGGTATGCGACCTAAATACCTTAAAGACGTTGAATCCAATTCGAGTTTCGACAAGTAAGGTTACTTATTTATTACATTTTATTTTATTTTTTCATTATGTTTAATATCTTTTTAATTGGTTATATAAATAAAACACAACAATTTAAGGTATTTATGATTTACGTTGTATAAACCAGAAAATGTTTTCTTTTTCGTTTTATTAAATTTACCTTTGCAAAAAAATTTGGTTTGTGTATATAGAACATGAATATTACATTCTATTTCTTTTCTCTAATTCTGATTTCTAGTCTTGTGTATACATACTAGAAAATTACTTGCTTACTAACAACATATTTCTGCTTCATATATAATATGGAGAAAAATATTAAACAAAGTGAGAAGCAACCTAAGACGGGTAACAACTCAATAACAAAAATTTGTGTACCCACACCAACACCCATTGGACCAGATGATAGACCAGAAAAGTTCAATGGTTTTGAATATAAGAGGTTGCAAAAGAAGATGTTGTTCTACCTGACCACTCTAAGCTTGGCAAATTATTCCAAAGGAAGATCCACAAATAATGGGATCCAATCTAGACAAGAGACATACAACGCAGTAGATGCGTGGAAGCATGCTAATTTCTTATGTAAGAATTACATATTGAATTGTTTGGAGAATTCCATAGATAATGTGTAATACACCATAACAACTGCCAAAAAACTATGCGATTCTCTTGAGAAGAAATACAAGACTAAAGATGCCGGCACAAAAAAAAATTGTGATCAGTAGGTTCCTTGATTTCAAGATGGTGGATTTAAGACCATTAATGTCCTAAGTACAACAGTATCAGTTGATTCTTCATGAGTTGAGTGCTTAGGGTATGAATCAGGTAAAACCTTTCCAAGTTCTTGCATTTATAGAAAAGCTACCCCCATCGTAATAATATTTCAAGAACTACCTCCAGAACAAACACAAATAGATAAGTCTTAAATATTTAATTGTAAGGTTAAGAATCAAGGAAGACAACTGAATATCTTAGAAGGAAACTAACCATATGAAGCCAAAGCAAATATTATGGAACAAAGAATGACCAACCAAAACAACAAGCGCAGGAGTCAAGGACAATCAAACAATGAAAACAATAAGAAGGTGAAATTCAATAGGGATTGTCACAACTGTGGAAAGCATGGACATTGTGCTAAAGAGCTTCAAAACAAAAAGGCAGAAGGAAACCAAAAGAAAGGTAAGTGCGGTCAGTCGCATGTGACTGATATAATCGAGGGCATTGATGATTTGAACCTGGCGTCGACTGTCTTAATAGTTACATTCATCAATGGTGTGGCCTAAGGTGTGATAAAAAGATGTATAAAATAAGTGCAAATAAACACCCTAAGCTAACACGGTACTGCAAGTATTACAGATCGTATGCAAGTTTTAGTTATATAATTAAGATTCGTTCCTCAGGGACTGACGAAAGTTAGAGAGAACTTATGCAAATTATCAAGTGCAAATATAAAAGATAGAAAAGATAATACGCAAGTAGAAAGAAGAGATAGAAAAATATTTATTTGGTTTTTAAATAATAAAACTAAACTAATAAACTAAAGACAGAAACTAAATAAAAGAAAAGGAAAGAAGATAGTATGAAAGTTAGCTTGAGTAATTAGCATGTAATCCCCACTAGTTTTGCCGTTCTAAACATGTAAGGGTAAATTATGTAGTATTTCCCTAATCGGTCCCAATTCGCTATCGGTAGTTTCAAATAGGATTTACCTGTGTCAATAAGGCTTCCTAAGCAAACTTTTCCTGTAATTGGTAAATAGTCACAAGAACTAAACCATAGTGATTATCTAGCTAGGTTAGGTTGTCAGACCAGACCTAATACTAGACGTTATGTGCTAAACTTGCAATTAAACACCGTTGTCAATGGTGACTTAATTACTAGATGGTAATTCTATATGGGCGCGCATCCACAAGAACACAGAATATAAATCCAAACACATAAACAGAGAATAAAAACTATAATTCAATTTAAAACATTAAGTTCCCAAATTAGATAGATGTCAAATCAAAACTAGGGTTCATACATATATGCTAAAACTCAAACTAATAAGAATTTAGTTCATACAAAGAAGAGAAAAGAAGAGAATTACAAAATAAGAGGTTGAGGGAGACATATGGTGTTCTGCTCCTTCCAGACTTCTTCTCTTGTGTTGCAGCTTCCTCTTGGCCTTAAGGTCTGGCCAAGGATGATTTTAGAGTGCTAAGAGGCTGTATTTATAGTGTATAGGTTGACCAAATTCGTTTTTGAAGGAAAGGTTAAGTAATAGACTCCAAGCCCAACTCAAATTCGTAAGGAAATAAAGATAAACACTGCTGGACCGTTTTGAGCATATCTTCTTCGTTATTGGTCGGTTTGAGCTCCATAATATACCAAAAGAATCGTAACAGAATTATCTATGTCCCAATGAAAGGAAATTACCAAAATCTGCATATTTCCTAGGTAAATAACCACTTCTTTAGGCGTATATTGCAGAATTCAGATTTAGGCAGATTTTCCTTTTCCTAATTGAACTCAGTTTCCTTCTTTCTCCAATTTCCATGCATATATCTTTCCATATCTTGTAGTCTTTGACTTGGACTCTAATTAATCTCCATAATTATCTTTAAAGCTTCACACTAAATAAACAATTAAACCCAATATGCTCTAAAAATAATAATTCACTAGATCAAGACTCAAAATAGGAAAGTGCACTAAATTAAGCTAAGATCGACCTATAAACTAATAAATACGCCTAAAATGATGTCTCTGAAGTATATTTTATTATCACAAATGAGGAGACATCAAGACCCTCAACTCAAAGTTGTATCGTCCTGATACAATAAAAGTAAAGAACAGTAGGGAAGTCAAGAATAAGAAGTAGGAGGAGAATAAGAACAGAACAAAATGAATGATCCTAGAGCAAAAAATCTAAAAAGTCTCATGTAGTAATGGTCAAGAAATAATGCACAAGTATGCTTAATACACATGTAATCAACAATCCATAAATTCAAGTCCAGATTAATTTCGCAATGCCAGAAGGAGAGGATGATAACTTAGTTCATGTTAATGGCTATAGGTTGTTCATAGGTCCCAATATAGCATCCAGTGGTCCTCTCACCTATTACCTAATAGCTCAATTGTTTCTCCATCTAGTAGTTAGAAATCCTAAGTTCTTTGATTATAACGTGGCTTAAGGACAGGTGTGGTATATTTGGATAATGAAAAGTGAGCTTTTGGCTCTCTCTCCTCACTAGTCATCAACGAATCGCCCTAGAGCTTGAGTTTTCACTCGAAGATGTTCTCACTCAACCCAATTTATTGATGCTTTTGACTTGCATCCCCAATAAATCCCAAATACAACCTTTGATGATATCAAATCCACTTTGCCGGTCCGAATATATATTTTCTTTTCATATCATTTTTTCTTTTGTATAGCTATGATTCTCTTTTTGATGTTGAGATATCACACTGTTTTTTCATATACATATTCTTTCTTTTTATGCCCTTGTTGGCAAATTTAGCTCGTAGCTTCTTTTTCATTCACTATTACCCCGGCAAAGGGTTACAATAATAACAATTTCATCATCAATAAAATCACAAATATAATTACCAAACCCAATGTTCCCAAATGATTAAACCCACCACCCCAAACTCAAGCTCTAAAACGAGTTGTCTCAGGTTTTGCGATTCGAGTGCGGGTTATATCGATAAGTCCTAAAACTAAGGGTATGGATTATAATGTGTTTCAATAAAAAAAAGCTTTAGAAAGGCTCAGAGGGGCTAAGACGGATAAATAACAATCATCAAATAAAAGGGTGAGAAGGTATAAAAGGCTTCAAGTGTTTTAATCATGAAAGAACTGCCTTATGCATTTTTCTAACTACCGGATTTTGTTACTTTCTCACTAATAGTTCATAGATAAGCGGGTTTTCAACTAATTTCAAACCTCACGTTCTACACACCAAATAATTTCCCTAAGTTTCAACATACTTCTTAGCATTGCTCATTAACTTTCCTATCTTTTATTTCCTGTTTTCATACATGCATCTAAACAAACTTATGACATCTTTCAAAAACATACTACCTACTATCATTAACTTAATGAAATCATGCTCAGATAGGTACATTCAAAGATATTCTATTCCTAATTCAACCCAAAAAAATTTAAATTTTATGAAAAACACAAAAAGGAAAATGAGGACAACGAATCCCCACCCCAACTCAAAAATGAGCCGTGTCCCCACGACTTGAAAAAGACTCAAGAAAAATAAAATTTAAAATTAGCATACATATTGCACATAAAGAAATGGTAGGGAAGAAAGAAAACATACTCTTAGAGGCTATTACCTCGCCTTATCGGTACTCAGATTAAATCTAATGTATCTTCATCACCCAACTTCTTATTCGCTTTTCGTTCAGGACACGTGATCATAATAGGATATTGCATTATATAACGTCATGGGAGAGATCAAAAATTCGTATCACCTCCTCATAGATCAAATGTGCCACATCTTTTTCTTCTCCTCACAAAATACAATTCACAAACAACCCAAGCATTCCAAATCTCCATGAACCTTCATGTATTCTCCTTCAACTTCTTCTTCAAATACTATCTTATAAGAAAAAGGTAGTTCCTTTAATTGTTACTTCGGAGAAGCTATCAGGGCCCTTGAAGCTTTCTCTTTTTCTTTGGGTATACGGTCTTCGATTTGTAGAGGTTGTGTTGTTTTCTTCACTAAAGTTAGAACCTTTTTGCTCATTGAATCAACACAGCATGCTAACCTCTCTTCTCTTGACTTGTTTTACCCTTTGAATTGGAACTAGGACTTTTCTCACTTGATTTCTTCTCAATTGAATCCAATACCTTTCTTTTCTTCATCTCCCTTACAGTAGACAATGTTTATGTTCTCTTAATCATCTCAATTCACCCCCAACTCAAAGCTTTAACCACTCTTGAAATTTGAAACTCTTGATTATTGGTTGTGCAAGCTTTATTGGGGTTAGGGAAGGTGATTTGATGATGATTCTCTATGTGGGTAAGATAGATTCTTCATGGATTGTCTTGGATTTAAGAAATTGTATGATGAATTTTTGAAATTTAAGCTTTTGATTCCTGGAGTCAAGGTGTTTTGGTATGATATGGGTGGTTGAATCTTCTTTGTAATGATGTGGAGAATGAATTGGATGTGTTTTCATGGTGATTGGGTAATGTTTTGATGTTTGGTGAAGGTTTTTATGAGCTTCAATGGAGTTTGGAGAGTTTTGGGGAAGAAGGAGAAGCTTAAGGATCGAAAACTTCGTAATAGAGCAACCTCCTCACCCTTATAACCTAAAAAACACGTTTTTTCTCTCTCTCCAGCAGTTCCGGGCGGTATACCGGCCGTGGGGCCCGGTATACCGGATTCTGGCTTTTGAAAATTTTCTCTCTCTGCATAAAACGCGTGGTGACACCCCGTGGCACGGGTTTTCTGGCCGGCATACCGGACTTCTGGCCGGTATACCGGTCGGGAACGAAAATCTCTCCAACAGCTAGATCTCGAAAAGTTATGCAGTTTAGCCTCAAAGATCACCTGATTCCGATATTTGAGCGCAAAGATATGACTTGCCGAAGTTTTCTCAGATTGTGTCAATTTTTTTTTCTTTTTTCCACACAGCGAGTGTGGGCGGTATACCGCGCAAAGGGTCCGGTATACCACCACATCTGATGCTCCAAAAAATTTCGTCCGTCAATAAACACGCGCCACATGCCCGTGACACGGGTTTTTGCTCTCGCGGTATACCGCGCATATGGTCCGGTATACCAGACTCATCGATCAGATTTTTTTTTCTCCTCTGCATAAAACACGTGGCATCCACCCGTGGTACGGGTTTTCTTCACCTGCGGTATACCGCGGCTGAGGTCCGGTATACCGCACCTGTGTTCAGAATTTTCCGAAAAATTTTGTTCTTCATTCCCTAACTCGATTTCTCCAATACCTAAGTATCAAAAACACTAACACCTTTCTCAAATATGCAATATCAACTAAAAATAACTAAATAAAACATAAACTAAAAACGTAAAAGACATAACATATATATAAAAAAAAAACTACGGGTTGTCTCCCGTGCAGCACTTTTGTTTAACGTCCTTTAAAGTTAGATGTGATACCTCGATTAAGGATGACGAAATTTCCACCCTTTGCCTTTAATTCCCACGAACTTTTCAGCTCGATTCTTCATGATCATGGATGGTGCCATCCAAGATTTCGTGGGAGAAGGTGTTTCTGGTGGTAACTCTAATTCATTCGTAGCGTTACACTTCTCTGGCAATCCATTCATCTTTTCTAACTTGTTCACCATGTCAACGAACTTCTTGAATTCCAGGTCATTGTCCTTTCTGACACGTGAAGGGAATGGTGGAGGAGGACATGTGTTGGTTACCACTGGGCTCTCTTTCCTTTCAGGTGTCTTCTCTTGGACACTTTTTTGTTCAACTACCTCTTCGACCTTTTATTCTGTTGTTTCTTCTCCCCCCCCCCCCGTTTCTGAAATAGGGACTGGTTCTGGTTCTGGTCTTGGTGGAGGTAGTTGTTTTCCACTTCTTAATTCAACTGCATGACAAACTTTGTTTTCTGGAGCACTATTATCACTTTGGAGTTGCCCTTCTGCAAGGATTTGAACTTTATTCACCATTTGTGACACTGTCTGCACCATCTTCATAAGTGCGTTCTGTGAGTTTTGGAATTCTTGCTGGCTATTTTCCATATCTTCAATTAGGTTCATTATCTTAGCCATGGTTGAATTCGAACTCGAAGGTTGTACGGTTTGCTGCATTGAATAAGGAGGTGGTTCTTGATAAGCTTCATTATAAATCGGCGCTTCTTGATAGATAGGTTGTGAAGGATAATAAGATTGTGGTCGTGGTTGATAATAATCATCATAATAAAGGTTATTATGATAATAAGTCTGTTGTCTCCGACCCAATTGTAATTCTGTGGGGGCTGATAATCAGCGTAATTTCCTTGGGATTGATAATAACCATCATAATAATGGTCTCTTTGATAATGCATGAAGGAAATTGAGGCTGGATTATTCATGCAGTATTCCCACGAGTGATCTCTTGCTCCACAACTAGGACATGAAGGTGATGTATGTACTAGATTTTTCTGAGCTATTTCTCGCGCTTGTTCTCGTAATTCCTCAAGTTGTTGGTTTAACTCTTTGAGCTTTAGAGCTTCTAAAGTCTCTTTTTTATCTGATTTAAACGACCAACTTCTCTTGGGTTCACGAAAATTCTCCATAATGGTATTAGCTTCTTCAGGATCTAATAACACGAAACCTTTATCTCCTAATAAATCTTCTTTCGCCTAAAAAAAATCTGTAAAACAAAAACTAAAAAGAAAAGCGTAAAATAGAACTAACTAAAATATAAGCACAAGATAATTGCACAAGGACTAACGATGTAGTCCCCGGCAGCGGCGCCGAAAACTTGGTGTGGCCTAAGGTGTGATAAAAAGATGTATAAAATAAGTGCAAATAAACACCCTAAGCTAACACTGTACTGCAAGTATTACAGATCGTATGCAAGTTTTAGTTAAATAATTAAGATTCGTTCCTCAGGGACTGACGAAAGTTAGAGAGAACTTATGCAAATTATCAAGTGCAAATATGAAAGATAGAAAAGATAATACGCAAGTAGAAAGAAGAGATAGACAAATATTTATTTGGTTTTTAAATAATAAAACTAAACTAATAAACTAAAGACAGAAACTAAATAAAAGAAAAGGAAAGATGATAGTATTAAAGTTAGCTTGAGTAATTAGCATGTAATCCCCACTAGTTTTGCCGTTCTAAACATGTAAGGGTAAACTATGTAGTATTTCCCTAATCAGTCCCAATTCGCTATCGGTAGTTTCAAATAGGATTTACCTGTGCCAATAAGGCTTCCTAAGCAAACTTTTCCTGTAATTGGTAAATAGTCACAAGAACTAAACCATAGTGATTATCTAGCTAGGTTGGGTTGTCAGATCAGACCTAATACTAGACGTTATGTGCTAAACATGCAATTAAACACCGTTGTCAGTGGTGACCTAATTACTAGATGGTAATTCTATATGGGCGCGCATCTACAAGAACACAGAATATAAATCCAAACACATAAACAGAGAATAAAAACTATAATTCAATTTAAAACATTAAGTTCCCAAATTAGATAGATGTCAACTCAAAACTAGGGTTCATACATATATGCTAAAACTCAAACTAATAAGAATTTAGTTCATACAAAGAAGAGAAAAGAAGAGAATTACAAAATAAGAGGTTGAGGGAGACATATAGTGTTCTGCTCCTTCCAGACTTTTTCTCTTGTGTTGCAGCTTCCTCTTGGCCTTAAGGTCTGGCCAAGGATGATTTTAGAGTGTTAAGAGGCTGTATTTATAGTGTATAGGTTGACCTAATTCGTTTTTTGAAGGAAAGGTTAAGTAATAGACTCCAAGCCCAACTCAAATTCGTAAGGAAATAAAGATAAACACTGCAGCACCGTTTTGAGCATATCTTCTTCGTTATTGGTCGGTTTGAGCTCCATAATATACCAAAAGAGTTGTAACAGAATTATTTATGTCCTTATGAAAGGAAATTACCAAAATCGGCCTATTTCTTAGGTAAATAACCACTTCTTTAGGCGTGTACTGCAGAATTCAGATTTAGGCAGCTTTTCCTTTTCCTAATTGAACTCAGTTTCCTTCTATCTCCAATTTCCATGCATATCTCTTTCCATATCTTGTAGTCTTTGACTTGGACTCTAATTAATCTCCATAATTATCTTTAAAGCTTCACACTAAATAAACAATTAAACCCAATATGCTTTAAAAACAATAATTCACTAGATCAAGACTCAAAATAGGAAAGTTCACTAAATTAAGCTAAGATCGACCTATAAACTAATAAATACGCCTAAAATGATGTCTCTGAAGTATATTTTATTATCACAAATGAGGAGACATTAATCAACAACCCAAGGATGCGGTTAGTAAACACTGGAGCAACCCGACATGTGTACTCGGACAAATCTGTGTTCAAACCTACAAGAAAGCTACAAATGAACAGATCTTGTATATGGGAAATCCCGCCACCTCAAATGTTCAAGGTACTGGAATGACTGTGCTGAAAATGACCTCCGGGAAAGAGCTGACGTTGAACAATGTCCTCCATGTTCCAGACATTAGCAAGAACTTAGTTTATGGTTCCTTTCTTAGCAAGGCTGCATTTAAACTTTTATTTGTAACTGATAATTTTGTATTAACTAAGAACGAAATGTATGTAGTAAAAGGGTACCTCTGCGACGGTCTGTTTAAAATGAATGTAATGACCGAGAACCTACCAAAAATGTAGCCGGGAGAAAAATAAATGAAAATTCTGATTATGTTTATATTCTAGACTCACGATAGAATAGACATGTTAATTCTTGTTTATTAAATAAGTTAGTAAACATCGGGTTATTACCAAATATGAACTTCAATTATCAAAAGGAATGTGAAGTATGTGCTGATTCAAATTAACCAAAACCTTGTTTAAATTTATAGAAAGGACTTAGTACCTTTAGAGTTAATTCACAGTGACATCTGTGACTTAAAATTTCTGCAAAGCAGAAGTGGGAAAAAGTATTTCATAATGTTCATTGAATATTGCACAAGTTATTGTCAAATATACTTGCTTAGAAGTAATGATAAGGCCTTAGAAGCATTTAAGTAATACACAACTAAAGTTGAGAATCAACTAAATAAATATATTACAAATATTAGGATAGATAGGGGAGGAGAATATGTGTCTCCTTTTGAGGAGTTTTGCGTTGAACGTGGAATCATCCATCAAACTACGACCCCTGTTTGCCTCAACAAAATGGTATTTCTAAACGCAAGAACCGCATATTGAAGGAAATGATGAATGCCTTGATGATTAACTCACGGTTACCACAAAACTTGTGGGCAGAGGCTTTTCTCACCGCAAACCATATCCATAAGAAGGTACCACACAAGAATGTACCATACAAGAAGATAGATAAAACTCCTTAAGAATTATGGAAAGTAAAACCACCTTCCTTCAAATACATAAAAGTGTGGGGATGCTTGGAAAAGGTAGCAATCCCTTCTCCTAAAATGGTCAAAATAAAAACAAAGACCATCGATTGCATATTTATTGGATAGGATCACAAAAGTGATGCATATATAGATTCTTAGTACACAAATTTTATCATGTTAACATTCACATCAATACGATGATTGAATCAAGAAAATCACATTTCTTTGTAACAACTTTTCCGTACAAGACCATACCAGAATCTGGTTCCTTAAAAAGAACACACGATGCAATTCAAGAAGATCATAATCGAAATCATTGACAACCAAAAAGAAAGATCAAGAATCATTCCCAAATAAAGAAGAACTAAGAAGAAGTAAGTGAACGAGAACCTCTACATCTTTTGGTCCTGACCTTCTATCTTACATGCTAGGTAACAAATCGCCAACTTTTAAGGAGGCTATGTCAAACCCTAATGCCCCTTACTCGAAAGAAGCGGTAAATAGAGAGATAGATTCCATTATGCAAAAAACACATGGGAATTAGTGGATCTCCCTCATGGGAGTAAACCACTCAGATGAAAATGGATATTTAGAAAGAAACTTAAGACCGATGAGTCTATTGAAAAATACAAGGTATGCCTTGCTGTAAACGGTTATAGTCAAAAGAAAGGTCTTGACATTTTTGATATTGGTGGTGCAAAATGTGTGATAAATAAACGATAAAATAGAACACACACATAATATCACTATAAGAAACTCACTGGAAGTGCACATATCGTTTGCAAGTAATAGTTGATAAACAAGATTTTTTCTCAAGGATTATTGGTTAACTAAAACTCGTGTTTAAAAGGAAAGCGTAGAAGAGATTATTTGTTTGACTAAAAGATAAATTAAAAGAGATATTTATCGGGTTTTCAAAGAAGGAATTCAAAAAAATTAAAATAATGCAAATAAATAAAATAAACGAGATATAGCTTAGGTTTGGAAGTATGCACCTATCTTCCTAAATAACTATAATTATTATAAGGGTGAGTTGAGCATATATAAGTAGTCAGGATTCTATCATCCACCTAAAACCTGTCTCGGTAGCTTAGAAGGAAACTGATATTTCCCTTTTTGTGAGAGAAATATCCCATTTGGAATCATCATTTGATGTGTAAATTGGACTTATTTATGAGATTAATAGTCATATTTTGTGATAGTGCACTTTATTCCTTCGTTTTATAATTATTTGTACTGTTAGACCTTTTGTACGTTAACTCGTGTGTTTAGTGTGAAGTTCATAGGTATATGGATGCTAGGAGGTATCAAGACAAAAAAAAGAAGAAGTGGTGATTCAAATCCAATTACAAGAAAAAGCGTTAAAGGAGCAAAAGAAACCACTTTAGTGAAGGTGGAGGAATTCCAGATTGAGTCAAGTCATCACTTGTAGCCCTTCTCGAGCCCAAACGGTTAGGATTCAGACTTGGTGGTTCAAATGAAAAATATGGGCCATTGAGTTATCGAAACTTGAGAAGTGTAATCAGTGGATTTGTACTTACGATGCGAAAGTTAAATCTGTTTTACTGAACTGTTGTACAACAGTGCGGATTTATAAAAACAGACTTGGGCCCGAAAATCACGTAAATAGGCCCAAGTTAGACCTAATCTGTTTTATACCTCTATATAAACTCCTTTTGACCTCATTAATCAGCAAAAAATATTAGAAACAATATTTTGGGAGAGAGGAAGTGCTTGGAGAAAGGATCAAAAGAGAAGAAGATTGGTCCTCCGGCCAATCTTCAACAGTTCAGCACCAAATCCCTTTTCTATTATTATGTATGTCTCAGTTTGTGTTTATTTTCAATATTTAATTATGTGGTAAACCTAAAATACTTGAGAATCACAACTAAAGGATGAATCCTAAGTTTTATAATTTAATTCTATTTGAATTTTGGATTATTTAATTTGAATTAAGTCCAAGTATTTTTTATTGACTATATTGTATTGGTTGTTTACTATCAATGACTTAGCTAATCAAAGATAGTTTTAGTAATCAGGATATTCGTTAGTGGGACGATCATCCGGAAGGGGGTCTAATTACAGAACTAGGATATAGATGTGTGGTGTCTGTTATTGAGTTTGGAAGACTTAACTAACCATGTAGCCAATTGGGTATAATATTAATTAGTTGAAATTAGATTATAGTCACCCTGACAGGGTCAGTAAAACCATAGAATAGCTTCCTAAGTCTGTCCTGAGGGGAGTTAGGAATATATTAGAGTCCCGGCTAATATTAAAATATCTACCTTACCCTTAAACGAATGCATTAGATTGTTCACTTTTGTGATTCTCTAGAGAGACTCAAGTATACCCGTCATATTTGAGTAATATTCTTATTTTGATTTTTAGTTTAGTTTACTCAATATTCCTGATTTAGTATGTATTAAATTAAAATCAAAACAAATAACTCTTTTATTTATTTATCGCAATTACTTCTACTATTCTTTCTAAACACTTAATCCAAATCTCGTAACCCCTGTGGAGACGAAATTCCCGTTTTACATACTTATTACTTCGAACAACGCGTACACTTGCAGTTAGTTGCTTCTCTTCTTTGGCATTTATTTATATCAAACTCTAGGAGCGACCAACTTTTTGGACCCCCTGGTGGGGATTACAGCGTTAAGATTTTGTGTTTATTTCATTTAGGAGAATTAATTTTTTTTATTTTATGCTTGGTTTTGGTTTTGGTTTTTGTTTTCTTTCACAGGTCTATACTAGGGTAATGATCCAAAGATTTCATTAAATATATATGGAGGACATTATCCAAATCTTGTTACATTCGAGTAATGGGAAGACTCTTCAGGACATCAACAATGGGGTAGTAACTTCTACCAACCACCCTATCAATACCTGCAAGAGCAAGGATGGAACAACTAATGGATCGGGACAACAATAATCACCTTATCACTATCAACAAGAGTAAGGATGGAACAACCAGTGGGTTGAGAACATTCAACAACCTCCACCTTACCACTATCAACAAGAGAAAGAATGGAGCAATCAATGGGTCAAGAATATTCCACCTAGACCTCAATCTTCCAAACTGAATAGAACACTCAAAGAATTCATGTGTCAATGTGATGAAGAAAAGGCAAGAGATCAAGATCGGAAGGCATGAGAGGAAAATTAGGCCACATGGAAAAAAATATGAAAGACTCTTGACCAACTTGTAAGTCTTCACATAGACCATAGAAAATATCATCAAGATTCCACTCTCTCGAGGGATGAAATAGATCAACTGGAAGAAGTAGTTGAGGAGGAGCTATTGAAAGGAGAAACTTGTGATAGTAATTTCACCATCGTGCCGAAAGTGAATGGAAACCACCATATGGTTGAGAATCTTGTTAGCATGGTGGAAAAGGGAGTAGCAACATAAATCCTAGAAGTTGAAAAAGAGGTGGTGATCAAGGTTAGAGAGATCTGCAGAAAGGATATGATGAGGTAATGTATAAGATTGGGTTGAAGATGAAGATGAATCTGAAGTAGTTGAGGAGTCACTTGAAGAACTCAAGGTTCACGATAAAATATAAGTTGAATCTCTGCCACAAAAAGTCTACACATCACAATTATCATCACGAATCATTAATGAAAGTAAAGCTCAAACCATTAATGATCAACCCCCACCACCAAAAATAATCAACATAGTTGTGCAAGCAAGGTGCCACACCGTGAGAGTAAGGTGGCAAGGAGGGGTAGCTACCCACCGCCTTTTAAAGATGAACACGAGATTGAAGAGAAGAATAAAGTGATTATACCGTTCAGAACAATTATCAATTTCTCACGTGGAAGAGAATGAGTTTTGTCTTGAAAGTAAGAAGGAAAAACGCGGATACAACCCACCTCCTTTTAAATATCCTTTGAATCAAAGTTTAGGTAGCCAGTTCCAAAGGAACCATATCAAGGGAGAGGTGAGTTTAATAGGAGTACCGCAAGGGCCTCAATACAATCTTCGTGGAAGGTAATGCGTCGAACTTAAATACGTAATAAACAAACATGCTTCTTAGGAGACAACACACATTTTAAAAATGCTTTTGTAGGATAATTTTATGTCCATAGTGTTAAATAGTAAGTTTAATTCGTGTTTTAGTGTATATTACAACTAATGGGAAATAAATGCTTAGTATTTTGTTGTGTAGGTAAGTGTAATCATGAGTTTGGGGTGAAACAGAGTAAAATTTCGCAGCTATAATAATTTTGGGCGGCATACCAGTCCCACGACCGACATACCGCCAACCTACGAAGGGTCGCGACGGTTATGTCACGGTCAAGGTCAGAACCTTTACGAATGCTCGACCGCTAGCCGGCCCTCTAGGCGGCAATGCCGGTCCCGAACCGTGTCGTCACTCGCGCCAAAAGGTCGCAACGTCTCCAAGTAAAAAATTTACGAAATTTTGACCGGCTAGCCAGTCCTATTAGATGCATGCCGATGCGGTGGCAGACAAGAACTTGAAAGTGAGACCGTAGGGTCTCTAAAATGAAGGAACTCTAATCCTATCTTCTTCCAACATTACAAAAACAAACATATCAGTCCCACATATCATTAAACATCAAGTAAGCTTAATGTAACCTTCACCAACACAACAAGACATCATCAAATCTTCCACAACACCACAACATATCCATTACCCAACTCCTCAATAACCATAAAAACACCAAATCCATCACCAAAAACATCAAAAGACATGAAATTATCCTAAAATTTCAAACCTTAGAAAGTTTGAAATCAAGAGTTTTTGAAGTTTTGAATATTGGAGCTTGCACAGTAATCGTCTAAAGCATCATAGCAATTCAAATTCAGGAAATTAACATTGGTACAATGATACTTCGCTTTTTCCATTTCAGGCCAATTTAGGAATTGAGAATTTTAGTTATATTATTCCGAATTTGAATTGTATATGATCCTCGTGCTCTAGTATGTGCAAGTACTTTTAAGAAGGTGTTTGGTAATTCAGTTGGGGGTGATGCATATCACAAAGATTTAAATGAACAAAACATGAGTAGTTAAGGAAGATCAAAGTGCGAGGAGATTTAGAAAAGTTGAACAAATTAAAGCCTCGATATGATGGTGATAGATGCAGGTTTAGTGCATGTAAAGATATGTTTCATTAACTCTCTTCTCATTATTAGTGTATCTTATCAAATTTAATTCTTATAGAGTCTTTTCAGTCGTGGGGACACAACTCAATTCTGAGTTGGGGGGTGAGGTACTCGTTGTTCTCATCTCTGTTTTTATGTTTTTACCGCTTTTTGAAATTTAAAACCAAATAATAATTAGTTTAAGGAATGATTTTACCGTAGAGTTTGTTGAATGTCCCCATAAGTGAACTTTTTGTAAATTAATGATAGAAAATAGTAGACCTTAGAGTTAGTGCATAACGCCCTTGAGTGCATGCACACACTAGATTGTAGATAGGAAAAATTAATTAACAATGCAAAAGAATGGTGCTTGAACTTAGTAAGAACGAGTGGTGTGTAGAACGTGAGATCTAAGCAAGTTGAGAACCCACTTAATTATGAACTAGAGGTGAGAATGGAGCAAGCTATGTAACTAGGAAAATGATAGAGGCAGTTCTTTGATAGCCACTTGAGACCTTTTTAGATTTCTAACCCGTTATTAATGTATATCCTTTGTGGCTCCATTTTTAAGCCTTTAATCCTTTCTTTTGAAGCCATATTATAAGCTCATCCTTTAGATAATAGGACTATACCACATGGCCCGCACTTGAATCAAGATTGCTTAAGACTAGTTTTCATTGAGATTGAGTTTGGGGTGAGGGAATATGGTTTTACATTTGTTGGGTAGATTTGTTTTGTGCTTGAATGATTATGCACTTTATTGCAAATTCGTATTGCCGATTTCTAAGAAAAATAAAAAAATACGAGAAAATAAGTTAGCATGAAATTCACATAAAAAATAATGTCATGTTTAACTTACAAAAAAAAAAGGTTGAATGAATGTTGAAATAAAAGAGGCGGCAAAGGAATATTCTTATTGTAATCATATTGATAGGTTTGGGTTTATGTGGGGACGCTAAATTAGTGGATCAAGTGGATTGACTGAGATCATATATGAGTGTAAACTCAAAATCTAGGATAGTTTGTTGAATATTAGTGAGGAGAGAGAGCCAAAAGCTCACTTTTCATTATCCAAATGTACCATACCGTCCCTAAGCCTACGCTAAAACCGTAAAGACCTCTTGATTCCTAGGTACATAATGGAGTAACAATTTTTCTAATATGGAGTAATTTTAGTGGAGCATTCAAAGCAAGTGAGGATCGATGAACACCCTATGGCCACCATATCAAGCTAAGTCTCAAGGGTAAACTTTGAGCATTGTGAAAGTAATTTGGAATTGGAATTATCTGTGTTTGATTTTTCAGGATAGGTGTATGTGTGCATTAGTTCTTAGGTTGTACTATATTAAATTTATATTAAGTTTAGCTTTCGTGTCATTCTTTATATTCTGCATTTGCTTCTTACCTTAGACCTCTACTTTAGTTCTTACTTTGTTAGGACGAAAAAGATTTGAGTTGGGGGTCTTGATGTCTCCCTTTTTGTGAAATATAAATCCCCTTTGGAGACATCATTTTAGGTGTAAATTGGACTTATTTATGAGATTAATAGTCGTATGTTGCGATAATGCACTATCTTCCTTCGTTTTAGAATTATTTGTACTCTTAGAGATTTTGTGCGTTAATATGTGTATTTAGTGTGAAGTTCTTAGGTATATGAATGATAGGAGGCATCAATATGAATATAAGAAGTGAATATTCAAGTCCAATTACAAAAAAAAGCGTTAAAGGAGCAAAGGAAATCACTTTAGTGAAGGTAGAGGAATTCCAGAATGAGTCAAGTCGTCACTTGTAGCCCTTCCCGATCCCAAATGGTTAGGATCCAGACTTTGTGGTTCAAATGAAAAAGATTGGCCATTGAGTTAGAGAAATTCGAGAAGTAGAATCAGTATATTTTGACTTACGATGCGAAAGTTACAGCCTTTTTTTTGAAGTGGTGTGCAACAGTGCATATTTACTTGTGCCCCTTAATCACTTAATTAGCCCCAAGTTAGACCTAATCCGTTTTATACCTCTATATAATCTTCTTTTGACCTCATTAATCAACATACAACATAAGAAACAATATTTTGAGAGAGAAAGCACTTGGAGCAAGGAGAAGAAGATAAGAAAATCTGTCCTCAACCCAATCTTCAACAGTTCAGCACCAAATCCCGTTCCTATTATTATCTATGTCTCAATTTGGATATATTTTCTTTATTTAATTATGTGCTAAACATTAAATACTTGATAATCTCAATTAAGGGATGAACCCTAAGTTTTCTAATGTAATTCTTTTTAAATTTGGGGTGATTTAATTTAAATTAAGTTGAAGTAGTTTTTATTGACTATATTCTTGTGCTTGTTTACTATCAATGACTTAGCTAATCAAGGATATGTTTTATTAGTTACGCTATTTGATAGTGGCGACGATCATCCAGAAGGAGTGTCTAATTATAGAACTATAATATAGACATGTTGTGTTTGTTATTGAGCATGGAGTCCTTAACTAACCACGTAGTCAATTGCGTATAATCTTAATTATTCGAAAGTGGATTATAGTCACCCTGACAAGGTCAGTAATACCGTAAGTTAGCTTCCTAAGTCTACCCTGACTGGAGTTAGAAAGATATTAGAGTCCCGACTAATATTAAAATACTGACTTTACCCTTAAACGAATACATTAGATTGTTAACTGTTGTGATTCCCTAGCGAGAATCAAGTATACCCTCATATTTTTTAATCTTATTAGTTTATTTTTTAGTTTAATATAGTTTACTCAATATTATTGTGTTAGTAGTTATTGAATGAAAAACAAAACAAATATCTCTTTTTATTTATTTATCGCAATTACTTATACTATTCTTTATAAACACTTTATAATAATCTCGCAATCCCAGTGGAGCCGAAATTCTTGTATTTACTTACTTATTACTTGGAACGACTCATACACTTGCGGTTAGTTGTTTCTCTTCTTTGGTGTTGATTTATATCTCACTCTAGGAGCGACCAGCAACCTCAACACTACTAGGCGACTTGGTATAAAGGGATTTTACGCAATGATCGGTGGTTAAATCTAACCCTGGCGACTATCTAGCTAGGCAAGCCCATCAGGACCACTACCGCACACTAGACGGTTATGAACCATTTTTGAACCAAAACATCCCGTCAGGGTGACAGTATAAATACTTTGGTCAAACTACAAGTTTATATCCTCTAAAAATCATATTTCAAAATAATTCATAATACAGTTATAAAATAAATTCTCAACTCAATTATAGTGAATTCCCAAATTATCAAATAGCCAAACAGACTTTAGGGGTTATACATAGTGAAAACCCAAGCTATGGGAATTTTGATGCATAATAAAACTAAAGAATAAAAAGTTTAGAAATATGGTTAATTTAATAACATAAAACTAATTACCCTTAAGGTATAGATAGAGAGATGTAGAATTGATGTTGTGATTCTCCAACTCTGTTGGTTCCTCTCTGAGTCGACTTGCTCCCTAATTCTTCTAAAGGCTTCATAATGGAATGGCAAGAACCTAACTCTAATGTAAAAATATGATATTTATATGTTTAAAAAATGTGCTTATGGGTTTTGGGCTATTTTTACGTGACCTCATACAATCCAAACACGATTTCCTTAATAAGCGGACTAGTTTGACCCACAATCGCTGCAACTTTAATAACTTCTTCAATTCATCTCCAAATCACAAACTGTCAGCTTTCACACGTTCGGGTTATCGGTATAAGGTTTTTTTGGCATTTTTGTGGACTATTTCTACGCGAAGACTATCACTGAGCATAGGTCAATTTACATTATAGAGCCCTTTTTTCAAAAAAGTGTGTTTAGATAAGAAGTTTTTGTGTATTTTTTTATGACATTAGACAAGAACCTATCCTTTATAACATGGAAATGCGTCAATTTAATAGAAAACAATGATGTAATTGATTGAGTAGCTAAACATGTACCATTATATTTAAGTTGTGTATTCCTTACCCTGGCCCTAATTAGTTGGTATTCTACTCGTTGGAGCACCTCAATTGTGATATGACGATATATTGTGGTGTTTTAGCTAGCTTTGCCCATTTTTTTATGCCAAAGGGATTTCAATAAAGAGGCATAAATGGCAAACAAGTACATGTCAAAATCAACATATTCTATTATGCTTATACAAGTTATTAAGAGTGAGAGATCGCTATTCATACATGATTTATACTTCCAAGACAATAAATCATTGTTTTCCTAGTAGACCTAGCTAGTACATCAGCGACTTAATTAAGATACATGTTTACATACAAAACTTTCCACGATACGAATATCCTTAATAATCGTTGTATCTCATGCAATATTTGTCAGATACCCCAGCTTGCGCTAGAGACATTGTGCATACCATGAACAACCTAAAGGTTATATAAGAAGAATGAGCTACTTATGTTATTCTTACCATCTACAATTTTATTACATTCACGAGGGCCCTGGCTTCCCCCTCATAAATATATTTTTCTTTGATACGCTATATATGTTTCATAATATATGATGACTCTGTGATAATTAATAGCAATCGAAGTGATAAATGTGTATTCCCAGCTATTAGAATAGGATGCATCATTTAGCTAGATAACGTCATTATTCTCTTGCTGAATGAGATCTTGCAATGTGTAGAGCGATTGAAGTTTATGTCTCTAACTTGCCTATTGACAAGTGAAAGATAAATGTCAACGAAGATGTTATTGATTAGAGTATTGTTCTTTTGGTCAATTTTGAAAACCACTTTGTTTTTTCAAATTGGGATCATATCTTGGATTTCTATATATTTCATAGTGTGCACAAAAGAAAGGTTTGGGTAATTTGTTGGTCTGATCCATTTTATGCAAATGCATTGTTAATCTTAATGACCCAATCCTCAATTTTTATTTGGTCATTTGGTTCGATCATGATTTGTATAGCAGAAGAAGACTAAACATCTTTACTAAATAGGAATGGTAAAGAAATATGTCCAACATTTTCCTATTAATGCTCACACCATTCACATTTCTTATTAGTAGCAAATTTCCTTTGGTGTAATTTATTTTTTGTATGGATTTCATCGTTGCAAAGTTTCTATCTAAATATTTTAATTTTTGTTGGGACATTATGATGGCAAAGAATATTCCATATCACTGTATTACAATGATCGTTAATGCTCGATGATTGAAATTTCTTCCTAATCTTCTCCTAGACCAGAGGGTGGTATCTTTATTTAGTCGAGAAGATACCATTTTTATGCATGGACAAATAATTTTATCGTGCTGGTCAAGTTGGAACAATGAAATTCTAAGTATTTCATTTTTCACTAGCATAGGAAAAATTTCAATTGATGGATTTGTAATTCCATACCAAAAGATAATTTTTGAAAAGTTGACACACCTTGTTAAGATTGCATCCTTAAGGTTTTTTCAGTATAAAAGTTCTTTCAATCCAAGTGTTCTCCCATATATTAATATCCATTACGTTCCTAATTTGCCTAATACAATATTTATTTAATAAATGTGATCCGTAAAAAATGCTTTCCCAACTCCACAATCTTTTCTTTCATTATATATCATCCCACACGACAGTATTTGGAAAATAGTTTCCTGTAAGAATTCATGTTACCAGTGAGTGTGGGTTTTGAAGAATTCTCCACGCCTAGTTTGCTAAGAAAGAAATATTCATCGTTTTTAAAACTTATGAATCCAGTACCCCCTAAGTTTTTTGCCAGTGAGTGTGGGTTTTGAAGAATTCTCATCGCCTAGTTTGCTAAGAAAGAAATATTCATCGTTTTTAAAATTTATGAATCCAGTACCCCCTAAGTTTTTTGCTCTCGAAATTTTTTCCCATGCCACTCAATGAATTATGTCTTATATTGATCATCCCACTAGAAGTTAGCAATTAAAATAGAAAGTTCCTTGTAGAGGACTTTAGGAAATTTAAACATTGAAATCGTGTAATTCAGAATCGCTTGAAGGATAGCTTTAATTAGGACTTATTTACCTCTATCTGAGAGGAGAGATGAGTCTGATCTTGTTGAATTACTCAGCATCCTATCTTTAATATAGTTCAGATTCTCCATTTTGGACTGGTGGGGGCAAACGTGTGATAAAATAATAGATAAATAAAGATAATAATAAAGAGCACACACCCTTGAGAACCACGGAACTCACTGCAAGTATCACAGATCGTTTGCAAGTTTTAATGATAAGTCAAGTTCGTTCGTAGGGATTTGATCCGTTAGATCTACTTATATTTATTAAGCGTAGATGAATTTATATGTTTAGAATAAAATATAGGATAAGAGGAATAACTATCTGATATATATATATAATAAACAAATACGAATGCAGATAAATAAATATGAATGTAAGTCTAATAGATTAAGGTTACTAATATGAGTCTATTTTACTAAGTTGTTATTCTAACCTGTCACAGATTAAGCATTATATATTAACCAGGATTCTAAATTCTACCTAGCCTCTATTAGGCTTAGGAGCAACCTCTCCACTACCAAGGATTCCTGAGTAATGATTGGTGATTAAAACAAACCTTTATGGCTATCTAGTTAGGCGAAGGATCAAAACTAGACGATTATGTGGTGTTGTCAATAACTAAGAATAATACTAAGATTGGCCAAATCTAAGGTTGTAACAATAAGTCAAAACACATAATAACAATATACGCCAAGCTCAATCAATTAAAATAACAAATAGTATTAATGAATGTAGACAAAATAATAACCCAACAATAAAAAGTAAAACTTAAAAAGCTTAGAAATATGGTTGAGCATAAATCTATAGCTAATTACCCTAAATATAGAGAATGTGAGATGTAGAAGAGAAGTTTGTCACTCTCCAACTTCTTCTTCTTGTCTCCCTCTATAGGTCAGCTTGCTTCTTAGATGAATAGCTTGGTTCTAAGGATGAATAATTAATTAAAGGACTAAGCTATTATTTAAAACTGAGAAAAATACAAGTAAGGACTAAGCCTATACTTTGCAACTGAGAAAGGACATGTTTACAATGGTACAAGGGTGTATTTATAGGTGTTTAGGAACCCTAATTCGTTTTCTTGAAGGGGAAGGTAAGTATTGGTCTCCTAGCCCAACTCAAATTCGTAACCCTAAAATATGGAATCAGACCCGTTTTTGCTTTGGTCCTAACAGCTTCAATTCTTATCCGTTTGACGCATATGAGTAATCAAAATTCATCGTCCCGGAAATATCTTCAACTTTGCTCTTGACCGTTTCTTCAAATTTCCCACCGATTTCGAGATATAAACTGATTTGTGGTCGTGGGTGGTGAATTTTAGATTTAAGGCAGCTTTTCCTTTTCCATAGTTTTTAGCTTTTCTTTCCTAATCTCCAATTACCATGCTTATCTCTTTCCATATCTCTTAGTCTTTGACTTGGGATCTAATTAATCTCCATAATTATCTTTAAAGCTTCACACTAAATAAATAATTAAACCCAATATGCTCTAAAAACAATAATTTACTAAATCAAGACTCAAAATAGGAAAGTGTAACATTTCTCAAGAAAATCGACTAGAAAGACTTTTAAATCACTAAAAATGATGTCTCGAACTAGGATTAATTCATGACAAATAGGGAGACATCAAGACCCCCAACTCAAAGTTGTATCGTCCCGATACAATAGAGATAAAAACAAAGGGTAGTCTCTAAATACACACCTAGGTAATTTTAACACAATGGGAAGAACATAGCAGCATATATAGAATAGAAATAAAGAAATTACTCAGAAAATCTCATGCAATAATATTCATAAACTACATACCTGTACACTTCTCATATCCATAGTCAACACGGTTTGAATTCGAGATCAGATTAGTTTCGCAATGTAAGAAGGATTGGAACTTTACTCAGTTCACCAAGGAAGCTATAGATTGTTCATCAAATTTCACTAGTATCCAAAGATTCATTTAACTACTCTCTATTGGCTCAATCACTTCTCGATTACATAGCAAATAATCAAAAGTTCTTTAAGGTTATAATTTAGGCTTAGGGCCGGTATGATAGTATATTTAGATAATTTAGAGTGAGCTTTTGGCTCTCTCCTCACTAGCCATCAACGAATCGCCCTAGAGCTTGAGTTACTCTCATAAAATGTTTCTCACTCAACCCAATGATTTCTTGATGCACAAAGTAGCATCTCCAATAACCCAATTAAAGCATAGGATGTTCACATAAAAATTCCTCTTTGCCGGTCCGAATATATATTCTTTTGATATCATTTTTTTTCTTTTTTGTATAGCTATGACTCTCTTTTTAATGTTCGAGATATCACGCTATTTTTTTCATATATTGTTTTCTTATAAAATCTAGCTCGTAGCTTCTTTTTCATTCACTATTACCCCGGCAAAGGGTTACAATATAAACTTGTGAATCATCGTCAATATATTGAACGAGCACAATTAATAAGCTCCAAAATACCAACCCAATAATAATTCCCACAATGGTGGACCCACCACCCCAAACTCAAGCTCTAAAACAATTGTCTATGCATCGCGATTCGAGTGCGGGTCATATGGAAAAGTCCTATAATCTAAAGGGATATGGCTTATAATGTGGTTATTTAAAAAGGCTTTAGAAAGGCTAGAAGGGGCTGAGAAGGATATACAATATAAATCAAATAACAGGGTGAGAAGGTATAAAAAGGCTTCAAGTGGCTTCAATATGAAAGAACTGCCTTAATCATTTTCTACACCATGCAATTTCATTATTATCTTACCTTTAGCACTTTCATCAAATGGGTTTGTCAACTATCTTGGATCTCACGGCCTACAAACTACTCAAGGCTCCCTGAGATCGAACATACTTTCTATCGCATTGCTCACTAATATTTTCTTTACTATCAATGTGTGTTTTCCTGCAAATACTTAAAGAATACAAAACCAAATAGCTCATAAACATACTACTTTCTATCATTAACTTACTGAGCTTATGCTTTCAAGTTATTAAACACACTCTACATACATCTAATCCTTCCAAAAAAATTTAATTTTACCTAAAAAACAATAAAACACATAAAAATGGAGATGAGGGACAACGAATCCCCACACCCCCAAACTCCAAACTGAGTCGTGCCCCCACGACTCGAAAAGACTCGAAAATAAAATAAAATAAAAATTTTACAGATATTGCAGATAAAGAAATGGTAGGGAAGAAAGAAAACATACTCTTCGAGGCTATTTACCTCGCCTGATCAATACCCGGAATAGGGTGCAATGCTTTTATGTATGAAAACTTCTAGTATCACCAATTTTCGCTTTCCCTTACATCTTCTTATGCTCCATCCAACTCAAGCACACTCTAGAAATATCTTGTTTATCTTCTTCCGACTTTTCTCTTGAATAATCTCTCATGTGATAGTGTTCATCCAGGAATATGTTTGAACACAGCTACTTGCGTCCCAGAAGCTTTTGTTCATCTTTGATAGAGGAATCTTTAATGAGAAGAGGTATTGGCATCTTCTGCTCCCTAATCACAATTGCTGGCTTTTTAGGATTTGAATCCACCAAAAACCGGTTCCTCTAATTGCTTGACTCGAATTATCTTGTAATTTATTCCCGAACTAGTATCCATCTCAATTGAAATCTTCTTGATATTACCCAATACCTTGCTTTGATTCTTCATATCCCTTAACACTTGATAATATATCTATGTGGGTATGATTGAATCAAGCTTTAATGATATGGGTTTAAGGATTTTTAGAAGAATATTTTGAAATTCATGGTTTTGATTCTTAGTTTCTAGGTGTTTTAATATGCTTTGGGTGCTTAAATCTTATTTGTAGTGATGTAGGGAAGGATTTGGATGTGAATTCATGGTGATTTGGTAGTGTTTTGATGTTGGGTAAAGGTTTGATGAAGCTTTAATTGAGTTGGGAAAGGTTTGGAGAAGAAAGTGAGGCTTAAGGATTGAGAAATTCGGACTAGAACTCACCTCTTTCTCTTTATAACCTAAAAAATGCGATTTTTTTCATTTTTTCTCCAGCGGTGTCGGGCGGTATACCGGCCGTAGGTCCCGGTATACCGGAGCTACTATTCCAATAAATCCATGCTTCGTCAAAAAACACGAGATGTAAACACGTGGCCTCGGGTTTTTGGTTTTGCGGTATACCGGAAGAATGGCACGGTATACCGGAGCTGCTTGTTTTTGACATTGAACCTCTCGGCATTAAACACGTGACTAGTACCCATAGGATCGTGTTTCTGACCTGCGGTATACCACCGGTAGGGCCCGGTATACCGGTGGCAGGTCAAGATACTCCCAAAAAAATTCGTTTTTGCTTCCCAAACTTGATTTCTTTAATACCTAACATCCAAAAACACTAATACCTTTCTCAAATACGCAATATCAACTAAAAACAACTAAACTAACTAAAACATAACAACATAAATTACTATGGGATGTCTCCCAAAGGGAACTTTTGTTTAACGTCTTTCAAAGTTAGACGAGTTACCTCGGTTATTTCTTTTTATAGCCTCCCCAGCAGTGAGTGAGATGATTAACACTTACCAAACTGATCTTGCAACCTTTGGTAGCTTTTATTTCGACCACTCCTTCTGAGATGATTTGTGTGATAATGTATGGCCCCTTCCAAGAACTGTTATGTTTGAAGGGAGGTTTCCATGCTACCTCGTCTCTAAAACCCCAAACTCAATCATTTTCTCCATGGTTTCTTGGGGGCTTACAAGTTCTGGCTTCTTGGTTACGACTCTGATTGGATATAGTTCTTTTGACTCATTTTTCTTTTTATTCTTCCCCGAAACATAAAATGTTTCAAAGTTATCTTCAATACGGAGAGTCACGGTTCCTTCATTCATATTCACTATTGTATCGCTGGTGGCTAGGAATGGACGCCCAAGAATGAATGGGACGTTCTTATCTTCTTTATAGTCAAGAATAATAAATTCAGTGGGAATAACAAGGTTACCTACTTGGACGAGTACATCCTCTATTACTCCCTACAGATTTGCTGTTGATTGATCCGCAAGTTGTAAGATTACGGATGTCGGTTTCGCATCACTAATACCAATCTTCTTGAATATACTTTTGGGCATGATATTTACACTTGCCCCTAAATCACACATGGATTTTCCATGAAATATACCACCTATTTGATTGGGAAGTTGAAACCTCCAAGATCTTTAAGCTTCGGTGGTAATCTTTGCTGAACTTGTGATGATATCCCTTCATTGAGTGTCACAGATTTGGATCTTGTGAACCTTTCTTTATTGGAGAGTGCCTCCATAAAGAATCGATTATAGTTTCAACTTCCCTCCATAGCTTCGAGTAAAGGGACGTTAATTTTCACTTGTTTTAACGCCTCAATACAGTTCTGTTGCTGCTCCTTTAGATAAGCGGGATAGTGGCAATGTATGGGTGGTTGTCTTGCTCTACTTCTCTCATCAATTCTTGGTTTATTGGTGTGGCCTAGGGTGTGATAAAATATGATATAAATAAAGTGCAAATAAAAACCCTAGACTAGCACGGTTCTGCAAGTATTACAGGACGTATGCAAGTTTTAATGATAAGAAGATTCGTTCCTCAGAGACTTCGAAAGTTAGAGAGAACTTATGCAAATTATCAAGTGCATATATAAAAGATAGAAAGATAATACGCAAATAGAAAGAAGAGAAAGATATATATTTATTTGGTTTTTAATAAGAAAACTAAACTACTAAATTAAAGACAGAAAAATAAATAACGTTAGCTTGAGTAAATAACATGTAATCCCCACTAGTTTTGCCGTTCTAAACATGTAAGGGTAAATTATGTAGTATTTCAATAATCGGTTCCAATTACGCTAGGTAGTTTTAAATAGGATTTACCTGTGTCAATAAGGCTTTCTAAGCAAACGGTTCCTGTAATTGGTAAATAGTAACATGTACTAAACCATAGTGATTATCTAGTTAGGTTGATTTGTCAGATCTAAACCAAATACTAGACATTATGTGCTGAACATTTAATTAAACACCGTTGTCAATGGTGACCTAACTACTAGATGGTAATTCTATATGGCCATGGTTCCACAAGAGCACATAATATAAATCCAAACACATAAACAGAGAATAAAAACAATAATTCAGTTTAAAACATAGAATTCCCAAATTAGATAGATGTCAATCAAAACTAGGGTTCATACATATATGCTAAAACTCAAGCTAATGGAATTAATTCATACTAAGAAAAGAAGAGAAAAGAATTACAGAATCAAAGGTTGAAAGAGACATATTTGATGCACATCTCCTTCCAGACTTCTTCTCTTGTGTTGCAGCTTCCTCTTGGCCTTAAGGTCTGGCCAAGGATGATTTTCTAATGTTAAGAGGCTGTATTTATAGTGTATAGGTTGACCTAATTCGTTTCTTGAAGGAAAGGTTAAGTAATGGACTCCAAGCCCAACTCAAATTCGTATGGAAATAAAGATAATTACTGCTGAACTGTTTTGCGCATATCTTCTTCGTTATTGGTCGGTTTTTGCTCCACAATATACCAAAAGAATCCTCATAGAATTATATACGTCCCTATGAAAGGAATCTTCCAAAATCGGCTTTCTTTTGGAGTTATCACCACTTCAAAATTCAGATTTAGGCAGCTTTTCCTTTTCCATATTTTTAGCTTTTTTTTTCCTTTATCTCCAATTACCATGTTTATCTTCTTTCCTTTAGCTATCTTTACCAACTTGGACTCTAATTAATTACCATATATCTCTAAAGCTTCACACTAAATAAATAATTAAGCCCAATATGCTCTAAAAATAATAAATAATCAATTCAAGACCCAAAATAGGAAAGTGCACTAAATTAAGCTAAAGTCGACCTATAAACTTATAAAATACGCCTAAAATGATGTCTCTGAAATATATTAAATCATCACAAATGAGGAGACATCAAGACCCCCAACTCAAAGTTGTATCGTCCCGATACAATAAAAGTAAAGAATAGTAGGGTAGTCATATAAACAAGAAGAATAAGTAGGAGGGGAATAAGATAGAACATAATGAATGATCCTAGAGCATAGTATCTAAAAAGTCTCATGTAGTAATGCTCAAGAAATAATGCACAATTATCCTTGACATACATGTAATCAACAATCCATAATTTCAAGTCAAGATTAATTTCGCAATGCCAGAAGGAGAGGATGATAACTTAGTTCAGGTTAATGGCTATAGGTTATTCATAGGTCCTAATATAGCATCCAATGGTCCACTCACCTATTACCTAATAGCTCAATTGTTCCTCCACCTAGTAGTTATAATTCCTAAGGTCTTTGGTTATAACTTGGCTTAAGGACGGGTGTGGTATATTTGGATAATGAAAAGTGAGCTTTTGGCTCTCTCCTCACTAGCCATCAACGAATCGCCCTCTAGCTTGAGTTTTCACTCGAATATGTTCTCACTCAACCCAATTTATTGATGCTTTTGATGTGCATCCCCAATAAACCCAATAAAAACCTTTGATGATATAAAATCCACTTTGCCGGTCCGAATATATATTTTCTTTTCATATCAATTTTTTTCTTTTGTATAGCTATGATTCTCTTTTTAATGTTGAGATATCACGCTATTTTTCATTTATATATTCTTTCTTTTTATGCCCTTGTTGGCAAATCTAGCTCGTAGCTTCTTTTTCATTCACTATTACCCCGGCAAAGGGTTACAATAATAACAATTCCATCATCAACAACATCACAATTACCATTCCTAAAACCCAATGTTCCCTAATGATGAAACCCACCACCCCAAACTCAAGCTCTAAAACAACTTGCTTCAGGTTTTGCGTTTCGAGTGCGGGTCATATAGATAAGTCCTACAAACTAAGGGTATGGATTATAATGTGTTTCAATAAAAGGCTTTAGAAAGGCTCAGAGGGGCTAAGACGGATAAATAATAACATAATCAAATAAAAGGGTGAGAAAGTATAAAAGGCTTCAAGTGGCTTCAATATGAAAGAACTGCCTTATTCATTCTTCTAACTACCAGATTTTGTTACTTTTTATTATTAGTTCATAGATAAGTGGAGTGCACCCATATAGAATTAACTAATTTCAAACCTCACGTTCTACACACCAAATAACTCTCCCTAAGTTTCAACGTAACTTCTTAGTATTGCTCATTAACTTTTCTATCTTTTATTTCCTGTTTTCATCCATGCATCTAAACAATTTTGTGACATCTTTCAAAAACATACTACTTACTATCATTGACCTAATTAAATCATGCTCAATAGGTACTTTCAACATATTCTATGCCTTAATTCAACCCAAAAAAATTTAAATTTTATGAAAACACAAAAAGGAAGATGAGGACAACGAATCCCCACCCCCAACTCAAAAATGAGTCATGTCCCCACGACTTGAAAAAGACTCAAGAAAAATAAAATTTAAAATTAGCATACATATTGCACATAAAGAAATGGTAGGGAAGAAAGAAAACATACTCTTCGAGGCTATTACCTCGCCTTAATGACATCCAAGATAGGATTTTGCTGGATTTTTCTTTGATTTCTCGAGGAGTGTTATGATGTACTCCTTTTCCTTTTGAAAGTTGTGTTACTCTCAAAACTTTAATGATCCAAGCATTGTCAATATTGTTATTCATCTTAAATTCATGTGTTTCTTCTTCACCCAACTTCTTATTCAATTTTCGATCAAGACACGTGATCATTGTAGGATATTGCATTAATTAACGATATGGGAGAGATCGAAATTTCGTATCACCTCCTCATAGATCAACTGTGCCACATCTTCTTCCTCTTCACAAATTACAATTCACAAAAAGAACGTCTTTTAGAACGTCTTACCAGTAACGTAGACCAACCCAAGCATTCCAAATCGCCATGAATCTTCTTGTATTTTCCTTATCAATTTCTTCTTCAAATACTTTCTCATAAGAAAAAGGTAGTTCCTTTAATTGTTTCTTTGGAGAAGCTATCAGGGCCCTTGAAGTTTTCTCTTTTTCTATGGGTGTAAGGTCTTTGATCTAGAGAGGTTGTGTTGTCTTCTTCACTAAAGTTGGAATCTTTTTGATCATTGAATCAAGCACAGCTAGCTAACCTCTCTTTTCATGACCTATTTTACCCTTTGAATTGGAACTAGGACTTTTCTCACTTTATTTCTTCTCAATTAAATCCAATACCTTGCTTTTCTTCATTTCCCTTACAGTAAATAATGTTCATGTTCTCTTAATCATCTCAATTGACCCCCAACTCAAAGCATTATCCACTCTTAAAATTTGAAACTCTTGATTATTGGTTGTACAAGCTTAATTTGGGTTAGGAAATGTGATTTGATTATGATTCTCTATGTGGGTAAGATGGATTCTTCATTGATTGGTATGGATTTAATAAATTATAGGATGAATTTCTGAAATTTAAGCTTTTGATTCTTGGATTCAAGGTGTTTTGGTATGACATAGGTGGTTGAATCTTCTTTGTAATGATGTGGAGAAAGGATTGGGTGTGTTTTATGGTGATTGGGTAGTGTTTTGATGTTTAGGGAAGGTTTTATGAAGCTCCAATGGAGTTGGGAGTGTTTTGGAGAAGAAAGAGAGGCTTGAGGTTTTGTAAATTCGGAATAATGAGCATCAACCCTCTTTTATAAAGCTTAATCCACAGTTTTCTCTCTCCAGCGGCGCTCTGCGGTATACCGCGCATATGGTCCGGTATACCGCACCTACAATGCTCCAAAATTTTTCGTCTCATCAATAAACACGCGCCACATACCCGTGACACGGGTTTTTGGTCCCGCGGTACACCGCGTATGAGGTCCGGTATACCGCACCCATCGCTGTGATTTTTTTCGCCTCGGTATAAAACCCGAGCTCCATACCCGTGGTACGGGTTTTTGTCCTCTGCGGTATACCGCGTATGAGGTCCGGTATACCGCACCTGTGATCAGAATTTTTCGAAAATTTTTGTTTCTCCTTCCCGAACTCGATTTCTCCAATACCTAAGCATCAAAAACACTAATACCTTTCTCAAATATGCAATATCAACTAAATTCAACTAAGCTAAACATAAACTAAAAACTAGAAACCTAAAAACATAAAAGAAATTACGGGTTGTCTCCCGTATAGCACTTTTGTTTAACGTTTTTTTAAAGTTAGACGTGTTACCTCGATTAAGGATGACGAAATTTCCACCCTTTGCCTCTAATTCCCACGATATTTTCAGCTTGATTTTTCATAATCATGGATGGTACCATCCAAAATTTCGTGGGAAGGGGTGTTTTCTGGTGGTAACTCGATAGTATTACACTCCTCTGGTGATCCACTCATATCCTCAGTTTCGAATCTTCGTTTGTTAGAAAGAATGTCCTTCATGAATTTTATATATGTCGGCATTCTCTTGAAAGCTTCTACAAACGGTATTTTAATCTCTAACTTGCTCACCATGTCAACGAACTTCTTGAATTCCAAGTCATTGTCCTTTTTTCTGACAGGTGAAGGGTATGGTGGTGGAGGACGTGTGTCGGTTACCACTGGGCTTTCTTTCTTCTAGGTGTCTTCTCTGGGACACTTTTTTGTTCAACTACCTCTTCGTCTGTATCTTCTGTTGTTTCTTCTCCCCCCGTTTCTGGAATAGGGACTGGTTCTGGTTCTGGTCTTGGTGGAGGTAGTTGTTTTCCACTTCTTAATTCAACTGCATGACAAACTTTGTTTTCTGGAGCACTAGTATCACTTCGGAGTTGCCCTTCTGCAAAGATTTGCAGTTTATTCACCATTTGTGACACTGTATGCTCAATCTTCTTAAGTGCGTTGAATGAGTTTTGGAATCTTTGCTGGCTAATCTCCATATATTCAATTAGGTTCATTATTTTAGCCATGGTTGAATTCAAACTCGAAGGTCTTTCTTGTACGGTTTGCTGCATTAAATAAGGAGGTGGTTCTTGATAAGCTTCATTATAAATCAGCATTTCTTGATAGATAGGTTGTGGAGGATAATAAGATTGTGGTCGTTGTTGATAATAATCGTCATCATAATGTTTATTATGATAATAAGTCTGTTGGTCTCTGACCCAATTGTAATTATTTGGGGGCTGATAATCAGCGTAATTTCCTTGGGATTGATAATAACCATCATGATAATGGTTTCTTTGATAAGGTATGAAGGAAATTGAAGCTGGATTATTCATGCAGTATTCCCACGAGTGATCTCTTGCTCCACAACTAGGACATGAAGGTGTGGTATGTACTAGATTTCCCCGAGCAAATTGTTCGCGTAATTCATCCATTTGCTGGTTTATCTCATCCATTTCTGCAGGATCTAGTAATACGAAACTTCCTTCTCCTAATAAATCTGCTCTCGCCTAGAAAAATTTTGTAAAACAAAAACTAAAAAGAAAAACGTAAAATAGAACTAACTAAAATATAAGCACAAGATAATTGCACAAGGACTAACGATGTAGTTCCCGGCAGCGGCGCCAAAATCTTGGTGTGGCCTAGGGTGTGATAAAATATGATATAAATAAAGTGCAAATAAACACCCTAGACTAGCACGGTTCTGCAAGTATTACAGGATGTATGCAAGTTTTAATGATAAGAAGATTCGTCCCTCAGAGACTACGAAAGTTAGAGAGAACTTATGCAAATTATCAAGTACAGATATAAAAGATAGAAAGATAATACGCAAATAGAAAGAAGAGAAAGATATATATTTATTTGGTTTTTAATAAGAAAACTAAACTACTAAATTAAAGACAGAAAAATAAATAAAAGAAAAGAGAATAGTATGAACGTTAGCTTCAGTGAATAGCATGTAATCCCCACTAGTTTTGCAGTTCTAAACATGTAAGGGTGAATTATGTAGTATTTCAATAATCGGTTCCAATTACGCTAGGTAGTTTTAAATAGGATTTACCTGTGTCAATAAGGCTTCCTAATCAAACTGTTCCTGTAATTGGTAAATAGTCACATGTACTAAACCATAGTGATTATCTAGTTAGGTTGATTTGTCAGATCTAAACCAAATACTAGACATTATGTGCTGAACATTTAATTAAACACCATTGTCAATTGTGACCTAACTACTAGATGGTAATTCTATATGGCCATGGTTCCACAAGAGCACATAATATAAATCCAAACACATAAACAGAGATAAAAATAATAATTCAATTTAAAACATAGAATTCCCAAATTAGATAGATGTCAATCAAAACTAGGGTTCATACATATATGCTAAAACTCAAGCTAATGGAATTAATTCATACTAAGAAAAGAAGAGAAAAGAATTACAGAATCAAAGGTTGAAAGAGACATATTTGATGCACATCTCCTTCTAGACTTCTTCTCTTGTGTTGCAGCTTCCTCTTGGCCTTAAGGTCTGGCCAAGGATGATTTTCTAATGTTAAGAGGCTGTATTTATAGTGTATAGGTTGACCTAATTCGTTTCTTGAAGGAAAGGTTAAGTAATGGACTCCAAGCCCAACTCAAATTCGTATGGAAATAAAGATAATTACTGCTGAACTGTTTTGAGCATATCTTCTTCGTTATTGGTCGGTTTTTGCTCCACAATATACCAAAAGAATCCTCACAGAATTGTCTACGTCCCTATGAAAGGAATATTCCAAAATCGGCTTCCTTTTGGAGTTATCACCACTTCTTTAGGCGTAGCTGCAGAAATTCAGATTTAGGCAGTGGTGGGTCCTTGTGTGTTATAAAATAATGAAATAAAAGCAAAAGAATAAAGGATCCACAGACCGTAAGTGTACGGGTCGTACCAAGTAATAAATAAGTAAAATCGGGATTATCGTCTCCACAGGGATTTAAGAAGTTATTCTAAATTCATGTTCAATATTAGAATAGATAGTTTTAATTGCTAAAGATAAATAATAAAGCAGTTTGTTTTATAATAACTAAATAATAAAATAGACAATAAAATAAACAATTAATAATTATGCAAGAAAGATAAGGATATGCAAGTATGAATCTATCTTATTGAACCTATAATTCCTAAGAATAAGGGTGAATGGGAAATCTCACAATAGTCGGGAATCAAATATCTCCTAGCCCCCTGTCGGGTGGACCTAGGAGTTATCCTAAAATACTATAAACCCCTATATGGGAGAATATGCCTCTTCGGATGAATACTCTTTTACCTCTTTGGCTACGTGGTTAGTCAAGCCTGTCGGTCAAATAACGGACACCACGCGTCTATATTCTATGTCTGTAATTAAACCCCCCCTGTCGGATGATCACTCGCCACTAAGTGAATAGCCTAATTACTAAAACCTACCCTTGATTCATGACTTCAATGATAGTGAACAAGCACAAGAATATATTCAATGGAAATTAAGAACCAATTCAATTGAATACTAAAATCCCAAATTCAAATTAAAACAGAAAAACAATAATCAAAGGTTCATATAATTACAATCCTAAAGAGAAATTATGCATACTAAATCTTCTTGAATAAATAGCTTAGAAATACCTCATAGACAAAATAGATCTAATACTAAATTATCCAAAGAATAGAGATGGAGAAGTGTTGAATTGATGAAATTAAGCTCTAGCTCTTGCTTCTTCCTCCTCTAGATCCTCTTGATTGCTTCTATGATGATTTATGTGTGTATATTAAGCTTATGCAGCCAAGGGATGATTTTCTAAGGTTTAGAGCTGGTATTTATAGGTGTTAGGTCGAATTACTTGGAGTGGGAGACAAGTCAAGGACTCTTTAATTCGTAACCCTAAAATCTAGGAAAGGTAAGCTGATTTGATTTGGTCATATCTTTTTCAATACTTATCTGTTTGAGAAGTTCCAATATATGAAACTGCTTGTCTTGGAAAGCTCTTTCTATTGGTGCAGACCATTTGTCCAGAATCCATGCCAATCTTTTATTATGATTTAATCTATAAAACGTGGCTGGATTTTCAAATTTCAAAAGGCAGTTTTATCTTTTCCTAATAGAACTCTACTTCCTTCTATCTCCAGATTTCTTCAAGATCTTCTTTCCTTATCTCCTTAGAATTGATTTAGCAGCTAATTTATTTCCATATTATCTCTAAAGCTTCACATTAAATAAATAATTAAACCGCATATGCTTTGAAAATAATAAATCATTAAATCAAGACTAGAAATAAGAAAGTGCAATTTAAATTCAGGAAAGTCGACTAACACACTAGAAATATTCTAAGACTTTAATTTTCACTTCTCCTCCTTGGATTGGTTTCTCATGAAATTCATAAACCTACTAACTTTGCATTAAAAATAAGTAAATTAACGCACAAAAGCTCTATAAATGCAAATAGTCTAATTCCAAGGGGAGAAAGTGTAATATTGCAATTTAAGCACTAAAGTCAGTATGAAAAGACCAATTTCATCCTAAAATGATGTCTCCTAAGAGCTTATATTTAGACCAAAAAGGGAGTCATCAAGACCTCCAACTCAAACTTGTATCGTCCCGATACAATAAAAATAAAAACATAGGGAAATCTCAAAAATATCAGCTAAGTCAATGAAGCACGGGGGAGAAGAAGATAGCAGAATATATAGAATAAACTCAAAGCAACTACTTAGAAAATTTCATGTAATAATATTTACAAACTACATACCTGCACACTTGTCATATCTACGATCAACACGGCTTGAATTCAAGATTGGATTAGTTTCGCAATGTAAGAAGGAGAGGATCTTTACTCAGTTCACTATGGAGGCTATAGATTGTTCATCAAACTTCACTAGTATCCAAAGATCCACTTAACTAATCTCTAACGGCTCAATCACTTTTAGATTACATAGCAAAGAATCATAAGGTCTTTAGGGTTGTAATGTTGGCTTAGGGACGGTATGATAAGTATATTTGGATAATTTAGAGTGATCTTTTGGCTCCCTCCTCACTAGCCATCAACGAATCGCCCTAGAGCTTGAGTTACTCTCGTTAAACGTTCTCACTCAACCCAATGAATTCCTTGATGCACAAATTAGCATCCCCAATAACCCAATTAAAGCACTAAGATGTTCACATAAAAATTCCTCTTTGCCGGTCCAAATATATATTCTTTTCATATCAATTTTTTTTCTTTTCTTTATAGCTATGATTCTCTTTTTGATGTTGAGATATCACGCTATTTTTAATAAATTATGCCTTTTCATAACTTGAGCTCGTAGCTTCTTTTTCATTCACTATTACCCCGGCAAAGGGTTACAATAAATAAACCCGTGAATCATCATCAATATATAGAACAGAACGCACTTAATAAGCTCAAAAATCCCAACCCAATAATATTTCCCATAATGGTTGACCCACCACCCCAACCTCAATCTCTAAAACAATTGTCTATGCATCGCGATTCGAGTGCGGGTCATATGGAAAAGTCCTATAATCTAAAGGGATGTGGCTTACAATGTGGCTAAAAAAAGGCTTTAGAAAGGCTAGAAGGGGCTGAGAAGGATATATAATAATAAAATGGACAGCAAGCTAAAAGGCAACAAGGGGCTTATGAAAGAACCGCCTTAATCACTTTCTAAACTATGTAATTTCGTCATTCTCTTACCTTTAGCATGTTCATTAAATGGGTTTGTCAACTAGCTTGGATCTCACGGCCTACACACCACTCATGGCTCCCTGAGATTGAACATACTTTCTATCGCATTGCTAACTAATTTTTTCTTTACTATCAATGTGTTTTCCTGCAAATACTCAAAGCATACAAAATAAAGTAGCTCATAAACATACTACTTTCTATCATCAACTTACTAAGCTTATGCTTTCAAGCTATTAAACACATTCTACATCTAATCCATCTCTTAAAAATTTCAAAAAATTCAAATTTCTCTAAAAAAACAGTAAATCACACAAAAATGGAGATGAAGGACAACGAATCCCCACCCCCAACTCAAAAATGAGTCGTGTCCCCATGACTCGAAAAGACTCAATAAAGTAAAAATAGCAAATAATGCATATAGAGAAAATGGTAAGGAAGAAAGAAAACATACTCTTCGAGGCAATTGCCTCGCGTGCTTAATACCCAAGATAGGGTGCAGTGATTTCTTGTATGTAATCTCCATGTATCACCAATTTCGTTTTCCCTTACATCCTCTTGTGCTCCATCCCAATCAATAACACTTTAGAGATCTTGATTCTTGGGTTCTAGGTGTTTGATATGATTTGGGTCATTAAAACTTCTTCGTAGTGATGTAGGGAAGGATTTAGATTTGAATTCATGGTGATTTGGTTGTGTTTTGATGGTTGGTGAAGGTTTGAATGAGCTTTAATGGAGTTGGGAGAGGTTTGGAGAAGAAAAAGAGGCTTAAGGATTTGTAATTTCGGAATAATACCTAATTTCCTCCCTTTATAAGCTCAAAACGCAACTTTTTCTCTCTCCAGTGGCTTCGTGCGGACCATGGTGCGGACTAGGGGGTAATCCGCAGGGGTACCCCGCGGCTCTGTAGCATCCTTCGTCAAAATACCCGTGGCAGCAACCCTGTGGCACGTGTTTTTGGCTTGCGGTGCAGGGCACAGACTAGGCTCCGGTGTACCGCAGCCAACAGCTCCAATTTTTTTCGTCTCTGGATAAAACACGTGGCTCTACCCCGTGGCACGGGTTTCTCCTCTGCGGTGCACCGCGGCTGAGGTCCGGTGTACCGCACTCGGCAAAAACCTCTCCAACAGCTAGATCTCGAAAAGTTATGCAGTTTAGGCTCAAAGATCACCTGATTTCGACATCCGAGCGCAAAGATATGACTTGCCGAAGTTTCTTCGTTCCGAGAAATTTTGCTCGCTTCCCTAACTAGATTTCTCCAATACCTATCATCAAAAAAACTAATACCTTCCTCAATAATGCACTATCAACAAAAAAAAATACGTAAACTAAATAATATACACTAAAAACTAAACTAAGAAAGCAATTAAAGTTTGGGGTGTCTCCCAAGAGCACTTTTATTTAACGTCATTTAAAGTTTGACGGGTTACCTCCATTATCCCTTGATTATGTAACCTCCCCAGCAGTGGGTAAGGCTGTGTATGTCTACAATTCGCGTCCTTTGACCTCTCGAAGGTTGTATCTCTATTAATTTTGGTGTCACTACTCGAGTAACAACAAATGGTCCCATCCACTCATTTTTGAATCCTCGTGGTCTATTCTCTTGTTTGGAGGCCTTCCAAGCAACCGTGGTTCCGACCCCAAACTCATCTTTAGCTCTCTTCTTTACGGGTTCATGGTGGTGGTCCTTTTCCTTAACCTCTTTAGATACTTCTGGAACAATGGGGAACTCAAGTGGCTCCTCCTCTAGAATTTTGTCTGAAACAAGGGATGTTTCAGAACTTGATGTTATTATGAGGGCCATGTCTTCAACCTCGATCTCTACACTCGCATTCTCTTTGCTTCTGGAATAGCTTATGTGACTACTTGTTGCGGTGTGAGTTCTTTTGTATTACTTTCAAGCATTTGGGTGTAGGATTTGTCTTTACACACCTCTACAAATGCTTTATCAATGTCACCGTTTGAACGATTCGTTGTTATTGGATTGGGAGGTGACATCAATGGAGTACTAGGTGGTGAATCCATCCTAATATCTTCTTCTTCTATCTCTTTTGCAACCAAGACCTCAATATTTACTTCCTTTAAACACGCCTTGGCTGGGTTTTCCATGGATGTAATCGTCCCTTCACAAGATTTAATTTCAATTTCAACTCCATTACCAACAATTGACTCATCTATGCTTAGTGTGGTTGATTCTTCTATTGTTGGAATCTCTAGTTCACTAGGTGCAACTTGTGGTGATTCCACTTCCTTCTCTTCTTGAAGGCTAAACTCTGTAGCTACATCCAACCAAACATCGCTATCAATTTGAATGGCCTCATCATCAAAATTTGTACCTTGACCAATTTTCATAGATGGTACTTGTTGTAATTTCTCAATTGTTTCTGTGAGTTGCGTCAATCGTTGTTCCACTAATTGATGGTTTTGTTGCATGACTTGCACTAATGATATAATAGCATCGATTTTCGCATTACTCTTTATTATATTATCCTCTGTGGCCTTCATGAAACAACTGAGGGAGTCCTCCAACTTCCTGAGCCTATTATAATGATCTGTCAAGCTTCCGCGTGTTAGATCCATGAATTGTTGTACTGGTATATAACAAGTCTGTATTGGAACTTGCTTTTGATAGGGGAAAATCTCCATACCTAAGGAAAAACCTGAAAAGAGACTAGAACAAAACAAACGTAAAACTGAAAACAACTAAAACTACCAACCTAACTTAAACACAAAATAAAATAACCGCTTTAAATCCCCGGCAGCGGCGCCAAAAACTTGGTGGGTCCTTGTGTGTTATAAAATAATGAAATAAAAGCAAAAGAATAAAGGATCCACAGACCGCAAGTGTACGGGTCGTACCAAGTAATAGATAAGTAAAATCGGGATTATCGTCTCCACAGGGATTTAAGAAGTTATTCTAAATTCATGTTCAATATTAGAATCGATAGTTTTAATTGCTAAAGATAAATAATAAAGCAGTTTGTTTTCTAATAACTAAATAATAAAATAGACAATAAAATAAACAATTAATAATTATGCAAGAAAGATAAGGATATGCAAGTATGAATCTATCCTATTGAATCTATGATTCCTAAGAATAAGGGTGAATGGGAAATCTCACAATAGTCGGGAATCAAATATCTCCTAGCCCCCTGTCGGGTGGGCCTAGGACCTATCCTAAAGTACTATAAACCCCTATATGGGCGAATATGCCTCTTCGGATAAAATACTCTTTTACCTCTTTGGCTACGTGGTTAGTCAAGCCTGTCGGTCAAATAACGGACACCACGCGTCTATATTCTATGTCTGTAATTAAACCCCCCTGTCGGATGATCACTCGCCACTAAGTGAATAGCCTAATTACTAAAACCTACCCATGATTCATGACTTCAATGATAGTGAACAAGCACAAGAATATATTCAATGGAAATTAAGAACCAATTCAATTAAATACTAAAATCCCAGATTCAAATTAAAACAGAAAAACAATAATCAAAGGTTCATATAATTACAATCCTAAAGAGAAATTATGCATACTAAATCTTCTTGAATAAATAGCTTAGAAATACCTCATAGACAAAATAGATCAAATACTAAATTATCCAAAGAATAGAGATGGAGAAGTGTTGAATTGATGAAATTAAGCTCTAGCTCTTGCTTCTTCCTCCTCTAGATCCTCTTGATTGCTTCTATGATGATTTATGTGTGTATATTAAGCTTATGCAGCCAAGGGATGATTTTCTAAGGTTTAGAGCTGGTATTTATAGGTGTTAGGTCGAATTACTTGGAGTGGGAGACAAGTCAAGGACTCTTTAATTCGTAACCCTAAAATCTAGGAAAGGTAAGCTGATTTGATTTGGTCATATCTTTTTCAATACTTATCCGTTTGAGAAGTTCCAATATATGAAACTGCTTGTCTTGGAAAGCTCTTTCTATTGGTGCAGACCATTCGTCCAGAATCCATGCCAATATTTTATTATGATTTAATCTCTAAAACGTGGCTGGATTTTCAGATTTCAAAAGGCAGCTTTATCTTTTCCTAATTGAACTCTAGTTCCTTCTATCTCCAGATTTCTTCAAGATCTTCTTTCCTTATCTCCTTGGAATTGATTTAGCATCTAATTTATTTCCATATTATCTCTAAAGCTTCACATTAAATAAATAATTAAACCGCATATGCTTTGAAAATAATAAATCATTAAATCAAGACTAGAAATAAGAAAGTGCAATTTAAATTCAGGAAACTCGACTAACACATTAGAAATATTCTAAGACTTTAATTTTCACTTCTCCTCCTTGGATTGGTTTCTCATGAAATTCATAAACCTACTAACTATGCATTAAAAAAAGTAAATTAACGCACAAAAGCTCTATAAATGCAAATAGTCTAATTCCAAGGGGAGAAAGTGTAATATTGCAATTTAAGCACTAAAGTCAGTATGAAAAGACCAATTTCATCCTAAAATGATGTCTCCTAAGGGCTTATATTTAGACCAAAAAGGGATACATCAGGCAGCTTTTCCTTTTCCATATTTTTAGCTCTTTTTTCCTTTATCTCCAATTACTATGTTTATCTTCTTTCCTTTAGCTCTCTTTACCAACTTGGACTCTAATTAATTACCATATATCTCTAAAGCTTCACACTAAATAAATAATTAAACCCAATATGCTCTAAAAATAATAAATAATCAATTCAAGACCCTAAATAGGAAAGTGCACTAAATTAAGCTAAAGTCGACCTATAAACTTATAAATACGCCTAAAATGATGTCTCTGAAATATATTAAATCATCACAAATGAGGAGACATCATTTATCAACCACTCTTGGCTTTTAATCTCACCTTGTTCAGATTTTCAACCCAATCTTCAACAATTATCTCATCTAAGTTCATCCGACTTACGTTTGACTTGTTTGGTAGAACATCTCCTTTTGAGGGAGATGGTAGCGCTTCAACGAGTATCTCATCGTGTTCTTTCATCTTTTGAGCTCGAAGACTAATAGTCTTAAACTTGTCGTCAACATATTGGATCTTCTTCATGTTAAACGTTGTATCTTGGGTCAATTGTAGGAGTTGACTTTTCATTTGTTCTATGACTGTAGTGAGCTGCATTACATTCTTCTCTAAAAGTTGATTATGATGTTTCAGATCTTGATTTTGTTGTTGTAGGCTTTGCACTACTGATGCATCGATCTTCGATTCAAGTCTGCTCATACTGTCCTTCGAGAATTTGATGAATTGACTAATAGTCTCTTTTAACTCAGTGATTTCTTCTTGAGGACGTGATTGAGCTTGACTTACATTATGTACATTGCAGCATGGTGGATGATTAGCTTGGGTTTCATAGGTTTGTTCTTGCAGGTATAACTGTTGAGGTGGCTTTGGGGTGCTTTCCTTAATTGTTATAGCGAGTTGTTGTATTTGATCTTGCAAGCTTGAAATCCTCGCTTCTTCTTCATCGTTAGTGGTAGGAGTTTGTTCTTGTGGCCAACTTATGTCAGTCTCAATGATTGTTTCCATACCACTTTTTGCTTCTTTTGGATCCATAGAGACAAAATTACCACGACCCATAGCATCTGCTCTCAGCCTTGACTCTCTATCGATTCCATTATAGAACATGGATAATTGTAATTGTGGCGTGTATCCATGTAGTGGACATCTTGCCAACATCTTTTGAAATCTCGTTCATGCTTCGCCAACACTCTCTCCGGCTTCTTGTAAGAAATTCATAGGCTCCAATAGTTTCTTCACTCGCATACTTTTAGGATAAAATTTATCGAGGAAACTTTCTTGAAGCTTGTCCCAATTGGTTATTAGCTCGGGAGGTTGATCATTTAACCAATCGCTTGCTTTCCCGGTAAAGAAAAATTGAAACATTAAATAATACATATGTTCTTGCGTACTACCTTCATTAATGTAGGCATCACAGAATTGCATGAATTTCTGAACAGATCTAACCGGATCTTGAGTTGTATCACCATTAAATTTTCCATAGCTCGCGAATTGATTAATTAAATCAGGATCAGGCTTGAATCTAACGGCTTGAATAGTTGGGATGCGAATCCCAATGCGTGGAACTCGGAATTGGCTAGGAAACCCTAGCTCTACCCGTTGATTATCCATCTAAAACCTGAAAATGACTAAAACAAAAAGAAAGCGTAAAACTGAAAACGAATAAAAACTAAATAAACACAAGATAGATTTAACTTAAAGATACATCCCCAGCAGCGGCGCCAAAAACTTGGTGGGGGCAAAGGTGTGATAAAATAATAGATAAATAAAGATGATAATAAAGAGCACACACCCTTGAGAACCACGGAACTCACTGCAAGCATCACATATCGTTTGCAAGTTTTAATGATAAGTCAAGTTCGTTCGCAGGGATTTGATCCGTTAGATCTACTTATATTTAATAAGCATAGATGAATTTATATGTTTAGAATAAAATATAGGATAAGAGGAATAACTATCTGATATGAAATAAACAAATACGAATGCAGATAAATAAATATGAATGTAAGTCTAATAGATTAAGGTTACTAATATGAGTCTATTTTACTAAGTTGTTATTCTAACCTGTCACAGATTAAGCATTATATATTAACAAGGATTCTAAATTCTACCTAGCCTCTATTAGGCTTAGGAGCAACCTATCCACTACCAAGGATTCCTGAGTAATGATTGGTGATTAAATCAAACCTTCATGGTTATCTAGTTAGGCAAAGGATCAAAACTAGATGATTATGTGGTGTTGTCAATAACTAAGAATAATCCTAAGATTTTCCAAATCTAAGGTTGTAACAATAAGTCAAAACACATAATAACAATATACGCCAAGATCAATCAATTAAAATAACAAATAGTATTAATGTATGTAGACAAAATAATAACCTAACAATAAAAAGTAAAACTTACAAAATAAAAGCTTAGAAATATGGTTGAGCATAAATCTATAGGTAATTACCCTAAATATAGAGAAGGTGAGATGTAGAAGAGGAGTTTGTCACTCTCTAACTTCTTCTTCTTGTCTCTCTCTATTGGTCAGCTTGCTTTTTGGATGAATAGCTTGATTCTAAGGATGAATAATTAATTAAAGGACTAAGCTATTATTTAAAACTGAGAAATATACAAGTAAAGACTAAGCCTATACTTTGCAACTGAGCAAGGACATGTTTACAATGGTATAAGGGTGTATTTATAGCTGTTTAGGAACCCTAATTCGTTTTCTTGAAGGGGAAGGTAAGTATTGGACTCCTAACCCAACTCAAATTCGTAACCCTAAAATATGGAATCAGACCGGTTTTGCTTTGGTCCTAACAGCTTCAATTCTTATCGTTTTGACGCATATGAATTCATCGTCTCGGAAAGATCTTCAACTTTGTTCTTGACCGTTTCTCTAAATTCCTCACCGATTTTGAGATATAAATTGATTTGTGGTCGTGGGTGGTGAAATTCAGATTTAAGACAGCTTTTCCTTTTCGATATTTTTAGCTTTTCTTTCCTTATCTCCAATTACCATGCTTATCTCTTTCCATATCTCTTAGTCTTTGACTTGGAATCTAATTAATCTCCATAATTATCTTTAAAACTTCACACTAAATAAATAATTAAACCCAGTATGCTCTAAAAACAATAATTTATTAAATCAAGACTCAAAATAGGAAAGTGTAACATTTCTCAAGAAAATCGACTAGAAAGACTTTTAAATCACTAAAAATGATGACTCCAACTAGGATTAATTCATGACAAATAGGGAGACATCATGGAACTTCTCACGTTTAGAGAAATATCTATAAATTTTCTAAATGATTATGCCCTCTTAATACTAACTCATTAGTTATGTGGTTACTTAGATCTTTGGGGTTCCATTGCTGAATAAAATGGAAGATTTGTGAATAAAAATCCTTTGATTTGACACTTTGCAATATTTCAATTTAGTATCTTTGAAAGCATTAATTTTCTTAGTGTTAATTTCAATGAAGAAGATCGTGTCATTAACAAATAAAAGATGGGTGAATTTAGGACAAGGTCTCGCCATCTCAATTCCTTAAATATTTCCTTCTCTTCATGTTGGTTAATGGCGTTGATGAGACTATTTGTCATAATTGAGAAAATAAATAGGGACAGAGGATCCCCTTTTCTAATACCTTGATGTGGTTGAAAACTTTTCAAGATTTTCAACATTAAATTTATTTGGAAGGAGACTGACAATATACAATTCCTAAGCCAATCCTGCCATTTCTTTCAGAAACTAAGTATTATCATGATAAGAATAAGGCAATTACAATTAAACTGATCTTATGCTTATTTCATGTCTAGTTTGACCGGATTATAATAATTTTTTGAGTTAGTTTTCTATTTAAGAAAATTTGCTAGTTTTTGGGAAATGGTTATATTGTCTTGAATACACCTCCCTATGATGAATGTAGATTGAGTCGTTGAGATAATGTCATCCATAAGGTGTTATAATCTAAGTTCCATTTTTTGCAATAATCATATAAAAATAATTGATGCATGAAATAGGCATGTGACATACTTTCCTCTTGACGATATCCTTCTAGAATAATGGTGATGAGAGTATCTTTAATCCTTTATGTATCCAATTTTTGGATAGATTAATCTACTCACGAGACATCGTTTTGAGGGTTTACGTGACCTAAGTGGGGGATTTCCCCTAAATATTTTCCATATCTTCTTTTTCTATATTATCTTGGACATTATGTTATTTATAAAGTGTTTGTGCTTTAATTGTGTGTTAAATATGTATCTTTTAGGTACATGGTTGACACAAGAGCCCAATAAATAAGGAGAAGTCAAGAATTGAAGCCCAAACCGAAGCCAAGGCATAAAGAGAGCTTAAAGTCGCTCTGGAAAACTAGAGCGTTTACCAGAAAAGTCTTGACGTCACATTGTTTTAGTTACCATGGAAAATTAGTCTAAAATTTTGAAGTAATTCCTTTTGATTAAGATAAAGCTTGAAATCAGCGTCGTATAATAGGTGAAGGAAGTATATTCGGAGTTGAGACGAGAAACTTACACCAATTTTTCCAGCGTGACTCGAACCTAGACAACATTGGTCAAAATGTGTTGGGCTAGTTTTAAGTCATTTAAGTGAGCCAATCAGGCCCATAATGTTTTTGAACCAAGTATATAAAGTTATTTGTGCTCCATATTTCATTATCCATCATTAGTTATCAAATTTTCAGCATAGAGAAAGAAGTTACACGACTAGAGAAGGAGGAAGAAGGGTTTCCACCCAAATTTTATCATTCTCCACCATTCCACAAGCGAATCATTCGGCATTTTAGCTTAATTCAAGACCACTTCATCTTATAAACATGATTATAATATTAGTTTTTCAGTATCTTCATTTATTTAGTATGAGCTAAACACTTTATGCTTGACACTTGCAATGGGTATAAACCGTAGTTGATTATTATTTACATATTGGATATTTGGGATAGTTTCTATTAAAATGAATTAAAGTTTTTATTATTCCATTGTTTTATGTATTTATGCTTGTTTACTATCTATATTTTGATCATGCATTGGTAGTTTGAGACTTTCGGCTAACACCTGCATGGGGGCGTCGGATTTTTGGACAATATATATAAACACCAAGTGTGCGTCATTGAACATGATGATCTTGTCCTCTAGGTAGTTAGAAGAGTTAGGGAATTTAATTCATCTGTATATACAACAAGGTTGAGCTCTAGGTTCACCTAGATGGGGAGTTAGAGTGCGTTTGAAGACTTGCTAATGAGAATCGCTCAATCCACCCTTATACCAATAACTAGACAATAACTGATTAGTAATATAACTCGCAATGATCAAGCTTTGCATCTCATATTATCTAATTGTTTAGCATTTTAATTATTTACATCTTAGTTGATATTTATTTTAACTGCAACTTAGTATTTTAATTGAAAATCAAATAAATACCATATATATTATATTATTTTACTTGCAACTTGACATTTCACTACACTCGAAACATACTTATTACAATCTTAGTAGTCCTTGAGGAACGATAATCGTTAACTTATCATATTTTTACTTGGCGACAACCGTACGTTAGCGGGGGAGTCTTAGTTCTATGGGTAATAGATTATATCATACATGGACCCGCAATAATCCTCTTAATATGCATTTTATTATGGAAAAATTCTACTACTAGTAAATATATATCATTCTTGAGGATATACCAGAATTCTTGATGAAAATTCCCTGGTAAACCATCAGATCCTCGAGCTTTCGAACCAGACATTAAAAAACTTCTCTTTTAACTAATTCCATAGCTTGGATTCAAGTAAACTTATCATCCATTTCATTAGTAAATTTTCACGGTCTAAGTTTATCTATTTATTTTAAACCATCAGTTTCTTTTGTTGTAAACAGATTCTCGTTGTATTCCATGAACGTTTTGGAAGAGTTTTTGCATTCTCCGGCCATGTACCATATGTAGTTTTGAGTATCAAAATCCAATTAACACTTCTTCTCATCAATTTCTTGGTATAATATACTTGGTATTTATTTTTCCAGTTTTAATCCATAAATTTCTAGCTCTATCTGCCCAATATGCCTCTTCCACACTCCATAACATTTCAATTTCTCTTGAGATACTATTAGCCAAATATTGATTATGAATGTTATGTTCCTCATTTTGAACTTCTTTTAGGAGTTTTTGGTATTCATTATTAGCTTCTTGTTGTTGATAAGCTATCTTTTTCTCCAACATGTGAGAGTTAAACAAGTAACATCCTTCTTAATACATAAATCTTGAATAAATTTATTTTGATAATCCGTATTGCACACATATTTAACAATATTTCTACATTGTTGATTTTCCAATAATTTAGACTTAAACATGAAGTTTCTCTTATTATTACCTTTTCGCATATTCCTTTGAATAATAAGCGGGGAATGATCTTTTTTTTTTGATGGAATCACTTTGATATTAGTATTTGGCAACATAGTAAGCCATTAGCAAGAAGCCAGAGCTCCATCCAATCTCTCTTTAACCAATTGACTATCATTCCTTTTTTTTTTCGACCACGTGAAAAAGCACCCCTTGGGAAGTATATCAATTAGTTCATTATTGTTGATGAACTCACTGAAATTGAGCATTCTATCCAAATTAACTTTGTTTTCCCTGTTTTGTGATGTTTTTACAATATCATTAAATCCACAACAATAATAACTTGTTCAGTGATATTTCTTTTTCATTGAGTAACTTGGCCCCATATTTTAGATCGTTGATTTATATCTGTAGGAGAATTAACAAAACCCTAATAGCAAAAGAGATTACTAGATTCATTAATTATTGCAATAACATACGAGCTACTAGACTTAACAACTTCAAGATTAACATGATCCTTCCAAGCAAGTAATATCCTACCATACATAGACGTTCTGCATTCGGGTTCTACTACGTATTTGTTATTAAACTTAATAAGGTGACAAAGAGATTTAAAAACTTTTTTATATACCCAAAACTCATACAAGCATGTAATCGAAACATCATACTTCAACATGAGGTACTTGAGCAATTTTTTAGTCAAGGGTGCCCTAGGCCCTTGACTATTCCATGCAAGGATATTATTCATAAGCCCCAACCATTTTGGATGACTGATCGTAGTCCTTGAGTGTGTAGTTAACAACATGTTTCTTCACAGGGATAGCCTGGTTACTAGCTTCGTATTTGGTGCTAATAATAATACTAACATCAATTCCATGTCCCACGCTGTTAACTCCATCACATAAAAAACTCTTCTTCTCCGCATGCTCGTCCCCTTCTTTATGAAAACGATTGTCAATGTTTAATTTGTTTCTCCTAAAAGCTTAAACCTTCACTTCATATAAATTTTAATACATATCGGCCATAAACATTTCTATTTCTCTAATTTTTCTCCCCATAACATCAAACTTCATATGATCAACCTTCGTCCACTTCGCATGGTTGGTAGCTTGGCTCTCAACTTCCTTTCTTTTAATTTCTTTGGTCGTGCCTATTTCGTCGCTTAAGTAGATAATTTGCATTATAGGTTTCATTTTATTGTTAGTGCGACCTTCTATTCTAGGCATTGGGTGATCGCTTACATGGATTGACTGTGAGTTTACGAGATCTTCTTCGGGTTTGTAATTTTTGGAATCCATTTATGCACCATTATCTTCGCTCTGTTCTACTGAATGTTATCATGAGCTTCTTCAAAGAAGCTCTCCTATGTCTGCAACATTCTCAATTAGTGTTAATGGCGTTGACGTTATATTTAATACATTTATCCTTTTCCATGATATTCTTGTAATCTGGTTCAATTTTTTTATCAAACCTACCATTATTTTTCTTTTGCATTTTAAAACACTTTTAATACAATTTTTGTTGTATATTATTATTTATTTACTATTATATATGTGTTTTGTTTATATATCGTCACTATGACATGTTAATTATAGATTATACAATATAATTTTTTATAATATTGATGGGTTTTACCCCTTGATATCCAATTAATAATCTATTTATAAAAGTATACTAGTTAAGAATATCATATTTCAAAAACATGTCTATTTATAATAAAGTATTGGCCCAACAAAACTCTTACAACAATGAGGTTTATTCAACTATAATAAATTTGAAACCCAATAAAAAAAGTAAAAGTAAGTTAGTTGTTTTTTAAAATCATTTTGTTTATTTTTTAAATATATAATACTTGATTTTTTTTAAATAAATTTCTATTAAAATTAGGATTAAAAATATAAAATATTACTATTTTTTAAAATATAAAATTTGTATTCTATACTAATATCTCTTTAATTTATTTAATTTTAATTACATACCACCACCAAATTTTATATAATTCATAAGGGAAATAATTAAAAGCAATTAAGTTGTTTTTTTATTGACTTCTAAATCTAGTTTGGATTTAAAAAACCTTCTTTGCTATGATTGTTTTTTTGGGATGCCTATTAGGGTTTTTGTTTGTTTCAATGTTTTGCTATAGATATAATAGTTTTTTTTTCCTTTTTATTTTTGGAGGGGAGACAATTGTTTGAAAATTGAGTAACATTGTAGGATATCATTTTAAATCGTATTAATTTTTTATCGTCTTTTATGTAAACTAATCATAAAAGAAATAGAAATAATAAATTAAGAAAAAAAAATCATATAATTAATCTATTTAAAATCTATTTAAAAAATAATGAAAAAGTAATAAGATTTGAAATGATATCCATCTTTACTCTTCGAAATTTGGTAGTATATAATTGCAAAAGAAATCATCTATTACATGTACGTATGGTACCGACCAAAAGAAAAGAAAATGGTACTCTATGTATGGTACTCTATGTATGGTACTAACTCATAATGTGTTGTCGTCTCTTTTTGATGCCCTTCCCATTGATTTTGACTAGACAATTTGTCAAGTGTCAACGCCGTTAGATTTTGGAAACATAAAGCTATTAGCTTTGTCTATGTCACTAGAATATTTCACTTCTCCTCATACATTTTTTTTTTCTGTTGGTCGGCTCCTCATACATTTAAAAGTGCTTAATTTACTAATACGGATAAAATTCCAATTATCCTTATCTCCTTATCATATGATTCTATGACATAAAATAGAAACACTCTTATATTCCTATATTTTATGAAGTAGGACAATTTTTTTTAATATATTAAAGAACTATTTTAAATTTAAAGCCATTAACATAATTTGAACTAATAAAAATTAAGACTCCGACTAATTGAAGTTACCCCAAATAATTACTAAGACAACTTGTTCATAGTTAACAACTCGATCCTTGGAAAAAAAAACTCGATCCATTTTCATCGAACTATGTTCAATTTTTGTTAGTTAAATGGATTTAGCCCATTTAATAATGACTGCGAAACTAAATTTTAAATATGACATGTTATAAAGAATATTGGAAAAACTATTAAAAACTTTTTTACATAAAAATTATGCAAAAGTTTTGTGCAGAAAAAAATATAAAGTTGAAAAGTTCATATATAAACATCTAAATATGAAGGTGTATGTATAATTTTAAGTTATAAGTATGGACAAAAAATTACCTTGCCTAATGAATAAGATTTAATTTAGATTCTTAAATTTCTTTTTTGTCATTCGAAACCAACATAAAAGTTAACTATAGCTATTACACATATTTTTGTCCAAAAAAAAAAAAAAAGCTATTACACATATTAAAAAGAAAATTATTTGAAGCAATCAACGACAAGTCTCTTCATCTGGACAGATCAATATTTCTTCTCGTACATTTAGCAAGAGTATCAGCAGTAGATTTAAATTTTCTGTTTATATGGGCAATTCTCCAATTTGTAGAATGACCTAACCATTTCCTAATTTCCGATAGGATAGGTTTAAGACTCCAATGAAGTCCGGTCGTGTCCGCGATTCCTTGAACTAATTCAAGGTTATCAGTGTAGAAAGACACAGCTTAGCAAGTAAGGTCTTTATACGACCTCATTTCCATAACAACGGCTCATGTTTCACCTTCGATTCTTAAACAAAATAGATTAATTAATATATATTCATATTTGAATTATTCATAAAACAAACAAATTTATTGGTACAATATCTAAATATATATTAAATGTAAAGAAATAAGCACAAGACTTGTAGAATTAGGTCATGAAACTTTTGTAAAAGGGTGAGGAGTGGGGGGGTCCCATTAACCAAACAAACACGTACGCGAGCTTGGTCATCAATTTCATTTGTGCTTGTGCTTGTGTTTGTGCGCCCGCAAACTATCTTAAATTATAGCTGCTACGATTTTTTTAATATTATTTTTTGTTAATCTTTTAACCTAATTAATTAGTCAAAGTAATGTTGGATATCATCCCAAATCAAATCACCCATTTATCGTTTCTTAGATAGACCAATGATAAAGGAAAAAAAATGATAAATCAAGAAAGAGAAATCATATGTAGAAAAGAGAAATTGTATAATTGGTCAATTTAAAATCCACATAGAATACGATAAAAAAGTAATGTGATTTAAGGTGATATCTAAAATTATTCATTAGTTAAATCTAATGTTATAATATCCGCAAGATATATTTTCGACTATGGTCTTGTTCCGAACATGTGCTTTTTTATAGGATAGGCACGTGACCCTTTTTTGCCCGTTTTGTTAAGTTTTATAAAAGACCAACGTTGCTATAAAAGCTCACTATTTATTCAAGTCAATAAAAGTTAGCCTAGATTTTCTTTTATTGCAAAGTTTAGATAAGAAAACGAAAGAATCCAACAGTGATGTGTCGACCCATCCAAAGAGATGAATATTTTTCCTAACGCGTTTAGCTAATGTGTCTGCTATTTCATTAAAACCTTTTCCGACATGCAGAATTTTCCAATTCGATAATTTTTCTATCTATTTCTAGGTTTCAACAACCATTGGTTGGACTCTCCCATTAATATCCATATTTTTGTTAATTCCTTGACCAATTTCAAAGATATTATAGTAGAAAGAACAACTCTGGAGACTGAGATCAGTCGCTGATATCATAGCTTGAAGAATGACATAGATTTCACCTTCTACGATAGAATTAATTTTGCATCTTCTTATAATCTTATGATCAATTTCATCTTGTTTATTTACTAAATGCCACACTCGTTGGTTCCATTTTCTTTGCAAATAAGGTATCGTTGAGCCAAATAGTTTATGCACTATCCTGAAGTATAATACTATTTCTGTCGCTAGTTTCTTCATTAATATTTTCCAAGGCGTTGCGATTATTATCCCATTCATATTTTTTCATAAAAATCTCCTTGATGATTGATTTGCTTTGTCGTCGATTTCTCAAATGCTCCATTTTTTATTTTCAAAGAATCCTTTCATCATAGCTTTCCATAAGTTCCACAAGGTGCAAAGGATGAGTGTTGTAATTAATTTCTTATCCCAGTATTTTGCGAGTAGTTTATATTGGTGTTTGTGATCCAATCTTTTATGTTTCCCTTAAAGTTACGGTCAATTTTGTATTGCATCTTGTGAATTTTCCAAAATAACCGTACTAAATGGATAAGTTAAGAATATATGTTATGTTGATTCCGGTTCAATTCCACACCATTCACAAGTATTCATTTGTACGGAATTTCTTTTTTTCAAACTCTTATTTGTCGGAACACCTCCATTGCATATTTTCCAAATAAAATTCCTGATTTTAGATGGAACATTCGAGTGCCAAATTAATTTCTTAAACTCCCTATCATTATTTTCTCCTATCTAAAATGATTGACTTTCCTTTTCTAGTTCCTTTTGGACCAAAAAATGACAACCCGTTTTTGTTTAATATTTTCCGTCTTTAGTGTTTGGACAAATAAGCTTGTCTTCTTTATCAAGTTGTAAGATTGGAATTTAACTAATTTCTGTAATGTCTCTTTGATAACCAGTTTTTTAATAATATCAAAATTCCATCCTGTCATATTTGCGTTGAAAAATTCAGTAACTTTGTTCAGATTGCATCCCTCTGGTTTTTCCAATTTGAAATCTTTTTCAATCCACGATATGTATCTAAATACTGGTTGTAAGACCGTACCCAATTTGCCAAACACATTCCACTTTCAATTTGAAGTCCTTTATATATACTTGCCTAGCTGATGTCTCCCAATTATTTGATAGAAAAATCCCTTCGTGAGACATCATTTTAGGTTTAAATCAGACTTATTTACTAGAAGAATTGTCGTATTTTGCGATAATGCCCTTTCTTCATTCATTTTGGAACTATTTGTACTTTTAGAGATTTTGTGCGTTAATTTGTGTGTTTAATGTGAAGTTCTTAGGTAGATGGATACTAGGAGGTACCAAGCTGGAGGGACTAATTAAAGATTCAAGTCCAAGCATAAGGAAAAGCGTTGAAAGAGCGAAAGAAATCACTTTAGTGAAGGTGGAGAAGTGTAAAAAGATTGAAGTCGTCATTTGTTTCCATTCATAGGGCTAATCGATTAGGTCATTGAAATTTGAGAAGTAGAATCAGTGGATTTGGACTTAAGATGAAAACGTTATGGCTGATTTACTAAAGTGGTGCAGTTTTTTTACGAATTAATTAAAACAGATTTGTGTCTTTTAATCACTTACTTAAGCCTATATGGGCCAAGTCCGTTTTATACATCTATATAAGGCTTATTAGACCTCATTAATCAATACGATTCATAATATTTCATATTTTAAGAGAGAGAGAGAGAGAGAGAGAGAGAGAGAGAGAGAGAGAGAGAGAGAGAGAGAGAGAGAGAGAGAGAGAGAGAGATGCAATGTTTGGAAGCAAAGGACTAGTTGCTGGAGAAGAAGGCTAACACTATTCTTCCTCAACCAAAGCTCAAACCATTCCACCCTTTAGGTTCATTTCAATTTATTTCCTGTTTTAGGAATTATGATTTCATTTAATTGTATTAGTTTTATTTCTTCAATTATGAGCTAAACATTTAATACTTGAGAATCACCTTTATAGGATGAACCCTAGTTTTCTAATTTTAAAGTCATTTAAATTTAGGATTGTCTTAATTAAAATAAAGTTAGTTATTTCATATTGACTATATTTTTGTGCTGGTTTACTATTATTCTTTTGTCCAATTAGTGACAAGTTTTAGTATTTAGGCTATTCAAAGTGGCGCGATCATCCGGGAGGGAGGTTTAAATATGGAACTAAAATATAGACGTGCGGTGTGTGCTATTGAACATGGCGGTCTTAACTGACCACATACTCAATTGGGTTTATATTATAATCATACGAAAGTACCTTTAGTTTCAGCCTGACTATTGGAGTTTGGAGGTGGGAAATTCATTTACGTGAACAATATGGAGGTTGGATAATAGTATTTGCTTGTAAGAAACCCTAATTACTTATTTCTTTGTCTAAATGGGACCCGTGTTGTATACTGCGCGGAGTTGCGGTGTACCACAGCTCTTGCATGGTAGAGCTTCGTCACGACGCTAGGTCGCAAGTCGATATTATGCAGTGTACCACACGGAGCTAAAGTGTACCACACGAAGCTGCGGTGTACCGCAACTCAGATGATTTACAGCACAATTCTTCCGACTTCTCAAGCGTGGGCTATCGTGGACATGCTTTTCACTAGAATGTGGTATACCGCGATTTTCATATGCTACAACTTTAATTTATGACTTATTACACTATGGATCATCGTGGACACGCTTCGCATACAGGTGTCGTATACCGCAAGTCTTGTAGTGTATCGCGAATTTCTCATTACATCTCCCATTCTTTCTAACTATCTCTCGCATGGGCATCGTGTACACAATTTTGGTTCAACTGCGGTGTATCGCGATATTATAATGTACATTATTCTTCCTTTAATTTCTTTCACCTCAAACTCAATTTGTCCTACCTATACAACAAAATGCTATACTTTTATTTCTCATTAGGTTTAATACACACTAATACACCTAAATAAAACACTAATTTTAGTAAGATAAGCTATCAACATAATAAACTAATCTACATATGGGTTTTCACCCTTATTTGGATTTTGTTTAACGTCAATAAGCTCAACGGGTTACCTCGCGGGCTACGCGGCTTCGTACGCGGCTTCAATGAGGCACATGATCTCTCCATGATTTGGATCTTTCTCATGAATGATATCCTCGCCTCCATTATAAATTTTCAACCGATGAACATTCACCATATATGTGTGTTGTTCGGCTGGATTTTCAATCTCTATAGTAACATGAGGCGGGACTTTAGTAACAATGTATTGGTTCGAACACTTTGATCTCAACTTCCCCGGATAATTTTTGAACATGGGGTTGTATTTAGGACTATTTTCCCTACGTCAAATGTCTTCTTCGAAATCCGCTTATCATGCATTTCTTGGTTTTCTCTTTGTATAGTTTGGCATTCTCATAAGCATGAAAGCAGAACTCATCAAGTTCATTCAATTTCATCATTCTTTTCTCTTTGTCCAATAGTGGACCCAAGTTCAACTCTTTTATCGCTCAATACTCTCTCAATTCAAGTGCAAGTGGTAAGTAATAAGTCTTACCATATACCATCCACTATAGTGATGCACCTAGGGGCGTCTTGAAATTCCTTTTATAAGACCCTAGTACATCATCTAAATTCGTTGACCAATCCTTCCTTGTTGTTCCAACAGTTTTATCTGCAATAGACTTTATCTCCCGATTCGTGGATAAAGCCATCGTCTATCCATTTGATTTGTAATCCACTGCTAACAAGGTGTATTGATTCCTATGGGATGGCACAAAGGGTCCCAGGAAATCAATACCCAAACATTGAAAATCTCAACTTCCAACACATTGTTGAGCGGCATCTCATCAAGCCTCAAAATATTTATGGGGAATTGGCATCTTTTACATTATTTGACAAACATGTGATAATCTCCATGAATAGTAGGATAAATAAAACCGGATCGAAGTACTTTAGTGGTTGTGCAATCACCCTTGAATTGTCCCACATATGGTGAATTGTGACAACTCGCTACAAAATCACAAATTCATGCTCTGGCACACATCTTTGAATCATCTGATCACTACATACCTTTAGTATGTAAGGATCTTCCCAAAAGAACTGCTTCTCGTGATGCATCAATATCTTCTTCTGTTGGGGTTTTCTCCTAATGGGAAACACTTCACTCACAATAAGATTAGCAATATATGCATATCATGGAACATTTTGTGTATTCACTACAAACAAATTCTCATATGGAAATACCTCTTTGACCAATTCTGGTCCATTGTTGTACTTAGAGCCTTCGAATCGAGATCAATGATCAGCAACTTGATTCTCGCTTCCCTTTTAGTCTTGAATCTCTAAATCAAACTCTTGCAAATAAATCACCCACCTAATAAGACGCAACTTTGCATCCTTTTTCTCCATGAGATACTTAATAATTAATTGGTCAGTATATACAATCACCTTCGCTCCAAGATACCACGACCAATAACTTCTTCTCCGTTACGGTGTAGTTAAGTTGTGCACCTGTAAAATTCTTGCTTGCATAATAAATAGTATGAAATATCTTATCCTTACGTTGACCCAACACGGAACCCATAACATGATTGATTGCATCACACATAACCTCGAACGGATGACTCCAATGAGGGGGAGCCACAATTGGTGTAAAGATGCTTTTCTCCTTGATTACCAATAACGTTTCACGAAAATGCATCATTGAAATAAAATTTCACATCTTTCTCAAGTAAGTGACATAGTGTCTTGGAAATTTTTTAAAAATCTTTAATAAAACAGCGGTAGAATCCCGAATGACTGATGTCTCTCTATTTTTGATATAATAATCTATGTTAGAGACATCATTTTACGTGTAATTGATTAATAATTTAGGGATTTTTACCTGTTATTTGATAATTTCTTATTTCTTGTCTTCATATGACGATTTATTACTTTTAGAGCATATTTGGTTTAATTTGTGTGTTGAGGTTTATGGAATATAATGAGATGCCAAATCAATTACAATAATATAAGGAAAGAAGATATGCAAGGAATTAAGAGATAAAAGGAAGTAGAGATAAAATTGGAAAGAAAAAGCTGCAGAGTAAATCTGAAATTCTGCAGTTTCGTCCACTGAAGTGAAGATAAATTCAAATCAGCAGCGAATTTGAATGAGCCTCTACGGATATAGAAATATATTTCGACTGCGGTCGTTTCGATATAAAGTGGGCAACAATCCGCCCAATAACAAAGAAGATATGATCAAAACAGTGAGCAGTGTTTATCCCGTCCGATATTTTAGGAAATGAATTTGAATTGGAAAAGGATTCCAATTACTTGCCTTCCACTCAATATTTCGACTAGGGTCTTCTAAACACCTATAAATACACCCTCGTATCATTGTAAACAAGTTCTTTCCTAGTCCTCGTGCAGTTCTAAGCCATAGCTTAGTCCTCGCTTAATTATTAATCCTTAGTCATTCAAGAGAAGCAAGTTTATGTCTTTCCAGCAAGAACTAATTTTCCTATAGCTTGGATTTTACATATGTGTAAACTTTTAATTCTATTTTCTTCTATCTAATTTTATTTGGAAAAAACCTTTTCAAATTGATTCTAGCATCTTAACCTTTATATTTGTTTTATGTGCTTTGATTTATTGACTTTAGTTCTTGCTAGTGCACGAGTATAGACTACCCCATTAATAGCAGTTGGATGGTCACCGGGAAGGGGTGTCTAATTGTTGGAAACAGCACATAAAAGTGTGCGGTAGTGATCCGGAAGGGTTTGCCTAACGAGATAATCATTAGGGCCTGAGATTTAACCACCGATCATTGCACAGGGTCCCCTTACCCAAGTCCCTTGGTAATTGTTAGGTAGCCACCTAAGTCCACCCGGAAGGGGGTTAGGAGGAATATAGAATCCTGGCTACTTACTTGAAGAGCTTTAATCACCCTTATAACTAGTAGAATAAATAGAAGAATAAGTGCATACAAGCAAACCTAAGCTATATTTCTCATTTTATTCTTACATCTTTATTTTATTGTCTTGTCTAAGGTTTAATCATTATTCTCCACAACTATTCATATTTATTTTATTTTCTTTTAATTCATTGAACTAATTCTTACTATGCTTTCTTGTAATCCATTCGTATAACACACTAAGTCCTTGAGAACGAATCTAACTTATCGTTAAAACTTAATTATGACTTGTGACACTTGCAGTGAGTAACGCAATTGGTTAGGGTGGTACTTCTTTACTTTTATTCTCATTATTTTGTCACACCCTACCAGCAACCATGTTTTTAGCACCGTTGCCAAGGACTTGTGTCTCGTTTGTGTGTGGGTTTAATTTTTAGTGTAGTAGTTTTAGTTATTTTTTCAGATTTACGGTTTCTTTTTGTTTTTCTCTCTTTCAGATTCTATTGTATGCTCGAGAATCCCAAAAGTGTTTTCACGACTTACAACAAACGCTTGAGAGAAGAGAAGAAGCAAAGAGAAGGCATGTCTAATCAAGAGGATCTAGTTCCACCGGGGAACAATCTTAACAATAACAATAATCAAGGAATACCTACTCCTCCGATACCAACAATTCCTCCGGTATTACCTATTCCTTAAACACCACCAAGAGGAGATAACAAAAATAACCAACGTCAAGAACAAAATTTTCAAGGCATGGGAGCACCTTTTCGAGTTCAACCATTAGGTTATCGTCCTCCAGTGATCCAGAATATAAAGTTCAAACCCGATCCGGGTATGCTCAGTCAATTTTTGAGTTATGGACATTATAGTTGTGCAACAATTCAAGATCCGGTAAGAGCAATTCAGAAGTTTGTGCAGATTTGTGATGCCTACATTACTCCTGGCATTACACACGAGCAACTGTATTGTCATATGTTTTCGTTCTTCTTGACCGGAAGTGCTGGTGATTAGCTAGATAGACAACCACCAAATACAATTAACACTTGAGAAACTACAAGCCGCATTCTTTAACCATTTTTATCCGAATAGTATGAGATTAAAAGATCAAATGGATCTTTCTAGATTTTGCTAAGAGAATGATGAAGAAGTAGGAGACGCATGGACAAGGTTTCAATAGAAGTTAACAAGATGTCCACTCCACGGTTACACCCCATCTTTACAGTTAGTTATGTTTTATCAACGTATTAATGCAGAAAGTAGATTGAGGGTTGATAATCTTGGAAGAGGAGGATTTGTGTCCATGGATCCTTCAGAAGCAGCAGAAGGTATGGAACATATTATAAAAACATAAAGGAGTTGGCCAATTTCGCAAGCTCCTATTACAAATACTAAAGGCTTGCTTCGATTAAGTACAAAAACTGCTCAATCAGCTAAATTAACAGCATTAGAAAATCAAGTCAAAAAGATAAAGCTTGAGATGCAACAAAACATCATAATTTAGCTGCAACAAAAGTAGTAGAAGAAGCACAAGGTTGTCCACATTGTGAGGTAGAAAATAATACATGGGAAGAGTGTGAAGGAAATCCAGCATCTGTCTACTTCATCTAATCGAGGGAATTACCAATTTGGTAATAGAAATCACCCGGCTATGCAGTATTCAAATCCACAAGGGGACGCAAATCAAGGTAATTATCAACCTCGTCCCCAGAACAACACTTACCAACCGAGAGGTCAAGGTCCTTATCAAGGAAATCATAATTTTAAGGGTTAATTAGTTTATAAGCCCATCAGCCATTTGAGTTTCTATTATACATCCCAAAGTGTAACCAACTGGTTATAAAACAATAAAAACCCCAAATTACCCTCCCTTTCCCCTTTATTTATAGATAAAAAGGCCAAACCAAAACACCCAAACCATTATATGGTTTCGATCTGGAAAACCAAAACCCACCCCACCCATCCCTACCTATCGCTCTCCTCCCCTCTGTATGCTCTCTTACCAAGCCACCCCACCCACCCCTACCGATTGCTCTCCTCCTCTATGGTTGTTGTTGATTCTTCTCAACCCAATGGTGGTTCCATGCTTGTTCTTGCTGATAGTGATACGACGATTGTTGTTGATTGTTCCTGGTCCATTGGTTGTTCCATCCTTGCTCTTGCGGGTGTTGATAAGGTGGTTCGTAGAAGTTACTACCCCATTGTTGTTGTCCCGAAAAAATCTTCCAAATAGTCGAATGGACCAGGATTTGGGTAATGTCCTCCATACATCTCTAATTGAATCTCTTGATCATTACCTGAATATAAGAACCTGTAAAAGAAAACAAAACAAAAACAAGCGTAAAACGGAAAAAAAATGAACAATTAAAACTACTTAAGGATTAAACACCGGGGTCACACGCTGCAATCCCCGGCAGCGGCGCCAAAAACTTGGTAGGTCCCGGGGTGGTATAAAATAAAGCAATAAAAGTAAAGGATCCACAGACCGCAAGTGTACGGTTGTCCAAGTAACACTCCGATAAATCGGGTTCCGTTCTCAAGGATTGAACTGGTATAACTCAAGTGTTCAATGTATAAGTAGTAGTAATTGCAATTACAGAAAATAAAAGATAAAATATATTTGTTTGGTTGTGAGTTATTAAACTACTAGACGCAATGAATCAAATTACTGAAAGTATATACTAAAAGATTAAGATGCAGATATAAGCTATACTTGAGTCTCGCTAGGGAATCACCTAAACTTACTTAATTAATGCTTCTGTGAAGGGCAAAACTGATATTTCTATATTAGCTGGGACTCTAATATCTCCTAGCCCCCTGTTGGGTGGACCTAGGAGCTATCCTAAAGTATTATAAACCCCTACATGGGCGATATGCCTCTTCGAATGTGAAGTATTGACCTCTTTGGCTATGTAATTAGTTAAGCCAGTCGGTCAATAACGGACATTACATGGATATTACCTAAGTTTGTAATCAAACTCCCCCCCCCCCCCCCCCCCCGGTCGGATGATCACTTCGCCACTAAAGTGAATAGCCCAATTACTATAACCTATTTCTAATTAGCTAGGTCAGAAATAGTAAATAAGAACAAAATAATATCCAATATAAAATACCCAATTCAAATTAAACTAGAAACTAATCCCAAATTAAAATACATTAATTAAATAAATTAGGGTTCATCCCATTACGCGATTCTCAAGAATGTATGGATTAGCTCATATTAAAAGTAGAAATAGAAAAGTAATTAATAATATAAATGTTCCTAATAACATAAATAAAATAAGAACCTCGATAGATGAATTGACTTGAGTTGTTGTTGGAGGAAAAGGATTCTCCAGCTCCTGCTCTTGCTTCCACCTCTTGAATCTCTCTCTAAGGATGATTTAATTTTAAGGTTTAATGGGAGGTTCTAAATAATGAGGTCTAAAGGAGCTTATATAGTGATCAAAATCGGATTAGGGCTTAGGTTAAGAGCATTAGGTCAAATTATAAAAAGTCCAAGTCCATCTTCTTCCCGAACTGGTGTGCAGCCTTTAGCTTTAACTTTTGCATATCAACTCCAAATGAGCTGATTCAGCTTGGAGAATCTTCGTAACTCAATAAGGTATCAAACCATGTTTCACGGCCCGAGGCTAAATATGCTCCTAAGTAGCCCAAAAACAGCAATCTTTAACAGCCTTTCAGATCTGCAACTTCTTTAGTCAAGTTCTTGGAGATTCTTTTCTTGTCTTTAGTTCCTCCACTCGATCTAAGAATTTAATTCTCACTTCTCTCCTTGTATTGGTTCTCAATAGAATCATGAACCTACTAACTTTTCACTAAAACAAACAAATTAACACACATAAGCTCTAACAATGCAAATAGTCTAATTCCAAGGGGAGAAAGTGCAATATGACGAAATCAGCATAAGAGTCTATCAAATAAGTAAAATATTTACCCAAAATGATGTCTCCTAAGGGCTAATATTTAGAACAAATAGGGATATATCAATAACCACTACTCACTATTTTGATCATATCTCCTTTATTATTGGGCCGATTTTCGCACACTTTGTATCGAAATGTACGCAGCAAAAAGATCTATCTAATTCCTTAAAGGCTCATCCAAATTCACAACCGATTTGAAGTTATATTCAATTTAGTGGACGTAGCTTCATAATTTGAGATTTACTTGACAGCTTTTCCTTTCCTTTTTATCTCTACTTCTTTTTATCTCTTGATTCCTTCCATATTTTCCTTCCTTATCTTCTTATAATTGATTTGACATCTAATTATATTCCACAAACTTCAAGAGCTTCACACTAACACACAAAATAAACCAAATATGCTCTAAAAGTAATAAATCATCAAATCAAGACAATAAATAAGAAATTGTCAAATAACGGGTAAAAATCCCTAACTAATTAATAAATTACACCTAAAATGATATCTCCAACCTAGATTATTATATAAAAAATAGGGAGACATCAAAACCCCCAACTCAAAGTTGTATCGTCCCAATACAATAGAGATAAGAATAATGGAAAGTCTTTAAATACACACCTAAGTCAATTAAGCTCAATAGGAAGAAGATAGCAAAATATATATAATAAACTCAAAGAAACTACTTAAAAAATTTCATGTAATAATATTTACAAACTAAATTACCTGTACACTTGTCATACGAACGATCAACACGACTCAAATTCAAGATCAGATTAGCTTTCCAATGCATGAATGAGAGGTTATTCACTCAGCTTGCCAAGAAGGATATATATTGTTCATCGAGTTTCACTAGTATACAAAGATCCATATAACTACTCTCTAATGTTTCAATCACTTCTAGATTACATAGCAAAGAATCATAAGGTCTTTAAGGTCGTAATGTTGGCTTAGGGACGATATGATACGTATATTTGGATAAATTAGAGTAAGCTTGTGGCTCTCTCCTCACTTGCCATCAATGAATCGCCTTATAGCTTAAGTTACTCTCATAAAATGTTCTCACTCAACCCAATGAATTGATGGACTAATTAGCATCCCCAATAACCCAATACTAAAGCTTTAAGATGATCACATAAAAATTCCACTTTGCCGGTCCAAATATTTTCAATTTTTTCCTTTTGTAATATAGCTATGTCTCTCTTTTTAATGTGAGATGTCATGCTATTATTTCTCATATATTTTTTTCTTTTCTTTTTTTCATTTACTTTTACCCCGCAAAAGGGTTACAATATAAGAAACAATGAATCGTCATCAAAATATAGAGCACAAATACATATGATCAAAATTCCCAACCCAATAATATTTCCCATAATGGTGGACCCACCACCCAAAACTCAAGCTCTAAAACGTCTGTCTATGCATCGCGATTCGAGTGCAGGTCATATGGAAAAGTCCTAAATTCTAAAGGGATATGTCTTATAATATGGCTAAATAAAAATGCTTTAGAAAGGCTAGAAGGGGCTGAGAAGGATATAAATATAATAAATAGACAACAAGCTAAAAGGAAACAAAGTCTTATCAAAGATCCGCCTAACTTTCTAAACTATGAAATTTCGTCATTCTCTTACCTTTAGCACGTTCATTAAATGGTTTTATCAACTAGATTGGATCTCACGGTCTACACACCATCAAGGCGCCCCAAATTCAAACATACTTCTACTGCATTGCTCACTAATCTTTTCTTTACTATCAATGTGTTTTCCTGTAAATACTCAAAGCATACAAAATAAAACAGCTCATAAACATATTACTTTCTATCATTAACTTACTAAGCTTATGCTTTAAGGCTATTAAACACACTCTACATCTAATCCCATGTTTCGAAAAATTTAATTTCTTACCAAAAAACATTAAAATCACATAAAAATGGAGATGAGAGACAACGAATCCCCACACCCCAACTCAAAAATGAGGCGTGTCCCCACGACTCGATAAAGAAATTGAATCAAGCAAATAATGCATATACAAAAATGATAAGGAAGAAAAAGAACATACTCTCGAGGCCATTTCCTCGCTTCATCAACATCCAAGATTGTATTTACTGGATCTTTCGCTAAATCGTGCTTCAGTTGCTCAAGGAGTGTCATGATGTGCACCTGATTAGCTTTGATTTTTGCCACATCTTCAGCCTAGAAGGTTTGAGCTGCTTCAACTTTATTCAATCGCTCCTCTATCCTTTCTCGCCAGATAAGATTCTCTTCTTTTGATTCTTCTTGTGGAGGCTTCTTAATTACTGCTCCTCTTAAAATTTTCTTAATCTAAGTCTTGCTGATATTGTCGCTCACTTTATAAATTGATTTCTCTTCTTCACCCGGAATCACATTCACTTTTCGTAGAAGGCACGTGATACATAGTAGGATATTTCATATTAAATAACGAAAGTGGAGAGACCGAAAATCACATCACCTCCTCAAACATCAACTGTGCAACATGTACTTATTCCCCTCTTAAAACACAATTCACAAAGATGGCATTTTTCTTAGTTACATATGAAGTTTGCGTGTTTCCAAAGGCGTTTGGTGTGAGGAAATTGTGCCAAACTCTGGTATTCGCTTGAAGATATTTGTAAGGCCAAGGTTCCTTCAATTTTCCCTTTTGTGATTGCACTTTTTCTTCATCCAATACATGCTCAAAAAGTTGATTCCAATAAAAAGTCTTGATATTTTCCAATGTTTCTCTAAACTTACATGGTCCAACCAATTCCCTGAATAGGAAGTCGTTTCTAATCTCTTCAACTGTAAAAGGATCTAACTTTCCTCTAACTGGATAACGACCTTCACTATCTCGGCTAAAGAGGCCAAAATAGAACTCAGAAACTAACTCCATACATAAATTTGAACGTCTCATCATGAATGTAGTCCAGCCCAATCTATCTAATCTATTATAATCACCTTCTCCAACTTTATTTTCAAATATCCTCTCATGAGCAAAAGGCAACTCCGGCAAATGTGTCTTTGCGGAAGCTAACAAGGCCTTTGAAGCTTCATTTGTCTCAGGTATAGGAATCTCGATTTGTAGAGGTTGTGGTGTCTTATCGTTGAAAGTTGTAATCTTTTTGCTCTTTGATTTTACCACAGTTAGCTTTTCTCTACTTTCTTGACTTGTTTTACCCTTTTTCTTCATACTAGAACTTGAGCTATTCTCAGTTGTCTTCTTTTCCATAGAACCCAATACCTTACTTTAATTCTTCTTCATCTCCCTAACAGTAGATAATGATCCTGTTCTTTTCGTCATCTCAATTTACCTCCAACTCAAAGCTTTGAACACTCTTGAAATTTGTACCCCTTGATTTTGGGTTGAACAAGTGTTATTTGGGTCAAGAATGGTGTAAGGATGATGAATCTCTATATTTGTAGGATGAATTCTTGCTTGACTGGTATGAGTTTAAAATTTTTTGAGATAAGATTTGGAAATTTCGGGTATTGATTCTTGGATTCTAGGTGTTTTGATTTGATTTGGGTGGTTGAATCCTCTTTATAATGGTGTAGGGAAGGATTTATATGTGAATTTATGGTGATTGGGGAATGTTTTGATGTGTGGTGAAGGTTTGTAGAAGCTTTAATGGAGTTGGGAGAGGTTTGGGGAAAAAAGAGAGGCTTAAGGTTTTGATTTTCGTAGCTAAACTAACCTCATCTTTAGACCCTTCTTCTGGCGGCGCCGTGCAATGCACTACGGGTGAGGTGCGGTGTACCACAGGTATCTTCTGTTGGACTGATTTCTCCATTTTTCATCTAATTATATGCCCATAGGAGACACCATTTTAGGTGAATATTTGACTTATATGATATACTTTTAGGCTTAATTCATTATATTTTAATTTCTCTCCTTGGATTTATAATATTTCATTTTTAGAGCTTTTGTACATTAATTTGTTTGGTTTTAGTGAAAAGTATTTAGGTCCATTGATTCTAGGGAGCACCAATACAAGGAGAGGAATCGGGAATTAATGTCTTAGATCGAGTGGAGAAGTCAAAGACGAGAAAAGATATCCCGACGAGTTGACTAGAAAAGCTGCAAATCTGGAAGACTGGTATAAATTGCTGATTTTGAGCTACTTAGATGTGGATTCCGCCTTTGGGTCGTAAGATTATTCCTTATTGAGTTAGGAATATTTAGAAACTAGAATGGGTCAATTTGGAGTTGATTTGTGGAGGTTACGGCCGTTTTACTAAGGGTTGCACACCAGTTACAGGATTTAAATTATAAGATTGCATTTGAGCTTTTTAATATTTGACTTAATTACCTTAGTAAGAGTCCAAGTCTGATTTGCTTTTTATAAATAAGACTTTAGAGTCTTATTTTACACACAATTCATTATACGCTTAAATTCAAGAGCAAAAGTCAAGAACAGAAGGTAGAAGAAGAAGCTAAAGGTGGAGAATCTTCATTCTTCCACCAGAAGTCAATTCCGACGCCTCAATTAGGTTCTTTTATTTTATTCTGTTCTTTGAGACAATGAATTACTTTTATTTTAATTTAGTTTTTAATTCCGTTATGAACTAATTTCTTTTGTGCTTGAGAATCGCTTTAATGGGTTGAACCCTAATTTATTTGATTAATGTTTTCGAATTTGGGTTTGAAAGATTTAATTTGAATTGGGTAATTTAGTATTGACTATTATTATGAATTTATTTACTGTATTTTAAGTCATGAATCAAAAATAGGAATTAGTAATTAAGCTATTCACTTAAGTGGCGGAGTGATCGCCTTGACGGGGTGTTTAATTACGGAGATATGTAATAGACGTGAGGTGTTAGTCATTAACCCTGACGGGCTTGACAACCTTACAACCAAATGGGTAAAATACTTGAACATTCGAAGGTAGTTTATAATCGCCTCGACGGGGTTCGTAATACCCTAGGATAGTTTCTAAGTCCACCCTGTCGGGGGTTAGGAGAAACTAGAATCCCGACTAATACTAAATTCCCGATTCAGCCCTTAAATGAAAGCATTGATTAAACAGGTTTTGGTGAAACCCTTGCAAGACTTAAGTACCTCTCTCTTATTTGCGTCTACACATTTTCATTCACTTGCTTTAATTTCTTTTCAGTTAATTAATTTAGTATTTATTTTAATTGCATCATAGTTTTTAGAAAACCAAAACAAACATTGTATCATTTATTTTCTTGTCATATAACAATTATCCTTACTTATTACATAACATCATAAGTCAAATCCATCCATCCATGAGATCAAAAACCCGTTTATCAGATATTACTTGGACGACCCTTACACTTGCAGTCTGTGTCCCTTCATTTTAGGGGTGTTATTTTATAACACACCAGAAGACACCAAGTTTTTGGCACCGCAGCCGGGGACGGTAGCGTGTGACCACGGTGTTATCCATAAGTGATTTAGTTGTTATTTTTATTTTATTTTTTGGTTTTACGCTTTTCTATGTCTTGTTTTTTCTCAGATTTTACGGAGTTGGTGTATGCTCTCGAATCTCGAGAGACTAGTCCGAGCTAAAAACAAGAGAGACAAGGAAGCAAAGGAAAAAAAGAAGAGAAATAGAGAACATGAACATTCATAATGTTGAAGATCCCGGGATTCAGTTGGATGAACATGGTAACCCAAGAGTGCCACCAGTTGTGCTAGATCCACCGGCAGGAATCCAAAACGCTCAATTCGAAATTCCTCCGGTAGGTCAACAACCACTCAATAACAATGGTGCAAGAATTCAAGAAGAAGCATTAAGATTTATCCAACTTAACGAATATAGACCTTTCCGGCTACCACCATTAGGACTCCGTCCACCCGCAATTCAAGGAATAAGATTCAGACCAGACGCGGGTATGATTAATCAGTTTATTAGTGTTGGAATAGTGGTGCAGCACATGAAGATCCTATTTGAGCCATGATCAAATTTATGAAAATATGCGATGCATATGTCTGTCCAAGAGTAACCCAAGAACAAATGTACTTTGCGATGTTCTCATTTTTCCTCACCGGAGGAGCTAGTGATTGGTATTGTCAGCAACAACATGATGAGATTTTAACTTAGGATCAACTTCTGATGGCATTTTTTAATATGTATTTGGTGTCGCCTAGGGTGTGATAAAAATAAGATAAATATAAGTCTAGAAAACTACGCACTCTCACCCTAGACAGGCACTGTACTGCAAGTATTACATGACGTATGCAAGTTTTAGTTGATAAGGTGAGTTCGTTCTCAGGGACTTAGTGTGCTAGTCGAATGGGTAGCAATAACGAGTAAGAAGTAAATAATTAAAAGACAAGGAATGAAAAGAGAATAATTCGAAATTAATTAATTAAACTAAGAAAATAAAGACATTAAAATAAATACGAAGAAATATGAGATGAGAAGTATAGCTTAGGTTTTGCTAGTATGCACTAATCCTTCTAATTCTTTCTATTAGATCTAGTTAATAAGGGAGAATATTAGCTCTTGTATATTTAGTCAGGATTCTAAATTCCCATACCTTAGACCTTGAGAACGACTAAGGGGGCTACGGACACACCACGAGGCTGGTTCAAATAGGGTTATCAAACGCTACTAAGGCCCTAAGCAATCAATTTCCATACATGGTGATAGTGATTAATTAATACCCTAATGACTATCTAGTTAGAATCAGTGTTGTCAGGACTAATATCGACACTAGACGTTATGTGGTGTTTCAATAATTAGACACCCATCTAAGGTGATCATCTAACTACTATTAAGGTAATCCTATACTCGTGCACTAGCAAGGAAAACAGTCATTAAATCAAAACACATAAACAAATATAAAGGTAAGAAGCTAATATCAGATTAAAACATGTAATTCCCAAAGAAACTTAGATAGAAAGAAATTAGAATTCATAGATTATACATGATGCAAAACCCAAGCTATGGGAAGTTTAGTTCATACCTGAAGGAAATAAACTAAAAGAAATAATAAAAGACATCATCTTGCTCTCTACAATAACTCTGATGAATAAAATCTTAAGAACTAATTACTAAGAGGTGGTGGTCCTTTGTGTGTTCTAAAAATAAATGTAAATGCTAATCGAACCACAACCGCAAGTGTACGGTTGTCCCAAGTAGTATGTATGATAATACAGATTCGTTCCAAGGACGGATGGTTGATCACAATGTTTATCAAGTAGTGATTTATGCACTTATGAAAATAAAAGACAATAAATTGTTTGTTTGGTTTTGTTTATTAATTCTAAATAAATGAAAGACAAATAATTAAATGCAAGTAGAAGCTAAGACGCAAGTAAAATAAGTGAAAACGCAATATGAGATGTAGTACTTGAGAACGCAAGGATCCTCCTAATTTTACTTTCTAACTTATGTTGTTTAAGGGTTAAATCAGTCAATTACAATGGTCGGGATTATAATATCCTTATACCCCCGTCAGGGTGGACTATAAGGCGATCCTAAAGTGTCACTAGTCCCGTCAGGGTAAATATGATCCACCGTTGGATGATTAAGATTTATTACCACATTGGCCCTAGGATTAACTAAGTTCGTCAGAATCAATAGTTTTTATCCTAGATTGAACAATTATTTCTGTACCTAAACCCCCCGTCAGGATGATCCATACGCCACATATATGGAATAACTTAGATACTAATACCCAATTTTAGTTCGCGACTCTAAAATCAGTAAACATTCACAAATTGTCGAAAAGAGTAAAAGCCCTAATTTAATTTAATTCAATAAAAACCCAAATTCAACATTCGTTATAAAATAAAATCAAGATTCACCCATTGTTTTGTTCTCAAGCACTAATGGAAATTTAGCTCATATTAAAATTAAAAACTAAATAAAAAGAAATGGAATTCATATTCATTACAAAATTAAAATATAAGAAAAACCTAATTTTCGGAATCAGAATGACTACGAACGGAGCTATAGACCCACTCCAGCTCTTGTAGCTTCTCCTTTCTTCCTGCTGTAGCTTCTCTGGTGTTTTTAATCTTGTGGAAAGTGAATTGTGTTTAAAATAAGAGTCCAGACCTCCTTTTATAGTTAAAAATTCGGACTAGGGCTTGGACCAGAAAATAAAAGCCTAATTAAATGTCCAAGCCCACTTTCTAAGCCCAAAATCCCGTAACTGATGACAGGCCTTCACTAAAACAGCTTTTCCCGATGCGTTACAACTCCGATTGACCTCATTCCAGTTGCTAAAGTTCCGTAACTCGATAAGGAATGATTTCTCTTCAAAGGTCAGCGGCTAAATCATCGCTTAAGCACCTCGAAATCAGCAATCTATGGCCTGGAAAGTGGATTTTCAGCTCTAAAAATAATATCTTCGAGATTTGTCTTCAAGTCTTGACTCTAATTCACGATCTTTGACTTTCTCCTCGGATTCCTCTCCTAGCTGACATCTAAAACCTGTAAACTTTACACTAAAAATACCAATATTACGCGCAAAAGTTTAATAACTTAAAAATGCTAGAAATAAAAAGGTAATTCCGGATTATTGCAAATTTAGTACAAAAGTCTATCAAATTAATTAAATAAACACCAAAAATGATGTCTCCTAAGGGTCTAAAATAAGAACAATTAGGGAGACATCAAGACCCCCAACTCAAACCTTTGTCGTCCCGACAAAGCAAAACAAAACAAAGGGGTAGAAGTAAACGTATAAACACATAGAAGCTAGCAAATAAACCCTAAAGCAATTCTCAAAATAAATCTCATATAACAAACTCTAGAAACTAATATACACATACACTAATCATGCAACATCAAACATAAATAATCTCAATCATAAAATTAAAGTCGCAATGCTTGAAGGTTACACTTGTACTCATCTCTGTATGATGGCTATAGGGTGGTCATTAATCCTAACTCGCTTTGAACGCTCCACCTAGTGTATTCCCTATCAACAGAATTATAAATTCACTACGCACTTAGGAATCACGAGGTCTTTACGGTTATAATATTGGCTTAAGGACGGGTGTGGATGTATATTTGGTAAATTTGAAGTGAGCTTTTGGCTCTCTCCTCACTTACCATCAACAATGTCCTCGAGCTTGAGTTAACGCTCAAAAAGATGTTCTCACTCACCCATATACGCAACAATTTAGCGTCCCATGTCTACCCGCTATAAATAAGATGATTTTCAGAAAATTCCACTTTGCCGGATGTTTTATTCATTCGTATTTTTCTTTTTCTTTTCTTTTTTTTTTTTTTTTTTTTTTTTTTTTTTTTCAAAACGCACCAAAACGCTGGACCCCAAGACGCGGGGTCAGGGATTTTGCTCGCCGAAACCGGGTACCCGGTTCTGTGGAATGCGGGTTCCCGGATTTTCTCGATGGCGCGAATGAAAACGCGCCAAAACGCAGCACCCTGAAACGCTGGACCAGAAAATTTCACCAACAGCAGCTCCGAAACCGGGTACCCGGTTCTGCCAAATGCGGGTACCCGGATTTGTGTCGATGGCGCGAATCAAAACGCACGAAAACGCAAGCCACCAAAACGCTGGGTCAGAGTTTTTCAGAAATCACAGCACCAAAACCGGGTACCCGGTTTTGCCAAATGCGGGTTCCCGGTTCCGACGCTGTGATATTACCCAAAAACGCCAAGTGTTGCGTTAAAGTGGTTGGTACCAGCTCCAAAACCGGGTTCCCGGTTTTGCGAAACCGGGTTCCCGGTTTCTCCTGGACATCCAATCAATTTTTCTTCTGTTTTCGCCAAATCGACCCCAAACTCAAGTCCTTTTTACCCCTGAAATCATCCAAAACAACTACCCTTCCTCATTTCTTAATAAAAACAATAAAATTGCGAAAAACAAACTAATCTAAACTGCAAAAAATGTAAAAACTCAGCTAATATACAAGTAATTGGCTTTTGTTTAACGTCGTTAAGCTCGACGGTTTACCTCACGCTTCTAAGGAGTCTCGAGGAGATACATGACCTCCCCGGGATGTGGATCTTCCGAGCGATTGGTATTTTCACCTCCATGGTATATCTTCAGTCTGTGACCGTTAACCATAAAGGTACGGTTCTCTAGCGGATGTTCGATTTCTATCGCTCCATGAGGTGTAACTTTGGTCACTATGTATGGACCTGACCACTTAGATCTTAACTTACCCGGAAAATTGCTGAACTTTGAATTATACTTTAGTACTTTTTGCCCCACTTCAAAGTTCTTTGGACGAATCCGATTGTCATGCCATTTCTTTGTATTTTCTTTGTAAAGTTTGGCATTTTCATAAGCATGCAATCGGAATTCGTCAAGTTCATTAAGCTTCATCATACGATTCTCTCCGGCTAAGATAGGATCTAAGTTCAACTGCGCAATTGCCCAATAGGCACCCATTTCAAGCTCTAAAGGTAAGTGACAAGCCTTACCATACACCATACGATAGGGAGATGCACCAACTGGAGTCTTAAACGCAGTACGATAGGCCCACAATGCATCATCTAACTTCATTGACCAATCTTTTCTTGTAGGACCAACGGTCTTCTCTAGGATTGATTTGACTTCACGATTCGAAACTTCAGCTTGACCATTGGATTGTGGATGATATGCAGTAGATACACGGTGTCTAACTCCATACTTCTCTAGAACAGTCTTCAGATATTTATTAACGAAATGAGATCCTCCATCGCTAATAATCACTCTAGGTGTGCCATGTCTAGTGAAAATATGTGATTTCAAGAACTTGATCACCACTCGTGAATCATTGGTAGGTAAAGCCACCGCTTCTACCCACTTAGACACATAATCAACAGCTAATAAGATATAGAGGTTACCATTTGAAGGAACGAAGGGACCCATAAAGTCTATGCCCCACACATCGAATATCTCAACCTCTAACACATTATTACGCGGCATCTCATCCCTCTTAGATATGTTTCCGGTAAACTGGCATCTCGTACATTTCTTAACATATTCATGACAATCTTTTATAAGAGAAGGCCAGTAAAAACCTGATTGAAATACCTTTGCAGCAGTTCTGTCTCCTTTGAAATGTCCTCCATATAATGAATCATGGCATCCAGCTATAATGGCTTGAGTCTCTTCCCTTGCTACACATCTTCGTATCATTTGGTCAGCACAAACTTTATAGAGGAACGGATCCTCCCAAAAGAACTGTCTAGCACGATGAGCTAACCTCTTTCTTTCTTGATAAGTAGAACCTTCAGGAAAAATACCACTCACCACTAAATTCGCAATATCTGCATACCACGGAGCCTCATAATCTCGAACAACGAATAAACTTTCATCAGGAAACTCTTCTCTAACTGCTTCAGTACCACTATTCATCTCTGAACCCTCTAAACGCGATAGATGATCTGCAACCTGATTCTCACAACCCTTTCTATCTTTGATCTCTAAATCGAACTCTTGAAGCAATAACACCCATCTGATTAACCTTGGTTTCGCATCTTTCTTCTCCATAAGAAACCTGATCGCGGAATGATCTGTATAAACAATAACTTTCGCTCCAAGAAGATAAGAGCGAAATTTATCAAACGAATAGACAACTGCTAGCAACTCTTTTTCTGTAACTGTGTAATTAATCTGAGCACCACTAAAAGTTTTACTAGCATAGTAAATAGAATGAAAGACTTTCTCTTTCCTCTGTCCTAATACAGCTCCCATACACAAATCACTCGCATCACACATAACCTCAAACGGTAAATTCCAATCTGGAGGTAACACTATAGGAGCAGAAATAAGCTTTTCTTTGATTGCTTTGAAGGCCGTTAAACAAGCTTCATCAAAAAGGAATTTGCAATCCTTTTCGAGTAAGTTGCATAACGGTTTAGCAATCTTAGAAAAATCTTTAATAAAACGCCTATAAAAGCCAGCATGGCCAAGAAAACTCCTTACCCCTTTAACAGAAACAGGAGGGGGAAGAGTTTTAATTACCTCTATCTTTGCTCTATCAACTTCTAAACCAACACTCGAAACTTTGTGACCCAGAACAATACCTTCGCGAACCATGAAGTGACACTTCTCCCAGTTGAGCACCAAATCTGTTTCCTTGCATCTCACTAACACTTTCTCCAAGTTATCCAAACATATATCAAAATCATCACCAAACACGGAGAAATCATCCATAAACACTTCAAGGAAATTATCTATCATGTCCCAGAAGATGGCCATCATACACCGTTGAAAAGTAGCGGGAGCGTTACACAATCCAAATGGCATTCTGCGATATGCAAAAGTACCAAATGGGCATGTAAAGGTAGTCTTATGTTGATCTTCTGGAGCCACGTAAATCTGATTGTACCCGGAGTAACCATCCAAGAAACAATAATATTCTCTTCCGGCTAATTTGTCTAACATCTGATCAATGAAGGGCAAAGGGAAATGATCTTTTCTGGTGGCCTTGTTCAGCTTTCTGTAATCCATGCAAACTCTCCAACCTACTACCGTTCTTGAAGGAATCGCCTCATTTTTATCATTAAGAACTGTTGTAATTCCTCCTTTCTTCGGTACACACTGAACTGGACTCACCCATTCACTACTCGAAATGGGATAAATAATCCCCGCATCTAAAAGCTTAATCACCTCCTTCTTCACCACATCCTTCATGGCTGGCATTAATCTTCTCTGACCTTCAACTGAGCGTGCGTTAACATCTTCTAGTATGATTTTGTGTTGACAATAGGATGGACTAATGCCTTTGATATCGGCAATTGTCCAACCTATTGCTTCTTTGTTGGCTCTTAACACACGCAACAGTTTATCTTCTTGAGGACCTGTTAAATTAGCTGAAACAATAACAGGTAAAGTTTCATTAGTACCCAAATAAGCATACCTCAAGTGTGCTGGCAATGGTTTTTCTTCCAACTCCGGAGGAGATTCAATTGAAGGTTTCTTTTTAGGAATAATCTCCCCCGGTTCTCTCACAGGTTCATAGGCAAGACGCCTATACTTCGGATTTTCAGAATTTAGAGCTGCCACTGTTTCTGTAAGCTCCTCCATCATCTCAGGTGAATCTAATGTCAAAGCAGCCTGCAAGATATCATCAAAATTTAAACAATTAAATACCTCTTGCGATGCTTGCTCTACTACATCCATTCTGAAGCAATCTTCCTGAGAATCTGGGAATTTCATGGCTCGAAATACATTGAATTTCACTTCCTCATCTTGTATCCTCATCGTTAATTCGCCATTCTCTACATCGATCAATGTCCTCCCTGTAGCTAGGAAGGGTCTACCCAAAATAATGGGGACATTTCTATCTGCATTGTATTCAAGAATTACGAAATCAACAGGAAATATAAGTGTACCTGCCTTAACAAGGACATCCTCAATACGGCCTTCAGGATGAGCAAGAGACCTGTCCGCCATTTGCAAGACCATAGAGGTAGGTCTTGCGTTTCCAATTTTAAGCTTATCAAAGACTGACTTGGGCATCAAGTTGATGCTTGCCCCCAAATCGCATAGTGCCTTTCCCTTCCATTCTTCTCCAATCGATATGGGAATCGTGAAACTCCCCGGATCAACTAACTTCGGAGGTAATTTACTCTGGCAAATCGCACTACACTCTTCAGGAAGGCCAATCATCTCATTATCACAGTAGGGCCTTTTATTAGTGAGGGCCCTCTTCAAAAACTTCGTATACTTAGGAATATCTCGAATTGCCTCAAGTAACGGAATATTAATACTCAAACCCCTCACTCTATTGAAGAATTTCTGAAAATCACCCATATCACCCTTTTTCTGAACTCGCGATGGAAACGGTGGTGGAGGGCGATTGCTTACAATTTCATCTCTCTTTTTCGGAATTTCTCTTGGTCTTTCTATCTCTTCAACCTCACTATCTTTCTCATTCTCTTTCTCTTTCTCACCCACTTCCTTTTCTTTTCTTGGCACTTCTTTCTCTTTCATAACGGGAAAAGGAGGTGGAGGAAGGTTCTTACCACTTCTTAATGTAACAGCCTTGCAATCTTCACGTTGTGTTGGATTTTCCGTATCGCTAGGAAGTTGCCCTTGTGGACGCTGATTCAACTGTTTATTAATTTGACTTAGCTGATTCTGGAAAATCTTCATATTTGCTTCAGCTGCGTTTTGACGTTCCAAAGCTTGTGTTTGAAGAGCAATCAAATTTTCAACGGTTTTCTGAAGGGTAATTACTCCTTCTTGTGGATGGGCAGGTAGAGCTTTCTGGTTTAAATTCTCATCGTAGGTATTCTGAGGAGCTTGTCTTTGCACATAATTGTTTTGATTCTGTCCTCCTTGATGATTGTTATGTGGTCTTGGATTATAGTTGTTGCCTTGAGGACGCGGCTGATACGCGTAAGTAGGATTGGCTGCCCCATTAGGATTTGAGTATTGAAACCCAGGATGGTTTCTGTTAGGCTGATATCCATTACCACTTGAATTGAAATTACCTCTATTGGACATAAAATTCACTGATTCTTGGTTATTCGGACAACTCTCCTCATCATGATCATCTACCTGGCAAATTGAACACATATAAACCTCTTGTGCAGTATGCACAGCTACCTTCTTACCCGAAAATCCTTCTTTCACAGCTAGAGTAAGCTGCTTCAATTGTTGCTCTATGGTATTTTGGATCTTATTTTCAAACGTAGCAAATTTCTCTTCCATGTCAACATTATTTACTCCCTTAACTGGTGTTCTTACTGAGCTCCACCCAACTTCGTTCTTGACTGTTCTCTCTAAAATGATTTTGGCATGAGCGGGTTGAACTTGAAGAAAACCTGCTCCACATAGCGTATCCAATTTCTCTCTTGAAATTCCATCAAGGCCTCTATAAAAGATCTTTAACTGTTGTTGTTCTGAAAAGCCGTGATTAGGAACTTTACGCAAACACATCTGAAATCTTGTCCAACTCCTTCCTACAGTTTCTTCATACTCTTGACGGAATTGTGTCAATTCTAGTTCAGCATCTAACCTCATGTTACTTGGGTAATACCTGTCAAAGAAAGCAATTTCTAATTGGTCCCAATTGGTAATCCTCGTAGGATCTTGCGTATCGTGCCATTCACTTGCTCCATCAATGACAAAGAATTTGAAAGCAGCAAAATACATCTGTTCTCTTGAAACCCCTTGTGTGATATAAGAATCACATATCTGCTTAAATTTTTGTACCGCTCTAAGAGGATCTTCCGATGGTCTTCCGCGAAAATTTCCAAAGTTTTGGAACTGAGCTAGCATACCCGAATCTGGACGGAATCTCGGAACGTTAATATCTGGAGCACCTACTCCTATAGCTGGAGCGCGGAATGGAACTTCTGGAGGGCCATTAGTGAACCACGGATCATGATTCATCACTATCTGGACTGGAGGATTAGGATTTAGTGGTTGAACTTGAGGAATAACGCCTGGAGCTAAAGGTTGGCCATTTGCATCTAACTGGCCTTGTCCATTCTGTTGACCTTGAATAACGATATTCTCCATTCTGTTACTTAATTCTTCTACTTCTAAAGCTTCTCGTTCTCTTCTTCTTCTGTTCGCAAGTCTGATCAACGATTCTGGATTACTAAGGATCGGAGGTGTTGGCTCTAGATCCTTGAATAGCCTTTTTCGCATACACCAAACCTAAAAACCTGAAAAAGCTAACAAACAAAAAGCGTAAAACTGATAAAATAAAATAAATGCACTTATCACTAAAGGATAAACACCGTGGTCACACGCTACCGTCCCCGGCAGCGGCGCCAAAAACTTGGTGGTCCTTTGTGTGTTCTAAAAATAAATGTAAATGCTAATCGAACCACAACCGCAAGTGTACGGTTGTCCCAAGTAGTATGTATGATAATACAGATTCGTTCCAAGGACGGATGGTTGATCACAATGTTTAGCAAGTAGTGATTTATGCACTTATGAAAATAAAAGACAATAAATTGTTTGTTTGGTTTTGTTTATTAATTCTAAATAAATGAAAGACAAATAATTAAATGCAAGTAGAAGCTAAGACGCAAGTAAAATAAGTGAAAACGCAATATGAGATGTAGTACTTGAGAACGCAAGGATCCTCCTAATTTTACTTTCTAACTTATGTTGTTTAAGGGTTAAATCAGTCAATTACAATGGTCGGGATTATAATATCCTTATACCCCCGTCAGGGTGGACTATAAGGCGATCCTAAAGTGTCACTAGTCCCGTCAGGGTAAATATGATCCACCGTTGGATGATTAAGATTTATTACCACATTGGCCCTAGGATTAACTAAGTTCGTCAGAATCAATAGTTTTTATCCTAGATTGAACAATTATTTCTGTACCTAAACCCCCCGTCAGGATGATCCATACGCCACATATATGGAATAACTTAGATACTAATACCCAATTTTAGTTCGCGACTCTAAAATCAGTAAACATTCACAAATTGTCGAAAAGAGTAAAAGCCCTAATTTAATTTAATTCAATAAAAACCCAAATTCAACATTCGTTATAAAATAAAATCAAGATTCACCCATTGTTTTGTTCTCAAGCACTAATGGAAATTTAGCTCATATTAAAATTAAAAACTAAATAAAAAGAAATGGAATTCATATTCATTACAAAATTAAAATATAAGAAAAACCTAATTTTCGGAATCAGAATGACTACGAACGGAGCTATAGACCCACTCCAGCTCTTGTAGCTTCTCCTTTCTTCCTGCTGTAGCTTCTCTGGTGTTTTTAATCTTGTGGAAAGTGAATTGTGTTTAAAATAAGAGTCCAGACCTCCTTTTATAGTTAAAAATTCGGACTAGGGCTTGGACCAGAAAATAAAAGCCTAATTAAATGTCCAAGCCCACTTTCTAAGCCCAAAATCCCGTAACTGATGACAGGCCTTCACTAAAACAGCTTTTCCCGATGCGTTACAACTCCGATTGACCTCATTCCAGTTGCTAAAGTTCCGTAACTCGATAAGGAATGATTTCTCTTCAAAGGTCAGCGGCTAAATCATCGCTTAAGCACCTCGAAATCAGCAATCTATGGCCTGGAAAGTGGATTTTCAGCTCTAAAAATAATATCTTCGAGATTTGTCTTCAAGTCTTGACTCTAATTCACGATCTTTGACTTTCTCCTCGGATTCCTCTCCTAGCTGACATCTAAAACCTGTAAACTTTACACTAAAAATACCAATATTACGCGCAAAAGTTTAATAACTTAAAAATGCTAGAAATAAAAAGGTAATTCCGGATTATTGCAAATTTAGTACAAAAGTCTATCAAATTAATTAAATAAACACCAAAAATGATGTCTCCTAAGGGTCTAAAATAAGAACAATTAGGGAGACATCAAGAGGCAAGGATGATTTACAAGTGATATAAGGGTGTATTTATAGGTGTTTAGAAGACCTAATTCGTTTTCTTGAAGGAGAGGTTAAGTAATGGACTCCAAGCCCAACTCAAATTCGTAACCCTAAAAACATGAAATCAGGCCCGATTTTCTTTTGGTCCTAACAGCTTCGATTTTCATCCGTTTGACGCGTACACCAAATTCATCTTCTCGGAAAGATCTTCAACTTTGCTCTTGACCGTTTCTCCAAATTCCACACCGTTCTTGAGATATAAGCTGATTTGTGGTCGTAGGTGCAGAAATATAGGATTAAGGCAGCTTTTCCTTTTCCATGTTTTTAGCTTTTGTTTCCTTATCTCCAATTACCATTCTTATCTCTTTCCATATCTTGTAGTCTTTGACTTGGACTCTAATTAATCTCCATAATTATATTTAAAGCTTCACACTAAATAAATAATTAAACCCAATATGCTCTAAAAATATTACTTTACTAAATCAAGACTCAAAATAGGAAAAAGCACTATTTCTCAAGAAAATCGACTATTATGACTTATAAATCTCTAAAAATGATGTCTCATCCTAATATCAAAGATTTTTTGTGTAGCAACCGCTTCACTATAGTTGCAATATCCAATTAATTTCTTAAACTTGAAGTGGTTTCGAATCTCATTAACTGTGAAAGGAACTAACTTTCCTCTAATCGAAACACATCCTTTACTATCTCGGCTAAAGAGGCCTAAATAGAATTCCAAAACTAACTCATGACATAATTCAGAACGTCTTACCATGAATGTAGACCAACCCAATTTTTCACCAAGCTCTAAGAATCTCTTATACTCTCCTGTACCAACTTCTTCCTTGAATACTTTCTCATACGCAAAAGGTAGCTCCTTTAATTGTTTTTCTGCAGAAGCTTTTAGGGCCTTTGAAGCTTCCTCTTTATCCATGGGTGTAGGACCTTTGAAAGGTGGAGGTTGTTTTTTCTCCTTTGAATAAAAGTAAAGCCTTTTACCATTACAATCAAACATAGCTAGCTTACCTCCATCTTCAACATCGTCTTTACCCTTAGTTTTAGAACTAGACCCTTTATTATTTGATTTCTTCTCAATTGAACCCAATACCTTGCTTTTCTTCACCTCCTGCCTGTTAGCTAATATTTATGTTCTATTAGTCATCTTCAATTGACCTCTAACTCAAAGCTTTAACAACTCTTGAAATTTGAACTTGTGAATTTTTTGTTGAACAAGCTTGATTTGGTTTAGGAAAGGTGTATTGATGATGAATCTCTATGTGGGTAAGGTGAATTCTTGATGGATTGGCTTGGATTTAAGAAATTGTAGGATGAATTTTGAAAAGTTTGAGCTCTTAATTCTTCAATTTAATGTGTTTGGTGAGAATTGGTGCTTGAATCTCCTTTGTAATGATGTGGAGAGAAGATTTGATGTGTTTTTATGATGATTGGGTAGTGTTTTGATGATTGGGGAAGGTTTGAATGAGCTTTAATGGAGTCGGGAGAGTTTCGGAGAAGAAAGAGAGGCTTAAGGATTTGTAAATTCGGAATAATACCTATTATCCCTCTTTTATAAGCTTCAACCCGCAACTTTCTCTCTCTAGCGGCGACCTCCGGTATACCGGGCATATGGTCCGATACACCGGATCTTCTGCTCTTCGAAATTCTTCTTCTCATCAAAAAACACGAGCCTCATACCCGTAGCACGGGTTTTTGGTCCAGCGGTATACCGGGGTTATGGTCCGGTATACCGGACCGCTGGTCCAGAATTTTTTTCTTCTCGGCACAACACCCGAGCCACCTACCCGTAATACGGGTTTTTCTCCTCTGCGGTATACCGGGGTTGAGGTCCGGTATACCGGCCCGATGATCAGAATTTTCCAAAAACTTCGTTTTCTCCTCCCGAACTCGATTTCTCCAATACCTAAGCATCAAAAACACTAATACCTTTCTCAAATATGCAATATCAACTAAAAACAACTAAACTAAACATAAACTAAAAACGTAAAATACATAAAAACTTAAAAAAATTGCGGGTTGTCTCCCGTACAACACTTTTATTTAATGTCTTTCAAAGTTAGACGCGTTACCTCTATCAAGATTTGCGAATATAGCCTCCCCAACAACGAGTTAGGCTATGAACGTAAACTAATCTGCGCTTGATCCCCTTCTTGGGTCGGATTTCTATCACCTTGGCTGAAACAAGCTTAGTGACAATGAATGGTCCCATCCACGAGTCTATGAAACTTCGTGGCCTATTTTCGCGTTATGAGCTTTCCATAGTACTTCATGGCCAACCTCAAACTCAATGTTTGGCTCAGTATCCACAAGCTTTAAGTGGATTTTCTCAGGAGGGACTTTGTGATGTGAAAGGCTGTGGATGACAGGAACGGTGGGATCTAACTTCCTCGGCTTCTTACCCAAGACATAGAAGGTCTCGGATACAGTCTTTGCATGAAGGGTAATGGTCCCTTCTTGGAAGTTGATGACACTTTGACTTGTGGCCAAGAAAGGCCGTCCAAGTATGATTGGAACCTGCTTATCTGCATCAAAATCAAGTATAACAAAGTCAGTAGGGATGGCGATACTACCTGCACGGACTAAGACGTCCTCCACTGTTCCCCATGTCCTGGTAACTGAGTTGTCAGCGAACTGCAACTTCACTGGAGTTTTCTCTGATTTCTGAAGTCCAAGTCTTTCGAACACGGACTTAGGCATAAGATTCACATCAGAACCCACATCGTACATAGCTTTCACCTTGAGCATACCATTTAATTGAATAGGAAGATTAAAACTTCCCGGATCTTTAAGCTTTGTTGGTAACTCTCGTTCACTTCTTCTTGAGATTATCATGTTCTCCCTCGGGATCTCTACACTCGCTTCTTTCTCAGGAATAACTTGCGTAAAAATTTGTTGCGGTGTAAGTCCTTTCTTTGCAATCTCAAGCATTTGGGCGTTGATATTTTCAGGAGTATACGCCTCTAGAAATGTCTTGAGTTCAGTGTCATCCTTAGGATTTGTATCAGGAATAGTTGGTGACACTGGTTGAACAACAGGTGGTGGTTCCACCTTCTCTTCTTCTTTCTCTTCTTGCACAGCAGGTGCAACTTCAACTTTAACTCTTGATTCCTCCTTTGAGGCTTCTTTCTCTTTCTCTTTAGCGCCCCCCTGAGGATTTGAATACTGCATACCCGGATGATTTCGGTTACCAAATTGATAGCCTTCTCGGTTGGATACGAAGTAAACAGATTGTGGATTTCCTTTGCACTCTTCCCATGTATGATTATTAACCCCACATTGTTGAAAACCTTGTGCTTCTTGTACTACGTTTGCTACGGCTAAATTTTTCTGCATCTCTAGCTTAAGTTCTTTGATTTGATTCTCTAATGCAGATATTTGAGCTGAGTTTGCAGTTTCTGCATCTAAATGAAGCGTACCTCGGGTCTTTGCTACAGGAGCTCACATAGAAGGCCAACTCCTTTCTTGTTCAATAATATTTTCCAAAACCTCGAATGCTTCATTATGATTCATGGACACGAAATTTCCCTTTCCTATGTTATCCACCTTCTCTCATCCTCTATCATTGAGACCTTCATAGAATATATCTAATTGTAAAGAGGGGGTATAACTATGGAGCAGACATCTTGCTAACTTATGTTGAAACCTTGTCCATGATTCTCCTACAGTTTCTCCATCTTCTTGACAAAACCTTGCAAGCTCGCTTTGATCTTTGAGTCTCATACTCTTCGGATAAAAACGGTTAAAGAATGCGGCTTGAAATTCTGTCCATGAATTAATTGTCCCAGGTGGCTGTCTATCGAGCCACTCACTAGCTCTACCGGTCAGGAATAACGAAAACATATGACAATACAGTTGCTCGCGTGTAATGCCTGGAGTAACATAAGCATCACAAATCTGCATAAACTTCTGAATCGCTCTCACCGGATCTTGAATTGTTGTACCACTGTAGAGTCCATAACTTCGAAATTGACTGAGCATACCCGGATCGGGTCTAAATTTGATATTCTAGATCTCTGGAGGACTGTAACCTATTAGTTGAACATGAAACGGCACATGGAGACCAGGCAGGTCTTGCTCAACTCGATTCTGCCCATTACCTCATCCTTGTGGATGTTGTCCTTGTTGTTGTCCTTGTTGTTGTCCACCAGGTGGGACAAGTGGTGGTGGTCCTCCTGGTGGAACGAATGGTAATCCTCCAGGTGGGATTCCAAGTGGTGGATCTAACTGCTCTTGTACGCCTTCCATAGCTCTTCTCAAGGCTCTTTCCTCACGAACACGTTTGTTATAAGATCTGAAGCTCCTCTCAGGCTCCGGTAATGGAGGCCAAGAATTAAGCACTGTGAAACCTGAAAAAGACTAAAGCAAACCACAAGCGTAAATCCAGAAAAACAAAAACTAAATACTAAAAAAAATAAAAATTTATCTAAAAACTACTACTCGAAATAGATTGCCCACACGCTAACGAGACACAAGTCCCTGGCAGCGGCGCCAAAAACTTGGTGTCGCCTAGGGTGTGATAAAAATAAGATAAATATAAGTCTAGCAAACTACGCACTCTCACCCTAGACAGGCACAGTACTGCAAGTATTACAGGACGTATGCAAGTTTTAGTTGATAAGTTGAGTTCGTTCTCAGGGACTTAGTGTGCTAGTCGAATGGGTAGCAATAACGAGTAAGAAGTAAATAATTAAAAGACAAGGAATAAAAAGAGAATAAATCGAAATTAATTAATTAAACTAAGAAAATAAAGACAGTAAAACAAATACGAAGAAATATGAGATGAGAAGTATAGCTTAGGTTTTGCTAGTATGCACTAATCCTTCTAATTCTTTCTATTAGATCTAGTTAATAAGGGAGAATATTAGCTCTTGTATATTTAGTCAGGATTTTAAATTCCCATACCTTAGACCTTGAGAGCGACTAAGGGGGTTACGGACACACCACGAGGCTGGTTCAAATAGGGTTATCAAACGCTACTAAGGCCCTAAGCAATCAATTTCCATACATGGTGATAGTGATGAATTCATACCCTAATGACTATCTAGTTAGAATCAGTGTTGTCAGGACTAATATCGACACTAGACGTTATGTGGTGTTTCAATAATTAGACACCCATCTAAGGTGATCATCTAACTACTATTAATGTAATCCTATACTCGTGCACTAGCAAGGAAAACAGTCATTAAATCAAAACATATAAACAAATATAAAGGTAAGAAGCTAATATCAGATTAAAACATGTAATTCCCAAAGAAACTTAGATAGAAAGAAATTAGAATTCATAGATTATACATGATGCAAAACCCAAACTATGGGAAGTTTAGTTCATACCTGAAGGAAATAAACTAAAAGAAATAATAAAAGACATCATCTTGCTCTCTACAATAACTCTGATGAATAAAACCTTAAGAACTAATTACTATGAGGCAAGGATGATTTACAAGTGATATAAGGGTGTATTTATATGTGTTTAGAAGACCTAATTCGTTTTCTTGAAGGAGAGGTTAAGTAATGGACTCCAAGCCCAACTCAAATTCGTAAGCCTAAAAACATGAAATCAGACCCGATTTTCTTTTGGTCCTAGCAGCTTCAATTTTCATCCGTTTGACGCGTATGAGTACACCAAATTCATCGTATCGGAAAGATGTTCAACTTTGCTCTTGACCGTTTCTACAAATTCCACACCATTTTTGAGATATAATCTGATTTGTGGTCGTAGGTGCAGAAATTCAGGATTAAGACAGTTTTTCCTTTTCCATGTTTTTAGCTTTTGTTTCCTTATCTCCAATTACCATCCTTATCTCTTTCCATATCTTGTAGTCTTTGACTTGGACTCTAATTAATCTCCATAATTATCTTTAAAGCTTCACACTAAATAAATAATTAAACCCAATATGCTCTAAAAATATTATTTTACTAAATCAAGACTCAAAATAGGAAAATGCACTATTTCTCAAGAAAATCGACTATTATGACTTCTAAATCACTAAAAATGATGTCTCATCCTAATATAAATCTATCACAAATGAGGAGACATCAGTATTATCCTCAGAGTGTTATACTTAGTGGACAACTTGATGTTGCAAGTTTCCGCCAAGAATAGGGAGAAACTGTAGGGGTTGCTTGGACTCATTTTCAATCTTTGTTACAAAAATGCCCATTACATGGGTACTCACTCAAATTACAGCTTGGAATATTTTATCGAAGATTAGATGAAGCTTCCAAAGAGAAAGTAGATACTATGCGTCAAGGTTGCCTCATGATGGTCACAACCAACCAAGATTTGGCTATTATGGATAGAATTGTGAAGAATGAAATGAGTTGGCAACCTTCAAGATCATCAGTTAGAGTTTCAGAAAGAGGTACTTTGAATGTAGACGAAGAAATAGCCTTGAACGCTAAGATTGCCGGACTTGAGAATAATTTAAAACAGCTATCTATGTCGAATAAGCAAGCTATTGTGAATGTGGTACAAGAACCATAGATATGTCCTAGTTGTGGAGCCGTTGATCATAGTTGGGAAAAATGTGCTAATAACTCAGAATCCGTGTATTTCGTCAATAATCGAGGTAATAATTATCCAGGTCGTCAAGGGTATGGTAATCAATATAAAAAATATCCAGGCTTTCAATATTCGAATAAAAGGGGATGCAAATCTAGGACATTATCAATCGAGATGCCAAGGAAACAATTATCAATTCAAGCCACAAACCCAATACCAAGGAAATCAACCTAGAGCCGATCATGAAGCTTATTCTAATATGCTAGCTCAAAAGGAACTCCCATCTCGACCTCAAGAGGATGCAATCACCACAACTGATTTAGCCCTTACCGTGACGCAGTACATAGCATCCGCCAATAGCAAGACAGTCCAACTTGAAGATCAATTATCTAGTTTCATGGCCACTACATCCGTTAAAGAGAATACGGTGGAAGAAACTTTAAACTCACATACCGCTTTTTTGAAAATTTTAGAGAATCAAAAATCAAAGATCGCTAGTAGCCTAAATGTTCAAGGCTAAGGACAACTCCCAAGTAACGCTGAAGAATCGAAACGATACAAAGATTGTAACGCTATCTCGCTCAGAAGTGGTAAAAAGCTACCACCACCACCTTTTCCCGTTATGAAAGAAAAAGAAACAACTGTAAAAACAAAAACGGTAGAGGATGTAGTGGAGAAAGAAAGTGATCCAGAAGTAGAGGAGGTGGAAATTGAGAAAATTCTGGAGAAGTCAAAGAAGAAAGATGTTGTGGTGGAAGTGAACCGTCCTCCTCCACCATTCCCTTCTAGAGTTTAGAAGAAATGAGATACGACTGAATATTAAAATTTCATAAATATAGTGAGTAAGCTCAACATTAATATACCTCTCTTAGAGGTTATCCCCGAGGTACCAAAATATTTGAAATTCTCGAAAAGACCTATCACCAACAAACACCATTATCTTGAGAATGAAATGATAGGTCTGCCAGAAGAATGTAGTTCCATATGCCAAAGTAAGTTGCCACCTAAACTACTTGATCCTGGGAGTTTCACTATTCCTATTTCTGTTGGTGATGAATGGCAAGGGAAAGCTTTATGTGATTTGGGTGCGAGTATTAATCTCATGACTAGATCGATTTTTGAGAAGTTAAAGATAGGGAACGCAAGACCGACCTCTATGGTCCTGCAGATGGCTGACAGATCCCTCGTACATCTAGAGGGACGAATAGAAGATGTCCTCGTCAAGGAAGGTACGCTATTTTTCCCGTTAATTTTGTTATACTTCATTACGACGCGGATAGGAATATCCCTATTATATTGGGAAGACCATTCCTAGCCACGGGGCGTACTCTTATTGATTTAGAGAATGAAGAAATGATTATGCGTATCCAAGATGAGGAGGTAAAGTTCAACGTGTTTAGGCCAATGAAGTTTCCGGATCCCAAGGAGGATTGTTTCCGGTTAGATGTAATTGGACATGTAGAAAAAGAGCCAACTGAGGTTGTGGAAACCTTGGGAATGGAGGAAAGGGAGCTAAGAAAGAAACCACCGAATAAAGCTCCTCCATATCCTATGGGAAGTCCACACCTTGATCGTGTAAAGAAGAAAAATAAGGCACGTGCCACGAAGGTTCCAAAGAACCTAAGAAAGAAAGAATGAACAAAAAAGAAGTTCAGAATGGGCAAAGAAGTCGCAATGAAAAAACCTAACCCTCCTCCGAAGGCGTATGAATCCAAAAGCTCTTTGCTAGGACCATTCATGGTCACAAAGGTTATTTCTGAGAAATAAGTTGGAATAAGAGCCAAGGGATGCAAATTTCGAGTAGCAAATGTTGACAACCTCACTCACTGCTGGGGAGGTTATGTCAAGGAATGATGCAAGAGGTAACCCGTCGAGTTTAACAACGTTAAACAAAAGCCATTTCAACTGTATATTTGTTTATTGCTTTCATGTCTTTCATATCTTAATGTGAATTAGAGTAAATGTTATTTATTTAGGGTTTAATTTTTAAGAAATGAGAAAGGTTGGTGTTTATGATGATTATAGGAGAAAAGGTCATGAGTTTGGGGTAGGCAGAACGAAAAAGAAAGAAAATTTGGTTGTCAAAACAGGATACAACCGGGAACCCGGTTACCAGCGCCGTGACCCCCCCTAAATTTCTGACCTATGCGGTGGAGACGCATGCCATATGGTGCGTCTAGATTTGCGTCTTTGACAACAACCGGGAACCCGGTCTCTGAAGGGAAGTCTCTGACCTGTGCGGTGGATACGCAACACATTTCTTGCGTCTAAAAAAAGGGTGCGCGACCCAACGACGCGGACTGGGAACCCGGTCACCACCAAACTGGGAACCCGGTTTCGCACCATTAAGGCAGTTTTTGAAGGTTTCTCAGGGATTTTACCTCCTTTCCTTGTCTTCTCACACAAGGAACTCCATAATTCTGTCCCAAACTCCAGAAACTCCTAAATTCCATCATCAAAACATCATCATCAACCCATCCCTCTAAACACCGTCCAAACACACAATCATATCATAAATCTTCCCAAAATACCAAAGATTCACACTTTAATCCAAATATTTTCCTTCACCAAATGTTAAAGTTATCCATTAAACCTTTCCAAAACCTTGAAATATTCATGACCCAACTCAGAATACACCATAATTCATATCCATACACCTTCAAGAACACCAAGGTCACAAATTTCATCCAAAACTTTTGGGAGTTCTTGAAGATTTGATTTTGGGGTCATCTGAGATGACCATGAAGGTTGGAAAAGGCACGAAGAACATGAAGAGAAAAGAAAGTTGGGTATTGAGGGAATATTTTCGTAGAGGAGATGACGATTTAGAGGGCTAGGAAAAGATGAAGACTTGGGAAATATGACAAAAGAGTTCGAGATAATGAAGAAAACTTTATTCAAGATGAACTCAACAATTAATGATCTTTACAGCTTGATAAAGAAGTATTCCGAACCTCAACCCGAGACTACACGTAATCGGCCTAATGCCGATCCAGAGATGTTTTCCTATCCTTTTCTCATTTAGTAGTGTACATTAGTTTAATTTCTCTATTGAGTCTTTTCGAGTCGTGGGGACATGACTCATTTTTGAGTTTGGGGTGGGGTTCGTTGCCTCATCCCAATTTTTTGTGTTATTTGTTTTATTTGCTTTCAATAAAATTAATTGAGGGTTGCCTTTGACTGTAGAAGATTTTAAATGTCTGCATTAAGCATACTTTTGATAAATCAATGATAGTAAATAGTGGACTTTAGGAGTTAGTAAAAACACACCTTAATTGCATGCAAACATAGGTAATTGATAGGAAGAATTAATGAACAATGAAAAAGAAGTAAACTTGTACTTAAGGAAAATGTTTGGTTTGTAAAACATGAGATCCAAATTAGTAGAGAACCCACTTAGGTATGAACTAGAGGCAAGCTACGTAACTAGGAAAACGATAAAGGTAGTTCTTTGTTAGCCATTTGAGACATTATAGCCTTCTATCCCATGAATTAATTATATCCTTCTTAGCCCAATTTTGAGCCTTAAGTCCTTTCTTTTGTCGCCATGATATAAGCCCATATCCCCTTAATTTATTAGGCATTTCAATATGACCTGCATTTGAATCACGATCCCGAGACCTGTCCTAAGCTTGAGTTTGGGGTGGTGGGTTTCATCAATGGAAAATTACATTGGTAGGGAATTGGATGTTTTTGTATTGAGGCAGAATTTTTGATGATATATTTCGTGTAACCCTTCGTCGGGATTGAAAAAAATAAATAAAGTGACCGGCAAAGTGGAATTTTCTTGAAATCATCGTAATACTTATTGAGTTAATATGGGGACGCTAAATTAGTGCGTCAAATGGGTTGAGTGAGAACAATATTTGGGTGTAAACTCAAGCTCTTGGATAGGTGTTGATGGTAAGTGAGAAAAGAGCCAAAAGCTCACTTCAAATTTACCAAACATACATACCACACCGTCCCTAAGCCTACCCTAAAACCGTAAAGTCCTCGTGATTCCTAGGTGCATAGTGAGTTTATGATTAAGCTAATAGGGAGTATTCTAAGTGGAGCTTTCAAAGAGAGCGAGGATCAATGAGCACCCTATAACCATCATACTGAGATAAGTACAAGCGTAACCTTCTAGCATTGTGAAATCAATTTTAAGATTGATATTATTTGTGTTTGTTATTTAGCATGATGGGTTTACGTGTATATTAGTTCCTATGTATTAATATATGAGATTTGTTCTAAGTTGTGCATTGGGTGTTATTTACTAGATTCTGCATTTCTGCATTCACCTAAACCTAATGTTATTATTTTACTTTGTCGGGATGACAAAGGTTTGAGTTTAGGGTCTTGATGTCTCCCTTTTTGTTATAATTATATACCCTTGAGAGACATCTTTTTAGGTGAATATATTACTTATTTATATGATATACTTTTAGGCTTATTTAGTTATATTTCATTTTCTCTCCTTGGATTTATAGTATTTCATTTTTAGAGCTTTTGGTACGTTAATTCGTTTGTTTTTATTGAAATGTTCTTAGGTCCATGGATGCTAGGGATCACCAATACAAGGAGAAGAATCGAGAATTAAAGTCCTAGATCGAGTGAAGAAGTCAAAGGCGAGAAAAAATTTCCCGAAGAATTGAATAGGAAAGCTGCAAATCTCGAAGGCTGATATTAATTGCTATTTTTGAGCTACTTAAACATAGATTCACCCTTTGGGTCGTGATATAAAGATTATTCCTTGTTGATTTGGGAATATTTAGAAACTGGAATGGGTCAATTTGGAGTTGATTTGAGGAAGTTACGGCCGTTTTACTAAGGGCTGCACACCAGTTACGAGATTTAAATTAAAATATTGGATTTGGGCTTTTTAATATTTGACTTAATTACTCTAGTAAGATCCCAAGTACGATTTGCTTCTTATAAATAGGACTTTAGACTCTTATTTTACACACAATTTATTCTACGCTTAAATTCAAGAGCAAAAGTCAAGAGCAGAAGGAAGAAGAAGCTAAAGGTGGAGGATCTTCATTCTTCCACCAGAAATCAATTCCAATGCCTCAATTAGGTTCTTTTATTTTATTATGTAATTTGAGACAATTAATTCCTTTTATTTAAATGTATTTTTTAATTCCGTTATGAAATAATTTATTTGTGCTTGAGAATCGCTTTAATGGGTTGAACCCTAATTTATTTAATTACTGTTTTCGAATTTGGGATTGAAAGATTTAATTTGAATTGGGTAATTTCGTATTGACTATTATCATGAATTTGTTTACTGTCTTTTAAGTCATGAATCAAAAATAGGAATTAGTAACTAAGCTATTCACTTATGTGGCGGAGTGATCGTCTTGACGGGGGTTTTAATTACATATATAGGTAGACGTGAGGTGTTAGTCATTGGCCTTGACGGGCTTGAAAATCTTACAGCCAATTGGGTAAAATAATTGAACATTCGAAGGTAGCTTATAATTGCCCTGACAGGGTTTGTAATAGCCTAGGATAGCTCTTAAGTCCACCCTGACGGGATTAGGAGAAACTAGAATCCCGACAATTACTAAATTCCCGATTCAGCCCTTAAACGAAAGCATTGATTAAATAGGTTTTGGTGAAACCCTTGTGAGACTCAAGTACCTCTCTCTCATTTACGTCTACACATTTTCATTCACTTTCTTTAATTTCTTTTCAGGTAATTAATTTAGTATTTATTTTAGTTGCATCTTAGTTTTTAGAAAACCAAAACAAACATTATATCATTTATTTTCTTGTCATATAAAAATTATCCTTACTTATTACATAAGATCATAAGTCATATCCATCCGTCCCTGAGATCGAAAACTTGTTTATCGGGTATTACTTGGACGACACGTACACTTGCGGTCCGTGCCCCTCAATTTTAGGGGTGTTATTTTATAACACACCAGAAGACACCATGGACCCATGCCACGGTCTTGATGATACGGTTTTAGGTAATGGTGTCTCAGCAAGGACCCTGATTTCACCTACCGTCTTCATGGTTATTCTGTCGTGCGGTGAACCGGACGGATCATGCGGCGTACCGCATGGAAGTTTTGTTCGGGACCTTGTCACGGTCTGGCGTGAGTGACGATATGGTATGTTCTATGTTACCGTTTTCTTGAACCGTGTGATGGATTTCTTCATGCGGTGCACTGGAGCACCCGCGCGGTATACCACACGAAAGCTCTGGATGACACCTTTGCTCGGCATTGAACCTAATTCTCCCGCCGCCGTGACGCTTCTGGGGGTGCAGTGCACTGCAGGAATGGTGCGGTGTACCACATGGTACATCTGATTTTTGCCAATATTTCGCGTTTATTTTCCCTAACTCGATTTCTTAAGTACTTGCACATCAAAAACACTAATACCTTCCTCAGTTCTGCAATATACTAAAAAAACTAATCTAAACATAAAAGACATACAAACGTAAAAAAATTGTGGGTTGCCTCTCGTACAACACTTTTGTTTAACGTCTTTTAAAGTTAGACGCGTTACCTCTATCAGGAATTTCGTATATAGCCTCCCCAACAATGAGCAAGGCTATGAACGTCTACTAATCTCCGTTTAATCCCCCCCCCCCCAGGCATGATTTCTATCACTTTAGCTGAAACAACTTCCGTGATGATATATGGTCCCCTCCACGAATCTTTGTGATTTCGTGGCATATTCTCTAGTTTGTGGACTTTCCATACAAGTTCATGGACGACCCCAAACTAAATAATTGATCTAGTATCCACATGATTTGCGTGGATTTCTTCCGGGACTCTCTAATGTGCTACCGTGTGGATGACAAGAACTGTGGGATCTAACTACCTTGGTTTCTTACCCCAGACATAGAATATCTCAGATACATTTTTAGCACGGTGGGTAACTGTTCCCTCTTGGAAGTTGATGATGCTTTGACTTGTGGTGAAGAACGGTCTTCCAAGTATAATTGGAACCTTATTATCTGCATCATAATCAAGAGTAACAAAGTCAGTAGGGATGGTTATATTACATGTTTGGACATGAACGACGTCCACTGATCCCCATGTCTTTGTCACTGAGCTATCCGCAAATTGTAAGTTCATGGGAGTTTTTTCCTCCTTATTGAGTCCAAGCCTATAAAACACGGATTTGGGCATAAAATCCACACTCGAACCCACATCACACATGGCATTCACCTTGAGCATACCACTAATTTGAATAGGAAGATTAAAGCTTCCTGGATCTTCGAGCTTCAGTGATAACTCTTTTTCAACTCTTCTTGAGATTCTCTTAGTATGTTCCACAGTCTATTTACTGGCTTCTACACTCGCTTCTTTCTCTAGAATAACTTGCGTGAATACTTGTTGCGGTGCAAGCCATTTCTTTGCAATCTCAAGCATCTGACCGTTGATATTTTCAAGACTATACGCCTTTAGAAATGTCTTAGTTCAGTTTCAACCTTTGGATTTATCTCCGGAATAGACGGTGACATTGTTTGAAAAATAGGTGGTGAGCCCATATTCTCTTCTTTTTCTCTCTTTGCACAGCCTGTGCAACTTCTTCTTTCTGCACTTTTAAGGTTTCTTACTCTCTCTCTTTTGCTCTACTAGCTTGTAGTTCAGTAACCGATCTAATATCTTCTTTCATGTCCTTGAAAAGATCTACAAAGTCAGATTCTTTGAAAGAATCGGGATCTTTAGAAAAGTCAGAGTCTTCGGGGCTAGACTTGGTTGGTTCTTCTTCACTTTCTGGAACTTCCACGACAATTTCTATAGCATGCAGTACTTCCTCTTTCTTTTCTGTTTCAAGACAAATTGCCTTACAAGCTTCGAACCCAACATCGTCATCACCTCCTTCATGACCTTCAAGTCTCTTGCTTCCACAATATTAGTTAAAACTTTCTTTAATTGGTTTACTGATGTGCCCAAGATCTAAATTGTGGTCTCTTGTTCTCTGAACTTCTCATTATATGATTGAATATTATTCGTGACTAGATTCATGAAACTTTCTTATCTCTTCTCTGACACTACCCCTTCTTGAGGATGTTGTGGTAAATCTTTCTAAGCTAGACTATCGGTATAAGCATCATTGGTTAGTTGTTGTGGAGGAGCTGTTCTATTAAAATTAGAGGAAAATACAAAACACATCCAAACTTTTCCCATCTTTATAAAATACATCTAAATTAGAAAAAGTTTTTTTTAAAGCTACTTTCTAATTTTTTGGTTTGGTTTTTACTTTTTAACCCTTTGTTCGTGATGGGTACGAACCCATACTGTTTTTACATTCATTTCATTTTCATTGGTGGGTACGGACTCGTGGCGTTTTTTACATCTTTTCTTAAGTTGCATATTACATTTTCTTAACTCATTAGTCACAATTGTACCTTTAAAAGACCATAGAGGTACATACCCATCTCGGCAATTACCTCAAACGGTATAGACCCATCGAGACCATTAGGAAACGGACTGTACACATGGCCCTATAAAATCACTAGTCCACGTTTTTACTGGGCTGAACCCATATAAAACACAAACAAAAATGAATATCATCACACTAGATTATTAGAACATCCATTAAAGAGAAAGTTTATCTGATCAACAACAAACCAAAAATGAAAACAAATCCAAAGACCATCTTAAGTGATCTTCAGATAATGCAGAATATCCTCTATGTGATCTTCATTTTATCTCGTTCAAAATCACATGCTGCATTTACTAAAGTCACCGATTCAATTTTCCTTGTAACGATTTTAAAAACTCAATCACAGTCAAAGCATATGAGTATGACACGCAATAGAGTACATATATACGAATGTACCAGTTCCTTATCCTCTATATAAGGGAGCTCTTAGCAAGATAATCCAAACCATGACTCCAAAACCAGCACCGATCAGTACTCATCTTCTTACTAAGAAAAGAAATAGCAAAACAATGGTTGCCACTGCAATTTCCTTTGATCAAAGACAAAACCACCAACAAAACAAGAATCAAAACCAACATGGTGGAATCATAATTGAAGAGATTGAAGAGGTCATCAAATTTTAAAACAAATATAATTGTTGTAAACAAATTTATGTTATAACAATTCCAAATACATTATAATTGTGAAACCCTTCACGACAAAAACACAACCCAGATTCACATTCGCATTATTGATATACTGCCTAGGAACAAAAAACAAAAAGAACCAGAATGGAGGGGTGTGTGAAGTATTAAATCGGAAGTGAAATTACAGAGGAGATTGGACCAAATTGCAGCGCAAATGGAAAACAAACAAAAACCAAATCATACTTGGGTTGGACCAAGGTTATTGGATATTCTTGGGCTGGACCCATGGCTCACTGGCGCGTGCAAGAGAGGGCGAGATGAACGTGAGCCCTGAATGTCAGATCCAGTTGATTTATGGTGGAGAATGGGCCACGATGGTGACGTGGTGTTGGATGGAGATGGTGATGCCGATGAAGATGGTGGTGCTGAAGGTGGTCTCGGTTCTTTTGCAGAGAGGGGAGGCAGGTGGTGGTAGGTTGGTCAGAGAGAACATAGAGGTAAGGGAAGGTGTTGATGGGTTGGTCAGAGAGCGGAGGGGTGGTGGGTTGGTCAGAGAGCACGCATCGTATCACTATCAGCAAGATCAAATACGGAACATTCAACAACCTCCACAAATAACTCTTGCAGATTTAAATGAAACACTTGCTAAATACATTCGTGATAACGAGGAAAGAGGTGCCAAATTAGACTAGATGCTAGACGAATATATTGCCCATAGTAGCAAGTCTTATGAATATTCAACTCCCCCAAGGGATGGAAGAGACCAACTGGAGGAAGTAGTTTAGAAGGAAGGGTTGAAAGAAAATACTAGTGATAGTGATATGACCACCGTGCCAATTATAAATGGGGACCACCATGTGGTTGAGAATCTTGTTAGCATAGTGGAAGAAGGATTAGCAACGCAAATCTTCGAAGTTAACACAAAATTGCTATTCCTATGGTGCGTGCACATGATCAAGATATAGAACGCAAAAAGGAAGAAGAGGTGATCGAGATTAGAGAGATTCCACATCAAAAATATGATGAGGTAATAGTGGCAGAATGGATTAAAAGTGAAGTTGAATCTGAAGTGGTTGAGGGGTTGATTGAAGAAATAAAGGTTCAAAATAAAATTGAAGTTGAATCTCCGCCACAAAAAGTTCACACATCACTAGCCCCATCAGGATTCATGAATGAGATTAGAGCTGAAAAATCAGAACCACCTCCACCAAGAAAAATGATCAACATGTGCTACGAAAACAAGGTCCCACACCGCGAGAGTAAAACATCAAGGAGGAGCACCTACCCACCACATTTTAAAGAGGTACGCGAGATTGGAAAGAATAAAAATGAGCTTATACCGTTGAGGATGGTCATCTACTATAATGTGGGGGAAAATGAGTTTCGTCGTGAAAATAAGAAGGCAAAATGAAGTACTTACCCACCCCCTTTTAGAGATCGAGTGAATAAAATTCTAAAAGGAAAGGTTCTAAAGATTACATGTCAAGGACGAGGCAAATTTAAGCGGAGGAGAACCGCAAAGTCCTCAATACCATCTTCATTGAAGGTAACACGTCGAACTTAAAGACGTAATAAACAAAAGTGCTTCTTGGGAGACAACCTATGTTTTACTGCTTTATGTCTTTAAATTTTGTAGTATTAGTGTATAATTTTTAGAGATGAGAAAGGTTGTAGTGTTTTTTGGTGATTTGCAGGTGTTAAAATCCTTGAGTTTGGGGTTAAACAGGCATGAAACCGAGTTTCTGAGTGTTTAAACGGTAAAAAGGGACGAAAAGAAAAAAATCTGCAGAGGTGACCGGTATACCGCCGAATTCCTCGGTATACCGGCGATGGAAAACCGTGACACGGTTTTTAGAATCAGATGCAATTCCTAGAGGAGAATATCAACACGGTCTGGGATCGGCTAGCCAGTCATCTGACCGGTATGCCGGCCCGGCCAGCGGGAAGATTTGACCTAAACCTTATGAAACCCTATTTTCTACCTTTTAACCTAGCCTCTCACGCAAGATATCAATATAAACGTCCCCAAACCCATTAAATACCTGCAACCCACCATCAAGACACCAAAATGTCATAAACCCTTCCCTCCAAACATCATCCAAACATTCAATCATGCCATAATTCCTTCCGAAACACCACATAATTCACAGTTTTATCCAAATCTTTTCTTCACCAAAGCTTAAAGTTTATCCATCTAATCTTTCCCAAACCTTGATATATTCATGACCCAGCTCAGACTGCACTATAAATCATATCCATACACCATCAAGAATACCAAAAGTCACGACAAACATCATCCTACACTTTTGGGAGTTCTTGAAGCTTTGAGTTTGGGGTCATCAGAGATGACCATAAAGGTTGGAAAAGGTACAAAGAACATGTAGAGAAAAGAAATTTGGGTGTTGAGGGAAGATTTCCATAGAGTTCGTGATGATTTAGAGGGCTTGGAAGATATGATTAATTAGAGGAGACGTGAGTTCGAGTTGATGAAACAGACTTTACAGAAGACGAATTCCACGGTGTATGATCTATACACCGTGACTTAAAAGATTTCACAACCTCGATGCAATACCACATGTAATCGACCTAGTGTCGATCCAGATATGTTTCCTTCTCCCTTTTTCTTATTTAGTAGTGTATTTTTATTTGCGTTATAGAAACTTTTCAAGTCGTGGGGACGGGACTCATTTTTGAGTTTAGGGTGGGGTTCGTTGCCTCATCCCAATTTTATGTGTTTTACTGCTTTTTAAAAAAATTAAAAAAATCAAATAAAAATTACCTTGAGGAATGTTTTGACTGTAGAGTATTTTAAATGTCCTCATAAGCATACTTTTTGCAAATTTATGATAGAAAGTAGTTGGATTTAGGAGTTAGTGTAAAACGCACTTTTATTGCATGCAAACACAGATAATTGATAGGAAGAATTAATGAACAATGCAAATGAAGTAAACTGGTGCTTAAGGAAAATGAGTGGTTTGTAGAACGCGAGATCTGAATGAGTAGAGAACCCACTTAGGTATGATCTAGAGGTAAGCTGTGTAAATAGGAAAATAAAAGAGGCAGTTCTTTGTTAGCCCTTTGAAACCTTTTTAGCCTTCTATCCCTAAATTAAATATTATCTATCTTAGCCGAATTTTTAGCCTTTAAGCCTTTCTTTTGTCGCCACATTATAAGCCAATATCCCTTTAGTTTATTAGGCATTTCCATATAACCTGCACTTGAATCACGATCCTGAGACTTCCTGTCTTGAGCTTGAGTTTGGGGTGGTGGGTCCACTATTATGGGAATTTACATTGGGTTGGGATTTTTTATCTTATAAATTGTGCTTTGTTATATATTGGTGATATTCACAGTTATTATAGTGTAACCCTTTGCCTGGGTAAGAGTAAATGAGAAAAAATATATGAAAAGTTATGAAAAGAAAAAATCAAAAGAAAAAAATAGCATGATATCCCAACATCAAAAAAGAGAGTCATAGCTATACAAAAGAAAAAAAGAAATTTCATATAAAACGAATACATATTTGGAACGGTAAAGAGGAAATTTTTATGTAATCATCATTAGTGCTTATTGGGTTAATCTGAGGACGCTAAAATAGTGCGTCAAATGGGATTGAGTGAGAGCATATTCGAGCGTAAACTCAAGCTCTTGGACAGTTGTTGATGGTAAGTGAGGAGAGAGCCAAAAGCTCACTTCAAATTTACCAAATATACATATCATACCATCCCTAAGCCTACGGATAAACCATAAAGTCCTCGTGATTCCTAAATACATAGTGAGTTTATGATCCAGCTAATAGGGAGTATGCTAAGTGGAGCGTTCAAAGCAAGTAAGGAGCGATGAACACCCTATAGCCACCATCTTGAGATAAGTAATGAGCGTAACCTTCTAGCATTGTAAAATCAATTTTGTATTGATATTATTTTGTGTTTGATTTTGCATGACATGTGTATATGTATATTAATTCCTAGATCATACTATATAATATTTTTTTAAGTTGTGCTTTGGGTGTATTTACTAGATTATGCCTTCTGCGTTCACCTAAAGGCCTTTGTTTTTATTTTACTTTGTCGGGACGACAAAGGTTTGAGTTTGGGGTCTTGATGTCTCCCTATTTGTTCTAAATAGATACATCATTTTAGGTGAATATTTGACTTGTTTGATAGACTTTTATGCTTATTTCGTCATATTGCACTTTCTCCACTTGGAATTAGACTATTTGCATTTTTAGAGCTTTTGTGCGTTAATTTGTTTGTTTTAGTGCAAAGTTAGTAGTTTCATGATTCTATGGAGAACCAATACAAGGAATAGAAGTGATAATTAAAGTCATAGATCGAGTAGAGGAGCTAAAGGAAAGAAAAGAATTTCCAAGAACTTGACTAAAGAAGTTGCAAATATGAAAGGCTATTAAAGATTACTGTGTTTGGACTAATTAGGAGCGGATTTAGACTCGAGCCGTGAAACATGGTTTGATGCCTTATTGAGTTAGGAAGATTCTCCAACTTGAATCAGTCCATTTGGAGTTGATATGCAAAGGTTAAAGTCGTTTTACTAAAGGCTGCACATCAGTTCGGGAATTAAAGAAGAAGATGGGCTTCGATTTTTTTTTATAATTTGACCTAATGCTCTTAACCTAAGCCCTAATCCGATTTTGAGCACTATATAAGCTCCTTTAGACCTCATTATTTAGCACCTCTCATTAAACCTTAAAATTAAATCATCCTTAGAGAGAGCGTCAAGAGGCGGAAGCAAGAGCAGGAGCTGGAGAATCCTTTTCCTCCAACAACAGCTCAAGTCAATTCCTCTATCTAGGTTCTTATTTTATTTATGTTATTAGGAACATGTATATTATTAATTACTTTTCTGTTTCTACATTAATATGAGCTAATTCTTACATTCTTGAGAATCGCGTAATGGCATGAACCCTAATTTATTTAATTAATGTATTTTAATTTGGGATTAGTTTCTAGTTTAATTTGAATTGGGTATTTTATATTGGATATTATTTTGTTCTTATTTACTATTTATGACCTAGCTAATTAGAAATAGGTTATAGTAATTGGGTTGTTCACTTTAGTGGCGAAGTGATCATCCGACATGGGGGGTTTGATTACAGACTTAGGTAATATCTGTGTAATGTCCGTTATTGACCGATAGGCTTAACTAATTACATAGCCAAATAGGTAAATACTTCAAATCCGAAGAGGCATATCGCCCATGTAGGGGTTTATAGTACTTTAGGATAGCTCCTAGGTCCACCCGACAGGGGGGCTAGGAGATATTAGAGTCCCGACTAATATAGAAATATCAGTTATGCCCTTAACGAAAGCATTAATTACGTAAGTTTAGGTGATTCCCTAGTGAGACTCAAGTATAGCTCATATCTGCGTCTTAATCTTTTAGTATTTACTTTCAGTAATTTGTTTCATTGCGTCTAGTAGTTTAATAACTCACAACCAAACAAATATATTTTATCTTTTATTTCTGTAATTGCAATTACTACTACTTATACATTGAACACTTGAGTTATATCAGTTCAATCCCTGAGAACGAAACCCGATTTATCGGAGTATTACTTGGACAACCGTACACTTGCAGTCTGTGGATCCTTTACTTTTATTGCTTTATTTTATAACACCCCATCCCCACCATTTATACTGTCCAATATTTTAGGAAACAAATTTGAATTGAAAAAGGATTCCAATTACTTGCCTTCCGCTCAAGATTTTGACTTTGAGTCTTCTAAACACCTATAAATACACCCCTTACCATTGTAAACAAGTCCTTGCCTAGCCTCGCTCAGTTCTAAGCCATAGATTAGTCCTCACTTAATTATTAATCCTTAGTCATTCAAGAGAAGCAAGTTGACCGTATGTATCATTCTTTTAGTTTGTTTTTTTCCAGCATGAACTAATTTTCCCATAACTTGGGTTTTGCATATGTGTAATCTTTGAATTCTATTTTGTTCTATCTAACTTTATTTAGGAAAAACCTTTTTAAATTGATTCTAGCTTGTTAAACTTTATATTTGTTTTATGTGCTTTGATTTATTGACCGTAGTTCTTACTAGTGCATGAGTATAGACTACCCCATTAATAGCAGTTGGATGGTCACCCGGAAGGGGTGTCTAATTGTTGAAACACCACATAAATGTCTAGTATGCGGTAGTGATCCGGAAGGGCTTCCCTAACTAGATAGTCATTAGGGTTTTAGATTTAACCACCGATCATTGCACAGGGTCCCTTACCCAAGTCCCCTTGTAATTGTAAGGTCGCCACCTAAGTCCACCCGTAAGGGGGTTAGGAGGAATATAGAACCCTAACCACTTACTTGAAGTTCTTTAATCACCCTTATAACTAGTAAAAGAAATAGAAGGATAAGTGCATACAAGCAAACCTAAGCTATATTCCTCAACTTATTCTTACATCTTTATTTTATTGTTTTTTCTTTAGTTTAGTCATTATTCTCCACAATTATTCCTAGTTACTTTTACCGTATTTTAATGCATTGAACTAATTCTTACTACGCTTTCTTGTAATCCATTCGTATAACATACTAAGTCCCTGAGAACGAATCTAACTTATCATTAAAACTTACGTACGACCTATGATATTTATAGTGAGTACGTGATTAGTTAGGGTGGTATTTCTTTACTTCTAATATCATTATTTTATAACACCCTACCAGCCACCAATGAACTAAGAAGATTCTCACACCCTTAACAAAATTGGAAGGTGGAAGGGCTTTGATTACCTCAATATTTGCACGGTCAACCTTCATACCCTTACTAGAAACCATGAAATGACACTTCTCTCAATTAAAATCAAGATCAGTATCTTTACAACGAATCAACGACTACTCTAGGTTGGTAAGACAATCATCAAAACTATCGTCAAATACTAATAAATAATCCATAATTACCTCAAAGAACTTATCAATAATATCCAAAAATATTACAATCATACACCGCTGGTACATAGTCGGTGCATTGCATAGTCCAAATAGCATCCTTCGAAGTAAAAATGTGCCAAATGGACATGTGATTGTAGTTTTGTGTTGATCAACTGGATCTACACAAATCTGATTATAACCTCAATAGTCATCGAGGAAGCAATGGTACTCCCTCCCTGCCATCTTGTCTAACATATGGTCTATGAGTGGTAGAGGAAAGTGATCCTTCTTTGTAGTCTTGTTCAATATCCAATAATCCATACAGACTCTCCAACCTACATTGGTTCTCGAGGGTATGAGTTTATTCTGATAATTAAGAACGCTAGTGATTCCCCTCTTCTTCCTCACACATTGAACTTGGCTCACCCATTTGATGTTAGATATGGAGAAAAAAATCATCCCCGCATCCAACAACTTGATAAACTCTTTTCTCACCACTTCCTTCATTGGAGGTGTAAGTCTTCTTTGACCCTCAACTGATTGTGCATTCTCATCTTCAAGAATGATATTATGTTGACAAATGGTAGGACTGGTGTTTTTGATGTCAGGAACAGTCCACCCAATTTCCTCTTGTTAGCTCAAAGCACAGGTAAAAATATTTCCTCTTGAGGACCTGTCAAGTTAGCGGATATAATAGCAGGTAATGTATCATTTTCTTCCAAATAAACATACCTCGGATGGGACGGGTTTGGTTTCTATTTATGTTTTGGAGGAGATACGATATATGGTTTCTTAGGTGGTTCTATCTTCTCCGAACCACAGACTTGTTCGTAATATTGGTTACCATTTCGTACCCTTTTTTCTGAATTTAGAGCCACCACAACATGGGATAGCTTTTCGTGTAATTCAGACAAATCTAGTGTCAATGCGGCCTGTAAAATATCATCATAATTATTTTTATCAAATACCTCTTGTGTGACACAATTGAGGATGTTAATGCGGAAACAGTCGTCCCTCCAGTCGGGAAACTTCATGGTCCTGAACACATTGAATTTGACTTCTTCATCTTGTACTCGCATGATTAGCTCTCCATTTTCTACATCAATTAATGTACGCTCTGTGGCTATAAATGGTCGCCCCAATATGATTGACACATTCCTATCCGCGTCGTGGTCAAGAATAATAAAATCGCATGGGAATATAAAGTTACATGTCTTGATGAATACATCTTCAATTTTTCCTTCAAGGCATGAAATAGTCATTTTCAAAACAATGGTAGTAGATGTGATACCTCGTATAAATAATTTTATTTTCAATTATTAATATTATATTTTTTTATCTTTTATTAATTAATACTTGGTTAGAAATTTATATTTATTTATTAGATTAGTTTTATATTTATATAAATATTTGATTTAGTTTTCTTAAATAAGTAAGAAAAAGAAATAAGTTAAAATAATTAAAAAAAAAGAATTAGAAGATACAAAAATGATAGAATTAAAAGTGAAATAAAGAAAAACAAAATGTATAATGAATGAATTAAAAGGGAAGTCAATGCAATTACTTTATAAGGCTCAAAGCAATATGGAGTTCCAATATAAGTCCTCAACCTAATTTCATTCTAACTAGCCCAACTAGAAGAAGGTAAACTACCAAAATATCGCCCTCTTCTTGTATTAACAGTGAAACGCCACAAACCCAATTAGAAACCCCATTAGGGGTTTGGGAAATTCAATTTCCCCTATCCCTCTCACTCTCACTCTATACCCACTCTGAACCATAAAACCGCCCCCACTGTCATCTCCACCAACATCACCATTATTATCCACCATCTCACTTTATCCCCTCTTCTTCACCCCCTGCTCTTCACCTTCCCGATCTACTTCTATCACTATTCAATCGGACCCCCAACCTCCACCGCCGTTCGCACCATGGATTCACCCCTAGTTCTTCGTCACAGTCTCTGGCGCAAGAACCCCAACGCCGCATCTCTACATCACCAGATCTCACCTTCATCGACAAGAAAGCCGCCGCTAGCGAGTATCGTTCTCCATAGCAAGAAACCCACCTCCGCCGACATCAACGTTCTTCAGAACTGTTGAATTTTCTTTCCATTTTTTTGTTCCATACTGATCGAGTGTAAGCTTATCATGTATCATTGTTTGGTGTTTGCTACTGGTTTGCAGGGTGGGTACAACCCCTGACTGAAGGCGAGGCGCAGGGTACAGCCCCATCAAGGCAAGGTGCAAGGTACAACCCCATCAAGGCATGTGCTTTTTTTTTACTATATTTTTGTAGTTGATGGCCCCAGTCCAGTATATAGTGTTTGTTTGCTAGATTCGCACCACCACCACGGTCAGACCTCGCCGCTGTCCAAGACCATCACCATCGCCGCCTATGAGTTGGGTTTTTTGTGTTTTTTTCAAATGCGGTACAACCCCGTCCACTGTGAATTTTGTTTTAGTTTTTTGTTCCTGGGCGGTAGAGCCCCATTAGGTTTGTTTGTTACAAATGTAAATTATTCCTTGTTGGTTTTTGTTCAGAAGAGATGTTCATTTGTTTTGTTGGGCTGGGAAATGAGTGAAGCCCAAAAGTAATCATAAGTGTTGTTTTTATGATTTTTTGATCCTAACGGGTACCGCCCGAATTGTAATTTTTGGCCCCATTTTGAGTGTAAATAGTCAAGTTTATTTTTGGTTTTTTTATGGCCCAGCATTGTTCCTTCTGAGGTCAGCCTGTACCGTTTTTGTTCCTGATGGGCCCAGCCCATGTAACCATGAAAGACTTAATAAAACAATAACAAATTAATTAAAAAAACTTAAAAATCGACTTAGGTCCGTATCCAGCAAGAATAGGGTAAAAATATAAAAATCGAAATCAAAACATTACATTTAATACTTTAATAAAAAAAAAAATTAGTTGAGAATTATAAAAGAAAGTTGAAAAAATTTAGATCTTAAATGTATTTTCTTCGTAAAATTATGATAAAGTTCACATCACTTTTTTTCTTTTTCACATTTTAATGGTATCAACACAACCAACTATTTATATTATTTTTTTTATATTCTGGTCATCCATTACTCTCATTTAATTTGAAAAATAGTAAAATTCAATTTTTCTTTTTCTTTCGGTCAGCCACATGTCTTTCTCAAAAGTATATATTTTTTTTGAACGATCTCAAAAGTAAATTCAAGTCATAATATATAGATTAATAATTTAAGTGATTACTACATAGTTTATCTTTAAAAGTCTATTATAACATGTAATAGTCAATTGGAGGAGAAATAGAAATATCCTAGTTAAAGCAAATAATATTTTAAGGAGTTTATATTTGGTAACATAGTCAATTGTTTTGTTCTATTTCTGAAAATAAAAATAAAACTATGATTTGAAAATTCTGTAAAATAATAAATATTACAAATAACATTATAAATTAAATAACTGAAAATTGTTTTCACGTAAATAACTTTTAGTTTGCCTTAGTCACCTTTAGTAGCTCTCATGTATATATATCTACCATTACTATGTTAAAGAATATAGTTCAATCCCACCCCTTACTAATCTAAGAAAAACAATAGCATCACCCTAGTATTTTACACGAAAGTCCACTGTCTTCCTAAATCATTTACCATAATTATAATTTAACTTCAAGAAATTACAAATTCTTTTTTTCTTTTGTCACCCGCAAACAAAAATAGATATTATATCTTAACCCTGAATAAATAATTATAAAGGTCAATAATAGAACTTGACAGGGTGTCCGATATGTTGTAACCCCGCTTAGTAGCTTTGGCGGCTAGATCTGCAATCTGGTTCAAAATTACGAAATTCTTAAGTATATCAAGTTGAGCAAATATTTACAGTGATATTAATTAGGACAACGACCATTTAATAAATTATTGTATTTTATTTGTATAAACCAATAAAACAATATAAATATTAATGCAGTAATTAAATAAAATAAAAGTAAATAAAAAAAATTTACTTGTCAAGACTCGGATTTGATCAGGTATCTTTAAGGTATTCAAGCCATGTATCAGTGTTTTATATTTGTTGGCTTCAACCTCAATTTTTCTATCTTTTTTTACAATTTTAATACTTCATATTTTAAAAAACTAAATGAAGAAAATGTTTGATTTGACCAACTATTTATGGAAATGAATATATGGTTAAACATCAATTAGAAAGAGTTGTGACTTTAAAATTTGAAGTTGTGTCTTTTAAATAAGACATAACTATTTGCCTTGACCCAATAGTAATGAATTTGTAGTACTTATTATAATTTTACTATTGAGTCAGGTCCAATGTTAATACTAAGACTTCCACATGAAAAAAAACTATTAGACTTGACCTAATAGTTAATTTCTTTTTTCTTTCTTTCACCTTTACTATATATATAAACTATTTATTTATTTATTCATTGTTCCTCCATAAATTTCATAACTCAATTTCTCATTCAACTTCAAATAATTTTTAATTAAGTGAATATATTACGTTACTCTTCACTATTAGATAAACGTATTGATCAAGTCATCATCAACCCGTTCAACACTTCGGAAAAATCTCTTTTGACCACATGATTGAAAATTGACTAACCACCCCGAATAAATATGCAAGAGAATGCTCAACACGAGAGAGATCGAGAGAGAAGTATAGAGGAATACTACATTTAGACAGGTAGCTTATGGCCTTGAACCTTCTCTAGTAAGAGCTATCGGGTTTACTTGCTAACTAGTGAACGTGATGTCTTGAACTATTCAGATTTTGTGTAAACCAAGTCAATAGAACTTACATAGTATACTTCCAAGCATTATATGGTTCTCACGGTTGTGTCCATTTACGGCCTGGACAACTCTTGGTATTTTATGAATAACCGTCAAAGAATTTTGCCTTTAAAATTCTCGTAGGGAGGCCCTACCCATGTTATTCATATACGTGGTCTCTCGTCAATAGTATTTTGCATTACTCTATCTTATGTTATCAAAGATACAAGAACCATCAAAAGTTTAACTTATCCTTCACTTTTACAGGTAGCATTGTTTAATTTTGTCCTAGGAATGGTTTGGGGAGGTCTCTCCACAGTGTGTTATACCAAGTTGCAGTTTCATGATTCAGTTTTTCCTTTAAACCTTGATTGTGGGATCTCCACTTTGCTAGGTAGGATTTCCATCATGGCAACTCAGCTTTCGTATGCTTAAGACTCATTCCTCTTAACAACACTTTCACTTTCTCTCTCTGTAGATCCTTGGTCAGTGGATCCTCTATGTTATTCTTTGATCGAACGTAATCAATTGTGATAACTCCGTCTGAGAGCAGTTGTCTAGCGGTATTGTTTCTACAACATATGTGTCTAGACTTACTATTATACATCTCGTTTAGTCTCCTACCAATGGCACTCTGACTATCGCAATGTATGCAGATAGCTGACACAGGCTTTCGCCAATTAGGAAAATCCTCTACAAAATTCCGAAGCCATTCAGCTTTCTCAGAAGATCTGTCTAAATCTATGAACTCAGATTCCATAGTGGATCTAGATACACACGACTTCTCCTCCTAACATGTAGACGAATCTACTTGTGGATTTTGAATATATGGAGTCTGATATCCAATTTGCATCATTGTATCCTTCTAGTACGGCTGGATATCCTATGTACAACGACCCTTCGTTCACAGTGTATCTAATATACCTTAGAACTCTTACAATAGCAATCCAATGGTTCTTCCCTGGATTATGTATAAACCTACTTAGCTTGCTTACTACATGTGCTATATTTGACCTAGTGTAGTTTGTTAGGTACATAAGACTCCCAATAATCCGGGAGTATTCCAACTAGTTGATCGTATCACCAGTGTTCTTGTCAAGATGTAAATTTACATCAATAGGTGTCTTGGCGACTTTTGTGTCGCCGTTACTAAATTTGTTTAATACTTTCTCAACATAGTGTGACTAAGATAGTACAATACCTTTAGATGTTTGGAAAATCTTAATACCCAAAATAACATCCACAAGGCCTAAATCTTTCATGTCAACCTTACTTGAAAGTATCCTTTTTGGTGAATGTAATCACATCATTGTTACTTTTAATGATTACCATATCATCCACATATAAACAGACAATGACATATCCTGACTCATTTCATTTTACATAAATAGATTTGTCACATTCATTGATCCTGAACCCATTCGAGATCATGAATCTATCATATTTGTCACGCGATTGCTTTGGTGCCTGTTTTAAACCATATAGAGTTCAACAATCTTACATACTTGCTTCTCCTTACCTGGAACTACGTAACCCTTAGGTTGTTCCATATACATCTCTTCATTTAGTTCTCTATCTAGGAAAGTTGTTTTTACATACATTTAATGAATTTAGAGCTTGTATATTGAAGCTATATCGATTAATATTCAAATGGATGATATTCTCGTGACCGAAGAATAAGTATCAAAATAGTCAAGTCCTCTCTTTTAACTATAACCTTTTACAACAAGGCGATTCTTGTATTTTTCAATAGACGACCTATCAGTCTTTAGTGTCTTCTTGAACATCCAATTGAATCTGAATGGTTTATTCCCAGGAGGGAGATCCACTAGTTACAATCTATGGTTTTACATAATGGAATCTATCTCGCTATTTACCGCTTCTTTCCTGAAATAGGCGTCAGGGTTTGACATAGCCTCCTTACATGTTCACGTTTGTCATCTAGTATGTAAGAAAAAAATTTAAGACCAAAAAACGTAGAGGTTCTCATCCGCTTACTTCTTCTTGGATTACATCGTCTGTTCTTTTTAAGGAACCAGATTTTGGTATGGTCTTGTATGGAAAATTTGTTTCAAAGAAATGTTCATTTCTTGTATTAATCACCGATTGACGTGAATGACAACATGGCAATATTTGTGTACCAGGAATCTATATGTAGCACTATTGTGAGCATATCTAATAAAGATGATATCAATAGTATTTGGTCCTATTTTGACCATTTTAGGAGCAGAGATTGCAACCTTTGCTAAGCATCCCCCCACCTTCAAATATTTGAAGGAAGGTGGTTTTCCTTTCCATAATTCGTAAAGAGTTTTATCTACCTTCTTGTGTGGTACCTTGTTAAGGATGTGGTTTGTGGTGAGTAAAGCCTCTCGCAACAAATTATGTGGTAACCCTGATTTAATTAGAAAGGCATTCATCATTTCCTTCAACGTGCGGTTCTTGCGTTCATCAATTCTGTTTTGTTGAGGTGAATAGGGGTTCGTTGTTTGATGGATAAGTCTGTGCTAATCGCAAAAATCTTCAAAAGGAGACACATATTCTCCTTCTCTATCTGCTTTAAGATTCTTAATTTTTTTATTTATTTGATTCTCAACTTCATTTTTGTATTACTTAAATGCTTCTAAGGCAACATCCTTAGTTCGAAGAAAGTATATTTGACAATACCTTGTGCAATCGTCAATGAAAATTATAAAATACTTTTTCCCACTTTTAGTTTCAAAAATTTTAAGTCACAAGTGTCACTGTGAATTAACTCTAAAGGTACCAAAATCCTTTCTATAGATTTAAACGAGGTTTTGGTTAATTTTTACTCAACACATACTTCACATTCCTTTTGAGAATTGAAGATCACATTAGGTAATAACCCAACGTTTAATAACTTATTTAATGAACCGAAATTCAACATGTCCTTATTATCGTGCCATAAATTAGGTGAGTAAAGCATATAAACACAATCCGAATTTTCATTCATTTCTTTATCAGTTTCATTTTTGGTAGGTATTGTAGTCGTTACTTTCATCTTAAACAGACCGTCGCAGATGTACCCTTTTCCTACATACATTTTGTTTTTAGTTAATACAAACTTATCAGCCACAAATACAAGTTTGAACCTAGCCTTGCTTAGCAAGGAATCAGAAACTAAGTTCTTGTTAATGTCTGGAACATGGAGGACATTGTTCAAGATCAACTCTTTCCTGGAGGCCATCTTTAGCATAATCTTTCCAGTACCTTTAATGTTTGAGGTGACGAAATTTCCTATATACAAGATTTCTTCATTTGTAGATTTCTTGTAGGTTTTGAACAAGATTTGTCCGAGCACACATATCGGGTTGTTTCAGTGTCTATCAACTATGTCCTTGGGTTGCTAGCGAGGTTGACTTCTGAGACTGTTGCTGCCAGGTTCAAATCGTCAATGCCCTCGGATATCTCAGTCACATACGACTGAGCGCCCTTACTTTTCTTTTGGTTTTCTTGTGCCTTTTTGTTGCGATAGTATTTTTCATGATTTTCATGCTTTCCACAGATGTGACAATCCCCGTTGAATTTCACCTGCTTATTGTTTTCATTGTTTGACTGTCCTTGCCTCTTGTATTGTTGTTTCGGTTGGTCCTCCCTTGTTCCACAACATTTGCTTTGCTTCATATTATCGAGGGTTAGTTGCATTTTCAGCCATTCGATTGTCTTCCTCGATTCTTAATGGTGTCGCCTAAGGTGTGATAAAATAATGATATAAATAAGTGCAAATAAACACCCTATGCTGAGCACGGTCCTGCAAGTATTACAGGACGTATTCAAGTTTTAATGTTAAGAAGATTCGTTCCTCATAAACTACGAAAGTTAGAGAGAACTTATGCAAATTATCAAGTGCAGATATGAGAGCTAGAGATAATAATACACAAGTAGAAAGAAAAGAAAGATAGATTTTTATTTGGTTTTTTAATAAAGGAAAATTAAACTAATAAACTAAGACAAAAAATTAAATAAACTAAGAACAGATAGTATGATAGTTTAGCCTGAGTAATTAGCATGTAATCCCCACTAGTTTTGCCGTTCTAAACATGTAAGGGATGAATCATGTAGTATTTCAATAGTTTGGTTTCAATTGCGCTAGGTAGTTTTAAATAGGGTTTATCTGTGTCAATAAGAACCTAAGCAAACTTTTCCTGCAATTGATTAAATAGCAATGCACTAAACCATTGACTATCTAGTTAGGCTGAATTGTCAGATCAAACCTTATTCTAGGCGTTATACATATATGCTAAAACTCAAGCTAAATTATTTAATTCATACTAAGAAAATAAAAGAAAAGAATTACAGAATTAAAGGTTGAAGAAGATATGATTGATGCATAGCTCCTTCCAGACTTCTTTTCTTGTGTTGTAGCTTCTTCCTTACCAAAGGTTTGGCCAATGATGATTTTCTAATGATAAGAGGCTTTATTAGTGTATATGAAGACCTAATTCGTTTCCTTGAAGGAGAAGGTAAGTAGTGGACTCCAAGCTCAACTCAAATTCGTAACCCTAAAATATGAAATCAGCCCCATTTTTGTTTTGCTCCTAACAACTTCAATTCTTATCCGTTTGACGCGTATGAGTAGTTGAAATTCGTCGTCTCGGAAAGATCTTTAACTTTTCTCTTGGTCGTTCTTCCAAATTCCTCACCGAGTTTGAGATACGAGCTGATTTGTGGTCGTAGGTGCTGGAATTCAGATTTATGACAGCTTTTCATTTTCCATATTTTTAACTTTTGTTTCCTTATCTTCAATTTCCATGTTTATCTTCGTTCCTTTAGCTCTTGGAACCAACTTGGACTCTAATTAATTACCATATATCTTTAAAATTTCACACTAAATAAATAATTAAACCCAATATGTTCTAAAAATAATAAATAATTAATTCAAGACACAAAATAGGAAAGTGTACTAAATCATGAGAAATTCGACCTATACTCTAATAAATACACCTAAAATGATGTCTCCAACTACTAATAAATCATCAAAAATGAGGATACATCACTTAACCTTACAATTAGATCTTCAAGACTCATTTTTCTGTGTTTGTGCTTGAGGTAGTTCTTGAAATCTTTATACAACGGGGGTAGCTTTTACACAAGAGAACCAACTTGGAAAGGCTCTACTAGATTCATACCCTCAACACTCAATTCATGATGAATCATCTGCTATTGTTGTACTTGAGACATTTATGGTCTTAGATCCACCATCTTTAAATCAAGGAACCTACCGATCACAAATTTCTTTGTCCCGGCATCTTAATCTTGTATTTCTTCTCAAGATAATCCCATGATTGTTTGGAACTTTTCATGGTGCAATACACATTATATAATAAATTTTCCAAACAGTTTAGGATGTAATTCTTACATAAGAAATTAGCATTCTTCCAAATATCTACTGCGTTGTATGTCTCATTATTCGGTGTGGATCCCAATTCCGATGGATCTTCCTTCAGAAAATTTGTCAAGATTAGAGTGGTCAGGTAGAACAACATCTTTTGCTGCTACCTCTTAAAGTCAGAACCATTGAAATTTTATGGCCTATCGGCTGGTCTAATGGGTGTTGGTACGGGTACACAAACTTCTGTTCTTGAGTTGTTACCCGTCTCATGTTGCTTTTCACTTATTTCAATATTTTCCCCATATTCAATATGAAGCAGAAATCAGACGTTAGTAAGCGGGTATTTTTCTAGTATGTATACACAAGCCTAGAAATCATAATAAGATAAAAGAAATAAAATGTAATATTCATGTTTTGTATACACAAACCCATAAATTTTGCAAAAGTAAAATTTATGAAACGAAAAGAAAACGTTTTTCGATTTATACAATGTGAATCACAAATACCTTAAATTGTTGAGTTTTATTTGTATAAGCCAGTAAAGGAATATAAAAACTAATGTAGAAATAAAATAAAAGTAAATGAATAAATAACTTTACTTGTTGAGAGTCGGATTGGATCCGATGTCTCTAAAGTATTTAGGTCACGTATGGGTGTCTTACATTTGGTGGCTTCAATCTCCATGATACAATGATAAAACTATTCAAAAGAAACTGACACACGAATTCTTAAGAATTTCAATGAACTTAATAAAGATACTTCTTTCTATCTCTCTCTTATAATTTTAATACTTAATACTTTAAAAAACTGAATGAAGAAAATGTTTGATTTGGACAACTATTTATAAAAAATGAATATGTGGCTAGACATCAATTAGAAAGGGTTGCCACTTTAAAATATGCAGTTGTGTCATTTAAATAAAAGATATGGTTCTTAGTAATGGATCCTTAGTACTTATATATTTTACTTTTGGGTCAGGCCCAATGATAATATTAAGATTTCCACATGAAAAGGAAAACTATTGGGCTTGGTCCAATAGTAAATTTTATTCTTTTTTTCACCTCTACTATATATATAAATATCTCTACTATAGATAAATATATATAAATAAATAAAACATGTTTATTCATTTTTCCTTCAAAAATTTCATGACTCAATTTTCCATTCAACTTCATATAATTTTTAACCAAGTAAATATATTATTGTAGTCTTTACAATCAGACAAGCATATTTATCAAGTCACCAATCAACCCAGTTAACACTTGAGGAAAATCCCATTTGACAAACATAAATTACCTCCTAATAGCCTATTTTTCAAGAGAGAGAAATTTAAATCATCTCTGATATGGGGATTATCAACCCTATTTTAAATTATGTTGTAATATATATTGATGATTTTGGACTCTATGTGTTACTATTTATCTGAATTATATTGTCTCGGGTTGTATTATTTCATTATTATATGCTTAATTGTATATTCGAGATAGCACGGCCTACTTCGTCGTCTATCCATTAATTTTCAATTAATTTCGTTGTTGAATCGACCTACTTAGTCGTTTCATATTTGATATTTGATATCACTATCGATCGATCATTCGACATAATATAATTGTGTTGCACTGGGCGGCAGCGGATTTGCTAGGGTTAACACGACTATCATGATCTATTCCCACCTGGCGCATGTGACAGAGTGTTCCTTGGCTAGTGGGTCGTAGTTTTGGTGTACCCGGGGTATTACTAGTGGGAGTGATAAGGGATTGAGAGTTGCGGAAGGAGTCATAAGGGTAATACCACAGTGTCCTTTGCAACGTGATTATTACTTGCTATTGCATATAGCTTGCTAGGTAGTATGGGCTGCCTAGTTTGGTATATATACACTTATCTAATTTATTTTTTATCGCTTTATGAATGTTTAATTCATATTTCAACCTGTATTAGTTCAATGAAAATGTCTTAGATAAAATTATTTCCCTCCTAGGTTGAAGTCTGCATATGACCATTATTTATTTTCTTACTGAGCCAGTGGTAGCTCACCCCCTTTACCCCACCTTTTCAGGTAGGAGATACTTTAACAACTTGGATCGTGGTTAGTAGCACATGATCAATAACAGAGGAAGAATATATTTTTTTCATTATTAGTTGTATTTATTTCATTTAAATTAGTGTAATTTAATAAGTAGTTATTTATTTTAATAAAATGTACTTTTACTTATTTTAGATTAGATAGAGTAGTCGCGTTTTTTGGGGCATGACAGTAGGTCTTGATTGCCTATCTTCAATTTCTCGAACAATGATATGGGCATAAGATTAATTCTTGTACCCAAATCACATAAATCTATCTGGGTCCATTCTTCACCAATGGTATAGGAATGTTAAAACTTCTAGGATTCTTCAGCTTAGGTCTCCTCAGGTAATCCAACTATATTCCCCTCAATATACATGTGTTTGTTAGATAGTACATCTTTCATGAGCTTCAAATACTTTGGCATTTGGTGGGTCCTGGTGTGTTATAATATAATGCAATAAAGATTAAGGACTCACAGACCGCAAGTATACTGTTGCCCAAGTAATACTTTGATAAATCGGGTTTCGTACGCAGGGACGGGATAGGTACAACTCAAGTATTAATCAAGTAGTAAAGATAATTGTAAACAGAAAATTAAAATGATAACATGTTTGTTTTGGTTTTGTTTTATAATTAAACTGTAAGAAAATAAATTACTGAAATGAATTACCGAAATAAAATAATGTAAGTAAATAAGGCTGGACGCAAGATGAGAAGTAGTACTTGAGTCACGCAAGGGATCTACCTATATTTATATAATTAATGTTTCCATTTAAGTGCTAAATTGGTATATATGTATTAGTCGGGACTCTAAAATCTCCTAACCCCCGTTAGGGTGGACTTAGGAGTTATCCTACGGTATTATAAACCCCATCAGGGAGATTATACCTACTTTCAAATGGTTTTGTCTCTTACCCAATTGGATATATGGTTAGTCAAGCCTGTCAGGGTCATTGACGAATACCACACGTCTATTACCTAGCTCCGTAATTATACCCCTCGTCAAGGTGATCACTTCCCCACGAAAGTGAATAGGCTAATTACTCAATCCTATTTCTAATTGGGCAAAATAAAAATAGTAAATAAGCATGCGATAATAGTGAATACAAAATACCCAATTCAAGTTAAATTAAATAATCCCAAATTTCAGAAGAACGTCAATTAAAATAAATAAGGGTTTAACCCATAATTGCGATTCTCAAGTACTTATGAAATTAGCTCATGTTCAAACTAAAAACTGAAATAAAATAAAAGGAATTCATAATCCTAAATTACATAATGAAATTAAGAACCTAATTGGGGCGCTGGAATTGACTTCTGGTGGAAGAATGAGGATTCTCTACCTTTAGCTCCTTCTTCCGTCTCCTGCTCTTGACTTTTACTCTCAAATTTAAGCGTGGAATGAATTGTGTGTAGAATAAAGATCTGAAGGCCTATTTATAAGTGATAAATCGGACTTGGGCTCTTACTAAAGTAATTAAGTCAAATATTAAGAAGCTCAAATGCAATCGTATAATTTAAATCCTGTAACTAGTGTGCAACCCTTAGTAAAACGGTTGTAACTTCCTCAAATCAACTCCAATTTAACCCATTCCAGTTGCTAAATCTTCCTAACGCAATAACGAATAGTCTTTATTTCACAACCCAAAGGCTGAATCCACATATAAGTAGCTCAAAATCAGCAATTAATATAAGTCTACCAGATTTGCAGCTTTCCTAGTCAACTCTTCGGGATATCTTTTCTCGTCTTTGACTTCTCCACTCGATCTAAGACTATAATTCCCGATTTATTTCCTTGTATTGGTGCTCCCTACCATCCATTAACCTGAGAACGTCTCACTAAAAACAAACAAATTAATGCACATAAGCTCTAAAAATTGAAATATTATAAATCCAAAGAGATAAATTAAAATATAAAGAATAAAGCCTAAAATTCTATCATATAAGTCAAATATTCACCTAAATGATGTCTCTTAAGAGCACATAATTAGAAAAAAATGGAGACATCAGCATTCTCTTAAGTGCTTCAACAAATGGCAAGTTGATTTGTAACTTTTGCACGATATTCATAAACTTTTTAAATTCGTTATAATATGGATTAGCTTGAACACGTGACGGGAATGGTGGAGGATGTCTCTTTTTATTCACAAGTATCTCTTTATTCTATTTTTGCTCTCTCAAAATCTCTTCAATTTTTGCATCAACAACTACCACTTGTCTCTTTGATAACATCTGGCTCTTTCTTTTCTCTTGAATTTGGCTCTTCTTCCTCTTTGTCTTCTATGAAGGGATAAGGTGGTGGGAGTTTCTTCCCACTCCTTAACGCAATTGCCTTACAATCTTTTTTTATTTGTAATGTCTCATCAATGCTAGAAACCTGACTTTTTTCATTCGTATTCAATTGGTCAGTGATTTGAGACACTTGACTCTTAAGGGATTTCAACGCCATGGAATGCTCATTCATTTTCTCAATATTTCACTTCCATGCTTCTTGATTTAATTTAAGTTTCTAGTGTCATCATCATAAAAGAACTTAATGCTTGTTGCAATATCTCTTTACTACCTTCTTGTGGATGTGAATTGAGTGCTTTTTGAACAACACCCTCATTATAAGTTTCTTGCACTTGATCTTGACCTTCTTGATATTGTTTTGAGGTGTCGGTTGGAAGTTATTTCTTTGGGGCGCGATTGAAAATTATTTTGATTTGCCACCCCATTAGGATTTGACCTTTGAAATCTGGGTTGTAAGCAATTTGTTTGACCAAAACTCCGATCACCTTGATTAGACACAAAGAACACAGATTCAGGGTTGATTTGGCACTTCCCCCAAAACGTGATCATCAACTCCGCAATTAGAACACCCTTAAGATTCTCGCACCACTTTCACTTCTTGATGCTTACTCTTCAATCCTTCTTGCACAACAATCGTTAATTACTTTATTTGTTCCGATAATATAGTGAAAATTCCTTATAATGTAGCTCCACCATTTGCATGTGAAGTATCCCCTTGGGCTTGTGGTGTAGACCAACTTCTTTAAGTGTCAATTATTTTCTCCATACAATTAGCAGCTTGAAGAGGATTCATTGATACTAACCCAACTCTTCCAAGATTATCGACTCTTATTCTTGAATTTCTGTCAAGTCCCTTGTAAAATATGTAAAGTTGCATCATAGGAGTGTACCCATGAAGAGGGAACTTTGTTAATTGTTGATGGAATCTTGTCCATGTACCTCCCAGTACCCTTGTAAAACCTTGAGTAATGTAGGCGTCACAAAATTACATGAACTTATGAACGGCTTGGACAATGTCTTGGTGTGTGGCTCCGCTATAATTTCCATAATTAGCAACTGGCTAAGCATGCGTTGATCAGGCCTAACGCTTGCGTCTTGAATGATTGGGGGGGAATTTCTAGTGGTTGAACACGGAAAGGCACTCCGGACTCGCAGATTCATTAAATTGGATAATTAAGTGGGTTCGCTCCATTCACAATCAAGGCCTCCGTTTTTCTCTTTGGACTTATTAAGATTAACCTGTAAACTCTGTAAAAATAATAACAAAAAAACACGTAAAACAGGAAAAGAGACTAAACACTAACTACAAACTACAATGCGAAAACTACAAAGTTGTAATACCCGGCAGCGGCGCCATTTACTTGTTGCGGTTCCAGATGTGATATAAATTGTTACATGTGGAACTATGGCTCCCCGCAAGCATACGGGTTGTCTTCAAGTAAAATGTGATAAGATCAAAGCTATCGTTCCTCATAAACTACTAAGATTGTATTAATTATGCTTAGAATATAATGTAACTAGGTAAACCCCGTTTCTAAGACACTCAAGAAAAAATTTGTTCTGTTAACAGAAATCAGACCCAAATTCCTAGGTGAAGGTTAACATTCATGTTAATGTTAAAAATTAAGGAGAAGAATAAGGTAAACATTAAGAATAGGGTTAAGTTAAAGTTCAAGATTAAGGTTAAAGTTAAGTTTCAGGGTTAAGGGTTAAGGTTTGGGTAAAGGTAAGGTTAATTTGAAATTAAAGTTAAGGTTAAGGTTATGGTTAAGATTAAGGTTAAGGTTAAGGTTAATATTAAGGCTAAGGCTAAGGCTAAGGCTAATATAAAGATTAAGAATAAGTTTAAGGTTGAGGTTGAGGTTAAGTTTAAGGTTAAGGTTTAATTAAGGTTAAGGTTAAGGTCAATGTTAATGTTCATGTTAAGGTTAAAAATTCTGGTTAAGGTTAAGTCTTAGGGTTAAGGTTAGGGGTTAAGGTCAAGGTTATTGTTAAGGTTTAACATTTAAGATTTAATGTTTAAGATTTAACGTTTAAGATTTAACGCTTAGGATTTAACTTTTAAGGTTTAACATTTAAGGTTTAGCGTTTAGGGTTTAGCGTTTAAAGTTTAACGTTTAAGGTTTAAAGTTTAACGTTTACGGTTTAAAGTTTAATAAAGTTTAAGGTTTGAGGTCAAATATCGGCACGATGAATCTTTATTTGGTTAAGGTTAGAATAAGCTTTAAATTTTAAGGTTAAGGTTAGAAGATCTAAGATTCAAGGTTATATATCAACGCGATAAATCTTCATCTGGTTAATGTTAGAGGATTACGGCCAGCATGGATCGAACACGGAACCTTTAGGTGTCTAATGGAGTGGGATAAGATACAATTAATTTTTTATATTAATAAAATATAATTTAGGCAATTAATACAAGAGCCAGTTATAGATTAATGTCTATTAAAAAACTTATTTAGAAAAAGGTACCTACAATAAGATACTTTATAGAAAACAGCCTCATCCCAAACAACCCCTATAATTAATAATTAAAAAAAATGAAAAAAGATATTAGAAAAAAAACAAAACAAAAACTAATAAACACAGGCGCGCGTCCGTGAATTTTTTTTAAAATCGTCATAACTAATTCTAAAAAAATCAAAAATCAAAAATTTATATATTTGGATAAATCAAATTAATATTTACGTCTATGAATTTTTTTAAGTTTTTTATAAAAAAATTTCGCAGACACCAAACATTGAATTCCGTGTCTGCGAAAAAAATCACTATTTCAAACAGTGAATTTCATGTTTGCGAAAAAAATATTTAAGAAACAAAAAAACCAAAAAAAAAATCTAAAAAAATCATAGACGTAAATATTAATTTGCTTTATCCAAAAATGCAAATTTTTTATTTTTCTGATTCTTTTTTTAATTAGTTATGACGATTTTAAAAAAATTTCACGGACGCACACGTGTGTGATGGAATTAGTAGTAGTATGTGGTGGTGGTGGTGGTTGTGGTTGTTGTGGTGGTGGTTATCGCTGTGGTGGTGGTTGTGGTAGTTGTAGTGGTGATTAAATACATGGTGGTGGTAGTGGTGCTTGCTGTGATGGTGGTACCCTATTATTTGTTTAATATTTAAAAATTAATACTGTATTAAAATAAAATAATATATTTAATAATAAGGGCAGTAAAGGTATGAAAAATATATAGGAGATGTTTTCTATAAATAATTATTTCATTAGACATTTTTTTATAAAATAAATTACTGAAAGCTTAAAAATATAATTGGAGAGCTTAATGAGGATGTTTTCAACAATAACCCCCTAATACAAATAAGTGAATTAAGAGGTACGAACAATTCTAACTGTCTTTGATGTAGAGAATCTAGATCATTTTACAAAAATATTATATAGATGCAAAATAATTTATATTAAAATTATAAAATTAATCAAAATATTTTAAAATAATCTTTTCCTTTTGGAAGGACTATAGTAAAATTTACTATAAGAGGATTAAAAAATCAATATTTTTGAAAAAGTTTAAAAAATTATATAATTAATTAAATTACTTTATTTTTATTAAAAATCTAATTTGAACAAAGGAAAAATTATTCAACGTTATGTATACTTGATATGAATAAATCCATGAATTCAATTTGATTTGGACTAATTATTTTTCATATATAAAGTAAATAAAGTAAATATTCATTGTTATTTGTATTATTTGAGTTTTGATAAGTATCGTATTGAACTAAGCTATGAGTCCCTTAAACAACTTTTGGATATTTTATCTTATCGAAATAGATTTTATCAAAGACATAAACAAAACAACATATCAAAATGAAAAATAAAAAAGACAGACTGATTGGAGATGCATTTCTCAAGATTTGATTAGTAAAAAACCGCAAAGGTACACTATTTTTTGACATTCTTGGTAATAACATAAGTGTGCTAGAATTAATCATTTTGCAAAGGTAACAATTGAAAATCGATGATTGAGTTAAGGCATACTACCTTAGCGTAACATGTAACCCAATAATAATAAATGTAAGGAGGACAAAAATCAAAGTAATAATAGCAGGGGAAAGTTAACATATATAGATTTGATATAACAAATCTTATTTGTCTTCAACAAAAAATTAAATGTGCCCTTTTATAACACTCCCCACCAAGAAAAACTAAACATTATTAAGTTTTAGATTTTCTTCGACCAACCGGAGCCACAAAACCAGCCTAGATCTGGGCAACTAATCTTCCAGACCCACACTACAAATATAATACATAGTTAAAACAAAACACAAAAATAAAATTAAATCATGACTAAAAATAACTTACTTTTTCACACCCGAGGAAAAAAAAGCCTGTTTTCTTTTGAGAGGATCGTGTCAGGACTTTTGCAGCCATGGTAAATAACATACTCATCTAAAACAAAGCAAAAAATAATATTATATATAACATTAACATGAAAGAAAAAATAAATAAAGCATAGGAAAAATGACGTACTGACATAACGCCTCAAAATCTCCTCAAAGTTTTTAGGTGTAAATTTCTCCTTAATAACTAACTTTGTTGTCCATCAAGAGAACCACTTGTGCCATTTCAACAAGCAAAAAAATTCATCACATGCCCAGCCTGCCTATGCATACTGTACGTACATAAACAAAATTAGTCAAAATCACATCAAAATGAAAGAAAAAAATTCTTAATCAATCAAAGATCTTAATAGATTATGTCTTAGATATGAACTATATTTTCGCCAATTTATATTGAATTATACCGCTCTGCATTTCTCTTCATGAGCTGCTAAAAGCTCGTTATATCTTAATTTTATATCTGGTAATTCAGCCTTAAGATTTTCATACTCGGACATTCTTGGACCATCTGCTGGATGAATTTTTCAATCAAAAATTGCATTACTGGTCCCTGTGTTTCAAAAAACTGCAAATATATTCAGTGTTACACGGTCGCAAGTAGTAATCTTTGGGTAAATTTAGCTATTTAGCATAACACGGGGACCGACTGTAAAAAATATATAAAAATACCTAAAAATATGAGACCCACAAAACTCACTTAGTATAGCCCATGGTATATCCACAGTCTTTTGGAGAGTAACCGGTGGACCATTATCATCTACATCTGTAAGTCCTCCTGTACAAAAAATTAATAAATTGTTACCTCGTGAAAAAGACTACTGGATTAATTTTTACAACAATTTTACCTAATATTGGATTTATCTCCTCGGTTAGATACTCTATCGGCAGCTGAGTGGTTTTGGAAGGTAATTTTATTGTAGCGATTTGCTGTTTTAGGGAAACATTATCAGTTATGTGGTGTTTGACAACTTTTTAGGCGAAAGTGAGTGTGAAGAGATAAGATATGTATACAAATATAATAAACAACACGACTGTATAAAAGATAGTAAAAGTGATGAGATTAGTTAAACATTAATTATTTTAATGATAAGTGGGGCTAGAAATGATCCTGGCCACCACGTATATAGAAAATCTAGACCGTTGAAAAAACCATGTTATAAAATATAGACTAGGTAAAACCCGTGTTTGAAACACTCAAAAAAAATTGCTCCATTGACAGGAAAATCAAACTAAGGTTTCCTGGGTCGAGGTCGAGTTCAAGTTTAAGGTTAAGGTCAAGTTCAAGTTCAATTCTAAGGTTAAGGTTAAGGTTCAAGGTTAAGGTTAAAGTTAAGGTTATGGTTAGGTTAATGTTAAGGATAAGGTTGTGAATATGGTTAAGGTTAATAGTTAAAGGGTTGAGGTTAAGGTTATGGGTTAAAGTTAAGGCTAAGGTTAAGTATTAGGTCAAGGTTAAGTTAATTTCAAGGTTAATTTTAACGTTAATATAAAAGATAAGGTTAAGGTTTAAAGTTACACGTTTAATATAAAAGTTTAAGGTTAAATGTCAAGGTTAGAGTTATTGTTAAATTTAAGTTTAAGTGTTAGATTTAAGGTTAAGGTTAAGTTTAAGTTTTATGTTCAAGATTAAGGTTATGGTTAAGGTTAAAGTTAAGGTTAAGGTTAGGTTAAGGTTAAGGATAAGGTTGTGGATATGGTTAAGGTTAACAGTCTGGGGGTTGACGTTAATTTTAAGGGGTTAAATTTAAGGTTAAGGTTTGATCAAGGTTAAATTTAGTTTCAAGGTTAATTTTAAGGTTAAGATACAGATAATGCTAAATTTTACAGTTATAGGTTTAAGGTAAAAGTTTAAGATTAAATGTTAAGGTCATGGTTATGGTTAAATTTAAGGGTAAGGTGTAAGATTTAAGGTTAATGTTAAGTTTTAACTTCAAGATTAAGGTTGTGATTAAGGTTAAAGTTAAGATGAAGGTTTAAGGTTTTAAGAGTTAAGGTTAAAGATTTAAGGCTTAAGTTTAAAGTTAAGGTAAACAAAAAGTGAAGAAATAAAATAATTTGACGATAAATAAGAAAATGAGGAACTATGAAAATTTTACAATATAAAGATGAATTAAAAGAAATAGTCTGGGACATATCTTAGTTCAATGGCGGTTAGTGGAACTACAAACATCAAAGTCGTGCGATATAATGAAAATTTGCATAATGGACATATTATTGAAGATCCTTGCTTCACCTGAGAAAGATTTGAGGTTCACCTAAAGTGATAGATTCGGAAGAAACAAATGAAAAATATGCAATCAGTGATTTTCAAGAATATTTGACAAATAATTAAAGTTGATAATATTATTGACTCAGGAAAGAAATTTTACGGAGAGAAATAAAGATACTTGAGTGTTACATGGGACAATGAGAAAGAGTTCAAAATATGATGAACTCTATGTCCAATCCATATGTAAAACATGAATTTTATAAATTGTGACAAATTAATTCCCAAACTCCATCATATACAATTAACAACCCAATGTATGTTAAAATAAATAACTCAAATTATAAAGAAAAACAATATCACTCACACGATATCCGTGTTTACTCCACTACGTCTAATTTTTTTATATGCCACTCATGTAGTAGAGAAATTTACATAGATACTTCCAGACAATTCGCTGATGAAACCAAAATTAAAGTAATGGTAAACTTAATAGCATAGTTTTATATCACGACAAGTGGTAATCACGGATTGGGTAAACGTTAATTGGCACACGCTTGAGAAATTATATGCACTATTTAGTCCTCAAATTTATAGCCACTTAGGATTCCTTTCTCTAGTGAAATTCTATAAGATAAAATAAAAAATCAACCATCTATTCAGTCTCTTTTAGTACTTAGTTGAACTCCAAACAACGTCTTCCACCTGTTTATTCGACTCACTTCGTTAATGTAAACATGTAATTATAATACAAATAATTAAACATAAACCTAAATGTGTACCAATAAGACAGGGGAATACTAAAAACTAAAGTAGCTCATAACAATTATTCCTCATTGATGTTAAAAATAAAGAACGGGTAATATTTATTTCCTGATTTCCAATCTGAAAAAAAAAATAAGCAGATTAGTATCAATTTCCTGAATTATTAAATATCAGAAAATGAAAACATGCCTCAACAATTTACATGACATGTAGCTTAGAAAACTTCTCTTTTTTTTCCACAACTATTGTAGTATATATCTCACAACCACTATTGTTTGAATTTAAAGTCAGATTTATTAATTGTTTAACTTTCAAATCAAAATTCAATCTTGGCTGGCAGGATCTCCAATATAGGTTATTTTGCATAAGATAGGACTAGAAATTAACTCAAAAACAAAATTTCGGATTCTAAGCACTAACTAGATATATCATATCTTTTGTTTTTGTTAAAAAGTATATCACATCACTCCCACTAAATGAAATATAATTCCCGATTTAACTAAAAAAAAAATTGAAAGAAAAAAAAATTGATTATAGAATAAGCATAATAATAAATGATGAGTTTATTACCTCTACTAAGTATGGTCTTGAGGCATGTGAAAAATGTAAAAGTGATTGATTAAATCGATTTAGGCTATTCAGGAGGCAAGACATCGATATGAAAGCTATCAATAGTCTCCATCTTTTCACCCTGGTTGCTGGCGTCTCCTGGTGTGTTATAAAATAACACCCCTAAACTGGAGGGACACGAACCGCAAGTGTACGGGTCGTCCAAGTAATAATCAGGTAAACATCAATCGATCTCAGGGACAGATGGATATGACTAATGATGTTATGCAATAAGTGAGGATAGTTGTTATATGACAATAAAATAAATGATGAAGTAATTGTTTTGGTTTTGTTTATAAACTAAGACGCAAAGAAATAAAATACTAAACTAATGTAAGTAGTTAGACACAAGTAAAATAAATGCAAGAAAAGTAAAAATGAGTGGACTCAAGAGTAATAAAGTGTACTTGAGTCTTGCAAGGGTTCCACCTAATCAATGTCATTAATGTTTCTATTTACGGGTAGAATCGGTATTTTAACAATAGTTGGGATTCTAATATCTCTTAGCCGTTTGTCTGGTGGACCTAGTAGCTATCCTAAAATGCTATAAACTCCTATCGGCCGAATATGCCTCTTCGAATGTGAAGTTCTTACCCCATTGGCTATGTAACTAGTTAAGCATGTCGGTCAATAACGAACGTTACACGGATAATTATATAGGTCCGTAATCAACCACCCCCCCCCCCCCGGTCGGATGATCACTTTGCCACTTAAGTGAATAGCCCGATTACTAACACATATTTCTAGTTGTTCCTAAAAGAAATAGTAAATTAAGCATAAAATAAAATCCAATGTAAAATACCCAATTCAATTTAAATTAAGGAAATCCCAAATTTAGAAACATTAAGAAATTAATTAGGGTTCATCCCTTTTGTTGCGATTCTCAAGCACTATAATGTAATGAAAAACTGAATTAAAAGATGAAATAGTCATATTCAATTACAATATGAAATGGGTAACCTAATTAAAGGATTGATTTTGAGTGTTGATGGAAGAATTGGAATTCTCCAACTTCAGTTTTCTTCTCTCCTTTTGCTTCTGACTTCTCTCTGGCGCTTCTCTCTTGTAAAATATGAGTTGTATTTACAAAAATGAAGTCTAAGGCTGATATAAGATGGGAAAACGGATTGGGCTCCTCTCTTAAAAGGAAATAGGTTAAATGAAATAAAAGTCCAATCCTTAAATGAAATCCCGTAATTGATGTACAGCTGTTACTAAAACAGTTGTAACCTTTGCGTCCGGACTCGGAATCACTCCGTTCAACTTGCAAAATCTTCCTGAATTACAGATGCAACTTCCTTATTTGACGACTCTAAGGCTGAATCTTTGGCTAATTGGCTAAAAAACAGTGATTTGTAACAGCCTTCCAGATTTCATTTTCATCTAATAAATTTTTCGAATTAACTTTTATCGCCTTTGACTTTTACACTCGATCTATGACATTAATTCCAGTTTATCCTCCTTATATTGGTGCTCCATCTAATCCATGGACCTAAGAACTTTACACTAAAAACAAACAAATTAACGCACAAAGGCTCTAAAACGCAAATAATACGAATCCAAGGTGAGAAAACGCAATATAATCAAATAAGCTTAAAAGTTTATCAAATAAGTTAATTAATTACCTAAAATGATGTCTCCTAAGGTCATATAAATAGACCAAAATGAAAGACATCAGTTGCCTGATTCAATTTCGATAATTGAAATTGTAGCAGTAGATACATAGTAATAACCTGAGAAAAAGTGAAACAATAGGGATATGATAAATAATTATACGGCCAAAATATCCCAAACTCATTATTAATTATTGAAAGTTCTAAACTTTCTTGTAAGCATGATCATAATTGTACCTATATTTTTAATATCCTTCACAGCTGTTAGCCATATGAATATGTGTTTCATTTTTTTTCTCCTTGTTTTGCTTAACATGAAAATAGTTATGGATTGTTAATTAATAGCTTGATGACTAAAACAATTATGGCTCACATAAGATATATTTCGCATATCAATTAATAGTTAGATTCAAATAATTTTCTAATAAATTCAAGAAATCGCAATCCAGTCGTGGAAATTTTGAAGAGATTTCGTAAGTGGAGAACGTCGGCAAAAAACTCAACCCCATCAGCCTCACAAACTATTGGTCCCTAACCGCCATAATAAAACTCATATCTTAACTAATAAAGAAAAAGTCTTAACACCCCAAGCCTGCATGACATGCTAAGAAAAGTAGAAAAAGGCCATGTACCTGGAGAAGTAACTCATATTTTGAGTTGAACAAAAATGCACTAAAAACCATATTGCAGATTTAGCTTTAATTTTTTTCATCAAGTGACGTATAAATCATAACCAACACATCATATGAATACTTTAGACTGAGTAAGCAATCACATGAAATGATTGGTCTAAACCTATATTCTATCAAGGTCATCAAGTTAACATCATATCTACAGATAAATGATTGGCACTACTTTTACATAACAACATATTTAAAAAAATTCAGGAAATTCCTAATACAACAAAATAACAAATCAATAGATATCACTTATACAGTTAAAAAGTTGAAAAGGTACTATCAACAACTGTTAATTTGTACTTAAACAATTATATTTTATAACATCTAGTTGAACCTAATTCTGAAAAATTATAAAAGTGATGAGATTAGGTTAAATTTTAAAAAGTCGAAAAAGGTACCATGAACAACTGCTAACATAGCTGACCTCGACCTCCATTGTACATAATCAATTCTGTTTTGTAACATATATCTGAACTTAGTTCATAGAAATTGTAATAGTGATGAGATTAGGTTAAAGTTAAATCCATTTTTGGAGGTTCAATTGTAAAAAATATTTTTTTACCTTAATTTGGGGTCTTAGATTGTTGATGGCGTAGCCACGCCGGGTTGACGATGGTGCAGAATTGTCCCTAATCGCATTGGATTTCTCACTCTCCATCATATTCGAGAAGAAGATTAAACGAAAATGAGACTAAGAGAATCTGAGCCAAATGGATAGTTACTACAAAACTATTCCAAGAATGCAGTATAAGACCAAATTTACTCACTCCTACACTCCCCATATATGCTATTCTTAGCACATTACTTCTCATATGGTAAATAGACTTCCAACGATCATAATACTTATTATATGGTAAAAAGAATTCCAACGATCATAATAATGGTCATTGTGTGATTTGAATAAACTGGAAAATTGTAAAAGTAATGATATCAAATTAAAATTAAATCAATTTTACCTTAATTTGGATTCTCTGGTTCAATTTTTGATGGTCCGTATCCAAGCCGGGTAGATGATGGTGGAGTATGGTCCCAAAGTGGCACGATTTTCTTGTGCAGGAGAGCGGCGTTGTGGAAGGGTGAGCGTGCAGAGATTGATTTTACGGGTTTTTTTCAATGAACGAGTGTGAAGAAAAGAGTTATAACTTTTATTTCTTTTTTTTTGAATGCTAGTGTGATGCGTATAAATTTCTAAGAAATGAGAGGAGCTAAATAGGGGAATCTGAAAAATTAAAGGAGTTAAATAGGGATTTGTTATCCGGCCAAGGAAAAATAGTATAATGATTATTGTACAATATAGACGGTAGTTTACTATTTTTTTTAAAAAGAAAAGTAATATTAATAATTAATGATCTTAATGATAAGTGGTTACACTTAGGAGACAAAAACACAAAGTCCTTCCACCTTGCCACCATTCAAATGAGAGCTTATAATAGAATCTCCAGAATAAAAGACTCCAACGATCAATGGGTGGAGAGAAAGGAAGGTATAAAAAAATGTTTTCGAAATTTTTACGCTAATATTTTTAATGAACGGGGGGTAGAAAATGCTAAGATGGAGGAAGCTGCAAAATTCATCAAACCTAGAGTCACTTGAAGTATGAATGATTTACTTTCTAAGACACCTAAAATGGAGGAAGTGGAACTAGCTGTCAAGGAGCTATCTCCTACGATAGCCCCTGGTCCTAATGGACTTAGTGGTAAATTATACAAGAAGTTTTGGTCCACTATTAAAAATGATGTGTTTATAATAATTGAGGATTTTTTTAAAATAATTCTCCTCTGGACAGTATTAATGTTACTCTGATCACTCTTGTTCCCAAAGGTTTAACTTAGGAGAAGCTGGGTGACTTTCGCCCAATCTCTTGTGTCAACTTTGTTTACAAAATTATTGCTAAGATTTTGGCTAATAGGTTAAGTAATTTTATTAATCATATTGTTTATACTACTCAGTTAGCCTTCATTAAAGGTATGGTTATTCAAGATAACATTCTTATAGCACAGGAATTATCTCTCTTCATGAATCAAACTAGGATAAAAGGAAGATACCTTGAATCCTTGAAAATTGTTATGGCCAAGGCTTATGATCAGGTAAGGTGAGAAATTCTTACTTTAGTCCTGAAGAAAGTTGGTTTATGTGAGAAGTTTATTAAGTGGGTTCTTAATGGTATCTCTACTGTTTCCTTTCAAGTTAACCTCAATGGGAAAAGAAGGGAAAAGTTTTCTCAAAAGATGTCTCCTCATTTGTCATGAATTAATATTAAGATGAGATATCATTTTTAGCGATTTAGAAGTCATTCTAGTCGATTTTATCATGACATATTACACTTTCCTATTTCTAGTCTTGATTTCATGAATTATTTTTTTAGAGCATATTTGGTTTAATTATTTACTTAGTGTGAAGCTTTAAAGAAAAATATGGAGATTAATTAATTACCAAGTCAAAGACTAAGAGAAAAGGAAACAAGATAAGCATGGAAACTGAAGATAAGGAAACAAGAGCTAAAGTATGAAAAGAAAACACTGCCAAATAAATCTGAATTTCACCACCCACAACCACAAATCAGCATATATCTCAAAATTGGTGCGGAATTTGGAAGAATGGTCAAGACCAAAGTTAAATATCTTTCTGAGAAGATGAATTTCGACTACTCATACGCGTCAAACGGATAAGAATTGAAATTGTTAGGTTCCAAAACAAAAACGGGGCTGATTTCATATTTTAGGGTTACGAATTTGAGTTGGGCTAGGAGTCCATTACTTTCCCTCTCCTTCAAGAAAACGAATTAGGGCTTCTCTACACCTATAAATACACCCTTATATCACTTGTAAATCATCCTTGCCTCATAGTAATTAGTCCTTAGGTTTATTATCATCAGAATTATTGTAGAGTGCAAGATGAAGTCTTTCATTATTTCTTTTAGTTTATTTCCTTAAGGTATGAACTAATTTTCCCATAACTTGGGTTTTGCATTATGTATAATCTATGAATTATATTTTCTTTCTATATAAGTTTCTTTGGGAATTATATGTTTTAATCTGATATTAGCTGCTTACCCATATATTTGTTTATGTGTTTTGAATTATTGTCTGTCCTAGAACTGATCACTTTAGGCTTTCTTAATAGTAGTTAGATGATCACCTTAACTGGGTGTCTAATTATTGAAACACCACATAACGTCTAGTGTCGATATTGGTCTTGAAAACACTAATTCTAGCTAGATAGTCATTAGGGTATGTGTTAATCACTATCACCATGTTTGGAATTGAATTGCTTAGGGTCTTGGTTGCGCTTGATAACCCTAAGTCTAGGCTGCCTCATGGTGTGTCTGTAGCGCCCTTAGTCGCTCTCCAGGTCTAAGAGAGGGAATTTAGAATCCTGACTAAGTATCTAAGAGCTAATTATCTCCCTTATTAACTAGAATTTGATAGAAAGAATTATAAGGATTAGTGTATACTAGCAAAACCTGAGCTATGCTTCTCATCTCATATTTCTTATCTTTTATTTTATTGTCTTTAATTTTAATTAGTTTATTCATTAATCTCTTAATCGTTCCTATTTATTTTCTGACTTTTAATTAATTACTCGCTATTATTTGCTCATTCGTATAACACACTGAGTCCCTGAGAACGAATCTTATTATCATTAAAACTTGCATACGTCATGTAATACTTGCAGTACTGTGCTTGTCTAGGGTGCTTTAGTGCATTGTTTTCAGCGTTTATTTATCCTATTTTTATAACACCCTAGGCGACACCAAGTTTTTGGCGCCGCTGCCAGGAACTTGTGTCTCGTTAGCGTGTGGGCTATCTATTTCGAGTAGTAGTTTTTATTTTTCAGTTTTTTTATTTTTCCGGATTTACGCTTGTGGTTTGCTTTAGTCTTTTTCTGGTTTTAACAATGAATCTTTTGTCTCCTTTAACGGAGCCCGAGAGGTGCTTTAGACCTTATAACAGACGTATTCGTGAAGAAAAAGCCTTAAGAAGAGCTATGGCAGACATACCAGATCCATTAGATCCGAGAGTCCGTTAGGACATTTACAACCACCACCGGTAGGAGGTAACGGAAACAATAACATTCTAAACAGAGTTGAGAAAGACCTCCCTGGCTAGAGGGTACCGTTTCATGTTCAACCATTAGGTTACCGTCCTCCGGAGATCAAGAATATTAAATTTAGACCCGATCCGGGCATGCTTAGTCAATTTCAAAGTTTTGGACTCTACAGTGGTACAACAATTCAAGATCCAGTAAGAGCGATTCAGAAGTTTATGCAGATTTGTGATGCTTATGTTACTCCAGGCATTACACGCGAGCAACTGTATTGTCATACGTTTTAATTCTTTTTGACCGGTAAAGCTGGTGAGTTGCTACATAGGCAACCACCAGGTACAATCAACACATGGACAGAACTTCAAGCCGCATTCTTAAACCGTTTTTATCCGAAGAGTATGAGACTCGAAGACCAAAGCGAGCTTGCAAAGTTTTGTCAAGAGAATGGAGAAGAAGTAGGAGAAGCATGGACAAGGTTTCAACAGAAGTTAGCTAGATGTCCCCTCCATGGTTACACCCCATCTCTACAGTTAGTTATATGTTATGAAGGTATCAATAGAGAAAGTAGGTTGAAGGTAGATAACCTTGGAAAGGGGAATTTCATGTCCGTGGATCCTGCTGAAGCCACCGAAGGTTTAGAAAATATTATCAAACAAGAAAGGAGTTGGCCATCTTCGCGAGCTCCTATTACCAATGCCCGAGGTACGCTTCGATTAGATGCAGAAACTATAAACTCAACTCAATTATCCGCATTAGAGAATCAAATCAAAGAACTTAAGCTTGAGATGCAGAGAAATTTAGCCACAACGAATGTAGTGCAAGAAGCACAAGGTTGTCAACACTGTGGGGTCAATAATCATACATGGGAAGAGTGCGAAGGAAATCCACAATCTGTTTATTTCATATCCAACCGAGGCGGTTATCAATTTGGTAACAGGAATCATCTGGGTATGCAATATTCAAATCCACAAGGGGCCGCTAATCCTGTTTATTATCAACCTCGTCCCCAGAATAACTCTTTCGAACCAAGAGGTCAGTATCAAAATCAATATCAAAATTAACCTGCTCCTCCACATCAACCTGTTCAAGATGCCTATACCGAGTCATAGCTCAGAAAGCTCTACCACGGTATCCTCAAGAGGGAGTTGTGGATAATCAAAAATTGCAGAAATTTATGGATCTTGTGACCACTAATATAAATTCACAAAGCGAGAAGTTACGAGAACAAGAAGCTTCAATTCAGATTTTAAGTACTCAAGTAGAACAAATGAACAAAGTTCTGACAAATATTATGGAACAAAAAGAATTGAAGGCTATCGAAGGAGGTGATGGCAATGTTGGGTTTGAAGTTTGCAAGGTTATTTGCCTTGAGAATGAAGAAAAGAAGGAAGTACCACATACTGCTGAAAGTGCCGTGGAAGTTCCGAGTACCAAAGAAGAACCAACAAAGTCTAGCCCCGTGGACTCTAACTGTTCTGAGGATGAAGTGGAGGAAGATTCACAAAAATACGAATTTATACAGCTTCTAAAGGATATGAAAGAAGAGATTAGATCGGTTATGGAGTTACAAGCTGAGCGAGCTAAAGATAAAGAGGAAGAAGCCTCAAAAGAACCAAGAGTTGAAGTTGCACATGCTATGCAAGAAAGAAAGAAAAAGAGAAGGTGGAATCGCCACCAGTTGTTCAAACAGTGTCATCAACTATTCCTGATACAAATCCAAAAGGTGACACTGAACTCAAGACATTTGTAGAGGCGTACACTCCTGAAAATATCATTGCCCAAATGCCTGAGATTGCGAAGAAAGGGCTTATACCGAAACATGTTTTCACGCAAGTTATTCCTGAGAAAGAAACGAGTGTAGAAGCCACAAGAGAGAACCTGAGAGTCTCAAGAAGAACAGAAAAAGAGTTACCATTGAAGCTCAAAGATCCCGGAAGCTTTAATCTTCCTATTCAAATAAATGGTATGCTCAAAGTGAAAGCCATGTACGTTGTGGGTTCAGGTGTGAATATTATATGCCAAAGTCCGTGTTCGAGAGACTTGGACTTAAGAAATCAGAGAAAGCTCCAGTGAGTTGCAGTTCGCTGACAACTCAGTTACCAAGACATGGGGAACAGTGGAGGACGTCCTTGTCCGATCAGGTAATATCAACATCCTACTGACATTGTTATACTTGATTTCGATGCATATAAGTAGGTTCCAATCATACTTGGAAGGCCTTTCATGGCCACATGTCAAAGAATAATCAACTTCCAAGAAGGGACCATTACCGTTCATGCTAAGAACGTATCCGAGACATTCTATGTCTTGGGTAAGAAACCAAGGAAGTTAGATCTCACCGTTCCTATCGTCCATAGCCTTTCACATCATAAAGTCCCTAAAGAGAAGATCCATGAAAAGCCTGTGGATACTGAGCCAAACATTGATTTTGGGGTTGGCCATGAAGTTCTATGGAAAGCTCACAAACCCGAAAATAGGCCACGAAGTTAAAAAGACTCGTGGATGGGACCATCGTCACTAAGGTTGTTTCAGCTAAGGTGATAGAAATAAGACCCAAAAAGGGGATCAAGCGCAGATTAGTTGACGTTCACAGCCTTACTCGTTGTTGGAGAGGCTATATTCGCAAATCTTGATAGAGGTAACGCGTCTAACTTTAAAAGACGTTAAATAAAAGTGTTGTACGGAAGACAACCCGCAATTTTTTTATGTTTTTATGTTATTAGTTTGTGTTTAGTTTAGTTGCTTTTAGTTGATATTGCATATTTGAGAAAGGTATTAGTGTTTTTTGATGTTCAGGTGTTAGAGAAATCAAGTTTTTGGGAGAAAAACGAAATCTTTGGGTATATTCAGATCAGACCACCGGTATGCCGGTCCTTATGGCCCGTAAGCCGGCGGTCAGAAAACCCGTGCCCACGCGTGTCGTCACGCGTTCAATGCCGAGAGTCAACTTTCGAAAGATTGCCAGCACCAGTATGCCGGTGAATTCTTCCGGTAAGCCGGCGGTCAGAAAACCCGTGCCCACGGGTGTTGTCACGTGTTCATTCCAGAAAGTTGAAATTCAAAGGCTTCCAGCACCGGTATGCCGGTCAAAACCTCTGGTATGCTGGCTAGACCAAAAACCCGTGCCCACGTGTTCATGCCTCGGGTATTTTGACGTAACTCGAGATTCAAAGAGCTCCAGCATCGGTATGCCGGGCCCTACGGCCGGTAAGCCGGTCAGCGCCGCTAGAGAGAGAAAAAAAGCTTTGTTTTCTAGGTTATAAAGGAGAAGAGGTTGGTATATTTCGAATTTTACAATCCTTAAGCCTCTCTTTCTTCTCCAAACCTCTCCCAACTCTATTGAAGCTTCATCAAACCTTCCCCAAACATCAAAACACTACCCAATCACCATAAAAACACATCAAAATTTCTCTCCACATCATTACAAAGAAGATTCAATCACCCAAATCTCACCAAAACACATTGAATCGAAAAATCAAAATCTTAAATTTTCAAAATTCATCCTACAATTTCTTAGATCCATACCAATTCATCAAGAATTCATCTTACCCACATATAAATTCATCATCAAAACACCTTTCCTAACCCAAATAAGGCTTGTTCCACCTATAATCAAGAGTTTCAATTTTCAAGAGTGGTTAAAGCTTTGAGTTGGAGGTTAATTGAGATGACTAAAAGAACAAAAACATTATCTAATAAGAGGGAGATGAAGAAAATCAAGGTATTTGGTCCAATTGAGAAGAAATCAAGTGAGAAAAGTTCTAGTTCCAATACAAAGGGTAAAATAGACTATGTAAAAAGAGGTGAGCTAGCTTCGTTTAATTCTATGGGCAAAAGGGTTCCACTTTTTACCAAGAAGAAAACACAACCTCTTCCATCCAAAGGTCCTACACCCGAAGATAAAGAGAAAGCTTCAAAGTCCTTGATAGCTTCTGCAAAGAAACAATTAAAGGAACTACCTTTTGCTTATGAGAAAGTATTCGATGGAGAAGTTGGTAGAGAAGAGCATAAGAGATTCTTGGAGCTTGGTGAAAGATTGGGTTGGTCTACATTCATGGTAAGACGTTCTGATTTATGTCATGAGTTAGTTTTAGATTTCTATTTAGGCCTCTTTAGTCGAGATAGTGAAGGTTGTGTTCCGATTAGAGGCACGTTAGTTCCTTTCACAGATGAAGAGATTAGAAACCACTTCCAATTTAAGAAATTGGTTTGACCATGCAAGTATAGTGAAGCGGTGGCTAAACAAAGAATTTTTATTGGGATTTAATTTTTGAGCATGCTTTAGACAAGGAGAAAGTGCAATCACATAAGGGAGAATTGAAGGCACCTTGGCCTTACAATTATCTTCAACCGGATGCTAGAATTTGGCACAATTTCCTTATCCCTAACTTTTTTGGAAACACAAGAACTTTGGATGTAACTAAAAAGAAAGCTATACTTTTGAATTGTATTTTGAGAGGAGAATAAGTGGATGTGTCACAGATGATCTTTGAGGAGGTGATGTGATTTCTGGTCTCTCCTAAAGCGATTTATAATGTAAAATATCCTACTATGATCAGTGTCTTGTGCGAAAAGCGAATATAATTTTGGGTGAAGAAGAGAAACTTGAATTTTAAAAGAGTACTATTGATAATACTTGGATCATGAAATTCTTGAGAGGAGCGGGTTTTACGCAAGTCTCAAAAGAAGAAAAGGAGCAAAGTTGGCAAGAGAAGATGGAGGAGCATTTAAATAAAGTTGAAGAAGCTCAAACTTTCTTAGCCAATGATGTGGCACAAATCAAAGCCAATCAAGTGCATATCATGACACTCCTTGAGTAATTAAAGAAAGATCAAGCAAATCCTATCTGGGATGTCGATAATGCGAGGCAATAGCCTCAAGAGTATGTTCTCTTTCTTCCTTACCATTAATGTAAATGCTTTATCTGCTAATTTTAATTTCTTTTTTGAGTCTTTTCCGAGTCGTGGGGACACGACTCATTTTTGAGTTGGTGGTGTGCGGATTCGTTGTCTCATCTCCATTTTTCTGTTTTTAGGTAGAAATTAAAAATTTTGATACATGTGAATTAGATGTAGAGTGTGTTTAATAGCTTAAAGAAATAAGCTCAGTGAGTTGATGATAGTAAGTAATATGTTTATGAGCAATTTTATTTTGTATGCTTTGAGTATTTGCAGGAAAATACACATTGATAGTAAAGAAAAGATTAGTAAGCAATGCAATAGAAAATATGTTCGATCTCATGGAGCCTTGAGTGGTTTGTTGGCCGTGAGATCCAAACTAGTTGGCAAACCCATTTGATGAACGTGCTAAAGGTAAGAGAATAATGAAATTGCATGGTGTAGAAAATGATTAAGGCAGTTCTTTCATATTGAAGCCACTTGAAGCCTTTTTATACCTTCTCACCCTGTTATTTGAAATTTTATATCCTTCTCAGCCCCTTCTAGCCTTTCTAAAGCCTTTTTATTTAGCCACATTATAAGCCATATTCCTTTAGATTATAGGACTTTTCCATATGACCCGCACTCGAATCGCGATGCATAGACATTTGTTTTAGAGCTTGAGTTTGGGGTGGTGGGTCCACCATTATGGGAATTATTATTGGGTTGGGATTTTTGAGCTTATTGATTGTGCTCTGTTATTATATTGATGATGATTCACAGGTTTATATTGTAACTCTTTGCCGGAGTAATAGTGAATGCAAAAGAAGCTACGAGCTAAATTTGAAAAAAAAAAGAAATAAATAAATATATATATATATATGAGAAAAATAGCCTGATATCTCGAACATCAAAAAGAGAGTCATAGCTATACAAAAGAAAAAATGATTTGAAAAGAATATATATTCGGACCGGCAAAGAGGAATTTTTATGTGAACATCTTATGCTTTAATTGGGTTATTGGGGATGCTACTTTGAGCATCAAGAAAAATCATTGGGTTGAGTGAGAAACATTTTATGAGAGTAACTCAAGCTCTAGGGCCATTAGTTGATGACTAGTGAGAAGAGAGCTAAAAGCTCACTCTATATTATCAAAAAATACTATTATACCGTCCCTAAGCCTACATTACAACCTTAAAGACCTTTTGATTCTTTGCTATGTAACTGAGAAGTGATTGAACCAATAGAGAGTAGTTAAGTGGATCTTTGGATACTAGTGAAGTTCGATGAACAATCTATAGCTTCCTTGGGGAACTGAGTAAAGTTCCTCTCCTTCTTACATTGCAAAGCTAATCTAATCTTGAATTCAAACTGTGTTGATTATGGATATGAGAAGTATGCAGGTATGTAGTTGGTGAATATTATTTCGTGAAATTTTTTGAGTAGTTTCTTTATGTCAATTCTATATATTCTGCTATCTCCTTTCCCATTGTGTTAAAATGACCTAGGTGTGTATTTAGAGACTTTCTTTTGTTTTTATCTTTATTGTATCGGGACGATACAACTTTGAGTTGGGGTTCTTGATGTCACCTCATTTTTCATGAATTAATATTAATATGAGACATCATTTTTAGTGATTTAGAAGTCTTTCTAGTCGGTTTTCTCATGAAATATTACACTTTTCTATTTATAGTCTTGATTTCATGAATTATTATTTTTAGAGCATATTGGGTTTAATTATTTATTTAGTGTGAAGCTTTAAAGATAAATATGGAGATTAATTAGTTACCAAGTCAAGGACTAAGAGAAAAGGAAAGAAGATAAGTATGGAAACTGAAGATAAGGAAACAAGAGCTAAAGTATGAAAAAGAAAAGCTGCCAAATAAATTTGAATTTCACCACCCACGACCACAAATCAGCTTATATCTCAAAATCGGTGAGGAATTTGGAAGAACGGTCAAGAGAATAGTCAAAGATATTTCCGAGACGATGAATTTAGACTACTCATACGCGTCAAATGGATAAGAACTGAAGCTATTAGGACCAAAACAAAAACGGGGCTGATTTCATATTTTAGGGTTACGAATTTGAGTTGGGCTAGGAGTCCATTACTTTCCTTCTCCTTCAAGAAAACGAATTAGGGCTTCTCTACACCAATATAAACACCCTTATATCACTTGTAAATCATCCTTGCCTCATAGTAATTAGTCCTTAGGTTTATTATCATCATAATTATTGTAAAGTGCAAGATGAAGTCTTTCATTATTTCTTTTAGTTTATTTCCTTCAGGTATAAACTAATTTTCCCATAGCTTGGGTTTTGCATTATGTATAATCTATGAATTATATTTTCTCTCTATCTAAGTTTCTTTGGGAATGATATGTTTTAATCTGATATTAGCTGCTTACCCATATATTTGTTTATGTGTTTTGAATTATTTCCTGTCTTAGAACTGATCACTTTAGGCTTTCTTAATAGTAGTTAGATGATCACCTTAACTGGGTGTCTAATTATTGAAACACCACATAACGTCTAGTGTCGATATTGGTCTTGACAACACTAATTCTAGCTAGACAGTCATTAGGGTATGTTTTAATCACTATCACCATGTTTGGAATTGAATTGCTTAGGGTCTTGGTTGCGCTTGATAACCCTAAGTCTAGGCTTCCTCGTGGTGTGTCCGTAGCCACCTTAGTCGCTCTCCAGGTCCAAGAGAGGGAATTTAGAATCCTGACTAAGTATCTAAGAGCTAATTATCTCCCTTATTAACTAGAATTTGATAGAAAGAATTAGAAGGATTAGTGCATACTAGCAAAACCTGAGCTAAACTTCTCATCTCATATTTCTTATCTTTTATTTTATTGTCTTTGATTTTCATTAGTTTAATCATTAATCTCTCAATCGTCCTATTTATTTTCTGTCTTTTAATTAATTACTCTATACTCGCTATTATTTTCTCATTCGTATAACACACTAAGTCCCTGAGAACGAATCTTCTTATCATTAAAACTTGCATACGTCCTGTAATACTTGCAGTACTGTGCTTGTCTAGGGTGCTTTAGTGCATTGTTTTCAGCGTTTATTTATTGTATTGTTATAACACCCTAGGCGACACCATCTACGAATAGGGCTTAGGCAAGGGGGTCATTTGTCTCCATTCTCTTTACTATTATGACAAAGGCTTTTGATATCTCCCTAAATGTTCTAATTTTATGTTCTTGGGAGACATCATTTTTGGTGTTTATTCGACTATTTTGATAGACTTTTGGACTAAATATGCAATAATCCGATTTTCCTCTTTTATTTCTAGTATTTTTATTTTATTAAACTTTTGCGCGTAATCTTGTGTATTTTAGTGAAAAGTTTGTAGGTTTTGAATATTAGCTAGGAGAGGAATCCGAGAAGAAAGTCAAAGATCGTGATATGGAGTCAAGACTTGAAGATAAATCCCGAAAGTACTTGATTTTAGATCTGAAAATCTGGAAAACAGGCCAAAGATTGCTGACCTTTGAAGAGAAAACATTCCTTAGCGAGTTACGGAAATTTAGCAACTGGAATCAAGTCAATCGGAGTTATAACGAAGCGGGAAAATCCGTTTTAGTGGAGGTGGTGCAGCAGTTACGGGATTTGGGCTTGATTAGTGGACTTGGACTTTTTATTATTCACTTAAACCCTAATTAAAAGCTCATTCCGAATTTGAGCTTATAAAAGGAGTTTTTGACCTCATTATTTCTTACCTCTCATTTTATTCTTCAATTTAATTCATCTTTAGAAGAGAGTGTCCAGAGAGAAAGTCAGCAGCAAGGAAAAGGAGAAAGCTACAGAGCTGGAGATGGTCTATATCTCCAAATCACAGCCAAACCCAAATCCTAATTAGGTTCTATCTTTTATTTCTGTAATTGAAGAACATGAATTCTTTCTGTTTTAAATTTAGTTTTTCGCATTAGTATGAGCTAATTTAATTAAGTGCTTGAGAACGCATAATGGGTTAATCCCAATTTGATTTTGTTTTATACATTTGAATTCGGGATAATTATTATTTAAATCAAATTGGGTAATTTATATTTTTCTTTAATTTGTGTTTATTTACTATTATTGACCTGATCAAGGATAATAGGACTTAGTATCTAGGCTATTCCAATTAGTGGCGATTAGATCACCTTGACGGGGGGTTTAGATACAGAAATAATTAATGAATGTAGGATAGAAATTATTTGACTCTGACGAGCGTAATTAATCCTATGGCCAATTGGGTAATTTAAACTTAATCACTTAAGAGTGGACTATAATCACCCTGACGGGGTTTGTAGCACTTGAGAGGTGCTCCTTAGTCCTCCCTGACGGGGGTAAGGAGATTATAGAATCCCGACCAATACAAATTTACAAATTTGTCCCTTAAACAATGTATGAAAAGAATGATAATTAGGTGAAATCCTTGCGTCTCTCAAGTACTACCTTCTCATCTTGCGTAAACACTTTATTTTCTTGCGTCTAGTCTTTATTTGCGTTACTTTAGTCTTTTAATTAATTGTCTTAGTTATTAGAAAAACAAACAACCAATCTTAAAATCATTTACTTGCTTTACACGCAATTAATCACTATCTGATAAGCATTAGAGTCAACCAATCCGTCCCTGAGAACGAATCTGTTTATCACTATTATTACTTGGGACAACCGTACACTTGCGGTTTTGGTTCTCTTTACTTATTGCATTTATTTTAGAACACACAAAGGACCACCAAGTTTTTGGCGCCGCTGCCGGGGACGGTAGCGTGTGACCACGGTGTTTATCCTTTAGTGATTAGTTACATTTTTATTTTCAGTTTTACGTTGTTTTGTTTTAGTCTCTTTTCAGGTTTTTCTTTAGGTATGGAGATTTCCCCCTATCAAGAGCAAAATCCAACACATACCTGTTATATGCCAGTACAACAATTCATGAATCTAACACGAGGAAGCTTGACAGATTTTTATAATAGGTTCAAAAAGTTGGAGGACTCCCTCAGTTGTTTCATGAAGGCCACAACGGATAATATAATAAAGAGTAATGCGAAAATCGTTGCTATCATATCATTAGTGCAATTCATGCAACAAAACCATCAATTAATGGAGCAACGATTGACGCAACTCACAGAAACAATTGAGAAGCTACAACAAGTACTATCTATTCAAACTGGTCAAGGTACAAATTATGATGATGAGTCCATTCAAGATAGCGATGTTTGGTTCGATGCAGCTACAGAATTTAGCCTTCAAGAAGAGAAGGAAGTGGAATCACCACAAGTTACACCTAGTGAACTAAAGATTCCAACAATAGAAGAATCAACCACGCTAAGCATAGATGAGTCAATTACTGAGAATCGAGTCGAAGTTGAAAATAAATCTTGTGACGGGAAGATGGCATCCTTGGAAAACCCAGCCAAGCCGCATTTAGAGGAATCAAATATTGAGATCTTGGTTAGAAAAGAGATAGAAGAAGAAGACACTAGGATGTATTCACCACCTAGTACTCCATTGATGTCACCAACAATTCCAATAAAGACGAATCATTTAAATGGTGACATAGATAAAGCATTTGTAGAGGCGTGCAAAGAAGACAAAACCAACACCCAAATGCTTGAAAGTGATACAAAAGAACTCACACCGCAACAAATATTTACAGAAGCTATTTCAGAATTAAATGAGGATGCGAGTGTAGAGATTGAGATTGAATACGTGGCCCTCATGACAAAAGAAAGTTCAGAAACATCCATTGTTTTGGACAAAAAGCTAGAGGAGGTGCAACTTGAGTTACCCATTGTTCTAGAAGTACCTAAAGAGGTTAAAGAGAAGGACCACCACCATGGACCCGTGAAAAAGAGAGCTAAAGATGAGTTTGGGGTTGGAACCAAGGTTGCTTGGAAGGCTTCTAAACAAGAGAATAGGCCACGAGGTTTCAAAAACACGTGGATGGGACCATTTGTTGTTACTCGATTGGTGACAGCAAAATTAATAGAGATACAACCTTTGAGAGGTCAAAGGCGGCGAATTGTAGACATACATAACCTCACCCACTGCTGGGGAGGCTACATACTCAAGGGATAATGGAGGTAACCTGTCAAACTTTAAATGACGTTAAATAAAAGTGCTTCTTGGGAGACAACCCATGTTTTAAATTGCTTTCATGTCTTTTAAATTCTTAGTGTAAATTAGAGTAATGGTTCTTTATTTAGTGTTTATTTTTAAGAAATGAGAAAGGTTGGTGTTTTTGATGATTACAGGAGTAAAGGTCATGAGTTTGGGGTAGTTAGGTTATCAGCAACTTCGGAAGATCATAACTTGATGCTCGGAGGTCGGAATTAACTTTTTCTTGAGCCTAAACCGCATAAATTTTTGAGCTCTATCCAATGGTGAAGTCGAATAGTTCAGATAAGCAGCTAAAAGTTTCTGACCACTGCGTCAGCAATGACGCAGCATGACTGCGTCTTCATTCGCGCCAGCGACGTGCCGCCGGCATACCGGTCAGCGACCGGCTAGCCGGCCAAGGAAGAAGGAAGTTTCTGGTTACTGCGTCAGCAACGACGCAAGAGGCTTGCGTCAGAGGTAAAAAAAAGTCAATCAGAGAAAAGTTCGGCAAGCGATATCTTTGCGCTCGGGTGTCCGAATCAGGTGATCTTTGAGCCTAAACTGCATAACTTTTCGAGACCTAGCTATTGGGGAGGTCGTCGTTCGCGACCGGCTAGCCGGTCATCTGACCGGCATGCCAGTCGTGGTCTCGGCGAAAACCGACCTAAAGCTTAAGAAACCTTATTTTTCCCTCTCCTTTGGCCTCCAACACATGAAACACCATTGATGACGAACCAAAGCTCCAAAAACACTTACATTCCACCATCAAAACACCAAAATATCACCAATCCATCGCTCTAAACATCATCCAAACACATAATCAATCACAAATCTCTCTAAAAACACCAAGAAATTCATGTTTTAATCCAAAAATTTCTTCACCAAAGCTTAAATTATATCCTTTAAACCTTTCCAACACCATAGATATTAAATACCCATCTCAAATAAATCACCAATTCCACTACTGTGCCACTTTCAACAATATCAAGCAACACAAATTTCATCAATAGCTTTGGTACTTTGAAGGTTGGAGATTGCAAGTGCAAGTGCAAGATATCAAGTCATCATAAATTCCGTGGCCAATCCGGTAAAATAGCTAGAACTCTTCTTTTCTTTCTATTACCAGTTGGGAATTAAGATTTATTTTAGTTATTTAGTGGAGGAATTGTGAATTGTTTGAGCCTATTAATATTATATATTTTGCAAGTAATCTTTAAGTAGGTGAAAAATTGAGTTTGGGGTCATCAAAGATGACCATGAAGGTTGGAAAAGGTACGAAGAACATGATGAAGATAGAAAGTTGGTTGTTGAGGAAAGATTTTCGTAGAAGAGATGATGATTTAGAGAGATAGGAAATGATGAAGATTTGGGAAATATGGAAAAAGAGTTCGAGGTAATGAAGAACACTTTATTCAAGATGGATGCAACAATTAAATGATCTTTAAAGCTTGATGAAGTAGTATTCAAAACCTTAACATGAGACTACACGTAATCGGCCTAGTGTCGATCCAGATATGTTTTCCTATCCTTTCTCATTTAGTGTAGATTATTTTATTGCTTTGAGTCTTTTCAAGTCGTGGGGACACGACTCATTTTTGAGTTTGGGGTGGGGTTCGTTACCTCATCCCAATTTTTATGTGTTATTTGTTTTAATTGCTTTCAATAAATTAATTAGGAGTTGCGTTTGACTGTAGAAGATTTTAAATGTCCCTTTTAACCATACTTTTGATGAATCTATGATAGTAGATAGTGGACTTTAGGGAATAACATAAAACGCACTTTAATTGCATGCAAACATAGATAATGAATAGGAAAAATTAACGAACAATGCAAAAGAAGTAAGCTTGTACTTAAGGAAAATGTTTGGTTTGTAGAACGTGAGATCTAAATTAGTAGAGAACCCACTTAGATATGAATTAGAGACGAACTATGTACTTAGGAAAATGATAGGGGCAGTTCTTTGTTAGCCATTTGAAGCCTTTTAGCTTGCTATCCCTTATAATAATTTTATCCGTCTTAGCCCAATTTTGAGTCTTAAGCCTTTCTTTTGTAGCCACGATATAAGCCCATTATCCCTTAGATTATTAGGCATGACCAAATGATCCGCACTTGAATCACATTCCTGAGACCTGTCTCGAGCTTGAGTTTGGGGTGGAGGGTCCACATTAGGGAAGATACATTGGGAAGGGATTATATGTGTTTATATTGAGGCACAAAAATGTATATGATATTATTATTTGTAACCCTTTGCCGGGAAGAGAAAAAAAAAAGAAAAAAAGAATTATAAGAGACATGACCTTTCACATCAAAATGATGGTCATGGGTATCTTGTACAAAAAAAATGAAAAAGAAAATAAAAAGAAAGAAAGAATAAAATAAACCGGCAAAGTGGAATATTTTGAAAAATCATCTTAGATTAATTGGGTTGACATGGGGACGCAACATTATCGCGTCAAATGGGTTGAGTGAGAACATTATATGAGTGTAAACTCAAGCTCGTGGACAGTTGTTGATGGTAAGTGAGGAGAGAGCCATAAGCTCACTTCAAATTTACCAAATATATATACCACACCGTCCCTAAGCTTACGCTAAAACCGTAAAGTCCTCGTGATTCCTAGGTACATGGTAAGTTAATAGTTTGTATACTAAGTGGAGCGTTCAAAGCGAGTAAGGATCGAGGAACAAACTATAGCCATCATAATGAGATAAGTACAAGTGTAACCTTCTAGCATTGCAAAGTTAATTTTATGATTGAAGTTATTTATGTTTGATGTTGCATGATTAGTGTATGTGTATGTTAGTTCTTAATGTTTGCTATATGAGATTTATCTTTAGAATTGCCTTAGGGTGTATTTACTAGCTTCTATTTTCTCTTGCATCTACTTCATTTCCCTTGTTTTTAGTTTTGCTTTGTCGGGACGACAAAGGTTTGAGTTAGGGGTCTTGATGTCTCCCTAAATGTTCTAATTTTATGCCCTTGGGAGACATCATTTTTGGTGTTTATTCGACTATTTTGATAGACTTTTGGACTAAATATGCAATAATCCGATTTTCCTCTTTTATTTCTAGTATTTTTGATTTATTAAACTTTTGCGCGTAACCTTGTGTATTTTAGTGAAAAGTTTGTAGGTTTTGAATATTAGCTAGGAGAGGAATCCGAGAAGAAAGTCAAAGATCATGATATGGAGTCAAGACTTGAAGATAAATCCCGAAAGTATTTGATTTTAGAGCTGCAAATCTGGAAAACGGGCTAAAGATTTCTGATTTAAAGGCGCTTAAGAGATGATTTAGCCGCTGACCTTTGAAGAGAAAACATTCCTTATCGAGTTACGAAAATTTAGCAACTGGAATCAAGTCAATCGGAGTTATAACGAAGCGGTAAAATCCGTTTTAGTGGAGGTGGTGCAGCAGTTACGGGATTTGGGCTTGATTAGTGGACTTGGACTTTTTATTATTCACTTAAACCCCAATTAAAAGCCCATTCCGAATTTGAGCTTATAAAAGGAGCTTTTGACCTCATTATTTCTTACCTCTCATTTTATTCTTCAATTTAATTCATCTTTAGAAGAGAGTGTCCAGAGAGAAAGTCAGCAGCAAGGAAAAGGAGAAAGTTACAGAGCTGGAGAAGGTCTATATCTCCAAATCACAGCCAAACCCAAATCCTAATTAGGTTCTATCTTTTATTTCTGTAATTGAAGAACATGAATTCTTTCTGTTTTAAATTTAGTTTTTCGCATTAGTATGAGCTAATTTAATTAAGTGCTTGAGAACGCATAATGGGTTAATCCCAATTTGATTTCGTTTTATACATTTGAATTCGGGATAATTATTATTTAAATCAAATTGGGTAATTTATATTTTTCTTTAATTTGTGTTTATTTACTATTATTGACCTGATCAATGATAATAGGACTTAGTATCTAGGCTATTCCAATTACTGGCGATTAGATCACCTTGACGGGGGGTTTAGATACAGAAATAATTAATGAATGTATGATAGAAATTATTTGACTCTGACGAGCGTAATTAATCCTATGGCCAATTGGGTAATTTAAACTTAATCACTTAAGAGTGGACTATAATCACCCTGACGGGGTTTGTAGCACTTGAGAGTTGCTCCTTAGTCCTCCCTGACGGGGGTAAGGAGATTATAGAATCCCGACAATACAAATTTACAAATTTGTCCCTTAAACAATGTATGAAAAGAATGATAATTAGGTGAAATCCTTGCGTCTCTCAAGTACTACCTTCTCATCTTGCGTAAACACTTTATTTTCTTGCGTCTAGTCTTTATTTGCATTACTTTAGTCTTTTAATTAAATGTCTTAGTTATTAGAAAAACAAACAACCAATCTTAAAATCATTTACTTGCTTTACACGCAATTAATCACTATCTGATAAGCATTAGAGTCAACCAATCCGTCCCTGAGAACGAATCTGTTTATCACTATTATTACTTGGGACAACCGTACACTTGCGGTTGTGGTTCACTTTACTTATTGCATTTATTTTAGAACACACAAAGGACCACCAGCTTTAATTAGCATTACTAAGAATTCTTTTGATATTAATGATATTAAAGGCATCCAAATCAATAAAAACTGTCCTATGATTTCATACTCGTGGTTCTTTCTTGATTTGGAAGGGACTGAAATTCAGAGTTTTAAGGGGTGTCTCAACCTCTACTGCATAGGATATTTCCAAAGTACCAATTTTGAGAAGTCAGCAATTACTTTTAGTAAAGAAACACCTCATAAAGTTAAAGAACATGTTGTTAATGTTTAAAATATTAAAGAAACTTCAAATTTGGGGTATTATTTGGTAATTCCCTTCCGCCATAAAAGGTCCAAGGTGGAAGCTCTTGAGTGGATTGCACAAAAACTTTTTCAAAAAATAGATGGATGGAAGGCCAAGTTGCTCTCTTATGGTGGCAAATAAATTTTAATCAAAGCTGTTTTACAGGTCATACCTAACTACTCTATGTCTATTTTCTCTTTCCCTATTTCATTTTGCAAAAAACTTATCCATGCTATCTCTAATATCTGGGGAATTCATGTGGAAAAAAGAGGATTCGCTGGCTTGCTTGGGAGAAGGTAGCTATTGGGAAACTACTTGGTGGCCTGGAGTTTTGTGATTTTAAACGTATGAATACTGATTTACTTGCTAAGAAGGCTTGGAGATTACTCAACAATTATGACAACTTAGCTTTCAAAGTTCTTAAAGGTATTTATTTCCCAAAAAACAACTTTTTGGAGGTAGCTTTGAGGCAAAGACGCACGTGGAGTTGGGCTAGCATAATTGAAGAAAGAAATTTCCTTAAAAGAATATCTTTAAACAAATTATTAATGGTAATAATACTTCAATTTGGACAGATAAATGGATTAACTCGTGCCTTGAAATTGAGAAACCTGTCAATTGTGATCTAGAGACTGTAAGTCAACTTTTCTTATTTGGTTCCTTTGAATGTAATAATGAATTGCTCAATGATAGTTTCCCTAGTCCCATTATCCCAAACATAAGGAAAACTACCATCTCTGGATTAGGGGAGGGTGATAAAATCATTTGGCCCTTCTCTAAGGTGGTGAGTACAATACAAAAACTGGTTATAAGGTTCTTACCGATGATAATTTGTATGGTTGGTGATATTAATACTTTGTTGTGGAAAAAATTTTGGGGATCTAATATACCCAATAAGATATGGGTTTTTATGTGGAAGGCCCGTAATAATGGCATTCCAACGAACAACAATTTATATATACGGAACTGTTCAGATTCGAATGATTGCATTTGGTACGTCAATAAGGTGTATACAGTGGAACATTTGTTCATTTATTTTAAACTTTGTTGTACTGATTGGGCAGGATCCACGCTGTAGATTCATGTGTCTTTAGATGATTCTCTAAGTGTTGGAGACTGGTTTCTCAAAACAATTGAGTCCTATTCTGAGCAAGGATGGGATAAAAGAAAGATTACTGATTTTATAATAATATCCATATGGAATATTTTGAAAGCAAAAATGAAATCTCTCCATGAAAATACAAAATTTGATTGTGATAAGGTCATTTGGTCCAATAATAATATCATGCAGGAACTCCATGGTATGAACTAGTGACGTCTCCCTATTTTTTCTAATTATTAGCCCTTTGGAGACATACTTTTAGGTGAATATTTGACTTATTTTATAGACTTTTATGCTTATTTTGTCATATTACACTTTCTCCCCTTGGAATTAGACTATTTGCATTTTTAGAGATTTTGTGCGTTAATTTGGTTATTTTTAGTGCAAAATTAGTAGGTTCTTGAATTTCATGAAAACCAATACAAGGAGGAGAAGTGAGAATTAAAGTCTTAGAGTATTTTTAGTGTGTTAGGAAGTATTTTATTTGAGTTTCTAATTTTAGAGTGCACTTTCTTATTTCTAGTCTTGACTTAATGATTTATTAATTTTTAAAGCATATGCGGTTTAATTATTTATTTATTATGATGCTTTAAAAGATATATGGTAATTAATTAGAGACCAAATCAATTCTAAGAAGTAAAGGAAAGAGATATACATGTAAATAAGAAGATTAAGGAAAGATATATGCAAAGAAGGAAAAGATAAAGCTGCCAAATAAATCTGAAATTCCAGCCATGTTCAAAGACAAGCTCATAACTTAAGATTGGCTAGGAATTTGGGAGAATGGTCTAGACCAATGGATAGAGTTTTCCGAGACAAGTGATTTCGACTATTGGAACGCGTCAAACGGATAAGTATTGAAGGAGGTATGACCAAAACAAATCAGCAGCAGATTCTTACCTTTCCTAGATTTTAGGGCTGCGAATTAAAGAGTCCTTTACTTGTCTTCCACTCCAAGTAAAATGAATTAGGGCTTCCTAGCACCTATAAATACACCTATTAGACCTCATTGTTTTGAACCTTTCATATTTTATTCAATTCATTACATCCTTAGAGAGAGAGAGAGAGAGAGAGAGAGAGAGAGAGAGAGAGAGAGAGAGTCAAACACTTCAGAGAATTACACAAGAGGCTTAAGGTTTTCAAGTCAGAGCAAGAAGGCAAGGAGAAACTAGAGCTGGGAGAATCCTGATCTTCCCTCAACAGTCATCCTACCCTTTAGGTTATCAATTAGTCTTTTGTATTTGAACATGAATTCCTTTTATTTATTTTCAGTCTTTAATTTTATCGTGAGCTAAATTTCATATACTTGAGAATCACATAAAAGGGATGAACCTTAATTAATTAATCTATGTTTTGAATTTGGGATTTTTATGATTTGAATTGAATTGAGTTTTATATATTGGATATTACTTTGTTTTCATTACTATTTCTTTTAGGAACAACTAGAAATAGCTTTTAGTATTTGGGTTAATCACTTTAGTGGCGAAGTGATCATCCGACAGGGGGGTTTGAATACAGACTTAGGTAATACCCGTGTAATGTCCGTTATTGACCGACAAGCTTAACTATTACATAGCCAAAGAGGTAAATTCATATCATCCGAAGAGGCATATTCACCCATACAGGGATTTATAGTACTTTAGGATAGCTCCTAGGTCCACCCGACAGAGGGCTAGGAGACATTAGAGTCCCGACTAATATTATAATTCCAACTCTACCCTTAAACATATCATAGATTATATTGATTAAGTGGATTCCTTGCGAGACTCAAGTATCTCTCTTAACTGAAGTTAGTCGATTTATTTGCTTTATTTCTTTCTAGTTAATTTACTTTTAGTCTTTACTTTATTTCCATATTTTAATTTAGAAAACCAAACAAAAACCTTTAATTTAATTTTTCTATTAAGCAATTAATCTTACTACTTGATTAATATTTGGATTGAACCTCATATGTCCCTGAAAACGAACTTGATTATCATATATTGCTTGGGACAACTGTACACTTGCAGTTAGTGGTTCCTCTTATTTATCACTTTATTTTCTAACACCCTAGGACCCACCAACTAGTCAACAATTCTTAACAATAATTTGCAAAGCAGTTCTCGAGTGGTGGGGAGGCATGCCCAACCTAATCATATTCCTGAAGAAGAAGACTTAATCATACAGTCTGATGTTTCCTTTAACTTCCCTTATAAGCCTACGGGGATTGGAGTCACAATTAAAAGCAAGGACAATAATTTCATAAGATATTTCAAAGATGCAGTCCATGGTAACTCAAGTCTCATTGGAGAAGCTTGGGCAGTTTTTAAAGCAACTACCATTGGCACAAGATATCCAAATCTCAGGAAGCGAGTTTACTACGATAACCTTGAAGTTATTCAAGGTATAAAGCAGATGTCAGCCGCGAGTTGGGTTATTAAACCTATTATTGCTAGGATTAAGCGAATAGCGGAAGAATCGGAAACTTTCTCCTTTCGTTATATTCCTCGGAAACTTAATCAAAGAGCGGATCAACTAGCAAAGAGTGCTAGGCATGAAGCTCGGAATCATCTAGGGCTTGACCCTATTTTATCTTTATTTGAGTCTTGTAATAAATTAGGAATTGGATAGTCCACTTTGTTGTTTTTTTGGGTACTGCGTACCCCTCCCAAGACCAAAAAAATAATGATAAGTGGGGCCAGAAATGATCCTGGCCACCACTTATGTAGAAGATTTGGGCCATTCAAAAAATCTCGTTTTATAATATAGATGATTATTTTATATTATAGACAGTAGTTTAGGATTTTTGTAAAAAGAAAATTAATATTAATAATTAATGATCTTAATGATAAGTGGGGTCAGAAATGATCCTGACCACCATTTATGTAGAAGATCTGGGATGTTCAAAAAACCTTGTTTTATAATATAGATGATTTGGGAGAAAAAAATAATAATATAGATGATTATTTTATAATATAGACGGTAGTTTCTGATTTTTTTTTTAAAAGAAAAGTAATATTAATAATTAATAATTTTAATGATAAGTGAGGTCAGAAATTATTCTGGCCACCAGTTATGTAAAAGATTCGGGCCGTTCAGAAAACCTTGTTTTATAATATAGATGATTATTTTATAATATAGATGGTAGTTTATGATTTTTTTAAAAGAAAAGGAATATTAATAATTAATTATCTTAATGATAAGTGGGGTCAGAAATGATCCTAGCCACCACTTATGTAGAAGATTTAGGCCATTCAAAAAACTTTATTTTATAATATAGATTTTGGCTGACGAAATATAGAGATTAGATTTTTTTTATTAAATAATAGGGATTAGTTTTTTATTGAATAATAAAGATTAATTAATGATATTAATGATAAGTGGGGCTATAAATGATCATGGCCATCACTTATGTAGAAGATCTGGGCCGTTAAAAAACCTTATTATATAATATAGATGTAAAGTTACATGAAAAATAATAGTAATATGAAAGATTTTTTTTTGATTTTAGAATAAAGAATTAAATTTCAATAAAATAAATGATTAATCTAAGGTGAAAATAAGATAAAGTACTAAAGAGAGTATAAAAGTATGAATGAAAATGCTTAATCCTTGCATGTAATCCTTTTAACTAATTATTATCTTGTTATCGGTATAAGGGCAAATTGAGTGATTCTCATTAGTTGGGATTCAGTTTCCCTTCTAACTCCCATCTAAGTAGACTTAGAAGACAATTTTCGAGTAAATTAATCTCTAACCCTATTAACTACCTAGTGGACAAGACCATCTGGTTCAATACCCCGCACTAGGCGTTTATATACTATATCTGAAATCCGACCCCCCGTCCAGGTGTTAGTCGAAAGTCTCAAACAACCTATGCATGATCAAGACATAGATAGGAAACATGTATAAATATATAAAATAATGGAATAAATAAAAACTTCAATTCATTTCAATATAATCCCAAATATCCAAAACATAAATAATAATCATCTAGGGTTCGTAACCATTGCAAGTATCAAGCAATAAAATGTGTAGCTCATACTAAACAAATAAAAATACAAAAAAAACTAATAGTGGAATCATATTCAGAAGATAAATTGGACCTGAATTAACTTAAAATACCAAATAATTTGGTTGTGAAATGGTGGAAAATGATGAAGTTTGGGTGAAAACCTCTTCTTCCTCCTTCTCCAGGCGTGTAGCTCCTTTCGATCTGCTAAAAATTTGATAACTGATGATTGATTCTGAAATAATGAGCTCAAATAAGCTTATATACTAGGTCCAAATACGTTTTGTACCTAATCGGCTCACTTAAGTGGCTTAAAATTGGAACAACTCGTTTTTTACCGATGCGAGTCACATTGGGAAAAGCTGACATAACTTTATCGTCTCAACTCCGAATTAACTTCCATCACCTCCCACGCGACACTGACTCCAAGATCTTTCCAAATCAAAAAGAATAAGGTTCATATCTATTAACAATTAATTGTACAGACTGGAACAATATGACGTTGCACTTTTTCGGTAAATGCTCTAGCTTTCCAAAAGTGACTTTGAGATCTCTTTACGCCTTGGATTGGTTTTGGACCTCAAATCTTGGCTTCTCCTCATCTTGTTGGACTCTAGTGTCAACCATGTACCTAAAAGCTACACACTTAATACACAATTAAAGCACAAAAACACTAGAAATAGAATCATGTCCAAAACAATGTAGAAAAGTATGATATGGAAAATACTAGGGAAAACTCCATCACTTAGGTCCCATAAACCCTAAAAAGATGTCTCGTGAGTGAATTAATCTATCACAAAAGAGGAGACATCGATACCTCAAATCTGGTTTTTCCAACACACAAGTGTTGGGTTTGTGTATTACCAATTCTCCCATTTACATGAGGTATTCGGGAGTTGTTAACACTTCTCTTGTATCTCCAAATGGTTTAAGGATCATTAGTGGCAAAGGAAAAATATCCTTTCCTGGAGGTGTCTCCACTGTGACAAGTTAAAGCACTTCGGTTTCCATGGGTATGCCTTCCTTATCCTCTTCACTATCTAGGACCTCAAACATGTTGCTAACAGTGGTGAGTGTGGTGCCCAAGTAGAGAAGACCCCTTTTTCAAGGATTTTCATTTTTATACAGACAAATTTTGGTTACCCAGTTTCAACCAAATTAGAACCGCACTTTTGAACTGCATATTTGATCACTTCTTCTTAGTTATCAATCTTACCCTAATCTCAACCCAAACTTATTCTTTTTTTCCTAGGTACCTAGAAGCTAAGGCTGCAATATTGGTGGAGCCACCACCAACTTTCACATTTTTATCTTTCATGCACAAACATTTATTCTCAACATGGACAATATCCCAACATTTAGTGCAAAAAAGGGGTAGCTTTCATACCTTATATCTTGACTATAAATAATTACCATTTGGCATCAAAATTTCCAAGTTATGAATTTTCTCCTACTTAGTATCAACCTTGACAAGGATCTTTGCAAATATTGTGATGGGTCCTGGGGTGTGATAAAAATCAACATTAAATAGGAGGACCTACTAACCGCAAGTGTACGGGTCATTCCTAGTAATAGATAGATATATGATATTTTGTACTCAGAGATTGGACTGATATAACTAAAGTATTCAATTAAAAGTAGAGATAATTGCAAATACAGAAAATAAAAGATAAAAGACTTTTATTTGGACTTGAGTTATTAAACTACTAGACGCAAATAAATAAATTAATTAAAAGTAAATAAAGTATAGACTAAAAGTTGTAGACGCAAAGATGAAAGCTATACTTGAGTTTCACTAGGGATCCACCTAAGTTCATACATTTAGATATTTAGTTTAAGGGACAAGTTGGTAATTCTATATTAGTCGGGACTCTACAATCTCCTAGCTCATGTCAAGGTAGACTTAGGAGCTATCCTACAGTATTACAAACCCGGTCAGGGTAATTATAAGCTACGTTCAGATGATTAATACTTTTACCCAATTGGCTACGCGGTTAGTCAAGACCGCCAAGATCATTGATGAATACCATGCGTTTATTAATTAGTTCAGTAATTAAACCCCCCGACAAGGTGATCACCGCCACTAGTGAATATCTTAACTACTATGACCTAATTCTAATTCTTGGCTCAATTAAAATTAGTGAATAAGCATGAACTAATAAACAATATGAAAAACCTAAGTTGAATTAAATTAAGATCATCCCAAATCCGAAAATACTAGATTAAATAGATTAGGGCTTAACCTATTATCCGATTCTCAAGTATATGTAAGTTTAACTCATAATAAAATTAAATATAGAAAATAAATTAGGATTATACATGTTCCTGATTAAAAATAAAATAAGAACATAGATAGGAGAATGACTTGAGTTGTTGGTTGAAGAAAAGAGTTTCTCCAGCTTCTGCTCCCGACTCTGTCTTGCCCATTCTCTAAGGATGATATAATATGAAGCTCAATTTAAAAGTACTGATTAATGAGGTCTAATGAGCCTTTCATAATGATTAAATATGGATTAGGTCTAATCTTGGGCTTAATTAATTAATTAAGGCCCAAGTCCATCTTATAACTCCTACATCTGTTGTACACCATTCAATAAAACAAGTTTTGACTAGCTGGTCCAAATCACCTGATTTTACTTCTCAAATTTTGCTAACTCAGAGTCGCAACTTTTTCATATGAACCACCAGGTCTGGATCTACACCATTTGGGATCTAAAGGAGATGGAAGTGACGACTTTCTCAATCTGAAATTTCTTCTCCTTCACTAAAGTGGTGACTTTTGCTCCTTTAACTCTTTTCCTTGCTCTTGGACTTCAAACTTCACTTCTTCCATTCATCTTGGTGCCTTCTCGAATCCAAGTACCTAAGAACTTCACACTAAACAAACAAATTAACACATAAAAGCTCTAAAAGTAACAATATTATATTTCTGAAAAAAGAAAGTGCATTATTGCATATTATGCCTGTAAATCAACTAAATAAGTCCAATTTCTACCTAAAATGATGTCTCCTAAGGGTATATATTTATCACAAAAAGGGATACATCATGTTGTCTTTTCCAGTTTTTCCCTTTTTGCATTCATTGCATAAGATTTCTAATTAAGGCCACTGCTTTCCAAGTCCCTAGCTTGTCATATTTCATTTCGTAAGTTTTATAGCTGAATCCACCTCTGGATCTTAGAGATTTTGTAATTTCATGTGAAATACTCTTGCATGTCCTCAAGCATGGGTTGACTCCCATAAAGTACGAACCTTCCTTTTGCTCTTGCACTGTCTTCCTTTATTTTGAACTTGAATATGTACCATCCAGTATGGTGTATGCTAATTTCATACTCGGCTCTCCAAGATTTCATCAATTCTTGCAATTCCATTCTTCCATAGAATTTCACAATAACATAACCAATGAGCGCATATCCGCACATGTTTTATGTAGACCAAATATCATTAAATGCTAGCCTTACGGTTTAACCTCTCTTATTCATTTATCCTTTCAATGTCATGCCATCTTTAGGTTTTCTTGTAACATCTAGGTATAACCTCTTGTTTGTGTTAGCGATAGCCAACGATTTCTCGTGATGCTCATTTCCATCCACGAGTTCTCGCATTCCAATATCAGGCGTTAATGTCACCTTCTTCTGGCTTAGAACCATAGAGGATTTATGCACCTTTGTGTCGAAATCGGGTCTTAGTTTTGAGAAATGGATTCCTGATTTCGTGTGTTCTTTAGGTCAAGCAGGTTCTATGCATTACGTATTTGGATACTATTTTCAGAAACAAGAACCTGGTTTCCTTCTACATTTGTGGTCTTCTTGCATGTTTTTAAAATGTATTTCACCCAATTTTGTTGGTTCTTTGTGATTTATTATGTAATAGTTTGGATAGGCGTTTTTTTACCAACCCCCTTTAAAATTGGGGCTATTTCCATGCTCAAATTCTTCGATTCAGTGTTTAGGATTGACAAATGGTATAAGATTGAGTTTTTCGATAAGGTTATGCTATCAAATTTGGGTATTGGTGGAGGTTCTGGTGGTTATTTGGTGTGGTTGTATCTGATTACGGTATTAGGTGTATTCATTAAGGTGCAAGAAAGAGTTTATTAAAAGATTTTTTCTCCTAACCTTCACTCTAAAGCTGCTCGGGGGTAGATTGATTGGGTAAGGAGAGTTATAGAATTGAAGAGGAGTGCTTCCGAACAGAGAGAATCACACCTGCCACAAAAGATATTAACATTATAAATTTTTGCACGATTACGCCGAGGTAGTGACGCGCGGCTATTAACCCTTGTACAATGATGGTCGCTGGGATAGATAGCTAACATGTATCCAAGATATCAAGATATTTACCTGTGGTAAACTGACCAAGTCGACGTAGAGATCATGCCAGTCCCTCCGGACACGAAAGATGACATCGTTTCTGAGGCTATTGATCCCACTGCTCGCAGTATTGATATGGTGTAGGAAAATTCTCCGAGCATAGAGGCCTAATTCTATTTCTCGAGTTAATTTTTTAGTATTTATCAACCCTCTGTATACATTTGACGTGAAAGTAAATTCACAAGTTATTAAGCCTCACTTTTTCTACAATACATATGGCATGAAAGTAAACTCACTTTTCACTAAGTCTCGTTTTTCCACAATATATATGACATGAATGTAAAATTTACGAGTCTATAGTTTTGCTCGAACATTGACTGTCAATGAATTTGATTTTAAAATTTTACTAGGAAAAGTGTTTGTAACTAATGGTGCAACATTGAACCTCATATTGACATAATACTGCATATGTAGGCTGAAATATTATTGTAATTTCACCTTCCAATGAAAATATTATTGTAATCTCAAATTCCAACCGACTAGTTACTTTTCTTTCTAGAGTCATTGGAAATAAATTATAGTTTAAGTAAATTGAATAAACGTTAGAGAATTATAATTTCAAATTTTTATCGCTAAACTATCCTCCCGTCAAAGGTAAAAAGTTGCTTCCTAATGGAATATTATATAATTATTAAAACGCGCGTTACATGTGACATGAAATTAAATTTGTGTGGACATATCTCGCCTCTCTCACGATCTATATGCCACCAATGCAAAATGGTGTGCTTATATACATTGGATCCCTCAATATACATGTAATATGAAAGTAAGTAGATTGCACGTCTCATTAAATCCTGTTTCTTTCATAATACATGTGACTTGAATGTAAATTTTACGTGTGTATATGTTTGCTCAAGTATTGACTATCATTTAAATTTGATTTTGTAATATTACTTTGAAAAGTGTTTTTAATTAATAGGGCAACTCTCAGCCTTATATATTGATACTATATATTTGAGGAGTAGGTTGGAAATATTATTCCATTTTCAAATTTCAGTCAACTTGAATAATCCTTTTTATAGCATCCACAAAGATTAATTAAACTAAATATATGTTAAAGAACTATAGTTTCAAAATTTATCGTTAAAATTATCCTTCTGTGAATGGAATATGTTTTAATCGTTATACCTCACGTTACATGTGACATTAGAATAAAACTCGTGTGAATGCATCTCGCTTTTATCATCATATATGTGACATAAATACAAACTAACGTGTTTGTGGTCATTGCTTCCCTCATTATACATGTGACATGAGAGTATGTTTTATCACGTGTCAGTGAGTCTCGTATTTTCACAATACATGTGACATGAATGTAAAATTTACGTGTTTATAGTTTTTCTTTAACATTGATTGTCATTAAAATATTATTTTAAAATTTAACATTTTTCGAACAATTTTTCAATTAATAGTGCAACTCTCAACAACAATTTAAATGACCCAATTACTTTTCTTTCTAAAATTATTCGTAATAAATTTAAATTTAATATACATTAAAGAATTATTCCAAAATTTATTATTGAAGTTATTCTTTTAGGTGAAAAGTTGCATATGTAAATGTAACATTTTTTATTATTATATGGTTTTAATATCGAATCTTAAATGTATATTTTGACTCTCTAATAAATCCGACAAAAAAAAGAAAAATAACTTTCCAATTAAAAAAAAAAATCTTCATCTTAACAAAACAAAAAACTATTTTTTTAAATCCAAAAGAACTACTTTGACCACACGTGATATGGCAATATACTGAATTATAGCCATCCACGGAGATTAATTAAACTAAATATATGATAAAGAATTATAGTTTTAAAATTTATCGTTAAAATTATCCTTCTGTAAGTAGAATATGTTTTAATCATTATACTCTACGTTACATGTGACATTAGAATAAAACTCGTATGAATGCATTTCACTTTTATCATTATATATGTGTAAAATGGCGTGTTTGTGGACATTACAACCCTCACTATACATGTGACATGAGAGTTTGTTAATTCACGGGTCATGAGTCTCGTATTCTCACAATACACATGACATGAATATAAAATTTACGTGTTAATAGTTTTGCTTGAACGTTGATTGTGATTTGAATATTATTTTGAAATTTAACATTATCGAACAATATTTTTTAATCAATAGTGCAATTCTCAACCACATTTCAAATGACCCGATTAATTTTGTTTCTAAAATTATTTGAAATTAATTTAAATTTATATGAAATTAAATTAAATGTACATTAAAAATTATCCCAAAATTTATTATTAAAGTTATCCATTTTGGTGAAAAGTTGCATTTATAAATATAATATTTCTAATTATTATAAGGTTTTAATATCAAACCTTAAAAATAAATCTGACCAAAAAAAATCTCCAATAAAATAAATATCTTTTTCTAAACAAAACAAAAAAAAACTACTTTTTTAGATCGAAAGAAACTAATTTAATCACGAAAAAGTTTTTTGGTCAAAATGTACCGTAACACCTAATAATATTGAGTGTCCGTTTTGGATTGATTATTTTATAGACAAAAGTGCTTTTCAATTAAATTTTTATAATATTTGTAAAAATTATTAAAAAATATTATGATATCCAAAATCACTTTAAGTGATTTTTTTTAATAATCATTTGACGAGTGTTTTTTCTAAAAGTAATTTTAAAAGTATAGAATATTATTAAAAAGCTAAAATCATTTAAATAATTATTTGAAAAAACATTCTTGGACTCTGAATCACATATCTAAATATAGGGATATTCATATGAGTTTGGGACCTACTTTATCACTTGTAAGGTAATACGATAATTCACAAGGCAGAAAACAAAGACATTTGCAATTAATTTAAGAATTAAAGTAAAGAGATAGATAATAATAAAAGATATTTCATATATATAAACCATAAGAAGAACATTCATATTTCACTAATTTTTCATATATCATATGGTTTATCATTACATTGCTATTATAAATCCCAATATGAAATTAGGATTTAAAAAGGAAAAGGTAATAAGAACATGAACTAATAAGATTGAAATTTTTAATAACTATAACTTAACCGCCAACAGACCATTGCAGCTAATGACCAAAGGAACAAACCAAAACCCACGTCTTACATCATAGTACAGCTGGAGGAGGTGTTTTCATCACTAAAGTAGTTGTCATAGTAGTGAACGGGTTGGGGGGGTGGTTGTTGGTAGGGTTGATAATGAGGCATGTATGTGACTTCTGGTAGTGCCCTTGCGTACATCATTGGCTGGTTCATCATCATAGCTGCCATTTGTTGCTGGTTGTATGGATTTCCCGCCATCATCTCTGGCCCATTACCACCACCTCCTCCTCCGTTCATCACTCCAGCAGGTAAACCTTGAACAGCAGACATATTACTCATCGGACCACCCATCTGTCCATTAACCATTTGACCCATCTGTCCATTACCCATTTGACCCATCTGTCCGTTACCCATTTGACCCATCTGACCCATCTGTCTCATTTGACCCATCTGACCCATTTGACCATTTTGACCCATCTGACCCATTTGACCATTTGGAGCCATTTGACCCATATGACCATTTGGACCCATTTGACCCATCTGACCATTTGGGCCCGTTAGAACCATCTGACCATTTGGGCCCATTTGACTATTTGGGCCCGTATGAACCATCTGACCAACATTTGGGTCCATTTGACCAAGCTGTCCCATCTGGCCCATGGGCATACCCATTGGGCGCACATTAGCAGTAGCACCATTCATTGCCATCATGTTTGGCATGCCTTGAAACCCATCATTCATTGGACCCATTCCTAACTTTCCACCATTTCCATTCATAGCACCACTTCCGCCGCCACCACCATTGTTAACATTTTTGTTCTGACCACCACCTCCACCTTGAGGTTGACCACCACCACCTCCACCACCCTTCTGAGCTACTCCACCATTACCACCCTTCTGAGCTGCTCCACCGCCACCACCTTGAGGCTGCCCACCACTATTACCGCCTTTTTTACCACCATTCTTGGTAACATTAGTATTCCCAGTGTTATACTGAACAGGAACATTACCGCCACCGCCACCACCTGGACCACCTTTCTTCCCATTAGCACCATTATTTCCACCATTCATCATCATCAGATTGCCCATAGCAGGATTAACCATCATATTGGGAGGCCTTTGTCCACCATTTCCCATCATATTATTAGGCATTTGAGCACCGTTCATCAAGCTTGGAGGCATCTGACCACCGTTCATCAAGCTTGGAGGCATACCACCGTTCATCATTTGTTGAGGTATCTTACCGCCATTCATCATATTCTGCGGCATCTTTCCCCCATTCATCATCATATGATGGGGAATCTGACCACCACCACCATTACCGCCGCCACCTCCTCCACCACCACCGTTACCAATCACAGGCTTCATCTTAGTAAGAGGAGCATCATCATCGTCGTCGAAATCCGAATCATCGTCATCATCAAAATCAGAATCGTCATCTCCAAATTCATCTTCATCAAATTTTCCACCCTTTTGATTATTACCCTTGGTGATGGGAGGCATCTTTAACTGATTCATTTGAAGAGCCTTCATTTGCTGTTGGACATGTGGTGGGTACTGGTTTAGTCCTTGTTGCCCTGGTTGGCCTCCACCGCCACCACCATTTCCACCATTTCCACCACCACCACCGGCAGCTTTGGGAGCCTGCTGCATCTGCTGTGGTGGTGGTCCCTGATTCTTACCATTACCATTACCACCACCTCCCTTTTGGACCTGAACCTTCTGATTGTTTCCACCGCCACCACCACCGCCATTACCACCAACTTCCTTCTGATTGTTGTTAATGGGCCTTGGAGCCCCGCCCCATAATTCTGCATGCTTACCCTTTTTAATGAGTTGGTTAACAAGGGTATCAGCATCAACGTTTCCTGAAACGGTAACTTTTCCACTCTCCGATTCGATATTTGTCTTGTAAACACCTACCAACAAAATTAAAATTTAATTGTAAAAAAATTGTTAAAATATTAAATTACGGTACAATCTTTTATTTTAATTTTTTATATATATAAACGAGAGAAAAATAAAAACAAAAAACAAACCTTCAATCTTATGCAAGATCTTTTTGACCTTGTCCTTGCATCCTTCGCAGTGGATGTTGACCTTTAGGACACAAGTCTGCATGTACAAGCAAACTCAGTGAGTGTGAAAACCAATCAGATAAAGTGACTCAAATACTACTATTTTAAAAATCTTCCCATCATATCAAATGCACAATTAACTTAATAAAGTACTGTAATTAACAAAAAAGTTAATTAACCACTAGCAAACTGCTTTAATTGTAATAATTCCATTTTCTAAATAAAGTAAAAATACCTTAATTGCACTTAAAAATGATAGGAAAATTAAAAAGGAACAAATAACATTAATGTGTATGTGTATGTGTAAGAATGAATATACCTGGATCTTCAAAAATTCCTCTTTGCTCATATTGGAACAGCGAAATGGGTAACTAAAAATGATATCTTTTACTGATAGATCTGAAGGTAGCTAAGAGAAAAATGGTAATTAAGATGAAAATGCTGTTTATTTTCTTTTTATTTTTGTGTTTGTTTTGACAGTATAGAGTAGAATGAGAAGTAACGGTGTGAAAGCAAATTGAAGAAAGAAAGACAATGAGATAAAGACAAAGAAAGTTGCAGACGTCTATCTGAAGCAAGAACTAGATAGAGAAAGAGAAAGGTTTTTAAGTAAGAGGTGGGTGGATATTAAAACTTCTGTGATGTTACTGCTTCCTCTATTTCAGAGTCTGTGTGAGAGAGAGAGATAGGCACAAAGAGAGAGGAGGAAGAGGAGGATGAAGGCGAGAGAGAAAGAGAGAGAAGGGAGCTTTATTTGTTGGTATTTTTGGCTTAAAAAAACAAGAGTTGCAAACTTTATTGTAATGATAATTTCTTACAAGGACAAGCTCATTGCTAGAAACATTTGTTTATTTTTCTTCTTGGTTTCATGGGCCTTATATAGCTGAGGTTTCGGAGATTTTTAGGTGTCTTGTCTTCACAATAACTATGTGCTATATCTTTTCCATTACTTTTTTTTTTCTAAACCGTTGTAAAGGAATAAAGAAAATAAATAAATGTTTATCCTAATTTTTTTTTTTTTGGACACTTATCCTAAATTATTAATTTGTGATTTTTGGCAAAAAGGAAAACTAACTTTTTTTTCCTCTTAAATCCAAAAAATTATTACATTCTCATTGAGGCAATTATTAAATTACATTATCACTTTTCTTCTTAAAGATCTATTTTAATGAATAGCATTTAGGATTTTGTAATTTACATCAAATTTGGTGTCAGATTCTATCTTTATCTAGAAATAGAGTTAATATTTTTAGCAAAACTTTTGATAAAGAAAATATAATTAATTTATTGTATTTACTGATTTTAACTAATTAAAATATTGAATTTATAACAATTGACCATCAAAATAATAATTCCATAAAAAAAAAAAGACAATCAAAATAATAATTCCATAAAAAAAAAAAGACAATCAAAATAATAAAGTAGATGAGTAATTATAAATACACTTTTGACTAGAAAAAGCATAAATACACCATATTTTTATTAATAAAAAGATTTGACTGAATAATATTTTAAAAAATATACAAAAATACAAAAAGAAAAAAAATTTAAAAACCAAAATGTTTGTTTTATTTATTTAAAATAATTTTTTATATTAATATAACTTTTTTATACTTAAAATTATTCATAAAAAAATGAAATACATCTTAAAAATTCCTAATATTGTGTAAATACGAATAAACTAATATTCGTACTTAAAATTATTCATAAAAAAATGAAATACATCTTAAAAATTCCTACTATTGTGTAAATACGAATAAACTAATATTCTTTAGTTATTATTAAAGGTGATGATGATATAACACTAGCACTAAAAAGAAATAATCAATACGAATAAAAATAGACGTATAAAAAAATAGTATTACAAAAAAAAAATTGATTGAATAGATCCTTATTGAGTTTTATTTTTTTAATTTTTTTAATTTTAAAAATAAGATTTTAAAATGCCTTAATACATTATCCAATATGTAAAATAATGAAAATAAAATTACAAGTAAATAAAATATAAAATGAACGTTCTAAATTGTATAATTTAATTAAATTATTTATATTTTTTATGACATCGTCAATTGATCACAAAAACTTATCATATCTGGACAATTTTCGTACATCTCAAGTTCATCAAATATGTTAAAATTCATGTTTTTTTCTTCTGATAGACAGTATTTTTCAATTTAATGATAATTGGAGAATTCTAATATTAAGAGTATGTACAAAATTCACGCTATTAAGTTAATGATTGTAAATGACCCTCAAGGTGGGAGTTCCACCTTCAATAAAAATTAAAGAATTGAGATAACTTATCGTAATGTGTGGATATGCGAGCAATTTCATTCTCTCAAATAAGCCAATCGATTGACATATTATCCTTAACTTGATGTTCCTTGCGGATCCACAACGCCGAGATCGGACAAACTATCCTTAGATCCGTCCTCTAAAGGGATTCACGACACCACGACCAGTAGACGATCTATCATTCTACAATATCAAAAGCATTCCTATAGTTATAATTGACATATTTAGTAAAAATTCTCGAGAACTATCTAAAAAAAGACAATAAGGAAACAGAGATTTGACGTAGTGCGACCACACCAAGGTGGAGGTTATAAGAGAGCCAGCGAGAAAAGTGTGAGAAAAGCGTAGGCTCAGGTGTTACAGATTTGTTATGCTGGATTTAAGCATGTATTTCTTTCAAATAACCGATCGATGGAAAAATTAACATTATCTCAATGCTCTAATGGGATTCTAGACACCAAGACAACAAAATATCAGTACTGTTAATTAATGTAATGGGTAAAATAATTTTCTGAGACTGTGAGAAACGACAAGAAGAAAACAGAGGTTGGGCGTATTTCGATAGTAAGGTGTCTAGGGTTTTATAGGGGCACCAGCGAGAAAAGTGTGAGTAAAGCGTATATATTAGGGTGTTACAATAGTATTATGCTAAATAATAAATCAAATACAAAAACGCTTTTTCCTTAAAAAGAATTTCTAATTTACGTTTTGTATATTATTGTCTGAATTTTAACCACTTTTGATTTTATTTACCAAATTAACTAAGATATCTCCATATTTGAAAATAAATAATTCTCCACCTCATAACACCAATATTCACCTTAAGTGCATCAAAGTAAGGCATGAGTGTGTTTAACCTTACAATGGTGTGGTAGGATAGAATTACACATGTGATCTTACATGGAAAATGCTATGTTTGGTCAATAAGTTGTCAAGCATTGGAAGTGAAGGAGGTTTGAGGCTCACGCCTACTACTCTTAACTTTTGACCTAAACTTTCACAAAGATATCCAAAGGTACATATATTGTGCACCTTTGAACTGATGGTTTGTAACATATAGTCGTATCCCTAACATAATAAGTTCTTATTCAAACAAGATTTTTCCCTCCCTTTCTTTTCCTTTATAATCTTTCTTTTTCTTTCTTTTATTACTTTTTCCCCTTCTGAATACAAACATGCCCTAAGTGTTTCAGTCACTACGACTTATTGGTGAGAGCTATGGACGTAATTCCTTTTGATTTAGAAAGATCTTGAAGTGAGATTCATTTCGAAAGAATTCAATTCAGAGTAAAGATGAAGAAGTTATGGAAGTTGCATCCATCGTGGTTCGAACCAGAAATCTGGTTAAGTAAAACGGATTGGGCCCCTTCCAAACATAATTTTCCAAACCTAAAGGGGGCCCAAACATTTTTAAAAGCCATATAAGCTATTTTCCAGTCCCTAAGGGGAATCTCTGGTTTTATCTTATCTTTTATCCATGAGGAGAAGCAGTTCAGAAAAGGGGAAGCGCTAGAAGAGAAGGAAGAAGAAGAAGAAGGGTTTATCTAAGAATCCAACTATTCTGCCTCAACCAATCATTATTTCCTTTCGTCATCGACATACTTTTAGTTTTAAACATGACAATGTTCTTAGTTTTTATTAAGTTATTTTATAATTAGTTTTTCTATTACTATGAGCTAAACTTTAATTGCTTGAGGATGCTACTGTGAGACGTTGTGTTTAGCTTTTTGATTAAGTTATTGTATTTGGGATATCAATTGGATATTTAATTGAGTTGTGTTTAATATTATTATTCCATTGTTTGTGTATATGTTAAAATTACTCATGTGCTTTGGCCAAGTAATAGGTAGCCACCGTAATTGAGCTAACATCTAAACCGGGGAGGGGGGGGGCTAATTACAACACTAGTACATAAGCGCCTAGTGCCTTGAACCAGTTGGTTCTTGCACGTTGGTAGTCAATAGGGTTAGGAACTTGAATGTATCGGATAGCCGATGGGTGTGTAAGGTTGGGCTCTAAGATCACCCGGGCGGGGACTTAAAGTGCATTTGAATTCCGACTAATGTGAGCACAACCACTCGCCCTTATCAATAACTAGGTTAATTAGCGACAGAACTTATTACTAGAAATTTCCCTAAGCAACTATCTCTTATAGTTTATTCCTTATCGTATTTACTTGTTTGTTTATCTTCATTCTTAGTTTAATCTCATTCCTAGCTTGATCTTATTTGCATTTATTTTACTTTTAGTTGTTAATCATTGCAAACCAAACAAACATCATCTATTTTAATCATCTTAGTATTGTGTTATTAAGATTGTAAACTTCATATATTTACACTAAAAAACCATCATTAATCCCAATTAATACCCGAGGACAGTGACAACCCTACTTATCAATTTTACTTGTCTTTGATCCCTACACTACAGAATTGTTACCACATTAATATTACTACATTATTATATCACACACTGTGGGGACAACAAGTAAAATGGCACCGCTGCCGGGGATTATTGTCTAGATTTTTTTGTGTTTTTGTTTTAATGTAGAAGTGTCTAGTTAATTTTCTGTTTTACTTTGTTTTTGTGTTTTTGTCTCTTCTCAGGTTTATACTTTTTGTGCATGCACTCGGATCCCGAGAGACTATTTTGAGACTAAAGAAAGAGATAAAGAAAAAAGTAGTTGTTAATGAGTAATCTTAACCCACCACCTGGTTTTGATGCCAATGATAATCAAGTGAACCAACCTTAAGGAGCTAATCCACTCGAGGGGGTTCAAAATAATATTCTGCAAGGAGAGAAATTGAATGGAGGCAATCCGCCTAATGTACCTCATCAGCAAATGCGAGGCATCCCTGAGCCGGGAGTGCCTTTCCATGTTCAACCTTTAGGGATTCGCCATCCAACTATTCAAGTCGCACGCTCAAATCCTGATATGGGCATTTTAAGTCAGTTCCTTAACTATGTGAGTTATAATGGAGTCGTTCACCAAGATCCGGTCCGTGCTATCAAGAAGTTCATAAAAATATGTGACGCCTATATCACTCAAGGCGTTACAAGGGAGCAAATGTACTACTTTATGTTCTAGTTTTTCTTGACCAGAGGAGCGAGTGAGTGGCTAGATAGACAACCATTTGAGACGATCCCTGATTGGGACTCACTTCAAGAAAGATTTTTTGATAGAATCGATCTACAAAGTATGAGTACGAAAGACCAAGTTGAACTATCCAATTTCATGAAAGATGATGATGAGACATTAGGAGAGATATGGACTAGATTTCAACAACAATTGACGAAGTGCCCTCTTTATGGGTATACTCCTTTAATGCAGCTCTCAATGTCCTATAAAGGGTTAGATGGAAGTTCAAGGTTAAGAGTAGATAATCTCGGTGGTGGTGGTTTTGTTCCAATGGATCCTAATTAGGTCGCACAAGCGTTGCAAAAGATTATCGATACTGAAAGAAGTTGGCCCATTCGGCGAGCACATAGAGGTATTTTGCATGTTGCTAGTGATACCACGATAGAGAAAAAGTTCTCCATATTGGAGAATCAAATGAATCAATTGGCTATGGTCGTGAAGGAAGGATTCCAAAGTAAACAAAAGAAGTGAAAGTTTTCCAAGAAGCCTTTGGCTGTTCTAATTCTGGTGCTAATGATCATGTTTTAGAGGAGTGTCAAAGTAATCTTGAATACATTGCATTTATATCTAATCGAGGTAACCACTATGTGGGTGGTCATGCGTATATGCAACCTAATCACAACCATCCTGGATTCAACTAGTCAAATCCCAATGGGGCAGCAACTCCGGGGAATTATGCCCCCAAGGACAAAATTTTCAACCAAGACCCAATAATCAATTCCAATTAGGCCAAAGTCTAGTTCAAGATGCCTATTTTGTGAGTCTTACTCAAAAAAAACTTCCTGAGTATCCACAAGAAGGTACCTCAAATGCTATTGTACAAACTTTGAGCTAATTCATGACATTGACACAAGAGAATTTGAAATCCAATCAAGAGATGTGGTATACCAACAATATGAGAATGAATGAACAATCTGCGACATTGAAAGTTCTTGAGACTCAAGTATCCCATATTAGGGATGGCAACGGTTCGGTTAACCGCGAAAAAATCAAAAACCGTAACCGAAACCGTTTAACTTTTAGAAAACCGAATCCGAAACCGAAACCGAATGGTTATGAAAATCAAAAACCATAACCGAAACCGTTTAAAATTTAAGAAAACGAAAAAAAACCGAACCGAACCGTTTAGCGTAAATTTATTTAAAATTAATCTTAAAAACTTTTAAAAAACCAATAATTCTTAATTTAAATAATCATTAAATGTAATAATATATTCAAAAGTATAATATAAATCGATATTAATAAAAATGTTTAATTGATTTAGCCAGAATTCATTATTTATGCTAAAGTTACACCACATCGTGTTATATTCGGCCAATACATGTACTATAAGCTAATGTAATCGTTGACAAAAATAATGTATACTGTATAAGCTTGAATATGTAATAGAGATTAAGATAGTGTATTTTAACACCATCATAGTTTAAGCTTGAAAAATGTTTAAATAAATAAAAAATTAGTCAGAAACGGAAATGAATAGAAACGGAAGTAGTTAAAATATAATATATCTAAAAGTTTAACTAAAAACGAAAAAAAACATGGATACCTAGAATCAAATTTTGCAACAACAATCAAACCATTAGAATTATATTCAAAGAATAAGAAATATAAGTATTAAAGGTTCTGTCAGAATTATTGATGACAAAATATGATCTAATTTTTTATTAAATGTAGGTTATAAAGTATAAATTATAAAAACCAATTCTTTAAATAAACGGTTTCGGGTTTATACGGTTTTTATTTTATCTAAAACCATAACCTAACGGTTTTAACAACGGTTACATTTTCAATAACCATAACCTAATATTTTTAACCACGGTCTTATAAACGGTTTTTAAACGGTTCGGTTATCCATCGGTTTCGGTTTTAAACCTGAACCACTGCCATCCCTAGTTTGGATGGCAAGTCCATTCTGCTTCAAGACTTTCACTGAACCTTCATTTAACTTTAAGAAATGGATTCAGTTTTTAAGACTAAGTCTTGATCAAACTGACTCTAATGGTGTTGCATTGGGTGAAATAGCTTTCTTTATTGCTTGGCAAATATGAAAAGGTAGAAATGAATGCTTATTTAGAGGCATAACACCTGACCCTTTGAGAATCTTACATGATTCACTTAAAGCCTATGATGAGTTCAAATTTGCTTCTAAATGGACTGCTGAGGCTATTTCTAAGTCTAACTTAGAGTCTTTATCAAACTTCTCTGATGGAAATTTGCAAAATGAACCAATTTGAATGGGCCTGAAGTGTTACTTGTTGGAAATAATGTTATGGGGAATAGCTGTATTATTTCTGATAGGATAAATTCATGGACTCCTCCCTTACCAAGGTTCTTTAAAATTAATTGCGATGCCTCTTTTAATTTGAGTACTAATCAGGCTTCTGTTGCTTGCTTAGTTAGGGACTCATCAGGTAGATTGGTTGAAGGGAATCCAAAAAAGATTGTGGCAAATTCTGCTATTGAAGCTGAGGCAAGAGGTGTTTATGAGGCGTGTTTGATGGCGTCAAAATACCCCGTTGGCAAAGTAGAGATAGAGAAGGATTGTTTATCAATTATTAACCAAACTTGTAATTTGTCTAAGTTGTTTTGTAACACTATTATTTTGGTTAGGAACATTATGCGCTGTAAGGTTTTGTATAACTTGAAAATCTCCTATGTTAGGAGGTCAAAAAACTCGTGTGCTTATTGGGTGGCTAAACAAATGCTTAATGGCCCTTTGTTTAGCCTTTGGAGCTCTTTCCCCCCTCCCCAATTAGCAAACCTATTAGCTAGGGACTTCAACTCTTTAGGGATTTGCTAATCTTGTACTTGTTTAGCTTTTTTAATACAAGTTTCTTTCGACCAAAAAAAAAAAGAAAAACTTCTCATAAAGATCATGCAAAAGAAATAACCCACACAAATACTAAACATGCAAATACTCAACATTTCAAAATATTAAGAAAAATTAGCTTTATAATGCAAAAGGATCGTTCATATTTGGCTCAAAGTGACGGCTATAAGGTGATCATCGATCTCTCCATGTTGTTAATGGCCAACAAACTACCTTCCTTTCTACTCATTTATCACTTAACCACATAGCTAAATATCTTAAGGAATTTTAGGTTATAATTTAAGGATAGGGTGAGGTAAAATATATATTATATAATATGGGAAAAGGGCCAACGACCCAAATATTTTCCTCTATATTTATCATGTGTCAGGTTAATTCTATCACATTTATAACCTTTAGATCAATTTTAATTAATGGTCTGAATTAATTTAGATCGACAACCAAAAATATCTTCTATTCCCCTTTGTAGCTAAATCCCACAATAATTTTTGGCACATTTGATGAAAAAAATAGAGACATAAAATCTTAATTTTTGACACGTTTGTTGAGAAAAAATAGATACCAAAACAAAATAAAGTAATTATTCATTGTGTTTTCGAAAATAATGTCTATTTAACTATTAATTTTTTCTACTATATAATTATTCTTTTTATTTTTTTTAAAACAAAAAGCTAAATGACATATTTGTAACAGTTAGAAAAATAAAAAGTTTAATAAAAATTTATTATTATATATTTTGATATAAGAGTCATAAAACAAAAATTTGATCAAAGGTGACCACAAGAGTAGTGGACGGAGTTGGCTTAACCGAGCTAGTATATATAGTCGACTCACTGAAGTTGGTGTCCGGTGATGGTGGTTGGACGTAATGATATTAATAATTAACACACACACACACACACATATATATATATATATATATATATATATATGTGTGTATGTGTATTAAATGTATCAAAATAAACTTAACTTATATTAAAAGGTAATATAGAATAAAGAAATTGTTATTAAGTAGGACTACAACTATTTAGTGTAACATGTGATAGGATGGAAGAATCTTATCATTAAGTAAAAAAATGGTTATACTAGCCTAAATTTGGCATTATTTTTTGTTTCTAAGTAAATTTTGGAGAGTTTACGTTACTTTTATTTTAGAGAATGATATGATATCTCTTTTAGGGGAATCATGGAGGTAAATATCTTAGATTCAACTGGAAATTAGAGATTAACTCGTAGTATAATACTTTTTACATATGTTATATGAGGTTAAGTATTATGAATTTTAAACTCGCAAGAAAATCATGGATTTTAAATTTTAAAATTATAATTGAGTGTCTGGATACGTGTTTAAATTTAGTTATTAAATTTGATCTGAAAGGTTAAGTATGATAATTTGTCGAGCAAATTCCATTTTTAGGCCAACCATTTCAAAAGTCTCATTTTCAGGCCGAACGTATTCAAAACGCCTATTTTTAGGCCATTTCACTAATACCGTGAGATATTTTAAAAATTGGTGTTTTGAATTCGTTTCTCCCGAAAATGGTACTTTTGAAACGTTTGGCCTATAAATGTTTTTAGACCTTAGGTAATGGCCTAAAATAGGATTTTCTCTAATTTTTTATTCAAATCAAACTTTAGGTATGTACTGCACTTGGTTATTAGTATAAATTTTAATGTTCTAGATTTGAAATAGGTACTATAATGGTGTGTAGAAAACCTTTATAATTACAAAATATGTAACACATTTCCCTAAAATTGATGAGTTAATTAAGCATAAAGTAGTTACAAGTTTTAAAAAAATATTATAATTACTTCTATGGATTATACATGTGACTATGTGAGTGATTGGGTAAATTTTACAAATATTAAGATAAATAATAAGCTTTAAAGGTGAAATATTTATACTACATACTATATATATGCGAGTAGAAGAGCTGGCCACTTACTTTACATGTGAATTTATGAATAGACTTTAACCTAGTATGACACTCTCACAAAACCATAGATATGAGAATGAAAGTTAACCTCACTAGTTTAAGATTACATGTAATACATGTGAGTCTATGAATATATCTTAAAAGTGTAACTTCCCATCAACACAACATACATGTGAGTACTATATCGAGTCTCACTTTTCTAAATGTAGGATCCTCCTAGTGCACTATACATGTGAGTATAGAAGTGAGTCTCACTTATTCATGTGTCACAATAATATACGTGTTAGTATAAGAACTAATCTTATGTGTGTAGGGCCCTTTTCACTGTACGATACATGTGAGTATAAGAGTGGAACTACTATACATGTGAGTGTAGAAAACTTGTGTAGGTATTACTAACAATAAACGTGAGTATGAAAACCAATATTCCACGTATAATGTTTTGTCACGGTATTATACATGTGAGTACGAGAGTGAAAGTCACTTTTTTAAAAGATAGATGATCTATACATGTGAACGTAGGAAAAAAATATATGTAGGGCCCACTTAGTATACCATACATGTGAATATATAGTTGAGTTTAACTTGTAGAATTGCGTGTATATAATTTACCTTTACACGTGTTGCGCCTCTAGGGAACACCAACAACAAATCTTGGCTATTTAGATTTTTAATATTAAACGTTGATTGGAAAAATAAAAAATAGTTTTAAAATTATATATTATTCAAATAATCTTTTCATATATTTTGTAACAGGGAGTAATTTCTCGAATATAATAAAGTTTGAGATATAAATATAAAATAAATTGACCAATTTCTCGTGTATCCATTAGATATATTCTACCTCATATATGTCATTTTTTTTTACTCTTTTTAAGATATTCTCCTTCTAGTCATGGAAAGATCTATTATTAATAATATTAATTTGTTAGACATGTAAATTGCAAATTCTTCAAATATGTACATAATATTATTAATGATTTTGGTCATCACATTAAATGTATTGAGCTAACATAAAGAATTATGTATTGAAACGCCTATATATATATATATATATATATATATATATATATATATATATATATATATATATATATATATATATATATATATACTAGGTAAAACCCGTGTATGAAGACACTTAAGAAAAATTTGTTTTTTAACGGAAATTGAACACAGGTTCCAAGGGTGAAGGTCAAGGTTAAAGTTAGGGTTTAGGTTTTTCTTTTGTTGCCCATCAAGGAGAAGGTTAGGTTAAGGTTAAGGTTGAGTTTAAGGTTAAGGTTAGGGTTAAGGTTTAGGTCAAGGTTAAGGATGAGGTTAATTTTAAGGTTAAATTAAGGGTTAAGGTTAAATTTTACGTCAAGGTTAAGGTTAAATTTGACTTTAAGATTAAGGTTAAGTTAGAGTTAAGGTTTAAGATTAAACGTTTGAGGTTTAACAAAATTGCATGTTTAAGGTCGAATATTAGCGCGATCATTCTTTATCTGTTTAAGGTTAAGGTTACATTTAAATGAAAGTTAAGGTTTAAGGTTAAGGTTTAAAGTTAAGGTTAAGTTTAAGGTTAAGGTCTAAGGCTTAAGGTTTAAGGTTTAATGTTTAAGGTTCAAGGTTCAAGATTCAAGATTCAAGATTAAGGTTAAGTTTTAACTTCAAGGTTAAGGTTATGGTTAAGGTTTAGGTTAAACTTAAGATGAAGGTGAATGTAAAGGTTAAGGCTTGAGATTCAAGGGTTAAGGTTTAAGGTTTAAGGGTTAAGGTTAAAGTGAAGATGAAGATAAGGCTGTAAGGTTTAAGGTTCAAGGTCAAGGTAAGGTTTAAGGTTTAAGGTGTAAGATGTAAGGTTAAAGTTTAAGGGTTAAGATTAAATTTAAGGATAAGGTGATGATGAAGATTAGGGTTTAAGGTTTAAGATGTAAGGTTTAAGGTTTAAATTTAAGGTTAAGTTTGATGTTAACTTTAGGATTAAGGTTAATGTTAAGGATAAGGTTAAGGTTAAGGTTTAGATTTAGGTTAAGTTTAAGGTCAAGGTTAGGTTAAGGCTAAGGCTAAGGATAAGGTTAAGAATAAGGTTAATAGCTAAGGGGTTAAGGTTATGGATAATAGGTTGAGGGTTAAGGTTAAGGTATATTTTAAGTTTAAGGTTAAGGTCAAGGTTAAGGTCAAGGTTAAGGTTAAGGTTAAGGTTAAGGTTAAGGTTAAGGTTAAGGTCAAGGTTAAGGTCAAGGTTAAGGTTCAAGTTAAGGTTAAGGTAAAGGTGAAGGTAAAGTTGAAAATAAAGTTAAAGGGTAAGGTTAAGTTTAAGGTTAAAGTTAATGTTATGGTTAAGGTTAAGGTTAAGGTTAAGGTTAAGGTTAAGGTTAAGGTTTGGGTTTAGGTTGAGATTAAGGTTAAGGTTTGGGTTTTGGTTTGGGTTTGGGTTAAGGTTAGGGTTAAGTTTAAGGGTAAAATTAAGGTTAACGTTAATTTTGATAGTTAAGGGTCTAAGGTTATTTATAAGGGGTCGAAAAAATCGTGTAGGGTAATACACTGCTCCCATATTCTCAATTTGAAAAAAAAATATCTTATAAAAGATCAATGTGGTTTTTGTATAGATACAATAAATGAGAAAATAAAATAAATAAAAATTTTGAAAGATTTATGAGAAGAATAAAATAATAATGAGAGAAATAAGGGTGAGAGAAATAGATAATTTTTATATATTAATAGAAAAAAATTAAATGCAAGATAGTCTTATAATTTTTATAATTAATAGTGTAACTTTTATTGATATATTTTTATAATAAAATATACTTTATTTCAGCTATTAAAGTATTATTAAACAAAATATCAATTTGTTGCAATTTGGTTGTAAAGGTCCAAATCGGATTTGTCCAATTGTTCTTAAGGGCCCATTTGGAAGTGCTTATTTTAAAGTAAAAAAGCGCTTTTGGAATAAAATTCAAGATTTAAAAAATTATTAAAAATAATTTTGAAATCTAAAATTATTGAAAGTGCTTTTTTTAAGAAACGCATATTTGATGTTTCTTAGAAAAGTGCTTTTCAAGGTAAAAAAATTCTTAAAATGCTAAAAGCACTTTTAAGTGCTTCTCCAAAAAAGCACTTCCAAACGGGCACTAAGTGTTTCAAGATATTATTATTATTTTTATCTCCACCATATATTTCAATATTATTTTCATTCATTAGCTTTTCGAAAAATCGTGTAGGGTAATACACTACTCCCATATTCCCAATTTAAAAAAAAATTCTTATAAAAGATCAATGTGGTTTTTATATAGATATAAAAATTGAGAAAATAAAGAAAGTGAAAATTTTAAAAGATTTATAAGAAGAATAAAAAAATAATGAGAGAAATAAGGGAGTGATTTAAGATTTTTTGTTTCAAAATATAATTGTTTTATTAAGTAAATAAAAATTAGTTAATGGTACTAATGATAAGTGGGGCCAGAATCAATCCTGGCCACCACTTATGTTTAGCCAGATTAAATCCTGACCAACATTTATGTTTAGCCAGGTTAAATCCTGGCCACCATTTATGTTTAGCCAGATTAAATCCTGGCCACCACTTATATTTAGCCAGATTTAATCCTGGCCACCACTTATGTGGGTAAATCTGGACCGTAGAAAAAACTCTGAAATATAATATAGACTAGGTATAAACCCGTGCCTGAAGGAACTTTGAAAAAAATTTAATTTAAAATTATAAATTTAACACCAAATAAATAAATATATTTTGAGATAAAAATAAACTAAAAAAAACTAAAATCTTATTATTAAGTGGTAATTAGAGATAAATGCATCCTTAATGATGCCTTTAATTTTTTTAAGCCTCTAATTTTCTTATTTAGAGATAAATGCCTAATAGAACAATTATTTATAGAAAACATCCCCTTTATATTTTTTATACCTATACTATCCTTATTATTAAATATATTATTTTATTTTAATACAATATTTATTTTTAAATCTTAAACAAATAATAGGGTATTTCCACCACCACCACCACCACCTCCACCATCACAACCACCACCACCACCACTACAACCACCGCAACCATCACCACATCCACCACCACCACCACCACCTACTACTAATTTCATCACACGCGCGCGTCCGTGAAATTTTTTTAAAATCGCCATAACTAATTCAAAAAAATCAGAAAAATCGAAAAAAATCAGAAAAATCGAAAAAAATCATATTTGGATAAATCAAATTAATATTTACGTCTATGATTTTTTTCGGAATGTTTTGAATTTATTGATTTTTTTTTAAATTTTTTTTAATTCGCAGAACATGGAATTCCATGTTTTAAACATGGAATTCCATGTTTTAAACAGTGAATTTCGTGTCTGCGGGAAACAAATTTCTTATATCAAATTTCTTATATCAAATTTCTTATAACAAATTTCTTGACCGGATGTGCAAGCGATTGGTATGCTACCCAATACCCTCATATTATTCCAAATTGGGACAAGCTTCAAGCAAGATTCCTAGACCGTTTTTATCCGGTTAGTAAACGTTTAAAAGATATGTCGGAGCTTGAACAATTTATACGGAAAGAGGAAGAGAGTTTGGGTGAAGCATGGTTACGATTTACAGATAAGAAGGCGAGATGTCCCTATCATATATCCTCGCCGGAATATTATTTAACCTTGTTTTATGGAGGCCTTAATGATAAATCAAGAGAGAAAGCTGATTCGTTAGGAAACGCAGGTTTTGTGTTGCTAGATCCTGAAGAAGCTGAGTTGGGGATGGAGAGAATTCTTGAGAACGAGAGAAGTTGGCCAAAGAAATCAGCAAAGGAGAACACTTCAGAGTCTCTGAAGCTTAAAGAATTGGCTAAACAACTCGAAGAGCTAAAAGAACAAGCCCGAATAATTGCTCAGGTGAATACAGTACGCACAATTCCTTCGTGTCCTAGTTGTGGATCAAGAAATCATGTGTGGGAAGGATGTTTGAATAATCCAGCAGTAGCTTCTGTTCAATATCCTCAAGATAACTATCACTCTAATGGTTATGATTGTTCTCAAGAAAGCTACACTAATTATCAACAACCTCCAAAGCAAAAGAGTTGGGTCAGAAAGCAAGAAACTTATCATCAATCCTAACTTCAATCTTATAATCCACCACAACCTATTCAGAAAAAGGCACCCATTGTTAAAGCTTCTCAAAAACCAAAGAGAGATCCACCTAAACAATCGATGCAATTGGCAAAACAAGAACAACTCCAGAGCTTAAGTTCGAGTATGGCTAAATTAATGCAAACAGTTGAGAAGAAAATGAGTCATAGCCAACAGAAAGTTCGAACCCAGGAGAAGATTATCAAGCAACTAGAGCATACCATATCACAGATGGCGAGTACATTACAAACTAGGCCGAAAGGGCAACTCCCAAGTGATACTATTGCTCCTAGAGATGATTCTTGCCATGCAGTTGAATTGCGAAGTGGAAAACAACTACCTCCACCAAGACCGGAACCAGAACAAGAACCAATCCCTATTCCAGAACAAAGGGGGGAAGAAATAATCAAAGATACAGTTGAGGAGGTAGTTAAACCAAAGAGTGTCCAAGCCGAGACACCTGAAAAGACAAGAAAATCAGTGGAACTCAATACACGCCCTCCACCACCATACCCTTCACGTGTCAGAAAGAAGGACAATGACCTGGAATTCAAGAAGTTCATTGACATGTTGAAGAAATTGGAAGTTAATATACCCCTTGTTGAAGCCCTCAAGAGGATGCCAACCTATATGAAATTCATGAAAGACATTCTCTCCAACAAACGAAGTATAGAGACTGGGGAACCAATTGGATTACCTAGGGAGTGCAGTGCTATATGTCAAAGTGAGTTTCCACCAAAATTAGAAGATCCCGGAAGTTTTACAATTCCTATCGGCATTGGAGATAGTTGGACCGGGAAAGCATTATGTGATTTAGGCGCGAGCATCAATCTCATGCCTAGATCTCTATTCGAGAAGCTTAATATTGGAGAAGTAGTACCTACATCTGTGGTATTACAAATGGAGGATCGCTCCCTCTCACGACCAATAGGTAAAATTGAAGATGTTTTTGTTAAAGTTGGCTCTTTTATTTTTCCTTGCGATTTTATTATTCTTGACTACGACGCGGATAAGAATGTCCCCATCATTTATGGTAGACCATTCTTAGCCACGGGGCGTACACTAATTGATGTTGAGAATGGTGAGTTTATCATGAGAGTACAAGGCAAACAGATAAGATTCAATGTGTTTCAGGCTATGAAATTACCTAAAGCAAAATATGAGTGCTTCAAAGTAGATGTCATCGGAAAAATCGCGCAAGAAGTTTTCAATGAAGCGAGTTTAGATGATGACCTTGACGAGGCCTTAGCACTTGAATCAACAGAAGAACTCGAGATTCCCCCTGAAGATGTTGCTGCATTAAACGTACGAGAACTACTTCGAGAACCAGGTGACATTGAACCAATGAAACAACCATCTATAATATGTCCACCCGTTCTCGAAGAAAAACCACTTCCTGATCATCTACGCTATGCATATCTAGGTACGAACAAAACTTTGCCTGTCATTATTTCTGCTAACCTTTCAGGCCCTCAAGAGGAGAAGCTACTTCAAGTACTTCGCACAAACAAAGAAGCAATTGGATGGACTATTGCCGACATCAAGGGAATTAGTCCTTCCGTTTGCAAGCACAAAATCATTCTTGAGAACGAAGGTGGGCGATCTATAGAAGGACAGAGAAGACCCATGCCAGCTATGAAAGAAGTAGTAAGGAAGGAAGTTATCAAGTTATTAGACGCAGGAATTATCTATCTAATTGCTAGCAGTGATTGGGTTAGTCCAGTACAATGTGTTCCAAAGAAAGGAGGTATCACTACCATCCTTAATGATCAAGGAGAAGCCATACCATCAAGACCAGTTGTGGGGTGGCGAGTGTGCATGGATTACCGAAGACTGAACAAAGCAACAAAGAAAGATCACTTCCCGCTACCATTCATTGATCAGATTCTAGATAAACTTGCAGGGAGAGAATATTATTGTTTCATTGAGGGATATTCGGGTTATAATCAGATTTGTGAGGATCCCCTCGATCAACACAAAACAACTTTTACATGTCCGTTTGGTACTTTTGCTTATAGAAGAATGCCGTTTGGTTTATGCAATGCACCTGCCACGTTCCAGAGGTGCATGATGGCGATATTTTGGGACATGATTGATAAATATTTGGAGGTTTTTATGGATGATTTTTCGGTGTTTGGAGATAGTTTTGATGATTGTTTGAATAATCTTGAGAAAGTCCTTGTGAGATGTAGAGAAAAAGATCTTGTGCTTAATTGGGAAAAATGCCACTTCATGGTTCAAGAGGGAATTGTGTTGGGACATAAAGTTTCGAAGGCAGGGATGGAGGTTGATCGTGCTAAAATTGAAGTTATCAAAACACTACCACCTCCGGTTTCTGTTAAGGGAGTGAGAAGTTTCTTGGGTCACGCAGGATTTTATCGAAGATTTATTAAATATTTCTCCAAGATCGCCAAACCGCTTTGCTCTTTACTTGAAAAGGATACTCCTTTTAATTTTACTGAAGAATGTCTTCAAGCGTTTTTAACGATTAAGGAAAAACTAATCTCGACACCTATTGTTATACCTCCTGATTGGACAGCTCCGTTTGAACTTATGTGCGATGCTAATGATCACGCTATGGGTGTTGTGTTGGGACAGAGGAAAGACAAGATTTTCCACACGATTTATTATGCTAGTAAGACTTTCAACGCTGCCCAGATGAATTATACAGTAACAGAGAAAGAGATGTTGGCCGTTATTTATGCTTTCGATAAATTTCGTCCCTATCTGGTTGGGAAGAAAACTATTGTATACACGGACCATTCAGCTATTAGGTACCTCATGGAGAAAAAGGACGCTAAGCCACGTCTTATTAGATGGGTACTGTTGCTTCAGGAATTCGACATAGATATTCGAGACCGAAAGGGATGCGAGAATCAAGTTGTTGATCATTTAACAAGGCTCGAAGGATCTGATGCGAACAAAGAACCAGTATTGGTTAAAGAGGTATTCCCTGATGAACAACTTTTTGCTATTAAACGTGCTTTTGTGCCATGGTATGCAGATCTAGTCAACCTCATTGTGAGTGGTGTCTTTCCCAAAGATTTCCACCCACAACAAAGACAAAGATTGAATCACCAAGCCAAACAGTATTATTGGGATGAACCGTACCTCTGGAAGATTTGTAGTGACCAAGTGGTTAGAAGATGTGTGCCTGAAGGTGAAATGGAGAAAATCATTGAAAGTTGTCATAGTTCACCTTATGGAGGTCACTTTAACGGCGATAGAACCGCAGCTAAAATTCTTCAATCCGGGTTCTATTGGCCGACCATACACAAAGATTGTCATCGTTTTGTCCAGTCATGTCACAGATGCCAGCACACTGGCAATATATCGAAAAGAGACGCGATGCCGCTTAATAATATCCTTGAAGTTGAAATCTTTGATGTATGGGGAATATATTTCATGGGACCTTTCGTCACTTCCTATGGAAATCTTTATATTTTGCTTGCGGTAGACTATGTGTCAAAATGGGTAGAAGCAGTGGCAACACCAAAGAACGATGCTCAAACTGTGATTAAGTTCTTAAAACAAACATCTATTCAAGACATGGTACGCCACGTGTGCTAATCAGTGATAAAGGTACCCATTTTCTTAACGCTCCTCTGAGAAATTTTCTTCGGAAGTTTGGAGTGAAACACCGTACTTCAACCGGTTATCACCCACAAACTAACGGTCAAGCTGAAGTTTCCAACCGGGAAATCAAATCTATTCTTGAGAAGACCGTGAGTAAATCGAGGAAAGATTGGTCTTTAAAGCTAGATGATGCTCTCTGGGCTTACAGAACAGCATTTAAAACACCAGTTGGGCATCTCCATATCGCATGGTCTACGGCAAAGCGTGTCATCTGTCAATTGAACTTGAAGCTCGAGCCTACTGGGCTATTAAAACTCTAAATCTAGCTCCAGACTTGGCCGGGAATCAAAGGATAATGCAGTTGAACGAGTTGGAGGAGTTTCGTTATCTTGCCTATGAAAATTCACGTCTCTATAAGGAGAAAACAAAGCGATGGCATGATAAACGGCTCCGTCCAAAGCATTTCGAGATAGGACAAAAGGTTTTATTATACAACTCTCGATTTTCGAACTACCCAGGAAATCTTAAATCCCGTTGGGGAGGACCTTACATTGTTACTAAAGTCACACCTCATGGAGCGATTGAGATTGAAAATCCAGCCGAGCAACGGACATTCATGGTGAATGGCCAGCGTTTGAAGAGACACTATGACAGTGAGGACTTTGGGCGAGGGGAGACAATCCTTCTCGTTGAATTCGCTTAGCCTGAGGTACACGTCTAACTCAAAGATGTTAAACAAAAGTGCTCTTGGGAGACACCCCTTGTTTAAATTGCTTTTTAGATTAGTTGTTTTTGCTTTGTAGTATATAATTTTAAGCTAGTGTATATTTTTAATTGTGTTTACAAGCTAATAGGAGAGAAAGGTAGTGTGTTATTGTGCAGGAAACGAGTTTGGGGTCAAAAGGAAAAATCTGGAGAAATTCAAGCCTAGCGCGGACTACCCCCGCGGACTACCCCCTGGTCCGCAGGGATGCACCGTGCCCAGAAAACCCGTACCACGGGTCGGGTACCACGGGTTTCATCCAGAGAGCAAGAAAAAAATCGAGCGATAGGCGCGGTACACCGGACCCTAGTCCGCACGCCTAAAACGCGTGCCACGGGGTCGGGTACCACGGGTTTTTTGACGGAGCAGGCGCGGACTACCCCCTACACCGCACCCCTGGTCCGCAGGCACAAAACACGTGCCACGGGGTGCTACCACGGGTGCACTCCAGAAACTAAAAATTTCAAGAGCTGTTGGGCGCGGTACACCGCACGTTTGGTCCGGTACACCGCAGATAGGCGGTTTGTGAAGGAATTCTTTTCCTAATCAAACTCTTACCTTATGAGATTAACCCTAGCCTTCCATACACGGATTTTTCAGACCCAAACCCTATATATACACCTTAAAGCTTGTGTAAACCTTCACAATTAACACAACAATTCATCAAATCCTCTCCATCATCTTCCATAAACACAAATTCTTCATCAAATTCATCACACTACACCATTAAAACACCATCAAATTCATCAATCTTTAAAGAATTCTTCCAAGATCAATCAAGAAACCTTTCTCTTCCATCAATTCCAAGCAACAACATCAAGCTACACCAAATTTTCCTTAAACTTTTAATCCATCCTTGGTATAACTTGAGTTGTGGGTAAAACAAGCATGACTAACAGATCTGAAGCTATGGAATACAAGAGAAAGTGCTCAATCCTTGGGAAGAATAAGAGATTGTCTGGAGCCACCATTGAAAACCCCATCAATCTTGATGAGGTTTCTGAAGAATCAAAAGAAAAGGCACCTGAACAACCACTACCAAAGAAGATATTAACTGCTAGAATGTCCATACCATCAAGGAGGCCTTTGCAGAAAATAAAAATCCAAGACCAAGGTTCTTCTACCTCTTCCTCTGAAATTGTTTATGATCTTCCTCCTTGGGCTCTCAAGTTACAGAACGAAGTTGAAAGATTACGTGAAGATAACAAAGACCTTTGGATAGAAATCATGCAGTTGGAGTCACAAGTAGAAGATTTAACCATGGTTAAGGAGGTTGATAGTTATACCGACCCCTCAGCTTCGGATGAGGAGGATGATATGATGGATCTCTATGGCCAGCCAGGTAGGTCATTCTAATTTTTCTCAATAGCTTGTATGCATTAGGTAGTTTAGTTAGTTTTTATTTTAAATTTTATTTCATTCTTGAGTCTTTTTCGAGTCGTGGGGGCACGGCTCACTTTTGAGTTGGGGGTGGGGATTCGTTGTCCTCATCTTCTTTTCGTTTTTGCATAAAATTCAAAATTTTTAGGTTGAATTAAGGCATAAAATATCTTGAATGTACCTATGTGAGCATGATTTTATTAGGTCAATGATAGTAAGTAGTATGTTTTTGAATGATGCAACAAATTTGTTTAGATGCATGCATGAAAACAGGAAATAAAGGATAGAAAAGTTAATGAGCAATGTTAAGAAATCACGTTGAAACTTAGGAATAGTTATTTGGTGTGTAGAACGTGAGGTTTAAAATTAGTTGAAAACCCACTTGTCTATGAACTAATAATGAAAACGTAACGAAATCCGGTAGTTAGAAAAATGACTAAGGCAGTTCTTGCATGATTAAAACACTTGAAGCCTTAGACTTTCTCACCCTTTTATTTGATATTATTGTTATTTATCCGTCTTAGCCCCTCTGAGCCTTTCTAAAGCCTTTTATTGAAACACATTATAATCCTTACCCTAGTTTTAGGACTTATCTATATGACTGGTGGTCCTTTGTGTGTTCTAAAATAAATGCAATAAATAATCGAACCACAACCGCAAGTGTACGGTTGTCCCAAGTAATATAACTGATAATACAGATTCGTTCCAAGGACGGGATGGTTGACTACAATGCTTATCTATTAATGATTGATGCACCTATGAAAACAAATAGAGATAATATGTTTGTTTGGTTTTTGTTATTAAAGCTACTGAATGAAAAACAAATTATAAATGCAAGTAAAAGCTAAGACGCAAGTAAAATGATGTAAAACGCAATATGAGAAGTAGCACTTGAGAACGCAAGGATCCTCCAATCTTATTTCCTAACTTATGTTGTTTAAGGGCTAAATGAGTCAATTACAATGGTCGGGATTCTAAATTCCTTATACCCCCGTCAGGGTGGACTATAAGGCGATCCTAGGGTGTCACTAGTCCCGTCAGGGTAAATATGATCCACCTTTAGATGATTAAGTTTTATTACCTCATTGGCCCTAGGATTAGCTAAGTTCGTCAGAATCAATAGCTTCTATCCTAGATTGAATAAATGGTTCTGTATTTAAACCCTCCGCAAGGATGATCCAATCGCCACTAATTGGAATAGCCTAAATACTAACACCCGTTCCTAGTTCATGACGCTAACAACAGTAAATATTCTCAATTTATCGAAAAGAGTAAAAGCCCTAATTTAGTTTAATTTAACAGAAACCCAAATTCAACATTCGTTATTCAGTACGATTGGGATTTACCCATTGTTTGTTCTCAAGCACTATAAAATGTTTAGCTCATATTAAAAAGAAAAACTAAATTAAAAGTAAAGGAATTAATATTTGATTACAAAATTAAAAGATAAAAGAACCTAATTTCCGGAATAGGAATGACTACGAACGGAGATATAGACCCTCTCCAGCTCTTGTAGCTTCTTCTTCTTCCTTCTGTTGCTTCTCTCTGGTGTTTTTAATCTTGCAAAGTGTGAATTGTATGTAAAAAGAAGTCCAGACCTCCTTTTATAAGTGCAAATTCGGACTTGGACCTAGGCTTTTAATTAAATGAAATATAAAAGGCCCAAGTCCACTAACTTAGCCCAAAATCCCGTAACTGCTGATATACCTTCACTAAAACGGCTTTTCCCGATTCGTTATGACTCCGATTGACCTATTCCAGTTTCTAAAGTTCCGTAACTCGATAGGGGGCGTTTTCTCTTCAAAGGTCAGCGGCTAAATCATCGCTTAAGCACCTCGAAATCAGCAATCTATGGCCTGGAAAATGGATTTTCAGCTCTAAAAATAATATCTTCGGGATTTCTTTTCAAGTCTTGACTTTATCTTTTGATCTTTGACTTTCTCCTCGGATTCCTCTTCTAGCTAACATCTAAAACCTGTAAACTTTACACTAAAAATACCAATATTACGCGCAAAAGCTTAATAAATTAAAAATGCTAGAAATAAAAGAGGAAAATCATACTATTGCATATTTAGTCCAAAAGTCTATCAAATTGATTAAATAAACACCAAAAATGATGTCTCCTAAGGGTCGAAAATAAGAACAATTAAGGAGACATCAATGACCCGAACTCGAATCGCAAAACCTGAGACAAACTCATTTTAGAGCTTGAGTTTGGGGTGGTGGGTTTCATCAGTAGGGAACTTTGGGATTTGAGAATTATTTTTGTGATTTTATTGATGATGAATTGTAATTATTGTAACCCTTTGCCGGGGTAATAGTGAATGAAAAAGAAGCTACGAGCTAATTTTGCCAACAATGGCATAAAAAGAGTATATATATATGAAGAAAAAAAAAAGAAAATAGTGTGATATCTCGAACATCAAAAAGAGAGTCATAGCTATACAGAAAGGAAAAAATTGATATGAAAAGAAAATATATATTCGGACCGGCAAAGTGGATTTTATATCATCAAAGGTTTTAATTGGGATTATTGGGGATGCACATCAACAACATCAATAAATTGGGTTGAATGAGAAACATCTTCGAGTGAAAACTCAAGCTCTAGGGCGATTCGTTGATGGCTAGTGAGAAGAGAGCCAAAAGCTCACTTTTCATTATCCAAATATACCATATACCCGTCCTTAAGCCAAGTTATAACCAAGACCTTAGGATTTCTAACTAGTAGGTGGAGAAACAATTGAGCTATTAGGTAATAGGTAAGTGGACCATTGGATGCTGTATTTGGGACCTATGAACAACCTATAGCCATTAACCTGAACTAAGTTATCATCCTCTCATTCTAGCATTGCGAAATTAATCTTAACTTGAATTTATGGATTGTTGATTACATGTATATTAAGCATCTTTGTGCATTATTTCTTAAGCATTACTACATGATACTTTTTAGATATTTTGCTCTAGGATCATTCATTCTATTCAGTTCTTGTTCTCCTCCGACTTCTTGTTATGTTGACTACCCTACTGTTCTTTATTTTTATTGTATCGGGACGATACAACTTTGAGTTGGGGGTCTTGATGTCTCCTCATTTGTGATAGTAAAATATACTCATAAGACATCGTTTTAGGCTTATTTATTAGTTTATAGGTTGATTTTAGCTTAATTTAGTGCACTTTCCTATTTTGAGTCTTGATTTGTAGAAATATTATTTTTAGAGCATATTGGGTTTAATTGTTTATTTAGTGTGAAGCTTTAAAGATAATTATGGAGATTAATTAGAGTCCAAGTCAAAGACTACAACTTATGGAAAGAGATTAGCATGGAAATTGGAGATAAGGAAATAAAAGTTAAAAAGATGGAAAAGGAAAAGCTGCCTAAATCTGGGATTCTACACACACGTCCAAAGATGTGGGTTTTTACCTAAGAAATAGGCCGAATTTGGAGATTTCCTTCTTTGGGGTCAAGATAATTCTGTTACGATTCTTTTGGTATCTTATGGAGCAAAATCCGACCAATAACGAAGAAGATACGCTCAAAACGGTCCAGCAGTGTTTATCTTTATTTCCTTACGAATTTGAGTTGGGCTAGGAGTCCATTACTTAACTTATCTCTAAAGAAACGAATTAGGTCAACCTATACACTATAAATACAGCCTCTTAACACTCTTAAATCATCCTTGGTGAAACCTTAAGCCAAGAGGAAACATAGAACACAAGAGAGAAGTCTGGAAGGAGCTGTCATCAACAATGTCTTCTTCTACCTTTAATTTTGTAATTTCTTTCTTTTCTTTCATGAACTAAATTTCTTTAGCTTAAGTTTTAGCATTAATGTATGAACCCTAGTTTTGATTGACATCTATCTAATTTGGGAATTTAATGTTTTAAATAAAATTATAGTTTTTATTCTCTGTTTATGTGTTTGGATTTATATTCTGTATTCTTGTGGACGACCGCCATATAGAATTACCATCTAGTAATTAGGATACCATTGTCAACGGTGTTTAATTACATGTTTAGCACATAACATCTAGTATTAGGTATGATCTGACAACCCAACCTAGCTAGATAATCACTATGGTTTAGTTCTTGTGACTATTTACCAATTACAGGAAAAGTTTGCTTAGGAAGCCTTATTGACACAGGTAAATCCTATTTTAAACTACCGATAGCATATTGGGACCGATTAGGGAAATACTACATAATTCACCCTTACATGTTTAGAACGGCAAAACTAGTGGGGATTGCATGCTAATAACTTAAGCTATATTCTCATATCACTTCTCTTTCATATTTAATTTTCTGTCTTTTAATTCTTAGTTTTAGTTTAGTTTAATCAGAAAATCAAACAAAAATCTATTTATCTTTACATTTAATTGTGTTTAGTTGTTCTAACTTTAATTATTTACACTTGATATTTGCATAAGATTCATCTAACCTTCGTAGTCTTTGCGGAACGAATCTCAGTCTAAAACTTGCATACGATCTGTATACTTACAGAACCGTGTAGTTCTAGGGTGTTTTTGCACTTTATTTACATCTTATTTTATCACACCCTAGGCCCCACCAACATCATTGTAAATAATATTCAGCAACCCAAATCAAATTAAAACACCTTGAATCCAAAAATCAAAACCCAAAATTTCCAATCGTATCCAACAATTTCTGAAACCTACACCAATCAAGCAAGAGTTCATCCTACCCACATAGAGAAACATCATCCTTACACTTTTCCTAACCCAAATAACACTTGTTCAACCCAACATCGAAAGGTACAAATTTTATAAAGAGTGTTCAAATCTTTAAGTTGGAGGTAAATTGAGATGATGAAAAGAATAGAAATATTATCTACGGTTAGGGAGATGAAAAAGAATCAAAGTAAGGTATTGGGTACTATTGAGAAGAAGACAATTGAGAAAAGTTCAAGTTCTAGCATGAAGAAAAAGGGCAAAACAGGTCAAGAAAGTATAGAAAAGCTAGCTGTGGTGAAATCAAAGAGAAAAAAAAATTACAACTTTCAAGGAGAAGACACCACAACCTCTACAAATCAAGATTCCTATGCCCGAGATGAATGAAGCTTCAAAGGCCTTGTTAGCTTCAACAAAAACACATTTACCGGACTTGACTTTTGCTCATGAGAGGATATTTGAAAAAGAAGTTGGAGGAGGTGATTATAAGATATTTCTAGAGATGTGAGATAGACTGGGTTGGACAACATCATGATGAGACGTTCAAATTTATGTATGGAGTTAGTTTCTGAGTTCTATTTAGGCCTCTTTAGCCGAGATAGTGATGGTCATGTTCCAGTTAGAGGAAAGTTAGTTCCTTTTACAGTTGAAGAGATTAGAAACCACTTCCAGTTCAAGAAATTGGTCGGACAATGTAAGTTTAGAGAAGCGGTGTAAAATATCAAGAATTTTGATTAGAATAATCTTTATGAGCATGTATTAAATGAAGAAAAAATTCAATCACGCAAGGGAGAATTAAAGGCACCTTGGCCTTACAAATATCTCTAAGCTGATACAAGAGTTTGGAACAATTTCCTCACACCAAACGCCTTTGGAAACACGCAAACTTCAGATGTAACTAAGAGAAGCACCATCTTTTTTAATTGTGTTTTAAGAGGGGAAGAAGTAGGTGTGGCACAATTGATCTTTGAGGAGGTGATGCAATTTACGGTCTCCCCACTTATGTTATTTAATGTGAAATATCCAACTATCATTACGTGTCTTGTATGAAAAGCGAATATGGTACGGGGTGAAAAAGAAAAGCTAACGTATAAACTTAGAAACAATAACAACAACACTTGGATCAAGACAATCTTAAGAGGAGTAGGAATTAAGAAACCTCCACAAGAAGAATCAAAATAAGAGGATCTTATTTGGCGAGAAAGGGTAGAGGAGCGATTGAATAAAGTTGAAGCACCTCAAACCTTCTTGGTCGATGATGTGGCACAAATCGAAGCTAATCAAGTGCACATCATGGAACTCCTTATTAAATTAATGCGCGATTTAGCGAAAGATCCAGTAAATCCTATCTATGATGTTGATAAAGCGCGATAATAGCCTCGAGAGTATGTTCTCTTTCTTCCTTACCATTTATGTATATGAAATATTTGCTTGTTTTTAATTTCTTTATTGAGTATTATTCAAGTCGTAGGGACACACCACATTTTTAAGTTGGGGGGTGTGGGGATTCGTATTTTCTCATCTCCATTTTATGTGATTTTACTTTTTTGGAAGAAATTAAAATTTTTGATACATATGATTAGATGTAGAGTGTGTTTAATAGCTTGAAAGCATAAGCTTAGCAAGTTAATTATTGAAAGTAATATGTTTATGATCTATTTCATTTTGTATGCTTTGAGTATGAACAGGAAACACACATTGATAGTAAAGAAAAGATTAGTGAGCAATGCGGAAAAAGTATGTCTGGTCTTAAGGCGCCTTGAGTTGTGTGTTGGCTGTGATATCTGAGCTAGTTGATAAACCTATTTTATGAACGTTTAAAGCTAATAGAATGAAGAAATTTCATAGTTTAGAAATTGATTAAGGCGGTTCTTTGATAAGCCCCTTGTTGCCTTTTAGCTTGCTTTCCATTTATTATATTTATATCCTTATCAGCCCCTTCTATCCTTTTTAAATCCTTTTTTATTTAGCAAAATTATAAGCCATATCCCTTTAGATTTTAGGACTTTTCCATATGACCCGCACTCGAATCGTGATGCATAGACAGTCATTTTAGAGCTTGAGTTTGGGGTGGTGGGTCCACCATTATGGGAAATATTATTGGGTTGGGTTTTTGAGCTTATGTATTTGTGTTCTATATTTTTATTGATGATTCACTGTTTATTATATTGTAACCCTTTGCCGGGGTAAAAGTCAATGAAGAAAAGAATTGAAAAGGAAAAATATATGTGAAAAGAATAGCATGACATCTCACATCAAAAAGAGAGTCATAGCTATATTACAAAAGAAAAAAATTTATATGAAAAAGAATATATGATTTGGACTGGCAAAGTGGAATTCTTATGTGATCATATTTATGCTTTATTGGGTTATTTGGGTTGCTAATTAGTGCATCAGTTCATTGAGTTGATTGAGAACATTTTATGAGAGTAACTCAAGCTCAAGGGCGATTTTTTGATGCCTAGTGAGGAGAGATCCAAAAGCTCACTATAAATTATCCAAATATACGTATCATACCGCCCCTAAGCCAACATTACAACCTTAAAGACCTTATTATTATTTTCATGTAATCTAGAAGTGATTGAACTATTAGAGAGTAGCTAGATGGATCTTTGGATACTAGTAAAGTTTGATGAACAATCTATAGCCTCCTTGGTAAGCTAAGTGAAGAACCGCTTCTTCTTGCATTGCAAAGATAATCTGATCTTGAATTTCAACCGTATTGATGGGTGTATGACAAGTGTACATGTAATTTAGTTTGTAGATATTATTACAAGAAATTTTATGAGTAGTTGCTTTGATTTTATTATCTATATTCTGCTATCTTCTTCCCATTGTGCTTAATTGACTTAGGTGTGTATTTAGAAACTTCCCTTTGTTCTTATTTTTATTGTATCGGGACGATACAACTTTGAGCTGCGGGTCTTGATGTCTCCCTATTTGTGATATAATAATCTAGGTTGGAGACATCATTTTAGGTATATTTGATCAATTAGTTAGGGATGTTTACCTGTTATTTGATAATTTCTTATTTCTTGTCTTGTCTTGATTTGATGATTTATTACTTTTAGAGCATATTTGGTTTAGTTTGTGTGTTAATATGAAACTTTTAAGGTTTATAGAATATATTTAGATGGAAAATCAATTCTAACAACTTAAGAAAAGAAGATATGGAAGGAATCAATAGATAAAAGGAAGTAGAATTGAAATAGGAATAGGAGAAACGGCCAAATAAGTCTGAAATTCTGCTGCTATATCCACTAAAGTGAAGATAACTTCAAATCGGCTGTGAATTTTGATGATCCTATAAATAGTTAAATATATCTTCCTGCTGCGGCCGTTTCGATATAAAGTGGACGAAAATCGGCCCAAAGACGAAGGAGGTATGATCAAATTAGTGAGTAGTGTTTATCCTTGTCCTATATTTTAGGAAACGAATTTGAGTTGGACTTGGACTCAGATTACTTGACTTCCACACAAGATTTCGACCTAGGGTATTCTCAACACCTATAAGCACACCCTCTTATCATTGTAAACACGTCCTTTCTCAAGTACAAACCTTAGATCAATCCTTAGCCATTCAAGAGAAGTAAGTTGACAGTATGTATCTTTATTTTAGTTTATTTCTTTCCAGCATGAACTAATTTTTCGATAAATTTGGTTTTGCATATGTATAATCTTTGAATTCTATTTTTCTTCAATCTAAGTTTGTTTGGGAAAAACCTTTTTAAATTGATTCTAGCTTCTTAACCTTTACATTTGTATTATGTGCTTTGATTTATTGACCGTAGTTCTAGCTAGTGCACGAGTATAAACTACCCCATTAATAACAGTTAGATGGTCACCCAGAAGGGGTGTGTAATTGTTGAAACCCCACATAAACGTCTAATGTGTAGTAGTGATCCGGAAGGGCTTGCCTAACTAGATAGTCATAAGGGTTTGAGATTTAACCACCGATCATTGCTTAGGGTCCCCTTACCCAAGTCACGTGGTAATTGTTAGGTCGCCACCTAAGTCCCCCCAGAAGTTTTTTTTCGATCATCAAATCAAACTTTATATATTAAGCACAAACTTCAGTTTTTACACCAAAGGCCCATTATTGAATGGACTACAACTTTAACTAAATATTACAAGCCCACTCGAAGGACCAACACATTACATGAATAGTGTACTAACTATTACAAATCACCTCAACTAGAATTTTAACATTGTTACATTTAAAGTTCCTTCTTTTAAACTTAACACTTACAAAGGAGATTATACTATTATAAACTCTATCCTCGTTAAACTCCATTCCACCATGTTCTCTACGGTTCCTTTCACTCCAAATTAAGTACATGAATGTAGTAATACATGCTCTAATAACAAGCATATATTCATAATTAGCCCTTGTCTTGAGAGATTCCTTGATCAGCTCATCGATTGAGACTACTGCAGTTTGACTATTCCACTTGATAGATAGGCGTGGCAATATCGTCTTTGAGAAATCGCAATTTATAAATAAATGGTTTACCTCTTCTTCATTAACTTTGCAGAAGTGACACATTTGATTTACATTAAGGCCCCACTCTTTCATTCCTGCCTTAGTAGGAAACCTATTCAAAACAACTAACCAAGCAATAAACGAGCACCTAAGACTACAAGTTTTATCCCATATAATCTCACTCCAATACACCTTCTGTTTGTGCACTCTAATTCTATCCATAGTTTTCTTATATGATAACTTCTTTTTATCAGTTTCAGTCCAAAATACAGAGTCATTTTTATCAACTAACTTAATAGAATTTATAAGATAAAGAGCCTTACCAGTACATGGTGGAACTCTCCATCTACCCTTCCAAAACACTCATTGACTGTTTTGTTACAATTTAGATTTGACTCATTTATTTGAATCTGCAATAAATCTTGTAAACTTCTTTTGTTCACCCACTTATCCCATAGTATATAAGTAGTTTTTCCATTTCCATTTCCAATTTCATGATATATCATTTCATAAGCAACCTTTCTAATTTTAAGTAATTGTTTCCAAAGCCATGAGTGATGTTGTTTTACATCAAAAATCCATATACATTTTTGTTTCAATATATTAGTATTAACCCATTTGCTCCAAAGATTATTCCATTGAGAGTAAAATCTCCAGAAACTAAACAACAGACAAGTCTTGTTCATTGCTTTAATACTTGGAATGTTTAATCCTCCTTCATCTTTGCTACAACATATGCTTTCCCAAGATACTCTAGCCCTAGTAGGATCATTCATTGAGCCTTTCCATAGGAATCCAGACATTCTCTGGTTTAATTTGTAAATAATTTGTTTTGGTAGAAGAAAAATACTGCACCAAAATAATATTTTACTCATTAGAACAACTCTAATTAGTTCAATTCTTCCTGCGTAAGAAAACATCTTTGAACTCCATTGCCTGATACTATCACATATTTTCTCAACTAACATATTTCCATCCTTTACACTTAACTTTTTAGAATTAAGAGGAATTCCTAGATATCTCACAGGTAAAGATCCTATTTTGATATCTAGAATTATTGAGATTTCCTCTTTTGTTTCATCATTAACACCTCCGAAATACAGTTCACTCTAGCGAAAATTTATACGCAACCCAGAGCTTCTTGAGAATAAGTCTAATGCTTCTTTAGCTACACAAGCAGAATTAGAACTAGCTTTCATGAAGATTAATAAATCATCGGTGAATATTAGATGATTCAAGAACACCTCTTTGCACCTCGGATGATAACTAAACTTCTCCTTTTCAGCTACAATTCGAAATAAAGAAGAGAAAACTTCCATAGTAATGGAAAACAAATATGGAGGAAGAGGGTCCCCTTGTCTAAGGCCCCTCTCCCTTTGAAGTAGCCACACGCTTCGCCATTAGCACAAATAGAGTAAGATGGTGAGCAAACACACATTATAATCCAATCTATAAATTTCTTGGGAAAGCACAGAGCATGTAAGGTGGATATAAGAAATTGCCAATTGACACTGTCATAGGCTTTTTGCATATCCAAGTTGATAGTACACAAGGTTTAGTCGATAATTTTTCATATCCAAGCACCACCTCCTGTGCTACTAATATATTATCCCCAATACTCCTACTTGCTACATACGCCGCTTGATTAATTGATATAATATAATTCATAACTCTTTTTAATTTAATTATAATACTTCTCGCAATAGTTTTATATAAATATTTACGCATGAGATCGGTCGAAATTTCTTCACATTCGAGGCCTTTTTCTCCTTAGGGATTAAAACAATATTAGTCGAGTTAACCTGATTGAATAATTTTTATGTACTGAAGCATTGTTTAATTGCAGCACAAAAATCTTTACCAACTATATTCCACGCCGCCTTGAAAAAACATCCAGTAAAGCCATCAGGTCCAGGGCTTTTACTGTCTCCAATGGCAAATAATGCATTCTTCACTTCCTCATCACTTATTGGAGAAATAAGCATTCATGAAACTCATTAGGAACCTCTTCTTGAAGAATAGATTTAATAGTATTTATTGAACATCTCTCCTGATTAGATTCGTACCAAGTAAGAGTTTGTAATAGTTGACAAACTCATTTATGATATCTTTAGAATTGGTTAAAATAGTTCCATCATCTCTAATAATTGTAGCAATGTGATTTTTTGCTATACTACCTTTAATCATCTTCTAAAAATACTCTGAACTGATGTCATAATCATTAATAAAAAGCGCCCTTGATTTTTGCTTTAAAGCCTCATGACGAATCATAGTACTGATTTCTAATTTCTTAACTAAAATTTTCTCTTCTGCACAACCAGTACTTGTATGTTTACCCTCCACGATTCTCGTTTGCACCCTCTTAATATCTTCAGGACTTCTTTTAAAATGTTTAGTATTAAATTTGTTTAAAGCTTTCTTTATTTCTTTAAGTTTCATACATAGCACAAACATATAGTTACCCTTGATTTCTGTACTTCAGGTCTGTTCAATTAAGCTCGCAAATTCTTCGTGCTTTGTCCATATGTTGAAAAAATTAAAGGCACATGGACCACTCTTCTTGGGAGCACCAGTTGACATTTTAAGCGCAGATTGATCCAAAGTTGAAGGTGGAATAATTACTACACTTGATTGGAAACTCTCCACCCATTTACTATTTATAAATACTCTGTCGATTTTACTTGCTCTTAAGTCTGCATTAGTGTTCTTATTTGTCCATATGAAATATTGTCCACCATATTGGTGTTCATATAAAGAGGCTTCTTCAATACATTCTGCAAATTTCAAAGAACTATTAGGCAGTGTATCACAATTCATTCTATCTTCTATACTTACATTTTATTGTAATCCCCCATGAAACAAATACATCTGTCCTTAAAATCAAGACTAAGATTAATAATGTCAGTCCATAATAGATTTTTTTCATCAAGGTCATTACTAGAATATATATATATATCCCACATAGAATGAGGTGTTTGTGGCTTGCATTATAACATTAATAAACACTAGTTGAGATGATTAATAGATTAGCTTTATATCCATGTAACTATTGTCCCAAAGAACCCAAACTCTTCCATCTTCACATTTATTATAATTTTGAATCACTTCCAAGTGAGGGAAGTGATCATTTAGTATAGCTAAACTCTTGTGCTCTTTAACCTTAGGCTTAAGCAGAGCAATAAGCCTAACATTATTATTAAACATAAAATTCCTGACATCTAATTGACTAAGAAGGTTGTTTAGCCCTCTCACATTCCATGCTGCTATATTCATGTGTTAGGTGGCCTAGTACCCTCTTTCTCACCACCTTGATCAATAAATCTCAAAATATCATTATATATAGATTGCCCAACTTCAACTTGTATAGTATCAAATGAGTTGTTACATGAGATCCCATTGGATATCGTAGCTCTATCACTTGAACTCTGATTTACATTACTGTGTTTCTTGTCATTTTTCTTGTTCCTGATTACACTCCATTGATTCCCATCTACTTTTTCTTTACCCTTATCAGTTTCATTGCTAGCACTAGCCTTTGGCAGCCAAGCTTTTATCATGTTTGGACATGTATTCTCTAAGTGACCAACCCTATTACACTGTAGACATATTCTAGGTTTCCAATCATAAGAAACCTTTACAACATGTAGTTCATCCATTACCATGTCCACAAACAACTCATCATGAAGCTCATATTTAGTATCAATTTCAATACGAACTCGTGCAAACCCAAATCTTGTTCTCGATTCCGTCATTGAATCCATTTGAAGTGGGTTGCCAATACCACTAGCTATGTAACTTAACACCTTCTTGTCCATAAAGCCATTGGAATATTAATTAATCTCACCCAGATCAGAATCTTAGTAGCATCAATCTTTTCAAACTGTATACCCAAACTCCATGGCCTTAACAGCAATGGAGCTCCATTTATATGCCACATTTGCTCCATTACTTTACTACGCATTTGATCGTTTTCGAATTTAAAGATAAACATACCATTATTACTCGATTTAACAACAATTTTTCCATATTTCTCCTAGTGAAATTTGACAACACTGACAATATTATAAAACGTTGGAGGATAATCTAAAAATTGACCAATTAAACAGTGTTCCCATTGAGTCGAACCCTCTTCAAGGACATATTTAGCAGGAGTAATGATTCTCTTACCTCCTTGACGAATTGGTTTGTGAAATTCCAGATTGAGAGCTAGGTTTTCACTAACTCCGAATAATTCTGACCATCTCTGTGGTTTCTCCACAGAAATTGAATAAATCTTCTCATTATCAGTTGATTTGTTCTGATTGATGTCCTTGACTTTGATTACTTCATCATCACTACTTAAACCCTTATTGTTAACACTCGCCGGAGGTGTGATTTCACTTTCCGGTGAAAACATTAGCTTCATGATATTTGTGTATTTCGTTTTACTCCTTGATTTCGATGAAGCATTGACGCGAGCAGAGTTGAGAATTTTAGTCATTGTTAGTCAAAGAGAGTGTAACGGTGAACTGGAAAAAGTAAAAAGGAAAAGGAATGGTGAAGGAAGGAAGAAGAAGGATGAGGTGTATGATGGTGAGATTGGGAGCGTGGAAGGTAGGTTGAAAGTTTTTAGATAGTTGTTAGATCCCGGAAAATAAGAAATAACAACTGATATAAAGAAAATAAAAGCTGAAAATGTGGAAAAAGAGGTGTAAAGAGGTAAGTGGATAAGGATTTTTAGATGGAATATTTTAGATTCTATGAATGTCTAGAGAGAATTTTTTTTGTTGACTCTCATTTGACCAATACTTACTTATTGCTACTTCCACCCGGAAGTTGGTTAGGGGGAATATAGAATCCTGTCTACTTACTTTAAGAGCTTTAATCACCCTTTTAACTAGTAGAAGAAATAGGAGTATATGTGCCTACAAGCAAACCTAAGCTATATTTCTCATCTTATTCTTACATTTTTTCTTTTATTGCATTAGTTTTAGTTAATAACTATTCTCTCCACACTTATTCATATCTACTTTCATTATCTTTTAATTCATTGAACTAATTCTTACTACACTTTCTTCTAATCTATTCGTATAACACACTAAGTCCCTGATGTCTCCTCTTTTGTGCTAATTATATGCCCTTAGGAGACATCAATTTGGGTGATTATTTGACTAATTTGATTGACTTTTAATGTTAATTTGTTATATTTTATTTTCCCTCCTTGGATGTTAGTATTTTTCATTTATTAAGCTTTTGCACGTTAAATGGTTTGTTTTAGTGTAAAGTTTGTAGGTTTTTAATACTAGCAAGGAGAGGAATCGAGAATTGAAGTCTTAGATCGTGTAAAGAAGTCAAAGGCGAGAAGAAATATCCCGAAGAGTTGACAAGTTAGAGTTGCAAATCTGGAAGGCAGATAGTAATAGCTTATTTCGAGCTACTTAAACATGGATTTAGCCTCTGAGTTGTAAAGATGATTCGTTCCTTATAGAGTTACGAAGATTTGGAAAGTTGAACGGGTCAATTCGGAGTTTCATTGAGAAACTTATAGCCGTTTTAGTGGAGGGTATACACAAGTTACGGGATTTAGACTTGAAGAGTGGTCCTGGGTCATTTATTATTTCATTAATTCATTTAAAATATGCCCAAGTCCGAATTTCTGAGTATAAGTAGACTTTTTGACTTTATTTTTACACAAAACGCATTTTAGCAAAGTCAGAAATGCCAAAGAGAAGGCCAGAAGCTAGGAAAAGGAAGAAGCCAAGAGTTGGAGAATTCATCTTCAACAAATCACATCCCAAATCCAATTCTTAATTAGGTTTCTTTTATTTATTTTCTTTCTATAAAACATGAACATCATTAATATAATTTCTTTTGTCTTTATTTCAATTATGAGCTAATTTTCCTTTGTACTTGATAATCGCAAATTGGGTTGAACCCAAACTAGATTAATTTATGTTCTTCCGATTTGGAATTTAAGAATTTGAATTGAATTATGATTTTATGTTGGCTTTTATTTTGTTCTTTATTATCCTTAGAGTCATGAACTAAGGGTTAGTTTTAGTATCTAGGCTATTCAATGTAGTGGCGTATTGATCACCTTGACGGGGGGTTTAGATACAGAACTAGGTAATTACCGTTGGTATCTGCCAATGACCTTGACTAGCCAATAGCCAATGTGGTAAGTTTTAATCATCCGAAAGTAGTTTTAATCATCTTGACGGAGTTTAGAATACCGTAGGAGAGCTTTTAGGTCCCCCTTGATGGGTGCTAAGAGACTTTAAAATCCCGATCCCTTAACATGAAACATTAATTAAGAAGGTTTAGGTGAAGCCATAGCGAGACTCAAGTACTACTTCCTTCCTTGCGTCTACATCTTTCAATTGCATTATTTTCATTTCAGCTTAATTTATTTAGTCTTTAATTTACTTTTGCATTCTAGTTGATAAACAAAAACCCAAAACAGTCTTTTATATCATTTACTTTTCCGTAATTGCAGTTATTCCACTATTTGATCCACATCTGAGTTGTGCCTAATCCGTCCCTGCAAATGAATCTGATTTATCGGTTTATTACTTGGACATCCGTACACTTGTGGTTTGTGAGTCCTGATCTCTAGCATATTGTTTTATAACACTCAGGGATCCACCAAGTTTTTGGCGGCGCTGCCGGGGATGATAGCGTGTGACCCCGGTGTTTATCCTTTAGTGTTTAATTGCTTTTTTAATTTTGTTTCAGTTTTACGCTTTTCTTTGTTTTTGTTCTTTCTCAGGTCTTACAGGTTTGGTGAATGTACTCAAACCCTGAGAGGTTAATTCGGGATAAAAATAAAAGAGAAATAGAAGCAAGAGAGAAAGCAAAGAAAGAAAGAGAAATTGAGGATTTGAATATTCATAATGTTGAAGATCTTGGCATTGAGTTGGATGCAAATGGCCAACCAATAGTGCCACCAATCATTCCTAATCCACCAACATAATCATCCACCTATGCAACAAGCTAAAGCCCCTATGTATAATGATCCATGGTTCATACATGGTCCAGAACAAGTTCCCTATCGCGCTCTTGCTCTTGGTATTGGTCCTGCAAATATTAATGTTGCACGGTATAGACCCGACCCTGGTATGTTATCCCAATTTCAGAATTTTGGAAACTTTCGTGGAGTACCTGGAGAAGATCCTATTCGTGCAGTTCAGAAGTTTATGCAAATCTACAATTTGTATATAACGCAAGGAGTGACCAAAGAGAAGATGTATTATGCTAATTTCAGATTTTTCGTGATAGACGTAGCTAGTGAGTGGTACGATTCACAAGAACCTGGAGCAATAAACAACTGGGATGAGCTACAAATAGCATTTTTCGATCGTTACTATGCGACGAACATGAGATTAGACAAGTTCAGTTATGTTTCAGAAGAGTTCCTGACCATGGCCTTACAGAACAACAACAATTGAAAATATTTTATAAAGGCCTTTATGGAGGATCAAGAAAAGACCTCGATTTATTATGTCGAGGTGGTTTATTACAGGTAGCTCCAGCATATGCTAAGATTATTTTGAATCGAACTGTGATGAGCAAGGTTGGAATACAGTGAGAACACCTATTCGAGGTGGAAAATAAAGTAGTATGGGAATCGATGAGAAATTCTCCTCTTTGGATAATAAACTGAAGAATACATTGGAGCAACAATTGAAACAACTCACTTTAGCTGTTAAAGAGGGGGTTTTCAGGTAAGAAAGTAGGTGTTAATGTTACTCAAGAGATATATGGGTGTTCGAATTGTGGTGTTCAAGACCATGACTAGGAGCATTTCCAAAGTAATCCTGAAGTTGTAATGTTTGTTTCTAATCGAGGAAATTACAATTCAAGTGGTCAAGGATACCAACCAAACAGAAACCATCCGGGTTTCCAATATTCGAATCCTAATGGGGCAGCTAATCCTACTTATGTATATCAGCCGCGTCTCCAAGGTAACAATTATCAACCTAGACCACAGAATAATTATCAAGGAGGACAAAGCTACGGGAATCATGTTTAGAGACAGCCTCCTCAAGATAATTATAATGACACCATCAATCAAAGAGCCTTACATGCTCAACCTCAAGAAGTTACGAATGTTTTTTTTTTCAAACTGTAGAAAAATTAATTGAGGTTGTTCAAGGTATTTTAAATGGTGGTGTTTCCAATTGAAGGATCGGACCAATTGTTAGCGAAGCACTCAGCTGGCTGAAGCGATTTTCATCCTGGAAAATCATACATTAAGAGAGATTTCAGTTGTCTTGCTGATAAAGCTGCTAAACTTGCTAGGAGTAGGGTTGATATTTCTACGTGTCAACCTATGACTATCTTATAATTTTCTAGTTGGATCGATAGATTAGCTTTGTGTAGTTTGTAATTTGGTTTTATCTCCTTAACAAAAAAATATTGCACTTCAGACACAATCTATTCAAAATCAAGAAGCTTCAGAAGCTGCAATTAAGTTATTAGAGAATCAAATAGCTCAGATGTCGAAAAAATTAAGTCAACGTCCACAAGGGCAACTCCCTAGTGACACTGAAAATCCGAGACATACATAAGATTGTAATGCTATCGCGTTAAGAAGTGGTAAGAAGCTCTCTCACCTTCTTTTGTTGTTATGAACAAAAAATAAGTTACCAATAAAGAGAAACCGGTAAAGGATGTGGAAGAAAATGATGATGAACCTGAAGTGGTAGAAGTGGAGAAAATCCTGGAAGTTCTGGAAAAGGAAGATGTTGTAGAAACCCGTCCTCCTCCACCTTTTCCCTCAAGAGTACAGAAAAAAGGAGATATGGCTGAGTATCAGAGATTTTTGAATATGGGTCTTAACATTAACATTCCATTATTAGAAGCTATTAAAGATATACCAAAGTACGTGAAGTTCTTGAAGAGGGCCCTCACCAACATGAGACCATATTGTGATAATGAGATGACAGAATTGCTAGAGGAGTGTAGTGCTATCTGTCAGAGTAAGTTGCCACCTAAGTTTCTTGATCCTGGGAGTTTTACAATTCCGATTTTGATTGGTAATGAGTGGCAAGGAAAGGCTTTATGCGATTTGGGTGTGAGTATCAATATCATGCCCAAATCAATTTTGGATAAGTTGAAGATGGGAGATGTGAGACCTACCTCTATAGTCCTACAAATGGCTGATAAATCCCTCGTACATCCTGAGGGACGAATCAAAGATGTCCTCGTTAAGGCAAGTACTTTAGTTTTTCTCGTTGATTTTGTTATTATTGAATACGACGCGGATAGGAATGTCCCCATCATTTTGGGATGACCATTTCTAGCCACGGGACGTACTTTAATTGATGTAGAAAACAGATAATTAACTATGAGAACCCAAGACGAGGAGGTAAAGTTCAATGTGTTTAGAGCTATAAAGTTTCCAGATGTTCCAGGAGATTGTTTCCAAATGGATATAGTAGAACATGCCACGCAAGAGGTATTTGATTGTTTTAATTATGATGATATCTTGCAGGCTGCCTTAACACTTGACTTACCTAAGATGATGGAAGATCATTCCAAAACAGTGGCAACTCTTGATTCCGAGAATCTGAAATATAGGCGTCCTGCCTATGAACCTGTGAGAGACTCGGGGGAGATAGTTACTAAAAATAAACCATCCATTGAATCTCCTCTGCAGTTGGATGAAATACCATCGCCAGCACACTTGAGGTATGCATATTTAGGTACTAATGATACTTTACCTGTTATTGTTTCAAAAAATTTAATAGGTCCTCAAGAAGATAATTTGCTACGTGTACTAAGAGCTAATAAAGAGGCGATTGGTTGGACTATCGCTGATATCAAAGGTATTAGTCCTTCCTATTGACAACACAAAATTATTCTTGAAGATGATAGTGCACGCTCAGTTGAATGCCAAAGGAGACTAATGCCATCAATGAAAGAAGTGGTGAAGAAAGAAGTTATTAAGCTACTAGATGGGGTAATTATCTATCCCATAGCTAGTAGTGAGTGGTGAGTCCAGTTCAATGCGTACCAAAGAAGGGTGGTATTACTAGCGTCCTAAATGCTCAATATGAAGCCATTCCCTCGAGAACTGTGGTTGGTTGAAGAGTGTGTATGGATTTTCGTAAGTTGAACAAGGCTACTAGAAAAGATCACTTCCCTCTTCTTTTTATAGATCAGATGTTGGATAAATTGGATGGCAAGGAATATGATTGCTTTTTGGATGGTTATTCAGGGTACAATAAAATTTATGTAGATGCAGCAGACGAACAAAAAACCACATTTACATGTCCCTTTGGTACCTTTGCCTATTGCAAGATGCCATTTGGACTATGTAATACACCTGCTACTTTTCAGAGATGTATGATGACAATTTTCTAGGATATGATCAATAATTTCCTTGAGGTATTTATGGATGACTTTTCTGTGTTTGGTGATAACTATGATGAGTGTTTACAGAACTTGGAGAAGGCATAGATTAGATGCAAGCAAACTGATTTGGTTTTGAACTGGGAAAAATGTCATTTTATGGTTCGTGAAGGTATAGTGTTGGGACACAAAGTTTCGAGTGCAGGCTTAGAAGTTGATCATGCTAAGATTGAGGTAATAAATACTCTTCCCCCTCCTATTTCTGTAAAAGGGGTGAGAAGCTTTTTAGTCCATGTTGGTTTCTATCGACGTTTTATCAAGGATTTTTTCAAGATCGCCAAGCCTTTGTGTAACTTACTAGAGAAGGACTCCAAATTCCTTTTTGATGAAGCTTGCATGAAGGCATTTCAAGAGATAAAAGAGAAGCTTATTACTACGCCTATTGTATTACCTCCTGATTGGAAGATTCCATTTGAAGTTATGTGTGATGCTAGTGATTTAGCTATGGGTGCTGTGTTAGGTCAGAGAAAAGATAAGGTATTTCATTCCATCAATTATGCGAGTAAGACTTTCCCTAGTGCTCAGGTTAATTATAGAGTGACTGAGAAGGAGCTTTTAGCGGTTGTTTACGCATTTGACAAATTTTGTTTCTATCCCCTTGGGGCGAAAATTGTAGTATTCACCGATCATTCAGCTATTAAGTACCTTATAGAGAAGGAAGATGCTAAGCCACGGTTAATCATATGGGTTTTATTGCTGCAAGAGTTTGCTTTAGAGATTCGAGATCGAAAGGGGTGTGATAATCAAGTTGCAGATCATTTGTCTCGTCTTGAAGGTTCTGAATCGAATAGTGGTCCTGAGTCAGTGAGAGAGGAGTACCCAGATGAGAATTTATCTGCTATTTATGATGGTTCTCCTTGGTATGTAGATATTTCAAATCTTATTGCGTGTGGTTCTTATCCTGAAGGAGCTACTTCACAAGATAAGAAGAGATTAATCATCCGTGCTAAACAATTCTTTTAGGAGGATCCTTTCCTCTACAAAGTATGTGGTGACCAAATGGTAAGAAGATGCATACCTGAGAGTGATTTTTTATCAGTAGTTGCAGGTTGACACGATTCACCCTATGGAGGACATTTCAAGGGAGACCGCACAGCTGCTAAGGTATTACAATCTGGTTTTTATTGGCCTACATTACATAAGTATTGTCATGAGTACGTTAAGAGATGTCATAGATTCCAGTTTACTGGTAATATATCCAAGAAGGATGAGATGCCACGTAATAACGTTCTTGAGGTAGAAATATTTGATGTTTGGGGGATTTATTTCATGGGTCCCTTTGTACCATCCAATGGAAATCAATACATCCTATTAGCTATTGATTATGTGTCTAAATGGGTAGAGGTTGTAGCTCTACCAACTAACGATTCGCGAGTCGTGATTAAATTTTTGAATTCAAATATCTTCACTAGACATGGTACACCTCGAGTTATTATTAGTAATGGAGGTTCACACTTTGTGAAAAAATACTTGGAGACAGTTCTAGAGAAGCATGGAATAAGACATCGTGTATCTACCACTTATCATCCACAAGCCAATGGTCAAGCTGAGGTCTCTAATCGATAGGTCAAATCCAACCTAGAGAAGACGGTTGGCCCCACAAGAAAAGATTGGTAAATGAAATTAGATGATGCATTGTGGGCTTATCGGATTGCATTCAATACTCCCGTTGGTACATCTCCGTATCGTATTGTTTATGGTAAGGCTTGTCACTTACCTCTTGAACTTGAATTAGGTGCATATTGGGCTATAACACAGTTGAATTTAGATCCTACTTTAGCCGGTGATAATTGTATGATGAAGTTGAATGAACTTGATGAGTTTCGATTGTATGCCTATGAGAATGCTAAACTTTACAAAGAAAACACTAAGAGGTGGCATGATAATCGTATTCATGTGAAAAGGTTTGAAGTTGGACAAGGGGTCCTTAAATACAACTCCAACTTCAGAAATTATCCGGGTAAGCTAAGTTCGAAATGGTATGGTCCTTACATTGTGACCAAAGTCACGCCTCATGGAGCCATAGAGATTGAACATCCAATCGAGCACCGCACCTTCATGGTGAACGGTCATCGACTGAAGATTTATCATGGAGGTGAGGATATTGATCGGTCAGAAGATCCACATCCCAGGGAGATCATGTATCTCCTTGAAGCTCCTTAGAAGAGTGAGGTAATCGCCGAGCTTAAACACGTTAAACAAAAGCCAATTCATTGTATATTAGTTTCATGTCTTTTATTTTTAATAGTATAAATTAGAGTAATTGTTGTGTATTAGTGTTTATTTGAGAAAGGTTTGGTGTTTTGATGATTTCAGGAGTGAAAAGGTCACGAGTTTGGGGTGCGAAAAGTGGAAATAATGAAAAAAATGGGTTGTCAATACATTAGCAACCGGGAACCCGGTTTCGATGGATTGAACAACCCATCACACGCAAAGATTGGCGCGTCTAGGTTCGCGCAATTGACGAAAACCGGGAACCTGGTCTCGGCGCTGTAACTGCCAAAAGACTCTGACCTCCGCGGTAGAAACGTGACCCAACTTTTGCATTTGGGTTCGTGCCAAGCAAAGCAAACCGGGAACCCGGTCGCCAGGAACCCGGTTTCGGCGGCCAAGAGCTCTGACCTCCGTGGTGGAAACGCGATGCAATTCTCTAGAAGGTAAAAATAATTGGATTTGGAAATTTTTGCGCCGACACAGCGACGCAAACCGAGACCCCGGTTACCACCTACAGGGACCCCGATTTCGCAACAGTGGAGGCGGTTTTTTGAGTTATTTAACCTATTTTCTTGCCTCCTTTCACAATCCAACTACTATTCTATTTACAAGCTCCATACCTGTGAAAATCATCATCAAAACACCACAAAATCATCAAATACTCTCCTACAACACCACATAAACACACAATTATCTCCTAATTCTTCCAAAACACCAACAATTTTTCAGTTTTTTTTCTCAAGAATCCTCCTTCATCCAAACCATAAATTGAACCATAAAACCTCTCAAATCAGACAAAGCCATCCTTACCCATCTCATATCTCACCTTAATCTTCTTCCTTATCTCCTCAAAACATCAAATTTCAAAACTTTTCTCTAGTTTTTGAATTTTTGAAGTTTTGAGTTTAGGGTGAGTAGACATGACAAACACGACAAATTCTTTCATTTACACTCAGAGGAACAATGTAAGAACAAGAAACAATCCTGGTGCTACGCAAGAGAGAGCTATTAAGATTCTAGACTCGGGTCCTAAACGCAAGATTGAAGAGGTTAAGACTGCTATGAAGAGGAAAGAAAACCCAAGTGCGGCTAAGCTCAAAAATCCTACCTTGGTTGATGAAGAAGAAGAGGCCGTTGAAGAAATTCCTAGCGAACCCATTCCTGAACAACGATTCACTCGAAGAAAGATGAGTGCAAATAAGCCAAAAAGAGTCGTTGTTGGTTCGGAGGAACAAGTTCGCAATAGAGTTGAATATTTGAAGTTTGGTGTTGAGAAAGGATTTCCTTCAGGTATTATAAACAGTACTTTTAAAGATTATGCTATTACTTGTGACAAGATTGGGTGGAAAGAATTGAGAATGAGAACTCCCACGTTCATCCCTGCTTTAGTTTGTGAGTTCTACGAAAAACTTGCCTTTGCGAATAAAACAATCGATCAACTTACGCAAAAAGGTACTGCCTTTCTCAGTTGAAGTTATTCGAAATACATTGAAGTTACCAATCTTGACTGGTCCTTGCCCTTATCACGAAACACTTCACGATCCGTATTTCGAATGGGAGTCCCTTTATGATTTAGTACTTATTCGTGGAAGACTCCCCATCCTAGAAGGTGAAAAGTATGCGGGCCAAGTTTATAGCAGTGATTTAATACCTTCTGTAAAGGTATGGTCTCGTTTCATAATTCCAACCTTCTTTGGCAACAATCACACTTCCGAGTTGAAAAAGGAACATCTTATCTTCATAAAGTGTATCCTGGAAAAGAAACCTATTGATGTTTCCCGTGTGATCTATGACACTATCATGGAATTCGAGAAATCCCCTATCCTTCAACAAAACCTCAAGTTCCCATGCACTATAACTGCCATTTGCCTAGACGCAAAAATACCACGTAAGAGCGAGGAACTTAAAACTACAGAAAAAGGGGAAGAGATGACGATGAGATCAATTGAGAATGCCCATGAAGAATCTACAAGAGAGATGATGATGTCTCCTCTTTTGTTCTATTTATATGCCCTTAGGAGACATCAAATTAGGTAATTATTTGACGAATCCGATATACTATTAGTAATAATATGCTATATTTTATTTTCTCTCCTTAGATTTTAGTATTTTTGATTTATTAAACTTTTGTGCGTAATATGATTTGTTTTAGTGAAAAATTTGTAGTTTCTAATACTATCAAGGAGAGGAATCAAGAATAGAAGTCTTAGATCGTGTAAAGAAGTCAAAAGCTACAAGAAATGTCCCGAGGAGTTGACAAATTTGAGCTGAAAATCTAAAAGACTGATGGTATTTTCTAATTTCGAGCCATTTAAAGATGGATTCATCCTCTGAATTATGAAGAAGATTCGTGTCTTATTGAGTTACGAAGAATTAGCAAGTTGAATGAGTCAATTCGGAGTTATATTGAAAACGTTACAGCCGTTTTCGTGAAGGGTGTACAACATTTATGGGATTTTGGGCTTGAAGAGTGGACTTGGGCCATTTAATATTTATTTATTATTTTAATTGCCCAAGTCCGAAAATCATAATACAAATAGGCTTTTTGACTTTATTTTTACACACAATTCACTCTCCACAAAGTCCGAGCGTCGGAGAAAAAGGCAGAAGCAAGGAAGAAGGAAAAAGCTAAGAGCTGGAGACTTCAACATCTCCAAATCAACAGCCATTCCAACATCCTAATTAGGTCTTTTAATTTATTCTCTTTTTGTTGAACATGAATTCGATTATTTTAATTTCTTCTTTCATCTTAATTTCAATTATGAGCTAAGATTTTATTGTACTTGAGAATCGCAACATGGGTTGAACCCTTTCTTTAATAATTAGTGTTTTTCTGATTTGGGATTGAATTAATTTAAATTGAGTTTTTCATACGTTGGCTTTTACTTTAAGCTTGTTTATAATCCTTAGAGTCATGAACTAGGGATATGTTTTAGTACCTAGGCTATTCCATATAGTGGCGTATGGATCACCTTGACGGGGGGTTGTGTATAGAACTAAGTATTTGCCGATGGTATCCGCCAATGTCCTTGACAGGCTTGACTAGCCATTAGCCAATGAGGTAAGAATTAATCATCCGAAAGTGGTTTTAATCACCCTGACGGGGTTTAGAAGACCGTAGGAGAGCTTTTAGGTCCACCCTGATGGGAGCTAAGAGATTTTAGAATCCCGACTAGCGTAAGAATAATAACTTAACCCTTAAAAGGAAACATTAATTAGAAAAGTTTGCGGTGAAACCCTAGCGTGACTCAAGTACTACTTTTCTCTCGCGTCTACCTCATTTTACTTGCGTATTTTCATTCTAGTATAATTAATTTAGTATTTAATTTACTTTTGCATTTCATATTTTCAATCAAAAACCCCAACAAACATTATATCTTTTATTTTTCCGTTATTTGCAATTATATCACTAATAGATAACATTAGAGTCAACCAATCCGTCCCTAAGAACGAACTTGTTTATCACATATATTACTTGGGACAACTGTACACTTGCAGTTTGTGGTTCCTCTTCTTTATCCGCAATATTTTATAACACACAAGGACCCACCAAGTTTTTGGCGCCGTTGCCAGGGACGGTTGCGTGTGACCCCGGTGTTTATCCTTTAGTGTTTTAATGGCATTTTTATTTTTATTCAACGCTTATCTTTGTCTTTGTTCTTTCTCAGGTCTTACAGGTTTGGTGCACTCAAACCCTGAGAGGTTAGTTCGAGAAAGAAACAGAAGAGAAAGAGAAGCTAGAGAACAAGCAAAGAGAGAAAGAGAAATGGAGGATTTGAACATCCATCACTTGGATGATCCTGGTGTTCAGTTGGATGCAAATGGTAAACCTATAATACTGCCAATCATTCCAATTCCCCCAGTCATTCCGAATCCAGTTCTCAACAATCAACAAAATCATCCGCCTATGCAACAAGCTCAACACTCGATGTATTATGATCCATGGTTCGTACATGGTCCAGAACAAGCTCCTTATCGCGCTCCTGCTCTCGGTATTGGTCCTGCAAATATCAACGTTGCACGTTATAGACCTGATCCATGTATGCTATCTCAATTTCAAAATTTTGGAAACTTTCGTGGAACACTTGGAGAAGACCCTATTCGTGCAGTTCAAAAGTTTATGCAAATCTGTGATTCGTGTATAACTCAAGGAGTGAGAAAAGAGCAGATGTACTTCTCTAATTTAAGATTTTTCGTGATAGACGCAGCTAGTGAGTGGCACGATTTGCAAGAACCTGTAACAATCAATACTTGGGATGAATTACAGACAACATTTTTCGATCGCTATTATCCAACGAATATGAGATTGGATGCACATGTAGATTTGACATCGTTTGTCCAAGAGCAAGATGAAACTTTGGGAAGATGTTGGACAAGATTTCAATCGTGTTTGATAAGAGTTCCTGACCATGGCCTTAATGAACAACAACTGAAAATCTTTTATAAACGCTTATATGGAGGATCAAGAAAAGACCTCGATTTATTATGTGGTGGTGGAGTTTTACAGGTAGCTCTAGTCCATGCGAAGATTATTCTAAATAGAACGGTAACAAATGAGCAAGGTTGGAGTATAGTAAGAACACCTATGCGAGGTAGAAAAGAAAGTAATATGGGTATTTGGTGGTCCTTTGTGTGTTCTAAAAATAATGCAATAAATAATCGAACCACAACCGCAAGTGTACGGTTGTCCCAAGTAATATAGTTGATAAAACAGATTCGTTCCAAGGACGGGATGGTTGACTACAATGCTTATCTATTAATGATTGATTGCACTTATGAAAGCAATTAAAAGTAATATGATTGGTTTTGTTTTGTATTAATCCTAAGTAATAAAAGACTAATGCGAAAATGTAAATAAATATCTAAGACGCAAGTAAATAAAAGTGATACGCAAGTATGAGCAGGTAGTACTTGAGAGACGCAAGGATTTTCCTAACTATCATTCATTTCATACATTGTTTAAGGGGCAAATTGGTAAATTTGTATTGGTCGGGATTCTATAATCTCCTTACCCCCGTCAGGGTGGACTAAGGAGCAACTCTCAAATGCTACAAACCCCGTCAGGGTGATTATAGTCCACTCTCAAGTGTTTAAATGTAAATTACCCAATAGACCATAGGTTTAATTAAGCTCGTCAGAGTCAAATAATTTCTAACCTACATTCCTTAACTAGTTCCGTACCTAAACCCCCCGTCAAGGTGATCCAATCGCCACTAATTGGAATAGCTTAAATACTAAGTCCTATTATTAATTGATCAGGTCAATAATAGTAATTAAAATGTAAATTAAAGAAAAATACAATTATGAAAAATACTAAACCCCCCATTATGCGTTCTCAAGCACTAATTAGGTTTAGCTCATAATTATTAAAAAGACAAAAACTAAAGAAACAAATAAGTTCATCATGTTTTACAGAATAAAATAGAAGAACCTAATTACAGAATTGAATTGGCTGAGAAGTGGAGATATAGTCCGTCTCCAGCTCTTGCTTCTTCTCTTCCTGCCTCTAGCTTCTTCTCTGGTGTCTGACTCTTAAGAGTATGTTGTATTATGAAAAGGATGTGTGAAAATAGAAGTCTAAAGCCCTTTTATAATGTTAAAAACGGATTAGGGCTTGGACTTAAGAATAAATCAATAATTAAATGTCCAAGCCCAATTTCTAAGCCCAAAATCCCGTAACTGCTGATACACCTTCACTAAAGCGGCTTTTCCCGCTTTGTTATGACTCCGATTGACCTAATTCCAGTTCCTATAGTTCCGTAACTCGATAAGGAATGTTTTCTCTTCAAAGGTCAGCGGCTAAATCATCTCTTAAGCACCTCGAAATCAGCAATATATGGCCTGGAAAACAGATTTTCAGCTCTAAAAATAATATCTTCGGGATTTATCTTCAAGTCTTGACTCTATATCAGGATATTTGACTTTCTCCTCGGATTACTCTTCTAGCTAACATCTAAAACCTGTAAACTTTACACTAAAAATACCAATATTACGCGCAAAAGTTTAATAAATCAAAATTACTAGATATAAAATGGAAATTCCGGATTATTGCATATTAGCACCAAAAGTCTATCTAAATAGTCAAATAAACACAAAAAATGATGTCGCCCAAAGGTATAAAATTAGAACATTTAGGGAGACATCAAGACCCCCAACTCAAACCTTTGTCGTCCCGACAAAGCAAAACTAAAAACAAGGGGAATGAAGTAGATGCAAGAGAAAATAGAAGCTAGCAAATAAACCCTAAAGCAATGTTAAAGATAAATCTCATATAGCAAACATTAAAAACTAACATATACATACACTAATCATGCAACATCAAACATAAATAATCTCAATCATAAAATTAAAGTCGCAATGCTTGAAGGTTACACTTGTACTCATATCTGTATGATGGCTATAGGGTGGTCATTAATCCTAACTAGCTTTGGACGCTCCACCTAGCTTATTCCCTATCAACAGAATCATAAATTTACTATGTACCTAGGAATCACGAGGTCTTTACGGTTTAAATAATGGATTAAGGACGGTGTGGATGTATATTTGGTAAATTTGAAGTGAGCTTTTGGCTCTCTCCTCACTTACCATCAACAATGTCCTCGAGCTTGAGTTTACACTAAAAAATGTTCCCAGTCACCCAATTGACGCACTAATGTTGCGTCCCCATGTCAACCCAATGAAAACTAAGATGATTTTAAAAAATATTCCACTTTTCCGGTTTATTTTATTCTTTCTTTCTTTTTTTTTTTTTTTTTCATTTTTTTGTACAAGATACCCATGACCTTCATTTTGATGTGAAAAGTCATGTCTCTTATAATTTTCTTTTTCTCTTTTTTTTTTTCAAATCCCGGCAAAGGGTTACAAATAATAATATCATCTTTTATTTTTGTGCCTCAGTACAAACACATAATAATCCCTTCCCAATGTAAATTCCCAAATGTGGACCCTCCACCCCAAACTCAAGCTCGAGACAAGTCTCAGGGTTGTGATTCAAGTGCAGGTCATTTGGTCATGCCTAATAATCTAAAGGATAATGGGCTTATATCGTGGCTACAAAAGAAAGGCTTAAGGCTCAAAATTGGGCTAAGACGGATAAAATTATAATAAGGGATAGCAAGCTAAAGGCTTCAAATGGCTAACAAATAACTGCCCCTATCATTTTCCTTAGTACATAGCTTGTCTTTAGTTCATATCTAGGTGGGTTCTCTACTACTTAGGATTTCACGTTCTACACACCAAACATATTCCTTAAGTACAAGATTACTTCATTTGCATTGTTCATTAATTTTTCCTATCAATTACCTATGTTCGCATGCAATTGTAAGTGCGTTTTATGTGATTCCCTAAAGTCCACTATCTACTATCATAGATTCATCAAAAGTATGCTAAAAAGGGACATTTAAAATCTTCTACAGTCAAACGCAACTCCTAATTATTTTATTGAAAGCAATTAAAAACAAATAAACACATAAAAACTGGGATGAGGCAACGGACCCCACCCCAAACTCAAAAATGAGTCGTGTCCCCACGACTCGAAAAAGGCTCAAAGCAATAAAATAATTTACACTAAATGAGAAGGGAAAGAAAACGTATCTTAACCAGCGCGAGGCTGGTGTCGGTGTTGCGTCCAAGTTGAGGTTTTGAATTCTTCTTCATCAATGGGTGCGTTTAAAGTGTTCTTCATCACCTCGAACTTTTTCAATTTTCCCACGTTTTCATTTATTACTTGCCCTCTAAGCATCATCTCCTCTATCAAAATCTTCCTCAATACCCAATTCTCTTACTTTACAATGTTCTTCGTACCTTTTCCAACCTTTCATGGTCATCTCTGATGACCCCAAACTCAAAGCTTCAAGACCCTCAAAAGGTTTGGATAAAATTGTGATTTTAGTGTTCTTGAAGGTTTGGGTTTGAATTATGGATTGTTTAGAGCTGGGTCATGGATATTTCAAGGTTTGGGAAAGGTTTAATGGATAAACTTTAGCTTTGGTGAAAGAAAAATTCGGATTAAAGTGTGAAACATTGGTATTTTGGATGATTTATGGTATGATTGTGAGCTTGGATGATGTTTAGAGGGAAGGATTGGTGGTATAATGTTGTTTTGGTGATGATTTTAGGAGTAGTTGAAGGCTAGGATTCGTCAATGGAGGCTTAGCATGAGAAAGAGGCTAAGAATAGAGGGTTTTAACCCTTGAAATCGCCTCACACAGCCGCTGACCGGCTAGCCGATGGATGAACGGCATGCCGGCCAGTGTGTCGGCGAAAAAATAAAATACGAAATTGAAATTTTCCTTTATTTTTACCTCTGACGCAGCCTTCTTGCGTCGTCGCTGACGCAGTGATCAGAAAGTCCAGCTTCTTCGGCCGGCTAGCCGGCGGATTCGCCGGCATGCCGGCGGCATGTCGCTGGCGGAAATGAAGACGCAACGTGCTTGCGTCATCGTTGACGCAGTGATCAGAACTCCTCCTTTTGCTGGCCGGCAAGCCGGTCATCTGACCGGCATGCCCGTGAATCCCGCTGGCGCGAATCGTGACGCAGCAGTGTTGCGTCATCGCTGACGCAGTGATCAGAAGGTTTGGGGGTCTTCAGCTCGTTTTGGCTGGTATGCCGGCCAGCTCGCCGGCTAGCCGGTCAAACCTGCTGTTGACTCCATAATTTTTCGTTTTCTCCTCGTTTTGACCCCAAACTCATGACCATTATACCCCTGAAATCATCAAAAACAACTACCCTTCCTCATTTCTTAATAATAAACACTAAACTAACGAAAATCAAACTACTTTAAACTACGAAAAATAAAAACTTAAACTAATATACACGAAATGGCTTTTGTTTAACGTCGTTAAGCTCGACGGGTTACCTCATTCATTAGTCATTTACATAACCTCCCCAGCAGTGCGTGAGGTTGTCAATATTTGCAACTCGAAATTTGCATCCCTTAGCTTTTATGCCCACTAGTTTATCTGAGATAACCTTTGCAACCACGAATGGTCCTAGCCAAGAGCTTTTTGATTCACATGTCTTTGGAGGAGGTTTAGGCTTTTTCATAGCAACTTCTTTGCCTACTTTGAACTCCTTTTTCTTTCTTTCCTTCTTAGGTTCCTTTGGAACCTTCGTGACACGTGTTTTCTCTTTCTTCTTTGCATGATTGAGTGGTGGATTTCTCTTAGGATTTGGAAGAACTTTGATCGGTGGTTTCTTTCTTAGTTCTTTTTCCTCCACTCCTAAGGTTTCCACAACCTTAGTTGGCTCTTTTGGTACCTGTTCAACAACATCTACACGAAAACAATCCTCCTTTGCATCAGGAAATTTCATTGGTCTGAACACGTTAAACTTCATTTCCTCGTCTTGGAATCTCATAATCATTTCTTCGTTTTCTACATCAATCAAGGTACGCCCCATGGCTAGGAATGGTCTTCCCAAAATAATGGGGACATTCCTATCCGCGTCGTAATCAAGTATAACGAAATCAGCGGGAAAAATTAACGTACCTGCCTTAACGAGGACATCTTCGATTCGGCCTTCTGGATGTGCAAGAGATCGATCCGCCATTTGCAAGACCATAGAAGTGGGTCTTGCTTCAATATTAAGCTTATCAGAGATTGATTTGGGCATAAGATTAATACTTGCACCCAAATCGCATAACGCTTTTCCTTTCCACTCATTACCAATTGATATCGGAATTGTAAAGCTCCCAGGATCGATTAGTTTCGGAGGTAATTTATTCTGACATATTGCACTACATTCTTCAGGTAAGCCAATCATTTCATTATCTCAATATGGTCGTTTGTTGGTGAGGGCTCTTTTCAGAAACTTAGCATACTTGGGTACATCTCTAATAGCTTCTAATAACGGAATATTTATGCTAAGACCTCTTACCCTGTTAAAGAATTTTTGATACTCAGCCATATCACCCTTCTTTTAAACTCTCGATGGAAATGGTGGAGGAGGACGGTTTATTATAGTATCATTAGTCTTTTTCGGAACTTCACTAGACCTCTCCACTTCTTCTACTTCAACTTCTTTATCTTCATTCACCACCTCTTTTTCTTTTCTAGCAACTTCCTTCTCTTTCATAACAGGAAAAGGAGGTAGAGGAAGGTTCTTACCACTTCGGAGAGAGATGATTTTACAATCTTCGATTTGGATTGGATTTTTCAGTATCGCTAGGGAGTTGCCCTTGTGGACGTTGATTCAGTTGTTTATTAATTTGATTTATCTGATTCTGTAATAACATCATGTTTGCGTCAGATGCTTGTTGACGTTCCATAGCTTGTGTCTGAAGAGCAATTAAACTTTCAACTGTTTTCTGTAGGGTAACTACTCCTTCTTGTGGATAGGCAGGTAAGGCTTTTTGGTTCATGGTTTCATCGTAGGTGTTTTGAGGAGCTTGTCTCTGAACATAATTTCCCTGATTCTGTCCTCCTTGATAATTATTTTGTGGTTTTGGATTGAAATTGTTACCTTGGGGTTGAGGCTGATATGCATATGTAGGATTGGCTACCCCATTAGGATTTGAGTATTGAAACCCAGGATGGTTTCTGTTAGGCTGATATCCATTACCACTCGAATTAAAATTCCCTCTGTTGGAGACAAACATCACAGATTCTTGATTATTTTGACAATTCTCCCAACTATGATCATTAACACCGCAATACTCACATCCATACACTTCTTGTGCAACCTTTACCTCACCTATTTTATTCGAAAAACCTTCTTTCACAACTAAAGTGAGTTGTCTCAATTGTTGTTCTAGTGTGGTTTGAATCTTGGTCTCTAAAGAGTTGAACTTTTCCTCAATATTGACATTATTGACTCCTCCTCTAACTGGTGTTCTTACGGTGTTCCACCCAACTTCATTCTTTACTGTTATTTCCAAGATGATTTTTGCATGAACGGGTTGAACTTGAAGAAATCCTGCACCACATAGCAAATCCAAATTTTCTCTTGAAATCCCATCAAGGCCTCTGTAAAAGATTTTTAGCTGTTGTTGTTCTGAAAAGCCATGATCAGGAACTCTACGTAAACACATCTGAAATCTTGTCCAGCTTTTACCCAAAGTTTCATCATATTCTTGACGGAAATGCGTCAATTCTAATTCAGCATCTAACCTCATGTTACTTGGGTAAAACCTGTCAAAGAAAGTAGTTTCTAATTGGTCCCAGTTTGTTATCTTCGTAGGATCTTGTGTATCGTGCCATTCGCTCGCTCCATCTATAACGAAAAATCGAAACACAGCATAGTACATCTGTTCTATTGAAACTCCTTGTGTGATGTAAGAATCACATATCTGTTTGAATTTCTATACAGCTCGGATAGGATCTTCTCCTGGTCTACCACGAAAGTTTCCAAAATTTTGGAATTGAGCTAACATACCCGAATCTGGACGAAACCTCGGAACATTTATATCTGAGGCACCTACTCCTAGAGCAGGAGCACGGAATGGAACTTCTGGTGGACCATTAGTAAACCAAGGATCTTGATTCATCACTATTTGAGCTTGTCCGTTTTGTTGATTCTGTTGATTTTGAATATTAATGTCCGCCATTCTGTTAATTAATTCTTCTACCTCTAAGGATTCTTGTTCTTTCCTTCTCTTGTTAGCAAGTCTGATTAATGATTCTGGATTATTAAGGATCGGAGGTGTTGGCTCTAGATCCTTAAAGAGTCTACTTCGCATATACCAAACCTAAAAACCTGAGAAAACTAAACAAACAAAAAGCGTAAAACTGATAAAAACAAAAATAAAGATAAATGCAACTATCACTAAAGGATAAACACCGTGGTCACACGCTACCGTCCCCGGCAGCGGCCCCAAAAACTTGGTGGTCCTTTGTGTGTTCTTAAAATAATGCAATAAATAATCGAACCACAACCGCAAGTGTACGGTTGTCGCAAGTAATATAGTTGATAAAACAGATTCGTTCTAAGGACGGGATGGTTGACTACAATGCTTATCTATTAATGATTGATTGCACTTATGAAAGCAATTAAAAGTAATATGATTGGTTTTGTTTTGTATTAATCCTAAGTAATGAAAGACTAATGCGAAAATGTAAATAAATATCTAAGACGCAAGTAAATAAAAGTGATACGCAAGTATGAGCAGGTAGTACTTGAGAGACGCAAGGGTTTTCCTAACTATCATTCATTTCATACATTGTTTAAGGGGCAAACTGGTAAATTTGTATTGGTCGGGATTCTATAATCTCCTTACCCCCGTCAGGGTGGACTAAGGAGCAACTCTCAAATGCTACAAACCCCGTCAGGGTGATTATAGTCCACTCTCAAGTGTTTAAATGTAAATTACCCAATAGACCATAGGTTTAATTAAGCTCGTCAGAGTCAAATAATTTCTAACCTACATTCGTTAACTAGTTCCGTACCTAAACCCCCTGTCAAGGTGATCCAATCGCCACTAATTGGAATAGCTTAAATACTAAGTCCTATTATTAATTGATCAGGTCAATAATAGTAATTAAAATGCAAATTAAAGAAAAATACAATTTACCCAATTTGATTTAAGTAATAATTATCCCAAATCCAAATGTATAAAACGAAATCAAATTGAGATTAACCCATTATGCGTTCTCAAGCACTAATTAGGTTTAGCTCATAATTATTAAAAAGACAAAAACTAAAGAAAAAAATAGGTTCATCATGTTTTACAGAATAAAATAGAAGAACCTAATTACGGAATTGAATTGGCTGAGAAGTGGAGATATAGACCGTCTCCAACTCTTGCTTCTTCTCTTCCTGCCTCTAGCTTCTTCTCTGGTGTCTGACTCTTAAGCGTATGTTGTATTATGAAAAGGATGTGTGAAAATAGAAGTCTAAAGCCCTTTTATAATGTTAAAAACGGATTAGGGCTTGGATTTAAGAATAAATCAATAATTAAATGTCCAAGCCCAATTTCTAAGCCCAAAATCCCGTAACTGCTGATACACCTTCACTAAAACGGCGTTTCCCGCTTCGTTATGACTCCGATTGACCTAATTCCAGTTGCTAAAGTTCCGTAACTCGATAAGGAATGTTTTCTCTTCAAAGGTCAGTGGTTAAATCATCTATTAAGCACCTCGAAACCAGCAATCTATGGCCTGGAAAACAGATTTTCAGCTCTAAAAATAATATCTTCGGGATTTATCATCAAGTCTTGACTCTATATCACGATCTTGGACTTTCTCCTCGGATTCCTCTTCTAGATAACATCTAAAACCTGTAAACTTTACACTAAAAATACCAATATTACGCGCAAAAGTTTAATAAATCAAAATTACTAGATATAAAATGGAAATTCCGGATTATTGCATATTAGCACCAAAAGTCTATCTAAATAGTCAAATAAACACAAAAAATGATGTCTCCCAAAGGTATAAAATTAGAACATTTAGGGAGACATCAGTATTGATGAGAAGTTTTCCTCTTTGGAGGATAAATTGCAGAGTACTTTGGAACAACAAATGAAACAGCTCACGATAGTTGTTTAAGAAGGTTTATCAGGTAAGAAGGCAAGTGTTAATGTAACTCAAGAGGTCTATGGGTGTTCGAATTGTGGTGTTCAAGACCATGACTGGAAACATTGTGAGTGTAATCCCGAAGCCGTAATGTTTGTTTTTAATAGGGGGAATTACAATTCGAGTGGTCAAGGATACCAACCTAACAGAAACCATCCGGGTTTCCAGTACCTGAATCCTAATGGGGCAGCTAATCCTACTTATGCTTATCAACCGCATCCCCAAGGTAACACTTATCAAACTCGACCACAAAACAATTATCAGGGAGGACAAAATTATGGAAATAATGCTCAAAGACAGCCTCCTCAAAATAATTATAATGATACCATGAATCAAAAAGCCTTACCTGCTCAACCTCAAGAAGAACAAAAGATCTTCGTGTAACTGTAGACAAATTAATGGCACTTCAGGCACAATCTATTCAGAGTCAGCAAGCTAATGAGGCTGCACTTAAATTATTGGGGAATCAAATTGATCAGATATTAAAACAGTTAAATCAGCGTCCACAAGGAAGACTCCCTAGTGATACTGAAGTCCCAAGACAAAGCGAAGATTGTAACGCTATTGCGTTAAGAAGTGGTAAGAAACTCCCTCCACCTCCTTTTCCGGTTATGAAAGAAAAAGAAGTGAAAAATAAAGAGAAACTAGTAGTAGAGGTGGAAGAGAAAGAAGATGAACCTGAAGTGATAGAAGTGGAGAAAATTCCGGAAGTTCAGAAAAAGAAAGATATCGTAGAAAACCGTCCTCCTCCACCTTTTCCTTCGAGGGTTCATAAAAAAGGAGATATGGCTGAGTATCAGAGATTTTTTAATAGGGTGAGAGGTCTTAACATCACCATTCCGTTGTTAGAAGCTATTAAAGACATACCGAAATACGTGAAGTTTTTGAATAGAGGCCTCACCAACTAGAGACCATATTGTGATAATGAGATGATTGGGTTGCCTGAAGAGTGCAGCGTCATTTGTAAAAGTAAGTTGCCACCAAAGTTGCTTGACCCTGGGATTTTTACAATTCCAATTTCAATTAGTAATGAGTGGCAAGCATCTCTATGTGATTTGGGTGCAAGTATCAATCTTATGCCCAAATCAGTTTCCGATAAGTTGAAGATGGGAGATGTGAGACCTACTTCTATGGTCTTACAAATGGCTGATCGATCCCTCGTACATCCTGTGGGACGAATCGAAGATGTCCTCGTCAAAGCAGGTACCTTAGTTTTTCCCGTTGATTTTGTTATTCTTGAATACGACGCGGATAGGAATGTCCCCATCATTTTGGGACGACCATTCCTAGCCACGAGGCATACTTTAATTGATGTAGAAAATGGAGAATTAACCATGAGAATTCAAGACGAGGAGGTAAAGTTCAATGTGTTCAGAGCCATGAAGTTTCTAGATGTTCCAGGAGATTGCTTTCGAATAGATATAACAGAACAGGCCACACAAGAGGTATTTGATTGCTTTAATTATGATGATATCTTGCAGGATGCTTTGACACTTGACTTACCTAAGATGATGGAAGATCTTGCCGAAACAGTGGCAGCTCTTAATTCGGAGAATCTAAAATATAGGCGTCCTGCCTATGAACCTGTGAGAGAACCGGGGGAGATGGTCATTAAAAATAAACCATCCATTGAATCTCCTCCGAAGTTATAAGGAAAACCATTGCCATCACACTTGACCTACGCGTATTTGGGTACTAATGATACTTTACCTGTTATTGTATCAGCAAATTTAACAGGTCCTCAAGAAATAAACTGTTGCGTGTACTAAGGGTGAATAAAGAGGCGATTGGTTGGACTATTGCTGACATCAAAGGCATTAGCCCTTCCTATTGCTAACACAAGATCATTCTTGAAGATGAGAGTGCACGCTTAGTTGAAGGCCAAAGGATATTAATTCCAACGATGAAAGAAGTGGTGAAGAAAGAAGTTATTAAGCTACTAGATGCGGGAATCATCTATGCTATAGCTAGTAGTGAGTGGGTAAGTCCAGTCCAATGTGTATCGAAGAAGGGAGGTATGACTACCGTCCTCAATGCTCATAATGAATCCATTTCCACGAGAACTGTTGTTGGTTGGAAGGTGTGTATGGATTATCGTAAGTTGAACAAGGTGACTAAGATAGACCACTTTACTCTTCCTTTCATAGATCATATGTTAGATAAATTGGCTGGTAGGTAGTATTACTACTTTTTGGATGGATATTCAGGGTACAATCAAATCTATGTAGATCCAGTTGACCAACACAAAACCACTTTTACATGTCCTTTTGGCACCTTTGCCTATCAGAAGATGCCATATAGATTGTGTAATGCACCCGCGACTTTTCAGAGATGTATGATGGCGATTTTTTTGGAGATGATCGATAATTTCCTTGAGGTATTTATGGATGACTTTTCGGTGTTTGGTGATAATTTTTATGAGTGTTTACAGAACTTGGAGAAGGTGTTAATTAGATGCAAGGAAACAAATTTGGTGTTAAACTAGGAAAAGTGTCATTTTATGGTTCGTGAAGGTATAGTGTTGGGTCACAAGGTTTCGAGTGCAGGATTAGAGTCGATCGCGCAAAGATTGAGGTAATAAAAACTTTTCCCCCTCCCATTTCTGTAAAAGGGGTAAGAAGTTTTTTAGGCCATGCTAGATTTTATCGCCATTTCATCAAGAATTTTTCAAAGATTACTAAACCTTTGTGTAACTTACTCGAAAAGGACACCAAATTCCTTTTTGATGAAGCTTGCATGAAGGCATTTCAAGAGTTGAAGGAGAAGCTTATCACTGCGCCTATTGTATTACCTCTTGATTGGAAGATTCCTTTTGAAGTTATGTGTGATGCTAGTGACTTAGCTATGGGTGCTGTGTTGGGTCAAAGAAATTACAAGGTATTTCACTCTATATATTATGCGAGTAAGACCTTCACTAGTGCTCAAGTTAATTATACAGTGATTGAGAAGGAACTTTTAGCGGTTGTTTATGGTTTTTACAAATTTCGTTCCTATCTTCTTGGGGCAAAAATTGTTGTATTTACCGATCATTCCGCTATAAAGTACCTTATGGAAAAGAAGGATGCTAAGCCACGGTTAATCAGATGGGTTTTATTGCTTCAAGAGTTTGATTTAGATATTCGAGATCGAAAGGGTTGTGATAATCAGTTTGCAGATCATTTGTCACGTCTTGAAGGTTCTGAATCGAATAGTAGTCCTGAGTTAGTTAAAGAGGAGTTCCCAGATGAGAGTTTATTTGCTATTTTTAATGGAGCCCCTTGGTATGCCGATATTTCAAATCTTGTGGTAAGTGGTTCTTTTCCTGAAGGGGCTACTTCACAAGACAAGAAGAGATTAATCAGCCGTGCTAAACAGTTCTTTTGGGAGGATCCTTTCCTCTACAAAGTATGTGGCGACCAAATGGTAAGAAGATGCATACCTGAGAATGAAATTTATTCAGTAGTTTACTAGTTTTTATTGCCTACATTACATAAGGATTGTCATGAATACGTGAAGAAATGTCATAGATGTCAGTTTACTGGGAATATATCTAAGAGGGATGAGATGACACGTAACAACATTCTTAAGGTAAAAATATTTGATGTTTGAGGTATTGATTTCATGGGTCCTTTCGTACCATCCAATGGAAATAAATACATCCTTTTAGCAGTTGATTACATGTCTAAATGGGTAGAGGCTGTAGCTCTACCAATGAACGATTCGCGAGTAGTAATTAAGTTTTTGAAATCTCATATCTTCACTAGACACGGTACACCTCGAGTTATTATCAGTGATGGAGGTTCACACTTTGTGAACAAGTATTTGAAGACAGTTCTAGAGAAACATGTGATAAGACATCGTGTATTTACCGCTTATCATCCACAAGCCAATGGTCAATCTGAGGTCTCTAATCGAGAGGTCAAATCTATTCTAGAGAAGACTGTTGGCCCCACAAGAAAATATTGGTCAACAAAGTCAGATGATGCATTGTGGGCTTATCGTACATCGTTCAAAACTCCCGTTGGTGCATCTCCATATCGTATGGTTTATTGTAAGGCTTGTCACTTACATCTTGAACTTGAATTAGATGCATATTGGGCTATCGCGCAGTTGAATTTAGGTCCTACTTTAGCCGGTGAAAATCGAATGATGAAGTTAAATGAGATTGATGAGTTTCGATTACATGCCTATGAGAATGCTAAACTCTACAAAGAAAACACTAAGAGGTGGCATGATAATCGTATTCGTGTGAATAAGTTTGAAGTTGGGCAAAGGGTCCTTAAATACAACTCGAAGTTCAGCAATTATCCGGGTAAGTTGAGATCGATATGGTCTGGTCCTTATGTTGTGACGAAAGTCACGCCTCATGGAGCTATCGAGATTGAAAATCCGATCGAGCACCGTACCTTCATGGTGAATGGTCATCGATTGAAGATTTATCATGGAGGCGAGGATATTAATCACTCAAAAGATCCACATCCCAGGGAGATCATGTATCTCCTTGAAGCTCCTTAGAAGAGTGAGGTAATCGTCGAGCTTAAACACGTTAAACAAAAGCTAATTCTTTGTATATTAGTTCAATTCTTAGTGTAAATTAGATTAATTGTTGTTGATTAGTGTTTATTTTTAAGAAATGAGAAAGGGTAGTTGTATTTGATGATTTCAGGAGTGAAAAAGTCATGAGTTTGGGGTTAAAAGTTTGAAGAAGTAAAAAAATTTGGAAAATTCCAGGAGGAAAACCGGGAACCCGGTTTTGCACAAACCGCGAACCTGGTTTCGTGCGCTGAAGACCCCAAGACTCTGACCATTGAGCAGGTGGAGACGCAAGCTGTTTCCGTCGGGCTTTGCGCCAGCGACAAAAACTGGGAACCCGTTTTTGAGATGACCGGGAACCTGTTTCGAGAGTTGAGGCGTCCAAAGGTTCTGACCCCTGCGTGTGCTCGGACGCAAGGGGTCGGGGCTAGCCCATTCCTCACTCGCGCCATTGACGCAAACAGGGATCGCGGTTTCGAAGAGCTGACGCTCCCAATTCTCTGACTAGTGTGTGGGGTCATACGCGAGAGAGGTTGTGATGTCTCCCTAATTGTTCTTATTTTCGACCCTTGGGAGACATCATTTTTGGTGTTTATTTAATTAATTTGATAGACTTTTGGACTAAATATGCAATAATCTGGAATTCCCTTTTTATTTCTTTCATTTTTAATTTATTAAACTTTTGCGCGTAATATTGGTATTTTTAGTGTAAAGTTTAGAGGTTTTAGATGTTAGCTCGAAGAGGAATCCAAGGACAAAGTCAAAGATCGTGAATTGGAGTCAAGACTTGGAGATAAATCCCGAAGATATTATTTTTAGAGCTGAAAATCCATTTTCCAGGCCATAGATTGCTGATTTCGAGGTGCTTAAGCGATGATTTAGCCGCTGACCTTTGAAGAGAAATCATTCCTTATCGAGTTACAGAACTTTAGCAACTGGAATGAGGTCAATCGGAGTCATAACGCATCGGGAAAGCAGTTTTAGTAAAGGTGTATCAGCAGTTACGGGATTTTGGGCTTAGAAATTGGGCTTGGACATTTAATTAGTGTTTTATTTTCTGGTCCAAGCCCTAATCCGTTTTTATACTTATAAAAGGAGGTCTGGACTTCTATTTTTCATACAATTCATTCTTTACAATTAAAAACATCAGAGAGAAGCAACAGAATGAATGAAGAAGAAGCTGCTAGAGCTGGAGTGGGTCTATAGCTCCGTTCTCAGTCATTCCAATTCCGGAAATTAGGTTTCTTTTATCTTTTATTTGTAATCAGTTATGAATTCCATTTATTTTAATTTAGTATTTCTTTTTAATATGAGCTAAACATTTCATAGTGCTTGAGAACAAACAATGGGTGAATCCCAATTTTATTGAATAACGAATGTTGAATTTGGGTTTCTATTAAATTAAACTAGATTAGGGCTTTTACTCTTTTCAATAAATTGAGATTATTTTACTGTTTTTAGCGTCATGAACTAGGAACAGGTGTTAGTATTTAGGCTATTCCAATTAGTGGCAATTGGATCATCCTGACGGAGGGTTTAAATACAGAACCATTTATTCATTCTAGGATAGAAGCTATTGATTCTGACGAACTTAGCTAATTCTAGGGCCAATGAGGTAATAAAACTTAAACATCCAACGGTGGATCATATTTACCCTGACGGGACTAGTGACACTTTAGGATCGCCTTATAGTCCACCCTGACGGGGGTATAAGGAATTTAGAATCCCGACCATTGTAATTGACCAATTTAGCCCTTAAACAACATAAGTTAGGAAATAAGATTGGGAGGATCCTTGCGTTCTCAAGTACTACTTCTCATATTGCGTTTTACATCATTTTACTTGCGTTTTAGCTTTTTACTTGCATTCATAATTTGTCTTTCATTCAGTAGTTCTAATAAACAAAACTAAACAAACATATTCTATTTACTTGCTTTCATAAGTGCAACCAATCATTATCTGCTAAACATTGTAGTCAACCATCCCGTCCTTGGAACGAATCTGTATTATCCTTATTACTACTTTGGACAACCGTACACTTGCGGTTGTGGTTCGATTAGCATTTGCATTTATTTAGAACACACAAAGGACCACCAGGTTGCGTCCAGGGTAAAAAAAAAAGAAAAAAAAAAGATTTGAATTTGGAAATTTCTTTTCGCCGACCTAGCAACAAAAACCAGGACCCGGTATCGCCGCTGACTTAGGCGGTTTTTTGCTTTCAAACCCTATATCTTTAGCCTCTTTTACAAGTTAGCCTCCACATCCGATTTTAGCTTTCCACTACTCCGAAAATCATCATCAAAACAGGTTTTAATCTTCAAATCCCACCCTCTTTCACCCTAAAAACACATAATCAACTCAAGATCTTTCCAAAACATCACCAATTTCCAACTTTTTCTTCCAACTTTTTCTTCATACAAACCATCAATTGAACCAATAAACCTCTCCAATCACATAAATTAAACATTACCCATCTCACATCTCACATTAATCTACCTCCATCACTCCCTCAAAATATCAAAGATCGAAACTTTTCTCTAGTTTTCGACTTTTGAAGTTTTGAGTTTGGGGTGAGAAGCCATGACGAACATGACAGATTCTTTCAGTTATACTCAAAGAAACAACCCAAGAACAAGAAACAGTCCTGGTTCTACACAGGAGAGAGCTATTGAGATTCCAGATTCGGGTCCTAAACGCAAGATTGAAGAGGTTAAGACTGCTATGAAGAGAAAAGAAAACCCAAGTAAGGCTACTCCTGCTAAGCCTACTTTTGTTGATGAAGAAGAAGAATAATAGATTGAAGAGGGAATTCCTAAAGAACCTGTTTCAGAACCACGAGCTCCACACAGAAAAGCAATAGCACCGAAACCCAAGAGGGTAGCCATGAGTTGGCCTGATCAGGTTCGTGACAGAATTAATTATTTGAAGTTTGGTGTTGAGAGAGTATATCCTTCTGGCATTATGAACAACGAGTTTAAAAGTTATGCTACTACTTGTGATAAGTTTGGGTGGACCGAATTGAGACAGAGAAAACTTACTTTTAAATCCCACCTTGGTACGTGATTGTTTTGAAGGAGTAGCCTTTTCGAATAAACAGTCAATTATTGTCCGTAAAAAGGTATTACCCTTCTCAATTGAACTTATCCGCAAGACTTTGAAATTACCAAACTTTACTGGTCCTTGTCCTTATTTCAAAACATTTAATGACCCACTTTTGAGTGGGAATCTCTTTGGAACACAGTTTTAGTTCATGGGAAACGCTCTATTCCGAATGGTGAGAGATATGTTGGGCAAGTTTATAGCAGTTATTTGTTACCTTGTGCTAAGGTATGGTCAAGATTCATAATTCCTAACCTTCTTTGGTATTACTCATACTTCCGAATTGAAGAACGAGCATGAGATCTTCATTAAGTGTATTATTGAGAATCGAGAGATGGATGTTACACGTGTAATTTACGTGACTATAATGGAGTTTGAGAAAATCCCTACCGTTCAGCAAAACCTTAAGTTCCCTTGTACCATCACTGCCTTATGTCTAGACGCAAAGATACCGCATAGGAGCGAAGAGGTTGAGCCTTCAGAACAAGGAGACACAATGACATTGAATTCCATTGAAAACGGTCACAATGAAGCAACCCATCCGATAAAGAATCCTAGAGCTCCTCCACCAAAGAAGAAGGTACATACTGATAATGGGTTGGAAGACGAAATTCGAGTGTTGAAAGAAAATCAAGAAAATATGATTGCTACTTTAGGAAACGTTACCAAAGAGTTAGACCTTCTTCGTAATATGCTACTTGGGGTGAGCACCATTCAACACGCCACCTATGGTTTACTTACGAAGGATTCTCTACTTGGACGCAACACTGATAACCAGCCTCGCCCTGGTTAAGATACGTTTTTTAACCTTTCTGATTTAGTGTAGATTAGTTTATTTGCTTTGAGTCTTTTCGAGTCGTGGGGACACGACTCATTTTCAGTTTGGGGTGGGGTTCATTGCCTCATCCAAGTTTTACGTGTTATTTGTTTTAATCGCTTTCAATAAAATTAATTAGGAGTTGCGTTTGACTGTAGAAGTTCTTGAATGTCCCCATTAAGCATACTTTTGATAAATCTATGGTAGTAAATAGTGGACTTAAGGATTTAGTATAAGTATCACTTTAATTGCATGCAAACATAAGTAATGGATAAGGAAAATTAATAAATAATGCAAAAGAAGTAAACTTGTACTTAAGGAAAATGTTTGGTTTGTAGAATGTGAGATCTAAATTAGTAGAGATCCCACTTAGATATGAACTAGAGACGAACAATGTAACTAGGAAAATGATAGGGCAGTTCTTTGTTAAGCCATTTGAGACCTTTTTATCCTTCTATCCCTTGTACTAATATTATCCGTCTTAGCCCAATTTTAAGCCTTAAGCCTTTTCTTTTGTCGCCACGATATAAGCCCAAATCCCCTTTAGTTTATTAGGCATTTCCAAAATGACCGCACTTGAATCACGATCCCGAGACCTATCTCGAGCTTGAGTTTGGGGTTTTGGGTCCATCTTTTGGGAATTTATTTGGGAGGGAATTGTATGTGTTTGTATTGAGACACAAATTCAGATGATAATATTATTTGTAACCCTTTGACGAGATTTAAAAAAAAAGAAATAATCGAAAAACAAAAATCAATACAGTAAGGACTGGGACCTCGATTAGCTATTGTACAAAAAAAGAAAAAAAAAAGAAAGAATAACTTACCCAACAAAATGGAAATTTCTGGAAATCATCTTAGTCTATATAGTGTTGAATTATGGATGCTAAACTAGTTTATCAAATGGGTTGAGTGAGAACATTATTCGAGTTTAAACTCAAGCTCGTGGACAGTTGTTGATGGTAAGTGAGGAGAGAGCCAAAAGCTCACTTCAAATTTACCAACTATACATACCACACCGTTCCTAAGCCTACGCTAAAACCATAAAGTCTCCGTGATTTCTAGATACATAATAAGCTAATAGGGAGATGTTAAGTGGAGCGTTCAAAGCGAGCAAGGATCAAGGAACACCCTATAGCCATCATAATGAGATAAGTACAAGCGTAATCTTCTAGCATTGTGAAGTTAATTTTAAGATTGATATTATTTGTGTTTGATTTTGCATGATAAGTGTATGTGTATATTAGTTCCCAGGGTTTTCTATATGAGATTTATTTTTAGTATTTCTTTGGGTGTATTTATTTGCTTCTGCATTTCGGCATTTACCGTAGACCATTGTTTCACTTTTACTTTGTCGGGACGACAAAGGTTTGAGTTTGGGGTCTTGATGTCTCCTCTTTTGTTCTAATTATATGCCCAAGGAGATATCAATTTGGGTGATTATTTGACTAATTCGATAGACTTTTAGTGTTAACTTGTTATATTTTCTTTTCCTTCCTAAGATTTTAGTACTTTTCATTTATTAAGCTTCTGCACGTTAAATGGTTTGTTTTAGTGTAAAGTTTGTAGGTTTTTAATACTAGCAAGGAGAGGAATCGATAATTGAAGTCATAGATTGTGTAAAGAAGTCAAAGGCGTGAACAAATATCCCGAAAGGTTGACAAGTTACAGCTGCAAATCTGGAAGGCTGATAGTAATTGCTGATTTTGAGCTACTTAAACATGGATTCAGCCTCTGAGTTGTAAAGAAGATATGTTTCTTATCAAGTTACAAAGATTTAGTAAGTTGAACGGGCCAATTCAAAGTTAGATTGAGAAAGTTACAGCTGTTTTAGTGGAAGGTGTACACCAGTTACGGGATTTGGACTTGAAGAGTGGACTTGGGCCATTTATTATTTCATTAATTCATTTAAAATAAGCCAAAGTCCCAATTTCTGAGTATAAATAGACTTTTTGACTTTATTTTTACACACAACTCATTTTAACAAAGTCAGAAACGCCACAGAGAAAGTCAGAAGCTAGGAAAAGGAAGAAGTAAAGAGCTGGAGAATTCATCTTCTCCAAATCACAGCCCAAATCCAATTCCTAATTAGGTTTCTTTTAAATATTTTCTTTCTGTAAAACATGAACACCTTTAATTTAATTTCTTTTGTCTTTATTTCAATTATGAGCTAATTTCCTTTTGTAATTGAGAATCGCAAATTGGGTGAACCCAAACTAGATTAATTTATGTTTTTCCGATTTGGGATTTAAGAATTTAAATTGAATTATTATTTTATGTTGGATTTTATTTTGTGCTTTATTTATTATCCTTAGAGTCATGAACTAAGGGTGAGTTTTAGTATCTAGGCCATTCATTATAGTGGCGTATTGATCACCTTGACGGGGGGTTTAGATACAAAACTAGGTAATTACCGTTGGTATCCGCTAATGACCTTGACAGGCTTGACTAGCCAATAGCCAATGTGGTAAGTTTTAATCATCCGAAAGTAGTTTTGATCATCCTGACGGAGTTTAGAATACCGTAGAAGAGATTTTAGGTCCACCTTGACGGGAGCTAAGAGACTTTAGAATCCTGACTAGCATAAATATTATGATTCAGCCCATTACAGAAAACATTAATTAAGAAGGTTTAGGTGAAGCCCTAGCGAGACTCAAGTACTACTTCCTTCCTTGCGTCTACATCTTTCAATTGCATTATTTTCATTTTAGCTTAATTTATTTAGTCTTTAATTTACATTTGCATTCTAGTTGATAAAAAAACCAAAAACAATCTTTTATATCATTTACTTTTCCGTAATTGCAAATATTCCACTATTTAATCCACACCTGAGTTGTACCTAATCCGTCCCTGCGAACGGATCCGATTTATCGATTTATTACTTAGACAACCGTACAATTGCGGTTTGTGATTCATGATCTCTAGCATATTATTTTATAACATAGAAGGACCCACCAGTCCCTGAGAACGAATCTAACTTATCATTAAAACATGCATACGACATGTGATACTTGCAATGTGTAACATTATTGGTTAGGGTGATAGTTCTTATCTTTTATATCATTATTTCATCACACCCTACCAGCGACCAATTACCCATCTCAAATAAAACATCATTACCACTACTTTTCCACACTCAACAACATAAAAAACACAAATATCATTGAATAGCTTTTGTACTTCGAAGGTTAAAGATTGCAAGTGCAAGGTATCAAATCATCACAAATTCCACAACCAACCAATAAAATAGCTAGAAATTTGCTTTTCACTCTATCACTAGTTGGGAATTAAGAATTTGTAGTTATTTATTGGAGGAATATTGAACTGTTTGAGCCGACTATTATATTTTGTGCAAGTAATCTTTCAAGTAGGTGATAAATTGAGTTGGGGGTCATTTGAGATGACAAGAAGGTTGGATAAGTTAACAAGAGCATGAAGAGAAAAGATAGTTTGTTGTTGAGGAAGGGTTCCGATGATGTGATAGGTGATTAAGATTTTTTTAGGAAAGACCATGAGGAGATGATTAGCTATGGGAAATAAAAGTGCGAGTTGTTGAAATATACTTTAAAGAAGATGAATTCAAAGATGTATGATCTATACATCGTGACTAAGAAGACTTCACAACCTCGATGTGATACTGAAAGCGACTAGCCTAGTGCCGAGTAAGATAGGTTTCCTTAACCCTTTTCTCATTTAGTAGTGTATATTAGTTTATTTTCTTTTTGAGTCTTTTCGAGTTGGGGGTGGGGTACTCGTTGTTCTCATCCCTTTTTTCATGTTTTAGTTTAAGAGAGGATGTGGCTGTAGAGTTTGTTGAATGCCCCCATAAGCGATCTTTTTGAAAACTAATGATAGAAATTAGTAGACCTTAGATTTAATGTATAACACACTTTAAATGCATGCAAATGCTCAAACCGTAGATAAGAAAAATTATTGAACAATGGAAAAGAAGTAAGCTTATACTTAATGAAAATGAGTGGTGTGTAGAATGTGAGATCTAAATGAGGTGAAAACAGAGTGAAACTATGTGACTAGTAAAATGATAGAGGCAGTTATTTGATAACCATTTGAGACCGTTTTAGCTTTCTAACCCGTTATTAATGATATATCCTTCTTAGCCCTATTTTAAGCCTTTAATCCTTTCTTTTGAATCCACATTATAAGCTTATCATTTAGACGTTAGGACTATACCATTTAACCCGCACTTGAATCACGATTGCTTAAGACTAGTTGTCCTTGAGCTTGAGTTGTGGGTTAGGGAATTTGTTATTACATCTGTTTGGTAGATTTGTGACGTGCTTGAATGATTATGCACTTTATTTTAATTTCCTTTGCCAATTTCTTAAAAAAAATAGAAAAGTTAAAGAAAGAAAGACGAAAAAATTGAGAAAATGAGTTAGCATGACAATTCACATTAAAAAGAATGTCAAAGGAATATTTTTTTAATCATAGTGATGGGTTTGGGTTTATGCGAGGACTCTAAATTAGTGAGTCAAGTGAGTGAGATCATATGTGAGTGTAAACTCAAGCTTTGGGACAGTTTATTGAAGGCTAGTGAGGAGAGAGCCAAAAGCTCACTTTTCATTATCCAAATGTCGTCCCTAAGCCTATGCGAAAACCGAAAAGTCCTCGTGATTTCTAGGTACATAGTGGAATAACATGTTTTCTAATATGGAGTAATTTAAGTGGAGCATTCAATTCAAGTAAGGATCGACGAAAACCCTATATCCACTATCTCGAGCTAATATCAAGGGTAGTCTTCTAGTATTGTAGAATTAATTTTGGATTGACATTATCTATGTGTTTGATTTTGTAGGATAGGTATGTGTGCATTATTTTTAGGTGTACTATATGAGATTTATTTTGAGTCTTGCTTTGGGTATCATTCTTTATATTCAGCATTTGCTTCATACCTCAGACCTCTACTTTTATTCTTAATTTGTCGGGACGGCAAAGGTTTGAGTTGGGGGTCTTGATTTCTCCCATTTTGTGATAGATAAATACCCTTACGAGACATCATTTTAGGTTGAAGTTGGACTTAGTTGATAGGTTTATAGTCATATTTTGCTATATTGCACTTTCAACCTCTGTATTTGAAATTTCGTTACTTTTAGAGCTTTTGTGCCTTAATCTGTTTATTTAGTGTAAATTCTTAGGTAAGAGGTTTCTAGGAGCCACCGAGATAAAGAGAAAAAGTGAAGTTTAAATTCTAAGATCAAAATAAAGTGTTTAAGGAGCAAAAAACATCACTTTATTGAAGGTGGAAGAGCGTTGAAAACTGGAAAGTCGTCACTTCTAGCCCGAGTCTAAACGGTACACAATTTGACTTAGTGGTTGATGTGTCCCGTTTTGCGATAAATATATGCCCTTATGAGTCATCGTTGTAGGTGGAAATTAGACTTATTTGGTAGACTTTTTTTCTTATTTTAATATATTGCACTTTCATCATTCAGAATTATGTTATTTACATTTTTAGAGCTTTTATTAGATAATTCGTTTGTTTTTAGTAAAAATTTATTAGGTACATGGATGCTATGGAGCACCAAAATGCGAAGGAGAAGTGAAGTTAAACTCTTATTTCAAGCAGAGAGGTTAAAAAAGAGAAAGCACCACTCAAAGAGTAGACAAAAGATAGGAAAATCTGGATAGCTGTTACTTCTTGCTGATTTTGAGCCAAAACAGTACTAATTTAGGTCTAGAGATTCAAAGGAGAAACTTTCACCTCTGATTTAGCTTGAACTGAGGACTGTAATCAGGTGATTGGATCAGAGACACAAAAGTTACGGCTATTTTACTAGAGGGTGTACATTAGTTACAAGATTCACTATTTGCACTTGAGCTTTTTATCTTTTGACTTAATAATATTAAATAAAAGCCCAATCTGAATTAGTGTAGTATAAATAGCCTTTTAGACCTCATTTTTTAGTACGCTTGATTATTTTCTAAATTCCAGAAGAGAGCAAAAGGTAGAGGAAAAAGCAGAAGCTAGAGAATTTAATTTCTTCCAACAACACCTCAATCCATTCCTCCAATTAGGTTCTATCTTATTTTTATTTTTATGAAACATGTACAATTTTAATTTCTTTATTGTTTTTTATTCTAATATGAACAAAACACTTAGTACTTTAGAATCGCAATTATGCGTTAAGCCCTAATATATATAATTGATGTTTTTCTGAATTTGGGATTATTTAATTTAATTCAAATTAGGTATTTTGTATTGACTATTATCGCATGCTTATTTACTGTTCTATACTGGCCAATTAGAAATAGGGTTGAGTAATTAGGCTATTCACTATGTGGCAAGTGATCATCTAACAGGGGGTTAAATTATGGACCTAGGTTATAGACGCGTGGTATTCGTCAATGACCGAAAGCCTTTACTAACCAAGTAGCCAACTGGGTAAATGACTTCAACATTTGGAAGTAGATATAATCACCTGGGAGGGGTTTGTAATACCATAGGATAGCTCCTAAGTCCACCCGGGAGGGGGTTAGAAGATTGTAGAGTCCCGACTAGTAGGGAAATAGCATTTTGACCCTTAAACGGAGACGCTAGCTGTATGAATTTAGGTGGATCCCTTGCGAGACTCAAGTACACCACTCATATTGAGTTTACATCTCTTAGTTGTTAATTTATTTTCTTTCTATTAAGCTCTACTTATTAATTTAATTGCGTCTCGTAGTTTAATTTTCAAAACCAAACAAAAATCCTTTATATTTTATTTTCTGTATTTTCATTTACTACTACTTATCTTTTAAACACCTGAGTTATACAAGTCCAATCCCTGAGAACAAAATCCCTAAATATCTATATATTACTTGGAACGACCCGTACACTTGCGGTTAGTAGGTCCTATTATTTACTGTTAATTTTATCACATCCCAGGACCCACCAAATTTTTGGCGCCGCTGCCGGGCATTGCAGCGTGTGACCCTAGTTTTTAATCTCAAAGTAGTTTTAATTGTTTATTTTTTAGTTTTACGCTTTTCTTTTGTTTTGTCTTTCTAAGGTTTTACAGGTTTAGTGCATGCTCTCAAATCCTGAGAGATTATTCCGAGCTAAAATAAAAGAGAGAAGGAAGAAAAGTAAGCAAGAGAAGAAATGGCCATATTAAACAACAACAACAATGATCCTCATGTGGAAGTGGAAGAGGACGAAAATCCTATAGTTCGTCGCTCTTTGATTCCTCAAATTCCTAACAACCAAAATCAAAGAATTCCCCCTCCACCTGGAGGACAAGCTCATCTTCAATTAGGATATGATTCGTGGTTCGTGCAAGGTCATGAAAAAGTACCATATCACGCTCCTGCTACAGGTGTTGGCCCTCCAGATATTCAAGTTTCTAAATTTAGACGCGATCCGGGTATGCTAAATCAGATCCGAGACTTCTAAAACTTCCGAGGAGTGCCTGGTGAAGATGCAGTTCTTGTAGAACAAATATTTATGCAAATATGTGATGTGTATTTTACTTACGCAAGGTGTGAGTAGAGAACAAATGTACTTTGCGAATTTCAGATTTTTCCTAATAAACCCAGCGAGTGAATGGCATGATCAACAACAACCAGGTCAAATAAATAATTGGAATGAGTTACAAACAACGTTCTTTGACCATTATTATCCGAGAAATATGAGGTTGAATGCACAACTTGAATTGACATCATTTGAGGAAAAACAAGGTGAACCCTTCGGTACATGTTGGACAAGATTTCAAAAATGCCTAAGAAGAGTAATAGATCATGGTTTTTCTGAAGAACAACATATGTCCATCTTTTATAAAGGCCTTGAGGGAGATGCTAGAAGGAATTTATATTTGTCATTCGGAGGAATATTTTTATAGGTAATGCCAAACTATGCTAAAATAATATTAGATAGAACTGTGAAAAACAAGATGGGATGGAATACCGTGAGAACAGCTACCCGAGGTGCAGTATATCGTGATAGTGGTGTCGAAATTGATGAAAAGTTCTATGCATTAGAGAACAAACTTAAGAACACGTTTGAGCAACAATTCAAACAGCTAACTTTGGATGTCAAAGAAGGTTTTACGGGTATAGAAGCAGATGTTAATGTTAAGCAAGAAATTTATTGGTGTTCGAATTGTGGAGTATAGGATCATGAGTGGGGGAATTTTTAAAGTAATCTGGAATCTGTAATATTTGTTGCCAACCGAGGGAACTACAATTCAGGTGGTCAAGGTTATCAACAAAACAGAAACCATCCAGGTTTCCAATATTCAATTCCGAATGGGGCTGCAAATCCTACGAGGAAACAACTACCAACCTATACCACAGAATCACTACCAAGGGGGACATGATTATGGTAATCATCCACCACAACAACCGGTACAAGATGCTTACACAGAGCGTATGAATGATAAATCTTAAACCGCTCAACCTCAAGAAGGTGCATTAAACGTTCAACAAGCATTACAAACACTTATCTCTGTTTCACAGAAAACACATCAAGATTAGAAATATTTAAAAGCCCAATTCGACCAGCAGGGTGCCGCGTTCAAGATCTTAGAAAATCAAGTTTCTCAAACTGTGAAATAGTTAAATCAGCATCCACAGGGATTACCCAGTGATAAAGAGATCCCTCACCAGTATGAAGATTCTAAGACGCTTTCTCTTAGAAGTGTAGTGTCGCCTAAGGTGTGATAAAAATATGATAAATAAATAAGGATAGTGACGCACTAACACCCTAGACTAAACACGTTACTCACTGCAAGCATCACAGATCGTATGCAAGTTTTAATAGTAAGTAAGATTCGTTCCTCAGAGACATAGTGTGTTATACGAATGGGGAAATAAAATAGCGTAGAAATTAATAATTAAAAGACAAAAAAGAAAATAAATATGAATGAGGAGATTATAAATTAAAGACAGGTAAATAAAATACGAGAGAATGAGATGATAAAATATAGCTCAGGTTTTGTGAGTATGGACTAATCCTTCTATTTCTTCTACTAGTTAATAAGGATGATTAAAGCTCTTAGATAAGTAGTCAGGACTCTAAATTCCTCCCTACCCCCTTCCGGGAGGACTAAGGTGGCGACCTCACAATTACCAAGGGACTTAACTAAGGTGCTCCTACGCCACTAAGTTCTTAGATGAGACTGGCCTACAAATAATGATTGGTAATTAAATCAAACGCTAATGACTATCTAGTTAGGCAAGCCCTTCCGGATCACTACCGCACAGTAGATGATTATGTGGTGTTTCAATATTTAGACACCCGTTACAGGTGACCATCTAACTACTATTAGCACAACCCTAATTTAATTAGAAGTAAGACAGACAATAAATCAAATCACATAAAACAGATATATGGTTAAGCAGCTATAATATTTTTAAAATAGTTCTCCCAAAGAAACATAGATAGAAGAAAATAGAATTCATAGATTATACATATGCTAAACCCAAGCTATGGGAAAATTAGTTCATACTAGAAAGAAATAAACTAAAAGAAAGATACATACTGTCAACTTGCTCTCTTGAATGACTCCTAATGATAAACTTAAGGACTAATTGTGGGAAGGACTAAGCTAAGGCTTAGAATCGAGCAAGGACATGTTTACAATAGTTAAAAGGTGTATTTATAGGAGTATATGAAGCCCTAATTAGTATTTCTTGGAGTAGGAGGCAAGCAATTGGACTTCTTCTACAAATCAAATTCGTTTCCTAAAATATAGGAGAAGGGAAAAACTACTGCTGTCTTGTTCTGGCCGTAAATTCTTCAATATTGCACCGATTGACGCGTTCTTTATATCGAAACTGATCATCTCGGAAATATATACACTTTTGACTCAAAAAATTCTTCCAAATTCTCAGCCAACATTGGGTTATGATCACTTTAGTGGCTGCTGAAATTCAGATTTACTTGACAACTTTTCTTTTCCTATTTTATCGTTTCCTTCATTTATCTCCAATTTCCATCCTTATCTTCTTTCCTTTATCTATTGGAATTTATTTTTCATCTAATTAATTTCCATATATCTTTAAACCTTCACATTTAACAAACAATTAAACCAAATATGCTCTAAAAATGATAAATCATCAAATCAAGTCAAGAAATAGGAAAATATAATAATATGACTAAAAATCGAGTATTGACTATCCTAATTCACCTAAAATGATGTCTACAATATAGATTAATTCATCACAAATAGGGAGACGTCAAGACGCCCAACTCAAAGTTGTATATTGTTGGAAAACTTGAAAAGTCAGAAGTGAAAAATTGGACCATTTAGTTTCTCCCACATCGGAAGTGGGAAAGGAGATTTACCTCCTTTTATAAGGTCTAATTTTAACTATGTCCAAATGGCCAACAACCATGCACATAGCAAAGCAATGGAATAACCCACACGCGCGCACCACCACCACCACCCACCCACCCGACCCGGCCCGGCACCGGCACCGGCGACGGCGACGGCGTGAGGCGTGGAGCGTGGGTCGTGGTTCGTGGTTCGTGGGGAGTTTGGGGAGTCAAAAAATGAAAAATGAAATGAATTTTGTACCAGCTCTTATAGTGTGGAGGGTTGACTACTCAACTAAAACGTAGAGACAAAACTCCACGAATCTCGCACACGTTAAGGTGAAAGAATATCCCAGCTGTTACTTAGACAAGTCAAACACGTGGGTCAACTAGGCTGTTACAGAAAATCCAATCAAATAAAACGTGGGGGTTACAAGACTCAAAAACGTCAACCCAATTAAGCCAATTTCAGGAGGAAATCATGGGCTTTAATGAGGACGTTTCTGAAAGGCTTGGGTCCTCCTTTCCACTCCCCTATATAAAGAGCTCTCTCTACACTCTTAGAAGACTACGAAAATACACAAAGAAAACACTCTCTGCCTCACCACTTACTCTCTATATTTTCCTAAACGTAGTGTTTTAGTTCTGTTAGAGATACCGGTCACTCCGGAATATCTTTTTAACAACAATAGTTTGACGGTGACTTTGTTTTCCTTATCGTGTAAGTGTATTTCCGTTTTCCGTGTATTGTTATTGGAATTTCCGTGTATTGTTATTTCAATTTCCGTGTAAACGTTATTTCAATTTCCGTGTAATTGTTATTTCGTTTTTTTCGTGTAAGAGTTTGTTTTCACTTAAACTCGTTTTTATTTTCATTACTTTTCTTTTCGGGAAACCATTTCTTTTGTACAACTGGTGGTTATTAATATAACAATTTAAAAAGATATTCATTTTCTTTTCCACCGGTTATTTTAGAAAATGGCTCTTCCTATTTCGGCTGTTGGTTCCTCTTTGAACACTAAGCCACTTCTCGACGCGAACAAGTTAGAGCCCCTTAATGGTTCTAACTATAAGCGTTGGGCGCAAAAATTAATGATATGCCTTGAACAGTATGAACTCGACTTTGTTATAGTCGAGGCTCCTCCACTTTTGGAAATTGGAGCCCATACTGAACAAGAGCTAGCTAGGCATGCTGCCCTCGAATCTAGGTTCAAAAGAGCTAACACCATGGCTCGGGGCTGGATGTTGAACAATGTTACTAATCCCATCTTTGACCTCCTTGCCAAAGAGAAATCGGCAAAGGTCATATGGGAAACTCTCGAGAAGAAATATGGGGCTGATGATTCGGGTAAGAAAAAGTACGTGACTGGGAATTGGTATAACTTTAGACTTACGGATCGGAAACCCATGACTGAACAACTTCACGTGTACGAGAACCTATGCGCGGAGGTTATCGCCGAAGGCATGAAGATGTGTGAAATTCTTCAAGCCAACATTTTGCTTGAGAAATTTCCCCCATCTTGGAGTGAATACCGCAACCACCTCAAGCACAAAAAGAAAGAAATGACCCTCCAAGAGCTCATCAGCCACATCCAAGTCGAAGAAGCGAATCGATTAAAGGATAAGTCAATCTCTTTCCCTTCTCATTCCTCCAAAGCTAATCTAGTCGAAGGTTCTGGCCAAGGTAACAAAGACAGGTTCAAAGGGAAGGGAAAGCAACAAGGGTCCAACAAATCTAAGTCTGGGGGAAACAAGAATCGCGGCAACTCCAACAAACAAGGCGGAGGATTCAAGATCTCTGGTAAGATTCAAAAAACTAAAGGGGCCTGTTACTGTTGTGGCAAAGAAGGGAACAAAGCTTTTGAATGTCCCCAGAGAGCTGGCCAGGGTCCTAAAGCTGCCGCGAATCTGACTGAGACCGAAGAAATCATCGCTGCGGTAATGGTTGAGGTAAATTTGGTAGAGAATAAGAGCGAGTGGATCCTTGACACTGGAGCTTCTCGCCATTTCTGCGCAAACAAATCCTTGTTCAAGAAATTCGAAAAGACAACTGATGGTGAGTGTGTGTACTTGGGTGACTCTTCCACCGCTACTGTTCTTGGTAAGGGTCAAGTTCCCCTCAAACTCACATCTGGTAAGACTCTTGAACTAAATGATGTTCTCTTCGTTCCCTCTCTCCGTAGGAACTTAGTTTCCGGGGCTCTCCTTAATAAAGTTAGTCTCAAACTTGTCTTCGAGGGGGGGTAAAGTCATTATCACCAAAAATGACGAATTCGTGGGGAAAGGGTACCTTAATAACGGCTTGTTTGTTTTAAACACTGTAACCCTTAATGAGAATGCATCTAATTCCGCATATATTGTTGAGTCCGTTCAAACGTGGCACGGTAGACTAGGCCATTTAAATGTTGCGTCTATTAAAAGGCTTAAAAATCTTGGACTAATACCCGTTAACAACGTGGATGACTTTGAAAAATGTCAAATATGTGTAGAGTCCAAACTTGCGAAAAAACCTTTTAAACCCGTTACCACGAGACAAACTAAACTACTTGAATTAGTTCATTCGGACTTAGCTGATTTTAAAAACTCCGCTAGTAGAGGTGGAAAACTTTATTACATAACCTTTGTAGATGACTACTCTAGGTTTACTAAAGTGTATCTTCTTAAAACTAAAGATGAGGCGGAAAATGCGTTTTTAAAATATAAAGCCGAAGTTGAAAACCAACTAGATTGTAAAATCAAACGACTTAGGTCCGATAGAGGAGGCGAGTATAGTTCTAATTCCCTTAAAGAGTTTTGTGAAACAAATGGGATTATCCACGAACTTAGTGCCCCTTATACACCCCAACAAAATGGCATAGCAGAAAGAAAGAATAGGTCCCTTAAAGAGACTATGAATGCCATGTTAATAAGTTCAGGTTTACCAAACAACATGTGGGGGGAAGCTGTCCTATCAGCCTGTTATGTACTTAAAGGGTACCTCATAAATCCCTAGAAAAAACCCCGTATGAAATGTGGAAGGGTTTTCCACCAAACCTGAAATTTTTAAAAGTGTGGGGGTGTCTAGCCAAAGTCAAACTACCTGATTTTAAAACAGTCACCGTTGGTCCCAAAACCATTGACTCAATTTTCATAGGGTACGCTCAAAATAGTGCGGCATACAGATTCTTGTCATTAGAAGATAACTCTATTTGTGAATCTAGAGACGCTGAATTCTTTGAACATGTTTTCCCTTTGAAAGATTTAAATACTGTCAATACTTCTTTACCTGTTGATAATTTATCTACTAATGATGTGGTACCTCTTTGTGATGTTTTTCCTAACCCCTCCACTTCCATGGAGCCTAGTAGTATTCCCGAGGAAGAACCTAGGAGAAGTAAGAGGCGCAGGATTGAGTCTAGCTTCGGCCCTGACTTTATAACAGCCTTTATAACAGAAGGTTCTCACATCGACCTATTAGACGAACAGGTAGTCAATTGTTTCCTCATGGAGGATGACCCGAAAACTTATGATGATGCGTTAAAATCTATAGATGCTAGTTTTTGGAAAGAGGCTATTAATAGTGAACTTGAGTCAATTAAAAGTAACCATACATGGGAGTTAACCGACTTACCTAGGGGTAGCAAAGCGATTAATAGCAAATGGATTTTTAAGAAAAAATTGAGACCCGATGGCTCAATAGAAAAATTCAAGGCCAGACTTGTTATTAAGGGCTTCACCCAAAAGAAAGGTCTAGACTACTTTGACACTTATTCACCAGTGACCAAAATTGCCACGATACGAACCCTTATTGCTTTAGCCGTCATTCACGAACTTGTAATACATCAAATGGATGTCAAAACCGCGTTCTTGAACGGAGATCTAGATGAAGAGATCTACATGGCTCAACCTGAAGGGTGTGTGGTCCCTGGTCAAGGGGACAAAGTGTGTAAGTTGAAAAAATCCTTGTATGGTTTGAAACAGGCACCGAAAAAATGGTATGAAAAACTAGATAGTACTCTCATTTCATATGGGTTTATTGCTAACACTTCTGATTCATGTGTTTACTCCAAGGTAACAAATTCAGAGTGTGTTATCATCTGCCTTTATGTAGATGACATGCTCATCTTTGGTACTACTATTCATATTATAAATGAGACTAAACGTTTCTTGTCTTCCAGATTCGACATGAAAGATATGGGAGAAGCTGATGTGATACTTGGGGTAAAGATCATTAGAAGCAGTAATGGTATTACCCTGAATCAGTCTCATTACGTAGAAAGGATGCTGAAGAAGTTCAATTCCTTTGATGTAACGCCTGTAAATACTCCTTATGATTCTAGCATTAACTTATCTAAACATGTTGGGGATGCTGTATCCCAAAATGAATATGCTAAAATCATAGGAAGTGTAATGTTCTTAATGAACTATACTCGACCCGATATTGCCTATACCGTAAGCAGACTTAGTCGCTATACTCATAACCCAAGTAGTGACCACTGGGTTGCACTTCGCCGTCTATTGAAATACTTGAGGGGTACCATCGATCTAGGCTTGCACTATAACAAATTCCCTGCAGTCCTTGAGGGTTTTTGTGATGCAAACTGGATCTCTGACAATGACGAAGTAAACTCCACCAGTGGTTATGTGTTCTCCTTAGGGGGAGGTGCTATATCGTGGAAGTCTTCCAAACAGACTTGTATAGCACGCTCCACCATGGAGTCTGAGTTTATAGCACTAGAGTTAGCTGGGCAAGAAGCTGAGTGGTTGAGAAGTCTCTTATCGGATGTGCCACTTTGGGAAGGAAGTGCCACACCTGTATGTATCCACTATGATTCGCAAGCAGCCATTGGAGTCGCTCATAATAGCGCCTATAATGGGAAGAAGAGACATATTCGCATCAGACATGGGTCAGTAAGACAATTACTGAAGAATGGTGTGATAGCCTTTGAGTTTGTACGATCAGAGGAGAATCTAGCTGATCCATTCACCAAAGGCTTGACCAGGAGACTAGTCCTGGAGACGTCGAGGGGGATGGGACTAAAACCCATTAAGTGGGAACATGTGACTAATGAGTCAATGTGATTTCCCCATCCCTAAGGCTCAAACCTAAATCGTCTTGTTCATAGCCACTTGTGGTGGTCCTTTTGAGAAGGACTTGATGAACAAGGCGTACCAAGTGCTGAAACTCACATTTGAATTCATAGCCTTTATGGTGGTTCTTTTGAGAAGGACTTGATGAATTCAAGGGTAACTTTGAAACCCAAATAATCATGATAGAGTGTTGAGGAGACGTCCTTGCACCACTCTCAAATGAATAAATCCACCAAGTTCATAGCCCTTAAAGGGTGGTCCCTAGAGAAGGACTTGATGAACCAAAAGGTGATGTTAGAAGGAACCATAACCTTGAATCGGGTAGAGTATGTGCTGTGAGGGTCTCGATCGATAACCGTTAAAGTTCAAGAGTAAGTTCACTTAAACGGAATTCGGTGGTTGCCTCACTTCACTACGTGTCAATTCAAATCGCAAGATATTGACACTTAAGTACAATTCACCCATTCTTCTTTTTGGAACCTTCTCTCCAAACCTCTTGTTGACTTTCAAGTATGTGGGGGATTGTTGGAAAACTTGAAAAGTCAGAAGTGAAAAATTGGACCATTTAGTTTCTCCCACATCGGAAGTGGGAAAGGAGATTTACCTCCTTTTATAAGGTCTAATTTTAACTATGTCCAAATGGCCAACAACCATGCACATAGCAAAGCAATGGAATAACCCACACGCGCGCACCACCACCACCACCCACCCACCCGACCCGGCCCGGCACCGGCACCGGCGACGGCGACGGCGTGGAGCGTGGAGCGTGGGTCGTGGTTCGTGGTTCGTGGGGAGTTTGGGGAGTCAAAAAATGAAAAATGAAATGAATTTTGTACCAGCTCTTATAGTGTGGAGGGTTGACTACTCAACTAAAACGTAGAGACAAAACTCCACGAATCTCGCACACGTTAAGGTGAAAGAATATCCCAGCTGTTACTTAGACAAGTCAAACACGTGGGTCAACTAGGCTGTTACAGAAAATCCAATCAAATAAAACGTGGGGGTTACAAGACTCAAAAACGTCAACCCAATTAAGCCAATTTCGGGAGGAAATCATGGGCTTTAATGAGGACGTTTCTGAAAGGCTTGGGTCCTCCTTTCCACTCCCCTATATAAAGAGCTCTCTCTACACTCTTAGAAGACTACGAAAATACACAAAGAAAACACTCTCTGCCTCACCACTTACTCTCTATATTTTCCTAAACGTAGTGTTTTAGTTCTGTTAGAGATACCGGTCACTCCGGAATATCTTTTTAACAACAATAGTTTGACGGTGACTTTGTTTTCCTTATCGTGTAAGTGTATTTCCGTTTTCCGTGTATTGTTATTGGAATTTCCGTGTATTGTTATTTCAATTTCCGTGTAAACGTTATTTCAATTTCCGTGTAATTGTTATTTCGTTTTTTTCGTGTAAGAGTTTGTTTTCACTTAAACTCGTTTTTATTTTCATTACTTTTCTTTTCGGGAAACCATTTCTTTTGTACAACTGGTGGTTATTAATATAACAGTATCGTCCCGATACAATAAAGATAAGAACAAAGGAAAGTCTCTAACTACACACCTAAGTCAATTAAGCACAGTCGGAAAGAAGATAGCAGAATATACATAATAGACTCAAAGGAACTACTCAGAAAATTTCATATAATAATATTTACAAACTAGATTACCTGTACACTCGTCATATCCACAATCAACACGACTTGAATTCAAGATTAGACTAGCTTTAAAATGTAAGAAGGAGAGGTTCTTTACTCAGTTTACCAAGGAGGCTATAGATTGTTCATCGAACTTCACTAGTATCCAAAGATCCACTTAACTACTCTCTATTGGCTCAATCACTTCTAGATCACATAGCAAAGAATCAAAATGTCTTTAAGGTTGTAATGTTGGCTCAGGGGCGGTATGATAGTATATTTGGATAATTTAGAGTGAGCTTTTGGCTCTCTCCTCACTAGACATCAACAAATCACCTAGAGGTTGAGTTACCCTCATAAAACATTTCTCACTCAACCCAATGATTTTCTTGATTCACAAAGTAGCATCCCCAATTACCCAATTAAAGCATAAAGATGTTCACATAAAAATTCTACTTTGCCGGTCCAAATATATATATATATATATTCTTTTTATATCAATTTTTCTTTTTTTTATAGCTATGACTCTCTTTTTGATGTTGAGATATCATGCTATTTTTTCTCATATATATTTTTCTTTTCTTGCTTTTCATAGCTTTTTTCATTTACTCTTACCCTGACAAAGGGTTATAATGTAATAAACTTGTGAATAATCATCAATATATCGAACAGAGCATAATTAATAAGCTAAAAAATTCCCCACCCAATATCAATTCCCATAATGGTGGACCCACCACCACAAAACTCAAGCTCTAAAACAACTGTCTATGCATCGCGATTCGAGTGCGGGTCATATGGAAAAGTACTAAAATCTAAAGGGATATGTCTTATCATGTGGATAATAAAAAGGATTTAGAAAGGCTAGAAGGGCTGGGAAGGATATAAGATAATAATTTGAACAACAAGTTAAAAGGCAACAAGAGGCTTATGAAAGAACCGCCTTAATCACTTTTCTAGACTATGCAATTTTGGCATTCTCTTACCTTTAGCACGTTCATTAAATGGGTTTATCAACTAGCTTGGATCTCATGGTCTAAACACCTCTCATGGATCCCTGAGATCGAATATATTTTCTATTGCAATGCTAATTAATCTTTTCTTTACTATCAATGTGTGTTTTCCTGCAAATACTCAAAGCACACAAAATAAAGTAGCCCATAAACATACTACTTTCTATCATTAACATACTGAGCTTATGCTTTCAAGCTATGAAACACACTCTACATCTAAATCCCATGTATCAAAATTTTTAATCTATTCCAAAAAAAAAAACAGAAAATTACATAAAAATGGAGATGAGAGACAACGAATCCCCACACCCCCAACTCAAAAGTGAGGCGTGTCCTCACGAATCGAAAAAGACTCTAAAAAGAAATTAAAATAAGCAGATAAAGCATATACAAAAATGGTAAGGAAGAAAGATAACATACTCTCGAGGCTATTGCCTCGCATTAGCGACATCCAAGATAGGATTTACTGGATATTTCTTAAATTACTCAAGGCAAGAAAGTGATTTGTGTACTTGATAAGCGTTGATTTGTGCCACATCATTAGGCAAGAAAGTTTGAGATGCTTCGACTTTATCCGATAGCTCCTCTACCTTTTCTCACCAAACACGATCTTTTTCCTCTTTTTTGAAACTTGCATGATTCCCGCTCCTCTCAAAATTGTCTTGATCCAAGAGTTGTTAATATTGTTACTCATCTTATACTCTAGTTTCTCTTCTTCTCCCGGAATCACATTCGCTTTTCGAACAAGGCACGTGATCATAGTAGGATATTTCACATTAAATAACGAAGTAAGAGAGATCGAAAATCGCATCACCTCCCCAAAGATCAACTGTGCCACATCCACTTCTTCTCCCCTTAAAATACAATTCAAAAAGATTACGTTCTTCTTAGGTACATCTGAATTTCTCGTGTTTCCAAAGACATTAGGTTAAAGAAAATTGTGCCAAACTCTTGTATCTGCTTGGAGATATTTGTAAGACCAAGATGCCTTCAATCTCGCTTATGTGTTTGCACTTTCTCCTTGTCCAAGACATGCTCAAAAAGTAGATTCCAATTGAAAGTGTTTATATTTTCCACCACTTCTCTATACTGACATGGTCCGACCAATTTCTTGAACTGGTTTCGCATCTCTTCAACTGTAAAAGGAACTAACTTGCCTCTAACTAGAACACAACCTTTACTATCTCAGCTAAAGAGGCCTAAATAGAATTCGGAAACTAACTCAACACAAAAATTTGAACGTCTTACTATGAATGTAGACCAACCAAATCTTTCACCTATCTCCATAAATCTCTTGTACTCACCTTTACCAACTTCTTCTTCAAATACTCTCTCATAAAAAAAAGGTAGTCCCTATAGATGTTTCTTAGCTGAAGCTAACAAGGCCTTTGAACTTCCTTTTTTCTTCGGGTGTAGGACTCTCGATCTGTAGAGGTTGTGGTGTCTTCTTTACGAAAGCTGGAACCTTTTTGCCCATTGAATTTACCACAACTAGCTGTCTCCTCTTCTCATGACCTATTTTACCCTTTATGTTGGATCTGGAACTTTTCTCAGTTGATTTCTTTTCATTAGAACCCAATACCATACTTTTCTTCATCTCCCTAACAGTTGATAATGATTCTGTTCTTTTAGTTAGCTCAATTAACCTCCAACTCAAAGCTTTAACCACTCTTGAAATTTGAAACTCTTAATTATAGGTTGAACACGATTTAATTGGGGTAGGAAAGGTGTTATGGTGATGATTCTATATATGGGTAGAATGAATTCTTCTTTGATTGGTATGGATCCAAGAAATTGTTGGGTGAAATTGGGAAATTTAGGCTTTTGATTCTTGGATTCAAAGTGTTTTGATATGATATGGGTGGTTGAATCTTCTTTATAATGATGTAGGTAAAGGATTGGATGTGTTTTTATGGTGATTGGGTAGTGTTTTGATGTTTGGGGAAGGTTTGTTGAAGCTTTAATGGAGTTGGGGGAGGTTTGAAGAAGAAAGGAGGCTCAAAGGATTGAAAAAATCAGAATAGAACTAACCTCTTCTTCTTTTTAACCTAAAAACAAAAAAAATTCTCTCTTTCATGCGACGGCCGCCGGCATACCGGCCCTATGGACGGCTAGGCGTTCCCAAACTGTGTCGACACTTACGCCCACAGGTTTTCCCAAGTGCTCTCGACATTGAACCTGATTTCCCCTACCATGCGACGGGTTTTTGCTGCACCGGCATACCGGTCCTCTGAGCGGCATACCGGTCCGACTTTTCGAACTTTCTCTTTGTCTCGGCCATGAACCTGATATTGGGAACCTTGTGACAGTTTTGACCCATCGGCTTACCGGTCATCTCACCGGCTAGCCGGTGGGTGCGTCAGACTGTGATAAAAAATTTCCTTTTTCTTCCCAAATTCGATTGTCTTAGTTCATGAACATCAAAAACACTAATACCTTTCTCAAATATGCAATATCAACTAAAAAAACTAAACTAGTCATGAATTAAAGACATAAAAACATAAAAATTTGTGGGTTGTCTCCCGTACAACACTTTTATTTAACGTATTTCAAAGTTAGACGTGTTACCTCTATCAAGATTTGTGAATATGGCCTCCCCAACAACGAGCAAGGCTATGAACGTCTACTAACCTTTGTTTGATGCCCCTCTTAGGCCTGATCTCTATCACCTTAGCTGAATCGACTTCAGTGACAATGAATGGTCCCATCCACAAATCTTTGTGACTACGTGGCCTATTCTCTGGTTTGTGGACTTTCCATACAACTTCATGGCCAACCCCAAACTCAATCTTTGTCTCAGTGTCCACAGGTTTTGGGTGGATTTTGTTTGGGACTTTGTGATGTGAAAGACTGTGGATGATAGGAACGATGGGATTTAACTTCCTTGGTTTCTTACCCCAGACACGGAATGTCTCGGATACATTTTAGCATGAAGAGTAACTGTCCCTTCTTGGAAGTTGATGATGCTCTGACTTGTGGCTAAGAAAGGCCGTCCAAGTATGATTGGGACATTCTTATCAGCATCGTACTCAAGAATAACAAAGTCAGCAGGGATGGTGATATTACATGTTCGGACGTGTACGTCTTACACTGTTCCCCATGTCTTGGTAACTAAATTGTCAGCAAACTGCAACTTCACTGGAGCTTTTTCTATTTTCTGGAGTCCAAGTCTATCGAACACGGACTTTGGCATAAGATTCACACCTGAATCCACATCATATATAACTTTCATCTTAAGCATACCATTTATTTGAATAGGAAGATTAAAGCTTCCTGGGTCTTTGAGCTTCAATGTAAACTCTTTCTCAACTCCTCTGACTCTCTCAATATGAGCCACAGTCTCTTTTCTGGCTTCTACACTCGCTTCTTTCTCTGGAATAACTTGCGTGAATACTTGTTGCGGTGTAAGCCCTTTCTTTGCAATCTCAAGCATCTGGGCGTTGATATTTTCTAGACTATACGCCTCTACAAATGTCTTGAGTTCAATGTCTACCTTCGAATTTGTATTAGAAATGACATTGTTTGAACAACAGGTGGCGATTCCACCTTCTCTTCTTCTTTCTTTTCTTGCACAGCAGGTGCAACTTCATCTTTCATCTTTTTAAGGCTTATTCCTCTTTCTCTTTGGCTCTAGTAGCTTGTAACTCCATAACCAATCTAATCTATTCTTTCATATCTCTCAAAAGGTTTATAAAGTCGGATCACTCGGATGAATCCTTATATTCAGAATAGTCAGAGTCTTAGGGGCTAGACTTGGTTGGTTCTTTTTTCAATTTCTGGAACTTCCACGGTAATTTCTGCAACATGCAGTAAGTCCTTATTCTCTTCCATCACAAGGAATATAGCCTAACAAGCTTTGAAGCCAACATTGGCATCACCTCCTTCGATAACTTTCAATTTCTTCGCTTCCATGATATTTGTAAGAAATTTATTCATTTGTTCTACTTGCATACCTAAAATATGAACTGAAGCTTCTTGTTCTCTTAACTTCTCGTTCTGTGAATGCATATTAGTTGTCATAAGATCCATAAAAAAATTCAATAGTTTATCTCCCACAACTCCCTCTTGAGGATATTGTGGGAAAGCTTTCTAAGCTAAATTATCGGTATAAGCGTCATTGGCAGGTTGTTGTAGATGAGCAGGTCGATTATAATTATGATTTCCCTGATACAAGACTTGACCTCTTGGTTGGTAAGAGTTGTTTTGGGGACGAGGTTGATTTGAATACTGCATACACGGATGATTCCTATTACCGAACTGGTAATTTCCTTGGTTGGAATGAAATAAACAGATGCTGGAATTCCTTCGCACTCTTCCCATGTATGATTTGGTACCCCACACTGTGGACAACCTTATGCCTCTTGCACTATATTTGTTGCTGCTAGATTCTTTTGCATCTCAAGCTTAATCTCTTTAATTTGACTCTCTAATGTGGTTAATTGAACTAAATTAGCAGTCTCTGCATCTAATCGAAGCGTACCTCTGGTGTTTGTAACAGGAGCTCACGAAAGTGGCCAACTCCTTTCCGTTTCTATTATACGTTCCATACCTTCGGCGGCTTCTATAGGATCCATGGACACAAAACCTCCTCTTCCATGATTATCCACCCTCAACCTACTCTCGACATTAATAACTTGATAAAAGATAGCTAACTGTAAAGCTGGGGTATAACCATGAAGCGGACATCTAGCTAACTTCTATTGAAACCTTGTCCATGCGTCTCCTACTTCTTCTTCATTCTCTTGGAGATACTTAGCAAGTTCTATCAGATCTTTAAGTCTCATATTCTTCAGATAAAAATGGTTAAAGAATGCATCAAGAAGTTCTACCCAAGTAATAAGTGTACCTGGTGGTTGTTTATCTAGCCAATCACCAACTTTACCAGTCTGAAAGAACGAAAACATGTGACAATACAGTTGCTTGCGTGTAATACCTGGAGTAATTTAGGCATTACAAATCTGCATGAACTTCTGAATCGCTCTTACCGGATATTAAATTGTTGTACCACTGTAAAGTCCAAATTTCGAAAATTGACTGAGCATACCCATATCAGGTCTAAATTTGATATTCTGGATCTCCCGAGGACGATAACCTAATGGTTGAACTCGAAAAGGTGCTCCCAAGCCTGGGAGATCTTGTTCCTGTCTATAGATATTTCTGTTATCTCCTAGTGGTGGTGGTGGTTGTATATGTCCTAGAGGACCAAGTGGAGGATATACTCCGTCTTGTTGTTTTTTCATCGCTCTTCTTCGTGCTCTGTCTTCTTTTATACGTTTGTTATAGCTTTGAAGCTCAACCCGAGCTCTGCAAGCATGCACTTTTAAGTCCTGGAAAAGGACAAAGACAAACCAAAAGCGTAAAAGTGGAAAAATAAAATAACTAAAAACTACTACTACTAAAAATAAATATCCCACACGCTAACGAGACACAAGTCCCCGGCTGCGGCGCCAAAAACTTGGTGTTGCCTAAGGTGTGATTAAAATATGAGAAATAAATACAGATAATGAAGCACTAACACCCTAGACTAAACATGTTACTCACTGCAAGTATCACAAATCATATGCAAGTTTAATAGTAAGTAAGATTCGTTCCTCAGAGACTTAGTGTGTTATACGAATGGAAATAGCGTAGCAATTAATAATTAAGAGATAGAAAAGCAAATAAATATGAATTAGGAGATTATAAATTAAAGACAAGTAAATAAAATAAGAGAGAATGAGATGAGATGAGAGAATTCCTCCCTAGCCATTCATCAATCAATAAATTTATTCCATAAAAAAATTTCATTTCCAACCACTTTAGCCGCTTTTTCACACTTTTTGCTTTTTTCTTTTTCAGATTAGGTGTTTTATTCCATCTTCTGGGATCTAACACCAAGTCTACTTTCATAAAAAATTCCATTCTCGCTCCCACACCTTAGCCTTCAACCGACCACCACCATAAAACTTTCCCCACCCTTCACCCTTACCCTACCCGTGTTCACTGCTCTTAAAAATGACCAAAATGTTGAATTCAAGAAAAGTCAATCAAGTTGGAAGATCTAGTTCGAGAACCAAACAAATTACAATAACATAACAAGGCAAATCTTCTCTCCTATCGATGTAGTTCTTGAGGAAGGTGAGAGTAGCGAAACTACTAACAAAGTTAACAACGTAATCGAGCCTCAAGTGAAGAACAGAGAGGTAACCACTCCGTTAGCACTACGATTCCCACTCCAAATGTTGTTGTCAGCCATCCTGTTCCCGATCTGACCGAAGAAGGAGATAAACCTGACACATGGTCTAATTTGTTCAAAAAAGGTGTAGACAAAGCTTTCAAGCTGGAGTTTCACTCACCCACTAAGCTTACAGGTCAGAAAATTGTTAAACCACCTAAGGATGTGTTTGAAGAAGGTGATGAGCTCTGGATTAACTGTTTGATTGGACAATTTTTGGACAGCCCTCCGCCGTTTTTCGCTGTAACTAATTTCATTAAATTTTAATGGAAGAATTTATGGATAGTGGAGGTAAAATTGAGTGCAAGTGTTTATGTTTTCAAATTTAAGAATCAACAATTCTATAGCAAAGCCTTGGAGCAGCTATGGCACATTAATGGTAAACCCCTTTTATTTAGACCTTGGTCTCCAAATACTCAATTTCAGAAGGTTGATGTCACGAAAATTCCGTTTTGGGCTAGGCTTATAAATGTACCCATGAATCTCTGGACTCAGATAGGTCTGAGTATGTTGCTAGTGGAATTGGAGTACCTCTTCAAATGGACTCTATCACAGAGTCAAAAACCAAATTAGGTTATGAGAGAGTATGTATAGAAGTTGACACAAAGGAGGAACTACCTCACAAAGTGTTTGTTGATGTTGGAGCTGAGGAATTACATGTTGTAGAAGTTAAATATGACTGGAAACCTATTATCTGCCTTAAGTGTAATAAATTTGGTCACTCTGATACAAAGTGTAAGAATAGTCAGAAAGTTTGGGTACCTAAAGAAGTATCAACAGATAAACCAAGTCTTGTCACTGATAAGTCTAAGGAAGAAGAATAAAGAGTGGTGAAAATCAAAAATGCTAATTATCATGAAGGTGAAGTTAACTCACCTAACAAAAAGAGTAATAGAGCTAATAATTCTATTGCAAGCAATAATAAATATAAAGAGTTACAGAATAGTAAGCAGAGAATTGATAATGATGTTCTCAAGTTCATATCTCAGAGTGAGGGTAAAGAGATAACAAAACCACCAAATTTATGAATTTAGTATCGTGGAATGTTCGAGGTCTGAATAATGTTCTTCGTCAACTTGATGTTAAGGACTTTCTAATTAGTAATAAAGTGAGTGTTGTAGGTCTCCTTGAAACTAAAGTTAAGGAGAATAACTACCCCTCAATAATAAAAGCGCATTTTCAACATCTTGAGAGTGTGCATAATTATATTAATGATGAGTCAGGTAGAATTTGGTTGCTATGGGACAAGAGTTAGGTAGTAATCAAAGTCATTAAATCTACTCCTCAAGTTATTTTTGCAGAAGTTACTTCACTTACTAGTAACGAGACATACTTTATTGGTATGATGTATGCTTTTAATGATGTGGATCTGAGGAAGAGGTTGTGGAATGATATAATTCAATGGTCAACTAATCATGTAATGGATAAAGTGTGTATATTAGGTGACTTTAATGAGATTCTTAATATACAAGACAAGTTTAATTGTGATGCTCTTGATAAAGGTGCACTGGATTTTGCCAAATGTATTGATGATTCCAGTTTATTTGAACATAATTATGCTGAGCAGTTCTATACTTGGACTAACAAGAGTGTTACTGAGATTAGAGCTAGCAAGATTGACAGAGTTTTTATAAATTCTAAATGGCTTGACACCATTAAGTCTAATGTTACTGTTATGCCCCCTTCAACATCTGATCACTGTCCTTTGTTGATGAATATGGATGGAAAAAAAGAACATGGTCCCACTGCTTTTAAGTTCTTCAATATATGGGCTTCACATCCTAAATACACTGAAACTATAAAACAGGTATGGAAGGACAAGGTACGGGGTAATTATATGTTCCAGCTCAGTATGAAACAAAAAGCTACAAATGTAGCCTTAAATAAGTTTAACAACTCTTATTTTAAAAGAAACTCAGATAATATCGATGCTATTAAAAATCAACTCACTATGGTACAAAAATCCATAATGGAAGGAAAGTTTGACCCTCAGACATTAAGTGATGAAAAATTCTTCAGAAAAATCTTGAAGAGGCTATGCTTGTTCAGCATAACATATTAAAATAGAAGGCAAAGGCTGCTTTCACCACTGATATGGATTGCAGCTCTCTCTATTTTTATAAGGTTATTAAGGGGAGGATAGCAAGGAATAATATATCTATCATTACTAAGGATAATGGAGACACAATATCTAATCCTACTCTTATTAAAGAGGTATTTATTAACTTTTGTAAAGATTTATTAGGTACTGAAGATAACAATGAAGAAATATACTCTATCCCTATTATCAAGCGCATTATTGGTGCTGAGTTGAGTGTAATTCAATCTAATGAGCTTATAGATCCCTTTTCAGACAGTGAGATTAAAGAAGCCTTATTTTCTATCAATGATAATAAGTGTCCGGGTTCTGATGGACTCGACTCTTGTTTCTATAAAGCCTCTTGGAATGTTATTGGAGATGATTTCACAAAGGCTATAAGGCAGTATCTTGAGTCAGGTAAAATTTTGTCTCAAGTTAATGCTACAAACCTAGTTCTCATCCCCAAAGAGAAGAATGCCACTAGCCTAAAGAAGTACATGCCTATTTCTTGCGTAAACACTACTTATAAGACTATATCTAGACTTATTTCAATCTGGCTAAAAAAGGTGCTTGGATCCATTATTTCTATCAATCAAGCCGCGTATATTGGAGGAAGATATATTAGCGACAGCATACTTGTTGCTCAAGACATTGTGTTGGGGTATGAGGAAAAAAAAACTCTGAGCCAAAGTGTACAATAAAACTTGACTTACAAAAGGCATATGACAGTGTTAACGGGAGGTTTATTATTAATACTTAACATGCTTTCAATTTTCCTGATAAATTTATTAATTGGGCAAAAATGTGTGTGTGCTCTTGGTGTCGCCTAAGGTGTGATAAAAAGATGTATAAAATAAGTGCAAATAAACACCCTAAGCTGAGCACGGTTCTGCAAGTATACATATCGTATGCAAGTTTTAATGAATAAGTATAATTCGTTCCTAATGGACTACAAAGGTTAAGAAGAACTTATGCAAATATTCAAGTGCAAATAATTAAGCTAGAATAATAATACGCAAGGGTAAAGAAGAAAAAGATAGATTTTTATTTGATTTTCAATGAAGGAAACTAACTACTATATTAAAAGACAGAAAAATAAATAAGCTAAGAACAATATAGTATGATAGTTTAGCCTGAGTAATTAGCAAGTAATCCCCACTAGTTTTGCCGTTCTAAACATGTAAGGGATGAATCATGTAGTATTTCAATAGTTTGGTTTCAATTGCGCTAGGTAGTTTTAAATAGGGTTTACATGTGTCAATAAGAACCTAAGCAAACTGTTCTAAACCATTGACTATCTAGTTAGGCTGAATTGTTAGATCAAACCTTATTCTAGACGTTATGTGCTAATTCTATAGTTAAATATATCGTTGTCAATGGTTATCTAACTACTATGATGGTAATCCTATACGTTTGCAACCGTAAAGAACACATAATATAAATCCAACACATAAACAGAGAAATCAAAACATAAATTCAATCAAATTAGATAGATGTCAATCAAAACTAGGGTTCATACATACATGCTAAAACTCAAGCTAAATAGAATTTATTTCATACTAAGAAGAGAAAAGAAAAGAATTACAGAAGTAAAGATTGAAGGAGACATAATTGATGCACAGCTCCTTCCAGACGTCTCTTCTTGTTGTAAGCTTCTTCCTGACCTTAAGGTTTGGCCAAGGATAATTTTCTTGTGTTAAGATGTTGTGTTTATAGTGTATAGGAAGTCCTAATTCTTTTTCTTGAAGGAGAAGGTAAGTATTGGACTCCTAGCCCAACTAAAATTCGTAGCCCAAAAATATGCAATTAGCCCCGTTTTTGTTTTGGTCATAACAGCTTCAATACTCATCCGTTTGACGCGTATGAGTAGTCGAAATTAATCGTCTTGGAGAGATATTTAACTTTACTATCGACCGTTTCTCCAAATTCCTCACCGATTTTGAGATATAAGCTGATTTGTGGTCGTAGGTGCTGGAATTCAGATTTATGGCAGCTTTTCCTTTTCCATATTTTTAGCTTTTACTTCCTTATCTTCAATTTCCATGTTTATCCTCTTTCCTTTAGATCTTGGAACCAACTTGGACTCTAAATAATTACCATATATCTCAAAAGCTTCACACTAAATAAATAATTAAACCCAATATGCTCTAAAAATAATAAATAATTAATTCAAGACACAACAGAGGAAAGTGTACTAAATCATGAGAAAATCGACCTATAAACTAATAAATACAACTAAAATGATGTCTCCAAGATAAATTAAATCCTCACAAATAGGGAGACATCAGCTCTCCTTCCTATTCAATCTGTATTAATGGTGAAATGGCAGGTCATTTTAAGGGTAAGAGGGGTCTCAGGCAGGGAGATCCCATCTCCCCTTATTTAGTTGCAATATGTATGGAGGTGTTTACAAGGCTCTTCAAACATATGGTAACATATGGCTGATTTTACTTCAGCCTTGAGAAATATTAATACATCATCTGCATATTATATTTGTTAAATTGATATGATATCAATTACCTTCAGCCTTCAGCCTTTACAAAAAGTATATATTCTTTTCATACCTTCAGCCTTTAAGGTTCTTTAAGAGATTCTCGGAAAGGGCATAGTCCAGAAAATTCGGGTAATTTTAACGATTTACGAATAAGCTCAACGGAGAAAGGAACTACCGTTTTGCGAATCACAACTGCATCTTTGGAGAAGGCGATTCCTTCATTAAAATCTCGCACCAAGGTAGGAATATACTCAAGCTTCCTTTCTCTTAATTCTTTCCAACCCAATTTATCACAAGTAATACCATAATCTTTATACGCACTAGTCATAATACCCTTAGGAAGATTCATCTCCTCACCAAACTTCAAAAATTGAATTCAATCACGAACCTGAGTATCCCACGGAATAAAGACTCTCTTTGGCTTTTGAGCCCATGTTTTCCTACGCGGAGGTTTCTGTTGTTGCACGGGTTCTTCGGGAACTTCTTGTTCTGTTTCATCCTCAATCTCTTCCTCAAATTCTTCTTCACTTTCTTCATCACTTTCATCAATTAACCTACTCTTTTTCGGATTATCCTTACTTGGATTTTCCTTCCTTTTTGGAGCAATTGGGATTTGTTCAGTCTTTTTGGATCGCGAATCCGGAATCTCAATTGCTTGGTCTGGGCTAGCTCCAACATTGTTCCTATTTCTTGGTATGTTTCTTCAATAGTTACACATGGAAGTTGTTCTGTTAGTCATCTCTTTTCACCCCAAACTCAAAACTTCAAATAGTGTAAAAGCTTAAAGATTTGATGTTCTGAGGCTTTAAACTTGAAGAATAAGGTGGAATATGAGATGGGTTAAGGTTATTTGAGAGGAATTGTGGAAGAATTGGATTTAATTTCAAGGTTAGGAAGAGGAAATATATGGAGAAAAGATGAAATTTGGTGATGTTTTGGAAAAGATATGAGTGATTGTGTGTTTTTGTGATGAAAGAAGGCTTGATTTGATGATTTTATAGCTGTTTGTTGATGATTTTCGGAGTAGGTGGAGGCAAGGATTCGGAATATGAGGTTGGCTAGGAAAAGTAGGCAAAAAACTAGGTTAAAGAAGCTCCAAACCGCCTCTCGCAACAGCGCTCCGGCTAGCCGGTGGATTCGCCGGCATGCCGGTCGCGAGGGCGGCGGAAAAAAAATTACTAAATTCGATTTTTTTTTACCTCAGACGCAAGCATCTTGCGTCATTGCTGACGCAGTGATCAGAGACTTCGTTCTCGTTGACCGGCATGCCGGCGGCATGATGCTGGTACATCTCAAAACGCAACGACCCTGCGTCGTTGCTGACGCAGTGGTCAGAACCTTCATTCTCTTCGGCCGGCTAGCCGGTCATCTGACCGGCATGCCGGCGGTTCCTTGCTGGCGAAAATCGTGACGCAGCAACGCTGCGTCATTGCTGACGCAGTGGTCAGAGAGTTGGGGTCCTTCAGCTCCTTCGACCGGTATGCCGGCTACCCGGTCGAACCTGCTGTGGATTTTTCGTTTTCTCATCGTTTTGACCCCAAACTCATGACCATTATACCCCTGAAATCATCAAAAACACACACCCTTCCTCATTTCTTACTAATAAACACTAAATTCAACGAAAATTAAACTAATTTACACTACGAAAATTGAAATACTTAAACTAATATACAAGAAATTGGCTTTTGTTTAACGTCGTTAAGCTCGACGGGTTACCTCATGCTCTTAAGGAGCTTCGAGGAGGTACATGACCTCTCCGGGATGTGGGTCCTTTGCACGATCGTTATCTTTACCTCCATGATATATCTTTAAACGATGACCGTTCACCATGAATGTCCGGTTTTCAAGTGGATGTTCTATCTCTATAGCTCCATGAGGTGTAACTTTTGTCACAATGTAAGGACCCGACCATTTCGATCTCAATTTACCCGGATAATTACTGAATTTTGAATAATATTTCAATACTCTTTGTCCCACTACAATGTTCTTCTCTTGAATCCAATTAGCATGCCATCTCTTGGTATTTTCTTTGTAAAGTTTAGCATTCTCATAAGCATGTAATCGAAATTCATTAAGCTCATTAAGTTTCATCATTCAATTCTGACAAGCTAGAGTAGGATCTAAGTTTAATTTCGCAATAGCCCAATATGCACCCATTTCAAGTTCAAGAGGTAAGTGACAAGCCTTACCATATACCATTCGATACGGAGAAGCACCAACCGGAGTTTTGAATGCAGTACGATAGGCCCATAATGCATCATCTAATTTCATTGACCAATCTTTTCTAGTAGAACCAACGGTTTTCTCTAAAATAGATTTTACCTCACAATTTGAGACTTCGGCTTGACCATTGGCTTGTGGATGATAAGCGGTAGATACACGATGTCTCACCCTATATTTCTCTAAGACCGTCTTCAAATACCTATTAACGAAATGAGTACCCCCATCGCTAATAATTACCCTTGGAGTGCCATGTCTAGTGAAAATGTGAGATTTAAGAACTTAATCACCACTCGTGAATCATTAGTAGGTAAGGCCACAACTTTTACCCATTTAGACACGTAATCAACAGCTAATAAGATATAGAGGTTACCATTTGAAGGAACGAAAGGACCCATAAAGTCTATACCCCAAACATCGAATATTTCAACTTCTAACACATTATTACGTGGCATCTCATCCTTCTTGGATATGTTTCTGGTAAATTGACATCTTTCACATCTTTTAGCATATTCATGACAATCTTTCATAGTAGAAGGCCAATAAAAACCAGATTGTAATACCTTAGCAGCAGTTCAATCTCCTTTAAAATGTCCACCATAAGGTGAATCGTGACACCCAGCTATAATCGCCTCAATTTCTTCCTTGGCTACACATCTTCTCACCATTTGATCTGCACACACTTTGTAGAGGAAAGGGTCCTCCCAAAAGAATTATCTTGCACGGTGAGCCAATCTTTTTCTTTCTTGATAAGTTGAACCTTCAGGAATAGAACCACTTACCACTAAATTCGCAATATCTGCATACCAAGGAGCTTCATAATCATGAACAACAAATAAACTTTCATCAGGAAATTCTTCTCTAATTGCTTTAGTACCACTATTCATTTCGGAACCTTCAGACGCGATAGATGATCTGCAACCTGATTCTCACAACCCTTTCTGTCCTTGATCTCTAAATCGAACTCTTGAAGCAATAAAACCCACCTGATTAACCTCGGTTTAGCATCCTTCTTCTCCATAAGATATCGAATCGCTGAATGATCTGTATAAACAATAACTTTCGCTCCAAGAAGATAAGAGCGAAATTTATCAAACGAATACACAACTGCTAGCAACTCTTTTTCTGTAACTGTATAATTAACTTGGGCACCATTAAAAGTTTTACTAGCATAATAAATCGAATGAAAAACTTTCTCTTTTCTCTGTCTTAATACAGCTCCCATACACAAATCACTCGCATCACATATAACCTCAAACGGTAAACTCCAATCTGGAGGTAAAACTATAGGAGCGGAAATAAGCTTTTCTTTGATTGCTTTGAAGGCCGCTAAACAAACTTCATCAAAAAGGAATTTGGAATCCTTTTCGAGTAAGTTGCATAACGGTTTAGCAATCTTAAAAACGTCTTTAATAAAACGCCTATAAAAGCCAGCATGGCCAAGAAAACTTCTTACCCCTTTAACGGAAACAGGAGGGGAAAGAGTTTTAATTACCTCTATCTTTGCTCTATCGACCTCTAATCCAGCACTCGAAACTTTGTGACCCAGAACAATACCTTCGCGAACCATAAAATGACATTTCTCCTAGTTTAAGACCAAATCTGTTTCCTTGCATATGATTAACACATTCTCCAAATTATCTAAACATTTATCAAAATCATCACCAAATACGGAGAAATCGTCCATAAAACCTTCAAGAAAATTATCGATCATATCCCAGAAAATAGCCATCATACATCTTTGAAAGGTAGCAGGAGCATTACACAACCCGAATGGCATTTTGCGATATGCAAAAGTACCGAAAGGGCATGTAAATGTGGTTTTATGTTGATCTTCCGGAGCCACGTAAATCTGATTATACCCAGAATAACCATCCAAGAAACAGTAGTATTCTCTTCCGGCAAATTTATCTAACATTTGATCAATGAAGGGCAGAGGAAAGTGATCTTTTCTGGTGGCTTTATTCAGCTTTCTGTAATCCATGCAAACTCTCCAACCAACTACCGTTCTTGAAGGAATCGCCTCATTTTTATCATTGAGAATTGTTGTCATTCCGCCTTTCTTCGGTACACACTGAACCGGACTCACCCATACACTACTCGAGATGGGATAAATAATCCCCGCATCTAAAAGCTTTATTACCTATTTCTTCACTACATCCTTCATAACTGGCATTAATCTCCTTTGACCTTCAACTGAGCGTGCATTGTCATCTTCAAGTATGATTTTGTGTTGACAATAGGATGGACTAATGCCTTTGATGTCAGCAATTGTCCAACCTATTGCCTCTTTGTTGGCTCTTAACACACGCAACAACTTATCTTCTTGAGGACCTGTTAAATTAGCTGAAACAATAACAGGTAGAGTTTCATTAGTACCTATATACGCATACCTCAAGTGTGCTGGTAACGGCTTTTCTTCCGATTCCGGAGGGGATTCAATTGAAGGCTTCTTTTTAGGAATAATCTCCCCCGGTTCTCTCACAGGTTCATAGGCAAGACGCCTATACTTCGGATTTTCATAATTGAGAGCAGCCACTGTTTCGGCAAGCTCTTCCATCATCTCAGGCATATCTAATGTTAAAGCGGCCTGCAAAATATCATCATAATTAAAACAATCAAATACCTCTTGCGATGCCTGCTCAACTACATCCATTCGGAAGCAATCTTCTTGAGAATCTGGAAATTTCATTGCTCGGAACACATTGAATTTGACTTCCTCGTCTTGTATCCTCATCGTTAATTTGCCATTTTCTACATCAATCAAAGTACGCCCCGTGGCTAGGAATGGTCTTCCCAAAATAATGGGGACATTCCTATCCGCGTCGTATTCAAGGATAACGAAATCAACAGGAAATATAAGTGTACCTGCCTTAACGAGGACATCTTCGATTCGGCCTTCAGGATGTGCAAGAGACATGTCCGTCATTTGCAAGACCATAGACGTAGGTCTTGCTTCTCCAGTTTTTAGCTTATCAAAGATTGACTTGGGCATCAGATTGATGCTTGCACCCAAATCGCATAGTTCTTTTCCTTTCCATTCTTCCCCAATCGATATCGGAATAGTAAAACTCCCAGGATCAACTAACTTTGGAGGTAATTTACTCTGACAAATTGCACTACACTCTGCAGGAAGACCAATCATCTCATTATCACAATAAGGCCTTTTATTAGTGACGGCCCTCTTCAAAAACTTCGTATACTTAGGAATATCTCGAATAGCCTCTAGTAACGGAATATTAATACTTAGGCCCTTCACTCAATTAAAGAACTTTGAAAACTCAACCAAATCACCCTTTTTCTGAACTCGAGATGGAAACGGTGGTGGAGGGCGATTACTAACAACATCATCTTTCTTCTTTGGAATCTCAATCGGCCTTTCTATTTCTTCAATCTCAACATCTTTCTCTTTCTCTTTCTCACCCACTTCCTTCTCTTTTCTTGGAACTTCTTTCTCTTTCATAATTGGAAAAGGAGGTGGAGGAAGGTTCTTACCACTTCTTAGTGTAACAGCTTTGCAATCTTCATGTTGTCTTGGATTTTCTGTGTCACTAGGGAGTTGCCCTTGTGGACGCTGATTAAGCTGTTTTGCAAATTGATCCATCTGATTCTGTAATAGCTTCATATTTACATCAGATGCTTGTTGATGTTCCATAGCTTGTGTCTGAAGAGCAATTAAACTTTCAACCGTTTTCTGAAGGGTAACTACTCCTTCTTGTGGATGGGCAGGTCTTTCTGGTTCATGGTCTCATCATAAGTGTTTTGAGGAGCTTGTTTCTGAACATAATTTCCCTGATTCTGTCCTCCTTGATAATTGTTGTGTGGTCTTGGATTAAAATTGTTACCTTGGGGACGCGGCTGATATGCATATGTAGGATTGGATGCCCCACTAGGATTTGAATATTGAAACCCAGGATGGTTTCTGTTAGGCTGATATCCATTACCACTTGAATTAAAGTTACCTCTATTGGAGACAAACATCACGGATTCTTGGTTTTTCTAACAATTCTCCCAACTATGATCATTAACACCACAATACTTACATCCATACACCTCTTGTGCAACCTTTACCTCACCTCTTTTGTTCGAAAAACCTTCTTTCACGGCTAGAGTAAGTTGTCTCAATTGTTGTTCTAGTGTGTATTGAATCTTGGTTTCTAAGGAGTTGAAATTTTCTTAGATGTTGACATTATTAACTCCTCCTCTAACTGGTGTTCTTGCAGTATTCCACCCAACTTCATTATCAACTGTTCTATCCAAAATAATTCTTGCATACGCAGGTTGAACTCGCAAAAACGCACCTCCGCACAACAAATCTAAATCTTTTCTAGAGCCACCTTCAAGACCATTATAAAAAATCTTCATCTGTTGTTGTTCAGTAAGGTCATGATTCGGGACTCTTCGCAAACATCTCTGAAATCTAGCCCAACTTTTACCCAAAGTCTCATCATACTCTTGTTTAAAATGTGTCAACTCTAGCTCAGCATCTAACCTCATATTAGACGGATAATACCTGTTGAAAAACGCAGTCTCTAATTGTTCCCAGTTTGTTATCTTCGTAGGATCTTGCGTATCGTGCCATTCACTCGCTCCATCTATAACGAAAAATCGAAACACAGCATAGTACATCTGTTCTTTTGAAACTCCTTGTGTGATGTAAGAATCACATATCTGTTTGCATTTCTGTACCGCTCTAAGAGGATCTTCTCCAGCTTTACCCCGAAAATTTCCAAAATTTTGGAATTGAGCTAACATACCCGAATCTGGACGAAACCTCGGAACATTTATATCTGGAGCACCTACTCCTATAGCAGGAGCTCGGAATGGAACTTCTGGTGGACCATTAACAAACCATGGATCTTGATTAATCGTCATCTGAACTTGGACTTGAGGATTTAATGGCTGAACTTGAGGAATAACACCTGGTGGCGCTATAGGTTGTCCATTTGCGTCTAGCTGGCCTTGTCCGTTATTCTGTTGGTTCTGAATATTAATGTTCTCCATTCTTTTAATTAATTCTTCTACTTCTAAGGCTTCTTGTTCTCTCCTTCTCTTGTTAGCAAGTCTGATTAACGGTTCTGGATTATCAAGGATTGGAGGTGTTGGCTCTAGATCCTTAAAGAGTCTTCTTCACATACACCAAACCTAAAAACCTAAAAAGAAATGAACAAGCAAAAAGCATAAAACTGAAATAAAAATAAATGCAACTATCACTAAAGGATAAACACCGTGGTCACACGCTACCGTCCACGGCAGCGGCACCAAAAACTTGGTGGTCCTTTGTGTGTTCTAAAATAAATGCAAAAGTAATCGAACCACAACCGCAAGTGTACGGTTTTCCCAAGTAGTAATAAGTGATTCTAGGATCGTTCGCAGGGACGGTTTGGTCAAGTACAATGCTTTTCGATTAATGAATGATTGCACTTATGAAAGCAAATAAAAGTTTGAATGATTGATTGGTTGTTTGTTCTAATTTTAAGTAATGAAAACTAGATATAAAATGCAAGTAAATGGTAAAACGCAAGTAAATGAGTGTGAAACGCAAGTATGAGAAGATAGCACTTGAGGACGCAAGGGGTCTTCCTAATCCTAGTTCATAACATATTCTGTTTAAGGGCTAAATTGGTCAATTACAATGGTCGGGATTCTAAATTCCTTATACCCCCGTCAGGGTAGACTATAAGGCTATCCTAGAGTGTCACTAGTCCCGTCAGGGTAAATATGATCCACTTTTAGATGTTTAAGTTAATTACCTCATTGGCCCTAAAATTATCTAAGTTCGTCAGAATCAATAGCTTCTATTTTAGATTGAATAAATAGTTCCGTACCTAAACCCTCCGTCAGGATGATCCAATCACCACTAATTGGAATAGCCTAGATACTAACACCTGCTCTTAGTTCATGACTCTAAAAACAGTAAATAATCTTAATTTATCGAAAAGAGTAAAAACCCCAATCTAATTTAATTTAACAGAAACCCAAATTCAGGACATGAAATTCATTAAGATTGGGAATCACCCATAAAGCATTCTCAAGCACTATTATGAAATTAGTTCATACTAATTGAAATGAAAACTAAATTATATAAAATGGAATTCATATTGTTTTACAGAATTAAAGATAAAAAAAACCTAATTTCCGGAATTGGAATGACTGAGAACGGAGATATAGACCCTCTCCAGCTCTTGCAGCTTCTTCTTTCTTCCTTCTGTTGCTTCTCTCTGATGTTTAATCTTGTAAAAAGTGAATTGTGTTTAAAACAGAAGTCAAAGGCTCATTTTATAAGTGGAAAAACGGATTAGGGCTTGGACCTCAGAATAAAACACTAATTAAATGTCCAAGCCCAATTTATAAGCCCAAAATCCCGTAACTGCTGATACACCTCTACTAAAACGGCTTTTCCCGCTTCGTTATGACTCCGATTGACTTGATTCCAGTTGCTAAAGTTCCGTAACTCGATAAGGAATGTTTTCTCTTCAAAGGTGAGCGGCTATATCATCTCTTAAGCACCTTGAAATCATCAATATTTGGCCTGGAAAACAGATATGCAGCTCTAAAAACAATTTCTTTCGGGGTTTATCTTCAAGTCTTGACTCCATATCACGATCTTTGACTTTCTTCTCGGATTCCATTCCTAGCTAATATTCAAAACCTACAAACTTTCCACTAAAATACACAGGATTACGCTCAAAAGTTTAATAAATTAAAAATACTAGAAATAAAATAGGAATTCCGGATTATTGCATTTTTAACTCAAAAGTCTATCGAATTAATCAAATAAACATAAAAAATGATGTCTCCCAAGGGTATAAAATTAGAACAATTAGGGAGACATCACTCTTCAACTTTTCTCTTGACCGTTTCTCCAAATTCCATACCGATTTTGAGATATAAGCTGATTTGTGGTCGTGGGTGGTGAAATTCAGGATTATGGCAGCTTTTCCTTTTCCATGATTTTAGCTTTTCTTTCCTTATCTCCAATTACCATTCTTATCTCTTTCCATATCTCTTAGTCTTTGACTTGGAATCTAATTAATCTCCATAATTATCTTTAAAGCTTCACACTAAATAAATAATTAAACCCAATATGCTCTAAAAACAATAATTTTCTAAATCAAGACTCAAAATAGGAAAGTGTAGCATTTCTCAAGAAAAGCGACTAGAATGACTTCTAAATCACTAAAAATGATGTCTCCAACTAATATTAATTTATCACAAATAAGGAGACATCAGAGACATCATTTTAGAATTATTTGGAAGTTTAATACTCGATTTTTACATATATTATAATATTTTCTTATTTCTTGTTTTGATTTGATGATTTATTATTTTCAGAGCATATTAGGTTTAATTGTTTGTTAATTGTGAAGTTTTAAAGATATATGGTAATTAATTATATGTCAAATCAATTCTAGGAGATAAAGGAAAGAAGATATGCATTGAAAATTGGAGATAAAGGAAATAAAATATAAGTATAGAAAGATAAGGTTGTCAAGTAAATCTGAATTTCACCAGCCACGTCCATAAAAGTGATCATAACTCAAGATTGGATTGGAGTTTGGAAGAATGGTCTGAAGCAAAGTTATAGATCTTTCCGAGACGATCAGTTTCGATACAAGAACGCGTCAAACAGAGTTGAAACGTAGAAGTTGTGGCCAAAACAAAATAGCAACAATTTATTACCTAGTCTATATTTTAGGGTTACGAATCAGAGTTGGGCTAGAAGTCCAATTACGTGTCTTCCACTCCAAGAAAACGTATTAGGGCTTCTAAGACACCTATAAATACACCCTTTAACCATTGTAAACATGTCTTTGCTCAGTTCCAAGTATAGGCTTAGTCCTTGCTTGTATTTTCTCAGTTTTAAACGTTAGCTTAGTACTTTAATTTAATATTCATCCTTAGTATCAAGCTATTCATTCAAGAAGCAAGCTGGCCTGTAGAGGAAGACAATAAGCAAGAAGTTGGAGAGTGACAAACTCCTCTTCTACATCTCACCTTCTCTATATTTAGGGTATTTAGCTATAGATTTTTGGCTTCACCATATTTCTAAGCTTTTATTCTGTAAGTTTTACTATTACTTGTTGGGTTCTTATTTTGTCTTAAATTCCATAATTCTATTTGTTATTTTAATTAATTTGAGCTTGGCGTATATTGTTAATGTGTTCTTTGACTTATTGTTTCCATCCCTAGATTTGGCCAATCTTAGGACTATCCTTAGTAATTGAGTTAACACCCGGAAAGGGGATTCAATTATTGACAACACCACATAATCATCTAGTAGTGATCATACTAGATAGCCATAAAGGTTTGATTTAATCACCAATCATTACTCAGGGTTCCCTGGTAGTGGAGAGGTTGATCCTAGGTCCACCTTGATGGGGGTTAGGTAGAATTTAGAATCCCGGTTAATATATAATCCTCAATTCACCATTAAGGTTAGAATAACAACTTAGTAAGATAGGCTCATAATAGTAACCTTAATTTATCTGACTTACATTCATATTTATTTATCTGCATTCTTATTTATTAATTCATATCAGATAGTTGTTCATCTTCTTATATTTTTACCTAAATATCTAAATTCATCTACGCTTATTGAATACAAGTAGATCTAACGGATTAAATCCATGCGAACGAACTTTTCTTATCAACTAAACTTGCAAACGATCTGTAATACTTGTAGTGAGTTTCTCGTGGTAGTCGAGGGTGTGTCCTTTATTATTATCTTTATTTATTTGTTTATTTATCACACCTTTTCCTCCATCAAGAAGCTTTCACAAGAATAAATCTCTCATGAGAAAGAATCAAAATAGGAGGATCTTGTATGGCGAGAAAGGGTAGAGGAGCGATTGAATAAAGTTGAAGCAGCTCCAGCCTTCTTGGCCGATGATGTGTCACAATTAAAAGAATATCAAGTGCACATCATGACACTCTTGAAGCATTTAAAGAGCGACATTGCGAAAGATCCACCAAATCCTATCTTGGATATTGATAAAGCGAGGCAATAACCTTGAGAGTATGTTCTCTTTCTTCCTTACCATTTATGAATGTGCATTATCTGTTAGTTATTAATTTCTTTATTAAGTCTTTTCGAGTCGTGGGTACACAACTTAGTTGGGGTGTCGGGATTCATTGTCTCTCATCTCCATTTTTTTGTGATTTATTGCTTTTTAGGAAGAAATTAATTTTTATTGATACATGGGATTAGATGTAGAGTGTATTCAATAGCTTGAAAGAATAAGCTTAGTAAGTTAATGATATAAAGTAATATGTTTATGAGATGATTGTTTTATATCTTTTGAGTATGAGCATGAAAACACACGTCGCTGGTAAAAAAAGATTAGTAACCAATGCGGTAAAAGTATCTTTGATCTTAGGGTGCCTTGAGGGGTGTGTAGGCCGTGAGATCCGAGCTAGTCAAAAAACCCATTTAATGAACATGCTTAAGGTGAAAAGGTAACGAAATTTCCTAGTTTAGAAAGTGATTAAGGTGGTTCTTTGATAAGCTCCTTCTTGCCTTTTAGATTGTTGTTCATTTATTATATTTATATCATTCTCAGCCCCTTCTAGCCTTTCTAAAGTCTTTTTATCAGCCATATTATAAGCCATACCCCTTAGATTTTAGGACTTCTCCATATGACCCACACTTGAATCGCGATGCATTGAGAATCGTTTTAGATCTTGAGTTTGGGGTGGTGGGTTCACATTATGGGAAATGTTATTGGGTCTCATATTTTAATTTATAGATGTGTTCTATATATTTGATAATGATTCACTATTTTATATTGTAACCAGATTTTGGGGTAAAAGTAAATGAAAAAATAATTGAAATGAATTATATTGAGAAAGAAGTAGCATGACATCTCACATCAAAAAGAGAGTCAACGCTATATTAGAAAAAGAAAAAAATTATGGAAAGAATATATGATTTGGACTGGCAAAGTGGAATTTCTTATATAACTATCTTAATGCTTTATATAGGGTTACTAGGGATGCTAATTAGCGCATCAATCACTGGGTTGAGTGAGAACATTTTATGAGAGTAACTCAAACTCTAGGGCGATTCGTTGATGGCTAGTGAGGAGAGAGCCAAAATCTCACTCTAAATTATCCAAATATACGATCATACCGTCCCTAAGCCTACATTACAACCTTAAAGACCTTACGATATTAACCATGTGATCCAGAAATAATTGAACCATTAGAGAGTAGTTAAATGGATAATTGGATACTAGTTAGGATCGATGGATAATCTACAACCTCCATGTTAAACTAAGTGAAGAACCTCTCCTTCGTGCATTGTAAAGCTAATCTGTGAATTTGAACCGTGTTGAACATTTGTATGATAAGTGTACAAGTAATTTCGTTTATAAATATCATTACATGAAATTTTCTAAGTATTTGCTTTGAGTCTATTATTCATATTCTTTTATCTTCTTTCCATTTATGCTTAATTGACTTAGGTGTACTTAGAGACTTCCCTATGTTCTTTTCTTTATTGTATCGGGATAATACAATTTTGAATTGGGGATCTTGATGTCTCCATATTTTTAATATATTAATCTAGGTTTGAGACATAATTTTAGGTGTATTTGAGTAATTATTTAGGGATTTTCACCATTGTTAGATAATATCTTAATTCATGTATTGATTTGGAAGTTTAGTACTTTTTTACCATTTTTTTGTATAATTTTTGTGTTAATATGAAGCTCTTAAGGTTTATGGAAATATTTAGACACCAAATCAATGTCAAGGAGTTAAGGAAAGAAGACCCAAAATGAATTTTGGATATAAAAGGAAACAAAGTTGAATTAGGAAAGGAAAAACGGGCAAGTAAATCTGCCATGCTGAAAAGTCATCCAGTTTTTTGAAGACTATAGGAAAATCTATTGCGGATTTGGATGAGTTATTTTACCAGCAGATAGATATTTGAATTGCGGTCGTTTGACTGGTCATAAACTAAATTTGACCATGTAAGTAAGGATATATGGCCAAATCATTGAAGCAGTTTTTATAATATCCTATATTTTAGGAAGTGAATTTGAGTTGGACTTAGACTCCAATTACTTGCCTTCTACTCCAATATTTTGACCTAAGGTTAGAAAACACCTATAAATACACCCTCTTATCATTATAAACATGTCCTTTCTTAATTATTATTCCATAGTATCAAGTAGCAACATCAGGAGAAGCAAGATGACAATATTTATCTTTATTTTAGTTTATTTCTTATTAGCATGAACTAAATTTCCCAGATCTTGGGTTTTGCATACGTATAATGTTTGAATTCTATTTTCTTCTAACTAAGTTTGTTAGGGAAAAAATTTAAATCGATTGAGCTTCTTAACCTTTATATTTGTTTTATGTGCTTTGATGTACTGACTATAGGTCTTGCTAGTGTACGAGTATAGGATTACCATATAAGTTGTATGGTTACCCGGATGGGGTGTCCAATTGTAGAAACACCACATAAACATCAAGTGTGCGGTAGTGATCCTGATGGACTTGCCTAACTAGATAGTCACTAGAGTTTGAGATTAACCACCGACCATTGTGTAGGTTTCCCTTACCCAAGTCCCCTAGTACTTGTTAGGTCGCCACCTAAGTTCACCCTGAAGGGGGTTAGGAGGAATATAGAGTCATGGCTACTTACTCTAAGAGCTTTAATCACCCTTATAATTAGTATAAGAAATAGAAGGATAAGTGCATACTAGCAATGCTAAGCTATATTTATCATCTCAGTTTTTCGTATTTACTTTATTGCATTAGTTATTAGTTTAATTATTATCTTTCCAAATTATTCATCTTTATTTACTGTTTGTTATTTCAAACAACTATTCTTTACTACACTTTCTTTCCTAACCTTAATTCTAACATACTAAGTCCAACTTACTTACTTAACTAAACTTGCAAACGATCTGTGATACTTGCAGTGAGTTTCCGTGATTGGTTTAGGGAATCAGTTCTTATCTTTATTTATCATTATTTTATCACACTATAACTACCACCAAACCCATATCGTGATTCTCAGGTATTTGATGTTTAGCTCATAGTTGAAATAAAAACAGAAAGGAAATTAATAGTATACATAATTCCAAAAACATAAATAAAACTAGAAAGAACCTAATTGTAATGATTTGTTGTTGTTGAAGAAAGACTTCTCTCGATTCTACCTTTTGCTTCCAAGTGCTTTTTCTCTCTCCTCTTTCAAAAAAAAGTAATAAATAAGCGTACAGAATCAAGAAGTCTAAAAAGACTTATATAGAGTGAAAAACGGATTAGGCCCACCTTTGGGCTTAATTAAGTAAATAAGGGCCCAAATTTTTTATTAATCACGCACTACTGTACACTTTTCCAGTAAAACAGGCGTAATTTTTGCATTGTAAGTCCAAATTCACATAAATAACTTCTCAAATTTTGCTAACGCAGAGGCCCATCTTTTTCATTTGAAACACCATGTCAAATTCTGCATCGTTTAGGCTCGGGAAGGGCTAGAAGTTACTATTGCCAGTTTTCAATGCTCCCCCAACTTCACTAATGTGATGTCTTTCGCTTTTTTTAACACTTTTATTTGATCTTGGACTGTAAACTTCACTTCTTCTCTTCATCTTGGTGCCTGCTAGCAACCATGTACTTAATAACTTCACACTAAACAATGCAAATTAACGTACAAAAGCTCAAAAAGTAACGATATCTCAATTTTGAAGGACAAAAGTGAAATGTAGCAAAATATGGCTATAATCCTATCAACTAAGTCCAAATTAAACCTAAAATGATATATTCTTAGGGGATTTATCTATCACAAAATGGGAGACGTCACACATCTGTACATGATAAAATCCCATATGATAATCCAAGCTAATTTAGGGTAATACTTCTTATATTCAACAATTTTTTTATGGCCATATGTTTTAGTTATCCTAGAAGAAATATACACAAAGGTTGTAAAATACTTCATACCATTTTATTCGGTATTGAGACAATGCATATGATTAGCGGAGGAATCCAATGAATCAGTGTTATTGGAAGGTTTAGGAAGAAGAGCCAAGCCTCCTTTCGTCTTAATTAGATTCTCTATATTAATCACATCATAATTTAATTTAGTAGATATATTTCTCACATAATTTTCATCGTTCATAGTTTTGAAAGAAAAAGTACATGTGGGTGATACTGAACTACACCATCTTTTAGTGTTAGAATTATCAAGGCATTGCTGAGACCCTGACAGTTCCAACTCAATTAATTCATTGATTCATTTGGGATTGATTTGGTTCAATCCCGCAAGAACTTTCACAGTTTTCCTCAGTTTTTACACCATTCAAAGATGTCTTACCCATCGGTAGAGTCCATCTCGTTTTCCATATCTTCTCGTTCTTCAGTTTCTCACCTCTATTTCGATGAAGTTCAGGCCAATTCTGTTTGTTATCCTCCTTCAATTTTTCATTTACAGCACTTTCTTGTACACCAACCATCCACTCATATTCTTCCATATTCTTCTCCTTCTTCGTAATTCTTTGGTTTCCCGAACTTACAATCTTGTTTATCTTTAGTAGGTGATGTAGGATTATTTTCCTCTAGGTATTTTTGGGTTTTGAGAGAGAGGTTCTCTATTTTGCGTTTCTAGGGTCGTGTATCTTGTTGTGAATCCCACTTTAGTTTCAACCGAGAATGCCTGCTCGACTTCTGTTTTTTTGTATTGACCCAAAAAAAGAGAGTCAAAGCCCACTATTTTCTATATATCTACTTTTTACCCCATGCTATGTAAGAGAGGGAATATCCATCTCAGCATCCTTATTTTTCCTTCATATAAATCCCAAAAATATTATTTTCTGGTTTGGAAATATCTTCAAATTGCAGAGTATCACGCACTCCACTCCGTCGTCCTTCTCCTCGAACTCCTTTTTGTCTGTAGCCATTTTGTTTCCTTCCTTGTTTTCGTCCTTTACCATAGTACTGACTTTAACTCGTCTATCCTTTATTGATTCGTGAGTCACTCCTTTGTTTCTGGCCCCCGAGTTAACCTCTAGATTAGGGTTCAAATTGACTGCGGAGAAGACAAACGGCGCCGATGTCGATTCAATTTTACTAAAATCATTTTCAATTCTGTGCACCCATTTGCCAAATCATTTTTTAAGATTCTTTTTGTTGTTACACTCCTCTTCGATATGATCTAAAAGGCCACATCCATAGCATAATTCGCCCAATATTTTGAACTTCATGATTCTAGTAAGGCTTCGATGTTCCGTGATGTTGAATGAGTACGTTGAGCTATGGGGTTGGTTAATATCCCATTCTATACTTACTCTACAGTAGTTTTTTCTTTGAACGTGGCTACCGGTGGCAGTTGAGTTTCCATAACTCTCCCAAATCGTCCAACAATGAATTCCACATTCTCCTCTAATATATATTTACCAGGTAGTCCATGAATTTGTATTCGGAATGTAGTAGTATTTTGTTTGTCTATTGAGAGCTTGTCCTTCTCCTTCCACTCTTGTATTAAGATATGTTTCCCTACTGGATTCCATGGCCTCTTGTTAAGTATTGTTTGATAGTCATCTTCATTGTTGCAGCTGATTAGGCATGAGTTGAATCCTACTTTTTCTGTTGTGATTTCTGCTTTCAGCCCCCATGATTTGTTGATAGTCTTCCTAAGGAAATTGAAACTTATCGTCTTGTTGCTGATAATTCTAGCTACCAGTTTTGGTTCCTCGATTGTTGCATAAACCGAGTTAAGAACGGGTTTTAGGATTTTTTTCTGGTTTCAGATTGTTCTTTTTGGTGTATTTCAGGAGAAAGAAACAGGATTCACTAGGTTGCATGGAAGAAGATAACGATAAGCAAGCTGCTAGGAGGACTAGGTTTCAAAGATTTTAAGAATATGAACATTGTATTATTGGCAGCACAAGCGTGGCGACTGGTGAATAGCCCAGAAAATTTGGCTACTAAACTTCTTAAAGGTATATACTTTAATAAATCAAACATATTGACATGTAAACTTAAACAGAGTAGGACATGGAGCTGGGCGAGTCTAATAGAAGGTAGAGATTTTATTAAAAAACATGAAATAAAAATTATAGGAAATGGTAGAGATACAAATATATGGGATGAAAGATAGATACAGATTGGAAGTTAAAAAAACCAGAACGGGTCACGATAAATTTAATCAAGAAAATGAATATCAATGATAATGAAACAAATGATATCTTCGTCTGGCCATCCTCAAAAGATGGTACATATGATACTAAAACAGGCTATAGGGTCATATCGGAAGACCAAAAAATCAACAAACCTTTAACGACAGGAACAAAGTCAATGCATGATTCACCAATATGGAAAACAATCTGGAGTTCTAACATCCCAAAGAAAATAAAATTATTCATGTGGAGATTAGTGGTGGTCCTTTGTGTGTTCTAAAATAAATGCAATGAATAATCGAACCACAACCGCAAGTGTACGGTTGTCCCAAGTAGTATAACTGATAAAACAGATTCGTTCCAAGGACGGGATGGTTGACTACAATGCTTATCTATTAATGATTGATTGCACTTATGAAAACAAATAAAGATAATATGTTTGTTTGGTTTTGTATTAATGCTAAGTAAATGAAAGACAATTATTAAAATGCAATTAAAAGCTAAGACGCAAGTAAAATGATGTAAAACGCAATATGAGATGTAGCACTTGAGAACGCAAGGATCCTCCCAATCCTATTTCCTAACTTATGTTGTTTAAGGGCTAAATTGGTCAATTACAATGGTCGGGATTCTAAATTCCTTATACCCCCGTCAGGGTGGACTATAAGGCGATCCTAGAGTGTCACTAGTCCCGTCAGGGTAAATATGATCCACTGTTGGATGATTAAGTTTTATTACCTCATTGGCCCTAGGATTAGCTAAGTTCATCAGAATCAATAGCTTCTATCCTAGATTGAATAAATGGTTCTATATCTAAACCCTCCGTCAAGATGATCCAATCGCCACTAATTGGAATAGCCTAGATACTAACACCTGTTCCTAGTTCATGACGCTAAAAACAGTAAATATTCTCAATTTATCGAAAAGAGTAAAAGCCCCAATCTAGTTTAATTTAACAGAAACCCAAATTCAACATTCGTAATTCAATAAGATTGGGATTCACCCATTAATTGTTCTCAAGCACTAATAAATGTTTAGCTCATATTAAAAAGAAAAACTAAATTAAATGTAATGGAATTTATATTTGATTACAAAATTAAAGATAAGAAAAACCTAATTTCCGGAATAGGAATGACTACGAACAGAGGTATAGACCCTCTCCAGCTCTTGTAGCTTCTTCTTTCTTCCTTCTGTTGCTTCTCTCTGGTGTTTAATCTTGTGGAATGTGAATTGTCTGTGAAATAGAAGTCCAGACCTCCTTTTATAAGTGCAAATTCGGACTTGTACCTAGGCTTTTAATTAAATGAAATATAAAAGGCCCAAGTCCACTAACTTAGCCCAAAATCCCGTAACTGCTGATATACCTTCACTAAAACGGCTTTTCCCGATTCGTTATGACTCCGATTGACCTCATTCTAGTTGCTAAAGTTCCGTAACTCGATAGGGAGCGTTTTCTCTTCAAAGGTCAGCGGCTAAATCATCGCTTAAGCGCCTCGAAATCAGAAATCTATGGCCTGGAAAATGGATTCAGCTCTAAAAATAATATCTTCGGGATTTCTTTTCAAGTCTTGACTCTATCTTTTGATCTTTGACTTTCTCCTCGGATTCCTCTTCTAGCTAACATCTAAAACCTGTAAACTTTACACTAAAAAATACCAATATTACGCGCGAAAGTTTAATAAATAAAAAATGCTAGAAATAAAAGAGGAAAATCATATTATTGCATATTTAGTCCAAAAGTCTATCACATTGATTAAATAAACACCAAAAATGATGTCTCCTAAGGGTCGAAAATTAGAACAATTAAGGAGACATCAAGACCCCCAACTCAAACCTTTGTCGTCCCGACAAAGCAAAACAAAACAAAACAAGGGGTAGAAGTACACGCAAGAACAAATAGAAACTATCAAATAAACCCTAAAGCAATTCTTAAGATAGATCTCATATAGCAAAACTTTAAGAACTAACATATACATACACTAATCATGCAACATCAAATATAAATAATCTCAATCATAAAATTAAAGTTGCAATGCTTGAAGGTTACACTTGTACTCATCTCTGTATGATGGCTATAGGGTGGTCATTAATCCTAACTAACTTTGAACGCTCCACCTAGTGTATTCCCTATCAACAGAATCATAAATTCACTATGTACCTAGGAATCACGAGGTCTTTATGGTTTTAATAATGGCTTAAGGACGGTATGGATGTATATTTGGTAAATTTGAAGTGAGCTTTTGGCTCTCTCCTCACTTACCATCAACAATGTCCTCGAGCTTGAGTTTACGCTCAAAAATGTTCTCACTCACCCATTTGACGCATTAATGTTGCGTCCCCAAGTCAACCCAAATAAAGCTAAAATGATTTCCAACATTATTCCACTTTGCCGATTTATTTATTCTTTCTTTATTTTTATTTTCTTTTCTCTTTTTTTTTGTACAAGATACCCATGACCATCATTTTGATGTGAAAGGTCATGTCTCTTAAATTTTTTTTTTCTTTTTCTCAAATTTCGGCAAAGGGTTACAAATAGTATTATCATCTTTCATTTTTGTGCCTCAATACAAACACATATAATCCCTTCCCAATGTAAATTCCCAAATGTGGACCCTCCACCCCAAACTCAAGCTCGAGACAAGTCTCAGGGTTGTGATTCAAGTGCGGGTCATTTGGTCATGCCTAATAATCTAAAGGATAATGGGCTTATATCGTGGCTACAAAAGAAAAGGCTTAAGGCTCAAAATTTGGCTAAGACTGATAAAATTATAATAAGGGATAGCAAGCTAAAAGGCTTCAAATGGCTAACAAAGAACTGCCCCTATCATTTTCCTAAGTACATAGCTTGTAGGTGGGTTCTCTACTAATTAGGATTTCACGTTCTACACACCAAACATATTCCTTAAGTACAAGCTTACTTCATTTGCATTGTTCATTAATTTTTCCTATCAATTACCTATGTTCGCATGCAATTGTAAGTGCGTTTTATGTTATTCCCTAAAGTCCACTATTTACTATCATAGATTCATCAAAAGTATGCTTAAAGGGACATTTAAAATCTTCTATAGTCAAACGCAACTCTGAAAATTATTTTATTGAAAGCAAATAAAACACATAACACATAAAAACTGGGATGAGGCAACGAACCCCACCCCAAACTCAAAAATGAGTCGTGTCCCCACGACTCGAAAAGACTCAACGCAATAAAAATAAACTAAACTAACTAAAACGCGAAAGGGATAGAAAACGTATCTTAACCAGCGCGTGGCTGGTCATCGGTGTTGCGTCCTTGAACCTTCTCCTTCGTAAGAAGACCATAGGTAGCGTGTTGGATCGTACTCACCCCCATTAACATGTTTCGGAGAAGTTCTAACTCTTTCGTAACGTTTCCCAAAGATGCAATCATCTTCACTTGGTTCTCTTCTAACACCTTCACTTTCGCTTCCAACTCATTGGTTGTATGCATCTTCTTCTTTGGAGGAGCTCTAGGATTTCTTGTTGCTTTTAACACCTCATCATGAATAATCTTGATCAAAGCTAAACCCATACTCTCACACACTACAACACGATCAATCTCTGCGTCTTTACGCGGAACCTTGGCGTCTAAGCACAAAGTAGTGATGGTACAAGGAAATTTGAGATTTTGTTGTGAAGTAGGAATTCTAGCAAATTCCATGATGGTATCATAAATAACTCGAGCAACATCTATAGGTTTCTCCTCAATAATACACTTAATGAACAAAAGATGCTCCTTCTTCACTTCCGATATGTGTTTAACTCCGAAGAAGGTAGGGATTATGAAGTGTGACCAAATCTTAGCACATGGTAGTAAATTAACTATACATCTGTCTAGGATATCTCTCTCCTTCGGGAATTGGGCGGGCCCCATCAACAAGCACTTTCCCCCAAAGGGATTCATAATCAAACGAAGGTTCTTTTAGAGATTCTTGAAACGGACATATTCCGGAAAATTCGGGTAATTTCAATGATTTACGAATAAGCTCAACGGAGAAAGGAACTACCTTTTTGCGAATAATAACTGCTTCTTTTGAGAAGGCGATTCCTTCATAAAAATCTCGCACCAAGGTAGGAATATACTCAAGCTTCCTTTCACGTAATTCTTTCCAACCCAATTTATCACAAGTAATACCATAATCTTTATAAGCACTAGTCATAATACCCTTAGGAAGATTCATCTCCTCACCAAACTTCAAAAATTCAATTCTATCACGAACCTGAGTATCCCATGGAACGAAGACTCTTTTAGGCTTTCGAGCCCAAGCTTTCCTACGCGGAGGTTTCTGTACTGGTTCTTCGGGAACTTCTTGTTCAGTTTCTTCCTCAATTTCTTCTTCAACTTCTTCCTCACTTTCTTCATCACTCTCATTAATTAACCTACTCTTTTTCGTATTAGCCTTACTTGGATTTTCTTTTCTTTTCGGAGCAATTGGGTTTTGGACAGTCTTTTTGGATCGCGAATCCGGAATCTCAATTGCTTGGTCTGGGCTAGTTCCAACAGTGTTCCTGTTTCTTGGTATGTTTCTTCGATAGTTACACATGGAATCGGTTCTGTTAGTCATCTCTTTTCACCCCAAACTCAAAACTTCAAATGGAGAAAAAGCTAGAGAAAAGCTTTGAAATTTGATGTTTTGAGGCTTAAAACTTGAAGAATTTGGTGATATATGAGGTGGGTTAAGGTTATTTGAGAGGAATTGTGAAAGAATTGGGTTTAATTTCAAGGTTGGGAAGAAGGAATTTATGAAGAAAAGATGAATTTTGGTGATGTTTTGGAGAGGTTATGAGTTGATTGTGTGTTTTTGTGATGAAAGAAGGCTTGATTTGATGATTTTATAGCTGTTTGTTGATGATATTCGGAGTAGGTGGAGGCAAGGATTCGGAATATAAGGTTTGGCTTGGAAAAGAGGCAAAAAACTAGGTTTAATAAACTCAAAACTGCCTCTCGCAACAGGTGGCCGGCTAGTCGGCGGATTCGCCGGCATGCCGGTCGAGAGGACGGTGGAAAAAATTACTAAATTTGATTTTTTTTTTTACCTCAGACGCAAGCTTCTTGCGTCGTCGGTGACGCAGTGATCAGAACCCTTGAACTTCTTGGCCGGCATGCCGGTGAATTCTCGATGGCGCGAATTGTGACGCAGCAACGCTGCGTCATCGCTGACGCAGTGGTCAGAGAGTTGGGGTCCTTCAGCTCGTTTGGCCGGTATGCCGGCCAGCTCGCCGGCTAGCCGGTCAAACCTGCTGTGGACTTCAAAATTTTTCGTTTTCTCCTCGTTTTGACCCCAAACTCAAGACCATTATACCCCTGAAATCATCAAAAACAAACACCCTTCCTCATTTCTTAAAAATAAACACTAAAATCAATTGAAACTTAACTAATTTACACTACGGAAATTGAAATACTTAAACTATTATACAAGAAATTGGCTTTTGTTTAACGTCGTTAAGCTCGACGGGTTACCTCGTGCTTCTAAGGAGCTTCAAGGAGGTACATGACCTCTCCGGGATGTGGGTCTTTTGCATGATCGGTGTCTTCACCTCCATGATAAATCTTTAAACGATGACCGTTCACCATGAATGTACGGTTCTCAAGTGGATGTTCTATCTCTATAGCTCCATGAGGTGTGACCTTGGTTACAATGTAAGGACCCGACCACTTCGATCTTAATTTCCCCGGATAATTACTGAACTTTGAATTATATTTCAACACTCTTTGTCCCACTGCAAAGTTCTTCTCTCGAATCCGATTATCATGCCATCTTTTGGTATTTTCTTTGTAAAGTTTAGCATTTTCATAAGCATGTAATCGAAATTCATCAAGCTCATTAAGTTTCATCATTCGATTCTGACCAGCTAGCGTAGGATCTAAATTTAACTTCGCAATAGCCCAATAGGCACCCATTTCAAGTTCAAGAGGTAAGTGACAAGCCTTACCATATACCATTCGATACGAAGAAGCACCTACTGGAGTTTTGAAAGCAGTACGATATGCCCATAATGCATCATCTAATTTCATAGACCAATCTTTTCTAATAGGACCAACGGTTTTCTCTAAAATAGATTTTACCTCACGATTTGAGACTTCGGCTTGACCATTGGCTTGTGGGTGATAAGCAGTAGATACACGATGTCTCACTCCATACTTTTCTAGAACAGTCTTCAAATACTTATTAACGAAATGAGTACCTCCATCGCTAATAATTACCCTTGGAGTGCCATGTCTAGTGAAAATATGCGATTTCAAGAACTTAATCACCACTCGTGAATCATTTGATGGCAAAGCCACAGCTTCTACCCACTTAGACACGTAATCAACGGCTAATAAGATGTAGAGGTTACCATTTGAAGGAACGAAAGGACCCATAAAGTCTATACCCCAAACATCAAATATTTCAACTTCTAACACATTATTACGTGGCATCTCATCCCTTTTGGATATGTTTCCGGTAAATTGACATCTTTCACATCTTTTCGTATATTCATGACAATCTTTTATGATAGAAGGCCAATAGAAACCAGATTGTAATACCTTAGCAGCAGTTCGATCTCCTTTGAAATGTCCACCATAAGGTGAATCGTGACACCCAGCTATAATCACCTCAATTTCTTCCTTGGCTACACATCTTCTTACCATTTGATCAGCACACACTTTGTAGAGGAAAGGATCCTCCCAAAAGAATTGTCTTGCACGGTGAGCTAATCTTTTTCTTTCTTAATAAGTTGAATCTTCAGGAAAAGAACCACTTACCACTAAATTTGCAATATATGCATACCAAATAGCTTCATAATCACGAACAATGAATAAACTCTCATCAGGAAATTCATCTCTAACTGCTTCAGTACCACTATTCAACTCTGAACCTTCTAACCTCGATAGATGATCTGCAACCTGATTATCACACCCTTTTCTATCCTTGATCTCTAAATCGAACTCTTGAAGCAATAAAACCCATCTGATTAACCTCGGTTTAGCATCCTTCTTCTCCATAAGATATCGAATTGCTGAAGGATATGTATAGACAATAACTTTCGCTCCAAGAAGATAAGAGCGGAATTTATCGAATGAATACACAACCGCTAGCAACTCTTTTTCTGTAACTGTATAATTAACTTGAGCACCATTAAAAGTTTTACTAGCATAATAAATCGAATGAAAAACTTTCTCTTTTCTTTGTCCTAATACAACTCCCATACACAAATCACTCGCATCACACATAACCTCAAACGGTAAATTCCAATCTGGAGGTACTACTATAGGAGCTGAAATAAGCTTTTATTTGATTGCTTTGAAGGCCGCTAAGCAAGCTTCATAAAAAAGGAATTTGGAGTCCTTTTCAAGTAAGTTGCGTAACGGTTTAGCAATCTTAGAAAAGTCTTTGATAAATCGCCTATAAAAGCCAGCATGGCCAAGAAAACTTCTTACCCCTTTAACAGAAACAGGAGGGGTAAGAGTTTTAATTACCTCTATCTTCGCTCTATCCACTTCCAATCCAACACTCGAAACCTTGTGACCCAGAACAATACCTTCGCGAACCATGAAATGACACTTCTCCCAGTTTAGAACCAAATCTGTTTCTTTGCATCTGATTAACACTTTCTCCAAATTATCTAGGCATTTATCAAAATCATCACCAAATACAGAGAAATCATCCATCAACACTTCAAGAAAGTTATCGATCATATCCCATAAGATAGCCATCATGCATCTTTGAAAGGTAGCAGGAGCATTACACAACCCAAATGGCATTCTGCGATATGCAAAAGTACCAAAGGGACATGTAAATGTTGTTTTATGTTGATCTTCCGGAGCCACGTAAATTTGATTATACCCAGAATAACCATCCAAGAAGCAATAGTACTCTCTTCCGGCTAATTTGTCTAACATTTGATCTATGAAGGGCAAAGGGAAATGATCTTTTCTGGTGGCCTTGTTCAGCTTTCTGTAATCCATGCAAACTCTCCATCCAACTACCGTTCTTGAAGGAATTGCTTCATTTTTATCATTAAGAACTGTTTTCATTCCTCCTTTCTTCGGTACACACTGAACCAGACTGATGTCTCCTCATTTGTGATAGATTTATATTAGGATGAGACATCATTTTTAGTGTTTTAGAAGTCATTATAGTCGATTTTCTTGAGAAATGCTACACTTTCCTATTTTGAGTCTTGAGTTAGTAAAATAATATTTTTAGAGCATATTGGGTTTTATTATTTATTTAGTGTGAAGCTTTAAAGATAATTATGGAGCTTAATTGGAGTCCAAGTCAAAGACAACAACTTATGGAGAGAGTTTAGCATGGTAATTGGAGATAAAGAAATAAAAGCTAAAAAGATGGAAAAGGAAAAGCTGCCTTAGGTGTCGTTTGTTTTTTTATGTAATAAGTGCTGAATACTGAATGAACAGCTGAATATAACTTATTCTGTTAAGAGGCAGTGTCTGAATGATTCAGACTTAGCTTGAAATCTTAATGAAACAGACCCGTTAAGAGCCATTCAGATCTGAATTGGACAGGAAAAACAAACAGTCTTATTGATCCAGTGTCTTAATGAACCAGATTAAGATCTCATTAAGTGCAAACAAACACCCCCTTAATCTGGGATTCTGCAGATCACGTCCAAAGATAGGCGTTTTTACCTAAGAAATAGGCCGAATCTGGTGATATCCTTCTAAAGGGTCAAGATAATTCTGTTGCGATTCTTTTGGTATATTATGGAGCAAAAACCGACCAATAACGAAGAAGATATGCTCAAAACGGTCCAGCAGTGTTTATCTTTATTTACATACGAATTAGAGTTGGGCTTGGAGTCCACCACTTACTTCTCCTTCAAGAAAACGAATTAGGGCTTCCAAGATACCTATAAATACACCCTCTTATCATTGTAAACATGTCCTTGCTCAATTGCAAAGTATAGGCTTAGTCTTTACTTATATTTTCTTAGTTTAAATAATAGCTTAGTCTTTATAATTAATATTCATCCTTAGTATCAAGCTATTCATCCAAGAAGCAAGCTGACCTATAGAGGAAGACAAGAAGCAAGAAGTTGGAGAGTGACAAACTCCTCTTCTACATCTCACCTTCTCTATATTTAGAGTAATTAGCTATAGATCTATTCTCAACCATATTTCTAAGCTTTTATTCTGTTAATTGTTGGATTATTATTTTGTCTTTAAATACTATTTGTTATTTTAATTGATTGAGCTTGGCGTATATTGTTATTATGTGTTTTGACTTATTTCCCTAGATCTGATGAATCTTAGGATTAATCTTAGTTATTGACAACACCACATAATCGTCTAGTTTAACTAGATAGCCATTAAGGTTTGATTTAATCACCAATAATTACTTAGGAATCCCTAGTAGTGGAGAGGTTGCTCCTAAGTCTAGAAAAGGCTAGGTAGAATTTATAATCCTGGTTAATATATAATGCTTAATGTGACAGGTTAGAATAACAATTTAGTAATAGACCTAGTAATCCTAATTTATTTGACTTACATTCATATTTAGTTATTTGTTTTGTTTATTTGTTTTATTTATTTATTTGCATTAGATAGTTATTCATCTTTTTATATTTTTATTTAAAACATCTAAATTCATCTACGCTTGTTAAATATAAGTAGATCTAACGGATACAATCCCTGCGAACGAACTTGACTTATCATTAAAACTTGCAAACGACCTGTGATACTTGCAGTGAGTTCCGTGGTTCTCAAGAGTGTGTGACTCTTTATTATTATCTTTATTTATCTATTATTTTATCACACCTTTGCCCCCACCAAGTTTTTGGCGCCGCTGCCGGGGATTTATCTTTAAGTTAAATCTACTTTGTGTTTATTTAGTGTAGAAGTTTTTATTTTGTTTTCAGTTTTACGCGTTTTCTTTTTAGTCTCAACTCAGGTTTATTAGGTATGGAGAATTATTACGCACAAAATATGCATGGGGCCCGAAGTCAAAGTTTTTATCAAGAAGGTTCGAGCTATCAATTACAAGCTCCACCACAACCCATGCATAATCCACAAAAAGAAGCCATAACCAAGATCGAAAGAATGATGGATAATTTAGTGAATCTGGTTCAAAATTATATGTAGCTCAACAATGAAACATCCATGGAGCAAGCTGCAAAAGTGGAAGCCTTGGAGACACAAGTCACTCAAGTGACTAATTCTTCTCTTTCCAGCAAGAGCTTCCACCGTTAATCTGAAGTGTAATAGAAGAACAGGTTCAACAAGCACTTCCGTCTCACCCTTTTGAAAGTATAAATTATTTGGAAAACATGGTAGATCAAAATGCGGCAAAGATAGATGCTAATACAACCTTAATACGTTCTATGCACCAACAATATCAAGCAATGGAACAAAGATTAACGGAACTCACTACGATCAATCAACAGTTACAACAAGAATTACATAAGAAACTGGGTTATAGCAATGTTGGGTTCGAAATTTCAACCATAGATGAACCAACCAAGCTTAGCTTAGAAGAAGTAATTGTTAAAGGTCAAATTGCGAAGGAGGTTGATCCAGAATTCAAACATGTGGAAGAAGAAAAAGAAACCGATAAAGAAGAGACAACCGCACAAAAGGTGCAAAAAGAAGAAAGTAAGGTGTAACCACCACCTAAACAACCATTACTATCACCACCTCATCGACAAAGAATTACATATCCTAGTGGTGATACTAAATCTGAAACGTCAAGCCCAGAAAAAATCATTGTTCCTATACTCGAAGTCCCATACATGCAAACTGGCCTAGGTAAAAAAATTGATGATGAGGCCACTGAAATCGATAGCGATGTTTGGTTCGATGTTGTTGAAGAGTTCAGCCTTCAAGAAGAGGAGGAAGTGGAATCACCACAAGTTCCACTTAATGAGCTAGAAGAACAAAGCACGATATGCATAGAGGACGTAATCGCATATAAAGAGCCTACACCACCGATAGTCTGCAAGGAAGATCTGTCTAAGAAGAGTGAAAGTGTAGAAGTTAAGATTGAGAATAGGGACCGTACTAAAGAAAGCTTGGCAACCATTCCAAAGAAGCTACCATAAAAGATGCAAGATCTTGGAGCCTTATATCTCCAAATTAATATAGGTGGTAATTTCAAAGCTAAAGCGATGTGTGACTTGGGTTCAGGAAGGAATATCATGCCCAAGAGTCTGTTCGAGAAGTTAGGCATGGGAGATGCCAAAAGAAAAGATATTGATTTGCTGCTCCTAGATAATTCAACGATAAAACCATGGGGAGTCATTGAAGACGTGCTTGTCCAAGTAGGTACTTTAACTATACCTACAGATTTTGTTATCCTTGATAGCATTGCAGGTCAACATGTTCCGTTGATACTTGGACGCCCATTCTTGGCGACAAGTCACAGCATAATTGATATACATAAGGGAACCGTGACTTTCCAAGTGGGAAAAGAATCTAAAACATTCCACTTGGTGGATGAAAAGCATGAGGAATCACGTATAGAAGCCCCGACACTCCGAGTTGTGACAAAAGAAATTAAAAAGAAAGTCCACAGTCAACCCGTGAAAAAGAGAATCAAAAGTGAGTTTGGGGTTGGTGACATGGTTGCATGGAAAGCCCCCAAACAAGAGAATAGACCACGGGGATTCAAGGATTCGTGGATGGGTCCGTTTGTAGTTACGAGAGTTATTTCGTCAAAACGGATTGAAATACAAGCTAAGAAGGGTCACAAACTTTGGATAGTAGATGAGCATGACCTAACCCGTTATTGGGGAGGTTATGTACGCAAGCCTTAATCGAGGTAACACGTCTAACTTTGAAAGATGTTAAACAAAAGTGTTGTACGGGAGACAACCCGTAGTTTTTTTAATATTCATGTCTTTTACGTTTTTAATTTATGTTTAATTTAGTTGTTCTTAGTTGATATTGCATACTTGAGAAAGGTATTAGTGTTTTTGATGCTTAGGTATTGGAGAAATCGAGTTAGGGAGGCGAACAAAATTTCTCGGACAGAAACTTCGGCAAGTCATATCTTTGCGCTCGGATGACGGAATCAGGTGATCTTTGAGCCTAAACTGCATAACTTTTCGAGATCTAGCTGTTGGGGAGGTTTTTGCCAGGTGCGGTGCACCGGACCTCATCCGCGGTGCACCACAGAGGAGAAACCCGTGCCACGAGGTAGAGCCACGTGTTTTATCCAGAAACGAAAAAAAATATAGCTGATGGGTCCGGTATACCGGACCCTATACCGCGCCATGCATCGCACAAAAACGTGCCACGGGGTCCTACCACGGGTCCAATCCAGTGAGCAAAAATTTTCACCCATCAGATGCCGCGGTGTACCCCGCGGTACACCCCCTGGTCCGCAAAGGTAGTCCGCACGAGCCGCCAGAGAGAGAAAAGAAAGGGTTTCAAGCTTATAAGGAGATCTAATGCTTATTATTCCGAATTTATCAAACCTTAAACCTCTTTCTTCTCTCCAGAACTCTCCCAACTCCATTAAAGCTCCAACAAACCTTCACCTAACATCAAAACACCACCAAATCACCATGAATTCTCATCCAAATCCTTTCCCACATCATTACAAAGAAGATTCAAGCACCCAAAGCATATCAAAACACCTAGAAACCAAGAATCAAAACCATGAATTTCAAGATCTTCTTCTCAATCCTTAAACCCACATCATTAAAGCTTGATTCCATCATACCCACATGGAGAATTGTCATCCTAACACCTTTCCTAACCAAATAAAGCTTGTTCCACCTATGATCATAAAGTACAAATTTCAAGAGTGTTCAAAGCTTTGAGTTGGGGGTCAAAAGAGATGATACAGAGAATAGAGATATTATCAAGTGTTAAGGGATATGAAGAATCAAAGCAAGGTATTGGGTAAGCTCTAGAAGATTTCAATTGAGATGATTACTAGTTTGGGAATAAATTACAAGGTAAATCGGATCAAGAGAATAGAGGAAAGCTAGCGGTGGTGAATTCAAAGAACAAAAAGGTTAAAACTTTCATAAGGAAGACACCACAACCTCTACAATCTATAGTCCTTTAACCCAAGATGAACAAAAGCTTCTGGGACGCTAGTAGCTGTGTTCAAAACATATTCCTGGATGAACAACTGTCACATGAGAGATTATTCAAAGAGCAAAGTTGGAAGAAGATTAACAAAAGATTTCTAGAGTGTGATTGATTGGGATATATGAAGATGTAAGGGAAAGCGAGTGGTGATACATAGAAATTTACATACATGAAAGCACTGCACCCTATTCCGGGTATTGATCAGGCGAGGTAAATAGCCTCGAAGAGTATGTTTTCTTTCTTCCTTACCTTTTCTTTATGTGCAATATCTGTAAAATTTAAATTTTCTTTTATTTTATTTTTGAGTCTTTTCGAGTCGTGGGGACACGGCTCATTTTTGAGTTGGGGGTGTGGGGATTCGTTGTCTCTCATCTCCATTTTTCTGTTTTTTTAGGTAAAATTAAAATTTTTGAAGGTTTAGATGTATGTAGAGTATGTTTAATAGCTTGAAAGCATAAGCTCAGTGAATTAATGATAGTAAGTAGTATGTTTATGAGCTATTTTATTTTGTATGCTTTGAAGTATTTGCAGGAAAACACACATTAATAGTAAAGAAAAGATTAGTTAGCAATGCGATAGAAAGTATGTTCGATCTCAGGGAACCTTGAGAAGTGTGTAGGCCGTGAGATCCAAGCTAGTTGACAAAACCATTGATGAAAGTGCTAAAGGTAAGAAAATAACGAAATTGCAGAGTGTAGAAAGTGATTAAGGCGGTTCTTTCAAAGCCACTTGAAGCCTTTTTGTACCTTCTCACCATGTTATTTTTATGCTATATCCTTCTCAGCCCCTTCTAGCCTTTCTAAAGCTTTTTATTGAAACACATTATAAGCCATATCCCTTTAGATTATAGGACTTTTCCATATGACCCGCACTCGAATCGCAATGCATAGACAGTTGTTTTAGAGCTTGAGTTTGGGGTGGTGGGTCCATCATTATGGGAAGTGTTATTGGGATGGGGATTTTTGAGCTTATTAATTTTGCTTTGTGCTTTACATTGATGATGATTCACAAGATTATATTGTAACCCTTTGCCGGGGTAATAGTGAATGAAAAAGAAGCTACGAGCTAATTTTGCCAATAAGGGCGTAAAAATATATATATGAGAAAATTAGTGTGATATCACAACATAAAAATAGAGTCATAGCTATAAAAAAGAAATTGATTTGGAAAGAAAAGAAAATATATATGGTGGGGCCTAGGGTGTGATAAAATAAGATATAAAATAAGTGCAAAAACACCCTAGAACTACACGGTTCTGCAAGTATACAGATCGTATGCAAGTTTTAGATAAAGATTCGTTCCGCAGAGACTACAGAGGTTAGGAGAATCTTATGCAAATAACAAGTGTAAATAATTAAAGCTAGAACAACTAAACGCAATTAAAAGTAAAGACAAATAGATTTTTGTTTGGTTTTCTAATAAACTAAATTAAACTAAGAATTGAAAGACAGAAAATTAAAGATGAAAGAGAAGTAATATGAGAATATAGCTTAAGTTATTAGCATGTAATCCCCACTAGTTTTGCCGTTCTAAACATGTAAGGGTGAATTATGTAGTATTTCCCTAATCGGTCCCAATATGCTATCGGTAGTTTAAAATAGGATTTACCTGTGTCAATAAGGCTTCCTAAGCAAACTTTTCCTGTAATTGGTAAAGAGTCACAAGACTCAACCATAGTGATTATCTAGCTAGGTTGGGTTGTCAGATCAAACCTAAAACTAAACGTTATGTGCTAAACATGCAATTAAACACCGTTGTCAATGGTATCCTAATTACTAGATGGTAATTCTAATGGCGGCCGTCCACAAGAACACAGAATATAAATTCAAACACATAAACAGAGAATAAAAACTATAATTCTATTTAAAACATTAAATTCCCAAATTAGATAGATGTCAATCAAAACTAGGGTTCATACATTAATGCTAAAACTTAAGCTAAATAAATTTAGTTCATGAAAGAAAAGAAAGAAATTACAAAATTAAAGGTAGAAGAAGACATTGTTGATGACAGCTCCTTCCAGACTTCTCTCTTGTGTTCTAAGCTTCCTCTTGGTTCAAGGTTTCACCAAGGATGATTTAAGAGTGTTAAGAGGCTGTATTTATAGGTTAGAGGTTGACCTAATTCGTTTCTTTAGAGATAAATTAAGTAATGGACTCCTAGCCCAACTCAAATTCGTATGGAAATAAAGATAAACACTGCTGCGTTGTTTTGGTCATAACTTCTTTATTATTGGTCCGATTTTGCTCCACAAGATACCAAAAGAATCGCAACAGAATTATCTAGACCCTTTAGGAGTAATTTACCAAATTCGGCCTCTTTATTAGCTAAAAACGCCTATCTTTGCAGAATCCCAGATTTAGGCAGCTTTTCCTTTTCCATCTTTTTAGCAATTATTTCCTTATCTCCAATTTCCATGCATATCTCCTTCCATAAGTTGTTGTCTTTGACTTGGACTCTAATTAATCTCCATAATTATCTTTAAAGCTTCACACTAAATAAACAATTAAACCCAATATGCTCTAAAAATAATAATTCTACAAATCAAGACCCAAAATAGGAAAGTGCACTAAAATAAGCTAAAATCAACCTATAAACTAATAAATAAGCCTAAAATGATGTCTCATGAGTATATTTTACTATCACAAATGAGGAGACATCAAGACCCCCAACTCAAAGTTGTATCGTCCCGATACAATAAAAGTAAAGAACAGTAGGGTAGTCAAAATAAACAAGAAGAAGTCGGAGGAGAACAAGAACACAAATATAATGAATGATCCTAGAGCATAAAATCCAAAAAATCTCATGTAGTAATGCTCAAGAAATAATGCACAAATATGCCTAATATACATGTAATCAACATTCCATAAATTCAAGTTAAGATTAATTTCGCAATGCCAGAAGGAGAGGATGATAACTTAGTTCAGGTTAATGGCTATAGGTTGTTCATAGGTCCCAAATAAAGCATCCAATGGTCCACTTACCAACATCCTAATAGCTCAATTGTTTCTCCATCTAGTAGTTAAAAATCCTAAGGTCTTGGTTATAACTTGGCTTAAGGACGGGTGTGGTATATTTGGATAATGAAAAATGAGCTTTTGGCTCTCTCCTCACTAGCCATCAACGAATCGCCCTAGAGCTTGAGTTTTCACTCGAAGATGTTCTCACTCAACCCAATTTATTGATGCTTTTTAATGTGCATCCCCAATAATCCCAATTAAAACCTTTGATGATATTAAATCCACTTTGCCGATCCGAATATATATTTTCCTTCAAATCAATTTTTTCTTTTGTATAGTTATGATTCTCTTTTTATGTTCGAGATATCACACTATTGTCATATATATATTCTTTTTTTTTTTTTTATATGCCCTTGTTGGCAATTTTAGCTCGTAGCTTCTTTTCCATTCACTATTACCCCGGCAAAGGGTTACAATAATAACAATTCATCATCAATAAAATCACAAAGATAATTCCCAAATTCCCAAAGTTCCCTAATGATGAAACCCACCACCCCAAACTCAAGCTCTAAAACGAGTGTCTCAGGTTTTGCGATTCGAGTGCGGGTCATATAGATAAGTCCTAAAAACTAGGGTAAGGATTATAATGTGTTTCAATAAAAAGGATTTAGAAAGGCTCAGAGGGGCTAAGACGGATGAATAACATAATCAAATAAAAGGGTGAGAAAGTATAAAGGCTTCAAGTGTTTTAATCATGAAAGAACTGCCTTATTCATTTTTCTAACTACCGGATTTTGTTACGTTTTCACTAATAGTTCATAGACAAGTGGGTTTTCAACTAATTTTAAACCTCACGTTCTACACACCAAATAACTATTCCTAAGTTTCAACGTACTTCTTAGCATTGCTCATTAACTTTTCTATCCTTTATTTCATGTTTTCATGCATGCATGCTAAACAATTTTGTTGCATCTTTCAAAAACATACTACCTACTATCATTGACCTAATAAAATCATGCTCACATAGGTACATTCAAAGATATTCTATGCCTAATTCAACCCAAAAATTTTAAATTTTATGAAAAACAAAAAGGAAGATGAGGACAACGAATCCCCACCCCCAACTCAAAAATGAGCCGTGTCCCCACGACTCGAAAAAATAGACTCAAGCATGAAATAAAATTTAAAATAAAACTAACTAAACTACCTAATGCATCCAAGCTATTGAGAAAATTTAGAATGACTTACCTGGCTGGCCATAGAGATCCATCATATCATCCTCATCTTCTGAAGCTGAGGGATCGGTGTAATCATCTATATCCTTGTACAAGGTCGAATTATCTACCCTTGTTTCCAATTGCATAATTTCTACCCAAAGGTCTTTGTTATCTTCACGTAATCTTTCAACTTCGTTCTGTAACTGAATCGCCCACGGAGGAAGATCATAAGCAATTTTGGAAGAAGAGGTAGTAGAAGAACCTTGGTCTTGGATTTTTATCTTGTCTAAAGGCCTCCTTGATGGTGTGGACATTCTAGCAGTTAATCTCTTCTTTGGTAGTGGTTGTTCAGGTGCCTGTTCTTTTGATTTTTCAGAAACCTCATCAAGATTGATGGGTTTTTCAATGGTAGCTCCAGGCAATTTCTTATTCTTCCCAAGGATTGAACACTTTCTCTTGTATTCCATAGCTTCAGATCTATTAGTCATACTTGATTCACCCACAACTCAAGTTATACCACGGATGGATTAAAAGTTTAACGACAATTGGTTTAGCTTGATGTTGTTGCTTGGAATTGATGAAAGAGAAAGGTTATTTGATTGATCTTGGAAGAATTCTTTAAAGCTTGTTGAATATGATGGTGTTTTAATGGTGTAGTGTGATGACTTTGATGAAGGATTGTGTTTATGGAAGATTTAGGAGAGGATTTGATGAGTTGTTGTGTTAATTGTGAAGGTTTGCACAAGCTTTAAGATGTTTATATAGGGTTTGGGTCTGAAAAATTCGTGGGTGGAAGGCTAGGGTTAATCTCATAAGGTAAGAGTTTGATTAGGAAAAGAATTCCTTCTTTAAACCGCCTCTTGCGGTGCACCGGACATATCCCGCGGTGTACCGCAGCTTCTGTTGCTCCAAAATTTTTACCTACTGGATAATACCCGAGCTAGCACCCCGTGGTACGGGTTTTTGGGTCGCGGACCAGGGGTGCGGTGCAGGGGGTAGTCCGCAGCATGTCCGTCAAAAAACCCGAGGTACCCAACCCGTGGTACGGGTTTTAGGCGCGCGGACTAGGGTCCGGTGTACCGCGCCATGCCCCGTGATTTTTTTTCGACCTTCTGGATAAAACCCGAGCTAGCCAACCCGTGGTACGGGTTTTTGGGGCGCGGTGCATCCCTGCGGACCATGGGGTAGTCCGCGGGGTAGTCCGCGCCAGACTTGAAGTTCCTCCAGATTTTTCCTTTTGACCCCAAACTCGTTTCCTGCACAATAACACACTACCTTTCTCTCCCATTAGCTTGAAAACACAATTAAAAATATACACTAACTTAAAATTAAACACTACAAAGCAAAAACAACTAATCTAAAAAGCAATTAAAACAAGGGGTGTCTCCCAAGAGCACTTTTGTTTAACGTCTTTGAGTTAGACGTGTACCTCAGGCTAATCGCATTCGACAAGGTAGATTTTCTCTCCTTGCTCAAAGTCCTCACTGTCATAGTATCTCTTCAAACGCTGGCCATTCACCATGAATGTCCGTTGCTCGGCTGGATTTTCAATCTCAATTGCTCCATGCGGTGTGACTTTGGTGATAATGTAAGGTCCTCCCCAACGGGATTTAAGCTTTCCTGGGTAGTTCGAAAATCGAGAGTTGTATAATAAAACCTTCTGTCCAATCTCGAGATTCTTTGGACGGATCCGTTTATCATGCCATCGCTTTGTTTTCTCCTTATAGAGACGTGAATTTTCATAGGCATGATAACGAAGCTCCTCCAATTCGTTCAATTGCATCATCCTTTGTTTCCCGGCCAAGTCTGGGTCTAGATTCAGAGTTTTAATAGCCCAGTAGGCTCGAGCTTCTAGTTCAATCGGTAGATGACACGCTTTGCCGTAGACCATGCGATATGGAGATGCCCCAACTGGTGTTTTAAATGCTGTTCTGTATGCCCAGAGAGCATCATCTAGCTTTAAAGACCAGTCTTTCCTTGATTTGTTCACGGTCTTCTCGAGAATAGATTTGATTTCCCGGTTGGAAACTTCAGCTTGACCGTTAGTTTGTGGGTGATAACCGGTTGAAGTACGGTGTTTCACTCCAAACTTTTTAAGAAAATGTCTTACGGGAGCATTAAGAAAATGGGTACCTTTATCACTGATGAGAACACGTGGCGTACCATGTCTTGAAAAGATGTTTGATTTTAAGAATTTAATCACTGTTTGAGCATCGTTCTTTGGTGTTGCCACTGCTTCTACCCATTTCGATACATAGTCTACTGCAAGCAAAATATAAACATTTCCATAGGAAGTGATGAAAGGTCCCATGAAATCTATTCCCCATACATCAAAGATCTCAACTCCAAGAATGTTATTAAGCGGCATTGCGTCTCTTTTTGATATATTACCAGTTTTTTGGCATCTGTGGCATGACTGGACGAAACTGTGACAATCTTTGTGTATGGTTGGCCAATAGAACCCGGATTGAAGAATTTTAGCTGCGGTTCTATCGCCTTTAAAGTGACCTCCATAAGGTGAACTATGACAACTTTCAATAATTTTCTCCATCTCACCTTCATGTACACATCTTCTAACCACTTGGTCACTACATATCTTCCAGAGGTAAGGTTCATCCCAATAATACTGTTTGGCCTGGTGGTTCAATCTTTGTCTTTGTTGTGGGTGGAAATCTTTGGGAAAGACACCACTCACAATGAGGTTGACTAGATCTGCATACCATGGCACAAAAGCACGTTTAATAGCAAAAAGTTGTTCATCAGGGAATACCTCTTTAACCAACAATGGTTCCTTGTTCGCATTAGATCCTTCGAGCCTTGATAAGTGATCAGCAACTTGATTGTCGCATCCTTTTCGGTCTCGAATATCTATGTCGAATTCTTGCAGCAATAGTATCCATCTAATGAGACGCGGCTTAGCGTCCTTTTTCTCCATGAGGTACCTAATAGCTGAATGGTCCGTGTATACAATAGTTTTCTTCCCAACCAGATAGGGACGAAATTTATCGAAAGCGTAAACCACGGCCAACATCTCTTTCTCCGTTACTGTATAATTCATCTGGGCAGCGTTGAAAGTCTTGCTTGCATAATAAATCGTGTGGAAAATCTTGTCTTTCCTCTGTCCCAACACAACACCCATAGCGTGATCACTAGCATCGCACATAAGTTCAAACGGAGCGTTCCAATCAGGAGGTATAACAATAGGTGTAGAGATCAGTTTTTCCTTAATCGTCAAAAACGCTTGAAGACATTCTTCAGTAAAATTAAAAGGAGTATCCTTTTCAAGTAAAGAGCAGAGCGGTTTGGCGATCTTGGAAAAATCTTTAATAAATCGTCGATAAAATCCTGCGTGACCCAAGAAACTTCTCACTCCTTTAACAGAAACCGGAGGTGGTAGTGTTTTGATAACTTCAATTTTAGCACGATCAACCTCCATCCCTGCCTTCGAAACTTTATGTCCCAACACAATTCCCTCTTGAACCATGAAGTGGCATTTTTCCCAATTAAGCACAAGATCTTTTTCTCTACATCTCACAAGGACTTTCTCAAGATTCCTCAAACAATCATCAAAACTGTCTCCAAACACCGAAAAATCATCCATAAAAACCTCCAAATATTTATCAATCATGTCCCAAAATATAGCCATCATGCACCTCTGGAACGTGGCAGGTGCATTGCATAAACCAAACGGCATTCTTCTATAAGCAAAAGTACCAAACGGACATGTAAAAGTTGTTTTGTGTTGATCAAGGGGATCCACACAAATCTGATTATAACCCGAATATCCGTCTAGGAAACAGTAATATTCTCTCCCTGCAAGCTTGTCTAGCATCTGATCAATGAAAGGTAACGGGAAATGATCTTTCTTTGTTGCTTTGTTCAGCCTCCGGTAGTCCATGCACACGCGCCATCCCACAACTGGTCTTGATGGTATGGCTTCGCCTTGATCATTAAGGGTGGTGGTAAAACCTCCTTTCTTAGGAACACACTGCACTGGACTAACCCAATCACTGCTAGCAATCGGATAGATAATTCCTGCGTCTAACAACTTGATAACTTCCTTCCTCACCACTTCTTTCATAGCTGGCATGAGTCTTCTCTGTCCCTCTATAGATCGCCCACCTTCGTTTTCAAGAATGATTTTGTGTTTGCAAACGGAAGGACTAATTCCCTTGATGTCGGCAATAGTCCATCCAATTGCTTCTTTGTTTGCACGAAGTACTTGAAGTAGCCTCTCCTCTTGAGGACCTGAAAGGTTAGCAGAAATAATAACAGGCAAAGTTTTGTTCGTACCTAGATATGCATAGCGTAAGTGATCTGGAAGTGGTTTTTCTTCGAGAACAGGTGGACATATTATAGATGGTTGTTTCATTGGTTCAATGTCACCTGGCTCTCGAAGTAATTCTCGTATGTTTAATCCTAATGCTGCAACATCTTCAGGGGGAATCTCGAGTTCTGGTGTTTCAGGTGCTAAGGCTTTGTCAAGATCATCATTTAAGTTCTCTTCATTGAAGACTTCTTGCGTAATTTTTTCGATGACATCTACCTTGAAGCACTCGTCTTTCGCTTTAGGATATTTCATAGCTTGAAACACATTAAATCGTACCTGTTCGCCTTGTACTCTCATGATCAACTCACCATTCTCAACATCAATTAGTGTACGCCCCGTGGCTAAGAATGGTCTACCCAAAATGATGGGGACATTCTTATCCGCGTCGTAGTCAAGGATAATAAAATCACAAGGAAAAATAAAAGAGCCCGCGTTAACTAAAACATCTTCAATTTTACCTATTGGTCGTGAGAGGGAGCGATCCGCCATTTGTAGTACCACAGATGTAGGTACTACTTCTCCGATATTAAGCTTCTCGAACAGGGATTTAGGCATGAGATTGATGCTTGCACCTAAATCGCATAATGCTTTCCCGGTCCAATTTTCTCCAATGCCGATGGGAATTGTAAAACTTCCGGGATCTTCTAGTTTTGGTGGCAACTCATTTTGACATATAGCACTGCACTCCCTAGGTAATCCAATTGGTTCCCCAGTCTCTATACTTCGCTTGTTGGAGAGAATGTCTTTCATAAATTTCATGTAGCTTGGCATTCTCTTGAGAGCTTCAACAAGGGGTATATTGATTTCTAATTTCTTCAACATGTCAATGAACTTCTTGAATTCCAGGTCATTGTCCTTCTTCCTGACACGTGAAGGGTATGGTGGTGGAGGGCGTGTACTGAGTTCCACTGGTTGTCTTGTCTTATCAGGTGTCTCGGCTTGGACACTTTTTGGTTGAACTACCTCTTTGACTGTATCTTTGATTATTTCTTCCCCCCTTTGTTCTGGAATAGGGATAGGCTCTGGTTCTGGTCTTGGTGGAGGCAGTTGCTTCCCACTTCGCAATTCAACTGCATGGCAAGAATCGTCTCTAGGAGCAATAGTGTCACTTGGGAGTTGCCCTTTCGGCCTAGTTTGTAATGTACTCGCCATCTGTGATATAGTATGCTCTAGTTGCTTTATAACCTTCTCCTGAGTTCGAACTCTCTGTTGGCTATAATTCATTTTCTTCTCAACGTTTTGCATTAATTTAGTCATACTTGAAGTCAAACTCTGGAGTTGTTCTTGTTTTGCCAATTGCATTGATTGTTTAGGTGGATCTTTCTTCGGTTCTTGACAAGTTTTCTTCAAAATGGGTGTCTTTTTCTGAATAGGTTGTGGAGGATTTTGAAGTTGGGATTGCTGACTAGTTTCTTGTTTTCTGTCCCAACTCTTTTGTGGAGGTTCTTGGTAATTAGTGTAGCTTTCTTGATTGTAACTATTCGAGTAATAGTTATCTTGAGGATATTGAACGGAAGCTACTGCTGGATTATTCATACATCCTGCCCACACATGATTTCTTGATCCACAACCAAGACACGAAGGAATTGTGCGTACCGTATTCACCTGAGCAATTGTTCGGGCTTGTTCTGTTAGCTCTTCGAGTTGTTTAGCCAGTTCTTTAAGCTTAAGAGATTCCGAAGTGTTCTCCTTTACTGATTTCTTTGGCCAACTTCTCTCGTTCTCTAGAATTCTTTCCATCCCCAACTCAGCTTCTACCGGATCTAGCAACACAAAACCCGTGTTTCCTACCGAATCTGCTTTTTCTCTTGATTTGTCATTAAGGCCTCCATAAAACAAGGTTAAATAATATTCTGGCGAGGATCTATGATATGGACACCTCGCTTTCTTCTCTGTAAATCGTAACCATGCTTCACCCAAACTCTCTTCCTCTTCTTGTATAAATTGTTCAAGCTCCAACATGTCTTTTAAACGTCTACTAACCGGATAAAAACGGTCTAGGAATCTTGTTTGAAGCTTGTCCCAATCTGGAATAACATGAGGGTATTGGGCATCGTACCAATCGCTTGCACATCCGGTCAAGAAGAACTGGAACATCAAATAATATACTTGCTCCCTAGTAACTCCTCTTACGATATAGGCATCACAGATCTGCATGAATTTCTGAGTATATCGGATCGGATCTTGATGTGCATCTCCGCTGAATAATCCATGAGACGCAAACTGAGTTAACATCCCAGGATCAGGTTTAAATTTAGCGGCTTGGATTTCTGGAGCGCGAATTCCTCGTGGCTCTACTCTAAATTCGATGGGTAGCTCAAGTCTCCTTGGGTTCTCCATTTGTAACTAAATCTGAAAAACAAAAACTAAAAACAAAAAGCGTAAAATAGAACTAACTGAAAATAAAAGCACAAGATATCTGCACAAGGACTAACGATGTAGTCCCCGGCAGCGGCGCCAAAAACTTGGTGGGGCCTAGGGTGTGATAAAATAAGATATAAAATAAGTGCAAAAACACCCTAGAACTACACGGTTCTGCAAGTATACAGATCGTATGCAAGTTTTAGATAAAGATTCGTTCCGCAGAGACTACAGAGGTTAGGAGAATCTTATGCAAATAACAAGTGTAAATAATTAAAGCTAGAACAACTAAACGCAATTAAAAGTAAAGACAAATAGATTTTTGTTTGGTTTTCTAATAAACTAAATTAAACTAAGAATTGAAAGACAGAAAATTAAAGATGAAAGAGAAGTAATATGAGAATATAGCTTAAGTTATTAGCATGTAATCCCCACTAGTTTTGCCGTTCTAAACATGTAAGGGTGAATTATGTAGTATTTCCCTAATCGGTCCCAATATGCTATCGGTAGTTTAAAATAGGATTTACCTGTGTCAATAAGGCTTCCTAAGCAAACTTTTCCTGTAATTGGTAAAGAGTCACAAGACTCAACCATAGTGATTATCTAGCTAGGTTGGGTTGTCAGATCAAACCTAAAACTAAACGTTATGTGCTAAACATGCAATTAAACACCGTTGTCAATGGTATCCTAATTACTAGATGGTAATTCTAATGGCGGCCGTCCACAAGAACACAGAATATAAATTCAAACACATAAACAGAGAATAAAAACTATAATTCTATTTAAAACATTAAATTCCCAAATTAGATAGATGTCAATCAAAACTAGGGTTCATACATTAATGCTAAAACTTAAGCTAAATAAATTTAGTTCATGAAAGAAAAGAAAGAAATTACAAAATTAAAGGTAGAAGAAGACATTGTTGATGACAGCTCCTTCCAGACTTCTCTCTTGTGTTCTAAGCTTCCTCTTGGTTCAAGGTTTCACCAAGGATGATTTAAGAGTGTTAAGAGGCTGTATTTATAGGTTAGAGGTTGACCTAATTCGTTTCTTTAGAGATAAATTAAGTAATGGACTCCTAGCCCAACTCAAATTCGTATGGAAATAAAGATAAACACTGCTGCGTTGTTTTGGTCATAACTTCTTTATTATTGGTCCGATTTTGCTCCACAAGATACCAAAAGAATCGCAACAGAATTATCTAGACCCTTTAGGAGTAATTTACCAAATTCGGCCTCTTTATTAGCTAAAAACGCCTATCTTTGCAGAATCCCAGATTTAGGCAGCTTTTCCTTTTCCATCTTTTTAGCAATTATTTCCTTATCTCCAATTTCCATGCATATCTCCTTCCATAAGTTGTTGTCTTTGACTTGGACTCTAATTAATCTCCATAATTATCTTTAAAGCTTCACACTAAATAAACAATTAAACCCAATATGCTCTAAAAATAATAATTCTACAAATCAAGACCCAAAATAGGAAAGTGCACTAAAATAAGCTAAAATCAACCTATAAACTAATAAATAAGCCTAAAATGATGTCTCATGAGTATATTTTACTATCACAAATGAGGAGACATCAATATATATTCGGACCGGCAAAGTGGAATTTTTAAGTGAACATCTTATGCTATAATTGGGTTATTGGGGATGCTAAATTGTGCATCAAAGAATTCATTTGGTTGAGTGAGAAACGTTTTATGAGAGTAACTCAAGCTCTAGGGCGATTCGTTGATGGCTAGTGAGGAGAGAGCCAAAAGCTCACTCTAAATTATCCAAATATACTTATCATACCGTCCCTAAGCCTACATTACAACCTTAAAGACCTTTTGATTCTTTGCTATGTAATTGAGAAGTGATTGAGCCAATAGAGAGTAGTTGAGTGGATCTTTGGATACTAGTGAGGTTCGATGAACAATCTATAGCTTCCTTGGTGAACTGAGTAAAGTCCCTCTCCTTCTTACATTGCGAAACTAATCTGATCTTGAATTCAAGCCGTGTTGACTGTGGATATGAGAAGTATACAGGTATGTAGTTTGTGAATATTATTACATGAAATTTTCTGAGTAGTTGATTTAAGTTTATTCTCCATATTCTTCTATCTTCTGCGCTTAATTGACCTAGGTGTGTATTTAGAGACTTCCCTTTGTTTTTATCTTTATTGTATCGGGACGATACAACTTTGAGTTGGGGGTCTTGATGTCTCCTCATTTGTGATAGATTTATATTAGGATGAGACATCATTTTTAGTGTTTTAGAAGTCATTATAGTCGATTTTCTTGAGAAATTCTACACTTTCTTATTTTGAGTCTTGAGTTAGTAAAATAATATTTTTAGAGCATATTGGGTTTAATTATTTATTTAGTGTAAAGCTTTAAAGATAATTATGGAGCTTAATTGGAGTCCAAGTCAAAGACAACAACTTATGGAGAGAGATTAGCATGGTAATTGGAGATAAGGAAATAAAAGCTAAAAAGATGGAAAAGGAAAAGCTGCCTTAATCTGGGATTCTGCAGATCACGTCCAAAGATAGGCGTTTTTACCTAAGAAATAGGCCGAATCTGGTGATATCCTTCTACAGGGTCAAGATAATTCTGTTGCGATTCTTTTGGTATATTATGGAGCAAAAACCGACCAATAACGAAGAAGATATGCTCAAAACGGTCCAGCAGTGTTTATCTTTATTTCCATACGAATTAGAGTTGGGCTTGGAGTCCACCACTTACTTCTCCTTCAAGAAAACGAATTAGGGCTTCCAAGATACCTATAAATACACCCTCTTATCATTGTAAACACGTCCTTGCTCAATTGCAAAGTACTTATATTTTCTTAGTTTAAATAATAGCTTAGTCTTTATAATTAATATTCATCCTTAGTATCAAGCTATTCATCCAAGAAGCAAGCTGACCTATAGAGGAAGACAAGAAGCAAGAAGTTGGAGAGTGACAAACTCCTCTTCTACATCTCACCTTCTCTATATTTAGAGTAATTAGCTATAGATCTATTCTCAACCATATTTCTAAGCTTTTATTCTGTAAGTTTTACTTTTAATTGTTGGATTATTATTTTGTCTTTAAATACTATTTGTTATTTTAATTGATTGAGCTTGGCGTATATTGTTATTATGTGTTTTGACTTATTTCCCTAGATCTGATCAATCTTAGGATTAATCTTAGTTATTGACAACACCACATAATCGTCTAGTTTAACTAGATAGCCATTAAGGTTTGATTTAATCACCAATCATTACTTAGGAATCCCTAGTAGTGGAGAGGTTGCTCCTAAGTCTAGAAAAGGCTAGGTAGAATTTATAATCCTGGTTAATATATAATGCTTAATGTGACAGGTTAGAATAGCAATTTAGTAATAGACCTAGTAATCCTAATTTATTTGACTTACATTCATATTTAGTTATTTGTTTTGTTTATTTGTTTTATTTATTTATTTGCATTAGATAGTTATTCATCTTTTTATATTTTTATTTAAAACCTCTAAATTCATCTACGCTTGTTAAATATAAGTAGATCTAAAGGATACAATCCCTGCGAACGAACTTGACTTATCATTAAAACTTGCAAACGACCTGTGATACTTGCAGTGAGTTCCGTGGTTCTCAAGGGTGTGTGACTCTTTATTATTATCTTTATTTATCTATTATTTTATCACACCTTTGCCCTCACCACGGACTCACCCATTCACTACTCGAAATGGGATAAATAATCCCTGCATCTAAAAGCTTGATCACCTCTTTCTTCACTACATCCTTCATAGCGGGCATTAATCTTCTTTGACCTTCAACTGAGTGTGCATTAACATCTTCAAGTATGATTTTGTGTTGACAATAGGATGGACTAATGCCTTTGATGTCAGCAATTGTCCAACCTATTACTTCTTTGTTGGCTCTCAACACACGCAACAGTTTATCTTCTTGAGGACCTGTTAAATTAGCTGAAACAATAACAGGTAGAGTTTCATTAGTACCTAAATACGCATACCTCAAGTGTGCTGGTAACGGTTTTTCTTCCAATTCCGGAGGAGATTCAATTGAAGGCTTCTTTTTAGGAATAATCTCCCCCGGTTCTCTCACAGGTTCATAGGCTAGACGCCTATACTTCGAATATTCAGAATTGAGAGCTGCCACTGTTTCGGTAAGCTCCTCCATCATCTCAGGTGAATCTAATGTCAAAGCAGCCTGCAAGATATCATCAAAATTTAAACAATTAAATACCTCTTGCGATGCTTGCTCTACTACGTCCATTCTGAAGCAATCTTCCTGAGAATCTGGGAATTTCATAGCTCGAAATACATTGAATTTGACTTCCTCATCTTGTATCCTCATCGTTAATTCGCCATTTTCTACATTGATCAATGTTCGCCCTGTAGCTAGGAAGGGTCTACCCAAAATAATGGGGACATTTCTATCTGCATTGTACTCAAGTATTACGAAATCAACGGGAAATATAAGTGTACCTGCCTTAACAAGGACATCTTCAATACGGCCTTCAGGATGTGCAAGAGACCTGTCTGCCATTTACAAGACCATAGAAGTGGGTCTTGTGTTTCCAATTTTTAGCTTATCAAAGATCGACTTGGGCATCAAATTTATGCTTGCTCCCAAATCGCATAGCGCTTTTCCTTTCCACTCTTCTCCAATCGATATCGGAATTGTGAAACTCCCCGGATCAACTAACTTTGGAGGTAATTTACTCTGGCAAATCGCACTACACTCTTCAGGAAGACCAATCATCTCATTATCACAATAAGGCCTTTTGTTAGTGAGGGCCCTCTTCAAAAACTTCGTATACTTAGGAATATCTCGAATAGCCTCTAGTAGCGGAATATTAATACTTAGACCCTTCACTCTATTAAAGAATTTCTGAAAATCAGCCATATCACCCTTTTTCTGAACTCGAGATGGAAACGGTGGTGGAGGGCGATTGATCACAATATCATCTTTCTTTTTCAGAACTTCTCTTGGTCTTTCTATTTCTTCGACCTCACTATCTTTCTCATTCTCTTTCTCTTTCTCACCCACTTCCTTTTCTTTTCTTGGAACTTCTTTCTCTTTCATAACGGGAAAAGGAGGTGGAGGAAGGTTCTTACCACTTCTTAATGTAACAGCCTTGCAATCTTCACGTTGTGTTGGATTTTCCGTATCGCTAGGAAGTTGCCCTTGTGGACGCTGATTCAGCTGTTTATTAATTTGACTAAGCTGATTCTGTAACAACTTCATGTTTGCTTCAGATGCATTTTGACGTTCCATAGCTTGTGTTTGAAGAGCAATTAAACTTTCAACTGTTTTCTGAAGGGTAACTACTCCTTCTTGTGGATGGGCAGGTAAGGCTTTTTGGTTCAATGTTTCATCATAAGTATTCTGAGGAGCTTGTCTTTGTACATAATTACCTTGATTTTGTCCTCCTTGATAATTGTTGTGTGGTCTTGGATTATAGTTGTTACCTTGGGGACGCGGCTGATACGCATATGTAGGATTGGCTGCCCCATTAGGATTTGAGTATTGAAACCCAGGATGGTTTCTGTTAGGCTGATATCCATTACTACTTGAATTGAAGTTACCTCTATTGGACATAAACATCACGGACTCTTGGTTATTCAGACAATTTTCCTCATCATGATCATCTACTCTGCAAATCGAACACATATAAACCTCTTGTGCGGCTTGAACAACTACTTTCTTACCCGAAAATCCTTCGTTTACAGCTAAAGTAAGCTGTTTCAACTGTTGCTCTATAGTGGTCTGAATCTTATTCTCAAGCGTAGCAAACTTTTCTTCTATATTAACATTGTTCACTCCTTTAACCGGTGTTCTTACTGAATTCCACCCAACTTCGTTCTTGACTGTTCTTTCTAAAATGATTTTAGCATGAGCGAGTTGAACTTGAAGAAAACCTGCACCACATAATGTATCCAATTTCTCTCTAGAATTTCCATCAAGGCCTCTGTAAAAGATTTTTAACTGTTGTTGTTCTAAAAAGCCATGATTGGGAACTCTACGTAAACACATCTGGAATCTTGTCCAACTCTTACCCAAAGTTTCATCATATTCTTGACGGAAATGTGTCAATTCTAATTCAGCATCTAACCTCATGTTACTTGGGTAATATCTGTCAAAGAAAGTAGTCTCTAATTGGTCCCAGTTTGTTATCTTCGTAGGATCTTGTGTATCATGCCATTCACTTGCTCCATCAATAACGAAAAATTTAAACGCAGCGAAATACATCTGTTCTCTTGAAACTCCTTGTGTGATATAAGAATCACATATCTGCTTAAATTTCTGTACTGCTCTAAGAGGATCTTCTCCCACTCTACCACGAAAATTTCCAAAATTTTGGAATTGAGCTATCATACCCGAATCTGGACGAAATCTCGGAACATTAATATCTGGAGCTCCTACTCCTATAGCAGGAGCACAGAATGGAACTTCTGGTGGACCATTAGTAACCACGGATCTTGATTCATTACTATCTGAACTTGAGGATTAGGATTCAATGGTGGAATTGGAGGAACAAGTGGCGCTAAAGGTTGGCCATTTGCGGCTAATTGACCTGTTTGGTTATTTTGTTGATCTTGAAGGTTGATCTGCTCCATTCTGTTAATTAATTCTTCTACCTCTAAAGCTTCTCGTTCTCTCTTTCTCTTGTTAGCAAGTCTGATCAACGATTCTGGATTATTAAGGATCGTAGGTGTTGGCTCTAGATCCTTGAATAGCCTTCTTCGCATACACCAAACCTAAAAACCTGAGAAAGCTAACAAACAAAAAGCGTAAAACTGATAAAAATAAAAATAAATGCAACTAGTCACTAAAGGATAAACACCGTGGTCACACGCTACCGTCCCCGGCAGCGGCGCCAAAAACTTGGTGGTCCTTTGTGTGTTCTAAAATAAATGCAATGAATAATCGAACCACAACCGCAAGTGTACGGTTGTCCCAAGTAGTATAACTGATAAAACATATTCGTTCCAAGGACGGGATGGTTGACTACAATGTTTATCTATTAATGATTGATTGCACTTATGAAAACAAATAAAGATAATATGTTTGTTTGGTTTTGTATTAATGCTAAGTAAATGAAAGACAATTATTAAAATGCAATTAAAAGCTAAGACGCAAGTAAAATGATGTAAAACGCAATATGAGATGTAGCACTTGAGAACGCAAGGATCCTCCCAATCCTATTTCCTAACTTATGTTGTTTAAGGGCTAAATTGGTCAATTACAATGGTCGGGATTCTAAATTCCTTATACCCCCGTCAGGGTGGACTATAAGGCGATCCTAGAGTGTCACTAGTCCCGTCAGGGTAAATATGATCCACTGTTGGATGATTAAGTTTTATTACCTCATTGGCCCTAGGATTAGCTAAGATCGTCAGAATCAATAGCTTCTATCCTAGATTGAATAAATGGTTCTGTATCTAAACCCTCCGTCAAGATGATCCAATCGCCACTAATTGGAATAGCCTAGATACTAACACCTGTTCCTAGTTCATGACGCTAAAAACAGTAAATATTCTCAATTTATCGAAAAGAGTAAAAACCCCAATCTAGTTTAATTTAACAGAAACCCAAATTCAACCTTCGTAATTCAATAAGATTGGGATTTACCCATTAATTGTTCTCAAGCACTAATAAATGTTTAGCTCATATTAAAAAGAAAAACTAAATTAAATGTAATGGAATTCATATTTGATTACAAAATTAAAGATAAGAAAAACCTAATTTCCGGAATAGGAATGACTACGAACGAAGGTATAGACCCTCTCCAGCTCTTGTAGTTTCTTCTTTCTTCCTTCTGTTGCTTCTCTCTGGTGTTTAATCTTGTGGAATGTGAATTGTCTGTGAAATAGAAGTCCAGACCTCCTTTTATAAGTGCAAATTCGGACTTGGACCTAGGCTTTTAATTAAATGAAATATAAAAGGCCCAAGTCCACTAACTTAGCCCAAAATCCCGTAACTGCTGATATACCTTCACTAAAACGGCTTTTCCCGATTCGTTATGACTCCGATTGACCTCATTCCAGTTGCTAAAGTTCCGTAACTCGATAGGGAGCGTTTTCTCTTCAAAGTTCAGCGGCTAAATCATCGCTTAACCGCCTCGAAATCAGCAATCTATGGCCTGGAAAATGGATTTTCAGCTCTAAAAATAATATCTTCGGGATTTCTTTTCAAGTCTTCACTCTATCTTTTGATCTTTGACTTTCTCCTCGGATTCCTCTTCTAGCTAACATCTAAAACCTGTAAACTTTACACTAAAAATACCAATATTACGCGCAAAAGTTTAATAAATCAAAAATGCTAGAAATAAAAGAGGAAAATCATAGTATTGCATATTTAGTCCAAAAGTCTATCAAATTGATTAAATAAACACCAAAAATGATGTCTCCTAAGGGTCGAAAATAAGAACAATTAAGGAGACATCAATTAGTAAATAATGCAATCCCAACAAGAGACAATTTATTTAAGAGGAAATGTGTGGATGCTACTAACTGTTTATGTTGTAATCACAACCTCGAGGACGTTGAAAACTTACTTCTTCATTGTAACATGTGCAAAGATATTTGGGCTGCATCAATTCTGCAAATTAAAATCCAGGATAGTTTTGAAGACAGAATCGAAGATTGGTTTCTAAAGATCATTCAAAGCTTTGTTAAAGGGGGTGGGAAGAAAGGGTCGTGAGATTTCATCATGATTAACCTATGGAATATTTGGAAAGAAAAAATGAAAGCTACGCGCGAAGGAACAATATTATGTGCAATAGGGCAAAAAAAATTATGCAAGAAATCCACGGAATAGATTGGAGTAAGGAAAACTACAAAGGTTTCAACTAAAAAGGAGATGAAGATAATGAAACGACAAGTGCTGAACAAAATCCAGATCTCTCCTTGTTCTGTGATGCGTCTTTCTCTAACAAATGGGATCCTTCGGGAATTGGTAATTTTTTGGTGCACAACACTACTGACACAACCTTTGAGTACAGATGCGACCTGGATTGCAACTCGGCATTAGAGGGAGAAGCTAATGTTGTTCTTAAAGCAACGCAGCTCTGCGCAAATTTCCCAGGAAAAAAGATTGTTGTTTACTCAGATAACCTTGAGGTTATTCAAGGTACAAAGCAGGTGTCAGCCGCACGTTGGAATATCCAACATATTCTGCGCAAAATTATCCACAATACTGATGAGTTCGGACATGTCTCCTTTCGCTACATCAATAGGAAGTTCAACAGCAAGTCGGATAAGATTGCAAAGGAAACTAGACACGGGGTAACCATTTTGCGTCGAAAAACTCTTAGTTTATTCGTCATATCTACTAGGTTTAGTAAAATAGGAGTAGGATGATTTGTTATCTTTCTTTCTTGGTGTCTAGGCATCTTCCATTGTTCAAATAAAAAAGATTAGAGGAAAATGAGAAAAGGGGAGGTAGTAGGGAAAAAGAGAAAGAAGAAGCTGAGGAGGGAAAAACTAACCTGAGAAATCAAGTAGAAAACCTATTTAGTGGAGGAATTTTTAGATGGTAATGGTGGTGGGAAGGTTTTTGTGATGGTTACTTGATAGAATTAAGATGGCCATTGCAACCTCGTTCAATGACCAATAATTTAATCTACTAGGATAGCACTTTGTTAAGGTGTAACAAAGGTGTACAATGTATAATCATGTTTTGATTTGTTTTCTTATATATAAATAATTACCTATTAAAGAATATAAGTTAGTGATATAAAAATGTTTATAATTTAAAGTTATATAATTAAAATTAACTGATAATATGGGTCAATGACCCAAAAAATCAAAATAATATTATACTTGCCCCAAAGAATCATCCATTAACTTACTATTATAAGATTACATGTTTACCCGTCAAGGACGATTCCCGTCAAGGACGATTCCCATCAAGGACGATTCCCGTCAAGGACGATTCCCATCAAGGACGATTCCCGTCAAGCACGATTCCCGTCAAGAACGATTCCCATCAAGGAAAAAATTTAGTTAATGATGTTATTGGGCAGAAATTTTGTCATTGATGTTATTGGGCTGAAAATAATATTATTTTGATTTTTTGGGTCATTTTCCCTAATATTAAATTTAATAATTTAAATAATGGAATTTGATATTCATGATCATTTTCTTAGATATTGTGACGTGGATTAAAATATTATAGAAAAATAATCTAGATGGCTATCTTTTATTAGAATACAATAAATAGAATATTATAAAGAACAGGCAGACTACCAATTAATTGATGTAATCTTTCATATAATATATGTAATTTAAATTATAAAGTAATATGTAATTGATCGTTATCCATATTGAAATTACCTATTTTTATATAAGTAATTTGGTATTCTAACTATAAAAAAGTTTCAGCATCCAAATTCTATTTGAATAACTTGTTTGATAGAATAAGAATCGGTTCACAACAATTAGGATACTTATAGATTTGAACAATTTATTTGATAGTTAAGTTTTTTGTTTAGTTTCTGGAAAAGAAAAATCCCAGTTGATTCAAGAAAATTTAAGTAAATTATACTTAACATTTAATTAACCTACAATATGATCCTATTCATATTCGAATTTAACAGCCTATTCTTCTTATATTCTTCCCTTAAGTAGTGTTCTACTTTATGGCATTCCTTAGCTCTTATGATCTATCCTCTATAATCTATAGACTAGCATCTAGAGGTTGGAAAAACTGAAGTGACTGAAAAAGCCATGTGACTGGTCGATTACTGCATGGCATATATTGCATGAAATATTAGTTGGATAATCATTAATTATTATTTTTTGGGTCAATAAAGTGAATAACATTAATGAAACTTGCTCATATAGTCATATTATCATCTTTCTCATCCATCAGTCAAATATTGGCTACACCATGTGGTGATGTAATACTGCGAATTTCGAAAAAAAAAAAGTAATACTGCGAATAAAAATGGACATTTAGTTGCATAGATCATCATAATTTTTTTCAAATTGTTTACCTTGGAAAATAAAAGAATTAAAAGATCGATAGTTAGCCTAGTGGCTAGGTTACTCCGCAGAGATCAAGAGATTATGGGATCGAATCTTATTGGAGTCAAATAATTTCGAGTCCAAAAGTGGCTCTCATATGTATTCAAAAAAAAGAAAGATAAAAGAGATGCGAATATATCACCATTCCTTATGTAGACAAAAAAAAGTTATATATATCACCATTCCTTCTTTTTTTAACGGGAAAGAAGATTCAAAACAAATACGTATAGACTCGAAAAGAAAAAAAACAAACAGACTGCTTAACCTATTCCTATTTTCGAGAAGTTAGACTGAAACGAGAGTAAGGAAAGGTGATGTTGTAATGCCCTGTGTCTGGCGTCTTTTGCTAGAAGATCTGCCCCAGTATTAAATCTTCGAGGGATGTGTTTGAAGTAGAATGTACCGGATTTGTTGGCCAGTTGATGAATATGTCTTATCCATGGTCTAAGCTCCCATCTAGCCGCCGACACTTGCTGGATTCCTTGGATTAACTCCAAGTTATCAGAGAAAATCGTTTTCTCTTTATTTGTCCATGATATCCCGATCTGGAGGGCTGCAACTACTGTCTGGGCCTCCCCTATGAAACTGGAGTTGCAGTTGACCGGTGTTTGGTATTTGATTCGCGTACGTTCGTCTTTGTTGTGCTGTAACACTCCAATTCCGGTAGGAAGATGCCCTTCTGAGAACGAGGCGTCGCATGAGAAAGCTATATCTGTTGTAAAATCGAGATCTGCATCTAAAGTAGTCAATGTATTGCTTGGTATTGGTTGAGTAGAACCATGATCAAACCAGTTGTTTCCGAAGTGCTCTCTAATATTGGTCGTTGTTATCTGAATTACTTTCGTTGAGTCAACGTCATAATTTGTGTGTCTACTTTTCATTTTCGCTTTCCAAATATTCCATATCCTGAGGAGTAAGTAAGATTGGACCACCTCCTTGTTCCATCCTCCCGAGGTATATAATTTGATAGTATTCAAAAGCCAGTGTTCTTCCGAAGGTTCTATATGTAATTGTAGAGCTAATCAAGCCCAAATACGTTTAGATTACCCGCAAGTAAGTAACAAGTGCTCTGTTGTTTCGTGTTCCGCACAACACCATCTACAGTTACTTTGGTACACTTTTTACAAGACTTACCTATCGTATGTCTTACCAAATAGATAATCATGCCTTGTGTTGGGGTTGGGGTGAGCATAAGTCAATTTCATCTGATTCTAAGAATAAAGTAAACAAAAAATAAAGGTTATTCAAGGATAAGGTAAAAAAATTTACCTTCGGGTTAAGATTTGGTTACCTTTGGTTTACCCTCAGGGTCAACCATGGTCAACTTTTTTTAACATAAGATTGCTATCATAAAAAATCAAACTCGAATTGCACTTATTACATACGAATAAATTTACAAAACAAAATTTTGATAATTCAAGAGTCTAAATAATTGTTACTTACATACTATATTAGAGTTTTTCAAAAAATATATTCTCACCTTAAATGTAAATATTATCAACTAAAACCATTAATTCATGGTTTTTTGGTTTGGATTTACCCAGCACAGTGGTTTGGATTATTTATAGGTAAAATAGTTGAACCCGAAAAATTAATAGGTAATCCAAAGGGTAAAATTGGCTAGGTAAAATTACCCTTTTTTTAGGTCGATTGGCTAAATATCAAGTCGATTTTCGATTCTGTTAAAATTATGCTCAGCCCTACCTCTTGTAGTTAAAAAATCTCTTTATTCATCCTCACTTCATAGCGGGCAAAGTCTTTACTGATCTTCTACAAATCCTTGAACTCCCTCTTTTGATATAATATGTGAGTTCATTGATAGATTATATCAGTAGACCACTACCACAGTGTGCTTTTTTTAGGACAAAATCATTCACGATTACATGTACATAGTCGCTAGAGACATATCTTTAAAGACGAATGAAATCACCCACGACTTAAATCGTCGCCTAACTCAATTGTCATTCGCGACTAAACTTAGTCATCATAAATAACATTCATGTCGTTGATAGATAGATTATATTCAAAATGAATTATTTATTTCCGTAAACTATAGTCGTTATCGATCATTTCTATTTGCGACTAAATATTGTCGCCATGGTTGTCGTCACAGTTGTCTATTACTAGCGACTAAGTTCCAATCATTCGCGACGACTTTAATTTCGTCGCTGATAAAGTCGACTTGATTATTAGTAGTGGAGCAGAATTTCGAAAACAAAAAAATGCCCAAAAATTTATCTTCCCATATTCTCCTAAAACCCTAACACATTTTGCATCTATTGCTTCATCAATTGGTTCTCTACATCATCATACGCTTTTCCCGAGATCATCTTCCACTTGTGGGACCTAGTTAACTTCGATTTCTCCACATTATATATCCAAAACTAGGTTTATTGTTATTAAATCTTATTTTATGATTGTATAATCGAAATGTATATAATGTATGTATGAATATATAATTTTTATTTTTAATATTGTTATAGTTGTATACTTGTATCAAGTTGTTAATAGACGATGGATCCGGGTATCGATAAGAGTTGGATTAAATCAAATTGTTATGTTACGTTGTGATATTAATGGTTAGGAAGGATTTATCGATTTTGTGGAAAAATAAGTAGGTTTAATGATTTTTTTGTTTTGTCCGTGTAAACATCCATGAGGTTAGGGCACACGTTCTAAAGTACGAGTTTTTTTCCACGTATGATGTTTGGACAAAGCATGGTGATAACTTAGAAATGCCCACGGAAATCCCTACCCCAGATGTAGAAGATGAAATAATTAATGTGTATGACGATTTGAAACCCACTTACGATGTTGGGGGTCATTCGGGTTACACCGAGATGAGAGACGAGAATCATACAAGTCGTGGTAAGTTGGAGGCCTAGGGAGATGACGTGAAGAACGAGGACATACATATTGTGAGGAAGATGAGAAAAGAATCAACCAGAAAGATGCGGATAAGGACTAGATGAAATATGAAAGGTAAAGATGTTTTTAGAGTTGAATTATTGGGATGGACTCTTCATTAGAGGACAAGTAAGGATATAACATGGTGATACGAGATGCATATAATAAGAAACGCACCAAACACATATCTTGGGTAATGGCACGCGAGGCAATTGCCTCGAAGAGTACATTTTCTCTCTTCTATGCCATTTCTCAAATTGCGTATTTGTACATTATGTGTTTTGTCTTTAAAAATTATTGAGTCTCTTTCGAAACAAGTCAAGGTTCACCTATGAGTTGAAGGTAGGGATATGTTGTCCCCATCCCCAATTTATGTGATTTATATGCTTTTTAGGTAGATTTTTATTTTATTTTTGTTAGAGATGGAATTAGTGTAAAATGTGTTTACCGGCCTAAAAGCATACGCTTTAGTGAGTTAGTGATTGTACATGATTTGTTTGTAAACTAGTTGTATTATATGCTTTGAATATAAACATGAAAACACACATTAACTATAAAGAAAATATTGGTGAGCAATGCATAGAAGCAATTTTGAATCTTAGGAAACCATAAGCGGTGTGTAGGACGTAAGATTCGAGCTAGTTAATAAACTCATTTAATGAACGTGCTAGAGGTAAGAAAGTAACAAAAATTTCATTGATACGCCCATTTGTGCCTTTTTCACTTGTTGTCCACAACAATTGAATTATTATCTATCTCAGCCCCTTCTTGCTTTTCTACTGCCTATTAGCCACATTACAAGCCATACCTCTTAGATTAGAGGACTCTTTTCATATGACCCATACTCGAATCGCGATACTTTGAGGCTCTTCATTAGAGATTGAGTTTGGGGTGGTGGGAAAGATTATGGGAAACATTATTGCGTGAGTTTTGAGCTATGTAGTTGTGCTATGTGATGATACACTTGTTCAATAATATAACCCTTTGCCCGGGTAAAAGAGAAAAAGATTTGAAAAGAATATATATATATATTGAAAAGAAAATAAAAATATTGAAGCACAGTAGCATGACTTCTCATATAAAAAATAGAGTCATGACTAACTTGCAAAAGAATAAAATATACATCTAGACCGGCAAAGTGGATTAGTTATTATGTAATCATCTTAGTCTGTTTATTGATAATTGGGGATGCGAAATAAGTGCATCAAATTTAGGTCGAGTGATTAAATTTAGGAGTAACTCAAGCTCTAGGGCAACTCGTTGATGGCCAGTGAGAAGAGAGCCAAAAGCTCACTCTAAATTATCCAAATATAAGATCATACCATCGCTAAGCCTACATTACAACCATATAAACCTTATGATTCTTGACTATGTGATTTAGGAGCAAGTGAATCTTTAGAGGGTAGTTAGATGGACCATTAGAGACTGTTTTAGGATCAATGAACACTTTATAGACTCCATAGTTAATTGCGAAAAGACCCTCTCCTTCGTGCATTGCAAACCTAATTTAATCTTGAACTTATATCATGTTTATTTTTTTATATATTAAATGTATATATATTAATTAGTTTGGGAATATTATTGTATGAAAATCACTAAGTAGTTGGTTTAGGACTATTCTCTACATTCTCCTTCTCTCATGCTTATTTGCCTCAACTGATATTTAGAGACTTCCTTATTGTTATTTTTTTTATTTGTCGAGATGACAAAGTTTTGAGTTAGGGGTTTGGACGACTCCCTTTTTATGATGGATTAATCTCAACGTGGGATATGTTTTTACGTTCCTTTTCTGCTCAGCTGAGGGAGTTCCCCCATTATTTGATATGTTCTCATTATTTGCCTTGTTTTGGATAGTTGTCACTTTTATAGCTATTTGCGTGGAATTTGCTTGTAAATGTGAATTTATTAGGTACATGGATGATATTATATGCCAAAACATGGATAAGGAGTCGATGAAAGAAGATCAAAAAGGGAACCAAGAGAAAAGGTCCAAAGAACCCGTTTTTAGAAAGTGAAAGAGTTGTCGACCAAAATTAGAAAGTGAATTGATTTCCACACGAGATTGAAAAAGAATTTAGATGATCCATTGACATTCATATAAGGCTATGAATCACGGTCACGTGGCCAATGAGATTTTGCAATTCGAAGCTGTAATGAAGAAGTTATGCAATTTGCAGCTGTCATAACTCGAACTAGTCCCCTCTTGGAGTAAAAAGTTTTTGGGATAGGCTAGCTCATTTTATTGAGTCCAAAGCCCGCCCAAATGTTTTAAACATTATATATCATCTCATATTAGTATAAATTGAATTGTTTCCATGCGATTTTGACAAAGAATTTGGATGAGCGCATTGACATTCATATAAGGCTCTGAATCACGGTCGCGTGGCCCCAGAAATTTCACAATTCGGATCTGTAACGAAGAAGTTATGCATTCTACACCTGTCATGACTTGAACCAATCCCCTCTTGGGGTAAAAAGTTTTTGGGATGGGCTAGGTCACTTTAATGAGTCCAAAGCCCCCCCTCAACGTTTTAAACTTTATATATGCGTATATATATATATATATGTATATGTATATATATATAACATCTCATAATAGTAGTAACTCATCTTTTAGCCGCCAAAGCTCAGTTTCCAAGAAGAAAGTCAACCACAGAAGCAGACAGGAAGATCTAGAGAAGGAATAAACAATGATGGAACTTCACCCCAACACGTCTACGCTTCTCCATCTCTAAACCTTTTTGTTAATTTAGTACTAGTCTGAATTTGTCTATTTACTATTTCTAAACTATCTCATTCAAAAGTTTTATTATGCTTAATTACAATTTTGCTTAGGATTATACATGTAAGAACGATTGATTATTATTTTTTTGTAAAATTAATATATGATATTTAATTGAATTTGGGTTTAATTTATTATTCCATTGTGTATTTATTTGTTATAAATACTCTATGCTCTGTCCAAGTAGCTAATAGGTGTTGTAATCGAACTAACACCCGGACGGGGGGTAAATATACAGACCTAGTACATACGCACCAAGTGCACAAATTCAGTTGGTCTTGTCGACGAGGTAGTCAATAGGGCCAGAGATTCATTCACCCAAAAACCTTGGGCATGTAAGGTTGCTCGCCTGGGCAGGGGCCTTACGGTGCATTTGAATCCCGGCTAATGTGAAACATTACAAATTCACCCATTATTCATAGAAACGGAATTCATTAGGATAAATTCTTATTAGCATCCTTGGTTTTTTTATTTCGTGCATAACAAGATTATATAATTTAGAAAACAAAACATTCATTCTCTTTGCTCATATCGACACGAATTAAATTAACTACTTAAATCCCTGAGGAACGAACTTAAATTACTTACTTATTACTTGTAACAATCCGTACACTTGCAGAGAGTTAATCATGGTTTTTCGAGGTGTGTGCACTTTTAACACTATTATTTTATCACACGCCCGAGCCCAACAGAATGATAATATAATAGGTGACTCTATTTCCTTTCCCATCCTCCTTCCATGTATGTCGTTATGATATTGAGTATCCAGCTTCCGATATCCAATACATTATCTTGTTGCGCCCTTACCTGTAGAGTTGATGCTGCCTAGATGGATTGAGTTACCTTGCAACCAATAAGTGTTTGACTGTCTCTGTTTTTGCGTGGCCTCACGGGCATGTCTTCGAATCGATACACCTTCTTTTTTCCAGATTTTTTTGTCGGTATCGCATTACTACATGGTATCCATATGAAAATGTTGATCATGTTGGGTACATTTGACTTCCACAATGTATTCCATAACGTTGTCCTAGTGTTTGATGTTGCACTTGTTGATTGTGTCTCGTTAAGCATATCCTCTTCCGTGAGTACTTATTATCCTATTTTTGTGGCATATTGTCCATCTTTTGAGAATGGCTACACATATTTATATTCTCTATTTGTGTTTGATAACCGTATTTTGTAAATTCTGGTATCACTTGCTGTAGAAATGTGTCATCTAAAATTTATGTATTCCACTTAGCAGTATCTTGTTTCCTCAGGTGATCCATTGTTTCCAATTGGCAACCTTGTGGTTTCTAAATTTTCCATGTCGTATTGATCCTTTTTTTATTCCAAATATTAATGGTCTTTCTGTTCCCTGTCTAGTATTTTCCATATTTATTTATAAATTTTTCTTATTTCCATGAAACTACTCTAGCTCCAGGTTCGACTTTGACGTAGTTTAACTCGCATAAAAATTGGTTTTTGGGTAATGAATACCTTTTAAAAGTTTTGTTGCTAGCTTTTTCGGATCGGACATGATCCTCCATGCTTGCGCTGCTAACAATGTTTTATTCATTCTCTTGAAATCCGTGAATCCTAATCCTCCCAACAGCTTCCCTACCGCCATCTATTCCTACTCCACCCAATTTATTTTATCTCGTTCTCTTGAAACTCAACCAGAAGTTCATGATTGTTGAAACTAATTTCCTACAAATGATATAGGGTAAGAGAAAATGGACATTGTTTATACATGTATTGCTTTTAATGCATCTTTGATTAGCACTTCCTTTCTGCCATCTGAGAGTATCTTGGCCTTCCATTCCTCCGTTTTAGAGAATAATATTTTTCTATCCATTCTAATAATTACACATTTGATCTTTTGTGACATAACGGTATGCCCAAATATTTTCCTAAGTTGTCCATTTCTGTGAACTGTATTTCATATGAGACTTGATCCCTTACATGTTGAGGTGTCTCTTTACTGAAGATTATGACTGATTTTTTTAAATTCACCTTTTGACCCGACCCTTGAAAGTACTCCGTCGGACAATCTTTAAATGCTTGTATTTTTGTATCCTCAAAAGACACAAAAAACAATGGGTCATTAGCAAAAAGTAAGTGAGAAATAACCTGACAATTCCTAGTAGTCTAGATACCTTTAATGATTTTTCTACTTACATGGTTTTCTAGTAGGCTAATTAGTGATTCAGTCATAGGATAAATAGAAAAGGGGATAAGGGATCCATTTGTCTGAGACCTCTTCCTAGGTTGATTTTTTCTAATCTATCAGTCGTTAAAATTTATCTGATATGAGACTGTTGTAATACAATTCCTAATCCAGTTGATCCACCTATCGCGAAATCCTAACTTCTTTAGTAACATAAGAATGAAATCCCATATGATCTGGTCGTATTCTTTTACCATGTCGATTTTTACTGCCACGATATTTTTTGGATTCTTTTGTTTCATGTTTATATAAAACGAATTCTATTATGATATTGTCTTGTATCGCCTTTCTCTTATAAACGTGGCCTGATTTGGAGAACAACCTCATTCATAATACTTTGTAATCTGTTTAATAATATTTTTGCAATAATCTTATAACCGAAGTTAACACAAGAGATAGGTCGGTAGTCACCTAACATTTAATGTACATCACCTAACAATTCACGTACGTCACCTTACATAATCAATGTAATTAGTGTATCGTTGAGCGCTCCCAGCAAAATATTATTAAAGAAATCATGTAACATTAAGAAGATATCATATTTTATAATCCCCAAAATTCTTGATAAAATTTACCATTCAATCTGTCTGATTCTGGGGCTTTTGTTGGGAATAATCCTTTGAGCGATTTCAAGTTCTTACATCGTTGGAGGTTTAGCCATTTCAAGATTTATCTCATTTGTGATCTTTGGTTGAATAAAGTATACCGCTTTTTCTATCTTTTAATCTGGTGCCACATGTTCGTTAAATAAATCCTTACAAAAATATTGGAAGCAAGTCTTAACTTCTGTTAAATCCTCCTTCCATTAATCTAATATAGCATATAGGGCCGGCCCTGGTAATTTGGTGGCCCTGGGTGAAATTTAAAATTTGGGCCCTAAGACGACTAATTTAGAAAATGTTTTAAGGTACAAAATTTTTCAAAAAAATCGACACTTCTAATTTATTTAATACATATTCCATAATAAATTTTTGATTTGAGCAAAATGACTACATATAAATTAATCTTTTCATTTATTACTTGAATAACATTCAAATATAAAAAAAATCTTAGTATATGACATATTCATAGTGCACCTCGGGGGCAATGTTGATCGTAACTCTCATACCCTTTATTTTTATTAGAGTCCGATCCAGGATTTTCAAGGCACCGCCCCAGAAAAAAATTAGGCTAATATCTAGATCATATGGGTTTAAGGAGGGCGAAACTCTATTTTTTATATGTTTTTTGCTAAAATGTTCAGGTAAAATTTGTATCGCGTCCCAAGACTTGGGTGGCAGGCGCCAGCACCCCCTAGATCTACCACTGCTCCTAATCCATTCAAGATTTGACCCTTATAATAGTGAAATAAAAATTAAACTTAAAATAATAATAAAAATCACAATATGATAACCTTATCTCGGTGAACAATGAAAATATAAGTTTAAAATGATATGAATTGCGTATGTTTAGGCAGATTCTAATTCAGTTAGCATACATAATGAAATATAAAATATATTAACAAATATCAAAATAAAACTTATATAACGGATGCACAAATGTAATATTTTTTAACTAATAATTCTTATTCTATTGAGATCTTTTTGATTCATACTTATTGTAATTATTATAATTAAACAATAAAAATATTTTGTTTCTTTAAATGACAAAAAGAATAAGAGCAGCTAGATTTTTAAATGGCAAATAAAAATTTAAATTTTGAGTAAATTATTTTTTATATATTTAAATTAAAATATATATAAAAAATAATTTAAAAATATTATATAATTTTTTTATAAAATCATACACAAAAATATTAGATTAAAATGTAATTTTTTAAACAAAACATAAAGCTAAAATAATTTGTAAAATAAATAGATTAAATTGTTATTTTTTAACTGTAAACAAATAAATGACTAATTAATTTAAAAATTAATATTTCTCTTTTAAAATAGTAATAGCTTGCTCGGGGGATTCAAAACTAGGTCACACATAAGGAAATACAACAACTTACGAATGAGGCTGGTACCAAACTTTGCTTTAAGACATAATTTTTCGTACATATAGCAACTACGTACATATACATATATATATATATATATATATATATATATATATAATAGCAAATTTGGGCCCCCTTTTAGCTCGGGCCCTGGGCGGTCGCCTGGTCCGCCCATACCTTGGGCCGGGCCTGATAGCATATTTTGAAAAAAAATCTTTCAACAAAAAAAAATAGAGAAAACTATTTTAAAAAGTGAAAGTTATTTTCTTAACCATAAAAATTATTGAACGTATCTTTATAAATGTACTTTTGAGTTAACTGATTCTTTTTGTTGTATTATAAGGATTAATGATTAGTTTAGTCCTTTGTGTCCTTTAATTTCTAATACACACTAAATATATTTTATACTTATAAAAGATTAGGTAGAATTTTCCTTAAACCTTATTTTACTTTCCTACCTTTCTTTGTTATTTCGGTTGCTAGTACAATAAAAGTTAGGGCATCATCGTTTTCTCTTTCCTTCATTACAAGTTAATAGAATTGCATACACATATCTTACACATAATACACATAAAACTTTGCTCACATAAAACTTCGCCTTCTTTTCTTTCTTTTTTACTTTGAAGTTGTTAAAGATTAAGTGAAGGGAATCAGTTTATATTCTTTGAAATTCTATCAATAATTATTGAAGTCGTCCTTTATCTTGTTAAGTTCCAAGTTTTTTTTTTTTGTTTTCTATTTATTTTTCTATTATTTTTGTTCTGATTTATTAATTTCTTTGTGTAAGTAATGTTGATTATAGACTCTTAAATCATAATTTTCATTGTTTTCAACCTTCAAACATGTAATTAGTATGTTGATGGGCCCAAAGGTGTAACAAAATAACGATAATAAAGGATAAGAAAAGCACACACTTATGAAAATCCACGAGAAACTCTCTACAAGTGCACATATCATTCGCAAGTAATAGTAAGTAAAAGTTCGTTCTCAGGAATTTAGGTAGTTAGCTCAAACTTGTCTTCAATAATAGTGTAGATGATTTCAAATGTTGATATTATAAACATAAATAAGATGAATATTGTTTTGGTCTACATATTTACATACGAATTCAAAAGATAATAACTTAGGGCTGCTAGTATGCACCTATCTTACGAAGTCGTTATTCCATGAACTGAGAAATATATAAGTAGTCGAAACTCTATACTCCTTCTAACATCCGTCAAAGTAGCTTAGAAGGCAACATCAGCACTACCAAAGAGACTTGGATATGGGGACCTTACGCAGAGATCGGTGGTGAAAGTCTAACCATGTTGACTATCTAGTTAGGCAAGCCCATCAGGATCACTACGACACACTAGACGATTATGTGTTTTATTAAGAATTTTGATTCCCCGTCAGGGTGACAATCCTAATTACTAAAAACAATCCTAACATGATCAAGGTTAGGGCTAGAATAAATAAAAACACAAAATAAAATTATATAAAATAAAAGCTCAACTCAATTAAATTTAAATTCCAAATAACATAGAATTAGAGAATAGAATTCAAAGGTTATACACACTAAAAATTCAAGCTATGGAAAAATCAGTTCATAATTAAAGAAATAAAACAAAAGAGTAAATAACTTACAAATATGGTTAAGCCAAATATCTAAGATAAATTACCCTAATGGTAAAGTTGAAGGATGGAGAAGAGGAGTTTGTAACTCTCCAGCTTCTTTTCTTCCACTCCAAGTCACTTGTCTTCTCCCTAATGAATTTCTTAAATAATATGGAGGCTATTGATGCAAGGAAAAGTTTCTAATGTGTGTGTATATATATATATATATATATATATATATATATATAGGTGTTTTGATGAAATATAGGTTATCTTCTAGGTTTTGGAGTCCTAATCCCACTCAAACTCGATTTCCTTAGAAAGTGAACTGGTTGGCCCATAGAGTTTGTAAAAATCATAGTTCCTTCGTTACATCTCCAAATCAATCTAAATCAGTACTCACGCGACTGTAATTAAAAATACCTTTGTGTTTATAAAAGGGATCTTTGAAATGCTCTGTTTATTTTATTCAGCATTGAAAATACTACACGTTCTAAATCTGGCCAGTAGCTTTTTTCACTTTCTAAAAACAACTTCTTTGGGAATTTAACTCTTGATTTTGTCTAGGATCTTCTTTCCTCAACTCCTTAACATTTATTTCCATCTAATATCATTATTTTGCCCAAAATATTCACATTTAACACAAATTACATAAAGAAAATGCTCTGAAAGTAACAAATCTCTGAAACAAGGCAAGAATTGAGAAACTAACAATTTATAGGGAAACACCCCTCATCTAAGTACACAATACACCTAAAATGATGTCTCATGACTAGATTGTTTTATCATAAATATGGATACATCAATAACCTTAACACAAATTTGTGACGTCCTAACAAAAAGAAATAATAACACTAGAGAAGTCTCTGTGTATCAACTAAATCAAATAAGCATGTAGAGAGGACGATTGTAAATAATATTAAACAGCCCTATAAAGTTTCATTTAATAATATTTATAAACTAAATCATATATATACACTTATCATACAAAAAATCAAACCTGTTTAATTTCAAGATTAGATTAGTTTCGCAATACACGAAGGATATGTCTTTCTCTTAGTTAGATATGGAGGCTATAGAGTTTTCAATGATCATACAAAAATATCCAATGATCCATCTAGGTAACTTAACTAAGAATCATAAGTTCTTTAAGGTTGTAATGTTAGGCTTAGAGACGGTATGATTGTATATTTGAATAATGTAGAGTGAGCTTTTTGCCCTCTCCTCACTAGCCATCAACGAATCGTCCTAGAGCTTGAGTTACTCTCATAAGATGTTCTCACTTAACCCAAAATTTGATGCACATAACTTCGCATCCCCAATTACCCAAGTATAAACCAAGATGATCACATAAACAATTCCACTTTTTCTCTTCATGTTCAATCTTTTTCATATTCATTTTTTCTTTTGTTAGTTATGACTCTCTTCTTGATGTGAGATTTTATGCTACTTCTTTCTCAAAATATTTATTTTCTACACACCCCTTAAGGCTCCCTAAGATAAAACTTACATCTACCACATTGCTTACTAATCATTTATTTACTTTTAAGGTGTTTTACATGTTCATATTTCAAAGCATATAATACAACTATATCACAATCAAATTACTTGTTATCATTAACTCACTAAATTTACGATTCTAGGAGATTAAACACATTTTACATTTACTTCCATATAAACTTTTAATGTTACCTAAAAATCAATAAATCACATAAATGGAGATGAGAGACAACGAATCCCTACACTCCCAACTCAAAAATGAGTTGTGTCCACACGGCTTGAAACATATCGATAAAAATTTAAAAACTAACACATATATTGAAAGAAATGAAATGGTAGGGAAGAAATTAAGCATAATCTCGAGGATATTTCCTCGCATGATCAATACCCAAGAAAGGGTGCAATGCTTCTCTTGTATTTAAACTTCTCATATCACCACATTTGTATTCTCTTACCTTCTAGTATGCTCCGTTCGAAGCAATCATCCAGATATAGAGATCGATTTTTCTCACCTTCTCCAGTTTATTTCTTGAACACTATCTTGTGTGAAGTGTCCTTCTTGATCCCACCCAATACATTGCTTTGATTCTTCTCCATCTCCCCTAACACTAGATAGTGTCTTCGTTCTTTTTGTCATCACTTTTGACCTCCAACTCAAAGTTGCACCACTCTTGGAATTACCCCTTGGTTTTGGGTGAATAGGGTGTTATTTTGCTTAGGAAAGGTGTAATTATGATGTTTATTTATGTGGGTATGATGGAATCTTTCTTGGGTGAGAAGGGATTAAGAAAATTTGAAAAAAACGCTTTGGAATTTTTTTTATTTTGATTATTTATTTCTAGGTGTTTTGGAATGATTGGTAGGTAAATTTTGTTTGTATAAATGTAAGGATAGATTTGGATATGAACTCATGGTGATTTGGTGTTGTTTTGATGTGAGGTAAAGGTCAGGTGAAACATTTAATGGAGTTTGGTTGTTTCGAGAAGAAGGAGGCTTAAGGTTTATGAGTTGATATTGGTCTAACCTCTTCTTCTTAAGTTTATTGTGTCTCGCCCCGGTATACCACCCACATGGCCAATGTGCCGGTCGCTATTGTTCCCTTTCGATAGGAACTTGGTCAATCATGAATGACGACACGGGTGATGGACCAGCATGCCGCCCGTTGGGGCCGGTATATAGAATGAAATCTTCAACTTTCTTACCTTGAACCATGTCCAATACCTTCATGACCCTTTCGCGAACTGTCAAATTATTCAGTATTTTCTTGACATACATTTGTTATAGGTTAGTTGCATCTAGATTCGTACATTATTGAGAAATGTGTTGTAAATGAAAGTTATATACAATTAACTAAGCTTTCTGTGGCCTCTTGAATTACTGAATTTTTCTTTTATGCTAAATTTTATTGTCATTCAAATACATCTATTACGGTGTTCACGAATCTCTATGACGGTTGCGGACCGGCATGTCGCCCGTGTGAGCGGCATATGATTTTACTTAAGGTTGTGATGGTTTTGAGCCGTATACTGCCAGGATGCCAAGTATACTGTTCGAAACAGTTGGGGACACGAAAATTTTCATAAAACTCCCCCCAAACATATCTTTTGCATTACATACACAATAAAATCAACTAGACCTTCCTCATTACTGCAGTATACAGTAAAAAGCACATAAACTGAACATTTTAAAGCTAAACACTAAAAACAAGAAGACATAAAATTGCAGCCTGTCTCCCGGAGAGCACTATTGTTTAATGTCGTTTGAAATTCGAATTGTTACCCCGATTATCTCTTGATTATAAAGCCTCTCTAGCAGCGACGTGAGGCTATGCACATCTACTATCCAAAGCTTGTTACCTTTCTTAGCTCGTATTTCAATCAATTTTGCCGAAACAACTCTTGTAACAAAAAATGGACCTATCCAAGAATTCCTGAATCCCAACACCTATTATCTTGTTTGGGGCTTTCCAAACGACCTTGTCTCCGAACCAAAACTCATTTTCAACTCTCTTCTTCACGGTGTTATGGCAAACTTTCTTTTTTTCCTCCTTCGTCATAACTTAGAGTTTTGGGAGCTTACGTGACTCCTCATTCTTCTTACCCAAAACTTGGAATGTATTGGATTCTTCTTCAGTTTTGAGGGTCACGGTTCCCTCATGAACGTCAATTATGATGCGAGTTGTCGCCAAGAATGGACGTCCAAGTATAATTGGGACGTGTTGATTTGTAGAATAGTCAACAAAAACAAAATTAGTAGGTATAGCTAGTGTACCTACACGGACGAGCACGTCCTCGATGATTCCACGTGGCTTTATCATAGATTTGTTTAGGAACTGCAAGATAACGTCTATTTTCTTGGCATCAACAATGCCTAACTTCTCAAACATATTCTTGGGTATGATACTTACACTGGAAATCATGTCACACATTACTTTAGTTTCAAAATTACCACCTATATTAATTTGGAGGTAGGAAGCTTCAAGATCTTGAAGCTTTGGTGGTAGCTTCCTTGGAACTATTGTCAAGACTTCTTTAGTATGATCCACAAACCTCGACCTTGACCTCTACACTCTTACTCTTCTCGGAGGTAATATCTTCAAAGACTTTTGGTGTTGTAGTTTTTTTCTCGATTATTGATGTCACCCTTTTTTTCTAGGCTAGATATCACGAAAAGTTGACTAGGAAAGCTGCAGATGTGGAAGGCTGATAGTAATTGCTGATTTTGAGCGACTTAAATAGGGCTACAAACGAGCCGTGCCGAGCCGAATACTAGATGTACAGGCTTGTTTGTTTAATTTCTCGAGCCGAGCCGAGTCGAGCTCAAATTTTAACGAGTCGGGCCGAGCCGAGCTCAAATTTAAACGAGCCGAGCCCGAACTTCCAATGATCCAAATCAGGAATGCTAGTATTTGTTTGTTTAATTTATAGAAACATCTTTTTTAAAGTCGAGCATGAGTTGCTCATGAACATTTATGGTTGAAATGGATTTTTATGAACGGTTGGTATTTGATGGAGTGTGTGGTATGAAAATATGGAACATGAATTAATGAAAAAATAAAAAATATCTACAAAAATTAAAAATATCTAATTTGATATTGAATATTTAATAATATATTTATAAGTAGATAATATATTAATTTATAATTCATAATTTTAAACGAGCTCACGAGCCGAGCTCGAGCAGACTCGTTTATTTATCGAGCTTAAAATGAAGATTGAGCTTGAGCTTGTTTATATTCGATCCGATCTCGAACGAGCTTTTCTCTGAGCTGAGCTCGAGCGGCTCGCAAGCGGCTTGGTTCATTTGCAGCCCTAGACTTAAACATGGATTCAGCCTTTGGGTCGTGAAATAGGTTTTACTCCATACTGAGTTAGGAAGATTTAGCAACTATAATGGGTCAATTAGAGTTGATTTGAGGAAGTTACAACCGTTTTACTAAGGGATGTACACCAGTTACGGGATTTCAATTAAAACATTTGATTTGGGCTTTTTAATATTTGACTTATTTTCATTAGCAATAGCCCAAATCTGATTTTCTTCTTATAAATAGGCATTTAGACTCTTATTTTACACGCAATTCATTCTACTCTTAAATTGGAGAGCTAAAGTCAAGAGCAGAAGGCAGAAGAAAGAGCTAAAGGTGAACAATCTTCATTCTTCCACCAGAAGTCAATTCCAACGCCCAACTAGGTTCTTAATTTTATTATGTAATTTAGGATTATGAATTCCTTATATTTCTTTTCAGTTTTTAATTCCGTTATAAAATAATTTCATAAGTACTTAAGAATCGCAATTATGGGTTAAACCCTTATTTAAATTAATTGATGTTTTCCGAATTTGGTAATATTTGATTTAATCTGAATTGGGTATTTTGTATTGACTATTATCGCATGCTAATTACTATTTTTATTCTGGCCAATTAGAAATAGGATTGAGTAATTAGGCTATTCACTTTGGCGGGGAAGTGATCACCTTGACGAGGGGTTTAATTAGGGACCTAGGTAATAGACGTGTGGAATTCGTCAATGACCCCGACGGGCTTGACTAACCACATAGCCAATTGGGTAAGAGACTAAAACCATTCGAAAGTAGGTATAATCTCCCTGACGGGGATTATAATACCGTAGGATAGCTCCTATGTCCACCCTGACAGGGGTTAGGAGATTATAGAGTCCCAACTAATACATTAATACCAATTTATCCCTTAAACGGAAGCATTAATTATATAAATATTGGTAGATCCCTTGCGAGACTCAAGTACCCTTCTCATCTTGCGTCCAGCCTTATTTACTTGCATTATTTTCTTTTCAGTTAATTACTTTAGTACTTTATTTTCTTGCGTCTTAGTTCGTAAACAAAAACCAACCGTAAATTATATCATTTATCTTTTCGTACTTGCAATTACTACTACTATTTGATAAACACCTTAGTTGTACCTATTCCATCCCTGCAAATGTGAGTCCTTATTCTTTATCACATTATTTTATAACTGATGTCTCCTCATTTGTGATGATTTAATATTAGTTAGAGACATCATTTTTAGTGTTTTAGAAGTCTTTCCAGTCGATTTTCTTATGAAATATTGCACTTTCCAATTTCTAGTCTTAATTTATTGAATTATTATTTTTATAACATGTTGGGTTTAATTATTTATTTAGTGTGAAGTTTTAAAGATAAATATGTAGATTAATTAATTACCAAGTCAATTCTAAGAGATAAGGAAGAAAGATATGCATGGAAATTGGAGAAAATGAAACAAAAGCTAAAGTATGGAAAGATAAAGCTGCCAAATAAATCTGAATTTCACCACTCACGACCACAAATCGGCTTATATCTCAAAATCGATGAGGAATTTGGAATAATGGTAAAGAGAAAAGTTAAATATCTTTCCGAGACGATGAATTTAGACTACTCATACGCATCAAACGGATAAGTATTGAAGCTGTTAGGACCAAAACAAAAACGGGGTTGATTCCATATTTTAGGGTTACGAATTTAAATCGGGCTTGGAGTCAATTACTTACCTTCTCCTTCAAGAAAATGAATTAGATCTTCTAAACACCTATAAATTCACCCTTATATCACTTGTAAATCATCCTTGCCTCCCATTAACTAGTCCTTAAGTTTATTATCATCAGAATTATTGAAGAGTGCAAGATGAAGTCTTTTATTATTTCTTTTAGTTTATTTCCTTCAGGTATGAACTAATTTTCCCATAGCTTGGGTTTTGCATTATGTATAATCTATTAATTCTATTTTCTTTCTATCTAAGTTTCTTTGGGAGTTATATGTTTTAATCTGATATTAGCTACTTACCAATATATTTGGTTATGTGTTTTGAATTATTGTCTGTCCTAAACCTGATCACTTTAGGCTTTCTTAGTAGTAGTTAGATGTTCACCTTAACTGGGTGTCTAATTATTGAAACACCACATAACATCTAGTGTCGATATTGGTCTTGACAACACTAATTCTAGCTAGATAGTCATTAGGGTATATTTTACCCACTATTACCATGTTTGGAAATGATTGCTTAGGGCATTGGTAGCGCTTGATACCCCTATTTAAACCAGCCTCGTGGTGTGTCCGTAGCCCCCTTAGTCGCTCTCCAGGTCTAAGAGAGGAAATTTAGAATCCTGACTAAGTATCTAAGAGCTAATTATCTCCCTTATTAACTAGAATTTGATAGAAAGAATTAGAAGGATTAGTGCATACTAGCAAAACCTAAGCTATACTTCTCATCTCACATTTCCTATATTTTATTTTATTGTCTTTAATTTTCGGTAGATTAATCATTAATCTCTCAATCGTTCCTATTTATTTCTGTCTTTTAATTATTTACTCTCTACTCGCTATTATTGCTCATAACGTATAACACACTAAGTCCCTAAAAACGAATTCAACTTATCATTAAAACTTGCATACGTCCTATAATACTTGCAGTACCATACTTGTCTAGGGTGAGAGTGCATTGTTTTCTAGCTTATTTTTATCTTATTTTTATCGCACCTTAGGCGACACCAAGTTTTTGGCGCCGCTGCCGAGGACTTGTGTCTCGTTAGCGTGTGGGCTATCATATTTCAAGTAGTAGTTTTTAGTTAATTTTTTATTTTTCAGTATTTAGTTTTATTTTTCTAGATTTACGCTTGTGGTTTGCTTTAGTCTTTTACAGGTTTCCACCGTGTTTAATTCTTGGCCTCCGTTACCGGAGCCTGAGAGGAGCTTCATAGGTTATAACAGACGTATCTGAGAGGAAAGAGCCTTAAGAAGAACTATGGCAGATCCAGTAGATCCACCTCTTGTCCCTGGAGGACAACAACAACCGCCATCGGTAGCAGGTAACGGAAATAATAATAATCAAAACAGAGTTGAGCAAGACCTCCCAGGCTTGGGAGTACCGTTTCATGTTTAACAACTAGGTTACCATCCTCCAGAGATCCAAAATATTAAATTTAGACCCGATCTGGGCATGCTCAGTCAATTTCAAAGTTTTGGACTCTACAGTGGTACAACAATTCAAGATCCGGTAAGAGCGATTCAAAAGTTTATGCAGATTTGTGATGCCTATGTAACTCCAGGCATTATACGCGAGCAACTGTATTGTCATATGTTTTCGTTCTTTCTGACCGGTAAAGCTGGTGAGTGGCTAGACAGGCAACCGCTAGGTACAATTAATACATGGACAGAATGTTAGCCTCACCTTGTTTTTATTCCCGGTTTAATATTCGACAAATCATCATTTAAACTAAAATTCATTTGGTATCACTTTTAAAGGTTTTCCAAAACCCCTCATTAGATTAGTTGTCTTTAAATCTTTGATCTTAAGCTTGAGCTTCAAAAGAACAGCGTCGCGGTACACCGGACAAAAGCTGCGGTACACCGCAGTACCACGTACCAAAGGCGCGGTGCATAGGCTAGTCCGACCAGTAAGCTAAGAAAATATGCGGTACACCGGACTGAGGCGCGGTACACCGGACTGAGGCACGGACCAGGAGCACGGTGCATAGGATAGCCCGTCAGTTTACTATGAAATCAAGACGAGGGATTTTGCGGTGCACCGGACCATACCCGCGGTACACCGCATGAAAGGGTTTCTGCACTATTACTAGAGGACAAAGCTTATATCCGTTGGAGTTAAAATAGATCTGTTAGATAGAAGCCTTTTGACCGTTGGAAGCTTATTTCAGCTATAAATTGAAGCTCATTCAAGACACAACTCAAGCCTTCCATCTACCAATCTTAAGAGCAATTAATATTATCATTCAAGAAGGTTTCAAAGGAGCATTCAAGTCATATTCATTCTCAAGCTACATAGTTTATATCCGCTCTTTTAGGAGTTTAGTTTCAAGCTATTATAACACCCCTAAACACTTTTCCTTTCCTCTTAGTTCTTGTAATAGATTAAGAGAGTAGTGTGAGTATAGGTTCTATACTTGGTTCCTTGTGTTGGTGATAACACAAGTGTATTTCCTTCAAGGTTTTGAAGTGGTTGTAAAGGGTTTGTAATCTCATCCGGTTTAAGAGTTACGAAGATTAGTTGAGAATCTTGCGAATCCTAAGGAGGCTTCCTTAGGTAGTGGATGTAGGGAAACCGAACCACTATACATCGTTGTGTATCGTTTTCTATCCCTACACTCTTTACATTTCCGCACTCTATATGCTTGATAAAATGCTTACATGAATAGTTTGATAATATTGTCTTTTAGGATTATCTAGTTCTTAACTATTTAGTTTGCTAAAATAATAGGATTCAAATTAGCTTTTAATTTTATTTACTTGAAATAAATTAGCCGATTAATTTCCATTGTCCTATTCAACCCCCCTTCTAGGACGCATATAGAATATCAATTGGTATCAGAGCCTAGCTCTATTGTACTTAATCGTTTCTAGAGTTAATACGATATGGATTCTAATCAACCGGAAGGTTCATGTTCTACTAGACCTCCGCTTTCTGTAGGAAAAGATTACTTTGGATGGAAAAAGAAAATGGAGATTCATGTCAAAGGAATTGATTACTTTTTGTGGCTTTCTATCAAGAAGGGTCCTTACATTCCTTATGTTGATGGTAGTAAAACGGTTGTGAAAGATGAAGATGATTACAATGATCAAGACATAGCTAAACTCACCAAAAACAACAAAGCTATGAACATACTCATAAATGGGTTTGTCACGGAATATGCTAGAGTTAGTGAATGCAATTCGACTCATGAAATGTGGCAACTCTTGGAGCTATCATATCAAGGAACGGAAGATATCAAAGAAACTAAGATTGGTCTTTTTATCACCAAGTATGAGCTATTTCGTATGGAGCCCGATGAAGCCTTAAATGATATGCATCAAAGATTTTCTAACATTGTCAACACCTTGAAGACTCTTGGTCAAGAGTACACCAACAAAGAACAATGCCGAAAAATCTTATTTGCTCTTCCAAAGAAATACAAATCAAAGATCAACTCTATAAGAGACACTAAAGATCTTTCAAAAATGACGGTTCATGAACTCATTTGCAACCTCATGACGGAAGAGCTCGTGCTTGAAGAAGAAAAAATAAGAGATGATGAGGAGAAGAAGATAAAGAAATCCATTGCCTTCCATGCCTTGAGTAGCAAGTTGAAAGAACGAAAAGAAAGGAAGGAAAGTGAAGAAGAAGAAAATTCACATGAAGAAGATACTAGTGAAGATGAAGGAGTAGCTATGTTGGCAAGAGATATGAAAAAAAATTCATGAGATACAAACGCTTTGCCAAGAAAGGAAGATCTTCCACACCCTATAATAAGAATGTTAGAGCTATCAAACAAGATGAACCCACTTGCTATCATTGCAAGAAAGTTGGTCACATCAAAACCTATTGTCCTCTTCTTCAAAAGGAGAAACCTAAGAGAGCAATGCATGCTAATATCACTTGGGATACTCAAAATTCGGATGAAGAAGAAAGTGATAACGAGAATGTTAATCTTGTTGCTTTTATGGGAAAACTTGAGAGTGATGAAGATGCTTCTTGGGATGATGATGCCGGTTCAACTCACTTTGCCTTTATGGCAAATCATGATGAGGTAACTCCTAATTCTAAACTCTCTTTATCTAATGATGATGCTAGTGAGCAAGATATTCATGAGGCATTTGATTCTCTTTACAATGATTTTTTAAACTCTATTGAAACAAACAAAGTTTTAACAAAAGATTTAGAAATTGAGAGAAATAGAACTAAAGAGGTTTTGAAAGCTTTGGAAGATTGTCAAAATCTTTGTGATGAATGTATAGATGAAAATGAGAAACTTCATCTTATTGAGAAAAATCTTTTGGAAGAAAAAGCTTTGTTGGAGAAAAAGATTGTTGATCAAAATGCTATTATTTTAAAATTTACAAGTGGGCAAGAAAACTTGGATTTGATTCTAGGTTCTCAAAAAATGGCTTTTGAAAAAAGTGGTGTTGGATACGATCCATCAACTAAACAAAAACTTTTGAAAAATGTTTTTGTAAAATCAAAAATTTCAAATGCTATTCCATCTTCTTCAAAATCTTCTATCACTTGCACCTATTGTGAAAAACTTGGTCATGATGCATCTCATTGTTATTATCGTAAATTATTGGATTTGGGATCTCTTGTGCCACTTTGGAAAAGGCCTATATGGGCTATAAAAAGAAAATCCACTAACTTTCATGGACCCAAACCAAATTGGGTACCTAAAGCCTAAATTATTTTTGTGTGTAGGGATTGAGCATCAAGAAGCAAATATATGGCTCCTTGATAGTGGATGCTCAAGACATATGACCGGGAACCCATCATTATTTACACATCTATATAAAACAAAAGGTGATAGAGTTACTTTTGCCGACAATACTAAAAAACGCGTTTTGGGTAAAGGTAACATTGGTAATATGAATTCTTTACTCATATCAAATGTTTTGCTTGTTGAGGGTCTATCGTTTAACTTGCTTAGTATAAGTCAACTTTGTGATGTTGGTTATAGTGTTAAATTTGAAGCATCTAGATGCATTGTTTTCAAAAATGATGAGTTAAATACTATGTTTATTGCAAAAAGATCGGATAATGTTTTTGTAGTTGATCTTGAGAGTCTTATGTGTCAACATATTAAATGCTTATCCGTGGTAAATGATAGTTGGCTTTGGCATAGACGTTAAGGACATGCTAGTATGGATTTGATTTCAAAATTGTCTAGAAAAAATCTTGTTGTTGGTTTGCCTATTTATAAGTTTGATAAAGATAAATTATGTGATGCATGTCAACTTGGTAAACAACATCGTTCATCTTTTAAATCCATAAATAAGGTCATCACCGTTAGGCCACTTCAATTATTGCATATGGATCTTTTTGGTCCCGTTGATGTCACTAGTCTAGGAGGATCTAGATATGTCTTTGTTGTTGTTGATGATTACACTAGATATACATGGGTGATGTTCCTTGCTTTAAAAAATCAAGCCTTCAATGAATTTGCAAAACTTTGTAGAAAGGTGCAAAATGAGAAAGGCTACTCTATTACATGCATTCGTAGTGATAATGGTAGTGAATATGTGAATTCTCCTTTTGTGCATTTTTGTGATGAATTTGGGATTGAGCATAATTTTTCGGCTCCTAGAACTCCCCAACAAAATGGGGTAGTGGAAAGGAAAAAACGAACTCTACAAGAAATGGCTAGAACAATGCTAAAAGAACATAGCTTGCCTACATACTTTTGGGGGTGAAGCCGTGCATACGGCTTGTTATGTGTTAAATAGAGTTCTTATTAGACCCCTTATTAAGAAAACCCCTTATGAGCTTTGGAATGGTAGACCACCAACTATTTCTTATTTTCGTGTTTTTGGATGCAAATGTTTTATCTTAAACACTAGGGATTATTTGGGCAAATTTGATGCTAAATCGGATGAAGGTATTTTTCTTGGTTATTCCACTAAGGGAAAAGCCTATCGCATTTTCAACAAACGCACTCGTACCATTGAAGAATCTATGCATGTTGACTTTGATGAGACTAACCCTTTTTGTATCAAGAAAGTAGTAGATGTTGATTTACATGAAGATACTCCACAAGATCAACCCTTAGAATCTCCTACTCAAGAATTAAAATCTCATGATGAATCTCTTAAGGAAAATGGTCAACTCTCAAATGAAGCTAGTACGGATTTACCAAAGTGTTGGAAAAACATCAAAGATCACCCAAGTGAATTAATTCTAGGTGGTCCAAATGAAGGTGTTACCACTCGTTCTCGTATTATTGCTCTATGTGCTCATCAAGCATTCTTATCTCAAATTGAGCCCAAGAATATTAAAGAAGCCTTGCTAGATGATCATTGGATAAACGCTATGCATGAGGAATTAAATCAATTTGAGCGTAGTAAAGTTTGGACATTAATTGAGAAACCAATTGGCCCTACTATTATTGGCACTAAGTGGGTATTTCGCAACAAGCTAGATGACACCGGTATTATCACTAGAAATAAAGCAAGGTTAGTTGCTCAAGGATACAATCAAGAAGAAGGTATTGATTTCGATGAAACTTTTGCTCCGGTAGCTAGACTTGAATCTATTCGTATGTTGCTTGCTTTTGCTTGTTATATGAATTTTAAACTTTACCAAATGGATGTCAAAAGTGCTTTTTTAAATGGTTTTATAGATGAGGAAGTTTTTGTTAAACAACCTCCGGGTTTTGAAGATCCAAAATTTCCAAATCATGTTTTTAAACTTTCAAAAGCTTTATATGGTTTAAAACAAGCACCTCGTGCTTGGTATGAACGTTTAAGCAAATTTTTGTTAGATGATGGTTTTAAACGAGGAAATATTGACTCCACTTTATTTATAAAAAGGTCTTCAAAAGATATTCTTCTTGTTCAAATTTATGTGGATGATATAATTTTTGGTGCTACTAATGAAAATCTTTGTGAGAATTTTTCTAAAAGCATGCATAAGGAATTTGAGATGAGCATGATGGGAGAATTGAATTACTTTCTTGGACTTAAAATCAAGCAAATGAAGGATGGCATCTTTTTAAATCAAGCCAAGTACACAAAAGAATTGATCAAAAAATTTGGACTTGAAGATGCAAAGGAAATTGGAACTCCAATGAGCACATCCACAAAATTAGACAAAGATGAAGATGGTAAGGATGTTGATGAGAAAGCATATCGAGGTATGATTGGTAGCTTACTTTATTTAACCGCTTCTAGGCCCGGTATTATGTTCCCCGTGTGTCTTTGTGCTAGATTTCAATCCTCTCCTAAGGAATCTCATCTTAGTGCCGTTAAGCGTATTTTTAGGTATTTAAAAGGAACCCTAAGTCTAGGACTTTGGTACCCAAGATTTACCTCTTTTGAACTAATAGGTTATTCGGATGCCGATTATGCCGGTTGTAGACTTGATAGGAAGAGTACTAGTGGAAGTTGTCAATTCTTAGGTCAATCCCTTGTTTCTTGGTCTAGTAGAAAACAAAATAGTGTTGCTTTATCCACGGCCGAAGCCGAATATGTTGCGGCCGGAAATTGTGTGACTCAAATTCTTTGGATGAAACAAACCTTACTAGATTTTGGCCTAGAGTATGATTGTGTTCCCATTCGGTGTGATAACACTAGTGCTATCAACCTTAACAAAAATCCTATTCAACACTCTAGAACGAAACACATAGAAATCCGTCATCACTTTATCCGTGATCACACTAAAAAAGGGGATATTGTACTTGAATTTGTCACTTCGGAAAATCAACTAGCTGATATCTTTACTAAACCTCTACCCCAAGATCTTTTTGAGAACATCCGTTGTGAGATTGGCATGCAAATTCTCTAACCATCTTATCATGCCATTATTGTTTAGTGTTTTTTGTGTATATTATCTTGTTGCTAATATTTTCTTGATGTTATAGGGTCCTTGAAGCTTCTAATTGTTATCCATTTATTTCTTTAGCCTTTGTTTTTACTCAAAATGTATTTTGACCCCTTAAAATTTTCAAAAATCGTATCATTGGTTCTTTTTGTTGTTGACAAAGGGGGAGAAATTTTAGTTAAACTTTTTCAAATGCATTTTGTGAGGGGGAGTTTTTATAAAAACTCTAGTGATTAGGTTGAGGGGGAGTTTTTGATTAAAACTTTATCTAAGGCATCTTCAAAAGTTTATGATTTGTCAATCATCAAAAAGGGGGAGATTGTTAGCCTCACCTTGTTTTTATTCCCCTTTTAATATTCGACAAATCATCATTTAAACTAAAACTCATTTGGTATCACTTTTAAAGGTTTTCCAAAACCCCTCATTAGATTAGTTGTCTTTAAATCTTTGATCTTAAGCTTGAGCTTCAAAAGAACAGCGTCGCGGTACACCGGACAAGAGCTGCGGTACACCGCAGTACCACGGACCAAAGGCGCGGTGCATAGGCTAGTCCGACCAGTAAGCTAAGAAAATATGCGGTACACCGGACTGAGGCGCGGTACACCGGACTGAGGCACGGACCAGGAGCACGGTGCATAGGATAGCCCGTCAGTTTAATATGAAATCAAGACGAGGGATTTTGCGGTGCACCGGACCATACCCGCGGTACACCGCATGAAAGGGTTTCTGCACTATTACTAGAGGACAAAGCTTATATCCGTTGGAGTTAAAACAGATCCGTTAGATAGAAGCCTTTTGACCGTTGGAAGCTTATTTCAGCTATAAATTGAAGCTCATTCAAGACACAACTCAAGCCTTCCATCTACCAATCTTAAGAGCAATTAATATTATCATTCAAGAAGGTTTCAAAGGAGCATTCAAGTCATATTCATTCTCAAGCTACATAGTTTATATCCACTCTTTTAGGAGTTTAGTTTCAAGCTATTATAACACCCCTAAACACTTTTCCTTTCCTCTTAGTTCTTGTAATAGATTAAGAGAGTAGTGTGAGTATAGGTTCTATACTTGGTTCCTTGTGTTGGTGATAACACAAGTGTATTTCCTTCAAGGTTTTGAAGTGGTTGTAAAGGGTTTGTAATCTCACCCGGTTTAAGAGTTACGAAGATTAGTTGAGAATCTTGCAAACCCTAAGGAGGCTTCCTTAGGTAGTGGATGTAGGGAAACCGAACCACTATACATCGTTGTGTATCGTTTTCTATCCCTACACTCTTTACATTTCCGCACTCTATATGCTTGATAAAATGCTTACATGAATAGTTTGATAATATTGTCTTTTAGGATTATCTAGTTCTTAACTATTTAGTTTGCTAAAACAATAGGATTCAAATTAGCTTTTAATTTTATTTACTTGAAATAAAATTAGCCGATTAATTTCCATTGTCCTATTCAACCCCCCTTCTAGGACGCATATAGAATATCACAGAACTTCAAGCCGCTTTCTTTAACCGTTTTTATCTGAAGAGTATGAGACTCAAAGACCAAAGCGAGCTTGAAAAGTTTTGCCAAGAGAATGGAGAAGAAGTAGGAGAAGCATGGACAAGGTTTCAATAGAAGTTAGCTAGATGTCCGCTCCATGGTTACACCCCATCTCTACAGTTAGCTATATGTTATCAGGGTATCAATAGAGAAAGTAGATTAAAGGTAGATAATCTTGGAAAGGGAAATTTCGTGTCCATGGATCCTGCAGAAGCCGCCGAAGGTTTAGAAAATATTATCGAACAAGAAAGGAGTTGGCCATCTTCGCGAGCTCCTGTTACAAATGCCAAAGGTACGCTTTGATTAGATGCAGAAACTGCAAACTCAGCCCAATTATCCGCATTATAGAATCAAATCAAAGAACTTAAGATTGAGATGCAGAGGAATTTAGCCGCAGCACATGTAGTGCAAGAGGCACAAGGTTATCAACACTGTGGGGTTACAAATCATACATAGGAAGAATGCGAAGGAAATCCACAATCTGTTTATTTCATATAAAACCGAGGAAATTATCAATTTGGTAACAGAAATCATCAGGGTATGCAATATTCAAATCCACAGGGGGCCGCCAATCCTGGTCATTATCAACCACGTCCCCAGAATAACTCTTTCCAACCAAGAGGCCAGTATCAATATCAGAATCGACCTGCTCCTCCACAACAACCTATTCAAGACGTATATACCGAGACGTTAGCTCAAAATGCTCTACCACAGTATCCTCAAGAAGGAGTTATGGATGATAAACAATTGAAGAAATTTATGGATCTTATGACCACTAATATGAATTCCCAGAGCGAGAAGTTACGAGAACAAGAAGCTTCAATTCAGATTTTAGGTACTCAAGTGGAACAAATAAATAAAGTTCTCACAAACATTATGGAACAAAAAGAATCGAAGGCTATCGAAGGAGTTCATGCCAATGTTGGGTTCGAAGCTTGCAAGGCTATTTGCCTGGAAATTGAAGAAAATAAGGAAGAACCACATGCTGCCGAAAGTGCCGTGGAAGTTCCGAGTACCGAAGAAGAACCAACCAAGTCTAGCCCCGAGGACTCTAATTGTTCTGAGGATGATATGGAGGAAGATTCGGAAAAATATGACTTTATACAGCTTCTGAGAGATATGCAAGAAGAGATTATATCGGTTATGGAATTACAAGCTGAACGAGCTAAAGAGAAAGAGGAAGAAGCCTCATAAGAACCAAGAGTTGACGTTGCATCTGCTGTGCAAGAAAAGAAAGTAGAAGAGAAGGTGGAATCGCCACCTGTTGTTCAAACAGTGTCATCAACTATTCCTGATACAAATCTGAAAGGTGACATTGAACTCAAGACATTTTTAGAGGCGTACACTCCTAAAAATATAAACACCCAAATGCTTGAGATTGCGAAGAAAGGGCTTACACCGCAACACATTTTAACGCAAGCTATTCCAAAGAAAGAAGCGAGTGTAGAAGCCAAGAAAGAGACTGTGAGAGTCTCAAGAAGAGTAAAGAAAGAGTTACCATTAAAGCTCAAAGATCCTGGAAGCTTTAATCTTCCTGTTTAAATAAATGGTATGCTCAAGGTTAAAGTTATGTACGATGTGGGTTCGGTTGTGAATCTTATGCCAAAGTTCATGTTCGAGAGACTTGGAGTCCAGAAATCAGAGAAAGCTCCAGTAAAGTTGCAGTTTTCCGACAACTCAGTTACCAAGTCATGGCGAACAGTGGAGGACGTTCTTGTCCGATCAGGTAATATCACCATCCCTACTGACTTTGTTATACTTGATTTCGATGCAGATAAGCAGGTTCCAATCATACTTGGGAGGGTTTTATGGCCACAAGTCAGAGCATAATCAACTTCAAAGAAGGGACCATTACCCTTCATGCTAAAAACTTATATGAGACATTCTATGTCTTGGGTAAGAAACCAAGGAAGTTAGATCCCACCGTCCCTATCATCCACAACCTTTCACATCACAAAGTCCCTAAAGAGAAGATCCGTGAAAAGCCTGTGGATACTGAGCCAAACATTGAGTTTGGGGTTGGCCATGAAGTTCTATGGAAAGCCCACAAACCATAGAATAGGCCACGAAGTTACAAAGACTCGTGGATGGGACCATTCATCGTCACTAAGGTTGTTTCAGCTAAGGTGATACAGATCCGACCCAAAATGGGGATCAAGCGCAGATTAGTTGACGTTCATAGCCTTACTCGTTGTTGGGGAGGCTATATTCGCGAATCTTGATAGAGGTAACGCGTCTAACTTTAAAAGACGTTAAATAAAAGTGTTGTACGGGAGACAACCCGCAATTTTTTATGTTTTTATGTTTTTAGTTATGTTTAGTTTAGTTGTTTTTAGTTGATATTGCATATTTTAGAACGGTATTAGTGTTTTTGATGTTCAGGTGTTAGAGAAATCGAGTTTTGGGAGAAAAACGAATTTTATGGGAATATTCAGATCCGACCACCGGTATGCCGGTCCTTATGGCCGGTATGCCGGCGGTCGGAAAACCCGAGGCCACGGGTGTCGTCACGTGTTCATTGGCGAGAGTTGATTTTTGAAGGATGACAGCACCGGTATGCTGGTCAAATCTTCCGGTATGCCGGCCAGACCAAAAACCTGTGCCCACTTGTGCACGCCTCGGGTATTTTGATGTAACATGGGTTTTAAGTAGCTCCAGCACCGGTAAGCCGGTCAGTGCCGCTGGAGAGAAAAAAAGTGCATTTTTAGGTTATAAAGAAGAGGAAGGTTAGTCTATTGCGAATTTTACAATCCTTAAGCCTCTTTTTCTTCTCCAAACCTCTCCCAACTCCATTAAAGCTTCATCAAACCTTCCCCAAACATCAAAACACTACCCAATCACCATAAAAACACATCAAATCTTCTCTCCACATCATTACAAAGAAGATTCAACCACCCAAATCTTACCAAAACACATTGAATTGAAGAATCAAAAGCTTAAATTTTCAAAAATTCATCCCACAATTTCTTAGATCCATACCAATTGATCAAGAATTCATCTTACCCACATAGAGATTCATCATCAAAACACTATCCTAACCCAAATAAATCTTGTTCAACCAATAATCAAGTGTTTCAATTTTCAAGAGTGGTTAAAGCTTTGAGTTGGAGGTTAAGTGAGATGACTAAAAGAACAGAAACATTATCTAATAAGAGGGAGATGAAGAAAAGAAAGGTATTGGGTCCAATTGAGAAGAAATCAAGTGATAAAAGTTCTAGTTCCAATACAAAGGGTAAAATAGACTATGTAAATAGAGGAGAGCTAGATTCGTTTAATTCTATGGGAAAAAGGGTTCCACTTTTTATCAAGAAGACAACACAACATCTCCAACTCAAAGGTCCTACACCCGAAGATAAAGAGAAAGCTTCAACGGCCATGATAGCTTCTGCAGAGAAACCATTAAAGGAACTACCTTTTGCTTACGAGAAAGTATTCGATGAAGAAGTTGGTAGAGGAGAGTATAAGAGATTCTTGGAGCTTGGTGAAAGACTGGGTTGGTCTACATTCATGGTAAGACATTCTGAATTATGTCATGAGTTAGTTTTGGATTTCTATTTAGGCCTCTTTAGCCAAGATAGTGAAGGTTGTGTTCCAATTAGAGGAAAGTTAGTTCCTTTCACAGTTGAAGAGATTAGAAACCACTTCTAGTTAAAGAAATTGGTTGGACCATGCAAGTATAGTGAAGTGGTGGCTAAACAAAGAATCATTGATTGGAATTAACTTTTTGAACATGTTTTAGACAAGGAGAAAGTGCAATCACATAAGGGAGAATTGAAGGCACCGTGGCCTTACAAATATCTTCAACCGGATGCTAGAATATGGCACAATTTCTTTATCTCTAGCGTCTTTGGATACACAAGAATTTTGGATGTAACTAAAAAGAACGCTTTACTTTTGAATTGTATTTTGAGAGGAGAAGAAGTGGATGTGGCACTGTTGATCTTTGAGGAGGTGATGCGATTTTCAGTCTCTCCTAAAGCAGTTTATAATGTGAAATATCCTACTTTGATCACGTGTCTTGTGCGAAAAGCGAACGTGATTTTGGGTGAAGAGGAAAAACTTGAGTTTAAAAAGAGTAATATTGATAATGCTTGGATCATGAAAGTCTTGAGAGGAGCGGGTTCTACGCAAGTCTCAAAAGAAGAAAATGAGCAAAGTTGGCAAGAGAAGATGGAAGAGCGTTTAAACAAATTCGAAGAAGCTCAAACTTCCTTAGCCAATGATGTGGCACAAATCAAAGCCAATCAAGTGCACATCATGAAACTCCTTGAGCAGTTAAAGAAAGATCAAGCAAATCCTATCGTGGATGTCGATAATGCGAGGCAATAGCCTCGAGAGTATGTTCTCTTTCTTCCTTACCATTTCTGTAAATGCTTTATTAGCTAATTTTAATTTCTTTTTCGAGTATTCTTCCGAGTCGTGGGGACACGGCTCATTTTTTAGTTGGGGGTGTGGGGATTCGTTGTCTCTCATCTCTATTTTTCTGTTTTTCGGTAAAAATTAAAAAATTTGATACATGGGAATTAGATGTAGAGTGTGTTTAATAGCTTGAAAGCATAAGCTTAGTGAGTTAATGATAGCAAGTAGTATGTGTATGAGCTATTTTATTTTGTATGTTTTGAGTATTTGCAGGAAAACACACATTGATAGTAAAGAAAAGATTAGTAAGCAATGCGATAGAAAGTATGTTCGATCTCAGAGAGCCTTGAGGGGTTTGTAGGCTGTGATATCCAAGCTAGTTGACAAAACCATTTGATAAACGTGCTAAAGGTAAGAGAATTACGAAATTGCATGGTGTAGAAAATGATTAAGGCAGTTCTTTCATATTGAACCCATTGGAAACCTTTTAACTTTCTCACCCTATTATATTTGATTTAATATTTTATATCCTTCTCAGCCCCTTCTAGCCTTTATAAAGCCTTTTTATTTAGCCACATTATAAGCCATATCCCTTTAGATTATATGACTTTTCCATATGACCCGCGCTCGAATCGCGATGCATGGACAGTTATTTTAGAGCTTGAGTTTGGGATGGTGGGTCCACCATTATGGGAATTATTATTGGGTTGAGATTTTTGAGCTTATCAACTGTGCTCTGTTATTATTTAGATGATGATTCACAGGTTTATATTGTAACCCTTTTTCGGGGTAATAGTGAATGAAAAAGGCTAAAAAACATGAAAAGAAAAGAAAAAATCTATGAGAAAAATAGTGTGATATCTCGAACATTAAAAAGAGAGTCATTGCTATACAAAAGAGAAAAAAAATTATTTGAAAAGAATATATATTCGGGCCGGCAAAGAGGAATTTCTATTTGAACATCTTTATGCTTTAATTGGGTTATTGGGGATGCTACTTTGTGCATGAAAATCATTGGGTTGAGTGAGACACATTTTATGAGAGTAACTCAAGCTCTAGGGCGATTCGTTGATGGCTAGTGAGGAGAGAGCCAAAAGCTCACTCTAAATTATCCAAATATACTATCATACCGTCCCTAAGCCTAAATTACAACCTTAAAGACCTTTTGATTATCTGCTATGTGATTGAGAAGTGATTGAGCCAATAGAGAGTAGTTAAGTGGATCTTTGGATACTAGTGAAGTTCGATGAACAATCTATAGCTTCCTTGGTGAACTGAGTAAAGTCCCTCTCCTTCTTACATTGCGAAGCTAATCTAATCTTGAATTCAAATCGTGTTGACTGTGGATATGAGAAGTGTACATGTATGTAGTTTGTAAATATCATTACATGAAATTTTCAGAGTAGTTGCTTTATGTCTATTCTATATATTCTTCCATCTCCTTTCCCATTGTGTTAATTGAACTAGGTGTGTATTTAGAGATTTCCCTTTGTTTTTATCTTTATTGTATCGGGACGATACAACTTTGAGTTGGGGGTCTTGATGTCTCCTCATTTGTGATGATTTAATATTAGTTAGAGACATCATTTTTAGTGTTTTAGAAGTCTTTCCAGTCGATTTTCTTATGAAATATTACACTTTCCTATTTCTAGTCTTGATTTATTGAATTATTATTTTTAGAGCATATTGAGTTTAATTATATATTTAGTGTGAAGCTTTAAAGATAAATATGGAGATTAATTAATTACCAATTCAATTCTAAGAGATAAGGAAACAAGATATGTATGGAAATTGAAGATAAGGAAACAAAAGCTAAAGTATGGAAAGATAAAACTGCCAAATAAATTTGAATTTCACCACCCACGACCACAAATCGGCTTATATATCAAAATCGGTGAAAAATGTAGAAGAATGGTCAAGAACAAAGTTAAATATCTTTCCGAGACGATGAATTTCGACTACTCATACGTCTTAAACGGATAAATACTGAAGCTGTTAGGACAAAAACAAAAACGGGGTTGATTCTATATTTTAGGGTTACGAATTTGAGTTGGGCTTGGAGTCCATTACTTACCTTCTCCTTCAAGAAAACGAATTAGGACTTCTAAAGACCTATAAATACACCCTTATATCACTTGTAAATCATCATTTCTTCCTATTAATTAGTCCTTAGGTTTATTATCATCAAAATTATTGAAGAGTGCAAGATGAAGTCTTTTATTATTTCTTTTAGTTTATTTTCTTCAGGTATGAACTAATTTTCCCATAGCTTGGGTTTTGCATTATGTATAATCTATAAATTCTATTTTCTTTCTATCTAATTTTCTTTGGGAATTATATGTTTTAATCTGATATTAACTGCTTACCAATATATTTGGTTATGTGTTTTGAATTATTGTATGTCCTAAACCTGATCACTTTAGCCTTTCTTAGTAGTAGATAGATGTTCACCTTAACTGGGTGTCTAATTATTGAAACACCACATAACGTCTAGTGTCGATATTGGTCTTGACAACACTAATTCTAGCTAGATAGTCATTAGGGTATATTTTAATCACTATCATCATGTTTGGAATTGATTACTTAGGGCCTTGGTCGCGCTTGATAACCCTATTTAAATCAGCCTCGTGGTGTGTCTGTATCCCCCTTAGTTGCTCTCCAGGTCTAAGAGAGGGAATTTAGAATCCTGACTAAGTATCTAAGAGCTAATTATCTCCCTTATTAACTAGAATTTGATAGAAGAAATTAGAAGGATTACTGCATACTAGCAAAACCTAAGCTATACTTCTCATCTCATATTTCTTATCTTTTATTTTATTATCTTTAATTTTCAGTAGTTTAATCATTAATCTTTCAATTGTTCCTATTTATTTTCTGTCTTTTAATTAATTACTCTCTACTCGCTATTATTGCTCATAACATATATCACACTAAGTCCCTGAGAACGAATTCAACTTATCATTAAAACTTGCATACGTCTTGTAATACTTGCAGTATCGTGCTTGTCTAGGGTGAGAGTGCATTGTTTTCTGGCTTATTTTTATCTTATTTTTATCACACCCCAGGCGACACCAATAACACACAAGGACCCACCAAGTTTTTGGCGCCGCTGCCGGGGACGGTAGCGTGTGACCCCGGTGTTAATCCTTTAGAAGTTTAATTATTATTTTTATTTTTTTGGTTTTTCGCTTTTTCTTTGTTTTGTTTTTCTCAAGTTATACAGGTTTGGTATATGCTCTCAAATCCTGAGAGGTTAATCCGAGTTAAAAACAAGAAAGAAATGGAAGAAAGAGAAGCAAGAGAAAAGGAAGAAAGGGAAAGAGTAATGGAAAATTTGAATATTCATAACACTGAAGATCCAAGAATAGAGTTGAATGAACAAGGCCTCTCGAGAGTGCCACCAGTTATCCAAGACCATCCAATTCTCAATAATCAACAAAACCTCCTCCAAGGAGACAAGCTCAACCTCAAATGTTCAATGATCCATGTTTCCTACAAGGTCCTGAACAAATCACATATCGTGCTTCTGCCCTAGGTATTGGTCCTCCTGATATTTATGTCGCAAGATATAGACCCGGTCCTTGTATATTAACTCAATTCAGAGATTTCAGAAACTTTAGAGGAGTAGCTGGAGAAGATCCAATCTGTGTAGTATAGAAGTTTATGCAAATATGTGATGCGTATATAACACAAGGAGTAACAAGAGAACATATGTATTATGCAAACTTCAGATTTTTTGTGATAGACGCAGCTTGTGAATGGCATGACTCACAAGAACCAGGAGCAATAAATAATTGGGACGAGCTACAAACAGCATTCTTTGATCGTTACTATCCTAGTAATATGATATTAGATGCACAAGTTGGTTTAACATCATTCGTACAAGAACAAGAAGAATATTTGGGTAGGTGTTGGACAAGATTCCAGTTGTGTTTGAGAAGAGTTCCTGATCATGGCGTTACAGAACCACAACAAATGAGAATATTTTATAAAGGCCTTGAGGGAGGATAAAGAAAAGACCTCGATTTGCTTTGTGGTGGTGGATTCTTACAGGTAACTCCAGCACATGCTAAGATTATTTTGAATAGAATGGTGAAGAATGAGAAAGGTTGGAATACCGTGAGAACACCTATCCAAGGTGGAGGTTATAAAGAAAGTAATGTTGGAATTGATGAGAAATTCTTTCGTTAGAGAATAAATTGAAGAATACGTTGGAGCAACAATTGAAACAGCTTACTTTAGCTGTTAAAGAAGGTTTTTCAGGTAGAAAAACAAATGTTAATGTTACACAGGAAATATATGGATGTTCTTATTGTGGTGTACATGATAATAAATGGGAGAACTGTCAAAGCAATCAAGAATCTGTTATGTTTGTTTCCAACCGAGGGAATTATAATTCAGGTGGTCAAGGTTATTAACCAAACAGAAACCATCCGAGTTTCCGATATTCGAATACAAATGGGGCCTCTAATCCTACTTATGCATATTATCTATGTCCCCAAGGAAATAACTATTAACCAAGACCGCGAGACAACTACCAAGGGGGACATAATTACAAAAATCAAGTTCAGAGACAACATCCTCAAGATATCTACAATGAAGCTATGAATTAAAAAGGTTTACCTGCTCAACCTCAAGAAGGTGCATTAGATATTAATCGAACGTGACAACAATTGATTTCCCTTCAAACGAAAGCATACCAAGATCAATAATCTTATGCCGCATCAATAAAAATGTTAGAAAATCAGATGGTGAAACAGTTAAATTAGCGTCCACAAGGACAATTACCCAGTGATACAGAGGCTCCTCCCCACTACGAAGATTGTAACGCTACCTCGCTCAGAATTCGTAAGAAGCTCCCACCACCAAGTTTTCCCTTTATGAAAGAAAAAGAAACAACTGTAAAAACGAAAACGGTAAAATATGTGGTGGAGAAAGAAAGTGAGCCAGAAGTAGAAGAGGTGGAAGTTGAGAAAATTTCGGAGAAGCCAAAGAAGAAAGATGTTGTGGTAGAAGCGATCTGTCCTCCTCCACCTTTCCCCTCCAGAGTTCAAAAGAAAGGAGATATGGCTGAATATCAGAGATTCATGAATGTGGTAAGTAAGCTCAACATTAATATACATTTCTTAGAGGCTATCAAAGATGTACCAAAATATCTGAAATTCTTGAAAAGAGCTATCACCAACAAACGCCCATATCGTGAGAATGAAATGATAGGTTTGCCAGAAGAATGTAGTGCAATATGTCAGAGTAAGTTTCCACCTAAATTACTTGATTCTAGGAGGTTTACTATTCCTATTTCAATTGGTGATGAATGGAAAGGGAAAGCTTTATGTGATTTGGGTGCGAGTATTAATCTCATGCCTAGATAAATTTTTGAGAAGTTAAAGATAGGAAATGCAAGACCAACCTCTATGGTCTTGCAATTGGCTGATAGATCCCTCGCACATCCAGAGGGAAGAATAGAAGATGTCCTCGTCAAGGCAGGTACTTTAATTTTTCATGTTGATTTTATTATACTTGATTACGACACGAATAGGAATGTACCCATTATCTTGGGAAGACCATTCCTAGGCTCAGGGCGTACTCTTATTGATGTAGAGAATGAAGAATTAATCATGCGTATCCTAGACGAGGAGGTAAAGTTCAATGTGTTTAGGCCAATAAAGTTCCCAGATTCCAAGCAGGAATGCTTCCGATTAGAGATCATTAAACAAGGAGATAAAGAACCTACCAAGGTAGTGGAAATCTTATAATGGAGGAGAAAAGGCAAAGAAAGAAACCACTTAATAAATCTCCTCCAGATCCTAAGGAAAACCCACACCTTGATCGAGCAAAGAAGAAAGGTAATGAACGTGGCATGAATGTTCCAAAAAAACCTAAGAAAGAAAGAAAGAAGGATAAGATCAGAGTAGGAGATGAAGACTCATTCAAAAGGCCTGAACCTCCTCCAAAAGCGTGTAAATCCAAGGGTTCTTGGCATGGACTATTCACGGTCACACAGATTATCTCTGAGAAACTAGATGGAATCAAAGCCAAGGGATGCAAATTTATAATAGCAAATGTTGATAACCTCACTCACTGCTGGGGAGGTTATGTTAAGGAATGATGCATGAGGTACCCTGTCGAGCTTCACGACGTTAAACAAAAGTCATTTCAATTGTATATTAGTCTATTGCTTTCATGTCTTTTATATTCTTAGGTGAATTAGATTAATTGTTATTTATGTAGTGTTTAATTTTTAAGAAATGAGAAAGGTTGGTGTTTTTGATGATTACATGAGTAAAGGTCTTGAGTTTGGAGTAGGTAGTGCGAAAAAAGAATGAAAATATTTGGTTGTCAAAACAGGAGACAACCGGGAACCCAGTTATAGAGCTGTAGTCCCCCAACTTTCTGACCTATGTGGTGGAGACACAAGGTATTTGGTGCGTTTGAATTCGCGCCCATCGACAACCACGGGGACCCCGGTTGGTCATTAACCTGGAACCCGGTTATCAGTAACTTCGGAAGATCATAACTTGACGCACGGAGGTCGGAATTAACTTTTTCTTGAGCCTAAACCACTTATTTTTTCAATCTCTATCCAATGGTGAAGTAAAAAAGTCCTGATAAACAGCCCAAACTTTCTGACCTATGCGGTGGAGACGCAATTCGTGGTGTGAAATGAAGAAAAACGGAATTTGGAGAACAATGGTAACTCCAATGGAATATCTGAGTAGTCCAATGGATCGGGAGCGCAATTTTCAATAAAAATGAGTAATAAGTTTGAAAGAATCCGAGGTGTAGGCAAGGAGAAATCAAAAAAATAAGATGGAAATTTTCTGCGCGAATACGCAACCCCTTGCGTTCAGCGAGTTGGCAATTCGCGCGCGAATAGCCAACCTGTTTGTCATTAGTTGGGAACCCATTCGCAAAAGTCAACTCTCTGACCTGTGCGTAACGTAGACGCAAGGTCGAGTTGAGTCCACGTAAAAAATAAAAGTAAAGAATAACAAAAAAAACCTAACCGGGTACCCGGTTACCGTTGGCGAAAATTGACCTAAACCTTACAAAAATCTTATTTTTCCCTTTCTTTTGGCCTGCAACACATGAAACACCATTGATGACGAACCAAAGCTCCAAAAACACTCGACTTCCATCATCAAAACACCAAAATATCACCAATCCATCTCTCTAAACATCATCCAAACACACAATCATATCATAAATCTTCCCAGACACCAAAGAATTCACACTTTAATCCGAATATTTCCTTCACCAAAGCTTAAAGTTTATCCATTAAACCTTTCTCAAACCTCGAAATATTTATGACCCAGCTCAGAATACACCATAATTCATATTCATACACCTTCAAGAACACCAAAATCACAAATTTCATCCAAACTTTTTAAAATTTTGAAGCTTTGATTTTGGGTCATCAGAGATGACCATGAAGGTTGGAAAAGGTACAAAGAACATGATGAAGAAAGAAAGTTGGGTATTGAGGGAAGATTTTCGTAGAGGAGATGATGATTTATAGGGATAGGAAAAGATGAAGACTTGGGAAATATGACAAAAGAGTTATAGGTAATGAAGAACACTTAATTCAAGATGAATGCAACAAGTAATGATCTTTACAACTTGATAAAGAATTATCTAGAACCTCCACCTAATACTACACATAATCGGCCTAGTGCCGATCCATATATGTTTTCCTATCCTTTTCTCATTTAGTAGTGTATATTAGTTTATTTGCATTATTGAGTCTTTTCGAGTCGTGGGGACATGACTCATTTTTTAGTTTGGGGTGAGGTTCGTTGCCTCATCCTAATTTTATGTGTTATGTATTTTATTTGCTTTCAATAAAATTAGTTGAGGGTTGCGTTTGACTGTAGAATATTGTAAATGTCCCCATTAAGCATACTTTTGATAAATATATGATAGTAAATAGTGGACTTTAGGGGTTGGTATAAAACACACTTTAATTTCATGCAAACATACGTAATTGATAGGAAGAATTAATTAACAATGCAAAAGAAGTAAACTTGTACTTAAGGAAAATGTTTGTTTTGTAGAACGTGAGATCCAAATTAGTAGAGAACCCACTTAGATATGAACTAGAGGCAAGCTATCTAACTAGAAAAATGATAGGGGCAGTTCTTTGTTAGCCATCTGAGACATTTTTGGGTTCTACCCCATAAATTAATTATATCTTTCTTAGCCCAATTTTGATCCTTAAGACTTTCTTTTGTCGCCCCAATATAATCCCATATCCCCTTAGTTATTAGGAATTTCCATATGAACCTCACTTAAATCATGATCCTGGGACCTGTCTCGAGCTTGAGTTTGGGGTGGTGGGTTCATCAATGGGAAATTACATTGGGAGGGAACTTATGTGTTTGTATTCATGCACAGTTTCTAATGATATATAACTGTAACCCTTTGTCGGGATTGAAAAAAAAGAGTGAAAAAAAGTTGTCAAAAACAGTAGACAACCGAGAACCCGGCCATCACTAACCGGGAACCCGGTTATCTCCTGTACAAAAAAAAAGAATGAAAAAGAAAAATAACGAAAGAATAAAGTAACCGGCAAAGTGTAAATTTCTTGAAATCACCGTGCTTATTGGGTTTATATGGGGACGCTAAATTAGTGCGTCAAATGGGTTGAGTGAGAACATTATTCGAGTGTAAACAGAAGCTCTTGGACAGTTGTTGATGGTAAGTTAGGAGAGAGTGATGTCTCCCTAAATGTTCTCCTTACCCCCGTCAGGGTGGACTAAGGGACAAATCGGTAAATATGTATAAGATAAATGTCATTAACTCACCATCACATTCAGTTCCATGTGTAATCTTCAGGATGCTTGTCATGAGTGTAATAAGAATGCATGTAGTCTTTGTAAAATTAGCACATTGCATCTACTACATGTAACATAACATATGTGCATAATTTATTACTATATGATGGGCTAGTATGTTACAAGTCCATCACTGTATTCAATAGCCATTAACTCTCATCAAATCCATTCTACAAATACTACATCGTACATGACTGGTATGGGTACATGTGTTTCATTCAAAGACCAAACTATAGAAAAGTTCATATCATCACCTTCTAGGTGTTTCAGAAGTTTATGATCAGAATTATCGCACATCCATATCTTTTTTTTCTTGCTTGTATATGCTGGTTTTCTCCATATAATCTTGGAGCTTCGTGCGGCTAAGTTGTACAAGTCATGTTATGAAGTCTAGCCCGAAGTCCTTCTACCGTTCTGTGCATTCATCGTCTTGAACTCGACGCACCATTGAAATATGTATTTTCTTGGTCTTGTATTTCATTTTACCTTTACATGTCTTCTTATTTGCACTTATTTTTTAATCATGTATGTCCTGAAGTCCCTTTCTATCACCTACCGGCCTCTTCACCATTTCCTTTGATTCTACAGTTTTGGGTTCGTTTAATGGAAAGTTATTCGACTTGTCGTGTCAAATATAAATGTAGGTCAAAAGACAACTCATTAGAGTACCCCTGCACCAATTGTATTGGGTGGGCTAATGTATTTGACAAAAGCAGCCAATTGCAACTCTTCTTAAACAGTCATGCCTTCTGTTTGAGGTCCATCGTCTTCTTCGAACTCGGTTTCATCCTCTATCTTTGTTTTCAGTTTCCTAACCTTGATTTCTAGATTAAGCTTTTGAGCAATCTCATACATCAATAGTTGCACCAATTTATCCATGATTTCTAGATTTTTCAATCTCGCATCTAACAACTCTTTCCTCACACTCGCTTCTTTGTCTATCAACATCTTTTGACGGACAATCTCATCTTCAAAGAAATATACCATATCATCTTTTTCTTGCGTCACTGCACGTTATTTTAATGTTTGCATATGCATTTTCAAGTTTCATGGTTAACTCTGTCTCGACATGTATTAGCTTGTTTAGAATCCCAGTCGTCTTATCTTTCTTCTTCACTCGATTTTCTTTTTATCTTACAAATGTTATTTTTTCCAGTTAGCCCCTTAATCTATTCTTTGATTTTATTGACCAGATCCGTAGAAAGCTCTAGGTTTGGAAGATAATTGATTTATTCCGACCTCTCTTATGCTTATTTTCTTTTTTCAAAAATAAGAAAAGCTGCTCATCCCGAATTGTGGAATTACCTCTTTCCCTATCAGTTGGTTTAGGAAACCGTCAATGAAATATTCATCGAATCCTAAATCACCAGATCATTATCACCCTATACAATAGTATCACCTTCATTCTCTCCATCCTAATTCTTGTTTGCGCCTTGCGATTCCAAATCAGATTCTGTAGTTGTTTTGGAAAAATCTGAACCATCAACTTATTTTTTTTACTTCACTAGCCCCTTTAGTTGGGATGGATTCTTCTTTCAACCCGTCCATTGTTCTGGACTCTCCATCACCATCATCGTCTGATTTATTACGATTACCTTCATTACCTCCACTAGATAAACCATCGTCACCTTCATCATCATCTTCAGAATCAATTTCATTGTCCTATTCTCATTCTTCCCTTTTAGTTGTGTTTTTGTGTGTATCATATTCTTCATCGTCTCCTAGCTGTTCTTCATCATCTCCCAAATCTAACATTTCCTACATATTCATATGTCTTTCTGGCATGTAGGTTATTATTAATATTCTATCTCTCAACTTCAACACCAATTTTGTGGGTGTACCTAGGGAGAAAAAGGGTTATGCATGTCTATTATTAACAAATTGTAAGATTCCACACCAGTAGATGTGATGGGTAATAACCCATTACAAAAGTAATGTGCATAGATTAGAATAAAATGTAATTTAGTTACTAGTTCCTCATTTTATATCTTTGATTTATTCCCCAATGATCATTGACTCCTTATTTAAAGTTAGCAATTTGAAGATTTTTGGGAATGCCTTTCTCTTCTATGGGTCTTCGTGAAGGACATGCTCATAGAACCAAGGTTGTCAAATAAGTTTTGGTCACCTTAAGTACTTGATAAAATAAATACAAAAAATATTCTCAATTGGGAATAAAAACTCACCAATATGGTGCAGCTACACCCTCCAACTCCTACTAGCTCATCATAGATGTGAGTTTCCTAGTCATAGCTTAGCATGTCATTAAGATATAAGATGAATATGGTCCATATACAGCCCTTGCAAAACAATACCATAAAAGAATCAAGGTTTGTTTGTGTGGGTGGTTTATATAAAACCGATGTGATTTTATCCTGAACCTACTTTTTATGTAGAATATCATCCTAGTCTAGTAAATTCATTGATTATCATACAATATCCTTCGCGTCATTTTTCCTGTGCCAATATTGTATGGATAAACAACCACCCTCGACACACAATATTACTTTAGAATCTTGGGGGAAACCTTCAAGCACTTACCTCCTACTTTAAATCCATATACTAAAGGAGTTGTATTACATGTTTGGAAGATCACTTTTATCTCTTTGACCATATTTTTTATTTTCGATACGTTGTCTTTTATATCGTACATCCCTTTCACGACGATATAGTATGGTAGACATCTACACACCTCAGTATGATCATCCTTTTATTCCTTACATGAAGTCACTTTACAAAGCTCCACCGATGTTGACATGTATTGTACCCTTCTATTCACCCAAAAATACAAAAAAAAAATCAGATTAATTGTTGGGGTTAATGAACAATAAATATGTATTTAGTTTCAATAGGTAAAATTTTTTTACAAATATTCTAAACATAACCCATTTTCCTATCATTAGCAAATATTGGTTTTAAAGGGTAGAAACCAATCAAGACATATATCACATTTTAAATAGTTTAGGCTAGTGTCTACTAGTAGCTATGGGTAAATACCCATTGTGAAATTTAACCATTTTCAAACAAATGGGTAAATACCTTGTTTTAAATTCGTGAACTCATAGTTTGTTCATATACATTGGGTATTGGGTAAATACATAATCGATACAACTATTATGTTAAATATGTAGCATAATGGGTAATTATCCAATAGGATTCACAAACCTTTTCCAGTATATGAATCATGGGTATCTACCCATTTCAACTAGTATTTCCTAGAAATGATTTAAAGTAAACATATATAAATAACCTATATATACATAATAGATACACCTACATAACAAATTCCGACAAGTTCTAGCAACAAATAAACCCCAAACTACACTAAAATTAACTACATTATATCCAAAAAATTATTTAATTAACATCATACATTAACTTAAATATAGATTTTAATCATGAATGGATAAAATACCTTATGTTGTCAAAATCTTTGCATTCTTAAATAACTTTAAAATAAACTACTACTTTTTTATTCCACTTTTTACTTTGAAACCTTCCATCTATTTTTCAAATGATTTTCCTAATCTTTGTTTTGTTTTTCTTTGATCTTTCACGGTGTGAGAGAGTCGTGCTTTGGTACAAACAGAGAAAGAATATGCATTGTATTGTGTGTAGTATGTGAAGGAGCAAGAAGACGGTTCATTGCCTGAACATTACTACCCCGTGTGGGAAGTTGCATCAACTGATTGTTTGTCTTTTTTGTTATTTTAATAGTATAATAAGTATTTTTCTATATTTTTTCACATGTGGATATGGATCATAAATGTGGGACTTTTTTTGGTTATAAATTATCCCTATGAGAGTTCTCTGGGAATTGAAACTTATTATAAATGTATAATTTATATTTTTCATAATTAATTAAAGTAATGATAGATGTCACTCCATTTCATGTCAACCTTTTATGACCTCTTATGTGACATTCACATAGACCAATAGATAAAACTTAAAATGATGTGGATAAAAAATTATAAAACTTTGTAAGTTATTATAGTTAATTTTCTAGGAAATTTATGGTTAAGAATTTGCCACATCGTAACTTTTATAAACTCATGGAGAATCTTACTAGTAGAGGATCCACACCCTTCTTTTGTACTATCACCTTATTGGAAGCCTTGTAGTATATTTCGTTCACAATTTTCAACAAAGACATAGTAACTTATCTTTGTAAATTAAATACCATATGTGTGGGGCCAAATGAGGAAATTGTCTTTATTAGTATACAAAGGGATAGTAATTTTTTTTTATTAATTAAGCACTCTGCGTGTTTTTGTCCCTATACAAAATTAGAGTTTTCCAAGGTGTATTTTTGTATCACAAATATTCTAGGGTGATCAATGGATAATAGGTAGGTGATAAGAGGATGTTGAATGTTTTCCGTTCAATTTTTTTTATAAATGACGCTTTCGATTTGATATTTTTGCCTTACGTTTATTATCATTTCATTTGTGACGGGTAGAAATGAATAAAAAGTATAATCTTGTTGAATAGGAAGAGTCAATGAATTACATAATAGAGCTCCCTATCTAAAGAGGATAGGTAAACCATGCACCTTTGTTCATGGGTTGAAATGCAAATCAATGGACTAGACTGAATATCCACATAAGAATTTATAACACTCCCCCTTTGGATATCCTATCCCTTAGAATATGCCTCTTTAAAACCTATCTACAAAACCAAGTAGAAAAAATGCAGTGAAGAAAAAAGATTACATTTATTTTATACGCTTCTAAACTACCTCATAAAAAATCTTTATCAGGAAAAACTATTAGGACAAAACCTTGATGAAGAAAAAGAGTGTAGTGCATATTTGTCTCCCACTCTTATCAGCGTCTAAAGAAAGATCTTGAATTTGTTTATATAAAATCTTGTGTATCTATTTTTCTTGAATGCAGGTGTAGGTACTGCATTTTTAAATAAATCATCCAGATTGGAACATCTTTTTTATATTTCTTCAAGAGTTCATGTGTAAAGAATAAATTTGGAGAGATATGCTTGTTTTGATCACCTTTGATGTAAACTCCTTTGTTTTGAATGATACAAGTAACATTATCTTCGTATAATATTGTTGGACTATGTTTAATTGTTGAAAGTTGCACTCCCCTTAAATATCTAATTTTCAAAATATGTGTCATTAAAAACCTTACCAGGAAAAATCCAGTGGGATAAAAAAACCTATGCAAAAGGAAGAGTGCATTGCGAATATGTCTCCCCTATGTAAGTTAAACACAATGACATATACCTTGAGACTTATTTGAGTAATAAATAATGTGATATTAAATTGATTGATACTTCATTATATGATTCAAAGTACTCGGCATAAGATTTATATGAAGTAATTCATAATTTTCAGGCAAAGGAAAGTGAATCCACAACAAAGACTATATTGTTTTAAGAATAATTGTGCCACAACATACTATCTTATATAGAGTCTGATCCTTGTAGCATATTTATACAATAATCGTGAAAATTTCACGTTGTACAGTTAAAATTAAGAAAACTTGTCTTATTTATGTCTTTTACTTATAACTACTCAATTTTTATATAGACATTTTAGAAATAAAATACTCCTCGTTTTCATTTATATATCAACAGTTGTCGCGTGCATATGTAAATAATTGATCAAGAACAATTTTTCTATTTATTTCCTATAATTTAATGTATTAAGACAACTGATTGAGATCGCATATATGTAATAATAAATTTAATACTCAATAGGAGAGTTTTAATCTTCAATTATATATACTACTTAACATTTATAGGATGTTGAAAAGTCTCATAATTAGCTACTTGCTCATATTGCTTCTCATTTGACTAAGTTTGAAACCAAAAGTATGGTTCTTTAAGTGCACAATATTCTTATTGTAATAAATATCTCTTCTGAGACTTAAATTGAGCAAGAGTATTGAGAACCGGTAGTTGTGACTTAAATTTAATCATCATTGTTGGTCATTAGTTTTATTATAAGATGATCAATATTAATGGTATGTTTTTATATTCCGGTTTTTGTTTTAAATTCTTTCCCTTTTCATGAGAATACGTTAAATATCATGTATTTTCATTTTGTAACTTTTGGTGCGGTGATGGAGAATTATAATGTAATATGTACAATTAAATTTTTTTGATGCGATAAATTTCTGATTATTGATGAATAGGGAGTATTTATTATGAGAAATGATCATAACAATTAGTCATAGTCGATTTAATAAGATTTGTATTTTTTGATATCGTCATGAAAAAAAATACGATTTAATATCAAAAAAAATTGTGATAAAATATCTTGGGCATAGCCAATTTTCATATATTCACTTAATCATCTAAATTTTTAATTTTTCACTTGTGAGTATTTCACTCATATTTATATTATATAAAAAATATAGATGATGTTAGAAGATAAGAACCAGTGATATGTTACCGAACGTAAGTGATAGTATTTTTTTTTTTGTCATAGGAACGTAAGTGATAGTAACCTGCATTGTTTTGTTCATGATTTTGCTTAGGATCACAATAACAATAATTTAATCTCCAAATTTTGTAAAGTAAAAAATTCGCAAGAGTAAAAAACTCTTATTGAATTATACTCGTTGAGAATACAAAATTTTGGTTCCACAATAACCTTATATATTATTCACTTCATCATACACAGGTTCTGGTGGAATATTATTTGGATTTTAGATAAACTAATTTAAGACACAATACCATTATAAATATTATACAAGAATAAAAGATATATATTTGAAATATTGAAATATCAAACGAAATACCCATAGTAGTTTAAATATTTCAAAATTAATATCAAATATTTAAAAATAATCTTTCCTTTTTACCCGTTTAAAATATTGTCTTAGGAAAGTATTATCTTCAAATTATTAATCATTTGTCTAAGTATACACAGATTAACTAAAATCACTTTTTAACAAATTGCATGAAATTTGTCAAATAAGTCTCACTTTGTCATTTTCAACAGAATATTATAATTATCCAAAAGTTACGAAAAATTCATTATAACTAGATAAATTAGTCTAGTTTTAATTAAGAAAATTTCAATAAATAATTTGTATAAAATTAGTTCACAAAGTTGTTCGGGAATTCGTATAATAAATTATTAAAAATGTAAAACGCAATTATTTGCCACATGCTTTAAATTAAAAACATATAATATATTAAATAGAAAGATAAGAGGAACAAATCCTAGAAAAAAATTGAGGTCAAAATAATAACAATATAGGCATGAAAAATGAATTATAAGTTTTGTACAGAATATAAAATTATTTTTATAACATTTTATTAATTGTTTTTAGACAAATCGTAATTTCTTTTGTGCAATCTTGTAAAATTTTCATAGGTTATACTATATTTAATGATATATATAAGATACATACACTATCGTTGTCTATGACTTGTAAACAGTAAAAAAAAAATAGGTTATAGCATACCAAATGATAAATCCATAAGTTTTATATATATATATATATATATATATATATATATATATATATATATATATATATATATATATTGTTTTTATAGTTTATACGTATATGTTTGCATAAGACACATATAAATATATGTTGTATTAGAGATACATATACATAAGATACATAAAATAAATTTGTATACATCTTATTTTCCTCTTCCCTATATATTATGTTATATCATAAGATATGAGTATAAAATATATATATACAAAAAGTGTATATGCCCTATTCATCACACACGCACGCAAACACAGATGCGCGCGCACGCGCACGCGCACACACACACACGAATATATATATATATATATATATATATATATATATATATATATATATATATATATATATATATATATATATATATATATATATATATATATATATAACTATTATAAAATAAAAAACCTAATGACCCAAATAATATATATATAAGATTGTCAGGATTGTTTTAAACTTTCTTTTTACTCCTTTGCATTTATTGTTATTACATGCTTCTACTACTATTATAAAAAAAAAAAAAGATAAATTAATTTTACATCTTAGGCAGAAAAATTCCAATATAAATAAATTTTACATAATTTACTACTTTTACATATTTATATCCTTTTAATCAACATAATAAATATATAAATAAATAGATACAAATTTTTATATTTAACGCGATTAATGACCGAAAGTTAGCTAACAATATAGTTTAAAATTCTACAAAATCTTATCCTTTTGTATTCAAATCACAATTATTTAATCGGTAGTTATCCAAAATAAACCAATCTTCTGACATCTTTCCGACTTTCTATATAAATTATTTTTGCTAACTATATAAATTTATATTGTGCAAAATCTTATATTTTTATATTCAAATCACAATTATCTAATTTGTACTTGCCGAAAATTTACCATCTCCTAACATCTCTCGTGCTTTCTATATCTGTTATTTTTCTTCCTTACCCAGGCTCTATGCTCACACCCAATAATCGGTTAAAGCTTTTTTTTAAAGCCTTGATAGTATAATTTGTAATTGAATGGCAGATTCTATCTTATGAATGGTATAGAAGAACAAAGAATATAATTCTATTGAATTAAAAGAGTCAATGAATAACATTGTAGAGATTCATATATGTAGTAGATAGGTGAATTCTAAGGCTTGGTTAGTAGGTTTGAATGCAACTCAATAAACTGGAATGAATATCCATATAAGAATTTATAATACTTTCAATATTTTTTTTATATCTCCTATATAATCATCATGACAAAATTATTAATCTGACTCTAATTATTAAACAAACATGAAATTTATCCCTAATTAGGACCCGTTTGAAAGTGCTTATTTTAGAGTAAAAAAGTGCTTTTAGAAAAAAATTAAAATTTAAAAAAAATATTAAAAATAATTTTGAAATCTAGAATCTCTTTAAATGTTTTTTTAAGAAGCACCAATTTGGTGATTTTCTTGAAAGTGTTTTTTAGGGTTTAAAACACTTTTAAATATGAAGAAGCACTTTTAAGCGTTTTTCAAGAAAAGCACTTCCAAACGGACACTTAAATTTGGATTGTATTTCACAGTACAAGTCAATATTTTTTAGGAGTTCAATATACGTCGACCTGATTTTAGAGGACAATGTGCGCAAATTACCCTACAATCCTTCAATGCTTATGCTAAGTTCAATGACCTTATTCCAGCAAAAACTCATATGGAGTTGACTGATAAAAGAAATCCTTCAACATACTCCCTATTCTATAAAAATCCGGATCAGGAATCCAAAAATTGGAGACTCGAAATTGTATTTGTTCAAAAAAAATATCGTTTGAATATTATTCTAATGAAATGGTATGAAAAAACCGTCCAGCTCAGGATGAGATATCAAACTTGTTATGCGGAAAACAATCTCAACATTTTAAGCCTTCAAGAAAGTAGAGGTCGTGCATGTTCATCGCCTCGATGAATAAATGGGCATATATTCTAATGCATAAATCTAAACATCTCTACCACTAGAACTTAACGATAACCCTCACTACTACAAATGTGGTCTTTAAGGACGAATTTTTTAGGGGCGACCCGTGTTTCGTACCTAAAGATCACTAATAACGACTATAAGTCTTTTACGACGAAAGATTTCGTCAGCATAAACTTTTCTTATTAGCGACGACCCGCATTCATCGGTAAGCGATAAAAAATTTGTCGCTAAAATTCCTCAGTGTTAGCGACGTAACGATTTCATCGGTGGAGGATAAAAAAAATTTCGCTAAAATTGGATATTTCTAGCGACGAATTGATTTCGTCGGAAAATATTTCTCCTTTCGTCGCAGATATCGCCTTTTATTATTTTTTATTTTACACAAAAAATTTGTCGCTAACGTTATTTAGTACTAGTGACGAATAATTTCGTCGTTAGTACTCGTTCTAGCGACGATTTTTTAAATACTTAGCGACGAAACATGTCGTCGCTAACAAAAAACGTAAAATATAAAGACAACGGGTGTTTTAAACCAGAAAATACCCCACAAATATTTTTTTCTCCCACTTTCTCTCAAACTCTAACCCTTATTTGCCCAAATCTTTAACACTTGTTTATCCAAGTCATCTAACATCATTCCCGGGTCCATATTCAAGCTCAATCTTCATTTTCTCCAACCAAATCAAGGTATTATACAATAAATTCAAACTTTTTAAATTTTAATCTTGTTGAATATAATGGTGAATTACATGATCTAATGATTTATTAGGTTAATAAATAATTGTTGCACTATTACCGGGTCAATATTCAAGGTGGGGCATGGTCAGTCTTCAATATTCCATTCCAATTCAAGGTATTTTTAATAGAATTCAAACTTTTTAATATTTGATAGTTTTATTATAATTGTTAATAAATTTGTGATTATATTCTATAAGATTTGTTTAGGTTACTAAATACTTGTTTTATAATTTTATTTTCGATTAGTATGTTGTAATTCATGCAATTCATTTATTTATATTTTGTTATTATATATTTGTTTTTATTTAATTAGTTCTGTGTAATTGTTTATCTATTTAATAGTTTGTAATTTTAATTCATTCAATGGTTTGTAATTTTAATTCTTTTATTCAGTTGGGTTGTAAATTTTAATTTATTTAATAATTGGGTTGTAATAATTATTTATTTCATTTCCATATTTATGTAGTTGCTTAGTTATATCAAATTGTTATTAAAAGATGACTTCGGGTCTTGATAAGAGATGGATCAAAGTGACCGATCTTGTTATTAAAGAATATATTTTTGGTGTAACCAATTTTATGTATTTTGCTGAAAATCAAGATGGTTTTATTGGATGGATGAATGTATTTCACGTGTACTAAATGATTGAATAATCGTCGATGTTAATCCTAAATGGTTAGGGGTCACCTTCTACAACACGAGATTTTGTCCACTTATGAGGTTTGGACAAAACACAATGAGAAATAGTACTCTCCGAAGAACCCGTGCCAAATCTAGAAAATGAAATGTTTAATGTGTACGACGAATTGAGACCCAGTTACGATGTTGGTGGTCATTCGGGTGATACAAAGATGAGAGACGCACATTAAACAAGCCGTGGCAGTTTCGAAGCTTTGTTCGATAAATTGAAGACCTAACTATATCATGGATCCATAGTGATGAGTTCCTTGAACTTCATTGCCAATCTTATGCACATAAAGGTAAAGAACAAGTGGACAAACACATCTTTCATCGAGCTCTTGGAATTGGTTGGTCGTGTTTTTCCCAAACCTCACAATTTGCCTGCGTCTTACGAGCAATGCGACAAGAAGTTGAAAAGTATGGGTATGGGTAACACTATAATTGATGTTTGATTGAATGATTGTTCCATTTTTTGCAAGGAGAATGAATTCCTCGACAAGTGTCCAGTATGTAGTGAGTCTAGATGGGATCCTAAGAAGGGTAATAAAGTACCCTATAAAATTGCCCGAGGTTGCAGCGACTATACGCTTCGAAGCACACCGCCGAAGACATGATCTGGCACCATACCGGAAAGAGTACCGATCCAGATATTTTACGCCATCCTGTTAATGATGATAACTGAAAATGATTCGCAGAGTTACAGCCCGAGTTTGCTAGTGAACCCCGGAATGTATATTTGGGATTGGGTATTGATGGTTTTTGTCTGTTTTCTATGCAAAACCACTCGTACAGTATGTGGCCAATTATTTTGACCATATACAACTTTCCACCATGGGTATGCATGAAGGAGACCATATTTCATCTTCGTTTGTTGATTCCGAGTCCTCGTTCTCCTCGTAAGGACGTGGGTGTCTTTCTCCGCCCAGTTATAGATGAGTTGGACATGTTGTGGGAAACAGGTATCCTTACGTATGATGCCCATACAAAGTAAGATTTTACAATGATGTTTGTTTTCCACGACCAATAAATACCCCGCTCGGCCATACACTTCAGGGTGGCAGGGTCAAAGTTACATGGCTTGCCCAGAATTTATGGATTCTGCTCCGTCATTGAAAGTGAAGAAATGGTTGGTTTACTTTGATCATAGACGTTGGTTACCTCCCAGACATCGATTTAGAAAAGACAAAGTTTTGTACCCGAGTACCGATCATAGGGCCCCACCAAGGAAACGTAGTCCGGCCGATATTCAGAATGGGTTTCTCATTGTGTTTCTCGGCAAACACAAGGATTTTGGGGGCAAGGCGATGAAGAAAACAGGTCTTCGCAGGTCCAATTTGAAGAAAAAGAGTATTTTTTATTGCTTACCTTATTGGTCGGAAAAATTGTTAAAACATAACATCGATGTATGCATTGCGAGAAGAATGTGTGCGACAGTTTGCTTGGTACAGTTGTAGGACTTGATGGGAAAATAAATAAAGATAACGCGAATGAGAGAATGGATCTTCAAGTTATGAAAATCAGGCCAGAGTTGTGGTTGACTTCAAGAGGAGGTAAGCGATACTCAAGCGAGGAAAGTATGCGTTGTCAACGGATAAGTGGAAAGAATTTCCTGATTGGTTGAAGGCACAGAAGTTTCCCGATGGTTATCCATCTAGTTTGAGTAACAATGTTCTAAGTGTTACGGGAAAGATTATTTGGAATGAAGTCTCAAAATTGTCATGTAATGATGCAGTATCTTTTCTTGGCTAGTATCCCTGGGCTTATAGATGATAAATCGATTAGCGATGCGATCATTGGGTTAGCTAACGTGTTTAGAGTCGTTTGTAACAAGAACCTAAGTAGGAAAGAGTTTAGAAACTATTAAGGCGGGAGTGGTTGAAGTGATGTGCAAACTAGAAATGATTTTACCTCCCGCTTTTTTTGATGTAATGATCCACTTGGTGATACACCTATACGATGAAACATTATTAGGGGACCCGGTTCAAATGTGGTGGATGTATCCATTTGAAAGGTATTTGAAAAAGTTGAAAGAGTATATTCGAAACCAGCTAGGCCAGAGGTCTCAATCGTATAGGGTTATGTGGTGGAAGAGACGTTGACATTCATATCACGGTATCTTCGAGAAAAAAAAACAAAGTTCAACGATTCGGGTAGATACAACGAGACACTGCCCAAACCGAAAGATATATCCGTTTTAAAGAGTCGGTGTACAACAGTTGGTAAGAAAAAGTTTTGTCATTTACCACGTAATGAGAAGGAACAAATCAACTGGTATATTCGGAATAATTGCGAGAGATCGAACTATACATGGCGTAAGAAATAGTAATTTGCTTTTATTAATTTATTTGTACATTGTGCTTTATTCTTTTCTTGAAATGTAGTGAACACAAACCACGCTATCGGGAACGGCTAAAGCTATAGAGAAGATTCACCGACAAACGTTTAAAGGATAGTTTTTGGAAATTGTATGTAACATGTACATTCCTTAGTAACTTTTGGTTTTTAACAACTTTCCCTTTTTAGTAACTTTCCTTATTTGGAAACCTTCCTTATTTGGCAACTTTCCTTATTTGGAAACCTTTCTTATTTGGAAACCTTCCTTATTTGGAAATGCTCCTTATTTGGATGGTTTCCTTATTTAGAAACCTTCCTTTTTTGGATAGTTTCCTTATTTGGAAACCTTCCTTTTTTAGAAAGTTTCCTTATTTGGAAACCTTCCTTATATACAAAGATAATCATTTATTTTCAAAATTATAATTCTTTTTTTTATAGATTCATGCAATGCACAAGGCTAGTGATGCATTAGCTACCCCCGAGATGATTTATTTGGCGAGCATGTCTCATGGCCCGGTTCATACATACGATTCATGTGTTATGAATGGTGTGAAATGGGTTACTAGAGAAAAAGGAGAAAAAAGAGTGACCCAAGATTACAGTGTATCTACAATGTATAATGAGACACCTTTTTACAGTGAATTAGTGAAAATCATAGAGGTTACATTCAATAGTGGTTGTTCAGTTGTGTTATTCGTTTGTAAGTGGTATAACACGACGAAGGTGAAGAAAGAACACGGGGTAACCTTCATCAACACATCTCCTTTTTGGTAGGTGGATGAACCATGCATTTTAGCAACCCAAGCCAAAAAAGTGTTTTACATCGACGATATCAATTTAAAGAAAACAATTAAAGGATGATAAGCCATTTGGGAAATCAACGATCGTCACGGATGGAGTCCCGGGTTATGGGGTGCGGAGTTAGTATCTACTGACAACAAGCACATCACGGTTCCTTTGGTTAACACGCAGACAGATTACTCACGACTGGACTTGGCAACTACTGAAGAGATCGAGTTTGACCCATCTCGTTTGCGGGTTGAATTAGTTTTTTATAAAGATGGAGAGATTTTTAATGGCACATGGGAGGAGTATGGGGACGAGGAACCTATTGAGGTCGATAGTGATGAGGAACCTATCGACACTAGCGGATACGAAACAGATTAGTTATTTGGTTTTTTTAGTTTTATGTTTATTTTATATATTTAAGTGTATTTGATTTGAACTTTATGGTTGTTAAAGTATTTTTTTATTTATTTAGATCTTTAAATGTTTTTTGTAATTGTTAAGATGTAAGAAATAAGAAAAAATGTTATAAGGAATAAAGAAAGAAAAATCGGAAAAACCATGTTAGGGACTAGTTCTTGTGGAAGAACTCGTCGCTAGAACTTAGCGACGACCTTCAAGCGCAAGAACTCGTCGCTAGTTCTTAGCGACGATATTCATGTACATAGAGACGAATAAATTCGTCCCTAAGACCACCCAAAATTTCGATTGGTCAACTTGGGCGGTCCAATTTCCCTCCTCTTCAGTTCGTGACGACGTATCGTCGCTAAACGTGGACACGTAAAGGTCATGCATACGATACGTTACACGTACCCCTCTTCGCGTCGAATTTTTATGCTTGCGACGGATAAAGTCGTCGCAAACCTTAAAACTCTATATAAACCCTATGGGAGCTCATTTCATCACAAACAACACACTAAAAATTTCTAAAACGAGAGAGAATCGAAGGCCTACCATTTTCGAGCCATGATCAAGCCAAAATCAACACACTAACACACCAAGGTAATGATTTCTAGTCCATTTAAACATTTTAATTCCTTTTTTAACTCTTATATTGTTTCCTAACAATTTCTTTTTTGGTTTGTTGCTTTTCAATCCGATTGCTTGGCATGGATTCAACACTATCAACACCAAATTCTACACATAAAAGGTACCAATTTCGAGCTACTTTTATTTTTTATATAATTTTTAAAATTTTTTTATTCCAAAATTTAATGATGTTTTTGCATGATTTACTAAATCCGAATAATCTAGGGGTGTTTTTAGGATGTTTAAAACTTTAATTGGATACATAAAAGCTTGATGTGATTTGTTAATTTTTTGTTAAAATTAGGGTTTAATAATTTGGTAAAATTAGGGTAGAATTATTAGTTGTTTATATGATTAAAGATTTAATTAGGGTTTATGTGATTTGATAATTTAGTTAGGGAATTTTCAGGTATTTCTTAAGAATTAAAATGATTTTTAGCAAAATAAAAACCAATAAATTAGTGTTTTATTAGGATTTTTGGAAAAAAAACACTTAGGAAAAAAAGTAAGCCTAAGGAATTATTTGTTAGAAAAAAACGTTAAACCTTCCATTTTTGGAAAGCTTCCATTTTAGGAAACATTATAGTTTCCAAAAATGGAAACTTACCTAATATGAAAAGTTTCCTTATTTGGAAACTTTTCTTTTTTTTAGATTAGTAGAATCATTTTCTGGATTTATTGGTTATTTTTTGTTAAAGATTTCATCCGGAATGGATCGACTCTAATTATTTTATATATGTATGACTTGTAATAATTTATTTATTTTAATTTATTATATATGTATTGTTTGTAATTATTTATTTATTCATTTGGGATTGTAATAATTTATTTATTTGTAAAAATTGTAATTTTTTTTACTTCTGTTACAACTTAGATAGCTGATGTATTATCATGTTGTCACGATGGAGACAGTGATGACCGTTATCCACCCAAGAACACGAACCAACAATTAGAAACTTATGCTTAACAACAAGGAGGTAAAAACAAACTTTTATTTAATATTATAACAATTTAATATTTAATGTTAATACTTTAATATTAATTCAAAATATATTCAAATAGAAGAATGAAAAAGAAAATCCCGAGGCCCCACTACCCTTAAGACTGTTGAAGATTCCCTGGCAAAACGAGGGAACCTTTTACCCGTATAATTTGGCAAAGTAGATGACACATGGAACCCGACTGGGGAGTGCGGGCTCCACGTGGCACAAGTGTTTGGGACGACTGTTCGAGAAAATGTCCCTCCCTGTTACAAAACATGGAAAGACGTGCCCGAGTCGTTGAAAGAGACTATTTTGCTCCGGTTACATGAGTTTTTTGATATCCAAGGGTGGAGGCAGAGTCCCGATTGACCCGATATTGAAAAAAAAAACTAAGGAAAAGCCAGTCAACTAGGTATAGGGCTTGGAAGTGGGATCCAAAAATTGAGTACTATTATAAGAATCTAACACCCCATGATATTGACCCGGAAATTTGGAGAAGATGCCAGCAGATGTGTGATCACGTGGACATTAAGGTATAAAATTTAAATTTTATTACAACTATTATAATTTATTCGTATTTAAATTTTTTTAAATTTTATTGAAACTGAACCAAGAAAACATTAACAAAGAAACCCGTAAAAAGCAAAAGAAATCGGGCAAGGCTGGATAAAGAAGTTTCTCCTGGACTCGGGAGGTCATATATAAGGTACAATATCAATTTTTAAAAATAATAGTCAATCACTTTACTTAATTTTTAATACAATTGGTTTAAAATGTGTTATTGAACAGGGGGATGAAAAAGAAGACGAAGGAGCCGTTGAATTTTTATGACGAGGCTACACAGGAGGAGAAGAGATTCCAGATTTGGGGGTGTTTCGAGTACATGGGATACGACTCGAAGAAAGATGAGTGGAGGAACCTGAAATACCAATAGTGTAATGTGAGTATTTTTTTTTTAAAACTTGTACCTTTTATTTTAATTTCTTTTCGTGTTTATTTTATTGAATACTTGCTAAAATGGGAAACTTTCCTTTTTTAGAAAGTTTCCAAAATGGAAAGTTTCTAAAAAAGGAAAGTTTCTATTTTTGGAAACTTTCTAAAAATACATGTTTCTATTTTTGGATGCCTTTTACATTGATTAATTAATAATTACATTTTTTGTCATCTAATAGGACATTTATCGGGAAAAACTGAAGAAGAAGGTATCCGAGACCCCATCTAAAGACGTGCCCTCCTTCGAAGAACAAATCGACGCCTTCAAAGAAGCAGTAGAGGAAGGTATGGGCCCATCGAAGATGGCTTGGGTATCTGGGGTTGGAATGCTCCACAAGAAAGGTCATACTTGCGAGTCGGATCCATTGGCTAGGCCTAAAATAATATTTAAATAATAATAAAACCGCCTAGCAAGAAAACGCCTAGGCTCCGCCTAGGCGCCTGCCTAGTCCCCTAGGCGCTCGAAGGTGGTCGATCGCCCGCCTAGCGCCTTTTAGAACACTGATTTTAATTAAATATTGCTTTTGTTAATTAAATATTGTTTTTTATTAATATTTTGATGTTTTTAATTAATTATTTAACAAATTTGTATAAGTTATAAAATTAAAACAGATATAGAAATAGAATTAAAAATTAAAATAATAATAAAAATAAAATACAAATCAAAATTAAAATTAAAATTAAAATAATAATAAAAATAAAAATAAAATACAAATCAAACTTTAAATTAAAATAAAAAAAATTAATCAGAAAATGTAAAGAAAATGAAATAAAATAAATCGAAAAAAAAAGATAGCGACGACTTATTTCGTTGCAAGAAACGAATGGAGTCGTTGCTAGTTATGACAAAAAAGAGCGATGAAAATGTGTTGTGGTTATCTGATTTCGTAATAGCGACAAAGAATTTCGTAGCTACAATAGTTAGTTAGCGACGTCTTTTTTCGTCGCTTTAAAAAAGGTAATTAGCGACGATATACGTTGTCGCCAATCACGCCCAGTCATTAGTGGCAAAATCACTGCGTTTCGTCGCCAAGTTTTTTGTTTAGCTATGAATTTCTAGCGACTACTGTTTAGCGACGAATTTCGCGCTGTCTAGCAGCGACATGGGTCGTCGCTATCTGGCGTGGATGTAGTAGTACCTCCCCCGACCCCCTCCACCTCTCTGCTTCTTTGTTTATTAGGGACATATTGGACATAATTGGCATAGGTTGATTGCAACCACCTATTATACTTTTAACTTTTAATACAAGCGTTATTGATAAAAGTTGAGTTATATAATATACATATAAATAAATATAATTACATAAAAACTTATATATAGCAGAACAACTTTTTTGGGTCGATAAGTAAACTTTCATATATGATCACAAAATACAAATTAGTTGTTGTGTATATCATCATGTTCAGAGTTTAAAATTCTAATTATTTGGGATGGGGAATTAAGCATCCAAAGGTTAAACAAATTGCTTGTGAATATCTGTTTAGCTTCCTAATCAATTATACAGTTAATTTTTCTCATTACAAGCGTATACTACAACAAATTTTCTTAGCTAAAATATAAATATTACTTAAGGAAGAGTGTTTGCTTGAATTGATTTGAGAGATGATTTTTTAGTAGTCATTCTCTATAGTTACCGAGACTTGAGGTAGCCTATATGCCATTCTACAAGCATCTTTGGTGTCGCCTAGGGTGTGATAAATAAGATAAATAATAAGTCAGAAAACAACGCACTCTCACCCTAGACAGGCACAGCACTGCAAGTATTACAGGACGTATGTAAGTTTTAAATTTTAATAATAAGAAAGTTCGTTCTCAGAGACTTAGTGTGTTAATCGAATGGGTTAATAATAACGAGTAAGAAGTAATTAATTAAAAGACAGAAAATAAATAGCGAATAAATGCGAAATATTAAATTAGACTAAGGAAAATAAAGACAGTAAATTAAATACGAAGAAATATGAGATGAGAAGTATAGCTTAGGTTTTGCTAGTATGCACTAATTCTTCTAATTATTTCTATTAGATCTAGTTAATAAGGGAGATACTTAGCTCTTAGATACTTATTCAGGATTCTAAATTCCCATACCTTAGACCTTTAGAGCGACTAAGGGGGCTACGGACACACCACGAGGCTGGTTCAAATAGGATTTACCTGCGCTACTAGGGCCCTAAGCAATCAATTTCCATACATGGTGATAGTGATTAATTCATACCCTAATGACTATCTAGTTAGAATTAGTGTTGTCAGGACCAATATCGACACTAGACGTTATGTGGTGTTTCAATAATTAGACACCCAGCTAAGGTGATCATCTAACTACTATTAAGGTAATCCAAAACGTTGCGCACCACAAGGAAAAGAATCATTAAATCAAAACACATAAACAATTATAAAGGTAAGCAGCTAATATCAGATTAAAACATGAAATTTCCAAAGAAACTTAGATAGAAAGAAATTAGAATTCATAGTTTATACATGATGCAAAACCCAAGCTATGGGAGGTTTAGTTCATACCTGAAGGAAATAAACTAAAAGAAATAAGAAAAGACATCATCTTGCTCTCTACAATAACTTGGAAGAATAAAACCTTAAGAACTAATTACTATGAGGCAAGGATGATTTACAAGTGATATAAGTGTGTATTTATAGGTGTTTAGAAGATCTAATTCGTTTTCTTGAAGGAGAAGGCAAGTATCGGACTCCAAGCCCAACTCAAATTCGTAACCCTAAAACATGAAATCAGACCCGTTTTTGTTTTGGTCCTAGCACCTTCAATACTCATCTGTTTGACGCGTATGAGTAGTCTAAATTCATTGTCTCGGAAAGATCTTCAACTTTGCTCTTGACCGGTTCTCCAAATTCCACACCGTTTTCGAGATATAAGCTGATTTGTGGTCGTAGGTGCAGAACTTCAAATTTAAGGCAGGTTTTCCTTTTCCATATTTTTAGCTTTTATTTCCTTATCTCCAATTTCCATGCTTATCTCTTTCCATATCTTGTAGTTTTTGACTTAGACTCTAATCAATCTCCATAATTATCTTTAAAGCTTCACACTAAATAAATAATTAAACCCAATATGCTCTAAAAATATTATTTTACTAAATCAAGACTCAAAATAGGAAAGTTCACTATTTCTCAAGAAAAACGATTAGAAAGACTTCTAAATCACTAAAAATGATGTCTTATACTAACATAAATCTATCACAAATGAGGAGACATCAAGACCCCCAACTCAAAGTTGTATCGTCCTAATACAATAAAGATAAAAACAAAAGGGAAGTCTATAAATACACACTTATGGAATTCTCAACACAATGGGGAGAACATAGCAGAATATAGAAAATAGACATAAAGCAATTACTCAGAAAATTTCATGCAATAATATTCATAAACTACATACCTATACACTTCTCATATCCATAGTCAACACGACTTGAATTCAAGATTAGATTAGTTTCGCAATGTAAGAAGGATTGGGACTTTACTCAGTTCTCCAAAGAAGCTATAGATTGTTCATCGAACTTCACTAGTATTCAAAGATCCACTTAACTACTCTCTAATGGCTCAATCACTTCTTCATTACATAGCAAAGAATTAAAAGGTCTTTAAAGTCGTAATTTAGGCTTAGGACGGTATGATAGTATATTTGGATAATTTAGAGTGAGCTTTTGGCTCTCTCCTCACTAGCCATCAACGAATCTCCCTAGAGCTTGAGTTACTCTCATAAAACGTTTCTCACTCAACCCAATGAATTCCTTGATGCACAATTTAGCATCCCCAATAACCCAATTAAAGCATAAGATGTTCACTTTAAAAATTCCACTTTGCCGGTCCGAATATATATATATTTTCTTTTCAATTCAATTTTTTATTTTGTATAACGATGACTCCCTTAATGTTGAGATATCACGCTATTTTTCTCATATATATATATATATATATATTTTTCTTTTAATGCTCTTGTTGGCAAATTTAGCTCGTAGCTTCTTTTTCATTCACTATTATCCCGGCAAAGGGTTATAATAAAAATATGTGAATCATCATCAATATAAAGAACAGAGCACAATTAATAAGCTCAAACATCCCATACCAATAACAATTCCCATAATGGTGGACCCACCACCCCAAACGCAAGCTCTAAAACAACTGTCTATGCATCGCGATTCGAGTGCGGGTCATATGGAAAAGTCCTAAAATCTAAAGGGATATGGCTTATAATGTGGCTAAATAAAAAGCTTTAGAAAGTCTAGAAGGGGCTGAGAAGGATATAGCATATAAAATCAAATAACAAGGTGAGAAGGTATAAAAAGGCTTCAAGTGGCTTCAATATGAAAGAACTGCCTTAATCACTTTCTACACCATGTAATTTCGTTATTTTCTTACCTTTAGCACTTTCATCAAATGGTTTTGTCAACTAGCTTGGATCTCACGGCCTACACACTTCTCAAGGTTCTCTAATATCGAACATACTTTCTATCGCATTGCTCACTAATCTTTTCTTTACTATCAATGTGTGTTTTCCTGCAAATACTCAAAGCATACACATAACATAGCTCATAAACATACTACTTCCTATCATCAATTCACTGAGCTTATGCTTTCAAGCTATTAAACACACTCTACATCTAATTCCCATGCTTCAAAAATTTTAATTTCTACCTAAAAACAGAAAAATGGAGATGAGAGACAACGAATCCCCACACCCCCAACTCAAAAATGAGTCGTGTCCCCACGACTCGAAAAAGACTCGAAACAGAAATTAAAATTAGCAGATAAAAGCATTTACAGAAATGGTAAGGAAGAAAGAGAACATACTCTCGAGGCTTATTGCCTCGCATTCTTGACATCCAAGGTAGGATTTGCTCGATCTTTCGTTAATTGCTCAAGGAGTTTCATGATGTGCACTTGATTAGCGTTGATTTGTGCCATATCATTGGCTAAGGAAGTTTGAGCTGGTTCGAAATTGTTTAAACGCTCCTCCATCTTCTCTTGCCAACTTTGCTCCTTTTCTTCTTTTGAGACTTGCGTAGAATTCGTTCTTCTCAAGACTTCCATGATCCAATCATTATCAATATCATTCTTCTTAAATTCCAGTTTCTCTTCTTCACCCAATATAACATTCGACTTTCGCACAAGACACGTGATCATAGTAGGAAATTTAACATTAAAAAGTGATTTGGGAGAGACCGAAAATCGCATCACCTCCTTATAGATCAACTTTGCCACATCCACTTCTTCTCCTTTCAAAATACAATCCAAAAGTAGAGCGTTCTTCTTTGTCACATCCCAAGTTCGTGTGTTTCCAAAGACATTAGGAATAAGGAAAGTGTGCCAAACTCTCGCATCCGGTTGAAGATATTTGTAAGGCCAAGGTGCTTTCACTTCTCCCTTATGTGATTGCACTTTTTCCTTATCTAAAACATGCTCAAAAATTAATTCCTCATCAAAGATTTTTCGTTTAACAACCGCTTCACTATACTTGCAATACCCAATTAATTTCTTAAACTTGAAGTGGTTTCTAAACTCATTAACTGTGAAAGGAACTAACTTTCCTCTAATCGGAACACAACCTTTACTATCTCGGCTAAAGAGGCCTAAATAGAATTCCAAAACTAACTCATGACATAATTCAGAAAGTCTTACCATGAACGTAGACCAACCCAATTTTTCACCAAGCTCCAAGAATCTCTTATATTCTCCTGTACCAACTTCTTCATTGAATACTTTCTCATAAGAAAAACGTAGTTCCTTTAATTGTTTTTCTGCAGAAGCTATCAAGGCCTTTGAAACTTCCTCTTTATCCATGGGTGTAGGACCTTTGAAGGGTGGAGGTTGTGTTTTCTCCTTTGAATAAAAGTAAAGCCTTTTTCCATTGCGATCAAACATAGTTAGCTTACCTCCATCTTCAACATCGTTTTTACCCTTAGCTTTAGAACTAGAACCTTTGTTATTTGATTTCTTCTCAATTGAACCCAATACCTTGCTTTTCTTCACCTCCCTCTTGTTAGATAATATTTCTGTTCTTTTAGTCATCCTCAATTGACCCCCAACTCAAAGCTTTAACAACTCTCGAAATTTGAACTTTTGAATTTTTGGTTGAACAAGCTTGAATTGGTTTAGAAAAGGTGAATTGATGATGAATATCTATGTGGGTAAGGTGAATTCTTGATGGATTGGCTTGGATCTAAGAAATTGTAGGATGAATTTTGAAAAATTACGCTTTTGATTCTTCAATTTGATGTGTTTGGTGAGAATTGGGTGTTTGAATCTCCTTTGTAATCATGTGGAGAGAAGATTTGATGTGTTTTTATGATGATTGGGTAGTGTTTTTATGATTGGTAAAGGTTTGAATGAGCTTTAATGGAGTTGGGGAAGGTTTGGAGAAGAAAGAGAGGCTTAAGGATTTGTTAATTCGAAATAATACCTAGTTTCCTCCTTTTATAAGCTTGAAACGCAACTTTTTTCTCTCTCCAACGGCTACCTGCGGTATACCGGGGCTATGGTCCGGTATACCGAACCTTCTGCTCCTCGAAATTTTAATCCTCGTCAAAATACCCGAGTCTCCTACCTGTGTTACGTGTTTTTAGTCTCGCGGTATACCGGGGCTGAGGCGCTGTATACCGGACCTGAAGTCCAGATTTATTTTCTTCTCGACACGAAACCCGAGTCTCTTACCCGTATTACGGGTTTTCTCCTCTGCGGTATACCGGGGCTGAGGCGCGGTATACCGGACTGAAGGTCTGAATTTTCCGAAAAATTTCGTTTTCTCCTCCCGAACTCGATTTCTCCAATACCTAAGCATCAAAAACACTAATACCTTTCTCAAATATGCCATATCAACTAAAAACAACTAAACTAAACTAAAAACATAAAAACATAAAAACTAAAAAATTGTGGGTTGTCTCCCGTACAGCACTTTTATTTAACGTCTTTTAAAGTTAGACGCGTTACCTCTATCAAGATTTGCGAATATAGCCTCCCCAACAACGAGTTAGGCTATGAACGTCAACTAATCTGCGCTTGATCCCCTTCTTGGGTCGAATTTCTATCACCTTGGATGAAACAACCTTAGTGACAATGAATGGTCCCATCCACGAGTCTTTGAAACTACGTGGTCTATTTTTGCGTTTGTGAGCTTTCCATAGTACTTCATGGCCAACCCCAAACTCAATGTTTGGCTCAGTATCCACAGGTTACAAGTGGATCTTCTCTGGAGGGACTTTGTGATGTGAAAGGTTGTGGATGACAGGAACGGTGGGATCTAACTTCCTTGGTTTCTTGCCCAAGACATAGAAGGTCTTGGATACGTTCTTTGCATGAAGGGTAATGGTCCCTTCTTGGAATTTGATGACACTTTGACTTGTGGCCATGAAAGGCCGTCCAACTATGATTGGAACCTGCTTATCTGCATCAAACTCAAGTATAACAAAGTCAGTAGGGATGGCGATACTACCTGCTCGGACTAAGACGTCCTCCACTGTTCCCCATGTCTTGGTAACTGAGTTGTCAGCGAACTGGAACTTCACTGGAGCTTGTTCTGATTTCTGAAGTCCTAGTCTCTCGAACACGGACTTAGGCATAAGATTCACACCAGAACCCACATCGTACATAGCTTTCACCTTGAGCATACAATTTATTTGAATGGGAAGGTTAAAACTTCCTAGATCTTTGAGCTTCGTTGGTAACTCTCTTTCACTTCTTCTCGAGACTCTCAGGTTCTCTCTTGGGATCTTTACACTTGCTTCTTTCTCAAGAATAACTTGCGTAAAAACTTGTTGCGGTGTAAGCCCTTTCTTCGCAATCTCAAGTATTTGGGCGTTGATATTTTCAGGATTGTACGCCTCTACAAATGTCTTGAGTTCAGTGTCATCCTTAGGATTTGTATCAGGAATAGTTGGTGACACTGTTTGAACAACAGGTGGCGTTTTCACCTTCTCTTCTTCTTTCTCTTCTTGCACAGTAGGTGCAACTTCAACTTCAACTCTTGGTTCCTCTTTTGAGGCTTCTTCTTTTTTCTATTTAGCCAGCTTAGCTTGATAATCCATAACCGATCTAATATCCTCTTGCATATCCTTCAGAAGCTGTATAAACTCAGATTTTTCTGAATCGTCCTCCACATCAACCTCAGAATAGTCAGATTCCACGGGGCTAGACTTGGTTGGTTCTTCTCCGGTACTCGGAACCTCCACGGCACTAATGGCAGCATGTGGTACTTCCTTCTCTTCTTCAATTTCAAGGCGAATAGCCTTACAAGCTTCGAACCCAACATTGTCATTACCTCCTTCGATAGCCTTCAATTCTTTTTGTTCCATTAAATTCGTTAGGACTTTGTTTAATTGTTCTACTTGAGTACCTAAAATCTGAATTGCGGCATCTTGTCCTCGTAACTTTTCATCCTGAGCATTCATATTAATGGTCAAACGGTCCAAGACTTTCACTAATTGTTGATTGTCCATAGATCCCTCTTGAGTATACTGTGGTAAAGCTTTATGATCTAACGAATCGGTATAGGCATCTTGAACAGGTTGTTGAGGGGGAGCAGGTCTATTTTGATATTGATTTTGATACTGACCTCTTGGTTGGAAAAAGTTGTTCTGGGGACGCGGTTGATAATGACCAGGATTAGCGGACCCCTATGGATTTGAATACTGCATACCCGGATGGTTTCGGTTACCAAATTGATAACCTCCTCGATTGGATATGAAATAAACAGATCGTGGATTTCCTTTGCACTCTTCCCATGTATGATTATTAACCCCACATTGTTGACAACCTTGTGCTTCTTGTACTACGTTTGATGCGGCTAAATTTTTCTGCATCTCTAGCTTAAGTTCTTTGATTCAATTTTCTAATGTGGATATTTGAGCTGAGTTTGCAGTTTCTGCATCTAATCGAAGCGTACCTCGGGTCTTTGCTATAGGAGCTCGAGTAGAAGGCCAACTCCTTTCTTGTTCAATAATATTTTCCAAAACTTCGGCGGCTTCATTATGGTTCATGGAAACGAAATTTCCCTTTCCTATGTTATCCACCTTCTCTCTACCTTGACTGTTGAGACCTTCATAGAATATAGCTAATTGTAAAGAGGGGGTATAACCATGGAGCGGACATCTAGCTAACATATATTGAAACCTTGTCCATGATTCTCCTACTGTTTCTCCATCTTCTTGACAAAACCTTGCAAGCTCGCTTTGGTCTTTGAGTCTCATACTCTTTGGATAATAACGGTTAAAGAAAGCGGCTTGAAGTTCTGTCCATGAATTAATTGTCCCTGGTAGTTGCCTATCTAGCCACTCACCAGCTCTACCGGTCAGAAAGAACGAAAACATATGACAATACAGTTGCTCGCGTGTAATGTCTGGAGTAACATAAGCATCACAAATCTGCATAAACTTCTGAATCGATCTTACCGGATCTTGTATTGATGTGCTACTATAGAGTCCAAAACTTTGAAACTGACTGAGCATACCCGGATCGGGTTGAAATTTAATATTTTGGATCTCTGGAGGACGGTAACCTATCGGTTGAACATGAAACGGCACGCGGAGGCCAGGAAGGTCTTGTTCAACTCGGTTTTGATCAACATTGTTTTGCCCGTTACCTCTTCCTAGTGGATGGTGTCCTTGTTGTTGTACACCATGTGGGATGAATGGTGGTGGTCCACCTGGTGCATAGTATTGTAATCCTTCAGGTGGGATTACAAGTGATGGATCTAACTGATCTTGTACGCCTGCCATAGCTCTTCTTAAGGCTCTTTCCTCACGAATACGTTTATTATAAGATTTAAAGCTCCTCTCAGGCTCCGGTAACGGAGGCCAAGAATTAAAAGACTAAAGCAAACCACAAGCGTAAATTGGGAAAACTAAAAACTAAATACTGAAAATAAAAATTAACTAAAAACTACTACTCGAAATAGATAACCCACACGCTAACGAGACACAAGTCCCCAGCAGCGGCGCCAAAAACTTGGTGTCGCCTAGGGTGTGATAAAAATAAGATAAATAATAAGTCAGAAAACAGCGCACTCTCACCCTAGACAGACACATCACTGCAAGTATTACAGGACGTATGCAAGTTTTAATGATAAGAAAGTTCGTTCTCAGGGACTTAGTGTGGTAATCGAATGAGTAAATAATAACGAGTAAGAAGTAATTAATTAAAAGATAGAAAATAAATAGAGAATAAATGCGAAATATTAAATTAGACTAAGGAAAATAAAGACAGTAAATTATACGAAGAAATATGAGATGAGAAGTATAGCTTAGGTTTTGCTAGTATGCACTAATCCTTCTAATTCTTTCTATTAGATCTAGTTAATAAGGGAGATAATTAGCTCTTAAATACTTAGTCAGGATTCTAAATTCCCATACCTTAGAACTTGAGAGCGACTAAGGGGGCTACGGACACACCACGAGGCTGGTTCAAATAGGTTTTACCTGCGCTACTAGGGCCCTAAGCAATCAATTTCCATACATGGTGTTAGTGATTAATGCATAACCTAATGACTATCTAGTTAGAATTAGTGTTGTCAAGACCAATATCGACCCTAGACGTTATGTAGTGTTTCAATAATTAGACACCCAGCTAAGGTGATCATCTAACTACTATTAAGGTAATCCAAAACGTTGCGCACCGCAAGGAAAACAATCATTAAATCAAAACACATAAACAATTATAAAGGTAAGCAGCTAATATCAGATTAAAACATGAAATTCCCAAAGAAACTTAGATAGAAAGAAATTAGAATTCATAGTTTATACATGATGCAAAACCCAAGCTATGGGAGGTTTAGTTCATACCTGAAGGAAATAAACTAAAAGAAATAAGAAAAGACATCATCTTGCTCTCTACAATAACTTCGAAGAATAAAACCTTAAGAACTAATTACTATGAGGCAAGGATGATTTACAAGTGATATAAGTGTGTATTTATAGGTGTTTAGAAGATCTAATTCGTTTTCATGAAGGAGAAGGCAAGTATCGGACTCCAAGCCCAACTCAAATTCGTAACCCTAAAACATGAAATCAGACCCGTTTTTGTTTTGGTCCTAGCACCTTCAATACTCATCTGTTTGACGCGTATGAGTAGTCTAAATTCATTGTCTCAGAAATATCTTCAACTTTGCTCTTGACCGTTTCTCCAAATTCCACACCGTTTTCGAGATATAAGCTGATTTGTGGTCGTAGGTGCAGAACTTCAGATTTAAGGCAGGTTTTCCTTTTCCATATTTTTAGCTTTTATTTCCTTATCTCCAATTTCCATGCTTATCTCTTTCCATATCTTGTAGTTTTTGACTTAGACTCTAATCAATCTCCATAATTATCTTTAAAGCTTCACACTAAATAAATAATTAAACCCAATATGCTCTAAAAATATTATTTTACTAAATCAAGACTCAAAATAGGAAAGTGCACTATTTCTCAAGAAAAACGATTAGAAAGACTTCTAAATCACTAAAAATGATGTCTCATCCTAACATAAATCTATCACAAATGAGGAGACATCAAACTTAAATTCCTCTTACTTTAGCTTCTATTGCAGAATGAGATTAAATTTTTAATTCAATCTCATCAAGCATCACACCTTAATAATTACATATAATACAAGAAATATAACCTACATTAGTTAAGTTATCCCATATAACATAACTATTAATCTTAAACTTTCCAAAATCAGGAGGGGTCAACTATATGATTTACAGTTTCTATAGTTAAATATAATTACTATGTATCAAAGCTTTTCGTCACAATATTGTAGTTTTAAGCCAACATTATATCCTCTTTATCATTTTCAACACTTAAAGTGTAATATAATTGTTGTGTGTTAGCCACAGAGTTAGTAAAATTTTCATTATAATACTTATGAGAGGCTTTCAGAGCTTTTTCAACTATTTTCCGAGGGTCGGGATTTTTTGGCTTGAAAATATACTCATTTCTGGTTTTCCATATTTTTCAAGCAATGTTAGCAGCCATTTATCCAACATGAGAGTGAGAATAATGTGTATATGTTGTTATATCTTTGATGTAGTCAATCCATTTACCAATACCAAAGGTTTTTTTCCATTTATAGAAATTATATTCAAAGGGCTACTTTGCCAAGGGGCTCTTGCCCAAGGGAAATAAAAGTAATTGTTCAATAGTTTCATTATTTACCCTACAAATTTGACAGATTCACATAAGGTACTTTTCTTCCGAGTATATTCTCATTTGTTGATTGACGATTGATACATGCCTTCCATAGAAAATTTCTCACATAAAGGGATCCTTTGAGATTTGAAATAAATTTCCAGGATTAATTGGATAATTTAAAGGATATACCTCCTTTATTATCTATTGGTGGTCCTTTGTGTGTTCTAAAATAAATGCAAAAAGTAATCGAACCACAACCGCAAGTGTACGGTTGTCCCAAGTAGTATAACTGATAAAACAGATTCGTTCCTAGGACGGGATGGTTGACTACAATGCTTATCTATTAATGATTGATCGCACTTATGAAAACAAATAAAGATGATATGTTTGTTTGGTTTTGTATTAATGCTAAGTAAATGAAAGACAATTATTAAAATGCAAATAAAAGCCAAGACGCGAGTAAAATGATGTAAAACGCAATATGAGAAGTAGCACTTGAGAACGCAAGGATCCTCCCAATCCTATTTCCTAACTTATGTTGTTTAAGGGCTAAATTGATCAATTACAATGGTCGGGATTCTAAATTCCTTATACCCCCGTCAGGGTGGACTATAAGGCGATCCTAGAGTGTCACTAGTCCCGTCAGGGTAAATATGATCCACCGTTGGATGTTTAAGATTTATTACCTCATTGGCCCTAGAATTAGCTAAGTTCGTCAGAATCAATAGCTGCTATCCTAGATTGAATAAATGGTTCTGTATTTAAACCCTCCGTCAGGATGATCCAATTGCCACTAATTGGAATAGCCTAAATACTAACACCTGTTCCTAGTTCATGACGCTAAAAACAGTAAAATAATCTCAATTTATTGAAAAGAGTAAAAGCCCTAATCTAGTTTAATTTAACAGAAACCCAAATTCAACATTCGTTATTCAATAAAATTGGGATTCACCCATTGTTTATTCTCAAGCACTATGAATTGTTTAGCTCATATTAAAAAGAAATAATAAATTAAAATAAATGGAATTCATAACTGATCACAAATAAAAGATAAAAGAAACCTAATTTCCAAAATTGGAATGACTGAGAACGGAGCTATAGACCCACTCCAGCTCTAGCAGCTTCTTCTTCCTTCCTTCTGTTACTTCTCTCTGATGTTTTTAATTGTAAAGAATGAATTCTATGAAAAATAGAAGTCCAGACCTCCTTTTATAAGCATAAAAACGGATTAGGGCTTGGACCAGAAAATAAAACACTAATTAAATGTCCAAGCCCAATTTCTAAGCCCAAAATCCCGTAACTGCTGATACACCTTCACTAAAACGGATTTTCCCGATGCGTTATTACTCCGATTGACCTCATTCCAAGTGCTAAAGTTCCGTAACTCGATAAGGAATGTTTTCTCTTCAAAGGTCAGTGGCTAAATCATCGCTTAAGCACCTCGAAATCAGCAATCTATGGCCTGCAAAATGGATTTTCAGCTCTAAAAATAATATCTTCGGGAGTTATCTTCAAGTCTTGACTCTAATTCACGATCTTTGACTTTCTCCTCGGATTCCTATCCTAGCTAACATCTAAAAACCTGTAAACTTTTCACTAAAAATACCAATATTACGCGCAAAAGCTTAATAATTTAAAAATGATAGAAATAAAAAGGGAATTCCGGATTATTGCATATTTAGTCCAAAAGTCTATCAAATTAATTAAATAAACACCAAAAATTATGTCTCCCAAGGGTCGAAAATAAGAACAATTAGGGAGACATCATCTATGCACCTAACTCGGTAACGAGAACTACCAATATTTATTCAATAAATACTTGTTAGCTACATATTAATTTAACCAGATCATCGAGGTCCTACCTCGATGATCCTACAATTCGGAACAAGTTTAGATTAAGTCATATGAGCTAGATTCTCATTATCATAACATCTTATGGTATCTAGTTCGTAACTTAATCAAGGATCTGCCTTTATGTTATGTAGATGAATACCATACTCATAAAAGCTTTCCATAGATTCAAGGAAACAATTCCTTTAATTAATATTGTAGGGATAACTATTATCGTGTACAGTAAACACTTGTGTTCAATTCATTACAAGATGGTCGGGGCTAAGACATAATTCCAACACATGTCTCAACTTCTTTTTAAAGTGTGATTGAGAGCATTTTGAATAAAATTATTGAATAAAGTTACAACAGGAAAATCATTATATTAAATTAAACATATGGTTTTGAGTTCTTAGAGATTGTTATAGTAAAATTGTTTTATAGAGATATTAAATCATAGGGAATGTGTGTTTGACTCACTATACTAACAAAGTTATAAATTTCTTGTTTGGACTTAGCCTAATTGCTTATAGTTAAAGAAAGTAGTAGTCATGCCTTGGGGAAGATCTGGAGATAAAATGGTGTAGTATCTCGGTTTCACCATAAATTGTTAGGTTCCACGTCGACACTACAGTAGGTTTTTTGGTGTTATAAGTGCTTACTATTTTTTAAAGTTATATCTACACCGTAAATGTTTTTCATGATTTCAGTTTTTTGATATAATACATGTTTTTACCAACAAAAGGACTATAGAGCATACAAGGGCGGATATGTGAGGTCGACCTCCGGTATCGGGACATAGTGAATAAAATGTCAGAATATTTTTTTGCCAAAGTCTTTCTTAAAATAGACTTTAGACCCCAAGTCTAAGATCCGATCCTAAGCCAAAAGAAATCCCCCAAACCATCCCCGAACTTGAAATTACCTAAAAAAATCTGAGGCTATCTTCTCGATTATCTTTACTTGTTCTACCTTTTTCACAGGAAATCTGGTCCTAAATCTACCCTTAAACGCAAATTATTTTATACCTATAAATCTATAAATAAAAGTTTATAAATTGGTAATAATGTGAAATGTCCAAAAAAAATTGTGTTATAATTTTTTTAAAGATGTAATACTAATAATATAATTTATGTTTTAACTGAGTAGAAGTACTCCTATCTTAGAAAATACTCATGAAAAATTGTTTAGAAAGTGATGTCTCCTCATTTGTCATGAATTAATATTAGTTAGAGACATCATTTTTAGTGTTTTAGAAGTCTTTCTAGTCGATTTTCACATGTATTATTACACTTTCCTATTTCTAGTATTTATTTAATGAATTATTATTTTTAGAGCATATTGGGTTTAATTATTTATTTAGTGTGAAACTTTATATATATATATATGGAGATTAATTAAATACCAAGTCAATTCTAAGAGATAAATGAAAGTATATATACATGGAAATTGGAGATAAGGAAACAAAAGCTAGGATATGGAAAGATAAAGCTGTCAAGTAAATCCGATTTTAACCACCCACGACCACAAATGGGCTTATATCTCAAAATCGGTGAGGAATTTGGAAGAACGGTCAAGATCAAAGTTAAACATCTTTCCGAGACGATGAATTTCAACTATTGGAACGCATCAAACGGATAAGAATTGAAGCTGTTATGACCAAAACAAAACCGGGGTTGATTCTATATTTTAGGTTTACGAATTTGAGTTGGGCTTGGAGTCCATTACTTACCTTCTCCTTCAAGAAAACGAATTAGGTTTCTCTACACCTATAAATACACCCTTATATCACGTGTAAATCATCCTTGCCTCCCATTAATTAGTCCTTAGGTTTATTATCATCAGAATTATTGTAGAGAGCAAGATGAAGTCTTTCATTATTTATTTTAGTTTATTTCCTTCAGGTATGAACTAATTTTTCTATAGCTTGGGTTTTGCATTATGTATAATCTATGAATTCTATTTTCTTTCTATCTAAGTTTCTTTGGGAATTATATGTTTTAATCTAATATCAGCTGCTTACCCATTTATTTGTTTATGTGTTTTGATTTATTGTCTGTTTTTGTTGCGGTTGCAAACGTATAAGATTACCTTAATAGTAGTTAGATGATCACCTTAACTGGGTGTCTAATTATTGAAACACCACATAACGTTTAGTGTTCTATATTGGTATTGACAACACTGATTCTAACTAGATAGTCATTAGGGTATGTTTTAATCACTATCACCATGTTTAGAATTGAATTGCTTAGGAACCTAGTGGCGTAGGATAACCCTCGGTTTAGGCTACCTCGTGGTTGTGTCCGTAGCCCCCCTAGTCGCTCTCAAGGTCTTGGAGAGGGAATTTAGAATCCTGACTAAGTATTTAAGAGCTAATTATCTCCCTTATTAAATAGAATTTGATAGAAAGAATTAGAAGGATTAGCGCATCCTAGCAAAACCTAAGCTATATATCTCATCTCATATTTCTTATCTTTTATCTATTTGTCTTTTAATTTATTTATTTTAATTAATCATCTCTCAATCAATCATATTTAATTTTTGTCTTTTATTTAATTACTTTTTACTCGTATTATTTGCTCATAACGTGTAACACTAAGTCCCTGGGAACGAACTTTCTTATCATTAAAACTTGCATACGTCCTGTAATACTTGCAATACCGTGCTTGTATACGATGCTTTAGTGCACTGTTTTCAACTTTTATTTATCATATTTTTATAAAATCCTAGGCGACACCAGAAAGTCTTCATATTTATAATTTGTAAAACTATATCTTCCTATTTCAGTATTTTGTCTGTTGTTGCTAGTATATACTTTTAGAAGGGTTGGGTGTCTAGTGGTGAATTTCATGTTGTTCGAATTAGATACTCGGTGGGGGTCAGGGTGTGATAAAATAACGATATAAATATTAAAAGAACTAAACACCCTAGCCCACTACGTTACTCACTACAAGTATCACAGCTCGTATTCAAGTTTAATTGATAAGTAGATTTCGTTCGCAGGGACTACGAAAGTTAGCTATAGATAATGAATTTACAAAGTGCAATAAAAGAAGTAGATAAAATATTACGCGAAAAGACTCTAAAATATTTGTTTTGTTTTTAAGATTCTATCAATTAACTACTAAAAATAAAGACAAGAAAATAAATATAAAGAAAGTAGTAGTATGAGAATTTAGCTCGAGATATAGCAAGTAATCCCCACTAGCCTTCTTCTATGATTAATTAACTAAGGGATAATTGGGTGATATGCAATAGCCAGAATTCTATATTCCTCCTAACCCCTTTCTTGGTGGACTTAGGTGGAATCCCAACAATTACTAAAGGACTTGGGTAAGCGGACCATACGCAATGATCGGTGGTTAATCTTCAAACCTAGTGACTATCAAATTAGGCAAGCCCGTCAAGATCACTACCGCACACTAGACGTTTATGCGGTGTTTCAATAATTAGACACCCCTTCCGTGTGACCATCCAACTACTATGGTAATCCTATACGTTTGCAACCGTAAAAACTACATATAATATATCAAAGCACATAAAAACAGAGATAGAACTACTAATTTTAATTAATTATATAAGGACATCCCAAATTAAAATAGATATAAAACAATTCTAGGGTTCATACCCTTATGCTAATATCAAGGTAAATAGAATTAGTTCATACTATAGAAAGAAAGAAAATTAATTACAAAGGTGAAGGGTTGGAATGGTATGAACAGCTTCCAACTCCTTCTTGTCTTCTTGTCACTTGCTTCTATGTTGATTAAAGGTTGATTAGGAACGATAAGGATGATTTCTCTAAGGTAGGAATGAATATATATTTGTCTTTGGTCAAAATATGGAGTAATCCCTAATTTAAGGAGTCCTAATCTTTACCAAAATTCGTTTTCCTAAATTGTAGGACATGATAAACTTTTTCATATTGATTTGGTCATATCTCTTTCTTACTTATCGGGATTCAGTCTACGACAAGTCAAAACGACCGCGGTAATAAGATCTATCAGTTGGTTGAAAGGATCCTCCGAATTCGTGACTGACTTTCTGTAGCAATTTAATTAGTGAACGTTTTTCCAGCATGACAGATTCTTTACTTTCCAAATATATCTAAATTTTTCCTTTTTGATCATGACTAGGGATTTTCTTGACTTTTCCACTTCAAATCAGTTTCCATAGGTGTAATAGCTTCCATATACCTAGTGTTACACGAATGACACACAAATTACTCGTAAAATCTCACAAAATAACAAAACACATAAATTAGACCAAAAAGTGTAAAGTATGAATAAACGGGAAAAATTCCAAAATTAAGTACTAAATACCTCTAAATGATGTTTCAAGCATATATTAACATATTACAAATATAGAGTCATCAATATTACTATTGAAGTTATGATTTAATTTGAATGTAGTTAGTTATATTTCATCGTTTAATTAAAAGATAATTCATTTGAACAAAAAGAGAAAAAGAACAAAAGATAATTCTCTAATATTATTCTTTGTGAACAAATAGTTTCATTTGAAAAGAAAATATTTAAATATCCAGTACAAACTCCTTGGGAAAATATTCAGGATTACCGTTAACGCTTAAGAGATCAAAAGTAGAAAATTTAAATTACATCAAAGACAAAATTATTAGTAAGGCTTCAAGTTGGACATCAAAATACTTGTCTGAAGGCGGGAAAGAAGTGTTAATCAAAGCGTAACTGCAAGCAATTCCAAACTATGCTATGTCAATTTTTGAATTTCCGAAGGCACTATGTAAAAAACTATCTAGTATTGTTTCTAACTCTTATTGGGATACGATGGAAAAGAAGAAAATACATTGGGTATCGTGGAAACGAATTTCGAGGTCAAAAAGAATAGGAGGCCTAGTATTCAGAGATTTTCATAAAATGAATATTGCGATGCTGGCAAGACAGGCATGGAAAATTATCAACAATCCAGAATCCTTAGTCTCGAGAGTACTCGAAGGAATCTACCATCCAAAGACAGACATATGGAATGCTAAATTAAAGGTTAAAAGATCATGGAGCTGGGCTAGTATAATGAAAGGTATCCAGTTTCTCAGAGAAGAATGTTGTTGGCAAATTGGGAATGGACTTACTACGAATGTGTGGGACGATGCTTGGATTGGCCCGGGTATGAAAATGGATAAATGTGAATGGTTATCAATAAATAAAGTAGCGGAGTTATTTAATAACGGCTGCACAGGGTGGAATGAGAATCTCATTGATCTAATTTGTAATGAACGAGAAAAAAGTGAAGTGATCAAGACTCCTTTGCTAGGAATTGATAAGGATGATAAATTAATTTGGCCAAAGACACGAGATGGAGAATATAAGACAAAATCAGGATATCACGTGTTAGTAAACCACGAAGTAAATATAGAAGCACATACGTCAAGAATTGGGGAAACAGAGAATGATACATCAATGTGGTCAATGGTGTGGACATCCAATGTACCGACAAGAATGAGAAATTTTGTTTGGAAAATATGTAATGATGCAATACCTACAAAAAAGAATCTAAAGAAAAGAAAGTGTGTTAGAACAGCAATATGTGAATGGTGCGAAAGTAAAGATGAGTCAATTGAGCATCTTTTTATACAGTGTCCGTTTAGTGCAGCGGTGTGGGCGCAATCATCCCTACAGATAAAAGTGAACATGGAGGAAAAATTAAAGTTTAGTGAGTGGTTTATGAATGTCACTAAAAGTTTCTCTGAAAATGGGCAAGACAAAAGGTGGGTAATAAGTAACTTAATTGTGCATCTATGGAATATTTGGAAAGCAAGAATGAAAGGTTTTTTTGAGAAAAAAGAATAGGACATATCAGACATTATCAACAACTTAATCAAACATATTGGAAGGGGAAACCTGGGCTCTTCTCCTTGCCCTTAGATCGGCAGGATCAACGGGCATTCAGAGTAGTTCTTTCTACTCTGACAACCTTGAACTTGTTCAAGGCATTCACAAACAAGTTGGACTACATTGGAAGCTTAATCCAATCATTGAAGAAATAAGAGGACGGATCGACGCATTTCCAACTTGGAAGATATCATATATTAGCAGGGATCACAATGCAATTGCAGATGCATTAGCCAAATGTGCAAGAAAGAATATCAACATATCCGGATGGAACGATTTCTCGGTTATTAGTTCGTTTAACTTTTTAACTAGATGCTGTAATATTTAGATCTTTACCTTTGTCAAAAAAAAAAACAACTCAATCAACCTTATTGATAGATTATACAAAAGTAATCAAACTCAAAAAAATAATTGCTTAATACATAAAAATGGTGAAAATGAAGATAAAAAGAAGGAGAAAATTGAGAAGGAGGATGTCGATATTACATGGCATAATGACACTTCTTTTGTGGGTGGAAATGAGGTTAATGGAATAGCATCCATTGCAATTGATAAGGAAGGCAACATTACTCAGAAAAAGTATAGAAGGTTTTTTTTTTTTAAGTGCTAAGGAAGGGGAGACTTGGGTAATTCTCCAGGCCATGAAGGAAACAGATTCTTTGAAGATAGAGAAGGCTTGTTTTTATACGGACAATTTAAAAATAACTCAGAGAATTAATATGGAACAAAGTATTGACTGGAAGATCAGACTGCTAAAGATATCTGAAATGGAAAGTGGTACATATTAAAAGAGATAGAAACATTATAGCTGACCGAGTAGCAAAATGCGCTAGGAAAATTGAAGAAATATCGTTGTGAAACTCTAATGTTATAGATGAAAATATTAAGTTTTGTAACAAACTATTAGAGAATTATTGTAACTGAATTTTTTAATCAATGACAAAAAAAAAAAATTACCAGTTTTCCATGCAATGCCAAAGCTAGACAATGAGAAAATTGCTTTCTCATAGTTAAATAATTAATAGAGTTGTAAGAGTACTGGTTAAGCATGTGATATACTGATATTCCTAGCTGACCATCCTTATCAAGTCTAACAAAAGGCCAAAATCTAAATCATTAATTAATATTAATCACTATGAGAGGATATTCTTTTCTTATAAAATGTTGTCGCTTTTAATCAGAAACAGAATAACGCTAAGAACAACTCTTTAATTTTCTTGTGACTCTTTGTTATTAATTCAGACCGGAAAATATATTAATTAATTAGACATCACTATCCGTGTGTGTCAGTGATTAAGTAGCATTTTTGAAAGAGTGACACCGAATAATGAAACCTGAAGTCAAGGATTATAATATGAAAGTCAAATATAAATATATATATAGATATAAAAAAATAGAATAATTGCAATTAAATCTATAACTTAACAAATCATATATTTTTAAAAATTTAGTCTAAAAGTTTAAATAAAAAAGATTTAAAATATTATTTTATCAATATAATATACCTAATATAACCTTTAACAAAAAACTTTAATATAAAAAAAAATACAACCCCATATTAAAAATTAAAGAAAAACAAAAAATGTAAAGGTTGCATAAAACCTAATAACCTATAAACACTAACATTCAAACAATAATAAAAAAAAGATCTCTTCGCTCACCTTCCCACCTTGTCGTTCTCCTGCACACAGCGAAAATTAAAAAGAAAATTGTAAAAGTTGAATCAAAAGCATAAATCCTAATCACCTATTCACACCATCATTCGAACAATAAACAAAAAAAAAAACTTATTCACTCACCTTCTCATCGTGTCGTTCTCCTGCACAATAAACCACCGCCAAGGACCATTATCTACCATCATCATCAACAATTGAAGATCCCAAATTAAGGTAACAAATTAATTTTTATCATTGGAATTTTAAAAAATTTAATTCAATTATTAACTAATCTCATTATTTTTACAAACTTTCAGAATTATCTGATTTATTATTTTTTATACAAATCCTACAATGGCTACCCTTTTACCAAATAGGAAGGGATGCGCTGTGATTAACGTATATGGGATGGGATGCCGTGTGAGTTTTGTGGGTCTCATCGGAATCAATTTGTTTTTATTTTGACAAAGACAAGATGGATTACACCTTTCCCAACTGAGTTGTAATGGGCTGTAATGGGATGGCTTTTCTGAACGAGTGAACGATGTAATGGGCTGACTTGCCGGAGTAATGGGTTGGCTCTTCTGAACGACTGAACGATGTAATGGGTTGTAACGGGTTGACTCGCCGGAGCCGTACTTTCCATCTTCTTCTCTGTCTTAGCATGCCGTATTTATTTACTGGGCTCACAGCTAATGGGCTCGCCGCTTATGCCAACTGGGCTCACTAAGTGTCGCCATTTTCGTTCTGCAAAATTTTTAATGGTTTTTTTAGTGCTAAGGCATTGATGATGGATTACTGTATTATGTTTTGCAATGCATAGTTTAAAAAGAATAAAAACCCTTGATCAATGCTTAATAGAATATGGTCTGTCACTTTAAGTTTATCACTAGGGGTATTACGGACCATAAATATTATAAAAATAGACTGAACCGGTTGAAGAAAGTTATTTTGGCTATGGACCTTTTGAATTAATCACCCAAAAAACGGTATAACCATCTCTATATCAATTAAAGATAATAATAACTAAAAAAAATTTAAAATAGTAACCAAATTCGTATCCATTAATTATTAAACTTTATAATTATTTACGAAATTGCATATATGACAAAAGCACTTTCTTCGTGGTTATTCTGTATCTGAAATGGTTAATACACTTTAAATAAAATAATCTAAAAAAAGATTAAAATTCTAAAATTAGTTACAGAATAATTAATATACCATAAATAGATATTAGATAATACAGTAATAAATTAGATAATAATTCATTAACTATTTTTTGTATGAAATAATATGTGTTCGATATTATGTATTTGTAAATTCAGAATAAATTTATATATAGTTTTTTTTTTTGTTTTTTTTTTATATTTTATTCGAATTTGGAATTATTCATCAAATTATCACTGCTGCGTTTAGCACCACTCGCGATGACAATTGTCCTCGCTAGTGGTCAATAAAATAGAGTCGAAAGACAAATTTTATCATTAGCGATTACATGTAGTCGCAGTTATTTGGTTGCTAGAAACTCGTCGATAGAGATAATCTTTCACGACTATTTTGGGCTTTGTCTTCTCCAAGGGACAATTAACATTTATGACTACATTTGTAGGCGTAATTTATAAATTACTACCGACTAGTTGTTATTTTGTAGTCGGTGTTTTACTTTACTTCTCGGCGATTTTTGTAGCCGCCAATGATGTATTTATTTGTGAGTACGTCAAGGCTCTCATCGGCGACTATTTGTAGTCGGCAATGATTAATTCATTTGCGACTATCTCAAGTTTCTCATTGGCGACTATTTTGTAGTTGTAAATGACTATTTTTAAATTTATTTAGAAATTTTTTGTTTTTTGCATTTAAATTAATTAAAATTGATCCAAATAGTGCATGAAAACATTTAAAACAAGTTCTCACCGAGCTATGACAAATAATAGGGGTGAGATTGAGAAGATAGAAGAGAAAAAAGGATGAAGATTGATAGAAAAATTAGAAGAGAAGATAATGATGGTTGAAGCTAGAAAAATATGAGGTCTAAGAAGATAAGAATAAGAAGAAGATGGCTGCAATGCTTAGAATATGGAGAATGCATGCTTGAGTAAAAAATCTTAGGCAGATAAGGAAAGAGGATTCTAGAAAGATGTATGAGAGCTTGGATGATGAAGAAGGAGACTGGAAAAAAAATCAAACCTTTGAACTAAATGGCGGAATGAATATGGTCAGGTGAAGACACGGAAAGAAGATGCCAAGACCAGACCTCTGATGTGAAGAGTAGGCGAAATGCATAAATTCATTGGAGATTGGATTTTAGAAGAATTGAATATCGTACTTTTGAACTAATATAAGCAGAACGCCTATAACTATTTGAGATTGGGGTTGAGAAGAAGGTACGTTTGGACCTCTGAAGCTAGAACTGAGAGGAACGGCTAACCTTATTGTAAAATTATCTTAGAAGATTTGAGAAAAAAATACCGGATGCCCGATGCACTTTATCAGCAGACTTGAAGATTTCACTTCAACTGCATGTCGAAACTGTTTTAATATTGGATGTCCGTTAAGATAAGGCGACAACTAGAAAGGAAATAAATCGAGTTGTTAGTGTAATATTTGTCAAATAGTTGCTTGGGCCATGCAACTGGAAATCCGACCAAAGGACACTAGCATCCGGAAGTTCCAAAGCATCCAACTGGAGAGTGACACATGGGAAAAGACTTTGGAGGATTTATGTATATAGATAAAGACATTGTGTGAATCCGTTAAGTAGCTCTTTCTCTCTACAAATTCAAACCTTATTCAGGCTATCTTTAGGAGAGTTCCAAATAATTATTCCTCACATATTTCTTTGTTCATTTCTAGCGCAACACACTTTTGAAATCAACTTATTTAGGAGTTTAGAGGCTAGTCTAGGTAGATTAGGGTAATCCTACGACCTAGGTTTTTTCTCTTGGTCTAGTGAAGAATATGTGTTTCAAATTGACTATACAAGGGTGAGTTCAAGCTTGTGTAGGAGACACATATAGCTTGAACGCTTCATGGAGTGTGAAGTGGTAGACCGGGGGTAGATATTGGCTACTAGTCCTTGTGTGGTGATACACAAAAGAAGGATTTACGGGCTTGTGAAGTGTTACATCGGGAGTGAAGATTATCGGCTTATTTTTCTAGTTTTTGTTACAACAATAATGTGGTACTCAGAAGGAGATTTTGAATAGGGTTTAAAGGTTTTTGCACTCACATATAAGAGACACAAGGATTTCTAGTGAAAGAGTTTAAATCCTAAGGGTGCTCATACCTTAGGTAGTGGATCTATGCAAGTAAGATTAAACCACTCTAAATATTGTGTTTGTCTTCTCTTCCTTAACACTTTACTTTGTGCATGTCATATATTTGATCTATTGTCTCTTTATTGCATATATATTTAAGAATAGAACTTTGCATGATTATCGCTTTTTAAATAGCTTCACTTGATCCTTGGCTTGTGTTCTTCATATAATATGTTCACATAGAGATCGATGAGTGTTTACACTCTTATAATATCATCTCTAAATGTTTCTCTAAGCCACTAAAACTAGAGTCCTAAACTATTATACCTTTAGTAAGAATCAAGTGATTTGATTTTTGTTAGATTTTTTATTACATTATTTTTCTATTTACCCTCTCCCTCTAGGATATATTATTCAGTTTTCAAACTCTACTAATCCAACCTTAGTAAACTATTATTAGTTTAGATAAGATAAGATAATAATTTAAGGATAATCGCAAACACATATAGATATAATATGTAAAGAGTGTAGAGATGTAAACGACAAATAAAGATTTATACTGGTTTGTACTTCTAATGGTCCTCCTGAGAGCCTAATCCACTATCTAAAGCATCCCACCCTTAGTATTCCAAAATCTTCAATATTCATCACCATTTTAATAACGGTTCTCATCACCATGAATACACTCCCCTCTATCATTTTGTATAGGTGTGATAGTGAACTCTATAACCCCTTCGTAACACAATGAAATCAATCTCTATCACATTGCACTTGTAGGTGTGATATCAGTCTCTCTATCACTTCAACTTATTATGATAACTACCTTTATGATCACTTCAATATTATGATTCTAACAATGTTCAAAATCTATCTACCTTTATTTAATCTAATCTAATTTAGATCAAGAGATATTACAAATTATGAATAGACAAAGTGGATTACCACAATATTCCTGGTTTCTCCTTAATGAGCAAATCAGAGAATTTAAGCACGCTACATAGCTAACAAATATTTATATTAATGAGGTCCATATAAGTAGGACTTCTAGAAATATTATGGATGAATTATGGTGTAACATACATTCCTAGTGGTGATTATAAGTTTAGAAAGGTTTATGTAGGCATAGACAAGATCCCTAACGACTATCTTTCTGGTGCACTGAAGTAGTTGACTCGTAAGCCTGACGGGACACCACAAAGGCAATCTTAGTATTGGACATGACATATGGCATTTAGTTATCGTTAAGATGCATTTACGCGTTCCTAGAAGATGAACGCTACATGTTAGTGGTTTCCCATCACGGTAGAGAGATTGATCGGTATGCATTTCACGGTTAATTGGGGCAAATAAATTTTGAAGCCATTTTTTTAACACTGTATTTCTCACCCTCTAATGACGGCAACACTTTGGTAGGGACGACAAAAATTTATCATACCTTTTACTTATTCTGCGGTATGATATACACTCCAAAATTAAAGGAATTAGTTCTAATAAAATGTCGAGATGTATCAGGTTTTCAAAAGATGATAAAGAAAAGCACCATCTATTGTCAGCCGATCACAAATCGGTTGAAATTTCAAAAAAAAATGATTTAAAATAAGTTTTATCATTTTTAAAAAAACATGCTCTAAGTAAATACGTTCTCAAAAACCCTAGTTCTTCTTTCTTTACTTTCTATTTTTTACCCTAGTTAACAAGGCAGGTCCTCACATTTCGGGGCCTAAGTTAAACTTTAAAAAAGAGGCCTCTAAAAAATTTACAAATTATATAAAAAAATCATAATATAATAAAAAATAATTAAATAAATTTTAAAAGGAAAAAAAATATCTTGATCTCCTTTTAGTCAACAAATTATATTTCTAAAAAAATCAACAAGTAATAACTTAATAAAATATTTTTTTCAACTAAAAATATAGTCTAACATGTTTTAATTGGACTAAAATTAGGCCTTTTTAATAAAAAAAACTTATGCTTCAAAGAGGCCCTTAAATTATAAGTTAGAGAAAGACCTATATAAAGGGGCCCTAAAATTACATGAGTTGGGGAGAGATCCAAGGCCATGGCCTCCTTGGCCTCTCCCAGAACCGGCTCTGCTCGTTAATTTGATGTATTTCTCCTATCTTACTAACGGATCTAATTATTAACGTTTCGGATAAGCCTTGGAGGCTTAGGGTATGTTTGGATGGAGGGATTGGGAGAGAGGGGATTGTATTAAAGGATAATGACAATTCCATCTGTTGTTTGTTTTGGAAATAAGTAGAGGGGATAGTTTATTAAAGGATACTTGCAATCCCTTACGAACCCATATATCCAATCCCTCCAATTCGGTGGGATTAGGAAGGAAAGATTCTTTTATTACGTTGTAATGTCTAAATTACCCTTATTCTTTCTTTATAAAATATTTTAATAGGGGTATATGAGTCATTTAGTTATAAAAAGAATCCCTTCCTCTCATTATTCTTCTAATCCAAACACCGGATAAATGTTATCCTTTAATAAAATCCCCCCTTCTCTTTTTATTCAATCCAAACAAGATTAAATACTCTCCTTTCAATTCCCTTGTTATACTCTCCCTTCCTATCCTTTAATAAAGAATCCCTCCTTAATCCAAACATACCCTTAGTGGTTAACCATTTTCACATGGGTATCTCATGAGCGCTTAGGGTTATTCGAAGGTCCAATAAGAAATCAAAGATTATTCCAACAGATGAGGAAGCTGAAATCCAATGGACAATTTTCATTATAAATTGAGCAGAAATAACAAGAGCATGCGTAGGTTTCATAAAAAAACGAGATATGTAGATGAAGTGTTTGGAGTATGCTACTTCCTCCGTCCATTTTTATTTATCCATCTTTTTGGTGCACAAATATTAAAAGGAGTATTTAATACTCTTCTATTTTACACAATTGCCCATAATTAATATACATAGGGTCATTTATTGCAACATTCTTTATACTATTTAATTAGGGGTATTCTTGGAAAAAATAGAGAAAAAGTGTCTTGATATTGTAAATTGGACAAATAATATTGGACACCTTCTTTTAGAAAAATAGACAAATAAAAATGGACGGAGGGAGTATACGAAAATAGGAGCTGGTTTTGATCTATGCACTAAAGTTGTTCGACAAAAGGCTTCTGAAAGGAAGAGAGAGAATACCTACTTGCAGAGCAGGCTTGATAATAAGGAGGTTAGGTATGACTTCACCTCGGAGGATGGAAGTAGTAACAAAGACATTGATGTATTTAAAATTGTGGTTAAGAAGGAAAGCAAAAATAAGGGCCCTTGGGCTTTGGAATGCGGAAATAGCAGGATACGCAAGAAACAATACCCTATTAGAGGAGGGTGGGGAGAGAAGAAATAGGCGTCTCATCGTTTCCTTAAAAATTCACAACAGATATCTACTTTTTCTTTCTTATCAACTATAATCATTTTACTCTACAGACATATGGCAATTATTACTATTAGGGAAACCATAAGAAGCAGGATAAAAAGAAGCGTCGTACGCCTTGCGAAGAGGATATCATCGGATTTTGGGAAGCAAACCTACTAAGGAATATAAATAAACCCAATAGGAAGATTGTAGATTATCAGAACAACAAAATTCATTCTCATAAGCCTTCTTTTCTCTTATGTGGTGACTAATCTCTTTCTCCTTACTACTTCATTTCTAATATATGATAGGATAAATAAGCTTTGCAGGAAGCGTATAATCTATTTAACTATGGCAACTAGGGAAGGTGACGCACTCCCCATTGTCCACTAAATGCTCACTTCATTAGTAGGCTGGGAGTTATCGATATTGGAGTTAAAGCTTGACTTGCTGAGAATATTTGGGAGGATACATCAATTATCTTGCGTGCAATTAGAAACAGACCAATCCATGTGATTGGTCTTAGGAGGATGATCGGAGAGAAGATGGGAATTCAAGGCAACTTTCGCCTCTCAGAACTAAAGAACAATAGTTTCAATTTGGAGATTTTCAATGACCGTGAACTGGTTAAGTTCTGGGAAGCAAGACCCCGCATGCTTCTAAAACACACTTTGGAATGACTCTCTGGCCCCAAACAATAGATTATGAAGACATGTGAAGTCTCCTTATTTGTGATATAATAATTTAGGATGGAGACATCATTTTAGGTGTATTCGAGTATTAAAATTATATTTTTATTCGTATTTTGATAAATTCCTATTTCTTGTCTTGATTTGCTGATTTATTATTTTTAGAGCATATTGGGTTTAATTTATTTGTTTAGTGTGAAACTTTAAAAATATATGGGAATTAATTAGATGCCAAATCGATTCTAAATAAATAAAGAAATAAGGTATGGATGGAAATTGGAGATAAAAGGAAGTAGAGATAAAATAGGAAAGAAAAGTTTGCAAGTAAATCTAAAATTCTGCAGCCACATCCACTAAAGTGAAGATAACATAAAATCGACTGAGAATTTGGAGGAGAAATATAAAGTAAAAGAGTAGATCTTTTCGACACGGTTGTTTCGATATTAAGTAGGAGAAAATCGGAGCAACAACGAAAGAGTTACGACCAAAACAAAACAACAGCAGATTTTCCCTTCTCCTATATTTTAGGAAACGGATTTAATTTGGAAAAAGAGTCCAATTACTTTCCTTCTACTCCAAGATTTCGACCTAGGGCTTCCTAAACACCTATAAATACACCTTTTAATCATTGTAAACATGTCCTTGCTCAGATTTAAACCATATATTAGTCTTTGCTTAGATATTAATCCTTGGTATCAAATTATCATCCAAAGAAGCAAGCTGACATGTAGAGGAAGACAAGAAGCAAGAAGAAGAAGAGTGGCAAACTCCTCTTCTACATCTCTCCTTCTCTATATTTAGGGTAATTAGCTATAGATTTTTGGTTTCACCATATTTCTAAGCTTTTATTCTGTAAGTTTTATTCTTAACTATTAGGTTATTATTTTGTTTTACATTCCATAATACTATTTGTTATTTTAATTGATTTGAGCTTGGCGTATATATGTATTGTGTGCTTTGACTTATTGTTTACAACCCTATATTTGGACAATTTTCGGACTATCTTTAGTAATTGAGTTAACACCTGGAAGGGAAATTCAATTATTGACAACACCACATAATCGTCTAGTGTATGGTAGAGATCCTGACGGGCTTGCCTAACTAGATTGTCATAAAGGTTTGATTTAACCACCGATCATTACTCAGGGTCCCCTTACCCAAGTCCCCTGGTAATTGAGAGGTTGCTCCTAAGTCCACCCTAACGGGGGCTAGGAAGAATTTAGAATCCCGGTTAATATATAATGCTCAATTCACCCTTAAGGTTACAACTTAGTAAGATAGGCTCATACTAGTAACCCTAATTTATCTTACTTACATTCATATTTATTTATTTGCATTCTTATCTATTATTTCATATCAGATAATTATTTGTCTTATTATATTTTAATTTGAACATCTAAATTCATCTACGCTTATTGAATACAAGTAGATCTAACGGATTAAATCCCTGCGAACGAACTTTTCTTATCAACTAAACTTGCAAACAATCTGTAATACGTGCAGTGAGTTTCTCGTGGTAGTCAAGATTGTGTGTCCTTTATTATTATCTTTATTTATCTGTTTATTTATCACACCTTTGCCCCCACCAACATGAATACATATTACTCTTCTATCTGGATTCAAATCAAATGTTTGGCTTTTAAACAGAATAATATTAACACTATTAAGGCATTGCAGGTCTGTGTTGTTAAAATTGAGGCCATAGACTATCCAACAACCTCAAATGCAGATATCAAAGTCATTAGATTTAGGGAAAAAATTAATGTTAGGTACCCTCTTCCACCTGGAACCTACCTTCTCCAGGAGGAGGGTACAGTGTGGGTTGTGTTTCAATATGAGAACACCGGGGCTTTGTGCTTCAGGTGTGGAAGGATAAGACACCAGGGGATTTGGCAAAAAAAGAGTCATGTGGTGCATATGTGGCGGTGAGTATGTGTTAATTAACCATTGACTAACAAAAAATACATAAAAGGACTAATAGGAACAAAAAAACCAACCATAAATGATCAAAAAATTCATCCCAGAAAATAGAGAGTCACAAGGAATATTTACGGTAAAAATAAAAGGTCACCTGAGGTATTTACTCTTAGTCGGGCTATCACACTTGATATACAAGGAAATTGATGGTGTTATGTAGTATTTTATATCTCTGTGTAGTAATAATAGGAATGTAAACGAACCGAGTCGAGTCGAATACTAGATGTGCAAGCTAGTTTGACAAGATTTACAAGTAGAGTCGAGCTTAAATTTTAACGAGTCAAACCACAAAAATTAAAACTTGTTTGTTAACATATAGAACGAGTTTTTTCGAGCCGAGCTCGAGTTACTAATGAATAATTTGTTTTTGTATAGGTTAAAGAATATATTTATTGGTAACTAAACATTAATTTACAAATTATAAATATTAACGTGTTAACGAACGAGTTCGAACTGTTGGATTATATGTTAAAGATATACATTATTATTTTAATATAATCTTAAGCATAAATCGGATCATGCTCCTTTGGAGAATCGGAAAAGGCCTAGATTAATATAGAGAATTGACTAAAACCTTTCCTATTCTTTTGGAAAAGTGGAAAAGACATTTTCTTGTGAAGAAAATGTCCCACATAGGAGCGGAGATAGAAAAACTATTAGCTTAAAATAGCTTACTTATTTATTCCTACCAAAAGTTCTAAAGGCTATACAAGCCAAAAGGGAAATGGCAAATCCCCACACGCGCGCACCACCATCACCACCTGCCCGGCAACTGCGTGGGTGTGGGTGTGGGGGAGTTTTGGGAGTCAAAAAATAAAAAACGATTTTTCTGAAGTGAATCTGGTGGAAGAAGACTAGCTCTTACAGTAGTCGGTGGCAAGTCAAACCCTTTCAGCCAGAAGACAACATGCCCACCAATTTCGCACCAGGAGACAAGCGTCCACCAATTACACACTAGTCAACTGTTACAGAACTTGGTCAAACGCATGTTCAAGTTCATCGCTGAAATTGAAAACGTGGGTCAAATCAAAACCCAATCAATTAAGGAGGAAATCAAGGGCACTAATTGTGGGACGTTTCTAACAAAGGCTTTTTCCACCTACTCACTGCTCTATAAATACAGCAGCTCCTCATTTGCCACAAGCTACGAAACACACCAGAAAAGAACAAAAATTCTACCTCTCTTCTCTTTGGAAACTATAGTCGTTATAATTTTCGTTAGAGATAACCGATACGTCGGAATATCTATTTAACACCATATTACTGTGTAATCGTTGTAGTTCTTTTCTGTTTTCTCGTTTAAGTGTTTCTATTGTAATCGTACCTCCATTTATATAATAGTTAGTTTACTTTAATTGAAGTATTAATTTTCTTGGAATTCCATTTCTTCTATTTTGGAAACCGGTGACTTTCATTTTTTCTCACAATTTAAAAAGATATTCATTTTTAATCACCGTTTGTCTTCTGAAATGGCTTTTCCTATCTCAGTTGTTGCTTCATCATTGAACGCAAAGGCCTTTCCCGACGTGAATAAGTTGGAGCACCTTAATGGTTCGAACTACAAGCGTTGGGCACAAAAGATTTTAATCTGTCTTGAACAGTATTAACTCGACTTCGCTATTTTCGAAGGTCTTCCACCTATGGTGGATAATGGAGTTCCTACTAAAAAAGAACAGACCATACATCTTGCCCTCGAAGCCAAGTTCAAAAGAGAAAATACCATGGATCAGGGCTAGATGTTGAACAACGTCTCGAATCCCATATTTGATCTCCTTGTAAAAGAGAAATCGGCAAAGGTCATATGGGAGACTCTGGAGAAGAAATATGGGGCTGATGATTCAGGTAAGAAAAAATATGTCACTGGGAACTGGTATAACTTCAAACTTGTCGATCAGAAACCCAAGTCTGAATAACTTCATGTGTACAAAAACCTATGCACAGAGGTAATCGCCGAAGGCATGAAGATGTGCGAAGTTTTCCAAGCCAACATCTTGCTTGAGAAATTTCCCCCATCTTGGAGCGAATATTGTAACCATCTCAAACACAAAAAGAAAGAGATGACCCTCCAAGAACTCATCAGCTATATGCAAGTCGAAGAAGTCAATCGACTCAAGGATAAGTCTCTCTCTTTACCTCATCCTTCCTCTAAAGCTAATCTTGTTGAAAGTTCTGGTCAAGGCAACAAAGACAGGTTCAAAGGGAAAGGAAAACAGCAAGGCTCAAACAAATCCAAATCTAGGGGAAACAAGAACCACGGCAACTCCAATAAACAAGGCGGAGGGTTCAAAACTTCCGGTAAGATTCAGAAACCTAAGGGCCCTTGTTACTGTTGTGGCAATGAAGGACATACAGCTTTCGAATGCAAGCTTAGAGCTGACCAAGATCCCAAAGCTGCCGCAAATTTGACCGAGACCGAAGAAATAATCGTCGCAGTAATATTTAAGGTAAACTTAGTTGAGAACAAAACCGAATGGATCCTTGACACCGATGCTTCCCGGCATTTCTCCGCAAACAAAGCCATGTTCAAAAAATTTGAGAAAGAAACTGATGGTGAATGCGTGTATCTGGGTGACTCTTCTACCGCTACGGTTCTCGGAAAAGGACATGTTCCCCTCAAACTCACTTTTGGTAAGATTTCAGAGTTAAATGATGTTCTCTTCGTCCCCTCTCTCCGTATGAACTTAGTTTCCAGAGCTTTTCTTAATAAAGTGTGATTCAAACTTGTTTTCGAGGGGGGAAATCATTATTACCAAAAATGATGAGTTTCTGGGGAAAGGGTATTTAAATTCTGGTTTGTTTGTTTTAAACACTGTAACCGTTAATGAGAATGCTTCTAATTCTACTTTTATCGTTGAGTCTGTGGATACGTGGCATGTTATATTAAGTCGTTTAAATGTCACTTCTATTAAAAGGCTTAAAAAACTTGGATTAATACCCCTTCACAATGTGGATGACTTTGTAAATTGTCAAATATGTGTAGAGTCCAAACTTGTGAAAAAACCTTTTAAATCTGTTACCACGACGAGAAAGACTAAACTGCTAGAATTAGTACATTCTGACTTAGGTGATTTTAAAAACTCTGCTAGTAGAGGAGGAAAAATTTACTATATAACCCTTGTAGATGACTACTCTAGGTTCACTAAAGTATATCTTCTTAAAACTAAAGATGAGGCAGAAAGTGTGTTTTTAAAATATAAAGCCAAGGTTGAAAACCAACTATACTGTAAAATCAAACGACTTAGGTCCGATAGAGGAGACGAGTATAGCTCTAATTCCCTTAGAGTTTTGTGAAACTAATTGAATTATCCATGAACTTAGTGCCCCTTATAGGCCCCAACAAAATGGCATAGCCAAAAGAAAGAATGTGTCCCTTAAAGAGACTATGAATGCCAGGTTAATAAATTCAGGTTTACCAACTAATATGTGGGAAGAAGTTGTTTTGTTAGCCTGTTATGTACTCAATATAGTATCCCATAAAACCCTAGATAAGACCCCATATGATATGTGGAAAGGCTTACCACCAAACCTGAAATTTTTAACAGTGTGGGGGTGCCTTGCGAAAGTCAAACTACCTGATCTTAAAATAGTCACCGTTGGACCAAAACCATAGACTCAATATTCATAGGGTATGCTCAGAATAGTGCAGCTTATAGATTCTTGTCCTTAGAAGATAACACGATTTATGAATCTAGAGATGATGAGTTCTTTGAACACATTTTTCTTTTGAAAACCATGAATTTTGTCAATGTTTCTCTACCTGTTGATAGCTTATCTAGTAATGTTGATTTACCTCTTTTTGATGTTTCCCCTGGCCCCTCTACTTCTATGGAGCCTAGTAGTATTCCCGAGGAAGAACCTAGGAGAAGTAAGAGGCGTAGGATCGAGTCCAGCTTTAGACCCGACTTTCTCACTGCCTTCATGACCGAGGGCTTTCACATTGACCTTATAAGCGGACAGGTAGACACCTGCCTCCTCATGAAGGAAGACCCAAAAACTTATGATGATTCTTTAAAATCTATATATGCCAGCTTTTGGAAAGAAGACATTAATAGTGAACTTGAGTCTATTAAAAGCAACCATGCATGGGAATTAACAGACTTTCCTAAAGGTAGCAAAGCCATTAATAGAAAATGGAATTTAAAGAAAAAAATGAAACCTGATGGTTCAGTAGAAAAATTCAAAGCGAGACTTGTTATTAAGGGTTTTACCCAAAAGAAAGGTTTAGATTACTTTGACACCTACTCCCCTGTGACCAAAATTGCCACTATAAGAACCCTTATTGCTTTAGTCGTGGTTCACAAACTAGCTATACATCAAATGGATGTTAAAACCGTGTTTTTGAACAGAGATCTGGATGAAGAGATCTACATGGCGCAATGATGTCTCCCTAAATGTTCTTATTTTATACCCTTGGGAGACATCATTTTGGTGTTTATTTGATTAATTTGATAGACTTTTGGGCGAAATATGCAATAATCCGAATTTCCTCTTTTATTACTAGTATTTCTAATTTATTAAACTTTTGCGCGTAATCTTGTGTATTTTAGTGAAAAGTTTGTGGTTTTTGAATATTAGATAGGAGAGGAACACGAGAATAAAGTCAAAGATCGTGATATGGAGTCAAATCTTGAAGTTAAATCCCGAAAATAGTTGATATTTTGGAGCTGCAAATCTGGAAAACTGTCAAAGATTGCTGATTTCGAGACACTTACGAGTTGATTTAGCCGCTGACCTCTAATGAGATTATGTTCCTTACCGAGTTACGGAAATTTGGAAAGTGGTTTGAGGTCAATCAGAGTTACAACGAATCGGCTAGAGCTGATTTAGTGGAGGTGGTGCAGCAGTTACGGGATTTGGGCTTGATTAGTGGACTTGGACTTTTTATTATTCACTTAATCCGTAATTAAGAGCCTATTCCGAATTTGAGCTTATAAAAGGAGCTTTTGACTTCAGTTTTTCATACAATTCAATTTTCATAAGTCAGAGCATCAGAGAGAAGTCAAGACAAGGAAGAAGGAAGAAGCTACGAAGCTGGAGACTGTCTATATCTCCGATTCTCAGCCAATCCTAATCCGAAATTAGGTTTCTTTGTATTTTCTTTCTATGAAAAATAAGAATTCTTCTTTTAATTTAGTTTTTTTCTTTCCGTTAATTATGAGCTAAATCCATTTAGTACTTGAGAACGCATAATGGGTTAATCCCTACTTTGTTTAATTTCATATGATTGGATTTGGGATTTCAGTAATTTAATTCAAATTGGGTCTTTTACATTTTTCTGTAATTTGTGATTATTTACTGTTCTTAAAGTAGCTAATTAATAACAGGTATTAGTATCTAAACTATTCCACATAGTGGCGTGTGGATCATCTAGACGGGGGGTTTAGGTACGGAATTAATTACAGAATATAGGATAGAAATTATTTGACTCTGACGAGCGTAATTAATCTTATGGCCTATTGGGTATTTTTAGCTTAATCATTCAAAGGTGGATCATAATCACTCTGACGGGGTTTGTGACACCCTAGAATAGCTTCGTAGTCCACCTTAACGGGGGTACGAAGATTCCCGAATCCCGACCAATGTTAATTGACCAATTTGACCCTTAAACAACATATGGAATGAAATAGAGTTAGGAGAAATCCTTGCGTCCCTCAAGTACTGCATGCTCATATTTGCGTCTAGCTTCTATTTACTTGCGTCTAGTTATTTAATTGCATTTTTACATTAGTCTTTCATACTTAGGATTAGTAAAACCAACACACAATTATCAAATCATTTACTGCTTTCATAAGTGCAATCATTAATTATTTGATAAGCATTGAAGTCAACCATACCGTCCCTGCGAACGATCCTGTTTATCACTATTATTACTTGGGACAACCGTACACTTGCGGTTGTGGTTCTCTTTACTTATTACATTATTTTTAGAACACACAAAGGTCCACCAAGTTTTTGGCGCCGCTGCTGGGGACGGTAGCGTGTGACCACGGTGTTTATCCTTTAGTGACTAGTTGCATTTATTTTAATTTTTATCAGTTTTACGCTTTTTGTTTGTTCATCTTTTTTAGGTTTTTAGGTTTGGTGTATGCGAATGACCTCTTTAAGGATCTTGAGCCATCACCTCCGATCCTTAATAATCCAGAATCATTAATCAGACTTGCTAACAGGAGAAGGAAAGAACAAGAAGCTAGAGAAGTAGAAGAATTAGCGAACAAAATGGATAATATTAACCTTCATAACCAAGAGAACCCAGGAGTTCAGCTAAACGCAAATGGTCAGCCACTGGTGCCTCCAGGAATTCTTAATCTTCCGGTTCCACCTGTCATTTCTAATCCTCCAGTTCAAGTTCAAATAGCCGACCCATGGTTTCTTACCGGTCCAGCACAAGAACCATTCCTTGCCCCTCCTCTTGGGATTGGCCCAGCTAATATCAATGTTCCGATATTCCGCCCAAATTCGGGTATGCTAGCTCAATTTCAGAATTTCGGAAACTTTCATGGCATGCCCGGGGAAGATCCACTTCGCGCAATACAAAAATTTATGCAAATCTGCGATTCATACATTACGCAAGGAGTAACAAGGGAGCAAATGTATTTTGCTACATTCAGATTTTTCTCAATAGATGGAGCGAGTGATTGGCATGATTCGCAAGAACCAGGAAAGATTACGAATTGGGAACAGTTACAGGCTGCATTTTTCAACAGATATTATCCGTCCAACATGAGGTTAGATTCTCAACTTGAGTTAACACATTTCCGACAAGAATATGATGAAGCGTTGGGTAGAAGTTGGTCGAGATTTCAGAAATGTTTACGAAGAGTCCCCAATCATGACCTTTCAGAACAACAGCAATTGAAAATTTTCTATAACGGTCTTGAGGGGAGTTCACGAAAAGATTTAGATTTTTTATGTGGTGAAGCGTTTTTACGAGTTCAACCTGCGTATGCAAGAATTATTTTAGATAGAACAGCCGATAATGAAGTAGGATGGAATACCGTAAGAACACCAATTAAAGGAGGAGTTAAGAATGTCAACATCGAAAAGAAGTTCAACTCCTTAGAGAACAAGATACAAACCACATTAGAACAAAAGTTGAGACAACTTACATTAGCCGTGAAAGAAGGTTTTTCGAATAAAAGAGTTGAGGTAAAAGCTGCGCAAGAATTGTATGGATGTGAGTATTGTGGTGTGAATGATCATGATTGGGAGAAATTGTCAGAATAATCAAGAGTCCGTGATGTTTGTCTCCAATAGAGGAAACTTAAATTCGAGTGGTAATGGATATCAGCCTAACAGAAACCATCCTGGGTTTCAATATTCAAATCCTAATGGGGCGGCCAATCCTACATACGCATATCAGCTGCGTCCCCAAGGTAACAACTTCAATCCAAGACCTCATAATAATTATCAAGGGGGACAGAATCAAGGATACTATGTTCAGAGACAAGCTCCCCAAGAAAGTTATAACGAAACCATGAACCAAAAATCCTTACCTGCGCATCCTCAAGAAGGTACCAATAACCTTCAGAAAAGCGTTGAAGACTTAATTGCTCTCCAGACGCAAGCTATTCAGAATCAACAAGCGTCTGACGCACAAATTAAACTATTAGAGAATCAGCTTGCTCAAATCTCAAAACAACTTAATCAGCGTCCACAAGGGAAACTCCCTAGTGACACAGAAAATCCGAGACAACATGAAGATTGCAAAGATGTTACTCTCAGAAGTGGTAAGAACCTCCCTCCACCTCCTTTTCCAGTAATGAAAGAGAAAGAAGTTCCAAGAAAAGAAAAGGATGTGGTTGAGAAAGAGAAAGATGTTGAGGTTGAAGAAATAGAGAGGCCAATTGAGGTTCCAAAGAAGAAAGGTGAGGTTGTAAGCAATCGCCCTCCTCCACCATTTCCATCTCGAGTTCAGAAAAAGGGTGATATGGCCGATTATCAAAGATTCTTGAACAAGGTGAGTGGCCTCAATATTAATATTCCATTGTTACAAGCTATTAGGGATGTTCCCAAATATGCAAAGTTCTTAAAAAGGGCCCTAATCAACAAAAGGTCGTATTGTGACAATGAGATGGTTGGTCTTCCTGAAGAATGTAGTGCTATTTGTCAAAGCAAATTACCTCCAAAGTTACTTGATCCTGGAAGTTTCACAATTCCGATTTCAATTAGAGAGGAATGGAAAGGTAAGGCACTATGTGATTTGGGTGCAAGCATCAATCTTATGCCCAAATCGATCTTTGATAAACTGAAAATTGGAGAAGCAAGACCTACTTCTATGGTCTTGCAAATGGCGGATCGATCTCTTGCATATCCGGAAGGTCGAATTAAAGATGTCCTCGTTAAGGCAGGTACTTTAGTATTTCCAGTTGATTTTGTTATTCTTGAATACGACGCGGATAGGAATGTCCCCATTATTTTGGGAAGACAATTCCTAGCCACGGGGCGTACCTTGATTGATGTAGAAAACGGTGAATTGACGATGAGAATCCAAGACGAGGAGGTCAAATTTAATGTGTTCCGAGCTATGAAGTTTCCGGATTCTCAAGAAGATTGCTTTCGAATGGATCTAGTTGAGCATGCCACACAAGAGGTATATAATGAATTTACTTATGATGATATCTTGCAGGCAACTTTAACTATTTATGTACCTAAGTTCATGGAAGAGCTTGCCGAAACAGTGGCAGCTCTTAATTATGAGAATCCTAAGTATAGGCGTCCTGCCTATGAACCTGTAAGAGAACCGGGGGAGATCGTTCCTAAAAAAACCTTCAATCGAATGTCCTCCGCAGTTGGAAGAAAAGCCATTACCAGCACACTTGAGGTATGCGTATTTAGGTACTAATGAAACTCTACCTGTTATTGTTTCAGCAAATTTAACAGGTCCTCAAGAAGATAAACTGTTGCGTGTGTTAAGAGCCAACAAAGAGGCGATAGGATGGACAATTGCTGACATCAAAGGCATTAGTCCCTCCTATTGTCAACACAAAATCATACTTGAAGATGATAATGCACGCTCAGTTGAAGGTCAAAGGATATTAAGGCCTGCTATGAAAGATGTAGTGAAGAAGGAAGTTATCAAGCTGTTAGACGCGGCGATTATCTATCCCATCTCGAGTAGTGAATGGGTGAGTCCTGTTCAATGTGTGACAAAGAAAGGAAGAATCACAACTGTATTAAATGCTCAGAATGAAGTCATTCCTTCAAGAACGGTTGTTGGATGGAGAGTTTGTATGGATTACCGGAAATTGAACAAGGCCACCAGGAAAGATCACTTCCCTCTGCCCTTCATTGATCAAATGTTAGATAAATTGGCTAGTAGAGAATACTATTATTTCTTAGATGGCTATTCTGGGTATAATCAGATCTATGTGGCTCCAGAAGATCAACATAAAACAACATTTACATGTCCCTTTGGTACTTTTGCATATCGCAGAATGCCATTTGGGTTGTGTAATGCACCTGCTACCTTTCAGAGATGTATGATGGCTATCTTCTAGGATATGATTGATAATTTTCTTGAAGTTTTTATGGATGATTTATCCGTGTTTGGTGATGATTTTGATAAATGTTTACATAACTTGGAGAAAGTGTTAATAAAATGCAAGGAAACAGATTTAGTCTCAAACTGGGAGAAGTGTCATTTCATGCTTCGCGAAGGTATAGTTCTGGGTCACAAGGTTTCAAGTGCTAGGTTAGAGGTTGATAGAGCGAAGATAGAGGTAATTAAAACTCTTCCCCCTCCTATTTCTGTTAAAGGGGTAAGAATTTTTCTTGGTCATGCTGGCTTTTATAGGCGTTTCATTAAAGACTTTTATAAGATTGCTAAACCGCTACGTAACTTACTCGAGAAGGACTCCAAATTTCTTTTTTATGAAGCTTGCTTAGCGCCTTTCCAAGCAATCAAAGAAAAGCTTATTTCTTCTCCTATAGTATTACCTCCAGATTGGAGTTTTGCCTTTTGAAGTTATGTGTGATGCTAGTGATTTGTGTATGGGAGCTGTATTGGGGCAAAGAAATGATAAGATATTTCATTCGATTTATTATGCTAGTAAGACTTTCAATGGTTCTCAAATTAATTATACAGTTACAGAGAAAGAATTGCTAGCAATTGTGTATTCATTCGATAAGTTTCGCTCTTATCTTCTTGGAGCGAAAGTTATTGTTTATACAGATCATTCAGCTATCAGATATCTTATGGAAAAGAAAGATGATAAACCGAGGTTAATCAGATGGGTTTTGTTGCTTCAAGAATTCGATTTAGAGATTAAAGATAGAAAGGGTTGTGAGAGTCAAGTTGCAGATCATCTATCTCGTCTTGAAGGTTCAGAAACAAATGGTGGAACTAAAGTAGTTAGAGAAGAATTTCCTGACGAGAGTTTATTTGCTGTTCGTGATTATGAAGCTCCTTGGTATGCAGATATTACAAATTTAATTGTAAGTAGTTCTTTTCCCAAAGGATCCACTTATCAAGACAGAAGGAGGTTAGCTCATCGTGCTAGACAATTCTTTTGGGAGGACCCTTTCCTCTACAAAGTATATGCTGACCAAATGGTAAGAAGATGTGTAGCCAAGGAAGAAACAGATTCGATTATAGCTGGGTGTCATGATTCACTCTACGGAGGACACTTCAAGGGGGATAGAACTGCTGCTAAGGTATTCCAATTCGGTTTTTACTGGCCTACACTTGTAAAAGATTGTCATAATTATGTGAAGAAATGCGAGAGATGCCAGTTTACCGGAAATATATCCAAGAGGGATGAAATGCCACGTAGTAATAATGTGTTGGAAGTTGAAATATTTGATGTTTGGGGTATAGATTTTATGGGTCTGTTCTTTGCTTTAAATGGTAACCTCTACATCTTATTAGCTGTTGATTATGTGTCTAAATGGGTAGAAGTTGTGGCTCTACCAACTAATGATTCACGGGTGGTGATTAAGTTCTTGAAATCACATATCTTCACTAGACATGGTACACCTAGAGTGATTATTAGCGATGGAGGATCTCATTTCGTTAATAAGTATTTGAAGACTGTTCTAGAGAAGTATGGGGTGAGACACCGAGTATCTACTACATATCATCCACAATCCAATTGTCAAGCTGAAGTTTCGAATCGTGAGGTAAAGTCAATCCTAGAGAAGACTGTTGGTCTTACTAGAAAATATTAGTCAATGAAGTTAGATGACACGTTGTGGGCCTATCGTACTGCGTTTAAAACTCCAGTAGGTGCATCTCCGTATCGTATGGTGTATGGTAAGGCTTGTCACTTACCTCTTGAAATTGAAATGGGTGCCTATTGGGCAATTGCGCAGTTGAACTTAGATCCTACCTTAGCCGGAGAGAATCGTATGATGAAGCTAAGCGAACTTGATGAATTCCGATTGAATGCCTATGACAATGCTAAACTCTACAAAGAAAACAGTAATAAATCGCATGACAATCGGATTCGTGTGAAGAACTTTGAAGTGGGTCAAAAAGTATTGAAGTATAACTCAAAGTTCAGCAATTATCCGGGTAAGTTAAGGTCTAAGTGGTCGGGTCCATACATTGTGACCAAAGTTACACCTCATGGGGCGATAGAAATAGAACATCCACTCGAGAACCACAACTTCATGGTGAACGGTCATCGTTTAAAGATATACCATGGAGGTGAAGATACCAACCGCTTGGAAGATCCACACCCCGGGGAGATCATGTATCTCCTCGGAGCCCTTTAGAAGCATGAGGTAACCCGTCGAGCTTAACGACGTTAAACAAAATCCAATTCATTGTATATTAGTTTAATTTTTTGATTTTCGTAGTGTAAATTAGTTGATTCTTGTTAAATTAGTGTTTATTAGTAAGAAATGAGGAAGGGTAGATGTTTTTGATGATTTCAGGGGTAAAAAGGTCATGAGTTTGGGGTCGAAAGGGCAAAAATAGAAGAAAAATGGGTGGTTCTCCAAGGGAAAAACCGGGAACCCGGTTTTCACAAACCGGGAACCCGGTTGCGACGCTGGTGACCGACCCATGAGACGCAAGAAGCTGCATTTGGAATTGCGCCATCGACACAAACCGGGAACCCGGTTTTCGCACACTGGGAACCCGGTTTCTGAGCTGGAAAAATTCAAATTCTCTGACCCAGCGTCTTGGGCCCCGCCTTTGTTGCGTCTGAAGTTTGCGTCTCCACTTGCGTCGTCGACACAAACCAGGAACCCGGTTTTCGCAAACCGGGAACCCGGTTTCTGAGCTGGAAAAATTCGAATTCTCAGACCCAGCGTTTTGGGGTCCAGCCATTTATTGCGTCAGAGGTAAAAAAAAATTGATTCAGTAATTTTTCGCGTCGACACATCGAAACCGGGAACCCAGTTTCTTTTGTGATGAGGCGGTTTTGCCTTTTTGACCTACTTTTTCTTAGCCTCTTCTGCAAGTCTTTACCAAAAATGCTTCCATAACCTTCCCACCTCTGAAAATTATCATAAACACCCATAAAAACCATCAATTCCTACCCTCTTTCACCTTAACATAAAATCAACTCACCTCCTCTCCAAAATATCATCAAATCCCTACTTTTTCACCAAGATTGTTCTTCATCCAACTCTTAAATTAAACCTAATTCTTGCTTCTCCCACATCAATTAACCCTTACCCATCTCATATTCCACCATATTCTTCAATTCCTTAACCTCAAAACATCAAATTTCTAAGCTTTTCTCTAGCTTCTCACTATTTGAAGTTTTGAGTTTGGGGTGGAAAGAGATGACTAATAGAACCAGCGATTTTCGAAGAACTGCTCCTAGAAAAAGAAACTCCATTGGTGGTACTCAAGAACAAGCTATTGAGATTCCTGATTCGCGTCCAAAACGCACAACTGAAGAAGTTGAGCTTGCTCCCAAGAGAAAACTCACAGGTCAGACTAATCCTAAGAAGAGAAGATTACTTGATGAATCGGAAAGTGAGGAAGAACATGAAGAGATTGAAAAAGAAATTGAAGATGAGAGCGAAAAAGAAATTCCAGAAGTACCAGTTCAACAGAAACCCCCGCGTAGAAAGATGTGGGCCCATAAGCCAAAGAGGGTTTACACTTCTGGGAATGATCAGGTTTAGAATTGAATTTTTGAAGTTTGGTGAGGAGATGGACTTTCCTAAGGGTATTATGAGTAGTGCTTATAAAGATTATGCTGTTGCTTGTGACAAGTTTGGTTGGAAAGAATTGAGAAAAAGGAAGCTTGAGTTTGTTCCTACCTTGGTGCGAGAATTTTATGAAGGTTTAGCCATTTCCTGTGAGGAAATTGAAATTCGCAAAAAGTTAGTTCCTTTTTCTATTGAACTTATTCGAAAATCATTGTAATTACCCAACTTTACTGGATTATGTCCGTTCCAAGAATCCCTTAATGATCCTTCTTTCGATTATGAATCCCTTTGGGGAACTGTTCTTGTTAATGGGGCTAACCCAATTCCGGATGGAGAAAGGTATCCTGGACAATTTTACAGCAGTAATTTAATGCCTCATGCTAAGGTTTGGTCTCGTTTCATAATCCCTACATTCTTTGGAATTAAACACATGTCCGAGTTGAAAAAGGAACATATAATTTTTATCAAGTATGTTATTGGGGAGAAACCTATGAATGTTGCTCGAATTATTTATAACACCATCATGGAATTCGCGAAAGCTCCAATGAAACAACAAAATCTCAAGTTTCCTTGTACTATCACTACTTTGTGCCTAGACGCAAAAATCCCGCGTAGGAACGCAGAGGTTGACGGTGTTACAGTTGGAGTGAGCATGGCATTAAGTACAATTCAGAATATCCATGATGAAGCAACACGAGCTTTGAGAACTCCTAGAGCTCCTCCATCAAAGAAGAGGGCAAATAGTGATCGTGAGTTGGAGTCCAAAATTAGGGTGTTGGAAGAGAATCAAGACAAGATGATTGCCACTTTAGGAAACGTTACCAAAGAGCTGGACCTTATCCAAAATTTAATACTTGGCGTGAATACACTTCAAACCGTAACTTATGATGTTCTTACACATGATAAGGGTCCAGAACGCAACACCGATAACCAGCCACGCGCTGGTTAAGATACGTTTTCTAATCCTTCCTTTTTAGTGTAGATTAGTTTATTTGCTTTGAGTCTTTTTCGAGTCGTGGGGACACGGCTCATTTTTGAGTTTGGGGTGGGGTTCGTTGCCTCATCCCAGTTTTTTATGTGTTATGTGTTTTATTTGCTTTCAATAAAATGATTTCGGAGTTGCCTTTGACTGTAGAAGATTTTAAATATACCTTTTAAGCATACTTTTGATAAATCTATGATAGTAAATAGTGGACTTTAGGGATTGATATAAAACGCATTTAGAATTGCATGCAAACGTAGGTAATTGATTGGAAAAATTAATGAACAATGCAAATGAAGTAAGCTTGTACTTAAGGAATATGTTTGGTGTGTAGAACGTGAAATCCTAATTAGTAGAGAACCCACCTAGATATGAACTAAAGACGAGCTATGTACTTAGGAAAATGATAGGGCAGTTCTTTGTTAGCCATTTGTTACCTTTTTAACCTTCTATCCCTTGTAATTAAATGTTAATCCGTCTTAGCCAATTTTGAGCCTTTAGCCTTTTCTTTTGTAGCCACGATATAAGCCCATTATCCCTTAGATTATTAGGCATGACCATATGACCTGCACTTTAATCACAATCCTGAGACATGTCTCGAGCTTGAGTTTGGGGTGGTGGGTCCACTTATGGGGAATTTATTGGGAAGGGGCGTATGTGTTTATGTTGTAGCACAATTGCAGATGATTATACTTATTGTAACCCTTTGCCGGGATTGAAAAAGATGAAAAAGAAAGAAAAAAATAAAAAGTTATAAATCCATTACAGTAGGAACCGGGAACCCGGTCCGCAAAAACCGGGAACCCGGTTGACAAACTGTACAAAAAAAAACATGAAAGAATAAACATCCGGCAAAGTGGAATTTTATGAAAAAAATCATCTTATTTGTAATGAGTAGACATGGGACGCTAAATTGTTGCGTAAATGGGTGAGTGAGAACATTTTTTGAGCGTAAAATCAAGCTCGAGGACATTTGTTGATGGTAAGTGAGGAGAGAGCCAAAAGCTCACTTCAAATTTACCAAATAAACATCCACACCGTCCTTAAGCCTATATTAAAACCGTAAAGTCCTCGTGATTCCTAAGTGCATTTTGAATTTATGATTCTGTTGATAGGAAATATGTTAGGTGGAGCGTTCAAAGCGAGGTAGGATTGATGAACACCCTATAGCCATCATACAGAGATGAGTACAAGTGTAACCTTCAAGCATTACGAATCTAATTTGATGATTGAGATTATTTTTATTTGATTTTGCATTATAGATGTATGTGTATATTAGTTTCTAGAGTTTGCTATATGAGATTTATCTTAAGAATTGCTTTAGGCTTATTTGCTAGCTTCTACCTTCTTGCGTTTGCTTCTACCCCTTTGTTTTTAATTTTACTTTGTCGGGACGACAAAGGTTTGAGTTGGGGGTCTTGATGTCTCCCTAAATTTTCTTATTTTATACCCTTGGGAGACATCATTTTTGGTGTTTATTTGATTAATTTGGTAGACTTTTGGGCGAAATATGCAATAATCCGAATTTCCTCTTTTAGTTCTAGTATTTTTAATTTATTAAACTTTTGCGCGTAATCTTGTGTATTTTAGTGAAAAGTTTGTAGGTTTTGAATATTAGTTAGGAGAGGAACACGAGAATAAATTCAAAGATCGTGATATGGAGTCAAAACTTGAAGTTAAATCCCGAAAATAGTTGATATTTTGGAGCTGCAAATTTGGAAAACTGTCAAAGATTGCTGATTTCGAGACACTTACGAGTTGATTTAGCCGCTTACCTCTAAAGCGATTATGTTCCTTATCGAGTTACGGAAATTTGGAAAGTGGTTTGAGGTCAATCGGAGTTATAACGAATCGGTTAGAGCTGATTTAGTGGAGGTGGTGCAACAGTTACGGGATTTGGGCTTGATTAGTGGACTTGGACTTTTTATTATTCACTTAATCCTTAATTAAAAGCCCATTCCGAATTTGAGCTTATAAAAGGAGCTTTTGACTTCAGTTTTTCATACAATTCAATTTTCATAAGTCAGAGCATCAGAGAGAAGTCAAGGCAAGGAAGAAGGAAGAAGCTACGGAGCTGGAGATTGTCTATATTTCTGATTCTCAGCCAATCCTAATCCGAAATTAGGTTTCTTTGTATTTTCTTTCTATGAACAATATGAATTCTTCTTTTAATTTAGTTTTTGTCTTTCCGTTAATTATGAGCTAAATCCATTTAGTACTTGAGAACGCATAATGGGTTAATCCCTACTTTGTTTAATTTCATATGATTGGATTTGGGATTTCAGTAATTTAATTCAAATTGGGTCTTTTACATTTTTCTGTAATTTGTGATTATTTACTGTTCTTAAAGTAGCTAATTAATAACAGGTATTAGTATCTAAACTATTCCACATAGTGGCGTGTGGATCATCTTGACGGGGGGTTTAGGTACGGAATTAATTACAGAATATAGGATAGAAATTATTTGACTCTGACGAGCGTAATTAATCTTATGGCCTATTGGGTATTTTTAGCTTAATCATTCAAAGGTGGATCATAATCACCCTGATGGGGTTTATGACACCCTAGAATAGCTTCGTAGTCCACCCTGACGGGGGTGCGAAGATTCCCGAATCCCGACCTATGTTAATTGACCAATTTGTCCCTTAAACAGCATATGGAATGAAATAGAGTTAGGAGAAATCCTTGCGTCTCTCAAGTACTGCCTGCTCATATTTGCGTCTAGCTTCTATTTACTTGCGTCTAGTTATTTAATTGCATTTTTACATTAGTCTTTCATACTTAGGATTAGTAAAACCAACACACAATTATCAAATCATTTACTGCTTTCATAAGTGCAATCATTCATTAATTGATAAGCATTGAAGTCAACCATACCGTCCCTACAAACGATCCTGTTTATCACTATTATTACTTGGGACAACCGTACACTTGCGGTTGTGGTTCTCTTTACTTATTACATTATTTTTAGAACACACAAAGGACCACCACGCAACCTGAAGGTGTGTGGCTCCTGGTTAAGGGGACAAAGTTTGTAAGCTAAAAAAGTCTTTGTATGGTTTGAAACAAGCACCTAAAAAATTGTATGAAAAACTAGACAATACTCATATGGCTTTGTGGCTAACACTTCTGATTCATGTTTTTACTCCAAAGTAATAAGCTCAGAGTGTGTTATCATCTGTCTTTATGTAGATGACATGCTTATCTTTGGTACTTTTATGCATATCATAAATGAGACTAAACGCTTATTGTCTTCTAGGTTTGATATGAAAGACATGGGAGAAGCTGGTGTGATACTCGGGGTGAAAATCATTAGAAGCAGTGATGGTATTTCCCTGAATCAGTCTCATTACATAGAAAGGATGTTGAAGAAATTTGACTTATTTGAGGTAACACCTGTAAAAACTCCTTATGATTCTAGTATTCATTTGTCCAAAAACAACGGGGACGCTGTATCCCAAAATGAATACGCTAAGATTATAGGTAGTGTGATGTTCTTAATGAACTACACTCGACCTGATATAGCCTATGCTGTAAGTAGACTTAGTCACTATACTCATAACCCGAGTAGTGACCACTGGGTTTCACTTTGTCGTCTATTGAAGTACTTAAGGGGTAACCTTGATCTAGTCTTACATTATAGCAAATTTCCTGCAGTCCTTGAGGGATTTTGTGATGCAAACTGTATCTCTGACAATGACAAAGTAAACTCCACCAGTGGCTATGTGTTCTCCTTAGGGGGAGGTGATGTATCATGGAAGTCTTCAAACAAACTTGTATAGCACGCTCCACCATAAAGTCTGAGTTCATAGCACTAGAGTTGGTTGGGCAAGAAGCTGAGTGGTTGAGGAGTCTCCTATCAGATATGCCACTTTGGGAAGGAAGTCCCACACCTATGTGTATCTAATGTGATTCACAAGCTGCCATTGGAGTCGCTCATAATAGCGCTTATAATGGGAAGAGGAGTCACATTCGCATCAGACATGGGTCCATATGACAATTACTGAAAAATGGTGTGATATCCTTGGAATATGTACGATTAGAGAATAATCTAGTTGATCCATTCGCCAAAAGCCTGACTAGTTAAGTAGTCATGGAGACGTCGAAGGGGTGGGATTGAAACCCATTAATGGGGAACATGTGACTATTGATTCAATGTGATTTCTCTCTATCCCTATGGCTAAAAAAATTAATAGCCACGTGTGGTGGTCCTAGAAGTACTTGATGAAAAAGGCGTACTAAGTGTTTAACTCATAGCGAATTCATAGCCATCGTGGTGGTCCTTTTGAGAAGGACTTGATGAATTCACGGGTAATAGTGAGACCCAACTTTCATGATAAATTGTTGAGGAGACGTCCTTAAACAATCATAAAATAAAGAAATCCACAAAGTTCATAGCCCGCAAAGGGTGGTCTTTAGAGAAGGACTTGATGAACTAACTGAAAGGTGATGTTCGAGGGAACTAAAACTTTCAACAGGGTAGAGTATGTGTCGTGAGGGTCTCAGTCGAAAAACGTTAAAGTTTAAGAGTAAGTTCACTTAAACGGAATTCAGTGGGTGCCTTACTTCACTACCTGTCAATTCAAATCGAAAGATATTGCCACTTAAGTACAATTTACCCAAATGCTGGTAGATAAGAAAACATGTTCACCTTCTCCCCAAAAGACTCTGCGTGGGGGATTGTTGGATTATATGTTAAAGATATACATTATTATTTTAATATAATCTTAAACACAAATCCGATCATGTAACTTTGGAGAATTGAAAAAGACCTAGATTAATATAGAGTATTAACTAAAACCTTTCCTAATCTCTTGGAAAAGTGGAAAAGACATTTTTTTGTGAAGAAAATGTCCCACATAGGAACAGAGATAGAAAAACTATTAGCTTAAAATAGCTTACCTATCTATTCCTACCAAAAGGTCTAAAGGCTATGCAAGCCAAAAGGGAAATGGAAAAGCCCCACACGAGCGCACCACCACCGGCCCGAATAGGCCCGGCACGGCGTGCGCGTGGGGGAGTTGGGGAGTCAAAAAATGAAAAATGAAATAATTTTTCTGAAGAGAACTTGGTCAAACGCGTGTTCAGGTTCATTGCTGAAATTTAAAACGTGGTTCTACCTCTCTTTTCTCTGAAAACTATAGTCGTTAGAATTTCCGTTAAAGATAATCGGTACGCCGGAATATCTTTTTAACACCATATTTGTGTACTCGTTGTAGTTCTTTTCTGTTTTTCCGTGTAAATATTTCTATGTAATCGTACTTCTATTTCTGTAATAGTTAGTTTACTTTAACTGAAGTATTATTTTTCTTGGAATTCCATTTCTTCTGTTTTGGAAACCGGTGATTTTCATTTTTTTCTTACACGGACGAACTTATTTTTTAACGAATGAGATTGGACAAATTTTTTGTTCCTTTGTATAAACAAACGGGTATGAACGAATCTGAAGCAAGCTCGAGCTGCTCGCAAGCAGCTTAGTTCCTTTGCAGCCTTAAGTAACAGCCTTTTGCTTTGGAATTAATTTTGCATTCTAGTATTTTTCTAAAAAATATTGTATTTTTACTTGGAAATAAAGTTGAAATGCGATAGCAAAAGTGCGCGTGATTATTGTATGTGGGATATTTTAATGTAAAGCGAAAACGTTAGATAATTGTTAAGTTCCCGTTTACTTACAATTTCTGAGGAGAATTAATGTTGTTGAAGATGATTAATAAAGAAGAGAGGATGATACGACCAATTATATAAGATACTTATAAACTCACAATTCAAAAGGTATGATCTTCGAGTCACATGAAATAATTTAGTGATATAATTATACTATATATTTATCCCCCTGGAATCTAGATCAAAGAAGTGAGGCACAATGGCAGGCTTTTAAAATGGTCCCCCGGAAAAAACCATGCATAAATACAATACAATACATAACAAAGATACAAAGACTTCAATAATGTTTACAGTAAACTTTGTTATCTTTTTCTGTTCAGACTTCATAAGTCCCACCCTACGTTCTGTATCTATCTTATTGCTAACTTCCATGGCAAAATTAATTAGTTTCTCTATCTATCTCTCATAGCCAATTTTGGCTCTTAGCAACACTGAATTTAAAAAACACATTACTTAGCACCTAGAATTTTGAATCATTCATGTGAATTCCACTGTTTTTCCAGCTTTTTTCAATAATCTATCCCATGGCGAATGAGTCAAAACACGTTACTGAAATTTCAAGTAACGGTGTACAAAACTTACATTTAATCACATAAGTTTGAAATTCAATGGAAACAAAACAAATCCATAAAAGAAAGAGTATTTCATACAAATAATTTTTAAGTTGAGATATATATATTTAATCAAGCAACTATATAAGTATATGGGTCCCGCAAAGTAAAAACATGACTAGATAAATTTTATATTTATTTACACATGGATAAATAGAAATATATATCACTGATCATCATTGTCAAGCTTAATCTCTAGAAGTTCTTCAATTGTTTGGCGGCAAATAGGGCATTTATTGGACTGAAGCCTCAATTCCTTTGCACAATCACTGCACATACACTAAACAAACACACCATTTTTTAATACAAACATAGTTTTTTTTTTTTTTTTTTTGAATACATGAGAGAGCCACTTTGGACTCGGAGTCATTTTGGCTCCAATGAGATTCGAACCCAGGACCTCTTGGTCTCTGCGGAGTAACCTAACCACTAGGCCAACTAGATCTCAACATAGTTTTTTTTTTTTAATAAAAAAATAAAGCTTAGTATTTTAGTGTAAAATAAAGTTACGTACCATGTGTCGACAAGGCAAGACAGCTGTATCTTTAGGTTCAGTCATGCAAATCACGCAATCTTTAGCAGAACTTTGAGAGAAATTATTACCACCACCTAATCCGTAAATCTCACGTAGTTCATATCTTATACCATTTACCCATAAAATCTGTCTTATTGTTCTCACTTTGTTATTTTTCTCTAATACAGCTTGAGTGATTTGCATGTTCGGAGATGTGTTTCCTGAGAAGTAATTTTCACCTAGTGAAATAGGAGGTGGCCATGATTCTGCACATATTATGATTGGAAATACATTTTCTTCAAATGAAGGTTTTGAGAGATTTTCATATATAAAGAACCCTAAATCAATTCCTGTCCCTGAAGGTTGACTAAATCTTTGTCCTACTCCTTTTTGGAAAGGGATTTTTATGGGTATGTGAGTTTCTGGATATAATGGAGTAAACTTGCAATTTGGTTCCTCCTTTGCAAAGTAATAGATGGTAATGCTGTAAATTACAATATACATGGTAAAAATTAGAATTATAAGAATATGTATTCAATTAATAGTATACCTAACTTTATAAACTTAAGCATTGGATCTTTGTTCATTTGGTGAATCTGCGTACTACTCATATCCTGATTTTATACTTAGCAATTCGATTAATTTTAATGAATTAACTTACAAATATTTAAAAATGAAATCTTGATCTACCCTTAATCATGAACCCATCTACCCTTATCAAACTACTACAGAAAAAAATACAAATGTATACTATCAAGATTTCAAAGTTAAGCATCAAGATGAACTATATAAAAAGGTAAGAGAAAAAAATTAATAAAATCCTCAAAATGTGCTACTTTATGTTGAGTGCGTCTAGAGTATTTAATACTTATACAGTAAAAATCATCATTTAAGCTCCATTATTTTGTATAATATTGCATAGTTGTGTACATTACAACATATTCAACTACTTTTATACACTAATTTACAGCTCATAGCTAAATGCTTTGCCACAATAAAGTAAAATTTTAAATTAATCTATATATATTTCCAATAACAGAAAAAAGATGGTTTCTTTAAGTTAGCATTAAATGGGGTATAATTTAAAGATAAAAGATAAAGAGATAAAGATGGTACCTTCCATCAAGTAAAGCATCAAAAACAAATGAAAGCAAATGGTGATCAGGGTTGAGTTGATCAATTTCAAGTGATATGGTATCTTTATGAACATTCACATCATTCTTGATCTTTTTAGATTGTTGGGGTGGAAGATCCACCACTGGTGGTAGTTGATGGGTGGATGGCCACCCAGTTGGTGGCTGATGAGTGTAGGATTGAGTATAACTTGGTCTACCCACTAAAGGATTAGAGTAATTACATGCATTGTGGTGATTAGGATAGTATGTAGGTGGATGGTGCGCAGGATAAGGGTGCGCAGGATAAGGGGTGTCTGAAATGTAGGGGTAGGGGTAAGGGTAGGGGAAAGGTGGGGGTAATGGTGGGTGATGATAGTAAGGATTTGGGTTGTTTCTTCTTCTGGTGTTGCTAAATGTTATGCCCATTTTTCTTTTTCGTGTTTTTTAGGTGGTGAAGGTGAAGGTAAAGGTGGAGGTAAGTAGTGGAAGTGGTGGTGTACTTGGAAGGTGTTAAGGAAAGTTGTGTGGAAGATTGCTTCAGAGTTACACTTTGACAACGTTTTGATTGGAACATAAAACAGAAAAAGTAAGCTATTTTCACATTGTTTATATCTACAAAATGCAAAAGGAAAAAAAAGAAAAAAAAAGGTGGATGATTAATAATATGACATAATTGCTTAAACCGAATACTATGCTAAATATGTAAGCTATCCCGACATTTTTTGGAGATGCCTTTAAATTGAGAAGAACAAAACGACAAAATGTATTATAATCCAACTGCTTTCTGAAAAAACAAAATGGTCTGATTTAAGTAGAAATGCAAGTCACTTCTAGCTCAATGTACTCAATCTTTTGACCCAAAAAAAAAGATGTAATCAATGCTAAAGTTATGACAAAAAGGAATTCATTGCTGAAGACGATTGAATATAAAGGACCGTTGAGACTTACTCGTTTTTATATAAAACTATTTTAGTTGCAACATTTTTATTCAAATAAATAGGAGAATTTTAAGGACGGTACTTAGGGAGGGCAATGACTCGGCTTTTTGCAAAATTTTAAAAATTATAATTATAATCGTTTATTTTATTAAAAACAACGGATTTAACTATTGGTTACAGTTTTTAAAATCATAACCATATTATTTGGTTTTGGTATTTTAAACGATTTTGCGGTTTTTAACCATCACCAAATAATAATCTGATAAATTAATTAATTTTCATAAAATATAATCACACATATAAGAACAATCTCTAAGGTATATAAAATATTGTGTTGGTCTTTGACTAAATTACATATTTATTATTTAGTTGGTTAAATTTAGTATTTGGATTTTGGTTTTAGAATTTAATATATCTACTTTAACCTAGATTATTATACAATTTGAAAATATATATATAATTAAAAACGGTGTTTGGTTATTCAGTTTTATTTTTATCTAAAACCATAATCTAACACTTTTAACCATCGGTTACACTTTTCAAAACCATAACCTAATGGTTTTAACCACAGTTATATAATTCGGTTTTTAATCGGCTCGGTTATCATCGTTTTTGGTTTTTAATTGTAACCATTGCCATCCCTAACGGTAACTACGCATGAATCTTGATATAGATGTGGTGAAATCTTGTTTAAACTTTTCCTTTACCATTATTACTAATGTTAAAAAACAACAAATAATGTACCATCTTTATTTGTGACCCCTGAGCACGGGTCGGTTTTATCTCGAGTTTGGATTTTGGGTAAGAAAAGGGTAATTTTTGAAAGTGATAGAAGTTAGGGGTAAACACGTGGTACAAAAAAACTTACTATAGGTTATCGTCGGGTTGACCAACAGGTTACCCCTTGGTAAAATAACAAAATGTTGTTAACTTATGTCTTAAAAGACAATCAAAGATAGCAAACTATATAAAATTTATGGAACATTATACAATTAAAATTTCTCTGATTCTTCCAAATATAGTACAAGTTATTCAAACAAATTACAACTTTGTTAATCAATAAAAAGTATTCTAACTCAACTTGAATCAAAAAAATTGCAACTTAAATTCAATTACAACTTGATAAAAGTTCAAAACGAGACTAAACATGCACACAACAGAATATTCCTTCTCCAAACCGGTACGTGATCAATCGGGAACACTTTTTTCATACATTTGTTTCACTATAATCATATCGGGACATAAAACTTTAGCAATCTTGAACAAGAACAACTAAGGTCATGTTCCTTAGGCCTTAAATTATAAAAAAAAAATCATCATAATCCTTAAATATTTTTATAATTGGTTTATCATCACTGGCCTCAATAAATAATCATCATCGGCTTCAAAAGCTAGTGGGTGATCACCGAGAAGCCAACTCAACTTCATTTCAAGTGTCAAGAACAAGTGTGTAACTAAAATATTGCAACATTGCTACAAACAACATGTTCAATACAATGATATGAAGGAGGTGCTTATCGAGTATTTGCCGAAATATTCCCTGAGCTCGTGTTCATATCAAAAGTTCCTATCACAAAATAACAAAGAATTCCAGAATTAGTAACTTCCCAAAATTGTTATTAAGCAATTCAAAAATGGTTATTAACTAAGTATAGAGTTTAGAAAGAAGTTTGTGTCCATGAATCATAATGAAGCTTCCGATGTCTTGGAAAATATTATTGAACAAGAAAGAAGTTGGCCTTCAATGCGGGCTTCTGTAGCAAGGACCCGAGGAACGCTTCGTTTAGATGCAGAGACTGCGAACTTAGCTCAAATATCCGCGTTAGAAAATCAAATCAAAGAGCTGAAGATAGAGATGCAAAAGAATTTAGCCGCTGCAAACGTAGTACAAGAAGCACAAGGTTGTCAACAATGTGGGGTTAACAATCATACATGGGAATAGTGCGAATCAAATCCGCAATCTGTTTACTTTATATCCAACCGCGGAGGCTATCAATGGGGTAACCGAAACCATTCGGGTATGCAGTATTCAAATCCACAAGGGGCCGCTAATCCTGGTCATTATCAACCGCGTCCCCAGAACAACTCTTTCCAACAGAGAGGTCAGTACCAAAATCAACATCAGAATAGACCTGCTCCCCCTCAACAACCTGCTCAAGATGCCTATACCGATTCGTTGGATCAGAAAGCGTTACCTCAGTATCCTCAAGAAGGGTCTATGGACAATCAACAGATAGCACAAGCTCTAGACCGTTTGACCACGACTATGAACGCTCAGGAAGAGAAGGTCAGAGGACAAGATGCAGATATTAGGTACTCAAGTAGAACAATTAAACAATGTTCTAACAAATTTAATAGAACAAAAGGAAGTAAAGGCAATCGAAGGAGGTGAAAACAATGTTGGGTTCGAAGCTTGCAAGGCAATTTTCCTTGAAATTACAGAAAAAGAAGAGGAAGTACCACATGCTGCCGTTAGTGCCGTGGAAATTCCGAGTACCAAAGAAGAACCAACCAAGTCTAGCCCCGTGGAATCTGACTGTTCTGAGGTTTATGTGGAGGACGATCAAGAGAAAGCCGAATTTATACAACTATGAGAAAGATGCAAGAGGAAATTCGATCGGTTGTGGATTATGCAGCTGAACTGGCTAAAGAGAAAGAAGCCTCAAAGGAGGAATCAGAAGATGAAGTTGCACCTGCTGTGCATGCAGAGAAAGAAGAGGAGAAGGTGGAATCGCCACCTATTGTTCAACCAGTGTCATCAACTATTCCTGATACAAATCCTAAGGATGACACTATACTCAAGACATTTGTAGAGGCGTACCAACCTGAAAATATCAACGCCCAAATGCTTGAGATTGCGAAGAGAGGACTTACACCGCAACAAGTGTTTACGCAAGTTATTCCTGAGAAAGAGGCGAGTGTAGAGATCCCGAGAGAGAACCTGAGGGTTTCAAGAAGAAGTGAAAGAGAGCTACCAACAAAGCTTAAAGATCCGGGAAGTTTCAACCTTCCTATTCAATTACATGGTATGCTCAAGGTGAAAGCGATGTACGATGTGGGTTCTGGTGTGAATCTTATGCCTAAGTCCGTGTTCGAGAGACTTGGACTTCAGAAATCAGAGAAAACTCCAGTGAAGTTGCAGTTCGCTGACAACTCAGTTAAAAGGACATGGGGAACAGTGGAGGACGTCTTAGTCCGTGCAGGTAATATCGCCATACCTACTGACTTTGTTATTCTTGAGTTTGATGCAGATAAGCAGGTTCCAATCATACTTGGAAGGCCTTTCATGGCCACAAGTCAAAGTGTCATCAATTTCCAAGAAGGGACCATCACCCTTCATGCAAAGAATGTATCCGAGACCTTCTATGTCTTGGGTAAGAAACCAAGGAAGTTAGATCCCACCGTTCCTGTCGTCCACAGCCTTTCCCATCACAATGTCCCTCCTGAGAAGATCCACTTAAAGCCTGTGGATACTGAGCCAAACATTGAGTTTGGGGTTGGCCATGAAGTTCTATGGAAAGCTCACAAACAAGAGAATAGGCCACGAAGTTTCAAAGACTCGTGGATGGGACCATTCATTGTCACTAAGGTTGTTTCAGCCAAGGTGATAGAAATTTGCCCCAAAACTAGGGTCAAGCGCAGATTAGTTGACGTTCATAGCCTTACACGTTGTTGGGGAGGCTATATTCGCAAATCTTGACAGAGGTAACACGTCTAACTTTGAAAGACGTTAAACAAAAGTGCTGTACGGGAGACAACCCGTAGTTTTTTTAGCTTTCATGTATTTTACGTTTTTACTTTATGTTTAATTTAGTTGTTTTTAGTTGATAATGCATATTTGAGAAAGGTATTAGTGTTTTTGGTGTGTAGGAATTGGAGAAATCGAGTTAGGGAAGAAACAAAATTCGCCGGAAAGGATGCACCATCAGTGCGGTATACCGCACCTCAGCCGCGGTGCACCGCAAGGTAAAAACCCGTACCACGGGTGGAGCCACGGGTCCTATCCAGAACCGAGAAAAAATTGCCCCGCGGACTACCCCCCTGCACCGTGCCCTGGTCCACAGGTCAAAAAACGCGTGGCACGGGGTAGGTCCGCGGGTATTTTGACGAAGGAGGCATGGAGTACCCCTGCGGTGTACCCCATGGTCCGCGAGGTCAAAAACGCGTTCCACGGGTCCTACCACGGGTATTATCCAGTGGGTAAAAATTTTCGAGCAACAGATGCTGCGGTGTACCCCGCGGTACACCCATGGTCCGCAGGGATGGTCCGCACGAGCCGCCAGAGAGAGAAAAGAACGGGATTTGAGTGTATAAAGGAGGTATTAAGCCATTATTCCGAATTTTACAAACCTAAAGCCTCTTTCTCTTCTCCAAAACTCTCCCAACTCCATTAAATCTCATCAAAACCTTCACCAATCACCAAAACACTACCCAATCATCAAGAAAAACACATCAAACCTTATCTCCACATCATTACAAGAGAGATTCAAGCACCCAATCCTCACCAAATCCATCAAATTGAAGAATCAAGAGCTTAAATTTTCAAAATTCATTCTACAATTTCTTAAATCCAAGCCAACCAATTACAAATCCACCTGACCCACATAAAGATTCATCATCAATTCACCTATCCTAGGCCAAATCAAGCTTGTTCAATCAATAATTCAAAAGTTCAAATTTCAAGGGTTGCTAAAGCTTTGGGTTGGGGGTTAATTGAAGATGACTAATAGAACAACAATTTTAGCTAACAAGAGGGAGGTGAAGAGTAACAAGGGATTGGATTTAATCAAGAAGAAATCAATTGACAAAGGTTCTAGTTCTAAATCAAAGGGTAAAGATAAAGTTGAGAAGAGTGGAATACCTTTGTTTGATCGTAATGGTAAAAAGCTTTACTTTTATGCAAAGGAGAAAACACAACCTCCACAAGGTCCTACACCCAAAGAAGAGAAAGAGGAAGCTTTAAAAATCTTGAAAGCTTCTGCAGAGAAACAATTGAAAGAACTACCTTTTGCTTATGAGAAAGTATTCAAGGAAGAAGTTGGTACAGGAGAATATGCAAGATTCTTAGAGCTTGGTGAGAAATTGGGTTGGTCTACGTTCATGGTAAGACGTTCTGAATTATGTCATGAGTTAGTTTAGGAATTCTATTTAGGCCTCTTTAGCCGATATAGTAATTGTGTTCCGATTAGAGGAAAGTTAGTTCCTTTCACAGTTGAGGAGATTAGAAACCACTTCAAGTTTAAGAAATTGAAAGGTTATTGCAAATTTGAAGAAGCGGTTGCTAAACGAAAAATCTTTGATGAAGAATTACTTTTTGAGCATGTATTAGACAAGGAGAAAGTGCAATCACATAAGGGAGAATTGAAGGCACCTTGGCCTTACAAATATCTTCAATCGGGTGTGAGAATTTGGCACAATTTCCTTGTTCCTAATATTTTTGGAAACACAAGAACTTTGGATGTGACTATGAAGTATGCTCTACTTTTGGACTGTATTTTGAGAGGAGAAGAAGTGGATGTGGCACAGTTGATCTATGAGGAGGTGATGTGATTTTCGGTCTCTCCTAAATCAGTTTATAATGTTAAATTTCCTACTATGATCACGTGTCTTGTGCGAGAAGCGAATGTTACATTGGGTGAAGAAGAGAAACTCGAGTTTAAGACGAGTTATATTGATAATGCTTGGATCAAGGATATCTTTCGAAGAGCGGGTTCTACGCAAGTCTCGAAAGAAGAAAAGGAGCAAAGTTGGCAAGAGAAGATGGAGGAGCGTTTAACAAAATTCGAAGCAGGTCAAACTTCCTTAGTCAATGATGTGGCACAAATCAACGCTAATCAAGTACACATCATGAAACTCCTTGAGCAATTAACGAAAGGTCCAGCAATTCCAACCTTGGATGTCAATAATGCGAGGCAATAGCCTCGAGAGTATGTTCTCTTTCTTCCTTACCATTTCTGTAAATATGTTTATCTGCTAATTTTAATTTCTGTTTCGAGTCTTTTTCGAGTCGTGGGGACACGGCTCATTTTTGAGTTGGGGGTGTGGGGATTCGTTGTCTCTCATCTCCATTTTTCTGTTTTTAGGTAGAAATTAAAATTTTTGATACATGGGAATTAGATGTAGAGTGTGTTTAATAGCTTGAAAGCATAAGCTCAGTGAATTAATGATAGTAAGTAATATGTTTATGAGCTATATATTTGTATGCTTTGAGTATTTGCAGGAAAACACACATTGATAGTAAAGAAAAGATTAGTGAGCAATGCGATAGAAAGTATGTTCGATCTCAGGGAACCTTGAGAAGTGTGTAGGTCGTGAGATCCAAGCTAGTTGAAAAACCATTTGATGAAAGTGCTAAAGGTAAGAAAATAACGAAATTACATAGTGTAGAAAGTGATTAAGGCGGTTCTTTCATTTTGAAGCCTTTTTATACCTTTTACCATGTTATTTTTGAATTTATATGCTATATCCTTCCCAGCCCCTTCTAGCCTTTCTAAAGCTTTTTATTGAAACACGTTATAAGCCATATCCTTTAGATTTTAGGACTTTTCCATATGACCCGCACTCGAATCGCGATGCATAGACAGTTGTTTTAGAGCTTGAGTTGTGGGTGGTGGGTCCACCATTATGGGAATTGTTATTGGGTTGGGATTTTTGAGCTTATTAATTGTGTTTTGTGCTCTATATTAATGATGATTCATAGATTTGTATTGTAACCCTTTGCCGGGGTAATAGTGAATGAAAAAGAAGCTACGAGCTAATTTTGCCAACAAGGGCATTAAAAGAAAAAATATATATATGAGAAAATTAGTGTGATATCTCAACATTAAAAGAGAGTCATAGCTATAGAAAAGAAATTGATTTGAAAAGAAAAGAAAATATATATATTCGGACCGGCAAAGTGGAATTTTTATGTGAACATCTTAAGCTTTAATTAGTTTATTGGGGATGCTAAATTGTGCATCAAGGAATTCATTGGGTTGAGTGAGAAACGTTTTATGAGAGTAACTCAAGCTCTAGGGCGATTCGTTGACGGCTAGTGAGGAGAGAGCCAAAAGTTCACTCCAAATTATCCAAATATACTATCATACCGTCCCTAAGCCCACATTACAACCTTAAAGACCTTTTGATTCTTTGCTATGTAATTGAGAAGTGATTGAGCCATTAGAGATTAGTTAAGTGGATCTTTGAATACTAGTGAAAATCGATGAACAATCTATAGCTCTCTTGGGGAACTGAGTAAAGTTCCAATCCTTCTTACATTGCGAAACTAATCTGATCTTGAATTCAAGCCGTGTTGACTGTGGATATGAGAAGTGTACAAGTATGTAGTTTATAAATATTATTGCATGAAATTTTCTGAGTTATGTGCTTTAGGTTTATTCTATATATTCTACTATGCTTTTCCCATTGTGTTAAGAATTTTATAAGTGTGTATTTATAGACTTCCCTATGTTTTTATCTTTATTGTATCGGGACGATACAACTTTGAGTTGGGGGTCTTGATGTCTCCTCATTTGTGATAGATTAATGTTAGGATGAGACATCATTTTTAGTGATTTAAAAGTCATAAATGTCAATTTTCTTGAGAAATAGTGCACTTTCCTATTTTGAGTCTTGATTTAGTAAAATAATATTTTTATAGGATATTGGGTTTAATTGTTTTTTCGTGTGTAGCTTTAAAGATAATTATGGAGCTTAATTAGAGTCCAAGTCAAAAGACTACAACTTATGGAAAGAGATTTGCATGGTAATTGGAGATAAGGAAACAAAAGCTAAAAAGATGGAAAAGGAAAAGCAGCCTAATCTAGGATTCTGCAGTACACTCCTAAAGAAGTGCTATTTTACCCAAGAAATAGGCCTATTTTGGTAATTTCCTTTCATAGGGACAAAGATAATTCTGTTACGATTCTTTTGGTATCTTATGGAGCTCAAACCGACCAATAACGAAGAAGATATGCTCAAAACGGTCCAGCAGTGTTTATCTTTATTTCCATACGAATTTGAGTTGGGCTAGAAGTCCAATACTTTATCTCTTCCTCAAGAAAACGAATTAGGTCTTCTAAACACCTATAAATACACCCTTATATCACTTGTAAATCATCCTTGCTTAGAAAAACCTTAATTTTATTCCTTAGTCATTGTAGAGAGCAAGATGATGTCTTTTGTAATTTCTTTTAGTTTATTTCCATCAGGTATGAACTAAACTCCCCATAGCTTGGGTTTCGCATAATGTATAAACTATGAATTCTAATTCTTCTATCTAAGTTTCTTTGGGAATTATATGTTTTAATTTGATATTAGCTACTTACTCAATATTTGTTTATGTGTTTTGATTTATTGTCTTTCCTAGAACTGATCACTTTAGGATTGTTTTAATAGTAGTTAGATGGTCTCCTTGACAGGGTGTTTAACTATTGAACCACCACATAATGTCTAGTGTCGATATTAGTTCTGACAAAACATGATTCTAACTAGATAGTCATTAGGGTTTGTTTTAACCACCATATCACCAATTGATTGTTGCGATTGCTTAGGGCCTTAGTAGCGTTTGATAACCCTATTCTAAACCACGTCTTGGTTGTGCCGTAGCCCCCTTAGTCGCTCTCAAGGTCTAAGGTATGGGAATTTAGAATCCTGACTAAGTATACCAAGAGCTAATATTCTCCCTTATTAACTAGATTTATAGATAGAATTAGAAGGATTAGTGCATACTAGCAAAACCTGAGCTATACTTCTCATCTCATATTCTTAATCTTTTACTTTATTGTCTTTATTTTCTTAGTTTTAATTCCTAAATTTTGAAATTTATATCTTTTATTTTCTGTCTTTAATTATTTACTTTTACTCGTTATTCCTATCCACGCGATTAACACACTTAAGTCCCTGAGAACGAATTCAACTTACTAACTAAAACTTGCATACGTCATGTAATACTTGCAGTACTGTGCCTGTCTAGGGTAGTGCGTAGTTTCTTGACCTTATTTTAACATATTTTTATCACACCCTAGGCGACACCACTTATCTAGTTCAATTTTTACGCATATTGTGTTGGCATATTGCCCCCATCGATTAGGTGTTTTAATGTGACAAATCCTCTATTGTTTAGTGTGCTAATTTCACTTTATTATCTTGCACTCTAATTCATCAAAAAGCACAATTGTCATCATTTTGATCAAATCTTTATTGTTATATCTTAAGAAACTAATTCTCTTACAAATGCTATTAACTTTATCTTTGTGTACATTGAGAATTAGCTTTAGTGATCAACTACAAAGTTTATAAGAATGATGTTCTCTACAACTCTCGTGAAGAAGGTTTTCCAATCCGAGCATCATAGTAAAAGATATACTCACTAGAAGGTGTCTTAAACCTTTGGTGCGGTACACCGGAGTACACCTGCGGTACACCGCAGAGCCACGGACCAGAGACGCGGTGCATAGGCTAGTCCGACCAGTAAGCTAAGAAAGTGTGCGGTACACCGGACTGAAGCGCGGTACACCGGAGTGAGGCACGGACCAGGAGCACGGTGCATGGGGTAGCCCGTCAGTATGCTATGAAATCAACACGTTGAGTTGTGCGGTACACCGCACCATATCCGCGGTACACCGCGAGTAAGGTTTTCCTGCAGCAAAATGAAGACAAAAGGAATAGATCCGTTGGGGATATTAATATATCCGTTGGAGACAAATCATATGACCGTTGGGAGCATTTTGCAGCTATAAATTGAAGGTCTTTCAAGGCTACAAATATACCTTCAACCCATATACACTTAGGGGCTTAATTGTTATCATCCAAGAAGGTGTCAAGAGCTTCATAGTTCATATCCACTCAATTAAGGAGTTAATCCAAGGAGCTATCAAAGTTATTATATACTCAAAGAGGAGTTTACAAGCTTATAGTCATATCTACTCTTTAGGAGATTATCTAGCAAAGTTGTTTGCACCCCTTTAAACACTTTGTATCTATCCTCTTAAGTCTAGGTCTTGTAATAGATAGATTAAGAGAGAATTCAAGTATAGGGAGTATACTTGGTATCCTTGTGTTGAGATAGCATAAGTGTTTGAGTATCGGGAGTATACTTGGTGTCCTTGTGTTGCGATAGCACAAGTGTTTGTCCTTCGTGTTATCGAAGAGGTTGTAAGGGTTATTGTGTTCTCGACCCGGTTAAGAGAGACACGGGAGCTTAGTGAAAAGCTTGAAATCCTAAGGAGGCTTCCTTAGGTAGTGGATGTAGGGAAACCGAACCACTATAAATCGTGTGTATCTTTCTATCCCTACTCTATTTACTTTCCGCACTTTATATGTTTGATAATATGCTAGTATGAATATTGTGATATTGATTATCTAGTTTATCTAACATATTGCCATCTAGAGTAGTTAGAGATTAGAAACTCGTTTCACTTGTATCAATTATATATCGAACCTCTTAGCTTATCCATTGCATGATCCCTTAAGAGTTTGATATATTAGTTGACTTAGAAGTTTCTTTCTTAAACTTATAATTGTCCAAAAGATTTTTAATTAGGCATTAATCTTATTAGTAATCCTATTCACCCCCCCTCTAGGACTTTCAATTGGTATCAGATCCTAACTCTACGTGAATAGCTTAACCGTTAGTAGAGTAAACGATTTGGAATCTAATCTTTTGGAAGAGTTTTTTTCGACACAACCTCCATTTTCTTGTAGGTAATCGTTACTTTGCTTGGAGGAAACAAATGGAAGAATTAATATACGAAAGAACGCTCAAATCTCGAAAAAGGAAAATCCGGTGATTTCTTTTCTTTATCTCGTATATTATATTGCGTTTCCTCCCTATGGCTTGCGTTTTTAATTTTGTTTTGGATTGTGATTTGATTAGTTGTGTTTGTTGTTTTCATGTTTTATCTTTGGATATTATCTTGTGATTCTTATCATTGTTTTAATGTTATTAGTGTTATTGCATCTAATTCTCATGAATGATGTTTTTGCACTTTAGCTCTTAGAATTTTGGTAAATGCATCTTAGTCCCCAAAATTTTCAAAATTGCACTTTGACCCCTCATAGTTTTAAATTCTCCAAAGTGTCATAGTTTGGACTTCATATTCTTTCACATGTAATATTTGCCATCTTAGTTCATATTTTTGAAAAATTGCATTTTTAGTCCTTACTATGTGAAATTGCTTTATAGTCCCTCAACGTTTATAAATTGCACTTTTTATTCTTACAAGTTTTTATATCCTTTTAAAAGTGCCTATTGATTGATAAAAGGGAAAAAGATCAAAGATATTAGTTTACTCTTTCAAATCTTAATTTATCTTTGATCACAAATTTGCATTTTCATATGGGTGAGTTTTTAACGATATTGCTTTTCAAAATATTTTTCCGACAATCTTTTGCATTTTTCATAGCATTTCAAAAATGTTTTTATGCATAGAATTATGGGAAATTTTTCCATTATTGGTCTTTAACTCATTTGCATGAATTTGCTTATCCTTACTATCTATATGTGTGCTTCATTATGTGCTTATATGATTTATTCCCTATTGTGCAAATATCTTGTATGTCTTGACCTTTTCATACTTAAAATTGCTTAACCTTGATTTTGGGTCTTTTCATATTTTTTAGAATATATAGGGGTATTTGTGAAATAAATCGTTTTATTTGTTTTCGGGATTTTCTTGTTGTATCTTTTCAAAACAAAAGCGCTTTTAGTAGTTTTAAAATATTTCTAAACGATTGGGGAGTTTTCGAATTAGTTTCGGGTGTTTATGCAAATTGCCTATTTTCTAATCTCTCTTCTTACTCCTTTTAGTCGAGCTTTAGTGCGGTGCACCGCAACAATGGTCCGGTACACCGCGATTCGGGGTTTAGTGTTTTATCTTGCATTGTGGTCCTTATTGGTTGAAATAGTAATTTGAGGTCCCTATAATTCGAACAAGTTGCATTTAGCTTTCTTATGCTTGAAAATTAGACCTAGGTCCCTATTGTCTTGGGAAAGTTATACTTAGGTCCTTGAAGGTTTTCAAAATTGCATTTAGTCCCTAAACATTTGAAAAATGCATTTTGACCCCCATACTTTTCAAAGTTTAAATTTCACCCCTAGATTTCTTAAAATCATTAATTCTTCTTATTGGGTGTTTTTAATCTTCATATTATCCTACTTGGTTAAATTTGGATAAGTGGTTTAAGATGCTATGTGTTCAACTTGGATTATTGGTTATGTATGCGTTGTTGAATGTTAGTTGCTTAAATTTTATGCTTCGGATATTATTTAAATGTGTTAATGTTGCTAACATTTTCCTTGATGATTTAGGTACTATTGCATCATTCATCCTTGATCTTATTCTATATTGTTTTATAGTCCCTTTAGTTTGTTCAAATTAATCTTTGTTCTTCAAATGGTTGAAAATTGCATTTAGGTCCCTTGAAGTTTTTCAAAATTACATTTAGTCCCTAAACTTTTGGAAAATACATCTTGACCCCTTTGCATTTCAAAAATGACAATTTACCCCATGATTTCTTAAAATTGATTCAAATACTCTTATTGGTAAAAAGGGGAGAAATTATTGTCAAACTTTTCAAAATTGAAACAAACACTGTATGCATTTCGTGAGGGGGAGTTTTTAGTAAATTATCTTTAAAAACTAAAATGCTTGATTAATCGTTTGCACTAATCGTTTATCTTATAATTGCACTAATCGTTTGCGTTGTTAGAAAGCTTATAAGATGAAAACCTATCGATCAAGGAGTTGGTAAAATGTCTCTATCCTTAGCTCTTGCTTTCAAATTATCTATCTTTGTGCATCTCCTTCTAAAAATTGTTTTAATCCCTAAACTCTTGCACACTCTTAGAATCGTTGTTTCAAATCTATTCTCTTGAGTTTTTAGCTCTTCTTCCTTAGTTATGAATTACATTTATCTTGTCTTTTTGATGAAGACAAAGGGGGAGAAATATGTGCACTAAAACTTTCAAAATTTGCACTTTACAAAACTCACAAATGCATATCTTTTTCATAAAAATACACTTTGATTTAATGCTTTTTGTGAGGGGGAGTTAGACTCCATATGTGTTTTAGTGATTGATTTGTCATCATCAAAAAGGGGGAGATTGTTGGCATATTGCCCCCATCGATTAGGTGTTTTAATGTGACAAATCCTCTATTGTTTAGTGTGCTAATTTCACTTTATTATCTTGCACTCTAATTCATCAAAAAGCACAATTGTCATCATTTTGATCAAATCTTTATTGTTATATCTTAAGAAACTAATTCTCTTACAAATGCTATTAACTTTATCTTTGTGTACATTGAGAATTAGCTTTAGTGATCAACTACAAAGTTTATAAGAATGATGTTCTCTACAACTCTCGTGAAGAAGGTTTTCCAATCCGAGCATCATAGTAAAAGATATACTCACTAGAAGGTGTCTTAAACCTTTGGTGCGGTACACCGGAGTACACCTGCGGTACACCGCAGAGCCACGGACCAGAGACGCGGTGCATAGGCTAGTCCGACCAGTAAGCTAAGAAAGTGTGCGGTACACCGGACTGAAGCGCGGTACACCGGAGTGAGGCACGGACCAGGAGCACGGTGCATGGGTAGCCCGTCAGTATGCTATGAAATCAACACGTTGAGTTGTGCGGTACACCGCACCATATCCGCGGTACACCGCGAGTAAGGTTTTCCTGCAGCAAAATGAAGACAAAAGGAATAGATCCGTTGGGGATATTAATATATCCGTTGGAGACAAATCATATGACCGTTGGGAGCATTTTGCAGCTATAAATTGAAGGTCTTTCAAGGCTACAAATATACCTTCAACCCATATACACTTAGGGGCTTAATTGTTATCATCCAAGAAGGTGTCAAGAGCTTCATAGTTCATATCCACTCAATTAAGGAGTTAATCCAAGGAGCTATCAAAGTTATTATATACTCAAAGAGGAGTTTACAAGCTTATAGTCATATCTACTCTTTAGGAGATTATCTAGCAAAGTTGTTTGCACCCCTTTAAACACTTTGTATGTATCCTCTTAAGTCTAGGTCTTGTAATAGATAGATTAAGAGAGAATTCAAGTATAGGGAGTATACTTGGTATCCTTGTGTTGAGATAGCATAAGTGTTTGAGTATCGGGAGTATACTTGGTGTCCTTGTGTTGCGATAGCACAAGTGTTTGTCCTTCGTGTTATCGAAGAGGTTGTAAGGGTTATTGTGTTCTCGACCCGGTTAAGAGAGACACGGGAGCTTAGTGAAAAGCTTGAAATCCTAAGGAGGCTTCCTTAGGTAGTGGATGTAGGGAAACCGAACCACTATAAATCGTGTGTATTTTTCTATCCCTACTCTATTTACTTTCCGCACTTTATATGTTTGATAATATGCTAGCATGAATATTGTGATATTGATTATCTAGTTTATCTAACATATTGCCATCTAGAGTAGTTAGAGATTAGAAACTCGTTTCACTTGTATCAATTATATATCGAACCTCTTAGCTTATCCATTGCATGATCCCTTAAGAGTTTGATATATTAGTTGACTTAGAAGTTTCTTTCTTAAACTTATAATTGTCCAAAAGATTTTTAATTAGGCATTAATCTTATTAGTAATCCTATTCACCCCCCCTCTAGGACTTTCATATTGGTTTGTGTATCATCATAAAATATTAAAACTGGTACTCCATGAACAACCGCCGGGTTAGCTATTTTATTATAACTTTCAAACACTTCTATCAAAGCAAACTTAATTTTGTTGATTAAATGTACAGCTGAAACTCCAAACATCTGTGTAACCAAAACTAAAGATAAGACATCTATGTCTCGGGTCTAGGACTATTGCCATATAGAGCAACATATTCATATTAGATTACAAACCCTAATAATTTTCAAACTTCAGTATCATTCTCTCAGACATCTCATCGGTTATAGTTTTATCTCCCTAGCCATGAACACGAATGTGGTGACATAACACTAAAATCTTATCAAAATAAATGTTTTGAAGTGACAAAGAGTTTACCCAAAAAGCAATTAGTAGCATCATAGAAGAGTTTAAGAATCTGGACCAAAACCCTGGCAGTATCCCAATCTGAAGCGTCAAGTATTCCCCGATTTAATTTGTTTACATACTTAGTGAATTTCTTGTTTTCTTTGAGCATTTTTTAAATGCCATCTTATATTTTTCAACTCTATCAAGCATCATATATGTAAAGTTGCAACTAGTTTGGACATCAAGACAACCTACACTTTTTGAGGTAATTTCACAAGCTAGAATAAATTGTTTAAGTGAAGCATATCACGACTGAGATGATCTAATGTAGCGGACAACATCTTGTATCTTAACAAGTGAAGGATTAACTTCAATCAACCCTTCTTTAACAATCAAATTCAAAATATGAGCACAATATCTAATATGCAAGTAGTCGTAGTAACATATCCTGGTTTTGACCCAAATTGTTGACTTAGCTTGCAAATAATATACAACAACACTATAAATACTAGAATTATCAACTGTAATAGGGGTGAACACGGTTCAGCTTGGTTTTTGGCCAAAACCGAAACTGAATAGTTCGGTTTGGGGGGTGCCGGTACCGAACCGAACGGTTTTTATTGGTTCAGTTTTGTCGGTTTTTGGTTTGGTGTTTTTTGGTTTGGGTATGTGTTTGATTAGATAGTAGGATATATTTTAAGGGCGTTTACTTGAGATGTTTTATTTCCTAACAAATTTATATATAAAGTGTTTGATTTTCATGTTATTTACTCATGTAAAAAAATTGCATTTTCGAAGCTGAATTATTATGCATTAATAGTAGACAAATAATTTCAAAGGAATATTTATATAATTTGATGTGTATGTCTTACCTCTAATAAATTTCAACAAACGAAGGATATTTTAAGATATATCAACTAATAATTTATGTAAATATATGTCGCACATTATGACATTTTTAGGGACCGTAAATACCATATATGAGCATTCTTTATTTTCTATCCATTGTCATAAAATTTTTAAAAATATAAATTAAATTCAAGAATGTCTTAATTAAGGATACATGGGAGATTATTCAAAACTCAAAATATTTAGAGACATAAATTAGTTTTTGTATTATTTTTTGTTCGGTTTTTCGGTTCAGTTTAGCATGAAAAACCCTACCAAACGTTTTCGGTTTTTTAAAAAGTTTATACCAAACCGAACGGTTTTATTAGTTTTTGGTTTTTCGGTTCGTTTTATCTGATTTTTGGGTTCGTTTCGGTTTCGCTCACCCCTGAATGGTAAGGGTTAAAATACGATCATTTACCCAATCTTTTAAGATATTTTTACCCAACGGGGTTTAGATACTCCCTTAAGACCCAACCATACCTTACCTCTCTACTCTTCTTACTAAGGGCCACTAATAAGATTTAACATTATACACATATTTTTCCACGACTCATTATACACTTAAAATAATTTTTAGCCACTATATATAGAAAATAAATACTCAAAACCCTAAAAATCTCTCACACTCACTTATTATCTCTCATTCTATCTGTTAACAATTTTGTAGCAGTTTTCTCTTCTCTCTCCATTTTTTTGCAGCTTTCACACCTTAGATTGAAGCTTAATCTACCCAAAACTTTGTTTGTCATGAAGATACGAACGTATTTTCCCATCCATATTTCTGGAACCATAAATAACTTCAATCAAGCTCCATTAACGTCATTAACCCCCGATGGAGCTTCAGTTAAGCTACATGAATAAGCACTCACTAAAGCAAAGAAGAAAAAACAAGAAATCTTGAGTACTCAGTGATTTTGAATCGAGGTCTATTTTAGGAGGAGAAAAAAAAGGTATACGGAAGGTTCACGGATTCACTTAAAAGGATGACTTGTCAAAGGTTCAAAGGACCAACTTTTTTTTGGATAAGGTGATTACTTTTATAGCTCCAATATTTTGTTGTTACATTTGTTCATAGTTCTCCTAGACACAAATTATCTAATGAGAAGCAAAAAAGGAAATAACTACAAACTACAGGGACTAATCTGCAAATAATTTCCTAATCATGAACATAACATGAAATAACATAAAGTCTAAAATTTAAAAACATCTTCAAGTTCATTCTATTCTTCTTTATTTGGGGAGGCTTTGAATTTACGGCATCGATTAATATTTAACTTCATAAGACTTTGAATTGAGTTGTTGATATGCTTCTCGGTTCTGCATACTCCATCATGAATTCTTTTATTCATCTCAGTCCAAATGATATATATGAATGCAGAAAATCAACCAGCTATAACAGCTATAAGGAATAAATCGTTATAGCATACAATAATTAGATCCATCAAGCCCTTCCAATCAGTAACTTGTGTGTTGATAATACCACATTTCAACCAACATTTAGTAAGGATTCTTTTCGTGAAAAAAAAGAATAAATAAATACTCTCTCTCTCTCTCTCTCTCTCTCTCTCTCTCTCTCTCTCACACACACACACACACATAATCCATATTAGTAATAATTCTCCATTCCAACATTCTTGGTTTAGTTTGAAATCTATCCAAATAGCACAACCATGTAATGAAACTGCACCTTGGAATATTTTTCTTATCATTGAGAATATTCTTCCTTTTGCGAGATATTGATTTTCTCCACTTGATATTTGCAAAAGTTTATAACAAGAGAACTAAGGACGAGTGAATGAGGAAGAAACAACGGGTTATTCAATTTATAAATATAGAGAGGATTTCAAGAGTTTAACAAAGCACGCGGAACTAAATAAAGAAAAACGATTAAATGGGTAATTTTTTGGAATCCACGAATAAGCATTATCGAGATAATTATTGCGACATAATTTCAAAGGTCCAAGAAAAATAGAGAAAAATCACATAAGCGTGTGGAGCCATAAATGTAAGAAAAGATAGTTAGTATGCCTCAATCGTAAATGACTTCATAATTCGGCGTCCTCGGCCTTCTCAAAATAAGACCTCGACCACCTCACCAAAATCAAAGGAGGTAGTTGATAAGTCAAAATTGTCAGCGACTAGTAAATGGCTAAAAGTATAGTTTAGCCTGCTAACTCGATATCACTCGGCAAAAAAATATTAGTGTGTCAGCCAATATAAAAGAGAGAACCTAGACGCATTTGTGGAACACAACCATCGGTCAAGCCAATGGCTCATCTAGAGTCTTTCTTGATCTATTAAAACCAACTACCCATGCAAATCCACCTTCGTTCATGTCAAGCTCAAAGGGTAGGGGAATTCTATCCCTAACGACTAAGCAGTAGGGCATGTAATTCGAATTGTGAATGCACGATTTTGAAGAAAAAAAATATGCACAAATGAAATAAGATAAAGATCAATCTTCTGGACTCATTTTATTAGATATGCCTTAGTGATTATAGCCCTACCACTACCTAATAAAAGTCTTTCACAAACTAAACAACGTGCCTAGTCATTTCATGATCAGGTTTATCACTTTCTCATCCATAAACTCTTTGCAAAAATATATATTATTCTTATCTTTTGACCCTCCTTAATATCCATATTATCAAGAGTTATTTTTCTAAATTTACAGTATTAATTTAAGCGTTAGAATGCAATCAGGATTTTAAAGATAAAAGGAGTAGATTACTCAACTGCTCATTTTCTTCCTAGTTCTCTTGAACCATTTTCTTACTCAAATTACGAAAGTCTAATATTAAGAAAATAAATCTTGTTTGACAGAAATTTACTCTATCAATTTATTATAGGAAATACAATGCGATTAATTTATGGCCAAATACATTTGAGCCTTAACAAGATACTACTCACTTGTTTACCAATAGAAAAAGACAAGTTATATAGCAAGATAAAGTTTGTAGCCTTATATCAAGGGATTCGTAATAAAACTCTTGTCTGTCAAGTCTATATAGTAGGAGAAAAGGCACCCACATTTATACAAACCTTATGATTAGATAGTATATGATATTGTTTTATTTCCCATCATTATGCTCCGCTTACGAATATTACTTGATTCCAACTCCATTTGGGCAAGTCCAATAGAGAAATTATATTGGTCTCTTTACAAAAATTCATCTTCAATAAGAGACTTTTTAGAATTTGTTAAAGAGTGAATTATGTATAAGGTTTTAGAAACACAATTTTTCTTCTATAGAGTAGTGTCTTGAAAATTGTTATTTTTAGGGACCTCATTTTTTACAATAGTCTTTTCTACCCTTACTATCACTAAAAGACAAAAAAGTGTGATGTCACTATTTCTCTCTCCTCTACCTACCACTACCCACCTACCTCCAACTTCCCACCACCTACCACCGACCTCCGACCACCGACCACCGACTACCAATCTCCGACCACGGACCTCAGGCCACCAGTCACCGGAAAAAACATAGAGTATCGGAAAAAACTGAGAGTACTCTCTAAATTTGCTGAGTACTCCGACAATTTGTTGAGTACTCCGAGAATTAAAAAAAATACTCCAACAATTTTAACGAATACTCTATAAAAATAGTCTAAGTACTCTATGAAATAGAGAGAGTACTCTATAAAATATTAAGAGTACTCTTTGAAATTAAATAAATACTTTATTAAAATCATGTGTATCAATTTTATAACATTTCTATTAAAAAATTAAACCATTTACAATAGATAAATTAAAAAAAACCTAAACTAATTACAAGGTTGACCAGATCTGAAAAAAGAAAAAAAAATACAGCGTACTGTGTACGCGAGAAAAGAAAAAAAAACTAAACTAATCGCCGGCAACTTCTCGTCGACGAGATGCTACACCACCACTGCAAATCGAACCTACTCGCCGGCACCTTCTCATCGACGAGATGCTGCACCACCACTGCAGATCGAAAACATAATAACAACCACCAACATAACACAACCACCACCGACATAACACCACCACTAAAACTCGATTTACCAGATTTCCGGTCAAGAAATGAGAACAGCAACTTCGAATCTTCTTCTCGAGCTCGGCGATGGAGGAGCAGCTCCGATGTTGACGAACGGAGCCTGTACATCTGGTCAAGAAGCCATTTGCTGCATGAAGCTTGTCGAACTTAGCGGTGGTGGTGCTCGGATCTCGACTTCGAGTCTTCTTCGAGAACAGATCTGGGTAGAAGACTCCATGGCTACTCCTTTTTCTTCTTCGCGAATGGATCTCGGCAGAGGACTCCATGGCGGTGCTTTGTTCGTGAAGCATAGGCGGCGAATCCATCTTGATCTTGCTGTGTTGGGTCTCACCGGAGAGAGCTCGCGAAATGGAGTGTTCGAGCTTCCATTACTGTAGAAGAAGGGAGCTCCGGCGGTGGTGCTTCAGTGCTATGTTTCCGTGCAGTGGCGGTGGTGGCCGGACTTGATGAGGGAAGCAGCGAAGAGGTGGTGGTGACGGGTTTGGTTTTCTGGGAGAGAGAGAAAAAGTAGGTCAAGGGAAGAGAGAGAAGATGTTTTTACGGGAATGATTTTATAAAATTTGTAATAGAATATTTAGTATATATATAAGTCTAAAAGGGTAGAAAGGTAACAGGGGTTTTGGGGTTCATGTGTTAAAAAGTTTATGAGGTCTTTAGTAAGAAGAGGCTCTAGGTGGGGGTGCTAACTCGAAGAGGGGGGTGTGGTCAAGACCCTAAGTGTCATTTTCTCTTTGTTAAAATAATATGTAAATGAAAATAGTTGATAAGATACTATATAGAAATTAAAAAAGTATATTATTATATAAATTTTAATTTCATCTAAAGGAGTGATCAAACCCTTTATATAGGCAATATAAGACTATTCAACTACCCTACTAATTACATAATAAGTAGGATGTTACAAGAAATAAATGTGAATGTTACACTACCTCACTAATTTATAATAATAAATAGCCACAAATAATTTAGTTTATAACACTCCTTCTTGGATATTATTTCAGATACGCATTTGTAGTTGGCTCATTAAAAACCTTGCTAGTAAAACCTAATGGGATAAAACCTAGTCAACGAAAAAAGAGTGCGACGCGTACTCCCCGTCATTTGTACAAGTCAAGATAAATCTCTTAGTCGACGCATCCCAACCTTGTGTATTAATCTTTCAAACGTTTTCGTAGGTAACGCCTTTGTAAACAGATCTGCTAAATTTTCACTTGATCGAATTTGGTGGACGTCTATTTCACCTTTCTTTTAAAGTTCATGTGCGGAAAAAACTTTGGCGAGATATGCTTGGTTATGTCACCTATGATAAATCCTCCCTTGATTTGAGCAATACAAGCGGCATTGTCTTCATACAGTATGGACGGACCTGTTTTCTTTGTTGAAATGCAACATTCTCCTTGAATATGTTGGGTTAAAGATCTCAACCAAACACATTCTCGACTAGCTTCATGTAATGCAAGTATCTCTGCATGATTTGATGAAATTACTGATAAAGTCTGCTTTGTAAAACGCCAAGAGATCGTAGTACCACAAAAAGTGAATAAGTATCGTCGTCCTTTATGGGGATTAGAAAGATAACCATCACCTGCGTATCCAACTAGTTCTGCTTGAGAATTTTGTGAATACAATAGTCCTCTATCGATAGTTCCTCGAAGGTAACAAAATAAATGTTTGATTCCGTTCCAATGTCTTCGAGTTGGGGTAGCACTATACCTTGCTAACAAATTTACAAAGAATGATATGTCTGGTTTGGTGTTGTTTGTAAGATACATCATTGCTCCAATGGCACTTAACTATGGTACTTCTGGACCAAGTATTTATTCATTATCTTCTCGAGGACAAAAATGGTCCTTGTGCACATCTAGTGAACGAACGATCATAGGAGAAGATAATGGATGACATTTATCCATATTAAATCTTTTAAGTATTTTCTCTATATATGTCGATTGATGGAGAAATATCCCATCTGATAAATGTTCAATTTGTAAGCCAATACAAAACTTAGTTTTCCCGAGATCTTTCATCTCAAATTCTTTACTCAAGTTTGTGGCTGCTGATGTGAGCTCTTCAAGGGTCCCAATTAGATTCAAATCATCAACATATATTGCAATAATGACAAACTCATTGTTTGGTTTCTTGATAAAAACACATGGGCAAATAGGATTGTTGGTGTATCCTTCTTTAAGAAGGTACGTACTAAGACGATTATACCACATTCGTCCAGATTGTTTTAAACCATACAAAGATCTTTGTAACTTGATTGAATATTTTTCTCGAAAATTCAAGTTGCATGCTTCTGGTACTTTTAGTGCTTCATATAAATTTCACTATCAAGTGATCCATAAAGGTAAACCATCTACCACGTCCATTAGACGCATTTGAATTCCTTCAGAAATTACCAAACTGATTAGAAACCTGAAAGTGATTGCATCCACCACTGGAGAATATGTATCATCATAATCAATTTCAGGTCTTTGGGAGAAACCTTGTGCTACAAGTTGTGCCTTATATCGCACAATTTCATTTTTTTTTCATTTCTTTTCCGCACAAATACCCGCTTGTAGCAAACAAGTTTAATATTTTCAGGTGTTGGAACTACAGGTCCAAATACTTTACGTTTCGAAAGTGAATTTAATTCAACTTATATTGCGTCTTTCCATTTTGTCCAATCATTTCTATGTCGACATTCTTGAACGAAATTCAGTTCAAGTTCCTCACTTTTATTCATTAAATCAGTAGTTACTGCATATGCAAATATTTTGTTGACTAGGTTTGATCTTTGTTCTGTATAATTCCCGTAGAAACATAATTGATTGAGATCTTTTCGTTTTCAACAATTTCATTGTTTAATTCATGATTAGGTACCTGAGATTCTGTTGAAGTTTCCTTTTCACCAATATTAGGTGTTGTGTTTTCTACAGGATTATCCAAGATCGTAATATTTCCAACTTGATTGTTTAACTCTTTTTTTTCTTGGATCCTTATCCTTGGAACCGATTGGTCTGCCCTGCTTTTGGCGTGTGATCGACTCATTAGCGGGTTGCTCCTTTAAAATATTTTTTAGCAGGAGCATTTATAGCTGGTATGTGTGACTTAGTCACTTTCTTGGTATCAATGAATGCATCTGGTAATTGATTCGCAACCCTTTGTAAATGAATGATCTTTTGAACTTATTGTTCAGGTTGATTTGTGCAAGGATCAAAATGAGATATTGATGCTTTCCAAGAAAATTATTGTTTTCCTAGCTTATGCTTATGTTCCTCTCCCCCTAATGCTGGGAATATTGATTCATCGAATCGACTATCAGCAAAATGTGTTGTAAAAAGATCTCCGGTTAAAGGCTCAAGATATCTAATAATAGATGGAGATTCATAGCCAACATAAATTCCAAATCTCCTTTGTGGTCCCATTTTGGTGCGATATGGTGGAGCAATTGGGACATATACTACGCAACCAAAAATTCTTAAATAGGATATATTTGGTTCTTGACCAAAATTTAATTGCAATTGAGAGTCTTTATGATAAGTTGTTGGTCTTATTCGAATTTATGTTGTTGCATGTAATATGGAATGACCCCAAGCTGAACTAGGCAACTTAGTTCGCATGAGTAATGTTCTAGCGATTAGTTGTATACACTTTATTAAAGATTTAGCTAAACCATTTTGTGTCTGTGTGTGAGCCACATGATGCTCAACCTCGATTCCAATTGACATGCAGTAATCATTAAACGTTTGGAATGTGAATTCTCTGCCATTATCAAGTCTTATTTTCTTGATATTATAATTTGGAAATTGAGCTCGTAGTTAGATAATTTGTGCAAATAATTTTACAAATGGCATATTTTGGGTGGATAATAAGGAGACATAAGACCAACGAGTTGATGCATCTATTAAAACCATAAAGTATTGAAATGGGCCACATGATGGGGTAATAGAACCACATATATTCTATTAAAAAATGTTGGAGATTCAATACTGACTTTAGTTGATGATGATTGGATGATTATATTTTTATACAAATCATACAATGGCCATTTTATGACATTTGGAAGCCTCTTACCGTATGAGAAAGTGATGCGCAGAGTGAGCAATTTAATTTGGTCTAATACTGCATTTTTTAATTTTCTTGCAGTAAATATACATTTGACAAAACTAATGGAGATTGTCCTATAACACAGGAACCAATGCTGAAATGAAAAGGAAATTCCGTTCTGATGTCCGTTCTCAGCTCTGTTTTCCACAATTCTTTCGCCTATCTTCCACAATTCCTCCTCTATTGTCGCCTCCAGATTAGCCAAAAAAACATAAAGCTGCTACCGCCGTCACCACCACTGCCGCCTCAAAAGTTGTCAAACACCGCAGAACTGATAATGTTGCCCTAAAACTACAAATCTCTACCATAATATTATCTTCCAAAAACACTCAACTACCGATAGAGTATCTAACATAGGAGGTAAGTTCAATATTAGGTAAAACTATTGTAAAAATTAATTCAGTAGTCTTTTGCACGAGGTAAAAATTTATTAATTTTTTTTTTAAAATAGGACTTACAAATGTAGATGATAATGGTCCACCGGTTACTCTTGAAAAGACTGTGGATATACCATGGGCAGTAGTAAGTGAGTTTTGTGGGTTTCATATTTTTAGGTATTTTTTTATTTTTTATAATTGGTCCATGTGTTCTGCTAAATAGCTAAATAGCCAAATTTACCCAAAGATTACTACTTGTGACCGTGTACACAAAGTATATGCAGTTTTTCGAAACACATGGACCAATAATACGATTTTTTATTGACAGACTCATCCAACAGATGGTCCAACAATGTCCAGGTATGAGAAGATCTGATATGAGATTAAGATATAACGAGCTTTTAGCAGCTCATGAAGAAAAATGCAGAGAGGTATAATCCAATATAAATTAGAGAAAATAAAGTTCATATCTAAGACATAATCTATTAAGATATTTGATTGATTAATAATTGTTTTCTTTCATTTTGATGTGATTTTGACTAATTTTATTTGTGTACTTACAGTACGCATAGGCACTAGGCAGGCTGAGCATTTGATGAAATTTCTGCTTGCTAAAATGGGACAAGTGGTTCTCTTGATGGACAATAAAGATTAGTTATTAAGGAAAAATTTGCACCTAAAAACTTTGAGGGGATATTGAGGCGTTATGTCAGTAAGTCTCATTTCCTATACTTTGTTTATTTTTCTTTCGTGTTAATGTTATATATAATATTATTTTTTTTAATTTTATTTAGATGAGTATGTTATTTGCAATGGCTGCAAAAGTCCCGACACGATCCTCTCAAAAGAAAACATACTTTTTCTCCTCAGGTTTGAAAAGGTAAGATATTTTTAGTCATGAATTAATTTTAGATGATGAGGGACTGACCAAGGATGATATTACTAAGGTAAAAGCGGATATATATATATATGTGTGTGTGTGTGTGTGTGTGTGTGTTAGGTCGAAACCTAGAGTGTAGGTCAAGTCACAGAGTCCAAATCCAACTTAAATTCATTTTCCTAAAATATAAGCCTGGTTGACCTATTGAATTTGTAAAATTCATAACTCCTTCATTACTAGGCCAAATTCATCGATCTACCCATCAAAACGGCCGTAATTAAAAAATCTATCTGAATCTCAAAGGGATCCTTCAAATTTATAGTTGATTTTCTGTAGCACTACAAACTCTAGATGTTTTTCGAGCTAGACAACTCTCTTTGAATTCCCAAATCTATCCACAATTTCCTTTTTCATCATGAATAAGGGTTTTTTATTGCTTTCTTCATTTATTATAATTATCACAAGGTGCAATAGCTTCCAAATACCTAAGTGCTACACAAACAACACACAAATTACACGCAAAAGCTTTAAAAATAGCAAAACACCTAAAACTAGACAAGAAAGTGTAAATCATGAATAAATAGGAAACATACCAAAAACAAGTAGTAAATACCCCTAAAATGATGTTTCGTGACTATATTATTTTAGCACATAAATGGGGACATCAGTAAGCCCTCTCCTAATCCTAGATCTTCCAATCATTGATCAAAATCTTTGTAAATAGTTGTGTTATTACCTTATGTCTCCAAAATTTATATTTTTTTTGTCGAGGTTGATTAAAATACCTTATCAACTGAAAAGAACATATTTATCAGGAAATATACCTTTAATAGTTTATACCAAATATGTGTTAAGAAGAAGAAGAAACTACTTATCACTTATTCTTGAGATGTAAGTGGACTAAAAAATTGTGGTGCTTATCCCCTCTTTGGTGTAGTATCTATCCTAGTTTTACTCTGAGTACGGATATATGGCTAAGTAAAATGCTCTCCCATTATCCTGATAATTCTTATAAAACTTCAGGCTTAATGAAGTCACATCATGTTTATGGACAATTTATCATATTAGAAACAAAATTATATTTTTTTTCTATGATAAGTGCCTAGCATTAATGAATTTATTTATTTTGGCGAGATATTTTTGAAGCTAGTGAAGTTTTATCTCCATTTGAGCCTTGTTTAGCAGTGTAATATTTAATTAGAATTGAATATAAAATAAATGGCAAGAGGTTTATCAGGAATACCTCTTGAAATGCAACAGAATTGAATCGTCTGGAAACCTAATGATCTTGCAGCCGTGGATCTTCTTACTGGAAGATAGACCTCTATTTCCACAACCTAAGAGCCCTTGAGATTTTTGATATGTGTATTTATGAATTACAGAGAAGGAAGCGTTCATGTGAATTATGAATATTAAAAATCCTTCTTCTGACCAAACTCTATCTTATATAGAGTAAGGGTTGGAGTTATTAATTTTAAAATTCAAAATTAATAACCGTTTACTTTATAACTTACTTTTGGCGGACTAACTAAATAATAAATAATTATACATAATTATTTATATTTTTCTTACATTCTCCCACTCGCCCATAATTAAGTTATATCAATTTGTGGTACCAACATCCCACTATCTTCTCATATACACACTTGCATCAAAGTATCATCATACTTGGCAAATAGGCCGTGCGACCGGCAAGCATACGAGCATACATTACTAATAACCTGTTAGGGCACATAGTTGCTCAAATAATTCTCATTCGTTACGTATTCTGCAGTACCCCAGACTAATAATTTGTTGTATCATATTTTAGTAACTCTGACCCCTTTTAAATTTATATCACATCGTTTATGTGATCAAAAGAGTTCACTAACATAACTTTATGTGTCTCACTACCATGTTATAGTCCAAATTGACTTACATGATCGGTATACCTGCAAGCACACACTTTGATACACAATTTTAGTCTTCCCTTTACACTTAGATCCTTTTACGTTGATTAGGTTGCTTTCCCAAACACACCCCATTAGACCGAATCATTCATGATCATTGGTAATATGTTCAAAGTAGCATACACCTAATCAAAATATCAAGATATAGTCAAAAGTAATAAGGGCACAATTAAAGGCATCACACAGTGAAGAGACAGGGATCGACTCTTCACTTCCTTCTGGTCGAAAGCACACGTGGTATGACACACGTGCTATGGTATTATTCGTATAGCTCCAATTGTATGTCACAATTTTATAAATACCATACAAATATATAATTAGACAAGCCTCGTTGCCTAAGATGAGTTCTTCGATCGATCAACCCTTCTATGAAATCAATCAAGCAACTCATATCTGGCTATTATAGACTAAGTAGACAGTGGGATTCTACTTCGATCATAATATACGCTTAACATTTATCATCCATGTTTATGATCTCATCTTAACACTTTGTTAAGGCGACTATCTTAACTCAAGTTCTCTCAAGGGTTCTTCACTACTATGAGTTAGTCTCATCTTTGCGCACTTCTTGTGCCAAAGGCGATTGCCCGTGTGATAGGGACAATCTCAGTCTATATGACATACATCCTTCCAAAAACACACGCATTATAATATATATCAAATATGATATTATTAAAAGAAACAGTTAAATAAACATACTAATGAAAATATATACATGAATGCACATAAACTTGCAATATTCATACATTATATCTTGCTTAATCATATAGATCAAACAAATCAATAAATATATCCCTTGGGATATCCTTTATGAATGATCAGCAAGCGTATTGCGTGTGTGTATGTATTGCAAACCAACATGGTTTTGTGCAATAATATCTCTAACAAAAGTTATACTTTATATCAATATGTTTGGTCTTACTGTGATACTTAGGAGCTTTCACACAAGCCTTTTCAGCTTGAGTATCACAATGCATAGTAACAGGACTCCCACTATTGCTTGAGAATCCTAAATGTTCAAAGAACCTTTTTAACCAAACAGCTTCTTGAACCGCAGCTGAGCATGTTACAAACTCAGTCCATTGTGGACAAAATTACACAGGTTTGTTTCTTGCTACTTCAAGAAATTGCGCAATTGTTTAACAAGAATACATGACCTGAGGTAGATATGCACACATATATATCACTAGCCCAAATGGCATAATATATCCTTCTAGGTGTAATCTACTTCCTCGAAAGCATAAGGCATGATCCATAATGCCTTTTAGATATCTCAATATCCTTTTCATAGCTTTCAAATTCTCTTGTCCCGGGTTTGATTGAAAAATGACTAACTAAACCTACCCCATAACATATGTCTGGCCTATTTCATATCATAACATATATATAAGACTATGGCACTGTATACACTTTCTATTTCTCTTCTGGAGTACTAGGACACATGTAGAGAGTTAAGTTTGTTCCCTTTTCTACAGGATTGTCAAAGGCATTGCATGTGGTCATACTAAAGCATTCGAGTATATTCATGATGCAAGGTTCTTAAGATAAAGATAATAGTCTTCTAGACCTATCTTTGTAAATCTTAACACCAAGAATATAATTTTCTTCTCCCAAATCTTTCATATGAAATTGAGAAGCTAGACACTCCTTATTAGCTTGAATAAACTCTTTATCATTCCCAGCTAATAGGGTGTCACCCACAAACGGAGATAAAAATGTTTAATAGTGGTCTTCACTTATCATCTCAAATCCATTTGATGAAATGACTTCATGAAATCTCTAATTCCACTGTCTCGAGTCTTGCTTAACACCATATATTGATTTTAACAATCTACATACTTTATTCTCTTGATCTTATGCAATAAAACTCAAGGGTTGTTCCTTGAAATTAATCTCGTCTAAATCTCCATTTAGAAATGCAGTTTTGACATCCATTTTGGTCTTCCATTGCTTTTCTACATTCATTCTTAGAAGGACGTGAAAGTGCTTCATTTTCTATTAAAGGTTCTTCCTTGTCTTGTGGAGTTATCATAAAGACTTCTCCTTCGATTTAAAATCGATGACGAGAAACTAAACCTCTAGCACTTCTCTTAGGATGAGAATCTTGAGAAATAGGATTATTAGATGATGCAATGGTTTCAACCGTCTCAAGTTATATAGGATTGTCATTCTATACTTCTTGAGTATGTGTTACCTCATCAGGTGTCACATTTTATTGTATGTCATCCACCCAATTCTCATTATATTCACATAGAATAGAATTTATATCAACCTCACCTCTACTAAGAAAATCATTCTTTAAGAATGTAACATCTAGTGATTTAATTTTAGGAAGACCTCCATCATTGTGTTCTCCAATAAACACATATCCTTTAGAGTGGTCGGGGTGCCTCTTGGACCTAATGTTCCCATGCTTATGAGATAGACCATGAACATAATATGCCGACCCCCAGGATAGCAATTAGTTCAGAAGGAGTTGATGGAACAGTCTTCGTGGGCACTCGGTTAAGTATATAACTAATGGTAAGCAAGGCATCTCTCCAATAAGATATTGAAAGATTCGCTTGTGTCATCATAGACTTAACCGTTTCTAGGAGACTTCTCCCTCTTTCATCACACAGTTCCTTCAACTGTCTCAATAGATATTCACGTCCGCGATTAAGGTTTAAGGTTTTTCACCTTCCTCTCTAACTGATTTTCTACTTCATTGAAATATATCGTAAGAACATTTCAATGCTCCAGATTTATGAAAAATCAGGTAGACATAACCAAAGCTAGTGATATCATCTATAAAAATGATGAAATAATGTTCCCCACATCTATTTTGAACATTTATTGAGTCACAGATGTCTGAATGAATTACTTTCAATGGGTACTCAACTCGTTTAGCCTTTCCAAATGGTTTACGTTTTTCTTTACCTGCTAGACAATATTCATAAGTTGGAAAGTTGACTTCAGTCAATGAACCCAAAAGGGTTCGCCTTATCCAACAAATTCATGCGGTCTTGATCAATATGACCTAGTCTAGCATGCCATATACTTTCTTCTATGTTAGAATTACTAGAAGAAGTATTAGTAGAAAAACAACCACTTACATAATAATTATTGAACGAGTTATCATCATCTAGTACAATTAAACCATGAGAAATAAAACCGGAACCATAATACTTAGCGTTATAATAGATATCCACTTGTATGTTACGAAAATGCATATTAAAACGTAATCCTAGAAGAACAGTGACTGAGACCAAGTTACGTCGAATGTCAGGTGTGTAAAGTACATTAAGCAGGTACAAGGTATGACCAGTTCGCAAGTTCAACTTGTAGGTGTCAACTCCTTTGTCTACAACCTTATTGTTGTCTCCCACATAAATTCATCTTGTTCCCTCTGGAATTAGATGATACTCTACATATGCCTCTCGGTCTTTAACTATATGGTCTATCGCTTCTGAATCCACAATCCACAAAGGATTAGAATCAACTAGCAACCAGTACTGGTAACATATGTAAAGTTATATGAAGTAAATGATATTGCTATCTTTATCCGCACTCGCGAGCGAAGTGACTTATCTTGTCACAATTATAGCATTTTACTTTACTCTCGTCTTTCTTAAAAAACGTTGTTACCACCATTTTTGTTCTTCTTGGAAGCATGCTCAATTTCGTTTCTCTTCCCATTGTTCTTGCACTTAATGCCAGAAATTTTGTGGAAACTTGACTCATCAACATATAAGTCTGACCCTGAGGCTTAATTGCATTAAGACGTTCATCTTCCAACGTCACATGACGAGCAACATCATCAAAAATTTTGATGTCGTCATTTTGAGTCAAGTTTATCTCTATATGCTCCCACTTATTTGAAAGAGATCGGATCACAACTTGAACCTAATGTTCATCAGTAAGGTTATGACTTACAGTCTTAAGTTCCCTAATCATGTTAGACATCTCCTGGAGATGTTGTTGCATGGTTTGATTAGGCTTCTTCTTTTAAGTGCCAAAACTTAATGATCAATTAACTCAACTTATACATAGTCGTACCTCGTACTTTTCATTAATAGCTTTCACGTCTCGTGTGAAGTGGGGTATTATTGGCACTCATAAACAAGATCTTCATCCATAGAGCTTATCAAGATGCCTCTTGTAGTGGAATCTCTCTTTTTCCACTTCTCATAAGCCTCCATGTCCCTTTTGTTTTGAGCTGTGTTGCCTTCCTCAGGCTGAGCCATGACATTGTTAATAACCTCAAGAATATCTTGTTCCTCTAGAACATAATGTATTTTGAGTTTACCAAATGTATAATTCTCACCATTCATTTTGTCTCCTTTGAGATCATCTATGAGGTTTTTCCATGTCATTTTCTTATAAAGTAAGAGATTTCCATTAGCATACATACAATTATTTAACTACCCAATGCTATTAATGCAAATATAATGAACAATAAAGATAACAAAATAAGTGATAAAGAAAGTTCACTATGTTCCCAATCATGAATCACCATATTTTGTTCGTCTTAACCATTCATTTAATTTCATCAACTGCAAAATAAGTTCCACTAGAACTCCCACTTTCTCTAACATGAATAGAGCAAAATAGTATGAAATACAACTAAAACATATATTCAAATAAAGAAGTTGAATTCATACATAACAAAAAATACAAGTTCGATAAGCAAATAACTGAATTAAAGGAAAAACAACCAATGCAATACCTAACGAACAATGACTGGAAAAACATCAAAAAAATCAAACCACTAAGCAAACTTTTAAAACATTAACTTAGGAATGGAATCCTTAAAGTTCGCTTCCTCATAAAGATGAATTTGATTAAAAATTATCCATATCAGTAGTTTGAGAAAGCATCTCACAGTTGCACTGGTCCGACCTAATGGAGCTAATATAATGCTTCCACAAATGGGATTCAGTCTAAGCAAAGACTAGCCATTCATATGTTGCTTGTCTCCCCTGAACATGGTTCGCGGGAAACTTTCTTTCCCATAAGATATCGAGACTCCTTCACATACGTATTGGCAAAGTATAGAAAAGAATATAAACCTTTTCATGTTCATGTAAGAGAACACGCCAATTAACTACATCTTGAATTATCTTATTCACAACTACTTCATGTTGTATAAAAGTGTGATTATGTCTCATCTTATAGCGGAGTGCATTGAGGCAGTCCTCAAATGCTTGATTTTGTTCTAGTGTCATTTCAAAATTTTGGTCTATGAACCCGTAATGGTCCATTAAGATTTCTTACTTTCTTGTGGAGCCCTTTGTACCTTGCCAGTAGTTCGAGCCTTGATACTCGTGATCCCCTGGATCGTGTCCACACCATTTTTCTCTCTCTTGAAATATAAGAATAGTCAAAGAAAAAAAAACACCAAAATTGATTAAAAAAAAAGGATATATTTCGTAACGACAATATATAATTCCAAACACTCTATTTAATCAAGAACAAGTTCAGATAGCACAAATGATTAGATGGCTGGTCATTGGTAGATACAGTCTAGATTCGAACCCATAAACTGCATTTTTTTTTTCTCTAAATATAATCCAAAAAGTAATTAAAAAAAATAGGTTTTGGATTTTAAAAAAATAACATATCTACCAGCTTCTGACTCTTTAATAAATCCAAAAAAAAAACCAATCAAAATTGCACTAAAAAAAAATCATGCAGACAAAAGCAGGTTGTGATATCAATAAAAATGCAGCCCCACACATCCTTTCATCTTATACCAAACAAATATTCTTTTACGCATCATATGATTTTGACCAACGAATAGTCAAATGTTCCCACAAATGCAGTAAAAAAAAATATGTCCAGTACTCTTAAACCATATTAGATCATTATTAGGCCTATTACTATCTCTAGTATTCATGGCCAAGTGAACTGGGCATAATTGCATCTTATATTCACTACCAACTAAACCGTGCAAAATTGCATTGCACGTTCCGATAAAAAATAAACAAAACATTCCAAGGTCATCAAATATTTGACCGCAGCAAAACAAAAAAAAATTAGCGAATCTAAAATTTTGTTTTTTAACCAAAACAAATTGTAGCAGTAAATTCCTCTTTTTTTTTTTTTTTTTTTTTTTTTTTTTTTTATATACAAATAATTTTATTCTAAAAAATATCACATGCTCTGATACCAATTGTAATATTTAATTAGAATTGAATATAAAATAAATGGCAAGAGGTTTATCAGGAATACCTCTTGAAATGCAACAGAATTGAATCGTCTGGAAACCTAATGATCTTGCAGCCGTGGATCTTCTTACTGGAAGATAGACCTCTATTTCCACAACCTAAGAGCCCTTGAGATTTTTGATATGTGTATTTATGAATTACAGAGAAGGAAGCGTTCATGTGAATTATGAATATTAAAAATCCTTCTTCTGACCAAACTCTATCTTATATAGAGTAAGGGTTGGAGTTATTAATTTTAAAATTCAAAATTAATAACCGTTTACTTTATAACTTACTTTTGGCGGACTAACTAAATAATAAATAATTATACATAATTATTTATATTTTTCTTACAAGCAGCATTGGCAGAAAACACTTTTGATTCGCACTACCAATTGTATGCACCAGCTCCCGGTTCAACCAAATTCAAAATGGATATGTCTTTCAAGTTAGAAAAAGCCACATTAATTGTTGTTATGTGTGACTAGAATAGGAATTAATTACTAGTTTTGACCAAATATTCTGACCTCCTCTAGTTTTGAAGCTAGAAAATTTTCCATCTGAAGTGCCCTGAAGACTATGTTACTAAACAATCTTCCTCAAGCATCTACCATACTTTAAAGAATGGTGCAGCAGTCGTACTCCAAACAATTCAATACCCCAGCCTTGTTTGTTACTGGAAAATAAGGTATATCCAAAAAGATATTAGAAGATTTGCTCAAGACCTATCTCTTTTCAATATCCAAGGTATTTCAATATTGGTGAATGGTGTAGCAGATTGAATTGCTAACGCATTTTCTAAATCTATCCTTCCATTGAACTGATGTAGTAATTTACCTTTTGAACTTCATACTTTATTATTTTTTTGGATGCTACTTATGTAATTCCTCAAGTGATAGGATAAGACCTCCTTTTAAATCTAATTTTATTTTATTGTAAGCCTTATCTGATTAAAAAAATCATTTTTACATCTAAAAAAATATCAACTTTAGGCTTTACTTTTTCAATCATTCTCTTTATTATCCATTTTACTAATTATGTATATATTTTATAAATTTTAAAATTAATTTAGTATTTTATATAAATTTATTAATTTGTAATAAAGATATAGAATAACTAAAATACCCAAATTGTCTTTAAAATCTATTAAGTAACTAAGACTTTAGTGAAATGTCACAATAAGGGACAAATGTAAGACTCAAAAGTAACATTTTTTTTAAAGATGCAACCTAAAATTGATTTTAGAGGAAATTCCTTTGTAAAGCCTCAAATTCAAAATTTTTATATTATACATCCCAACTAAAAAATAATCCTATTTACATCCACTTTTCCAATTAGCTGGTTAGATTTTTTACTATACTACCCCCGTTCGTAATGGGTACGGATCCACCAAGTTTTGTACAATGTTTCTATGCATTCCATTCTCTCTCGATGGGTACAAACCTGCAAATTGTTCTATAATTTTGTTTTACTTGGTTCTTGCATTTTATAAATTCATTAGTCTTAAAGCCCATAAGGCATAGACCCATATGGTTTATTTTTTAACAAGTCTTTTCTTAAAGGCCTAAAAAACATTTCAATGTTTTAATGGGGTTGAACCCTTATTGCCCAAATCTTTACAACGCTTCTACTGGGCCTGGCCCCAACAAAAACAAAAAATCTTTTTGAGATGGCCCCTCCATGACCAAACAACAAAGTCCAACGGGATTTTTAGACTAGACAAATAAACACAACATCAATTTTGGGCAGGCACCCATTCGAACTAAATTCAACGAACCTACCTAATCACTAAACCCAGATCAACAATTGAAGAACAACAATCGAGGTACAACCGAGAATGTTTCATATACAAGAATTGAAGATAAAAAATCGTGTTTTGAATTCAACTCCACATGGGCCTGGCCCCATTACCCCTAACAGTAAAAAAAAAGACAAATCGACGAACTGCAGCAGACGACGAGCGCCAAGATGGAGGACGAGCGCCAAGATGGGTCACCGTGGTGCTGGAGGTTGGTGATGGCTGGTGCGGTGGTGATGGTGGAGTCTCTGAGTTGAAGTAGCAGAGATGGAGTGGAGGGTGTCTTCGTCGGTGTGGCGGTGAAGCTGAATCGGTGGCCCTAATCTTGTTGCTTCGCCAGTGAAGTAGCCCAAGCAGGGTGATGATGAACACGGGTGGTGAGATTCGTGCAGTCGAGGTGGTGTTGGTGTTGCTCCGGTGCAGTGAAGTTGGTGTTGCTCGGTGCTGTGGGCGGTGGATCGGGATGAAGGGGGTGGGGGATTGGTGGTGGTGCAGTGACGAAGGTGGAGGGGGTGGAGGGGATGGTGGTGAGATTCGTGCAGTGGAGGTGGTGTTGGTGTTGCTCCAGTGAAGTGGAGGTGGGTTTGGTGTTGCTCGGTGTTGTGCAGTGACGAAGGTGGAGGGGGTGGAGGGATTTGGTGGCGCAGCAGTGCAGCGAGGAGGTGTGGGGCGGTGGTAGCAGCAAGGTCGATGCTGCGCGTTGGTGATGGTGAGCTGCTCTACTGCGGGGATGGTGGTGGATCTGCAGCAGTGGCCTGTGGTGGTGGTGGTGAATCTGCTTCGACGGTGGTGGGGGATCAGGGTGGCGCAGTGATGCTCGGTGATGTGGGTCGTGGGTGATGCAGTCACAGAGAGCTGGAGGGGAAGGGAGGGGAGGGGGTAGGGTATGCCGATGGAGAAGAAAGGGGATAGGGGTGGGGTTTATATATTGGTCATTAGAGGGTTTTTTTGGACATTTTGCCTCTATTAGTTGGCTTCTAACTTCTACTTGGGCTGGTGGATGTTTATTATAAACCCAAGGTGTGGGTCGGCCTTATAAAGTTAATGACCCTTGATTTTATCCCACAAGTAATGACCTATTTTTAGAATTCTCTCAATATTTTATATCTATTAATTATAATTATTGCTTATTTCAAGTCAAACTGAGAAATATGGGTATTAACTGAGTATCATATAATATCGACCCTAAGGGATTCAATCATATCATTTATTTTACGTGATTAAATTTTTTCTCTCTCTTCCATAATAAGATCACTCATGATATACATCATGGATAAGACTTGGATAATATTATTTTTAGATGATACTCAACATTACTCTGTCAAATTATATACTATATCCTATATAAGTCATTTTAAATCACAAAAGAAATGCATATATATCATAAACAAGCCTTAAATTAGCCTCAAACAAGACTAAAACAAGCCTTATACTAATAAAGTAACGCCCAACTCAAGATTGAAAAGAAATTAACGAATAGAACCTAGACCACGTGTTAAGTCTCGTTTCAAACTCAAACTCACTAAAATATTACTAATCACATAGTCCTCCCGAAAGAAAAGGTAATTAAACAGGGAATATCTATTCTATATAACGGTCTAATCACCTTAAATGGTGAAAGAGACAGAATAATGAAAGCTTTATTAGCCGATGATAATTGTTAACCTAGAAATAATAATCACTAACACTGAGTAGTAGAATTCTATATCTCACACTGTACACATTATAACCCTCATCAATCCATCTATAGCCATCAATTATTATTCATTACACATATGCAAATGACAAATTATTTTATCTCAAGAAAACATTGTTGACAAGGTTAAGAATTTACAGTATAAAAACTAGTGTTCATGATGATTATACTGTGAGGAATCATTTATCTTGATTATTATCCTTACTACACTCCTGGAGAAAATTCATCGTGATATAGCTAAGCATCCACTTCACCCTACCTTGGGTGACGATCATGCAAAGCAATAAGCCTCGAGAGCACGTTTCCTTCTGTACCTTTCATCTTAATATTTATATATTTTATGTTCAGTTGTGCATTTTAAATTTTTATTTCATATTGAGGCTGTTTCGCTCCGTGGGGACATGACTCATTTTTTGTTTGGGGTGTGGGAATTCGTTGTCCCTCATTCTCGTGTTATGTGATAAACTAAACAAAATTATTAGTGTATATATTAGCGAATTAGGTGTAGTGTGTAAAATATCCCTGGAAAGCTGAACTTTCAACGAGTTAAACATAGTTAAGTAATGTGTTTGTAAACTAGTGATAACATGCTTAAAGTATGGACATGAAAACACAACATAAAAGTGTAGAAATGATTAATAAGAAATGCGATAAAAGTGAGTTTAAACTTATGGAGAATGAATGGTGTAGAATGTGAGATCCGAGCTAGTTGAAAACCCATTTAATGAATGTGCTAGATGTGAGAAATTAACAAAATCACGCAGTTAGAAAAAGCATTAATGCATTTATTTGACAAGTCCCTTATTTTTTTTTTAGTTTGCTAACCAAATATCAATTGTTATGTCATTCTTAGCCCCTTCACGCCTATAGCCCTTTCTTTGCAGCCACATTATAAGACATACCCCTTAGATTATAGGAATTTTACATGTGACCTGCACTCGAATCGAAACGCTAAGACAACTGTCTTTAGATCTTGAATTGGGTTCTATTAAGGGAAACACTTTGGATAGGTTTTCAAGTTTATATGTATGTGATATGTTGATGATGCTCCTTTTATTGTAACATTTTGCCGAGGTCTACTGAAAAACATAAGAAGAGAAAAAGAATAATAAGCACACCGCAAATAAAAAAGAGTGTAATGACTATCGTACAAAAATGATTGAAAACAAATTGAAAGAAAAGAATTGGAAAAGTGGAAATGGTTATTGGGGGTGTTTGTTAAGCGCATCAATTGGGTTGAGTGAGAACATCTTTTAGTGTAAACTCTATCTTTAGGGTGATTCGTTGATGTCTAGTGAGGAGGGAGTCAAAAACTTACTTCACATTATATAAATGTACTATTATACCGTCCCTAAGCTAACATTACAACCTTAAAGACCTTATGATTCTTACTTACGTGGTCGAGAAATGATTGAACTGATAGAGAGTATTTAAGTGAACCATTCGATACTATGTTACAATTGAGGAACAACATATAGCCAACATATTAGACTAAGCGAAAAACCTACCATTCTTACATTGTGAAACTAATCTAATCATGATATTATATAGTGTTGAAAGTTTGTATGATAAGTGTATGTGTGATTTGCTTTGTTGATATAAATACATGAAACTTGTTAGGTAATTGATTTGGGGTCATTCTTTACATTCTCTTCTCTGCCCTTCATAGATTCCCTAGTTTAGTTCTTATTTTATCGGGACGACAAAACTTTGAGTTAAACGTTTTGATGGCTTATTTATTGTGATGGATAAATCTAGTCACGGGATATATCTATAGGAATATTAGTGCTTATTTATTTTACTTGCGTTATTAGTTTAATTCTTGCATGTAGTCTTTAAACGAAAACCAAACAAAAGTTTATTATTTAATTTATGTTTTTTAGTAGTTAGAAACTAAATCATCTACATTGCTTATAAACATAACACGATATCAAAATTTTGTATTTGTGGAGACAATACTCTTATACTTACTTTTGTCAACGATTTGGACACTTAAAATTACAGTTGAAAATGTATGACTCAAAATTATTATTTGTAAAAAATGTGGCTTAAATTTAATTTTTTTTTTGTTACATAGGAGAGCCACTTTGGACTCGAAGTCATTGACTCAGTTCGAACCTGCACCGCTAGATTTAATGACCAAGAGATTTGATGACCAAGGCCCTGGCAGTGACTTTATCCCACAAGTAAGGCCTATTTTTAGAATTTTCTCAATATTTTATATCTATTAAGTAATAATTGTTTTTTTTTAAGTCAGGGTGACAAATATTATTACTCAACTGAGAAGAGTATACTAGGTATCAACCAAATATATGATATCAATCGTGATTCAACCATATCATTTCTTTCACCTAGTGCTCCCAAAAGGAAAGGTAAAAGAACAGGGGATATCTATTCTATATTATGAAGAGTAAATGACACTTTTTCCCCCTGTGTTTATACCCGATTGACAGGTTGCCCCCTAACTCTTAAAATGCGCCTAGATGCCCCCCAAGATTTGTTTTTGTGACCCGTTACCCCCTACTGCGTGTTCCGTCCATTTATCACCGTTAAAAGTGACGTGGCAATTCCACGTCATTTTTTTTTTTTAAATCCAGGTGTTAATTGCGTTTTTAATTAACTTAACCCTTATTTTAACAAGGGCAAGATGGGGAATTCACCAAAGGCTATCCTATATATACCCAAAAAACACTTTAACATCTTAACTTAACCAAAAACGAAAATCAAAAGGAGAAAACTGAAGGAGCGCGGGATTTTTGAAGAACTCGACGAACACCAAATCCAAACCCAGAAAAGCAAAGTTCATGTGCTTTGAAGAAGATCAATGGCGCAGGCAAATCAATGGAGTAAGTGGGTTTATTTATTAACCCTAAATCCTTGCTCATTGGCTAAGATCCTTTAACCCCAAAATATAGGGTTTTGTACTAAATTTATTACATACATAGATATCACGCGTGGATTGAGGGATTTTCTTAGTAATAATAGCAGATTTTACGGGATTCGGTTACCATACCCGTAGTTTGATTATTGTTTTTCCATTTTGTGATTCTTAATGTATTTGGTAACTAATCTATTCAATTAAAATTTGCTTGTTTAACAGATAAATTCGCACTAAGGATTCACTTCGGTGGGTTCTTTAATGAAGATAAGAGTTGCTATCATGAAGTGAGCATAGAGTACGTTGACGGTTGTCATTATGACAAGTTTAGTATACCAGTTCTTAGGAAAATTCTTTCGAAATTGGGTGTAATTTGTTACTCTGATGTTTATTATTTGAAAGTGGGTTCAAATCTACCTGGTGGGTTAGTATGTTTAGATAGCGAGGACAAAGGCATGGAGATGTGTAGAATCGCAGACAACAACGTAACTGTGGACCTTTACGTTGTGAATAATCCCATAGGCCCTGATGACCAAGTTCTTCAATCTCCCATCTTCATGCCTTTGTTACTAAAGTGGAAAAAGGATGAAGAAACAGTTAACCAGCGAGAAAAAGTCAATGTTAATGAAGTAGAAGTAGATGAACAAGAATTAGTTCAAAACTGTAATGAAGTGAAAAGCTTAGAGGAAAACAAGCTTGTAGAAGAAGGTTTAAAGGTAGAAAGTCATTTGACAGTTTACCCCTTTCAGTTCTTTAACTTATATTTCATTCTTTGTTTCAGGTTGTTTCTGAAGAAGGAGCTCATACATGTGATAACAATGAAGGTGAAAAGGAGGAAGGAGTTAATGGTGAAGAAGTATCTCAGACTGCTGATGAAGTCCATAATAAAGTGGATGATAGTAATGTTGAAGAAGAACACCAAAATTGCAAAGACGGGACAAAGGTTGTGTGACAGTTTACCCCTTACTATTTCGTATGCTTGACAAATTACCCCCTAAATATTTCATTCTTTGTTTCAGGTTGTTTCTGAAGAAGGAGCTCAGACTTGTGATAACAATGAAGGTGAAAAGGAGGAAGGAGTTAATGGTGAAGAAGTATCTCAGACTGCTGATGAAGTCCATAATAAAGTGGATGATGGTAATGTTGAAGAAGAACACCAGAATTGCAAAGACGGGACAAAGGTTGTGTGACAGTTTACCCCTTACTATTTCGTATGCTTGACAAATTACCCCCTAAATATTTCATTCTTTGTTTCAGGTTGTTTCTGAAGAAGGAGCTCAGACTTGTGATAACAATGAAGGTGAAAAGGAGGAAGGAGTTAATGGTGAAGAAGTATCTCAGACTGCTGATGAAGTCCATAATAAAGTGGATGATGGTAATGTTGAAGAAGAACACCAGAATTGCAAAGACGGGACAAAGGTTGTGTGACAGTTTACCCCTTACTATTTCGTATGCTTGACAAATTACCCCCTAAATATTTCATTCTTTGTTTCAGGTTGTTTCTGAAGAACAAAGCACACAAATTAATGAGAAGGAAGGGGATGACAGTTTGGAAGAACAACTCTCTGATATAGGAGAGAAGGAGAAGTCTGTTAATGATATGTTGGATAAAGTGTTGAAAGCTTTGAACACTGAAGATAATGTGACTACGAGGAGTTCCAAACATAAATCTCCATTGAGGCCTTTCTGGCTTATAGATGAAGACCTAACAGATGACTCGGATAATGTCATTAACAAAGCTGATGGTGAAGAAGATGTGGATGAGGAGTTCAGTGATAATGAGTTACTTGCTAATGTCATAAAGAAGAAGAAGTTGGTTATACAACAACAGAAGAAACAAACCAGTTCACAAGTAAAGAAAACAGAAACAGTAGGTAACAAGAAAAGTACGAGGGCTAGTATAAAAAGAACAAGAGTAGAAGGAGTGGGCCCTAGTGGTACCAAACGAGAGAGTTACAATAAAGGTTGTAGGAAAGATAGTTCTCAAAAGAAAAAGAAGTTGTCTGAACCTGATGAAGATGTGGATGAAGAATCCACAACTGATGACGATTATATAATAGATAGCGACATCGATTTGAGTGAGGGTGATGACGACCAGGATTATAATACATTCATTGACTCGGATGTGGAAGTGGATAGAATGAATGTGGAAAATGATGATGCAGATGCTTCTGAAGGCGATAGTGATGATGTTGGTGGTGGGACAGATTCAGATGAATATATACATGATTCCGAAGATCTGAGTACAGCTAGTTCTTCTTCTGGTACAGATGAAGATGGAAAAAATAAAAAGTTGCGCAAGAAAAAGATGAAATACCCCCTATTTAAGGCGAGTATAGATATGCAGAAGCCTAGATTTGTTTTAGGATTGACATTTGCGAATGCCTCTGATCTTAGACAAGCAGTAAGAACACATGCCATAAGAAAGGTGGTCAACATTAAGTTTGTGAAGAACGATTGGAATCGGATTAGAGTTGTTTGCAAAGGAGCAGGATGTCGGTGGTTTTTATATGCATCGCATAAAGAAAAGGTTGGTGGGCTGGTGATAATGAGTTTATGTAATAAACATAGTTGTGGTAAAAACCTTAACCATAAGCATGTTACTGCAAAGTTCTTGGCAAATACTTTTAAAGATATGATAAGATTGAACCTCTACAGTAATGTGAGTGACTTTCAACAGTTAGTGCATCGGGATTATTCAGTTAATGTTAGTACCAGAACATGCTACAGGGCATATAAGTCTGCAAAAAGCATGATTGAGGCTGAATACAAGGATCAATACAAAAAGCTTTTTGATTATGCAGCAGAAATAAGAAGAAGTAACCCTGGAAGTACTGTAGCAATTGAAACAACTACTGATGAGGTAACTGGAGTAGAAAGATTTCAAAGAATTTATGTTTGCTTAGAGGGTTGCGGAAGGGGATTTTTAGAGGGTTGTAGAAAGGTTGTTGGGGTTGATGGATGTCACTTGAAAGGTCCACATCCTGGTGTAATTTTGACAGCAGTTGGTATTGATGGGAACAATTGTATATTCCCAATTTTGTATTGTGTAGCTGAGAAAGAAGATAGCAATTCTTGGAGATGGTTTTTTAATCTGTTGATACAAGATCTTGGTATTACTAATCAAGAAGAATGGACTTTCATATCAGATAGACAAAAGGTTGGTTATCCTTCACTGGCTTAATTAAATTGTTTTCTTTAGAACACTGAATTTATTTCTAAATGTATGTGTGTATAGGGTTTGCTTCAAGTGATGAGTGACATGCTTCCAGATATTGAACATAGACATTGTGTAAGGCATCTCTACAATAATTTCAAAATCAAACATCCTGGAATGGCCTTAAAAGACAAATTTTGGGAAGCTGCTAGGGCCCCCACAGAATACATATTTAATGAGGTCATGGCTGAGATTAAAAACATGAATGAGGAGGCATTCAATTGGCTATCTAGTTTAGATCCCAAGACATGGACAAGGTCTCACTTATGTACTGTTACAAAATGTGATCTTCTACTTAACAACATCTGTGAAAGCTATAACAATGCCATAAAAAAAGTCAGGTATTATGACTACTTACCCCCTATAAAGTGCTAATTTATGACTACGTACCCCCTATAAAGTTTTATTTAATGACTACGTACCCCCTATAAAGTTTTATTTAATGACTACGTACCCCCTATAAAGTTTTATTTAATGACTACTTACCCCCTATAAAGTTTTATTTAATGACTACTTACCCCCTACTTAGTTTTACATAATGACTACTTACCCCCTATAAAGTTTTATTTAATGACCACTTCCCCCCCTACTTAGTTTTAGATAATTACTACTTCCTACCCCCTACACAACTGACAGTAAAGGTTTTTTTTGCTCAGGGACAAGTCTATCATCCTCATACTAGAGGGTCTCAGGATGTATAGTTTGAAAAGGCTTCAGTCTAAAAGAGCATGGATGACAAAATACGAAGGTGATCTATGTCCTAAGGTTAGGAAGTTGGTGAATAAAGGTAAAACAAACAGTGGAAAGTGGCATGCAGTGTTTTGCGGTGAAATGAAATTTGAAGTAAGGAACCTTGGAACAGATTCGTATGCTGTAGATTTAGATACAAATAGCTGTCCCTGCAGGAGGTGGGAGCTATCTGGGATACCTTGCTTTCATGCGATAGCGAGTATTCAATACATAGGTAAAGACCCAGAAAACTATGTCCACGAATGCTACTCAAAGGTGACGTATATGAAGGCTTATACACCAATGATATACCCTATAAATGGACCAAAGATGTGGCCTAGTACAAGGCCTGTAAGTGTAGAACCTCCAGTAGCTTTTAAGTTGGTTGGCAGACCCAAAAGGGCAAGAACTAAGGAGGCAGATGAGGACCAAGTTAAAAAGTGGAGGAAAGAAAGAACATCTGAAGGTGTTCAAAAGATGTTACTGAAAGGTACTTTACATAAATGTGCAATTTGCAAGGGAGAAGGCCATAACAAAAGGTCATGTAAGGCAAATTTAAGTACTACAGAACAGGAAACAGTAGGATTGGAGGATATTCAAGGTGATAATGAAGTTATGGGAGATGGTGTAGCTGATGGTAGGGGTGTTGGTGACAATGAAGTTATGGAAGATGGTAGGGGTGTTGGTGTTAATGCAGATGTGGATGAGACCCCAGATGAGATGATTAACAAAATGTTTGATGAGTTAGAAGTCCAACCCTCTGCTCCTTCTAACCCACAATCTACTCCATCTGAGCCTGAAAATTTTAATGTGACAAAAAAAGATACAATTGGTGAGAAAGACAAAGAGAAAAAAACAATTGCTAAGACAACCAGAGGATCAAAACCAAAGATGCGCTTACCTCAGGAAAAGGATTCAGGAGTTAACTCACCCCCTAGATCCAGACCAAGGATGCGCTTACCAGGACAAACATCACAGGAGGCAGGTGATAATTCAACACACAGATCCAGACCAAAGATGCGCTTTCCAGTACACAGATCAGATGAGCCAGTAGTTGATAGTCCACCTAAGTCCAGACCAAAGATGCGCATACCAGACAAAGTAGTGGAAAAACCAATACGCCAAAGCAGTAGAATTAAGGATCAAGGATTGAAGACAGTTTCAGGAGGTTCAAGCACAATGCCTATATCTTTAGAGGAAGATGAACCAGGGACACAAAAGGGAAACTTCTGTTGCTCCTACATCACCATTAGAGGTCATTATTATTGAAATAGAAACTATTTTTTGCATTAGGTATTGTTTATAAGACATTGTATTATGTGAATAATGATTACAGGTTGATGAATCTGGGAAACAAAAACAGAAGACTACAAATAATCCTCCTAAATCAATTTTAAAGGTTTGTACTAATACCCCCTTTAAAGTTATGGTTTATGACTACTTACCCCCTATACCTAATTATGTTTTGTCAACTTACCCCCTATAATTGTTTATGTCTTGACTACTTACCCCCTATAACTTACTTTGTTTATGCAGAAGGTAAAGATGGAGAAGTTAACAGAACTATTGGAAAAAGCAAAGCATAAAAATGCTGGGGATGCACAAACAAATGAGAATGAGAAAACAAGTGAGCAGATTAGCATAGACAAAACAAAGGAGAAAGCCCCCCCTAAGCAAAAAAAGAAGATTTCATTAAGGAACATCCCAGGGGTAAGTATATAATGATTTGACTAACTACCCCTTAGACTTTTATTTCAGTGACTAAATGCCCCCTGGATCTACAAAATTTTGCAAAAAAGACCTTCTGCAGATACCTTTATTGAATGCTTTTATTTGTTTACCATGTAGGTGAGGTTCAAACATGATAAACCACCAGCAGAATCAGGATCAAAAAGGAGTTTACCTGAGGTTAGCCATGTGTTGATTTTTTTTACACCATTACATACTACAGAATGCTTAACTTCTTTTTTATCATTCTACCAGGAAGGAGACACAAGACTACCAGAGAAAAAGCGGCGCGTAATCCAGCATAAACAGGGGGTGGTAATGCGAGAGGGTGATCCAAAGTATGTAACTGTTGCTGAAGCACTTCGTTTGAGGAAGGCAGCCACCAGTTCTTCAGTAAAAACTAGGAAAGAAGCTAAAGATTGAAGAATTCTGCAGATTTGAGTGTTTTATATTTCTGTGTTTTGTGACTTTTATTTTGTGTAAAAGTAGATCTTCACGCAGCAAGGATGTGGTTTTTAAGGGTTTCTAGTATGAGGTGTAGGTGGTATTTAAATACTGTTTTTTTGTTGGTAAGGCCTTTATTGCAGGTCTGTGGTGTTTTGTATGCTAGTGCACAAGTGGATGCTTTGAATATTTTTTTTGCTATGGTCTATGTAATGTCAGCACTTTATTGTTATCTTTATCTACTTTTTTTAGATTGCATTAGATTCTATTGTCCATTAAGTGTTTCTTTAACCTACTATATTCATTGCACAGCAAAACACAACTTAAACAAACCGCAATAACTTCATAATCCAATTCAACAAAAACCAAAAACTTTAGTTAAACAGTCAATTACAAACAAAGCTGAAAACTAACACAGTACACCAGATTTAGAACTTCAACAAACTGATAAAACAAACACAAAACACCAACAGCTGCAAACTTCAACAAAATGATCAATCAAACACAAAACACCATCAGTTGCAACCACCTGCTGCATCACTCTGGCTACACCAAAATACACCTCCAACAACATTCTAATTCTTTGACACACTAATACAAGACAAAATGGAGAGGAAGAGGAATATAATCATGAAGCAGGTCCATTTCAGAAACTTGTTTTCCCGAGATATAGTGTCCATCGATATGTTAAGACGTTGCACCTCATTCTCCAAGACAGTTACTTTCACACGCTCAAATTTCAAATCTTTTGAGACAACTTGTTCTTTTTCTTGCAATTCAACCAACTGTGTGTTCAGTTCATTCACTTTCTCATGTTCAAGCTTCCAATCTGCAAAAGCTTTTTTCTCTAACAGCATCATATCTCCGTAATCAGAGACCAACAAGTTCATCTTCGTCTCCATTGCATCTTTCTCAAGACAGTGATTGGAATCTTTAAATAGAAGCCCTCGAATTATCGAACTAGTAGCCTCCGGCAATGGCTCATCCAACCACATGAAGAACTTGCAATCCATTGAACACCCCCAATACATGCACCTGTAAAACCTCCTGCAAGGATTCGTATCTGTCCAAGAGGTGTGAAGCCTTGCTAATTTCTTGCATCTGCAATAGGGGACTTGAGAAGTGTAGTGCGAAGAAGAACCAGCGCTATCGGCTTTAAGGGGCGACATCGGCATCAACGTTGAAGGTATTGGGAGGATCCGACGCGAATTACTGTAGAAAGCTAGGGTTTTGGTGTTCTTCGAGTTCTTCCCCAAACCGAACCCTCTTTCTCCTTTTGATTTTCGTTTTTGGTTAAGTTAAGATGTTAAAGTGTTTTTGGGGTATATATAGGATAGCCTTTAGTGAATTCCCCATCTTGCCCTTGTTAAAATAAGGGTTAAGTTAATTAAAAACGCAATTAACACCTGGATTTAAAAAAAAAAAAAAATGTGACGTGGAATTGCCACGTCACTTTTAACGGTGATAAATGGACGGAACACGCAGTAGGGGGTAACGGGTCACAAAAACAAATCTTAGGGGGCATCTAGGCGCATTTTAAGAGTTAGGGGGCAACCTGTCAATCGGGTATAAACACAGGGGGCAAAAGTGTTATTTACTCTATTATGAATATGAAAACAAATCACCTTAATTGGTGAAACAAGAAGACAAAATAATGAAAACTTTATTAGCCGATAATAATCGTTAACCTGGAAGAATTAATAACTAACACTAAATAATAGAATTCTATATCTCTCACACTGTACACATTATAACCACCCTTCCCTCATCCATCAAGTATCTCACTCATTATGCTTATGCAAATGACATATTATTTATCTCAAGTAAACATTGTAGTAGTAGATAAAGGTTAAGAATTTACAATATAAAAAAAAAAAACTAATGTTCATGATGATTATCTTGTTCCGAATTATCTATCTTGATTATTAACGGCTGATTCAGATTTACACCTGGAGTTTCATTCACACCCACTATTGGTAATGACGTGGATGAATCAATCCCTTCTACATCCTCGTTTTCTGCTAATGCCTTGTCTAAAGCAGCCTTCGCTACTCTTGTAATACATATCATTAATATCACTGTCACCAATAAAACACACTCATTAATCATTTAATTTAATTTAATTTAATTTAATTTTAATTTCATTTAATTTAATTTAATTTAATTTCATTTAATTTAACTACTCACCTGATACCACAAGCCCCAACACAATGAATCCCTACATATAACAAACAACAACTCATATTATTTAAAAAAAATAAAAAATATTCACCTGACCGGAAAAAAAAAAAAGGAAAAAAAAGGAAAAAAAAAAAAAAAAAGGAAAAAAAGGAAAAAAAAAAGAAAAAAAAGGAAAAAAAAGAAAAAAAAAGGAAAAAAAGGAGAAAAAAAAAAGAAAAAAAGTTAAAGAGTAATCTTACTATACGAGTCCGTGAAAATTCATTCCATCCATGAGTAACATCTGAAAGGTCTTTTAAAGTGGTCCCCACGTACACCAAAGCAAAAGTAATTGGCTGTGAATATATAAGAAACATGAATGAGTAAACGATAAATGATTAATTAATTAAATTAATTAATAATTAAGATATAATTATTACCATCATTCCAAGCCATGAAGCAAGCATATACTCTCCAATTGAAACAGGAGTAACTGATAATAAATAATTCAACATATTAAAAGGAAGTAAAGGAACAAATCGAAGAAGTAACACAATCTTGAATCCTGATCGTTGAATCGCAATAGCTACTGCTTTAAATTGTGGATAATCTTTTAACTTTGATATAACATATGATCTACCAATCTGTTAAAACATTATATTATATTATATTATAAATGTTAAATATCTTAATTATTAATTAATAATTACTTACTGTTCTTCCAACAAGAAATGCTGATACAGCACCAAGAGTAGCACCACATGAATCAGCTACAAAACCAATGGGTAAACCAAAGAGATACCCACCACCTAACTGAATAATGAACAACAAGTGTTTGATGAAATTACGCAATGAAATTAAACTTGTTAAAGGACTTACTGTAAGTATTGAAGCTGGAACTGCTAGTACAGTTAATGGAATATATGCTAAAGCCCTGTAAATTATGTAAGAAAATTTTAGTATAAAGCAGAGAATTCAGAAAAAAAATGTTATGTAAATATACTTACAGTACAAGTGGACCCCACGCACCAAGATCTTTATCTACCCACACTAAGAAATCTTTTAATATCTGTAAAAATGTTACTCTTTAAGCATTAGATTCAACTTTGTAAAATGTTTATTGATTCAGCTAGATAAAACAAATACAGAAAAATAAAACCTCAATTAAAACCAATTAATATAACAGAAAAACAAACATATAATGATATAAACAGATATATACGGTATACCCAGATGAGAAAATGTCGTAAAAAAATCCAATTAAGCAAAAATATAAAATTAAATGCTACAAAATCCAATAAAGAGCAAAATAAACAAGACCCAAATGACAAAATCAAACCTTTTCCATGGGTAGAGTATAAAATGCGGTAATTATAGCTCCAACAAGGGAAAGCAAAAGCATGATCTTAAAAAGTGAAGACCATTTCAAATTATTAAAAGCCATTCTTGGATTGAAGAATGAAAGTGAAAGCCTTTTACGCCAAGGCCTACTTCCTTCTTCAATATGTTGGTCTTCTTGTATTGCTTGTTTCAATGACAAGCGTGGCCTTAGATTGATTCCTCCTAAATTTGCCAGATTTAATATCTGTATATATAAAACCCTGAAAAGGAAATTGAAATTTGGGGGAATGTGAATTGAAGTTGTAACTTTTAACCCATTTGACTGAGATTTCTAATCATAAACATGTGTTTTTGTTAGAGTGATTTATTTTGTGTGATATGGGATGGTTTTATGAGAAGTTTCGTTTGTTGGCTTTTTTCTATATGGGTTTTGTTTTGTGTTCCTATTTGGGGAAGGTCTTCAAGAGTAAGTACTATTCTTGTTGGCACGCCTAAATTTAGAACCAAGGTTTGCATTCATTAACAATACTTATTATGAAAAATAACGATTATTATTGACTTTTTCATGTATGTAGCAAATGCTATGTCGGGATTTAGATGGGTAGTTGTAACTCATTTGTATTCGTTTTAATTGGTAGGGCATGTTTATCTTATCCAAGGGTGTGTCAAAGGAGAAAAGCATGGAGAATGGGTTTGGAGCAATCGTTTATTACATTTAAAAAACGAAAAATCATTAGTTATGAGAGGTGATTCGATGACACGAGACACGGTTACCAAGGAAATCAAATGTTATGTATTTTCCATATTATTTTCCTGGTTTTCTCGTCATTCCTTTATGGATGAGAGTGGGAAACTAGCTTGTATTAGTTTAGTATGAGTTAGTTGTATTTTGCTTCTTTGTTGCTATCTTAAGCTTTCGGGTCTAGGTAGGTAAACTCTTTTGTATAATGTACAGTTTTCCTTTTAATACAACCGTTTACCCAATTAAAACAAAAAAATACATGTTCTTTTGTGTTAAACTTATTAGAATTAATTAAAGATGTTTTTTATGTAAGATTGTGAGTCGGTCATAAATCTATATGTCGCATTTCTCGAGCATTCTAAGTTTCGAGCATCACAATTTATTTTGTTAGTAATTATATTCCTGTAAACATGATCTACTTAATTATTAACTCTAATATCTTTATTAACTTATAAATCACATGGTCAAGTCCATAAGTCTTCAGCTATTGTTACATGTATTCTCTCGGCGGCTACAAAGACACCATCACACGACCGAAATAATTACTTTGTACCAGCTGCTCTAACAATACAACATCCCCAACAAAGCAGGTTCGAAATAATTACATTGCAATCCGAAAAAATAGCAGTTCAAAAAAATAGTTGTCCATCAAAAAAATAGTTGTCCATCAGCAGGTCGGGCCTAAGGTATGGGCGGTCAGGGTGACCGCCCGGGCCCCCAAGTTTAGTGGGGGACCCTAATTTGTTAAGTATATATATATATATATATATATATATATATATATATATATATATATATATATATATATATATATATATCTATATAATAAAGCAGAATGAAAACTAATTTACCCTATTTATCCTTAAACTTCCACGTTAGTCTCATAATTCCCCCATTCATCTCATAATTCCCCCGTTCTTCTCATTCTTTTATTTATTATATATACACATACGCATGAAAATATTAAATAATATAAAATCTATTTAACTTTTATATAAATAAAATTATAAGAATTCAAATTAATTTTCATATAAATAAAATTAATTTTTTTTATTAAAATTTACAAAGTACTAAAAAATTTAAGAATTTTTTCAAAATTTTATTATATGAAAAGTTCAACTAGGTATAATATAAAATTAAAAAAATCACTTTACATTACAATATTTAAATAATTTTTTATTTCTTTTATTTTCTTTGTCAAAACATGTATAATTTTGAAAGATCTCATTTCAACTATATAAAAACAAACTTTTCAACATAAGAAATATATTGATTCATCCAGTAAAAATTATAGAATATTAGAAAGTCAAAATGGAATTCATAAGATAATATATATATATATATATATATATATATATATATATATATATATATATATATATATATATATATATGTCTATCATATAAAAATTTATAATTAATAAACACTTAAAGGATAATTAATGATTAAAATAATCTGATAATTGACCATTAACATTCATTATTCATTATATCTCTATATCTATATAATAAAGTACTTTTTAAAACGGGTTGGACCCTCTACAAAAAGGACGAGCATGTCGTATTTGGTCCCTTAATTAATTTCTTCACATTAATTGCATTAATTTTTTTCTAATAAAAACTTGATTGTCCCTTATCCCACTCCATTAGACATCTAAAAGTTCCGTATTTGATCCACGCTGACCGCAAACCTCTAACCTTAACCTAAATTCTGAACTTTAACCTAAATCTTAACTTTAACCTTAGCCTCAAAGTCAACCTCAACCTCAACCTTTGAATTAAACTTAACATCAACCTCGAACTTAAGTTTAACCTTAACTTTAACCTTAACCTAAAACCCAACCTTAACCTCAACCTTGAATTAAACTTAACATCAACCTCTAACTTAAATTTAACCTTAATATTAACCTTAAACTTGACCTTAACCTTCTCCTTAACCCTAGCCCTGGCCCTATCCCTGGCCCTAGCCCTCGACCTAGCCTTAGCCTTAGAGTTAGCCTTAGTATTAGTCTTAACCTTAGCCTTGGCCTTACCCTTAGCCTTAGCCTTAGTCTTAGTCGTAGCCTTAGCCTTAGCCTTAGTCTTAGTCGTAGCCTTAGCCTTAGTCTTAGTCGTAGCCTTAGCCTTGGCCTTAGCCTTAGCCTTAACCTTAGCCTTAACCTTAGCCTTAGCCTTAGCCTTAGCCTTAGCCTTAGCCTTAGCCTTAGCCTTAGCCTTAAACTTATCCCTAGCCTTAGTCGTAGCCTTAGTCTTAGCCTTAGCCTTAACCATAACCATAAACTTAACATTAACCTTAAACTTAACCCTTAACCCCTTAACCTTAACCTTAACCTTAACCCCAACCTCAACTTAAATAATAACCTTAACCCTAACCTAACATTAACCTTAACCTTAACCTTAACCTTAAACTTAAACTTAAACTTAAACTTAAACTTAAACTTAAACATAAACTTCAACTTACACTTCAATTTAAACTTAAACTTAACCTTATTGTTAACGTTAATCTTACCCTCACCCTTACCCTTAACCTTAACAATAATATTAAACTCAACTTTAACCATAAACTTAACCATAACCTTAGATATTACACCTTAAACCTAAACCTTAAACTTTAAACCATAAACCTAATCTTAATCTTCACCTTCACCTTAACCTCAACCTTAACATTAAACTTAAAGCTTAAAAATTTACATTAAAATTAACGTTAACCTTAAACCTTAAACCTTGAACCTTAAACCTCAAACCTTAACCTTTACCTTAACCTTAAACCTTAAACCTTAAATTTAACTTTCACCTTCATCTTTACTTTTTTAACCTTTATCTTAACCTTAAAGTTAAAACTTAACTTTAACCTTAATTATAAAATTAATCTTAACTTGAACCATGAACCTTAAACCTTAAACCTTAAACCTTAACCTTAATACTTAAAAACCCCTTATTCTTCTCATAATTTCCATATTCTTCTCATAATTAATTAATATAAAATAAAAACATATATATACTTACGTTTTACCTCATATTTTACTCAAGTAAGTAACAAATTTATTTCCTTCAATCTTGGATTTTATAGTATTCAATAAATAGTGTCGTTTTAATAATAAATATATCTAAATATAAACTCATATATGTATCAAACATACGGATAAATTAAATTAAAAGATGATTACTCATGAAAGACACGTTTAAGCATTCTATTTTTAATAAAGTATGTGTCATTCTATACTCAACGTAGCTATATATGTTATATAATATCTATCATGTATAAATTAGAAAAACAATTTTTGCTATTAAAAGGCCAAGTTTTGCATTTTATATTTGAATCATAAAAAAAAAATACTTATTTAATTTTCAAATTCACCTTAACCAAAAAAAGATATCTATATAAAATAGGATACACCTAACTTTTAAATTTTAATCAATATTAAAATATGACCAAATGAGCATCACAACTTAATTGCATATTTTCCTATTTATTTTTATTACAAGATTGTTTATATTATATGAACTAATCAAACATTTTTTTTAAAATTAATATTATATATCAGAATACTAAGGTTTACCTTAAATTTGTAATATAAAACCATTCTTTACAAAACTTTCCAAATTTCTCAACCTTAAAATTAACCTTAACCTTAACCTTAACCTTAACCTTAACCTTACCCTTGACCAAAAGCTTGATTTTAACCCCCATAAACTTAAACCTTAACCTTAATATTAACCTTAACTCTTACCTTAACCTCAACCTCAACCTTAAACTTAACCTTAACCTTAACTTGAAATTTAACCATAGCCTTAGCCTTCACTGTATTCTTAATCGTAGCCTTAGCCAAAGCCTTAACCTTAACCTTAACCTTAACATTAACCTTATCCTTAACCTTAAAATTAAAATAACCTTTACTTTAACTTTAACCTTAACATTAACATTAACCTTAATTCTAACCATACCCCCTAACTTAACCTTAACCCCTTAACTATTAACCCTAACCATATCATTAACCTTAACCTAACATTAAACTTAACCTTAACCTTAACTTTAATCTTAACATTAATCTTAACCTTAACCTTGACCTTAACCTTAACTTTAACTTAACCTTAAACTTAACCTTAAACCTAACCTTAACCTTAACCTTAATTTGTCTCAAGTTTTATGTTTTGAAGTGCCTTAAGGCACGGGCTATACCTAGTATATATATATATGTGGATATATTATTTATAGTTTATCAAATGAAACAAAGCACGTTAATGGCTTTCTTTGTAAGTCGCTTGAATCTGTTACTTAGCAACCCGAGTTTGAGTTTCCCTTTTGACAATATTTTTACAGTTTATAAAATCAACTTTTCAATATCTATTTTTTGTTTTAAAAAATCAATATTCTTTTTACTTTTTGTTTGCTATTTTCCAAAACAATATTCTTTTCCTATATGTATCTTTTGATTATATTTTGCTTACAAATAATTTTTTTTTTTAGATATATATCATTTTTTTTACAAAATTACTTAGTTTCATGGTCAAATTATTTTAAAATATAAATAGTACAAAATTATTGATTATTTTTTTTATAAAAATTAACATAAAAGTTTCAAATGACTTTTTTTTAATATATTTTAATAGTAATATAATAAATTATTTTACTCAAATTTAATTTTTTATATATCTATTATATAAATAAAATATTTTAATAATGTTAATTACAATAGGTATGCATAAAAAAGATATCAATTGATTACAAATTATTATTTAAAAAAATATTAGATGTATTCATTTCTTATATAAGTTTTATTTGGATACTATTTAATATTATATTATCTATAGTAAATTCATTAGTCTGTCTGAATATGTGCAATCTGTTCAATTTTAAATTTATATTTGAAGTAATCAAAATTAAATTTATATTTTTCATTGTTCACCGGTATAAGATTGTCATATTGTGATTTACTGTTATTTTTAGTTTTATTTTTATTTCACTATTATAAAGGACAAATCTTGATTGAGATTTGGGATAAGAGAGGGGCAGATCCAAGAGGGTGGGGGTGCCCGCCACTCCAGCCCTTAGACATAATACAAATTTTAGTTAAATTTTTTTAGCGAATAAACCGTACAAAAATAGAGTTTCGTCCCCCTCAAATCCCTCCCTGATCTAGAATTTAGCCTAATTTTTCTTTTCGGGGCGATTGTTCCAAATGGGCGATTACCTGAACCTTATTAGTGAGTCTAATTTTTTATCTTAGAATATAAATCTTAAATCTGTCTCTAGTAAAGAGAGGGAAATGGGAGTTAAAATCAACTTTATCCCTAGATGCATTATGAATTTGTCATATATTAAGTTTTTTCTATATCTGAATATTTATCACACAGTAAATGAAAAAATTAATATATATTTAGTCATTTCGCTCAAAACTTAAATATTGAAAATAGTTGATTTTCTTGAAAAAATTGCACCTGTAAATATTTTTCTAAACTAGCCGTTCTAGGGACCAATTTAATGTTTTGCCTAGGGCCACTAAATTACCAGGACCGGCCCTGACCAACAGTCCCCGAAAATAACACAACAAGTCCAAAAAATAGCTTGGACCTTAATACTGTCCCGGAATTAGATAGTAGCTGCGAGGTTCGTACTCTCCGTGTGGTTTTGAGTTCACGTTCAGCCGCAATTGTTATATTCTTGGAGTCCGAAGCGATAAAAAACTTATCTGATGCCCACGAAAGAGAGTTAAGTTTAAATGCTTCTTTTGGAAGGAATTTAAATATATTAAGCGATCCAGATATAAAGGGATTGATTATAGAGGTCGAGTGTGAAAAGGAAGTTCCTTTTGAGACGGATGTTAGTAAAAAAACCAAAAAGCATGAGGCGAGTTATAAAAAACTCATGCGTGCTATAAGAGAATATAATTGGCAAAAGCGACAATATTGGAATGCTAAAGCCGCAAGGTTAAAGAGCGCGTATAAGGGGAAACCCTCCGAGTGTTCTTAATGATTATTACAACTTGGAATACGAGGGGTTTCGACTCTACCTATAAGAGACGAGGTGTAGTTGGTTTAATAAGGTGTAAAAATATAAATATTGTGGGTATTTTGGAGACAAAGAGCAATACGGTTCGGGTTGATCAATTTATGAGTAGTACGCTTAGAGGTTGGGCGTATGTAAAGAATTTCGATCTTGTGGAGGATGGGAGGATTCTAGTTGTTTGGGACTCTAATTAGGTACAAGTGGAGATCATTGAGAGAACACCTCTAGTTGCAATGTTACTTGGTACCTCCTAGAGTGTGATAAAAATCAACACTAAATAGGAGGAGCAACTAACCGCAAGTGTACGGGTCGTTTCAAGTAATAATTAGATAAATGGGATTTCGTTTTCAGGGATTGAACTGGTCTAACCAAGGTGATCAACATATAAGTAGAAGTAATTGCAAGTACAGAAAAGGAAAGACAAAAGATATATTTGTTTTGTTTTTGTTTATGAAAAGACTAGACGCAACAAACTAATTTAAAGACTAAAAAGATTAAGACGCATTTATGAGATATACTTGAATCTCACTATGAATCACCTAAATTCATATATTTAGTTCTTTCGTTTAAGGTAAAAAATGGTATTTTATACTAGTCGGGACTCTACAGTCTCCTGACCCCCTCCCGGGTGGACTTAGGAGCTATCCAACGGTACTACAAACCCCTCCCGGGTGATTGTATCTACTTTCAGATGTTGAAGTTTTTTACCCAATTGGCTACGCGGTTAGTCAAGCCTGTCAGTCATTGACGAATACCATACGTCTATTACCTAGGTATGTAATTAAACCCCCCTTGTCGGATGATCACTTGCCACTCAGTGAATAGCCTAATTACTCAAACCTATTCCTAATTAGCCAAGTGGTGGTCCTTTGTGTGTTCTAAAATAAATTCAATAAGAAAAGAGAACCACAACCACAAGTGTACGGTTGTCCCAAGTAATATATGTGATAATACAGATTCGTTCTCAGGGACGGTCTGGTTGACTCTAATGCTTATCAGATAGTGATTAATTGCACGTAAAGCAAGTAAATGATTTTAAGATTGGTTGTTTGTCTTTCTAATAACTAAGACAGATAATTAAAAGACTAAATTAATGCAAATATAAAGCTAGACGCAAGTAAAAATAGCTAGACGCAAGATATGAGAGGTAGTACTTGAGCAACACTAGGATTTCACCTAAATCTAATCATTCCATGTATTGTTTAAGGGATGAATTCGGTAAATAATATTGGTCGGGATTCGATTATCTCCTTACCCCCGTCAGGGTGGACTAAGGAGCTCTTCTCAGGTGCTACAAACCCCGTCAGGGTGAATATAGTCCACCTTCGAATGATTAAAGCCTAACTATCCAATTTGGTGTAGGATTAATTAAGCCTGTCAAGGTCAAATAATTTCTATCCTACATTCGTTAATTAGTTTTGTACCTATACCCCCGTCAAGGTGATCCAATTGCCACTAATTGGAATAGCCTAAGTACTAAGTCCTAATATTGATTCATGACTTCAATAATAGTCAATAAGTGTAAATTAAAGAAAAATATTAAATACCCAATTCGATTTCAATTAAGTTAATCCCAAATTCAAAGACATAGAATGAAATAGATTGGGGTTCAACCCATTACGCGTTCTCAAGTACCAAATTAAATTAGCTCATAATCGTAAAAACTAAGAAAATAAATTGAAAGGAATTCATAATTGTTTTACAGAAATAGAAATAAAAAACCTAATTAGGAAGTTGATTCGGCTGCGAAGTGGAGATATAGACAGTCTCCAGCTCTTGACTTCTTCTTTTCCTTGCTTCTGCTTCTTCTCTTGTTGTCTGACTTTGTGAATAATGAATTGTGTCAAAAATAGAAGTCAAAAGCCTTATTTATACTCTAAAAACCGGACTTGGACCTTAGGCTAATGTTTAAATGAAATAATAAAGACCCAAGTTTATTCTCTTAGCCCAAAATCCCGTAACTGATGCACCACCTCCACTAAATCAGCTCTAGCCGGTTCGTTTCAACTCGGATTGACCTCATTCTAGTTGCTAAAGTTCCGTAACTAAATGGGGCACAATTTCTCTTCAAAGGTCAGCGGCTAAATCTACTCTTAGATGGGTCGAAATCAGCAATCGTTATCAGTTTTCCAGATTTGCAGCTTTAAAACATCAATTCTTTCGGGATTTGTCTTCATGCTTTGACTCCATATCACGATCTTTGAATTTATTCTCGGATTCCTATACTAGCTAGTATTCAAAACCTACAAACTTTTCACTAAAATACACAATATTACGCGCAAAAGTTTAATAAATTAAAAATACTAGAATTTAAAGAGGAAAATCGGATTATTGCATATTTAGTCCAAAAGCCTATCAAAATAGCCAGATAATCACCAAATTTGATGTCTCGTAAGCATATAAATATAGAACAAAATAGGAGACATCACCAAGTCAGAAATAGTAAATACTTTCTAGATAATAGTCAATATGAAAATATCTAATTCAAATTAAATTAGAAACTATTCCCAAATCAAAAAATACTAAAATAGAAACTAGGGTTCTTCCCAAAATACGAGTCTCAAGCATGTAAGGTTTAGCTTATACTTGAATACAGAAAACAAATGCAATTAGAGTTATACAAGTTTCCTAAAAACAGAAATAAAATAAAGAAGAACCTAATTACAAGAGTGAAAAGAACTGTTGTTAGAGGAACAAAGACTTCTCCAGCTTCTGTTCTTGCCTCTTCCTTTTGACGCTCTCTCTAAATATGATGTGAATTAAAGATTAAATGAGAGGTACTGAATAATGAGGTCTAAAGGAGCTTATATATAGAGTAAAAACGGATTAGGTCTAACTTTGGCCTAATTAAGTGATTAAGGCCCACGTCTAATTAGTAAATCTTGCGTCTTAAGTCCAAATCACCTGATTCCAGTCCTCAAATTGGCTAAATCAGATGCGCAACTTTCTCCTTTGAATTACCAGACCCGAATCAGTACCGTTTTGGCTCGAAATCAGGAAGAAGTAACAACTATCCCAATTCGTATGCTTTTTTCAACTCTTTGAGTAGTACTTTCACTCTTTTGACCCCTCCTCTTAATCTAAGACTTTAAAATTCACTTTTCCTCCTTATCTTGGTGCTCCATAGCATCCATGTACCTAAGAACTTTATACTAAAAAGTAAAAACAAATGAACTAACACACAAAAGCTCTAAAAACGCAGATAATATAAGTCCAAGGGGGGAAAAGTGCAATATGACAAAATAAGCATAAAAGTCTATCTATTAAGTCTAATTTCTATCTAAAATGATATCTCATAAGAGCATATATTTATCACAAACAGGGAGACATCATTACTTCTTTAAGTCTTTGCACCTTTTTTATATATGGTTTAAATGATAAAATTTTACGTAGAGATTTATGGAAAAACCTTATTGATTTTGCCGCTACCTTTGATGATTTGTGGCTTCTCTTGGGAGATTTCAATAATATTCTAGCTTCAAATGAAAGAATTAGAGGGCAAAGTATAATGTTGGGTAATTTTGAGGAATTTGCGAATTGTTGCAATAGTTTGAGACTTGAAGATATTTAATGTACAGAGCAATTCTTTAAATGGAACAATAATCATGTCTTAAATAAGATAGATCGTGCCTTGGGTAATCGAAGATTAGACAAGCCAGATCATTAAATTCATGCATATATCTTACCTAAATTGAGTGTTTCCGACCACTCGTCTTGTGTGGTTACTATATTCCTACAATATGTTACTCGAGTTAATCTGTTCCGATTCTTTAATATGTGAGTAGATCATGTGAGCTACAATTTTATGGTAGAAAATTGGTGGAATAAAAGAGCTATTTCGGGTACTAAACAATTCGTTCTATGCCTAAAACTCAAAGTTTTGAAATTCGATTTGCAAAAACCTAATAAAGAACATTTCTCACATATTTCCGCAAGAGCTAAAAAAGCGAGAGAGGATCTTGAAAAAACCGAAGTACTTTTTCAACAAAATTTAACTAATGATTCTTATTTTAATGATTTAGTTGGACTTCCGACTAAAACGAGAACTCTTGAGAAAGCGAAAATTATTAGACTAATTTGATCTTTAAAGAGAACACTTAAAAATTTTGGGGCGTAAAAGTAAGGTTTCAAGACCTTTTGGGTTTAAATCTTTTAATTAATAAAAAAAAGCTATAAGAATGTTAGGATAAATTAGAAATATTATGTTTTAAAAAATAAGAACTACTAATGTTATTGTAAAATTGAAAGCTAAAGAATTAAAAGTACAGTTTTTTATTTTATTTTTTAATACATGAGAGAGCCACTTTGGACTCAGAGTAAATGAGTCCAATGAAATTCGATCCCAAGACCTCTTTGGTCTCTGTGGAGTAACCTGACCACTAGGCCAACTATCGATCTCAAAAGTACAGTTTTTGCAACATAAGAAATAAAAGATTATCAAAACATGCACATACAAGAAACCAAATGAGATATATACCCTCATTAAGCCTATGACATAGTCAGAAAATATTTTACTAATACGAACAAAACTGTGTTCAAATCGTACTTCTGGGTAAAATTGGGGACAGATAAAACTGTAATTTACTCATTCTAATGTACAAACACACAATTAATTCAAACAAACAAATGTAAAAAACACGAATCACATATTGTAGTTCATAAAAAATATAACAAAATCAAATAACAAAATCAACTCCAAGGATCATCCCATCCTTTCGGTCCATCTCTTTTAACAAAATCCATAATCGCTTGAACTGCTTCCTCTACTCTATTAGATAATGAATGATTTCCATGTTCTATTTCAACTTTCTCTGCACCACCCATTGCTTTACATAATCTACATACCATTTAAATTAATATCATTAAAATCATAAAATAGAATTAAAAATCAAAAATTAAAATCTCCTTTACCTTTTAACCAACGCTTTCTTATCAACATATTCCGGTACATATTCATCACCCATAGAAAACACTACTAAAGAAGGCGTGTTTGACATGTGTCCAAGTTTCTGTTTTAATTGATCTTCACTAAAATCAGAACTAAACATATCATCATCTCCATTATATGCTGATAATGAGTGATATCTGTTTTAATAAGAATACCAAAGAATGAGATTGATAGTTGGCCTAGTGGTTAGGTTACTCCGCAGAAACCAAGAGGTCCTGGGTTCGAATCTCATTGGAGTCAAAATAAGTGTTTATATAGTTTACTTACCTATAAGCAGTTATAGGAGAATCAGGATTTGAATTACGTGGCATTAAATCTGAGCCTTGACCTTCACTAATCATTTTTGCAGCTAAATCAATCATAGAAGAAGTTTCTAGAAGAGTAGCTCTAAATTCTCGATCACTTGCTGGTGCTTGTAATATAACTGCTCTAACTGCTCTTGAACATGCAGCATTTGTACGCATGTAATAAACTATATCCTATACATGCAAATATATTAACGAATAATTTTTATTTTATTTTATTTAATATTTATTTACCTGACAACCTGTACTATGTCCAAGTAATACAACACCTTCAGATTCTTCCTTGTTTATCAAGTAACTGATTAATTGATCAAGTTCCATTGCATCCTTAAAGGAGAAAAAGCTTTAGAAAAAAGTAATATAAATAAGAGAGATGTAATAAGTTTTACTTGTTTGAGACTTGAGACTCCATATCCACTATAAGAAGATGAAAGTAGAAACTGAACTAAAGACCATTTTTCTTTCTCAAGAGCTATAGCTAGAGGCTCTAAATAACTGCAATATTTTATAAATATTAAATTGTTGAAAAAATAGTGAATTGAAAAATTAATACATACTCAGTTGCAAGAAATCCATCTGTTAATCCACCTATAAAAATTACTTGTTGTTTATAATCCCCTGTTTTGAATGCAACCTGTTATATATATGACGAAACTATATAAGTCATGTAATAATAAAACCCAAAGAAATGTTTCTTTTTGAGTTTTATTTAAAATCAATTTAATTTTGTTAGTTAAATGTATAAACATTTCAACAATTTATATAGAAAAGAAATTACACTCACAAACCCTATTCACATATCTGAGAAATTTCAATCTCAAACTCGGTTTTCACCTATTATTGAATCTTTTTATTTAAATTAGTAAAAATCAATCAATTAGTTATATATGTTCGATACCTGAATTGGGTTAGGGCCGTATTTAAACATAACCCCACGAAATTGATGCTTTTGGTTGATTGGTCCAGGGCCGTCAGCGACGGAAACGGCGGTAGAGGAGTTTGAATTGGACATTTTGAAGCTGGTGGAACGGCCGCGAACAATGCCGGAAAACCAAGAGGTGGGCCCCGTTGAGGCGGCCGGAGCTGACGAAGATGATGTGAGAGAAGAGGATGCTGAAAGATTCATATTCAGTAGTTTGACTAGTTTCTTTTGTTTAGAGTTAAATTCATTTTATTGACTAAAAATTAAACATAAAAGGGAAATAACATTTGCAAGGTTTTATTTGAAGGGTTTTAGGTTTGAAAAGTGGAAAAAGGAAACCGAAAGGCGTTTTTATTTTTCTTTTTTCGGTCAAGTGTCAAAACCAATACATAAAAAAGAAAAAAAAAACAAAATCTATTTTTAGGTCCTTATCTATAGTCTAAAAACATTTTTAAGTCAAACGTTTTAAAATCACATTTTTAGGCAAAACGTATTTAAAACGCAGGACGTAAAGCTATTTTACTAATTCCGTGAGATATTTCATTAATTCTAAGGACAATTTAGGCATTTCAAATAAATTATGTGTTTATTTGGCCGCATCACAACTTATGAGCTTTATATAAAGTGTCCAAGAATCTATGAAATATCTTACGAAATTAGTGAAATGGCCTTAATATGGGCGTTTTGAATACGTTAAGTCTAAAATGTGATTTTTGAAACGTTTGGCCTAAAAATAATTTTAGATAATAGGTAATGGCCTAAAAATGGGATTTTCTCAAAAAAAATTATATGGTTAGACCAATACTGAGCAAATTCTAGGGCATCTTTCAAAAATACTTGGACAAAATATCGTTTTTAAACTATATTATTATCTTCGTGATATATTTCAATGATTTTAAAGGCAATTTAGGTATTTTAGAAAAATAATATTTTCTTTTGTCAAATAAAAGCTCTTACATAGGATTTTTTTTAGGGTGATTGACCTATAGGGTCTTAGATACTAGTTTTTTAGCCTAAAGAAACTAGTAGAAATAATGGTCCAACAAAAGGACCTTAGAAATATAGAATGTCTAATATACCCTCGGTAGTATATATACTCATCAAAAAACCAATTAAACCTTTTCGCATTCTCATTTATTAGAATTACTTTCTCTCTCCTCACACTCTAATCTCTCCTCTTTCTCTATCGACGAACCCACCGACGGCGGAACTCATCAAAATCAAGCTGGAGAAGACCAAAACGGAGGTTGAATCTACGAGAACTCGTCATTATTCAGGTAAAATTCGTGACTACAACTATTTTTCATTGATTTCTGGTGTTTCAAAACCCTAACTCTCATATTTCTCTCTCGACGAACCAACAAACGGCGGAACTCATCAAAATCAAGCTGGAGAAGACCAAAACGGAGGTTGAATCTACGAGAACTCATCATTATTCAGGTAAAATTCGTGACTACAACTATTTTCATTGGTTTCTAGTGTTTCAAAACCATAACTCTCATATTTCTCTCTCGACGAACTTACCAACTGCGAAAACTCATCAAAATCAAGTAGGAGAAGACCAAAACAGAGGCCGAGTCTACTAATACCCAGTATTATTCAGGTAACAATGTGAATACCCTTCTATTTCAGTGGATTCTGGTTTTTCAAAACCCTAACTCTACTATTTCTATCTTGACGAACTAACTGACGGCGAAATTCGTCGAAATCAAGCAGGCGAACAACAAAAAGGAGGTCAAATCCAGTACTACATATTATACAGGTAACAATCGTGAATATACTTTTGTTGAAGTGATTTACAGTGTTTATACATTCGGGTGTTTAATGATTGGTGTTTAATAGACCATAGTTGTATAGACCTTCATTAGATTCTATGATATGCAATAGATTTGGTAATTGACTAAAACTCATCAATAGCGTTTCGAACTCTAGATTCTCTTCTATGCATTGTATTTGGTGTTTTAGCACTAGATTATGTGATTAACTGCATATATTAATGTGTGCATAGCGAAACTAGTTCATCATACTGGGGTTTAGCAGAATACTCAGCTTTATGCACGCAATATACCTTCCATTTTCTAATTAAATGTGTGCTCATCATTTCATATAAGTAACTAGAAAACAAAGTACTATGAATAATATAGAGTATTCCGAGTTACTAATGAGTTCAACACATAAAGTGTGGAAACTCATCAAATTTGTATAAACTCATCAAATATGTAGAAACTCATCAAATCTGTCATAGGATACATCATATGTTAAAGGACACAAAGTAGAACACTAACATATGTAATGTCTATTGTATTGCAGGACGGGACGAAAAGGCGTTCAATATCGGTCAACTCTTAATTCTTTGTTTGAGATAATGAGACTTCCAGGATTTAATGAGGAGCACCTGTCCGAAAGCCACCGTACCCCATTCAGCAGACTATGGAGAGGACTGTTTGAAATAAGGGCAAGAACTACACAACTCAGGAAGTCAGACCTGGTTATAAAACAGATAATAGAGAGCTACTCTACCGAAAGTCATTGCTTTGTGACTGGGAACAAAAAACTAAAGATAACTGAGAGGGAGGTCGGGATAATTTTGGGGCTGGACTGTGGATTTGATCATGTACCTACAGTGTTTAACAGCAACGAAGACAATCGAACCGAATGGTACCTAAGAGTGTTCGGAGATATAGACGTCGTTAACGCAAAAACCATCAAAAAGTGGATAAAAGATATAGTCAAAAGATACGCTAATATAGAGCTAACCATGAAGGCTAAGGAGGATATGGCCAAGTTTCTCTCACTACTCACTTTAACCTCTCTCATCATGACAAAGAGAAATTACCAAATAATGCAACAACACGTAGCAATATGCGAAGACCTGGACAATTTGAAGAGTTATAATTGGTCATCAGAGATGCTTCAGTACATCATGACCTCCATTAGAAAGTGCTCAGATCTGATGCAGGTTAAAAGAGGACTGCTTGTGCTACTGGTAAGACGTCATCTTTTAAAATGAAAAAAAAAATTGATAATATGATAATAATGTGTTTCATATTGTAATTGTAGCCCTGGCTGTTTGAGCATGTGAAGGTTGGAAAAATTAAGGAGCCTGAAGCACCTCTGAGGGTCCTTAAATAAGAATATATGTCAGGTGCAAAATCCATTGACATACACTCCGTTAAAATAAAGAATGTTAATACTTGTCTATAAACACAATAATAAACTGAATATCAAAACATTTGTTGATGGGATTAACTAATAATATATTTGTTTACTGCTTCTAATATGTAGAGAAAAGGGACTTAGTGGCTACAACTGCAGAGATGGAGTGGATGTCTGCATACGAAGAAAACATCGTTGAAATCGACAATCAAAAACTTGTGGTGGAGGAAAATAATGAGGAAATGAATGAGGAGGGGGGAATGATATATCACACAACACAATGAAATTATATTATATGATAATGACAATGAGGAGAGTAGAAAGGATGGTGACGAGGATGATGTTGAGGACGAAACGGGTATGGTAGATGGATGGTTAAATGAGAACGTGGATGGGTTTATGTGCCACGATTCTGCAGAAAGGAAGGAGGATTCTGGTATGGCGGTGGCTACATCAGAAAATAAAGCAACTGAGGAAGACGAAAATGCAGAACAATCAGATGGTCTGTGTACATATGAAAATAGACGAGTACCACCAATAACCGAAAGGAAAATAGATGATCTAGTACGGTCAATTGTAGAGAATAAACATTCAGATACAAGTGCGGAAGAGAAGATGGATATTGACGACTTGGTGGAAGATGGACCACCAAGAGGTGGTGAGGATACTGAAAAAAATGACATGGGTGAACCGATAGAGACGAGTTTAGACACACATGACGAGGATAGAATAGAACAAAATTCCGAAGTACGATAAAAAGATCAAAATTGAATTAACCAACATGGAGCTAGTACGTGTTATACACGATGCTCAGCCTAGTAGGTATGGATATGATGGTCCGGGAAATCATGTAGAAAGTTCCAACGATCCAGTAGTATTAAAACTGTGAGAAAAATTGGTCGAATCGGCAAATTTGCACAAGTCGAAGAGTTGAACGAGGAGCGTAATGGTTATATGGACATGCTTGCCACATATCAGGAACACGACCAAGCAGACGGAAAACTTAAGGCTAGGAATGAGGAGCTGGAGAAAATAATAGAAAGCTTTAGTGATCAAATAAATGAAGAAGAGACCCGGACGAGAGAATTGGAGGATACTATTATAGAGCAAGAAGAGAAAATTAGAAAAATTAACATTCGGAGGGTATGGATGGAGGAAAGAATTATGTAATTGGCTAGCGAGTTAGAAGAGAAAGACAAGGAGCTTCAGGAGTTGACCAGGTGGTACAATGAAAGCTTGGATGAGTTGGATAAGTATAAAACCGAGTGCGAAAATCTTAGAGTCGCTGCACAACTTCTCGAAGGACAAAAAGATGGTGAAACCGGAGGATGTTGAGATAATCGGTGAAACAAAATCAACTGAAAAGACAACAACGATAGCCCGCAGAATGAGCTACAGAGTCAACATGCCCGGGTCAATTCTGAGAAACGTGAAGAAAAACAAGCGCGCCGCTGCAGCAACAAAATAGATAGATTCATATTTCGTTGAAGAACCACCCGTTAAGCGCCCCAAAGATACGAAACAAAAAAATGACGAAAAAATAGACTAGAAAAACATGAAAAATAATAACGCGGCGGTTGATGGAAACTCAAAGGAGAAGACCGATACAAAATCGAAGGGGAAAAACATTGACAAAAGCGTGAAGCCCCATGTAGCCGAAGCCACAAAACCAGAGAATGTTGCTAGCAAATCAGAACTGAAAGCTAAGAAATGGAAAGGAGAACATTGCGCAGACGAAGCGGAATACAAATAGCTGAAGCAAATATCAATAAACAAACTGAACGAAAAGGTGTAGATGAAGGACGATTCTATGGTGGTGACAGGAAACGACGCCTTTAATGTTGCTCACAGGGGTAGCCTCGACTTGCAGGTGAACATGATTAAAATCATATCAAAGGTGTGATGTTAAAATAGTATTAATTCTGAAAAATACACTTAAACATTGTAGGTTATTGAGGCAATGATATTCATGGTGGAAGAGGAGTATGGAGGCAAGAACGGAGCAAGCACAGCGTGGTATACCAAAGCGTAATGTGCATGGTAATATCGAAACAACACTTAATTTTTATATATACGATCCGTATATTACAAACACTAACGTAAACTCCAAAAAATGCAAAACAAGATCTCATTGAATCGGAATGTATGTAAGCATGTGAAAATACGTGCTTACACACTATTAGTGGTGTTTGTTAATGATGGCGACGCGTCACATTGGAGCTTGCTGATATACAAGAGGGACCAAAATGCGTTCCTACATTATGTTGGAGCAGATTCTTACAAATCGTGGGTTCAGATTCTTACAAATTGTTGATCGTTGATTCAGATTCATAAGTATGTGAAACAATACAATAAAATAATTCAGAAAAAACTTACAAAAATTGTTAACATACAAATTACCGAGGCCTGATCTTGATCAGTTTCCTTAAGACTTTATTGCCTCGCACTGGTGCTCACAGTTCATGGCAACAGCCTCCCAGGATACAACAGTAGGATCTTATCTGTAGAAGCACTTCAAACAGAGAAGAACAGACGACCCAAATAAACCTCTTGAACTCTCTAGCTTTTCAAATGCAAAGATATGATTTTGTATATGCAAAATTATCTTTTAAAAGTGATGCAGGCCTGCACTATTTATAGGGTTTAAAAAGGTGGATATACAAGCTTTCAAGGAGGAATGTGACTTTTCAACATAGGAGACTCTGGTGAAGCTTTAACACCAAATGATGCACCGCTCTAATGGTGACTGTTCTTTGAACACGCATATTAGGGTTTGACTTTTGTGAACCGTTGCAACTTTTATTTTGAGCCTTTTTATTTATTTATTTTTCTCCATATTTGAACATACTCAATTTATCATTCACTTATTAATGGTTTTAACCAAGTGAATATATCCACATTAATCACCACAAATAGACTAACGACTGAGTCAAAGTCGTATATACAAAACATGGTCTTCACTTGGGCTAAAAATCCAATTGACCAACAATCCCCCACATGAATGTAAATTGACTAACCAACAAAACATGCAAAAAAAAAGAATGCTAACACGAGAGAGTTCAAATAGAGAGTTATTACATAAGGATAGGTAGTTTTTGGGCTTTGAACCTTTCATAGTAAAAACTATCAGATTTACTTGCCAACCAGTGAACGCGATGTCTTGAACTGTTCGGCGTTTTATGTAAACCAAGACAATAGATTTCACATAATATCTCTCTGAAGTCATTTGGTTCTCAGTTGTGTTCATTTTGGCCCTGAACAACTCCTGGTATTCATGAGTACTCTCGATGAATTCAGCCTTTGTGAATTCTCAATAGAGCGACCACACTCCTAACTCATATAGGTGATTGCTTATTAAGAGTATCCTATAATACCCCACTTGGAATCTCCAAGCTACAAGAATCATTAAAAGCTATGCTTATCCTAAATCTCCTTCAGGTGCACTGTCTACTTTTCATAAGAATAGTTAAGGGAATAACCCCCACAGTGTCGTTCAAGTCGCGCTTTACATAATTTAGTTTTCACTTTGAACCTAGTTCTTGGTATCTCCAGTCATATAGGTAGGGTTTCTACTATGTGGTGGTAACTCATTTATTATAGGCTTTTAAACCCATTCCCCTCGACGAATTTGCAACTTTCTCTCCAGCTAAACCTTTTGTAAGCGGATCCGCGATGTTATCTTGCGATCTTATATAGTCGATTGTGATAACTCCATCGGTGAGAAGTTGTTTCGTGGTATTATGTCTGTGACGTATATGACTAGTCTTAAAATTATACATACTACTTTGTGCTCCTCCGATTGCCGATTGGCTATCACAATGAATACATATAGCTGGCACAGGTTTTGACCAACTTGGAATATCCTCGAGGAACTGACGGAGCCATTCCGCTTCCTCTCCAGCCTTGTCCAATGCTATGATCTCGGATTCCATAGTGGATCTAGCTATACACGTTTGCTTAGTGGATTTCCAAGACACGCCCGCACCTCCAAGAGTAAATACATATCCACTAGTGGACTTTGTGTCTATAGAGTCAGATATCCAATTCGCATTGTTGTAACCTTCCAATACAGGTGGATATCCTGAATAGTGCAAGCCATAGTTCAAAGTGTATCTCAAATACCTTAGAACTCGTATAGTGGTCGTGCCCTGGATTGCTAGTATATCTACTTAGCCTGCTTACTGAGTATGCAATATCAGGTCTTGTACAATTCATGATGTACATGAGACTACTGATAATACGAGAATATTCTAATTGAGATATTCCTTCACCAGTATTCTTCGTTAAAGGTAGAGTTATGTCCATAGGTGTTTTCACTTGATCTTTATTATCTTTGAGGAATCGATCAAGTACTTTCTCAATATAATGTGATTGAGATAATATTATACCTTTAGATGTCCTGGTCACCTTTATACCCAAAATGACATCTGCAAGACCTAAGTCTTTCATGTCAAACTTACTGGTCAACATTTTTTTTGTGATATTTATGACATTGTTATTGCTCCCAATAATTAGCATGTCATCCACATATAAACACACAATGACATATTCTTTTTCAGTTCCTTTTACGTAGACACATTTATCACATTCATTTATTCTAAAGCCACCTTCCAACATGACTTTGTCAAATTTCATATGCCATTGTTTTGGTGCTTGTTTAAGTCCATATAACTTTACAAGCTTACAAACCTTCTTTTCTTTCCCAGGAACGACAAACCCTTCGGGTTGTTCCATGTAGATTTCTTCTTCTAAATCTCCATTTAAGAAGGCCGTCATTACATCCATTTGATGTATCTCGGGATTATTTATAGCTGCTATGGCTACTAACATTCTAATGGATGTTATTCTCGTTAGTGGTGAATATGTGTCAAAATAGTCAAGGCCTTCCTTTTGACTATAACCCTTGACTACCAGTCTTGCCTTGTACTTATCGATTGATCCATCAACTTTCATCTTTCTCTTGAAAATCCATCTACACCCTAAGGGTTTATTTCTAGGAGGAAGATCCACCAGTTACCATGTATGATTTTGCATAATGGATTCAATCTCGCTATTTACAGCCTCTTTGCAATATTGGGCTTCAGGAGTTGACACAGCATCCTTGTACGTACGAGGCTCATTTTCTAACAAATAAGTTTGAAAATCAGTTCCAAAAGACTTAGCCGTTCTAGCTCTTTTGCTACGTCTCGGCTCGTCTTTATTTATAGACTCCTGGTTTATTCTTCTTTCATCTTCACGACTGCTACTAGTCTCATGAGACCTCGTCAAATTATTTTTCTCTTGTCTATCTTTACAAGGAAAAATCTCTTCAAAGAATACGACATTCCTTGACTCCAATATTGTATTGACGTTTATATCGTCAATCTTGGACTTGTGTACAAGGAATCGATATGCTGAACTATTGTTAGCATAACCAATAAAGATACCATCAACAGTTTTAGGTCCAATCTTGACAATTTTAGGTGGAGGTACCGCCACCTTTGCTAGACACCCCCACACTTTGAGGTAGGTATTTCAGAGTCGGCGGACGACCCCTTCACAACTCATATGGTTTCTTATCTAGTTTATTGTGGGGTAGTTTATTTAGAATATACTTAGTTTTTAAAATGACCCCCCCACAAGCTATGTGGTAACCCTGAGTTTACCAACAAGGCATTCATCATCTCTTTAAGAGTTCGGTTCTTGCGCTCGGCAATACCGTTTTGTTGAGGTGAATATGGAGCAGTGGTTTGATGAACAATACCATGTTCCTTACAGTATTCCTCAAACAGAAATACATATTCTCCTCCTCTATCACTTCTTAATGCCTTGATTTTCTTATTAAGTTGATTCTAAACTTCAGTCTTATATTGCTTAAATACATCCAAAGTTTCATCTCGGCTTCTGAGTAAATAAATATAGCAATATCTTGTGCAATCATCAATAAAAGTAATAAAATACTTTTTACCACCTCTGGTATGCACGAATTTCAAATCACATGTCAGTATGAATTAGATCCAAAGGTCCAGAACTTCTTTGAACCAAAGTAAAAGAAGTTGTAGCCATCTTGGATTCCACACACACTTCACACTTACTTTGTGAATTAGAATTCAACTTAGGTAATAACCCAAAATGTGCAAGTTTATGCAACGAATTAAAATTCACATGCCCTAATCTATTGTGCCATAAATTAGCGACTCAAGTTTGTAAGTAGATGAAGATGTATTATTAATCATAGCATTTCCGATTACATACTTTTGTTCATCTTTGGATACCACGGTTATTATACTCATTTTAAATAGACCGTTATAAAGGTATCCTTTGCCAACAAACATCCCACCCTTGGTGAGAACAAGTTTGTCCATTTCAAATACCATCTTGAAACCATTCTTACTCAATAATGATCCAGATATGAGATTTATACGAATGGCCGGGACAAACAACACATTGTTGAGAGTGAGTTCTTTTCTAGAAGATAACTTCAGGATCACTCTTCCAACTCCTTCCACCTTCGACGTGGAAAGGTTTCCCATAAACAAATTTTGATTGGTTACCTGGTATGTAATAAACATACTTCTATCTGAACACACATATCGAATAGCCCCAATATCAACCCACCAATGTATGGAGTTTTCTCCAACCATGTTCACTTTCGACATTACAACAGATATGTTAGAAAAATGATTATTAAGGTCCTCCACCTTAATCACTTGGGGATTATCCTCACCATTCTGAGATCCTTCACCAAGTTTCAAGGGACTAAAATTGTCTCCAACAAATGCATTTTTAGATAATTCATTATTATCGGATTCATCCTTTTCAAACAAATAATTTTTCATTTTATCTTTCTCCATTGAATAATTCTAACACAATAGAAATAAAATCTTTAATGTGGAACACCAATGCACTTCTTTGTCTTACAAGTTAAGGACACACAATCATTTCACAATCGTTTTTCTCCTGTTACCCAAGATTTTATGTCTTGTTAGGTAACAAAGCTCTAAGAGATTATTCTTGCTTATACAGCTTAAGAAACGATTCTGAATTTCCTAAGATTTCAGATCTTGTTCGGAAAAACTCAGTCCTAAGATTTTAGATCTTGTTATAGAACACTAAGAACAAAAGTATATTTCTCAAAATTTTAAGAATTATTCTCAATAAATTCTTTAAACAAATGAGAAATTTAAAAAGGAGAATTGAGAAATTTATACGAAATAATCAAACTTTGTTTAAATAAATTTAACACAACTAAATTATTTAGTGACAACAAGTTACTAAAATAAATTAAACACTAAAACATAAAATACACTAGAATGTATGTCAGACAAAAGTTATTGTATAATCTGAACACTTTATCTCCTTAATGTTTATCTTAAAAGAAATCTCCCAACTTATACAATACCTTATAAATTTGCAAAAACAAATACAAATATCTATATAAGAAATCACCTTATATAAAGATATTATATATAAATATACTCAGAGTAAATAATCTCTTACGTAAATATCTACCCTATAACAAGACCATCAAAGATTTAAACAATCCAAACTTCTACTCATAACAAAAAGTAAGAGAACAAATAAATTATAATGGTAATTGCATAAAAAAATAATAAAGTAAACTTATAGTTATTTGATTATGGACTTATGCATCTGAAGACAAAAACCAGCATCTAATTCAGCAAGTTTGTATAGCAAATAGCAAAAAAATAACATAAAGCCAAAAGTTTACAGAATTTTTAGCATATACAAAACAAACATATGAATCACAAAATAAGAATCTAAAACTTAAACAAATAATAGAAAAAAATCAAAGTCTTAAGATTGTTGGAGCAGATTCTTACAAATCGTGGGTTCAGATTCTTACAGATCGTTGATTCAGATTCATAAGTATGTGAAACAATATAATAAAATAATTCAGAAAAAACTTACAAAAATTGTTAACATACAAATTACCGAGGCCTGATCTTGATCAGTTTCCTTAAGACTTTATTGCCCCGCACTGGTGCTCACGGTTCACGGCAACAACCTCCCAGGATACAACGGTAGGATCTTCTCTGTAGAAGCACTTCAACCGGAGAAGAACAGACGACCCAAATAAACCTCTTGAACTCTCTAGCTTTTCTAATGCAAAGATATGATTTTGTATATGCAAAATTATCTTTTAAAAGTGATGCAGGCCTGCACTATTTATAGGGTTTGAAAAGGTGGATAGACAACCTTTCAAGGAGGAATGTGACTTTTTGGTGTCGACTAGGGTGTGATAAAAATATGATATAAATAAGTGCAAATAATCACCCTAGCCTAGCACGGTTCTGCAAGTATACAGATCGTATGCAAGTTTAATGAATAAGTAGAATTCGTTCCTCAGAGACTACGAAGGTTAGGAAGAGCTTATGCAATAATCGAGTGCAAATGTTAAAAGCTAGAACAAATAAAACGCAGAGAAATAAAAGACAAATAGATTTTTATTGGGGTTTTGATTAACTAAATTAAACTAATAAAGTAAAGACAGAAAATTAGATGCAAGAGAAGAAGATAGTATGAGAGTTTAGCTTGAGTAAATAACATATAATCCCCACTAGTTTTGCCGTTCTTAACATGTAAGGGTGAATTATGTAGTATTTCAATAATCGGTTCTAATTGCGCTAGGTAGTTTTAAATAGGGTTTACCTGTGTCAATAAGGAGTCCTAAGCAAACTTTTCCTGCAATTGGTAAAATAGCAATACACTAAACCATGGTGATTATCTAGTTAGATTGATTTGTCAAATCTAAACCGTACATTAGACGTTATGTGCTAAACTTGTAATTAAATATACCGTTGTCAATGATTACTTAACGACTATGATGGTAATTCTATATGGTCGCGATCCACAAGAACACAGACTCCAACACATAAACAGAGAATAAAAACAATAATTCAATTTAAAACATAGAATTCCCAAATTAGATAGATGTCAACCAAAACTAGGGTTCATACATATATGCTAAAACTCAAGCTAATGGAAATTGAGTTCATACTAATGGAAGAAAAGAAAGAAATTACAAATTCAAAGGTCGAAGAAGACATTATTGATGAACAGCTCCTTCCAGACTTCTTTTCTTGTGTTGTAAGCTTCCTCTTGGCTTAAGGTTTGACCAAGGATGATTTTCTAATGTTAAGAGGATGTATTTATAGTATATAGGAAGACCTAATCGTTTTCTTGAAGGAGAAGGTAAGTGTTGGACTCCTAGCCCAACTCAAATTCGTAGCCCAAAAACATGGAATCAACCCCGTTTTTGTTTTGGTCCTAACAACTTCACTTATTATCCGTTTGACTCGTATGAGTAGTCGAAATTCATCTTCTCGGAAAGATATTTAACTTTTCTCTTGATCGTTTCTCCAAATTCCTCACCGATTTTGAGATAGAAGCCGATTTGTGGTCGTAGGTGCTGGAATTCAGATTTAAGGCACCTTTTCCTTTTCCATATTTTTAGCTTTTGTTTCCTTATCTTCAATTTCCATGTTTATCTTCTTTCCTTTAGCTCTTAGAATTGACTTGGATTATAATTAATTGCCATATATCTTTAAGGCTACACATTAATTAAACAATTAAACCCAATATGCTCTAAAAAGTAATAAATAATCAGTTCAAGACATAAAATAGGAAAGTGTACTAAATCACGCAAAAATTGACCTATACTCTAATAAATACGCCTAAAATGATGTATCAGAAATAGATTTTATTATCACAAATGAGGAGACATCACTTTTCAACATAGGAGACTCTGGTGAAGCTTTAACACCTAACGATGTGCCACTCAAATGGTGACTATTCTTTGAACACGCATATTAGGGTTTGACTTTTGTGATCCGTTGCAACTTTCATTTTGAGCCTTTTTATTTATTTATTTTTCTCCATATTTGAACACTTAATTTATCATTCACTTATTAATGGTTTTAACCAAGTGAATATATCCACGTTAATCACCACAAATAGACTAACGCCCGAGTCAAAGTCGTATATACAAAACATGGTCTTCACTTGGGCTAAAAACCCAATTGACCAACACATTACAACTCAATAAAGCCAAAAAATACAAACTCCATAGGCGCAAAAACTGAACAAACAACAGCCATGTATAGAAAATATCTGGTGGACCATGTGCTGCGAGCTGAGGATCCAACAAACAAAAAAAAATTCTTATTAACACACGTGACATCGCCCCAGCAAGAGCAAGGAAGTGTAGACTGTGGAGTATTTGTACTCTTATGGATAAGAAGTTACTACAGGATGGGTGGGATCTCACACTACTCCTACACTCAAAAAAGTATCGACGAAGGCATGTCAGGGATAGTGCACAGATTATTACGTCACGCAAAATATTCTCAAAAAATATAATTCTAACTGGTGAATAGGGTATCTGGTTATGTATTTAATGTTGAGATGTAATGTTATGTTGATTTTGATTATGATAATCTTTTGACTGTATAATTGACTATGTATTATAAATATGTTACTTATGATGTCTAAATATTAACATGCTTAGTTTTCATATCTTGGAAAATCTTAATTATGTCATTATACAGAGTATTATACAGAGTATTTAAATGTTATCTATAATTGTAACTAAATGGAAATGTTAAGCAAACTCATCAAAAAAAAGATGAGTATAGTATAGAAATGATGAGTGGTCATCTCTAAAATAATGAGTTTACAAAAATAAAGGTGAGTGTTCACCAATAATAACGAGTATCATATAAAACACAAGGAAGAAATAAAAAAAGGGGAAAAGGAAGTACAGAGAATAAATGATGAGTAGACAACAAAAAAGATGAGTATACTAAAAAATGATGAGTATGCACAAGAAAATAATGAGTATCATATAAATGATTAGTATTAGGTCTAAGTACCAAGAATTAAAAGATGAGTATCAGATAAATGATGAGTATATTCATAACAAAGGACGAGTATACAAAAATTATGATGAGTATCTGCAATAAATGATGAGTATCTGCAAACAATGATGGGTATACACAAAAAATGATGAAGTATCTATTATTAAAGATAAGTATAATGTAAAAAATAGCTAACTGATATATTTATATACATATGATAGCCAGCATAAAACTAAACAAACTCATGATAAGTATACTTTATAAAATCATTAGGATCCGCAAAAATACATAACGAATACACGTTGTAAAACTTGTAAAACACTCTAGAACTCAAACTATGCTGATAATTAAAAGTATAAAGGAGATGAATTATTACATAAACATAATCATTAACCAGTGGTTAATTAACCAAACAAATATGTTATACATGTGTATGCGCGTAATCAAATAGCAGCTTTGCATGTGGCACGATTATGTGTGCACATCTTCTTGCATCTTCCACAACGGATTAACCGCACCGACTTCTTTGTACTAGAACAAAAACGCTTGGACTGAGACCTGCCCGGTGGAACCCTAATTGAAGGAGCTAATACGGCTGCAGATTCATCTACAAGGACTTCAACATGAAACGTAGACATAGCGGGTATGTTCTTAGAACAAGTCTTCATGTAAGAAGAAGAGTAAAAATAAGACTCCACATATACGAAGGGATCACGCACACCCGCACTAGATAAGGCACACAAGGCGTGTTGGCAAGGAACTCCAAGTTCTTGCCATTCATAACAGGAACAAGGGCGAGCCTCGACATCTACTACCATGATGGGATTTGAGCCAACCTGGAAAACAGAAGGAGTGGATTGCTTAATTGTCCATGTGCAGCTAAGTCCAACGTTGGTATTATATAGATCCATAATAGATGGACATAAAGGCGAAGTCCACTTGGATGAGATCAAATCCCGATCATGAAACCACTGCATTAACTTAACCAGGAGCGCATCCACAAGCTCAGTCACAGGAAGAGTCCTTTATTCTAATATCCAATATTTGAACGACTCAACGACATTAGATGTCATTTAACCAAATCGTCTACCACGGAAATGAGCATTTGCATAATTTTCCTTCGGCAATGACTTCAGAAAGTCACTCACCTGTTTTTCACTTCTAGTAGAAAAATAGACATCTGTTGATCAAAATGTTCGAAGGTAGGAGCATGTGCCACTTTCTTGAGAAGGTATTCTATACGGTCACGGAAGAAGGGCGTAACCTTAGCAGCAAGCCGAATATTCTTCTCGATGTGTTTGATGCAAAAACTATGATGGTGACCCGAGAATACGTTTCTTACTGCATTTATTAGACCAGGGTGGCGATCTGATATAAATGTGAGCTGGCTCCTATCAACAAGGGGCTATAAAAACTAGAGGAATGCAATCCAATTTTCGGTGTCCTCAACAGGGACAACACCGAAAGCAACCAGGAATAGACTTGGAACATTACAAACCAATAAATTTATCAAAACTCATTAAAAATCAATCAGTCAGAATAAGGATTAATTCATCCACTAACACACAACAATGAAATACCTTGGTCTCCATCTTTTGCGGTAGCAACCAATAACGACCCCTTGTATTTAGACTTCAAGAATGTAGCGTCTAAGAATAGCATCGTACGACACGAATCAAACCCAAATATAAACCTACCAAACGAGAAGAAGCAGCGATGGAATACATGAGTATCGGGGTTTGCGTGAACCCGAGAACACAGTTTGGGGGTCGAGCAACGGGAGCTTCTCAAAGTACCCTTGCCACCGTTTAAATGACATATCAATATCACCGAATAGATAATCAATAGCCTTGTTAATAGTACCCCACGATGTTTTATACAAAATTTCGAACCCGTAACTCTTCCTTCAGAACAACCTGAATTTCTCTTGGCCTCACATTCGGTTTTGAACGAACTTCATCTGAAATAACACGACTAAGTATGGAAGAATCCAATCGAGAGTGTGAAGTCTTCTTGTAAACTTTACCGCAAGTGTGAACACCCCTATATGTTCGCACGTACCAATATACATTCGAATTTTCTAAAGAAACGTATATATACCACATACACCCCTTCTCCTTCTTGTAGAAGCACTGCGCACTAATACGTTTGTTCTTGTTATTATGATTGTAGTCAAAGTCAAAACCATCAATATCAGCCTGTTGGTGTCTCCTGGTGTGCTCTAAAATAACACACTAAAATACGAAAGACACGTACCGCAAGTGTACTGGTCGTCCAAGTAATATCCGGTAAACGGGATTTCGATCTCAGGGACGGATTAGGATATGACTTTCGATATTATGCAGTAAGTGGAGATAGTTGTTATAATAATGCAGAAAATAAATGACAATAGTATTTGTTGGGTTTTTATTTAAGGACCTAAGTGCAAATAAATCAAAGTACTAAAATAAATAATGCAACTAAGCTAGACGCAAGTAAAACTTGAGTAAATGGGAGAGGGAGAGATAGTACTTGAGTAACTCTAGGGTTTCACCTAAACCTGTTCAATCAATGTCTTGTTTAAGGGACGAATTTGTAATTAGTATTAGTCAGGTTCGATATTCTCCTTACCCCTGTCAGGGTGGACTAAGGAGCTATTCTACGGGTGCTACAAACCCTGTCAGGGTGATTATAGTCCACCTTCGAATGGTCAAGTATTCTACCCAATTGGCTATAGGATTAACTAAGCCCGTCAGGATCAATAATTTATATCCTACATTTATTACCTATTTCAGTAACTAAACCCTCCGCCAAGGTGATCATTACGCCACTATAATGAATAACCTAGTTAATAAATCCTATTATTAATTAATTACTTCAAGAATAGTCATTAATTGCAAGATAATAAAAAATACTAAATTACCCAATTCGTATTAAATCTTACAATCCCAAAACCAAAAACATTAAATTAAACAAATTGGGGCTTAACCCATTAATGCGTTCTCAAGTACTAATTAAATTTAGCTCATGAATGAAATAAAAACTAAGAAATTATAAATAAAGGAATTCATAATTTATTACAGAATTAAAAGAATAGAAAACCTAATTAGGGAATTGATTTGGCTGCGAATTTGTAGAAGATGACTTTCTCCAGCTTCTTAGCTTTCTTCTCTTCCTTGCTCTGACTTTCTTTCTAACGCTCTGACTTGTGAATAATGAATTGTGTATAAAAATAAAGTCAAAAGGTCTTTTTATACTACGAAAATCGGACTTGGGCTATTTTTAAAAGAATATTAAATATTAAATGGCCCAAGTCCACTCTTCAAGTTTAAAATCCCGTAACTGCTGTACACCTCTCACGAAAACGGCTTTAACTTTCTCAATTTAACTCTGAATTGACTCATTCAACTTGCTAATTCTCCGTAACTCGATAAGACACGAATCTTCTTCATAACTCAGAGGCTGAATCCATCTTTAAGTCACTCGAAATCAGCAATTACCATCAGCCTTTCAGATTTTCAGCTCAAATTTGTCAACTCCTTGGGATTTTTCTTCTAGCTTTTGACTTCTTTACACGATCTAAGACTTCTATTCTTGATTCCTCTCCTTGCTAGTATTAGTAACCTACAAACTTTGTCACTAAAACAAACCATATTACGCGCAAAAGCTTAATAAATGAAAAATATTAGAATTCAAAGATGGAAAATTAAATATAACGATTTAATACAAAAAGTCTGCCGAGTTAATCAATTAAACACCAAAAATGATATCTCCTATAGGCATATAATTAGAACAAAATGGGAGACATCACCTGTTTACAAAGAACGGAACAAAATTGCTCGGGACCTCCTACAAAACACTGACCAAAACCTATTAGACCAGATTTTCAGGAGTCACTTCTCAAATCCTTTTCTTCATGGTAAAAAAACGATGGATTGGGTGCCGCCGCAATAACCGACCTGGATGAATTAGTGCAGCTGGTTATAGGAAGAACGCCCGACTCCACAGTCGAGATAGTATTCTGAACAAATGCACGAAATCGACCTCGTGCAAGAATCCATTCGATTGTATGAAAATCTGTGTCATTCTCCAATAAAGCATCCTTATGGTCTCCTATGGTATAAGATAAGGTGTGAGCATCAATTAAATTAGGCCACCTGTAGTTAACAAACACCTTAACTAAATGGAAATCAGACAATTCATCAAATGGGAGAAAAATCTGATCAACACCTGATTTTAACACAACAAGGACATCTGGAAACATGATACCTGTACCTTACAGAAATATGAGCAATGCATCACTAAGGAGTAGTAAAAATTATGAAGAATGCTCATCATTTTGTGTAATACTCATCATTTTATTAAGTGCATATAAAAATGATGAGTATTATAATACTCAGCAAGACAGTGTGCAATAATCTCATCATTTCATACTTACACTAATAAGATCGTGTATACTCATCCTTATCATGACAAAACTAACGAATGACTAAAAATATGCTCATTAACTATATAAAAATAATAAAAAAAAGCAAAAAATCATACAATCAACAGTAATCACTCATCAATTACTCATACAAACAAATTACTATGCATTATCCATACACATAAACATAAATTACTCATCAATCAACGAAAATGGTGAGTATTAAGCAACAGTAATTGCATGCATGCATCATGATGATTATAAACCCTAAAAAACGACGAGTTTCGCCGCAACGACATTAACACACACAATAAGACTGAACAAATCACACATACAAACAACGCATAACAACTAACAATCATCTCTGTATAAACGATTCAGATGCGTAACAAATAAGAACGAACAACTTACAACGATTGACACTAAAGCTGGTAAAAAACCAGTGCTAATATCACTGAATATGGACGCCACCACCGGAAAATCAAATTAGGGAAGAACGGAATAGAGAGAGAAGACGAGAACGATCGGCATCGTACAATTCAAATTTCAAAACATAAGAAGGCACGTTATATAGTTGTAAGAGAGAGAGAGAGAGAGAGAGAGAGAGAGAGAGAGAGAGAGAGAGAGAGAGAGAGAGAGAGAGAGAGAGAGAGAGAGAGAGAGAGAGAGAGAGAGAGAGAGAGAGAGAGAGAGAGAGAGAGAGAGAGAGAGAGAGAGAGAGAGAGAGAGAATGAGGGACTTGGTATTTATATTAAGCCATAAAACATTTCAGGGTATTTTGGTAACTGGAATATTAGCTCTATAGTGTAAAATATAATAGGAGGTCTTTAGTAAGAAGTCTAAAAAGAGGGGGTTGGGTTAGGACTAGGGGTTTTGTGTTCAAGACTCCTTGGGTCAAACTCTTTTTTTTTAATACATATGAGAGCCATTTTGGATTTTGAATCATTTTGATTCCAATGAAATTCGATCCGAGGACCTCTTTGTTTTGAATAATTCTCTAGACTGTTAACTAAAAAATGCGAATATTGATTTCAAATATCATCCTAAATGTGAGAAACAAAAGATCACACATTTAGCCTTTGCTGCTGATTTAATGCTACTTTCAAAAGAAGACAAGAACTCGATAAAAATTCTTATGGATAACTTAAATAGCTTTGGAGATTGTTCGGGACTTCGATTAAATGTTGAAAAGTCTAATATTCGATTATATTGGGGTATCAAATGATGACACTGAAAATGGTGTGACACCTACACTCTTGGAAAGAGGTGTTATTCCTTTTCGTTATCTTGGGGTCCCACTTGGCTCCTCCGTTTTGCTTTCAAGAGATTATAAACCTCTTTTTGACAAGTTGGAAAGTTATGTGAGGTCTTGGAGAGCTTCTTCTCTTTATTTTGCGGGGATATTGGAACTAATTAGATTTGATCTCCAAGGAGTTATTTGTTTTTGGTTTAGTATTTTTCCGATTCTGATTGGTGTTCAAGATCGTGTGATTAGCATATGCCAGAATTTTTATTCGGAGAATAAACCTCCTCAAGTTAGTTGGAGCAAGATTTGTATACCAAAGTTGAAGGTGGACTTGGGTTAAAAAACTTAGAAGCATGGAACAAAGCATTACTATTAAAATTCTTTGGAAAATTGTGGAAAATAAGGATTCACTTTGGATTAAATTGATACATGGAGATTATTTTCAAGCTTGTGGATTTCGGGAATAGAAACCGAGAAAGGGTGATTCTCCTTTATTGGAAAATGTTTGGGAGTTTAAGGATATTATTTGTGGGTCCTTGGGAGTGGAAGGCCGGGAGAGTATTTTGGCTTTGTGGTTTTCCTCGAGAAATACGAGTCACATTACACATGGGATATCAAGTAAGGAATTTTATTCTTTACATAAAAAACCTTATAATTTATTTCATTGGAAATATTTTATTAAATCTTGGGCGAATATTCTTTGAGACTCGTGTGTATTTCCTAAACATGCAACTATTGTGTGGACGGCTCTGAGAGAAAGTCTTAAAACTAAGGATCGCATTACTTATTTGGAGTTGGATCCTCTTTGTAATTTATGTGGGGAAGATTTTGAGTCAAACAAACCTTTTTTTTATTGTGCTTATTCGAGGGCTATTTGGGTTGAGATAAAGTCTTGGCTAGGATTGGATAAGGAGATGAACACGCTCCTAAGTGCTTTGAAATGGCTTAAAAAGCTTAAAGCTAGAGCAAATTGGAGGATTGGATTTGGAGCTACCGTGTATTGTATTTGGAAAGCGAGAAATCACCTAGCTATGGGAGGTGAATCTTCATCTAGAGAAACGATTACCAAGAAACTTAAGTGGTGCAAATTTTCCATTTTATTTTCCTTGTTCCCTAATCATTCGTGTATGAATGATGGTGGACGATTAGCTTGGATTAGTATTAGTATGAGGTAGTAGAATTTAGCTTCTTAGTTGTTATCTTCAGCCTTTTGGCTTAGGTAGGTAACTCTCTTGTATATTGTACAGTTATTTTTTATTAATACAACCGTTTACCTAACAAAAAAAACTATCTACCTTAGCTCTTACATATGATGATTACAACAATTAAAAGAAAATCAAGAGAACCCAACAAAGTAACATCATTCTACCAAGAAATATCAATATTTCTCCGAGTGCATTTGGATAACGTGTCCGTCGTACTATTAAACATTCTACCGATATGAGTAATTTACCACAAAGGAAAGCGAATGAACCATTTTTCAAGTTCAACTTGAAGTGGTTTGAGACTCTAGTGGAGGCAGGTCTTTTTGGTAATGCCTTGAACAAGTTCAAGGTTGTCAGTTTAGAAATAATAGTATTTTTATTCGATCGCGTCACAAACTTGGTGTCGCCTAAGGTGTGATAAAAATAAGATAATAAAGCCAGAAAACAATGCACTAATCACCATAGACAAGCACGGTAGTGCAAGTATTAAAGGACGTATGCAAGTTTTGATGATAAGAAGAATTCGTTCTTAGGGACTTAGTGTGTTACACAAATGAGCAAATAATCAGAGTAGCAATAATTAATTAAAAAACAGAAAATAAAGATGATTGATTGAGAGATGATTAATTAAACAAAGTAAAAGTAGATACAATAAAATAAATATGAGAAAATATGAGATGAGAGAGTATAATTTAGGTTTTGCTAGTTTGCACTAATCCTTCTAATTCTTTCTATCAATTTCAGTTCATAAGGGGGACAATAGCTCTTAGATACTTAGTTAGGACTCTAAATTCCTACATATACCCGGCGAGCGTATAGGTAGGCTACGACACAACCACGAGGCAGTTTATAATAGGGTTATCCTACGCCACTAGGTTCCTAAGAAAACAATTCCTTCAATTGGTGATATAGTGATTAAAACAAACCCTAATGACTATCTAGTTAGGCTGGTGTTGTCAGGACCAATTCCTTATTCTAGATGCTTATGTGGTGTTTCAATAATTAGACACACCTTCAGGGCGACCATCTAACTACTATTAGCACAACCCTAAATTGATCAGGTTTAAGACAGACGATAAATAAAAACACATAAATCAAATATATGGTTAAGAAGCTAATATCAGATTAAAACATATAATTCCCAAAGAAACTTAAATAGAAAGAAAATAGAATTCATAGATTATACATAATGAAAAACCCAAGTTATGGGGAAATTAGTTCATACCTGAATGAAATAAACTAAAAGAATTATACAAAGATTTTATCTTGCTCTCTTCAATAACTCTAATGATATAAAACCTAAGGACTAATTAATGAGAGGCAAGGATGATTTTACAAAGGTTTTAGGGTGTATTTATAGGTGTTTAGAAGACCTAATTCGTTTTCTTTGAGTGGAAGACAAGTAACTTGGACTCCAAACCCAACTCAAATTCGTAACCCTAAAATATAGAAAAGTTAATAATCTGCCGCTGTTTTGTTTTGGCCGTAACTTCTTCAATACTTATCCGTTTGATGCGTTCCAATAGTCGAAACTGATAGTCTCGAAAATCTTTATAACTTTGAGTCAGACCATTCATCCAAATTCCTAGCCAATCTTGAGTTATGATCACTTCTATGGTCGTAGGTGTTGGAATTCAGATTTATTTGGCAACTTTATCTTTCCATATCTTATCTTTTTCTTTCTTATCTCCAATTTCCACATATATCTTCTTTCTTTTATCTCTTAGAATTGATTTTCCATCTAATTAATTCCTATCTATATCTTTAAAGCTTCACAATTAACAAACAATTAAACCAAATATGCTCTAAAAATAATAAATCATTAAATCAAGATAAGAAATAGGAAAGTGCACTATTTAATGGGAAAATCGAGTATTTAGACTTCTAAAACACTAAAAATGATGTCTCCAACTAAGATTAAATCATCACAAATGGGGAGACATCAAGACCCCCAACTCAAAGTTGTATCGTCCCGATACAATAAAGATAAAAACAAAGGGAAGTCTCTAAATACACACCTACGTCAATTAAGCACAGTGGAAAAGAAGATAGCAGAATATATAGAATAGACATAAAGCAACTACTCAGAAAATTTCATGTAATAATATTTACAAACTACATACCTGCACACTTATCATATCTACAATCAACACGGCTTGAATTCAAGATTAGATTAGCTTGGCAATATAAGAAGGAGAGGAACTTTACTCAGTTTACCAAGGAGGCTATAGATTGTTCATCAAACTTCACTAGTATCCAAAGATCCACTTTACTACTCTTTGTTGGCTCAATCACTTATAGATTACATAGCAAAGAATCAAAAGGTCTTTAAGGTTGTAATGTTGGCTTAGGGATAGTATTATAATTATATTTGGATAATTTAGAGTGAGATTTTGGCTCTCTCCTCACTAGTCATCAACGAATTGCCCTAGAGCTTGAGTTACTCTCATAAAAACGTTTCTCACTCAACCCAATGATTTTTCTTGATGCACTAGGTAGCATCCCCAATAACCCAATTAAAGCATAAAGATGTTTACATAATAATTCCACTTTGCCGGTCCAAATATATATTCTTTTCAAATATTTTTTTTCTTTTGTATAGCTATGACTCTCTTTTTGATGTTGAGATATCACGCTATTTTTCTCATAAAATTTTTCTTTTCTTTTCATGCTTTTCAGCTTTTTTCATTCACTCTTACCCCAGCAAGGGTTACAATATAGACCTGTGAATCATCATCATACATAGAACAAAGCACAATTAATAAGCTAAAAAATTCCAACCCAATAACAATTCCCATAATGGTGGACCCACCACCCCAAACTCATGCTCTAAAAAAACTGTCTATGCATCGCGATTCAAGTGCGGGTCATATGGAAAAGTCCTATAATCTAAAGGGATATGGCTTATAATGTGGTTAAATAAAAAGGATTTAGAAAGGCTAGAAGGGGCTGAGAAGGATATAAAATATTAAATGGACAACAAGCTAAAAGGCAACAAGGGGATTATGAAAGAACCGCCTTAATCACTTTCTAAACTATGCAATTTTGTCATTATCTTACCTTTAGCACGTTCATCAAATGGGTTTGTCAACTAGCTTGGATCTCACGGCCTACAAACCACTCATGGCTCCCTGAGACCGAACATACTTTCTATCGCATTGCTAACTAATCTTTTCTTTACTATCAATGTGTGTTTTACTTCAAATACTCAAAACAGACAAAATAAAATAGCTCATAAACATACTACTTCCTATCATTATCTTACTGCGCTTATGCTTTCCAGCTATTAAACACACTCTACGTCTAATTCCCATGTATCAAAAATTATAATTTCCACCTAAAAACAGAAAATGGAGATGAGAGACAACGAATCCCCACACCCCCAACTCAAAAATGAGCCGTGTTCCCACGACTAAAAAAAGACTTGAAAAAGAAATTAAAATTAACAGATAACGCATTTATAGATATGGTAAGGAAGAAAGAGAACATACACTCGAGGCTATTGCCTCGCATTATTGACATCCAAGATAGGATTTGCTGGTGGTGGGTCCTAGGGTGTTATAAAATTAATGAGAAAATAAAAGGAACCACTTAACCGCAAGTGTACGGTTGTCCCAAGTAATATATGATAATCAAGTTCGTTCTCAGGGACGGAGTAGGTTCAACCCAAATATTAATCAAGTAGTAAGAATAATTGCTAAACAGAAAATAAAATATAAGAATTTTTGTTTGGTTTTTGTAAATTAAATTTGCGAATAAAGTAAAGACTAAAATTAAATTAACAGAAAGGAAATAAAGCAATTAAAAGACTAGCTTTAGATAAGAGAGATACTTGAGTCTCGCATGGAATCCACTTAATCAATGTAATCTATGTTATGTTTAAGGGTAGAATAGGAATTATAATATTAGTCGGGACTCTAATATCTCCTAGCCCCCTGTCGGTTGGTCCTAGAAGCTATCCTAAAGTATCATAAACACCTGTATGGTCGAATATGCCTCTTCAGATGATATGATTTTACCTCTTTGGCTATGTAACTAGTTAAGCCTGTCGGTCAATAACGGACATTACACGGGTATTACCTAGATCTGTATTCAAACCCCCCTATCGGATGATCACTTCGCCACTAAAGTGAATAGCCCAAATACTGACAGCTAATTCTAGTTGTTCCTAAAAGAATTAGTAATGAAAACAAAGTAATATCCAATATATAAAACTCAATTCTAATTAAATCTAAACAATCCCAAATTCAAAACATAGATTAATTAATTAAGGTTCATCCCTTTAATGCGACTCTCAAGTATAAAGAAATTTAGCTCATAAGAAAATTAAAGACTAACATAAAATAAAAGGAGTTCATGTTCAAATACAAAATATAAATTGATAACCTAAGGGTAGGATGACTGCTGATGGAAGAACATGATTCCTCCAGCACTAGCTTCTCCTTGCCTTCTTGCTCTGACTTGAAAACCTTAAGCCTCTTGTGTAATTCTCTGAAGTGTGTGAAAAGAGGAGGTTAAGGGGTATATTTATAGGTGTTAGGGAACCCTAGGTCGAATTTACTTGGAGTGGAAGACAAGTTAAGAACTCTCAAATTCGTAACCCTAAATTCTAGGAAAGGTAAGATTCTACTGCTGATTTGATTTGGTCATATCTCTTTCAATACTTATCCGTTTGAGGAGTTCCAATATATGAAACTGCTTGTCTTGGAAAGAGCTTTCTATTGGTGCAGACCACTCGTCCAGAATCCTAGCCAATATTTAGTTATGGATTAATCTTTGAAACGTGGCTGGAATTTCAGATTTATAAGACAGCTTTATCTTTTCCTTCTTTGCATATATCTTTCCTAAATCTTCTTATTTCCATGTAAATCTTCTTTCCTTTAATTATTTATCTTGACTTGGTCTCTAAGTAATTACCATTTATCTATTAAAGCTTCACATTAAATAAATAATTAAACCGCATATGCTTAAAAAGAATAAGTCAATAATTCAAGAAATAGAAATAGGAAAGTGCACTCTAATAATAGAAACTCGAGTAAAACATTTCCTAACACTCTAAAATACATTAAGACTTTAATTCTCACTTCTCCTCCTTTGATTGGTCTTTCATGAAATTCAAGAACCGATTAACTTTGCATTAAAAACAATCAAATTTACGCACAAAAGCTCAGATTCTGCAAATAGTTAATTTCCAAGGGGAGAAAGTGCAATATGATCAAATAAGTCTAAAAATCTATCAAATAAGTCATTTATTCACCTAAAAGGATGTCTCCAAGGGGCTAATAATTAGAACAAATAGGGAGACATCAGCTGGATCTTTCTTTAATTGCTCAAGGAGTGTCATGATGTGCACTTGATTGGCTTTGATTTGTGCCACATCATTGGCTAAGGAAGGATGAGCTGTTTCAACTTTGTATCCTCCATCTTCTTTTGCCAACTACTATCCTTTTCTTCCTTTGAGACTAGCGTAAATACCGCTCCTCTCAAGACATTCACGATCCAAGCATCGTCAATATTGTTACAAGTTTTAAACTCTAGTTTCTCTTCTTCACCCAAAATCGCATTCGATTTCCGCACAAGACACGTGATCATAACAGGATATTTCAAATTAAATACCGAGATAGGAGAGACCGAAAATCGCATCACCTCCTCAAAGATCAACTGTGCCACATCCACTTCTTCTCCTCTCAAAATTCAATTCAACAAGATAGCGTTCTTTTTACTTACGTCCATAATTCTTGTGTTTCCAAAGACGTTAGGGGTAAGGAAATTGTGCCGAATTCCAGTATCCGGTAGGAGATATTTGTAAGGCGAAGGTGCCTTTAATTATCCCTTATGTGATTGCACTTTCTCCTTATCTAAGACATGCTCAAAAAGTAAATTCCAATCGAAGATTCTCTTTCTATCCACCGTTTCTCTATACTTGCATGGTCCGACCAATTTTTTAAACTGGAAGTGGTTTCTAATCTCTTCAACTGTAAAAGGAACTAACTTTCCTCTCACTAGAACATAACCTTCACTATCTCGGCTAAAGAGGCCTAATATTTTTTATTTTGGTCTATTTGTATTAAAATTTTTTGTTGGTTTTTGGAGATGAATTTGAATTTGAATACCCCAAACACTAACATTTTAACTCTAAGTGTTGACTGAATACCCCAAACACTCAACTTTGACTCCGACAATTGACTAAACACCCCGAACACTCAAGTTTGACTCTAACAGTTGACTGAACACCCCGAACACTCAAGTTTGACTCTAAATGTTGACTGAATACCCCAAACACTCAACTTTGACTCTAAATGTTGACTGAATACCCCAAACACTCAACTTTGACTCTAACAGTTGACTGAACACCCCGAACACTCAACTTTGACTCTAACAGTTGACTAAACACCCCGAACACTCAAGTTTGACTCTAAATGTTGACTAAACACCCCAAACACTCAAGTTTGACTCTAAATGTTGACTGAATACCCCAAACACTAAACTTTGACTCTAACAGTTGACTAAACACCCCGAACACTCAAGTTTGACTCTAAAAGTTGACTAAACACCCCAAACACTCAATGTTGACTAAACACCCCAAACACTCAAGTTTGACTCTAAATATTGACTGAACACCCCAAACACTCAAGTTTGACTCTAAATGTTGACTAAAATGCTATTTTATAAAAATTAGGACTAAAATGCAATTATAAAAAAAATAGTTTAAGGCCTAAAATGCAATTTTATAAAAATAAGGACCTATTTTTTTTTTTGGTCGAAATGAACTTAAATATAAAGACAAGGTTACAAATTACAATTAACCTATCCCTAGAGGTTGAAAATCCGACAAAAGAAGTTTAGCTAATTGAGGAGGGGGAACTAAATTCCAAATACTAAACAAAGAGCCCTTGAGCTTTTGTTTAGTAACCCAATAAGCACATAAATTCATTGATCTCTTAGCAAAAGAGATTTTCAAATTACAAGCCACTTTCCTACTCATAATACAATTAACAAAAACCTTAGTATTACAAAAGACTTTCCTACCAAAAACAGTTTGGTTGACTAACACCTTACAATCACTCTCAATTTCAACTTTGCCTCTGGGGTAGCTAGCTTCCATCTCACAAGCTTCCACCATTCCTCTAGCCTCAGCTTCAATTGGAGAGTTTGTTGTAATTAATTGAGCTTTTCCATCTAACAACTGCCCATTAGAATCCCTAACAATACAAGAAAAGGAAGCTTGTTTAGTGACTTTATCAAAAGATGCATCGCAATTTATTTTTAAGTTTCCAGTACAAGGTGGTTTCCACCCTGTTAAACTTTCATAATTCCCATTCATAGCCACTGAATTGTTAATCAATCCTTCCTGATGATTCAAATTATGAATAACCACATTTACATTCTCATTAAGTCTAGAGTTATTGACTTTTTTTGCCTCAGATTTATTTCTTGTAGCAAGAAAAAATTCATCACAGGCTTTAAGGGACTCTTGTATTGTTTTCTCAGGATCAAGTGTTACCCCTCTAAAAATATATATTCATTTCCCCCTTTCCATATATACCAAGCTAGATAGAAGGCAATTTCACCAAGCCTAGTATCTGCATTATCAGATTCAATTGTACAGAGCCTAATAATTTTTTTCCATCTGTTAACATTACAAGTAGGTTGAGTTTGAGCCTTAAAGCCAAGTGTACTTGCCATCCACACTACTTTAGCCCAAGAACAATGAAACAAAACATGTTCAACAGTTTCAATTTCAGATTCACATAATTGACATAAAGAAGATTCAACAGATTTCCTCTTTTTCCTATTATCATTAGTAGGTAAATCATTTTCACAACATTTCCATATGAAGTTTTTCACCTTAGGTAACACTTTCATTTTCCAAATCAACTCCCAATCCTCAGATTGTAGTTTAAAAGAAGATTGAGCCACTTTGTTATTCTTAATCATTTCAACCTTTTGGTGTGCCTTCCAAAGAATCCCATATATATCCTTAACACTGACATCTCCATTCACTGAGAAGGGCCAGAATGGAGTGTCCTCACAAGTGAAAGGAGGGATATATATATATATATATATAGGATATGGTTGCAGCAACATCAAGGTCAAAAATTTGATTAAGCAAATGTATATTCCATTCAAATGTATCAAGATCAATAAGTTCAGAAACATAAATAAAGTTACAGCTTAAAGGTTTAGTAAGAAAAGATTAATTTGGTACCCACAGATCCTCCCAAATCTTAATATGCTTACTATTTCCCACAATCCATCTTATAGACTTAAGAAAAAAATTCCTGCCTTCTAAGAGGCTTTTGAAGGCCCAAGAACAATAGCAAGGTAAAATAGCTTCAGAGAAGTCAGAATGAGGAAAATATTTACCTTTGAGGACTTTAAACAATTAAAAATCTTTCCTGTTCATAAATTTCCAAGCATTAGAGGAGAGTAATGCTAAATTCCGGCAATGAAAGTCCTTCAAACCCAATCCTCCAGCCTGTTTAGAATTCATAAGAGTGATCCATTTAACCCAGTGGCACTTACCTTGCCCCTGATTATTCTAGTAAAAATTTGAAATAAGTGAAATGAGATGAGAAGTAACTTTCTTAGGTATAAGAAAAACTGACATCAAGTAATTTGGGATTGCCCCAATAACTGCTTTAATCAACACCTCTTTCCCACTTTTGGAAAGCAATTTTGTGTCCCAACTTTCCATTCTATTCAAGATTTGTTCAAGTAACCATTCTAAGGATTTGACCTTGGATTTTCCCCAAGAAGAAGGAATTCCAAGGTATTTTCCAAGATGATCAAGCTTTCTCATATTCAATTGAGTGGAGAATTTAAATTTTTCAGCCTCAGGTGTGTTTTTACTAAACAAAATACCACTTTTATTCAAGTTAACTTTTTGGCCTGTAGCATAAGAGTACAAGTTCAAGATATTTCTGAATATATCAATGTTATTTTCATCAACTTCCATAAAAAATAAGATTTCATCAGCAAAAAGTACATGTGTAATCATAGAAGTCTTTCTAGCAATTTTAATACCTTTAAAGAGTCCAATATCCACATAAGAATCAATCAGGTGAGTAAGAGCTTGTGTGACAAGGCAGAACAGATTGGGGAGAGTAGGTCCCCCTGTCTCAGCCCTTTCTGTGGCTTATCAAGAGAGTAAAGCTGTCCATTAATCCGTACTTTGTAAGTAACTAATGAAATACAACTTTGAATCCATCGAACCCACTTTAAATTAAAACCCATATGAAGTAAGAGATCAAGAAGAAAAATCCCACTCAATGTTTTCATAGACTTTGCTCATGTCAGCCTTAATAGCTAAACTATACTTCTTTGAATACCTCTTATTATTTAAGAAGTGAGTAACTTCTTGAGCTAATAAAATGTTCTCAAAGATTGATCTATTTGGTATAAAAGATGTTTGAGTTTCTGAAATTAGGCTTCCAATATAAACTTGGAGTCTAGAAGTAAGGAGTCTTGAGATAACTTTATAAACAAAATTGGCACATCTAATAGGCTTGAAAGAAGTTATAACATCTGGATTATGACATTTAGGGATTAAAGCAATTATAGTGCAGTTAATTGCCCCAATAGAAACATCTTCATCCATAAATTCATTAACAAGCTCAAAAAGATCCATCTTAATATCTTCCCAAAACTTTTTATAGAAAAAACCCCCAAAACCATCAGGTCCTGGTGATTTGTCACTACCTAAGGACCAAACTGCATCCTTGATTTCCTCTAATGAAACTTTTGCTGTCAAGCTCTCATTTATTTCCTGTGTTACAACTTTCTTGACTTTAGACAGTATAGGGGAGTAATTTCTTTCTCCTACTGTCTTGAAAATATTATTATAGTAACATGTTATTTCTCCAACTATATCATCATTATTAGAGAGCCAAGTACCATTTGTATCCTTAATCTTAAGGATTTTATTTCTTGTTCTTTTCACTTTTGTAATAACATGAAAGTATTTTGAATTTCTGTGTCCCAATTTGAGACAGTTATTCTTAGACCTTAAGGACCAATATAACTCCTCCTTTTTCCAATAATCTTCAAGCTCAATACTCAGAGAATTGAATAAAATATCATTCTCATCACTGTATGGCTCATTGATAATTTTTTCCAACTTTAATAGGCTATTATTGATAAGAATCCTATTATTCAGGATCCTTTGTCTAGCCCACTTAGATATATGCCTTTATAACTGAGATAATTTATGTTTAAATTTATAAACACCTCTCAGTTCCATATGGCATCCTGATTTCCATTTAATTTTAATCAAAAGACATAAAGATTTATCATAAATCCAACCTTTCTCCAACACAAATCTTTTTTTGTGTTTGCCTTTGTAAATCCCAAACTTTAATAGGATAGGTGAGTGATCAGACCCCAGAGGGGGTAAGGTATCATTCCAATATTTTGGATAATATTTCATCCATTCATCATTTACCAATATTCTATCTAGTATTTTCTTGATTTGCCGGTTGCTATTTCACTTGTTAGACCAAGTGAAATTACAACCAAAGGCAGGAAGATCAAGCAAGGAGTTAGGTTCAATAAAGGTATTGAATAAAAGCATGTTTTTCTTATGATTCATATTTATTTCTCCACCAAGCTTCTCAGAAGAGAATCTTATCAAGTTAAAGTCACCCATAAAACACCACAAATTCGAAACATGAACCAGATCATCAAGCTTTTTAATAAAATTAGCTTTATTTTCATCTGTAGGTGGACCATACACAAAGTTTATCTCACATAATTCCGAATTGGGACCCGAGTATGTGCATTGTATCAAGTTCTTATCGGGGTAGATAAGATTAAAAAGATTAGGTTCCTTCACAAAAACCGCAATACACCAGATAAACCTTCAGGGTTTATTTGTGCAACTAAAATTAAATTGATTTTAGTGCTTAAGGAAAGTAAATATTCAAATTTGCGCTTAGTTTCATAAAGGAATAATACCTCTATTTTGTGAGTCTTGATCATGTCAATCAAGCTCAGCTCTGTCAAGGCTGTGCCAATGCCTTGACAGTTCCAGGCTTGAATCATTGATGGTCTTTGGGTTGATTTGGGTCAACCCTGCAAACCTCTTCAGCATCTAGACCTTCCATCAGTCCTTCTTCATACCATTTTTCAATGCCACATCCATCTTCATCCTCAATAACTTCTTTATCCATCTCTTCTTGTTCAGCCATCTCATCACCCCCTCCTAGATCAGAGGTTATGAGAGTTGCTGGAACAAGAGATTCAAATTCATCATCCTGAGTTAGACCTAAGTCTTTGATGTCTCCCTAATTGTTCTTATTTTCGACCCAGGGAGACATCATTTTTATGTTTAATTGAATATTTTGATAGACTTTTGAGTTAAAAATGCAATAATCCGGAATTCCTATTTTATTTCTAGTATTTTTGATTTATTAAACTTTTGCGCGTAATCTTGTGTATTTTAGTGAAAAGTTTGTAGGTTTTAAATATTAGCTAGGAATGGAATCCGAGAAGAGAGTCAAAGATCGTGATATGGAGTCAAGTCTTGAAGATAAATCCCGAAAGAATTTGATTTTAGAGCTGCAAATCTGGAATTAGGCCAAAGATTGCTGATTTCAAGGCGCTTAAGAGATGATTTAGCTGCTGACCTTTGAAGGAGTAGATTCCTTATCGAGTTACGGAACTTTACCAAGTGATTTCAGGTCAATCGGAGTTATAACGAAGCGGCTAGAGCCGTTTTAATGAAGGTGGTGCAGCAGTTACGGGATTGTCACATTTAATTAGTGAGTTATTCTTAGGTCCAAGCCCTAATCCGTTTTCCCACATATAAAAGGAGCCTTTGACTTCTATTTTCACAACAATTCATTCTTTACAATTAAAAAACATCAGAGAGAAGCAACAGAAGGAAGAAAGAAGAAGCTGTCAAGAGCTGGAGAGGGTCTATATCTTCGTTCTCAGCCATTCCAATTCCGAAAATTAGGTTTTCTTTATCTTTAATTTTGTAAGACAATATGAATTCCATTACATTTAATTTAGTTTTCTTTTTAATTAATATGAGCTAAACACATTTTAGTGCTTGAGAATGCTTTATGGGTGAATCCCAATTCTATTGAATTTCGTATGTTGAATTTGGGTTTCTGTTAAATTAAATTAGATTGGGACTTTTACTCTTTTCGATAATATGAGATTATTTATTGTTTTTAGAGTCATGAACTAAGAACAGGTATTAGTATCTAGGCTATTCCACATATGTGGCGTGTGGATCATCCTGACGGAGGGTTTAGGTACGGAAACAATTATTCAATCTAAAATAGAAGCTATTGATTCTAACGAACTTAGCTAATTTTAGGGCCAATGAGGTAATTAACTTAAACATCTAAAAGTGGATCATATTTACCCTGACGGGACTAGTGACACTCTAGGATAGCCTTATAGTCCACCCTGACGGGGGTATAAGGAATTTAGAATCCCGACCATTGTAATTGACCAATTTAACCCTTAAACATCATAGGTTATGATATAGAATTAGGAGGATCCCTTGCGTTCTCAAGTGCTACCTTCTCATACTTGCGTTTCACATTCATTTACTTGCGTCTTAGTATTTAATTGCATTTTCCATTTAGTCTTTTATTACTTAGAATTAATAAAAACAAACAATCAATCATTATATTTTTATTTGCTTTCATAAGTGCAACCATTCGTTATTTGATAAGCATTGTAGTTAACCAAACCGTCCCTACGAACGATCCTAGAATCACTTATTACTACTTGGGACAACCGTACACTTGCGGTTGTGGTTCGATTACTTTTGCATTTATTTTAGAACACACAAAGGACCACCAGTCTTCTCTAACTTTTTTAGTTCTCTCTATTGATCCAAAACTGATATTATCAGTAGAGTTTTGAGTAATTGAAGTATCTATAGTAACAAGCTGATCCAAGTTATCAGTTGGGCTCAATTTAGGATTAGAAACATTTGGGCCACATAACTTTAACACTTCATCATTTTCTAAGGGCCTTATTTCAGATTTTATCATTGACCCTTTAACAATAGTAGTTCCCAATTGAACAGTTGGTATAAGTAGAGAGTTCTGAACCTTATTATCCTGGCTCATAATGAGAAGTTTCCTTGTTTCCACAATCTCTCCTTCCTCAATGTCTCTATTTACCTTCTTATACTTCTTTTTCAAAGGCTTCTTAGCCTTTTGATTAATAGTGTTATTCTTAACAGCTTTGAAAACAAATTTATCCTGAACTGCATATCTGATCCAATTACCCAACCTCATAGACAGCTTATTAGGATTATCACAATATTTTTCTTCATGTGAGACAATTCCACATTTAAAACAAAAGTCAAAGAGTTTTTCATACTGAAATGATATCCAAACTTTCTGATCTCTAGCAATCTTAAAATTTAAACCTGACTGAAGAGGTTTATTAACTGAACATTCAGTACGAGCTTTTATAGTAGAATCTTCCTTAAACTTTACAGGATCAGGTAAAATTACTTGAAGAACATTTCCAATCTTAGAGGCAATTTTAGCTACATTTGCCTCTTTAATAAATAGTGGTGGGATACCATTAAATCTAACCCAAAATGCAGTATCATCAAGAAGAGAAGGATTCTTAATAGTATCTGCATATTTTTGGACAAGAACATGAAAACCAAAGATATGATACAGTCTATTTTCCCAAAGAAATTCAAAATCCTTTTCATTATCACATTGTACAGTAAAGATATTCATTCCAATTTTCTGAACATTAATTCTTCCTTTAACACCCCAATATTGAATGATAATCTTTTTAAGATAATTAAGATTTATAATACCTGTAGCCACCACTCTCAACAAGAGTTTCGGTTCATCATATTTAGAGTACACAACCTCTTTATCTGGAGAGAGGCAAAAATCATCTTCCGATTCTCCATCGAATGCCATTTGACAGAGATTTAGAAGATTAAAGTAAATGTAAACTCAATAAAGCACTGAACAGTGATTTTAATGAATCTGATACTAGAAAACGAGATAAAGAACACCTCGAGTTTCATAGATCTTATCAAAGATCTTAAGTGAAAATCGATAAGGGTGTTCCTTAGAGTAAAATAACTAGAAATGGAGAGAAAAGTTAAAAAAGATGTTAGGGTTTCGGACTGTAACAACCGAGAATGAAAGAATAAGGTTAGGAAAGGAGAGAGAGAGGGTTTTAGTGGTGGTAGACGGTGGTTTGGGGTGGGGGATCGGGTTTCAGTCGAGGGGTGAGGGTTTACTGGGAAATGTGCTAGAGAGCATCATTTGTTGATTAAATATAGGTTATTTTTCATAATACATGACCTATAGTGAAAATTTAGCACATTATATTAAGGACCTATTTGCAATTTCATAAAAAATAGGACTAAATTGCAATTTCATAAAAAATAGGACTTAAATGCAATTTTATAAAAAATAGGTCTAAAATGCAATTTAATAAAAAAGTATTACTAAAATGCAATTTCATAAAAAATAGGACTAAAATGCAATTTAAAAAAAAATTAGTACTAAAATGCAATTTCATAAAAAATAGGACTAAAATGCAATTTTTAAAAAAATTTAGGACAAAAATGCAATTTTTTAAAAAATAAGGACAAAAATGCAATATTTAAAAAAATTAGGACAAAAATGCAAATTTAAAAAAAATCAGGACTTATTTGCAATTTTTTTAAAATAAGGACAAAAATGCAATTTTTAAAGAAATTAGGACTTATTTGCAATTTTTAAAAAAATAAGGACAAAAATGCAATTTTAAAAAAAATTAGGACTTATTTGCAATTTTATAAAATTAGGATTTATTTGCAATTTTATAAAATTTTATAAAGACTAAAATATAATTAGTAAATGACTAATTAGTAAATTTTATAGATGGCTGCTGTTATGGGTAGAAGTCACGGCGTAGACGGGATGGGTAACGATCCCCCCGAGGGGTCCTAACCGTCCTATGGCCGAATGTTCCCAACCATCGGGTAATAAAAAATTCAATTAATATAATTTCAATTAAGAAAATATATAATTAATAAATATTTTTCACTAAAACAGGTGAACGTAAAAGAAGACGCCCTAAAACTGCCACGTCTATACGGACAGCTCAGGAGACCTTGAAGAGAGTCGGCTGGCCCATTCCAGTTGACTGTTCTGTTATCGACGGCACGTGGAACTTCGTCGGCCCTTATAGCAAACACGTGGGTCAGGTGGTGGGGAATGCAGTTCAAGTCGGCCGAGGACTTGAACCTATACCAGATCTAGCCTCCCCATCGACCGGGCCCACAGCTTCTTCGAGTCGGCCGAGTCAACCCCCGAGCATGGCGGACACTCTCTTCGAAGCGTTAACCGGCATGAGAATCGCCCAAGGACTTCAGCCGATCAGCAAACCCGGGCCCACTAGCGAAGAGAGAGGAGATGAAGAGAGAGAAGAAGATGAAGACGGGCACCACTTGAGTGACGATTGATTTATGTTTATTTTATTCGGATGGTTTGTAATTTTATGACTTTAAGTTTATTTCGTATGTTTGACTTTTATTTTGACTACGTTTGACTTTGACTTCACGTTTAATTTTCGTATCGAATTATCGTATTTTATATATATATTTTTGGATATTTATTTATTTGTAAATTTTGCATTATATTTAAAATAAAAATAATAATAGAAACTAAAATTTAAATAAAAAAAACCAAAATAAAATGATTTTTAAAAAAATAAAAATAATAAAGAATAGCGATGACAATGGTGTCGTCGCAAATATGTAAATAAAAAAAATAAATAATGATTTCCGGCAACATTTAAAAAGATAAAAAAAATAAAATAATAATTGCGACGACTTAACCGTCGCTATTATTTCGTGGTTAGATTATTAAAAAAAATAAAACATATATAATTAATAAGAGATTAAAAAAAAGAGAATGTAATTCAATAGTTAGCGACGATGGGCCCTCGTCGCTAACTTGAAAATTTCGCGACGCCACGCCTCGTCGATGATCGGCTGAGTGACTAACGGCGAAATCACAACAAATCGTCGCTAATGGGCCAAATAGCGACGAAGGGATAGAGAGGACAGATAGCATGTCGTCGCTAACCACGCTTAACGACGAAATACGGGTTATTAGCGACGACCCGTGTCGTCGCTAAACAAGCCGAATCCAGTAGTGTTTTCTTTAAACAATATATCTAAATCAGTATTGTGCTAACACATTCTTTCTCCGATCTCCAAGATAAAATGGATTCTTCTTGCATGATGTAGAATTCGGTGATCGGGCGTCTTGTTTTGAGGTACCTTGCCCAATCAAAATCATAGTAGGCTTTCACTCAAATATTTTTATTATTTGTGAATAATATCCTTGTCTAGGCGTTCCTTTGATATACCTTAGTAATCAGTTGCACCATCCAAATAATCTTCTTTAGGAGTATGCATAAAATTACTTATTTCAGCATTCAGAATATTGTGTTAAGTCAGGTAACCGTGAGATATATTAATCTTACATGCAATCTCTTTTATGATGAGGAATTATGGAGAACCTTTCATTATTCACTTGAAAATTTCAAATGTTGTACCATTGGAAATTTGGAAGGACTTGAGCAAAATTTTCCAGCGTCTTTCAAGATATGTAACACATATTTTCATTAAGATAAATAAATTCCTTGCTTTGAACGTAAAAACTTAATGAACAAAAAATATTTTAGAGGGCCCAAGTCTTTGATGTGAAGTTTTTGTTTCATAAATATTAAATTTATTATATTTTTCATGTATCATTTCATCAAATAAGAAGATCGTCGACATAGACAAATACTAATTTTATAGATGGTTCATTACATCTAGTGAACAATAAATAATCTACTAGTGAAGGTGAATAACCATATTCTTGTAAAAAGATGTTGATAATTTGAAAACCCAATATTGATGGGACTATTTGAGACCATAGCCCAATCATCATAGTAATTTCTCTCCTTATTTCCCAATACTAAGTCATGGTATAGTCTAGACTTCTTCATAGAAATTACCATGTAGGAAGGTGTTATACACATCCATTTGAGGAAGTGCTCAATATTTTATGGAAACAAATGATAATAAACACTAAACATTTGTGATTTTTGCAATTGGAGAACAATAGATATAATGGTTACTCTTAATTGAGTAATCATTATATCTACTAACCACGATCTGCAACACTCCACACTATAATAAACTTTGTACCTAATTTGAAGAACCAATGTAATAACAATAGGTAGCATACTAGGGGTAGTCAAGTCTTCTGAATTGAGTAACCATTATATCTACTAACCATGATCTGCACCGCTCTACACTACCATCAACCTTGTACTTAATTTCAAGAACCCATGTACTAACAATAGGAGTATTATCTTTCAACATCTATATTTCATCATCCATTTTCATATTCTAAAGAGATTCATATACAAATTAATGAAATCTAAATGCTTAATTGGATTGAAAATCCTAACTACATGTGTGATGTGAATGAGATTTCTTTTTTGCAAGAGACAAAATCTTAAAAGTAGGTAGGTCTACCTTTTTCAAAGTTTGTAACGAGGTAGGAGATTGATATGGTAGCAGTTGATGGATGATGGGGGAACTTATAATATCAAATTAGGATGTGGGTTGTCTAGTGTAGTGTGGTAGATGGTTAGGAGGAGTTTAAAAGATGTGGACTATGAATAAATTTCAAATATAGGGTGCACGAGAGGTAATTTTTCGAGATCGTACGGAGTTTGTGATTGGGGTAGTGGGTTCATAATTTGAGTTAAAGGGATTATTCGTAGTGGTTTTATTAATATATCAGGTAGTATAGGTTTCTAAGTATTTTGAGTAGTGGATTAAATTATCGAATGAGGCACGATATGATATTTTAGGAGAAGTAAAAGTTATGGTATTATGGGGTGCATATTAAAATTATACTGAATTGTGGATAAATATTTATAGGCACGATCTGATATTTGACCTGGGTCAACCCAAAAAAATAAGATCTAGCTCGTGATTAAAGATTACTAAGAATAGATGTAAAGGGACAAATTGTTGTAATTTTAAAGTTCATGAATACATGACTTTTCATAAAATATATGTTGTTTTGACATTAAAAAAATCAAAGATTTATGCAAAATTAACATCTATTTATTTATTTCTAACTCTAATAAAATGTCACTTACGATAAACAAAGCCCTATACACCACTATACAACTATGTCTAGTCTTTGTCGCCTCTTACACCTCTCTTTCTTTGTGCACATATCTCTGTAGATCCAATATATCTATTATTAACTTTAATTGAGCTATTTAACTCACCCAAATATCCTCGATGACTCATGTGAGATATCTTTACAAACATACACAACGTTCTTCCTGTTTGTAGAGATAGATGTAACATTTTTGTGGAAGATTTGTACTCTGAAAACCTCAACATTTTTTTCAAGTAAGAATCTGTGAACTAATTGTTTATCAGTTTTCTTTTAATGCAAAATAATCCTTAATATTTATGTGCTAAATATTTGTTGATGTGTAATTGGTTTCTTTATTTTAAACTAAATGAATTTCAACATGTTAATTTTGTGTACTAAATTTGATACTTTCTTATGAAATTATTTTGTGTTATTCCAAGATAACCTTCCATCTATATTGATAAGTTTTATTAGTTAAATTAACGTTCATCGTTATGTAGTTTCATGTATGTCCAACATATTTAACCATCACTTATATCTCTGATTAAATATATTAAATTTCTACAATGTCTTTTTAGTTCGATATATGTTTATGATGTTAAATTTTGATATTCTTTCTAAGTGATTTTTTAAGGTATTAAAATTAATTTTCTAATGTATTAAAATCAATTTTCTAATGTATTAAAATCAATTTTCTAATGTTTAAATTCTTTATTGGTCCCAATTTTTTTAATAAATGTGTCCATATAAACTCATAGAATTTATATTACTAGTACAATATGATATAAGTTATATAACAACATATTGTGAGGACGTACAACCTATAATTATGTAAGATTATTTTAAAACACATTGGATGATCATTAATTCTAACATATGGATATACAAACAAATTTCTGAAAAAATTAAAATATTAATAATTCTTCTAGTTATTGAAAGAACTATTCAAAGTAAGATCATGAAACTGAATTTTGTTTGAATAAAAATAAATCTAAAGTAATAAAATTGAATATGATGTAATTATTTTTTATTATTTAATCATTTAGTTTTGTATGTATTAATATACATTTTTTTAAACCTTTAATTATTTTGAAAGTTCAAAAATAAGTTGTCTTAGTAAGTTAAAAGTTTGAACAATGGATTGATTATTTTTGTGTTTTTTTTAATCTATCGTGTTATTGTAGTTTTGTATGACGACTTTATTTGACAACAGTATTTTTATATGAATCTTATAGGTCAAATACTCTTAGTTTTAAATTTATTATTGTATTCAATTAGATGTGATCAATTGCGAGTATATCGTGATATTTCAAAAACTACAAGATAATTAATTTAATATTGAAAAATCGGTCAATTAAAATGTATAGTTTTTTTCAATGGTTAAATTTTGTAAATAAATGTGTGTGCAAGATAAAAGAAAAAATTTAAAAAAACTAAAAAAGAAAATATGACTGTTAAACGTGTATTGGTTGAGAAAAAGGTGTGGGTTTAAAATTAATAATCTAATTAAAATAAATAACATAATTACATGCGTCAAAATCTTGACCTTTTTTTTATATTTACTCAAACTTAATCTGAACCCTTCTTTATCTCAAGTTGTGTTTTATTATATAGATAAGAAAGATTATATACGTATCTAATTTTTTTATTGGTTTTTATTTTATAATGAAGATAGTTGACTATGATAGCCAGTAACGTGGTTATACGTATTAAATTTATTTAATTTAATATATTATCATTTAAATGTCATTTATATCAATCATTTTTAGAACCAATTGATGTTATTGAGGTCCCCATAGGTGAAGGTTCATTTAGATAAGTTAAAAAATTGTAATTAGTAAAAACAATGTTTCAACACAGTAGGAAAAGAGGGAATACTCACTAAGAAAATAAATATTTAAAAAATAAAAATAAAAGTGTAGGAAAGTAAAAAAATGTATTGTAATATGTCAAGTGATTGAAACTGGATATATAAATATAAAATAATCTAACTCACACCTATAAATATTCTCTCAAAACTTCACTACACCACATTCTTCTGGTAGACTAGGCTATCAAAATCCTAATTCATTCACATTCAAAATTTTAATCATTATTATCAAACATTGATTTCTACTGCGTCAACAATAAAAATCTGGATTTTTAGTGGCTTTAATTACATTTCTCCTTTTTTCTCAAATTTGGTGAGTATAAATCAATTAAATTTTCAGTTGGTCTAAATTACTTAGAGTCTAGTAATCGCTACTTTGGTTTTCTAAATCTTTTTGAATTATAAGTAACTGGTACATTGATTTTTGTCATGTTTGATATTAATTCATACTTCCTAACATCTATGTTAAATTGGTTGATGTTAATTTAGATCTAAAACACGAGGTGGATCAAGGTAGGTGGATCTAAATTTTTTACCTAATTGTTACAAATCAACCCCTCCGTAAGAGTTTAATTCCCAATTTTTGGGAATAACACAAGGATACATCTTCTACTATTTCAACACCGTGTATAACCTAGGGATTAGTAGTGGTGGATGGGTGTTTAATTTGTGTTTAAAGTATTTAAAAATTCATTTAAATAATATATAAGATATTGAATAAAAAGTAAATAAAAAAATTGAATAATAATTAGAAAAATTTACCATGTCCTAAGATCTCGGAAATGTCGTGGTCATCAAATAGATGCTAGCATATACACTATTGAATTTGACTCGTCGAATGGAAGTTTGAAAAATGACTTATAGTTGCACCATAATATTGAAAAATATTAGGTTCAGGAGAAAGGGTAATGATAGTGGATAGATAGCAAGTTAGAAGACTGTAGAGAAAGTAGGAGAAAATAATTTTTTAACGGTATCTTTAGAAGAGATAAATATTTGATGATGAAGAAGATGATAAAAAGTTGTGTATGATAATTGAAGGAGTCAAAATTGGACGACACAGTTTCAAAAAAAAATTATGCTTTAATTTATATTTTTTTAAGTACTTTCAATTATATTTTTCACATTGATTTTTTATGAGACAATAGTGAAACTTAACATTATGTTTCTCTTTTAATAGGGATAAATTTTATATTTTGAATTATAATTAAAATTTTAAAAATTTAAATTTTCTTATCGTTATATGTTAATATATTTATTTATTTATTTTTCAACTGTAATTGGTTTAATGATAAAATATGAAAGAATAAACAAAACTATACAATACTAGATAAACTATAAACCTCACAATATCTTAACTAACTTTATCCATATGCGTGTGATGAAACCCACGTAGAGTAAAATACTAGATTTCACTAGTCTACAGGGATGTCTAACTGGCATGTCCAAGGAATATGTTCTTCGGTTCCAAGAACAAAGTATGCGAGAAAAACTATATAGTATCATATTTAGTCAAGAATGGTAAAATAATATCATCACATTTTCTAGTTGGGTTGGAGACGTGGATTATAATTCTAGGAGATATTATTCATTAGTAATTAATTCATACGATATGCTAATGCTAGCTTATAAGATTCCATGTCTTCCTTTGCCTCAGTTCTACGGGTGATTCATATTTTCAAAGTGTAGAAACACAATCCAGGATGGCCCTATCATGTTCAATGAAGTTAATGGATATTCATCAGTGATCAACATAAATATGAAAGAATCATATCTATGTTCCATGAAATAATTAGCGAAGTCTCATCCATGAAACGAGGAGGCCCGGCCCACAGAACCTTATTAGATTCTATCCTTAACAAATGATTGATGAGCTTGTACATTTTTGTAGGAAAATAATTTTTCCATGACAGAATGATCAGATATGTCGATTTCTTCCCTACTCCAAGGGTTCCTCGTTAAACAAATTCATTTTTAATTTAAATAAAATCTATCATGATACCGTTATAAAGTCACCACATACTTCTTTAGCTATCCACTTCCTTTACCGACCTCCAAGTAATAATCTTCAAATAAAACAATTTGTAAAAATTTAAACTACAGTACAAGAATAAATCAATTCTATATTTTTGGTTGGTCGAGCAAGAAACAAACATATGTGTGATAAATTCTATTGCCTCTAAGAAGTTAGATCATCTTGGTGAAAGACCACAATTGCGCTTGAACAATTTTTACTTCCTTGGTGGATAATTCTTCCACATAATTGTGCAGATCGTTGAAGGTTCCTTAGTATGTCATACTACATGCCCCTTTGTTTAAATAAATACAAATGAATGAAGCGATGCTTTGCAATGTACCCTTATTTTCTATGCAGAGAAAGTAATATGCATATTTTAATTTAGTATATACTAATTCAAGTGGGGGCCAAATTATCTTAGTATCTTAGTCCAAGAGTGGGATTTGTTTAACTACCTAATAGTTGCAGACGCAACCCATTGAGTCAACTTTTAAGAAAATACTAATGTCCAATTTTTGAAAACAGCTGATTGACGTTAGTCATTTACAATTAGAATGGTTTGGGATAAATTTGTAACTTGACTAGTAGTTAAGAATATTTGTGTTTAACCCTTAACTGTACACTAGACACATTTTATTTTAATGAAATACCTTCTTACGAAGAAACCGAGTCAAACCTATAAACAATAACTTTGTACGTATATAAAAGATCTTTTATGAAAGTAGATACATTTGAGTGTGCGAGCAATGACATGATATTGTTTGTTTATGATATCCCAAGATTAATTTCCATGTAAAACCACATAATAAAGTGAAAATTGGTAATATGCGTCTATCCCCTTCGATCATTAGTCTTCCACATAGAGTCCAGGCCACCCAACATATGTGGTTTTTTTGTGTTTAAGCCAATACTTAGTAAAAAGTATTGATAGTTTTTAACATTTCTTTGTAGGTTGTAAGAAGATATTCATGACATATTTTGGGATAACATGCACGACTCATTTTCATAGGACCTCTTTGTCATCCCTAGAGAGATGATGTTAGCACTAAGTTGCAAAATTGAGCCTATCACTAATTCATTGAGACACCTCGACTTTGGATAAATTATTGTCCATTGGAATACCTAGATATTTTCTATGGTACCTTCCATTTAATGTCTAGTGGTACCTTTGTAGAAGTTGGAATTAAATTTATCAAAGTTGAAACTATTGGTCTAAGCTGAAACAAAATCGGTAAAGTGCTTTTGTGATTGCAAACATTTCCATTTTCTTATTTTTTAGAAGAAGAGGGAATCACCCACAAATATATAATGTGTGAAGCCAGTGGAATATCTAGAAATGTGTAGGCTTTCCATATTCCCCATTAAAACTTATTTATTATTAAGAAAATTACGCATTTCAGTGTGTAGATTAAAAAAAAGGACAAAAGGATACAACTTAACGAAAATCACGAGACAGGGTAAAATAGTGGAAGGTATCTTAATTTATCTTTATATGATACAAAACCGTATACGCACAATCCATAACTCATATAATCCATTTAGAAGAAAACTCCAGTTTAGACCCAACCAAATTCCAGTGAGCTCAATCATACACTTTAGTCATGTCCAACATAAGAGAATCATGATGTTTTTTGGATTGTATTTTTATTCCCATAAAATATGTATCATCCTAAGGAAAAATGATATTTTCTTGAATAATCCTTCCCTAATAGAGTTTGATTTAGTATAGAAAATGATGTTATTATCAAATCTATAACTGAGAGAACTTTTACCCAAAATTTGAGCAATTTATTAATCTTGAATGAGAAACTACTCATAATTATATTCTTTTTGTACAAGTGAAATAGACATGTGATTTATGTGAGATGCCAAGTAAAAATCCTATAAAAAATTTAAAAATTATCTTAAAAAGATCGAGTTAATCGTATCTTAGTTCTCTTGGTTGACTAGTTATAAATATCAATCTACTTTTAACGACCCATACTAAATGTATCACATCTAACTTATTTTAAATCCTGAGAGTTTGTTTTTCATATCAAGTTTGCTTTTCCCGCATACACGACCACACAATTAAAATAATTATTTAAATATGAATGTAGAAGCATTACGTAAAGTACTTGTAATGGGTTCTTTATCATCAACACATTCATAGTTTTCATCTCTGAGACTTGTTGTTTTGTTATAGTTCTGTGTTGTACGATAGTAGAATGAGAAAAATGTTATCAAATTGTCCCTGTCATCTACCCATTTGACACAAGTGTATCCCACCCATAACTTCTCTTCTTCCTCCCATATCCTATTGAGATCATAATTAATATCCATAATTTTTCCATTTGCATCAACCAATGGATTAATAGTGCGAAGTTCAATCAATTCATTATGGACTTGATTATTCTCCGACATTCTTAAATACTTGTTAATTCATTTTCTTGAGTACCATGTTGAATACTTTACTTTTTAACTAAAACCATTTTGCTCAATCAGTGTTTATTATTATTTACTAACAATATTATGAGCTCAATTTTACTATTCTTTGAGAAGAATTCTTTTCAAAAAGGGTGTAATCATTTTACACCTACATTCAAAGTGGATCTAAAAAATGTTCAAACACTACGATAAGTTCAAAGTGAACGTTTTGTGATAAAAGCTCAATACCTACGATGGTGTATGGCTTGCACTTTACGAATTATAAAGAATACACCCCAATTGTCCAGGAACCAGTCATCCTTCTTTTGGTTTCATACGTGCAACTTCATTAGGATCAGTATTTGTCAGAACATCAAAGATTCAAGTTCATGTTCCCATATGGAACAATTTACGAGATATGACTAGTGTCAACTAATTCATAAGATATTTATTTAAAATTAGAATGCAAGGAAACAAAATAATATTTGTTATAATTAGATTGTTTTATTTTATGATATCTTGTAATACTTCTGAAATCCATATATCCCACATTTGACCTCATTTTTGGTAAGTAATAAGTGTTGATTATAATTAAACAACCTATGTATTCAGTTAATAGACGAGTTCTTAATGAACAACACCTCACTTTATATCTTAATGAAACAAAGTAGTTAAGATATGATATTATCTAAATTGGCTAAAAAGATTATCTCATTGATTTTATGAGATATGACTAGTTTCAACTGATTCATCAGATATTTATTTAAAATTAGAATGCAAGGAAACAAAATAAAATTTGTCATAATTAGATTGTTTTATTGTATGATACCTCATAATACTTCTAAAATCCACAAATTTGAAATTTCAAATAGTTTTTTGTAAGTAATAAGTGTTGCTTATGATTAAACAAACTAAAATAATGTATTCAGTTAAGAGATAGGTTCTTTATGAACAATACTTTACTTAATATCTTAATGAAACAAAGCAGGTAAGATATTTTCATATTTGAATTGGCTAAAAAAATCAATGAGATAATTTTTTTAGTTAATTTAGATATGAAAAATACTAACTACTTTGTTCATTAAGACATCATGTAAAGTATTGTTCATTAAGAACCCTTCTCTTAATTGAATACATTATTTTAGGTTGTTTAATTATAATCAACACTTATTACTTACAAAAAAACGAGGTCAAATTTGGGATTTACGGAGTTTAGAAGTATTACGAGATATCATACATTAAAACAATATAATTATGACAAATATTATTTTGTTTCCTTGCGTTCTACATATAAAAAAATATCTCATAAATCAGTTGAAACTAGTCATATCTCATAAATTGGTCCATATGGGAACAAGAACTTGAATCTTGATGTTTCTACAAACAACGATCGCAATGAAGTTGCACGTATGAAACCAAAAGAAGGATGACTGACACTACTGGATTCGCCTGATTTCGCGACGACACGCGTCGTCGCGAATCCGGGCATAATCGTTGCTAATTTCGTTTAGCGACGACATATCGTCGCTAAACTGTCGTCTCTATCCGGGCGTCGCTAATTTGAGATTAGCGACGAATAATTGTGATTTCGTGACTAGTTCCTTAGGAATTTACCCACGAGGATTGGCGTCGCGGATTTAACGAATTCGCTACGACATATTAGCGACGACATGTCGTCGCTAATTGATTAATTAGTTTTTAATTAATTTTTTATCGATTTCAATTTTCCTTTTTTTTAATTAAATAGCGACAAAGTTTAGCGACAGATATGTCGTCGCTAATAATTATTATTATTTTTTATTTTTTTTTACATTTTATCGAAAATCATTATTTATTTATTTTATTTAATAGTTTAGCGACGACAAGGGTCGTCGCTATTCGTTTTTTTTTGTTTTTTTTTGAATTTTTTTTACTTTTTTATTTTTCTTTATTATTTAAATTTTAGTTTTTATTATTATTTTGATTTTAAATATAATGCAAAATTATAAATAAATAAAAATCCAAAAATACATATAAAATACGATAATTCGATTCAAATACTAAACGTGAAATAAAGTCAAACGTAGTCAAAGTCAAAATGCAAGTCAAACATACAAAATAAACGTAAAAGTCTTAAAATTACAAACCAAACAACCAAATAAATAAATAAAAATCTCAATCGTCACCATGATCTTCTTCATCTCCTCTTCTCTCCTCATCTTCTCTCTCTTCATCTCGTCTAGTGGGCCCGGGTTTGCTGATCGGCTGCATTCCATTGGCGATTCTCATCCCGTTTAATGCCTCGAAGAGAGTTTTTGCCATGCTCGGGGGTTGACTCGGCCGACTAGAAGAAGCTGTGGGCCCGGGTGATGCGGAGGATGGATCCGGTATAGGTGGAAGATTTTGAGCCGCGCGAAGCTCGTTCATCCCATCCAGAACCGCCTTAAGCAGCTCATCGTTCTCCCTGTCCGGCTGTGTAGGAGTCCTGGATCGTTTCCGGACCGGACCAATGGTAGGCACCCAGTATTTAGTCTTGGGTGGGTGTAGGACCTCCATTATTGTCTCGAGCATGGCATCCATCTGCTCCTGGATGCTAACTTCATTACCCTCCGCTCCGGCCTGCACAACCTTCTTCTTCATCTTCTCCCGGAGAACACCCTGTAATTAGATTTCAATTTAAAAATAAATTAGATTAATAAAAAAATAAATTTAAAATAATAGATTAATTTAAATCAATTTAAAAAAAATACTTACACTAGCTTTCTCCAAACGCTCGTCACGCCAGCTATCTGTAGCAGCATCATAGGAGAGGTGGTCGAAATAGCCGCTTAAAGGAGGAAGCTCCATCTCCTCCTGGGTCTCGTCATCTGTAAAAGTCAACGGCTCTTTCGTCACCGTCTTCAGCTTCCCCTGGACAGTATACAGTAACAAATTTTAATTAGTTAACAATTAAATTAAATACTAAATTATATTTTAATTTTTAAATCTTATACCTCAATAATCACCTCCCGGGTCTGTGACCAGTTCCTTGACCCCGCCTTGCTCGGAACTGTCTACTGCTCTCGATTCTTCTTGTTTATATCAGCCTGACTCTGTTACAAATAAAAAAGAAGTAGTTATAAAAGTAATTTAAAAAAAATGTATAAAATAATTAATAAATTATTTTTTTCTACCTGTTTCGCCAAGTCATCAAACATCTTCTTCGTCGCCTCCCAAATCACCGGGTCAACATCTGGTGGATTTTCACCCGTGTAGTAATAGTCGTTCTTCAAATCCGACTTGTATCGCCTGTAGGCTCCAGATGTCATCGTAGTCAATCTCTTAGTGATCTCTTCCCACTCCCCTCGCCTCCTCCACTCCTCTAAATCAAAAAATTGATGAAGTCGCTGCAAAACTACCCCTTTGTTATGGTCGGGGACCTCTTTCCATTCTTTGTAGCAAGGGGGAACAGCATCTCGAACAGCATTACCAGCCACCTGACCCACGTGTTTGCTATATGGGCCGACGAAGTTCCAGGTGCCGTCTATGACAGAAAAGTCAACTGGAATGGGCCAGCCGACTCTCTTCAGGGTCTCCTGAGCTGTCCGGATAGAGGTGGCAGCTTTCGGTCTCCTTCTTTTACGTTCACCTGTTTCAGTGAAAAATATTTAGTAACTACATATTTTTTTAAGTGATAAATAAACATTAATTGAATTTTTTATTACCCGATGGTTGGTTACAATCAGCATTCGAACGTGGTGGACCCCTCGGGGGATCGTTACCCCTCCCATCTCCACCGTGACTCCTACCCATGACAACAGCCATCTATAAAATTTCATAAAATTGCATTTAAGTCCTAAATTTTTTTTAAAATTGCATTTAAGTCCTAAATTTTTTTAAAATTTGCAAATAAGTCCAAATTTTTTTAAACTTTGCAAATAAGTCCAAATTTTTTAAAATTTGCAAATAAGTCCAAATTTTTTAAAATTTGCAAATAAGTCCAAATTTTTTAAAATTTACAAATAAGTCCAAATTTTTTAAAATTTGCAAATAAGTCCAAATTTTTTAAAATTTGCAAATAAGTCCAAATTTTTTAAAATTTTCAAATAAGTCCATATTTTTTTAAAATTTCCAAATAAGTCCAAATTTTTTAAAATTTCCATTTTTATCCAACTTTTTTAAAAAATGCGAATAATTCCTAATTTTCTAAAATAAGTCCATTTTTTATAAAATTGCATTTTAGTCCTTTTTTTTATAAAATTGCATTTTAGTCCTTAATCATACAAAACTGCATTTTAGACCTTAAACATACAAATCAAACATATTGCAAATAGGTCCCTATATCTTAAAACACAATCAAAGATCAATAACACACCAACTATTACATTAAAATTACAAATATCATACCAAAACCCTAATTTTTATCAAATTCCAATTACATGTTGTTATTTAACACCAAAAAATTACCAAACAACCCAGAAACATACACATAATTCTCGGATTTCATCAAACAACTAAAAACATTCATGAATTTTTACAAGAAAAAAAAATTAAAAATAAAAAAATTGCAAGTTTGATCCGGAAATTGGAACCTGTTACGTAGAAATGGTGTAGATTTCGTCCATGACTCCATGCCAAGAAGAAGGAATCATACAAAAAAACACAAGAGAAAATATTAGAAATTAAAAAAAAATCAAAAAAGGTGAGATTAAAATGTGTATTTGGACTAGAATCATTACCTGGACGTTGGATTAGGTGTTGTTTCACCTCGGAATAGCTTGGCTATGGCGGATATGGAGCTTTTGGGAGTGTTTTGGGTGTTTGTGTTTGGCAGAAATGAGCTCGGTTTAGGGTTTTATAGAAAAATTGATTAGCGACGACACGGGTCGTCGCTAATCTTGGGGATTTTGTCGCGAATTTGATACACGTGGCGCCCCACGTACACAAGCCCCTTGCGTGTCTTAGCTTAGCGACGACCTGTTGTCGCGAAATTTTGGATTGTCGTCGCTAATTTTAGTGGGCGGGAAAGTTGACCGCCCTTGATGACCAATAGAATTTTTAATTATTTATTAGCGACGACAAACCCTTTGAATGTCGTCGCGAATAATTAGCGACAACATTCAAATGTTGAATGTCGTCGCTATGTGGTTGAATGTCGTCGCAATTTTTTTTTTTTTTAAATGGTTTACGCATCTTACCCTTTCTTGCATAGTTAGGTGTTTAGAGTCAAAGTTGAGTGTTTATGGTCAAAGTTAAGTGTTTAGAGTCAAAGTTGAGTGTTTAGAGTCAAAGTTAAGTGTTTAGAGTCAAAGTTAAGTGTTTAGAGTCAAAGTTAGGTGTTTAGAGTCAAAGTTGAGTGTTTATGGTCAAAGTTAAGTGTTTAGAGTTAAAGTTAGGTGTTTATGGTCAAAGTTAAGTGTTTATGGTCAAAGTTGAGTGTTTAGAGTCAAAGTTAAGTGTTTATGGTCAAAGTTAAGTGTTTATGGTCAAAGTTAAGTGTTTATGGTCAAAGTTAAGTGTTTATGGTCAAAGTTAAGTGTTTAGAGTCAAAGTTAGGTGTTTATGGTCAAAGTTAGGTGTTTAAAGTCAAAGTTAAGTGTTTATGGTCAAAGTTAGGTGTTTCGAGTCAAAGTTAGGTGTTTATGGTCAAAGTTAAGTGTTTAGAGTCAAAGTTAAGTGTTTAGAGTCAAAGTTAGGTGTTTATGGTCAAAGTTAGGTGTTTAGAGTCAAAGTTGAGTGTTTATGGTCAAAGTTAAGTGTTTATGGTCAAAGGTAAGTGTTTAGAGTCAAATTTGAGTGTTTAGAGTCAAAGTTAAGTGTTTAGAGTCAAAGTTAAGTGTTTAGAGTCAAAGTTAGGTGTTTAGAGTCAAAGTTGAGTGTTTATGGTCAAAGTTAAGTGTTTAGAGTCAAAGTTAGGTGTTTATGGTCAAAGTTAAGTGTTTATGGTCAAAGTTGAGTGTTTATGGTCAAAGTTAGGTGTTTCGAGTCAAAGTTAGGTGTTTATGGTCAAAGTTAAGTGTTTAGAGTCAAAGTTAAGTGTTTAGAGTCAAAGTTAGGTGTTTATGGTCAAAGTTAGGTGTTTCGAGTCAAAGTTAGGTGTTTATGGTCAAAGTTAAGTGTTTAGAGTCAAAGTTAAGTGTTTAGAGTCAAAGTTAGGTGTTTATGGTCAAAGTTAGGTGTTTAGAGTCAAAGTTAAGTGTTTAGAGTCAAAGTTAAGTGTTTATGGTCAAAGTTAAGTGTTTATGGTCAAAGTTAAGTGTTTATGGTCAAAGTTGAGTGTTTAGAGTCAAAGTTAAGTGTTTATGGTCAAAGTTAAGTGTTTATGGTCAAAGTTAAGTGTTTATGGTCAAAGTTAAGTGTTTATGGTCAAAGTTGAGTGTTTAGAGTCAAAGTTAAGTGTTTAGAGTCAAAGTTAAGTGTTTAGAGTCAAAGTTAGGTGTTTATGGTCAAAGTTATCTTTTACCATCATTCCCCGTTTCAATATTTTTTTACCATTTCTCTCAGTCAACCACAATTCTTTTCTAATCTTCATTTCCTCAAGATCCAATCTCGCCTTCACATTATCTTTGTTCACTTTCCCATCAAGACCTATAACTGTACCGAGAAGAGCATCACACACGTTTTTCTCGCAATGCATAACGTCAATGTTATGTTTCAACAAGTTTTCAGACCAATAAGGTAAACGATAGAAAATACTCTTTTTCTTCCAATTGAATCGTCGATTAACATCTTGCTTCACGATCTTTCCCCCAAAATCCTTGTGTTTACCGGGAAACACAATGGGAAGCCCATCTAACTGTGTCTGAATACTTGCAGGATTATATTTCTTCGGTGGGCGCCTATCTTCGGGTTTCTTGTACAAAACACATTCGCTTCTAAATGGATGTCCGGCAGGTAACCAACGTCTATGGTCAAAGTTAACAATCCCTTTGTTCACACTCAATGACGGGGTATGATCCATGCATTCGGGACAAGCTTTGTAACCTTGACCCGACCATCCCGAAGTGTATGACCTAGCGGGGAAATCATTAGTGGTAGACAACAAACAAACCTTCATCGTAAACTCTTCTTTCTTGTGGGCATCATACGTAACGATCCCTTTATCCCACAACTCTTCCAACTCATCTATAACAGGACGAAGAAAGACATCCATGTCCTTACCGGGTGAACGGGGTCCCGGAATCAACAAACAAAGCTGGAATGTGGTTTCCTTCATGCATACCCACGGGGGCAAGTTATATACGGTTAATATGACTGGCCACATGCTATACGAGTTGTTTTGCATAGAGAAAGGACAAAACCCATCGATTCCAAGACCCAGATATACGTTACGAGGTTCACTAGCAAACTCAGGGTGTAGCGCTGCAAATCTCTTCCAACTATCACCATCAACCGGATGACGCAACACATCCAGATCTGCACTGTTACCGGTATGGTGCCAAATCATGTCTTTAGCGGTGTGCTTTGAAGCGAATAGTCGCTGTAATCTAGGAGCAATCGGAAAATATCGAAGCTTCTTATGCGGTACTTTGATACCCTTCTTTGGGTCCCATATAGACTCGTTACAAACTGGACACTTATCAAGGTCTTTGTTTTCTTTGTAATAAATAACACAATCGTTCAAACAAACGTCGATGGTAACATACCCCATACCCAAACTTTTCAACTTCTTGTTGCATGCTTCATAAGATTCGGGCAAATTGTGAGGTTTAGGCAAAATACGACCAACAACTCCAGTAGCTCGGTGAATGAGGTGTTAGTCCATTTGTTCTTTACTTTTACGTGCATTAGCTTGGCAATAAAATTCAACGAACCCATCGATTCACAACCAGGAAATAATTCTGTCTCCAGTTCTTCGAACAACGTGTCAAAACTGCTTCGACTTGGAATATGTGCATCTCTCATCTCGGTGTCTCCCGGATGTCCACCAACATCGTAACTCTGTCTCACATCGTCATAAACATGCTGGATTTCATTTACTATAACTGGATCTTTACTTGCAGGGGGTGTATGTGTTTGTATCTCTTCCTCACCGTGTTTTGTCCAAACCTTATAATCATGGTTAAACCCCTCTCTTAGAAGGTGGGCCATAACATCATTGGTTTTTAATCGGCAAAAATTATTACACTTCTTACACGGACAAGACAAGTAACCGGTATAACCTCTACTTTTCTTAGCAAAATCGATAAATTTATAAACCCCAAAAATATATTCAGCATCTAACACATTCGTCGATTCGATCCAACTCTTATCGATACTCATGCCCGAACTCGATGCCATCACTTAACAACAATTTGAGTAAACTATGCGACTACATTAATAAAAAAAATAAAAATACATAATTATTACAACCTAATGAATAAAATGAATAAAAATTACAACACAATAAACAAAATAAAAAAAATTACAAACTCATTGAATGAATAAATATTACAAACCATTGAATGAATAAAAATTACAAACCATTAAATGAATAAATATTACAAACCATTAAATTAATGAATGAATATATAAAAAAAAACAAATAATTAAATAAACAAGTAAAAATATATGAGCACAAAATATAAATTCACACAACACATGCATAATCAACCAACAAATATTTAATTCATTAACCTAATCATATGGTATATCAACTTGCTAATATAATCAATTAAATACAAAGCTTAAAAAACATGAAATTTAATGGAAATACCTTGAATTGGATGGATAAATTGAAGAGTGATGTTAATTCCCTACCAAGAAAGTTGTATTAATTCACCTAATCAAAGCATATAGAAAGAATGAAACACAATTAGCATTCAAAAAAAAAAATTGAATTTCATGCAATTATTACCTTAAATTGTTTGATGAAAGATGATATTAATGGAGCCCCACTTTGATTATTGAACCAAGAATGATGCAAGATGAAGTGGAGAAGGAATTGCAAAAAAAAAATGGAATTTTGTTGATTTTTTGGGAGAAAATCGGAGGATTATTTTGGGTGTTTTGTGTGTTATGTGGGTTAAAAAACCTGCTGTAGCCATTAAATAGGATCGAAGTTTAGCGACGACAATACGGGTCGTGGGTAAACTACTTTAGTCGTCGCAAATCTTCAAAATAGCGACGACAGACATAGTCGCTAAAATAGCGACGGTAGTTCGTCAAGAAAAAAAAATTCAATAAGAAATAAAAAACAATTAGCGACGAAAAACTAAAATATAGCGACAAATTCGTTGTCGCTAATTAGCGACACGGTAAATTATTGTCGCTAATTTTCTGGCGTCGCTAACTGAGTCAGTTTAACGACGAATTACGGGTCGTCGCTAATTTGTCGTGGGTAAACACCGCATTTCCAGTAGTGTGATACCTGGACAATTATGGTGTACTCTTCATAATTCGTAAATTGTAGGCCAAACACCATCATAAGTATCGAGCTTTTATCACCAAACATTGAATTTGAACTTAACATAGTGTTTGAACATTTTTTAGTTCCACTTTGAATGAAGGTGTAAGATGATCCATCTTTGAAAAGAGTTCTTCTCAAAGAATAGAAAACTTGAGCTCATCAAATTGTTGGTAAATAATAATAAATACTTGATTAAATTAAATGGTTTTAGTTAAAAAGTAAAGTGTTCAACATGGTACTCAAGAAAATAAATTAACAAGCATTTAAGAATTTTAGAGAATAATTCCTCAATTCCATAATGAATTGGTTGAACTTCACACTATTAATCCATTGGTTTATGCGAAAGGAAAAGTTATGGATATTAATTATGATCTCTATATGATATGGGAGGAAAAAGAGAAGTTATGGGTGAGATACACTTGTGTTAAGTGGTTAGATGAAAGGGACAAAAGATAATATTTTTGCTCATTCCACTATCGTACAACATAAACAATAACAAAACAATGAGTCCCAGAGATGAAAACTATGGATGTATTAATGATAAAGAACCCACTACAAGTAATTTCCACAATTATTTAACATATTGTACAATTCAATCCAAGTAATTTTTTTAATTGTGTGGCCGAGTATGTAGGAAAAAGCATAACTTGATATGAAAAACGAACTCCCAAGATTTACAATAAGTTAGAAGTGATGCATTTAGTATGGGCCGTAAAGAGTGATAGGTCTAGATTGACATTTAGGACTAGTCAACCTAGAGAGCTAGAATATTATTAACCTGATCTCTTTAACATGGTGTTTAAATTTTTATAGGATTTTTACTTGGCATCTCAAATAAATCACATGTCTATTTCACTTGCACAAAAATGATATAATTAGGAGGAGTTTCTCATTCAAGCCTAATATCTTGATCAAAATTTGGGTAAAAGTTCTCTCAAATGTAAATGTTGATTAAAAATATCATTTCCTATACTAAATCAAACTCTATTAGGGTAGAATTATTCAAGACAATATCATTATTACTTAGGATGATACATATTTTATGGGAATAAAAATACAATACAAAAAACATTGTGATTCCCTTATGTTAGACATGACTAAAGTGTATGACTGAGCTTACTGGGATTTTCTGGAATTGGTTGTGTCTAAACAGGATATTTCTTCTATATGGATATATGGGTAATGGATTGTGCGTATACAGTTTTGTATCATATAAATGTTAATTAAGATACCTTCTGGTATTTTACCTTGTCTCGTGAGTTTTGTTAAGTTGTACCCCTTTGTCCATTTTTGTTTAATCTACTCACTGAAATACGTAACTTTCTTAATAATAAACAAGCTGAAATGGGGAATGTGGAAAGCCTAAAAGTTTCTAGAAATTCCATTGCCTTGACACATTATATGTTCGCGGGTGATTCCCTCTTCTTCTACAAATAAGACAAATGGAAATATTCACACTCACAAAAGCACTTTACCGAGTTTGTTTCTGCTTCGACCAATAGGTTCAACTTCGATAAATTTAATGCCAACTTCTACAAAGCTATCACTAGACATTACCATAGAAAGTATCTTGGTATTCCAATGGACAATAAGGTATCCAAAGTTGAGGTGTCTCAATGAATTAGTGATAGGCTCAATTTTGCAACTCAATGCTAACATTATCTCTCTAGGGATGACATAGAGGTCTTATTCAAATGAGTCATACATGTTACACCAAACTATCTCATGTATATCTTCTTACAACCTAGAAAGAAATGTTAAAAACTATCAAGTCTTTTTATTAGGTATTGGCTCAAACACAAAATATTACATATGTTGGGTGGCCTGGACGCTATGTCGAAGACTAATAATTGAAGCAGATGGACGCATATTACCAATTTTGACTTTTATTATGTGGTTTTACTTGGAAATTAGTATTGGTATATCATAAAAAAACAAGATCATGTCATTTCTCGCACACTCAAATGTATCTACATTCATAACATCTTTTAATATACGTAAAAAGTTATTGCATTGGGTTTGGCTCAGTCTCCTCGTGGAATGGTATTTCGTTGAAAGAAAATATGTCGATTGTATTGGTAACGGGTTAAACACAAATATTTTTAACAACTAGTGGTTCCTAAGACATAAATTTATCCCAAAACATTTGAATTGCAAATGACTAACGTCAATCGGATGTTTTCAAAAAGTGGACATAAATATGTTCTTAAAAGTTAACTCAATGGGTTACGTCTGGAACTATTAGGTAGTTAAACAAACCCCACTCACTTTCTTGGACTAAGATACTAAGATAATGGGGCACTGACTTACATTAGGATATATGTAATTAAAATATGCATATTATTTTCTAAGTACGGAAGATAAGGGTATATTGCAAAGAATCACTTCATTTATTCGTATTCATTTAAACAAAGGGGCATGTATTATAATATGACATACTAAGGCACCTTCAAATATCTGCACATTTATGTGGAAGAATTATCCACCAGCAAAGTAAAAATTGTTCAAGCGCAATTGTTGTCTTTCACAAAGATGATCTAAGAACTTCTTAGAGGCAATAGAATCTATTACACATATTTTCGTTGTTTGCTTGACCAACCAACAATATAATAATTGATTTATAATTGTACTGTAGTTTAAATTTTTATAAATTGTTTTCTTTGAAGAGCTAAAGAAGTATGTGGTGACTTTATAATGGTATCATGATAGATTTTATTTAGGGACGAAATCAAAATATTTAATCGTTCAGTCATGCAAAAATTTATTTTCCTACAAACTTGCACAAGCCCATCAATCAACAAACACTTATTTTGCTGTTAAGGATCCTTTCATGGTTGAGACTTCGCTAATTATTTCATGAAACATAGATATGATTCTTTCATATCTATGTTGATCGTCAATGAATATCCATTAACTTTATTGAACATGATAGCGCCATTATGGATAGTGTTTCCAACTATGAAAATATGAATCACATGCGGAATTGAGGCAAAGGCAGTCATGGAATCTTATAGGCTAGCATTAGAATATCGTAGGAATCTATTACTAATCAGTCATATTTCCTAGAAGTTATAATCAACATCTCCAAACCAACTAGAAAATGTAATTATATTATTTTACCATTCTTGACCAAATATCATACTATATAATTTTTCTCGCATTCTTTGTTCTTGGAACCAAAGAACATATTCCTTGGACAGACAGTTAGACCATAAACTAGTGAATACTTTAAACCCAGATTAAAAACCCATCCAGCACTACTAATCCCTAGGTTATATATCCTTGTGTTATTCCTAAAATAGCAATTAAACTCATACTGAGGGGTTGATTTGTAACAACTAGGTAAAGTTTTTAGATCCACCCTACCTTGATCTAACCTGTGTTTTAGATCTAAATTAGCATGAACCAACTTAAGATAAATGTTATGAAGTATGAATTATATCAAAGATTACAAAAAATAATGTACCAATTACTTATAATTTGTTAAAATTTGGAAAACCAGAGAAACAGTCGTCCAAGTAAAGATTACTAGACTGTAAGTAATTTAGATCAAAAGAAAATTTAATTTATTTATACTCACCAAATTTGAGACAAAATAAAAAATATAATTAAAACCACTAAAAAGCCTAAGTTTTTATTATTGTAGTAAAATTAAAGTTTGATAATAATGACAAAATTTTTGAATGTGATATAATTATAGCGTGAGTTAGGTTATTTTGTATTTATATATCCTGTTTCATTCACATGACATATTACAATACATTTTTAGTTTCCTCCCCTTTTTTTTCATTTTTACAATATTTTATTTTGTTAGCAAGTATTCACTATTTTCTTAGATTATGTTCTTTTTTTATGGTGTTGAAACATTGTTTTTACTAATTACAATTTTTCCAAAAAATTATCTCAATGAATCTTCACCTATCACTACTACAGATCGGGGATTTACCCACGACAGTTTACCGATGACACGTAGTTTCGTCGGTAAACTTTTGTTATTTACCGACGACACTAATTTACCCACGAGAAACAGTCGCCGGTAATTTACCGACGACGTGTCTCGTGGGTAAAGGGTCAAAACGCCATCGTTATTTTTTTAATTTTATTTTGTTTGGATTTGTCGTCGGGAATTTACCGACAACAACGAAGTCATCGGTAATTGTAAAATTTACCGACGACAATTTTTGTTTACAGACGAAATTACGTGTCGTCGGTAAAAGAGACGTGGATATAATTCTGGACAGACTGTATTTTTATCTCCTTAAACCCAAAAACCCCATTTTTTCTCCCAATTTCTCCCAAAAACATCAATCAATCTCATTTAAATTTTTTGCAATACCTTCTGGTGGGGCCTAGGGTGTGATAAAATAAGATATAAATAAAGTGCAAAAACACCCTAGAACTACACGGTTCTGCAAGTATACAGATCGTATGCAAGTTTTAGATAAAGATTCGTTCCGCAGAGACTACAGAGGTTAGAAGAATCTTATGCAAATACCTAGTGTAAATAATTAAAGCTAGAACAACTAAACGCAAATAAAAGTAAAGACAAATAGATTTTTGTTTGATTTTCTAATTTACTAAATTAAAACTAAGAAATTAAAGACAGAAAATAAATATGAAAGCGAAGTGATATGAGAATATAGCTTAAGTTATTAGCATGCAATCCCCACTAGTTTTGCCGTTCTAAACATGTAAGGGTGAATTATGTAGTATTTCCCTAATCGGTCCCAATATGCTATCGGTAGTTTAAAATAGGATTTACCTGTGTCAATAAGGCTTCCTAAGCAAACTTTTCCTGTAATTGGTAAATAGTCACAAGAACTAAACCATAGTGATTATCTAGCTAGGTTGGGTTGTCAGATCATACCTAAGACTAGACGTTATGTGCTAAACATGCAATTAAACACCGTTGTCAATGGTATCCTAATTACTAGATGGTAATTCTATATGGCGGCCATCCACAAGAACACAGAATATAAATCCAAACACATAAATAGAGAATAAAAACTATAATTCTATTTAAAACATTAAATTCCCAAATTAGATAGATGTCAATCAAAACTAGGGTTCATACATATATGCTAAAACTCAAGCTAAAGAAAATTAGTTCATGCAAGAAAAGAAAGAAATTACAAATCTAAAGGTAGAAGAATACATTGTTGATGACAGCTCCTTCCAGACTTCTCTCTTGTGTTCTAAGCTTCCTCTTGGTTTAAGGTTTCACCAAGGATGATTTAAGAGTGTTAAGAGACTGTATTTATAGTGTATAGGTTGACCTAATTCGTTTCTTTAGAGATAAGTTAAGTAATGGACTCCTAGCCCAACTCAAATTCGTAAGATAAACACTGCTGGACCGTTTTGAGTGTATCTTCTTCGTTATTGGTCGGATTGAGCTCCATAAGATACCAAAAGAATCGCAACAGAATTATCTTGACCCTATAGAAGGAAATTACCAAAATCGGCCTATTTCTTAGGTAAAAACGCATATCTTTGAACGTGTATGCGGAATCTCAGATTTAGACAGCGTTTCCTTTTCCATCTTTTTAGCCTTTGTTTCCTTATCTCCAATTTCCATGCAAATCTCTTTCTATAAGTTGTAGTCTTTGACTTGAACTCTAATTAATCTCCATAATTATCTTTAAAGCTTCACACTAAATAAACAATTAAACCCAATATGCTCTAAAAATATTGTGTTACTAAATCTAGACTCAAAATAGGAAAGTGCACTAAATTAAGCTAAAATCAACCTATAAACTAATAAATAAGCCTAAAATGATATCTCATGAGTATATTTTACTATCACAAATGAGGAGACATCAAGACCCCCAACTCAAAGTTGTATCGTTCCGATACAATAAAAGTAAAGAACAGTAGAGTAGTCAAAATAAACAAGAAGAAGTCGGAGGAGAACAAGAACAACATATAATGAATGATCCTAGAGAAAAAATATCTAAAAAGTCTCATGTAGTAATGCTCAAGAAATAATGCACAAAGATGCTTAATATACATGTAATCAACAATCCATAAATTCATGTAAAGATTAATTTCGCAATGCCAGAAGGAGAGGATGATAACTTAGTTCAGGTTAATGGCTATAGGTTGTTCATAGGTCCCAAATACAACATCCAATGGTCCACTTACCTACTACCTAATAGCTCAATTGTTTCTCCATCTAGTAGTTAAAAATCCTAAGGTCTTGGTTATAACTTGGCTTAAGGACGGGTGTGGTATATTTGGATAATGAAAAGTGAGCTTTTGGCTCTCTCCTCACTAGCCATCAACGAATCGCCCTAGAGCTTGAGTTTTCACTCGAAGATGTTCTCACTCAACCCAATTTATTGATGCTTTTAAATTGCATCCTCAATAATCCCAATTAAAACCTTTGATGATATAAAATCCACTTTGCCGGTCCGAATATATATTCCCTTCAAATCAATTTTTTTTCTTTTGTATAGCTATGATTCTCTTTTTGATGTTGAGATATCACACTATTTTTCTCATGTATATATATTCTTTTTATGCCCTTGTTGGCAAATTTAGCTCGTAGCTTCTTTTCCATTCACTATTACCCCGGCAAAGGGTTACATTAAATACTTTTCATCATCAATAAAATCACAAAGATAATTCCCAAATTTCCAAAGTTCCCTAATTATGAAACCCACCACCCCAAACTCAAGCTCTAAAACGAGTTTGTCTCAGGTTTTGCGATTTGAGTGCGGGTCATATAGATAAGTCCTACAACTAAGGTATGGATTTATAATGTGTTTCAATAAAAGGCTTTAGAAAGGCTCAGAGGGGCTATGACGGATAAATAACAACAAAATCAAATAAAAGGGTGAGAAAGTATAAAGGCTTCAAGTGTTTTATCATGAAAGAACTGCCTTAGTCATTTTTCTAACTACCGGATTTCGTTACGTTTTCATTATTAGTTCATAGACAAGTGGGTTTTCAACTAATTTTAAACCTCACGTTCTACACACCAAATAACTATTCCTAAGTTTTAACGTGACTTCTTAGCATTGCTCATTAACTTTTCTATCCTTTATTTCCTGTTATCATACATGCATCCTAAACAGATTTGTTTGCATCTTTCAAAAACATACTACCTACTATCATTGACCTAATAAAATCATGCTCACATAGGTACATTCAAAATATTCTATGCCTTAATTCAACCTAAATTTTTTAAATTTTATGCAAAAAACGAAAAGAAGTTGAGGACAACGAATCCCCACCCCCAACTCAAAAGTGAGCCGTGTCCCCACGACTCGAAAAAGACTCAGGCATGGAATAAAATTTAAAATAAAACTAACTAAACTACCTAATGCATACAAGCTATTAAGAAAATTTAGAATGACCTACCTGGCTGGCCATAGAGATCCATCATATCATCCTCGTCATCCGAAGGATCGGTATAATCATCAACATCCTTATACAAGGTCAAATCTTCTACTTGTGATTCCAACTGCATGATTTCTATCCAAAGGTCTTTGTTATCTTCACGTAATCTTTCAACTTTGTTCTGTAACTTGAGAGCCCAAGGAGGAAAATCATAGACAATTTCAGAGGAAGAGGTAGAAGAACCTTGGTCTTGGAGTTTTATTTTCTTCAAAGGCCTCCTTGATGGTATGGACATTCTAGCAGTTAATCTCTTCTTTGGTGGTGATTGTGCTGGTGCCTTTTCTTTTGATTCTTCAGAAACCTCATCAAGATTGATGGGTTTTTCACTGGTGGCTCCAGGCAATTTCTTATTCTTCCCAAGGATTGAGCACTTTCTCTTGTATTCCATAGCTTCAGATCTGTTAGTCATACTTGATTTACCCACAACTCAAGTTATACCAAGGATGGATTAAAAGTTTAAGGAAAATTTGGTTTAGCTTGATGTTGTTGCTTGGAATTGATGAAAGAGAAAGGTTATTTGATTGATCTTGGAAGAACTCTTTAAAGCTTGTTGAATTTGATGGTGTTTTGATGTTGTAGTGTGATGAATTTGATGAAGAAATTGTGTTTATGGAAGATGATGGAGAGGATTTGATGAGTTGTTGTGTTAATTGTGAAGGGTTGCACAAGCTTTAAGGTGTATATATAGGGTTTGGGTCTGAAAAATTCGTGTATGGAAGGCTAGGGTTAATCTCATAAGGTAAGAATTTGATTAGGAAAATAATTCCTTCACAAACCGCCTCTGCGGTGCACCGGACCAGACCTGCGGTGTACCGGACCCAACAGCTCTTGAAATTTTTGGTTTCTGGATTGCACCCGTGGTAGCACCCCGTGGCACGTGTTTTGTGCCTGCGGACCAGGGGTGCGGTGTAGGGGGTAGTCCGCGCCTGCTCCGTCAAAAAACCCGTGGTATCCGACCCCGTGGCACGCGTTTGAGGCGTGCGGACCAGGGTCCGGTGTACCGCGCCTATCACTCGAATTTTTTCTTGCTTCTGGATGAAACCCGTGGTACCCGACCCGTGGTATGGGTTTTCTGGGCACGGTGCATCCCTGCGGACCATGGGGTAGTCCGCGCCAGGCTCGAATTTCTCTAGAGTTTTTCCTTTTGACCCCAAACTCGTTTCCTGCACAATAACACACTACCTTTCTCTCCTATTAGCTTGTAAACACAATTAAAAATATACACTAACTTAAAATTATACACTACAAAGCAAAAACAACTAATCTAAAAAGCAATTTAAACAAGGGGTGTCTCCCAAGAGCACTTTTGTTTAACGTCTTTGAGTTAGACGTGTACCTCAGGCTAAGCGCATTCAACGAGAAGGATTTTCTCCCCTCGCCCAAAGTCCTCACTGTCATAGTATTTCTTCAAAGCTGGCCATTCACCATGAATGTCCGTTGTTCGGCTGGATTTTCAATCTCAATCGCTCCATGCAGTGTGACTTTGGTAACAATGTAAGGTCCTCCCCAACGGGATTTGAGCTTTCCTGGGTAGTTCGAAAATCGAGAGTTGTGTAGTAAAACTTTCTGTCCGATCTCGAAATGCTTTGGACGGAGTCGTTTATCATGCCATCGCTTTGTTTTCTCTTTATAGAGGCGTGAATTTTCATAGGCAAGATAACGAAACTCCTCCAACTCGTTCAACTGCATCATCCTTTGCTTCCCGGCCAAGTCTGGGTCTAGATTCAGAGTTTTAATAGCTTAGTAGGCTCGAGCTTCAAGTTCAATCGGTAGATGACACGCTTTGCTGTAGACCATGCGATATGGAGATGCCCCAACTGGTGTTTTAAATGCTGTTCTGTAAGCCCAGAGAGCATCATCTAGCTTTAACAACCAATCTTTCCTCGATTTACTCACGGTCTTCTCAAGAATAGATTTGATTTCCCGGTTGGAAACTTCAGCTTGACCGTTAGTTTGTGGGTGATAACCGGTTGAAGTACGGTGTTTCACTCCAAACTTTCGAAGAAAATTTCTCAGAGGAGCATTAAGAAAATGGGTACCTTTATCACTGATTAGCACACGTGGCGTACCATGTCTTGAAAAGATGTTTGTTTTTAAGAACTTAATCACAGTTTGAGCATCGTTCTTTGGTGTCGCCACTGCTTCTACCCATTTTGACACATAATCTACCGCAAGCAAAATATAAAGATTTCCATAGGAAGTGATGAAAGGTCCCATGAAATCTATTCCCCATACATCAAAGATTTCAACTTCAAGAATATTATTAAGCGGCATCGCGTCTCTTTTTGATATATTACCAGTGTGCTGGCATCTGTGACATGACTGGACAAAACGATGACAATCTTTGTGTATGGTCGGCCAATAGAACCCGGATTGAAGAATTTTAGCTGCGGTTCTATCGCCCTTAAAGTGACCTCCATAAGGTGAACTATGGCAACTTTCAATGATCTTATCCATTTCACCTTCATGTACGCATCTTCTAACCACTTGGTCACTACATATCTTCCAGAGGTATGGTTCATCCCAATAATACTGTTTGGCCTGGTGATTTAATCTTTGTCTTTGTTGTGGGTGGAAATCTTTAGGAAAGACACCACTCACAATGAGGTTGACTATATCTGCATACCATGGCACAAAAGCACGTTTAATAGCAAAAAGTTGTTCATCAGGGAATACCTCTTTAACCAACAATGGTTCTTTGTTCGCATCAGATCCTTCGAGCCTTGATAAATGATCAGCAACTTGATTTTCGCATCCCTTTCGGTCTCGAATATCTATGTCGAATTCTTGAAGCAATAGTACCCATCTAATGAGACGCGGCTTAGCGTCCTTTTTCTCCATGAGGTACCTGATAGCTGAATGGTCCGTGTATACAATAGTTTTCTTCCCAACCAGATAGGGACGAAATTTATTGAAAGCATAAACCACGGCCAACATCTCTTTCTCCGTCACTGTATAATTCATCTGGGCAGTGTTGAAAGTCTTACTTGCGTAATAAATCGAGTGGAAAATTTTGTCTTGCCTCTGTCCCAACACAGCACCCATAGCGTGATCACTAGCATCGCACATAAGTTCAAACGGAGCTTTCCAATCAGGAGGTATAACAATAGGTGTAGAGATCAGTTTTTCCTTAATCGTCAAAAACTCTTGGAGACATTCTTCAGTAAAATTAAAAGGAGTATCCTTTTCAAGTAAAGAGCAAAACGGTTTGGCGATCTTGGAGAAATCTTTAATAAATCTTCGATAAAATCCAGCGTGACCCAAGAAACTTCTCACTCCTTTAACAGAAACTGGAGGTGGTAGTGTTTTGATAACTTCAATTTTTGCACGATCAACCTCCATCCCTGCCTTCGAAACTTTATGTCCCAACACAATTCCCTCTTGAACCATGAAGTGGCATTTTTCCCAATTAAGCACAAGATCTTTTTCTCTACATCTCACAAGGACTTTCTCAAGATTACTCAAACAATCGTCAAAACTATCTCCAAACACCAAAAAATCATTCATAAAAACCTCCAAGTATTTATCAATCATGTCCCAAAATATAGCCATCATGCACCTCTGGAACGTGGCAGGTGCATTGCATAAACCAAACGGCATTCTTCTATAAGCAAAAGTACCAAACGGACATGTAAAAGTTGTTTTGTGTTGATCGAGGGGATCCACACAAATCTGGTTATAACCTGAATATCCATCTAGGAAACAATAATATTCTCTCCCTGCAAGTTTGTCTAGCATCTGATCAATGAATGGTAGCGGGAAGTGATCTTTCTTTGTTGCTTTGTTCAGTCTTCGGTAATCCATGCACACTCGCCACCCCACAACTGGTCTTGATGGTATGGCTTCGCCTTGATCATTAAGGATGGTAGTGATACCTCCCTTCTTTGGAACACATTGCACTGGACTAACCCAATCACTGCTAGCAATCGGATAGATAATTCCTGCGTCTAACAACTTGATAACTTCCTTCCTCACTACTTCTTTCATAGCTGGCATGAGTCTTCTCTGTCCTTCTATAGATCGCCCACCTTCGTTCTCAAGAATGATTTTGTGTTTGCAAACGGAAGGACTAATTCCCTTGATGTCGGCAGTAGTCCATCCAATTGCTTCTTTGTTTGCGTGAAGTACTTGAAGTAGCTTCTCCTCTTGAGGACCTGAAAGGTTAGCAGAAATAATAACAGGCAAAGTTTTGTTTGTACCTAGATATGCATAGCGTAGGTGATCTGGAAGTTGTTTTTCTTCGAGAACAGGTGGACATATTATAGATGGTTGTTTCATTGGTTCAATGTCACCTGGTTCTCGAAGCAGTTCTCGCACGTTTAATGCATCAACTTCTTCAGGGAGAATCTCGAGTTCCTCTGGTGTTTCAGGTGTTAAGGCTTTGTCAAGATCATCATCTAAGCTTGCTTCATTGAAGACTTCTTGCGCAATTTTTCCGATGACATCTACTTTGAAGCACTCATCTTTTGCTTTAGGAAATTTCATAGCCTGAAACACATTAAATCGTATCTGTTCGCCTTGTACTCTCATGATTAACTCACCATTCTCAACATCAATTAGTGTACGCCCCGTGGCTAAGAATGGTCTACCCAAAATGATGGGGACATTCTTATCGCGTCGTAGTCAAGGATAATAAAATCACAAGGAAAAATAAAAGAGCCAGCTTTAACTAAAACATCTTCAATTTTACCTATTGGTCGTGAGAGGGAGCGATCTGCCATTTGTAATACCACAGATGTGGGTACTACTTCTCCGATATTAAGCTTCTCGAACAGGTATAGAGGCATGAGATTGATGCTCGCGCCTAAATCACATAATGCTTTCCCGGTCCAACTATCTCCAATGCCGATAGGAATTGTAAAACTTCCGGGATCTTCTAGTTTCGGTGGTAACTCACTTTGACATATAGCACTGCACTCCCTAGGTAGTCCAATTGGTTCCCCAGTCTCTATACTTTGCTTGTTGGAGAGAATGTCTTTCATGAATTTCATGTAGGTTGGCATCCTCTTGAGAGCTTCAACAAGGGGTATATTAACTTCCAATTTCTTCAACATGTCAATGAACTTCTTGAATTCCAGGTCATTGTCCTTCTTTCTGACACGTGAAGGGTATGGTGGCGGAGGGCGTGTATTGAGTTCCACTGGTTTTCTTGTCTTTTCAGGTGTCTCGGCTTGGACACTCTTTGGGTTAATTACCTCCTCAACTGTATCTTTGATTATTTATTCCCCCTTTGTTCTGGAATAGGGGTTGGTTCTTGTTCTGGTTCTGGTCTTGGTGGAGGTAGTTGTTTTCCACTTCGCAATTCAACTGCATGGCAAGAATCATCTCTAGGAGCAATTGTATCACTTGGGAGTTGCCCTTTCGGCCTAGTTTGTAATGTACTCGCCATCTGTGATATAGTATGCTCTTGTTGCTTGATAATCTTCTCCTGGGTTCGAACTTTCTGTTGACTATGACTCACTTTCTTCTCAACTGTTTGCATAAATCTATCCATACTCGAACTTAAACTTTGGAGTTGTTCTTGTTTTGCCAATTGCATTGATTGTTTAGGTGGATCTTTCTTTGGTTCTTGACAAGTTTTAACAATGGGTTCCTTTTTCTGAATAGGTTGTGGTAGATTATAAGATTGAAGTTGGGATTGATGATAAGTTTCTTGCTTTCTAACCCAACTCTTTTGTTGTGGAGGTTGTTGATAATTAGTGTAGCTTTCTTGAGGACAGTCATAACCATTAGAGTAATAGTTATCTTGAGGATATTGAACGGAAGCTACTGCTGGATTATTCATACATCCTTCCCACACATGATTTCTTGATCCACAACCAAGACACGAAGGAACTGTGCGTACTGTATTCACCTGAGCAATTATTCGGGCTTGTTCTTTTAGCTCTTCGAGTTGTTCAGCCAATTCTTTAAGCTTCAGAGACTCTGAAGTGTTCTCCTTTGCTGATTTCTTTGGCCAACTTCTCTCGTTCTCAAGAATTCTCTCCATTCCCAACTCAGCTTCTTCAGGATCTAGTAACACAAAACCTACGTTTCCCAACAAATCTGCTTTTTCTCTTGATTTATCATTAAGGCCTCCATAAAACAAGGTTAAATAGTATTCCGGCGAGGATCTATGATAGGGACATCTCGCCTTCTTCTCTGTAAATCATAACCATGCTTCACCCAAACTCTCTTCCTCTTTCTGTATAAATTGTTCAAGCTCCAACATATCTTTTAAACGTCTACTAACCGGATAAAAACGGTCTAGGAATATCGCTTGGAGCTTGTCCCAATCTGGAATAACATGAGGGTATTGGGTATCATACCAATCGCTTGCACATCCGGTCAAGAAGAACTGGAACATTAGGTAATATACTTGCTCCTTAGTAACTCCTCTTACGATATAAGCATCACAGATCTGCATGAATTTCTGAATATACCGGATCGGATCTTGATGTGTAGAGATGCAAACCGAGTTAGCATCCCAGGACCAGGTTTAAATTTCGCGGCTTGGATTTCTGGAGCTCGAATTCCTCGTGGCTCCACTCTGAACTCGATGGGTAGCTCAAGTCTCCTTGGGTTCTCCATCTATAACTAAATCTGAAAAACAAAAACTAAAAACAAAAGCGTAAAATAAAACTAACTAAAAATAAAAGCACAAGATATATGCACAATGACTAACGATGTAGTCCCCGGCAGTGGCGCCAAAAACTTGGTGGGGCCTAGGGTGTGATAAAATAAGATATAAATAAAGTGCAAAAACACCCTAGAACTACACGGTTCTGCAAGTATACAGATCGTATGCAAGTTTTAGATAAAGATTCGTTCCGCAGACACTACATAGGTTAGGAGAATCTTATGCAAATACCTAGTGTAAATAATTAAAGCTAGAACAACTAAACGCAAATAAAAGTAAAGACAAATAGATTTTTGTTTGATTTTCTAATTAACTAAATTAAAACTAAGAAATTAAAGACAGAAAATAAATATGAAAGAGAAGTGATATGAGAATATAGCTTAAGTTATTAGCATGCAATCCCCACTAGTTTTGCCGTTCTAAACATGTAAGGGTGAATTATGTAGTATTTCCCTAATCGGTCCCAATATGCTATCAGTAGTTTAAAATAGGATTTACCTGTGTCAATAAGGCTTCCTAAGCAAACTTTTCCTGTAATTGGTAAATAATCACAAGAACTAAACCATAGTGATTATCTAGCTAGGTTGGGTTGTCAGATCATACCTAAGACTAGACGTTATGTGCTAAACATGCAATTAAACACCGTTGTCAATGGTATCCTAATTACTAGATGGTAATTCTATATGGCGGCCGTCCACAAGAACAAAGAATATAAATCCAAACTCATAAAAAGAGAATAAAAACTATAATTCTATTTAAAACATTAAATTCCCAAATTAGATAGATGTCAATCAAAACTAGGGTTCATACATATATGCTAAAACTCAAGCTAAAGAAAATTAGTTCATGCAAGAAAAGAAAGAAATTACAAATCTAAAGGTAGAAGAAGACATTGTTGATGACAGCTCCTTCCAGACTTCTCTCTTGTTTTCTAAGCTTCCTCTTGGTTTAAGGTTTCACCAAGGATGATTTAAGAGTGTTAAGAGGCTGTATTTATAGTGTATAGGTTGACCTAATTCGTTTCTTTAGAGATAAGTTAAGTAATGGACTCCTAGCCCAACTCAAATTCGTAAGATAAACACTGCTGGACCGTTTTGAGCGTATCTTCTTCGTTATTGGTCGGATTGAGCTCCATAAGATACCAAAAGAATCGCAACCGAATTATCTTGACTCTGCAGAAGGAAATTACCAAAATCAGCCTATTTCTTAGGTAAAAACGCATATCTTTGAACGTGTATGCAGAATCCCAGATTTAGGCAGCTTTTCCTTTTCCATCTTTTTAGCCTTTGTTTCCTTATCTCCAATTTCCATGCAAATCTCTTTCCATAAGTTGTAGTCTTTGACTTGGACTCTAATTAATCTACATAATTATCTTTAAAGCTTCACACTAAATAAACAATTAAACCCAATATGCTCTAAAAATATTATGTTACTAAATCAAGACTCAAAATAGGAAAGTGCACTAAATTAAGCTAAAATCAACCTATAAACTAATAAATAAGCCTAAAATGATGTCTCATGAGTATATTTTACTATCACAAATGAGGAGACATCACCTTCTCCAATTCATCTTTAACCATTTGCAAGCTTATAATCAAGGTGGGGCATCCTCAATACACAATTTCATCCACAAATATTAGGTAAATTCTTGATTTTTTTATCATATTTGGTGTAATTCTTGCAATATTATGGGTTTAGGTTTAGTAATACATTATCAAGGTTGGGAATTCATCATCAATCTCCAATTTCTTCCACCAATGCAAGATATTTTCTTAAAATTTCGAACTTTTTAATTTTTTTTATGCATGGATTTTGATTTTTGTGTATTAGTTGCTATAGGTTATGATTGTGTATATTTTGTTACTGTCTTGTTATATATTGTGTATAAATCATGCATACATTCATTTATTTCATATATTATGTTTCATATATTTTTGTATTTGTATATTTAATTATATGAAATTGTTTATATATTTATTGTGTTGTAATTTTATTTATTTATTTATTGTGATGTAATTTTATTTATTTATTTATTGTGATGTAATTTTATTTATTTATTGGTTTGTAATTATATTCAAGCCATTAGTTTGTAATTTGTATTATTTTTATTCATTGTGTTGTAATTTTTATTCATTTTATTAATTGGGTTGTAATAAATTTTTTTTTCATATGAATGTATTTGTCTAGTTATCTAAAATTGTTGTAAAGAGATGGCTTTGGATAAGAGTTGGATGGATGCTACGAATTTATTCACTTCAAACTATCTTCTTGGGGTTCTGGATTTTATCGCATATGATAAACAACACTCAAAATATAAAGATCTTATTTATTGCCCGTGTAACTATTGTAAAAATAATCGTCGATTACCCTCTCGGACGGTTAAGGACCACCTTTATAAGGAAGGGTTATTAAATCGTATCGGGTTTGGATAAAACACGGTGAGCAGCCGGTCGTTCCCGAATAAAACCCTATTCCAAATATAGTTAATGAAATTGCTGAGGTTTATGACGATGTGAGACACAGTTACGATGTTGGCGGACATCAGGGTGACACCGAGATGAGAGACGCATAAATTCCAAGTAGTTTCGAAAAATTGTTTAACGAATTGGAGACAGAATTATATCCGGGTTGTAAAGCGATGAGTTCATTGAACTTCATTGCCAAGATTATGCACGTAAAAGTAAAGAACAAGTGGACTAACACGTCATTCACCGAGCTATTCGAGTTGGTTGGTCATATTTTGCCCAAACCTCACACTTTTCCCGATTCTTATGATGCATGCAACAAGAAGTTGAAAAGTTTGGGTATGGGGTATATTACTATCGATGTTTGTTTGAACGATTGTGCAATATTTTACAAAGAGAATAAAGACCTCGATAAGTGTCCAGTTTGTAGCGAGTCTAGATGGGACCCAAAGAAGGGTATCAAAGTACCGCATAAGAAGCTCCGTTACTTTCCGATTTCTCCCAGATTACAGCAACTATACGCTTCAAAGCACACCGCTGAAGACATGATTTGGCACCATACCGGTAAGAGTGCCGATCTGGATGTGTTGCGTCATCCGGCTGATGGTAATAGTTGGAAGAGATTTGCAGCGCTACACCCTGAGTTTGCTAGCGAACCTCGTAATGTATTTTTGGGTCTCGGTATCGACGGGGTTTGTCCTTTCTCTATGCAAAACAACTCGTACAACATGTGGCCTGTTATATTAACCGTCTATAACTTGCCACCGTGGGTATGCAGGAAGGAAACTACATTTCAACTTTGTTTGTTGATTCCGGGTCCTCGTTCACCCGGTAAGGACATGTATGTTTACCCCCTCCCTATGATAGATTAGTTGGACGAGTTGTGGGGTAAAGGGATCCTTACGTATGATGCCCATACAAAGCAAGAGTTTACTATGAAGGTTTGTCTGTTGTCCACGACCAATGATTTCCCCGCTCGGTCATACACTCCAGGATGGTCGGGTCAAGGTTACATGGCTTGCCCAGAATGCATGGATTCTACTCCGTCATTGGGTGTGAAAAAAGGTATGGTTTACTTTGACCATAGACGTTGGTTACCCACCGGACATCGATTTAGAAAAGAAAGTGTTTTGTACCCGGAAACCAATTTTACTAGGCGACCGAAGAAATATAGTCCAGCTAGTATTCAGACACAGTTAGATGGCCTTCCCATTGTGCTTGGGCGGCAAACACAATGATTTTGGGGGCAAGGTTACGAAGACTACAGGTCCTCGCGAGACCAACTGGAAGAAAAAGAGTATTTTATATTGTTTACCTTATTGGTCCAAAAATTTGTTTAAACATAACATTGATGTCATGCATTGCGAGAAAAGCGTGTGTGATGCTCTTCTCGGTACAGTTATTGCAGTCTATGGGAAAGTAAACAAAGTTAACGTTAAGGCGCGACAGGATCCTGAGAAAATGAAAATCAGGAAAGAATTGTAGTTGATAACAATAGGACCTAAAACGATTCTAAAACGGGGAAAGTATACGTTGTCAGCGGAGAAGAGGAAGTTGTTTCTTGAGTGGTTACAATCACAGAGGTTTCCTGATGGATTCGCGTCTAGTATGAGGAATAACGTTCAAGTCGATACGGGGAAGATCATTGGAATGAAATCGCATGATTGTCATGTTATGATGCAGTATCTTTTTGTTTGTGTCTCCCCGGGCTTTTAGATGATAAACCGATTAGCGACGCCATTATTGGGTTAGCTAACGTGTTTAGAGTCGTTTGTAACAAGAATCTGAGTAGGAAAGAGTTGGTGGACGGTAAGGCGAAAGTGGTTGAAGTGATGTGCAAGTTAGAAATGATCTTACCTCCCGCGTTTTTTGATATAATGATCCACTTAGTGATTCACTTATACGATGAAGCGTTGTTAGGGGGCCCGGTTCAAATGCGCTGGATGTACGCATTTGAAAGGTATTTGAAGAAGTTGAAAGAGTATATTCGAAACCCGGCTAGGCCTGAGGGTTCCATAGCCGAGGGTTACGTGGCGGAAGAGATGTTGACTTTCATATCACGGTATCTTAGCGAAGAAAAAACAAAGTTCAACGATCCAGGTAGATACAACGAACAACTGCCATAACCAAAAGAGCAATCCGTTTTCAATTCTCAGTGTACTCCAATTGGCAAGAAAGAGTTAGGTGATTTACCAGCTCTGCAGAAGGAGCACGTCAGTTGGTATATTTTGAATAACTGCGACGAACCCGAACCATATAGGACGTAAGTAACTTATTTATATTTATATATATATATATATATTTATATTTATATATATATATATATATATATTTGTATTTATATATATATATTTGTATTTATATATATATATTTATATTAACTGATTTATATTCTTTTATGTTTTTAGTGAACATAAATCCACACTTACGGGAATGAGTGAGGAAATAGAGATTATGCATCGTCAAAGGTTTAAGAGTTGTTTTTTGGAAAAGGTATGTACTTTAGACGTTGGTTTAAATATAATCTAATTATTTCCAAAGTTCAAAGTATTATTTTTGTATGAGGGGTTCATGGAATGAAAGAGTCAGGTGATGTTTTAGCTGCCACTGAGATGGTATCCTTGGCAAGCATGTCTTTTGGTGCGGTAGATAGATACGATTCATGTGTTGTGAATGGTGTCAAGTGGGTAACTAAGGTAAAAGGAGAAAAAGAGTGACGCAGGATTACAGAGTTTGTACCATGTACGAAGATAGACCATGTTATGGAGAATTAGTGAAAATATTGGAGGTTAATTACACTAAAGGGTGCTCAGTTGTCTTATTCGTTTGTAAGTGGTACAAAATGGCTGACTCGAGGACAGAACATGGGGTAACCTTTATTAACACGTCAAACTTTGAGTGGGAAGACGAACCATACATTTTAGCATCGCAAGCCAAGAAAGTGTTCTACATTGACGAGATTAGTGCAAAGAAATCAATGAAGGGTTGGAAAGCCGTTTGGGAAATAAATGATCGTCACAGATGGAGTCCCGAGTTATGGGGTTCGGAATCACTATCTACTAACAACGAGAGCATTAGTATACCTTTGGGTAACACTGGGACGGTTTCTGAACCGGAGAACTTGGCAACTACCGAGGAGATCGAGATTGACCCAGCTCATTTTTGTATTGAGGTGGCTTTTGAAATGGTTATTGATGAAAACCAGGAAATCGAAGATGACACGTGGGACGAATATGGTGATGAAGAAGAACCTATAGAGGTTAATAGCGATGATGAACCTATAGATATTAGTGGATATGAAACTGATTAGGATATTTTGTATTTGTTTATTAGTCTTTGAACATTTTGCTGGTCCTTGGAGTTGAACTTTAATTTATTTTGATACACTAAATGTTGACTAAACACCCCGAATACTCAAGTTTGACCCTAACTGTTGACTAAACACCCCGAATACTCAAGTTTGACTCTAAATTTGACTAAACACCCCGAACACTCACATTTGACCCTAACTGTTGAGTAAACACCCCGAATACTCACATTTGACTCTAACTGTTGACTAAACACCCCGAATACTCAAGTTTGACCCTAAATGTTGACTAAACACCCGGAATACTCAAGTTTGACTCTAAATGTTGACTAAACACCCCGAACACTCAAGTTTGACCCTAACTGTTGACTAAACAACCCGAATACTCAAGTTTGACTCTAAATGTTGACTAAACACCCCGAACACTCACATTCGACCCTAACTGTTGACTAAACACCCTGAATACTCACATTTGACCCTAAATGTTGACTAAACACCTCGAATACTCAAGTTTGACTCTAAATGTTGACTAAACACCCCGAACACTCAAGCTTGACCCTAACTGTTGACTAAACACCCCGAATACTCAAGTTTGACTCTAAATGCCGACTAAACACCCCAAACACTCACATTTGACCCTAACTGTTGACTAAACACCCCGAATACTCACATTTGACTCTAACTGTTGACTAAACACCCCGAATACTCAAGTTTGACTCTAACTGTTGACTAAACACCCCGAATTCTAACATTTAACTAAATACCTCAAACACTAGTTTTTGTGTGTATATCTCAATCTCACAAAGAATAAAAAAAGAAAAGAAATAAAAAACAAAAAAAAGTTACCGGCGATATTCATTGTTTACCGACGACATTCTTGAAATGAATGTCGTCAATAAACATTTAACGACAAAATTCATTTCAAGAATGTCGTCGGTAAACGAAAATCGAAAATTTATTGGTCAAAATGGGCGGTCCATTTTCCCGCCCAAGGTATTTACCGACGACTTGCGAAAAGTAATCGTTGGTAAACAGGACACGCAACAGTCATGCGTACGACTGTTTGACGCGTGTCACGTTTAACGACGAGATTGACCAATTTACCGACGACACGCGTGTCGTCGGTAAACAATTTATCTATTAAACCCTACCGAGCTCAATTCTGAAACACAAAATCTTCAAAACTCTCTCCAAAAATTCGATTCTGAGCAAGAAGGAGCTATTCCGAGGCATCCCCACACGCAAACAACATCAAATGTAAGTGATTTCATGCCAAAATCAATTGTTTTTTCAATTTTTTTTCTATTTTTCTAAATCAAATCCCAACTTTTTTGTTGTTTGTGTTCTTCCTCCCTACTTGCGTGGCATGGATTCCTGGACATCTTCAACACAAATTTCACGTAATAGGTACACGAAATCCTATCCAAATACTAGTTTTTTATTTAAGAATTGATTTTTTTTTATTTGTATTTGGTTTTGAATGATTTCCAAATTATTATGTTAGTATTAGGGATTGTTTAAACGTTTTTGTTAGTTAAATACACCATGTAATTAGGATTTTTTGTAATTTTTAGCAAAATTAGGGTTTTGAATGATTTTTGGATTTTTTGATAATTTATTCATGTTATTGGCTTAAACTGTAAATATGTGGTGTGATATTTATGTTTAAAATTTGTGTATGTTAAGAATTTTGATATTTGTGAAATTTAGGGTATTTTTTGTAAATATGAAAACTTTAGGGACTAAAATGCAATTTAGGGACTAAAATGCAATTTAATAAACTTCACAATTTTTGATGACGTTAGGGTATTTTTTGTAAATATATAAAATAGAAGGACTAAATTGCAAATTTAAAAACTAAAAAAAAATATTATGGACTTCAGGGTATTTTTGTAATTTTTGAAAATACGAGGACTAAAACGCAATTTATAATATATAGACTTTTAAAATTAATAAATATTTATTTTTATAAAGATATAAATTATAAGGACTAAATTACAATTTAAAAACTTTTAAAAAAATATTTTTTTTTAAATTTATATGGGGATTTTTGTAATTTTTAATAAAAAAGGGACTAAAATGCAATTTATAGTATATAGTCTTAAAAAAACTAATTTATTAATTTTATTTAAATTATAGATAGCTGATGTGATGCCGAATTACCATAGGGGTGACGGAAACGGTGAAGATCCGAACTGGAATCAACCCCCAAACTTTAATGACTGTTACCAGCCGCCCGGTAATATAAATTAATTTATAAAATTCAATTAATATAAATTAGTAATTTATTTAATATAATTTTATTAAACAGTTAGGCAAAAGATTAGACCCCGAAATGTTTCGACCTTGAAAACCGCCAATGATGCTAAAAAGAAGTTAGGTGGGGCCCTCCCAGTAGACTTTTGCATATTAGATGACATGTGGAACCCATACGGTGAATATGGGAAGCACGTGGCCCAAGTGGTGGGGCTCGCGGTCCGAGAAATAGTCCCTCCCTACTATAGATCGTGGAGTGATGTACCGAGGGGACTAAAAGTCACGATTCTCGGAAAACTAGAGGAGTTTTTTGACCTCGAGGAGTGGAGGCCCCGCGAAGATTGGAACTTTATCAGCGGGAAGCTACAGTCGTCTCAGTCCGCTGCCTACAGGCGGTGGAAGCCTGACCTGAAGGCCGATTACTTGGGCACGGACAAGTGTCCCCCGGATGTGCTTCCCGATGACTGGAAGCGGACCGTTGATATGATGAATGACCCTCACAAGAAGGTAAAATTATAATTTAATTATTTTATTATTAAATTAATGTTTAATTATTTTTTTACCTTGAATTGTAACAGGCTCAGGCGGAGATAAATAAAAAGAATAGGCAGAACCAGAAGAAGCCGAACAAGTCAGGTTCTCGGAACCAAACCCTGACCCGCCACGAGATTATCGAGGTATAATTTATTAAAGTAAAAATAAAATTTATTAGTTATGTAATTTAATTTATTAATAATTATAATTTTTTATGTATATTTTATAGGGTAAGCTGAAGGTTAATACGAAGGAGCCCCTGAGCTTTATTGACGAGCAGACCCAAGAGGAGATCCCACTTCCACTGATGGGCGGATACTTCGAGTACTTGGGCTATGACGGGGCGAAGGGCAGCTGGGTTGACGATAAATGGGAGCAGGCTAGTGTAAGTGTTCTATTTTCCTTTTTATTGTTTAAAATTAATTATTTAACTTTAAATTTATTTCTTTGTTAGTTTTATTAATTATTTATTTGAAATTTTATTACAAGGAGTTTATAGGGAGAAGCTTAAAGATCGGGTTATCGAGATGGGGTCCCAATCGGCTGAAGATGTTCCAGTGGAGGAGCAGATAGGAGCGTTGAAGGAGACGGTACAGGAGGTGATGAAACCGGCTAAGAGTAGACACTGGATCCCGTCAATCGGAGCTGTCTTCAAGAAAAAGAAGGACCCGAAGCCGTCTGTTTCGGACAAGACCGCAAAGAAAAACGCGGTAAAGATCCAGCGGATATTCGACGACATGAACGAGCTCCGCGCACTCCAAGGATTACTACCTATGCCGGATGAAGATACTCCACCGAGCTCCTCTAGGTCCGATGATTTTTTTCACGAAGATGCTCAAAGGCCTCAAGGAATCTCGTGCAAAAAATGGTCTCCCTCCGGTCTCCGATGAAGATGAAGATAGTGAAGCTAGTGAAGGCGATGAAGATGATGAAAATGAAGAAAATTTATCCTGCCCTTGATTGATTTGTTATGTTTATGACTTTTATTTTATTTACGTTTATCTTTATGACTTTTACTAAGGTTTTATGTAATATTTTGACTTTTAACTCCGGGAGTTTACCTTTATTCCCGGGGTTTGACTTTATTGCCCGGGGTTTGACTACCCGGGTTTATTTATATTTTATGAATATAGTTAATGATTTCTAGGTATATTCTCATGTATTAGTATATTAAATATAAAAAATCAAAAAACCAAACTAAATAAAAATTAAATTTAAAAAAAAAACAAAAAAAATTAAAATTAAAAAAAAAACAAAAAAGCATTAAAATTTTAAAAATAATAATAATTAATACCGACGACATTCTTCACATGAATGTCGTTCGGTAAACGTAAAGAAAAATAATAAAAAAACAATGTTTACCGACGACATTCATGTGAAGAATGTAGTCGGTATTTTATTTAAATTCAAAACAAAGCATTTAATTAATACGATACCGACGGACAAGTCGTCGGTAATTCATAGACTTACCGACGACACAGGTCGTCGGTAACGTGGTAAATATTACCGGCGACACAACTATACGTCGTCGGTAAAAAAAGTTGGTTTATCGACGAGAGCCCAAAATCGCCATCGGCAAGAGCGAATTTACCGACCAATGTCTAGGGACGACAGTTTACAGACGAGTGGTCGTCGGTAAACCATTTTACCGACGAAATGGGGCTGTTTACCGACGACACGTGTCGTCGGTAAACCAGCGACCTGTTGTAGTGTATGGGGACTTCAACAACATTAATTGGTTCTAAAAATGATAAATATAAATGAAATTTACATGATAATATATTAAATTTAATATGTATTACCATGTTATTGTGAATCGTGGAATAGATGGAAATATACAAAAATAAAATACTTATATAATCTCTTTTATCTATATACACTACAAGAAAACACCTCATACAATGACGATTTTTTTATGACAATTTTTTTTACCGTCATTTTAAAAATTTGACCTCCACTTTTTTATGACCTTTATTTGAATTGTCACTGTTTAAATGAAATTCTTGACGATTTTAAGCAACCGTCTACGAAAAGCTAATTTCTCGACGATTCTTTATAATCCGTCTTTAAAAAATATCAAATAAGACGAATATACATAATCATCACCGAAATTTTGATTTATAATTTTTTTTCTAATACTTATGTATCATTTTCTTTAGAAAATACAATATTAACAATTATATTATTGCTATGATTCGTGCTACTTTTTTTTCCTAGTCATAACAGTTATGAGATAATGATATATAATTGCAGATCATAAAATTGCATTCATGGGTTGGGTGTTAAAATATTACAGATCATACATTTGTCCATATTGCATTCTTGAAAGAAAAAATGTCATTTAAAGAATATTTTATTCGTATTCTCCTAATCTCATAAACAATCCAACAAACATATAAAGTGCAATATTATACATTTATACTATATCATTCTATACTGCAAAACAATCCAAAAAATACATTATAAGACCAATTGCTCACTCCAACAGTCACAGTAAATCATAGGGCCACAAAACTCACACTACATCCCCTCCTTGTATATACTATTTTCAGCACATCACTTCTCATATGGTAAAAGGCTACCAACTGTCATAAATGGCCACAGTTGGATTTGTTTAAAAATATAATAATCATCATGATTGTAATTATACTTAAATCATAAATATTCTAATTGATTGCTTTCTTAACATTAAACTAAAGGGTTTATAAAATATCATGCTTTGATTTGAAAAAAAAAGAGTATGAAAGAATATATTTTTTTCAAATGGAGGGAAATCGATCAAAAAAACTGGAGGGAAAAAAATTAGACTATTCTATTTTGATTCCCACCTAATTTAAAAATTATCTTTCTATTTTCTATGATAATATATTTAACAAAAATAGTATTTGTAATTAGGGAAAATATCACAATATATTAGGAATTGTTATATATTAATATTATATATTAGTCTCTTTATATTTTTTTTACTTGATATATATTTTACTTTTGACCAGAACTAATTTCATTGTCTTAGAAAATTTGCAACCATGGGAAGAGCCAAAAGAGCATTGCATACTGTTACAAAAAATCGTGTTCGTAACGGTGACAAAGAAGCAGAAAGTGACAATCGCGATCTACAAAATAATACGCATATGATGTCTTCTACAATCTCGGCGGAACCAGGTAAATTTTTTTTTAAAAATATTTTAATATGTAAAATAATAACCTAGATTTGATACTAAAATTTTGTTCAACAAAGTAATAGTAAAACATTTAGATAAAAAGAAGAAAAAGGTGTATGTTTATTTCTTCTGTCAAAATCGTTTTTTTATTTTGGTTTAAAGTTTGTGCATCCATTTTTGTCCATTACCTTTAAATTATATTTATGATTGTTTAAATTATTTGTTTAACAATTATACTATATGTTTTGACAAGCAACTCTGAAAACAAAAGAAATGCAGAAAATTAGAGATGTAGATGGTGTAGATGATTCTGAAGATTTTGATGCTGAACAATATTTGAATTTGGAAATGGAGGCTTGTAGCGAAGTTTTTGGTAAAAAACGTGATCGTTTTGCTAAAGTATCTGGATTAAGTAGAAAAAGTGAAACTAAAAATACGACTGCAAATCAAATTCTACATCAAAAGATTGAAGAGTTGATGTTAGACAACAATGAAAAAACACAAGAGTTGAAAATGATGAAAGATCAACTCAGTCATTTAGAAAATTTCGTCCGTCGTATCAATGAAAATTCTTAGATCTATTTAAAATTAGAGTAAAAGAATGATATGAATTGATTAGTCTTCATTATTTATTTTTATTATAGCTCATTTTTTTATGTACGTACTTTGATATATGAGATTTATCCATTAAATCAGTAAATTTTATTATGCATAAATTATAAGATATGTTAAATTGTTATAATTCTTATATTTTAAATAATATATATATATATTATATAATTTTTTATAATAATGACAAATCGCATAAAAAGTGACGCTCATAGTAAAAATTGTCATGAATGTGATTGAGCATACAATGACAACTACATACGAATTGTCATCATACATTAGATAAAATGGTGACGCTTATCATATTGACCATCCTCATATCTCATAGATTTTGGTGACGATTATCACTAAACTGTCAACAAAGTAGCTAACGAAACAAGACGTTTCTTAAACGAATCATCATTATACATCATTTTCAATAGTGACGATTATTACCGTCATTGAAATTTTTGCTAAACAGTGACAGCTACATATAAATCATCAAGATATCTTCTATCCAACATTGACATGAAAATCGTCATATAAAGTTCAGACAAAATCGTGATGGTCTAGATGAGTGTCATTGTTACTCATTTGCAAATAAAGACGCTGTGAAAGAGGCGTCATTAACTTATCATTAAGATGACAATAGTTTATTCGTCAAGAAAGTTTTTTAATTGTGACGATTATATTCGGCGTCATAATAGACAAACAATGACGGCTTCATAGATGACGCTCAGATGACGGTTGACAGAGCGTCATAAATATCTAAGATGACGCTATATATTCATCATGAAAGGCCATAACATCGTCATTGTATGGGGTGTTTTCTTGTAGTGATAATAAAACACAACTTGAGATAATGAAGGGTTTGGTTCAGAACAGGGAGTGTTTGTTTGCACGAGATCTTGGTTCATTAAGATACTGGATCTGGATCAATAAGATTGTTTATTTCATTAATATTTAGAACTAAGTTCGATTCATTTATACACTTCCTGTAAATAAAATAAGTTTTATTTAGATGTCATCCAGCACTCAGCACTTATTAATTAAAATATCAAATGACGCCTAAGTGTGATTCACTGCCTCTTAATAAAGTAAGTTTTATTCAGATGTCATTCAGCAACACTTATCACTTAAAAAAAAATTAAACAACACCTAAGTTTGAGTAAATATAAAAAAAGGTCAAGATTTTGCCAAGTGTAATTATGTTATTAATTTTAATTAGATTATTAATTTGAATTCCACACCTTTCCCTCAACTAATACACGTTTTGCACTCATATTTTATTTTTCATTTTTTTCTTTTATCTTGCACACACTTTTATTTACAAAATTTAACCATTTAAAAAAATTGTACATTTTAATTGACAATATTTTCAATATTAAATTAATTATTTTGTAGTTTTTTAAATATTGTTCCCTCGCCATGGGTTATACATGATATACAATATAGTAACAATTGATCACATCTAATTGAATTCAATAGTAAATTTAAAACTAAAAGTGTTTGATCCAAAAGATTCATATAAAAATATTGTTGTCTTATAAAGTCCTCATACTTAAACAAGAAACACAATTTATTTTAAACACAATTTATTAGAAAACACAAATATAATAAATTCATTGTTCTAAAATTCGTTGTTTTATAATTCACGTTATAAAAAAAGAAAAAATATTTTTTATTGGAAATACTTTTATACTTTTATACTTTTTTATGAATTAAATTGTAATCATTCCCTTTTTAAATAACTGTAAATGACAACTAAAAATCTGATGCCATTAAATTTTTTTTTTTTAAAATTTTAGATTTTTTTTTGATCAAACCTACCATTTTATATCCACAAAATCACAAGTAAATTCTAAATTTTAGAATTTATCAAAATACTTTTTCTTTCATTAAAAAAATCAATCGTTATGAAAAGAAAAAGAAACTTTATTTCTATTAATTTGTTTCATTTCATTTAATAAAATATATCCGTTATTTCATTTCTAACCTATTACATATGGCTTAAAATTATTTTTAGGTCAAATATTTCAAAATGTTCATTTCTAGGCCAAACATATTAATTAAAATGTCAATTTTAAGGTTATTTCATTAATTTGGTAAGATATCTTATACATTTTCAGAGAATTTGAACACTAATGTCCAAATTATCCTTAAAATCTATCATACATCTTACAAAATTAGTGAAATAGCCTAAAAAAATTGGCATTTTAATGCTTTTGGCCTAAAAATGAGTATTTTGAATCGTTTGGTCTAAAATTATTTTTAGGCCATAAGTAATAACCTAAAAAGAAATTTGCTCGAAGATAAAAATTAATGGTTCGTCCTTTGTAGTTACAATATAAGGAATCCACCTATACAACATGCTTAATCAAATATCATACAAAAAAAATCCACTTAAACACTAAAAGACTCACAACTACACTACACCGATCCCAAATTTGCACCCTCTTAATCCAATAACTATTAAGTAATCATGTTGAGTATGATGAAATTTTTGTTCATAAAATAAACACGCGTCACGTGAAATGTGTTTGAACAATTCATTAAATTTTTTGAAAGAATTATAAAATTTATTAAGTTAGTTTTCCTTTTAATAAAAAATCAATCAAAATAAAAGAAAGAAAATTTATTCCTATTATTTATTTTCATTTCATTTAATATTTTATATGCAAACAATAGATAGAAAACAAATAATACATTCCATTTTTAGGTCATTACCATGGCTTAAAAATATCTTTTGGTTAAACGTTTCAGAATGTTCATTTTCAGGTCAAATATATTAAAAATGCCCATTTTTAGGCTATTTCACTAATTTTGTGATATATTTTATAATTTTTAAGAGTAATTTGGACATTTCTAATAGATTTTCTAGTTTGTGACATGCTTAATTAAATATATAATTTTATTATAATTTCCAAATTATCTTTAATATATATCATATATTTCACGAAATTAGTGAAATAGTCTGAAAATGGATACTTCATTATATATTTGGGCTAAAAATGAGCATTTTGAAACTTTTGGACTAAAATATTTTTAAGTTATAAGTAATGATCTAAAAAGGGATTTTGCTTTAAGATAAAAATTAATGGTTCTACCTTTTGAGTCACATTATAAGGAAATCGCCTATACACTATGGTTAATCAAATATCATACAAATAATCAACTTAAACACTAAGAAATTTCTAACTACACTAGACCGATCCAAAATGTGCACCCATTTAATCACATAACAATTAAGTAGCCGCGTTTGTTAAGATAATGTTTTTGTTCTTAAAATAAACACTCGCTAACAGTAGCGTGCAATGTATTTGAACAACTCACATTTTCTTTATCTTTTTCTTACCTGAATTCTTTATTAGACTTTGTTTTCTTTATAAAGTATTTGAACAACTCAAATTTTTTTCTAAATTAGTCAATTAACTATTTTCCATATACACACAAAAATAAATGCATACGTAAATATATAATTTAGTTGAAAAATAACATTTGTTAAAAACTAGCCTCCACTTCTAGTCTTTCCATTTCGCTGCCTTGCTAGTTTTTTCTTATTTTCTTGTGGGTATGTGTATACTTTTATGAATGTGAACTTTTTTTAGCTTAACTCAAATTTGATTGATCTTATGATTTTTGTAGAGCATTGATTGGATCTGAAGGTTATCATTGTAATTGGGGAAAAAGATGGAACGCATAATAAAGACCATCTACTTTTAATACGCCGATATTTAGTTGTAGAGAAGTATAAAGAAACAATTCACAAGTAAGTTATTTTAGTGTTCGTATTTTTAATAACATAAATGCATTTTTTTATGCTCAACTGTTGATTGACATTGATTAACGTAAGAATTTTTTTTTATGAAATTTCTATATTTTAAGTGTTTGTTATATAATGTAGTTAAATCATGTTGGACAAATGAGATTCTACCCAAGTGTTGACCATGTTTACGATGTTAGTCGGTAACTCAATTTAATGAAATGATTCGAAAATTAATATGTTTATTCAAGTTGTAAAGATTAACGTAATATATTCACTTGGTTAAAATCATTTCAAAATTGAATGAGAAATTGAGTCATGTAATTTGGAGAAATTAAAAGAAAAAAAACAATATATGTTATTTTATTTCTTTTTGTTATAAAGCAAATAAAGAAAAAAAGGCCTAGTAGGGTTTGAACCTGGACCATTAGCTTTGTTGGGCTTTTGGGACTTAGGTTCATACCTTTGCTGGGCCTTAGGTGGGGTATGAACATGGACCATCAACTTTGTTGGGCTTTTGGGCCTTAGGTTCATACCATCTGGAACAACCCAAGTTTATTGGTCTTTTAAGTAAACGTTGTATCTTAAATTAATACAACGTACCTCCAAAATGAAATATCACAACCTTGGCAAACCACCTTTTCATTTTCTATAAATAGTTGGCCAACTAAACAATTTTCTTCATTCATTTTTCAAAGCATTAAGATTATAAGAGAAGAGATAGAATAAGCAGCATTATTAAGTTCGTTGAAATTCTTAACAATTCGTGTGTCAGTTTCTTTTGAATAATTTTGTCGTTGTATCCGGGAGGTTAAAGCCAACAAACGTAAGACACTTGTACGTGGCCTAAATAACTTAAAGACATCGGATCCAATCCGAGCCTCGACAAGTAAATTTATTTATTTATTTACTTTTATTTTTTTCTGCATTAGTTTCTATATTGTTTTACTGGTTTATACTAATAAAACACAACATTTTAAGGTATTTACGATTCACATGCTATAGGGAACATGAATATTACATTCTATATCTTTTTTCTTATTCTGATTTCTAGGCTTGTGTATACATACTAGAAAAATACTCGCTTACTAACTTTATATTACGTTGTAATATTAGTGTGTTTTTTTAAGAACTAATATTAATCTTGCTAGTATTTGTCGTACCTTGTGGTTTGAAAATTTTCCGCTTAAAGAATTCTTAATTGATTGAGATTCTTCTTTTACTTGAATTGATTATCTCTTTAATTTCTTCGATCCTCTACAAAAATAATATAAAAACTTGGGGGAGTAACAAGAATATAAAAACTTGGGAAATTAAAATTAATTTAATCATTTTGTCATAAGAAAGAATCAATTTTTTGTGTTGTCTTTTAGTGAGAAAGGTTGAATAATTCGTTTGTTTGAATAATCTATAATATTGTGTAATCCTTGGTAATTGAAATGATGTCTACCAAGATAAACAATATGACCAGAAATGATGGAATCGGTAACAACATACCATCAGCAGTTTAACTTAAGGAAAATACATTTGTGGGACATGATCACGACTCTTATAGACCCGTTGAGGAGTCTAAGAGGTTAAATGGATATGACTATCTGTGTAAAGGAATAGATGGCCGAAATCACAGAGAAACGGTAAAGACAATTCCATGAAAGGAAAATAAGGCCAAGCAACCATGACTAAGATCAAATAAGCTTGATTTTACCACAGTAGTTTCTAAAGTAAATTTAGTTGGCAATACCAAACACTGGTGGGTGCATACTGGGGCCACCTGACTATATTCAAGACATACAAAGTTGCAACTACTGAAGAGACTTTATGTATGGGAAATTTCTCTATATCCAAAGTAGTTGGATCTGGAATCGTTATTCAAGTAATGACTTCTGAAAAAGAGTTGAGTCTCTCTAACGTTCTCCATGTGCCTGACATTAGAAGGAATCTAGTTTCAGGTTCGTTATTGAGTAAGAATGGCTTCAAACTAGTACTTAAGTCTGATAAATTTATTCTCACTAAAGGTGCGATATTTGTGGGCAAAGGGTACCTATGTGATGGTTTATTCAAGATGAATGTAATGACCATTGTACCTACCAAAATGTAACCGAGAAAGTAATATATCCTTGACTCACCTAATTTATGGCACGATAGATTAGGAGATGTTAATTTTGGTTCATTAAATAAGTTAGTAAACGTCGGGTTACTATCTAATGTGAACTTCAATTCTCAAAAGGAATGTGAAGTTGCGTTGAGTCAAAATTAACAAAAATCTCATTTAAATCTATAGAAAGGACTTTGGCACCTTTAGAGTTAATTCACAATGACATATGTGACTTGAAATTTGTGCAAACTAGAAGTGGTAAAAAGTATTTCATAAATTTCATTGACGATTGCACAAGGTATTGTCAAATATACTTGCTTCGAAGTGAGGATGAGGCCTTAGAAGCATTTATGCAATACAAATCTGAAGTTGAGAATCAACTAAATAAAATGATTAAGAATATTAGAACAAATAGGGAAGGAGAATATGTGTCTCCTTTTGAGGAGTTTTGCGCTAAACATGGAATTATCCATCGAACCACGACCCCCTACTCGCATCAACAAGACGGGATTGCTGAACGCAAGAACCGCACGTTGAAGGAAATGATGAATACCTTGCTGATTAACTCAAGGTTACCACAAAACTTGTGAGGAGAGGCTTTGCTCACCACAAATCACATCCTCAACAAGGTACCACACAAGAAGGTAGATAAAACTCCTTACGAATTATGGAAAGGAAAACCACCTTCCTTCAAATACTTAAAAGTGTGGGGATGCTTGGCAAAGTTATCAATTACTGCTCATAAAATGGTGAAAATAGGATCAAAGACCATTGATTGTGTCTTTATTGGATATGCTCACAACTGTTCTGCATATAGATTCCTAGTACTCAAATCTTGTCATGTTGACATTCACGTCAATACGGTGATTGAATCAAAAAATGCACATTTCTTTGAAACAACCTTTCCGTACAAGACCACACCAGAATCTGGTTCCTTGAAAAGAACACGTGATACAGTTCAAGAAGAGAAAGATCAAGAATCATTGTCAACTGAAAAGCAAGATCATTTCCAAATGAAGGAGAACCAAGAAGAAGTAAGCGGATGAGAACCTCTACGTCTTTTGGTCCTGACTTTCTATCTTACATGCTAGATGACGAACCACGAACATTCAAGGATGCTATGTCAAACCTTGATGCCTCTTACTATAAGAAGAGATAAATAGCGAGATAGAATCCATTATGCAAAACCATACGTGGGAACTAGTGTATCTCCCTCCTGGGAATAAACCACTTGGATACAAATGGATATTCAAGAAGAAACTAAAAAACGATGGGTCTATTAAGAAATACAAGGCTCGCCTTGTTGGAAAAGGTTATAGTCAAAGAGAAGGAATTGACTATATTGATACTCATTCTCCAGTCACGAGAATATCATCCATTCGAATGCTAATCGCTATAGCTTCAATATACAAGCTCAAAATTTATCAAATGGATGTAAAAATAGCTTTCCTAAATGGAGAATTAAATTAAGAGATATATATGGAACAACCTGAGGGTTACGTAGTTTCAGGGAAGGAGATCCAAGTATGTAAGTTTGTTAAATCTTTATATGGTTTAAAAATAGGCATCAAAGCAATGACATGACAAATTTGATAGACTCATGATCTTGAATGATTTCAAGATCAATGAATGTGACAAATGCATTTATGTAAAACGAAAAGAGACAGGATATGTCATTGTCTGTTTATATGTGGATGATATGTTGGAAATAACAATGATGTGATTACATTCACCAAGAGGATGCTTTCAAGTAAGTTTGACATGAAAGATCTAGGCCTTGCGGATGTTATTTTGGGTATCAAGATTCTTCGAACATCTAAAGGTATTATAGTATATCAGTCGCACTATATTGAGAAAGTATTAAACAAATTTAGTAATGACGACAAAAATATTGCCAAGACACTTGTTGATGTAAATTTACATATTGCTAAGAACACCAATGATACGATCAACCAGTTGGAGTACTCTTGGATTATTGGGAGTCTCATGTACCTAACAAATTGAACTAGTCCAGATATAGCACATGCAGTAAACAAGCTAAGTAGGTTTACACATAATCCATTGAAGAACCACTGGATTGCAATTGTAAGAATTCTAAGGTATCTTAGATACACTATGAACGAAGTGTTGTTGTACAAAACATATCCAGCTGTACTAGAAGGATACAGTGATGCAAACTGGATATAAAACTCCACCGAGTCAAAATCCACAAGTGGATTTGTCTACATGTTATGAGGAGGATCCGAGTCTTGGGAATCCACTAAGCAAACGTGCATAGCTAGATCCACTATGGAATATGAGTTTATAGCTTTAGACAAAGCTACTGAGGAAGCCGAGTGGCTTCAGAATTTCTTAGAGGATATTCCTAATTGGCCAAAGCCTGCGTCAGCTATCTGCATACATTGAGATAGTCAAAGTGCCATTGGTAGGGCACTAAACGAAATGTATAACGGTAAGTATCGACACATACATCGTAGACACAGTACCGTTAGACAACTGCTTTCAAACAGAGTTATCACAGTTGATTATGTTCGATCAAAGGATAATATAGCAGATCCACTGACCAAATATCTACAAAGAGAGCAAGTGCGAGTGTTGTCAAGGGGAATGGGTCTTAAGCCTACGAAAGCTGAGTTGCCATGATGGGAACCCTACCTAGCAGAGTGGAGATCATACAATCTAGGTTCAAAGGGAAAACTGAATCATGAAACTGCAACTTGGTGTGACGCACTGTGGGGAGACCTCCCCAAACCATTCCTAGGACAAAATTAAACAGTGCTACTTGTAAAAGTGAAGGATAAGTTAAACTTTTAATGGTTCTTGTATCTTAGATAACATAAGATAGAGTAATGCAGAATACTCTCGACAAGAGACTACCTATATAAATAACATAGGTAGGGCCGCCCTACGAGAATTTTTAAAGGCGAAATTCTCCGACGATTATTCATCAATTACCAGGAGTTGTCCAGGTCCGTAAATGGACACAACTGTGAGAACCAAATAATGTTTGGAATTATACTATGTAAGTTCTATTGTATTGGTTTACACAAAAGCTAAATAGTTCAAGACATCACGTTCACTAGTTAGCAAGTAAATCCGATAGCTCTTACTACAGAAGGTTCAAGGCCAAAAGTTACCTTTCTCGATATAGTATTCTTCTACGATTCTCTGTCGCTCTCTCTCAAGTGTTTAGCATTGTTTTGCATAATTTTTTAAGGTGGTTAATCAATTTCCATTCATGTGGGGATTGTTGGACAAATGGGATTCTACCCAAGTGTTGACCATGTTTACGATGTTAGTCGGTGACTCAATTTAATGAAATTATTCGAATATTAATGTGTTTATTCAAGTTGTAAAGATTAATGTAATATATTCACTTGGTTAAAATCATTTGAAATTAAATGAGAAATTGAGTCATGTAATTTGAAGAAATTTAAAGAAAAAAAACAATATATGTTATTTTATTTCTTTTTGTTATAAATCAAATAAAGAAAAAAATGGCCTAGTAAGGTTTGAACCTGGACCATTAGTTTTGTTGGGCTTTTGGGCCTTAGGTTCATACCTTTGCTGGGCCTTAGGTGGGATATGAACTTGGACCATCAACTTTGTTGGGCTTTTGGGCCTTAGGTTCATACCATCTAGAACAGCTCAAGTTTATTGATATTTTAAGTAAACGTTGTATCTTAAATTAATACAACGTACCTCCAAAATGAAACATCACAACCTTTGGCAAGCCACCTTTTCATTTTCTATAAATAGTTGACCAACTAGACAATTTTCTTCATTCATTTTTCAAAGCATTAAAATTATAAGAGAAGAGATAGAAAGAAGCATCATTATTAAGTTCGCTGAAATTCTTCAGAATTCGTGTGTCAGTTTCTTTTGAATAGTTTTGTCGTTGTATCCTGGAGGTTGAAGGCAGCAAACGTAAGACACTTGTACGTGGCCTAAATACCTTAAAGACATCGGATCCAATCCGAGCCTCGACAAGTAAAGTTATTTATTTATTTACTTTTATTTTTTTCTGCATTATTTTCTATATTGTTTTACTGGTTTATACTAATAAAACACAACAAATCATTCTTTTAAAAAAATAAATTTGATATATGTACTTTTTTTGCTTGTTTTAAAAAATTATATTCGATTATTTTTAATTTTAGTCTGTGTTTATTAATCTAGTAACTTTAGGTGAACTTTTTTTCTTTCAATTATTTGATTCACAACATTTATATTACGTGAACCAAAATTCTTTATAATAAAACTTTAAATTTGGTGTTTGAAGGTTGATGAAAATGTCTGCTTGTTTTGTTGACATAAAATATTTGAAAAAAATGCATAAACAGGAGAGACTGGGAGAAGGGTGAAAGCTATGTGTCAAACTTTACAAAGATTGGCAATACTCAAAATTCAACAAAATTACTACTCTATATGCGCCAATATAGTATTTTGAAACTTTAGATGGGTAATTATCAATCATCTCCATGTGATTATTATCTTGATTAGCATAATTATTTCATGGTTTTAGAGGTATTTTCTAGATTACTCTAACAATTTGGATTTCTTTTGTTGTTTCAGGGGTGATTCTGCAAAAGCAGTTGAGATTCTCCAAAATGAGTTAAAATTTGCAAAGACTTGCTACCCTGACATATACAGAGATTTGACTCATCTTTTGTCAAAGAAGAATGTTACAACTAAACAATTCTTGATTTGTGACTTGAGGAATTCTATTAATTATTTATTTAATGATTATGATACATAGTAGAGTCATATGTTAGTGGTGTTTGATTAATGGACAGAGGAGGAAAAATATGTCTTGGTATGTAGATACCGAGACATTTAGAGCTATACTATGTGGAGTTTTAGGAAACCTAATTCCTTCAAATCCGGATATCAAGGATAAACCTTGTTTACCTAATTTTAGTCAACATAGGTTTCAGGAACTAATCATGCAAAGGTATCAATTACATCCATCTTCTTTTTCACTATTAATTGCTTAATAATGTCGGTTGATTAACATTACCGATGTCCTTGCAGTTTGAAATGGCAACATCACCTCTAAAAAAATCAAAATCTAATCATCCTATGATTGAAACTATCCTCACTGTTCATACATGTCATATCCAAAAACATGGCCATGATTTTTCTACATATTCTCGTAAGTAGTTACCTTAGTCATTGTTGATTGATGTTGAATGATTTATATCTCAGGTTAATGTAAAAAAGCTTGCTTGTGAGCAATTTAAAGTTGAATTATCTTGATATTGTCTTTTATATTATCATTTACATCCTCATGTAATTCGATATATGTTTTGACACTTTTGATTGCGTCATCATATGTACATGGAAATGTTTTGATACGGTATGTCATTCAAGTTTTGAACTAATTGTTTTACAATAAAACTTTCTTGTTTCGTAAATAGTGTTTAAGATTCTCATATTTATTCATTTGTTTCTTTTAATATATAATTTCTAAAACTGTTAAAAAATCCAGTCTAACACTTTTAGACTTGAAGACACTAAATCAAATTATTAAACTAATAAAGTTATCATTGATTGAACCACCGAAATTCATAAGTCCCTAGTTATACATAAAAATAATTAGGAATTATCTTGTCTATGAGATTCAAAAGCGCCTAATATTATGGGTAACTCTATACCATCAATTGAATTGAACTCAAGCTCAACTGGATGTACTCAAATTTAAGCTTATTCAAATACATATCTTAAAGCACTCCTTTAAGTTTGCTGAGAGTGGAATGTATATATTCACTAGATTTCTCAAGATTTCCCACAAACGAGATGGAATTAACCATATAGAAACTCATAATGAATACGAAGGGGTACACTACATTGAACTATCTATAGGTTTAGGGGTAACTACATGACCTATGTGACAATAGTCACACTGAGGTATTCAAGGGAACCCTTAAAAAATACAACTTATAAATATAAAAAAAGGTTTAAGAGTTACTAGAATACGCAACATAAATTGAAAAAAGACATACAAACTAAGACCATGTTTGTTTACACTTAACGGGGTCTTATTCTGATTTGATAAGACATTGAGATAATAAGATTGTTTGTTTTTTGACTAATTCATGTCTGAACAGATCTTAATTATCCTGTTTACTTAAGACTCTATGTGAAGTATTAACGAATAATACATAATCTCTTAGCATAATATGTTCCATTCATATATTTATTTAGTAATTATCGCACATCACTTTAAAATACAAAAAATGTCTAGCTAAGATTCTCTCTCAGAGAGAATATGGATATAGATAAAGAGTTCTACAAACTACATGATAGTAAAAAACCACATCAAAGTACCAATCATGCCTAAAGAAGGATCTTTATCATTAAAAGTGGTTAGACTAATACTAGTAGCCTTATATATGATGGGATGCGTGTTATTTTCTGGTTTCCAAGCATTTATCAGTATAAGGCCGTCTTAAATTTCTTAAATACTTAAAATACAAAATCTTTAAAGCGATCTACCAGAAATACCACACTATAGAAATATATTTAAGGAATAAAAAAGATCTTTATGGAGTTTATGTATAGATATCTGACATCTTGTTGTGTAAATTGAAGATTAAATCATTAAAGACCAACACAGAATACGTAGACAAAGGATTGATCCATTAAGTCTTCTTAGCTATGACATACAAAAAATGGATGACATTGGAGGATACATATATTTTGAAATTCTTTTTAAAGTCATTCCACTCAAGTTCATATATGCGATAAAGGTACACATGTTGTACAACTAAGTTGACTTTAATGGACATTAGGTGTGGCATAGTTCATCATTTTTCATGTAAATTCACGTTATATACACCACCCATTTGTAATTCTTTTCTTTGTATTTGTATATAATATATTTAAGTTTCTATTCAACTAAATGCATAATGTAGCACTTCTAAAATTATGTATCCATCGTGAAAAATTACACCACTGGTAAAATTTTCAAATTAACCATTATTTGCACCCACAATTTTAAAGGGGATGAACCTTATAATGCACCCAAATAATACGTAACAATTCATTTTCATTGCCAAGATAGGCTATCTAGTCTTTCACTAAATTTTTGGATGGAATATAGTACGCGTATAACATATGATTGTAAATTAAGGTATTTTTATCATATTCTAAAAAGGAGATATCTTCTATCCCTATCCACCCTACTCATGTCTTCTTAAGCATCACCTTGTTGATATTTTTAGCAATCTTGTTAATTAAAATTCCATTCATCATGTACAAAAGCACCATGAAACCAATACTCTGATCAAATAGATTACTGGAGGTCAATGGTGTATATTTTATGGATTATTTACAATGTGAATTTGGTCCACTAAGGAAATTTTGATATTTACATTAAATTATTTGTCTCTACAAAAAAGAAAGATTCCTTTGGTGCTCTTTGAAGTATAAGTGTTCTTCAAAGGAAATATACGGTGTTCCTAAATGTACACCTATCTTTAAAAAATAAATCTAATAAACACGAAATTCAGGTTGATTAAAAGAATTTGGAGTAGGTCAACCCCCATATTTGAATACGAGAATATTATACGAAAGAAAAACAAAGTGGCTTAATTATGCTATGAGATGCTCCCATCATAAAAGATTGTTCCTATAGATTTTCACACAAATTAAAAAAATATTACAATTGAATTCTATATTACTAAAATTACTATAACGCCTCTCATAACATGTATGGATCTTTTAAATGTGTGTTTAACATATAAAATCTACAATTTTAACACGATGAGTGAAAAACATTGAAAAAAACGACGTGATATTCTAAGAGAAAAATCTTATTGTCTTTTCTTGACATGGCGGTGTGGTCATTTTATTGAACTTTTGGGTCTATGTGGTTGTTTTAGTTAACATTGGTCCTCAATGACTTTTTCCTTGATTTTTAGAATATAATTTATTAACTTACCAAAATGCTCTTGTTTTTCATTCTAATAAAAATTAAGTAAATACACATCTTCATTTATTTGAACAATAACTATAGTAATCCTTTTTCATTTTACTATACAATCTGGCCTAGACACTACTTCACTCAATCTATCCTAGACATTACTTCCTGCAATAATCCCCCCTCTTCATCTCATTACGACATCACCACCACACTACTTAAGGAATACTATTACACCATCAGCAAGAAAATATTTTCCACACAAAAACACAAAGCTTTTGAGTTAATTTTTTTTTCAATCAAACCTGAAAAAATACAATTTAAAATTTGATCAACCTTCAACATATTTTCTTTACTTTCATTTTTTTAGGTACTTATTATATTTTCATGATTTTGCCAAAATTTCTAATTTTTATATTTGTGTGTATATGTGTGTATAGATTTGTGTGTATGAGTGTGGATACACAAATATCCTGTTGATAAGATTTGGCGTGTTTGTGGGATGCAATTAAAATAATTTAAATCATGGCGTAAAACATTTGATGCCATGAGATTTGCCGGAAATGTTGAGTGAGTAATTTGAACTAATATTGTCAATTTTTAAGATTATGCAGTAAATTAGGGTTTACATAAATTTTAAAGCAGTTTTATAATTGTTTTTGGTGGATACACAAATATCCTGTTGATAAGATTTGACGTGTTTGTGGAATGCAATTAGAATAATTTAAATCATGGCGTAAAACATTTGATGCCATGAGATTTGACGGAAATGTTGAGTGAGTAATTTGAACTAATATTGTCAATTTTTAAGATTATACAGTAAATTAGGATTTACATAAATTTTAAAGCAGTTTTTATAATTGTTCTGGTTCAAAGTTCTTTTAAAAACGAGAATTCACCCACAAACCCCTCTAAACTACAAATCACCAAAGACAATTTTATCCCTTTCTCCTATCCTCTGACTTATCATGGATCTCTGTTTCCACTTCTAATGAATCAAATTGATATAATTTGGTTTCCTATAAACATTAGTACTAGGACAATTAGCATTGAATGTTAACCATCAAACTTTAAATTGTATTGTAGTTTGCAAGTTGATACACATTTATGTAAATGTATTGGATTTAAGCCAATTTTTTAATTTTCTTTTCATATAACTCAAATGGGATTTTTTCTGGATCTAATCCATATGTTGGATTATTTAAGTTTATTACATTAACATTATGTTCTAACTTGACTTACAATATTAAGTCATAGATTTGGTTAGCGATCAAGGTCAGTGCATTTTATTTATTGATGTTTGCTTTTACGTAATGATATATTAATCTAATTTAATACGATATTAAATCAATGAGATAATTTTTTTTTAGCCAATTTAGATATGAAAATATCTAAACTACTTTGTTCCATTAAGATATCAAGTGAAGTATCGTTTAACTGAATACATTATTTTAGATTGTTTAATTATAATCAACACTTATTACTTGCAAGAAAACAAGGTCAAATTTGAAATTTATGGATTTTAGAAGTATTACGAGATATCATACAATACACAATCTAATTATGATAAATATTGTTTTGTTTCCTTTCATTCTAATTTTAAATAAAGATCTCATGTATCATTTGACACTAGTCATATCTCATAAATTGGTCAATATGGGAACGAGAACTGGAATCTTGATGTTCCGATGAACACCGATCCTATTGAAGTTGCACGTATGAAACCAAAAGAAGGATGACTAATTCCTGGACAATTGGGGTGTATTCAATATAATTCTTAAAGTGCAAGCCAAACAAGGTATCGAGCTTTTATCACAAAACGTTATCTTTCAACTTATTGTAGTGTTTGAACATTTTTTAGTTCCACTTTGAATGTAGGTGTAAAATGATTACACACTCTTTGAAAATAGTTCTTCACAAAATATAGAAAATTTGAGCTCATAAAATTCTTAGTTATAATCATAGACACTGATTGAACGAAATAGTTTTAGTTAGAAAGTAAAGTATTAGACATGGTACTCAAGAAAATGAATCAAAAGCATTTAAGAATGTTAAATAATAATTCCTCAATTCCATAATGAATTGGTTGAATTTCACACTATTAATCTATTGGTTGATGCGAAAGGAAATGGATATTAATTATGATCTCAACAGGATATGGGAGGAAGAAGAGAAGTTATGGGTGGAATACACTTGTGTTAAGTGGGTAGATAAAAGAGACAAAAAGATAACATTTGCTCATTCCACTATCGTATAACACAAAACAATAACAAAACAACAAGTATAAGAGATGAAAACTATGAATGTATCGATGATAGATAACCCATTAAAAGTAATTTCCATAATGAAATATATAGTACAAGTCAAATCTAAATAGTTATTTTAATTGTGTTGCCGAGTATGCGGGAAAATGCACACTTGATTTGGAAAAACGAACTCCCATGATATAAAATAAGTTAGAAGTGATACATTTAGTATGGTCCGTAAAAAGTGATAGGTCTAGATTGACATTTAGGACTAGTCAACCAAGAGAATTAGGATATGATTAACTCGATCTCTTTAACATGATTTTTAAATTTTTATAGGATTTTTACTTGGTATCTCACATAAATCACATGTATATTTCACTTCCACAAAAAAGATACATTAGGAGGAGTTTTTAGTTCAAGACTAATAACTTGCTCAAAATTTGAGTTAAAGTTCTTTCAGTTATAGATGTTGATTAGTAACATAATTTCCTATACTAAATCAAACTCTATTAGGGTAGGATTATTCAAGACAATATCATTATTACTTAGGATGATACATATTTTATTGGAATAAAAAAACAATCCAAAAAACATCCTGATTCTCTTATGTTGGACTTGACTAAAGTGTATGACTGAGCTCACTGGATTTTGGTTGTGTCTAAACAGGATTTTTCTGCTAAATGGATTATATGGGTGATTGATTGTTCGTATACGGTTTTGTATCATATAAAGATTAATTAAGATACCTTCCGGTATATTACCCTGTCTCGTGAGTTTCGTTAAGTTGTACCCTCTTGTCCTTTTTTGTTTAATCTACTCACTGAAATGCGTAATTTTATTAATAATAAGCATGTTGAAATGGGGAATCTGGAAAGCCTAAAAATTTCTAGAAATTCCCTAGCCTTGACACATTATATGCTTGCGGGTGATTCCCTCTTCTTCTAAAAATAAGAAAATGGAAATATTTGCATTTACAAAAGCACTTTACCAATTTTTTTTTCTGCTTGGACCAATAGGTTCAACTTTGATAAATTAAATATCAACTTCTACAAAGGTACCACAGGACATTAAATGGAAAAAAACATAGAAAGTATCTAAGTGTCTAATGGACAATAAGATATCCAAAGTCAAGGTGCCTCAATAAATTAGTGATAAGCTCAATTTTGCAACTTAATGGTAACATCATCTCTCTATCGAAGACAAAGACGTCCGATTCAAATGAGTCTCACATGTTATCTCAAACTATGTCATGTATATCTACTTACAACCTAGAATGAAATGTTTAAAACTATGAAGCCTTTTTATTATGTATTAGCTCAAACACAAAAATCACATATGTTGGGTGGCCTGGACTCTATGTCGAAGACTAATCATCAGAGGGGATGGACGCATATTACAATTTTTCACTTTTATTATGTTGTTTTACTTGGAAATTAATCTTGAGATATCATAAACAAATAAGATTGTGTCATTTTTCGCACACTCAAATGTAGCTACTTTCATAAAAGATCTTATTATATACATACAAAGTTATTGTTTATAGGTTTGGCTCAGTTTCCTCGTGGGAAGGTATGCCATTAATAGAAAATGTGTCTAATGTATTGTTAATGGGTTAAATACAAATATTTTTAACAACTACTGGTTCCAAAGTCACAAATTTATCCCAAAACATTTGAATTATAAATGACTAACGCCAATCCGTTGGTTTCAAAAATTGGACATCAATATGTTCTTAAGTTGACTCAGTAGGCTGCGTATGCAACTATTAGGTAGTTAAACGAAACCGACTCCTTTTCTTGGACTAAGATACTAAGATAATTTGGCCCCCACTTGCATTAGGATAAATATGCATATTATTTTCACTGTACGGAAAATAAAGGTACACTGAAAAGAATCACTTAATTTATTTTTATTTATATATATAAACAAAGGGGATTATATTGTAATATGCCATACTAAGGCACCTTCAAAGATCTTCGCATTTATGTGGAAGAATTATCCACCAACAAAGTACAAATTGTTCAAACGCAATTGTTGTCTTTCACCAAGATGATCTCACTTCTTAGAATAAATAGAATATATCACATATATGTTTTTTGTTTGCTCGACCAGCCAAAAATATAGACATTGATTTATTCTTGTATTGTAGTTTAAATTTGTATAAATTGTTTTCTTTGAAGATTGTTACTTGGAGGTCGGTAAAGGAAGTTGATAGCTAAAGAAGTATGTGGTGAATTTATAATGGTATTATGATAGATTTTATAGAAATTTAAAATGAAGTTGTTTAACAAGGACCCTTGTAGTAGGGAAGAAATAGACATATCTAATTATTCAGTCATGGAAAAATTATTTTCCTATAAAACTGTACAAGCTCATCAATCAACAAACACTTATTTTATTGTTAAGGATCCTTTCATGATTGAGACTTCGCTAATTATTTCATGAAACATAGATATGATTCTTACATATCAATGATGAATATCCATTAACTTCATTGAACATGATAGGGTCATCGTGGATAGTGTTGCCACACTGTGCAAATATGAATCACCAGTAAAATTGAGGAAAGGACAGTCTTGGAATCTTATAGGATAGAATTAGAATATCGTATGAATTGATTAATAATGAGTCATATTTCCTAGAATTTATGATCAACATCTCCAACCCAACTAGAAAATGTGATGATATTATTTTACCATTCTTGACTAAATATAATATTATATAATTTTTCTCGCATTTTTTGTTCTTGGAGCCGAAGAACATATTCCTTGGATATGCCAGACATCCCATAAACTAGTGAATACTAGTATTTTACTCTAGTGGATTTCATCATACACATATGGATAAAGTTGGTTAAGATATTGTGTGGTTTATAGTTTATATAGTATTGTATTGTATTGTTTTGTCTATTCTTTCAGATTTTATCATTAAACCAATTTGATAAATAAATAAAATAAATAAAAATATTAACATATAATCATAAGAAATTTTAACATTTAAAATTTTAATTATAACTACTCATATAAAATATATCCAGGTAACAAGAGAAACCTAAGTTAAATTTTATTTTTCAACTGTCTCATAAAAAGTCAATGAGAAAAATATAATTGAAAGTATTTAAAAAACAAAAATTAAATCACAATTTTTTGAAACAGTGTCATCCAATTTAAAAATCATTTGTATTCAAAAAATATTACCCTCCTACTGAAAAACCCTAAGTACCTTCTCCTTCAAGTATTATACACACCCTTTGATCATCTTACTCGTCATCAAATATTTATCTCTTCTAGAAATACTATTAAAAATTCATTTTCTCCTACTTTCTCTACATTTTTGAACTTGTTGTGTTCTTTTTTTGAACTTGTTGTGTTCTTTTCCAATAGTATGGTGCATCTAAAACTGAGTCCTTGTTCAAACTTCCATTCTACGAGTAAAATTCAATCGTGTATATGCTTGCATCTATCAGATCGATGACCATGATATTTTAGTGATCTTAGAACATGCTAAATTTTTCTTATTATTAAATGCTTTTTTTATTTAGTTTTTGTCAATAACTTATATATTATTTAAATGAAAAAATAATTTTTAATTACTTTTAAACACACTCTAAACACCCATCCACCACTAATCCCTAGGTTATACATGGGTGTTGAAAGAGTAGAAGATATATCCTTGTGTTATTTCCAAAATAGCAATTAATTGTACAACTATAACATATATACTCAAAGAGTTCTATCTATGGTATAACTCTATTTTATTAAAATATATATACAAAAATAATTTATAATATTTATGAGTAGCTATTTGATTTATTTTGTTATGATTTATAAATATTTTGAATTCAACACTTCCCCCTAAGTTCAAGAATTAATATTTTGAATTACCAACTTGAAAATAAGATACTTGAAAATATACAAGTTGTTTTACGGTGTGTACATATGGAGTTTTGGCTTAGTATTCATTTTAACCTTATGTTGTCAAATTTCATTTTTTGTATGATAGTTTATTATATTGGTATAATTCTGTGTTTTTAGTTGATTTTAGCTAGTTGATTTTAGCAAGTCATAGGTTTATTGAGGTATTTTAATGCAGCTTAATCTAATAGATAAGGTTCATACCTCCATTAATGTAACTACTGCGCAACATAATGACATCTAAAGTTATCCAAGAAAAAACATAACATGAACTTAGGAACACCAGAATACAAAATTCTAAAAGAGTAACTAATAAAATGGCCAAATGCAACTCTGAAGACCAGATCTCGAAGATGCAAGAATGGAATATTATCGAAGAGTAACCGACATCCGACCCAAAACATCAAGTCTCATAATATTAACATTATTGACGAATACTAGCTGTTTGGCGAGAAAACCTTCAAAAAATAGAAGACCAGACCTCCGAAAAATAGAAGATGAAACTAATAATCAAGAAGTTTAGAGTTCTGAGGCAGATAAAATACATATAGTAAGATTCATTAAACTGAACTCAAAAGGGGAATTAACTGACCTTTGATTTTATCTAGAAGGAGCCTCAAAATATATGATCCTTTGAGCTCTTAATTTATATAAAAATGGTCATTTTTAGGAGGAATAACCTCTCCAATTCATCATACGTCAAACCATAAAGAGAATATAAAAAGAAAGCATTAGAGATAATTCATTAGCAACTAAGCTATATTGTTTCTATATTTATGTTACTTTTCTTAGCCATGTCGTTGTAACCATTCCTATAAAAGTATATATCCATGTGATGAGATTTGAATATACAAAACCTAGTTTTTTTATTTCTATATATATTTCTAAACCATACAAAAATATTTTTTTTTAAGACTATCATAGCTTTTTGGGTTAAAAGGAAAAGATATAGTGCTAAGATAAACACCCAAGATTACTAATATAAAATATCTCAAATACTTAGAATGGAACAAAAGTAGCTAAATATAAACAACTATATTGAGGAAATCAATCAAGTATAAAATATTCATGAAATTAAAGTGTGAGGGAGGAAGACAAACATGCAATATAGGGTGATTTAGCTCTCTAAGGAGTAGTCCACCACCTCAGGTCTTTATTGACCCTTACGATAGTGAATGAACCTCAACTAAAACTCCTGAGGTTTTTAAATATCAACACACAAACCTTTACAACCTCTTCATACTAGATATCAGAATTTACCCATATGCCAACTCCAAGAAAAGTAAACCATATGTACATTCTATACTAAAGATCTCTTTTCTCTCTACCATTAGGATCTTCCTATTTATCTTCTAGAAGATTGTCTATTTCAGTAGAATCTAATAGATATATATACTCCTAAATGAGTAGATATGAAAATGTATGATCTATAAAAAATCAACATATAGATAATTGTTATGAAGGTTGGTTACTAGTGATTTGGTTTTGAAAATTCTCTTATTAGCTTTTATGAAGAATGTGAGAGATGGTTTATATCAATAGGGTGGCCGTGTATTTATATAACAATATGACTTAAAATAATTCTCTTTCCTAGGCGTTGAATTTTCATTTTTGGATTTCTTGGTCTGGTTCCCGTTCGCTTCGGTCAGATTTATGGTTATTGTATAAATTCTTCCAACAGAATAACAATGGATATAAAAAGGCTTCATTTTAATCTTTCTAATTATCAACAAGTACCTAGAATGCCCGATGACTTCTATATGATGAATCTTCCAAGTATTTGACTTGTAGGATTGGATTTAGCTAATAGAAATTCCAAGTTCACTTTCTATTGGCTCTTTCTTCAGATTATTTTTTAGTGGTCGGAGATGTTTCTTTCGGAGGCCCGCACTTTTTCTTTTGAAGCAATTTACTTACGCTATTCGATAGTTCGTTGTTTGTTCCATCTAGAGGTCCGACCTTTTCTATTTTCTAATGGACTTCTGTTGCCCACTTCTTTTTTAGCCTGATAGGTGTGATATGTAGATCTTCTGCTGAAAATTATTTCTAGTGCTTCTTCGATATCCGTGGGTGAATTCTCTTCGAATATCCATGTGTCTTCTTCTTTACTTTCCTTCTAGAAATTACCCTTTCTTTAAACAATATATCTAAATCAGTACTAGGCTAACAAATTCCTTCGATCTCCAACATAAAATGGATTCTTCTAGCATGATGTAGAATTTGGTGATCGGGCGTCTTGTTGTGAGATACCTTGCCCAATCAAAATCAAAGTAGGCTTTCACTCAAAGATTTTTATTATTTGTGAATAATATCCTTGTCTTGGTGTTTATTTGATATACCTTAGTAATCTATTGCACCATCCAAATAATCTTTTTTAGGAGTATGCATGAAATTACTTATTTCAGCATTTAGAATATTGTGTTAGGTCAGGTAACGGTGAGATATATTAATCTTACATGCAATCTCTTTTATGATGATGAATTATGGAGAACCTTTCATTCTACACTTGAAAATTTCAAATGTTGTACCATTGGAAATTTGGAAGGACTTGAACAAAATTTTCCAGCGTCTTTCAAGATGTATAACACATATTTTTTTAAGATATATAAATTTCTTGCTTTGAACGTAAAATCTTATTGACCAAAAAATATTTTAGAGGGCCCAAGTCTTTGATGTGAAGTTTTTGTTTCATAAATATTAAATTTATTATATTTTTCATGTATCATTTCATCAAATAATGAAATCGTCGATATAGAGAAAGACTAATTTTATAGATGGTTCATGACATCTAGTGAAGAATAAATAATCTACTAGTGAAGGTGAATAACCATATTCTTGTAACGATGTTGGTAATTTGGCAACCCATATTTATAGGACTGTTTGAGACCATATAATAATTGCCCAACCAACATAGTAATTTCTCTTCTTATTTCCCAATACTAAGTGATGGTATGGTCTAGACTTCTTCATCGATATTACCATGTAGGAAGGTGTTATACACATCCATTTGAGGAAGTTCTCAATATTTTATGGAAACAAATGATAATAAACACTAAACATTTGTGAGTTTGGAGAACAATAGATATAACTATTACTCTTAACTGAGTAATCATTATACCTACTAACCACGATCTGCAACACTCCACACTACCATCAACCCTGTACCTAATTTGAAGAACCAATGTACTAACAATAGGTAGAATACTAGGGGTATTCAAGTCTTCTGAATTGAGTAACCAATATATCTACTAAGCACGATCTGCAACGCTCTACAGTACCATCAACCTTGTACTTAATTTGAGGAACCCATGTACTAACAATAGGAGCATTATCTTTCAACATCTATATTTCATCATCCATTTCCATATTCTGAAGAGGTTTTATATAAAAATTAATAAAAACTAGATGCTTAATTGGATTGAAAATGCTAACTAAATGTGTGATGTGAATGAAATTTCTTTTTTCATGAGACAAAATCTTAAAATTAGGTATATCTACCTTTTTTAAGCTTGCAACAAGGTAGGAGATGGATATGGTAGCAGTTGATGGATGATGGGGGCACTTATAATATAAAATTAGGATGTGGGTTGTCTTGTCTAGCATGGTAGATGGTTCGGATGAGTTTAAAAGATGTGGGCTATGAATACATTTCAAATATAGGGTACACGAGAGTTAATTTTTCGAGATCGTATGGAGTTTGTGATTGGGGTAGTGGGTTCGTAAATTGAGCTAAATGGATTATTTGTAGTGGTTTTATTGATATATTAGGTAGTATAGGTTGCTAAATATTTTGAGTAGTGGATTAAATTATCGAATTAGGCACGATATGATATTTTAGGGGAAGTAAGAGTTATGGTATTATGGGGTGCATATTAAAATTATAATGAATTGTGGATAATAATTTATAGGCACGATCTGATATTTGACCTGGGTCAACCCAAAAAAATAAGCTCTAGCTCGTGAGTAAAGATTACTAAGAATAAATGTGAAGGAACAAATTGTTGTAATTTTAAAGTTCGTTTGATAATACATGACTTTTCATAATATATATGTTGTTTTGACGTTAAAAAAATCTAAGATTTATGCAAAATTAACGTCTATTTATTTATTTCTAACTCTAATAAAATGTTACTTACGATAAACAAAACCCTAAACACCACTATACAACTATGTCAAGTCTTTGTCGCCTCTTACACCTCTCTTTCTTTGTGCACATATCTCTGTAGATCCAATGTCTCTATTATTAACTTTAGTTGTTCTATATAACTCATCCGAATATCCTCAATGACTCGTGTGACATATCTTTACAAACATACACAACGTTCTTCTTGTTTGTAGAGATAGATCTAACATTTTTGTGGAAGATTTGTACTCTGAAAAGATCAACATTTTCCTCAAGTAAGAATCTGTGAAGTAATAGTTTATAAATTTTCTTTTAATGCGAAATAATCCTTAATATTTATGTGCTAATTATTTGTCGATGTGCAACTGGTTTCTTTATATAAAACTAAATGAATTTCGATATGTTAATTTTGTGTACTAAATTTGGTGCTTTCTTATGAAATTATTTTGTGTTATTCCAAGATAACCTTCCATCTATATCGATAAGTTTTTATTAGTTAAATTAACGTTCATTGTTATGTAGTTTTCACGTATATCCAACATATTTAACCATCACTTATATCTCTGATTAAATATATTAAATTTCTACAATGTCTTTTTATTTTGATTTATGTTTATGATGTCAAATTTTGATACTCACTCTAAGTAATTTTTTAAGGTATCAAAATAAATTTTCTAATGTTTAAATTCTTTATTGGTCCCATTTATTTAAATAAATGTGTCCATATAAATTCATAAAATTTATATTACTAGTATAATATTATATGATTAATAATTCTTCTAGTTATTAAAAGAACAATTCAAAGTAAGATCATGAAACTGAATTTTGTTCGAATAAAAATAAATCTAAAGTAATAAAATTGAAATGTACACATATATGAGTATGATGCAATTATTTTTCATTATTTAATCATTTAGTTTTGTATGTATTAGTTGTCTTAGTAAGTTAAAATTTTGAACAATGGATTAATTATTTTTGTGTTTATTAATATACTGTACAGTTCTTTTAAATGGTTAAATTTTGTAAATTAATGTGTGTGCAAGATAAAAGAAAAAAGTAAAAAAAACTGAAAAAGAAAATATGAGTGTTAAAGGTGTATTAGTTGAGGAAAAGGTGTGGGTTTAAAATTAATAATCTAAGTAAAATAAATAACATAATTACATGTGGCAAAATTTTGACCTTTTTTTTATTTTTACTCAAACTTAATCTAAACCCTTCTTTATCTCAAGTTGTGTTTTATTATAGAGATAAGAAAGATTATATACGTATGTAATTTTTGTATAGGTTTTTATTTTATAATGAAAATAGTTGACTATGATAGTCATAATCAGTAACATGGTTATACGTATTAAATTTAATATATTATCATTTAAATGTCATTTATATCAATCATTATTAGAAAAAATTAATGTTATTGAGGTCCCCATAGTTGAAGGTTTATTTAGATAATTTTAAAACAATTGTAATTAGTAAAAACAATGTTTCAACAAAGTAGTAAAAAAACATAATCTAAGAAAAGAGGGAATACTCGCTGACAAATTAAAATATTTAAAAAATAAAAGTAAAAGTGTAGGAAAGTAAAAGAAATGTATTGTAATATGTCACGTGACTGAATATGCATATATAAATATAAAATAACCTAACTCACACCTATAACTATTCTCTCAAAACTTCACTACACACATTCATCTGGTAAACTAGGTAAACTAGGCTATCAAAATCCTAATAAATCACATTCAAAATTTTAATCATTATTATCAAACATTAGTGCGTCACCAATAAAAATCGGGATTTTTTAGTGGCTGTAATTAAATTTTTCTTTTCATCTCAAATTTTGTGAGTATAAATCAATTAAATTTTCATTTGGTCTAAAATCTTTACTTTAGTTTTCTAAATTTTGTCATGTACATATTAATTTATACTTCCTAATATCTTTTTTAAATTGTTTGATGTTAATTTAGATCTAAGGCACGAGGTGGTTCAAGGTAGGTGGATCTAAAAAATTTACCTAATTGTTACAAATCAACCCCTCCATAAGAGTTTAATTTCTATTTTGGGAATAACACAAAGATACATCTTCTACTCTTTCAACACCGTGTATAACCTAGGGATTAGTGGTGGTGGATGGACGCTTAATGTGTGTTTAAAGTAATTAAAAAAAATTCATTTAAATAATATATAAGATATTGAATAAAAAAATTGAATAATTAGAAAAATTTACCATGTCCTAAGATCACTGAAATGTATTGGTCATCGATCTGATAGATGCTAGCATATACACGATTGAATTTGACTCGTAGAATGGAATTTTGAACAATGACTCAGTTTTAGTTGCACCATAATTTGAAAAATATTAGGTTAAGGATAAAGGAGAATGATAGTGGATAAGATAGAAGTTAGAAGAATGTAGAGAAAGTAGGAGAAAATAAATTTTTAATAGTATCTTTAGAAGAGATAAATATTTGATGATGAAGAAGATGATAAGAAGTTGTGTATGATAATTGACGGAGGCGGTGCTTAGGGTTTTTAAGTAGGAGGGATGATATTTTCTGAATACAAATGATTTTAAAATTGGACGACACAGTTTCAAAAAAAGTGTGATTTAATTTATAATTTTTTAAATACTTTCAATTATATTTTTCTCATTGATTTTTTATGAGACCATATTAAAACTTAACATTATGTTTCTCTTTTAAGATGGATAAATTTTATATTTTTAACTATAATTAAAATTTTAAATATTAAAATTTCTTATGGTTATATGTTAATATATTTATTTCTTTATTTTTCAACTGTAATTGGTTTAATGATAAAATCTGAAAGAATAAACAAAACTATACAATACTAGATAAACTATAAACCTCACAATATTTTAACTAACTTTATCCATATGTGTGTGATAAAATCCACTTAGAGTAAAATACTTGATTTCACTAGTCTATAGGGACGTATGTTCTTCGGTTCCAAGAACAAAGAATGCGAGAAAAACTATATAGTATCATATTTAGTCAAAAATGGTAAAATAATATCATCACATTTTCTAGTTGGTTCGGAGATCTGGATTATGATTCTAGGAAAGATGACTCATTAGTAATCAATTCATACGATATTCTAATGCTAGCTTATAAGATTCCATGACTGTCTTTGCCTCAGTTCTATGGGTGATTCATATTTGCAAAGTGTAGAACCACTATCCAGGATGACGCTATCATGTTCAATGAAGTTAGTAGATATTCATCAATGATCAACATAGATATGAAAGAATCATATCTATGTTCCATGAAATAATTAGCGAAGTCTCAACCATGAAAGGAGGAGGCCTGGCCCACACAACCTTATTAGATTATATCCTTAACAAATGATTGATGAGCTTGTACATTTTTGTAGCAAAATAATTTTCCATGACGATCAGATATATCGATTTGTTCCATACTCCAAGTGTTCCTCGTTAAACAAATTCATTTTTAATTTAAATAAAATCTATTATGATACGTTATAAAGTCACCTCATACTTCTTTAGCTATCCACTTCCTTTACCGACCTCCAAGTAATAATCTTCAAAGAAAACAATTTATAAAAATTTAAACTAAAGTAAAAGAATAAATCAATTCTATATTTTTGGTTGGTCGACGCAACAAACATATGTGTGATAAATTCTATTTCCTCTAAGAAGTTAGATCATCTTGGTGAAAGACCACAATTGCGCTTGAACAATTTTTACTTTGTTGGTGTATAATTCTTCCGCATAAATGTGCAGATCGTTGAAGGTGCCTTAGTATGTCATACTACAATACATTCCCCTTTGTTTAAATAAATTCAAACAAATCAAGTGATGCTTTGCAATGTACCCTTATTTTCCGTGCTGAGAAAATAATATGCATATTTTAATTTAGTATATATCCTAATACAAGTGGGGGCCAAAGTATCTTAATATATTAGTCAAAGAAAAGGAGTGGGATTTGTTTAACTACCTAATAGTTGCAGACGCAACCCATTGATTCAACTTTTAAGAACATATTGATGTCTAATTTTTGAAAACAGTTGATTGACGTTAGTCATTTACTATTAGAATGGTTTGGGATTATTGGGAGTCTCATGTACCTAACAAACTGAACTAGTCCAGATATAGCACATGTAGTAAACAAGCTAAGTAGGTTTACACATAATCCATTGAAAAACCATTAGATTGCAATTGTAAGAATTCTAAGGTATCTTAGATACACTATGAACGAAGTGTTGTTGTACACAACATATCCAGCTGTACTAGAAGGATACAGTGATGCAAACTGGATATAAAACTCCACCGAGTCAAAATCCACAAGTGGATTTGTCTATTCTACCCAATTGGCCATAGATTTAATTAAGCTCGTCAAAGTCTCTAATTTCTAACCTACATTCATTAACTGGGTCTGTATCTAAATCTACCGTCAAGGTGATCCAATCGCCACTAATTGGAATAGCCTAGACACTAAATCCTATGATTGGTTAATTACGTCAATTATAGTGAATAAAAGCAAATTAATGAAAGATACAATTTACCCAATTTGATTTCAATTATAAAAATCCCAAATCCAAACACATGGAATAAAATCAAATCGGGATTAACCCATTATGCGTTCTCAAGCACTATTTAAGTTTAGCTCATAATTATTGATAAGACAAAAACTAAAGAAATAAATAAGTTCATCATGTTTTAAAGAATAAAATAGAAGAACCTAATTACGGATTTGAATTGGCTGAGAATTGGAGATATAGACAGTCTCCAGCTCTTGCTTCTTCTCATCCTCGCTCTAGCTTCTTCTCTGGTGTCTGACTCTTAAGCGTATGAAATATTATGAAAAAAGTGTGTGAAAATAGAAGCTTTTAAACACTTTCAGAAGCTTTTAAACTTTTAATGGTTCTTGTATCTTAGATAACATAAGATAACATAAGATAGAGTAATGCAGAATACTCTCGACAAGAGACCACCTATATAAAAAACATGGGTAGGGCCGCCCTACGAGAATTTTTAAAGGCGAAATTCTCCGACGATTATTCATCAATTACCAGGAGTTGTCCAGGGCCGTAAATGGACACAACCGTGAGAACCAAATAATGTTTTAAATTATACTATGTAAGTTCTATTGTATTGGTTTACACAAAAGCTAAATAGTTCAAGACATCACGTTCACTAGTTAGCAAGTAAATCCGATAGCTCTTACTACAGAAGGTTCAAGGCCAAAAGCTACCTTTCTCGATATAGTATTCTTCTACGCTTCTCTTTCGCTCTCTCTCAAGTGTTTAGCATTGTTTTTCATAATTTTTTAAGGTGGTTAATCAGTTTTCATTCATAAGGGGATTGTTGGCCAAATAGGATTCTACCCAAGTGTTGACCATGTTTACGATGTTAGTCGGTGACTCAATTTAATGAAATGATTCGAATATTAATGTGTTTATTCAAGTTGTAAAGATTAATGTAATATATTCACTTGGTTAAAATCATTTGAAATTAAATGAGAAATTGAGCCATATAATTTGGAGAAATTAAAAGAAAAAAAACAATATATGTTATTTTATTTCTTTTTGTTATAAATCAAATAAAGAAAAAAAGGCCTAGTAAGGTTTGAACCTGGACCATTAACTTTGTTGGGCTTTTGGGCCTTAGGTTCATTCTTTTGCTGGGCCTTAGGTGGGGTATGAACTTGGACCATCAACTTTGTTGGGCTTTTGTGCCTTAGGTTCATACCATCAAGAACATCTCAAGTTTATTGGTATTTTAAGTAAACGTTGTATCTTAAATTAATACAACGCACCTCCACAATGAAACATCACAACCTTTGGCAAGCCACCTTTTCATTTTCTATAAATAGTTGACCAACTAAACAATTTTCTTCATTCATTTTTCAAAGCATTAAAATTATAAGAGAAGAGATAGAAAGAAGCATCATTATTAAGTTCGTTGAAATTCTTAAGAATTCGTGTGTCAGTTTCTTTTGAATAGTTTTGTCGTTATATCCTGGAGGTTGAAGGCAGCAAACGTAAGACACTTGTACGTGGCCTAAATACCTTAAAGACATTGGATCCAATCCGAGCCTCGACAAGTAAAGTTATTTATTTATTTTCTTTTATTTTTTCTGCATTAGTTTCTGTATTGTTCTACTGGTTTATACTAATAAAACACAACAAATTATTCTTTTAAAAAAATAAATTTGATATATGTACTTTTTTTTGCTTGTTTTAAAAAATTATATTCAATTATTTTTAATTATAGTCTATGTTTATTAATCTAGTAACTTTAGGTGAACTTTTTTTCTTTCAATTATTTGAATCACAGCATTTATATTACGTGAACCAAAATTCTTTATAATAAAACTTTAAATTTGGTGTTTGAAGGTTGATGAAAATGTCTGCTTGTTTTGTTGACATACAATATTTGAAAAAAATGCATAAACAGGAGAGAGTGGGAGAAGGGTGAAAGCTATGTGTCAAACTTTACAAAGATTGGCAATACTCAAAATTCAACAAAATTACTACTCTATATGCGCCAATAGAAGTACTTTGAAACTTTAGATGGGTAATTATCAATCATCTCTATGTGATTATTATCTTGATTAACATAATTATTTCATGGTTTTAGAGGTATTTTCTAGATTACTCTAATAATTTGGATCTTTTGTTGTTTCAGGGGTGATTCTGCAAAAGCAGTTGAGATTCTCCAAAATGAGTTAAAATTTGCAGAGACTTCCTACCCTGACATATACAGAGATTTGACTCATCTTTTGTCAAAGAAGAATATTACAACTAAACAATTCTTGATTTGTGACTTTAGGAATTCTATTAATTATTTATTTAATGATTATGATACATAGTAGAGTCATATGGTAGTGGTGTTTGATTAATGGACAGAGGAGGAAAAATATGTCTTGGTATGTAGATACCGAGACATTTAGAGCTATACTATGTGGAGTTTTAGGAAACCTAATTCCTTCAAATCTGGATATCAAGGATAAACCTTATTTACCTAATTTTAGTCAACATAGGTTTCAGGAACTAATCATGCAAAGGTATCAATTATATCCATCTTCTTTTTCACTATTAATAGCTTAATAATGTCGGTTGATTAATATTACCGATGTCCTTGCAGTTTGAAATGGCAACATCACCTCTACAAAAATCAAAATCTAATCATCCTATGATTGAAACTATCCTCACAGTTCATACATGTCACATCCAAAAATATGGCCATGATTTTTCTACATATTCTCGTAAGTAGTTACCTTAGTCATTGTTGATTGATGTTGAATGATTTATATCTCAGGTTAATGTAAAAAAGCTTGCTTATGAGCAATTTAAAGTTGAATTATCTTGAGATTGTTTTTTATATTATCATTTACATCCTCATGTAATTCGATATATGTTTTGACACTTTTGATTGCGTTATCATATGTACATGGAAATGTTTTGATACGGTATGTCATTCAAGTTTTGAACTAATTTTTTTACAATAAAACTTTCTTGTTTCGTAAATAGTGTTTAAGATTCTCATATTTATTCATCTATTTATTTTAATATATAATTTCTAAAACTGTTCAAAAATCCCCTCTAACACTTTTAGACTTGAAGACACTAAATCAAATTATTAAACTAATAAAGTTATCATTGATTGAACCACCGAAATTCATAAGTCCCTAGTTATACATAAAAATAATTACGAATTATCTTGTCTATGAGATTCAAAAGCGCCTAATATTATGGGTAACTCTATACGATCAATTGAATTGAACTCAAGCTCAACTGGATGTAGTCGAATTTAAGCTTATTCAAATACATATCTTGAAGCACTCCTTTAAGTTTGCTGAGAGTGGAATGTATATATTCACTAGATTTCTCAATATTTCCCACAAACGAGATGGAATTAACCATATAGAAACTCATAATGAATACGAAGGGGTACACTACATTGAACTATCTATAGGTTTAGGGGTAACTACATGACCTATGTGACAATAGTCACACTGAGGTATTCAAGGGAACCCTTAAAAAATACAACTTATAAATATAGTAAAAAGGTTAAAGAGTTACTAGAATACGCAACATAAATTGAAAAAAGACATACAAACTAAGACCATGTTTGTTTACACTTAACGGGGTCTTATTCTGATTTGATAAGACATTGAGATAATAAGATTGTTTGTTTTTTGACTAATTCATGTCTGAACAGATCTTAATTATCCTGTTTATTTAAGACTCTATGTGAAGTATTAACGAATAATACATAATCTCTTAGCATAATATGTTCCATTCATATATTTATTTAGTAATTATCGCACATCACTTTAAAATACAAAAAATGTCTAGCTAAGATTCTCTCTCAGAGAGAATATGGATATAGATAAAGAGTTATACAAACTACATGATAGTAAAAAACCACATCAAAGTACTAATCATGCATAAAGAAGGATCTTTATCATTAAAAGTGGTTAGACTAATACTAGTAGCCTTATAAATGATGGGATGCGTGTTATTTTCTGGTTTCCAAGCATTTATCAATATAAGGCCGTCTTAAATTTCTTAGATACTTCAAATACAAAATCTTTAAAACGATCTACCAGAAATACCACACTATAGAAATATATTTAAGGAATAAAAAAGATCTTTATGGAGTTTATGTATAGATATCTGACATATTGTTGTGTAAAGTAAAGATTAAATCATTAAAGACCAACACAGAATACGTAGACCAAGGATTGATCCATTAAGTCTTCTTAGCTATGACATACAAAAAATGGATGACATTGGAGGATACATATATTTTGAAATTCTTTTTAAAGTCATTCCACTCAAGTTCATATATGCGATAAAGGTACACATGTTGTAGAACTAAGTTGACTTCAATGGACATTATATGTGGCATAGATCATCATTTTTCATGTAAATTCACGTTATATACACCACCCATTTGTAATATTTCTTTTCTTTGTATTTGTATATAATATATTTAAGTTTCTATTCAACTAAAAGCATAATGTAGCAATTCTAAAATTATGTATCCATCGTGAAAAATTACACCACTGGTAAAATTTTCAAATTAACCATTATTTGCACCAACAATTTTAAAGGGGATGAACCTTATAATGCACCCAAATAATACGTAACAATTCATTTTCTTTGCCAAGATAGGCTATTTAGTCTTTCACTAAATTTTTGGATGGAATATAGTACTCGTATAACATATGATTGTAAATTAAGGTATTTTTATCATATTTTAAAAAGGAGATATCTTCTATCCCTATCCACCCCACTCATGTCTTCTTAAGCATCACCTTGTTGATATTTTTAGCAATCTTGTTAATTAAAATTCCATTCATCATGTACAAAAGCACCATGAAACCAATACTCTGATCAAACAGATTACTCGAGGTCAATGGTGTATATTTTATGGATTATTTACAATGTGAATTTGGTGTCCACTAAGAAAATTTTGTTATTTACCTTAAATTATTTGTCTCTACAAAAAACAAAGATTCCTTTGGTGCTCTTTGAAGTATAAGTGTTCTTCAAAGGAAATATACGGTGTTCCAAGATGTACACCTATCTTTAAAAAATAAATCGAATAAACACGAAATTCAGGTTGATTAAAAGAATTTGGAGTAGGTCAACCCCCATATTCGAATACGAGAATATTATACGAAAGAAAAACAAAGTGGCTTAATTATGCTATGAGATGCTCCCATCATAAAAGATTGTTCCTATAGATTTTCACACAAATTAAAAAAATATTACAATTGAATTCTATATTACTAAAATTACTATAACGCCTCTCATAACATGTATGTATATTTTAATTGTGTGTTTAACATATAAAATCTACAACTTTAACACGATGAGTGAAAAACATTGAAAAAAACGACGTGATATTCTAAGGGAAAAATCTTATTGCCTTTTCTTGACATGGTGGTGTGGTCATTTTATTGAACTTTTGGGTCTATGTGGTTGTTTTAGTTAACATTGGTCCTCAATGACTTTTTCCTTGATTTTTAGAATATAAAGTATTAACTTACCAAAATGCTCTTGTTTTTCATTCTAATAAAAATTAAGTAAATACAGATCTTCATTTATTTGAACAATAACTATAGTAATCCTTTTTCATTTTACTATGCAATCTGGCCTAGACACTACTTCACCCAATCTATCCTAAACATTACTTTTTGCAATAATCCCCCCTCTTCATCTCATTACGACATCACCACCACACCACTTAAGGAATACTATTACACCATCCGCAAGAAAATATTTTCCACACAAAAACACAAAGCTTTTGAGTTAGTTTTTTTTCAATCAAACCCGAAAAAATACAATTTAAAATTTGATCAACCTTCAACATATTTTATTTACTTTCATTTTTTTAGGTACTTATTATATTTTCATGATTTTGCCAAAATTTCTAATTTTTATATTTGTGTGTATATGTGTGTATAGATTTGTGTGTATGAGTGTGGATACACAAATATCCTGTTGATAAGATTTGACGTGTTTGTGGGATGCAATTAGAATAATTTAAATCATGGCGTAAAACATTTGATGCCATGAGATTTGCTGGAAATGTTGAGTGAGTAATTTAACCTAATATTGTCAATTTTTAGGATTATGCAGTAAATTAGGATATACATAAATTTTAAAGCAGTTTTATAATTGTTTTGGTGGATACACAAATATCATGTTGATAAGATTTGGCGTGTTTGTGGAATGCAATTAGAATAATTTAAATCATGGCGTAAAACATTTGATGCCATGAGATTTGACGGAAATGTTGAGTGAGTAATTTGAACTAATATTGTCAATTTTTAAGATTATGCAGTAAATTAGGATTTACATAAATTTTAAAGCAGTGTTTATAATTTTTTTGGTTCAAAGTTCTTTTAAAAACGAGAATTCACCCACAAACCCCTCTAAACTACAAATCACCAAAGACAATTTTATCCCTTTCTCCTATCCTCTGACTTATCATGGATCTCTGTTTCCACTTCTAATGAATCAAATTGATATAATTTGGTTACCTATAAACATTAGTACGTAGGACAATTAGCATTGAATGTTAACCATCAAACTTTAAATTGTATTGTAGTTTGCAAGTTGATACATGTTTATGTAAATGTATTGGATTTAAGCCAATTTTTTAATTTTCTTTTCGTATAACTCAAATGGGATTTTTTCTGGATCTAATCCATATGTTGGATTATTTAAGTTTATTACATTAACATTATGTTCTAACTTGACTTACAATATTAAGTCATAGATTTGGTCTAGACTTGTGCTAGCGATCAAGGTCAGTGCATTTTATTTATTGATGTTTGCTTTTACGTAATGATATATTAATCTAATTTAATACGATATTAAATCAATGAGATAATTCTTTTTAGCCAATTTAGATATGAAAATATCTAAACTACTTTGTTCCATTAAGATATCAAGTGAAGTATTGTTTAACTGAATACATTATTTTAGATTGTTTAATTATAATCAACACTTATTACTTTCAAGAAAACAAGGTCAAATTTGGAACTTATGGATTTTAGAAGTATTACGAGATATCATACAATACAAAATCTAATTATGATAAATATTATTTTGTTTCCTTGCATTCTAATTTTAAATAAAGATCTCATGTATCATTTGACACTAGTCATATCTCATAAATTGGTCAATATGGGAACGAGAACTTGAATCTTAATGTTCCGATGAATACCGATCCTATTGAAGTTGCACGTATAAAACCAAAAGAAGGATCACTAATTCCTGGACAATTGGGGTGTATTCTATATAATTCGTAAAGTGCAAGCCAAACAAGGTATCGAGCTTTTATCACAAAACGTTATCTTTGAACTTATTGTAGTGTTTGAACATTTTTTAGTTCCACTTTGAATGTAGGTGTAAAATGATTACACCCTCTTTGAAAATAGTTCTTCACAAAGAATAGAAAAATTGAGCTCATAAAATTCTTAGTTATAATCATAGACACTGATTGAACGAAATAGTTTTAGTTAGGAAGTAAAGTATTAGACATGGTACTCAAGAAAATGAATTAAAAGCATTTAAGAATGTTAAATAATAATTCCTCAATTCCTTAATGAATTGGTTGAATTTCACACTATTAATCTATTGGTTGATGCGAAAGGAAATGGATATTAATTATGATCTCAATAGGATATGGGAGGAAGAAGAGAAGTTATGGGTGGAATACACTTGTGTTAAGTGGGTAGATAAAAGAGACAAAAAGATAACATTTGCTCATTCCACTATCGTATAACACAAAACAATAACAAAACAACAAGTATAAGAGATGAAAACTATGAATGTATCGATGATAGATAACCCATTAAAAGTAATTCCCATAATGAAATATATAGTACAAGTCAAATCTAAATAGTTATTTTAATTGTGTTGCCGAGTATGCGGGAAAAATCACACTTGATTTGGAAAAACGAACTCCCATGATATAAAATAAGTTAGAAATGATACATTTAGTATGGGCCGTAATAAGTGATAGGTCTAGATTGACATTTAGGACTTGTCAACCAAGAGAATTAGGATATGATTAACTCGATCTCTTTAACATGATTTTTAATTTTTTATAGGATTTTTACTTGGTATCTCACATAAATCACATGTATATTTCACTTGCACAAAAAAGATACATTAGGAGGAGTTTTTAGTTCAAGACTAATAACTTGCTCAAAATTTGAGTAAAAGTTCTCTCAGTTATAGATGTTGATTAGTAACATAATTTCCTATACTAAATCAAACTCTATTAGGGTAGGATTATTCAAGACAATATCATTATTACTTAGGATGATACATATTTTATTGGAATAAAAAAACAATCCAAAAAACATCCTGATTCTCTTATGTTGGACATGACTAAAGTGTATGACTGAGCTCACCGGATTTTGGTTGTGTCTAAACAGGATTTTTCTTCTAAATGGATTATATAGGTGATTGATTGTTCGTATACGGTTTTGTATCATATAAAGGTTAATTAAGATACCTTCCGGTATATTACCCTGTCTCGTGAGTTTCGTTAAGTTGTACCCTCTTGTCCTTTTTTGTTTAATCTACTCACTGAAATGCGTAATTTTATTAATAATAAACATGTTGAAATGGGGAATCTGGAAAGCCTAAATTTTTTTAGAAATTCCCTAGCCTTGACACATTATAGGCTTGCGGGTGATTCCCTCTTCTTCTAAAAATAAGAAAATGGAAATATTTGCATTTACAAAAGCACTTTACCAATTTTGTTTCTGCTTGGACCAATAGGTTCAACTTTGATAAATTAAATATCAACTTCTACAAACGTACCACTGGACATCAAATGGAAAAAACCATAGAAAGTATCTAAGTGTCTAATGGACAATAAGATATCCAAAGTCAAGGTGTCTCACTAAATTAGTGATAAGCTCAATTTTGCAACTTAATGGTAACATCATCTCTCTATGGAAGACAAAGACGTCCAATTCAAATGAGTCTCACATGTTATCTCAAACTATGTCATGTATATCTACTTACAACCTAGAATGAAATGTTTAAAACTATGAAGCCTTTTTATTATGTATTAGCTCAAACACAAAAATCACATATGTTGGGTGGCCTGGACTCTATGTCGAAGACTAATCATCAGAGGGGATGGACGCATATTACAATTTTTAACTTTTATTATGTTGTTTTACTTGGAAATTAATCTTGAGATATCATAAACAAATAAGATTGTGTCATTTTTCGCACACTCAAATGTAGCTACTTTCATAAAAGATCTTATTATATACATACAAAGTTATTGTTTATGGGTTTAGCTCAGTTTCCTCGTGGGAAGGTATGCCATTAATAGAAAATGTGTCTAATGTATTGTTAATGGGTTAAATACAAATATTTTTAACAACTATTGGTTCCCAAGTCACAAATTTATCCCAAAACATTTGAATTGTAAATGACTAACGCCAATCCGTTGGTTTCAAAAATTGGACATCAATATGTTCTTAAGTTGACTCAGTAGGCTGCGTATGCAACTATTAGGTAGTTAAACGAAACCGACTCCTTTTCTTGGACTAAGATACTAAGATAATCTGGCCCCCACTTGCATTAGGATAAATATGCATATTATTTTCTCTGTACGGAAAATAAAGGTACACTGAAACGAATCACTTCATTTATTTGTATTTATATATATAAACAAAGGGGATTATATTGTAATATGCCATACTAAGGCACCTTCAAAGATCTTCGCATTTATGTGGAAGAATTATCCACCAACAAAGTACAAATTGTTCAAACGCAATTGTTGTCTTTCACCAAGATGATCTAACTTCTTAGAAGAAATAGAATATATCACATATATGTTTTTTGTTTGCTCGACCACCCAAAAATATAGACATTGATTTATTCTTGTATTGTAGTTTAAATTTGTATAAATTGTTTTCTTTGAAGATTATTACTTGGAGGTCGGTAAAGGAAGTGGATAGCTAAAGAAGTATGTGGTGAATTTATAATGGTATTATGATAGATTTTATATAAATTTAGAATGAAGTTGTTTAACAAGGACCCTTGTAGTAGGGAAGAAATAGACATATCTAATTGTTCAGTCATGGAAAAATTATTTTCCTATAAAACTGTACGAGCTCATCAATCAACAAACACTTATTTTGTTGTTAAGGATCCTTTCATGACTGAGACTTCGCTAATTATTTCATGAAACATAGATATGATTCTTACATATCTATGTTAATCATTGATGAATATCCATTAACTTCATTGAACATGATAGGGTCATCGTGGATAGTGTTGCCACACTGTGCAAATATGAATCACTAGTAAAATTGAGGAAAAGACAGTCTCGGAATCTAATAGGATAGAATTAGAATATCGTATGAATTGATTAATAATGAGTCATATTTCCTAGAATTTATGATCAACATCTCCAACCCAACTAGAAAATGTGATGATATTATTTTACCATTCTTGACTAAATATAATATTATATAATTTTTCTCGCATTTTTTGTTCTTGGAGCCGAAGAACATATTCCTTGGATATGCCAGACATCCCATAAACTAGTGAATACTAGTATTTTACTCTAGTGGATTTCATCATACACATATGGATAAAGTTGGTTAATATATTGTGTGGGTTATAGTTTATATAGTATTGTATTGTATTGTATTGTCTATTCTTTCAGATTTTATCATTAAACCAATTTGATAAATAAATAAAATAAATAAAAATATTAACATATAGTCATAAGAAATTTTAACATTTAAAATTTTAATTATAACTACTAATATAAAATATATCCAGGTAACAAGAGATACCTAAGTTAAATTTTATTTTTCAACTGTCTCATAAAAAATCAATAAGAAAAATATAATTGGAAGTACTTAAAAAACAAAAATTAAATCACAATTTTTTGAAACAGTGTCATCCAATTTAAAAATCATTTGTATTCAAAAAATATTACCCTCCTACTGAAAAACCCTAAGTACCTTCTCCTTCAATTATTATACACACCCTTTGATCATCTTTCTCATCGTCAAATATTTATCTCTTCTAGAAATACTATTAAAAATTCATTTTCTCATACTTTCTCTACATTCTTGAACTTGTTGTGTTGTTTTCCAATATTATGGTGCATCTAAAACTGAGTCCTTGTTCAAACTTCCATTCTACGAGTCAAATTCAATCGTGTATATGCTTGCATCTATCAGATTGATGACCATGATATTTTAGTGATCTTAGAACATGCTAAATTTTTCTTATTATTAAATGCTTTTTATTTAGTTTTTGTCAATAACTTATATATTATTTAAATTAAATAATAATTTTTAATTACTTTAAACACACTCTAAACACCCATCCACCACTAATCCCTAGGTTATACATGGGTGTTGAAAGAGTAGAAGATATATCCTTGTGTTATTTCCAAAATAGCAATTAATTATACAACTATAACATATATACTCAAAGAGTTCTATCTATGGTATAACTCTATTTTATTAAAATATATATACAAAAATGATTTATAATATTTATGAGTAGCTATTTGATTTATTTTGTTATGATTTATAAATATTTTGAATTTAATACTTCCCCCTAAGTTCAAAAATTAATATTTTGAATTACCAACTTGAAAATATACAAGTTGTTTTACGGTGTGTACATATGGAGTTTTGGCTTAGTATTCATTTTAACCTTATGTTGTCAAATTTAATTTTTAGTATGATAGTTTATTATATTGGTATAATTCTGTGTTTTTAGTTGATTTTAGCAAGTCATAGGTTTATTGAGGTATTTTAATACAGCTTAATCTAATAGATATGGGTCATACCTCCATTAATGTAACTACTGCGCAACATAATGACATCTAAAGTTATCCAAGAAAAAACATAACATGAACTTAGGAACACCAGAATACAAAATTCTAAAAGAGTAACTAATAAAATGGCCAAATGCAACTCTGAAGACCAGATCTCGAAGATGCAAGAGTGGAATATTATCGAAGAGTAACCGACATCCGACCCAAAACATCAAGTCTCATAATATTAACATTATTGACGAATACTAGCTGTTAGACGAGAAAACCTTCAAAAAATAGAAGACCAGACCTCCGAAAAATAGAAGATGAAACTAATAATCAAGAAGTTTAGAGTTCTGAGGCAGATAAAATACATATAGTAAGATTCATTAAACTGAACTCAAAAGGGGAATTAACTGACCTTTGATTTTATCAAGAAGGAGCCTCAAAATATATGATCCTTTGAGCTCTTAATTTATATAAAAATGGTCATTTTTAGGAGGAATAACCTCTCCAATTCATCATACGTCAAACCATAAAGAGAATATAAAAAGAAAGCATTAGAGATAATTCATTAGCAACTAAGCAATATTGTTTCTATATTTATGTTACTTTTCTTAGCCATGTCGTTGTAAACATTCCTATAAAAGTACATATCCATGTGATGAGATTTGAATATACAAAACCTAGTTTTTTTATTTCTATATATATTTCTAAACCATACAAAAATATTTATTTTTCAAGACTATCATAGCTTTTTGGGTTAAAAGGAAAAGATATAGTGCTAAGATAAACACCCAAGATTACTAATATAAAATATCTCAAATACTTAGAATGTTACAAAAGTAGCTAAATATAAACAGCTATATTGAGGAAATCAATCAAGTATAAAACATTCATGAAATTAAAGTGTGAGGGAGGAAGACAAACATGCAATATAGGGTTATTTAGCTCTCTAAGGAGTAGTCCACCACCTCAGGTCTTTATTGACCCTTACCATAGTGAATGAACCTCAACTAAAACTCCTGAGGTTTTTAAATGTCAACACACAAACCTTTACAACCTCTTCATACCAGATATCAGAATTTACCCATATGCTAACTCCAAGAAAAGTAAACCATATGTACATTCTATACTAAAGATCTCTTTTCTCTCTACCATTAGGATCTTCCTATTTATCTTCTAGAAGATTGTCTATTTCAATAGAATCTAATAGATATATATATACTCCTAAATGAGTAGATATGAAAATGTATGATCTATAAAAAATCAACATATAGATAATTGTTATGAAGGTTGGTTACTAGTGATTTGGTTTTGAAAATTATCTTATTAGCTTTTATGAAGAATGTGAGAGATGGTTTATATCAATAGGGTGGCCGTGTATTTATATAACAATATGACTTAAAATAATTCTCTTTCCTAGGCGTTGAATTTTCATTTTTGGATTTGTTGGTCTGGTTCCCGTTCGCTTCGGTCAGATGTATGGTTATTGTATAAATTCTTGCAACAGAATAACAATGGATATAAAAAGGCTTCATTTTAATCTTTCTAATTATCAACAAGTACCTAGAATGCCCGATGACTTCTATATGATGAATCTTCCAAGTATTTGACTTGTAGGATTGGATTTAGCTAATAGAAATTCCAAGTTCACTTTTTATTGGCTCTTTCTTCAGATTATTTTTTAGTGGTCGGAGATGTTTCTTTCGGAGGCCCGCACTTTTTCTTTTGAAGCAATTTACTTACGCTATTCGATAGTTCGTTGTTTGTTCTATCTAGAGGTCCGACCTTTTCTATTTTCTAATGGACTTCTGTTGCCCACTTCTTTTTTAGCCTGATAGGTGTGATATGTAGATCTTCTGCTGAAAATTATTTCTAGTGCTTCTTCGATATCCGTGGGTGAATTCTCTTCGAATATCCATGTGTCTTCTTCTTTAATTTTCCTTCTAGAAATGACCTTTTCTTTAAACAATATATCTAAATCAGTACTAGGCTAACAAATTCTTTCTTCGATCTCCAACATAAAATGGATTCTTCTAGCATGATGTAGAATTTGGTGATCGGGCGTCTTGTTGTGAGATAACTTGCCCAATCAAAATCAAAGTAGGCTTTCACTCAAAGATTTTTATTATTTGTGAATAATATCCTTGTCTTGGTGTTTATTTGATATACCTTAGTAATCTATTGCACCTTCCAAATAATCTTTTTTAGGAGTATGCATGAAATTACTTATTTCAACATTTAGAATATTGTGTTAGGTCAGGTAACGGTGAGATATATTAATCTGACATGCAATCTCTTTTATGATGATGAATTATGGAGAACCTTTCATTCTAAACTTGAAAATTTAAAATGTTGTACCATTGGAAATTTGGATGGACTTGAGCAAAATTTTCTAGCGTCTTTCAAGATGTATAACACATATTTTTTTTAAGATATATAAATTTCTTGCTTTGAACGTAAAATCTTATTGACCAAAAAATATTTTAGAGGGCCCAAGTCTTTGATGTGAAGTTTTTGTTTCATAAATATTAAATTTAATATATTTTTCATGTATCATTTCATCAAATAATGAAATCGTCGATATAGACAAAGACTAATTTTATAGATGGTTCATGACATCTAGTGAACAATAAATAATCTACTAGTGAAGGTGAATAACCATATTCTTGTAACGATGTTGATAATTTGGCAACCCATTTTTATAGGACTGTTTGAGACCATATAATAATTGCCCAACCAACATAGTAATTTCTCTTCTTATTTCCCAATACTAAGTGATGGTATAGTCTAGACTTCTTCATCGATATTACCATGTAGGAAGGTGTTATACACATCCATTTGAGGAAGTTCTCAATATTTTATGGAAACAAATGATAATAAACACTAAACATTTGTGAGTTTTGCGATTGGAGAACAATAGATATAACTATTACTCTTAACTGAGTTATTATTATACCTACTAACCACGATCTGCAACACTCCACACTACCATCAACCCTGTACCTAATTTGAAGAACCAATGTACTAACAATAGGTAGAATACTAGTTTCAAGTCTTCTGAATTGAGTAGCCAATATATCTACTAACCACGATCTGCAACGCTCTACAATACCATCAACCTTGTACTTAAGAACCCATGTACGAACAATAGGAGTATTATCTTTCAACATCTATATTTCATCATCCATTTCCATATTCTTAAGAGGTTTTATATAAAAATTAATAAAAACTAGATGCTTAATTGGATTGAAAATGCTAACTAAATGTGTGATGTAAATGAAATTTCTTTTTTCATGAGACAAAATCTTAAAATTAGGTATATCTACCTTTTTTTAATCTTGCAACAAGGTAGGAGATGGATATGGTAGCAGTTGATGGATGATGTGGGCACTTATAATATAAAATTAGGATGTGGGTTGTCTTGTCTAGCATGGTAGATGGTTCGGATGAGTTTAAAAGATGTGGGCTATGAATACATTTCAAATATAGGGTGCACGAGAGTTAATTTTTCGAGATCGTATGGAGTTTGTGATTGGGGTAGTGGGTTTGTAAATTGAGATAATGGGTTATTTGTAGTGGTTTTATTGATATATTAGGTAGTATAGGTTGCTAAATATTTTGAGTAGTGGATTAAATTATCGAATTAGGCACGATATGATATTTTAAGGGAAGTAAGAGTTATGGTATTATGGGGTGCATATTAAAATTATAATGAATTGCGGATAATAATTTATAGGCACGATCTGATATTTGACCTGGGTCAACCCAAAAAAATAAGCTCTAGCTCGTGAGTAAAGATTACTAAGAATAAATGTGAAGGGACAAATTTTTGTAATTTTGAAGTTCATTTGATAATACATGACTTTTCATAATATATATGTTGTTTTGACGTTAAAAAAATCTAAGATTTATGCAAAATTAACGTCTATTTATTTATTTCTAACACTAATAAAATGTTACTTACGATAAACAAAACCCTAAACACCACTATACAACTATTTCAAGTCTTTGTCGCCTCTTACACCTCTCTTTCTTTGTGCACATATCTCTGTAGATCCAATATCTCTATTTTTAACTTTAGTTGTTCTATATAACTCATCCGAATATCCTCGATGACTCGTGTGACATATCTTTACAAACATACACAACGTTCTTCCAATTTGTAGAGATAGATCTAACATTTTTGTGGAAGATTTGTACTCTGAAAAGATCAACATTTTCCTCAAGTAAGAATCTGTGAAGTAATTGTATATAAATTTTCTTTTAATGCGAAATAATCCTTAATATTTATGTGCTAATTATTTGTCGATGTGCAACTGGTTTCTTTATATAAAACTAAATGAATTTTGATATGTTAATTTTGTGTACTAAATTTGGTGCTTTCTTATGAAATTATTTTGTGTTATTCCAAGATAACCTTCCATCTATATCGATAAGTTTTATTAGTTAAATTAACATTCATTGTTATGTAGTTTTCATGTATATCCAACATATTTAACCATCACTTATATCTCTGATTAAATATATTAAATTTCTACAATGTCTTTTTATTTTGATTTATGTTTATGATGTCAAATTTTGATACTCACTCTAAGTGATTTTTTAAGGTATCAAAATAAATTTTCTAACTTTTAAATTCTTTATTGGTCCCATTTATTTAAATAAATGTGTCCATATAAATTCATAAAATTTATATTACTAGTATAATATTATATGGTTAATAATTCTTCTAGTCATTAAAAGAACCAATCAAAGTAAGATCATGAAACTGAATTTTGTTCGAATAAAAATAAATCTAAAGTTATAACATTGAAATGTACACATATATGAGTATGATGCAATTATTTTTTATTATTTAATGATTTAGTTTTGTATGTATTAGTTGTCTTAGTAAGTTAAAATTTTGAACAATGGATTAATTATTTTTGTGTTTATTAATATATTGTACCGCTCTTTTAAATGGTTAAATTTTGTAAATTAATGTGTGTGCAAGATAAAAGAAAAAAGTTAAAAAAACTGAAAAAGAAAATATGAGTGTTAAAGGTGTATTAGTTGAGGAAAAGGTGTGGGTTTAAAATTAATAATCTAAGTAAAATAAATAACATAATTACATGTGGCAAAATTTTGACCTTTTTTTATTTTTACTCAAACTTAATCTAAACCCTTCTTTATCTCAAGTTGTGTTTTATTATATAGATAAGAAAGATTATATACGTATGTAATTTTTGTATAGGTTTTTATTTTATAATGAAAATAGTTCAGTATGATAGTCAGTAACATGGTTATACGTATTAAATTTATTAAATTTAATATATTATCATTTAAATGTCATTTATATCAATCATTATTAGAAAAAATTAATGTTATTGAGGTCCCCATATTTGAAGGTTTATTTAGATAATTTTAAAACAATTGTAATAAGTAAAAACAATGTTTCAACAAAGTAGTAAAAAACATAATCTAAGAAAAGAGGGAATACTCGCTGACAAAATAAAATATTTAAAAAATAAAAGTATTGTAATATGTCACGTGATTGAAACAGCATATATAAATATAAAATAACCTAACTCACACCTATAACTATTCTCTCAAAACTTCACTACACACATTCATCTAGTAAACTAGGTAAACTAGGTAAACTAGGTAAACTAGGTAAACTAGGCTATCAAAATTCTAATAAGTCACATTCAAAATTTTAATCATTATTATCAAACATTAGTGCGTCACCAATAAAAATCTGGATTTTTTTGTGGCTATAGTTAAATTTTTCTTTTTATCTCAAATTTTGTGAGTATAAATCAATTAAATTTTCATTTGGTCTAAAATGTTTACTTTAGTTTTCTAAATTTTGTCATGTACATATTGATTCATACTTCCTAATATCTTTCTTAAATTGGTTGATGTTAATTTAGATCTAAGGCACGAGGTGGTTCAAGGTAGGTGGATCTAAAAAATTTACCTAATTGTTACAAATCAACCCCTCCATAAGAGTTTAATTGCTATTTTGGGAATAACAAAAAGATACATCTTCTACTCTTTCAACACCGTGTATAACCTAGGGATTAGTTGTGGTGGATGGGCGCTTAATGTGTGTTCAAAGTAATTAAAAAAATTCATTTAAATAATATATAAGATATTGAATAAAAAAAAATTGAATAATTAGAAAAATTTACCATGTCCTAAGATCACTGAAATGTATTGGTCATCGATCTGATAGATGCTAGCATATACACGATTGAATTTGACTCGTAGAATGGAATTTTGAACAATGACTCAGTTTTAGTTGCACCATAATATTGAAAAAGATTAGGTTCAGGATAAAGGAGAATGATAGTGGATAAGATAGAAGTTAGAAGAATGTAGAGAAAGTAGGAGAAAATAAATTTTTAATAGTATCTTTAGAAGAGATAAATATTTGATGATGAAGAAGATGATAAGAAGTTGTGTATGATAATTGACGGAGGCGTTGCTTAGGGTTTTTAAGTAGGAGGGATGATATTTTCTGAATACAAATGATTTTAAAATTAGACGACACAATTTCAAAAAAAGTGTGATTTAATTAATAATTTTTTAAATACTTTCAATTATATTTTTCTCATTGATTTTTTATGAGACCATATTAAAACTTAACATTATGTTTCTCTTTTAAGATGCATAAATTTTATATTTTTAACTATAATTAAAATTTTAAATATTAAAATTTCTTATGGTTATATGTTAATATATTTATTTATTTATTTTTCAACCGTAATTGGTTTAATGATAAAATCTGAAAGAATAAACAAAACTATACAATACTAGATAAACTATAAACCTCACAATATTTTAACTAACTTTATCCATATGTGTGTGATAAAATCCACTTAGAGTAAAATACTAGATTTCACTAGTCTATAGGGACGTCTAACTGGCTTGTCCAAGGAATATGTTCTTCGGTTCCAAGAACAAAGAATGCGAGAAAAACTATATAGTATCATATTTAGTCAAAAACGGTAAAATAATATCATCACATTTTCTAGTTGGGTTGGAGATGTGGATTATGATTCTAGGAAAGATGACTCATTAGTGATCAATTCATACGATATTCTAATGCTAGCTTATAATATTCCATGACTTTCTTTTCCTCAGTTCTATGGGTGATTCATATTTGCAAAGTGTAGAAACACTATCCAGGATGACCCTATCATGTTCAATGAGGTTAGTAGATATTCATCAATGATCAACGTAGATATGAAAGAATCATATCTATGTTCCATGAAATAATTAGCGAAGTCTCAACCATGAAAGGAGGAGGCCCGGCCAGCACAACCTTATTAGATTCTATCCTTAACAAATGATTGATGAGCTTGTACATTTTTGTAGGAAAATAATTTTCCATGACGATCAGACATATCGATTTGTTCCATACTCCAAGTATTCCTCATTAAACAAATTCATTTTTAATTTAAATAAACTCTATTATGATACGTTATAAAGTCACCTCATACTTCTTTAGATATCCACTTCCTTTACCGACCTCCAAGTAATAATCTTCAAAGACAACAATTTATAAAAATTTAAACTAAAGTAAAAGAATAAATCAATTCTATATTTTTTGTTGGTCGACGCAACAAACATATGTGTGATAAATTCTATTTCCTTTAAGAAGTTAGATCATCTTGGTGAAAGACCACAATTGCGCTTGAACAATTTTTACTTTGTTGGTGTATAATTCTTCCACATAAATGTGTAGATCGTTGAAGGTGCCTTAGTATGTCATACTACAATACATTCCCCTTTGTTTAAATAAATTCAAACAAATCAAGTGATGCTTTGCAATGTACCCTTATTTTCGGTGCTGAGAAAATAATATGCATATTTTAATTTAGTATATCCTAATGCAAGTGGGGGCCAAATTATCTTAATATATTAGTCAAAGAAAAGGAGTGGGATTTGTTTAACTACCTAATAGTTGCAGACGCAACCCATTGATTCAACTTTTAAGAATATATTGATATCCAATTTTTGAAAACAGCTGATTGACGTTAGTCATTTACTATTAGAATGGTTTGGGATTATTGGGAGTCTCATGTACCTAACAAACTGAACTAGTCCAGATATAGCACATGCAGTAAACAAGCTAAGTAGGTTTACACATAATCCATTGAAGAACCACTGGATTGCAATTGTAAGAATTCTAAGGTATCTTAGATACACTATGAACGAAGTGTTGTTGTACACAACATATCCAGCTGTACTAGAAGGATACAGTGATGCAAACTGAATATAAAACTCCACCGAGTCAAAATCCACAAGTGTATTTGTCTACATGTTATGAGGAGGTTCTGAGTCTTGGGAATCCACTAAGCAAACGTGCATAGCTAGATACACTATGGAATATGAGTTTATAGCTTTAGACAAAGCTACTGAGGAAGCCGAGTGGCTTCAGAATTTCTTAGAGGATATTCCTAATTGGCCAAAGCCTGCGTCAGCTATCTGCATACATTGAGATAGTCAAAGTGTCATTGGTAGGGCACTAAACGAAATGTATAACGGTAAGTATCGACACATACATCGTAGACACAGTACCGTTAGACAACTGCTTTCAAACAGAGTTATCACAGTTGATTATGTTCGATCAAAGGATAATATAGCAGATCCACTGACCAAAGCTCTATAAAGAGAGCAAGTGCGAGTGTTGTCAAGGGGAATGAGTCTTAAGCCTACGAAAGCTGAGTTGCCATGATGGGAACCCTACCTAGCAGAGTGGAGATCATACAATCTAGGTTCAAAGGGAAAATTGAATCATGAAACTGCAACTTGGTGTGACGCACTGTGGGGAGACCTCCCCAAACCATTCCTAGGACAAAATTAAACAGTGCTACTTGTAAAAGTGAAGGATAAGTTAAACTTTTAATGGTTCTTGTATCTTAGATAACATAAGATAGAGTAATGCAGAATACTCTCGACAAGAGACCACCTATATAAATAACATGGGTAGGGCCGCCCTACGAGAATTTTTAAAGGCGAAATTCTCCGACGATTATTCATGAATTACCAGGACTTGTCCAGGGCCGTAAATGGACACAACCATGAGAACCAAATAATGTTTGGAATTATACTATGTAAGTTCTATTGTATTGGTTTATACAAAAGCTAAATAGTTCAAGACATCACGTTCCCTAGTTAGCAAGTAAATCCGATAGCTCTTACTACAGAAGGTTCAAGGCCAAAAGCTACCTTTCTCGATATTGTATTCTTCTACGCTTCTCTGTCACTCTCTCTCAAGTGTTTAGCATTGTTTTGCATAATTTTTTAAGTTGGTTAATCAATTTCATTCATGTGGGGATTGTTGGACAAATGAGATTCTACCCAAGTGTTGACCATGTTTACGATGTTAGTCGGTGACTCAATTTAATGAAATGATTCGAATATTAATGTGTTTATTCAAGTTGTAAAGATTAATGTATTATATTCACTTGGTTAAAATCATTTGAAATTAAATGAGAAATTGAGTCATGTAATTTGGAGAAATTTAAAGAAAAAAAAAACAATATATGTTATTTTATTTCTTTTTGTTATAAATCAAATAAAGAAAAAAAAGGCCTAGTAAGGTTTGAACCTAGACCATTAGCTTTGTTGGGCTTTTGGGCCTTAGGTTCATACCTTTGCTGGGTCTTAGGTGGGGTATGAACTTGGACCATCAACTTTGTTGGGCTTTTGGGCCTTAGGTTCATACCATCTAGAACATCTCAAGTTTATTGATATTTTAAGTAAACGTTGTATCTTAAATTAATACAATGTACCTCCACAATGAAACATCACAACCTTTGGCAAGCCACCTTTTCATTTTCTATAAATAGTTGGCCAACTAAATAATTTTCTTCATTCATTTTTCAAAGCATTAAAATTATAAGAGAAGAGATAGAAAGAAGCATCATTATTAAGTTCGTTGAAATTCTTAAGAATTCGTGTGTCAGTTTCTTTTGAATAGTTTTGTCGTTGTATCCTAGAGGTTGAAGGCAGCAAACGTAAGACACTTGTACGTGGCCTAAATACCTTAAAGACATCGGATCCAATCCGAGCCTCGACAAGTAAAGTTATTTATTTATTTACTTTTATTTTTTTCTGCATTAGTTTCTATATTGTTTTACTGGTTTATACTAATAAAACACAACAAATCATTCTTTTAAAAAAATAAATTTGATATATGTACTTTTTTTGCTTGTTTAAAAAAATTATATTCAATTATTTTTAATTTTAGTCTGTGTTTATTAATCTAGTAACTTTAGTTGAACTTTTTTTCTTTCAATTATTTGATTCACAACATTTATATTACGTGAACCAAAATTCTTTATAATAAAACTTTAAATTTGGTGTTTGAAGGTTGATGAAAATGTCTGCTTGTTTTGTTGACATAAAATATTTGAAAAAAATGCATAAACAGGAGAGACTGGGAGAAGGGTGAAAGCTATGTGTCAAACTTTACAAAGATTGGCAATACTCAAAATTCAACAAAATTACTACTCTATATGCGCCAATAGAAGTATTTTGAAACTTTAGATGGGTAATTATCAATCATCTCCATGTGATTATTATCTTGATTAGCATTATTATTTCATGGTTTTAGAGGTATTTTCTAAATTACTCTAATAATTTGGATTTCTTTTGTTGTTTCAGGGGTGATTCTGCAAAAGCAGTTGAGATTCTCCAAAATGAGTTAAAATTTGCAGAGACTTGCTACCCTGACATATACAGATATTTGACTCATCTTTTTTCAAAGAAGAATATTACAACTAAACAATTCTTGATTTGTGACTTTAGGAATTCTATTAATTATTTATTTAATGATTATGATACATAGTAGATTCATATGTTAGTGGTGTTTGATTAATGGACAGAGGAGGAAAAATATGTCTTGGTATGTAGATACCGAGACATTTAGAGCTATACTATGTGGAGTTTTAGGAAACCTAATTCCTTCAAATCCGGATATCAAGGATAAACCTTGTTTACCTAATTTTAGTCAACATAGGTTTCAGGAACTAATCACTCAAAGGTATCAATTATATCCATCTTCTTTTCACTATTAATAGCATAATAATGTCGGTTGATTAACATTAACGATGTCCTTGCAGTTTGAAATGGCAACATCACCTCTACAAAAATCAAAATCTAATCATCCTATGATTGAAACTATCCTCACCGTTCATACATGTCATAGCCAAAAACATGGCCATGATTTTTTCTACATATTCTCGTAAGTAGTTACCTTAGTCATTGTTGATTGATGTTGAATGATTTATATCTCAGGTTAATGTAAAAAAGCTTGCTTGTGAGCAATTTAAAGTTGAATTATCTTGAGATTGTCTTTTATATTATCATTTACATCCTCATGTAATTCGATATATGTTTTGAAACTTTTGATTGCTTCATCATATGTACATGGAAATGTTTTGATACGGTATGTCATTCAAGTTTTGAACTAATTTTTTTACAATAAAACTTTCTTGTTTCGTAAATAGTGTTTAAGATTCTCATATTTATTCATCTGTTTCTTTTAATATATAATTTCTAAAACTGTTCAAAAATCCCCTTTAACACTTTTAGACTTGAAGACACTAAATCAAATTATTAAACTAATAAAGTTATCATTGATTGAACCACCAAAATTCATAAGTCCCTAGTTATACATAAAAATAATTAGGAATTATCTTGTCTATGAGATTCAAAAGCGCCTAATATTATGGGTAATCTATACCATCAACTGAATTGAACTCAAGCTCAACAGGATGTAGTCGAATATAAGCTTATTCAAATACATATCTTAAAGCACTCCTTTAAGTTTGCTGAGAGTGGAATGTATATATTCACTAAATTTCTCAAGATTTCCCACAAACGAGATGGAATTAACCATATAGAAACTCATAATGAATACGAAGGGGTACACTACATTGAACTATCTATAGGTTTAGGGGTAACTACATGACCTATGCCACAATAGTCACACTGAGGTATTCAAGGGAACCCTTAAAAAATACAACTTATAAATATAGTAAAAAGGTTAAAGAGTTACTAGAATACGCAACATAAATTGAAAAAAGACATACAAACTAAGACAATGTTTGTTTACACTTAATGGGGTCTTATTCTGATTTGATAAGACATTGAGATAATAAGATTGTTTGTTTTTTTGACTAATTCATGTCTGAACAGATCTTAATTATCCTATTTACTTAAGACTCTATGTGAAGTATTAACGAATAATACATAATCTCTTAGCATAATATGTTCCACTCATATATTTATTTAGTAATTATCGCACATCACTTTAAAATACAAAAAATGTCTAGCTAAGATTCTCTCTTAGAGAGAATATGGATATAGATAAAGAGTTCTACAAACTACATGATAGTAAAAAACCACATCAAAGTACCAATCAATGCCTAAAGAAGGATCTTTATCATTAAAAGTGGTTAGACTAATACTAGTAGCCTTATAAATGATGGGATGCGTGTTATTTTCTGGTTTCCAAGCATTTATCAATATAAGGCCGTCTTAAATTTCTTAGATACTTAAAATACAAAATCTTTAAAACGATCTACCAGAAATACCACACTATAGAAATATATTTAAGGAATAAAAAAGATCTTTATGGAGTTTATGTATAGATATCTGACATCTTGTTGTGTAAAGTAAAGATTAAATCATTAAAGACCATCACAAAATACGTAGACAAAGGATTGATCCATTAAGTCTTCTTAGCTATGATATACAAACAATGGATGACATTGGAGGATACATATATTTTGAAATTCTTTTTAAAGTCATTCCACTCAAGTTCATATATGCGATAAAGGTACACATGTTGTACAACTAAGTTGACTTCAATGGACATTAGGTGTGGCATAGATCATCATTTTTCATGTAAATTCACGTTATATACACCACCCATTTGTAATATTTCTTTTCTTTGTATTTGTATATAATATATTTAAGTTTCTATTCAACTAAAAGCATAATGTAGCACTTCTAAAATTATGTATCCATCGTGAAAAATTACACCACGGAGGTAAAATTTTCAAATTAACCATTATTTGCACCCACAATTTTAAAGGGGATGAACCTTATAATGCACCCAAATAATACGTAACAATTCATTTTCTTTGCCAAGATAGGCTATTTAGTCTTTCACTAAATTTTTGGATGGAATATAGTACTCGTATAACATATGATTGTAAATTAAGGTATTTTTATCATATTTTAAAAAGGAGATATCTTTTATCCCTATCCACCCAATAATTTCTTCTTAAGCATCACCTTGTTGATATTTTTAGCAATCTTGTTAATTAAAATTCCATTCATCATGTACAAAAGCACCATGAAACCAATACTCTGATCAAATAGATTACTCGAGGTCAATGGTGTATATTTTATGGATTATTTACAATGTGAATTTGGTGTCCACTAAGGAAATTTTGATATTTACATTAAATTATTTGTCTCTACAAAAAACAAAGATTCCTTTGGTGCTCTTTGAAGTATAAGTGTTCTTCAAAGGAAATATACGGTGTTCCTAGATGTACACCTATCTTTAAAAAATAAATCTAATAAACACGAAATTTAGGTTGATTAAAAGAATTTGGAGTAGGTCAACCCCCATATTCGAATACGAGAATATTATACGAAAGAAAAACAAAGTGGCTTAATTATGCTATGAGATGCTCCCATCATAAAAGATTGTTCCTATAGATTTTCACACAAATTAAAAAATATTACAATTGAATTCTATATTACTAAAATTACTATAACGCCTCTCATAACATGTATGGATATTTTAAATGTGTGTTTAACATATAAAATCTACAATTTTAACACGATGAGTGAAAAACATTGAAAAAAACGACGTGATATTCTAAGGGAAAAATCTTATTGTCTTTTCTTGACATGGCAGTGTGGTCATTTTATTGAACTTTTGGGTCTATGTGGTTGTTTTAGTTAAGAATGGTCCTCAATGACTTTTCCTTGATTTTTAGAATATAAAGTATTAACTCACCAAAATGCTCTTGTTTTTCATTCTAATAAAAATTAAGTAAATACACATCTTCATTTATTTGAACAATAACTATAGTAATCCTTTTTCATTTTACTATGCAATCTGGCCTAGACACTACTCCATTCAATCTATCCTAGACATTACTTTTTTCAATAATCCCCCCTCTTCATCTCATTACGACATCACCACCACACCACTTAAGGAATACTATTACACCATCAGCAAGAAAATATTTTCCACACAAAAACACAAAGCTTTTGAGTTAATTTTTTTTCAATCAAACCCAAAAAATACAATTTAAAATTTGATCAACCTTCAACATATTTTCTTTATTTCATTTTTTTAGGTACTTATTATATTTTCATGATTTTGCCAAAATTTCTAATTTTTATATTTGTGTGTATATGTGTGTATAGATTTGTGTGTATGAGTGTGGATACACAAATATCCTGTTGATAAGATTTGGCGTGTTTGTGGGATGCAATTAGAATAATTTAAATCATGGCGTAAAACATTTGATGCCATGAGATTTGCCGGAAATGTTGAGTGAGTAATTTAAACTAATATTGTCAATTTTTAAGATTATGCAGTAAATTAGGATTTACATAAATTTTAAAACAGTTTTATAATTTTTTTGGTGGATACACAAATATCCTGTTGATAAGATTTGGCGTGTTTGTGGAATGCAATTAGAATAATTTAAATCATGGAGATTTTACGGAAATGTTGAGTGAGTAATTTGAACTAATATTGTCAATTTTTAAGATTATGCAGTAAATTAGGATTTACATAAATTTTAAAGCAGTTTTTATAATTGTTTTGGTTCAAGGTTCTTTTAAAAACGAAAATTCACCCACAAACCCTTCTAAACTACAAATCACCAAATAAAATTTTATCCCTTTCTCCTATCCTCGGACTTATCATGGATATCTGTTTCCACTTCTAATGAATCAAATTGATATAATTTGGTTTCCTATAAACATTAGTACGTAGGACAATTAGCATTGAATGTTAACCATCAAACTTTAAATTGTATTGTAGTTTGTAAGTTGATACACGTTTATGTAAATGTATTGGATTTAAGCCAATTTTTTAATTTTCTTTTCATATAACTCAAATGTGATTTTTTCTGGATCTAATCCATTTGTTGGATTATTTAAATTTATTACATTAACACTATGTTCTAACTTGACTTACAATATTAAGTCATAGATTTGGTCTAGACTTGTGCTAGCGATCAAGGTCAGTGCATTTTATTTATTGATGTTTGCTTTTACGTAATGATAAATTAATCTAATTTAATACGATAATAAATCAATGAGATAATTTTTTTTAGCCAATTTAGATATGAAAATATCTAAACTACTTTGTTCCATTAAGATATCAAGTGAAGTATTGTTTAACTGAATACATTATTTTACATTGTTTAATTATAATCAATACTTATTACTTGCAAGAAAACAAGGTCAAATTTGGAATTTATGGATTTTAGAAGTATTACGAGATATCATACAATACACAATCTATTTATGATATATATTATTTTGTTTCCTTGCATTATAATTTTAAATAAAGATCTCATGTATCATTTGACACTAGTCATATCTCATAAATTGGTCAATATGGGAACGAGAACTTGAATCTTGATGTTCCGATGAACACCGATCCTATTGAAGTTGCACATATGAAACCAAAAGAAGGATGACTAATTCCTGGACAATTGGGGTGTATTCTATATAATTCGTAAAGTGCAAGACAAAAAAGGTATCGAGCTTTTATCACAAAACATTATCTTTGAACTTATTGTACTGTTTGAACATTTTTTAGTTCCACTTCGAATGTAGGTGTAAAATGATTACACCCTCTTTGAAAATAGTTCTTCACAAAGAATAGAAAAATTGAGCTCATAAAATTCTTAGTTATAATCATAGACACTGATTGAACGAAATAGTTTTAGTTAGAAAGTAAAGTATTAGACATGGTACTCAAGAAAATGAATTAAAAGCATTTAAGAATGTTAAATAATAATTCCTCAATTCCATAATGAATTGGTTGAATTTCACACTATTAATCTATTGGTTGATGCGAAAGGAAATGGATATTAATTATGATCTCAACAGGATATGGGAGGAAGAAGAGAAGTTATGGGTGGAATACACTTGTGTTAAGTGGGTAGATAAAAGAGACAAAAAGATAACATTTGCTCATTCCACTATCGTATAACACAAAACAATAACAAAACAACAAGTATAAGAGATGAAAACTATGAATGTATCGAGGATAGATAACCCATTAAAAGTAATTTCTATAATGAAATATATAGTACAAGTCAAATCTAAATAGTTATTTTAATTGAGTTGCCGAGTATGCGGGAAAAAGCACACTTGATTTGGAAAAACGAACTCCCATGATATAAAATAAGTTAGAAGTGATACATTTAGTATGGGCCGTAAAAAGTGATAGGTCTAGATTGACATTTAGGACTAGTCAACCAAGAGAATTAGGATATTATTAACTCGATCTCTTTAACATGATTTTTAAATTTTTATAGGATTTTTACTTGGTATCTCACATAAATCACATGTATATTTCACTTGCACAAAAAAGACACATTAGGTGGAGTTTTTAGTTCAAGACTAATAACTTGCTCAAAATTTGAGTAAAAGTTTTCTCAGTTATAGATGTTGATTAGTAACATAATTTCCTATACTAAATCAAACTCTATTAGGGTAGGATTATTCAAGACAATATCATTATTACTTAGGATGATACGTATTTTATTGGAATAAAAAAACAATCCAAAAAACATCCTGATTCTCTTATGTTGGACATGACTAAAGTGTATGACTGAGCTCACTGGATTTGGTTGTTTCTAAACAGGATTTTTCTTCTAAATGGATTATATGGGTGATTGATTGTTCGTATACAGTTTTGTATCATATAAATGTTAATTAATATACCTTCCGGTATATTACCCTGTCTCGTGAGTTTTGTTAAGTTGTACCCTCTTGTCCTTTTTTGTTTAATCTACTCACTGAAATGCGTAAATTTATTAATAATAAACATGTTGAAATGGGGAATCTGGAAAGCCTAAAAATTTCTAGAAATTCCCTAGCCTTGACACATTATATGCTTGCGGGTGATTCCCTCTTCTTCTAAAAATAAGAAAATGGAAATATTTGCATTTACAAAAGCACTTTACCAATTTTGTTTTTGCTTGGACCAATAGGTTCAACTTTGATAAATTAGATATCAACTTCTACAAATGTACCACTAGACATTAAATGGAAAAAACCATAGAAAGTATCTAAGTGTCTAATGGACAATAAGATATCCAAAGTCAAGGTGTCTCAATAAATTAGTGATAAGCTCAATTTTGCAACTTAATGGTAACATCATCTCTCTATGGAAGACAAAGACGTCTGATTCAAATGAGTCTCACATGTTATCTCAAACTATGTCATGTATATCTACTTACAACCTAGAATGAAATGTTTAATACTATGAAGCCTTTTTATTATGTATTAGCTCAAACACAAAAATCACATATGTTGGGTGGCCTGGACTCTATGTTGAAGACTAATCATCAGAGGGGATGGACACATATTACAATTTTTCACTTTTTTTATGTTGTTTTACTTGGAAATTAATCTTGAGATATCATAAACAAATAAGATTGTGTCATTTTTCGCACACTCAAATGTAGCTACTTTCATAAAAGATCTTATTATATACATACAAAGTTATTGTTTATGGGTTTGGCTCAGTTTCCTCGTGGGAAGGTATGCCATTAATAGAAAATGTGTCTAATGTATTGTTAATGGGTTAAATACAAATATTTTTAACAACTATTGGTTCCCAACTCACAAATTTATCCCAAAACATTTGAATTGTAAACGACTAACGCCAATCCGTTGGTTTCAAAAATTGGACATCAATATGTTCTTAAGTTGACTCAGTAGGCTGCGTATGCAACTATTAGGTAGTTAAACGAAACCGACTCCTTTTCTTGGACTAAGATACTAAGATAATTTGGCCCCCACTTGCATTAGGATAAATATGCATATTATTTTCTCCGTACGGAAAATAAAGGTACACTGAAAAGAATCAATTCATTTATTTGTATTTATATATATAAACAAAGGGGATTATATTGTAATATGCTAAAATAAGGCACCTTCAAAGATCTTCGCATTTATGTGGAAGAATTATCCACCAACAAAGTACAAATTGTTCAAACGCAATTGTTGTCTTTCACCAAGATGATCTAACTTCTTAGAAGAAATAGAATATATCACATATATGTTTTTTGTTTGCTCGACCACCCAAAAATATAGACATTGATTTATTCTTGTATTGTAGTTTAAATTTGTATAAATTGTTTTCTTTGAAGATTGTTACTTGGAGGTCGGTAAAGGAAGTGGATAGCTAAAGAAGTATGTGGTGAATTTATAATGGTATTATGATAGATTATATATAAATTTAAAATGAAGTTGTTTAACAAGGACCCTTGTAGTAGGGAAGAAATAGACATATCTAATTGTTCAGTCATGGAAAAATTATTTTCCTATAAAACTGTACAAGCTCATCAATCAACAAACACTTATTTTATTGTTAAGGATCCTTTCATGATTGAGACTTCGCTAATTATTTCATGAAACATAGATATGATTCTTACATATCTATGTTAATCATTGATGAATATCCATTAACTTCATTGAACATGATAGGGTCATCGTGGATAGTGTTGCCACACTGTGCAAATATGAATCACTAGTAAAATTGAGGAAAAGACAGTCTTGGAATCTTATAGGATAGAATTAGAATATCGTATGAATTGATTAATAATGAGTCATATTTCCTAGAATTTATGATCAACATATCCAACCCAACTAGAAAATGTGATGATATTATTTTACCATTCTTGACTAAATATAATATTATATAATTTTTCTCGCATTTTTTGTTCTTGGAGCCGAAAAACATATTCCTTGGATATGCCACACATCCCATAAACTAGTGAGTACTAGTATTTTACTCTAGTGGATTTCATCATACACATATGGATAAAGTTGGTTAAGATATTGTGTGGTTTATAGTTTATATAGTATTGTATTGTATTGTATTGTATTGTATTGTATTGTCTATTCTTTCAGATTTTATCATTAAACCAATTTGATAAATAAATAAAATAAATAAAAATATTAACATATAATCATAAGAAATTTTAACATTTAAAATTTTAATTATAACCACTAATATAAAATATATCCAGGTAACAAGAGAAACCTAAGTTAAATTTTATTTTTCAACTGTCTCATAAAAAATCAATGAGAAAAATATAATTGAAAGTACTTAAAAAACAAAAATTAAATCACAATTTTTTTAAACAGTGTCATCCAATTTAAAAATCATTTGTATTAAAAAAATATTACCCTCCTACTGAAAAACCCTAAGTACCTTCTCCTTCAATTATTATACACACCCTTTGATCATCCTCCTCATCATCAAATATTTATCTCTTCTAGAAATACTATTAAAAATTCATTTTCTCCTACTTTCTCTACATTCTTGAACTTGTTGTGTTCTTTTCCAATATTATGGGGCATCTAAAACTAAATCCTTGTTCAAACTTCTATTCTACGAGTCAAATTCAATCGTGTCTATGCTTGCATCTATCAGATCCATGACCATGATATATTAGTGATCTTAGAACATGCTAAACTTTTCTTATTATTAAATGCTTTTTATTTAGATTTTGTCAATAACTTATATATTATTTAAATGAAAGAATAATTTTTAATTACTTTAAACACACTCTAAACACCCATCCACCACTAATCCCTAGGTTATACATGACATATATACTCAAAGAGTTCTATCTATGGTATAACTCTATTTTATTAAAATATATATACAAAAATAATTTATAATATTTATTAGTAGATATTTGATTTATTTTGTTATGATTTATAAATATTTTGAATTTAACACTTCCCCCTAAGTTCAAGAATTAGTATTTTGAATTACCAACTTGAAAATAAGATAATTGAAAATATACAAGTTGTTTTACGGTGTGTACATATGGAGTTTTTGCTTAGTATTCATTTTAACCTTATGTTGTCAAATTTCATTTTTTGTATGATAGTTTATTATATTGGTATAATTATGTGTTTTTAGTTGATTTTAGCAAGTCATAGGTTTATTGAGGTATTTTAATGCAGCTTAATCTAATAGATAAGGGTCATACCTCCATTAATGTAACTACTGCGCAACATAATGACATCTAAAGTTATCCAAGAAAAAACATAACATGTACTTAGGAACACCAGAATACAAAATTCTAAAAGAGTAACTAATAAAATGGCCAAATGCAACTCTGAAGACCAGATCTCGAAGATGCAAGAATGGAATATTATCGAAGAGTAACCGACATCCGACCCAAAACATCAAGTCTCATAATATTAACATTATTGACGAATACTAGCTGTTAGACGAGAAAACCTTCAAAAAATAGAAGACCAAACCTCCGAAAAATAGAAGATGAAACTAATAATCAAGAAGTTTAGAGTTCTGAGGCAGATAAAATACATATAGTAAGATTCATTAAACTGAACTCAAAAGGGGAATTAACTGACCTTTGATTTTATCTAGAAGGAGCCTCAAAATATATGATACTTTGAGCTCTTAATTTATATAAAAATGGTCATTTTTAGGAGGAATAACCTCTCCAATTCATCATACGTTAAACCATAAAGAGAATATAAAAAGAAAGCATTAGAGATAATTCATTAGCAACTAAGCTATATTGTTTCTATATTTATATTACTTTTCTTAGCCATGTCGTTGTAACCATTCCTATAAAAGTACATATCCATGTGATGAGATTTGAATATACAAAACCTAGTTTTTTTATTTCTATATATTTCTAAACCATACAAAAATATTTATTTTTCAAGACTATCATAGCTTTTTGGGTTAAAAGGAAAAGATATAGTGCTAAGATAAACACCCAAGATTACTAATATAAAATATCTCAAATACTTAGAATGGAATAAAAGTAGCTAAATATAAACAACTATATTGAGGAAATCAATCAAGTATAAAACATTCATGAAATTAAAGTGTGAGGGAGGAAGACAAACATGCAATATAGGGTGATTTAGCTCTCTAAGGAGTAGTCCACCACCTCAGGTCTTTATTGACCCTTACGATAGTGAATGAACCTCAACTAAAACTCCTGAGGTTTTTAAATGTCAACACACAAACCTTTACAACCTCTTCATACCAAATATCAGAATTTACCCATATGCTAACTCCAAGAAAAGTAAACCATATGTACATTCTATACTAAAGATCTCTTTTCTCTCTACCATTAGGATCTTCCTATTTATCTTCTAGAAGATTGTCTATTTCAATAGAATCTAATAGATATATATATATATACTCCTAAATGAGTAGATATGAAAATGTATGATCTATAAAAAATCAACATATAGATAATTGTTATGAAGGTTGGTTACTAGTGATTTGGTTTTGAAAATTCTCTTATTAGCTTTTATGAAGAATGTGAGAGATGGTTTATATCAATAGGGTGGCCGTGTATTTATATAACAATATGACTTAAAATAATTCTCTTTCCTAGGTGTTGAATTTTCATTTTTGGATTTGTTGGTCTGGTTCCCGTTCGCTTCGGTCAGATGTATGGTTATTGTATAAATTCTTACAACAGAATAACAATGGATATAAAAAGGTTTCATTTTAATCTTTCTAATTATCAACAAGTACCTAGAATGCCGGATGACTTCTATATGATGAATCTTCCAAGTATTTGACTTGTAGGATTGGATTTAGCTAATAGAAATTCCAAGTTCACTTTTTATTGGCTCTTTCTTCAGATTATTTTTTAGTGGTCGGAGATGTTTCTTTCGGAGGCCCGCACTTTTTCTTTTGAAGCAATTTACTTACGTTATTCGATAGTTCGTTGTTTGTTCCATCTAGAGGTCCGACCTTTTCTATTTTCTAATGGACTTCTGTTGCCCACTTCTTTTTTAGCCTGATAGGTGTGATATGTAGATCTTCTGCGGAAAATTATTTCTAGTGCTTCTTCGATATCCGTGGGTGAATTCTCTTCGGATATCCATGTGTCTTCTTCTTTACTTTTCCTTCTAGAAATGACCTTTTCTTTAAACAATATATCTAAATCAGTACTAGTGTAACAAATTCTTTCTTTGATCTCCAAAATAAAAATGGATTCTTCTAGCATGATGTAGAATTTGGTGATCGGGCGTCTTGTTGTGAGATACCTTGCCCAATCAAAATCAAAGTAGGCTTTCACTCAAAGATTTTTATTATTTGTGAATAATATCCTTGTCTTGGTGTTTATTTTATATACCTTAGTAATCTATTGCACCATCCAAATAATATTTTTTAGGAGTATGCATGAAATTACTTATTTCAGCATTTAGAATATTGTGTTAGGTCAGGTAACAGTGAGATATATTAATCTTACATGCAATCTCTTTTATGATGATGAATTATGGAGAACCTTTCATTCTACACTTGAAAATTTCAAATGTTGTACCATTGGAAATTTGGAAGGACTTGAGCAAAATTTTCTAGCGTCTTTCAAGATGTATAACACATTTTTTTAAAGATATATAAATTCCTTGCTTTGAATGTAAAATCTTATTGACCAAAAAATATTTTAGAGGGCCCAAGTCTTTGATGTGAAGTTTTTGTTTCATAAATATTAAATTTATTATATTTTTCATGTATCATTTCATCAAATAATGAAATCGTCGATATAGACAAAGACTAATTTTATAGATGGTTCATGACATCTAGTGAACAATAAATAATCTACTAGTGAAGGTGAATAACCATATTCTTGTAACGATGTTGATAATTTGGCAACCCATTTTTATAGGACTGTTTGAGACCATATAATAATTGCCCAACCAACATAGTAATTTCTCTTCTTATTTCCCAATACTAAGTGATGGTATTGTCTAGACTTCTTCATCGATATTACCATGTAGGAAGGTGTTATACACATCCATTTGAGGAAGTTCTCAATATTTTATGAAAACAAATGATAATAAACACTATACATTTGTGAGTTTTGCGATTGGAGAACAATAGATATAACTATTACTCTTAACTGAGTTATTATTATACCTAAAACCACGATCTCACTCCACACTACCATCAACCCTGTAACTAATTTGAAGAACCAATGTACTAACAATAGGTAGAATACTAGGGGTATTCAAGTCTTCTGAATTGAGTAACCAATATATCTACTAACCACGATCTGCAACGCTCTACAGTACCATCAACCTTGTACTTAATTTGAAGAACCCATGTACTAACAATAGGAGTATTATCTTTCAACATATATATTTCATCATCCATTTCCATATTCTGAAGAGGTTTTATATAAAAATTAATAAAAACTAGATGCTTAATTGGATTGAAAATGCTAACTAAATGTGTGATGTGAATGAAATTTCTTTTTTTATGAGACAAAATCTTTAAATTAGGTATATATACCTTTTTTTAAGCTTGCAACAAGGTAGGAGATTGATATGGTAGCAGTTGATGGATGATGGGGGCACTTATAATATAAAATTAGGATGTGGGTTGTCTGGTGTAGCATGGTAGATGGTTCGGATGAGTTTAAAAGATGTGGGCTACGAATACATTTCAAATATAGGGTGCACGAGAGTTAATTTTTCGAGATCGTATGGAGTTTGTGATTGGGGTAGTGGGTTCGTAAATTGAGCTAAATGGATTATTTGTAGTTGTTTTATTGATATATTAGGTAGTATAGGTTGCTAAATATTTTTAGTAGTGGATTAAAGTATCGAATTAGGCACGATATGATATTTTAGGGGAAGTAAGAGTTATGGTATTATGGGGTGCATATTAAAATTATAATGAATTGTGGATAATAATTTATAGGAACGATTTGATATTTGACCTGGGTTACTAAGAATAAATGTGAAGGGACAAATTGTTGTAATTTTAAAGTTCATTTGATAATACATGACTTTTCATAATATATATGTTGTTTTGACGTTAAAAAAATCTAAGATTTATGCAAAATTAACATCTATTTATTTATTTCTAACTCTAATACAATGTTACTTACGATAAACAAAACCCTAAACACCACTATACAACTATGTCAAGTCTTTGTCGCCTCTTACACCTCTCTTTCTTTGTGCACATATCTCTGTAGATCCAATATCTCTATTATTAACTTTAGTTATTTTATATAACTCATCCGAATATCCTCGATGACTCGTGTGACATATCTTTACAAACATACACAACGTTCTTCCTATTTGTAGAGATAGATCTAACATTTTTGTGGAAGATTTGTACTCTGAAAAGATCAACATTTTCCTCAAGTAAGAATCTGTGAAGTAATTGTTTATAAATTTTCTTTTAATGCGAAATAATCCTTTATATTTATGTGCTAATTATTTGTCGATGTGCAACTGGTTTCTTTATATAAAACTAAATGAATTTCGATATGTTAATTTTGTGTACTAAATTTGGTGCTTTCTTATGAAATTATTTTGTGTTATTCCAAGATAACCTTCCATCTATGTCGATAAGTTTTATTAGTTAAATTTACGTTCATTGTTATGTAGTTTTCATGTATATCCAACATATTTAACCATCACTTATATCTCTGATTAAATATATTAAATTTCTACAATGTCATTTTATTTTGATTTATGTTTATGATGTCAAATTTTGATACTCACTCTAAGTGATTTTTTAAGGTATCAAAATAAATTTTCTAATGTTTAAATTCTTTATTGGTCCCATTGATTTAAATAAATGTGTCCATATAAATTCATAAAATTTACTAGTATAATATTACATGGTTAATAATTCTTCTAGTTATTAAAAGAACCATTCATAGTAAGATCATGAAACTGAATTTTGTTCGAATAAAAATAAATCTAAAGTAATAAAATTGAGATGTACACATATATGAGTATGATGCAATTATTTTTTATTATTTAATCATTTAGTTTTGTATGTATTAGTTGTCTTAGTAAGTTAAAATTTTGAACAATGGATTAATTATTTTTGTGTTTATTAATATATTGTACAGTTCTTTTTAATGGTTAAATTTTGTAAATTAATGTGTGTGCAAGATAAAAGAAAAAAGTTAAAAAAACTGAAAAAGAAAATATGAGTGTTAAAGGTGTATTAGTTGAGGAAAATGTGTGGGTTTAAAATTAATAATCTAAGTAAAATAAATAACATAATTACATGTGGCAAAATTTTGACCTTTTTTTATATTTTACTCAAACTTAATCTAAACCCTTCTATATCTCAAGTTGTGTTTTATTATATAGATAAGAAAGATTATATATGTATGTAATTTTTGTATAGGTTTTTATTTTATAATGAAAATAGTTGACTATGATAGTCAGTAACATGGTTATACGTATTAAATTTATTAAATTTAATATATTATCATTTAAATGTCATTTATATCAATCATTATTAGAACAAATAAATGTTATTGAGGTCCCCATAGTTGAAGGTTTATTTAGATAATTTTAAAACAATTGTAATTAGTAAAAACAATGTTTCAACAAAGTAGTAAAAAAACATAATCTAAGAAAAGAGGGAATACTCGCTGACAAAATAAAATATTTAGAAAATAAAAGTAAAAGTGTAGGAAATTAAAGAAATGTACTGTAATATGTCACGTGATTGAAACTGCATATATAAATATAAAATAACCTAACTCACACCTATAACTATTCTCTCAAAACTTCACTACACACATTCATCTGGTAAACTAGGTAAACTAGGCTATCAAAATCCTAATAAATCACATTCAAAATTTTAATCACTATTATCAAACTTTAGTGCGTCACCAATAAAAATCTGGATTTTTTAGTGGCTATAATTAAATTTCTTTTTATCTCAAATTTTGTGAGTATGAATTAATTAAATTTTCATTTGGTCTAAAATCTTTACTTTATTTTCTAAATTTTGTCATGTACATATTAATTCATACTTCCTAATATCTTTCTTAAATTGGTTGATGCTAATTTAGATCTAAGGCACGAGGTGGTTTAAGGTAGGTGGATCTAAAAAATTTACCTAATTGTTACAAATCAACCCCTCCATAAGAGTTTAATTGCTATTTTGGGAATAACAAAAAGATACATCTTCTACTCTTTCAACACCGTGTATAACCTAGGGATTAGTGGTGGTGGATGGGCGCTTAATGTGTGTTTAAAGTAATTAAAAAAATTCATTTAAATAATATATAAGATACTGAATAAAAAAAATTGAGTAATTAGAAAAATTTACCATGTCCTAAGATCACTGAAATGTATTGGTCATCGATCTGATAGATGCTAGCATATACACGATTGAATTTGACTCGTAGAATGGAATTTTGAACAATGACTCAGTTTTAGTTGCACCATAATATTGAAAAAGATTAGGTTCAGGATAAAGGAGAATGATTGTCGATAAGATAGAAGTTAGAAGAATGTAGAGAAAGTAGGAGAAAATAAATTTTTAATAGTATCTTTAGAAGAGATAAATATTTGATGATGAAGAAGATGATAAGAAGTTGTGTATGATAATTGACGGAGGCGGTGCTTAGGGTTTTTAAGTAGGAGGGATGATATTTTCTGAATACAAATGATTTTAAAATTGGACGACACAGTTTCAAAAAAAGTGTGATTTAATTTATAATTTTTTAAATACTTTCAATTATATTTCTCTCATTGATTTTTTATGAGACCATATTAAAACTTAACATTATGTTTCTCTTTTAATATGGATAAATTTTATACTTTTAACTATAATTAAAAATTTAAATATTAAAATTTCTTATTGTTATATGTTAATATATTTATTTATTTATTTTTCAACTGTAATTGGTTTAATGATAAAATCTGAAAGAATAAACAAAACTATACAATACTAGATAAACTATAAACCTCACAATATTTTAACTAACTTTATCCATATGTGTGTGTGATAAAATCCACTTAGAGTAAAATACTAGATTTCACTAGTCTATAGGGACGTATGTTCTTCGGTTCCAAGAACAAAGAATGCGAGAAAAACTATATAGTATCATATTTAGTCAAAAATGGTAAAATAATATCATCACATTTTCTAGTTGGGTTGGAGATGTGGATTCCGATTCTAGGAAATATGACTCATTAGTAATCAATTCATACGATATTCTAATGCTAGCTTATAAGATTCCATGGCTGTCTTTACCTCGGTTCTATGGGTGATTCATATTTGCAAAGTGTAGAAACACTATCCAGGATGACCCTATCATGTTCAATGAAGTTAGTAGATATTCATCAATGATCAACATAGATATGAAAGAATCATATCTATGTTCCATGAAATAATTAGCGAAGTCTCAACCATGAAAGGAGGAGGCCCGGCCCACACAACCTTATTAGATTCTATCCTTAACAAATGATTGATGAGCTTGTACATTTTTGTAGGAAAATTATTTTCCATGACGATCAGATATACCGATTTGTTCCATACTCCAAGTGTTCCTCGTTAAACAAATTCATTTTTAATTTAAATAAAATCTATTATGATACGTTATAAAGTCACCTCATACTTCTTTAGCTATCCACTCCCTTTACCGACCTCCAAGTAATAATCTTCAAAGAAAACAATTTATAAAAATTTAAACTAAAGTAAAAGAATAAATAAATTCTATATTTTTGGTTGGTCGACGCAACAAACATATTTGTGATATATTCTATTTCCTCTAAGAAGTTAGATCATCTTGGTGAAAGACCACAATTGCGCTTGAACAATTTTTACTTTGTTGGTGTATAATTCTTCCACATAAATGTGCAGATCGTTGAAGGTGCCTTAGTATGTCATACTACAATACATTCCCCTTTGTTTAAATAAATTCAAACAAATCAAGTGATGCTTTGCAATGTACCCTTATTTTCCGTGCTGAGAAAATAATATGCAAATTTTAATTTAGTATATCCTAATGCAAGTGGGGGCCAAATTATCTTAATATATTAGTCAAAGAAAAGGAGTGTGATTTGTTTAACTACCTAATAGTTGCAGACGCAACCCATTGATTCAACTTTTAAGAACATATTGATGTCCAATTTTTGAAAACAGCTGATTGACGTTAGTCATTTACTATTAGAATGGTTTGGGATAAATTTGTAACTTGAGAACCACTAGTAATATTCTTAACTACTAGTGGTTCTCAAGTTACAAAGTTATCCCAAACCATTCTAATTTTAAATGACTAGCGTCAATCAGCTGTTTTCAAAAATTGGACACCAATATGTTCTTAAAAGTTGACTCAATGGGTTGCGTCTGCAACTATTAGGTAGTTAAACAAATCCCACTCCTTTTCTTGGACTAAAATACTAAGATAATTTGTCCCCCACTTGCATTAGGATACACTAAATTTAAATATGCATATTATTTTCTTTGTACGGAAAATAAGGGTACACTGAAAAGAATCACTTCATTTATTTGTATTTATATAAACAAAGGGGCATGTATTGTAATATGACATACTAAGGCACCTTCAAAGATCTGTATATTTTTGTGGAAGAATTATCCACCAAAAAAGTAAAAATTGTTCAAGCGCAATTGTTGTCTTTCACCAAGATGATCTAACTTCATAGAGGAAATAGAATCTATAACATATATGTTTGTTGTTTCCTTGACCACCCAAAAATATAGACATTGATTTATACTTGTACTGTAGTTTAAATTTGTATAAATTGTTTTCTTTGAAGATTGTTACTTGGAGGTCGGTAAAGGAAGTGGATAGCTAAAGAAGTATGTGGTGACTTTATAATGGTATTATGATAGATTTTATATAAATTTAAAATGAAGTTGTTTAACAAGGACCCTTGGAGTAGGGAAGAAATAGACATATCTAATCGTTCAATCATGGAAAAATTATTTTCCTAGAAGACTGTACGAGCTCAACAATCAACAAACACGTATTTTATTGTTAAGGATCCTTTCATGGTTGAAACTTCGCTAATTATTTCATGAAACATAGATATGCTTCTTTCATTTCTATGTTAATCATCGATGAATATCCAGTAACTTCATTGAACATGATAGGGCCATCTGGATAGTGTTGCCACACTGTGCAAATATGAATCACCAGTAAAATTGAGGAAAAGACAGTCGTGGAATCTTATAGGATAGCATTAGAATATCGTATGAATTGATTACTAATGAGTCATATTTCTTACAAGTTATTATCAAGATCTCTAACCCAACTAGAAAATATGATGATATTATTTTACTATTCTTGACTAAATATAATACTATATAATTTTTTCTCGCATTTTTTGTTCTTGGAACCGAAGAACATATTCTTTGGACAGGCCAGACGTCCCTTAAACTAGTGAATACTAGTATTTTACTCTACGTGGATTTCATCATACACATATGGATAAAGTTGGTTAAGATATTGTGTGGTTTATAGTTTATATATTATTGTATTGTTTTGTCTATTCTTTCAGATTTTATCATTAAACCAATTTCAGCTGATAAATAAATAAAATAAATAAATTTATTAACATATAATCATAAGAAATTTTAACATTTAAGATTTTATTTATAACTAGAATTATAAAATATATCCATGTAACAAGAGAAACCTAATGTTGAATTTTATTTTTCAATTTTTTCATAAAAAATCAATGAGAAAAATATAATTGAAAGTACTTAAAAAACATAAATTAAATCATAATTCTTTGAAACGGTGCCGTCCAATTTTAAAATCATTTGTATTCAAAAAATATCACCCCTCCTACTTAAAAACCCTAAGTACCTTCTCATTTAATTAGTATACACATCCTTTTATCATCTTCTTCATCATCAAATATTTATCTCTTCTAAAAATACTGTTAAAAATTAATTTTCTCCTACTTTCTCTATATTCTTCGAACTTGCCATGTTCTTTTTCAATATTATGGTGCATCTAAAACTGACTCCTTGTTCAAACTTCTATTCTACGAGTAAAATTTAATCGTGTATATGCTTGCATCTAACCATGATATTTCAGTGATCTTAGAACATGCTAAATTTTTCTAATTATTAAATGCTTTTTATTTAATTTTTGTCCATAAATTATATATTATTTAAACGAAAGAATAATCTTTAATTACTTTAAACACACTCTAAACACCCATCCACCACTAATCCCTAGCTAGGTTATACATGGGTGTTAAAGAGTAGAAGATATATCCTTGTGTTATTTCTAAAATAGCAATTAATTGTACAACTATAACATATATAATCAAAGATATCTATCTATGGTATAACTCTATTATATTAAAATATATATATATATATAAATAATTTATAATATTTATGAGTAGCTATTAGATTTATTTTGTTATGATTTATAATTATTTTGAATTTAACACTTCACCCTAAGTTCAAGAATTAATATTTTGAATTCCCAACTTGAAAATATACAAGTTGTTTAACAGTGTGTACATATGGAGTTTTGGCTTAGTATTCATTTTAACCTTATGTTGTCAAATTTCATTTGTTGTATGATAGATTATTATATTGGTATAATTCTGTGTTTTTAGTTGATTTTAGCAAGTCATAGGTTTATTGAGGTATTTGAATCCAGATTAATGTAATAGATAAGGGTCATACCTCCATTAATGTAAGTACCGGGCAACATAATGACATTTAAAATTATCCAAGAAAAAACATAACATGAACTTAGGAACACCAGATACAAAATTTTAAAAGAGCAACTAATAAAATGACCAAATGCAACTCTGAAGACCAGATCTCAGAGATGCAAGAATGGAATATTATCGAAGAGTAACCGACCTCCGAACCAAAACATCAAGTCTCGTACTATTAACATTATTGACGAATACTAGCTGTTAGACGAGAAAACCTTCAAAAAATAGAAGACCAGACCTCGGAGAATTAGAAGATGAAACTGAGAATCAAGAAGTTTAGAGTTTAGAGGCAGATAAAATATATATAGTAAGATTCATTAAGCTAAACTCAAAAGGGGAATTAACTGACCTGTGATTTTATCCAAAAGGAGCCTCAAAATATATGATCCTTTGAGCTCTTAATTTATATGAAAAGGTCATTATTAGGAGGAATAACCTCTCCAATTCATTATATTTCAAACCATAACGAGAATATAAAAAGAAAGCATTAGAGAGAAGTCATTAACAACTAAGTTATATTGTTTCTATATTTAAGTTACTTTTTTTAGCCATGTCATTGTAACCATTCCTATAAAAGTACATATCCATGTGATGAGATTTGAATATACAAAACTTAGTTTTTATTTCTATATATATTTCTTAACCATACAAAAATATTAATTTTTTCAAGACTATCATAGCTTTTTGGGTTAAAAGGAAAAGATATAGTGCTAAGATAAACACCCAAGATTACTAATATAAAATATCTCAAATACTTAGAATGGAATAAAAGTAGCTAAATATAAACAACTATATTGAGGAAATAAATCAAGTATAAAACATTCATGAAATTAAAGAGTAAGGGAGGAAGACAATATAGGGTGGTTTTGCTTACTAAGGATTAGTCCACCACCTCAGGTATTTATTGTCTCTTACGATAGTGAATGCACCTCAACTAAAACTCCTGGGATTCTTAAATGTCAACACACAAACCTTTACAACCTCTTAAAACAAAATATCTGAATTAACCCATATGCTAACTCCAACAAAAGTAAACCATGTGTACATTCTATACTAAAGATCTCGTTTCTCTCTACCATTAGGAAATTCATATTTATCTTCTAGAAGATTGTCTATTTTAATAGAATCTATAGATATATATACTCCTAAATGAGTAGATATGTAAATGTATGATCTATTAAAAATCAACATATAGATAACTGTTACGAAGGTTGGTTGCTAGTGATTTGGTCTTGAAAATTCTCTTAATAGCTTCTATGAAGAATGTGAGAGTTGGTTTATATCAATAGGGTGGCCGTGTATTTATATAACAATATGACTTAAAAAAATTCTCTTTCCTAGGCCTTGAAATTTAATTTTTGGGTTTGTTGGTTAGGTTCCGGTTCACTTCGGTCAGATGTATGTTGATTGTATAAATTCTTCCAAGAGAATAACAATGGATATAAAAAGGCTTCATTTTAATCTATCCAATTATCCACAAGTACCTAGAATGCCCAATGACTTCTATAGGAAGAATCTTCCAAGTATTGGACTTGGAGGATTGGATTTAGCTAATAGAAAGTCCAAGTTCACATTATATTGGCTCTTTCTTCGGAATATCTTTCAGTGGTCGGAAATATTTCTTTCAGAGGTCCGCACTTTTTCTTTTAATGCAATTTACTTACGCTCTTCGATAGTTCGTTGTTTGTTCCATCTAGAGGTCCGACCTTTTCTATTTTATGATGAACTTCTGTTGCCCACTTCTTTTTTACCCTGATAGGTGTGATATGTAGATCATATGTTGAAAATTATTTCTAGTGCTTCTTCGATATCCGTGGGTGAATTCTCTTCAAATATCCACGTGTCTTCTTCTTCTTTACTTTTCCTTCTGGAAATAACCTTTTCTCTAAACAATATATCTAAATCAGTACTAGGCTAACAAAAAATTTCTTCGATCTCCAAGATAAAATGGATTCCTCTAGCATGATGTAGAATTTCGTGATCGGGAGTCTTGTTGTGAGGCACCTTGCCCAATCAAAATCAAAGTAGGCTTTCACTCATAGATTTTAATTATCTGTGAATAATATCCTTGTATAGGTGTTCCTTTAATATACCTTAGTAATCTGTTGCACCATCTAAATAATATTTTTTAGGAGTATGCATAAAATTACTTATTTCAGCATTTAGAATATTGTGTTATGTCAGGTAACGGTGAAATATATTAATCTTACATGCAATCTCTTTTATGATGATGAATTATGGAGAACCTTTCATTATTCACTTGAAAATTTCAAATGTTGTACCATTGGAAATTTGGAAGGACATGAGCAAAATTTTCCAACGGCTTTCAAGATGTATAACACATATTTTCTTTAAGAATTATAAATTCCTTGCTTTGAACGTAAAAACTTAATGACCAAAAAATATTTTAGAGGGCCCAAGTCTTTGTTGTGAAGTTTTTGTTTCATAAATATTAAATTTCATATATTTTTCATGTATCATTTCATCAAATAATGAAATCGTCGACATAGACAAAGACTAATTTTATAGATGGTTCATGACATCTAGTGAACAATAAATAATCTACTAGTGAAGGTGAATAACCATATTCTTGTAACGATGTTGATAATTTGGCAACCCATTTTTATAGGACTATTTGAGACCATATAATAATTGCCCAACCAACATAGTATTTTCTCTCCTTATTTCCTAATACTAAGTGATGGTATAGTCTAGACTTCTTCATAAAAATTACCATATAGGAAGGTGTTATACACATCCATTTGAGGAAGTGCTCAATTTTTTATGGAAACAAATGATAATAAACACTAAATATTTGTGAGTTTTGCAATTAGAGAACAATAGATATAATGATTACTCTTAATTGATTAATCATTATATCTACTAACCACGATCTGCAACACTCCACACTACCATCAACCTTGTACCCAATTTGAAGAACCAATGTACTAACAATAGGTAGCATAATAGGGGTAGTCAAGTCTTCTGAATTGAGTAACCTATATATCTACTAACCACGATCTGCAATGCTCTACACTACCATCAACCTTGTACTTAATTTTAATAACCCATGTACTAACAATAGGAGTATTATCTTTCAACATCTATATTTCATCATCCATTTCCATATTCTGAAGAGGTTCATATAAAAATTAATGAAAGCTAGATGCTTAATTGGATTGAAAATGCTAACTAAATGTGTGATGTGAAAGAGAATTTTTTTTGCATGAGACAAAATCTTAAAACTGGGTAGATCTACCTTTTTCTAAGCTTGAAACAAGGTAGGAGATGGACATGGTAGCAGTTGATGGATGATGGAGGCACTTATAATATAGAATTATGGTATGGGCTGTCTAGTTTAGTGTGGTAGATGGTTTGGGTAAGTTTAAAAGATGTGGGCTATGTATACATTTCAAATATATGGTGCACGAGAGGTAATTTTTCGAGATCGTACGGAGTTTGTGATTGGGGTAGTGGGTTCGTAAATTCAGCTAAAGGGGTTATTTTTAGTGGTTTTATTAATATATTAGGTAGTATAGGTTGCTATATATTTTGAGTAGCGGATTAAATTATCGAATGAGGCACGATATGATATTATAGGAAAAATAAGAGTTATGGTATTATGGGGTGCATATTAAAATTATAGTGAATTGTGGATAATAATTTAGAGGCACGATCTGATATTTGACCTGGGTCAACCCAAGAAAATAAGCTCTAGCTCGTGAGTAAAGATTACTAAGAATAAATGTGAAGGGACAAATTGTTGTAAATTTAAAGTTCATTTCATAATACATGACTTTTCATAAAATACATGTTGTAAGATATATGCAAAATTAACATCTATTTATTTATTTCTAACTCTAGTAAAATGTTGCTTACGATAAACAAAACCCTAAACACCACTATATAACTATGTCAAGTCTTTGTCGCCTCTTACACCTCTTGTTCTTTGTGCACATATCTCTATAGATCCAATATCTCTATTATTAACTTTAATTGAGCTATATAACTCATCCAAATATCCTAGATGACTCGTGTGACATATCTTTACAAACATACACAACGTTCTTCCTGTTTGTAGAGATAGATCGAACATTTTTGTGGAAGATTTGTACTCTAAAAAGCTCAACATTTTCCTCAAGTAAGAATCTGTGAAGTAATTGTTTATCAATTTTCTTTTAATACAAAATAATCCTTAATACTTATGTGCTAATTATTTGTCGATGTGTAATTGGTTTCTTTATATAAAACTAAGTGAATTTCGATATGTTAATTTTGTGTACTAAATATTTTGTTTTCTTAAGAAATTATTTTGTGTTATTCCAATATAACCTTCCATCTATATCCATAAGTTTTATTAGTTAAATTAACATTCATCGTTATGTAGTTTCATGTATATCCAACATATATACCATCACTTATATCTCTGATTAAATATATTAAATTTCTACAATGTCTTTTTATTTCGATTTATGTTTACGATGTCAAATTTTGATACTCACTCTAAGTAATTTTTTAAGGTACCAAAATGAATTTTCTAATGTTTAAATTCTTTATTGGTCTTATGTATTTTAATATATGTGTCCATATAAACTCATAGAATTTATATTACTAGTATAATATCACATAAGTTATATAACAACATATTGTGAGGACGTACAACATATATTATGCAAGATTATTTAAAAACATATTGGATGATCATTAAAATTTATCATATGGTTATATAAACAAATTTCTGAAAAAATTAAAATGTTAATAATTCTTCTAGTAATTGAAAGAACCATTCAAAGTAAGATCATGAAACTGGATTTTGTTCGAATAAAAATTAATCCAAAGTAATAAAATTGAAATACACACATATATGAGTATGATGCAATTATTTTTCACTATTTAATCATTTAGTTTTGTATGTATTAATATACATTTTTTCAAACCTTTATTTGTTTTGAAAGTTCAAAAATAAGTTGTCTTAGTAATTAAAAATTTTGAACAATGGATTAATTATTTTTTTGTTTTTAATATATCGTGTTCTTTAGTTCGGTATGAGGACTTTACTAGATAACAAAAATTTGATATGAATCTTTTAGATAAGACACTCTTAGTTTTAAATTTATTATTGTATTCAATTAGATTCAATCAATTGCTAGTATATTGTGATATTTTAAAATCTACACAATAATTAATTTAATATTGAAAAATTGGTCTTAGTCAATTAAAATGTATAGTTTTTTAAATGGTTAATTTTTGTAAATAAATGTGTGTGCAAGATAAAAGAAAAAATTTAAAAAAACTGAAAAAGAAAATATGAGTGTTAAACGTGTATTAGTTAAGGAAAAGGTGTGGGTTTAAAATTAGAGTAACGCTGGGTATCACCCAAAAAGTGATCACTCAAATATCACCTTCCTAGGTGGTCCAATTAAACAGTTTCATATAAGAGAGAGAAAAAAAGTAATCAGGAAAGATAAACCGTTTAATTGGACCACCTAGGAAGGTGATATTTGGGTGATCACTTTTTGGGTGATACCCATCATTACTCTTAAAATTAATAATCTCATTAAAATAAATAACATAATTACATGTGGAAAAAATTTGACCTTTTTTATTTTTTACTCAAACTTAATCTAAACCCTTCTTTATTTCAAGTTGTGTTTTATTATATAGATAAGAAAGATTATATACGTATGTAATTTTTTTATAGGTTTTTATTTTATAATGAAGATAGTTGACTATGATAGTCAGTAACATGGTTATACATATTAAATTTATTAAATTTAATATATTATCATTTAAATGTCATTAATATCTTTTTTTTGTCTAAGGAAAACAAAAGAAATTACAACTTAAACATTGCTAAACTATTGTAGAAATCGGTAATAGAATTTGAAGGGATGCCAGACACGTCAAATCCCCGCCTGGTTGCTTTAGCGGCTAGAACAGCAATCTGATTAAGGTCCTCTTGATATGAAAAATCTTCCAATTCGGGAATCTTCTCATCCATCTGAGTGCTTCATTAATCATTGGATGAATCTTCCAACTAACACACCCGCCTTTAGCGATATCTTGTACAATCTCAAGGTTGTCAGAGTAGAAGGAACTACTCTGTAAATGACCTCATGGCCAGAAGAGTGGCCCAACTTTCACCTTCTACTGCTGAATTAATTCTTGCACGTTTAATTATTTTATGCTCTACTATACCTTCTTTATTTGCTCCAATTGAAACAATGCCTGCCGGTTGCCAACTATGACTGAACGATGCATCATTCATCCAAAGCATATCCGCCTCATCTTCGATAAACGGGTTTGAAGCAGACTCTTCTTTTAATTCCGTTCCTCCTCTAATATTCCTGTTGTTGGTATTCGGAGAATAAATATTTTAGTAGTTCCTTTGTCTTTTCATTAATTTCGATAATATTCCAAGCCTTTTTTTCAAACAATCTGCCCATTCTAACTTTCCATATATTCCAAATTGTAATAAAAACTGTAGATGTGACCAATCTTCTATCCCATCTGTTCCTAAACTAGTTCTCGATGATTAAATTTATCCAATCGCTAATATTACCCTTGAAAGAAGTGTCAACTTTACATTGTAATTGAGAGTTAGCCCATACTGCCCTACTAAATGGGCAATTGACAAATAGATGCATTATATTTTCCTCTTCCATTTCACACTATTCGACACAAACTATTATTAGTACTTTTCTTTTTCTTGAGATTTAACTTCGTTGGTATGGCTTTATTGTATATTTTCCAAATAAAATTCCTGATTTTGAGCAGGATATTCGAGTTCCAGATGATGTCTCACATTTTGGTATTATTATTATGCTCCCCATCCGTAGAAGATTCACCTTATTTATCAGCTTCTTTATGTGTTAGTCTGTGATACCCTGATTTAGTTGAAAAATCGCCATCTTTAGTAAATGGCCAGATAACCCGGTCTTCCTTATCAAGCTGCATAATAGAAATCTTCCTAATTTTGATTAAATCTCTCGATATGCAAAAACTTCTTAGTATATCATAATTCCAGTTGGTGAAGTTATTATTAAAACATTCAGCTACCTTAACCATCGTACAATTTTCCGGCTTATTAAGTTTATATCCTTTACTTATCCAAGCATCATTCCAGATGTTAATGGTTAAACCGTGCCCACTTGCCAAACGCATTCGTCCTTCAAGAAAGATAGATCTTTGAATACACTACCCCAACTCCATGATCTTTTATTCTTTAATTTCACATCCTAGAGGTTAGAGTCAGGATAATAAATCCCTTTAAGTACCTTTGTTACCAATAACTCTGGAATATGTAGTAAGCGCCATGTTTGTTTTGCTAAAAGTGCAAGGTTCATTTTTTGATAATCTCGGAAACCAATGCCTCCCATTTTCTTCCCTTTTGTAGTTTTCTTCCAATTTATCCAGTGAATTTATTTTTATCTCCAGATTTCCACCAAAATTTGGCAACAAGACTGCTCAACTTCCTACATAGTGTAGATGGGAATTCAGAAATCAACATGGCATAATTCAGGATTGATTGAAGCACCGCCTTAATCAAAATCTCTTTACCGCCATCCGAAATAATCTTAGAGACCCAGCTCACAGACTTACTCATGAATTTATCTGTAATATATTGAAGATTTTGTACTTTAGATCTCTTCAGGGACATGGGAATTCCTAAGTATTTACCCAATGACTTAGTAAATTAAATATTTAATGTCTGAGCGATGTTTCTTGCTTTATCTTCCTCAAGGCCATTACTAAACATAATAGTGGATTTGTTAAAATTAATTCTCTGTCCGGAAGCCTCGCAATATCTAGAGAGAACATTCTTGAAAGCATCAATCTCTCTATCATCAATTTCAAGGAAAAAAAGTGAGTCATCAGCGAATAAAAGATAAGTAAGTCTAGGGGCGGCTTTATCCAAAGAAATGCCTTTAATGTTCCCTTCTCTGCATTCGAAATTGATAAGACCAATCAAACCTTCAGTAAGCATAGAGAAAAGAAGAGGGGATAGAGGGTTGCCTTGTCTGATCCCTTGTGTTGGCTTAAATTTATCCATCCTTTCTCCGTTCACCTTTATTTGATATGCTACAGTCGACATGCAATTAAAAATTAGATCCATGAATTAGTTCCCAAATCCAAGGCTTTTTAGAATTTCCATAAGAAAGTTCCAATTGACTTGGTCATAGGCCTTGGCCATGTCAATTTTAGCTGCACCGTAGTGTTCATTGGACTTCCTTTTTTACTTAAGAAAGAAAGCAATTTCTTGGGCTATAATTATGTTATCTTGAATGCTTCTTCATTCAATAAATGCCGACTGTGTTGGAGAAATAATATAATCCATGAGCGGTTGTAACCTAAGTGCCAAGACTTTGGCAATTATTTTATAACAGAAGTTGATGCAATAAATTGGATGAAAATCTTTAATAGACTCTTGCATATCCCCTTTCGGGATGAGAGAACCCAACATATCATTAATACCATCTAAAGGGGTGTTAAAATCAAAGAAATCATGAACAATTTTATAAATATCCTCTCTGATGATATCCCAAAATTCTTGATAGAAATTACCCGATAGGCCATCCGGCCCTGGCGCTTTGGAGCCCGACATAGCAAAAACTGCTTTTCTAACTTCTTCCATATCAGGAACTCTTGTCAATATATTGTTTGAATTTTTATCGATTTTAGAAGGAGTATGGATATCAACTCCCTCAATATTGGATGTCGGGTTTTCGCTAAACAATTTCTTGAATTATTCTTGGATAATTTGTTTGATATCTTTAGAATTATCACACCATATTCCTTCAATATTTTTTAACGCCACTATTCGATTCTGGTTCCTTCTCATTGTTGTTTTAGAAAAGAAATATTTTGTACTTCTATCACCTTTCTTAATATATATATCACGCGCTCTATCCGCCCAAAAGGCTTCATCTTATGCCCATAAACTGTCGAGTTCTTGTTTAATTTCTCTTTCAATTTTAATATTCTCTTTCCGATTCTTTCGCATTATGTGTTTTCTCCAACATGTTCTGGTATTTATCTAACGTTTTCTTGCTATTGCAAAACGTTGACTTACTCCAATCTTTTAAGGCATTACACGTAATCTCTTTTTTATTAATAAAATCTTGAATGCTTGATATATCTTTAAAGTTTTTAAGCCCTATCCACCACTTCTCGACATTGAATATTCTCCAACCATCGGGATTCAAAGATGAAATACTTTTTGTTAGTTGCATATTTGAAGTCCCTCTGTATAATAATAGGTGAGTGATCTGATCCAATTGCCGGCAGTACTTTAATAATAGAGTTCGGAAAATAATTACACCAAGTCTCAGAGGCCAAGGCTCCATCAAGCCTTTCTTTAAAAAAATTTCACTCTTTCTTTTATTTGTCCATGTAAAATGGAAACCTTTATACGGGATATCGATAAGATTATTGCTATTAATAAAACCATTGAATTTCAACATCCTGTCAATATTAGGGGCTAATTTACCTTGTTTTTCGGCTGCTTTAGAAATTTCATTAAAATCGCCTGCTATAAGAACAGGTTCATTGATTTTGGATTTCCATTTTGATATATTATTCAATATAGATTCACTCTCTTTTTGTTCATTAGGCGCGTGTATCACCACTAGATACCAAGGAGGTAGATTAGGTTCGGAGATATAACAAATCGCATAACACGAACACGTATAAGAAATATTTATATTAAAACCGTTCTTCCAAGCAATTATAACCCCCCCCCCCCGAACCTATAAGCTCTTCCCCCGAGGTTGATTACAAATTTATTATCAAACAACTAAAAGAAATGACAAGAACGGATATTACTAGACTTGACTCGAGACTCCAAAAGAAAAATTAAAGATAAATTAAACTTCGAGATAAGGGCGCGAATCATTTTATTTGTCGAGGCCGCCCTAGCTCCTTGACAATTCCAGATCATAAACTTGTCCATCGAATTCGGCCGCTTCCATCCCGGGCTGGCTGCTACCCTTGTTTAGAAATGGGTTCACGTTTTCATCCACATGGAAACCCTAATTACTAGCGTCACCCTCCGTATCGGACTCCGAACCATCATCTCCTCTTAAGTGTCCCTCACAAGCGGGTGCACTACAATAGTAGTAGCTTCTCATCTCCATCTCACTATTCACAACATTGTTTGGACCACAAACCTTAAAAAACTCATACTCCATGAACTGTTCCTTCAACTCGCCATATCTAAGATATAGTTCTTCCAAAAAAAAATTTCCTTCCATGATTCACTTCCACATATTACTCACATCACTTAAACAAACCTTCTTCTTCTTCTTCGCATAGCTTGCCAACTCACCAGAAGGAGCTTATTTCCTCTTCAGATTCCCAGGCCATGTGAACTTATCGAAATTGTTCTGAACCCTCATACGAGGGGTAGTATAGAATTTCTGGGCAAACTCCTCATCCTCTCTTGGGTGTCTAGTAATGTGGATTGACTGAGAGTCCAAAGAATCTTCCTCAAGTTCAAAAAACTCATCGTCACTGTCCTCCTCGATCAAAATTTGCTTCCCTTTATCTCTGGCCTGCACTTCCATCTCTACACTCTTATTAGCGAGGCTATTTTCTCCCAAGTTAGTAGCCTTCATACTCATAGGAACCTGCTTCAAATTCCCATCTAATTCAGTGATCACCACACCTTTATTCTTTGAATTCTCATTCCACTTATCCAACTCCATCCCATCCACTTTACCAAGCATCTCCAAGTTTCCTTCGAAGAGAAAATTTTCATAGTAACGTTGAATGTCAGCCTCCCTAGCGTGAAGTATCTGGAAGATTGTTTGATTGCTTATGATTATAGTTTTCCCAAAAACCCCCATTTCATCTTGCAATATCTTGAATAACGCTGGGAATTCCTTGTGATTGACCTCCGTAGCTTGATCATCATCTGTGCTAATGCCATAAAAGTTCAGCAAAAGCTAGGGTATTCTCACCTTTACGTTTCGAAGATTCACTTCCTTCCCTCTTGCTAGACTCACCCACATCTTTGGAGCTTTGATTATTAATAGTATTTGAAATAGGAACCACATTCGAGTTAGGATTAGCCTGAGCGCCACCACCATTTCCATTGTTTGAATCCCTATTGTCATCCCCATCACCTGCATTTCTTCTAAAAGGAAAAAATCTGACTACCTCGTCAAATACACCAAATCTATCTCTTTTTCGAATCACATGGAAAACATTATCCTCGCTGCGAATATATGTGTCCTAGCTCTAGTTAAATTATCTATAAGAATCGTCACTCCAGCGAGGCCTCACCATTCCAATGGTGCAGACCCCTTTGTTATGTCCCAAATAACCGCTATTGTAGCAGAACAGTCCAATACATTCGTAGCGAAATGATACCCACGCTGCTCCCTCACTTTGCTCCATGAACACTCCAGTCTTAATAGGACAAAGAGAATTGAATTTCACCCTAAGCCTTATGAACTCTATTACTTCGCTATCATTGATAGGATGACCGATCCTCAAGGCTGCCGATGTAATTACCAAATATCTTCATGGTCACAATGGTGTTCTGAGACTTAGCTAGCCCATAAATTCTTATCTAGGCATAAGAATTGATTATGTCGAACTGGGAGAGAGAGGTTTGGTCTTCCCACGTACATAAAACAACATGCATGGATTGAATGAGCGTGGGACGTAGAAACCACAAGCGTTCAGCTTCCTCTGCCTCCTCAAGAGTTACCTTAAAAGTGTTAATATCAAGTTCTTCAAAAAGCACTCGACAGTTGATACTCCATAATTCATTGACAGCTTTACGAAAGACTCCAAGAGGAAAAACTCTTATAAAAACCACCTTAGCAACAAAGGAAAATTCCTCTGCACGTGTACGGATAGCAGCAGTTTTGGTTGCGAGAGATAGCACTACGAATTTCTTCAGTGCATCATTCTTAGCTTTGGCAAGGGGTAGGTCATGCTAATTCTCGTTCGCCATATTTTATTGAAAGGATTTTTTTGCATAGAGATTTAAGGTGTATAAGGAAGACGAATTGAATGAAAATAAGCTTTAGGTTTAGCTCCTTATAAATAGGAAGAGAAAAAGTCCGGAGGAATTTGTTCTGAGTTCTCGCGTGGGTGAAGCAAATACAGAAGTAATATGCCAAGTGTTCATCAGTTGCGGCAGGAAGAGCGAATATGCTTTTTGGGAGTCTCACGAGACAAAAGTTAAGCTCACGCTTGCTTGTTAAGGGGATACAATATATTATTTGATAAGACATGAAGCGTCTTCCATTATATAACTTATAAAGAATGTCTAAATTGTGTTGCAGGATTAGGAAGCCTCGATTTTGATTGGTACAAAGTCTAGATACTAATATCTCCGTTGCAAAAAGTCTATTAAAAAGAATATTAGGGTAGCCCCCGATAGAAAAAGAGTATGATCCAAGATGTAGACAATGAAACAATTAGCGTAATTGTCCCTTCGATTATCCAATATAAAAGACTAGGTGATAAAAATTAAGGGCCCATTAAGATCAGTGCAGTAAGAAGAATAATGAAGCCTATTAAGGCCTAAAGATAAACAAGGCTTATAAAATCCCACTTCCATAAGTATGATCCAGATAGAATCAGACCCACCTGAAATAAAACAACAGATAACACACATGCAAATATTCATATCAAGGTTTGAGAACTTATCTCTGAAGAATTCGAAGCCAATACTCAGATATAAGCTAAGTTGCAAGCGTCCTAGCCCAGCACCTAACTCACACCTATAACTATTCTCTCAAAATTTCACTACACCACATTCTTCTGGTAAACTAGGCTATCAAAATCCTAATTCAATCACATTCAAAATTTTAATCATTATTATCAAACTAAAAATCTGGATTTTTTAGTGGCTTTAATTACATTTTTTCTTTTGTCTTAAATTTGGTGAGTATAAATCAATTAAACTTTCTTTTGGTCTAAATTATTTCAGTCTAGAAATCTTTACTTTGGTTTTCTAAATTTTAATGAATTATAAGTAATTAATACATTGTTTTTTGTGATGTACGATATTAATTCATACTTCCTAACATCTATCTTAAATTGGTTGATTCTAATTTAGATCTAAGACACAAGGTGGATCAAGGTATGTGGATCTAAAAAAAATTACCTAATTGTTACAAATCAACCCTTCCATAAGAGTTTAATTGCTATTTTGGGAATAACACAAGGATACATCTTCTACTCTTTCAACACCGTGTATAACCTAGGGATTAGTAGTGGTGGATGGGTGCTTAATGTGTGTTTAAAGTAATTAAAAAAATTCATTTAAATAGTATGTAAGATATTGAATAATAATAAATAAAAAACAATTGAATAATTAGAAAAATTTACCATGTCCTAAGATCACTGAAATCTACATATACACAATTGAATTTGACTCGTACAATGGAAGTTTGTCAATGACTCGGTTTTAGCTGCACCATAATATTGAAAAAGAATAGGTTCAAGATAAAGGAGAATGATAGTGGGTACAATAACAAGTTAGAAGAATGTAGAGAAAGTAGGAGAAAATAAATTTCTAACAGTATCTTTAGAAGATATATATGTATATGTTTGATGATGAAGAAGATGATAAAAAACTGTGTATGATAATTGACCGTGCTTAGGGTTTTTAAGTAGGAGGGATGATATTTTCTGAATACAAATGATTTTAAAAATGGACACACAATTTTAAAAAAGTTGTGATTTAATTTCTATTTTTTTTAATACCTTCAATTATATTTTTATCATGGATTTTTTATGATATCATATTAAAACTTAACATTATGTTTTTCTTTTAAGATGGATAAATATTATATTTTTAATTTTAGTTAAAATATTAAAATATTAAAATTTCTTATGGTTATATGTTAATATATATATATATTTGTTTATTTTTCAACTGTAATTGGTTTAATGATAAAATCTGAAAGAATAAACAAAACTATACAATACCAGATAAACTATAAACCTCACAATATCTTAACTAACTTTATCCATACGTGTGTGATGAAATCCACGTATAGTAAAATACTAGATTTAACTAGTCTATAGGGACGTCTAATTGGCATGTCCAAGGAATATGTTCTTCGGTTCCAAGAACAAAGAATGCGAGGAAACTATATAGTATCATATTTAGTCAAGAATGGTAAAATAATAACATCACATTTTCTAGTTGGGTTGGAGATGTGGATTATTATTCTACGAAATATGACTCATTAGTAATAAATTCATACAATATTCTAATGCTAGCTTATAAGATTCCATGATTGTCTTTGCCTCAGTTCTACGGGTGATTCATATTTGCAAAGTGTAGAAACACTATCCAAACACTATCCAGGATGACCCTATCATGTTCATGAAGTTAGTGGATATTCATCAATGATCAACATAGATATGAAAGTATTATATCTATTTTCCATGAAATATTTAGTGAAGTCTCAACCATGAAAGGAAGAGGCCCGACCCACATAACCTTATTAGATTCTATCCTTAACAAATGATTTATGAGCTTGTACATATTTGTAGAAAAATAATTTTTCCATGACGTTCAGATATGTCTGTTTCTTCCCTACTCCAAGCGTTCCTCGTTAAACAAATTCGTTTTTAATTTAAATAAAATCTATCATGATACCGTTTTAAAGTCACCACATACTTCTTTAGCTATCCACTTCCTTTACCGACCTCCAAGTAATAATCTTCAAAGAAAGCAATTTATAAAAATTTAAACTACAGTACAAAAATAAATCAATTCTATATTTGTGGTTGGTCGAGCAAGCAACAAACATATGTGTGATAAATTCTATTGCCTCTAAGAAGATAGATCATCTTGGTGAAAGACCACAATTGCGCTTGAGCAATTTTTACTTTGTTGGTGGATAATTCTTTCACAAAAATGTGCATATCGTTGAAGATGCCTTAGTATGTCTTATTACAATACATGCCCCTCTGTTTAATAAATACAAACAAATTAAGGTATGCTTTGCAATGTACCCTTATATTCCGTGCTGAAAAAATAATATGCATATTTTAATTTAGTATATCCTAATGCAAGTGGGGGCCAAATTATCTTAGTATCTTAGTCCAAGAAAAGGAGTGGGATTTGTTTAACTACCTAATAGTTGCAGACGCAACCCATTGAGTCAAATTTTAAGAACGTATTGATGTCCAATTACTTAAAACAGCTGATTGACGTTAGTCATTTACAATTAGAATGGGTTGGGATAAATTTTTAACTTGAGAACCAGTAGTAGTTAATAATATTTGTGTTTAACCTAAAAACTGTACACTAGGCAAATTTTATTTTAATGAAATACCTTCCCACGAGGAGACCGAGCCAAACCCATAAACAATAACCTTGTACGTATATAAAAAGATCTTTTATGAAAGTAGATACATTTGAGTGTGCGAGCAATGACACACTCTTGATTGCTTATTATATCCCAAAATTAATTTCCATGTAAAACCACATAATAAAAGTGAAAATTGTAATATGCGTCCATCCCCTCCGATCATTAGTATTCGACATAGAGTCCAGGCCACCCAACATATGTGATTTTTTGTGTTTGAGCCAATACTTAATAAAAAGGCTTGATAGTTTTTAACATTTCTTTCTAGGTTGTAAGAGAATATACATGACACATTTTGGTATAACATGCATGACTCATTTGAATAATACCTCTTTGTCATCCCTAGAGAGAGATGATGTTAGCATTGAGTTGCAAAATTGATCCTATCACTAATTCACTGAGACACCTCGACTTTGGATATCTTATTGTCCATTGGAATACCACGATACTTTCTATGGTACCTTCTAGATAATGTCTAGTGGTACCTTTGTAGAATTTGGAATTAAATTTATCAAAGTTTAACCTATTAGTCCAAGAAGAAACAAAATCGGTAAAGTGCTTTTTTGATTGCAAAAATTTCTATTTTCTTATTTTTTAGAAGAAGATGGAATCACCCGCAAATATATAATGTGTCAAGACAGTGGAATTTCTAGAAATTTGTAGGATTTCCATATTCCCCATTTCAATTTGTTTATTATTAAGAAAATTACCTATTTCAGTGTGTAGATTAAACAAAAAAAGACAAAGGGATACAACTTAACGAAAATCACGAGACAGGTTAAAATACCCGAAGGTATCTTAATTGATATTTATATGATACAAAACCGTATACGCACAATCCATCACCCATATAATCCATTAGAAGAAAACTCCAGTTTAGATCCAACCAAATTCCAGTGAGCTCGAGTCATGATAATTTTTGGATTGTCTTTTTATTCTCATAAAATATGTATCATCCTAAGGAATACTGATATTTTCTTGAATAATCCTATCCTAATAGAGTTTGATTTAGTATAGGAAATGATGTTATTATCAACATCTATAACTGGAGAACTTTTACCCAAAATTTGAGCAATTTATTAGTCTTGAATGAAAAACTACTCCTAATTATATTCTTTTTGTACAAGTGAAATAGACATGTGCATGTTAAAGAGATCGAGTTAATCATATCCTAGTTCTCTTGGTTGACTAGTCATAAATATCAATCTAGACCTATCACTTTTTACGCCCATACTAAATGTATCACATTTAACTTATTTTAAATCCTGAGAGTTTTTTTCATATCAAGTTGTTCTTTTTCCCGCATACTCGGCCACACAATTAAAATAATTATTTGGATCTGAATGTAAAAGCATTACGTAAAGTACTTGTAATGGGTTCTTTTTCATCAATACATTCATAGTTTTTATCTCTGAAACTTGTTGTTTTGTTATTGTTATGTGTTGTACGATAGTGGAATGAGAAAAACGTTATCAATTTGTCCCTTTCATCTACCCACTTGACACAAGTGTATCCCACTCATAACTTCTCTTCTTCCTCCCATATCCTATTGAGATCATAATTAATATCAATAATTATTCCTTTCGCATCAACCAATGGATTAATAGTGTGAAGTTCAATCAATTCATTATGGACTTGAGGAATTATGCTCCAAAATTCTTATATACTTGTTAATTCATTTTCTTGAGTACCATGTTGAATACTTTACTTTTTAACTAAAACCATTTCGTTCGATCAGTGTTTATTATTATTTACTAAGAATATTATGAGCTCAATTTTTCTATTCTTTAAGAAGAATTCTTTTCAAAGAGGGTGTAATCAATTTACACCTACATTCAAAGTGGAACTAAAAAATGTTCAAACACTACGATAAGTTCAAAGATAACGTTTTGTGATAAAAGCTTGATACCTATGATGGTGTTTGGGTTTCACTTTACGAATTATAGAGAATACACCCCAATTGTCCAGGAACCAATCATCCTTCTTTTGGTTTCATTAGTGCAACTTCATTAGGATCGGTGTTTGTCGGAACATTAAGATTCAAGTTCATGTTCCCATATGGACCAATAAATTAGATATGACTAGTGTCAACTGATTCATAAGATCTTTATTTAAAATTCGAATGCAAGGAAACAAAATAATATTTGTTATAATTATATTGTTTTATTTTATGATATCTTGTAATACTTCTAAAATCCATATATCCCACATTTTACCTCATTTTTTGGTAAGTAATAAGTGTTTATTATAATTAAACAACCTATAATAATGTATTCAGTTAATAGATGAGTTCTTAATGAACAACACTTCACTTTATATCTTAATGAAACAAAGTAGTTAAGATATTTTCATATCTAAATTGGCTTAAAAAATTATCTCATTGATTTTATGAGATATGACTAGTTTCAACTAATTCATCAGATATTTATTTAAAATTAGAATGCAAGGAAACAAAATAAAATTTGTCATAATTAGATTGTTTTATTGTATGATATCTCATAATACTTCTAAAATCCATACAATTTATATTTTAAATCGTTTTTTGTAAGTAATAAGTGTTACTTATGATTAAACAACCTAAATAATGTATTCAGTTAAGAGACAGGTTTTTATGAACAATACTTCACTTGATATCTTAATGAAACAAAGTAGTTAAGATATTTTCATATTTGAATTGGCTAAAAAAATCAATGAGATAATTTTTTTTAGTCAATTTAGATATGAAAATATACTAACTACTTTGTTCATTAAGACATCAAGTAAACTATTGTTCATTAAAAACCCTTCTCTTAATTGAATATATTATTTTAGGTTGTTTAATTATAATCAACACTTGTTACTTACAAAAAAACTAGGTCAAATTTGGGATTTATGGAGTTTAGAAGTATTATGAGATATCATACAATAAAACAATATAATTATGACAAATATTATTTTGTTTCCTTTCATTTTAAATTTACAAAAAGATCTCAGCCATATCTCATAAATTGGTCCATATAGAAACAAGAACTTGAATCTTGATGTTTCTACAAACACCGGTCGTAATGAAGTTGCACGTATGAAACCAAAAGAAGGATAACTGATTCCTAGACAGTTGTGGTGTATTCTTCATAATTCGTAAAGTGTAAGCCAAACACCATCATAGGTATCGAGTTTTTATCACAAAACATTATCTTTGAACTTAACATAGTGTTTGGACATTTTTTGTTCCACGTTGAATGTAGGTGTAAAATGATCCATCTTTAAAAAGAGTTCTTCTCAAAGAACAGAAAAAATGAGCTCATCAGATTGTTGGTAAATAATAATAAACACTTGATTGCATGAAATGGTTTTAGTTAAAAAGCAAAGTGTTCAGCATGGTACTCAAGAAAATAAATTAACAAGCATTTAAGAATATTAGAGAATAATTCCTCAATTCCATAATGAATTGGTTGAACTTCACACTATCAATCTGTTGGTTTATGCGAAAGGAAAAATTATGGATATTAATTATGATCTCTTTAGGATATGGGAGGAAAAAGAGAAGTTATGGGTAAGATACACTTGTGTTAAGTGGGTAGATGAAAGGGACAAAAGATAACATTTTTGTTCGTTCCACTATCGTACAACATAGAACAATAACAAAACAACAAGTCTCAGATATGAAATTATGAATATATTGATGATAAAGAACCCACTACAAGTAATTTCCACAATGCTTTAATATATTGTACAATTCAAATCCAAATAGTTTTTTTAATTGTGTGGTCGAGTATGCAGGAAAAAGCACAACTTGATATGAAAAACGAACTCCCAGGATTTAAAATAAGTTAGAAGTGATGCATTTAGTAGGGGTCGTAAAGAGTGATAGGTCTAGATTGACATTTAGGACTAGTCAACCTAGAGAGCTAGGATATTATTAACCTGATCCCTTTAACATGGTGTTTAAATTTTTATAGGATTTTTACTTGGCATCTCACATAAATCAAATGTCTATTTCACTTGCACAAAAAGGATATAATTAGAAGGAGTTTCTCATTCAAGCCTAATATCTTGATCAAAATTTGGGTAAAAGTTCTCTCAGATGTAAATGTTTATTAATAATATCATTTCCTATACTAAATCAAACTCTATTAGGGTAGAATTATTCTGGACACTATCATTATTCCTTAGGATGATACATATGTTATGGGAATAAAAATACAATCCAAAAAACATCGTGATTCCCTTATGTTGGACATGACTAAAGTGTATGTCTGAGCTCACTAGGATTTTATGGAATTGGTTGTGTCTAAACTAGATATTTCTTCTATATGGATATATGGGTAATGGATTGTGGGTATACGGTTCTGTATCATATAAATGTTAATTAAGATACCTTCTAGTATTTTACTCTGTCTCGTGAGTTTTGTTAAGTTGTACCCATTTGTCCTTTTTTGTTTAATCTACTCACTGAAATGCGTATTTTTCTTAATAATAAACAAGTTGAAATGGGTAATGTGGAAAGGCTAAAAATTTCTAGAAATTTCATTGTCTTGACAAATTATAAGAAATAAGACAAATGGAAATGTTCGCACTCACAAAAGCACTTTACCGATTTTGTTTCTGCTTCGACCAATAGGTTCAATTTCGACAAATTGAATGCCTACTTCTACAAAGGTATCACTAGACATTACCATAGAAAGTATCTAGGTATTCCAATGGACAATAAGATATCCAAAGTCGAGGTGTCTCAATGAATTAGTGATAGGCTCAATTTTGCAACTCAATGCTAACATCATCTCTCTATGGATGACGAAGAGGTCTTATTCAAATGAGGCGTACATGTTACGCCAAACTATCTCATGTATATCTTCTTACAACCTAGAAAAAAATGTTAAATACTATCAAGCCTTTTTATTAAGTATTGGTTCAAACATAAAAAATTACATATGTTGGGTGGCCTGGACTCTATGTCGAAGACTAATGATTTGAGCGGATGGGTGCATCTTACCAATTTTCACTTTTATTATGTGGTTTTACTTGAAAATTAATATTGGTATATCATTAAAAACAAGATCATGTCATTTCTTGCACACTCAAATGTATCTACTTTCATAAAAGAACTTTTTATATACGTAAATAGTTATTGCATTGGGTTTGGATCAGTCTCCTCGTGGGATGGTATTTAAACCCCCCCTGTCAGATGATCACTCGCAACTAAGTGAATAACGGACACCACGCGTCTACATTCTAGTTCTGTAATTAAACCCCCCCTCCCTGTCGGATGATCACTCGCCACTAAGTGAATAGCCTAATTACTAAAACCTACCCTTGATTCGCGATGCTAATGATAGTAAACAAGCTCAAGAATATAGTCAATGGAAATTAAGAACCAATTCAATTAAATACTAAAATCCTAGGTTCAAATTAAAACTGAAAAACAATAATCAATGGTTCATATAATTATAATTCTAAAGAGAAATTATGCATAATAAAACTCTTGAATAAATAGCTTAGAAATACCTCATAGACAAAATAGATCTAATACTAATTTACCCAAAAAATAGAGATGGGGAAGTGTGAAATTGATGTCGTTAAGCTCTAGCTCTTGCTTCTTCCTCCTCTAGATCCTCCTGATTACTTCTATGATGATTTATGTATGTATATTAAGCTTATGCAGCAAAGGGATGATTTTCTAAGGTTTAGAACTGATATATATAGGTGCTAGGTTTAAATCTTGTAGTAGGAGTCAAGTAAAAAGTCCAAGCCCAACTCAAATTCGTAACCCTAAAATATAGAAAAGGTAAGAAATTGTTGTTGTTTTGTTTTGGTTGTAACTTCTTTGTTTCAACTTCGATTGACGTGTTCTTTATATCGAATCTGATCTTCTCGGAAATCTCTACACTTTAGCTTCAGACCATTCTTCCAAATTCTCGAGAAATCTTGAGTTATGATCAACTTAATTGACGTAGCTGCTGAAATTTAGATTTATCTGACAACTTTTCCTTTCCTAGTTTATCCTTTCCTTCTTTTATCTCCTGATTTCTTTAAGATCTTCTTTCCTCATCTCCTTAAAATTGATTTGGAATCTAATTTATTTTCATACTGTCTTTAAAGCTTCACATTAACACACGAATTAAACCAAATATGCTCTAAAAATAATAATTCATCAAATCAAGACAAGAAATAGGAATATTATGAATTAAGCACAAAAGTCAATATAAAAAGACAATTTTCTACCTAAAATTATGTCTCCTGAGGGATTATATTTAGACCAAAAAGGGAGACATCACATGGTTTTTGAATTTTTACAGGATTGTTACTTGGCATCTCCCATAAATTGCACGTCTATATCACTTGCACAAAAAGGATATAATTAGGAGGAATTTCTCATTCAAGACTAATAACTTCCTCAAAATTTGGGAAACTTTTTCACATATATAGATGTTGACGAATAACATCAGTTCCTATACTAAATCAAACTCTATTAGGGTAGGATCATTCAAGACCATATCATTATTCCTTAGGATGATATTTTTTATGGGAATAAAAAGACAATCCAAAAAATATCATTATTCTCTTATGTTGTACATGACTAAAGCGTATAAATGAGCTCACTAGGATTACCTGGAATTGGTTGTGTCTAAACTGGAGTTTTCTTCTATATTGATTATATGGGTGATGGATTGTGCATATACGGTTTTGTAAACCATAAAGGTTAATTTAGATACGGTCTCATATTTTACCCTGTCTCATGAGTTTCGCTAAGTTGTACCCCTTTGTCCTTTTTTGTTTAATCTACTCACTGAAGTGCGTAATTTTCTTAATAATAAACAAGTTGAAATGGGAGATGTGGAAAGCTTAAAAATTTCTAGAAATTCCCGTCTTGACACATTATATGTTTGCGGGTGATTACCTCTTCTGCATAATAATAAACAAAATGGAAATGTTTGCACTCACAAAAGCACTTTACTTATTTTGTATCTGCTTGGACCAATATGTTCAACTTCGATAAATTAATACCCAAGTTCTACAAAGGTACCGCTAGACATTAAATGAAAGGTACCATAGAAAGTATCTAGGTATTCCAATTTACAATAAGCTAACCAAACTCGTGGTGTCTCAATGAATAAGTAATAGGATCAATTTTGCAACTCAATGCTAACATCATCTCTCTGGGTATGAGGAAGAGGTCCTATTCAAATTAGTCGTACATGTCATCCCCAATTATGTCATGTATATCTTCTTACAACCTACAAAAATGTACAAAACTACCAAGCCTTTTTATTAAGTATTTGCTCAGACACAAAAAATCACATATGTTGGGTTGCTTGGACTCTGTGTCGAAGACTAATGATTAGAGGGGATGGACGCATATTACAAATATTCACTTTAATATGTGGTTTTACTTGGAAATTAATCTTGAGATATCATAAACAAGCAAGATCGCGTCATTGCTCGCTCAATCAAATGTATCTACTTTCATAAAAGATCTTATTATATACGTAAAAAGTTATTGTTTATGGGTTTGGCCAATTCTTCTCGTCAGAAGGTATTTCATTAAAAGAAAACGTGTCTAGTGTATTGTTAATGGTTAAACACGAATATTTTTAACAATTAGTGATTCCCAAGTTACAAATATATCGCAAAACGTTTGAATTATAAATGGATAAAGTCAATCAGCTGTTTTCAAAAAATGAACATGAATATGTTCTTAAAAGTTGACTCAATGGGTTGTGTCTGCAACTATTAGGTAGTTAGAAAACCCCACTCTCTTTCTTGTACTATGATACTAAGAAAATTTTGCCCCCACTTGCATTACGATAGTATCTTAAACAAAAGGGCATGTATTGTAATATGACATACATTAAGCAAGGAGTAACAAGGGAGCAAATGTATTTTGCTACATTCAGGTTTTTCTTAATAGATGGAGCGAGTGATTGGCATGATTCGCAAGAACCAGGAAAGATTACGAATTGGGAACAGTTACAGGCTGTATTTTTTGACAGATATTATCCGTCCAACATGAGGTTAGATGCTCAACTTGAGTTAACACATTTCAAACAAGAATATGATGAAGCATTGGGTAGAAGTTGGACAAGATTTCTAAGAGGATGTGGTTGAAAAAGAGAAAGATGTTGAGGTTGAAGAACTAGAGAGGCCGATTGAGGTTCCAAAGAAGAAAGATGATGTTATAAGCAATCGCCCTCCTCCACCATTTCCATCTCAAGTACAGAAAAAGGGTGATATGATCGATTATCAAAAGTTCTTCAATAGAGTGAGAGGCCTTAGTATTAATATTTCGTTGTTAGAAGTCATCCGAGATTTTCCCAAGTATACGAAGTTTTTGAAAAGGGCTCTCACTAATAAAAGGCCGTACTGTGATAATGAGATGGTTGGTCTTCCTGAAGAATGTAGTGCTATTTGTCAAAGTAAATTACCTCCAAAGTTACTTGATCCTGGGAGTTTTACTATTACGATATCGATTGGAGAAGAATGGAAAGGTAAAGCACTATGTGATTTGGGTGCAAGCATCAATCTTATGCCCAAATCGATCTTTGATAAACTGGAAATTGGAGATGCAAGACCTACTTCTATGGTCTTGCAAATGGCGGATCGATCTCTTGCACATCCAGAAGGCCGAATTGAAGATGTCCTCGTTAAAGCAGGTACGTTAGTATTTCCCGTTGATTTTGTTATTCTTGAATACGACGCGGATAGGAATGTCCCCATTATTTTGGGAAGACCATTCCTAGCCACAGGGCGTACCTTGATTTATGTAGAAAACGGTGAATTGACGATGAGAAACCAAGAAGAGGAGGTCAAATTTAATGTCCTCCGAGCTATGAAGTTTCCAGATTCTCAAGAAGATTGCTTCTGAATGGATGTAGTTGAGCATGCCACACAAGAGGTATATAATGAATTTACTTATGATGATATCTTGCAGGCAACTCTAGCTATTGATGTACCTGAGTTTATGGAAGAGCTTGCTGAAACAGTGGCAGCTCTTAATTCTGAGAATCCTAAGTATAGGCGTCCTGCCTATGAACCTATGAGAGAACCGGTGGAGATTGTTCATAAGAAGAAGTCTTCAATCGAATCTCCTCCGCAGTTGGAAGAAAATCCATTACCAGCACACTTGAGGTATGCATATTTAGGTACTAATGAAACTCTACCTGTTATTGTTTCAACAGATTTAACAGGTCCTCAAGAAGATAAACTGTTGCGTGTGTTAAGAGACAACACAGAGGCAATAGGATGGACAATTGCTGACATCAAAGGCATTAGTCCCTCCTATTTTCAACACAAAATCATACTTGAAGATGATAACGCACGCTCATTTGAAGGTCAAAGGAAATTAATGTCTGCTATGAAAGAGGTAGTGAAGAAGGAAGTTATCAAGCTGCTAGACGCGGGGATTATCTATCCTATCTCGAGTAGTGAATGGGTGAGTCCTGTTCAATGTGTGCCAAAGAAAAGAGGAATTACAACTGTTCTAAATTCTCAGAATGAAGCCATTCCTTCAAGGACAGTTGTTGGATGGAGAGTTTGTATGGATTATCGGAAATTGAACAAGGCCACCAGGAAAGATCATTTCCCTCTGTCCTTCATTGATCAGATGTTAGATAAGTTGGCTGGAAGAGAATACTATTGTTCTGATGTCTCCTCATTTGTGATAATTAAATCTATTTCCAAGACATCATTTTAGGCGTATTTATTAGTTTATAGGTCGATTTGAGCTTAATTTAGTGCCCTTTCCGATTTTGAGTCTTGAATTGATTATTTATTATTTTTAGAGCATATTGGGTTTAATTATTTATTTAGTGTGAAGCTTTAGAGATATATGGTAATTAATTAGAGTCCAATTTGGTTCAAAGAGCTAAAGGAAAGAAGATAAACATGGAAATTGGAGATAGAAGGAAACAGAGTTCAATTAGGAAAAAGAAAAGCTGCCTTAAATCTGAATTTTTGCAGCTACGCCTAAAGAAGTGGTGATAACTCCAAAAGAAAGCCGATTTTGGAAGATTCCTTTCATAGGGACGTAGGTAATTCTGTGAGGATTCGTTTGGTATATTGTAAAGCAAAAACCGACCAATAACGAAGAAGATATGTTCAAAACAGTTCAGCAGTAATTATCTTTATTTCCATACGAATTTGAGTTGGGCTTGGAGTCCATTACTTATCCTCTCCTTCAAGAAATGAATTAGGTCAACCTATACACTATAACTACAGCCTCTTAACATTAGAAAATCATCCTTGGCCAGACCTTAAGGCCAAGAGGAAGCTGCAACACAAGAGGAGAAGTCTGGAAGGAGCAGAACACCATATGTCTCCTTCAACCTTTGATTCTGTAATTCTTTTCTCTTCTTTTCTTTTTAGTATGAATTAATTCCATTAGTTTGAGTTTTAGCATATATGTATGAACCCTAGTTTTGATTGACATTTATCTAATTTGGGAATTCTATGTTTTAAATTGAATTATTGTTTTTATTCTCTGTTTATGTGTTTGGATTTATATTCTGTGTTCTTGTGGAACCTAGGCCATATAGAATTACCATCTAGTAATTAGGTCACTATTGACAACGGTGTTTAATTACATGTTTAGCACATAACGTCTAGTATTCGGTTTAGATCTGACAAAACAACCTAACTAGATAATCACCATGGTTTAGTACATATGACTATTTACCAATTACAGGAACAGTTTGCTTAGGAAGCCTTATTGACACAGGTAAATCCTATTTAAAACTACCTAGCGTAATTGGAACCGATTATTGAAATACTACATAATTCACCCTTACATGTTTAGAACGGCAAAACTAGTGGGGATTACATGCTATTTACTCAAGCTAAACGTTCATACTATCTTCTTTTCTTTTCTGTTATTTATTTTCTGTCTTTTAATTTATTAGTTCAATTTTATTATAAAAAAAACAAATAAAAATCTATTTTCCTTTTCTTTCTTTACCCTTGTGTATTATTATTCTAGCTTAATTATTTGCACTTGATAATTTGCATAAGTTCTCTCTAACTTTCGTAGTCTCTGAGGAACGAATCTTCTTATCATTAAAACTTGCATACGTCCTGTAATACTTGCAATACCGTGTTAGTTTAGGGTGTTTATTTGCATTTAAATTATATCATCTTTTTATCACACCTTAGGCCACACCAAGTTTTTGGCGCCGCTGCCGGGGAACTACATCGTTAGTCCTTGTGCAATTATCTTGTGTTTATATGTTAGTTAGTTCTATTTTACGCTTTTCTTTTTAGTTTTTGTTTTATAGAATTTTTCTAGGCGAGAGCAGATTTATTAGGAGAAGGAAGTTTCGTATTACTAGATCCTGCAGAAATGGATGAGATAAACCAGCAAATGGCTGAATTACGCGAACAATTTGCTCGGGGAAATCTAGTACATAGCACACCTTCATGTCCTAGTTGTGGAGCAAGAGATCACTCCTGGGAATACTGCATAAATAATCCAGCTTCAATTTCCTTCATACCTTATCAAAGAAACCATTATTATGATGGTTATTATCAATCCCAAGGAAATTACGCTGATTATCAGCCCCCACAGAATTACAATTGGGTCGGAGATCAACAGACTTATTATCATAATAACCATTATTATGATGATTATTATCAACCACGACCACAATCTTATTATCCTCCACAACCTATCTATCAAGAAACGCCGATTTATAATGAAGCTTATCAAGAACCACCTCCTTATTTAATGCAGCAAACCATACAAGAACAACCTTCGAGTTTGAATTCAACCATGGCTAAGATAATGAACCTAATTGAAGATATGGAGATTAGCCAGCAAAGATTCCAAAACTCATCCAACACGCTTAAGAAGATTGAGCACACAGTGTCACAAATGGTGAATAAACTTCAAATCTTTGCAGAAGGGCAACTCCGAAGTGATACTAGTGCTCCAAGAGAATGCCGATATATATAAAATTCATGAAGGACATTCTTTCGAACAAATGAAGATTCGAAACTGAGGATATGAGTGGATCACCAGAGGAGTGTAATACTATCGAGTTACCACCAGAAACACCCCGTCCCACGAAATCTTGGATGGCACCATCCATGATTATAAAGAATCGAGCTGAAAAGTTCGTGGGAATTAGAGGAAAAGGGTGGAAATTTCGTCATTCTTAATCGAGGTAACACGTCTAACTTTAAAAGACGTTAAACAAAAGTGCTATACGGGAGACAACCCGTAATTTCTTTTATGTTTTTACGTTTCTAGTTTTTAATTTATGTTTAGCTTAGTTAAATTTAGTTGATATTGCATATTTGAGAAAGGTATTAGTGTTTTTGATGCTTAGGTATTCGAGAAATCGAGTTAGGGAAGGAGAAACAAAAAAAATTTCGGAAATTCTTACCACAGGTGCGGTATACCGGACCTCATACGCGGTATACCGCAGAGGACAAAAACCCGTACCACGGGTATGGAGCTCGGGTTTTATATCGAGGCGAAAAAATTCACACTGATGGGTCCGGTATACCGGACCACAGGCGCGGTATACCACAGGGCACAAAAACCCGTGCCACGGGTAGGGAGCGCGTGATTTTTGACGAGGCGAAAATTTTTGGAACGCTGATAGGTGCGGTATACCGGAGCATATGCGCGGTATACCGCAGCGCGCCGACCAGAGAGAGAAAGGTGCGAATTCGAGTTTATAAAAGGAGGTAATAGCTATTATTCCGAATTTATTAAACCTCAAGCCTATCTTTCTTCTCCAAAACACTCCCAACTCCATTGAAGCTCATAAAAACCTTCACCAATCATCAAAACACTACCCAATCATCAAGAAAAACACATCAAATCTTCTCTCCACATCATTACAAAGGAAATTCAAGCAACCAATCCTCACCAAACACATCAATTTGAAGAATCAAGAGCTTAAATTTTCAAAATTCATCCTGCAATTTCTTAAATCCATACCAATCCATGAAGAATCCATCTTACCCATATAGATAATCATCATCAAAACACCTTTCCTAACCCAAATAAAGCTTGTACAACAAATAATCAAGAGTTCAAATTTCAAGAGTGGTTAAAGCTTTGAGTTGGGGGTCAATTGAGATGATTAAGAGAACATGAACATTATTTACTGTAAGGGAGATGAAGAAAAGCAAGGTATTGGATTTAATAGAGAAGAAATCAAGTGAGAAAATACCTAGTTCCAATTCAAAGGGTTAAACAAGTCAAGAGAAGAGACGTTAGCATGCTGTGTTGATTCAATGGGCAAAAAGGTTCTAACTTTAGTGAAGAAAACAACACAACCTCTATAGATCGAAGACTCTACACCTGAAGAAAAAGAGAAAGCTTCAATGGCCATGATAGCTTCTCCGAAGAAACAATTAAAGGAACTACCTTTTGCTTATGAGAAAGTATTTGAAGAAGAAGTTGATAAGGAGAATACAAGAAGATTCGTGGAGATTTGGAAAGATTGGGTTGGTCTACGTTAATGGTAAGACGTTCTAATAGACGTTCTCTTTGTGAATTGAGGAAAAGAGGAGGATGTGGCACAGTTGATCTATGAGGAGGTTATACGATTTTCGATCTCTCCCATGTCATTATTTAATGCAATATCCTACTATGATCACGTGTCTTGATCGGGAATCAAATAAGAAGTTGGGTGAAGAAGAAACACATGAATTTAAGATGAGTAACAATATTGACAATTCTTGGATCATTAAAGTTTTGAGAGTAATTACGCAACTTTCAAAAGGAGAAAAGGAGTACATCATTACACTCCGTGAGCAATTAAAGAAAAATCCATCAAATCCTATCTTGGATGTCATTAAGGCGAGGTAATAGCCTCGAAGAGTATGGTTTCTTTCTTCCCTACCATTTCTTTATGTGCAATATGTATGCTAATTTTAAATTTTATTCTTTCTTGAGTCTTTTTCGAGTCGTGGGGACACGGCTCATTTTTGAGTTGGGGGTGGGGATTCGTTGTCCTCATCTTCCTTTTTGTTTTTTTATAAAATTTAAATTTTTTAGGTTGAATTAAGGCATAGAATATGTGAATGTACCTGTTGAGCATAATTTTATTAGGTCAATGATAGTAAGTAGTATGTTTTTGAAAGATGCTACAAATTTGTTCAGGATGCATGTATGAAAACAGGAAATAAAGAATAGAAAAGTTAATGGGCAATGCTATGAAGTCACGTTGAAACTTAGAGAGAGTTATTTGGTGTGTAGAACGTGACGTTTGAAATAAGTTGAAAACCCACTTATTTATGAACTAATAATGAAAACGTAACGAAATCTGGTAGTTAGAAAAATGAATAAGGCAGTTCTTTCATGATTAAAACTCTTGAAGCCTTGAATACATTCTCACCCTTTTGTTTGATTAATGTTGTTATTTATATGTCTTAGCCCCTCTGAGACTTTCTAAAGCCTTTTATTGAAACACATTATAATCCTTACCCTTAGTTTGTAGGATTTATCTATATGACCCGCACTCGAATCGCAAAACCTGAGACAACTCGTTTTAGATCTTGAGTTTGGGGTCGTGGGTTTCATCATTAGGGAATATTTGGGATTTGGAAATTGTAATTGTGATTTTATTGATGATGAAAAAGTTGTTATTGTAGCCCTTTGCCGGGGTAATAGTGAATGAAAAAGAAGCTACGAGCTAAAATTGCCAACAAGGGCATAAAAAAAATAAAAATATATATATGAAAAAAATAGCGTGATATCTCAACATTAAAAAGAGAGTCATAGCTATACAAAAGAAAAATTGATATGAAAAGAATATATATATTCGGACCGGCAAAGTGAAAATTGTATATCATCATAAAAGGTTTTAATTGGGATTATTGGGGATGCAAATCATAAGCATCAATAAATTGCGTTGAGTGAGAACATCTTCGAGTGAAAACTCAAGCTCTAGGGCGATTCGTTGATGGCTAGTGAGGAGAGAGCCAAAAGCTAACTTTTCATTATCCAAATATATCATACCGTCCCTAAGCCAAGTTATAACCCAAGACCTTAGGATTTCTAACTACTAGGTGGAGAAACAATTGAGCTATTAGGTAATAGGTGAGTGGAACCTTGGATGCTATATTAGGACCTATGAACAATCTATAGCCATTAACATGAACTAAGTTATCATCCTCTCCTTCTGGCATTGCGAAATTAATCTGGACTTGAATTTATGGATTGTTGATTACATGTATATTGAGCATATTTGTACATTATTTCTTGAGCATTGCTACTTGAGACTTTATAGATATTTTTCTCTAGGATCATTCATTATGTTTTGTTCTTATTCTCCTCCTACTTCTTCTTCTTGTTTATTTGACTACCCTACCGTCTTTACTTTTATTGTATCGGGACGATACAACTTTGAGTTGGGGGTCTTGATGTCTCCTCATTTGTGATAATTAAATCTATTTCCAAGACATCATTTTAGGCGTATTTATTAGTTTATAGATCGATTTGAGCTTAATTTAGTGCCCTTTCCTATTTTGAGTCTTGAATTGATTATTTATTATTTTTAGAGCATATTGGGTTTAATTATTTATTTAGTGTGAAGCTTTAGAGATATATGGTAATTAATTAGAGTCCAAGTTGGTTTAAAGAGCTAAAGGAAAGAAGATAAACATGGAAATTGGAGATAGAAGGAAACAGAGTTCAATTAGGAAAAGGAAAAGCTGCCTTAAATCTGAATTTCTGCAGCTATGCCTAAAGAAGTGGTGATAACTCCAAAATAAAGCCGATTTTGGAAGATTCCTTTCATTGGGACGTAGATAATTCTGTGAGGATTGTTTTGGTATATTGTGGAGCAAAAACCGACCAATAACGAAGAAGATATGCTTAAAAAAGTTCAGCAGTAATTATCTTTATTTCCATACGAATTTGAGTTGGGCTTGGAGTCCATTACTTATCCTCTCCTTCAAGAAACGAATTAGGTCAACCTATACACTATAACTATAGCCTCTTAACATTAGAAAATCATCCTTGGCCAGACCTTAAGGCCAAGAGGAAGCTGCAACACAAGAGGAGAAGTCTAGAAGGAGCAGAACACCATATGTCTCCTTCAACCTTTGATTCTGTAATTCTTTTCTCTTCTTTTCTTTTTAGTATGAATTAATTCAATTAGTTTGAGTTTTAGCATATATGTATGAACCCTAGTTTTGATTGACATCTATCTAATTTGGTAATTCTATGTTTCAAATTGAATTATTGTTTTTATTCTCTGTTTATGTGTTTGGATTTATATTCTGTGTTCTTGTGGAACCTAGGCCATATAGAATTACCATCTAGTAATTAGGTCACCATTGACAACGGTGTTTAATTACATGTTTAGCACATAACGTCTAGTATTCAGTTTAGATCTGACAAATCAACCTAACTAGATAATCACCATGGTTTAGTACATGTGACTATTTACCAATTACAGGAACAGTTTGCTTAGGAAGCCTTATTGACACAGGTAAATCCTATTTAAAAATACCTAGCGTAATTGGAACCGATTATTGAAATACAACATAATTCACCCTTACATGTTTAGAACGGCAAAACTAGTGGGGATTACATGCTATTTACTCAAACTAAACGTTCATACTATCTTCTTTTATTTTCTGTTATTTCTTTTCTGTCTTTTAATTTATTAGTTTAGTTTTATTATAAAAAAACCAAATAAAATCTATTTTCCTTTTCTTTCTTTACCCTTGTGTATTATTATTCTAGCTTAATTATTTGCACTTGATAATTTGCATAAGTTCTCTCTAACTCTCGTAGTCTCTGAGGAACGAATCTTCTTATCATTAAAACTTGCATACGTCCTGTAATACTTGCAATACCGTGTTAGTTTAGGGTGTTTATTTGCATCTAAATTATATCATCTTTTTATCACACCTTAGGCCACACTAGTTTCTTAGATGGCTATTCTGGGTATAATCAGATCTATGTGGCTCCAGAAGATCAACATAAAACAACATTTACATGTCCCTTTGGTACTTTTGCATATCGCAGAATGCCATTTGGGTTGTGTAATGCACCTGTTACCTTTTAGAGATGTATGATGGCTATCTTCTGGGATATGATTGATAATTTTCTTGAAGTTTTTATGGATGATTTATCCGTGTTTGGTGATGATTTTGATAAATGTTTACATAACTTGGAGAAAGTGTTAATCAGATGCAAGGAAACTGATTTGGTATTAAACTGGGAGAAGTGTCATTTCATGGTTCGCGAAGGTATAGTTCTGGGTCACAAGGTTTCAAGTGCTAGGTTAGAGGTTGATGAGCAAAGATAGAGGTAATTAAAACTCTTCCCCCTCCTATTTCTGTTAATGGGGTAAGAAGTTTTCTTGGCTATGCTGGCTTTTATAGGCGTTTCATTAAAGACTTTTCTAAGATTGCTAAACCTCTATGTAACTTACTTGAAACGGATTCCAAATTCCTTTTTGATGAAGCTTGCTTAGCGGCTTTCCAAGCAATCAAAGAAAAGCTTGTTATTGCTCCTATAGTATTACCTCAAGATTGGAGTTTGCCTTTTGAAGTTATGTGTGATGCGAGTAATTTGTGTATGGGAGCTGTATTGGGACAAAGAAAAGATAAGATATTTCACTCGATTTATTATGCTAGTAAAACTTTCAATGGTGCTCAAATTAATTATACAGTTACAGAGAAAGAATTGCTAGATGTTGTGTATTCATTCGATAAGTTTCACTCTTATCTTCTTGGAGCGAAAGTTGTTGTTTATACAGATCATTCAGCTATCAGATATCTTATGGATAAGAAATATGCTAAACCAAGATTAATCTAATGAGTTTTATTGCTTCAAGAATTCGATCTTGAGATTAAGGATAGAAAGGGTTGTGAGAATCAGGTTGCAGATCATCTATCGCGTCTTGAAGGTTCAGAGACAAATGGTGGAACTGAAGTAGTTAGAGAAGAATTTCCTGACGAGAGTTTATTTGGTGTTCATGATTATGAAGCTCCTTGGTATGCAGATATTGCGAATTTAATTGTAAGAGGTTCTTTTCCTGAAAGATCCACTTATGAAGACAGAAAGAGGTTAGCTCATCATGCTAGACAATTCTTTTGGGAGGATCCTTTCCTCTACAAAGTATGTGCTGACCAAATGGTAAGAAGATGTGTAGCCAAGGAAGAAACAGATGCGATTATAGCTGGGTGTCATGATTCACTCTACGGAGGACACTTCAAGGGGGATAGAACTGCTGCTAAGTTATTCCAATACGGGTTTTACTGGCCTACACTTGTAAAAGATTGTCACAATTATGTGAAGAAATGTGAGAGATGCCATTTTACCGGAAACATGTCCAAGAGGGATGAAATTCCACGTAAATATGTGTTAGAAGTTAAAATATTTGATGTTTGGGGTATAGATTTTATGGGTCCGTTCGTTCCTTCAAATGGTAACCTCTACATCTTATTAGCTGTTGATTACGTGTCTAAATGGGTAGAGGCTGTGGCTCTACCAACTAATGATTCACGAGTGGTGATTAAGTTCTTGAAATCACACATGTTCACTAGACATGGTACACCTAGGGTGATTATTAGCGATGTAGGATCTCATTTCGATAATAAGTATTTGAAGACTGTTCTAGAGAAGTATGGAGTAAGACACCGTGTATCTACTGCATATCATCCACAATCCAATGGTCAAGCTGAAGTTTCGAATCGTGAAGTAAAGTCAATCCTAGAGAAGACTGTTGGTCCTATTAGAAGAGATTGGTCGATGAAGTTAGATGACGCGTTGTGGGCATATCGTACTGCGTTCAAGACTCCAGTTGGTGCGTCTCCGTATCGTATGGTGTATGGTAAGGCTTGTCACGTACCTCTTGAGCTTGAAATGGGTGCCTCTTGGGCAATTGCGCAGTTGAACTTAGATCCTACCTTAGCCGGAGAGAATCGTATGATGAAACTTAACAAACATGACGAATTCTGATTGAATGCTTATGAAAAAGCTAAACTCTACAAAGAAAACACTAAGAAATGGCATGACAATCGGATTCGTGTGAAGAACTTTGAAGTGGGTCAAAAAGTATTGAAGTATAACTCAAAGTTCAGCAATTATCCGGGTAAGTTAAGGTCTAAGTGGTCGGGTCCATACATTGTGACCAAAATTACACCTCATGGGGCGATAGAAATAGAACATCCACTCGAGAACCGCACCTTCATGGTGAACGGTCATCTTTTAAAGATATACCATGGAGGTGTAGATACCAACCGCTTGGAAGATCCACATCCCGGGGAGGTCATGTATCTCTTCGAAACTCCTTAAAAGCTTGAGGTAACTCGTCGAGCTTAACGACGTTAAACAAAAGCCAATTCCTTGTATATTAGTTTGAGTTTCTAACTTTCGTAGTGTACATTATTTTGATTTTCATAAATTTAGTGTTTATTAGTAAGAAATGAGGAAGGGTAGTTTTTTTTGATGATTTCAGGGGTAAAAAGGTCATGAGTTTGGTGTCGAAAGGACGAAAATAGAAGAAAAAAAGGGTTGGTTTCCAGGAGAAAACCAGGACCCCGGTTTCAACGCTGTGACCAACCCTCCACACGCAAAGGTTGGCGTCTCCACTCGCGTCGTCGACACGAACCGGGGCCCTGGTTTTGCACAAACCGGATACCCAGTTTCGAGAGGTGGAAATTTCAAAAGTTCTGACCCAGTGTTTTGGGGACCCGCCCTTTGCTGCGTCACCGCCTGCGTCTCCACTCGCGCCGTCGACACGAACCGGGTACCCGGTTTCGAGAGGTGAATTCTCTGACCCAGCGTTTTGGGGTCTAGCCAATTATTGCGTCTGAGGTAAAATAAATTAATTAAGTAATTTTTCGCGCCGACACAGCGACGCGAAACTAGGAACCCGGTTTCCTCTGTGATGAGGCGGTTTTTGCCTTTTTGACCTAGTTTTCTTAGCCTCTTCTGCAAGTTTTTACCAAAAACGCTCCCATAATCTTCCCACCTCCAAAAATCATCATCAATACCTATAAAAACCATCAAATCCTACCCTCTTTCACCACAAAAACACAAAATCAACTCACCTCCTCTCCAACATATCATCAAATCCTTAGTTTTTCACCAAGATTGTTCTTCACCCAATTTTTAAAATAAAACCAGTTCTTGCTTCTCCCACATAAATTAACCATTACCCATCTCATATTCCGCCTTAATCTTCAATTCCTAAACCTCAAAACATCAAAGTTCTAAGCTTTTCTCTAGCTTCTCACTATTTGAAATTTTGAGTTTGGGGTGGAAAGAGATGACTAACAGAACCGGAGATTTTCGAAGAACTGCTCCTAGCAGAAGCACCACCATTGGTGGTACTCAAGAACAAGCTATTGAGATTCCTGATTCGCATTCAAAACGCAAGACAGGAGAGGTTAAACTTGCTCCCAAGAGAAAAGAAATCACAGGTAAGACTAATCCAAAGAAGAGAAGATTAATTGATGAACCAGATAGTGAGGAAGAACATGAAGATGAGATCGAAAAAGAAATTGAGGATGAGAGCAAACAAGAAGTTCCGGAAGTACCAGTTCAACAGAAACCCCCGCGAAGAAAGATGTGTGCCCATAAGCCAAAGAGGGTTTACACTTCTTGGAATGATCAGGTTCGTGATATAATTGAATTTTTGAAGTTTGGTGAGGATATGGACTTTCCTAAGGGTTTTATGAGTAGTGCTTTCAAAGAGTATGTTGTTGCTTGTGACAAGTTTGGTTGGAAAGAATTGATAGAAAGGAAGCTTGAGTTTATTCCTACCTTGGTGCGAGAATTTTATGAAGGTTTAGCCATTTCCCGTGAGGCAACTGAAATTCGCAAAAAGGTAGTTCCTTTTTCTATTGAACTTATTCGAAAATCTTTGAAATTACCCAACTTTACTGGATTATGTCTGTTCCAAGAATCCCTTAATGATCCTTCTTTCGACTATGAATCCCTTTGGGGAACTGTGCTTATTAATGGGGCTAGCCCAATTCTAGAAGGAGAATGGTATCCTGGACAATTTTACAGCAGTAATTTAACACCTCGTGCTAAGGTTTGGTCTCGTTTCATAATCCATACATTCTTTGGAATTAAACACACATCCTAGCTGAAGAAGGAACATATAATTTTTATCAAGTGTGTTATTGAGGAGAAACATATGAATGTTGCTTGAATTATTTATGACACCATCATGGAATTCGCGAAGGCTCCAATGAAACAACAAAATCTCAAGTTTCCTTGTACTATCACTACTTTGTGCCTAGACGCAAAAATCCCGCGTAGGAACGCAAAGGTTGACGGTGTTACAGTTGGAATGAGCATGGCATTAAGTACAATTCAGAATATTCATGATGAAGCAACACGAGCTGTGAAAACTCCTAGAGCTCCTCCACCAAAGAAGAAGGCAAAGAATGATCCTGAGTTGGAATCCAAAATTAGGGTGTTGGAAGAGAATCAAGAGAAGATGATTGCTACTTTAGGAAACGTTACAACAGAGCCGGACCTTATCCGAAATTTAGTACTTGGCGTGAACACACTTTAAACCGCGCTTTATGATGTTCTTACGCGAGATAAGGGTCCAGAACGTAACACCGGTAACCAGTCGCGCGCTGGTTAAGATACGTTTTCTAATCCTTCCTTTTTAGTGTAGATTAATTTATTTGCTTTGAGTCTTTTTCGAGTCGTGGGGACACGGCTCATTTTTTAGTTTGGGGTGGGGTTCGTTGCCTCATCCCAATTTTTATGTGTTATATGTTTTATTTGCTTTCAATAAAATAATTTTCGGAGTTGAGTTTGACTGTAGAAGATTTTAAATATCCCTTTTACGCATCCTTTCGATAAATCTATGATAGTAAATAGTGTACTTTAGGGATTGATATAAAACACATTTAGAAATGCATGCAAACGTATGTAATTGGTAGGAAAAATTAATGAACAATGCAAATGAAGTAAGCTTGTACTTAAGGAATATGTTTGGTGTGTCGAACGTGAAATCCTAATTTGTAGAGAACCCACCTAGAGATGAATTAAAGACAAGCTATGAACTTAGGAAAATGATAGGGACAGTTCTTTGTTAGCCATTTGTGACCTTTTTAGCCTTCTATCCCTTATATTAATTTTATCCGTCTTAGCCCACTTTTAGCCTTTAGCCTTTTCTTTTGTAGCCACGATATAAGCCCATTATCCCTTAGATTATTAGGCATGACCATATGACTCGCACTTGAATCACGATCCTGACACATGTCTCGAGCTTGAGTTTGGGGTGGTGGGTCCACTTATGGGAAATTTATTTTGAAGGGATGTATGTGTTTATGATTGTAGCACAATTTCAGAGGATTAGACTTATTGTAACCCTTTGCCGGGATTGAAAGAAATGAAAAAGAAAGAAAAAAAATAAAAAGTCGAAATTCCATTACAGTAGGAACCGGGAACCCGGTTTGCAAATGTACAAAAAAAATTGAAAAAGAGAAAAGAAAAGAAAAAGAAAAATATAAAAGAATAAACATCCGGCAAAGTGGAATTTTTCTAAAAAAATCATCTTATTTATAATGGGTAGACCTGGGACGCTAAATTGTTGCTTAAATGGGTGAGTGAGAACATTTTTTAGCGTAAACTCAAGCCCGAGGACATTTGTTGATGGTAAGTGAGGAGAGAGCCAAAAGCTCACTTCAAATTTACCAAATATACATCCACACCGTCCTTAAGCCAATATTAAAACCATAAAGACCTCGTGATTCCTAAGTGCATAGTGAATTTATGATTATGTTGATAGGGAATATACTAGGTGGAGCGTTCAAAGCGATTTAGGATTGAGGAACACCCTATAGCAATCATACAGAGATGAGTACAAGTGTAATCTTCAAGCATAGCTACTTTAATTTTATGATTGAGATTATTTGAGTTTGGTTTTGCATGATAGATGTATGTGTATATTAGTTCTTAGAGTCTGCTATATGAGATTTATCTTGAGAATTTCTTTAGGTGTATTTGCTAGCTTCTATTTGTCTCCGCGTGTACTTCTACCCCTTTGTTTTGTTTTGTTTTACTTTGTCGGGACGACAAAGATTTGAGTTGGGGGTCTTGATGTCTCCCTAATTGTTCTTATTTTAGACCCTTGGGAGACATCATTTTTTATGTTTATTTAATCATTTTGGTAGACTTTAGGACTAAAAATGCAATATTCCGAACTTCCTCTTTATTTTCTAGTATTTTTTATTTATTAAACTTTTGCGCGTAATCTTGTGTATTTTAGTGGAAAGTTTGTAGGTTTTGAATATTAGCTAGGAGAGGAATCTGAGAAGAAAGTCAAAGATCGTGATATGGAATCAAAGCTTGAAGATAAGTCCCGAAAAGAATTATATTTTGAAGCTGCAAATCTGAAAAACCGGCCAAAGATTGCTGATTTCGAGGCACTTACGAGTTGATTTAGCCGCTGACCTTTAAAGAGATTATGTTCCTTATCACGTTACGGAAATTTAGAAAATGATTTGAGGTCAATCGGAGTTATGACGAATCGGCTAGAGCTGTTTTAGTGGAGGTGGTGCAGCAGTTACGGGATTTTGGGCTTAGAAAATGGACTTGGGCTTTTAATTATTAACTTAAACCTTAGACAAAGCCTAATCCGTTTTTTAGAGTATAAAAGGGGATTTTGACTTCTAATTTTCATACAACTCATGATTCAGAAAGAAAAGTAACAGAGAGAAGTCAACGAAGGAAGCAGAAGAAAGCTGAAGAGCTAGAGAGTGTCTATGTCTCCATTCACAGCCGAATCTAATTCCGGAAATTAGGTTTTTCTTATTTTTATTTCTGTAAAACAATATGAGTCTTATTTCTTTTAATTTAGTTTTATTTTCCATTAGCATGAGCTAATTTCTCTTAGTTTTTGAGAATGCATAATGGGTGAATCCTAAAACTATTGATTTTCATATGTTTGAATTTGGGTTTTAATTAATTAAATCAAATTGGGTCTTTTACATTTTTCTGTAATTTGTGATTATTTACTGTTCATAGAGTCGCGAACTTATAACAGGTTTTAGTATCTAGGCTATTCCACATAGTGGCGTGTGGATCATCTTGACGGGGGGTTTAGGTCCAGAATCAATTACATAATATAAAATAGAAACTATTTGACTTTGTCGAGCGTAGTTAATTTTATGGCCAATGAGGTAATTTTAGCTTAATCATTCGAAGGTGGATCATAATCACCCTGACGGGGTTTGTGACACCCTAGAATAGCTTCGTAGTCCACCATGACGGGGGTACGAAGATTCCCGAATCCGAACGAATGTCAATTGACAAATTCGCCCCTTAAACAACATATGTTATGAAATAGAGTTAGGAGAATCCCTTGCGTCTCTCAAGTACTGCCTGCCCATATTTGCGTCTCACCTTCATTTACTTGCGTCTAGTTATTTATTTTCATTTTTACTTTAATCTTTCATACTTAGAATTAGTAAAACCAACCAACCAACTATTAAATCATTTATCTGCTTTCATAAGTGCAATCATTCATTAATAGATAAGCATTGTAGTTAACCATACCGTCCCTGCGAATGATCCTGTTTATCACTATTATTACTTGGGACAACCGTACACTTGCGGTTGTGGTTCTCCTTACTGATTACATTATTTTTAGAACACACAAAGGACCACCACCACCATGCTCGGCGGCTGACTCGGAGTAGCTGTGGGGGGGGGGGTCGATCGGGTGGCCGGATCCGGTATAGCTTCAAGGCCTTGAGTTGCGCGAAATTCGTTCGTACCCGCCAGCATCGCCTCGAGTAGCTGCTCGTTCTGCCTAACCGAAGGGTCCGATAGCGTAGTAGTTTAGGGTTTCTTCCGGACGTGACCAATGGAAGGTATCCAATATTTTGTCTTCGGTGGGGCAATGACTTCCATTATAGTCTCCTTCATGGCATCAATTTGTTCCTGCACGGAATATCAGTAACCCCGGATCCGACCTCGATAACCTTTTGTTTTAGCTTCTCCTGATAAACTCCTTGTAATTAGATTCCAATTTAAAAATAACTTCAAATAATTAAAGGAAAAATTAATTAATTAATTTAAAGCAATAAAAATAAAAATAAATTATGTATGCTAGCTTCTTTATAATTTTCGTTCCGCCAGGTATCTATAGCCGCATTATAATAAATGTGCTCGAAGTAGCCCCCAAAGTTGGAATTTCCATCTCCTCTTGGGTTTGCTCGTCGAAAAAAGTCAACACCTCCTTGGTTTGTATCTTCAGCTTCCCCTATACAGAATACAATAACAAATAATAATATATTTAAAATTAAATTAAATTAATTAATAAATTATATTTTTATTATAAATTGTTTTACCTCTATAAGATTCTCCCAGGTCTGGGATAAGTTCCTCGAACCCACCTTGTTCGGCTTTGACTGATTTTCCCGATTTTCTTTATTTATTTTCGCTTGACTCTGTTACAATTATATTTCAAAAAAAATAAAGAATAATAAAATATTATTTTAGTTACAATAAACTTAAACTTTTGTACCTGAACATTCTCGTCAGCCCACATCTCTTTGGCTTTTCTTCGAATCTCTGGAACAACATCAAGAGGTGTTTTATTCTTGTATTAATAATCATGCTTAAGATCCACCTTCAACGCCTATAGCTAGTAGATTGAATTGTGGTCAATCTCTTCCTGATGTCATCCTAGTCGTTTCGCCTCCTCCACTCCTCGAGATCGAAAAACTCCTGAAGTCGGACTTGAATAGTCCCTTTATAACAATCGGGGACATATTTCCAGGTTTTGTAGCACGGAGGCACCGATTCCCGAATCGCGGACCCCACCACCTGGGCCACATGCTTCCCATACTCCCCCACAAAATTCCAAGTATTGTCAATGGTACAAAACTTTACCGTAATGGCCAACCTACTTTCTCTAATGCTTCTTGGGTCGACTTTAATGAAGTGACGCCTCGGGGGCGTCTTTGTCGTGGAGCTGTTAAATTGAATAATATTAATTAATTATTAACTTATATTAATTGAACATGTTTGATTATTTTAGATTACCCGATGGTTAGGCACAGTCTGCCAACGGACGGTTCAGATCCCTCAGAGGATCCTGGTCGTTCCCATCTCCGTCATGGTTACGACTCATTACATCTGTCATCTATAATTTAAAGGAAATAAATACAAACAAATATTACATTCTTTATGAATAAAAAATAAAGTATTACAATATGAACAAATAAATAAATCATTACAATATGAATAAATAAATAAATTAATTATTACAATTAAATAAATAAATAAATAATTAATTATTACAACAATGACTCAAATTAAATAAATTTCCGGATATAATCTGTAACAAAAAATAATAAATTAGTACAAATAAAATAAATAATTACATATCAACCCTTATATTTTTTTTAAAGTTTATTTTTTTCCTAAAATTACAAATATGCCCCTATATTATTCTAAAAGTCCATTATTTTTTCCTTAAATTACAAATAGACCCTATATTATCCTAAAAGTCCATTATTTGTATATTTACATTTTAACCCGTTTTTCCAAAAATATTTCTAAATTATTTTTTTGTTGCAAAAAAATCCTTATACTTTAAAAATATTACAATTTAGACCTTATAATTTTTTAAATATTTCTAACACTAAAATAATAAAAAATTACATATTAGTCCTTTTAATTATTTTAAATATTTTTAAAATTGCAAGTAAGTCCCTATACTTTTAAAGATCATAAAAATAACCCTAAACAATTTTGTAGCTCTAATTTTCCATAAATTCCTTTTACCCAATATAACTACTAATCAACCTAAAATAACATCAAATATATTCAAAAATTATCATATATCAATTATAAATCACAAATTTTCATCCTAGAAATTAAAAAACAATTTTTAGCTCTAATTTTCTATAAATTTCAAAATTATAATGTATTTAACCCAATAAAACTACTAATTAACCTAAAATAACATCACATAAATTCGGAAATTATAATATATCAATTACAAATAAAAAAAATTACATTAAAAAAAAATTGGAATTTAAAACCGAAAATTCATACCTTTTACATGGGAATGGTGAAGATTGCAGCAAGGAATCCATGCCAAGTAGTAGGAATCAAAAACCACAAACAAATTTTTTTTAATTAGAAACTAGAAATAAAAACAAAAAAAATTAATTAAAAGATGTTTTTGGCATGATTTTACTTACATTAGTGTTAGGTTTGATGTTGTAATAACTCGGAATTGCATGAGAATGATGGATTTTTCGATTTTTTGGGAGAATTGGAGTGCTTTTTAAGAAGAAATGAGCTCGGTGTAGGGTTTTATAGACTAATTATTTACCGACGACACGCTTGTCGTCGGTAAATAATGCCATGCGTCAAAATCCGTACCCACGACTGTTGCTTGGCCTCCCTTAGCGACGACACGTGTCGTCGGAAATTATGGGATTCGTCTCTAAATTATAAGAGCGGGAAAGTTGATCGCCCAATCAGACCAATCAAATATTTTCGATTGGCTTAGCGACAAAATCCTGTCTTTCGCAAATTTTTACTAACGAGTTCTTCATATGAAGATCGTCGCTATCTTTCTTAACGACGATCTTCATATGAAGAATTCGTCGGTATTTAATTTTCTTAATATTTTTTTACATTATTTCTCTTTAATTCATATTTAATTTAATTGAATTCTACGCGTTGAAGATCGTCGCTAATTGACTTAGCGACGATCTTCAAACGAAGAACTCGTCGGTAATTATTTTTTAATTTTTCTTTTTTTATTTAACTTCCCTTTTTTCCATTTTTTTCCATATTTTTCCATCTTTTTCCATTTTTTTCCGTTTTTTTTCTTTTTTTTTCCTTTCTTTCTTTATTTCTTTTTTATTCCGATATTAATATTTAGAGTCAAATGTAGCTGTTTGGGGTATTTGGTCAACTATTAGAATCAAATGTAGTGGTTTGGGTATTTGGTCAACAGTTAGAGTCAAATATAATGGTTTGGGGTACTTGGTCAACTATTAGAGTCAAAGGTAGTTGTTTGGGGTATTTGGTCAACAGTTAGAGTCAATGTAGTGGTTTGGGGTATTTGGTCAACTATTAGAGTCAAATTTAGTGGTTTGGGGTATATAGTCAACAATTAGAGTCAAATGTAGTGGTTTGGGGTATTTGGTCAACTAGTAGAGTCAAATGTAGTGGTTTGGGGGTATTTGGTCAACTATTAGAGTCAAATGTAGTAGTTTGGGTATTTGGTCAACAGTTAGAGTCAAATGTAGTTGTTTGGGGAATTTGGTCAACTATTAGAGTCAAAGGTAGTTGTTTGGGGTATTTTGTCAACTATTAGAGTCAAATGTAGTGGTTTGGGGGGTATTTGGTCAACTATTAGAGTCAAATGTAGTGGTTTGGGGGTATTTGGTCAACAATTAAAGTCCAATGTAGTTGTTTGGGGTATTTGGTCAACTATTAGAGTCAAATTTTATGGTTTGGGGTATTTGGTCAACTATTAGAGTCAAATGTAGTGGTATGGGGGTATTTGGTCAACAGTTAGAGTCAAATGTAGCGGTTTGGGGTATTTGGTCAACTATTAGAGTCAAATGTAGTAGTTTGGGGTATTTGGTCAACCGTTAGAGTCAAATGTAGTTGTTTGGGGTATTTGGTCAACAATTAGAGGCAAATGTAGTTGTTTGAAGTTTCTGGTCAACTATTAGAGTCAAATCTAGTGGTTTGGGGGGGGGGGGTATTCGGTCAACAGTTAGAGTCAAATGTAGTTTTGGGGTTTTGGGTCAACTATTAGAGTTAAATGTAGTTGTTTGGGGTGTTTTGTAAACTATTAGAGTCAAATATAGTGGTTCGGGTATTTGGTCAACAGTTAGAGTCAAATGTAGTGGTTAGGCGGATTTGGTCAACTATTAGAGTCTAATGTAGTTATTTGGGGTATTTGGTCAACTATTAGAGTCAAATGTAGTTGTTTGGAGTATTTGGTCAACTATTAGAGTCAAATGTAGTTGTTTGGGGTATTTTGTCAACTATTAGAGTCAAATGTAGTGGTTTGGGTATTTGGTCAACAGTTAGAGTTAAATGTAGTTGTTTGGGGTACTTTGTCAACTATTAGAGTCAAATGTAGTTGTTTGGGGTAGTTGGTCAACCATTAAAGTTAAATGTAGTGGTTTGGTGTATTTGGTCAACAGTTAGAGTTAAATGTAGTTGTTTTGGGCATTTGATCTACTATTAGAGTCAAATGTAGTGGTTTAAGGTATTTGGTCAACAGTTAGAGTCGAATGTAGTGGTTTGGGGTATTTGGTCAGCTATTATAGTCAAATGTAATGGTTTGGGGTATTTGGTCAACAATTAGAGTCAAATGTAATGGTTTGGGATATTTGGTCAATATTAGAGTCAAATGTAGCGGTTTGGGGTATTTTGTCAACAGTTAGAGTCAATGTAGTTGTTTGGGTTATTTGGTCAACTATAACAGTCAAATGTAGTGGTTTGGGGTATTTGGTCAGCTATTAGAGTCAAATGTAGTGGTTTGGGGGTATTTGGTCAACTATTTTAGTCAACTGTAGTGGTTTGGGGGTATTTGGTCAACATTTAGACAAATGTACTTAATTGATACAAACAAATTTGAAAATCAAAATAAATTCAAAACTCTTATTCGAAAAACATTCAAATAAGTTAGAGACAAATGAACAAATAAATTTTTCCCCTAGTTAGTTTCATATCCGCTATTATCTATAGGTTCATCATTACTATCAACCTGAATAGGTTAATCATCTCTGTATTCTTCCCATGTGTCATCATCAATTTCATCGTTTTCATCAATAACCAAATCAATACGAAAATGAGATGGGTCAATCTCGATCTCCTCGGTAGTTGCCAAGTTCTCTGGATCGGAAACCCTCCTAGTGTTAACCAAAGGTATCCTGATGCTTTCTGGTGGTCCTTTGTGTGTTCTAAATAAATGCAAATAATAATCGAACCACAACCGCATGTGTACGGTTGTCCCAAGTAATATAGTTGATAAAACAGATTCGTTCCAAGGAGGGGATGGTTGACTACAATGCTTATCTATTAATGATTGATTGCACTTATGAAAGCAAATAAAAGATAATATGATTGATTGGTTGGTTTTCTAATTCCTAAGATGATTAAGACTAATGCAAAAATGTAAATAAATAACTAAGACGCAAGTAAATGAAAGTAAAACGCATGTATGAGAAAGTAGCACTTGAGATACGCAAGGATTTCATCTAACTCTTATTTATTCCATGTTTCGTTTAAAGGACAAATTGGTAAAAAGTAATGGTCGGGATTCTAAGGTCATCCTTACCCCCGTCAGGGTGGACTAAGGAGCTACTCTTAAATGCTACAAACCCCGTCAGGGTGATTATAGTCCATTTTTAAGTGATTAAGTTTATTTTACCCAATTGGCCATAGGATTAATTACGCTCGTCAGAGTCAAATAATTTCTATCCTACATTCATTAATTATTTCTGTACCTAAACCCCACGTCAAGGTGATCCAATCGCCACTAATTGGAATAGCCTAGATACTAAGACCTATGATTGGTTAATTACGTCAATTATAGTTATTAAGAACAAATTAATGAAAAATACCTAATACCCAATTTGATTTCAATTGTAAAAATCCCAAATACAAAAGCATAGAATAAAATAGAATCAAAATCAATCCATAATGCAATCTCAAGCACTAATTAAAATTAGCTCATAATTGGAAAAACTAAGAAAATAAATAAAAAGGAATTCATAATTGTTTTACATAAAGGAAAATAGAAACCTAATTAGGAAGATGAATTGGCTGCAACGTGGAGATATAGACAGTCTCCAGCTCCAAGCTTCTTTTCTTCTTGACGCTCTCTTCTAATGATGTTTTAATTTGAAGAATATAATGAGAGGTGCTGAATAATGAGGTCTAAAAGCCTATTTATAATGATAAAATCGGATTAGGGCTTTTACTTAAGGTTTAAGTGAAAATTAGAAAAGCCCAAGTCCACTAATTAAACCCAAATCCCGTAACTGCTGCACCACCTCCACTAAAACAGCTCTAGCCGATTCGTTATAACTCCGATTGACCTCAAATCACTTGCTAAATTTCCGTAACTCGATAAGAAACATAATCTATTCAAAGGTCAGTGGCTAAATCAACTCGTAAGTGCCTCGAAATCAGCAATCTTTGGCCTGTTTTCCAGATTTGCAGCTTCAAAATATAATTCTTTTCGGGATTTATCTTCAAGCTTTGACTCCATATCACGATCTTTGACTTTATTCTCGTGTTCCTCTCCTAGCTAATATTCAAAACCTACAAACTTTTCACTAAAATACACAAGATTACGCGCAAAAGTTTAATAAATAAAAAATACTAGAAATAAAAGAGGAAATTCGGATTATTGCATATTTAGCCCAAAAGTCTATCAAATTAATCAAATAAACACAAAAAATGATGTCTCCCAAGGGCATAAAATTAGAACATTTAGGGAGACATCACTTTCCTTGTAAGTAGGTAGTGATTTCGAACCCCATAACTCGGGACTCCATCCGTGCCGATCGTTTATTTCCCAAACGACTTTCCAACCTTTCCTTGTTTTCTTTTGGATGAATCTCGTCAATGTAAAAACACTTTCTTGGCCTGCGATGCTAAAATGTATGGTTCGTTGGCCCAATCAAAGTTTGATGTGTTGATAATGTTACCCCGTGTTCTTTCCGCGCATCGCCCATTCTGTACCACCTACAAACAAATAACACAACCGAGCAACCTCCAGTGAACATAACCTCCAAGATATTCACTAATTCACCGTAATAAGGTGACTCATCGTACATGGTAAAAACTATGTAATCCTGCGTCACTCTTTTTTCTCCTTTATCTTTAGTTACCCACTTGACACCATTCACAACACATGAATCGTATTTATGCACCACACCATAAGACATGTTTGCCAAAGACACCATCTCAGGGGTAACTAATGCATCACCACATCATTGCATTCCATGAATCTATCATCCAAAAATAATTCTTAAAACTTTGAAAATAAATAATTAATATTTAAACCATGTCTAAAGTTACATACCTTTTCCAAAAACCATCCCTTCAACATTTGACGGTGCATATTCTCTATTTCTCTACTCGTACCCGAAAGCGTGGATTTGTGTTCACTAAATACGTAAATAAATATAAATAAATTAATGTAAATAAATATAAATATAAATAAGTTAATGTAAATATTATATAAATATAAATAAATTAATGTAAATAAATATAAATATAAATAAATTAATGTAAATAATATAAATATAATTATAAATAAATGTAAATAAATATAAATATAAATATAAATAAATGTAAATAAATATATATAAATTAATATAAATAAATACAAATATAGATAAATTAATCTAAATAAATATAAATAAATTAATGTAAATAAATTTAAATAAATTAATGTAAATAAGTAAACGTTACATATGTCATGTATGGTTCGAGTTCGTCACAATTATTCAAAATATACGAAGTGATGTGCTCGTTATCCTTAGGTGGTAAAGGACCAGACTCTTTCTTGCCAACCGGAGTACACTGAGACTTGAAAACTGATAACTCTATCGGTTCTAGCAATGGTTCGTTGTATCTACCTCGATCGTTGAACTTTGTTTTTTCTTCACTAAGATACCGTGATATGAAGATCAACGTCTCTTCCGCCACGTAACCCTCGGCTATTGAACCCTCTGGCCTAGCCGGGTTTTGAATATACTCTTTAAACTTTTCCAAATACCTTTCAAATGGGTACATACACCGCATTTGAACCGGGGCCCCTAGTAATGCTTCGTCGTATAAGTGTATCACCAAGTAGATCATTATATAAAAAAATGCGGGAGATAAGATCATTTCTAGTTTGCACATCTCTTCAACCACTCCCGCCTTACCGACTTCCAACTCTTTCCTACTTATATACTTGTTACAAATGACTCTAAACATGTTAGCTAACCCAATAATCGCATCGCTAATCTGTTTATCATCTATAAGACCGGGGAGACAACAAAAAAAAGGTACTGCATTATAACGTGACAATCATGCGCTTTCATTCTAATAATCTTTCCCGTAACAACTTGAACATTATTCCTCAGACTAGACGCAAAACAATCGGGTAACCTCTGTGCCTGTACCCACTCAAGAAAATTTTCTTCTTCTCCGCTGACAACGTATACTTTCCTCGCTTTAGTACCACTTTACCTCCACGTGATGTCAACCACAACTCTTTCCTGATTTTCATATCCTGAAGATCCATTCGCGCCTTCGCGTTATATTTGTTTATTTTCCCATCAAGTCTTATAACTGTACCAAGCAAATTGTTGCACACATTCTTCTCGCAACGCATTACATCGATGGTATGTTTTAACAAATCTTCCAACCAATGAGGTAAACGATAAAAAATATGTTTTTTCTTCCAGTTGGACTCGCGAGGAACCATTTTCTTCGTCGCCTTGCCCCCAAAATCCTTGTGTTCACCGGGAAACACAATAGGCAACCCATTCAACTGTGTCTGAATATCGGCCAGAGTATGTTTCCTCGGTGGGCCCCTATGATTGGCAGACGGGTACAAAACTCTGTCTTTTCAAAATCGATGCATGATAGGTAGCCAACGTCTATGATCAAAATAAACAACCCCTTTCTTCACCCTCAATGATGGAGTAAAATCCATGCATTCTGGGCAAGCCATGTAACCTTGACCCGACCATCCTGAAGTGTATGACCGAGCGGGGTAGTCATTGGTCGTGGACAACACACAAACCTTCATAGTAAAATCTTGCTTTGTATGAGCATCATACGTAAGGATCCTTGTTTCCCACAACATGTCTAACTCATCTATAACAGGGCGGAGAAAGACATCCATGTCCTTTCCGGGTGAGCGGAGACCCAGAATCAACAAACAAAGCTGAAATGTGGTTTCCTTCATGCATATCCACGGTGGCAAGTTGTAGACGGTTAATATAACAGGCCACATGCTATACGGGTTGTTCTGCATAGAAAATGGACAAAAACCACAGGTACCCAGGCCCAAATATATATTCCGAGGTTCACTGGCAAACTCTGGATGTAACTTTGTAAATTGTTTCTAGCTATCACCGTCAACCAGAAGACGTAACACATCTGGATCGGTACTCTTTCCGGTATGGTGCCATATCATGTCTTCAGCGGTGTGCTTCGAAGCGTATAGTCGGTTCAATCTCGCGGCAATCGGAAAGTAACGAAGCTTCTTATGCGGTACTTTCTGACCCTTCTTCGGGTCCCATCTTGATTCACTACATACTGGACACTTGTCGACGAATTCATTCTCCTTGTAAAAAATGGCACAATCGTTCAAACACACATCGATAGTAGTTTACCCATACCCAAACTTTTCAACTTCTTGTTGCATGCATCATAAGAATCGGGTAAATTGTGAGGTTTGGGCAAAATACGACCAACTAGGTCCAATAGCTCGGTGAATGATGTGTTAGTCCACTTGTTCTTTACTTTTACGTGCATAAGCTTGACAATGAAATTCAAGGAACTCATCGCTGTACAACCAGGATATAATTATGTCTCCAATTCGTCGAACAATTTTTCGAAACTGGTCCGACTTGGAAGATGTGCGTCTCTCATCTCGGTATCACCCGGATGTCGACCAACATCGTAACTGTGTCTCACATCGTCATAAACTTCATGCATTTCATTTTCTATATTTGGCACATGAATTGCTTCGGACTTACCAACAACTCACCGTGTTTTGTCCAAACCTGATATGTATGCTTAAACCGGCCTGTTAGAAGGTGGCCCTTAACCGTTTGGGTGGGTAATCGACAATAATTATTACATTTATTACACGGGCAAGACACGAAACCGTTATAACCATCTTTTTTCTTAGCATATTCGATAAAAGCAAAAACCCAAAAAATATATTGTTTCGTATAATAATCCGTCGTATTGATCCAACTCTTGTCCATACCCGAAGCCATCTTTTAGCAACAAGATGATATAACTAAGCAACTACATTCATATGAAAATAAAATAAATAATTATTACAACCCAATTAATAAAATGGATAAAAATTACAACCCAATGAATAAAATAATAAAAATTACAAACCCAATGAATGAATAAAAATTACAAACCATCGAATGAATGAAATTACAAACCATTGCATGAATAAAATTATAAATTAATAAGTAGAATAATTAATTTAAAAAATAAAAATATATGAGAAAAAATATAAATAAAAGAACACATGCATGATTTACAACATACTACTAAACAAAACAATAAAAAAACAAGTTAATTATGAACCTAATCATATCTAATAGTAACTAATACACACATATTATCCAAAAAAATAAAAAATTTAAAAAGTTTGAAATTTATTGAAAATACCTTGAATTGGTTGGAGAAATTGAAGATTAATGATAATGCCCCACCTTTAAAATGTATTATTTAACCTAATCAAATCATATAGCAAGAATAAAACACAATTATAAACCAAATAAAAAAATAGATTTTTCATGAAATTACATTCAATTGTGTGATGAAATTGGATATTGATAATGCCCCACCATGATTATGAACCAAGGAATAGTGCAAGATGAATTGGAGAATCAATTGGAAAAAAAAAGGACAAATTTGAGTTATGTTTTTAAAAGATAATAGGAGTAAAAATTTGTGGTTTTTGGGTGTTTTTGGAGATAAAAAACCTGTTGTCTTCATTAAATACGTTTTTTTAATTAGTGACGACACGACTCGTCCGTAAATCCATAAAATTCGTCGGTAAGATCCTTTAATAGCGACGAATTCCATCATCTCTAATATAGCGACGAAATTTTGAACGTAAAAAATAATAAAAAATAAAAAAACATATCAGCGACGAAATTTTACCATATTAGCTACGGAATTGACTCGTCGTTATTTTGCGACAACGTATTTTCGTTGCTAACAAAAACTCGTTGCTAAGTCTTACTTATTAGCGACGAAACGCGGGTCGACCCTAAATTTCCCCCCCCTAAAAAGGAGATTTGTAGTAGTGAAGGACTTCATATGATATTTTCCTGTCTCCAAATCTTTCTTCAAGCTCTTTATAAATTATGCTCATTTAAAATCAATGGGGCTTAGTTCAAATTTGTTAGTTTGTGTTTTCTAAAAACCATACAATTAGGGGATGTTATCAGTACTTGAAAAATAAACACAATTCCATTAAGGATGATAAAAATAAAAACTCTCTGTATCTATCTATCTCGCATAGCGCGCCAAGTAAACTTTGAGATATTATATGGAGAATTCATGTTTCTCGAAATGTTAGAAATTTATTTCTTCAGAAGTTAAATATATCTTGGCTACTAAAAGTTAATGAACATAAAAGACTTTATACTTCCTTTGAGTTGTGTAAAATATGTGACAATGTTTCTAAATCAGTTGAAAATAGGATTTTTCACACCCTTGTTTAGATATGTTTTGTATGCCACTATTATAAGTTTTACTATTATGATCCATGACACATATTTACTTGATTATTAGATTCATTCCATTTATTATGTCTCCATTTTGGATATTTATTAATGAAACTTCATAATTGGGAGAACTATCATGGCTGCTTGGTTCATTTGGAAGGCTAGAAACAACTATATATGAAAAATTCAAAATTAGACCCTTTCATTACAATTTACTTGGCTAAAAAAATATGATGAGTAGTTTAAAATTCATACCTTTGATGCTAGTCTACAAATCCCAACTGAAGTGCATACTCAAGTCAGGACCGGCCCTTGGGCAAAGCCACCAAGACCACAACTTTAGGCCCCAATTTTATAATTATAAAAGGCCCCGAAAAAGATTTTTTCTTTAGGTAACTAAGCATATTTTAGTTTCTTGGGTCATCTCTGACTCAAGTGCATATTAAGAACACTACTAATAAGTTTAAAGATTTATTTAATGCCGAAGCTTGTTATATTCAACCTTACTAAACAAGATTGAGGTGCTTGTATTATTACAAAGGAACATGGAGACCTTGTTGCATGTGATGCATGGATTTTGGAAGCAGATTCTTTAGTTGAAACTGAGGTTATAGGCATAAGGAATTGGTCAAGATTCTATATCCTTTCTTACAATCTCCATTGTGTTGGTAAATGATTGTGTTAATGCAGTATCACCTCTTGTAAATCAAAATTCTAGTATGGATAAGAATCTTATGAATATTTTTAATGATATAATATCGCTTACTTGTAATAAAAATATCCGGGTAGCCGTGAGTCTGAGTAAAAATAAAATGGTTGCTGGTTGGGCCGCCAAATAGACACTATGTGGCAATCTTCTTGGTAATTGGGTGCTCAACACTCCCTCTCCCATAGATGTAGAGTTAAGCACCACCCCTTTGTAATATTTCTTTTCTTTGTATTTATATATAATATATTTAAGGTTCTTTTAACTGAAAGCATAATGTAGCATTCTAAAATTATATATTCATCGTGAAAAATTACACAACTTGTAAAATTTTCAAATTAACCATTATTTGCACCCACAATTTTAAAGGGGACGAACCTTATAATGCACCCAAATAATACATAACGTTTCACTTTCTTTGCGAAAAATGGTCTATTTAGTCTTTCCCTAAATTTTTGGATGGAAATTAGTACCCATATAACATATGATTGTAAATTAAAGTATCTTTATCATATTTCAAAAAGGAAATAGCTTCTACCCTCATCCACCCACCCATGTCTTCTTAAGGATTACCTTGTTGGTATTTTTAGCAATCTTGTTAATTAAAATTTCATTCATCATGTACATAAGAACCATGAAACCAATACTATGATCAAATAGATTACTTGAGGTAAATGGTGTATAATTATATGGATTAATTACAATATGAATTTAGTGTCCAATAAGAAATTTTTTATATTTACAATTAATTATTTATCTTTATAAAAAACAAACATTCTTTTGGTGTTCTTTGAAGTATAATGGTTCTTCAAATAAAATATATGGTGTTCTTAGATGAACACTTGTCTTCAAAAAATAAATAAAATGAAGATTAAAGTCAGTTTGATTAAAAAAATTTGGAGTAGGTCAACCCTGATTCGGATACAAGAATATATACAAAAGAAAAACAATCTGGCTTAATTATGTTATGAGATGCTCCCACCATAAAAGATTGTTCCTATAGATTTTCACACCATTTTTAAAAATATAAAAATTGAATTATATATTACTAAAATTACTATAATTAATGCCTCTCATAACATTGATTGATATTTTAAATATGTATCTAAAATATAATTCTACCATTTTAATACAATTAGTGGAAAAAATTGAAAAAAACGACTTGATATTTTAAGGAAATAATCTTGTTGACTTTTGTTGACATGGTGGTTTGGCCATGTGGTTGTTTTGGTTAACATTGGTCAGTGTCTTTTTTCCATGAAATTTTGAGTGCATGAGTATTTTTAGACTATATTTTGAATTTAGAATATAAGGTATTAACTTACTAAAATGCTCTTATATTTTTTGTTAATAAAAATTAAGTACATACACATCTTCATTTTTCTGAACCATAATTATAGTCATCCCTTTTCATTTTACTATGCGATCTGGTCTAGACACTACTTCACATAATCTATCATATACACTAATTCCTGCAATAGTCATCCATCTTCATCTTATTACAACATCCTCTTCATCTTATTACAACATCACACCCAGACCTCTTAAGGAATACTATTACACCATCAACAAGAAAAGATATTCCATACAAAAACACAAATATTTTGAGTTAATTTTTTTTAAATCGAACCCAAAAAAATACAATTTAAATTCTGATTTACCTTCAACATATTTTGTTCACTTTCCAATGTTTTCAGGTATTCTTTTATTTTCATTATTTTTTCTAATTTTCTGGCTTTTCTATTTGTGTGTATATGTGTATGTGTGTGGGTACACAAAAATACCGTTGATAAGATTTGTCATGTTTGTGGGATGTAATTAGAATAGTTTAACTCATGGCGTAAAACATTGGATGCCATGATATTTGCTGAAAATAATGAGTTGAGTAATTTGAACTAATATTTTCAATTTTGAATTTTATGCAGTAAATTAGAATTTACATCAATTTTAAAGCTATTCTTATAACTTTTTTGGTTAAAAGTTATTTGAAAAAGGAGAATTCATCCACGAACCTTTCAAAACTATAAATCACCAAAGATACTTTTGTCACGTGTCCCTATCCGCTGACTTATCATGGATCTGTTTTGTTTCCATTTCTGATGAATCAAATTGAGATTATTTGGTTTCCTATAGACATTAGTAAGTAGGTACTTTAGCTTTCAATATGAACCGTCAAACTTTAAATTGTATTGTAGTTTGCAAGGTGATACATATTTATGTTAATGTAGTGGCTTTAAGCCCATTCTTTACGTTTCTTCTCATATAACTCAAATGGTAATTTTTTTGGATTTAATCCATATGTAGGATTATTTGAGTTTATTACATCAACATTATGTTCTAACTTGACTTCAAATATTAAGTCATAGATTTTGTCTAGACTTGTGCTAGCGATCAAGGTCAGTGTCCAGTTTATTTATTGATGCCAAATCTAATCATATAGTTAGTCCAAGTATTTTTTTTCACTTAGTGATATATTAATTGGATTTAATAAGATATTAAATTAATAAGATAATTATTTTTAGTCAATTCAGATATGAAAATATCTTAACTACTTTGTTTCATTAAGATATTAAGTCAAGTATTTGTTCATTAAGAACTAGTCTCGTAACCGAATACATTATTTTAGATTGATTAATCATAATCAACACTTATTACTTACAAAACAACATATTTTAGAAGTATTACGATATATCATACAATAAAACAATCTAATTATGATAAATATTAGTTTGTTTCCTTGCATTCTAATTTTAAATAAATATATCATAAAAAAGTTGAAACTCGTCATATCTCATAAAATAAAATCAATGAGATAATCTTTTTAATCAATTCAGATATGAAAATATATATACTCTACTTTGTTTCATTAAGATATCAAGTAAAGTATTATTCATTAAGAACTCGTCTCTTAAATGAATACATTATTTTAGGTTGTTTAATTATAATCAACACTTATTACTTTAAAAAAACGAGGTCAAATTTGGTATTTATGGAGTTTAGAAGTATTACGAGATATCATATAATAAAACAGTATAATTATGACAAATATTATTGTGTTTCCTTGCATTCTAATTTTAAGAAAATATCTCATGAATCAGTTGAAACTAGTCATATCTCATAAATTAGTCCATATGGGAACAAGAACTTGAATCTTGATGTTTCGACAAACACCGATCCTAATAAAGTTGCACGTATGAAACCAAAAGAAGGATGACTGATTTTTGGACAATTATGGTGTATTCTTCATAATTAGTAAAGTGTAAGCAAAATTGTCTTTGAACATAAAGCAGTGTTTGGACATTTTTTAGTTCCACCTTGAATGTAGGTGTAAAATGATTACACCCTCTTTGAAAAGAGTTCTTCTCAATGAATAGAAAAATTAAGCTCATAAGATTGTTGGTAAGTAATAATAAACACTAATTGAACGAAATGGTTTTAGTTAAAAAGTAAAGTATTTAACATGGTACTCAAGAAAATGAATTAACAAGCATTTAAGAATGTTGGAGAATGATTCCTTAATTCCATAATGAATTGGTTGAACTTCACACCATTAATCCATTGGTTTATGCGAAAGGAAAAATTATGGATATTAATTATGATGTCAATCGGATAGGGAGGAAAAAGAGAAGTTATGGATGGGATACATTTGTGCTAAGTGGGTAGATGAAAGGGACAAAAAGATAACATCTTTGCTCATTCAACTATCGTATAACACAGAACAATACAAAAACAACAAGTCTCAGAGATTAAAATTATGAATGTATTGATGATAAAGAACCCATTACAAGTAATTTCCACAATTCTTTAATATATTGTACAATTCAAATCCAAATCATTTTTTTAATTGTGTGGCCGGGTATGCAGGAAAAAGCACAACTTGATATGAAAAACGAACTTCCACAATTTAAAATAATTTAGAAGTGATACATTTATTACGGGCCGTAAAAAGTGATAGGTCTAGATTGACATTTACGACTAGTCAACCTAGAGAGCTAGGATATTATTAACTCGATCTCTTTAACATGGTGTTTAAATTTTTATAGGATTTTTACTTGGCATCTCACATAAATCACATGTCTATTTCACTTGCACAAAAATGATATAATTAGGAGGAGTTTCTCATTCAAGCCTAATATCATGATAAAAATTTGGGTAAAAGTTCTCTAAGTTGTAAATGTTGATTGATAACATCATTACATATACTAAATAAAACTCTATTAGGGTAGAATTATTCAGGACAATTTCATTATTCCTTAGGATGATTCATATATTATGGGAACAAAAATACAATCCAAAAAACATCGTGATTCTCTTATGTTGGACCTGAATAAAGCGTAAGACTGAGCTCACTAGGATTTTTTTTAAATATGGTTGTATCTAAACGGGATATTTCTTCTATATTGATATATGAGTGATGGATTAAGATACGGTTTTGTATCATATAAATGTTAATTAAGATACCTTCTGGTATTTTACTCGGTCACGTGAGTTTCGTTAAGTTGTACCCCTCTGTCCTTTTTTGTTAATCTACTCAATGTAATGCATAATTTTCTTAATAATAAACAAGGTGAAATGGGGAATGTGGAAAGCCTAAAAATTTCTAGAAATTCCATTGCCTTGACACATTATATGTTCGCAGATGATTCCCTCTTCTTCTAAAAAATAAGACAAATGTAAATGTTTGCACTCACAAAAGCACTTTACCGATTTTCATTCTGCTTCGACCAATAGGTTCAACTTCGATAAATTAAATGCCAACTTCTACAACGGTATCACTAGACATTACCATAGAAATTATCTAGGTATTCCAATGGACAGTAAGATATCCAAAGTTGAGGTGTCTCAATGAATTAGTGATAGGCTCAATTTTGCAAATCAAGGCTAACATCATCTATCGAGGGATGACGAAGAGGTCCTATTCAAATGAGTCGTACATGTTATCTAAAACGATCTCATGTATATCTTCTTACAACCTAGAAAGAAATGTCCAAAACTACCAATCCTTTTTATTAAATATTGGCTCAAATATAAAAAATCACATATGTTGGGTGGCCTGGACTCTATGTCGAAGACTAATGATTGGAGGGGATGGACGCATATTAAAAAATTTCACTTTTATTATGTGGTTCTAATTGGAAATTAATATTGACATATCATTAAAAACAAGACTGTGTCATTGATCGCACACTAAAATGTATCTACTTCCATAAAAATTCTTTTTATATACGTAAAAAGTTATTGTTTATGGGTTTGGCTCAGTCTCCTCATGGGATGGTATTTCATTGAAAGAAAATATGTCGAGTGTATTTTTAATGGGTTAAACACAAATATTTTTAACAACTAGTGGTTCCCAAGACACAAATTTATCCCAAAATATTTGAATTACAAATTACTAACGTCAGTCAGTTGTTTTCAAAAAGTGGACATAAATATGTTCTTAAAAGTTGACTCAATGGGTTGCGTCTGCAACTATTAAGTAGTTAAACAAACCCCACTCCCTTTCCTCGACTAAGATACTAAAAATTTTATGGGCCCCGATTTGCATTACGATATATTTATTTAAAATATGCATATTATTTTCTAAGTACGAAAAATAAGGGTACATTGAAAGCATCACTTAGTTTATTTGTATTTATTTAAACAAAGGGGCATGTGCATGTATTATAATATGACATACTAAGGCACCTTCAAATATCTGCACATTTATATGGAAGAATTATCCACCAACAAAGTAAAAATTGTTTAAGCGCAATTGTTCTCTTTCACCGAGATGATCTAACTTCTTAGAGGCAATAGAATCTATCACACATGTGTTCATTGTTTGCTCGACCAACCAACAATATAGAAATTGATTTATACTTGTACTATAATTTAATTTTTTATAAATTGTTTTCTTTGAAGATTGTTACATGGAGGTAGGTAAAGGAAAACGATATCTAAGAAGTATGTGGTGACTTTATAATGGTATCATGATAGATTTTATTTAAATTAAAAATGAATTTGTTGAACGAGGAACCCTTGGATTAGGGAAGAAATCGACATATCTAATCGTCCAGTCATGGAACAATTATTTTCCTACAATTATTATTTTGTTGTTAAGGATCCTTTCATGGTTGAGACTTCGCTATTTATTTCATGAAATCCATTAACTTTATTGAACATGATAGGGCCAGCTTGGATATAGTGTTTCCACATTGTGAAAATATGAATCACGATAGAATTTAGGCAAAGGCAGTCATGGAATCTTATAGGCTCGCATTCTTTGTTCTTAGATCCGAAGAACATATTCCTTGGACAGGCTAGTTAGACGTCCCCATAAACTAGCTAGTATTGTGAGGTATTGTGAGGTTTATAGTTTAGCTAGTACTGTATTGTTTTGTCTATTATTTAAGATTTTATTATTAAACAAATTTCAGTTGACAAATAAATTGATAAACTTATCAACATATAACCAAAAGAATGTTTAAAATTAAAATTTTTAATTTTAATTAATAATATAAAATATATCCATTTAAAAAGAGAAATATAATGTTAAGTTTTAATTTTTAATTGTCTCATAGAAAATCAATAACAAAAATATAATTGAAAAAACATAAAATTAATCACAATTTTTTTGAAACGGTTTCGTCCAATTTTTAAATCATTTGTATTAACAAAATATCATCCCTCCTACTTAAAAACCCTATGCACCGTCTCCCTCAATTATCATACACACCTTTTGATCATCTTCTTTATCATCAAATATTTATCTCTTCTAAAGATATTATTAAACATTCATTTTCTAATGCTTTCTCTACATTCTTCCAACATGCTATCTTATGCACTATCATTCCTCTTTTTCTTGAACATGTTTTTTTTCAATATTACTGTGTGTCCGAAACGAAACTGAGAAGTTGTTCAAACTTCCATTCTACAAGGCAAATTCAATCCTGTATATGCTAGCATCCATCAGATCCATGACCATGACATTTCTGTGATCTAAGAACATGGTAAATTTTCTAATTATTCAATTGCTTTTAATTGTTTTTTTGTCAATAACTTATATATTATTTAAATGAATTTTTTAATTACTTTAAACACACATTAAAAACACTCATCCACCACTACTAATACCTAAGTTATACACGGGTGCTGAAAGAGTAGAAGATATACCTTGTGTTATTCCAAAAAAAATCATACAGAGAGGTTGATTTGTAACAATTAGGTAAAGTTTTTAGATCCATTTAAATATAATATATTAAATAAAATAGATTTAATACGTATTACAATGTTATTGGCTAAATCATGGATAACACTGAAATATAAAAAAATTAAATAAGTATATAATCTTTTTTATCTATATAATAAAACATAACTTTGGTTCAGAGTAGGGGGTGTTTGTTTGCGCAAGATCTTAATCTGGTTCATTAAGATACTGATTGATTCAAATACTGCCTCTTAATAATTTTGCCACGTGTAATTATGTTATAAATTTTAATTAGATTATTAATTTGAAATCCCCACCTTTCCCTCAACTAATACATGTTCTAAACTCATATTTTCTTTTTTCTTTTTTCTTTTTTCTTTTATCTTGCACACACTTTTATTTACAAAACTTAACCATTCAAAAAAAATTATACATTTTAATTTGACCAATTTTTTCAATATTAAATTAATTATTTTGTAGTCTTTTAAATATCGTTCTCTCACAGGTTATACATAGTATACAATATAGTAACAATTGATCACATCTATTTGAATACATTAGTAAATTTAAAACTAAAAATGTTTGATCCAAAAGATTCATATAAAAATATTGTTTTTTTTGTCAAATCGTAATTGATTAAAAGAAAACAAAGTTACAAAAGAGGATAGCAAGCTGATCAAAGTCAAGTTCTACAAGTCTAGCTAATTGTGAAGGGGAAAAGCATCCCAAAGACTAAACAAAGCTCCACTAAACCTTTGTTTAGCCACCCAATTTGCAGTCCTATTGTTTAATATCTTAACCAAAGAGATCTTAAGTCTATACAAGACTTTACAAAAAATGATATTCCTAACTAGACCTTTAGTTACACTAGCAATTTTACATTTAGTGTTAACTTGATTAATAATACAAAAGTTATCATTTTCAATATCTACACTTCGGGTTTGGTATTTAGAAACCATCAGACAAGCTGCTAGAATGCCCCTTCCTTCAGTTTCAACTATTGAATTAATAGTAATCTTCTTAGAAATCCCTTCAACAATTTTATGTTGATTCCCTCAAAACACACGCAAAAGCAACTAAGTTAGATTTCATATTAACTGAAGAGTCACAATTAATCTTAAAGCAACCCTTATTAGGTGGTTTCCACTTAATTTGATTCACAAATTCCTCAACTGTATTTACATTCAAAGAAAAATTTATAACATTATTTTTATTAGCCTCAGACGTTTACTTATTAGCTAAGTTATACTCATCATAGGCTTTAAGAGCATTTTGTAAAACAAATAAAGGATCATGGGCTTTCCTTTTAAAGATAAACTCATTTCTTCCTTTCCAAATATTCCAATCTATAACAAAAGTCAACTCAGTCAAGTCATAGTTATAATCTTTATATTTAGTATTAACTAATCTCATGAATTGAAGCCATTTTTGAATATTAAAACAGTAAATGTTCTGTGTTTCTTCCATTTGACCACAAATATCACATAAAGGAGTATCAATAACTCTCACTTTAAATCTATTGTCATTTGTCGCAAATCCATTATTGCAACACTTCCAAATAAAGTTTTTAATTTTAGGCATCATAGAAATTTTCCAAATTAAATTCCAATCCTTAGTATCAAAATAAAAAGAGGTTTTCCCATCTTTTTATCGTTATTTTTTCCCATTTCAATTTGAGCCCTCCATAGCTTGTTAGACGTCCCCATAAACTAGCTAGTATTGTGAGGTATTGTGAGGTTTATAGTTTAGCTAGTATTGTATTGTTTGTCTATTATTTTAGATTTTATTATTAAACAAATTTCCGTTGACAAATAAATTGATAAACTTATCAACATATAACCAAAAGAATGTTTAACATTAAATTTTTTAATTTTAATTAATAATATAAAATATATCCATCTAAAAAGAGAAATATAATGTTAAATTTTAATTTTTAATTGTCTCATAGAAAATCAATAAAAAAAATATAATTGAAAAAACATAAAATTAATCACAATTTTTTTGAAACGGTTTCGTCCAATTTTTAAATCATTTGTATTAACAAAATTTCATCCCTCCTACTTAAAAACCCTAAGCACGTCACCCTCAATTATCATACACACCTTTTGATCATCTTCTTCATCATCAAATATTTATCTCTTCTAAATATATTATTAAAAATTCATTTTCTAATGCTTTCTCTACATTTTTCCAACTTGCTATCTTATGCACTATCATTCCTCTTTTTCTTGAACATGTTTTTTTTCAATATTACGGTGTGTCCGAAACAAAACTGAGTAGTTCTTCAAACTTCCATTCTACAAGGCAAATTCAATCCTGTATATGCTAGCATCCATCAGATCCATGACCATGACATTTCTGTGATCTTAGAACATGGTAAATTTTCTAATTATTCAATTGCTTTTAATTATTTTTTTGTCAATAACTTATATATTATTTAAATGAATTTTTGTAATTACTTTAAACACACATTAAAAACACTCATCCACCACTACTAATGCCTAAGTTATACACGGGTGTTGAAAGGGTAGAAGATATACCTTGTGTTATTCCTAAAAAAATCATACAGAGAGGTTGATTTGTAACAATTAGGTAAAGTTTTTAGATCCATTTAAATATAATATATTAAATAAAATAGATTTAATACGTATTACAATGTTATTGGCTAAATCATGGATAACATTGAAATATAAAAAACTTAAATAAGTATATAATCTTTTTTATCTATATAATAAAACATAACTTTGGTTCAGAGTAGGGGGTGTTTGTTTGCGCAATATCTTAATCTGGTTCATTAAGATACTGTTTCATTCAAATACTGCCTCTTAATAATTTTGCCACGTGTAATTATGTTATAAATTTTAATTAGATTATTAATTTGAAATCCACACCTTTCCCTCAACTAATACATGTTCTAAACTCATATTTTATTTTTTCTTTTTTATTTTTTCTTTTATCTTGCACACACTTTTATTTACAAAACTTAACCATTCAAAAAAATTATACATTTTAATTGACCAATTTTTTCAATATTAAATTAATTATTTTGTAGTTTTTTAAATATCGTTCCCTCACAGGTTATACATAGTATACAATATAGTAACAATTGATAACATCTAATTGAATACATTAGTAAACTTAAAACTAAAAATGTTTGATCCAAAAGATTCATATAAAAATATTGTTTTTTTGTCAAATCGTAATTGATTAAAAGAAAACAAAGTTACAAAAGAGGATACCAAGATGATCAAAGTCAAGTTCTACAAGTCTAGCAAATTGTGAAGGGGAAAAGAATCCCAAAGACTAAACAAAGCTCCACTAAACTTTTGTTTAGCCACCCAATTTGCAGCCCTATTGTTTAATCTCTTAACAAAAGAGATCTTAAGTCTATACAAGACTTTACAAAAATTGATATTCCTAACTAGACCTTTAGTTACACTAGCAATTTTACATTTAGTGTTAACTTGATTAATAATACAAAAGTTATCATTTTCAATATCTACACTTCGGGTTTGGTATTTAGAAATCATCAGACAAGCTGCTAGAATGCCCCTTCCTTCAGTTTCAACTATTAAATTAATAGTAATCTTCTTAGCAATCCCTTCAACAATTTTCTGTTGAGTCCCTCAAAACACATGCAAAAGCAACTAAGTTAGATTTCATATTAACTGAAGAGTCACAATTAATCTTAAAGCAACCCTTATTAGGTGGTTTCCACTTAATTTGATTCACAAATTCCTCAACTATATTTACATTCAAAGAAAAATTTATAACATTATTTTTATTAGCCTCAGACGTGTACTTATTAGCTAAGTTATACTCATCATAGGCTTTAAGAGCATTTTGTAAAACAAATAAAGGATCATGGGCTTTCCCTTTAAAGATAAACTCATTTCTTCCTTTCCAAATATTCCAAGCTATACCAAAAGTTAATCCAGTCAAGTCATAGTTATAATCTTTATATTTAGTATTAACTAATCTCATGAATTGAAGCCATTTTTGAATATTAAAACAGTAAATGTTCTGTTGTTTCTTCCATTTGACCACAAATATCACATAAAGGAGTATCAATAACTCTCATTTTAAATCTATTGTCATTTGTCGCGAATCCATTATTGCAACACTTCCAAATAAAGTTTTTAATTTTAGGCATCATAGAAATTTTCCAAATTAAATTCCAATCCTTAGTATCAAAATAAAAAGAGGTTTTCCCCATCTTTTTATCGTTATTTTTTCCCATTTCAATTTGAGCCCTCCATAGCTTGTTATAAGTTTCTTTTACTGTAACATCTCCAGAAATGGAGTTCCTCCATGAAGGAGAATCATCACATAAAAAAAGAAGAGGGTATGAATAACTCGCAGATGGTTGCTACAACATTTGTAGGAAAACTTTCAAATATTAGTTTCTCATTCCATCCATTAAAATCAGGCAAGATTAATTCAGAAACAAGAACAACATTACATCCAGTAGGTCTAGACAAAACTGGATTTGTGGGAATCTAAGAATCTTCCGAAATTCGAATTTTTTCACCAGTTCTAACTAACCAAATAATTTATTCATAAAATAATTTTTACCTTAAGTCAAAATCTTCCAACCGCATGAACAGTTACTACTCAACGAAGCTTCCAGGAAAGAAGTATGAGGAAAATATTTTCCCTTGAAAACTTTGAATAAAAAAGAGTTTTCATTCAACATAAAATTTCAGGCATTAGAAGCTAACAGTGCAATATTTTGATTGTGAAAATCTTTGAATCCCAAACCTCCATCCTCTTTTGAATTCATCAATGTTTGAAATTTCACCCAGTGACATCTACTCTCACCTTGATTATTCCAATAAAAAATTAGATATCATAGAAGTAAGATGTGAGGTAATTTTTTTTGGTATTAAAAAAACTGACATAATAAAATTTGGAATTGCTTCAATAATAGATTTAATTAATATTTCCTTTCTACTCTTCGAAAGCATTTTTGTTTCCCAATTATCCATCATTTTTAGAATTTGTTTTAGCAACCATTCAAGAGACTTGACTTTAGATTTTCCCCAAGAAGAAGGAATACCCAAATATTTTCCAAGATCATTTAGTTTCCTCATTCTCAAGATATTGAAAATCTTATTTTTAATTTCAAAAGGACTATTTTTACTAAAAAGAGTACCACTTTTATTGAGATTAATTTTCTGCCCTATTGCATAGCAGTACCAATTCAAAGCTATTGAAAATATTTCAACATTATATTCATCAGCCTCAAAAAAAAAGAGACTATTATCAGCAAGAAAGTATATGTGTAATCATTGGAGCACCTCTAGCAACTTTTATCCCATTAAGTAATCCAATCTGTACATAGTACTCTATTAAAGAAGTTCGAGTCTATGTTACTAAGCAAAACAGATAAGGTGATAAAGGATCACCTTGTCTTAATCCCTTTTGAGGCAAATCAATATTAATTAACTCTCCATTACTTTGGGTTTTATAAAAAACAGTTGTTATACAATTTTTAATCCATTGAACCCATATCTCATGAAATCCCATTTCTGAAAGTAGATCAGATAAAAAATCCCATTCAATATTTTCACAAGCTTTGCTAATATCTGCTTTGATAGCTAGAGTAAATTTGTTTGAATTTCTCTTATTTTTCAAAAAATGACTTGCCTCTTGGGTAATTAATATATTTTCAAAAATTGACCTCCCAAGATTAAATGATGTTTGTGTTTCAGAAATAATATCACCCAAAAGGGTTGAAGTCTCGAAGTAAGGATCCTTGAGATAATTTTATAAATAAAATTAGCACAGCTAATGGGTCTGTAAGAAGAAACCAAATCAGGATTAGCACATTTAGGAATTAAAGCAATAATAGAACTATTAATATCCTTGAGAGAAGTGTTATTACTCATAATATCCGAGACGAAAAACAAAAGATCAAATTTAACCTCATTCCAACTTTTTTAAAGAATAAAGCCCAAAAACCATCTGATCTTGTAGATTTATCACTCCCAAGAGACCAAACAGCTTCTTCAAGTTCCTCCATTTGAGCTGGTTTAGTAAACTGATCATTCATGTCTTTAGTTACTACTTTTTTAATCTTTCTAAGAATACGAACATAATCTCTTTTCCCACTTGTTTTAAACACATTATTATAATGTGTTTTAATTTCATTTTTGATGTCAACATTCTCAGTGATCTAGTTACCATCATCATTTTTCAGCCTAGTAATCCTATTAATATTCCTCTTAACTTTAGTACTATCTTGAAAGTACTTGGTATTTTTATCTCCAAGTTTAAGCCATCTATTTTTTTACGTCAATGCCCAATAAAGTTCTTCTTTTTTTCCAGTGATTTTCAAGTTCTTCACTTAGACAATCAATGGCTATTTTATTCACATCAGAGTAAGGTTCATTAAACTGCTGCTCCATTTGAGCTAGAGTATTAACAATCAGAATTCTATTGTTTAAAAATCTCTTCCTAGCCAAAAGAGCAACATGCTTATGAATATAGTGAAATTTCAGTGAAATTTTCTTAGCACCATTTTCTTCATCAAATGAACAGTTTTTCAACTTATCTATCATTTTGTAAAACAGGTCATATGAATCCAACCTTTTTCCCAAATAAATCTCCTTTTCTATTTTTGTTTAAAAATTACAAAATCAAGAATAATTGGTCTATGATCAGAACCTGTTGGAGGAAGTACAAGGCACCATGAGTTAGGGAAAATATCCTTCTATTTCTTACTTACCAAAATTCTATCCAACTTTTTTTTAATAAGATGTTGCCATTTCTCTTGTTTGACCAAGTGAAATTACATCCTTTAGCTGTCAATTCAACTAAATTATTAGTAGAAATAAATTTATTAAAAAGATGCATATTCCTTTAATGAGTATTATCAATTTCACCTCCTAATTTATCAGAGGAAAAACGTATAAGATTAAATCACCCAAGACACACCAACAATCAGATAAAAGAGAGACATCTGAAATTTTTTTAAGAAAAAATTCTTTATCTGTAACTGCTATAAATCCATAGACAAAAATAATCTCACAATGACCAAAAAGAGATCCCTCATAACTATAATAAATTAAGTTCTTGTCAGAACTTATAAGTTTAAATTTCTCAGAAAGTTTAACAAAAATTGCTAAGCCTCCAAAGAGACCATCAGGGTCTACATGAGCAACTAGAGATAATTTCAATTTCGAGCATAAAGAATTAACATAATCAAATTTGCGTTAGTTTCAGAAAGAAAAAGTACCTCAATATGGTGAGCCTTAACCATATCCACTAGGCTCAGCTCTGCCAAGGCCGTGCCAATGCTCAGTTATCAATCCCCTCTTCATTACACTGTTGTTCTAGATCTGCCCTCTCATCATCTTCTCCATTACAAATGGAGTCAACAAGAGTTGCAGGGATAAAAGTGTCAACCTCATCCTCAGGAGGTAAGCCAAGATCAACCCTAACTTGCTGGGTTCTGCTTTTATTTTTTTCAAGTGATCCAAAGCAAATGGACTTATTCGAATTCAGCGTAATAGCACTAACAGACCCACAAAGATTATTAATTTTTCCTGGGCTAAGAGGCCAAACATTAGACTTAAAAGAAGCACCTGGAAGACCTTTATCACCTAAATTAACTGAAGGTAACATGAGTAGAGCTTGGACTTTATTGACATGACCCCTTCTTCATTAATAACTCTTTTCTTATCAGCTATTTCTCCTTCCTCAAGATTCCCATTAATCTGATTTTTCTTTTTCAAAGGTTTTTTCACTCTTTTCTTATGAGTATTAGTAGTAGATATTGTAGCACGAAAAACAAATACTTCCCATCTTTTATCATGCCAGGGAGCATGGTTAGATATATAAAAATATTGTTGTCTAATAAAATCTTCATACTTAAACAAAAACTCAATTTATTAAAATCCATTGTGTGATTTTTTTTTTAATTCACGTTACAAGAAAAAAGAATTTTTTTTTTAATTAGAAATTCTTTTATACTTTTTTATAAATTAAAAAGTAACAATTTTTTTTAAAATAACTATAAATAAGAGAAATAAAAATTTGATATCATTAAATTTTTTTAAAAACTATAAAATTTATCAAATTAATTTTCCTTTCATTAAAAAATCAATCGATATAAAAATAGAAACTCTATTCTTATTATTTTGTTTCAATTCATTTAATATTTTATATCCAAACAATAGATAGAAAATAAAGATTATATTTTATTTTTAACCTATTACGTATGTCCAAAAATTATTTGTAGGTCAAATGTTTCAAAATGATCTTTCTAGGCAAAACATATTAATTAAAATAAAATTCCTAATCTGTGATGTAGTCAATTAAAGATAATAGTTTGACTAAAATGTCCAAACTACCCTTAAAATCTATCATATATGTTACAAAATTAGTAAAATATCCTACAACGTAGGCATTTTTAATGCTTTTGGCAAAAAAATGAGTATTTTAAATCCTTTGGTCTAAGAATATTTGTAGGTCATAAGTAATTACCTAAAAAAAATTTACTCTCAAATAAAATTTAATGGTTCTACCTTTGGAGTGCCATATATAAGGAAACCACTTATATAACATTCTTAAATGAAATATCATACAAAACAAAATCCACTCAAAACTAAGAGATTCCCAACTACACTACACCGATCCCAAATGTGCACCCGCTTAATCCAACCACTATTAAGTAGTCACGTTGGGTATAATGACATTTTTATTCATAAATAAACACGAGCTAACAGTCACGTGAAATGTATTTGAACAATTCATTAAAAAAATTAAAGAATTATAGAATTTATTAAGTTACGTTTCCTTTTATTGAAAAATCAATCGAAATAAAAGAAAGAAACTTTTTTTCGTATTATCTCTTTTCATTTCATTTAATATTTTATATGCAAACAATAGATATAAAACAAAGAGTACATTCCATTTTTAGGCCATTACCATGGCTTAAAAATATTTTTTGGTTAAAAATTCAGAATGTTCATTTTTAGTTCAAAGATATTAAAAATGCCCATTTCAAGCTATTTTACTAATGTTGTGAGATGATTTATGAATTTTAAGAGTAATTTGGATATTTCTAATAGATTTACTAATTCGTAATGTGCTCAATTAAAGATATAGTTTGATTGAAATGTGTAAATTATATTTAAAATCAAACATATTTTTTACAAAATTAGTGATATAGCCCGAAAATGGATATTTTATTATATCTTTGGGCTAAAAATGAGTATATATTTTAAGTTATAAGTAATGATCTAAAAAGAGAATTTGCTTGAATATAAAAAGTAACTGTTCTACTTTTGGAGTCACATTATACGGAAATCACCTATACAATATGGTTAATCAAATATCATACACAAAATACACTTAAACGCTAAGAAATTTCCAACTACAACCGATCCAAAATATGCACCCACTTAATCCAATCACTATTAAGAAGCCACGTTGGTTAAGCTGATATTTTTGTCTTAGAATAAACACTTGCGAACAGTCGCGTGAAATGTATTTGAACACTCACATTTTCTAAATAATCTATGACATAGCTATGTGTCAAGCTTTACAAAGATTGGCGATAATGAAAATTCAACAAAATTATTCTTCTATATGCGCCAACATAATTATTTTGAAGCTTTACCGTGGTAATTATCAATCATCTCCATGTGATTATTTATCTTGCATAACATAATTATTTCATGGTTTTGGAGGTGTTTTCTAGATTACTCTAATACTTTGGACTTCTTTTGTTGTTTCAAGGGTGATTCTGCAAAAGTTGTTGAGATTCTCCAAAACGAGTTGAAATTCGCAGAGACTTGCTATCCTAACATATATAGAGATTTGACTCTTCTTTTGTCAAAGAAGAATATCAGGTATACATATCAATTCTTTTATTTTTACAACTAAACCACTCTTGATTTGTGACTTTATTAATTCTATGAATTATTTATTTAATGATTGCGATAAATAGTAGAGTCATATGTTAGTGTTGTTTGATTAATGGACAGAGAGGGGAAAAATATGTCTTGGTATGTAGATACCGCGATATCTAGAGCTATACTATGTGGAGTTTTAGAAAAGCTAATTCCTTCAAATATGGATATCAAGGATAAACATTGTTTACCTAAATTTAGTCAACATAGGTTGCAAGAACTAATCATGCAAAGGTATCAAATATATAAATCTTCTTTTTCACTATTAATTGCTTAATAGTGTCGGATGATTAACATTACCGCTTTCATTGCACTTTGAAATCGCAACATTACCTTTGCAAAAATCCAAAGCCTAATCATCATATGATTGAAACCATCCTCACCGTTCATACATGTCATATCCAACAACATGGACTCGATTTTTCTACATATTCTCGTGAGTAGTTACCTTAGTCATTGTTGATTGATGTTGAAAGTTTTGTATCTCAGGGTAATGTAAAAAAGCTTGCCTATCAAAAATTTAAAGTTGAATTATCTTGAAATTTTCATTTATATTATCATTTACATCCTCATTTAATTCGAGATATGTTTTGAGACTTTTGATTGGCCCATCATATGTTGAATGGAAATTTTTTGATACAGAATTCAATTCAAGTTTTGAACTTTTTTTTTTACAAAAAAACTTTCTTGTTTCGTAAATAGTGTTTAAGATTGTCATATTTATTCATCTATTTCTATGAATATATAATATCTAAAACTATTCAAAAATACCCTTTAACACTTTTAGACTTGAAGACACTAAATCAAATTGTGAAACCAATAAAGTTATCATTGATTTTAGCACCGAGATTCATAAGTTCCTAGTTATACCTAAAAACAATTAGGAATTATCTCTTCTATGAGATTCAAAAGCGCCTTATATTATAGGAAATTCTAAACCATCAATTGAATAGAACTCCAGCTCAACTTGATGTAGTCCAATTTAAGCTTATTCAGAGACATATCTTAAAGCACTCCCTTAAGTTCGCTGAGAGTGGAATGTATATATTTCACTAGATTTCTCAAGATCTCCCACAAACGAGATGGAATTAACCATATAGAAACTCATAAAGAATACAAAGGGGTACACTACATCGAACTATCTATAGGTTTAGGGGTACAGTACATGACCTATGTGACTATAGTCACATCGAGGTATTCAAGGGAACCCTTAAAAATACAATTTATAGATATAGTAAAAAGGTTAAAGAGTTACTAGAATACGCAACATAAATTTAATAAAGACATACAAACTAAGACCATGTTTGTCTACACTTAATGGGGTCTTATTCTGATTCAATAAGACATTGAGATAATAAGATTGTTTATTTTTTAACTAATTCATGTCTGAACAAATCTTAATTGTTATGTTTACTTAAGACTCTAAGTGAAGTATTAATTAATAATACATATACTCTTAGCATAATATGTTCTATTCATATATTTATTTAGTAATTATCGCACATCACTTTAAAATTTAAATAATGTCTAGCTAAGATTCTCTCTCAGAGTGAATATGGATATAGATAAAGAGTTCTACAAACTACATGATAGTAAAATACCATATCAAAGTATTGAATCATGCCTAAACAAGGATATTTATCATTAAAAGGGGTTAGCCTAATACTAGTAGCCATATAAATGATGGAATGTGTGTTTTATTTTCTGGTTTTCAAGCATTTATCAATATAAGGTTATCTTAAATTTCTTACATACTTAAAATACTAAATTCGTAAAGAGATCTACAAGAAGTACCATGCTATAGAAATATATTCAAGCAATAAAAAAGATCTTTTTGGAGTTTATGTATAGATATCTGACATCTTGTTGTGTAAGTAAAGATGGAATCGTTAAAAACCAACATAGAATACATAGACAAATGATTGATCCCTTAAGTCTTCTTAGCTCTGACATACAAAAAATGGATGTCATTGGAGAATACATATATTTTGAGATTCTTTATAAAGTCATGCCACTCAAGTTCATATATGTAATAAAGGTACACATGTTGGAGTCCTAAGTTGACCTTAATGGACATTTGGTGTGGCATAGATCATCATTTGTCATGCAAATTCACATTATGTACAACGCCCATTTGTAATATTTCTTTTCTTTGTATTTGTATATAATATATTTAAGTTTCTATTAAACTAAAAGCATAATGTAGCACATCTAAAATTATATCCATCGTGAAAGATTACACCACTAGTAAAATTTTCAAATTAACCATTATTTGCCCCCACAATTTTAAAGGGGACAAACCTTATAATGCACCCAAATAATACATAATGTTTCATTTTCTTTGCCAAGATAGGCTATTTAGTCTTTCACTAAATTTTTGGATGGAATATAGTGTTAGACAAGATAATAATAGCTGCAACTGATTCCTATAAACTTGCGGAGTGGTTCTATTATTTGATAAGATCGAATCTCTATAAGATATTTATCTTATCTATCTTTATCTCTTTTGTAATTAGAATATCAGTCTTATCGCTTTTGTAATTCAAACTCTACGTACGTGTATATATATTGATCAAATATCTGAATGAGAAATATACTTTTCCAAACTCTCTTATGTGTTATTCTTTATGGTATCAAGAGCTTAAGTTCAACAACAAACGATTTTTTTTTGTTTACTCATCATGTCTCTAAACAACAACAATGGCTCATCTGCAAACATGATTTCATCAGTGGCTTCATCCATGACTACGATTGTCAATATCAAACTTGATAGGACAAACTATCCGCTGTGGTTAACCCAGATTCTTCCTATTTTACGGAGTCGTGATCTTATGGGTTATGTTGATGGTTCTATTGTATGTCCTTCCAAAAATCAAGGGGGAGACAACACTATTAATCCTGCATATACCTTATGGATTCAACAAGACCAAATGATTCTCAGTTGGATAAATGGTTCACTTACGGCCTCAGTTCTGGCTACGGTGGCCAGCAAACGATCTGCGCGTGCAACTTGGGAAGAACTAGAGCAAAGGTATGCCTCGTCTTCCGAGAATCGTATTCTTTTTCTTCGCAATGAGTTACTCCAAACAAAGAAAGGAGAAATGTCTGTTGCTGATACCTTGATAAAATGAACTCAATTGCTGATAATTTGGCTTTAGCTGGTAAGCCTGTAGATGATGACGAACTTGTTCAAATTATTTTGAATAATCTTGGCCCTGCATTTGAGATGACAGTGAATGCAGCACAAGCACGTGATACACCTATCACATACCCAACTCTTGAGGCTCTTTTATTGACTACAGAGAGAAGAATGATAGATCAAAGTATTCTACTTGCTGCGTCAGCCCCTGTAAATGCCTTTGTAGCAGCAAGAGGGCGCGGTGTAAACTCTCGTGGTGGTAGAAGAGGTGGTTTTTCATCTAATAGTGGAGGATTTAAAAATCCTAATAATCGTAACAACTACAATAATAATAACTATCAGCGTGTTCCTGGTGGTAATGGTGATCAATTCTTTGGTGGTAATGGCGAGCGCAATTCTGGTAATAATATTGATCGTTTTTCCTCTAATAACAAGCGCCTCACTTGTCAAATATGTGGCAAAGAAGGACATCCAGCCCTTGATTGTTACCAACGCATGAATGTTGCGTTTGAGGGACGTATACCAACAAAGCGCTTGACTGCAATGGCATCTTCTTCCGTTAATCATGGACATAATGAATCTTGGCTGCTTGACACAGGAGCAAATGCTCACATTACTCCAGATCTTAAGAACTTGGACAATCCAACACAATACAATGGTAATGAAAACATTGGAGGTGTAGGTAATGAATCTGGAATTTCAATTGCTCATTCTGGATCAAGTAAATTAAATACAACTTCTTACTTATTTAATCTCAATTATACTTTACATTGTCCATTGCTTCTACAAACATAATTTCTGCTCATAAATTTACACTTGATAACAATTGCTACCTACTAATTTTTCCTTATTATTTTGTTATCAAGGACCTCAAGACCCAGAAGACGCTTTTCCAAGAAAGGTGTGAGAATGGATTATATCCATTTCATAATGGTGGTGGACTGTCCAAGTATTCTTTGTCAGCGAGTCTAGGTGTTCGAGTCTCCGTACAAAAATGGCACTCCTGTTTAGGCCATCCTTCATCTTCAATAATCAAGTATTTGATTTCAAATAAACAAGTTCCCATTCATGGAACTAATAACATAAAATTTTGTCCAGTATGTCCGCTAGGCAAAATTTCAAAATTACCTTTTACTACTTCAGAGTCTATTTCTAAGAGTCCTGTAGAATTATTACATTCTGATGTCTGGTGTTCCCCTGTATGCTCAGTTGAAGGATATAAATATTATTGGTTATTTGTCGATGATTTTTCGCGTTATTCGTGGATTTTCCCTCTTAAACAAAAATCTTAAGTTTTTGAAGTATTTGTCACATTCAAAAAGAAAGTGGAAAAAATGTTTAGTTGTAGTATTAAAACTCTACAATGTGATGAAGGAGGTGAATATAAGAGTCGTGCCTTTAATAAATTTTTGTCTTTACATGGTATTTCTCAAAGATTTTCATGTCCTAAACATCCCGAACAAAATGGTCTTGCCGAACGAAAACATAGACATATTGTTGAGACGGGTCTAGTTATGTTGTCTCATGCTCATGTTCCAATTAAATATTGGTTTGATGCATTTCAAACAGCTACTTATATTATAAATAGGCTCCCCACTCGTGTAATATCCAATTTTTCACCATTTGAAAAAATATTTAACAGAAAACCAAATTATGAATGGTTTAAAGTTTTTGGAAGTAGTTGTTTTCCATGGTTAAGACCATATACTTGTCATAAACTTGAGCCTAAATCAAAACCATGTGTCTTCTTAGGATACTCGCTTGATCATCAAGGATATAAATGCTTGGACTTATCCACAAGACGAATTTATATGTCTCGCCATGTCTTATTCAATGAAGACTCTTTTCCTTTTCAGAATCTCACACCTACCATGGAAAGCGTGGATAAACCAGGTTTGTTTTCATCAAATGATCTATTATTTCATTTCTTGAGTCCTCACCTTGAAAATAATAACCAAACACTTGTACACACACAAACTCCTATTACAACAATTCATGAAACATCCACTTTTTCTCCTGAACCTATAACACAGCCAGCACAAACCTGTCCAAATTCTGTAAATCCTAATTTCCCTCAAAATGAGCAAGTAGTTGTGTCATCCAATGAACAATTGGATCCAGTGAATTTATCTACCACTTCTAATGCTACACTACCGCCCACTCATACCATGACCACTCGTAGTAAAATCGGTATTCAAAAACCAAATCGAAAATATGCATTGCATGTGAATACTAATGAAAAATTACTTGAACCTACTTGTTTTAGTCAGGCAGTGAAGCATCAAGAATGGAGAGATGCAATGGTCAAGGAGTTTAATTCTTTACAACGGTGTGGGACTTGGAGTTTAGTTCCTTATAATCCTTCAATTAATCTACTTCCAAACAAATGGGTTTTCAAAATTAAAAGGTGTGCTGATGGCTCAATTGAACGTTATAAAGCAAGACTAGTTGCAAATGGATTTCACCAACAAGAAGGGGTTGATTATAAAGAAATGTTTAGCCATGTTGTTAAACATAGTACTATTCGCTTGGTCCTTAGTTTAGCTGTTTCTAATAAGTGGTTGGTTCGCCAATTGGACGTACAAAATGCATTCTTACATGGTTATCTTACAGAAGAGGTATAAATGCGACAACCATCTGGTTTTATTGACAAACAACATCCAAATCATGTTTGTAAATTAAAAAGAAGCTTATATGGTTTAAAACAAGCACCCCGCGCTTGGTTCCAAAGGTTCTCAGATTTTTTGCTGCAATTAGGATTCCAAGAGTCCATGAATGATTATTCTCTATTTGTGTTCAATCATAACGGGGTATATTTGATTTTATTGATATATGTTGATGATATCCTGATAACAGGAAATAATCCAGGTGAAATTAATAGTTTAATTCTCAAGCTCGGAACGTTATTTTCCATGAAGGATTTGGGACCTCTACACTATTTTCTTGGAATTGAGGTCACATATTTTAAAAATAATATGTATCTTAATCAAACAAAATATGAACTGGATTTGTTATCACGTACTAAATTTACAGATGTGAAACCTATTTCAACTCCAATTTCTTCTGGACATAAGTTGAGTGGTCGTGATGGAGATCCTCATCCTGACCCACAAATGTTCAAGAGTGTAGTTGGTGCATTACAATATTTAACGATTACACGTCCGGATTTGTCGTATGCTGTCAATCAAGTATGTCAATTTATGCATTCACCAAAGACTACGCATTGGACTGCTGTAAAAAGAATACTAAGATATGTTAAGGCCACATATGATCATGGACTGGTGTACAAGGCAGGAAAATTACAATTAAATGCTTTTTCTGATGCGGAATATGATGGAGATCCTGATACGAGACAATCAACTGGTGGCTATTGTATTTATTTGGGATCAAATTTAATATCTTGGAGTTCGAAAAAGCAAAAGACGGTGTCTCGTTCAAGCAATGAACTGTCATGGTTACGATCTTTGTTCAGGGACTTGCAACTAAATTTGAGGAGCCCACAAATGTGGTGCGATAACATCTCTTCAATTTCGTTGGCTTCTAATCCCGTTTTTCATTCTCGCACAAAACATTTTGAAGTTGATTATCACTATGTCAGGCAAAAAGTTGTACGTGGATAGCTGTGTATAAATTATATATGTTCACAGGATCAAATTGCAGATATATTTACTAAAGGTTTGTCTTCTGCACGTTTCAAATTTCTTGTCTCCAAACTTCCTGTTGTTGCTCGGCCTGTCAGCTTGCGGGGGGATGTTAGACAAGATAATAATAGTTGCAACTGATTCCTATAAACTTGCAGAGTGGTTCTATTATTTGATAAGATCGAATCTCTATAAGATATTTATCTTATCTATCTTTATCTCTTTTGTAATTCAAATATCAGTCTTATCGCTTTTGTAATTCAAACTCAATGTACGTGTATATATATTGATCAAATATCTGAATGAGAAATATACTTTTCCAAACTCTCTTCGGTGTTATTCTTTATATGGTACTCGTATAACACATGATTGTAAATTAAGGTATTTTTATCATATTTCAAAAAGGAAATATCTTCTACCACTATCCACCCCACCCAAGTCTTCTTAAGAATCACCTTGTTGATATTTTTAGCGATCTTGTTAATTAAAATTCCATTTATCTTGTACATAAGACAATGAAACCAATACTCTTATCAAATAGATTACTCGAGGTCAATGGTGTATATTATTATGGATTATTTACAATATGAATTTAGTGTCCAGTAAGTAAATTTTGATATTTGCAATTAATTATTTGTCTTTACAAAAAAAGATATTCTCTTGGTGTTTTTTAAAGTATAAGACTTCTTCAAATAAAATATACAGTGTTCCTAGATGAACACCTATCTTCAAATAATAAATCAAATGAAGATGAAATTCAGATTGATTAAAAGAATTTGGAGTAAGTCAACCCCATATTCGAATACGAGAATATTATACGAAAGAAAAACAAATTGGCTTAATTATGATATGATATACTCCTATAATAAAAGATTGTCCCTATAGATTTTCACACAGATTTTAAAAATATAACAATTAAATTCTATATTATTAAAATTACTATAATGCCTCTCATAATATGTATGGATATTTTAAATGTGTATTTAGATATAAAATCTACATTTTTAATACGATTAGGGGAAAAAATTGAAAATAACGATGTGATATTCTAAGGGAAAAATCTTATTGTCTTTTATTGACATGGCGGTGTGGTCAGTTTACTGAACTTCTGGGGCTATGTGGTTGTTTCAGTTAACATTGGTCCTCAGTGACTTTTTTCTTGTTATTTTGACCGGATGAGTATTTTTAGACTATATTTTGGATTTTTAGAATATAAAGTATTAACTTATTAAAATTCACTTATTTTTTATTTTAATAAAAATTAAGTAAATTACACATCTTCATTTATTTGAACCATAACTATAGTCATCCTTTTTCATTTTACTATGCAATCTGGCGTAGACACTATTTCACTCAATCTAACCTAAACATTACTTCCTGCAATAGTCATCCCTCTTCATATTATTATGACATCACCACCACACTACTTAAGGAATACTATTATACCATCAACAAGAAAAGATATTCCACACAAAAACACAAAGTTTTTGAGTTAATTTTTTTTCCATCAAATCTAAAAAAATTCAAGTTAAAATTTAATCAACCTTCAACATATTTTCTTCACTTTCATTTTTTCAAGTTATTATTATATTTTCATGATTTTGTAAAAATTTCTAATTTTTTTATTTTGTGTGTATGTGTGTATAGCTTTGTCATGTTTGTGGGATGCAATTAGAATAGTTTAACTCACGACGTAAAACATTTGATGCCATGTGATTTGCCGGAAATGTTGAGTGAGTAACTTGAACTAATATTGTCAATTTTGAATATTATACAGTAAATTAGGATTTACATCAATTTTTTATATAGTTTTTTTGGTTAAAATTTCTTTTAAAAAGGATAATTCACCCAGAAACGCTTCTAAACTACAAATCACCAAAGACAATTTTTGTCCCTTTCCCCTATCGGTTGACTTATCATGGATCTACTATGTTTCCACTTCTAACAAATCAAATTTATATAATTTGGTTTCCCACAGATATTAGTAAGTAGGACCATTAGCATTGAATGTGAACCATCAAACTTTAAATTGTATTGTAGTTTGCAAGTTGATACATGTTAATGTTAATGTAAAATTTAAGCCCATTCTTTAATTTTCGTCTCATATAACTCAAATGGGGTTTTTTCCGGGTCTAATCCATATGTTGAATTATTTGAGTTTATTACATCAACATTATGTTTTAACCTTACTTACAATATTAAGTCATAGATTTGGTATAGACCTGTGCTAGTGATCAAGGTCACTGTAATTTATTTATTGATGTTTGATTTTACTTAATGATACATTAATCTAATTTAATAAGATATTAAATCAATGAGATAATTTTTTTAGCGAATTTAGATATGAAAATATCTTAACTACTTTCTTCCATTAAGATATCAAGTGAAGTATTGTTCATAAAGAACCAGTCTCTTAACTGAATAATTATTTTATGCAGTTTAATTATAATCAACACTTATTAATTATAAAAATATGAGGTCAAATTTGGTATTATGGATTTTAGAAGTATTACGAGATATCATACAATAGAACAATCTAATTATGACAAATATTATTTTGTTTCCATGCATTCTAATATTAAATAAAGATCTCATGAATCAGTTAACACTAGTCGTATCTCATAAATTGGTAAATATGGGAACAAGAACTTGAATCTTGATGTTCTGACAAACACCTATCCTAACGAAGTTGCACATATGAAACTAAAAGAAGGATGATTGATTCCTGGACAACTGGGGTGTATTCTTTATAATTCATAAAGTGCAAGCGAAAAACCATCATAAGTATCGAGCTTTTTTCTCAAAACCTTGTCTTTGAACTTATTGTAGTGTTTGAACATATTTTAGTTCCACTTTAAATGTAGGTGTATAATGATTACACCCACTTTAAAAATAGTTTTTCTCAAAGAATAGAAAAATCGAGCTCATAAGATTGTTGGTTATAATAATAGACACTAATTGAACGAAATGGTTTTAGTTAAAAAGTAAAGTATTTAACATGGTACTCAAGAAAATGAGTTAAAAGCATTTAAGAATGTTAGAGAATAATTCCTCAATTCCATAATGTTATTAACCCATTGGTTGATGCGAAAGAAAATGGATATTAATTATGATCTCAATAGGATATGGGAGGAAGAAGAGAAGTTAGGGGTGGAATACACTTGTGTTAAGTGGGTAGATGAAAGGGACAAAAAGATATTTTTTTTGCTCATTCCACTATCGTACAACACAGAGCAATAACAAAAGAACAAGACTAAGAGATGAAAACTATAAATGTATTGATGATAAAGAACCCATTAAAAGTAATTTCCGTAATGCTTAAATATATTGTACAATTTAAATCCAAATAGTTATTTTAATTGTGTGGACGAATATGTGGGGGAAAGCACAACTTGATATGAAAAACTAACTCCCAGGATTTAATAAGTGATACGTTTAGTATTGACCGTAAAAAGTGATAGGCCTAGATTGACATTTAGGACTAGTCAACCAAGAGAACTAGGATATGATTAACACAAACTCTTTAACATGATTTTTAAATTTTTATAGTATTTTTACTTGGCATCTCACATAAATCACATGTCTATTTCACTTGCTAAAAAAGGATACAATTAGGAGGAGTTTGCATTCAAGAATAATAACTTGCTTAAAATTTGTGTAAAAGTTCTCTCAGTTATAGATGTTGAATAATAACATTATTTCCTATACTAAATCAAACTCGATTAGGTTAGGATTATTCAATATCATTATTCCTTATGATGATACATATTTTATGGGAATAAAAAGACAATCCAAAAACAACCTAATTCTCTTATGTTGGACATGACTAAAGTGTATCATTGAGCTCACTTGGATTTTGGTTGTGTCTAAACCCGAGTTTTCTTTTAAATGGATTATATGGGTGATGGATTGTTCATATACGGTTTTGTATCATATAAAGGTTAATTAAGATACCTTCTGGTATATTACCCTATCTTGTGAGTTTCGTTAAGTTGTACCCCTTTGTTCTTATTTTTTTGATCTACGCACTGAAATGCGTAATTTTCTTAATAATAAACAAGTTGAAATGGGGAATGTTGAAAGCCTAAAAATTTCTAGAAATTCCCCTGCCCTGACACATTATATGTTTGCGGGTGTTCCATCTTTTTCTAAAAATTAGATTCTATCCTTAACAAATGATTGATGAGCTTGTACATTTTTGAAGGAAAATAATTTTTCCATGACAGAACGATCAAATATGTCGATTTCTTCCCTACTCCAAGGGTTCCTCGTTAAACAAATTCATTTTTAATTTAAATAAAATCTATCATGATACCGTTATAAAGTCACCTCATACTTCTTTAGCTATCCACTTCCTTTACCGATCTCCAAGTAATAATTTTCAAATAAAACAATTTGTAAAAATTCAAACTACAGTAAAAGAATAAATCAATTCTATATTTTTGGTTGGTCGAGCAAGAAACAAACATATGTGTGATAAATTCTATTGCCTCTAAGAAGTTAGATCATCTTGGTGAAAGACCACAATTGCGCTTGAACAATTTTTACTTCCGTGGTGGATAATTCTTCCACATTAATGTGCAGATCGTTAAAGGTTCCTTAGTATGTCATACTACATGCCCCTTTGTTTAAATAAATACAAACAAATGAAGCGATACTTTGCAATATACCCTTATTTTCCATGCAGAGAAAGTAATATGCATATTTTAATTTAGTATATCCTAATTCAAGTGGGGGCCAAATTATCTTAGTTTCTTAGTCCAAGAAAAGGAGTGGGATATGTTTAACTACCTAATAGTTGCAGACACAACCCATTGAGTCAACTTTTAAGAAAATATTAATGTCCAATTTTTGAAAACAGTACGTTAGTCATTTACAATTAGAATGGTTTGGGATAAATTTGTAACTTGGGAACCACTAGTAGTTAAGAATATATATGTTTAACCTATTAACTTTACACTAGACACATTTTATTTTAATGAAATACCTTCCCACGAAGAGACTGAGTCAAACATATAAACAATAACTTTGTACGTATATAAAAGATCTTTTATGAAAGTAGATACATTTGAGTGTGCGAGCATTGACACGATCTTGTTTGTTTATGATATCCCAAGATTAATTTCCATGTAAAACCACATAATAAAGTGAAAATTGGTAATATGCGTCCATCTCCTCCGATCATTAGTCTTCCACATAGAGTCCAGGCCACCCAACATATGTGGTTTTTTGTGTTTGAGCCAATACTTAATAAAAAGGCTTGATAGTTTTTAACATTTCTTTGTAGGTTGTAAGAAGATATTCATGACATATTTTAGGATAACATGCACGACTCATTTTCATAGGACCTCTTTGTCATCCCTAGAGAGATGATGTTAGCACTGAGTTGCAAAATTGAGCCTCTCACTAATTCATTGAGACACCTCGACTTTGGATAACTTATTGTTCATTGGAATACCTAGATACTTTCTATGGTACCTTCCATTTAATGTCTAGTGGTACCTTTGTAGAAGTTGGAATTATATTTATCAAAGTTGAAACTATTGGTCTAAGCAGAAACAAAATCGGTAAAGTGCTTTTGTGATTGCAAACATTTCCATTTTCTTATTTTTTAGAAGAAAAGGGAATCACCAACAAATATATAATGTGTGAAGCCAGTGGAATTTCTAGAAATTTGTAGGCTTTCCATATTCCCCATTACAACTTATTTATTATTAAGAAAATTACGCATTTCAGTGTGTAGATTAAACAAAAAAGGACAAAGGGATACAACTTAACGAAAATCACGAGACAGGGTAAAATACCGGAAGGTATCTTAATTAATCTTCATATGATACAAAACCGTAATCGCACAATCCATAACCCATATAATCCATTTAGAAAAAAACTCCAGTTAAGACCCATACAAATTCCAGTGAGCTCAATCATACACTTTAGTCATGTCCAACATAAGAGAATCATGATGTTTTTTGGATTGTATTTTTATTCCCATAAAATATGCATCATCCTAAGGAAAAATGATATTTTCTTGAATAATCCTTCCCTAATAGAGTTTGATTTAGTATAGGAAATGATGTTATTATCAACATCTATAACTGAGAGAACTTTTACCCAAAATTTGAGCAATTTATTAATATTGAATGAGAAACTACTCCTAATTATATTCTTTTTGTACAAGTGAAATAGACATGTGATTTATGTGAGATGCCAAGTAAAAATCCTACAAAAAAATTTAAAAATTATCTTGAAAAGATCGAGTTAATCGTATCTTAGTTCTCTTGGTTGACTAGTTATAAATATCAATCTAGACCTATCACTTTTTACGGCCCATACTAAATGTATCACATCTAACTTATTTTAAATCCTGAGTGTTTGTTTTTCATATCAAGTTTTCTTTTTCCCGCATACACGACCACACAATTAAAATAATTATTTAAATCTGAATGTAGAAGCATTACTTAAAGTACTTCTAATGAGTTTTTTCTCATCAATACATTCATAGTTTTCATCTCTGAGACTTGTTGTTTTGTTATTGTTCTGTGTTGTACGATAGTAGAATGATAAAAATGTTATCAAATTGTCCCTTTCATCTACCCATTTGACACAAATGTATCCCACCCATAACTTTTCTTCTTCCTCCCATATCCTATTGAGATCATAATTAATATCCATAATTTTTCCATTCGCATCAACCAATGGATTAATAGTGTGAAGTTCAATCAATTCATTATGGAATTGATTGTCCTCCGACATTCTTAAATACTTGTTAATTCATTTTCTTGAGTACCATGTTGAATACTTTACTTTTTAACTAAAACCATTTTTCTCAATTAGTGTTTATTATTATTTACTAACAATATTATGAGCTCAATTTTACTATTCTTTGAGAAGAATTCATTTCAAAGAGGGTGTAATCATATTACACCTACATTCAAAGGTTATCTAAAAAATGTTCAAACACTACGATAAGTTCAAAGACAACGTTTTGTGATAAAAGCTCAATACCTGCGACGGTGTATGGCTTTAACTTTACGAATTATAAAGAATACACCCCAATTGTCCAGGAACCAGTCATCCTTCTTTTGGTTTCATATGTGCAACTTTATTAGGATCGGTATTTGTCGGAACATCAAAATTTAAGTGCATGTTCCTATATGGAACAATTTACGAGATATGACTAGTGTCAACTGATTCATAAGATCATTATTTAAAATTAGAATGCAAGGAAACAAAATAATATTTGTTATAATTAGATTGTTTTATTTTATGATATCTTGTAATACTTCTAAAATACATATATCCCACATTTGACCTCTTTTTTTGGTAAGTAATAAGTGTTGATTATAATTAAACAACCTATGTAATCAGTTAATAGACGAGTTCTTAATGAACAACACTTCACTTTATATCTTAATGAAACAAAGTAGTTAAGATATAAAAATATCTAAATTGGCTTAAAAAAATTATCTTATTGATTTTATGAGATATGACTAGTTTCAACTGATTCATCAGATATTTATTTAAAATTAGAATGCAAGGAAACAAAATAAAATTTGTCATAATTAGATTGTTTTATTGTATGATATCTCATAATACTTCTAAAATCCACAAATTTGAAATTTCAAATCGTTTTTTGTAAGTAATAAGTGTTGCTTATGATTAAAAAAACTAAAATAATGTATTCAGTTAAGAGACAGGTTCTTTATGAACAATACTTTACTTGATATCTTAATGAAACAAAGCAGGTAAGATATTTTCATATTTGAATTGGCTAAAAAAATCAATGAGATTATTTTTTTAGTTAATTTAGATATGAAAAATACTCACTACTTTGTTCATTAAGACATCAAGTAAAGTATTGTTCATTAAGAACCCTTCTCTTAATTGAATATGTTATTTTAGGTTGTTTAATTATAATCAACACTTATTACTTAAAAAAAACGAGGTCAAATTTGGGATTTACGGAGTTTAGAAGTATTACGAGATATCATACATTAAAACAATATAATTATGACATTATTTTGTTTCCTTGCATTCTAAATTTAAAAAAAGATCTAATAAATAAGTTGAAACTAGTCATGTCTCATAAATTGGTCCATATGGGAACAAGAACTTGAATCTTGATGTTTCTACAAACAACGATCGCAATGAAGTTGCACGTATGAAACCAAAAGAAGGATGACTGAAGCCTGGACAATTATGGTGTATTCTTCATAATTCGTAAAGTGTAGGCCAAACACCATCATAAGTATCGAGCTTTTATCACAAAACATTGACTTTGAACTTAACATAGTGTTTGGAAATTTTTTAGTTCCACTTTGAATGTAGGTGTAAGATGATCCATCTTTGAAAAAAGTTCTTCTCAAAGAATAGAAAACTTGAGCTCATCAGATTGTTGGTAAATAATAATAAATACTTGATTAAATGAAATGGTTTTAGTTAAAAAGTAAAGTGTTCAGCATGGTACTCTAGAAAATAAATTACCAAGCATTTAAGAATATTAGAGAATAATTCCTCAATTCCATAATGAATTGGTTGAACTTCACACTATTAATCCATTGGTTTATGCGAAAAGAAAAATTATGGATATTAATTATGATCTCTATAGGATATGGGAGGAAAAAGAGAAGTTATGGGTGATATACACGTGTGTTAAATGGTTAGATGAAAGGGACAAAAGATAATATTTTTGCTCATTCCACTATCGTACAACATAGAACAATAACAAAACAACAAGTCTCAGAGATGAAAACTATGGATGTATTGATGATACAGAACCCACTACAAGTAATTTCCACAATTCTTAAACATATTGTACAATTCAATCCAAATAATTTTTTTAATTGTGTGGCCAGTATGCAGGAAAAAGCACAACTTGATATGAAAAACGAACTCCCGAGATTTACAATAAGTTAGAAGTGATGCATTTAGTATGGGTCGTAAAGAGTGATAGGTCTAGATTGACATTTAGGACTAGTCAACCTAGAGAGCTAGAATATTATTAACCTGATCTCTTTAACATGGTGTTTAAATTTTTATAGGATTTTTACTTGGCATCTCACATAAATCACATATCTATTGCACTTGCACAAAAAGGATATAATTAGGAGGAATTTCTCATTCAATCCTAATATCTTGATCAAAATTTGGGTAAAAGTTCTCTCAAATGTAAATGTTGATTAATAATATCATTTCCTATACAAAATCAAACTCTATTAGGGTAGAATTATTCAGGACAATATCATTATTCCTTAGGATGATACATATTTTATGGGAATAAAAATACAATACAAACAAACATCGTGATTCCCTTATGTTGGACATGACTAAAGTGTATGACTAAGCTCACTGGGATTTTCTAGAATTGGTTGTGTCTAAACTGGATATTTCTTCTATATGGATATATGGGTAATGGATAGTGTGTATACTGTTTTGTATCATATAAATGTTAATTAAGATACCTTCTGGTATTTTACCTTGTCTCGTGAGTTTTGTTAAGTTGTACCCCTTTGTCCTTTTTTGTTTAATCTACTCACTGAAATACGTAATTTTCTTAATAATAAATAAGCTGAAATAGGGAATGTGGAAAGCCTAAAAGTTTCTAGAAATTCCATTGCCTTGACACATTATATGTTCGCGGGTGATTCTCTCTTCTTCTACAAATAAGACAAATGGAAATATTCACACTCACAAAAGCACTTTACCGAGTTTGTTTCTGCTTCGACCAATAGGTTCAACTTCGATAAATTAAATGCCAACTTCTACAAAGCTATCACTAGACATTACCATAGAAAGTATCTAGGTATTCCAATGGGCAATAAGGTATCCAAAGTCGAGGTGTCTCAATGAATTAGTAATAGGCTCAATTTTGCAACTCAATGCTAACATCATCTCTCTAGGGATGACAAAGAGGTTTTATTCAAATGAGTCATACATGTTACACCAAACTATCTCATGTATATCTTCTTACAACCTAGAAAGAAATGTTAAAAAATATCAAGTCTTTTTATTAAGTATTGGCTCAAACACAAAAAATTGCATATGTTGGGTGGCCTGGACTCTATGTCGAAGACTAATAATTGGAGCGGACGACGCCAAAATCTTGGTGGTCCTTTGTGTGTTCTAAAATAATGTAATCAGTAAGAAGAACCACAACCGCAAGTGTACGGTTGTCCCAAGTAATAATAGTGATAAACAGGATCGTTCGCAGGGACGGTATGGCTAACTACAATGCTTATCGATTAATGAATGATTGCACGTATGAAAGCAGATAAATGATTTAATAGTTGGTTGGTAGGTTTTACTAATTCTAAGTATGAAAGACTAAAGTAAAAATGCAAATAAATAACTAGACGCAAGTAAATGTAGGTGAGACGCAAATATGGGCAGGCAGTACTTGAGAGACGCAAGGGATTCTCCTAACTCTATTTCATAACATATGTTGTTTAAGGGGCAAATTTGTCAATTGACATTGGTCGGGATTCGCGAATCTTCGTACCCCCGTCTGGGTGGACTACGAAGCTATTCTAGGGTGTCACAAACCCTGTCAGGGTGATTATGATCCACCTTCGAATGATTAAGCTAAAATTACCTCATTGGCCATAAAATTAACTACGCTCGTCAAAGTCAAATAGTTTCTATTTTATATTCTGTAATTGATTATGCACTTAAACCTCCCGTCAAGATGATCCACACGCCACTATGTGGAATAGCCTAGATACTAAAACCTGTTATTAGTTCGCGACTCTAAAAACAGTAAATAATCACAAATTACAGAAAATGTAAAAGACCCAATTTGATTTAATTAATTAAAATCCAAATTCAACATATGAAAATCAATAGTTTTAGGATTAACCCATTATGCAGTCTCAAGTACTAAGAGAAATTAGCTCATACTAATGGAAAATAAAACTAAATTAAAAGAAATAAGACTCATATTGTTTTACAGAAAAAAAAATAAGAAAAACCTAATTTCCGGAATTAAATTCGGCTGTTAATGGAGATATAGACACTCTCCATCTCTTCAGCTTTCTTCTGCTTCCTTCGTTGACTTCTCTTTGATGCTTTTCTTTCTGAATCATGATGTTTTTCTTTCTGAATCATGAGTTGTATGAAAATTAGAATTCAAAAGCCCCTTTTATACTCTCAAAAACGGATTAGGCTTTGTCTAAGGTTTAAGTTAAAAATTAAAAGCCCAAGTCCATTTTCTAAGCCCAAAATCCCGTAACTGCTGCACCATCTCCACTAAAACAGCTTTAGCCGATTCGTTATAACTCCGATTGACCTCAAATCACTTGCTAAATTTCTGTAACTCGATAAGGAACATAATCTCTTCAAAGGTCAGCGGCTAAATCAACTCGTAAGTGCCTCAAAATCAGCAATCTTTGGCCTGATTTCCAGATTTGTAGCTTCAAAATATAATTCTTTTTGGGATTTATCTTCAAGCTTTGACTCCATATCACGATCTGTGACTTTCTTCTCTGATTCCTCTCCTAGCTAATATTCAAAACCTACAAAATTTCCACTAAAATACACAAGAATACGCGCAAAAGTTTTATAAATCAAAAATACTAGAAAATAAAGAGGAAGTTCGGAATATTGCATTTTTAGTCCTAAAGTCTATCAAAATGATTAAATAAACATAAAAAATGATGTCTCCCAGGGGTCTAAAATAAGAACAATTAGGGAGACATCAATGGACGCATATTACCAATTTTCACTTTTATTATGTGGTTTTACTTGGAAATTAGTATTGGTATATCATAAAAAAAACAAGATCATGTCATTTCTCGCACACTCAAATGTATCTACTTTCATAAAACATCTTTTAATATACTTAAAAAGTTATTGCATTGGGTTTGGCTCAGTCTCCTCGTGGGATGACATTTCGTTGAAAGAAAATATGTCAACTGTATTAGTAACGGGTTAAACACAAATATTTTTAACAACTAGTGGTTCCTAAGACATAAATTTATCCCAAAACATTTGAATTGCAAATGACTAACGTCAATCGGCTGTTTCAAAAAGTGGACATAATTATGTTCTTAAAAGTTAACTCAATGGGTTACGTCTGGAACTATTAGGTAGTTAAACAAACCCCACTCACTTTCTTGGACTAAGATACTAAGATAATGGGGCACAAACTTGCATTAGGATATATATAATTAAAATATGCATATTATTTTCTAAGTACGGAAGATAAGGGTATATTGCAAAGAATCACTTCATTTATTCGTATTTATTTAAACAAAGGGGCATGTATTATAATATGACATACTAAGGCACCTTCAAATATCTGCACATTTATGTGGAAGAATTATCCACCAACAAAGTAAAATTTGTTCAAGCGCAATTATTGTCTTTCACAAAGATGATCTAAGAACTTCTTAGAGGCAATAGAATCTATTACACATATTTTCGTTGTTTGCTTGACCAACCAATAATATAATAATTGATTTATACTTGTACTGTAGTTTAAATTTTTATAAATTGTTTTCTTTAAAGATTGCTACTTGGAGGTCGCTAAAGGACGTGAAGGGCTAAAGAAGTATGTGGTGACTTTATAATGGTATCATGATAGATTTTATTTAGGGACGAAATCGAAATATCTAATCGTTCACTCATGCAAAAAATTATTTTCCTACAAACTTGCACAAGCCCATCAATCAACAAACACTTATTTTGTTGTTAAGGATCCTTTCATGGTTGAGACTTTGCTAATTATTTCATGAAACATAGATATGATTCTTTCATATCTATGTTGATCGTCAATGAATATCCATTAACTTTATTGAACATGATAGGGACATTATGGATAGTGTTTCCAACTGTGAAAATATGAATCACATGCGGAATTGAGGCAAAGGTAGTCATGGAATCTTATAGGCTAGCATTAGAATATTGTATGAATCTATTACTAATGAGTCATATTTCCTAGAAGTTATAATCAACATCTCCAAACTAACTAGAAAATGTAATTATATAATTTTACCATTCTTGACTAAATATCATACTATATAATTTTTCTCGCATTCTTTGTTCTTGGAACCAAAGAACATATTCCTTGGACATACAGTTAGACGTCCCCATAAACTAGTGAATACTAGTATTTTACTCAACGTGGATTTCATCACACACATATGGATAAAGTTAGTTAAAATATTGTGAGGTTTATAGTTTATCTAGTATTGTATTGTTTTGTCTATTCTTTCAGATATTATCACTAAACAAATTTTGTTGACAAAGAAATTGATAAATTTATCAACATATTATCATAGGAATTTTTAACATTTAAAATTTTAATTTTAATTAATAATATAAAATTTATCCATCTAAAAAAAGAAACATAATGTTAAGTTGTATTTTTTCCCTGTCTTATAGAAAATCAGTGACAAAAATATAATTAAAAAAACATAAATTAAATCACAATTTTTTTAAACGGTGTCGTCCTATTTTAAAATAATTTGTATTAAGAAAATATCATCCCTCCTATTTAAGAACCCTAAGCACCGCCTCCTTCAATTATCATTCACACATTTTGATCATCTTCTTCATCATCAAATATTTATCTCTTCTAAAGATACTGTTAAAAAATAATTTTCTCATACTTCCTCTACATTCTTCCAACTTTCTATCTTATACACCATTATTCCCATTTTTCTTGAACATGTTCTTTCTCAATATTATGGTGTGTCCAAAACTGAGTCGTTGTTCAAACTTCCATTCTACAAGTCGAATTATATGCTAGCATCTATCAGATCGATGACCATGACATTTCTGTGATCTTAGGACATGGTAAATTTTCTAATTATTCAATTACTTTTTGTTTATTTTTTGTCAGTAACTTATACAGTATTTAAATGAATTTTTGTAAATTACCTTAAACCCAGATTAAAAACCCATCCAACACTACTAATCCCTAGGTTATATATCCTTGTGTTATCCCTAAATTAGCAATTAAACTCATACTGAGGGGTTGATTTGTAACAACTAGGTAAAGTTTTTAGATCCACCCTACCTTGATCTAACATGTGTTTTAGATCTAAATTAGCATCAACCAACTTAAGATAGATGTTATGAAGTATGAATTATATCAAAAATTACAAAAAACAATGTACCAATTACTTATAATTTGTTAAAATTTGGAAAATCAGAAACAATTGTCCAAGTAAATATTACTAGACTGTAAGTAATTTAGATCAAAAGAAAATTTAATTGATTTATACTCACCAAATTTGAGACAAAATAAAAAATGTAATTAAAACCACTAAAAAGTCTAGATTTTTATTACTGCAGTAAAATTAATGTTAGACAATAATGACAAATATTTTGAATGTGATATAATTATAGCGTGAGTTAGGTTATTTTGTATTTATATATCCTATTTCATTCACATGACATTAAAATACATTTTTAGTTTCCTACCCTTTTTTTCATTTTTAAAATATTTTATTTTGTTAGCAATTATTCACTATTTTCTTAGATTATGTTGTGTTGAAACATTTTTTTTACTAATTACAATTTTTACAAAAAATTATTTAAATGAACCTTCACCTTTGGGGACTTCAACAACATTAATTGGTTCTAAAAATGATTAATATAAATGACATTTAAATGATAATATATTAAATTTAATATGTATTACCATGTTATTGTGAATCGTGGATTAGATGGAAATATACAAAAATTAAATACCTATATAATCTTTTTTATCTATATAATAAAACACAACATGAGATAATGAAGGGTTTGGTTCAGAATAGGGAGTGTTTGTTTGCACGAGATCTTCATTAAGATACTGGATCTGGATCAATAAGATTGTTTATTCTATTAAGATTTAGAACTAAGTTCGATTCATTTATACACTTCCTGTAAATAAAATAAGTTTTTATTTAGATGTCATCCAGCATTCAGCAGTTATCATTTTAAATATCAGACAGACACCAAAGTGTGGTTCACTGCCTCTTAGTAAAGTAAGTTTTATTCAGATGTCATTTAGCAGCACTTATCACTTAAAAAAATTAAACAACACCTAAGTTTGAGTAAATATAAAAAAAGGTCAAGATTTTGCCAAGTGTAATTATGTTATTAATTTTAATTAGATTATTAATTTGAAATCCACACCTTTCCCTCAACTAATACACGTTCTGCACTTATATTTTATTTTTCATTTTTTTTTATCTTGCACACACTTTTATTTACAAAATTTAAGCATTTAAAAAAATTGTACATTTTGATTGACAATATTTTCAATATTAAATTAATTATTTTGTAGTTTTTTAGATATTGTTCCCTCGGGTTATACATAATATAAAATATAGTAACAGTTGATCACATCTAATTGAATTCAATAGTAAATTTAAAACTAAAAGTGTTTGATCCAAAAGATTCATATAAAAATATTGTTGTCTTATAAAGTGCTCAGACTTAAACAAAAAATACAATTTATTTAAAACACAATTTATTAGAAAACACAAATATAATCAATTCATTGTTCTAAAATTCTTTGTTATAATTCACGTTATAAAAGAAGAAAAAATATTTTTTATTGGAAATACTTTTATACTTTTATACTTTTTTATGAATAATCATTCATTTTTTAAATAATTGTAAATGACAACTAAAAATCTGATACCATTAATTTTTTTTAAATTTTTTAGAATTTATCAAAATACTTTTTCTTTCATTAAAAAAATCAATCGTTATGAAAAGAAAAAGAAACTTTATTTCTATTAATTTGTTTCATTTCATTTAATATTTTATATCCATTGTTTCATTTCTAACCTATTACTTATGGCTTAAAATTATTTTTAGGTCAAATATTTCAAAATATTCATTTCTAGGCCAAACGTATTAATTAAAATGTCAATTTTCAGGTTATTTCATTAATTTGGTAAGATATCTTATACATATTAAGAGAATTTGAACACTATAAATAAAATTCCTAATTTGTGACACAGTCAATTAAAGATAATAGTTTGTAGCCTAAAAAATGGCATTTTAATGCTTTTTGGCCTAATAATGAGTATTTTGAATCGTTTGGCCTAAAATTATTTTTAGGCCATAAGTAATAACCTAAAAAGAAATTTGCTAGAAGATAAAAATTTATGGTTCGTCCTTTGTAGTTACAATATAAGTAAACCACCTATACAACATGCTTAATCAAATATCATACAAAAAAAATCCACTTAAACACTAAAAGACTTACAACTACACTACACCGATCCCAAATGTGCACCCTCTTAATCCAATAACTATTAAGTAGTCATGTTGAGTATGATGACATTTTTGTTCATAAAATAAAGGATAAAGCACACGTGAAGCCTTTTATGTTTGGGCGAAATGCGCCCTTTATCTTTTTTTTTGACGCTTAAATCCCTTTATTAACATTTTTTTGTCACCGTTATGCCATTTGGCGCCACGTATGCGCCACCTCACCGCCATGTGTGCTCCACTTAAGCATGATGGAATAGCAATTCCACGTCATATTTTTTATTTTAAAAATCATTATTTTAATTTATTTATTTTTAAATTCTCCTTCTTCTTCTTTCTTCTTCTTGCCGCTCCAACATCATTGAAGAACCCAAATGAAGGGAAAAACAAAACAAAAAATTTCCACACTGGCCTTCACACACCAAGCCGCTCTCTGCACAAGGAAATCGCATCCATCATCAACCGCTTGGATACACCATCAACAATCGAACCAGAAGGAGAAACCTATTTTTAAAACCCAACCGGTCCATCATCTCCCAGAACCGTTCCATCATTACACACAGCCGGAACTGATACATATCTCAAGGCTAAAGACGAGGTTTTGAGACAAAAAGTGGAAGAACTCGAAACGAAGGGTAAAGAACAAGAGAAGCTCCAAGTTGAACTCAAGAAGTTGCAGAAATTGAAGGAATTCAAACCCTATGTGCTTAGTTTCTTACAAATTTATTTCATTTCCTTTTCAATTTTGGAAAATTGCATTATTAATACCCTGTTATCTGCAAATCAACCACTCTATATGATAGATATGTTATTTCTTGGTAATAACTCACGAGTATATTTCGTTATCTTGCATAGCAAGGGATGAACGGTGCAATTACCCCTTTTACTTATATTACTATGTTTCGTGTAATTATAGAAAAATTGAACCAATTAAAGGCATATACGATTGAATTGGAAGCAGAGCTCAACCAATTGAAAGACGAAAATACTAATTTAAAACAAGCTTTGGTAATTAATATACTTTATATATAATATAGGTATTACGGTAGTACGTACTATTTTTCATGTACATAAACTAATAAGACTATTATCATTTGCATTTGTAGGAAGCAGAACAAAAGGTGATACTAAATTAATTTTCACTAGTTGTTTAGTATTGGCTATTTCGAATATATAAAATTTATTTTAATTATTAGTGACGATTAGTGTATATTTGTAAGATACTGAGCTAATTTTAAATTATTGTGGTGCAGTATTTAGAAGGAGTTAAGAAAAAATCAATAAACGAGGCAAAGAAAGCTGAAGAAGAAATTGGAGCTATGAAAAGGACTTACAGCTTTTAGTAAAATGGAGAAAGAGTTTCTTAGTTTGACCAATTAAGTGGAAGATGTGATGGTGGAGGTAGAAGTTTGAGAAGAGCAATTTCAGTGTATGAAAGCAGTGTGAGGAGTGTATTATATGCATAATAAATTAATTAGTACAAATTATTGAGTACTCCCATAATTTAAATATGTAGTGTGTTTGTAAATTAATTACTGTTTTTATGCTTTATCGTATGGATCTTTGTTAAAATCAGAAGTATGTGATAGACTTTTTAGCTAGCAGGTGCAGGCAGATCTATGAATGATACTTGGGCATTCTTTTTTTTGCTTATTTTTTTGTTTAATTCAGATTATGCATTTGTTTATATTAATACAAGCTCATTTTCGATTCATATGGGTAAAAATATCCTTTTGATTCTAATTATACGTTAACATTTATACCGTGACAAGGTTATTTTGTCTGCTGGGGTTGGGCCTGAGGGATATGGAAGTGAATTAATTCTATGAGTGTTGAGATTTAGGTGCTCGTGATAGCTAAATTTTGGTTGGAATTGTTTTAGTGAACTAACTATACAGGTCAACAATGCCTTGCCTTGCCCAGGGCATTGATTATCACTTGACAGTCTTATGAATGAGCGAGTGGTGGTTCAAATCTAGCAGAAAATGGATCTGTGATACTAGTTGATCGAGGCACCTACACTCCCAAAGTCATAGGACCGAGTAAGCGATTTTCAAAGTGCCATGCGAACATAGCCTGTGGGAAAAATTAGTAGAACTCTGACAAATTTAATTTGTCTCATTCATGTGTGGATCAAGCACTTGCTTGTTTCATATTGCAATTCAAAGAGAATATACTTATTTTTTACCTGGAAATGTTATAAAATTTAGTACACAATTAGTTAGATTTTATAGGTTTGTAATTGTTTCATTTGCACAAACACAATCAAACATCATTTTAAAAACTATAGTACAAGAAAAATAATTCATCCCAGATTTAAATAACATTTGAGTAAACAAAAGGATATAAATAGCCTGATATAAACAATTCTTCAATGAAACGAAATAAAACAAAAATATAACCATGTTTTGTCTTTATAATCTTTATAAGTAAACCAAATCAATATACAACACAGAAAGGACATAATCAATAGTTCGGATTCGATTATCTGTGAATGAGCATAGTGTGTATAAAGCTGTAGCAGCTTCTTTCCGTTCACGATTATTACCGGTTCTGAGGAGTGAAACTAAGCCCGGAATAGCTCTGGGGTAAGCTCCGATGGTGGCTTTATTGACTTCTACTACAGAGAGACTGGTTAATATTGTGGCTGCCCGGCGCCGCTATGTACGGCGGTGACGACTTTTCCGACTACACCTTCCGCGACTAATCCGACTTTATTATGGTCATCCAAGCTTAAATTCAATTGTAAATGAAGGGATTTCTCTTGTAATCTGTAATCATCCGAGTTAACACAGTTTAAAACAGCTGAAACACCGCCTAACTCAATGAGTCGTTTCCGAATCGATAAATCACGTTTCGAAACACGGCTAAGTTGTTCCAACGAGTTGAGCTTAGCTTCGGAAGAATCGGAAGGAGAATAAATCAGGGTTACTTGTTCCAACCCAAGTAACCACATTTGGCTCAGCCCCTGAATGCTTCATCTCTCTAAATACATCGAGTGCTTCACACCCCATTCCCCTCTGTGCATACCCTGCAATCACTGCACTCCAAGTGACAACATTTAACTCAATATCTTCACCTGTCATTCTCTCGAACAAACCATGTGCATCATCTAATCGTCCAATTGGTGCATCAGATCAGAACTATTTAATCTTAGATCTGATCCAAACATAATGCTTACAAAAATTAATTAAAAAGCGTATTGATGCCTGGTTGAGAAGAGACTGTGCTGTTTCCTTGTGTAAAGAGCGGCTTGGTGTGAGAGATGTTTGGATTGATGATGCTGGAGTGCGGACAATAAGAAGAAGAAGAAGAAAGATAAAAAAAATTAAAAAATTATTTTAGAAAAAAAATTAAAAAATGATTTTAGAAAAAAAATTAATAAATGATTTTAGAAAAAAAAATTAATGACGTTAAAATTGGGTTGACCTAACTCATACGTGGAGCACATATGGCTGTGAGGTGGCACATGTGAGGTGGCACATACATAGCGCCAAATGGCATTGACTAACGGTCAACTGACATAAAATGGACAGAAGGGCTAACGGTGACAAAAAAACGTTTTTAGCGTAAAAAAAGATAATAAAGGGCTTCATTTGTGCTTTACCCTGAAATAAACACGTGCTAACAGTCGTGTGAAATGTATTTGAACAATTCATTAAATTTTTTAAAAGAATTATAAAATTTATTAAGTTATTTTCCTTTTATTAAATAATCAACCGAAATAAATGAAAGAAAATTTATTCCTATTATTTATTTTCATTTTATTTAATATTTTATATGCAAACAATAGATAGAAAACAAATAGTACATTCCATTTTTAGGTCATTACCATGGCTTAAAAATATCTTTTGGTTAAACGTTTCAGAATGTTCATTTTCAGGACAAATATATTAAAAATGCCCATTTTTAGGCTATTTCACTAATTTTGTGATATATTTTATAAATTTTAAGAGTAATTTGGACATTTCTAATAGATTTCCTAGTTTGTGACATGCTTAATTAAATATATAATTTGATTACAATGTCCAAATTATCTTTAAAATCTATCATATATTTCACGAAATTAGTGAAATAGTCTGAAAATGGATACTTCATTATATACTTTGGGCTAAAAATGAGTATTTTGAAACTTTTAGACTAAAATATTTTTAAGTTATAAGTAATGATCTTAAAAGGGATTTTGCTTTAAGATAAAAATTAATGGTTCTACATTTGGAGTCACATTATAAGGAAATCACCTATACACTAGGGTTAATCCAATATCATACAAATAATCAACTTAAACACTAAGAAATTTCTAACTACACTAGACCGATCCAAAATGTGCACCTATTTAATCCCATCACAATTAAGTAGCCGCGTTGGTTAAGATAATGTTTTTGTTCTTAAAATAAACACTCGCTAACAGTAGCGTGCAATGTATTTGAACAACTCACATTTTTTCAATGTATTAGACTTTGCTTTCTTTATAAAGTATAAATTTTTTCTAAATTAGTCAAATAACTATTTTCCCTATACACACAAAAATAAATGCATACTTAAATATATAATTTAGTTGAAAAATAACATTTGTTAAAAACTAGCCTCCACTTCTAGTCTTTCTATTTCGCGGCCCTGCTAGTTTTTTCTTATTTTCTTGTGGGTATGTGTATACTTTTATGAATATGAACTTTTTTTAGCTTCATTTGAATGATGCTAAACTCAAATTTGATTGATCTTATGATTTTTGTAGTGCATTGCTTGGATCTGGAGGTTATCATTGTAATTGGGAAAGAGATGGAAACACATAATAAAGACCTTCTACTTTTAATACGCCAATATTTAGTTGTAGAGAAGTATAAAGAAACAATTCACAAGTAAGTTATTTTAGTGTTTGTATTTTTAATAACATAAATGCATTTTTTATGCTCAACTGTTGATTGGCATTGATTAACGTAATAATTTTTTTTATGAAATTTCTATATTTTAAGTGTTTATTATATAATGTAGTTAAATCATTCTTTTAAAAAGATAAATTTGATATATGTACTTTTTTTGCATGTTTTAAAAAATTATATTTGATTATTTTTAATTTTAGTTTGTGTTTATTAATCTAGTAACTTTAGGTGAACTTTTTTTCTTTCAATTATTTGATTCACAACATTTATATTACGTGAACCAAAATTCTTTATAATAAAACTTCAAATTTGGTGTTTGAAGGTTGATGAAAACGTCTGCTTGTTTTGTTGACATAAAATATTTGAAAAAATGCATAACAAGGAGAGAGTGGGAGAAGGGTGAAAGCTATGTGTCAAGCTTTACAAAGATTGGCAATACTGAAAATTCAACAAAATTATTATTCTATATGCGCCAAAAGAAGTATTTTAAAACTTTAGATTGGTAATTATCAAATCATCTCCATGTGATTATTATCTTGATTAACATAATTATTTCATGGTTTTAGAGGTATTTTCTAGATTACTCTAATAATTTGGACTTCTTTTGTTGTTTAGGGGTGATTCTAAAAGAGCGGTTGAGATTCTCCAAAATGAGTTAAAATTTGCAGAGACTTGCTACCTTGACATATACAGAGATTTGACTCATCTTTTGTCAAAGAAGAATATTAGGTATACATATAATTTCTTTCCTTTTTACAACTAAACAATTCTTGATTTGTTACTTTAGGAATTCTATTAGTTATTTATTTAATGATTATGATACATAGTAGAGTCATATGTTACTGGTGTTTGATTAATGGACAGAGGAGGAATAATATGTCTTGGTATGTAGATACCGAGACATTTAGAGTTATACTATGTGGAGTTTTAGGAAACCTAATTCCTTCAAATCCAGATATCAAGGATAAACTTTGTTTACCTCATTTTAGTCAACACAGGTTTCAGAAACTAATCATGCAAAGGTATCAATTATATCCATCTTCTTTTTCACTATTAATTGCTTAATAATGTCGGTTGAATTACATTACCGCTGTCCTTGCAGTTTGAAATGGCAACATCACCTCTACAAAAATCAAAATCTAATCATCCTATGATTGAAACTATCCTCACTGTTCATACATGTCATATCCAAAAACATGGCCATGATTTTTCTACATATTATCGTGAGTAGTTACCTTAGTCATTGTTGATTGATGTTGAAAGATTTATATCTCAGGTTAATGTAAAAAAATTTCTTGTGAGCAATCTAAAGTTGAATTATCTTGAGATTGACTCTTATAGTATCATTTACATCCTCATGTAATTCGATATATGTTTTGACACTTTTGATTGCGTCATCATATGTACATGGAAATGTTTTGATACGGTATGTCATTCAAGTTTTGAACTTATTTTGTTACAATAACACTTTATTGTTTTGTAATTAGTGTTTAAGATTTTCATATTTATTCATTTGTTTCTTTTAATATATAATTTCTAAAACAATTCAAAATCCCCTCTAACACTTTTAGACTTGAAGACACTAAATCAAATTATTAACTAATAAAGTTATCATTGATTGAACCACCGAAATTCATAAGTCCCTAGTTAGACATAAAAATAATTAGGAATTATCTTGTCTATGAGATTCAAAAGCACCTAATATTATGGGTAACTCTATACAATCAATTGAATTGAACTCAAGCTCAACTGGATGTAGTCCAATTTAAGCTTATACATATACATATCTTAAAGCACTCCTTTATGTTTGCTGAGAGTGGAATGTATATATTTCACTAGATTTCTCAAGATTTCCCACAAATGAGATGGAATTAATCATATAGAAACTCATAATGAATACGAAAGGGTACACTACATAGAACTATCTATAGGTTTAGGGGTAACTACATGACCTATGTGACAATAGTCACACTGAGGTATTCAAGGGAACCCTTAAAAAATACAAATTATAGATATAGTAAAACGGTTAAAGAGTTACTAGAATACGCAACATAAATTGAAAAAAGACATACAAACTAAGACCATGTTTGTTTACACTTAACGGGGTCTTATTCTGATTTGATAAGACATTGAGATAATAAGATTGTTTGTTTTTTGACTAATTCATGTCTGAACAGGTCTTAATTATCCTGTTTACTTAAGACTCTATGTGAAAAGTATTAACGAATAATACATAATCTCTTAGCATAATATGTTCCATTCATATATTTATTTAGTAATCATCGCACATCACTTTAAAATACAAAAAATGTCTAGCTAAGATTATCTCTCAAGAGAGAATATGGATATAGATAAAGAGTTCTACAAAGTACATGATAGTAAAAAACCACATCAAAGTACCAATCATGCCTAAAGAAGGATCTTTATCATTAAAAGTGGTTAGATTAATACTAATAGCCTTATAAAGGATGGGATGCGTGTTATTTTCTGGTTTCCAAGCATTTATCAATATAAGGCCGTCTAAAATTTCTTAGATACTTAAAATACGAAATCTTTTAAGGGATCTACCAGAAATGCCACGCTATAGAAATATATTTAAGGAACAAAAAAGATCTTTTTGGAGTTTATGTATAGATATCTGACGTCTTGTTGTGTAAAGTAAAGATTGAATCATTAAAGACGAACACATAATACGTAGAAAAAGGATTGATCCATTAAGTTATCTTAGCTCTGACATACAAAAAATGGACTCTATATCGAAGACTAATGATTGGAGGGGATGGACGCATATTACAAATTTTCACTTTTATTATGTGGTTCTAATTGGAAATTAATATTGACATATCATTAAAAACAAGACTGTGTCATTGATCGCACACTCAAATGTATCTACTTTCATAAAAAATCTTTTATATACGTAAAAAGTTATTATTTATGGGTTTGGCTCAGTCTCCTCGTGGGATGGTATTTATTGAAAGAAAATATGTCGAGTGTATGTTAATGGGTTATTCACAAGTATGTTTAACAACTAGTGGTTCCCAAGACACAAATTTATTACAAAATATTTGAATTGCAAATGACTAATGTCAGTCAGTTGTTTTCAAAAAGTGGACATAAATATGTTCTTAAAAGTTGACTCGATGGGTTGCGTCTTCAACTATTAAGTAGTTAAACAAACCCCACTCCCTTTCTTGGACTAAGATACTAAAAATTTTATGGGCCCCGATTTGCATTAGGATATATTTATTTAAAATATGCATATTATTTTCTATGTACGAAAAATAAATGTACATTGCAAGCATCACTTAGTTTATTTGTATTTATTTAAACAAAGGGGCATGTGCATGTATTATAATATGACATACTAAGGCACCTTCAAATATCTGCACATTTATGTGGAAGAATTATCCACCAACAAAGTAAAAATTGTTTAAGCGCAATTGTTGTCTTTCACCAAGATGATCTAACTTCTTAGAGGCAATAGAATCTATCACACATGTTTTCATTGTTTGCTCGACCAACCAACAATATAGAAATTGATTTATACTTGTACTATAATTTAAATTTTTATAAATTGTTTTCTTTGAAGATTGTTACATGGAGGTAGGTAAAGGAAAACGATATCTAAGAAGTATGTGGTGACTTTATAATGGTATCATGATAGATTTTATTTAAATTAAAAATGAAGTTGTTGAACGAGGAACCCTTGGATTAGGGAAGAAATCGACATATCTAATCGTCCAGTCATGGTACAATTATTTTCCTACACTTATTATTTTGTTGTTAAGGATCCTTTCATGGTTGAGACTTCGCTATTTATTTCATGAAATCCATTAACTTTATTGAACATGATAGGGCCAGCTTGGATATAGTGTTTCCACATTGTGAAAATATGAATCACTGCAGAATTGAGGCAAAGGCAGTCATGGAATCTTATAGGCTCGCATTCTTTGTTCTTAGATCCGAAGAACATATTACTTGGACACGCCAGTTAGACGTCCCCATAAACTAGCTAGTATTGTGAGGTTTATAGTTTAGCTAGTATTGTATTGTTTTGTCTATTATTTCAGATTTTATTATTAAACAAATTTCAGTTGATAAACAAATTGATAAACTTATCAACATATAACCAAAAGAATGTTTAACATTAAAAAATTTAATTTTAATTAATAATATAATATATATCCTTCTAAAAAGAGAAATATAATGTTAAATTTTAATTTTTAATTGTCTCATAGAAAATCAATAACAAAAATATAATTAAAAAAACATAAAATTAATCACAATTTTTTTGAAACGGTTTCGTCCAATTTTTAAATCATTTGTATTAACAAAATATCATCCCTCCTACTTAAAAACCCTAAGCACCGCCTCCCTCAATTATTATACACACCTTTTGATCATCTTCTTCATCATCAAATATTTATCTCTTCTAAAGATATTATTAAAAATTCATTTTCTAATGCTTTCTTTACATTCTTCCAACTTGCTATCGTATGCACTATCATTCCTCTTTTTCTTGAACATGTTTTTTTTCAATATTACGGTGTGTCCGAAACGAAATTGAGTAGTTGTTCAAACTTCCATTCTACAAGACAAATTCAAACCTGTATATGCTAGCATCCATCAGATCCATGACCATGACATTTCTGTGATCTTAAAACATGGTAAATTTTCTAATTATTCAATTGCTTTTAATTATTTTTTTGTCAATAACTTATATATTATTTAAATGAATTTTTGTAATTACTTTAAACACACATTAAAAACACTCATCCACTACTACTAATGCCTAAGTTATACACGGGTGTTGAAAGGGTGTTGAAAGAGTAGAAGATATACCTTGTGTTATTCCTAAAAAAAATCATACAGAGAGGTTGATTTGTAACAATTAGGTAAAGTTTTTAGATCAATTTAAATATAATATATTAAATAAAATAAATTTAATGCGTATTACAATGTTATTGGCTGAATCATGGATAACATTGAAATATAAAAAAATTAAATAAGTATATAATCTTTTTTATCTATATAATAAAACATAGGGGTGTTTGTTTGTGCAAGATCTTAATCTGGTTCATTAAGATACTGATTGATTCAAATACTGCCTCTTAATAAATTTGCCACATGTAATTATGTTATAAATTTTTATTAGATTATTAATTTGAAATCCACACGTTTCCCTCAACTAATACATGTTCTAAACTCATATTTTTTTTCTTTTATCTTGCAAACACTTTTATTTACAAAATTTAACCATTCAAAAAAATTATACATTTTAATTGACCAATTTTTCAATATTAAATTAATTATTTTGTAGTTTTTTAAATATCGTTCCCTCACAGGTTATACATAGTATACAATATAGTAACAATTGATCACATCTAATTGAATACATTAGTAAATTTAAAACTAAAAGTGTTTGATCTAAAAGATTCATATAAAAATATTGTTTTTTGTCAAATCATAATTGATTAAAAGAAAACAAAGTTACAAAAGAGGATACCAAGCTGATCAAAGTCAAGTTCTACAAGTCTAGCTAATTGTGAAGGGGAAAACATCCCAAAGACTAAACAAAGCTCCACTAAACTTTTGTTTAGCTACCCAATTTGCAGCCCTATTGTTTAATCTCTTAACGAAAGAGATCTTAAGTCTATTCAAGACTTTACAAAAAATGATATTCCTAACTAGACCTTTAGTTACACTAGCAATCTTACATTTAGTGTTAACTTGATTAATAATACAAAAGTTATCATTTTCAATATCTACACTTCCGGTTTGGTATTTAGAAACCATCAAACAAGCTACCAGAATGCCCCTTCCTTCAGTTTCAACTATTGAATTAATAGAAATCTTCTTCGTAATCCCTTCAAAAAGTTTCTATTGAGTCCCTCAAAACACACGCTAAAGCAACTAAGTTAGATTTCATATTAACTGAAGAGTCACAATTAATCTTAAAGCAACCCTTATTAGGTGGTTTCAACTTAATTTGATTCACAAATTCCTCAACTGTATTTACATTCAAAGAAAAATTTATAACATTATTTTTATTAGCCTCAGACGTGTACTTATTAGCTAAGTTATACTCATCATAGGCTTTAAGAGCATTTTGTAAAACAAATAAAGGATCATGGGCTTTCCCTTTAAAGATAAACTCATTTCTTCCTTTCCAAATATTCCAAGCTATAACTAAAGTTAACTCAGTCAAGTCATAGTTATAATCTTTATATTTAGTATTAACTAATCTCATGAATTGAAGCCATTTTTGAATATTAAAACAGTAAATGTTCTGTTGTTTCTTCCATTTGACCACAAATATCACATAAAAGAGTATCAATAACTATCATTTTAAATCTATTGTCATTTGTCGCAAATCCATTATTGCAACACTTCTAAATAAAGTTTTTAATTTTAGGCATTATAGAAATTTTCCAAATTAAATTCCAATCCTTAGTATCAAAATAAAAAGAGGTTTTCCCCACCTTTGTATCGTTAATTTTTCCCATTTCAATTTGAGCCCTCCATAGCTTGTTATAAGACTCTTTTACTGTAACATCTCCAGAAATGGAGTTCCTCCATGAAGGAGAATCATCACATTAAACAAAAAGAGGGTATGAATAACTCGCAGATGGTACTACAACATTTGTAGGAAAAATTTCAAATATTAGTTTCTCATTCCATCCATTAAAATCAGGCAAGATTAATTCAGAAACAAGAACAACATTACATCCAGTAGGTCTAGACAAAACTGGATTTGTGGGAATCTAAGAATATTCCGAAATTCGAATTTTTTCACTAGTTCCAACTAACCAAAAAATTTATTCTTAAAATAATTTTTACCTTCAGTCAAAATCTTCCAACCGCATGAACAGTTACTACTCAACGAAGCTTCCAAGAAAGAAGTATAAGGAAAATATTTTTCCTTGAAAACTTTGAATAAAAGAGAGTTTTCATTCAACATAAAATTTCAGGCATTAGAAGCTAACAGTGCAATATTTTGATTGTGAAAATCTTTGAATCCCAAACCTCAATCCTCTTTTGAATTCATCAATGTTTGAAATTTCACCCAATGACATCTACTCTCACCTTGAATATTCCAATAAAAAATTAGATATCAAAGAAGTAAGATGTGAGGTAATTTTTTTTGGTATTAAAAAAACTTACATAATAAAATTTGGAATTGCTTCAATAATAGATTTAATCAATATTTCCATTCTACTCTTCGAAAGCATTTTTGTTTCCCAATTATCCATCATTTTTAGAATTTATTCTAGCAACCATTCAAGAGACTTGACTTTAGATTTTCCCCAAGAAGAAGGAATACCCAAATATTTTCCAAGATCATTTAGTTTCCTCATTCTCAAGATATTTAAAATCTTATTTTTAATTTCAAAAGGAGTATTTTTACTAAAAAGAATACCACTTTTATTGAGATTAATTTTCTGCCCTGTTGCATAGCAGTACCAATTCAAAGCTATTGATAATATTTCAACATTATATTCATCAGCCTCAAGAAAAAAGAGACTATTATTAGCAAGAAAGTATATGTGTAATCATTGGAGCACCTCTAGCAACTTTTATCCCATTAAGTAAATCAATCTGTACATAATACTCTATTAAAGAAGTTCGAGTCTATGTTACTAAGCAAAACAGATAAGGTGATAAAGGATCACATTGTCTTAATCCCTTTTGAGGAAAATCAATATTAATTAACTCTCCATTAATTTGGATTTTATAAAAAACAGTTGTTATACAATTTTTAATCCATTGAACCCATATCTCATGAAATCCCAACTCTGAAAGTAGATCAAATAAAAAATCCCATTCAATATTTTCACAAGCTTTGCTCATATCTGCTTTGATAGCTAGAGTAAATTTGTTTGAATTTCTCTTATTTTTCAAAAAATGACTTGCCTCTTGGGCAATTAATATATTTTCAAAAATTGACCTCCCAAGATTAAATGATGTTTGTGTTTCAGAAATAATATCACCCAAAAGTGTTGAAGTCTCGAAGTAAGGATCCTTGAGATAGTTTTATAAAGAAAATTAGCACAGCTAATGGGTCTGTAAGAAGAAACCAAATCAGGATTAGCACATTTAGGAATTAAAGCAATAATAGAACTATTAATATCCTTGAGAGGAGTGTTATTACTCATAATATCCGAGACGAAAAACAAAAGATCAAATTTAACCTCATTCCAATTTTTTTAAAGAATAAAGCCCAAATACCATCTGATCTTGTTGATCTAATAAACCAAACAGCTTCTTTAAGTTCCTCCATTTGAGCTGGTTTAGTAAACTGATCATTCATATCTTTACTTACTACTTTTTTAATCTTTCTAAGAATACGAACATAATCTCTTTTCCCACTTTTTTTAAACACATTATTATAATGTGTTTTAATTTCATTTTTGATGTCAACATTCTCAGTGATCTAGTTACCATCATCATTTTTCAGCCTAGTAATCCTATTAATATTCCTCTTAACTTTAGTACTATCTTGAAAGTACTTGGTATATTTATCTCCAAGTTTAAGCCATCTATTTTTTTACGTCAGTGCCCAATAAAGTTCTTCTTTTTTCCAGTGATTTTCAAGTTCTTCACTTAGACAATCAATGGCTATTTTATTCACATCAGAGTAAGGTTCATTAAACTGCTGCTCCATTTGAGCTAGAGTATTAACAATCAGAATTATATTGTTTAAAACTCTCTTCCTAGCCCAAAGAGCAACATGCTCATGAATATAGTGAAATTTCAGTGAAATTTTCTTAGCACCATTTTCTTCATCAAATGAACAGTTTTTCAACTTATCTATCATTTTGTAAAACAAGTCATATGAATCCAACCTTTTTCCCAAATAAATCTCCTTTTCTTTTTTTGTTTAAAAATTACAAAATCAAGAATAATTGGTCTATAATCAAAACCTGTTGGAGGAAGTACAAGGCACCATGAGTTAGGAAAAATATCCATCTATTTCTTACTTACCAAAATTCTATCCAACATTTGTTTAATAAGATTGTTGCCATTTCTCTTGTTTGACCAAGTGAAATTACATCCTTTATTTGTCAATTCAACTAAATTATTAGTAGAAATAAATTCATTAAAAAGATGTATATTCCTTTAATGAGTATTATCAATTTCACCTCCTAATTTATTAGAGAAAAAACGTATAAGATTAAATCACCCAAGACACACCAACAATAAGATAAAAGAGAGACATCTGAAAAATTTTTAAGAAAAAATTCTTTATCTGTAACTGCTGTAAATCCATAGACAAAAATAATCTCACAATGACCAAAATGAGATCCCTCATAACTATAATGAATTAAGTTCTTGTCAGAAGTTATAAGTTTAAATTTCTCAGAAAGTATAACAAAAATTGCTAAGCCTCTAGAGAGACCATCAGGGTCTACATGAGCAACTAGAGATAATTTCAATTTCGAGCATAAAGAATTAACATAATCAAATTTGCGTTAGTTTCAGAAAGAAAAAGTACCTCAATGTGGTGAGCCTTAACCATATCCACTAGGCTCAGCTCTATCAAGGCCGTGCCAATGCCCAGTTATCAATCCCCTCTTCATTACACTCTTGTTCTAGATCTGCCATCTCATCACCTTCTCCATTACAAATGGAGTCAACAAGAGTTGTAGGGACAAAAGTGTCAACCTCATCCTCAGGAGGTAAGCCAAGATCAACCCTAACTTGCTGGGTTCTGCTTTTATTTTTTTCAAGTGATCCAAAGCAAATGGACTTATTCGAATTCAGCGTAATAGCACTAACACACCCACAAAGATTATTAATTTTTCCTGGGATAAGAGGCCAAATATTGGACTTAAAAGAAGCACCTGGAAGGCCTTTATCACCTAAATTAACTTAAGGTAACATGAGTAGATCTTGGACTTTATTGACATGACCCCTTCTTCATTAATAACTCTTTTCTTATCACCTATTTCTCCTTCCTCAAGATTCCCATTAATCTGATTTTTCTTTTTCAAAGGTTTTTTCACTCTTTTCTTATGAGTATTAGTAGTAAATATTGTAGCACGAAAAACAAATTCTTCCCATCTTTTTTCCTGCTCAATTTATCTAATCCAGTTTCCTAGCTTAGTAACATTTTCTTTCCTAATGTAACAAAATACCACACATATTACAGAAATCAAAAGTTCTCATACTTTAAAGAGATCCACACAGATTGTCCATTCACGATTTTAAACATAAGTCTAGACACAAGTGGTTTAGAGATCAAACAAACCACTCTAACCCTAACATCAGAGTTTTCTTTAAAATTCTCAAGTTTAGGAAGTTCAGTCTCGCATACTTTCCCAACTTAGTAGCAATTTTAACAACATTTCATTCTTTAAAAAACAAAGGAGGAATATCCACAATCCTAACCCAGGTCTCTTCAAGCAAATTAGAGTTTTTAACACATTCTTCATATTTCTGGACAAGAACATGAAATCCGAAGATATGATAAAATCTGTTTTTCCACACAATTTCAAAATCATCTTGTTTTTCAAACTGAATGACACAAAGATTTGTGCCTCTCTTATCAACAGATATTCTTCCTAACATTCCCCAATGTTAGATAATGATTTTTTTCAAGTAGTTCAAGTTAATATTACCTGTAGTGATGATTCGAAGAAAAAGTTTTGGTTCATCAAAGAAAGCATAAATCTCTTCTCTATCAGGAGAGAGTAAAGTTTTTTTCACTTTCATCCATCCCATCATCTTTAAAGCTAGCCATAAATGCTACCGAGAGAGAGGTATTAAAACTAAAATATCAAAGTAAAGCTCAGATCAAAAAAGAACGAGATTGAGATTTTAATAAATCGTATATTAGCAAAAGAAATAAAAATCAGGTTAAATTTCATGGATCTTGTTGGAACTAGGGTTGTAAACCAAGATCAATGATTAAAAGAGAGATGTAGTGGTGGTGATAAAGCTAAAACAGTGGTGGTGGAAAAGGGTTTTTTGGAGGAGAAGGGATTTTTGGTTTATCATGCCCGGGAGCATGGTTAGATATATAAAAATATTTTTGTCTAATAAAATCTTCATACTTAAACAAAAACACAATTTATTAAAAAACAGAAAAAGAAAAAAAATATTTAATTAGAAATTCATTTACACTTTTTTATGAATTAAAAAGTAATCATTCTTTTTTTAAATAACTATAAATAAGAGAAATAAAAATTTGATATCATTAAATTTTTTTAAAAATTATAAAACTTATCAAATTAATTTTCCTTTCATTAAAAAATCAATCGATATAAAAATAGAAACTCTATTCCTATTATTTTGTTTCATTTCATTTAATATTTTATATCCAAACAATAGATAGAAAATAAAGATTATATATTATTTTTAACCTATTACGTATGGCCAAAAATTATTTGTAGGTAAAATGTTTCAAAATGTTCTTTCTAGGCCAACATATTAATTAAAATGCCAATTTTCAGGGCATTTCACTATTTTCGTAAGATATGTAAGAGATTTTAAGAGGAATTTTAAAACTTCAAATAAAATTCCTAATTTGGGATGCAGTCAATTAAAGATAATAGATTGACTAAAATGTCCAAACTACCTTTAAAATCTATCATATATCTTACAAAATTAGAAAATATCCTAAAAAGTAGGCATTTTTATTGCTTTTGGCAAAAAAATGAGTATTTTAAATCCTCTGGTCTAAGAATATTTGTAGGTCATAAGTAATTACCTAAAAAAGATTTGCTCTCAAATAAAAATTAATGGTTCTACCTTTGGAGTGCCATATATAAGGAAACTACTTATATAACATTCTTAAATCAAATATCATACAAAACAAAATCCACTCAAACACTAAGAGATTCCCAACTACACTACACCGATCCCAAATGTGCACCCGCTTAATCCAATCACTATTAAGTAGTCACGTTGGGTATAATGACATTTTTGTTCATAAATAAACACGAGCTAACAGTCACGTGAAATGTATTTGAACAATTCATTAAATTTTTTTAAAGAATTATAGAATTTATTAAGTTACGTTTCCTTTTATTAAAAAATCAATCGGAATAAAAGAAAGAAACTTTTTTTCGTATTATCTCTTTATATTTCATTTAATATTATATATGCAAACAATAAATATAAAACAAAGAGTACAATTCATTTTTAGGCCATTACCATGGCTTAAAATTATTTTTTGGTTAAAAATTCAGAATGTTCATTTTTAGTTCAAAGATATTATAAATGCCCATTTCAGTCTATTTTACTAATGTTGTGAGATGATTTATGAATTTTAAGAGTAATTTGGATATTTCTAATAGATTTACTAATTTGTAATGTGCTCAATTAAAGATATAGTTTGATTGAAATGTGTAAATTATATTTAAAATCAAACATATTTTTTACGAAATTAGTGATATAGCCTGAAAATGGATATTTTATTATATCTTTGGGCTAAAAATGAGTATATAGTTTTAAGTTATAAGTAATGATCTAAAAAGAGAATTTGCTTGAATATAAAAAGTAATTGTTCTACCTTTGGAGTCACATTATACGGAAATCACCTATACAATATGGTTAATCAGATATCCTACACAAAATACACTTAAACACTAAGAAATTTCCAACTACAACCGATCCAAAATATGCACCCACATTAATCCAATCACTATTAAGAAGCCATGTTGGTTAAGCTGGTATTTTTGTCTTAAAATAAACACTCGCTAACAGTCGCGTGAAATGTATTTGAACACTCACATTTTCTAAATAATCTATGACATAGCTATGTGTCAAGCTTTACAAAGATTGGCGATAATGAAAATTCAACAAAATTATTCTTCTATATGCGCCAACATAATTATTTTGAAGTTTACCGTGGTAATTATCAATCATCTCCATGTGATTATTTATCTTGCATAACATAATTACTTCATGGTTTTGGAGGTGTTTTCTAGATTACTCTAATACTTTGGACTTCTTTTGTTGTTTCAAGGGTGATTCTGCAAAAGTTGTTGAGATTCTTCAAAACGAGTTGAAATTCGCAGAGACTTGCTACCCTAACATATATAGAGATTTGACTCTTCTTTTGTCAAAGAAGAATATCAGGTATACATATCAATTCTTTCATTTTTACAACTAAACCATTCTTGATTTGTGACTTTAGTAATTTTATGAATTATTTATTTAATGATTGCGATACATAGTAGAGTCATATGTTAGTGTTGTTTGATTAATGGACACAGAGGGGAAAAATATGTCCTGGTATGTAGATACTGAGATATCTAGAGCTATACTATGTGGAGTTTTAGAAAAGCTAATTCCTTCAAATCTGGATATCAAGGATAAACATTGTTTACCTAAATTTAGTCAACATAGGTTGCAAGAACTAATCATGCAAAGGTATCAAATATATCAATCTTCTTTTTCACTATTAATTGCTTAATAGTGTCGGATGATTAACATTACCGCTTTCATTGCAGTTTGAAATCGCAACATTACCTTTGCAAAAATCCAAAGCCTAATCATCATATGATAGAAACCATCCTCACCGTTCATACATGTCATATCCAACAACATGGGCACGCTTTTTCTACATATTCTCGTGAATAGTTACCTTAGTCATTGTTGATTGATGTTGAAAGTTTTGTATCTCATGGTAATGTAAAAAAGCTTGCCTATCAGAAATTTAAAGTTGAATTATCTTGAAATTTTCATTTATATTATCATTTACATCCTCATTTAATTCGAGATATGTTTTGAGACTTTTGATTGGCCCATCATATGTTGAATGGAAATGTTTTGATACAGAATGCAATTCAACTTTTGAACTTATTTTTTTTTACAAAAAAACTTTCTTGTTTCGTAAATAGTGTTTAAGATTGTAATATTTATTCATCTATTTCTTTGAATATATAATTTCTAAAACTATTCAAAAATACCCTTTAACACTTTTAGACTTGAAGACACTAAATCAAATTGTCAAACCAATAAAGTTATCATTGATTTTAGCACCGAGATTCATAAGTTCCTAGTTATACCTAAAAACAATTAGGAATTATCTCCTCTATGAGATTCAAAAGCGCCTTATATTATAGGAAATTCTAAACCATCAATTGAATAGAACTCAAGCTCAACTTGATGTAGTCCAATTTAAGCTTATTCAGAGACATATCTTAAAGCACTCCCTTAAGTTCGCTGAGAGTGGGATGTATATATTTCACTAGATTTCTCAAGATCTCCCACAAACGAGATGGAATTAACCATATAGAAACTCATAAAGAATACACAGGGGTACACTACATCGAACTATCTATAGGTTTAGGGGTACAGTACATGACCTATGTGACTATAGTCACATCGAGGTATTCAAGGGAACCCTTAAAAAATACAACTTATAGATATAGTAAAAAGGTTAAAGAGTTACTAGAATACGCAACATAAATTTAATAAAGACATACAAACTAAGACCATGTTTGTTTACACTTAATGGGGTCTTATTCTGATTCAATAAGACATTGAGATAATAAGATTGTTTATTTTTTAACTAATTCATGTCTGAACAAATCTTAATTGTTATGTTTACTTAAGACTCTAAGTGAAGTATTAATGAATAATACATATACTCTTAGCATAATATGTTCTATTCATATATTTATTTAGTAATTATCGCACATCACTTTAAAATTCAAATAATGTCTAGCTAAGATTCTCTCTCAGAGTGAATATGGATATAGATAAAGAGTTCTACAAACTACATGATAGTAAAATACCATATCAAAGTATCGAATCATGCCTAAACAAGGATATTTATCATTAAAAGGGGTTAGCCTAATAATAGTAGCCATATAAATGATGGAATGTGTGTTTTATTTTCTGGTTTTCAAGCATTTATCAATATAAGGTTATCTTAAATTTCTTAGATACTTAAAATACTAAATCCGTAAAGAGATCTACAAGAAATACCATGCTATATAAATATATTCAAGGAATAAAAAAAGATCTTTTTGGAGTTTATGTATAGATATTTGACATCTTGTTGTGTAAGTAAAGATGGAATCGTTAAAAACCAACATAGAATACATAGACAAATGATTGATCTCTTACGTCTTCTTAGCTCTAACATACAAAAAATGGATGTCATTAGAGAATACATATATTTTGAGATTCTTTATAAAGTCATGCCACTCAAGTTCATATATCTAATAAAGGTACACATGTTGGAGTCCTAAGTTGACCTTAATGGACATTTGGTGTGGCATAGATCATCATTTGTCATGCAAATTCACATTATGTACACCACCCATTTGTAATATTTCTTTTCTTTGTATTTGTGTATAATATATATAAGTTTCTATTTAACTAAAAGCATAATGTAGCACATCTAAAATTATATCCATCGTGAAAGATTACACCACTAGTAAAATTTTCAAATTAACCATTATTTGCACCCACAATTTTAAAGGGGACAAACCTTATAATGCACCCAAATAATACATAATGTTTCATTTTCTTTGCCAAGATAGGCTATTTAGTCTTTCACTAAATTTTTGGATGGAATATAGTACTCGTATAACACATGATTGTAAATTAAGGTATTTTTATCATATTTCAAAAAGGAAATATCTTGTACCACTATCCACCCCACCCAAGTCTTCTTAAGAATCACCTTGTTGATATTTTTAGCGATCTTGTTAATTAAAATTCCATTTATCTTGTACATAAGAACCATGAAACCAATACTCTAATCAAATAGATTACTCGAGGTCAATGGTGTATATTATTATGGATTATTTACAATCTGAATTTAGTGTCCAGTAAGTAAATTTTGATATTTGCAATTAATTATTTGTCTTTACAAAAAAAAAATATTCTCTTGGTGTTTTTTAAAGTATAAGAGTTCTTCAAATAAAAAATACAGTGTTCCTAGATGAACACCTATCTTCAAAAAATAAATCAAATGAAGTTGAAATTCAGGTTGATTAAAAGAATTTGGAGTAGGTCAACCCCATATTCGAACGAGAATATTATACGAAAGAAAAACAAACTGGCTTAATTATGTTATGATATGCTCCTACCATAAAAGATTGTTCCTATAGATTTTCACACAGATTTTAAAAAATATAACAATTGAATTCTATATTACTAAAATTACTATAATGTCTCTCATAACATGTATGGATATTTTAAATGTGTATTTAGATATAAAATCTACATTTTTAATACGATTAGGGGAAAAAATTAAAAATAACGATGTGATATTCTAAGGGAAAAATCTAATTGTCTTTTGTTGACATGGCGGTGTGGTCAGTTTATTGAACTTCTGGGGCTATGTGGTTGTTTCGGTTAACATTGGTCCTTAGTGACTTTTTTCTAGTTATTTTGACCGGATGAGTATTTTAGACTATATTTTGGATTTTTAGAATATAAAGTATTAACTTATTAAAATTCGCTTATTTTTTATTTTAATAAAAATTAAGTATATTACACATCTTCATTTATTTGAACCATAACTATAGTCATCGTTTTTCATTTTACTATGCAATCTGGCATATACACTATTTCACTCAATCTAACCTAAACATTACTTCCTGCAATAGTCATCCCTCTTCATCTTATTATGACATCACCACCACACTACTTAAGGAATACTATTACACCATCAACAAGAAAAGATATTCCACACAAAAACACAAAGTTTTTGAGTTAATTTTTTTCCATCAAATCCAAAAAAATACAAGTTAAAATTTAATAAACCTTCAACAAATTTTCTTCACTTTCATTTTTTCAAGTTATTATTATATTTTCATGATTTTGTAAAAATTTCTATTTTTTTGTGTGTATGTGTGTATAGCTTTGTCATGTTTGTGGGATGCAATTAGAATAGTTTAACTCACGACGTAAAACATTTGATGCCATGTGATTTGCCAGAAATGTTGAGTGAGTAACTTGAACTAATATTGTCAATTTTGAATATTATACAGTAAATTAGGATTTACATCAATTTTAAAGCAGCAGTTTATATAGTTTTTTTTGTTTAAATTTCTTCTAAAAAGGATAATTCACCCAGAAATGCTTCTAAACTACAAATCACCAAAGACAACTTTTGTCCCTTTCCCCTATTGGTTGACTTATCATGGATCTACTCTGTTTCCACTTCTAATAAATCAAATTGATATAATTTGGTTCCCACAGATATTAGTAAGTAGGACCATTAGCATTGAATGTGAACCATCAAACTTTAAATTGTATTGTAGTTTGCAAGTTCATACATGTTAATGTTAATGTAAAATTTAAGCCCATTCTTTAATTTTCTTGACTAAATATAATGATGATATTATTTTACGATTCTTGACTAAATATAATATTATAAAAATTTAAGCCCAACTAGAATATATGATGATATTATTTTACGATTCTTGACTAAATATAATACAATAAAAATTTTCTTGCATTTTTTGTTCTTGAAACCGATGAACATATTCCTTGGACATGCCAGACGTCCCATAAACTAGTGAATACTAGTATTTTACTCTACGTGGATTTCATCATACACATATGGATAAATTTAGTTAAGATATTGTGAGGTATATAGTTTAAATAGTATTGTATTGTTTTGTATATTCTTTCAGATTTTATCATTAAACAAATTTCAGCAGATAAATAAATAAAATAAATAAATTTATTAACGTATAATCATAAGCAATTTTAACATTTAAAATTTTAATTATAACTAATAATATAAATGACTCATAAAAAATCAATGAGAAAAATATAATTGAAAGTACTTAAAAAACATAAATTAAATCATAATTTTTTGAAATGGTGTCGTAAAATTTTAAAACAATTTGTATTCAAAAAATATCAACCCTCCTACTTAAAAATCCTATGTACCTTCTCCTTCAATTAATATACACATCCTTTGATCATCTTCTTCATCATCAAATATTTATTTCTTCTAAAAATACTGTTAAAAATTCATTTTCTCCTACTTTCTCTACATTCTTTCAACTTGCTATGTTCTTTTTCAATATTATGGTGCATCTAAAACTGAGTCCTTGTTCAAACTTCCATTCTACGTGTCAAATTCAATCATGTATATGCTAGCATCTATCAGATTCGATGACCACGATATATCAGAGATCTTAGAACATGCTAAATTTTTCTAATTATTAAATACTTTTTATTTAATTTTTGTTTTATAACTTATATATTATTTAAATGAAAGAATAATTTTTAATTACTTTAAACATACTTTAAACACCCATCCACCACTAATCCATAGGTTATACATGGGTGTTGAAAGAGTAGAAGATATATCTTTGGGTTATTTCCAAAATGGAAATTAATTGTACAAATATAACATATATACTCAAAGAGTTCTATCTATGGTATAACTCTATTTTATGAAAATATATATACAAAAATAATTTATAATATTTATTAGTAGCTATGAGATTTATTTTTTTATGATTTATAATTATTTTGAATTTTAGCACTTCCCCCTAAGTTCAAGAATAAATATTTTGAATTTCAAACTTGAAGATAAGAGACTTGAAAATATGCAAGTTGTTTTATTGTGTGTACATATGGATTTTTGGCTTATTATTGATTTTAACCTTATGTTGTCAAATTTTATTTGTTGTATGATAGTTTATTATATTGGTATAATTCTGTGTTTTTAGTTGATTTTAGCAAGTCATAGGTTTATTAAGGTATTTTAATCCAGCTTAATCTAATAGTTAAGGGTCATACCTCCATTAATTTAAGCACCTGGCAACATAAAAACATCTAAAATTATCCAAGAAAAAACATAACATGAACTTAGGAACACCAGAATACTTAATTGTTAAAGAGTAACTAATAAAATGACCAAATTCAACTCTGAAGACCAGATTTCAAAGATGCAAGAATGGAATATTATCGAAGAGTAACCGACCTCCGACCCAAAACATCAAGTCTCAGAATATTAACATTATTGACGAATACTAGCTGTTAGACGAGAAAACCTTCAAAAAATAGAAGACCAGACCTCCGAAAAATAGAAGATGAAACTGATAATCAAGAAGTTTAGATTTCTAAGGGAGATAAAATATATATAGTAAGATTCATTAAACTAAACTCAAAAGGGAAAGTAACTGACCTTTGATTTTATCTAAAAGGAGCCTCAAAATATATGATCCTTCAAGCTCTTAATTTATATAAAAAAGGCCATTATTAGGAGGAATAACCTCTCCAATTCATTATATTTCAAACAATAAAGAGAATATAAAATGAAAGAATTAATGAAAATTCATTAGAAACTAAGCTATATTATTTTTATATTTAGGTTACTTTTCTTAGCCATGTCGCTGTAACCATTCCTAAAAAAGTACATATCCATGTGATTAGATTTGAATATCAAAAAATAGTGTTTTTATTTCTATATATATTTCTTAACCATCCAAAAACATTTATTTTTCAAGACTATCATAGCTTTTTGGGTTAAAAGGAAAAGATATAGTTCTAAGATAAACACCCAAGTTTATTAATATAAAATATCTCAAATACTTAGCATGGAACAGAAGTAGCTAAATATAAACAAGTATATTGAGGAAATCAATCAAGTATAAAACATTCATGAAATTAAAGAGTGAGGGAGGAAGACAAACATGCAATATAGGGTGATTTTGCTCACTAAGGATTAGTACACCACCTCAGATCTTTATTGACCCTTACGATAGTGAATGCATTTCAAATAAAACTCCTAGGGTTCTTAAATGTCAACACACAAACCTTTACAACCTCTTCAAACAAAATATCCGAATTAACCCTTATGCTAACTCCAACAAAAGTAAACTATGTGTACATTCTATACTAAAGATCTCTTTTCTATCTACCATTAGGAAATTCCTGTTTATCTTATAGAAGATTGTATATTTCAATAAAATCTACTAGATATATATACTTCTAAATGAGTATATATGAAAATGTATGATCTATTAAAAATCAACATATAGATAAGTGTTACGAAGGTTGGTTGCTAGTGATTTGGTCTTTAAAATTCTCTTAATAGATTTTATGAAGAATGTGAGAGTTGTTTTATATAGATAGGGTGGACGTGTATTTATATAACAATATGACTTAAAAAAATTCTCTTTCCCAGGCCTTGAATTTGAATTTTTGGATTTGTTGGTCAGCGTTCGCTTCGGTCAGATGTATGTTGATTGTATAAATTCTTCCAACAGAATAACAATGGATATATAAAGGCTTCATTTTAATCTTTCCAATTATCCACAAGTACCTAGGATACCCGATGACTTCTATAGGAAGAATCCTTCCAAATATTTGACTTGTAGGATTGGATTTAGATAATAGAAATTCCAAGTTCACTTTTTATTGGCTCTTTCTTCGGATTATCTTTCAGTGACCGAAGATATTTCTTTCGGAGGTCCGCACTTTTTCTTTCGATGCAATTTACTTACGCTCTTCGATAGTTCAATATTTTTTCCATCTAGAGGTCCGACCTTTTCTATTTTTGGATGGACTTCTGTTGCCCGCTTCCTTTTTAGCCTGATAGGTGTGGTATGTAGATCTTCAGCTGAAAAATATTTCTAGTGCTTCTTCGATATCCGTGGATGATTTCTCTTAGAATATCCATGTGTCTTCTTCTTTACTTTTTCTTATGGAAATGACCTTTTCTTTAAACAATATATCTAAATCAGTATTGTGCTAACAAATTCTTTCTTCGATCTAAAAGATAAAATGGATTCTTCTACCATGATGTAGAATTCGGTGATCAAGCGTCTTGTTGTGAGGTACCTTGCCCAATAAAAATCATAGTAGGCTTTCACTCAAAGATTTTTATTATTTGTGAATAATATCCTTCTCTAGGCTTTCCTTTGATATACCTTAGTAATCAGTTGCACCATGCAAATAACCTCTGTAGGAGTATGCATAAAATTACTTATTTTAGCATTCAGAATATTGTATTAAGTCAGGTAACGGTGAGATATATTAATCTTACATGCAATCTCTTTTATGATGATGAATTATGGAGAACCTTTCATTCTTCACTTGAAAATTTCAAATGTTGTACCATTGGAAATTTGGAAGGACTTGAGCAAACTTTTCCAGCGTCTTTCAAGATATGTAACACATATTTTCTTTAAGATATATAAATTCCTTGCTTTGAACGTAAATACTTAATGAACAAAAAATATTTTAGAGGGCCCAAGTCTTTGATGTGAAGTTTTTGTTTCATAAATATTAAATTAATTATATTTTTCATGTATCATTTCATCAAATAAGGAGATCGTCGACATAGACAAATACTAATTTTATAGATGGTTCATTACATCTAGTGAACAATAAATAATCTACTAGTGAAGGTGAATAACCATATTCTTGTAAAGATGTTGATAATTTGGCAACCCAATTTTGATGGGACTATTTGAGACCATAGCCCAACCATCATAGTAATTTCTCTCCTTATTTCCCAATACTAAGTCATGGTATAGTATAGACTTCTTCACAGAAATTACCATGTAGGAAGACGTTATACACATCCATTTGAGGAAGTGCTCAATATTTTATGGAAACAAATGATAATAAACACTAAACATTTGTGAGTTTTGCAATTGGAGAACAATAGATATAATGGTTACTCTTAATTGAGTAATCATTTTATCTACTAACCACGATCTGCAACACTCCACACTATTATCAACTTTGTACCTAATTTGAAGAACCAATGTGATAACAATAGGTAGCATACTAGGGGTAGTCAAGTCTTCTGAATTGAGTAACCATTATATCTACTAACCACAATCTGCAACGCTCTACACTACCATCAACCTTGTACTTAATTTCAAGAACCCATGTACTAACAATAGGAGTATTATCTTTCAACATCTATATTTCATCATCCATTTTCATATTCTAAAGAGGTTCATATACAAATTAATGAAATCTAAATTCTTAATTGGATTGAAAATGCTAACTAAATGTGTGATGTTAATGAGATTTCTATTTTGCAAGAGACAAAATCTTAAAAGTAGGTAGGTCTACCTTTTTCAAAGTTTGTAACGAGGTAGGAGATTGATATGGTAGCAGTTGATGGATGATGGGGGAACTTATAATATCAAATTAGGATGTGGGTTGTCTAGTATAGTGTGGTAGATGGTTAGGAGAAGTTTAAAAGATTTGGGCTATGAATAAATTTCAAATATAGGGTGCACGAGAGGTAATTTTTCGAGATCGTAAGGAGTTTGTGATTGGGGTAGTGGGTTCGTAATTTGAGTTAAAGGGATTATTCATAGTGGTTTTATTAATATATTAGGTAGTATAGGTTGCTAAGTATTTTGAGTAGTGGATTAAATTATCGAATGAGGCACGATATGATATTTTAGGGGAAGTAAGAGTTACGGTATTATGGGGTGCATATTAAAATTATACTGAATTGTGGATAAATCAATTAAATTTTCAGTTGGTCTAAATTACTTGAGTCTAGTAATCTGTACTTTGGTTTTCTAAATTTTTTTGAATTATAAGTAATTGGTATATTGATTTTTGTCATGTTTGATATTAATTCATACTTCCTAACATCTATCTTAAATTGGTTGATGTTAATTTAGATCTAAAACACGAGGTGGATCAAGGTAGGTGGATCTAAATGTTTTACCTAATTGTTACAAATCAACCCCTCCCATAAGAGTTTAATTTCCAATTTTTGGGAATAACACAAGGATACATCTTCTACTCTTTCAACACCTTGTATAACCTAGGGATTAGTAGTGGTGGATGGGTGTTTATGTGTTTAAAGTAATTAAAAAAATTCATTTAAATAATATATAAGATATTGAATAAAAAGTAAATAAAAAGCAATTGAATAATTAGAAAAATTTACCATATCCTAAGATCTCGGAAATGTCGTGGTCATCGATCTGATAGATGTTAGCATATACACGATTGAATTTGACTCATCGAATTGAAGTTTGAACAATGACTTATAGTTGCACCATAATATTGAAAAATATTAGGTTCAGGAGAAAGGGGAATGATAGTGGATAGATAGCAAGTTAGAAGACCGTAGAGAAAGTAGGAGAAAATAAATTTTTAACGGTATATTTAGAAGAGATAAATATTTGATGATGAAGAAGATGATAAAAAGTTGTGTATGATATAATTGAAGGAGTTAAAATTGGACGACACAGTTTCAAAAAAAAATTGTGCTTTAATTTATATTTTTTTAAGTAATTTCAATTATATTGTTCTCATTGATTTTTTATGAGACAATAGTAAAACATAACATTATGTTTCTCTTTTAATATGGATAAATTTTATATTTTGAATTATAATTAAAACTTTAAAAATTTAAAATATCTTATGTTTATATGTTAATATATTAATTTATTTATTTTTCAACCGTAATTGGTTTAATGATAAAATCTGAAAGAATAAACAAAACTATACAATACTAGATAAACTATAAACCTCACAATATCTTAACTAACTTTATCCATATGTGTATGATGAAACCCACGTAGAGTAAAATACTAGATTTCACTAGTCTACAGGGATGTCTAACTGGCATGTCCAAGGAATATGTTCTTCGGTTCCAAGAACAAAGAATGCGAGAAAAACTATATAGTATCATATTTAGTCAAGCATGGTAAAATAATATCATCACATTTTCTAGTTGGGTTGGAGACGTGGATTATAATTCTAGGAAATATGATTCATTAGTAATCAATTCATACGATATGCTAATGCTAGCTTATAAGATTCCATGTCTGCCTTTGCCTCAGTTCTACGGGTGATTCATATTTTCAAAGTGTAGAAACACAATCCAGGATGACCCTATCATGTTCAATGAAGTTAGTGGATATTCATCAGTGATCAACATAAATATGAAAGAATCATATCTATGTTCCATGAAATAATTAGCAAAGTCTCAACCATGAAATGAGGAGGCCAGGCCCACGGAACCTTATTAGATTCTATCCTTAACAAATGATTGATGAGCTTGTACATTTTTGTAGGAAAATAATTTTTTCATGACAGAACGATCAGATATGTCGATTTCTTCCCTACTCCAAGGGTTCCTCGTTAAACAAAATCATTTTTAATTTAAATAAAATCTATCATGATACCGTTATAAAGTCACCTCATACTTCTTTAGCTATCCACTTCCTTTACCGACCTCCAAGTAATAATCTTCAAATAAAACAATTTGTAAAAATTTAAACTACAGTACAAGAATAAATCAATTCTATATTTTTGGTTGGTCGAGCAAGAAACAAACATATGTCTGATAAATTCTATTGCCTCTAAGAAGTTAGATCATCTTGGTGAAAGACCACAATTGCGCTTGAACAATTTTTACTTCCCTGGTGGATAATTCTTCCACATAAATGTGCAGATCGTTGAAGGTTCCTTAGTATGTCATACTACATGCCCCTTTGTTTAAATAAATACAAACAAATGAAGCGATGCTTTGCAATGTACCCTTATTTTCCATGCAGAGAAAGTAATATGCATATTTTAATTTAGTATATCCTAATTCAAGTGGGGGCCAAATTATCTTAGTTTCTTAGTCCAAGAAAAGGAGTGGGATTTGTTTAACTACCTAATAGTTGCAGACGCAACCCATTGAGTCAACTTTTAAGAAAATATTAATGTTCAATTTTTGAAAACAGTACGTTAGTCATTTACAATTAGAATGGTTTGGGATAAATTTTTAACTTGGGAATCACTAGTAGTTAATAATATATGTGTTTAACCTATTAACTGTACACTAGAAACATTTTATTTTAATGAAATACCTTCCCATGAAGAGACCGAGTCAAGCCTATACACAATAACTCTGTACGTATATAAAAGATCTTTTATGAAAGTAGATACATTTGAGTATGCGAGCATTGACACAATCTTGTTTGTTTATGATATCCCAAGATTAATTTCCATGTAAAACCATATAATAAAGTGAAAATTGGTAATATGCGTCCATCCCCTCCGATCATTAGTCTTCCAGATATAGTCCAAGCCACCCAACATATGTGGTTTTTTGTGTTTGAGCCAATACTTAATAAAAAGGCTTGATAGTTTTTACCATTTCTTTGTAGGTTGTAAGAAGATATTCATGACATATTTTAGGATAACATGCACGATTCATTTTCATAGGACCTCTTTGTCATCCCTAGAGAGATGATGTTAGCACTGAGTTGCAAAATTGAGCCTCTCACTAATTCATTGAGACACCTCGACTTTGGATAACTTATTGTTCATTGGAATACCTAGATACTTTCTATGGTACCTTCCATTTAATGTCTAGTGGTACCTTTGTAGAAGTTGTAATTAAATTTATCAAAGTTGAAACTATTTGTCTAAGCAGAAACAAAATCGGTAAAGTGCTTTTGTGATTGCAAACATTTCCATTTTCTTATTTTTTAGAAGAAAAAGGAATCACCAACAAATATATAATGTGTGAAGCCAGTGGAATTTCTAAAACTTTGTAGGCTTTCCATATTCCCCATTACAACTTATTTATTATTAAGAAAATTACGCATTTCAATGTGTAGATTAAACAAAAAAGGACAAAGGGATACAACTTAACGAAAATCAAGCGACAGGGTAAAATACCGGAAGGTATCTTAATTAATGTTTATATGATACAAAACCGTATACGCACAATCCATAACCCATATAATCCATTTGGAAGAAAACTCCAGTTTAGACCCAACCAAATTCAAGTGAGCTCAATCATACACTTTAGTCATGTCCAACATAAGAGAATCATGATGTTTTTTGGATTGTATTTTTATTCCCATAAAATATGCATCACCCTAAGAAAAAATGATATTTTCTTGAATAATCCTTCCTTAATAGAGTTTGATTTAGTATAGGAAATGATGTTATTATCAACATCTATAACTGAGAGAACTTTTACCCAAAATTTGAGTAATTTATTAATATTGAATGAGAAACTACTCCTAATTATATTCTTTTTGTACAAGTGAAATAGACATGTGATTTATGTGAGATGCCAAGTAAAAATCCTACAAAAAAATTTAAAAATTATCTTGAAAAGATCGAGTTAATCGTATCATAGTTCTCTTGGTTGACTAGTTATAAATATCAATCTAGACCTATCACTTTTTACGGCCCATACTAAATGTATCACATCTACCTTATTTTAAATCCTGAGTGTTTGTTTTTCATATCAAGTTTTCTTTTTCCCGCATACACGACCACAAAATTAAAATAATTATTTAAATCTGAATGTAGAAGCATTACGTAAAGTACTTGTAATGGGTTCTTTATCATCAATACATTCATAGTTTTCATCTCTGAGACTTGTTGTTTTGTTATTGTTCTGTGTTGTACAATAGTAGAATGATAAAAATGTTATCAAATTGTCCCTTTCATCTACCCATTTGACACAAGTGTATCCCACCCATAACTCTTCTTCCTCCCATATCCTATTGAGATCATAATTAATATCCATAATTTTTCCATTCGCATCAACCAATGGATTAATAGTGTGAAGTTCAATCAATTCATTATGTAATTGATTGTTCTCCGACATTCTTAAATACTTGTTAATTCATTTTCTTGAGTACCATGTTGAATACTTTACTTTTTAACTAAAACCATTTTTCTCAATCAGTGTTTATTATTATTTACTAACAATATTATGAGCTCAATTTTTCTATTCTTTGAGAAGAATTCTTTTCAAAGAGGGTGTAATCATTTTACACCTACATTCAAAGTGGATCTAAAAAATATTCAAACACTACGATAAGTTCAAAGACAACGTTTTGTGATAAAAGCTCAATACCTGCGACGGTGTATGGCTTTCACTGTACGAATTATAAAGAATACACCCCAATTGTCTAGGAACCCGTCATCCTTCTTTTGGTTTCATACGTGCAACTTCATTAGGATCGGTATTTGTCCGGAACATCAAAATTTAAGTGCATGTTCCTATATGGAACAATTTACGAGATATGACTAGTGTGAACTGATTCATAAGATCTTTAATTAAAATTAGAATGCAAGGAAACAAAATAATATTTGTTATAATTAGATTGTTTTATTTTATGATATCTTGTAATACTTCTGAAATCCATATATCCCACATTTGACCTCTTTTTTTAAAAAGTAATAAGTGTTGATTATAATTAAACAACCTATGTATTCAGTTAATAGACGAGTTCTTAATGAACAACACTTCACTTTATATCTTAATGAAACAAAGTAGTTAAGATATGAAAATATCTAAATTGGCCAAAAAAATTATCTCATTGATTTTATGAGATATGACTAGTTTCAACTGATTCATTAAATATTTATTTAAAATTAGAATGCAAGGAAACAAAATAAAATTTGTCATAATTAGATTGTTTTATTGTATGATATCTCATAATACTTCTAAAATCCACAAATTTGAAATTTCAAATCGTTTTTTGTAGATAATAAGTGTTGCTTATGATTAAAAAAACTAAAATAATGTATTCAGTTAAGAGACAGGTTCTATATGAACAATACTTTACTTGATATCTTAATGAAACAAAGCAGGTAAGATATTTTCATATTTGAATTGGCTAAAAAAATCAATGAGATTATTTTTTTTAGTCAATTTAGATATGAAAAATACTAACTACTTTGTTCATTAAGACATCAAGTAAAGTATTGTTCATTAAGAACCCTTCTCTTAATTGAATATTTTATTTTTGGTTGTTTAATTATAATCAACACTTATTACTTACAAAAAAACGAGGTCAAATTTGGGATTTACGGAGTTTAGAAGTATTACGAGATATCATACATTAAAACAATATAATTATGACATTATTTTGTTTCCTTGCATTCTAAATTTAAAAAAAGATCTAATAAATCAGTTGAAACTAGTCATGACTCATAAATTGGTCCATATGGGAACAAGAACTTGAATCTTGATGTTTCTACAAACAACGATCGCAATGAAGTTGCACGTATGAAACCAAAAGAAGGATGACTGATACCTGGACAATTATGGTGTATTCTTCATAATTCTTAAAGTGTAGGCCAAACACCATCATAAGTATCGAGCTTCTATCACAAAACATTGACTTTGAACTTAACATAGTGTTTGGACATTTTTTAGTTCCACTTTGAATGTAGGTGTAAGATGATCCATCTTTGAAAAAAGTTCTTCTCAAAGAATTGAAAACTTGAGCTCATCAGATTGTTGGTAAATAATAATAAATACTTGATTAAATGAAATGGTTTTAGTTAAAAAGTAAAGTGTTCAGCATGGTACTCAAGAAAAATAAATTACCAAGCATTTAAGAATATTAGAGAATAATTCGTCAATTCCATAATGAATTGGTTGAACTTCACACTATTAATCCATTGGTTTATGCGAAAGTAAAAATTATGGATATTAATTATGATCTCTATAGGATATGGGAGGAAAAAGAGAAGTTATGGGTGATATACACGTGTGTTAAGTGGTTAGATGAAAGGGACAAAAGATAATATTTTTGCTCATTCCACTATCGTACAATATAGAACAATAACAAAACAACAAGTCTCAGAGATGAAAACTATGGATGTATTGATGATAAAGAACCCACTACAAGTAATTTCCACAATTCTTTAACATATTGTACAATTCAATCCAAATAGTTTTTTTAATTGTGTGGCCGAGTATGTAGGAAAAAGCACAAGTTGATATGAAAAACGAACTCCCGAGATTTACAATAAGTTAGAAGTGATGCATTTAGTATGGGCCGTAAAGAGTGATAGGTCTAGATTGACATTTAGGACTAGTCAACCTAGAGAGCTAGAATATTATTAACCTGGTCTCTTTAACATGGTGTTTAAATTTTTATAGGATTGTTACTTGGCATCTCATATAAATCACATGTCTATTTCACTTGCACAAAAAGGATATAATTAGGAGGAATTTCTCATTCAATCCTAATATCTTGATCAAAATTTGGGTAAAAGTTCTCTCAAATGTAAATGTTGATTAAAAATATCATTTCCTATACAAATCAAACTCAATTAGGGTAGAATTATTAAGGACAATATCATTATTCCTTAGGATGATACATATTTTATGGGAATAAAAATACAATACAAACAAACATCGTGATTTCCTTATGTTGGACATGACTAGAGTGTATGACTAAGCTCACTGGGATTTTCTGGAATTGGTTGTGTCTAAACTGGATATTTCTTCTATATGGATATATGGGTAATGGATAGTGCGTATACAGTTTTGTATCATATAAATGTTAATTAAGATACCTTCTGGTATTTTACCTTGTCTTGTTAGTTTTGTTAAGCTGTACCCCTTTGTCCTTTTTTGTTTAATCTACTCACTGAAATACGTAATTTTCTTAATAATAAATAAGCTGAAATATGGAATGTGGAAAGCCTAAAAGTTTCTAGAAATTCCATTGCCTTGACACATTATATGTTCGCGGGTGATTCTCTCTTCTTCTACAAATAAGACAAATGGAAATATTCATACTCACAAAAGAACTTTACCGAGTTTGTTTCTGCTTCGACCAATAGGTTCAACTTCGATAAATTAAATGCCAACTTCTACAAAGTTATCACTAGACATTACCATAGAAAGTATCTAGGTATTCCAATGGGCAATAAGGTATCCAAAGTCGAGGTGTCTCAATGAATTAGTGATAGGCTTAATTTTGCAACTCAATGCTAACATCATCTCTCTAGGGATGACAAAGAGGTCTTATTCAAATGAGTCATACATGTTACACCAAACTATCGCATGTATATCTTCTTACAACCTAGAAAGAAATGTTAAAAACTATCAAGTCTTTTTATTAAGTATTGGCTCAAACACAAAAAATTGCATATGTTGGGTGGCCTGGACTCTATGTCGAAGACTAATAATTGGAGCGGACGGCGCCAAAATCTTGGTGGTCCTTTGTGTGTTCTAAAAATAATGTAAATAGTAAGAAGAACCACAACCGCAAGTGTACGGTTGTCCCAAGTAATAATAGTGATAAACAGGATCGTTCGCAGGGACGGTATGGCTAACTACAATGCTTACCGATTAATGAATGATTGCACGTATGAAAGCAAATAAATGATTTAATAGTTGGTTGGTAGGTTTTACTAATTCTAAGTATGAAAGACTAAAGTAAAAATGCAAATAAATAACTAGACGCAAGTAAATGAAGGTGAGACGCAAATATGGGCAGGCAGTACTTGAGAGACGCAAGGGATTCTCCTAACTCTATTTCATAACATATGTTGTTTAAGGGGCAAATTTGTCAATTGACATTGGTCGGGATTCGCGAATCTTCGTACCCCCGTCCGGGTGGACTACGAAGCTATTCTAGGGTGTCACAAACCCTGTCAGGGTGATTATGATCCACCTTCGAATGATTAAGCTAAAATTACCTCATTGGCCATAAAATTAACTACGCTCGTCAAAGTCAAATAATTTCTATTTTATATTCTGTAATTGATTCTGCACTTAAACCTCCCGTCAAGATGATCCACATGCCACTATGTGGAACAGCCTAGATACTAAAACTTGTTATTAGTTCGCGACTCTAAAAACAGTAAATAATCACAAATTACAGAAAATGTGAAAGACCCAATTTGATTTAATTAATTAAAACCCAAATTCAACATATGAAAATCAATAGTTTTAGGATTAACCCATTATGCATTCTCAAGTACTAAGAGAAATTAGCTCATACTAATGGAAAATAAAACTAAATTAAAAGAAATAAGACTCATATTGTTTTACAGAAATAAAAATAAGAAAAACCTAATTTCCGGAATTAAATTCGGCTGTCAATGGAGATATAGACACTCTCCATCTCTTCATCTTTCTTCTGCTTCCTTCGTTGACTTCTCTTTGATGCTTTTCTTTCTGAATCATGAGTTGTATGAAAATTAGAATTCAAAAGCCCCTTTTATACTCTCAAAAACGGATTAGGCTTTGTCTAAGGTTTAAGTTAAAAATTAAAAGCCCAAGTCCATTTTCTAAGCCCAAAATCCTGTAACTGCTGCACCATCTCCACTAAAACAGCTTTAGCCGATTCGTTATAACTCCGATTGACCTCAAATCACTTGCTAAATTTCTGTAACTCGATAAGGAACATAATCTCTTCAAAGGTCAGCGGCTAAATCAACTCGTAAGTGCCTCAAAATCAGCAATCTTTGACCTGTTTTCCAGATTTGCAGCTTCAAAATATAATTCTTTTTGGGATTTATCTTCAAGCTTTGACTCTATATCACGATCTGTGACTTTCTTCTCTGATTCCTCTCCTAGCTAATATTCAAAACCTACAAAATTTCCACTAAAATACACAAGAATAAGCGCAAAAGTTTAATAAATCAAAAATACTAGAAAATAAAGAGGAAGTTCGGAATATTGCATTTTTAGTCCTAAAGTCTATCAAAATGATTAAATAAACATAAAAAATGATGTCTCCCAGGGGTCTAAAATAAGAACAATTAGGGAGACATCAATGGACGCATATTACCAATTTTCACTTTTATTATGTGGTTTTACTTGGAAATTAGTATTGGTATATCATAAAAAAAACAAGATCATGTCATTTCTCGCACACTCAAATGTATCTACTTTCATAAAACATCTTTTAATATACTTAAAAAGTTATTGCATTGGGTTTGGCTCAGTCTCCTCGTGGGATGACATTTCGTTGAAAGAAAATATGTCAACTGTATTAGTAACGGGTTAAACACAAATATTTTTAACAACTAGTGGTTCCTAAGACATAAATTTATCCCAAAACATTTGAATTGCAAATGACTAACGTCAATCGGCTGTTTCAAAAAGTGGACATAATTATGTTCTTAAAAGTTAACTCAATGGGTTACGTCTGGAACTATTAGGTAGTTAAACAAACCCCACTCACTTTCTTGGACTAAGATACTAAGATAATGGGGCACAAACTTGCATTAGGATATATATAATTAAAATATGCATATTATTTTCTAAGTACGGAAGATAAGGGTATATTGCAAAGAATCACTTCATTTATTCGTATTTATTTAAACAAAGGGGCATGTATTATAATATGACATACTAAGGCACCTTCAAATATCTGCACATTTATGTGGAAGAATTATCCAACAACAAAGTAAAATTTGTTCAAGCGCAATTGTTGTCTTTCACAAAGATGATCTAAGAACTTCTTAGAGGCAATAGAATCTATTACACATATTTTCGTTGTTTGCTTGACCAACCAACAATATAATAATTGATTTATACTTGTACTGTAGTTTAAATTTTTATAAATTGTTTTCTTTGAAGATTGCTACTTGGAGGTCGGTAAAGGACGTGAAGGGCTAAAGAAGTATGTCGTGACTTTATAATGGTATCATGATAGATTTTATTTAGGGACGAAATCGAAATATCTAATCGTTCACTCATGCAAAAAATTATTTTCCTACAAACTTGCACAAGCCCATCAATCAACAAACACTTATTTTGTTGTTAAGGATCCTTTCATGGTTGAGACTTCGCTAATTATTTCATGAAACATAGATATGATTCTTTCATATCTATGTTGATCGTCAATGAATATCCATTAACTTTATTGAACATGATAGGGACATTATGGATAGTGTTTCCAACTGTGAAAATATGAATCACATGCGGAATTGAGGCATAGGTAGTCATGGAATCTTATAGGCTACCATTAGAATATTGTATGAATCTATTACTAGAAGTTATAATCAACATCTCCAAACTAACTAGAAAATGTAATTATATTATTTTACCATTCTTGACTAAATATCATATATAATTTTTCTCGCATTCTTTGTTCTTGGAACCAAAGAACATATTCCTTGGACATACAGTTAGACGTCCCCATAAACTAGTGAATACTAATATTTTACTCAACGTGGATTTCATCACACACATATGGATAAAGTTAGTTAAAATATTGTGAGGTTTATAGTTTATCTAGTATTGTATTGTTTTGTCTATTCTTTCAGATATTATCACTAAACAAATTTTGTTGACAAAGAAATTGATAAATTTATCAACATATTATCATAGGAATTTTTAACATTTAACATTTAAAATTTTAATTTTAATTAATAATATAAAATTTATCCATCTAAAAAAAGAAACATAATGTTAAGTTGTATTTTTTCACTGTCTTATAGAAAATCAATGACAAAAATATAATTAAAAAAACATAAATTAAATCACAATTTTTTTAAACGGTGTCGTCCTATTTTAAAATAATTTGTATTAAGAAAATATCATCCCTCCTATTTAAGAACACTAAGCACCGCCTCCTTCAATTATCATACACACATTTTGATCATCTTCTTCATCATCAAATATTTATCTCTTCTAAAGATACTGTTAAAAAATAATTTTCTCATACTTCCTCTACATTCTTCCAACTTTCTATCTTATACACCATTATTCCTATTTTTCTTGAACATGTTCTTTCTCAATATTATGGTGTGTCCAAAACTGAGTCGTTGTTCAAACTTCCATTCTACAAGTCAAATTATATGCTAGCATCTATCAGATCGATGACCATGACATTTCTGTGATCTTAGGACATGGTAAATTTTCTAATTATTCAATTACTTTTTGTTTATTTTTTGTCAGTAACTTATACAGTATTTAAATGAATTTTTGTAAATTACCTTAAACCCAGATTAAAAACCCATCCAACACTACTAATCCCTAGGTTATATATCCTTGTGTTATCCCTAAAATAGCAATTAAACTCATACTGAGGGGTTGATTTGTAACAACTAGGTAAAGTTTTTAGATCCACCCTACCTTGATCTAACATGTGTTATCTAAATTAGCATCAACCAACTTAAGATAGATGTTATGAAGTATGAATTATATCAAAAATTACAAAAAACAATGTACCAATTACTTATAATTTGTTAAAATTTGGAAAATCAGAAACAATTGTCCAAGTAAATATTACTAGACTGTAAGTAATTTAGATCAAAAGAAAATTTAATTAATTTATACTCACCAAATTTGTGACAAAATAAAAAATATAATTAAAACCACTAAAAAGTCTAGGTTTTTATTACTGCAGTAAAATTAATGTTAGACAATAATGACAAAAATTTTGAATGTGATATAATTATAGCGTGATTTAGGTTATTTTGTATTTATATATCCTATTTCATTCACATGACATTAAAATACATTTTTAGTTTCCTACCCTTTTTTTCATTTTTAAAATATTTTATTTTGTTAGCAATTATTCACTATTTTCTTAGATTATGTTCTTTTTCTATTGTGTTGAAACATTTTTTTTACTAATTACAATTTTTACAAAAAATTATTTAAATGAACCTTCACCTTTGGGGACTTCAACAACATTAATTGGTTCTAAAAATGATTAATATAAATGACATTTAAATGATAATATATTAAATTTAATATGTATTACCATGTTATTGTGAATCGTGGATTAGATGGAAATATACAAAAATTAAATACCTATATAATCTTTTTTATCTATATAATAAAACACAACATGAGATAATGAAGGGGTTGGTTCAGAATAGGGAGTGTTTGTTTGCACGAGATCTTCATTAATATACTGGATCTGGATCAATAAGATTGTTTATTCTATTAAGATTTAGAACTAAGTTCGATTCATTTATACACTTCCTGTAAATAAAATAAGTTTTTATTTAGATGTCATCCAGCATTCAGCAGTTATCATTTAAAATATCAGACGACACCAAAGTGTGATTCAATGCCTCTTAGTAAAGTAAGTTTTATTCAGATGTCATTTAGCAGCACTTATCACTTAAAAAAATTAAACAACACCTAAGTGTGAGTAAATATAAAAAAAGGTCTAGATTTTTCCAAGTGTAATTATGTTATTAATTTTAATTAGATTATTAATTTGAAATCCACACCTTTCCCTCAAGTAATACACGTTCTGCACTTATATTTTATTTTTCATTTTTTTTTATCTTGCACACACTTTTATTTACAAAATTTAAGCATTTAAAAAAATTGTACATTTTGATTGACAATATTTTCAATATTAAATTAATTATTTTGTAGTTTTTTAGATATTGTTCCCTCGGGTTATACATAATATAAAATATAGTAATAGTTGATCACATCTAATTGAATTCAATAGTAAATTTAAAACTAAAAGTGTTTGATCCCAAAGATTCATATAAAAATATTGTTGTCTTATAAAGTGCTCAGACTTAAACAAAAAATACAATTTATTTAAAACACAATTTATTAGAAAACACAAATATAATCAATTCATTGTTCTAAAATTCTTTGTTATAATTCACGTTATAAAAGAAGAAAAAATATTTTTTATTGGAAATACTTTTATACTTTTATACTTTTTATGAATAATCATTCATTTTTTAAATAATTGTAAATGACAACTAAAAATCTGATACCATTAATTTTTTTTAAATTTTTTAGAATTTATCAAAATACTTTTTCTTTCATTAAAAAAATCAATCGTTATGAAAAGAAAAAGAAACTTTATTTCTATTAATTTGTTTCATTTCATTTAATATTTTATATCCATTGTTTCATTTCTAACCTATTACTTATGGCTTAAAATTATTTTTAGGTCAAATATTTCAAAATATTCATTTCTAGGCCAAACGTATTAAATAAAATGTCAATTTTCAGGTTATTTCATTAATTTGGTAAGATATCTTATACATTTTAAGAGAATTTGAACACTATAAATAAAATTCCTAATTTGTGACACAGTCAATTAAAGATAATAGTTTGTAGCCTAAAAAATGGCATTTTAATGCTTTTTGGCCTAATAATGAGTATTTTGAATCGTTTGGCCTAAAAATAATTTTAGGCCATAAGTAATAACCTAAAAAGAAATTTGCTCGAAGATAAAAATTTATGGTTCGTCCTTTGTAGTTACAATATAAGGAAACCACCTATACAACATGCTTAATCAAATATCATACAAAAAAAATCCACTTAAACACTAAAAGACTTACAACTACACTACACCGATCCCAAATGTGCACCCTCTTAATCCAATAACTATTAAGTAGTCATGTTGAGTATGATGACATTTTTGTTCATAAAATAAAGGGTAAAGCACACGTGAAACCCTTTATGCTTGGGCGAAATGCGCCCTTTATCTTTTTTTTTTTACGCTTAAATCCCTTTATTAACGTTTTTTTGTCACCGTTATGCCATTTGGCGCCACGTATGCGCCACCTCACCGCCATGTGTGCTCCACCTAAACATGATGGAATAGCAATTCCACGTCATATTTTTTATTTTAAAAATCATTATTTTAATTTATTTATTTTTAAATTCTCCTTCTTCTTCTTTCTTCTTCTTGCCGCTCCAACATCATTGAAGAACCCAAATGAAGGGAAAAACAAAACAAAAAATTTCCACAATGGCCTTCACACACCAAGCCGCTCTCTGCACAAGGAAATCGCATCCATCATCAACCACTTGGATACACCATCAACAATCGAACCAGAAGGAGAAACCTATTTTTAAAACCCAACAGGTCCATCATCTCCCAGAACCGTTCCATCATTACACACAGCCGGAACTGATACATATCTCAAGGCTAAAGACGAGGTTTTGAGACAAAAAGTAGAAGAACTCGAAACGAAGGGTAAAGAACAAGAGAAGCTCCAAGTTGAACTCAAGAAGTTGCAGAAATTGAAGGAATTCAAACCCTATGTGCTTAGTTTCTTACAAATTTATTTCATTTCCTTTTCAATTTTTGGAAAATTGCATTATTAATACCCTTTTATCTGCAAATCAACCACTCTATATGATAGATATGTTATTTCTTGGTAATAACTCACGGGTATATTTCGTTATCTTGCATAGCACAGGGATGAACGGTGCAATTACCCCTTTTACTTATATTACTATGTTTCGTGTAATTATAGAAAAATTGAACCAATTAAAGGCATATACGGTTGAATTGGAAGCAGAGCTCAACCAATTGAAAGACGAAAATACTAATTTAAAACAAGCTTTGGTAATTAATATACTTTATATATAATATAGGTATTACGTACGTACTATTTTTCATGTACATAAACTAATAAGACTATTATCATTTGCATTTGTAGGAAGCAGAACAAAAGGTGATACTAAATTAATTTTCACTAGTTGTTTAGTATTGGCTATTTCGAATATATAAAATTTATTTTAATTATTAGTGACGATTAGTGTATATTTGTAAGATACTGAGCTAATTTTAAATTGTTGTGGTGCAGTATTTAGAAGGAGTTAAGAAAAAATTAATAAGTGAGGCAAAGAAAGCTGAAGAAGAAATTGGAGCTATGAAAAGGACTTACAGCTTTTAGTAAAATGGAGAAAGAGTTTCTTAGTTTGACCAGTTAAGTGGAAGATGTGATGGTGGAGGTAGAAGTTTGAGAAGAGCAATTTCAGTGTATGAAAGCAGTGTGAGGAGTGTATTATATGCATAATAAATTAATTAGTACAAATTATTGAGTACTCCCATAATTTAAATATGTAGTGTGTTTGTAAATTAATTACTGTTTTTATGCTTTATCGTATGGATCTTTGTTAAAATCAGAAGTATGTGATAGACTTTTTAGCTAGCAGGTGCAGGCAGATCTATGAATGATACTTGGGCATTCTTTTTTTTGCTTATTTTTTTGTTTAATTCAGATTATGCATTTGTTTATATTAATACAAGCTCATTTTGGATTCATATGGGTAAAAATATCCTTTTGATTCTAATTATACGTTAACATTTATACCGTGACAAGGTTATTTTGTCTGCTGGGGTTGGGCCTAAGGGATATGGAAGTGAATTAATTCTATGAGTGTTGAGATTTAGGTGCTCGTGATAGCTGAATTTTGGTTGGAATTGTTTTAGTGAACTAACTATACAGGTCAACAATGCCTTGCCTTGCCCAGGGCATTGATTATCACTTGACAGTCTTATGAATGAGCGAGTGGTGGTTCAAATCTAGCAGAAAATGGATTTGTGATACTAGTTGATCGAGGCACCTACACTCCCAAAGTCATAGGACCGAGTAAGCGATTTTCAAAGTGCCTTGCGAACATAGCCTGTGGGAAAAATTAGTAGAACTCTGACAAATTTAATTTGTCTCATTCATGTGTGGATCAAGCACTTGCTTGTTTCATATTGAAATTCAAAGAAAATATACTTATTTTTTACCTGGAAATGTTATAAAATTTAGTACACAATTAGTTAGATTTTATAGGTTTTTAATTTTTCATTTGCACAAACACAATCAAACATCATTTTAAAAACTATAGTACAAGAAAAATAATTCGTCCCAGATTTAAATAACATTTGAGTAAACAAAAGGATATAAATAGCCTGATACAAACAATTCTTCAATGAAACGAAATAAAACAAAAATATAACCATATTTTGTCTTTATAATCTTTATAAGTAAACAAAATCAATATACAACACAGAAAGGACATAATCAATGGTTCGGATTCGATTATCTGTGAATGAGCATAGTGTGTATAAAGCTGTAGCAGCTTCTTTCCGTTCACGATTATTACGGGTTCTGAGGAGTGAAACTAAGCCCGGAATAGCTCTGGGGTAAGCTCCGATGGTGGCTTTATTGACTTCTACTACAGAGAGACTGGTTAATATTGTGGCTGCCCGGCGCCGCTATGTACGGCGGTGACGACTTTTCCGACTACACCTTCCGCGACTAATCCGACTTTATTATGGTCATCCAAGCTTAAATTCAATTGTAAATGAAGGGATTTCTCTTGTAATCTGTAATCATCCGAGTTAACACAGTTTAAAACAGCTGAAACACCGCCTGACTCAATGAGTCGTTTCCGAATCGATAAATCACGTTTCGAAACACGGCTAAGTTGTTCCAACGAGTTGAGCTTAGCTTCGGAAGAATCGGAAGGAGAATAAATCAGGGTTACTTGTTCCAACCCAAGTAACCACATTTGGCTCAGCCCCTGAATGCTTCATCTCTCTAAATACATCGAGTGCTTCACACCCCATTCCCCTCTGTGCATACCCTGCAATCACTACACTCCAAGTGACAATATTTAACTCAATATCTTCACCTGTCATTCTCTCGAACAAACCATGTGCATCATCTAATCGTCCAATTGGTGCATCAGATCAGAACTATTTAATCTTAGATCTGATCCAAACATAATGCTTACAAAAATTAATTAAAAAGCGTATTGAAGCCGGTTGATGATGGTGGAGAAGAGACTGTGCTGTTTCCTTGTGTAAAGAGCGGCTTGGTGTGAGAGATGTTTGGATTGATGATGCTGGAGTGCGGACAATAAGAAGAAGAAGAAGAAGAAGAAAGATAAAAAAAATTAAAAAATTATTTTAGAAAAAAAATTAAAAAATGATTTTAGAAAAAAAATTAAAAAATGATTTTAGAAAAAAAAAATTAATGACGTTGAAATTGGGTTGACCTAACTCATACGTGGAGCACATATGGTTGTGAGGTGGCACATACATGGCGCCAAATTGCATTGACTAACGGTCAACTGACATAAAATGGACAAAAGGGCTAACGGTGACAAAAAAAACGTTTTTAGCGTAAAAAAAGATAATAAAGGGCTTCACGTGTGCTTTACCCTGAAATAAACACGTGCTAACAGTCGTGTGAAATGTATTTGAACAATTCATTAAATTTTTTAAAAGAATTATAAAATTTATTAAGTTATTTTCCTTTTATTAAATAATCAACCGAAATAAATGAAAGAAAATTTATTCCTATTATTTATTTTCATTTCATTTAATATTTTATATGCAAACAATAGATAGAAAACAAATAGTACATTCCATTTTTAGGTCATTACCATGGCTTAAAAATATTTTTTGGTTAAACGTTTCAGAATGTTCATTTTCAGGTAAAATATATTAAAAATGCCCATTTTTAGGCTATTTCACTAATTTTGTGATATATTTTATAAATTTTAAGAGTAATTTGGACATTTCTAATAGATTTCCTAGTTTGTGACATGCTTAATTAAATATATAATTTGATTACAATGTCCAAATTATCTTTAAAATCTATCATATATTTCACGAAATTAGTGAAATAGTCTGAAAATGGATACTTCATTATATACTTGGGCTAAATATGAGTATTTTGAAACTTTTAGACTAAAATATTTTTAAGTTATAAGTAATGATCTTAAAAGGGATTTTGCTTTAAGATAAAAATTAATGGTTCTACCTTTGGAGTCACATTATAAGGAAATCACCTATACACTAGGGTTAATCCAATATCATACAAATAATCAACTTAAACACTAAGAAATTTCTAACTACACTAGACCGATCCAAAATGTGCACCCATTTAATCCCATCACAATTAAGTAGCCGCGTTTAGTTAAGATAATGTTTTTGTTCTTAAAATAAACACTCGGTAACAGTAGCGTGCAATGTATTTGAACAACTCACAGTTTCTTTATCTTTTTCTTACCGGAATTCTTTATTAGACTTTGCTTTCTTTATAAAGTATAAATTTTTTCTAAATTAGTCAATTAACTATTTTCCCTATACACACAAAAATAAATCCATACTTAAATATATAATTTAGTTGAAAAATAACATTTGTTAAAAACTAGCCTCCACTTCTAGTCTTTCTATTTCGCGGCCCTGCTAGTTTTTTCTTATTTTCTTGTGGGTATGTGTATACTTTTATGAATATGAACTTTTTTTAGCTTCATTTGAATGATGCTAAACTCAAATTTGATTGATCTTATGATTTTTGTAGAGCATTGCTTGGATCTGGAGGTTATCATTGTAATTGGGAAAGAGATGGAAACACATAATAAAGACCTTCTACTTTTAATACGCCAATATTTAGTTGTAGAGAAGTATAAAGAAACAATTCACAAGTAAGTTATTTTAGTGTTTGTATTTTTAATAACATAAATGCATTTTTTATGCTCAACTGTTGATTGACATTGATTAACGTAATAATTTTTTTTTATGAAATTTCTATATTTTAAGTGTTTATTATATAATGTAGTTAAATCATTCTTTTAAAAAGATAAATTTGATATATGTACTTTTTTTTCATGTTTTAAAAAATTATATTTGATTATTTTTTATTTTAGTTTGTGTTTATTAATCTAGTAACTTTAGGTGAACTTTTTTTCTTTCAATTATTTGATTCACAACATTTATATTACGTGAACCATAATTCTTTATAATAAAACTTCAAATTTGGTGTTTGAAGGTTGATGAAAATGTCTGCTTGTTTTGTTGACATAAAATATTTGAAAAAATGCATAACAAGGAGAGAGTGGGAGAAGGGTGAAAGCTATGTGTCAAGCATTACAACTTTAGATGCGTCAAAAGAAGTATTTTAAAACTTTAGATGGGTAATTATCAAATCATCTCCATGTGATTATTATCTTGATTAACATAATTATTTCATGGTTTTAGAGGTATTTTCTAGATTACTCTAATAATTTGGACTTCTTTTGTTGTTTAGGGGTGATTCTACAAAAGCGGTTGAGATTCTCCAAAATGAGTTAAAATTTGCAGAGACTTGCTACCCTGACATATACAGAGATTTGACTCATCTTTTGTCAAAGAAGAATATTAGGTATACATATAATTTCTTTCCTTTTTACAACTAAACAATTCTTGATTTGTTACTTTAGGAATTATATTAGTTATTTATTTAATGATTATGATACATAGTAGAGTCATATGTTAAGGTGTTTGATTAATGGACAGAGGAGGAATAATATGTCTTGGTATGTAGATACCGAGACATTTAGAGTTATACTATGTGGAGTTTTAGGAAACCTAATTCCTTCAAATCCGGATATCAAGGATAAACTTTGTTTACCTAATTTTAGTCAACACAGGTTTCAGAAACTAATCATGCAAAGGTATCAATTATATCCATCTTCTTTTTCACTATTAATTGCTTAATAATGTCGGTTGAATTACATTACCGCTGTCCTTGCAGTTTGAAATGGCAACATCACCTCTACAAAAATCAAAATCTAATCATCCTATGATTGAAACTATCCTCACTGTTCATACATGTCATATCCAAAAACATGGCCATGATTTTTCTACATATTATCGTGAGTAGTTACCTTAGTCATTGTTGATTGATGTTGAAAGATTTATATCTCAGGTTAATGTAAAAAAATTTCTTGTGAGAAATTTAAAGTTGAATTATCTTGAGATTGTCTCTTATAGTATCATTTACATCCTCATGTAATTCGATATATGTTTTGCCACTTTTGATTGCGTCATCATATGTACATGGAAATGTTTTGATACGGTATGTCATTCAAGTTTTGAACTTATTTTGTTACAATAACACTTTATTGTTTTGTAAATAGTGTTTAAGATTCTCATATTTATTCATTTGTTTCTTTTAATATATAATTTCTAAAACAATTCAAAATCCCCTCTAACAATTTTAGACTTGAAGACACTAAATCAAATTATTAAACTAATAAAGTTATCATTGATTGAACCACCGAAATTCATAAGTCCCTAGTTAGACATAAAAATAATTAGGAATTATCTTGTCTATGAGATTCAAAAGCACCTAATATTATGGGTAACTCTATACATCAATTGAATTGAAATCAAGCTCAGCTGGATGTAGTCCAATTTAAGCTTATACAGATACATATCTTAAAGCACTCCTTTAAGTTTGCTGAGAGTGGAATGTATATATTTCACTAGATTTCTCAAGATTTCCCACAAATGAGATGGAATTAACCATATAGAAACTCATAATGAATACGAAAGGGTACACTACATAGAACTATCTATAGGTTTAGGGGTAACTACATGACCTATGTGACAATAGTCACACTGAGGTATTCAAGGGAACCCTTAAAAAATACAAATTACAGATATAGTAAAACGGTTAAAGAGTTACTAGAATACGCAACATAAATTGAAAAAAGACATACAAACTAAGACCATGTTTGTTTACACTTAACGGGGTCTTATTCTGATTTGATAAGACATTGAGATAATAAGATTGTTTGTTTTTTGACTAATTCATGTCTGAACAGGTCTTAATTATCCTGTTTACTTAAGACTCTATGTGAAAAGTATTAACGAATAATACATAATCTCTTAGCAAAATATGTTCCATTCATATATTTATTTAGTAATTATCGCACATCACTTTAAAATACAAAATATGTCTAGCTAAGATTATCTCTCAAGAGAGAATATGGATATAGATAAAGAGTTCTACAAAGTACATGATAGTAAAAAACCACATCAAAGTACCAATCATGCCTAAAGAAGGATCTTTATCATTAAAAGTGGTTAGATTAATACTAATAGCCTTATAAAGGATGGGATGCGTGTTATTTTCTGGCTTCCAAGCATTTATCAATATAAGGCCGTCTAAAATTTCTTAGATTCTTAAAATACGAAATCTTTAAAGGGATCTACCAGAAATGCCACGCTATAGAAATATATTTAAGGAACAAAAAAGATCTTTTTGGAGTTTATGTATAGATATCTGACGTCTTGTTGTGTAAAGTAAAGATTGAATCATTAAAGACGAACACATAATACGTAGAAAAAGGATTGATCCATTAAGTCTTCTTAGCTCTGACATACAAAAAATGGACTCTATATCGAAGACTAATGATTGGAGGGGATGGACGCATATTACAAATTTTCACTTTTATTATGTGGTTCTAATTGGAAATTAATATTGACATATCATTAAAAACAAGACTGTGTCATTGATCGCACACTCAAATGTATCTACTTTCATAAAAAATCTTTTATATACGTAAAAAGTTATTATTTATGGGTTTGGCTCAGTCTCCTCGTGGGATGGTATTTATTGAAAGAAAATATGTCGAGTGTATTGTTAATGGGTTAAACACAAGTATGTTTAACAACTAGTGGTTCCCAAGACACAAATTTATTACAAAATATTTGAATTGCAAATGACTAATGTCAGTCAGTTGTTTTCAAAAAGTGGACATAAATATGTTCTTAAAAGTTGACTCAATGGGTTGCGTCTTCAACTATTAAGTAGTTAAACAAACCCCACTCCCTTTCTTGGACTAAGATACTAAAAATTTTATGGGCCCCGATTTGCATTAGGATATATTTATTTAAAATATGCATATTATTTTCTATGTACGAAAAATAAAGGTACATTGCAAGCATCACTTAGTTTATTTGTATTTATTTAAACAAAGGTCATGTGCATGTATTATAATATGACATACTAAGGCACCTTCAAATATCTGCACATTTATGTGGAAGAATTATCCACCAACAAAGTAAAAATTGTTTAAGCGCAATTGTTGTCTTTCACCAAGATGATCTAACTTCTTAGAGGCAATAGAATCTATCACACATGTTTTCATTGTTTGCTCGACCAACCAACAATATAGAAATTGATTTATACTTGTACTATAATTTAAATTTTTATAAATTGTTTTCTTTGAAGATTGTTACATGGAGGTAGGTAAAGGAAAACGATATCTAAGAAGTATGTGGTGACTTTATAATGGTATCATGATAGATTTTATTTAAATTAAAAATGAAGTTGTTGAACGAGGAACCCTTGGATTAGGGAAGAAATCGACATATCTAATCGTCCAGTCATGGTACAATTATTTTCCTACACTTATTGTTTTGTTGTTAAGGATCCTTTCATGGTTGAGACTTCGCTATTTATTTCATGAAATCCATTAACTTTATTGAACATGATAGGGCCAGCTTGGATATAGTGTTTCCACATTGTGAAAATATGAATCACTGCAGAATTGAGGCAAAGGCAGTCATGGAATCTTATTGGCTCGCATTCTTTGTTCTTAGATCCGAAGAACATATTACTTGGACACGCCAGTTAGACGTCCCCATAAACTAGCTAGTATTGTGAGGTATTGTGAGGTTTATAGTTTAGCTAGTATTGTATTGTTTTGTCTATTATTTCAGATTTTATTATTAAACAAATTTCAGTTGATAAATAAATTGATAAACTTATCAACATATAACCAAAAAAATGTTTAACATTAAAATTTTTAATTTTAATTAATAGTATAAAATATATCCTTCTAAAAAGAGAAATATAATGTTAAATTTTAATTTTTAATTGTCTCATAGAAAATCAATAACAAAAATATAATTGAAAAAACATAAAATTAATCACAATTTTTTTGAAACGGTTTCGTCCAATTTTTAAATCATTTGTATTAACAAAATATCATCCCTCCTACTTAAAAACCCTAAGCACCGCCTTCCTCAATTATTATACACACCTTTTGATCATCTTCTTCATCATCAAATATTTATCTCTTCTAAAGATATTATTAAAAATTCATTTTCTAATGCTTTCTTTACATTCTTCCAACTTGCTATCTTATGCACTATCATTCCTCTTTTTCTTGAACATGTTTTTTTTCAATATTACGGTGTGTCCGAAACGAAATTGAGTAGTTGTTCAAACTTCCATTCTACAAGGCAAATTCAAACTTGTATATGCTAGCATCCATCAGATCCATGACCATGACATTTCTGTGATCTTAAAACATGGTAAATTTTCTAATTATTCAATTGCTTTTAATTATTTTTTTGTCAATAACTTATATATTATTTAAATGAATTTTTGTAATTACTTTAAACACACATTAAAAACACTCATCCACCACTACTAATGCCTAAGTTATACACGGGTGCTGAAAGAGTAGAAGACATACCTTGTGTTAATTCTAAAAAAATCATACAGAGAGGTTGATTTGTAACAATTAGGTAAAGTTTTTAGATCCATTTAAATATAATATATTAAATAAAATAAATTTAATACGTATTACAATGTTATTGGCTGAATCATGGATAACATTGAAATATAAAAAAATTAAATAAGTATATAATCTTTTTTATCTATATAATAAAACATAACTTTGGTTCAGAGTAGGGGGTGTTTGTTTGTGCAAGATCTTAATCTGGTTCATTAAGATACTGATTGATTCAAATACTGCCTCTTAATAATTTTGCCACATGTAATTATGTTATAAATTTTTATTAGATTATTAATTTGAAATCCACACCTTTCCCTCAACTAATACATGTTCTAAACTTATATTTTTTTCTTTTATCTTGCACACACTTTTATTTACAAAATTTAACCATTCAAAAAAATTATATATTTTAATTGACCAATTTTTCAATATTAAATTAATTATTTTGTAGTTTTTTAAATATCGTTCCCTCACAGGTTATACATAGTATACAATATAGTAACAATTGATCACATCTAATTGAATACATTAGTAAATTTAAAACTAAAAGTGTTTGATCTAAAAGATTCATATAAAAATATTGTTTTTTGTCAAATCATAATTGATTAAAAGAAAACAAAGTTACAAAAGAGGATACCAAGCTGATCAAAGTCAAGTTCTACAAGTCTAGCTAATTGTGAAGGGGAAAGCATCCCAAAGACTAAACAAAGCTCCACTAAACATTTGTTTAGCCACCCAATTTGCAGCCCTATTGTTTAATCTCTTAACAAAAGAGATCTTAAGTCTATTCAAGACTTTACAAAAAATGATATTCCTAACTAGACCTTTAGTTACACTAGCAATCTTACATTTAGTGTTAACTTGATTAATAATACAAAAGTTATCATTTTCAATATCTACACTTCCGGTTTGGTATTTAGAAACCATCAAACAAGCTACCAGAATGCCCCTTCCTTCAGTTTCAATTATTGAATTAATAGTAATCTTCTTCGCAATCCCTTGAAAAAGATTCTGTTGAGTCCCTCAAAACACACGCTAAAGCAACTAAGTTAGATTTCATATTAACTGAAGAGTCACAATTAATCTTAAAGCAACCCTTATTAGGTGGTTTCAACTTAATCTTATTCACAAATTCCTCAACTGTATTTACATTCAAAGAAAATATTATAACACTATTTTTATTAGCCTCAGACGTGTACTTATTAGCTAAGTTATACTCATCATAGGCTTTAAGAGCATTTTGTAAAACAAATAAAGGATCATGGGCTTTCCCTTTAAAGATAAACTCATTTCTTCCTTTCCAAATATTCCAAGCTATAACTAAAGTTAACTCAGTCAAGTCATAGTTATAATCTTTATATTTAGTATTAACTAATCTCATGAATTGAAGCCATTTTTGAATATTAAAACAGTAAATGTTCTGTTGTTTCTTCCATTTGACCACAAATATCACATAAATGAGTATCAATAACTATCATTTTAAATCTATTGTCATTTGTCGCAAATCCATTATTGCAACACTTCCAAATAAAGTTTTTAATTTTAGGCATCATAGAAATTTTCCAAATTAAATTCTAATCCTTAGTATCAAAATAAAAAGAGGTTTTCCCCACCTTTGTATCGTTAATTTTTCCCATTTCAATTTGAGCCCTCCATAGCTTGTTATAAGACTCTTTTACTGTAACATCTCCAGAAATGGAGTTCCTCCATGAAGGAGAATCATCACATTAAACAAAAAGAGGGTATGAATAACTCGCATATGGTACTACAACATTTGTAGGAAAAATTTCAAATATTAGTTTCTCATTCCATCCATTAAAATCAGGCAAGATTAATTCAGAAACAAGAACAACATTACATCCAGTAGGTCTAGACAAAACTGGATTTGTGGGAATCTAAGAATCTTCCGAAATTCGAATTTTTTCACTAGTTCCAACTAACCAAAAAATTAATTATTAAAATAATTTTTACCTTCAGTCAAAATCTTCCAACTGCATGAACAGTTACTACTCAACGAAGCTTCCAAGAAAGAAGTATGAGGAAAATATTTTCCCTTGAAAACTTTGAATAAAAGAGAGTTTTCATTCAACATAAAATTTCAGGCATTAGAAGCTAACAGTGCAATATTTTGATTGTGAAAATATTTGAATCCCAAACCTCAATCCTCTTTTGAATTCATCAATGTTTGAAATTTCACCCAGTGACATCTACTCTCACCTTGAATATTCCAATAAAAAATTAGATATCAAAGAAGTAAGATGTGAGGTAATTTTTTTTGGTATTAAAAAAACTTACATAATAAAATTTAGAATTGCTTCAATAATATATTTAATCAATATTTCCATTCTACTCTTCGAAAGCATTTTTGTTTCCCAATTATCCATCATTTTTAGAATTTGTTCTAGCAACCATTCAAGAGACTTGACTTTAGATTTTCCCCAAGAAGAAGGAATACCCAAATATTTTCCAAGATCATTTAGTTTCCTCATTCTCAAGATATTGAGAATCTTATTTTTAATTTCAAAAGGAGTATTTTTACTAAAGAGAATACCACTTTTATTGAGATTAATTTTCTGCCCTGTTGCATAGCAGTACCAATTCAAAGCTATTGATAATATTTCAACATTATATTCATCAGCCTCAAGAAAAAAGAGACTATTATTAGCAAGAAAGTATATGTGTAATCATTGGAGCACCTCTAGCAACTTTTATCCCATTAAGTAAATCAATCTGTACATAATACTCTATTAAAGAAGTTCGAGTCTATGTTACTAAGCAAAACAGATAAGGTGATAAAGGATCACCTTGTCTTAATCCCTTTTGAGGAAAATCAATATTAATTAACTCTCCATTAATTTGGATTTTATAAAAAACAGTTGTTATACAATTTTTAATCCATTGAACCCATATCTCATGAAATCCCAACTCTGAAAGTAGATCAAATAAAAAATCCCATTCAATATTTTCACAAGCTTTGCTCATATCTGCTTTGATAGCTAGAGTAAATTTGTTTGAATTTCTCTTATTTTTCAAAAAATGACTTGCCTCTTGGGCAATTAATATATTTTCAAAAATTGACCTCCCAAGATTAAATGATGTTTGTGTTTCAGAAATAATATCACCCAAAAGTGTTGAAGTCTCGAAGTAAGGATCCTTGAGATAGTTTTATAAAGAAAATTAGCACAGCCAATGGGTCTGTAAGAAGAAACCAAATCAGGATTAGCACATTTAGGAATTAAAGCAATAATAGAACTATTAATATCCTTGAGAGGAGTGTTATTACTCATAATATCCGAGACGAAAAACAAAAGATCAAATTTAACCTCATTCCAATTTTTTTAAAGAATAAAGCCCAAATACCATCTGATCTTGTTGATCTAATAGACCAAACAGCTTCTTTAAGTTCCTCCATTTGAGCTGGTTTAGTAAACTGATCATTCATATCTTTACTTACTACTTTTTTAATCTTTCTAAGAATACGAACATAATCTCTTTTCCCACTTTTTTTAAACACATTATTATAATGTGTTTTAATTTCATTTTTGATGTCAACATTCTCAGTGATCTAGTTACCATCATCATTTTTCAGCCTAGTAATCCTATTAATATTCCTCTTAACTTTAGTACTATCTTGAAAGTACTTGGTATATTTATCTCCAAGTTTAAGCCATCTATTTTTTTACGTCAGTGCCCAATAAAGTTCTTCTTTTTTCCAGTGATTTTCAAGTTCTTCACTTAGACAATCAATGGCTATTTTATTCACATCAGAGTAAGGTTCATTAAACTGCTGCTCCATTTGAGCTAGAGTATTAACAATCAGAATTATATTGTTTAAAACTCTCTTCCTAGCCCAAAGAGCAACATGCTCATGAATATAGTGAAATTTCAGTGAAATTTTCTTAGCACCATTTTCCTCATCAAATGAACAGTTTTTCAACTTATCTATCATTTTGTAAAACAAGTCATATGAATCCAACCTTTTTCCCAAATAAATCTCCTTTTCTTTTTTTGTTTAAAAATTACAAAATCAAGAATAATTGGTCTATAATCAAAACCTGTTGGAGGAAGTACAAGGCACCATGAGTTAGGAAAAATATCCATCTATTTCTTACTTACCAAAATTCTATCCAACATTTGTTTAATAAGATTGTTGCCATTTCTCTGGTTTGACCAAGTGAAATTACATCCTTTATTTGTCAATTCAACTAAATTATTAGTAGAAATAAATTCATTAAAAAGATGTATATTCCTTTAATGAGTATTATCAATTTCACCTCCTAATTTATCAGAGGAAAAACGTATAAGATTAAATCACCCAAGACACACCAACAATAAGATAAAAGAGAGACATCTGAAAAAAATTTAAGAAAAAATTCTTTATCTGTAACTGCTGTAAATCCATAGACAAAAATAATCTCACAATGACCAAAATGAGATCCCTCATAACTATAATGAATTAAGTTCTTGTCAGAACTTATAACTTTAAATTTCTCAGAAAGTATAACAAAAATTGCTAAGCCTCTAGAGAGACCATCAGGGTCTACATGAGCAACTAGAGATAATTTCAATTTCGAGCATAAAGAATTAACATAATCAAATTTGCGTTAGTTTCAGAAAGAAAAAGTACCTCAATGTGGTGAGCCTTAACCATATCCACTAGGCTCAGCTCTATCAAGGCCGTGCCAATGCCCAGTTATCAATCCTCTCTTCATTACACTCTTGTTCTAGATCTGCCATCTCATCACCTTCTCCATTACAAATGGAGTCAACAAGAGTTGTAGGGACAAAAGTGTCAACCTCATCCTCAGGAGGTAAGCCAAGATCAACCCTAACTTGCTGGGTTCTGCTTTTATTTTTTTTCAAGTGATCCAAAACAAATGGACTTATTCGAATTCAGCTTAATAGCACTAACACACCCACAAAGATTATTAATTTTTCCTGGGCTAAGAGGCCAAACATTGGACTTAAAAGAAGCACCTGGAAGGCCTTTATCACCTAAATTAACTTAAGGTAACATGAGTAGATCTTGGACTTTATTGACATGACCCCTTCTTCATTAATAACTCTTTTCTTACCAGCTATTTCTCCTTCCTGAAGATTCCCATTAATCTGATTTTTCTTTTTCAAAGGTTTTTTCACTCTTTTCTTATGAGTATTAGTAGTAGATATTGTAGCACGAAAAACAAATTCTTCCCATCTTTTTTCCTGCTCAATTTATCTAATCCAGTTTCCTAGCTTAGTAAAATTTTCTTTCCTAATGTGATAGAATACCACACATATTACAGAAATCAAAAGTTCTCATACTTTAAAGAGATCCACACAGATTGTCCATTCACGATTTTAAACATAAGTCTAGACACAAGTGGTTTAGAGATCAAACAAACCACTCTGACCCTAACATCAGAGTTTTCTTTAAAATTCTCAAGTTTAGGAAGTTCAGTCTCGCATACTTTTCCCAACTTAGTAGCAATTTTAACAACATTTCATTCTTTAAAAAACAAAGGAGGAATATCCACAATCCTAACCCAGACAGAGGTCTCTTCAAGCAAATTAGAGTTTTTAACACATTCTTCATACTTCTGGACAAGAACATGAAATCCGAAGATATGATAAAATCTATTTTTCCACACAATTTCAAAATCATCTTGTTTTTCAAACTGAACGACACAAAGATTTGTTCCTCTCTTATCAACAGATATTCTTCCTAACATTCCCCAATGTTAGATAATGATTTTTTTCAAGTAGTTCAAGTTAATATTACCTGTAGTGATGATTCGAAGAAAAAGTTTTGGTTCATCAAAGAAAGCATAAATCTCTTCTCTATCAGGAGAGAGTAAAGTTTTCTTCACTTTCATCCATCCCATCATCTTTAAAGCTAGCCATAAATGCTACCGAGAGAGAGGTATTAAAACTAAAAGATCAAAGTACAGCTCAAATCGAAAAAGAACGAGATTGAGATTTTAATAAATCGTATATTAGCAAAAGAAATGAAAATCAGGTTAAATTTCATGGATCTTGTTGGAACTAGGGTTGTAAACCAAGATCAATGATTAAAAGAGAGATGTAGTGGTGGTGATAAAGCTAAAACAGTGGTGGTGGAAAAGGGTTTTTTGGAGGAGAAGGGATTTTTGGTTTATCATGCCCGGGAGCATGGTTAGATATATAAAAATATTTTTGTCTAATAAAATCTTCATACTTAAACAAAAACACAATTTATTAAAAAACAGAAAAATAATCAATCCATTGTTTGATTTTTTTTAATTCACGTTACAAGAAAAAAGAAAAAAAAATATTTAATTAGAAATTCATTTACACTTTTTTATGAATTAAAAAGTAATCATTCTTTTTTTAAATAACTATAAATAAGAGAAATAAAAATTTGATATCATTAAATTTTTTTAAAAATTATAAAACTTATCAAATTAATTTTCCTTTCATTAAAAAATCAATCGATATAAAAATAGAAACTCTATTCCTATTATTTTGTTTCATTTCATTTAATATTTTATATCCAAACAATAGATAGAAAATAAAGATTATATATTATTTTTAACCTATTACGTATGGCCAAAAATTATTTGTAGGTAAAATGTTTCAAAATGTTCTTTCTAGGCCAACATATTAATTAAAATGCCAATTTTCAGGTCATTTCACTATTTTCGTAAGATATGTAAGAGATTTTAAGAGGAATTTTAAAACTTCAAATAAAATTCCTAATTTGCGATGCAGTCAATTAAAGATAATAGATTGACTAAAATGTCCAAACTACCCTTAAAATCTATCATATATCTTACAAAATTAGTAAAATGTCCTAAAAAGTAGGCATTTTTATTGCTTTTGGCAAAAAAATGAGTATTTTAAATCCTCTGGTCTAAGAATATTTGTAGGTCATAAGTAATTACCTAAAAAAGATTTGCTCTCAAATAAAAATTAATGGTTCTACCTTTGGAGTGCCATATATAAGGAAACCACTTATATAACATTCTTAAATCAAATATCATACAAAACAAAATCCACTCAAACACTAAGAGATTACCAACTACACTACACCGATCCCAAATGTGCGCCCGCTTAATCCAATCACTATTAAGTAGTCACGTTGGGTATAATGACATTTTTGTTCATAAATAAACACGAGCTAACAGTCACGTGAAATGTATTTGAACAATTCATCAAATTTTTTTTAAAGAATTATTGAATTTATTAAGTTACGTTTCCTTTTATTAAAAAATCAATCGGAATAAAAGAAAGAAACTTTTTTTTGTATTATCTCATTATATTTCATTTAATATTATATATGCAAACAATAAATATAAAACAAAGAGTACAATTCATTTTTAGGCCATTACCATGGCTTAAAATTATTTTTTGGTTAAAAATTCAGAATGTTCATTTTTAGTTCAAAGATATTATAAATTCCCATTTCAGGCTATTTTACTAATGTTGTGAGATGATTTATGAATTTTAAGAGTAATTTGGATATTTATAATAGATTTACTAATTTGTAATGTGCTCAATTAAAGATATAGTTTGATTGAAATGTGTAAATTATATTTAAAATCAAACATATTTTTTACGAAATTAGTGATATAGCCTGAAAATGGATATTTTATTATATCTTTGGGCTAAAAATGAGTATATAGTTTTAAGTTATAAGTAATGATCTAAAAAGAGAATTTGCTTGAATATAAAAAGTAATTGTTCTACCTTTGGAGTCACATTATACGGAAATCACCTATACAATATGGTTAATCAGATATCCTACACAAAATACACTTAAACACTAAGAAATTTCCAACTACAACCGATCCAAAATATGCACCCACATTAATCCAATCACTATTAAGAAGCCACGTTGGTTAAGCTGGTATTTTTGTCTTAAAATAAACACTCGCTAACAGTCGCGTGAAATGTATTTGAACACTCACATTTTCTAAATAATCTATGACATAGCTATGTGTCAAGCTTTACAAAGATTGGCGATAATGAAAATTCAACAAAATTATTCTTCTATATGCGCCAACATAATTATTTTGAAGTTTACCGTGGTAATTATCAATCATCTCCATGTGATTATTTATCTTGCATAACATAATTACTTCATGGTTTTGGAGGTGTTTTCTAGATTACTCTAATACTTTGGACTTCTTTTGTTGTTTCAAGGGTGATTCTGCAAAAGTTGTTGAGATTCTTCAAAACGAGTTGAAATTCACAGAGACTTGCTACCCTAACATATATAGAGATTTGACTCTTCTTTTGTCAAAGAAGAATATCAGGTATACATATCAATTCTTTCATTTTTACAACTAAACCATTCTTGATTTGTGACTTTAGTAATTTTATGAATTATTTATTTAATGATTGCGATACATAGTAGAGTCATATGTTAGTGTTGTTTGATTAATGGACACAGAGGGGAAAAATATGTCCTGGTATGTAGATACTGAGATATCTAGAGCTATACTATGTGGAGTTTTAGAAAAGCTAATTCCTTCAAATCTGGATATCAAGGATAAACATTGTTTACCTAAATTTAGTCAACATAGGTTGCAAGAACTAATCATGCAAAGGTATCAAATATATCAATCTTCTTTTTCACTATTAATTGCTTAATAGTGTCGGATGATTAACATTACCGCTTTCATTGCAGTTTGAAATCGCAACATTACCTTTGCAAAAATCCAAAGCCTAATCATCATATGATTGAAACCATCCTCACCGTTCATACATGTCATATCCAACAACATGGACACGATTTTTCTACATATTATCGTGAGTAGTTACCTTAGTCATTGTTGATTGATGTTGAAAGTTTTGTATCTCAGGGTAATGTAAAAAAGCTTGCCTATCAGAAATTTAAAGTTGAATTATCTTGAAATTTTCATTTATATTATCATTTACATCCTCATTTAATTCGAGATATGTTTTGAGACTTTTGATTGGCCCATCATATGTTGAATGGAAATGTTTTGATACAGAATGCAATTCAACTTTTGAACTTATTTTTTTTTACAAAAAAACTTTCTTGTTTCGTAAATAGTGTTTAAGATTGTAATATTTATTCATCTATTTCTATGAATATATAATTTCTAAAACTATTCAAAAATACCCTTTAACACTTTTAGACTTGAAGACACTAAATCAAATTGTCAAACCAATAAAGTTATCATTGATTTTAGCACCGAGATTCATAAGTTCCTAGTTATACCTAAAAACAATTAGGAATTATCTCCTCTATGAGATTCAAAAGCGCCTTATATTATAGGAAATTCTAAACCATCAATTGAATAGAACTCAAGCTCAACTTGATGTAGTCCAATTTAAGCTTATTCAGAGACATATCTTAAAGCACTCCCTTAAGTTCGCTGAGAGTGGGATGTATATATTTCACTAGATTTCTCAAGATCTCCCACAAACAAGATGGAATTAACCATATAGAAACTCATAAAGAATACAAAGGGGTACACTACATCGAACTATCTATAGGTTTAGGGGTACAATACATGACCTATGTGACTATAGTCACATCGAGGTATTCAAGGGAACCCTTAAAAAATACAACTTATAGATATAGTAAAAAGGTTAAAGAGTTACTAGAATACGCAACATAAATTTAATAAAGACATACAAACTAAGACCATGTTTGTTTACACTTAATGGGGTCTTATTCTGATTCAATAAGACATTGAGATAATAAGATTGTTTATTTTTTAACTAATTCATGTCTGAACAAATCTTAATTGTTATGTTTACTTAAGACTCTAAGTGAAGTATTAATGAATAATACATATACTCTTAGCATAATATGTTCTATTCATATATTTATTTAGTAATTATCGCACATCACTTTAAAATTCAAATAATGTCTAGCTAAGATTCTCTCTCAGAGTGAATATGGATATAGATAAAGAGTTCTACAAACTACATGATAGTAAAATACCATATCAAAGTATCGAATCATGCCTAATACTAGTAGCCATATAAATGATGGAATGTGTGTTTTATTTTCTGGTTTTCAAGCATTTATCAATATAAGGTTATCTTAAATTTCTTAGATACTTAAAATACTAAATCCGTAAAGAGATCTACAAGAAATACCATGCTATAGAAATATATTCAAGGAATAAAAAAGATCTTTTTGGAGTTTATGTATAGATATTTGACATCTTGTTGTGTAAGTAAAGATGGAATCGTTAAAAACCAACATAGAATACATAGACAAATGATTGATCCCTTACGTCTTCTTAGCTCTAACATACAAAAAATGGATGTCATTAGAGAATACATATATTTTGAGATTCTTTATAAAGTCATGCCACTCAAGTTCATATATTTAATAAAGGTACACATGTTGGAGTCCTAAGTTGACCTTAATGGACATTTGGTGTGGCATAGATCATAATTTGTCATGCAAATTCACATTATGTACACCACCCACTTGTAATATTTCTTTTCTATGTATTTGTGTATAATATATTTAAGTTTCTATTTCACTAAAAGCATAATGTAGCACATCTAAAATTATATCCATCGTGAAAGATTACAACACTAGTAAAATTTTCAAATTAACCATTATTTGCACCCACAATTTTAAAGGGGACAAACCTTATAATGCACCCAAATAATACATAATGTTTCATTTTCTTTGCCAAGATAGGCTATTTAGTCTTTAACTAAATTTTTGGATGGAATATAGTACTCGTATAACACATGATTGTAAATTAAGGTATTTTTATCATATTTCAAAAAGGAAATATCTTCTACCACTATCCACCCCACCCAAGTCTTCTTAAGAATCACCTTGTTGATATTTTTAGCGATCTTGTTAATTAAAATTCCATTTATCTTGTACATAAGAACCATGAAACCAATACTCTAATCAAATAGATTACTCGAGGTCAATGGTGTATATTATTATGGATTATTTACAATCTGAATTTAGTGTCCAGTAAGTAAATTTTGATATTTGCAATTAATTATTTGTCTGTACAAAAAAAAAAATATTCTCTTGGTGTTTTTTAAAGTATAAGAGTTCTTCAAATAAAAAATACAGTGTTCCTAGATGAACACCTATCTTCAAAAAATAAATCAAATGAAGATGAAATTCAGGTTGATTAAAAGAATTTGGAGTAGGTCAATCCCATATTCGAACGAGAATATTATACGAAAGAAAAATAAACTGGCTTAATTATGTTATGATATGCTCCTACCATAAATGATTGTTCCTATAGATTTTCACACAGATTTTAAGAAAATATAACAATTGAATTCTATATTACTAAAATTACTATAATTCCTCTCATAACATGTATGGATATTTTAAATGTGTATTTAGATATAAAATCTACATTTTTAATACGATTAGGGGAAAAAATTAAAAATAACGATGTGATATTCTAAGGGAAAAATCTAATTGTCTTTTGTTGACATGGCGGTGTGGTCAGTTTATTGAACTTCTAGGGCTATGTGGTTGTTTCGGTTAACATTGGTCCTTAGTGACTTTTTTCTAGTTATTTTGACCGGATGAGTATTTTAGACTATATTTTGGATTTTTAGAATATAAAGTATTAACTTATTAAAATTCGCTTATTTTTTATTTTAATAAAAATTAAGTATATTACACATCTTCATTTATTTGAACCATAACTATAGTCATCGTTTTTCATTTTACTATGCAATCTGGCATATACACTATTTCACTCAATCTAACCTAAACATTACTTCCTGCAATAGTCATCCCTCTTCATCTTATTATGACATCACCACCACACTACTTTAGGATTACTATTACACCATCAACAAGAAAAGATATTCCACACAAAAACACAAAGTTTTTGAGTTAATTTTTTTCCATCAAATCCAAAAAAATACAAGTTAAAATTTAATAAACCTTCAACATATTTTCTTCACTTTCATTTTTTCAAGTTATTATTATATTTTCATGATTTTGTAAAAATTTCTATTTTTTTGTGTGTATGTGTGTATAGCTTTGTCATGTTTGTGGGATGCAATTAGAATAGTTTAACTCACGACGTAAAACATTTGATGCCATGTGATTTGCCAGAAATATTGAGTGAGTAACTTGAACTAATATTGTCAATTTTGAATATTATACAGTAAATTAGGATTTACATCAATTTTAAAGCAGCAGTTTATATAGTTTTTTTGGTTAAAATTTCTTCTAAAAAGGATAATTCACCCAGAAATGCTTCTAAACTACAAATCACCAAAGACAATTTTTGTCCCTTTCCCCTATCGGTTGACTTATCATGGATCTACTCTGTTTCCACTTCTAATAAATCAAATTGATATAATTTGGTTCCCACAGATATTAGTAAGTAGGACCATTAGCATTGAATGTGAACCATCAAACTTTAAATTGTATTGTAGTTTGCAAGTTCATACATGTTAATGTTAATGTAAAATTTAAGCCCATTCTTTAATTTTCTTGACTAAATATAATGATGATATTATTTTACGATTCTTGACTAAATATAATACTATAAAAATTTAAGCCCAACTAGAATATATGATGATATTATTTTACGAATCTTGACTAAATATAATACAATAAAAATTTTCTTGCATTTTTTGTTCTTGAAACCGATGAACATATTCCTTGGACAGGCCAGACGTCCCATAAACTAGTGAATACTAGTATTTTACTCTACGTGGATTTCATCATACACATATGGATAAATTTAGTTAAGATATTGTGAGGTATATAGTTTAAATAGTATTGTATTGTTTTGTCTATTCTTTCAGATTTTATCATTAAACAAATTTCAGCAGATAAATAAATAAAATAAATAAATTTATTAACGTATAATCATAATCAATTTTAACATTTAAAATTTTAATTATAACTAATAATATAAATGACTCATAAAAAATCAATGAGAAAAATATAATTGAAAGTACTTAAAAAACATAAATTAAATCATAATTTTTTGAAATGGTGTCGTAAAATTTTAAAACAATTTGTATTCAAAGAATATCAACCCTCCTACTTAAAAATCCTATGTACCTTCTCCTTCAATTAATATACACATCCTTTGATCATCTTCTTCATCATCAAATATTTATTTTTTCTAAAAATACTGTTAAAAATTCATTTTCTCCTACTTTCTCTACATTCTTTCAACTTGCTATGTTCTTTTTCAATATTATGGTGCATCTAAAACTGAGTCCTTGTTCAAACTTCCATTCTACGTGTCAAATTCAATCATGTATATGCTAGCATCTATCAGATTCGATGACCACGATATATCAGAGATCTTAGAACATGCTAAATTTTTCTAATTATTAAATGCTTTTTATTTAATTTTTGTTTTATAACTTATATATTATTTAAATGAAAGAATAATTTTTAATTACTTTAAACATACTTTAAACACCCATCCACCACTAATCCATAGGTTATACATGGGTGTTGAAAGAGTAGAAGATATATCCTTGGGTTATTTCCAAAATGGAAATTAATTGTACAAATATAACATATATACTCAAAGAGTTCTATCTATGGTATAACTCTATTTTATGAAAATATATATACACAAATAATTTATAATATTTATTAGTAGCTATGAGATTTATTTTTTTATGATTTATAATTATTTTGAATTTTAGCACTTCCCCCTAAGTTCAAGAATAAATATTTTGAATTTCAAACTTGAAGATAAGAGACTTGAAAATATGCAAGTTGTTTTATGGTGTGTACATATGGATTTTTGGCTTATTATTGATTTAACCTTATGTTGTCAAATTTTATTTGTTGTATGATAGTTTATTATATTGGTATAATTTTGTGTTTTTAGTTGATTTTAGCAAGTCATAGGTTTATTGAGGTATTTTAATCCAGCTTAATCTAATAGTTAAGGGTCATACCTCCATTAATTTAAGCACCTGGCAACATAACAACATCTAAAATTATCCAAGAAAAAACATAACATGAACTTAGGAACACCAGAATACTTAATTGTTAAAGAGTAACTAATAAAATGACCAAATGCAACTCTGAAGACCAGATTTCAAAGATGCAAGAATGGAATATTATCGAAGAGTAACCGACCTCCGACCCAAAACATCAAGTCTCAGAATATTAACATTATTGATGAATACTAGCTGTTAGACGAGAAAACCTTCAAAAAATAGAAGACCAGACCTCCGAAAAATAGAAGATGAAACTGATAATCAAGAAGTTTAGATTTCTAAGGGAGATAAAATATATATAGTAAGATTCATTAAACTAAACTCAAAAGGGAAAGTAACTGACCTTTGATTTTATCTAAAAGGAGCCTCAAAATATATGATCCTTCAAGCTCTTAATTTATATAAAAAAGGCCATTATTAGGAGGAATAACCTCTCCAATTCATCATATTTCAAACAATAAAGAGAATATAAAATGAAAGAATTAATGAAAATTCATTAGAAACTAAGCTATATTATTTTTATATTTAGGTTACTTTTCTTAGCCATGTCGCTATAACCATTCCTTAAAAAGTACATATCCATGTGATTAGATTTGAATATCAAAAAATAGTGTTTTTATTTCTATATATATTTCTTAACCATCCAAAAACATTTATTTTTCAAGACTATCATAGCTTTTTGGGTTAAAAGGAAAAGATATAGTGCTAAGATAAACACCCAAGTTTATTAATATAAAATATCTCAAATACTTAGCATGGAACAGAAGTAGCTAAATATAAACAAGTATATTGAGGAAATCAATCAAGTATAAAACATTCATGAAATTAAGGAGTGAGGGAGGAAGACAAACATGCAATATAGGGTGATTTTGCTCACTAAGGATTAGTACACCACCTCAGATCTTTATTGACCCTTACGATAGTGAATGCACCTCAAATAAAACTCCTAGGGTTCTTAAATGTCAACACACAAACCTTTACAACTTCTTCAAACAAAATATCCGAATTAACCCTTATGCTAACTCCAACAAAAGTAAACTATGTGTACATTCTATACTAAAGATCTCTTTTCTATCTACCATTAGGAAATTCCTATTTATCTTATAGAAGATTGTATATTTCAATAAAATCTACTAGATATATATACTTCTAAATGAGTATATATGAAAATGTATGATCTATTAAAAATCAACATATAGATAAGTGTTACGAAGGTTGGTTGCTAGTGATTTGGTCTTTAAAATTCTCTTAAAAGATTTTATGAAGAATGTGAGAGTTGTTTTATATAGATAGGGTGGAAGTGTATTTATATAACAATATGACTTAAAAAATTCTCTTTCCCAGGCCTTGAATTTGAATTTTTGGATTTGTTGGTCAGCGTTCGCTTCGGTCAGATGTATGTTGATTTTATAAATTCTTCCAACAGAATAACAATGGATATATAAAAGCTTCATTTTAATCTTTCCAATTATCCACAAGTACCTAGGATACCCGATGACTTCTATAGGAAGAATCCTTCCAAATATTTGACTTGTAGGATTGGATTTAGATAATAGAAATTCCAAGTTCACTTTTTATTGGCTCTTTCTTCGGATTATCTTTCAGTGGCCGAAGATATTTCTTTCGGAGGTCCGCACTTTTTCTTTCGATGCAATTTACTTACGCTCTTCGAGAGTTCAATATTTGTTCCATCTAGAGGTCCGACCTTTTCTATTTTTGGATGGACTTCTGTTGCCCGATTCCTTTTTAGCCTGATAGGTGTGGTATGTAGATCTTCAGCTGAAAAATATTTCTAGTGCTTCTTCGATATCCGTGGATGATTTCTCTTCGAATATCCATGTGTCTTCTTCTTTACTTTTTCTTATAGAAATGACCTTTTCTTTAAACAATATATCTAAATCAGTATTGTGCTAACAAATTCTTTCTTCGATCTACAAGATAAAATGGATTCTTCTACCATGATGTAGAATTCGGTGATCAAGCGTCTTGTTGTGAGGTACCTTGCCCAATAAAAATCATAGTAGGCTTTCACTCAAAGATTTTTATTATTTGTGAATAATATCCTTGTCTAGGCTTTCCTTTGATATACCTTAGTAATCAGTTGCACCATGCAAATAATCTTCTTTAGGAGTATGCATAAAATTACTTATTTCAGCATTCAGAATATTGTATTAAGTCAAGTAACGGTGAGATATATTAATCTTACATGCAATCTCTTTTATGATGATGAATTATGGAGAACCTTTCATTCTTCACTTGAAAATTTCAAATGTTGTACCATTGGAAATTTGGAAGGACTTGAGCAAACTTTTCCAGCGTCTTTCAAGATATGTAACACATATTTTCTGTAAGATATATAAATTCCTTTCTTTGAACGTAAATACTTAATGAACAAAAAATATTTTAGAGGGCCCAAGTCTTTGATGTGAAGTTTTTGTTTCATAAATATTAAATTAATTATATTTTTCATGTATCATTTCATCAAATAAGGAGATCGTCGACATAGACAAATACTAATTTTATAGATGGTTCATTACATCTAGTGAACAATAAATAATCTACTAGTGAAGGTGAATAACCATATTCTTGTAAAGATGTTGATAATTTGGCAACCCAATTTTGATGGGACTATTTGAGACCATAGCCCAACCATCATAGTAATTTATCTCCTTATTTTCCAATACTAAGTCATGGTATAGTCTAGACTTCTTCATAGAAATTACCATGTAGGAAGACGTTATACACATCCATTTGAGGAAGTGCTCAATATTTTATGGAAACAAATGATAATAAACACTAAACATTTGTGAGTTTTGCAATTGGAGAACAATAGATATAATGGTTACTCTTAATTGAGTAATCATTTTATCTACTAACCACGATCTGCAACACTCCACACTATTATCAACTTTGTACCTAATTTGAAGAACCAATGTAATAACAATAGGTAGCATACTAGGGTAGTCAAGTCTTCTGAATTGAGTAACCATTATATCTACTAACCACAATCTGCAACGCTCTACACTACCATCAACCTTGTACTTAATTTCAAGAACCCATGTACTAACAATAGGAGTATTATCTTTTAACATCTATATTTCATCATCCATTTTCATATTCTAAAGAGGTTCATATACAAATTAATGAAATCTAAATTCTTAATTGGATTGAAAATGCTAACTAAATGTGTGATGTTAATGAGATTTCTATTTTGCAAGAGACAAAATCTTAAAAGTAGGTAGGTCTACCTTTTTCAAAGTTTGTAACGAGGTAGGAGATTGATATGGTAGCCGTTGATGGATGATGGGGGAACTTATAATATCAAATTAGGATGTGGGTTGTCTAGTATAGTGTGGTAGATGGTTAGGAGAAGTTTAAAAGATTTGGGCTATGAATAAATTTCAAATATAGGGTGCACGAGAGGTAATTTTTCGAGATCGTACGGAGTTTGTGATTGGGGTAGTGGGTTCGTAATTTGAGTTAAAGGGATTATTCGTAGTGGTTTTATTAATATATTAGGTAGTATAGGTTGCTAAGTATTTTGAGTAGTGGATTAAATTATCGAATGAGGCACGATATGATATTTTAGGGGAAGTAAGAGTTACGTATTATGGGGTGCATATTAAAATTATACTGAATTGTGGATAAATCAATTAAATTTTCAATTGGTCTAAATTACTTGAGTCTAGTAATCTCTACTTTGGTTTTCTAAATTTTTTTGAATTATAAGTAATTGGTATATTGATTTTTGTCATGTTTGATATTAATTCATACTTCCTAACATCTATCTTAAATTGGTTGATGTTAATTTAGATCTAAAACACGAGGTGGATCAAGGTAGGTGGATCTAAATGTTTTACCTAATTGTTACAAATCAACCCCTCCCATAAGAGTTTAATTCCCAATTTTTGGGAATAACACAAGGATACATCTTCTACTCTTTCAACACCTTGTATAACCTAGGGATTAGTAGTGGTGGAAGGGTGTTTATGTGTTTAAAGTAATTAAAAAAAATCATTTAAATAATATATTAGATATTGAATAAAAAGTAAATATAAAGCAATTGAATAATTAGAAAAATTTACCATATCCTAAGATCTCGGAAATGTCGATGGTCATCGATCTGATAGATGCTAGCATATACACGATTGAATTTGACTCTTCTAATTGAAGTTTGAACAATGACTTATAGTTGCACCATAATATTGAAAAATATTAGGTTCAGGAGAAAGGGGAATGATAGTGGATAGATAGGAAGTTAGAAGACTGTAGAGAAAGTAGGAGAAAATAAATTTTTAACGGTATATTTAGAAGAGATAAATATTTGATGATGAAGAAGATGATAAAAAGTTGTGTATGATATAATTGAAGGAGTTAAAATTGGACGACACAGTTTCAAAAAAAAAATTGTGCTTTAATTTATATTTTTTTAAGTAATTTCAATTATATTGTTCTCATTGATTTTTTATGAGACAATAGTAAAACTTAACATTATGTTTCTCTTTTAATATGGATAAATTTTATATTTTGAATTATAATTAAAACTTTAAAAATTTAAAATATCTTATGTTTATATGTTAATATATTAATTTATTTATTTTTCAACCGTAATTGGTTTAATGATAAAATCTGAAAGAATAAACAAAACTATACAATACTAGATAAACTATAAACCTCACAATATCTTAACTAACTTTATCCATATGTGTGTGATGAAACCCACGTAGAGTAAAATACTAGATTTCACTAGTCTACAGGGATGTCTAACTGGCATGTCCAAGGAATATGTTCTTCGGTTCCAAGAACAAAGAATGCGAGAAAAACTATATAGTATCATATTTAGTCAAGAATGGTAAAATAATATCATCACATTTTCTAGTTGTGTTGGAGACGTGGATTATAATTCTAGGAAATATGATTCATTAGTAATCAATTCATACGATATGCTAATGCTAGCTTATAAGATTCCATGTCTTCCTTTGCCTCAGTTCTACGGGTGATTCATATTTTCAAAGTGTAGAAACACAATCCAGGATGACCCTATCATGTTCAATGAAGTTAGTGGATATTCATCAGTGATCAACATAAATATGAAAGAATCATATCTATGTTCCATGAAATAATTAGCGAAGTCTCAACCATGAAATGAGGAGGCCAGGCCCATGGAACCTTATTAGATTCTATCCTTAACAAATGATTGATGAGCTTGTACATTTTTGTAGGAAAATAATTTTTCCATGACAGAACGATCAGATATGTCGATTTCTTCCCTACTCCAAGGGTTCCTCGTTAAGCAAATTCATTTTTAATTTAAATAAAATCTATCATGATACCGTTATAAAGTCACCGCATACTTCTTTAGCTATCCACTTCCTTTACCGACCTCCAAGTAATAATCTTCAAATAAAACAATTTGTAAAAATTTAAACTACAGTACAAGAATAAATCAATTCTATATTTTTGGTTGGTCGAGCAAGAAACAAACATATGTCTGATAAATTCTATTGCCTCTAAGAAGTTAGATCATCTTGGTGAAAGACCACAATTGCGCTTGAACAATTTTTACTTCCCTGGTGGATAATTCTTCCACATAAATGTGCAGATCGTTGAAGGTTCCTTAGTATGTCATACTACATGCCCCTTTGTTTAAATAAATACAAACAAATGAAGCGATGCTTTGCAATGTACCCTTATTTTCCATGCAGAGAAAGTAATATGCATATTTTAATTTAGTATATCCTAATTCAAGTGGGGGCCAAATTATCTTAGTTTCTTAGTCCAAGAAAAGGAGTGGGATTTGTTTAACTACCTAATAGTTGCAAACGCAACCCATTGAGTCAACTTTTAAGAAAATATTAATGTTCAATTTTTGAAAACAGTACGTTAGTCATTTACAATTAGAATGGTTTGGGATAAATTTGTAACTTGGGAACCACTAGTAGTTAATAATATATGTGTTTAACCTATTAACTGTACACTAGACACATTTTATTTTAATGAAATACCTTCCCACGAAGAGACCGAGTCAAGCCTATAAACAATAACTCTGTACGTATATAAAAGATCTTTTATGAAAGTAGATACATTTGAGTATGCGAGCATTGACACAATCTTGTTTGTTTATGATATCCCAAGATTAATTTCCATGTAAAACCACATAATAAAGTGAAAATTGGTAATATGCGTCCATCCCCTCCGATCATTAGTCTTCCACATATAGTCCAAGCCACCCAACATATGTGGTTTTTTGTGTTTGAGCCAATACTTAATAAAAAGGCTTGATAGTTTTTACCATTTCTTTGTAGGTTGTAAGAAGATATTCATGACATATTTTGGGATAACATGCACGACTCATTTTCATAGGACCTCTTTGTCATCCCTAGAGAGATGATGTTAGCACTGAGTTGCAAAATTGAGCCTCTCACTAATTCATTGAGACACCTCGACTTTGGATAACTTATTGTTCATTGGAATACCTAGATACTTTCTATGGTACCTTCCATTTAATGTCTAGTGGTACCTTTGTAGAAGTTGGAATTAAATTTATCAAAGTTGAAACTATTTGTCTAAGCAGAAACAAAATCGGTAAAGTGCTTTTGTGATTGCAAACATTTCCATTTTCTTATATTTTAGAAGAAAAAGGAATCACCAACAAATATATAATGTGTGAAGCCAGTGGAATTTCTAAGACTTTGTAGGCTTTCCATATTCCCCATTACAACTTATTTATTATTAAGAAAATTACGCATTTCAATGTGTAGATTAAACAAAAAAGGACAAAGGGATACAACTTAACGAAAATCAAGCGACAGGGTAAAATACCGGAAGGTATCTTAATAAATGTTTATATGATACAAAACCGTATACGCACAATCCATAACCCATATAATCCATTTGGAAGAAAACTCCAGTTTAGACCCAACCAAATTCAAGTGAGCTCAATCATACACTTTAGACATGTCCAACATAAGAGAATCATGATGTTTTTTGGATTGTATTTTTATTCCCATAAAATATGCATCACCCTAAAGAAAAATGATATTTTCTTGAATAATCCTTCCCTAATAGAGTTTGATTTAGTATAGGAAATGATGTTATTATCAACATCTATAACTGAGAGAACTTTTACCCAAAATTTGAGCAATTTATTAATATTGAATGAGAAACTACTCCTAATTATATTCTTTTTGTACAAGTGAAATAGACATGTGATTTATGTGAGATGCCAAGTAAAAATCCTATAAAAAATTTAAAAATTATCTTGAAAAGATCGAGTTAATCGTATCTTAGTTCTCTTGGTTGACTAGTTATAAATATCAATCTAGACCTATCACTTTTTACGGCCCATACTAAATGTATCACATCTAACTTATTTTAAATCCTGAGTGATTGTTTTTCATATCAAGTTTTCTTTTTCCCGCATACACGACCACAAAATTAAAATAATTATTTAAATCTGAATGTAGAAGCATTACGTAAAGTACTTGTAATGGGTTCTTTATCATCAATACATTCATAGTTTTCATATCTGAGACTTGTTGTTTTGTTATTGTTCTGTGTTGTATAATAGTAGAATGATAAAAATGTTATCAAATTGTCCCTTTTTTTTTTTTTGTCAATGTGATGAAGCATTACACTTTAAATCTAGAGATATAGTTATAGAATTCAATAATCGAAGAATACGGAGCCTCCGTGATATTGACGCCTTTTTTTGTAAGTTTAGCTGATAGATCCGCAATAAAGTTCAAGTCCCTTTTGATATGTTTCACCTTCCAATTTGGGAACTTCTTCATCCACCCAAGTATCTCACAAATCATTGGCTTAGTCTGCCAATTGTCACTCTTGCCTCTAATAATTCCTTGAACAACTTCAAGGTTGTCAGAATAGAATGAACTATTCTGTGAATTAAGATCCGCGGCAGCCCTCATTGCGAGGAGGATTGCCCAACTTTCGCCCACCACGGCTGAGTTGACTCTTGCACGTTTAATAACCTTTTGCGTTACTTTCCCATCTCTGTCCGCACCAATGGCCACTATCCCAGCCGGTTCCCAGCTATTGTTAAAAGCCGCATCGCTCATCCAAAGAATGTCTGCCTCCTCGCCGTTAAACGTCGCTGTTTACAATCACTTCATTTCCTTTTCTTGCATTTTCTCCATTGACGTTTCTTTCTGAAAACAAATGTTTTAATAATTCTTTAGTTCTTCCATTTATTTCTTTGATGTTCCATCTTTTCTTTTCAAAAAAACCGCTCATTTTCGCTTTCCAGATGTTCCAGATGGTAATGAAGATCGTTGCTGAGACTAATCTTTTTTCCCATCCGTTTTTAGAGTAGTTTGAGATTATCGTTTGAACCCACTCTTTAATGTCTCCTTTAAACTCAATATCCACCCTACATTGCAATTGAGAATTAGCCCAGACTGCCCTACTAAACGGACAGTTAATAAACATATGCATAATACTCTCCTCCTCCATCTCGCACCATTCACATATATTATTGTCCGCACATTTTCTTTTCTTGAGGTTAACCTTAGTTGGGACAGCGTTATTGAATATTTTCCATATGAAATTCTTTATCTTGAGCGGTAGATTCGATTTCCAAGCCATATCCCAGGTTTGAATATCATTATTTATCTCGCCCATCTTCGAGGATTCTCCTTCTTTATCCACTTCCTTATCAGTTAGCCTGTGGTACCCGGATTTAGTAGAATAATTTCCATCCTTTGTGAACGGCCAGATTATATAATCCTCTTTGTCCAGTTGCATGATGGGCACTTTCCTAATATCCATTAAGTCCCTTTGAGTGCAGAAATCTTTCAATATATCAAAATTCCAATTAGTAAAATTAGCGTTAAAGCATTCTGCCACCCTTTTAATATCGCAGTTAGCTGGTTTCGATAGTTTGAATCCGTGCCTAATCCAAACATCCTCCCAAATATCAATAGTTAAGCCATTTCCCACTTGCCACACGCATTCTTCTTTAAGAAAAGATAATCCTTTGAATAGACTACCCCAGCTCCAAGATCTCTTATTTTTTAGTTTGGCATTCCAGATATTAGAGTTTGGGTGATAAATACCTTTGAGAACTTTGCACACCAGTAGATCGAGATTCTGAATAAGTCTCCAAGCTTGTTTAGCTAACAGAGCAAGATTCATTTTTTGAAATTCTCGGAAACCAATACCACCCATCTTCTTCCCCTTCGCCACTTTCTTCCATTTTACCCAGTGAATTCTTCCCTTACCTCCCGAGTTCCACCAAAATTTTGCAATAAGGCTACTAAGTTTTTTACAAAGCGAAACCGGAAATTCAAAAATTGACATGGCGTAATTAGGGATTGATTGCAATACCGCTTTAATTAAAATCTCTTTTCCCCCATCCGAGAGAAGTTTAGATGTCCAGCTTTCAGATTTGCTCATTATCTTATCTGTGATATATTGTAAATTTTGAATTTTTGATCTTTTCAGTGTTAATGGAATCCCGAGATATTTCCCCATTGTTTTGGTAAATTCGATATTCAAGGTTTTCGCAATGTCTCTAGCTCTGTCCTCATTAAATCCATTGCTAAACATGATCGTTGACTTGTTAAAATTAATCTTCTGACCCGACGCCTCGCAATATTTAGAAAGAACTTCTTTGAAGGCTTCAATTTCTCTATCATTGATTTCGATGAAAAATAAAGAATCGTCCGCAAATAGGAGATGAGTGAGTCTCGGCGCGGCTCTGGCAAGAGAAATACCCCTGATATTACCCTTTCTGCACTCGGCATTAATAAGTCCAATTAAGCCTTCGGTAAGCATTGAAAACAGAAGCGGAGAGAGAGGGTCGCCTTGCCTATTCCCTTGTGAGGGCTTGAATTTCTTCATCCTATCGCCATTAACCTTAATTTGATACGAAACTGTCGAGATACAGTTGAAAATAAGATTTCTGAATTTCTCTCCGAAGCCAAGGTTTTTTAGAATTTCCATAAGGAATTTCCAATTGACTTGGTCATACGCCTTGGCCATGTCGATCTTTGCCACCCCATAGTGTCTATTTGATCTCCTTTTAGATTTGAGAAAGAAACCTACCTCCTGTGCAATGATAATGTTGTCTTGTATGCTTCTTCCTTTGATAAATGCAGATTGAGTCGGCGAAATAATCTTATCCATTATCGGTTGTAACCTGAGCGCTAGCACCTTTGCGATGATTTTAAAACAAAAGTTAATACAAGATATTGGACGGAAATCTTTGATGGATTCCTGACTTTCACCCTTGGGAATAAGCGTAATCAATGTATCATTGATCTCGTCAAGTGGAGTATTAAAAGCAAAAAAATCATGAACGATTTTAAAAATATCGTCCTTCAAAATATCCCAGAACTCCTGATAGAAATTACCCGGTAGGCCGTCCGGTCCTGGCGCTTTGGAACCCGACATGGTGAAGACCGCATTTTTAACTTCCTCCATATCCGGGATTCTCAGTAAAAAGTCATTGGTCTTATCGTCGATTTTGGTAGGGGTGTTGATTGCTACTTCTTCCATATTTGAAGTTGGATTTTCCTTAAATAAGTCCGAAAAGAAATCCTGAATAATTTGTCTAATTTCTTTAGGATTATCGCACCATACGCCATCTTTATTTTTCAAAGCCTCAATTCTATTTATATTTCTCCTCATTGTAGTTTTGGCAAAAAAATATTTAGTATTTTTGTCTCCTTTCTTTATATGTTCATCTCGGGCCTTATCAGCCCAAAAGGATTCCTCTTGTGCCCAGAGGTTGTCTAATTCTTGTTTAATTTCATATTCAAGTTTCATATTTTCCTCAGATGCTTCCGCGTTTTGTAGTTTTTCCAGTATACTTTGATACTTATCAAGCATTTTCCTACTATTGCAAAAGGTTGTCTTGCTCCACTCCTTAAGTGTTTTACACGTGACCTCTTTTTTGGTCAAAAAATCATGAATATTATTAATCTTGTGCGAATTATTCCACGTATTGTTCACCACACCCCTGCATTGATCATTGTCCATCCATCTTGATTCGAATATGAAATATCTCTTATTAATTTTGACATTTTGTTCTCTTTGGATAATAATAGGAGAATGGTCCGATCCTATAGCCGGAGGTACCTTAATGATCGTATTCGGGAAGTAACTACACCAAGATTCCGATGCTAAAGCTCTATCAAGTCTCTCTTTAATGTTTTCATCACCTTTCCTTTTATTAGACCATGTATAAAAACATCCTTTAAATGGTATATCGATGAGATTATTGTTGTTGATAAAGTCATTAAATTTGATTATTCTCCCAAGATTTGGAGCTACTTTACCTTTTTTATCGGAGGCTCTAGAAATCTCATTAAAGTCACTCGCGATGATAACCGGTTCCTTAATATTAGTCATCCAATTAGAGATATTATTAAAGATTGTTTCCCTTTCCTTTACATCATTAGGCGCATGGATAACCACGAGAAACCATGGAGGTACCTTAGATTCGGAAACAAGGCAAATCGCATAATACGAACACGAAAAGTAAATACTAATATTAATACCATTCTTCCAAGCGATTACAATCCCCCCAGACATATACGCTCTTCCCCTAGGGTTGATTATAAATTTATTCTCGAATGGTTTCAGAAACTGACAAGATCGGATACTACTAGACCTAACACGTGATTCCAAAAGACATATAAATGAAAGACTAAATTTCGAGATAAGGGCGCGGATCATTTTTGTTGTCGAGGTCGCCCTGGCACCTTGACAATTCCAAATCATGAAACTATCCATCGAGGCCGGCCGCTTTCCTCCCGGGCTGGCCGCTACCCTTAATTTCGATTGGGTTTACGCCTTCAATCACAGGAAGCTCCTGGTTCTTCGCGTTACCCTCCGAATCCGACTCTGAAGCATCGTCATTCCTTAAGTGTCCATCACAATCCGGTGCGCTACAGTAGTAATATTTCCTCCTCTCCATCTCGCTACTCACCATCTCGTTAGGCCCACATACACTAAGATACTCGTATTCCATAAAGTGTTCTTTTATTTCCCCATAGCTTAGGTAGAGCTCCTCCAGAAAATTTTTTGCCTCCATAATACGATTGCCCAAGTCACTAACATCACTTAGACTAACTTTCTTCTTCTTCGCAATATTCATTATCTCCCCTGCGGGTGCCTCCTTTCTCTTCATATTTTCTGGCCAAGTAAACTTTTCAAACGAATGGTGAACTCTCATACGCGGGGTACTGTGAAATTTTTGGTTAACTTCTTCCTCCTCCCTTGGGTGCCTGCTAATGTGGATTGATTGTGAATTCAAGGACTCTTCTTCAGGCTCAAAAAACTCATCTTCGTTGTTCTCTTCCGCCGCTATTTGTTTCCCTTTGTCATTGTTCCTTATCTCCTCCTGAAAAGCCATATTGTTCGCGTTCCAATTGATGTTCCTGTCGTAAACTGGATTTTGTGTCATGTTGCCATCAAGCTCGGTTATGATCACCCCTTTATTGATGATGTTCCCGTTCCATCTTTCGAGCTCAGAACCCGCCACTCTTCCCAACATCTCAAGGTTACCCTCAGCTATGAAGTTTTCATAGTAACGTTGAATATCTGTTTCTCTAGCATGTAGAATTTCGAAAATAGTTTGGTTACTGATTATTATGTTTTCACCAAAATCACCCATCTCCTCTTGGAGAATCCTGAATAACGCAGGAAAGTTTTTATGATTCACTTCTGTTGCTTGATCACAATCAGTGCTAATGCCAAATAGTTCAGCAAAAGCAAGAGTGTTCTCACGTTTACGTTTTGAAGATTCGCTTCCATCCCTTCTACTTGATTCACCAGCCTCGTTAGCGTTTTGATTAGGGTTGCCACTTTGAATTTGAACCGTATTGTTATTAGGGTTAGTATTCGCTCCTCCACCTCCTCCGTTATTAGAGTCGCCATCATCATCTCTATCCTCAGTGTTTCTCCTGAACGGGAAAAACCTAACCACTTCGTCAAAGACTCCAAACCTGTCACGCTTCCTTATTACAAAGAAAACCTTATCTTCACTACGCACCGAGGTATCCTTGCTCCAATTGAAGTATCTGTAAGAATCATCGCTCCAGCGAGGCCTCACCATCCCTACTATGCACACTCCTTTGTTGTGACCAAGGTATCCGCAATTGTAGCAAAATAAACCAATGCTCTCATATCGGAACGCCACCCATGCTGCACCTTCATTTTGTTCAACAAACACCCCTGTAGTGATAGGGAGTGAAGTGTTAAACTTGACTCGCATTCTTAGAAACTCCGCGACATCATCCTCATTGACAGGGTAGTCGATCTCCTCAAGGCTTCCGATATAGTTTCCAAAGGTCTCCATAGTCTCGATAGTATTCTGAGATTTGGCAAGGCCATAGATACGTATCCAGGCGTAAGAGTTGTTCAGATCCATCTGAGCTAAGGGAATTTGATCATCCCATCTACAGAGAACCACATGCATTGACTGAATGAGATTAGGCCTAAGAAACCATAATCTTTCAGCCTCCTCAGCATCTTCGAGGGTTATTTTGAAAATATTGACTCCAAGTTCCTCAAACAGAGCGCGACAATTGATATTCCAAGATTCGTTAACAGCCTTTCTGAACACTCCCAATGGGAAGACTCTAGTTGAAATGATTTTAGCAACAAAAGAAAATTCCTCAGCTCTAGTACGGATTGCAGTTGTTTTTGTTGCAAGAGATAGCACCACGAATTTCTTGAGGGTATCATTTTTAGCTTTAGCTAATGGTAAATCATGGCGGTATTCGCTGGACATTTTGGATTGCATCACTTTAGTGTTAGGGTGAATACAGTTCAGGAAGTAAGAAAAAGGGTTGAATGATTTCAGAAGAAAAAGCTCAATATAAATAGGGGTTACATCGAGTATCAAAGAAACCCTTAGGTTTTGAGCGTGTGAGGATAAATTGCAGAAGAAGAATGCCAAGTGTTGAAAGCTTGTTGCAGGTAAGGAGAATATGCTTCTTGATATCTTAAAAACATCTAGGTTGCAGGCACGCTTTATTGGTAGCGTATTAAAATAATACTTTAGGATGAGAATGAAACGTCTTCGCCGATATAACTTGATTGTATTGATAAAATATCCAATTAACAAGAAAGCATCTTGTCCTTGATTGGTTACAGAGGAAAAGGCTACGCTTAGCTGAATAGAAAGCCTATTGAGTAGATAATAGGCGTATAAGAATAAATTAGATTCGAACATGTTATGAAGAAGGCCGGCTTGATTAAGTTTATCGATATATTTATTATAAGGCAGCGCAAAGGCCTGTTTATGATGAACCAGACCTAAGTCATTAGGCCCGTTAATTAAGATTAAGTAGCTGTAAAAAGGCCAAATGAAGCCCACTAAATAACTGTGATTGTTCCAGCCCAAAGTCAAAATTATAATCCAAAACCCATCTGATATAACATAATAAATAAAGAGATAAACGAAATATAAAGAAGAAGTAGACTTATCTTTGTGTCCGGTGGTATAAATATTGACCAAATAGGAAGGTCGGAGCGGATCGCCATTAAAATTAATAGTGACATTATAGTAGATAAATACTTCCATCATTAATGGCCAACGCTGATATTTGCAGACTTCGTGAAACTGGTATATTCCAATGATCCAAATAGAAGAACATAGGATGAGGAGAACTCGTATATAACCATTAGCATACCAATTAACGGAATCGTAATTCAGATTTCCCCCGAAAATCATAGAAATTTCGTATAGAATCTTACAGAGTATCCTTCCTGATGTAGGTGTAATCCCTAATATTAAGGAAGCTACCTGAGTAAGATGATCATAGAATAGATTTCGAATAGAGATATTAATGATGTCCACAGGGCCCTCGAAATTGAGGAGAATCAGACTCCAGGCCAATCTCCATTCCCGTAGCCAGCCCATTACAAGGTGAAGAAGGCGACAGCTTCCTCCGCAAGGAAGCTTGAAAGAACACCGGAGAAGAACCACAGCACACTAAGGCCTATGTAGCTAATAGATATAGGGGAGGGTTAAACACACATGCACAGTGAATCAATTACATAAATCAGAGAAAAGCAGAGAAGAGAAAAAGGTTGACTAGCTTCATTGCATGTTGACTTCTAAGGACTCTTCCCAAATTGTCCCTTTCATCTACCCATTTGACAAAAGTGTATCCCACCCAAAACTCTTCTTCCTCCCATATCCTATTGAGATCATAATTAATATCCATAATTTTTCCATTCGCATCAACCAATGGATTAATAGTGTGAAGTTCAATCAATTCATTATGGAATTGATTGTTCTCCGACATTCTTAAATACTTGTTAATTCATTTTCTTGAGTACCATGTTGAATACTTTACTTTTTAACTAAAACCATTTTTCTCAATCAGTGTTTATTATTATTTACTAACAATATTATGAGCTCAATTTTTCTATTCTTTGAGAAGAATTCTTTTCAAAGAGGGTGTAATCATTTTACACCTACATTCAAAGTGGATCTAAAAAATGTTCAAACACTACGATAAGTTCAAAGACAACGTTTTGTGATAAAAGCTCAATACCTGCGACGGTGTATGGCTTTCACTTTACGAATTATAAAGAATACACCCCAATTGTCTAGGAACCCGTCATCCTTCTTTTGGTTTCATACGTGCAACTTCATTAGGATCGGTATTTGTCCGGAACATCAAAATTTAAGTGCATGTTCCTATATGGAACAATTTACGAGATATGACTAGTGTCAACTGATTCATAAGATCTTTATTTAAAATTAGAATGCAAGGAAACAAAATAATATTTGTTATAATTAGATTGTTTTATTTTATGATATCTTGTAATACTTCTGAAATCCATATATCCCACATTTGACCTCTTTTTTTGAAAAGTAATAAGTGTTGATTATAATTAAACAACCTATGTATTCAGTTAATAGACGAGTTCTTAATGAACAACACTTCACTTTATATCTTAATGAAACAAAGTAGTTAAGATATGAAAATATCTAAATTGGCTAAAAAAATTATCTCATTGATTTTATGAGATATGACTAGTTTCAACTGATTCATTAGATATTTATTTAAAATTAGAATGCAAGGAAACAAAATAAAATTTGTCATAATTAGATTGTTTTATTGTATGATATCTCATAATACTTCTAAAATCCACGAATTTGAAATTTCAAATCATTTTTTGTAGATAATAAGTGTTGCTTATGATTAAAAAAACTAAAATAATGTATTCAGTTAAGAGACATGTTCTTTATGAACAATACTTTACTTGATATCTTAATGAAACAAAGCAGGTAAGATATTTTCATATTTGAATTGGCTAAAAAAATCAATGAGATTATTTTTTTAGTCAATTTAGATATGAAAAATACTAACTACTTTGTTCATTAAGACATCAAGTAAAGTATTGTTCATTAAGAACCCTTCTCTTAATTGAATATTTTATTTTTGGTTGTTCAATTATAATCAACACTTATTACTTACAAAAAACGAGGTCAAATTTGGGATTTACGGAGTTTAGAAGTATTACGAGATATCATACATTAAAACAATATAATTATGACATTATTTTGTTTCCTTGCATTCTAAATTTAAAAAAAGATCTAATAAATCAGTTGAAACTAGTCATGACTCATAAATTGGTCCATATGGGAACAAGAACTTGAATCTTGATGTTTCTACAAACAACGATCGCAATGAAGTTGCACGTATGAAACCAAAAGAAGGATGACTGATACCTGGACAATTATGGTGTATTCTTCATAATTCGTAAAGTGTAGGCCAAACACCATCATAAGTATCGAGCTTCTATCACAAAACATTGACTTTGAACTTAACCTAGTGTTTGGACATTTTTTAGTTCCACTTTGAATGTAGGTGTAAGATGATCCATCTTTGAAAAAAGTTCTTCTCAAAGAATAGAAAACTTGAGCTCATCAGATTGTTGGTAAATAATAATAAATACTTGATTAAATGAAATGGTTTTAGTTAAAAAGTAAATTGTTCAGCATGGTACTCAAGAAAAATAAATTACCAAGCATTTATGAATATTAGAGAATAATTCGTCAATTCCATAATGAATTGGTTGAACTTCACACTATTAATCCATTGGTTTATGCGAAAGGAAAAATTATGGATATTAATTATGATCTCTATAGGATATGGGAGGAAAAAGAGAAGTTATGGGTGATATACACGTGTGTTAAGTGGTTAGATGAAAGGGACAAAAGATAATATTTTTGATCATTCCACTATCGTACAATATAGAACAATAACAAAACAACAAGTCCCAGAGATGAAAACTATGGATGTATTGATGATAAAGAACCCACTACAAGTAATTTCCACAATTCTTTAACATATTGTACAATTTAATCCAAATAGTTTTTTTAATTGTGTGGCTGAGTATGCAGGAAAAAGCACAACTTGATATGAAAAACGAACTCCCGAGATTTACAATAAGTTAGAAGTGATGCATTTAGTATGGGCCGTAAAGAGTGATAGGTCTAGATTGACATTTAGGACTAGTCAACCTAGAGAGCTAGAATATTATTAACCTGGTCTCTTTAACATGGTGTTTAAATTTTTATAGGATTGTTACTTGGCATCTCATATAAATCACATGTCTATTTCACTTGCACAAAAAGGATATAATTAGGAGGAATTTCTCATTCAATCCTAATATCTTGATCAAAATTTGGGTAAAAGTTCTCTCAAATGTAAATGTTGATTAAAAATATCATTTCCTATACAAATCAAACTCTATTAGGGTAGAATTATTAAGGACAATATCATTATTCCTTAGGATGATACATATTTTATGGGAATAATAATACAATACAAACAAACATCGTGATTTCCTTATGTTGGACATGACTAAAGTGTATGACTAAGCTCACTGGGATTTTCTGGAATTGGTTGTGTCTAAACTGGATATTTCTTCTATATGGATATATGGGTAATGGATAGTGCGTATACAGTTTTGTATCATATAAATGTTAATTAAGATACCTTCTGGTATTTTACCTTGTCTCGTGAGTTTTGTTAAGTTCTACCCCTTTGTCATTTTTTGTTTAATCTACTCACTGAAATATGTAATTTTCTTAATAATAAATAAGCTGAAATAGGAATGTGGAAAGCCTAAAAGTTTCTAGAAATTCCATTACCTTGACACATTATATGTTCGCAGGTGATTCCCTCTTCTTCTACAAATAAGACAAATGGATATATTCACACTCACAAAAGAACTTTACCGAGTTTGTTTCTGCTTCGACCAATAGGTTCAACTTCGGTAAATTAAATGCCAACTTCTACAAAGCTATCACTAGACATTACCATAGAAAGTATCTAGGTATTCCAATGGACAATAAGGTATCCAAAGTCGAGGTGTCTCAATGAATTAGTGATAGGCTCAATTTTGCAACTCAATGCTAACATCATCTCTTTAGGGATGACAAAGAGGTCTTATTCAAATGAGTCATATATGTTACACTAAACTATCTCATGTATATCTTCTTACAACCTAGAAAGAAATGTTAAAAACTATCAAGTCTTTTTATTAAGTATTGGCTTAAACACAAAAAATTACATATGTTGGGTGGCCTGGACTCTATGTCGAAGACTAATAATTGGAGCGGATGGTGCCAAAAACTTGGTGGTCCTTTGTGTGTTCTAAAAATAATGTAATCAGTAAGAAGAACCACAACCGCAAGTGTACGGTTGTCCCAAGTAATAATAGTGATAAACAGGATCGTTCGTAGGGACGGTATGGTTAACTACAATGCTTATCGATTAATGAATGATTGCACTTATGAAAGCAGATAAATGATTTAATAGTTGGTTGGTAGGTTTTACTAATTCTAAGTATGAAAGACTAAAGTAAAAATGCAAATAAATAACTAGACGCAAGTAAATGAAGGTGAGACGCAAATATGGGCAGGCAGTACTTGAGAGACGCAAGGAATTCTCCTAACTCTATTTCATAACATATGTTGTTTAAGGGGAAAATTTGTCAATTGACATTGGTCGGGATTCGCGAATCTTCGTACCCCCGTCAAGGTGGACTACGAAGCTATTCTAGGGTGTCACAAACCCCGTCAGGGTGATTATGATCCACCTTCGAATGATTAAGCTAAAATTACCTCATTGGCCATAAAATTAACTACGCTCGTCAAAGTCAAATAGTTTCTATTTTATATTCTGTAATTGATTCTGCACTTAAACCTCCCGTCAAGATGATCCACACGCCACTATGTGAAATAGCCTACATACTAAAACCTGTTATTAGTTCGCGACTCTAAGAACAGTAAATAATCACAAATTACAGAAAAATGTAAAAGACCCAATTTGATTTAATTAATTAAAACCCAATTTCAACATATGAAAATCAATAGTTTTAGGATTAACCCATTATGCATTCTCAAGTACTAAAAGAAATTAGCTCATACTAATGGAAAATAAAACTAAATTAAAAGAGATAAGACTCATATTATTTTACAGAAATAAAAATAAGAAAAACCTAATTTCCGGAATTAGATTCGGCTGTGAATGGAGATATAGACACTCTCCAGCTCTTCAGCTTTCTTTTGCTTCCTTCGTTGACTTCTCTTTGATGCTTTCTTTCTGAATCATGAGTTGTATGAAAATTAGAATTCAAAAGCCCCTTTTATACTCTAAAAAACGGATTAGGCTTTGTCTAAGGTTTATTTAAAAATTAAAAGCCCAAGTCCATTTTCTAAACCCAAAATCCCGTAACTGCTGCACCACCTCCACTAAAACAGCTCTAGTCGATTCGTTATAACTCCAATTGACCTCAAATCACTTGCTAAATTTTTGTAACTCGATAAGGAACATAATCTCTTCAAAGGTCAGCGGCTAAATCAACTCGTAAGTGCCTCGAAATCAGCAATCTTCGGCCTGTTTTCCAGATTTGCAGCTTCAAAATTTAATTCTTTTCGGGGTTTATCTTCAAGGTTTGACTCCATATCACGATCTTTGACTTTCTTCTTTGATTCCTCTCCTAGCTAATATTCAAAACCTACAAACTTTCCACTAAAATACACAAGATTACGCGCAAAAGTTTAATAAATCAAAAATACTAGCAAAATAAAGAGGAAGTTCGGAATATTGCATTTTTAGTCCTAAAGTCTATCAAAATGATTAAATAAACATAAAAAATGATGTCTCCCAGGGGTCTAAAATAAGAACAATTAGGGAGACATCAATTGACGCATATTACCAATTTTCACTTTTATTATGTGGTTTTACTTGGAAATTAGTATTGGTATATCATAAAAAAACAAGATCATGTCATTTCTCGCACACTGAAATGTATCTACTTTCATAAAACATCTTTTAATATACGTAAAAAGTTATTGCATTGGGTTTGGCTCAGTCTCCTCGTGGGATGGCATTTCGTTGAAGGAAAATATGTCGAGTGTATTAGTAACAGGTTAAACACAAATATTTTTAATGACTAGTGGTTCCTAAGACATAAATTTATCCCAAAACATTTGAATTGCAAATGACTAACGTCAATCGGCTGTTTTCAAAAAGTGGACATAAATATGTTCTTAAAAGTTAACTCAATGGGTTACGTCTGGAACTATTAGGTAGTTAAACAAACCCCACTCACTTTCTTGGACTAAGATACTAAGATAATGGGGCACAGACTTGCATTAGGATATATATAATTAAAATATGCATATTATTTTCTAAGTACGAAAGATAAGGGTATATTGCAAAGAATCACTTCATTTATTCGTATTTATTTAAACAAATGGGCATGTATTATAATATGACATACTAAGGCACCTTCAAATATCTGCACATTTATGTGGAAGAATTATCCACCAACAAAATAAAAATTGTTCAAGCGCAATTGTTGTCTTTCACAAAGATGATCTAAGAACTTCTTAGAGGCAATAGAATCTATTACACATATTTTCGTTGTTTGCTTGACCAACCAACAATATAATAATTGATTTATACTTGTACTGTAGTTTAAATTTTTATAAATTGTTTTCTTTGAAGTTTGCTACTTGGAGGTCGGTAAAGGACGTGAAGGGCTAAAGAAGTATGTGGTGACTTTATAATGGTATCATGATAATTTTTATTTAGGGACGAAATCGAAATATCTAATCATTCAGTCATGCAAAAATTTATTTTCCTACAAACTTGCACAAGCCCATCAATCAACAAACACTTATTTTGTTGTCAAGGATCCTTTCATGGTTGAGACTTCGCTAATTATTTCATGAAACATAGATATGATTTTTTCATATCTATGTTGATCGTCAATGAATATCCATTAACTTTATTGAACATGATAGGGACATTATGGATAGTGTTTCCAACTGTGAAAATATGAATCACATGCGGAATTGAGGCAAAGGTAGTCATGGAATCTTATAGGCTAGCATTAGAATATCGTATGAATCTATTACTAATGAGTCATATTTCCTCGAAGTTATAATCAACATCTCCAAACTAACTAGAAAATGTAATTATATTATTTTACCATTCTTGACTAAATATCATAGTATATAATTTTTCTCGCATTCTTTGTTCTTGGAACCAAAGAACATATTCCTTGGACAGACAGTTAGAAGTCCCCATAAACTAGTGAATACTAGTATTTTACTCTACGTCAGACATATGGATAAAGTTAGTTAAAATATTGTGAGGTTTATAGTTTATCTAGTATTGTATTGTTTTGTCTACTCTTTCAGATATTATCATTAAACAAATTTTGTTGACAAAGAAATTGATAAATTTATCAACATATAATCATAGGAATTTTTAACATTTAAAATTTTAATTAATAATATAAAATGTATCCATATAAAAAAAGAAACATAATGTTAAGTTGTATTTTTTCACTGTCTTTTAGAAAATCAATGACAAAAATATAATTGGAAAAACATAAATTAAATCACAATTTTTTTAAACGGTGTCGTCCAATTTTAAAATAATTTGTATTAAGAAAATATCATCTCTCCTATCTAAGAACCCTGAGCACCGCCTCCTTCAATTATCATACACACATTTTGATCATCTTCTTCATCATCAAATATTTATCTCTTCTAAAGATACTGTTAAAAAATAATTTTCTCATACTTCCTCTACATTCTTCCAACTTTCTATCTTATACACCATTATTCCCATTTTTCTTGAACATATTCTTTCTCAATATTATGGTGTGCCCAAAACTGAGTCGTTGTTCAAACTTCCATTCTACAAGTCGAATTATATGCTAGCATCTATCAGATCGATGACCATGACATTTCTGTGATCTTAGGACATGGTAAATTTTCTAATTATTCAATTGCTTTTTGTTTATTTTTTGTCAGTACTTATACAGTATTTAAATGAATTTTTGTAAATTACTTTAAACCCAGATTAAAAACCCATCCAACACTACTAATCCCTAGGTTATATATCCTTGTGTTATTCCTAAAATAGAAATTAAACTCATATTGAGGGGTTGATTTGTAACAACTAGGTAAAGTTTTTAGATCTACCCTACCTTGATCTAACATGTGTTTTAGATCTAAATTAGCATCAACCAACTTAAGATAGATGTTATGAAGTATGAATTATATCAAAGATTACAAAAAACAATGTACCAATTACTTATAATTTGTTAAAATTTGGAAAACCAGAAACAGTTGTCCAAGTAAAGATTACTAGACTGTAAGTAATTTAGATCAAAAGAAAATTTAATTGATTTATACTCACCAAATTTGAGACAAGATAAAAAATGTAATTAAAACCACTAAAAAGTCTAGGTTTTATTACTGCAGTAAAATTAATGTTAGATAATAATGACAAAAATTTTGAATGTGATATAATTATAGCGTGAGTTAGGTTATTTTGTATTTATATATCCTGTTTCATTCGCATGACATATTACAATACACTTTTAATTTCCTACCCTTTTTTTCATTTTTAAAATATTTGATTTTGTTAGCAAGTATTCACTATTTTCTTAGATTATGTTCTTTTTCTATTGTGTTGAAACATTGTTTTTACTAATTACAATTTTTACAAAAAATTATCTAAATGAACCTTCACCTATGGGGACTTCAACAACATTAATTGGTTCTAAAAATGATTAATATAAATGACATTTAAATGATAATATATTAAATTTAATATGTATTACCATGTTATTGTGAATCGTGGATTAGATGGAAATATACTAAAGTTAAATACCTATATAATCTTTTTTATCTATATAATAAAACACAACATGAGATAATGAAGGGTTTGGTTCAGAATAGGGAGTGTTTGTTTGCACGAGATCTTCATTAAGATACTGGAGCTGGATCAATAAGATTGTTTATTCTATTAAGATTTAGAACTAAGTTCGATTCATTTATACACTTCCTGTAAATAAAATAAGTTTTTATTTAGATGTCATCCAGCATTCAGCAGTTATCATTTAAAATATCAGACGACACCAAAGTGTGGTTCACTGCCTCTTAGTAAAGTAAGTTTTATTCAGATGTCATTCAGCACCACTTATCACTTAAAAAATTTAAACAACACCTAAGTTTGAGTAAATATAAAAAAAGGTCAAGATTTTGCCAAGTGTAATTATGTTATTAATTTTAATTAGATTATTAATTTGAAATCCACACCTTTCCCTCAACTAATATACGTTCTGCACTTATATTTTATTTTTCATTTTTTTCTTTTATCTTGCACACACTTTTATTTACAAAATTTAACCATTTAAAAAAATTGTACATTTTGATTGACAATATTTTCAATATTAAATTAATTATTTTGTAGTTTTTTAAATATTGTTCCCTCGGGTTATACATAATATACAATATAGTAACAGTTGATCACATCTAATTGAATTCAATAGTAAATTTAAAATTTAAAGTGTTTGATCCAAAAGATTCATATAAAAATATTGTTGTCTTATATAATCTATTAGAAAAACACAATTTATTTAAAACATAATTTATTAGAAAACACAAATATAATCAATTCATTGTTCTAAAATTCTTTGTTATGATTCACGTTATAAAAAAAGAAAAAATATTTTTTATTGGAAATACTTTTATTCTTTTATACTTTTTTATGAATTAAAAAGTAATCATTCCTTTTTTAAATAATTGTAAATGACAACTAAAAATCTGATACCATTAATTTATTTTTTTAAATTTTAGAATTTATCAAAATACTTTTTCTTTCATTAAAAGAATCAATCGTTATGAAAAGAAAAAGAAACTTTATTTCTATTAATTTGTTTCATTTCATTTAATATTTTATATCCATTGTTTCATTTCTAACCTATTACGTATAGCTTAAAATTATTTTTAGGTCAAATATTTCAAAATATTCATTTCTAGGCCAAACGTATTAATTAAAATGTCTTTTCAGGTTATTTCATTAATTTGGTAAGATACCTTATACATTTTAAGAGAATTTGAACACTACAAATAAAATTCCTAATTTGTGACACAGTTAATTAAAGATAATAGTTTGACTGAAATGTCCAAATTATCCTTAAAATCTATCATACATCTTACAAAATTAGTAAAAAAGCCTAAAAAATGGCATTTTAATGCTTTTGGCCTAATAATGAGTATTTTAAATCGTTTGGCCTAAAATTATTTTTAGACCATAAGTAATAACCGAAAAAGAAATTTGCTCGAAGATAAAAATTTATGGTTCGTCCTTTGTAGTTACAATATAAGGAAACCACCTATACAACATGCTTAATTAAATATCATACAAAAAATCCACTTAAACACTAAAAGACTCACAACTACACTACACCGATCCCAAATGTGCACCCTCTTAATCCAATAACTATTAAGTAGTCATGTTGAGTATGATGACATTTTTGTTCATAAAATAAAGGGTAAAGCACACGTGAAACCCTTTATGTTTGGGCGAAATGCGCCCTTTATCTTTTTTTTTTTACGCTAAAAGTCCTTTATTAACGTTTTTTTGACACCGTTATGCCATTTGACGCCACGTATGCGCCACCTCACCGCCATGTGTGCTCCACCTAAGCATAGCAATTCCACGTCATATTTTTATTTTAAAAAATCATTATTTTAATTTATTTATTTTTAAATTCCCCTTCTTCTTCTTTCTTCTTCTTGCCGCTCCAACATCATAGAAGAACCCAAATGAAAGGAAAAACAAAACAAAAAAATTCCACACTCGCCTTCACACACCAAGCCGCTCTCTGCACAAGGAAATCGCCGCCATCATCAACCGCTTGGGTACACCATCAACAATCGAACCAGGAGGAGAAACCTATTTTTAAAACCCAACCGGTCCATCATCTCCCAGAACTGTTCCATCATTACACACAGCCGGAATTGATACATATCTCAAGGCTAAAGACGAGGTTTTGAGACAAAAAGTGGAAGAACTCGAAACGAAGGGTAAAGAACAAGAGAAGCTCCAAGTTGAACTCAAGAAGTTGCAGAAATTGAAGGAATTCAAACCCTATGTGGTTAGTTTCTTACAAATTTATTTCATTTCCTTTTCAATTTTCGGCAAATTGCATTATTAATGCCCTGTTATCTGCAAATCAACCACTCTATATGATAGATATGTTATTTCTTGGTAATAAGTCACGGGTATATTTCGTTATCTTGCATAGCATAGGGATGAACGGTGCAATTACCCCTTTTACTTATATTACTATGTTTCGTGCAATTATAGAAAAATTGAACCAATTAAAGGCATATACGATTGAATTGGAAGCAGAGCTCAACCAATTGAAAGACGAAAATACTAATTTAAAACAAGCTTTGGTAATTAATATACTTTATATATAATATAGGTATTACGGTAGTACGTACTATTTTTCATGTACATAAACTAATAAGACTATTATCATTTGCATTTGTAGGAAGTAGGACAAAAGGTGATACTAAATTAATTTTCACTAGTTGTTTAGTATTGGCTATTTCGAATATATAAAATTTATTTTAATTATTAGTGACGATTAGTGTATATTTGTAAGATACTGAGCTAATTTTAAATTGTTGTGGTGCAGTATTTAGAAGGAGTTAAGAAAAAATCAATAAGCGAGGCAAAGAAAGCTGAAGAAGAAATTGGAGCTATGAAAAGGACTTACAGCTTTTAGTAAAATGGAGAAAGAGTTTCTTAGTTTGACCAGTTAAGTGGAAGATGTGGTGGTGGAGGTAGAAGTTTGAGAAGAGGAATTTCAGTGTATGAAAGCAGTGTGAGGAGTGTATTATATGCATAATAAATTAATTAGTACAAATTATTGAGTACTCCCATAATTTAAATATGTAATGTGTTTGTAAATTAATTACTGTTTTTCTGCTTTGTCGTATGGATCTTTATTAAAATCAAAAGTATGTGATAGACTTTTTAGCTAGCAGGTGCAGGCAGATCTATGAATGATACTTGGGCATTCTTTTTTTTTTTGCTTATTTTTTTGTTTAATTCAGATTATGCATTTGTTTATATTAATACAAGCTCATTTGGGATTCATATGGGTAAAAAATTCCTTTTGATTCTAATTATACGTTAACATTTATACCGTGACAAGGTTATTTTGTCTGGTGGGGTTGGGCCTGAGGGATATGGAAGTGAATTAATTCTATGAGTGTTGAGATTTAGGTGCTCGTGATAGCTGAATTTTGGTTGGAATTGTTTTAGTGAACTAACTATACAGGTCAACAATGCCTTGCCTTGCCCAGGGCATTGATTATCACTTGACAGTCTTATGAATGTGCGAGGGGTAGTTCAAATCTAGAGAAAATGGATCTGTGATACTAGTTGATCGAGGCACCTACACTCCCAAAGTCATAGGACCGAGTAAGGGATTTTCAAAGTGCCTTGCAAACATAGCCTGTGGGAAGAATTAGTAGAACTCTGACAAATTTAATTTGTCTCATTCATGTGTGGATCAAGCACTTGCTTGTTTCATATTGCAATTTAAAGAGAATATACTTATTTTTTACCGGGCAATGTTATAAAATTTAGTACACACTTAGTTAGATTTTATAGGTTTGTAATTGTTTCATTTTCACAAACACAATCAAACATCAGTTTTAAAAACTATAGTACAAGAACAATAATTCATCCCAGATTTAAATAACATTTGAGTAAACAAAAGGATATAAATAGCCTGATACAAACAATTCTTCAATTAAACGAAATAAAACAATAATATAACCATGTTTTGTCTTTATAATCTTTATAAGTAAACCAAATCAATATACAACACAGAAAGGACATAATCAATGGTTCGGATTCGATTATCTGTGAATGAGCATAGTGTGTATAACGCTGTCACGATTATTACCTGTTCTGAGGAGTGAAACTATGCCCGGAATAGCTCTGGGGTAAGCTCCGATGGAGGCTTTATTGACTTCTACTACAGAGAGACTGGTTAATATTGTGGCTGCCACCGCTCTTGAATCTCCGGCGCCGCTATGTACGGCGGTGACGACTTTTCCGACTACACCTTCCGCGACTAATCCGACTTTATTATGGTCATCCAAGCTTAAATTCAATAGTAAATGAAGGGATTTCTCTTGTAATCTGTAATCATCCGAGTTAACACAGTTTAAAACAGCTGAAACACCGCCTGAATCAATGATTTACGAATCGATAAATCACATTTCGAAACACGACTAAGTTGTTCCAACGAGTTGAGCTTAGCTTCGGAAGAATCGAAAGGAGAATAAATCAGGGTTACTTGTTCCAACCCAAGTAACCACATTTGGCTCAGCCCCTGAATGCTTCATCTCTCTAAATACATCGAGTGCTTCACACCCCATTCCCCTCTGTGCATACCCTGCAATCACTGCACTCCAAGTGACAACATTTAACTCAATATCTTCACCTGTTATTCTCTCGAACAAACCACGTGCATCATCTAATCGTCCAATTGGTGCATCAGATCAGAACTATTTAATCTTAGATCTGATCCAAACATAATGCTTAGAAAAATTAATTAAAAAGCGTATCGAAGCCGGTTGATGATGGTGGAGAAGAGACCGTGAGTGGCGGTTGTTTCCTTGTGTAGAGAGCGGCTTGGTGTGAGAGATGTTTGGATTGATGATGCTGGAGTGCGGACAATAAGAAGAAGAAGAAGAAGAAAGATAAAAAAAATTAAAAAATTATTTTAGAAAAAAATGTAAAAAATGATTTTAGAAAAATAATTAAAAAATGATTTTAGAAAAAAAAAATTAATGACGTTAAAATTGGGTTGACCTAACTCATACGTGGAGCACAGATGGCTGTGAGGTGGCACATACATGGCGCCAAATGGCATTGACTAACGGTCAACTGATAGAAAATGGACAAAAGGGCTAACGGTGACAAAAAACGTTTAGGGCTTTTAGCGTAAAAAAAGATAAAGGGCGGATTGCTCATTTCACCCAAACATAAAGGGCTTCACGTGTGCTTTACCCTGAAATAAACACGTGCTAACAGTCGTGTGAAATGTATTTGAAAAATTCATTAAATTTTTTAAAAGAATTATAAAATTTATTAAGTTATTTTCCTTTTATTAAATAATCAACCGAAATAAATGAAAGAAAATTTATTCCTATTATTTATTTTCATTTCATTTAATATTTTATATGCAAACAATAGATAGAAAACAAATAGTACATTCCATTTTTAGGTCATTACCATGGCTTAAAAATATCTTTTGGTTAAATGTTTCAGAATATTCATTTTCAGGTCAAATATATTAAAAATGCCCATTTTTAGGCTATTTCACTAATTTTGTGATATATTTTATAAATTTTAAGAGTAATTTGGACATTTCTAATAGATTTCCTAGTTTGTGACATGCTTAATTAAATATATAATTTGATTACAATGTCCAAATTATCTTTAAAATCTATCATATATTTCACGAAATTAGTGAAATAGTCTGAAAATGGATACTTCATTATATATTTGGGCTAAAAATGAGTATTTTGAAACTTCTGGACTAAAATATTTTTGAAGTTATAAGTAATGATCTAAAAAGGGATTTTGCTTTAAGATAAAAATTAATGGTTCTACCTTTGGAGTCACATTATAAGGAAATCACTTATACACTATGGTTAATCCAATATCATACAAATAATCAACTTAAACACTAAGAAATTTCTAACTACACTAGACCGATCCAAAATGTGCACCCATTTAATCCCATCACAATTAAGTAGCCGCGTTGGTTAAGATAATGTTTTTGTTCTTAAAATAAACACTCCCTAACAGTAGCGTGCAATGTATTTGAACAACTCACATTTTCTTTATCTTTTTCTTACCGGAATTCTTTATTAGACTTTGCTTTCTTTATAAAGTATAAATTTTTTCTAAATTAGTCAATTAACTATTTTCCCTATACACACAAAAATAAATGCATACTTAAATATATAATTTAGTTGAAAAATAACAATTGTTAAAAACTAGCCTCCACTTTAAGTCTTTCTATTTCGCGACCCTGCTAGTTTTTTCTTATTTTCTTGTGGGTATGTGTATACTTTTATGAATATGAACTTTTTTTAGCTTCATTTGAATGATGCTAAACTCAAATTTGATTGATCTTATGATTTTTGTAGAGCATTGCTTGGATCTGGAGGTTATCATTGTAATTGGGAAAGAGATGGAAACACATAATAAAGACCTTCTACTTTTAATACGCCAATATTTAGTTGTAGAGAAGTATAAAGAAACAATTCACAAGTAAGTTATTTTAGTGTTTGTATTTTTAATAACATAAATGCATTTTTTATGCTCAACTGTTGATTGACATTGATTAACGTAAGAATTTTTTTTTATGAAATTTCTATATTTTAAGTGTTTATTATATAATGTAGTTAAATCATTCTTTTAAAAAAATAAATTTGATATATGTACTTTTTTTGCATGTTTTAAAAAATTATATTTGATTATTTTTAATTTTAGTATGTGTTTATTAATCTAGTAACTTTAGGTGAACTTTTTTTCTTTCAATTATTTGATTCACAACATTTATATTACGTGAACCAAAATTCTTTATAATAAAACTTCAAATTTGGTGTTTGAAGGTTGATGAAAACGCCCGCTTGTTTTGTTGACATAAAATATTTGAAAAAATGCATAACAAGGAGAGAGTGGGAGAAGGGTGAAAGCTATGTGTCAAGCTTTACAAAGATTGGCAATACAGAAAATTCAACAAAATTATTATTCTATATGCGCCAACAGAAGTATTTTGAAACTTTAGATGGGTAATTATCAAATCATCTACATGTGATTATTATCTTGATTAACATAATTATTTCATGGTTTTAGAGGTATTTTCTAGATTACTCTAATAATTTGGACTTCTTTTGTTGTTTAGGGGTGATTCTGCAAAAGAGGTTGAGATTCTGATGTCTCCCTAATTGTTCTTATTTTCGACCCTTGGGAGACATCATTTTTTGTGTTTATTTAATTAATTTGATAGACTTTTGGACTAAATATGCAATAATTCGGAATTTCCTTTTTATTTCTAGCATTTTTAATTTATTAAGCTTTTGCGCGTAATATTGGTATTTTTAGTGAAAAGTTTACAGGTTTTAGATGTTAGCTAGGAGAGGAATCCGAGGAGAAAGTCAAAAATCGTGAAATAGAGTCAAGACTTGAAGATAAATCCCGAAGATATTATTTTTAGAGCTGAAAATCCATTTTCCAGGCCATAGATTGCTGAATTCGAGGTTCTTAAGCGATGATTTAGCCGCTGACCTTTGAATAGAAATCATTCCTTATCGAGTTACGGAACTTTAGCAATTGGAATGAGGTCAATCGGAGTCATAACGCATCGGGAAAAGCCGTTTTAGTGAAGGTGTATCAGCAGTTACGGGATTTTGGGCTTAGAAATTGGGCTTGGACATTTAATTAGTGTTTTATTTTCTCGTCCAAGCCCTAATCCGTTTTTATGATTATAAAAGGAGGTCTGGACTTCTATTTTTCACACAATTCACATTCCACAAGATTAAAACACCAGAGAGAAGCAACAGAAGGAAGAAAGAAGAAGCTACAAGAGCTGGAGTGGGTCTATAGCTCCGTTCGTAGTCATTCCAATTCCGGAAATTAGGTTCTTTTTATATTTTAATTTTGTAAACAATATGAATTCCATTTCTTTTAATTTAGTTTTTAATTTTAATATGAGCTAAGCTTTTCATAGTGCTTGAGAACAAACAATGGGTGAATCCCAATTTTACGAAATAACGAATGTTGGATTTGGGTTTATGTTAAATTAAATTAGATTAGGTCTATTACTCTTTTCGATAATTGGTGATTATTTACTGTTTTTAGAGTCGCGAACTAAGAACAGGTATTAGTATCTAAGCTATTCCACATATGTGGCGTGTGGATCATCCTGACGCAGGGTTTAGGTACAGAATTAATTATTCAATCTAGGATAAAAGCTATTGATTCTGACGAACTTAGCTAATTCTAGGGCCAATGAGGTAAAAAACTTAAACATCCAACGGTGGATCATATTTACCCAGACGGGACTAGTGACACTTTAGGATCGCCTTATAGTCCACCCTGACTGGGGTATAAGGAATTTAGAATCCCGACCATTGTAATTGACCAATTTAGCCCTTAAACAACATAAGTTAGGAAATAAGATTGGGAGGATCCTTGCGTTCTCAAGTACTACATCTCATATTGCGTTTTCACTCATTTTACTTGCGTCTTAGCTTTTACTTGCATTCATAATTTGTCTTTCATTTAGTAGCTTTAATAAACAAAACCAAACAAACATATTTTATTTACTTTCTTTCATAAGTGCAACCAATCATTATTTGCTAAACATTGTAGTCAACCATCCCGTCCTTGGAACGAATCCGTTTTATCATACATACTACTTGGGACAACCATACACTTGCGGTTGTGGTTCGATTATCATTTGCATTTATTTTTAGAACACACAAAGGACCACCAAGTTTTTGGCGCCTCTGCCGGGGACGGTAGCGTGTGACCACGGTGTTTATCCTTTAGTGATAGTTGCATTTATTTTATTTTATCAGTTTTACACTTTTTGTTTGTTTATCTTTCTCAGGTTTTTAGGTTTGGTGTATGCGAAGAAGACTATTCAAGGATCTAGAGCCAACACCTCCGATCCTTAGTAATCCAGAATCGTTAATCAGACTTGCTAACAAGAGAAGAAGAGAAAAAAAGCTTTAGAAGTAGAAGAGTTAGTTAACAGAATGGAGAATATCAATCTTCAGAATCTTCAAGAAAATCAACCAGGTCAACTAGGCGCAAATGGCCAACCCTTGGCTCCAGGCGCTATTCCTCCAATTCCACCAGTGATTCCTAATCCTCAAGTCCAGATAGTAATGAATCAAGATCCGTGGTTTACTAATGGTCCTCCAGAAGTTCCATTCCGTGCTCCTGCTATAGGAGTAGGTGCTCCAGATATTAATGTTCCGAGATTCCGTCCAGATTCGGGTATGTTAGCCCAATTCCAAAACTTTGGAAATTTTCGCGGAAGACCATCAGAAGATCCTCTTAGAGCAGTACAGAAATTTAAGCAGATATGTGATTCTTATATCACATAAGGAGTTTCAAGAGAACAGATGTATTTTGCTGCGTTTAAGTTTTTTGTTATTGATGGAGCAAGTGAATGGCACGATACGCAAGATCCTACAAAGATAACCAACTGGGACCAATTAGAGGCTGCTTTCTTTGACAGGTATTACCCAAGTAACATGAGATTAGATGCTGAGTTAGAATTGACGCATTTCCGTCAAGAATATGATGAAACTGTGGGTAAGAGTTGGACAAGATTTCAGATGTGTTTACGTAAAGTTCCTACTCATGGCTTTTCTGAACAACAACAGCTTAAGATATTTTATAGAGGCCTTGATGGGACTTCAAGAGAGAAGTTGGATTCGCTATGTGGTGCAGGTTTTCTTCAAGTTCAACCAGCTCATGCTAAAATAATTTTAGAGAGAACAGTTAAGAACGAAGTGGGGTGGAACTCAGTAAGAACACCAGTTAAGGGAGTGAATAATGTTGATATGGAAGAAAAATTTGCTACGCTTGAGAATAAGATTCAGAATACCATAGAGCAACAATTGAAGCAGCTTACTTTAGCTGTAAAAGAAGGATTTTCGGGTAAGAAGGTAGCTGTGCATGCTGCACAAGAGGTTTATATGTGTTCGATTTGCAGGGTAGATGATCATGATGAGGAAAATTGTCCGAATAACCAAGAATTAGTGATGTTTATGTCCAATAGAGGTAATTTCAATTCAAGTGGTAATGGATATCAGCCTAACAGAAACCATCCTGGGTTTCAATACTCAAATCCTAATGGGGCAGCCAATCCTACTTACGCGTATTAGCCGCGTCCTCAAGGCAAAAACTATAATCCAAGACCACACAACAATTATCAAGGAGGACAGAATCAAAACAATTATGTACAAAGACAAGCTCCTCAGAATACTTATGATGAGAATTTGAACCAAAAAGCTTTACCTGCCCATCCACAAGAAGGAGTAGTTACCCTTTAAAAGACGGTTGAAAATTTAATTGCTCTTCAGACACAAGCTATGGAACGTCAAAATGCAGCCGAAGCAAATATGAAGTTGTTCCAGAATCAACTAAGTCAAATTAATAAACAGCTGAGTCAGCGTCCACAAGGGCAACTTCCTAGCGATACAGAAAATCCAATACAACGTGAAGAGTGCAAAGCTGTTACATTAAGAAGTGGTAAGAATCTTCCTCCACCTCCTTTTCCCGTTATGAAAGAAAAAGAAGTTCCAAGAAAAGAAAAGGAAGTGGGTGAGAAGGAAAAAGAAAATGAGAAAGATAGTGAGGTTGAAGAAATAGTGAGGCCAAGTGAAGTTCCGAAAAAGACAAATGATGCTGTGATCAATCGCCCTCTACCACCGTTTCCATCTCGAGTTCAGAAAAAGGGTGATTTGGGTGATTTTCAGAAATTCTTTAACAGAGTGAAGGGTCTAAGTATTAATATTCCGTTACTAGAGGCGATTCGAGATATTCCGAAATATACGAAATTTTTGAAGAGGGCCCTCACTAACAAAAGGCCCTACTGTGATAATGAGATGATTGGCCTTCCTGAAGAGTGTAGTGCCATTTTTCAGAGTAAATTACCTCCAAAGTTAGCTGATCCGGGGAGTTTCACGATTCCCACATCGATTGGAGAAGAATGGAAGGGAAAGGCGCTATGTGATTTGGGGGCTAGCATCAATTTGATGCCCAAGTCAATCTTCGATAAGCTTAAAATTGGAAACGCAAGACCCACCTCTATGGTCTTGCAAATGGCGGACAGGTCTCTTGCTCATCCTGAAGGCCGTATTGAGGATGTCCTTGTTAAGGCAGGTACACTTATATTTCCTGTTGATTTCGTAATACTTGAGTACAATGCAGATAGAGATGTCCCCATTATTTTGGGTAGACCATTCCTAGCTACAGGGAGAACATTGATCGATGTAGAGAATGGCGAATTAACGATGAGGATACAAGATGAGGAAGTGAAATTCAATGTATTTCGAGCTATGAAATTCCCAGATTCTCAGGAAGATTGCTTCAGAATGGATGTAGTAGAGCAAGCATCGCAAGAGGTATTTAATTGTTTAAATTTTGATGATATCTTGCAGGCTGCTTTGACATTAGATTCACCTGAGATGATGGAGGAGCTTACAGAAACAGTGGCAGCGCTCAATTCTGAAAATCCGAAGTATAGGCGTCCGCCTATGAACCTGTGAGAGAACCGGGGGAGATTATTCCTAAAAAGAAGCCTTCAATTGAATCTCCTCCGGAATTGGAAGAAAAACCATTGCCAGCACACTTGAGGTATGCATATTTGGGTACTAATGAAACTTTACTTGTTATTGTTTTAGCTAATTTAACAGGTCCTCAAGAAGATAAATTGTTGCGTGTGTTGAGAGCCAACAAAGAAGCAATAGGGTGGACAATTGCTGACATCAAAGGCATTAGTCCATCCTATTGTCAACACAAAATCATACTTGAAGATGTTAATGCACGCTCAGTTGAAGGACAGAGAAGATTAATGCCAGCTATGAAGGATGTGGTGAAGAAAGAGGTGATTAAGCTTTTAGATGCGGGGATTATTTATCCCATTTCGAGTAGTGAACGGGTGAGTCCGGTTCAGTGTGTACCAAAGAAAGGAGGAATGACAACAGTTTTGAATGATAAAAATGAAGCGATTCCTTCAAGAACGGTAGTTGGATGGAGAGTTTGCATGGATTATAGAAAGTTGAACAAGGCCACCAGAAAAGATCACTTCCCTTTGCCCTTCATCGATCAAATGTTGGATAAATTAGCCGGAAGAGAGTACTATTGTTTCTTGGATGGTTACTCCGGGTACAATCAGATTTACGTGGCTCCAGAAGATCAACATAAGACTACCTTTACATGCCCATTTGGAACTTTTGCATATCGCAGAATGCCATTTGGGTTGTGTAACGCTCCCGCTACTTTTCAAAGGTGTATGATGGCCATCTTCTGGGACATGATAGATAATTTCCTTGAAGTGTTTATGGATGATTTCGCCGTGTTTGGTGATGATTTTGATATATGTTTAGATAACTTGGAGAAAGTGTTAGTGAGATGCAAGGAAACAGATTTGGTGCTCAATTGGGAGAAGTGTCACTTCATGGTTCGCGAAGGTATTGTTCTGGGTCACAAAGTTTCGAGTGCTGGTTTAGAGGTTGATAGAGCAAAGATAGAGGTAATTAAAACTCTTCCCCCTCCTGTTTCTGTTAAAGGGGTAAGGAGTTTTCTTGGCCATGCTGGCTTTTATAGGCGTTTTATTAAGGATTTTTCTAAGATTGCTAAACTGTTATGCAACTTACTCGAAAAGGATTGCAAATTCCTTTTTGATGAAGCTTGTTTAGCGGCTTTCCAAGCAATTAAGGAAAAGCTTATTTCTGCTCCTATAGTGTTACCTCCCGATTGGAATCTACCGTTTGAGGTTATGTGTGATGCGAGTGATTTGTGTATGGGAGCTGTATTGGGACAGAGAAAAGAGAAGCTTTTTCATTCGATTTACTATGCTAGTAAAACTTTTAGTGGTGCTCAGATTAATTACACAGTTACAGAAAAAGAGTTACTAGCAGTTGTATATTCATTTGATAAATTTCGCTCTTATCTTCTTGGAGCAAAAGTTATTGTTTATACAGATCACTCCGCGATCAGATATCTTATGGAAAAGAAGGATGCGAAACCAAGGTTAATCAGATGGGTGTTATTGCTTCAAGAGTTCGATTTAGAGATCAAAGATAGAAAGGGTTGTGAGAATCAGGTTGCAGATCATCTATCGCGATTAGAGGGTTCAGAGATGAATAGTGGTACTGAAGCAGTTAGAGAATAGTTTCCTGATGAGAGTTTATTCGCTGTTCGAGACTATGAAGCCCCGTGGTATGCAGACATTGCGAATTTAGTGGTGAGTGGTGTCTTTCCTGAAGGTTCTACTTATCAAGAAAGAAAGAGGTTAGCTCATCGTGCTAGACAGTTCTTTTGGGAGGATCCGTTCCTCTATAAAGTTTGTGCTGACCAAATGATACGAAGATGTGTAGCAAGGGAGGAAACTGAAGCCATTATAGCTGGGTACCATGATTCATTATATGGAGGACATTTCAAAGGAGATAGAACTGCTGCGAAGGTATTTCAATCAGGTTTTTACTGGCCTTCTCTTATTAAAGATTGTCATGAATATGTTAAGAAATGTACGAGATGCCAGTTTACCGGAAACATATCTAAGAGGGATGAGATGCCGCGTAATAATGTGTTAGAGGTTGAGATATTCGATGTTTGGGGTATAGACTTTATGGGTCCTTTCGTTCCTTCAAATGGTAACCTCTACATCTTATTAGCTGTTGATTATGTATCTAAGTGGGTAGAAGCGGTGGATTTACCTACCAATAATTCACGAGTGGTGATCAAGTTCTTAAAATCACATATTTTCACTAGACATGGCACACCTAGAGTGATTATTAGCGATAGAGGATCTCATTTCGTTAATAAATATTTGAAGACTGTTCTAGAGAAGTATGGAGTTAGACACCGTGTATCTACTGCATACCATCCACAATCCAATGGTCAAGCTGAAGTTTCGAACCGTGAAGTCAAGTCAATCCTAGAGAAAACTGTTGTTCCTACAAGAAAATATTGGTCAATGAAGTTAGATGATGCGTTGTGGGCCTATCGTACTGCGTTTAAGACTCCGGTGGGTGCATCTCCCTATCGTATGGTATATGGTAAGGCTTGTCACTTACCTTTAGAGCTTGAAATGGGTGCCTATTGGGCAATTGCGCAGTTGAACTTAGATCCTACCTTAGCCGAAAAGAATCGTATGATGAAGCTTAATGAACTTGATGAATTCCGATTGCATGCTTATGAAAATGCCAAACTTTACAAAGAAAACACAAAGAAATGGCATGACAATCGGATTTGTCCAAAGAACTTTGAAGTGGGGCAAAGAGTATTGAAGTATAACTCAAAGTTCAGCAATTATCCGGGTAAGTTAAGATCTAAGTGGTCAGGTCCATACATTGTGACCAAAGTTACACCTCATGGGGCGATAGAAATAGAACATCCGCTAGAGAACCGTACCTTTATGGTTAACGGTCACAGATTAAAGATATACCATGGAGGTGAAGATACCAATCGCTCGGAAGATCCACATCCCGGGGAGGTCATGTATCTCCTCGAAACTCCTTAAGAGTGTGAGGTAACCCGTCGAGCTTAACGACGTTAAACAAAAGCCAATTCATTGTATATTAGCTGAGTTTTAATTTTTTGCATTTTAGAATAGTTTGATTTTCGTAATTTTAGTGTTTATTATTAAGAAATGAGGAAGGGTAGTTGTTTTTGATGATTTCAGGGGTAAAAAGGTCATGAGTTTGGGGTCGATTTGGCGGAAAAAAGGAGAGTAAGAGGTTGGATGTCCAGGAGGAACCGGGAACCCGGTTTTGGAGCTGGTACCATCCTCTTCAACGCAACACTTGGCGTATTGGTTCACGACACAGCGTCAGAACCGGGTACCCGGATTTTCGAAACCGGGGACCCGGTTTTGGTGCTGTGATTTCTGAAATTTTCTGACCCAGCGTCTTGGTGGATTGCGTTTTGCTGCGTTTTGGTTCGCGCCATTGACACAAACCGGGAACCCGCATTTGGCAGAACCGGGTACCCGGTTTCGGAGCTGTAAAAATCCAAAAGTTCTGACCCAGCATTTTGGGATGCTGCGTTTTGGCGCGTCTTGACTCGCGCCATCGAGAAAAATCCGGGTACCCGCATTCCACAGAACCGGGAACCCGGTTTCGGAGCTGTAAAAATCTCTGACCCAGCGTCTTGGGGCCCAGCGTTTTTGTGCGTTTTAATAAAAAAAAGTCTTTAAGTTAATTTTCCGCGCCGTCACAGCGACGTGGAACCGGGAACCCGGTTTTTAAGCTGTGATGTCGGTTTTTGGGGCCTTAACCTAGTTTTCTTAGCCTCTTCTGCAAGTTTTTACCTAAAATGCACCAATAGCCTCCCCACCTCCGAAATTCATCATCCAAAACACTATATATCATCAATTCCTACCCTCTTTCACCACAAAAACACAAAATCAACTCACCTCCTCTCAAAAATAACATCAAATCCTTGGTTTTTCCCAAGATTCTTCTTCACCCAACCCTTAAATTACCCCCAATTCTTTCTTCTCCCATCCAAATTAAACAAGACCCATCTCATATTCCACCTAGTCTTCAATTCCTAAGCCTCAAAACATCAAAATTCTAAACTTTTTCTCTAAGTTTTTCATTATTTGAAGTTTTGAGTTTGGGGTGGAAAGAGATGACTAACAGAACTGGTGATTTTCGAAGAACTGCTCCTAGAAGAAAAACCACCATTGGTAGTTCTCAAGATCAAGCTATTGAGATTCCTGATTCGCGTCCTAAACGAAAAATTGATGAAGTTCAGCTTGAGTCTAACAGAAAAGAAATCACAGGTCAAAAGAGAAGATTGATTGATGAGATAGAAAGTGAGAAGGAACCAGAAGAGGAAATTGCGAAGAACACTGAGAAGGAAACTGAACAAGAGATTCCGGAAGCACCAGTTCAGAAACCTCCGCGTATGAAGATGTGGGCCCACAAGCCTAAGAGGGTTTATACTTGTTGGAATACTCAGGTTCGTGAAAGAATTGAATTTTTGAAATTTGGTGAGGAGACGAATTTCCCTAAGGGTATTATGAGTAGTGAATACAAGGAATATGCTATGACATGCGCTAAGTTTGGTTGGAAAGAATTACAAGAAAGGAGGCTTGAGTTTATTCCTACTTTTGTGCGAGAATTTTACGAAGGTTTAGCGACCTCCCGTGATGCAATTGATATCCGCAAAAAGGTAGTTCCTTTCTCTATTGAACGTATTCGGAAATCATTGAAACTACCCAACTTTTCTGGAACATGCTCTTTCCAAGAAACTCTTAATGACCCTTCTTTTGATTTTGAATCCCTTTGGGGGACCGTGCTTGTTAATGGGACTAGCCCAATTCCTGAAGGTGAAAGATATCCTGGACAGTTTTACAGCAGTATTTTGACACCTCGTGCTAAGGTTTGGTCTCGTTTCGTAATACCCACTTTCTTTGGTATTAAACACACTTCCGAGTTGAAGAAAGAGCACATATTTGTTATTAAGTGTATTTTGGAGGAGAAACCATTTGATGTTGCTAAGATCATTTATGATACAATCATGGAGTTCGCGAAATCACCAATGAAACAACAAAATCTGAAGTTTCCTTGTACTATTACTCAGTTGTGTCTAGACGCAAAGATTCCACGTAAGAACGCAGATATTGACATTGTTTCAGTTGGTGTGAGTATAGCTTTGAGCACAATCAAGAACATCCATGAAGAAGCAACACGAGCTACAAGGAGTCCGAGAACTCCTCAATCAAAGAGAGCGAAAACTGTACCTGAGTTGGAATCAAAGATTCAGGTGTTGGAAGAGAATCAGGAGAAGATGATTGCTACCTTGGGAAACGTTACAAAAGAATTGGACCTATTGTGAAATTTGATCCTAGGCGTAAATACACTTCAAAACGCGATTTATGATGCTGTTACGCGAGATAAAGGTCCAGAACGCAACACCGAAACCAGCCTCGCGCTGGTTAAGATACGTTTTCTAAACCATCTCATCTAGTGTAGATTATTTTATTGCTTTGAGTCTTTTCGAGTCGTGGGGACACAACTCATTTTTGAGTTTGGGGTGGGGTTCGTTGCCTCATCCCAGTTTTTATGTGTTATTTGCTTTATTTGCTTTCAATAAAAGAATTTTCGGAGTTGCGTTTGACTGTAGAAATTTTTAAATATCCCTTTAAGCATACTTTTGATGAATCTATGATAGTAAATAGTGGACTTTAGGGATTGATATAAAACGCATTTAGAATTGCATGCAAACATAGGTAATTAATAGGATAAATTAATGAACAATGCAAATGAAGTAAGCTTGTACTTAAGGAATATGTTTGGTGTGTAGAAAGTGAAATCCTAATTAGTAGAGAACCCACCTAGATATGAACTAAAGACAAGCTATGTACTTAGGAAAATTATAGGGGCAGTTCTTTGTTAGCCATTTGTGCCTTTTTAGCCTTCTATCCCTTGTATTAATTATTATCCGTCTTAGCCCACTTTGAGCCTTAGCCTTTTCTTTGTAGCCACGATATAAGCCATTATCCCTTAGATTATTAGGCATGACCATATGACCCGCACTTGAATCACAATCCTGAGACATGTCTCGAGCTTGAGTTTGGGGTGGTAGGACCACTTATGGGAAATTAAATGGGTAGGGATCGATGTGCTTTGTATTGTAGCACAATTACAGATGATATATACTTGTAACCCTTTGCCGGGAATGAGAAAAAAATGAAAAAGAAAGAAAAAATGAAAAAGTTGAAAATTCATACAGTAGGAACCGGGAACCCGGATTCGTCAAAACCGGGAACCCGGTTTGCTTCTGTACAAAAAAAAGAAAAGAAAAAGAAATATATATATGAATAAAACATCCGGCAAAGTGGAATTTTCTGAAAATCATCTTGTTAATAGTGGGTAGACATGGGACGCTATATTGTTGCGTATATGGGTGAGTGAGAACATCTTTTTGAGCGTTAACTCAAGCTCGAGGACACTGTTGATGGTAAGTGAGGAGAGAGCCAAAAGCTCACTTCAAATTTACCAAATATACATCCACACCCGTCCTTAAGCCAATATTATAACCGTAAAGACCTCGTGATTCCTAAGTGCATAGTGAATTTATTATTCTGTTGATAGGGAATACACTAGGTGGAGCGTTCAAAGCGATTTAGGATTAATGACCACCCTATAGCCATCATACAGAGATGAGTACAAGTGTAACCTTCAAGCATTGCAACTTTAATTTTATGATTGAGATTATTTATGATTGATGTTGCATTTTAGATGTATGTGTATATTAGTTTCTAGAGTTTGCTATATGAGATTTATTTTAAGAATTGCTTTAGGGTTTATTTGCTAGCTTCTACTTGTTTATACGCTTACTTCTACCCCTTTGTTTTGTTTTACTTTGTCGGGACGACAAAGGTTTGAGTTGGGGGTCTTGATGTCTCCCTAATTGTTCTTATTTTCGACCCTTGGGAGACATCATTTTTGGTGTTTATTTAATTAATTTGATAGACTTTTGGACTAAATATGCAATAATTCGGAATTTCCTTTTTATTTCTAGCATTTTTAATTTATTAAGCTTTTGCGCGTAATATTGGTATTTTTAGTGAAAAGTTTACAGGTTTTAGATGTTAGTTAGGAGAGGAATCCGAGGAGAAAGTCAAAGATCGTGAATTAGAGTCAAGACTTGAAGATAAATCCCGAAGATATTATTTTTAGAGCTGAAAATCCATTTTCCAGACCATAGATTGCTGAATTCGAGGTGCTTAAGCGATGATTTAGCCGCTGACCTTTGAAGAGAAATCATTCCTTATCGAGTTACGGAACTTTAGCAACTGGAATGAGGTCAATCGGAGTCATAACGCATCGGGAAAAGCCGTTTTAGTGAAGGTGTATCAGCAGTTACGGGATTTTGGGCTTAGAAATTGGGCTTGGACATTTAATTAGTGTTTTATTTTCTGGTCCAAGCCCTAATCCGTTTTTATGCTTATAAAAGGAGGTCTGGACTTCTATTTTTCACACAATTCACATTCCACAAGATTAAAACACCAGAGAGAAGCAACAGAAGGAAGAAAGAAGAAGCTACAAGAGCTGGAGTGGGTCTATAGCTCCGTTCGTAGTCATTCCAATTCCGGAAATTAGCTTCTTTTTATATTTTAATTTTGTAAACAATATGAATTCCATTTCTTTTAATTTAGTTTTTAATTTTAATATGAGCTAAGCTTTTCATAGTGCTTGAGAACAAATAATGGGTGAATCCCAATTTTATTAAATAACGAATGTTGGATTTGGGTTTATGTTAAATTAAATTAGATTAGGTCTATTACTCTTTTCGATAATTGGTGATTATTTACTGTTTTTAGAGTCGCGAACTAAGAACAGGTATTAGTATCTAAGCTATTCCACATATGTGGCGTGTGGATCATCCTGACGGAGGGTTTAGGTACAGAATTAATTATTCAATCTAGGATAAAAGCTATTGATTCTGACGAACTTAGCTAATTCTAGGGCCAATGAGGTAAAAAACTTAAACATCCAACGGTGGATCATATTTACCCTGACGGGACTAGTGACACTTTAGGATCGCCTTATAGTCCACCTTGACGGGGGTATAAGGAATTTAGAATCCCGACCATTGTAATTGACCAATTTAGCCCTTAAACAACATAAGTTAGGAAATAAGATTGGGAGGATCCTTGCGTTCTCAAGTACTACATCTCATATTTCGTTTTCACTCATTTTACTTGCGTCTTAGCTTTTACTTGCGTTCATAATTTGTCTTTCATTTAGTAGCTTTAATAAACAAAACCAAACAAACATATTTTATTTACTTGCTTTCATAAGTGCAACCAATCATTATTTGCTAAACATTGTAGTCAACCATCCCGTCCTTGGAACGAATCTGTTTTATCATACATACTACTTGGGACAACCGTACACTTGCGGTTGTGGTTCGATTATCATTTGCATTTATTTTTAGAACACACAAAGGACTACCAGATTCTCCAAAATGAGTTAAAATTTGCAGAGACTTGTTACCCTGACATATACAGAGATTTGACTCATCTTTTGTCAAAGAAGAATATTAGGTATACATATAATTTCTTTCCTTTTTACAACTAAACAATTCTTGATTTGTTACTTTAGGAATTCTATTAATTATTTATTTAATGATTATGATACATAGTAGAGTCATATGTTAGTGGTGTTTGATTAATGGACAGAGAAGGAATAATATGTCTTGGTATGTAGATACCGAGACATTTAGAGCTATATTATGTGGAGTTTTAGGAAACCTAATTCCTTCAAATCCGGTGATGTCTCCTAATTTGTGATAAAAAATATACTTCTGAGACATCATTTTAGGCTTATTTATTAGTTTATAGGTTGATTTTAGCTTATTTTAGTGCACTTTCCTATTTTGGGTCTTGATTTGTAGAATTATTATTTTTAGAGCATATTGGGTTTAATTGTTTATTTAGTGTGAAGCTTTAAAGATAATTATGGAGATTAATTAGAGTCCAAGTCAAAGACTACAACTTATGGAAAGAGATATGCATGGAAATTGGAGATAGAAGGAAACTGAGTTCAATTAGGAAAAGGAAAAGCTGCCTAAATCAGGAATTCTGCATACACGTCTAAAGATATGCGTTTTTACCTAAGAAATAGGCCGAATTTGGAGATTTCCTTCTATAGGGTCAATATAATTCTGTTGCGATTCTTTTGGTATCTTATGGAGCTCAATCCGACCAATAACGAAGAAGATACACTCAAAACAGCGCAGCAGTGTTTATCTTTATTTCCTTACGAATTTGAGTTGGGCTAGGAGTCCATTACTTAAGTTATCTCTAAAGAAACAAATTAGGTCAACCTCTACACTATAAATACAGCCTCTTAACACTCTTAAATCATCCTTGGTGAAACCTTAAGCCAAGAGGAAGCTTAGAACACAAGAGAGAAGTCTGGAAGGAGCTGTCATCAACAATGTCTTCTTCTATCTTTAGATTTGTAATTTCTTTCTTTTCTTTCATGAACTAAATTTCTTTAGCTTGATTTTTTAGCATATATGTATGAACCCTAGTTTTGATTGACATCTATCTAATTTGGGAATTTAATGTTTTAAATAGAATTATAGTTTTTATTCTCTGTTTATGTGTTTGGATTTATATTCTGTGTTCTTGTGGACTGCAGCCATTAGAATTACCATCTAGTAATTAGGATACCATTGACAACGGTGTTTAATTGCATGTTTAGCACATAACGTTTAGTTTTAGGTTTGATCTGACAACCCAACCTAGCTAGATAATCACTATGGTTTAGTCTTTGTGACTATTTACCAATTACAGGAAAAGTTTGCTTAGGAAGCCTTATTGACACAGGTAAATCCTATTTTAAACTACCGATAGCATATTGGGACCGATTAGGGAAATACTACATAATTCACCCTTACATGTTTAGAACGGCAAAACTAGTGGGGATTACATGCTAATAACTTAAGCTATATTCTCATATCACTTCTCTTCGTATTTACTTTTTAGTCTTTTAATTCTTAGTTTAAGTATAGTCAATTATTATCTCAATCCATCTTTATTTGTCTTTACTTTTATTTGCGTTTAATTGTTCTATCTTTAAGTCTGCACTAGGTATTTGCATAAGATTCTCCTAACCTCTGTAGTCTCTGCGGAACGAATCTTTATCTAAAACTTGCATATGATCTGTATACTTGCAGAACCGTGTAGTTCTAGGGTGTTTTTGCAATTTATTTACATCTTATTTTATCACACCCTAGGCCCCACCAAGTTTTTGGCGCCGCTGCCGGGGACTACATCGTTAGTCCTTGTGCATATATCTTGTGCTTTTAATTTTAGTTAGTTCTATTTTACGCTTTTGTCTTTAGTTTTTGTTTTTCAGATTTAGTTACAGATGGAGAACCCACGGAGACTTGAGCTACCCATCGAGTTCAGAGTGGAGCCACGAGGAATTTGAGCTCCAGAAATCCAAGCCGTGAAATTTAAACCTGATCCTGGGATGCTAACTCAATTTGCATCTCATGGATTATTCAGCGGAGTTGCACATCAAGATCTGATCCGATATATTCAGAAATTCATGCAGATCTGTGATGCTTATATCGTAAGAGGAGTTACTAGGGAGCAAGTATATTACCTGATGTTCCAGTTCTTCTTGACCGGATGTGCAAGCGATTGGTATGATACCCAATACCCTCATGTTATTCCAGATTGGGACAAGCTTCAAGCAAGATTCCTAGACCGTTTTTATCCAGTTAGTAGACGTTTAAAAGATATGTTGGAGCTTGAACAATTTATACAGAAAGGGGAAGAGAGTTTGGGTGAAGCATGGTTACAATTTACAGATAAGAAGGCGAGATGTCCATATCATAGATCCTCGCCGGAATATTATTTAACCTTGTTTTATGGAGGCCTTAATGACAAATCAAGATACAAAGCAGATTCGTTGGGAAACGCAGGTTTTGTGTTACTAGACCCTGAAGAAGCTAAGTTGGGGATGTAGAGAATTATTGAAAACGAGAGAAGTTGGCCAACGAAATCAGCAAAGGAGAACACTTGAGAATCTCTGAAGCTTAAAGAACTGGCTAAACAACTCGAAGAGCTAACAGAACAAGCCCGAATAATTGCTCAGGTGAATACGGTACGCACAATTCCTTCGTGTCTTGGTTGTGGATCACGAAATCATGTGTGGGAAGGATGCATGAATAATCCAGCAGTAGCTTCCATTCAATATCCTCAAGATAACTATTACTCTAATGGTTATGATTGTCCTCAAGAAAGCTACACTAATTATCAACAAACTCCACAACAAAAGAGTTGGGTTAGAAAGCAAGAAACTTATCAGCAATCCCAACTTCAATCTTATAATCCACCACAACCTATTCAGAAAAAGGCACCCATCGTTAAAACTTGTCAAGAACCAAAGAAAGATCCACCTAAACAATCAATGCAATTGGCAAAACAGGAACAACTCCAAAACTTAAGTTCGAGTATGGCTAGATTAATGCAAACAGTTGAGAAGAAAATGAGTCATAGCCAACAAAAAGTTCGAACCCAGGAGAAGATTATAAAGCAATTAGAGAATACAATATCACAGATGGCGAGTACATTACAAACTAGGCCGAAAGGGGAACTCCCAAGTGATACTATTGCTCCTAGAGATGATTCTTGCCATGCAGTTGAATTGCGAAGTGGAAAACAACTACCTCCACCAAGACCAAAACCAGAACAAGAACCAATCCCTGTTCCAGAACAAAGGAGGGAAGAAATAATTAAAGATACAGTCGAGGAGGTAGTTGGTGGTCCTTTGTGTGTTCTAAATAAATGCAAATGATAATCGAACCACAACCGCAAGTGTATGGTTGTCCCAAGTAGTATATATGATAAAACAAATTCGTTCCAAGGACGGGATGGTTGACTACAATGTTTAACAAATAATGATTGGTTGCACTTATGAAATCAAGTAAATAAAATATGTTTGTTTGGTTTTGTTTATTAAAACAACTAAATGAAAGACAAATTATAAATGCAAGTAAAAAGCTAAGATGCAAGTAAAAAGATGTAAAACGCAATATGAGAAGGTAGCACTTGAGAACGCAAGGATCCTCCCAATCTTATTTCGTAACTTATGTTGTTAAAGGGCTAAATTGGTCAATTACAATGGTCGGGATTCTAAATTCCTTATACCCCCGTCAGGGTGGACTATAAGGCGATCCTAAAGTGTCACTAGTCCCGTCAGGGTAAATATGATCCACCGTTGGATGTTTAAGTTTTATGACCTCATTGGCCCTAGAATTAGCTAAGTTCGTCAGAATCAATAGCTTCTATCCTAGATTGAATAAATGGTTCTGTATATAAACCCTCCGTCAGGATGATCCAATTGCCACTAATTGGAATAGGTTAAATACTAACACCTGTTCCTAGTTCATGACGCTAAAAACAGTAAAATAATCTCAATTTATTGAAAAGAGTAAAAGCCCTAATCTAGTTTAATTTAACAGAAACCCAAATTCAACATTCGTTATTCAATAAAATTGGGATTCAACCATTGTTTGTTCTCAAGCACTATGAATTGTTTAGCTCATATTGAAAAGAAAAACTAAATTAATTGAAAAGGAATTCATATTGTTTACAAATAAAAGATAAAAGAAACCTAATTTCCGGAATTGGAATGACTGAGAACGGAGCTATAGACCTACTCCAGCTCTAGCAGCTTCTTCTTCCTTCCTTTTGTTGCTTCTCTCTGATGTTTTTAATTGTAAAGAATGAATTGTATGAAAAATAGAAGTAAAAGGCTCCTTTTATAGTTAGAAAAATGAATTAGGGCTTGGACCAGAAAATAAAACACTAATTAATTGTCCAAGCCCAAATTCTAAGCCCAAAATCCCGTAACTGTTGATACACCTTCACTAAAACGGCTTTTCCCGATGCATTATGACTCCGATTGACCTTATTCCAGTTGCTAAAGTTCCGTAACTCGATAAGGAATGATTTCTCTTCAAAGGTCAGCGGCTAAATCATCGCTTAAGCACCTCGAAATCAGCAATCTATGGCCTGGAAAATGGATTTTTAGCTCTAAAAATAATATCTTCGGGATTTATCTTCAAGTCTTGACTCTAATTCACGATCTTTGACTTTCTCCTCGGATTCCTCTCCTAGCTAACATCTAAAACCTGTAAACTTTACACTAAAAATACCAATATTACGCGCAAAAGCTTAATAAAATAAAAATGCTAGAAATAAAAAGGAAATTCCGGATTATTGCATATTTAGTCCAAAAGTCTATCAAATTAATTAAATAAACACCAAAAATGATGTCTCCCAAGGGTCGAAAATAAGAACAATTAGGGAGACATCAAGACCCCCAACTCAAACCTTTGTCGTCCCGACAAAGTAAAACAAAACAAAGGGGTGTAAGTAAGCGTATAAACAAGTAGAAGCTAACAAATAATCCCTAAAGCAATTCTCAAAATAAATCTCATATAGCAAACTCTAGAAATTAATATACACATACATCTAAAATGCAACATCAAACATAAATAATCTCAATCATAAAATTAAATTGCAATGCTTGAAGGTTACACTTGTACTCATCTCTGTATGATGACTATAGGGTGGTCATTAATCCTAAATCGCTTTGAACGCTCCACCTAGTGTATTCCCTATCAACAGAATCATAAATTCACTATGCACTTAGGAATCACGAGGTCTTTATGGTTATAATATTGGCTCAAGGACGGGTGTGGATGTATATTTGGTAAATTTGAAGTGAGCTATTGGCTCTCTCCTCACTTACCATCAACAATGTCCTCGAGCTTGAGTTAACGCTCAAAAGATGTTCTCACTCACCCATATTCGCAACAATTTAGCGTCCCATGTCTTCCCACTATAAACAAGATGATTTTCAGAAAAATTCCACTTTGCCGGATGTTTTATTCATTCATATTTTTCTTTTTCTTTTCTTTTTTTTTCTCTTTTTTTTTGTACAGACGCAAACCGGGTTCCCGGTTTCTACTGTATGATTTTTCGAAATTTTCATTTTTTTTTCTTTCTTTTTCATTTTTTTTCTTCATTCCCGGCAAAGGGTTACAAGTATATATCATCTGCAATTGTGCTACAATACAAAGCACATCAATCCCAACCCATTAAATTCCCCATAAGTGGTCCCACCACCCCAAACTCAAGCTCGAGACATGTCTCAGGATTGTGATTCAAGTGCAGGTCATATGGTCATGCCTAATAATCTAAGGGATAATGGCTTATATCGTGGCTACAAAGAAAAGGCTAAGGCTCAAAGTGGGCTAAGACGGATAATAATTAATACAAGGGATAGAAGGCTAAAAAGGCACAACTGGCTAACAAAGAACTGCCCCTATCATTTTCCTAAGTACATAGCTTGTCTTTAGTTCATATCTAGGTGGGTTCTCTACTAATTAGGATTTTACTTTCTACACACCAAACATATTCCTTGAGTACAAGCTTACTTCATTTGCATTGTTCATTAATTTTTCCTATCAATTACCTATGTTTGCATGCAATTCTAAATGCGTTTTATATCAATCCCTAAGGTCCACTATCTACTATCATAGATTCATCAAAAGTATGCTTAAAGGGATATTTAAAAATTTCTACAGTCAAACGCAACTCCGAAAATTCTTTTATTGAAAGCAATTAAAACAAATAACACATAAAAACTGGGATGAGGCAACGAGCCCCACCCCAAACTCAAAAATGATTCGTGTCCCCACGACTCGAAAAGACTCAAAGCAATAAAATAATATACACTATATGAGAAGGGATAGAAAACGTATCTTAACCAGCGCGAGGCTGGTTGTCGGTGTTGCGTCCCTGAACTTTATCTCGCGTCTAGACATCGTAAGTTGTGCTTTGAACAAATAAAGTTCACCTTGTTTGTAACGTTTCCCAAAATAGCGCACCTCGTATCCTGATTCTCTTCCAACATCTTGATTTTCGATTCCAACTCATCATCGGATCATTTTCTTCCTCACTTTCAGGTTCCTCAATCACTCCTCTATTCTTAGGATTAGCCTTTAAATTTTAACCTCTTCAGTCTTGTGATTGAAACGTGAAATAGGAATATCAATAGCTTGTTCTTGAATAGCACCAAAAGCATTTCTGTTTCTTTGAGAGTTCCTTCGATAAGCACACATGAAAACGGTTCTGATAAGCATCTCTTTCCACCCCAAACTCAAAACTTCAAATAGTGAGAAGCTAAGGCTTAGAACTTTGATGTTTTGAGGCTTAAGACTTGAAGATTATGGTGGAATATGAGATGGGTAAAGGCTAATTGATTTGGGGGAAGAGGGAATTGGATTTAAGTTGAAGATTGGATGAAGAACAATCGGAGGAAAGTGGGAAATTTATCGTATTTTGAATGGGAGATGAGTTGATTGCATTTTTTGTGGTGAAAGAGGGTATGATTTGAGGATTGTGTGGTTGTAGATGATGATGTTCAGGAAATTCTGGGTTTTGGGAGTGTTTTTGGAGGCTAGGTTGAAGAAAGAGGTAAAAATCTAGGGCTAAAAAGCTGAAAATTGACCTGTCACAGAAGAAACCGGGTACCCGCATTTGCAAATGCGGGGCCCCAGTTTCGCGTCGCTGTGTCGACGCGAAAAAAATATATATATTTTTTTTTAACCACAAAACGCAGCCAAAACGCGGGACCCAAAACGCGGGGTCAGAGAAATGCCCTTCGAAACCGGGTTCCCGCATTTGCAAATGCGGGTACCCGGATTTTCGTCGATGGCGCGAGCCAAGACGCACCAAAACGCAACCTCCCAAGACGCCGGGTCAGAGAATTTGGAAAAGTACAGCTCCGAAACCGGATTCCCGCATTTGCAAATGCGGGTACCCGGTTTTGCGTCGATGAAGCGAATCAAAACGCAGCAAAACGCAGTGGTGACGCAGCAAAACGCGGGACCCAAGACGCAGGGTCAGAAAGTTGGAATTTTTAGCTTTCGAAACTGGGTACCCGCATTTGCAAATGCGGGTACCCGGTTTGCCCCTGGAACACCACAAATTTTTCTTCTATTTTCGCCCTTTCGACCCCAAACTCATGACCTTTTTATCCCTGAAATCATCAAAAACAAATACCCTTCCTCATTTCTTACTAATAAACACTAAATTAACGAAAATCAAACGAATTTAAACTATGAAAAATAAAAATTTAAACTAATATACGAGAAATGGATTTTGTTTAACGTCGTTAAGCTCGACGGGTTACCTCATTCTTTAGTCATTAACATAACCTCCCCAGCAGTGAGTGAGGTTGTCAATATTCGCAACTCGAAATTTGCATCCCTTAGCTTTTATTCCTACTAGTTTATCTGAGATAACCTTCGCGACCATGAATGGTCCTAGCCAAGAACTTTTTGATTCACGTACCTTTGGATGGGGGTTTGATTTTTTCATAGCTACTTCTTCACCTACCTTGAACCCCTTTTTCTTTCTTTCTTTCTTAGGTTCTTTTGGAACCTTCGTGGAACGTGCTTTCTCTTTCGTCTTTGCATGATTGAGTTGTGGATTTTTAGGGTATGGAGGAGCTTTAATTGGTGGTTTCTTTCGTAGCTCTTTCTCCTCCACCCCTAAAGTGTCCACAACATTAATTGGCTCTTTTCTTACCGGTTCCATTACATCTATACGAAAACATTCTTCCTTGGAATCCGGAAACTTCATAGGTCTAAACACATTAAACTTCATTTCCTCGTCTTGGATTCTCATAATCATTTCTCCGTTCTCTACATCAATCAAGGTACGCCCCGTGGCTAGGAATGGTCTTCCCAAAATAATGGGGACATTCCTATCCGCGTCGTAATCAAGTATAATGAAATCAGCGGGAAAAATTAACGTACCTGCTTTAACGAGGACATCTTCGATTCGGCCTTCCGGATGTGCAAGAGATCGATCCGCCATTTGCAAGACCATAGAAGTGGGTCTTGCTTCGATATTAAGCTTATCAAAGATTGATTTGGGCATAAGATTTATGCTTGCACCCAAATCACATAGTGCCTTACCTTTCCATTCTTCTCCAATCGATATCGGAATTGTGAAACTCCCAGGATCAACTAACTTTGGAGGTAGCTTACTTTGACAAATGGCACTACATTCTTCAGGAAGACCAATCATCTCATTATCACAATACGGCCTTTTGTTAGTGAGGGCTTTCTTCAGAAACTTAGCATACTTGGGTACATCTCGAATAGCTTCTAGCAACGGAATATTTATGCTAAGACCTCTTATTTTGTTAAAGAATTTTTGGTAATCAGCCATATCACCCTTCTTTTGAACTCGCGATGGAAATGGTGGAGGTGGGCGATTGATTATAGTCTCATCTTTCTTTTTCGGAACCTCAACAGGCCTCTCTACTTCTTCTACTTCAACTGGTTTATCTTCATTCACCACCTCTTTTTCTTTTCTAACTTCTTTTTCTTTCATAACCGGGAAAGGAGGTGGAGGAAGGTTCTTACCACTTCTGAGACTAATAGCTTTGCAGTCTTCGATTTGGATTGGATTCTCAGTATCGCTAGGGAGTTGCCCTTGTGGACGTTGGTTCACCTGTTTATTTATCTGATTCATCTGATTCTGTAATAACTTCATGTTTGCTTCAGATGCTTGTTGACGTTCCATGGCTTGTGTCTGATGAGCAATTAAACTTTCTACGGTTTTCTGAAGGGTAACTACACCTTCTTGTGGTAGGCAGGTAAGGCTTTCTGATTCATTGTGTCATCATAATTGTCTTGAGGAGCTTGTCTCTGAACATAATTTCCTTGATTCTGTCCTCCTTGATAATTAGTTTGTGGTCTTGGATTGTAGTTGTTACCTTGGGGACGCGGCTGATACGCATATGTAGGATTGGCTGCCCCATTAGGATTGAGTATTGAAACCCAGGATGGTTTCTGTTAGGCTGATATCCATTACCACTCGAGTCAAAGTTACCTCTATTGGACACAAACATCACGGATTCTTGATTATTCGGACAATTTTCATCATCATGATCATCTACTCTGCAAATCGAACATATATATACCTCTTGTGCAGCATGCACAGCTACCTTCTTACCCGAAAATCCTTCTTTTACAGCTAAAGTAAGCTGCTTCAATTGTTGCTCTATAGTATTCTGAATCTTATTCTCAAGCGTAGCAAATTTTTCTTCCATATCAACATTATTCCCTCCTTTAACTGGTGTTCTTACTGAATTTCACCCAACTTCATTCTTGACGGTTCTTTCTAAAATGATCTTAGCATGAGTGGGTTGAACTTGAAGAAACCTGCACCAAATAACATATCCAATTTGTCTCTCGAAGTCCCATCAAGGCCTCTGTAAAAGATTTTTAGTTGTTGTTGTTCTGAAAAGCCATGAGCGGGAACTCTACGTAAACACATCTGGAATCTTGTCCAGCTCTTACCCACAGTTTCATCATATTCTTGACGGAAATTCGTCAATTCTAATTCAGCATCTAACCTCATGTTACTTGGGTAATACCTGTCAAAGAAAGCAGTCTCTAATTGGTCCCAATTTGTTATCTTCGTGGGATCTTGTGTATCGTGCCATTCACTTGCTCCTTCAACAACGAAAAATCGAAACACAGCATAATACATCTGTTCTCTTGAAACCCCTTGTGTGATGTAAGAATCACATATCTGCTTAAATTTCAGTACTGCTCTAATAGGATCTTCTCCTGGTCTACCACGAAAATTTCCAAAATTTTGGAATTGAGCTAACATACCCGAATCTGGATGGAACCTCAGAACATTTATATCGGGAGCACCTACTCCTATAGCAGGAGCACGAAATGGAACTTCTGGTGGACCATTAGTAAACCAAGGATCTTGATTCATCACTATTTGAGCTTGTCCGTTATTGTTTTGTTGATTCTGGATATTAATGTCCTCCATTCTGTGAATTAATTCTTCTACTTCTAAGGATTCTTGTTCTCTCTTTCTCTTGTTAGCAAGTCTGATTAATGTTTCTGGATTACTAAGGATCGGAGGTGTTGGCTCTAGATCCTTAAAGAGTCTCCTTCGCATACACCAAACCTAAAAACCTGAGAAAACTAAAGAAGCAAAAAGCGTAAAACTGATAAAAACAAAAATAAAAATAAATGCAACTATCACTAAAGGATAAACACCGTGGTCACACGCTACCGTCCCCGGCAGCGGCGCCAAAAAATTGGTGGTCCTTTGTGTGTTCTAAATAAATGCAAATGATAATCGAACCACAACCGCAAGTGTACGGTTGTCCCAAGTAGTATATATGATAAAACAGATTCTTTCCAAGGACGAGATGGTTGACTACAATGTTTAACAAATAATGATTGGTCGCACTTATGAAAGCAAGTAAATAAAATATGTTTGTTTGGTTTTGTTTATTAAAACTACTAAATGAAAGACAAATTATAAATGCAAGTAAAAAGCTAAGACGCAAGTAAAAAGATGTAAAACGCAATATGAGAAGGTAGCACTTGAGAACGCAAGGATCCTCCCAATCTTATTTCCTAACTTATGTTGTTTAAGGGCTAAATTGGTCAATTACAATGGTCGGGATTCTAAATTCCTTATACCCCCGTCAGGGTGGACTATAAGGCGATCCTAAAGTGTCACTAGTCCCGTCAGGGTAAATATGATCCACCGTTGGATGTTTAAGTTTTATTACCTCATTGGCCCTAGAATTAGCTAAGTTCGTCAGAATCAATAGCTTCTATCCTAGATTGAATAAATGGTTCTGTATATAAACCCTCCGTCAGGATGATCCAATTGCCACTAATTGGAATAGCTTAAATACTAACACCTGTTCCTAGTTCATGACGCTAAAAACAGTAAAATAATCTCAATTTATTGAAAAGAGTAAAAGCCCTAATCTAGTTTAATTTAACAGAAACCCAAATTCAACATTCGTTATTCAATAAAATTGGGATTCACCCATTGTTTGTTCTCAAGCACTATGAATTGTTTAGCTCATATTGAAAAGAAAAACTAAATTAATTGAAAAGGAATTCATATTGTTTACAAATAAAAGATCAAAGAAACCTAATTTCCGGAATTGGAATGACTGAGAACGGAGCTATAGACCCACTCCAGCTCTAGCAGCTTATTCTTCCTTCCTTTTGTTGCTTCTCTCTGATGTTTTTATTTGTGAAGAATGAATTGTATGAAAAATAGAAGTCAAAGGCTCCTTTTATAGTTAGAAAAACGGATTAGGGCTTTGACCAGAAAACAAAACACTAATTAATTGTCCAAGCCCAAATTCTAAGCCCAAAATCCCGTAACTGTTGATACACCTTCACTAAAACGGCTTTTCCCGATGCGTTATGACTCCGATTGACCTCATTCTAGTTGCTAAAGTTCCGTAACTCGATAAGGAATGATTTCTCTTCAAAGGTCAGCGGCTAAATCATCGCTTAAGCACCTCGAAATCAGCAATCTATGGCCTGGAAAATGGATTTTCAGCTCTAAAAATAATATCTTCGGGATTTATCTTCAAGTCTTGACTCTAATTCACAATCTTTGACTTTCTCCTCGGATTCCTCTCCTAGCTAACATCTAAAACCTGTAAACTTTACACTAAAAATACCAATATTACGCGCAAAAGCTTAATAAATTAAAAATGCTAGAAATAAAAAGGAAATTCCGGATTATTGCATATTTAGTCCAAAAGTCTATCAAATTAATTAAATAAACACAAAAAATGATGTCTCCCAAGGGTCGAAAATAAGAACAATTAGGGAGACATCAGTAGTTAAACCAAAGTGTGTCCAAACCGAGACACCTGAGAAGACAAGAAAACCAGTGGAACTTAATACACGCCCTCCACCACCATACCCTTCACGTGTCAGAAAGAAAGACAATGACCTGGAATTCAAGAAGTTCAATGACATGGTGAGCAAGGTTGAGATTAAAATGCTGTTTGTTGAAGCTATCCAAAGGATGCCGAAATATCTAAAATTCATGAAGGACATTCTTTCGAACAAACGAAGTATAGAAACCGCGGATATGAGTGGATCACCAGAGGGGTGTTATGCTATCAAGTTACCACCAGAAGAGCCCCTTCCCATGAAATCTTGGATGGCACCATCCATACTTATGAAGAATCGAGCTGAAAAGTTCGTGGGAATCAAAGGAAAGGGGTGGAAATTTCGTCATTATTAATCAAATTAATTTCAGTTGAACGAGTTGGAGGAGTTTCATTATCTTGCCTATGAAAATTCACATCTCTATAAGGAGAAAACAAAGCGATGGCATGATAAACGGCCCCGTCCAAAGCATTTCGAGATAGGACAGAAGGTTTTATTATACAACTCTCGATTTTCGAACTACCCAGGAAAGCTTAAATCCCGTTGGTGAAGACCTTACATTGTTACTAAAGTCACACCGCATGGAGCGATTGAGATTGAAAACCCAACTGAGCAACGGACATTCATGGTGAATGGCCAGCGTTTGAAGAGATACTATGACAGTGAGGGCGTTGGGCGAGGGGAGAAAATCCTTCTCGTTGAATGCGCTTAGCCTGAGGTACACGTCTAACTCAAAGACGTTAAACAAAAGTGCTCTTGGGAGACACCCCTTGTTTTAATTGCTTTTTAGATTAGTTATTTTTGCTTTGTAGTGTATAATTTTAAGTTAGTGTATATTTTTAATTGTGTTTACAAGCTAATAGGAGAGAAAGGTAGTGTGTTATTGTGCAGGAAACGAGTTTGGGGTCGAAAGGAAAAAATTGGAGGAACTCAAAGCCTGGCGCGGACTACCCCATGGTCCGCAGGGTTGCACCGTGCCCAGAAAACCCGTACCACGGTCGGGTACCACGGGTTTCATCCAGAAAGCAAGAAAAAATTCGATGGACATGCGCGGTACACCGGACCCTAGTCCGCACGCCTAAAACGCGTGCCACGGGGTCGGGTACCACGGGTTTTTTGACGGAGCAGGCGCGGACTACCCCCTACACCGCACCCCTGGTCCGCAGGCACAAAACACGTGCCACGGGGTGCTACCACGGGTGCAATCCAGAAACCAAAAATTTGAAGAGCTGTAAGGTCCGGTACACCGCACGTCTGGTCCGGTACACCGCAGAGAGGCGGTTTGTGAAGGAATTCTTTTCCTAATCAAATTCTTACCTTATGAGATTAACCCTAGCCTTTCATACACGAATTTTTCAGACCCAAACCCTATATATACATCTTTAAGCTTGTGCAAACCTTCACAATTAACACAACAACTCATCAAATCCTCTCCTCCATCTTCCATAAACACAATCCTTCATCAAATTCATCACAATACACCATCAAAACACCATCAAATTCAACAAGCTTTAAAGAGTTCTTCCAAGATCAATCAAATAACCTTTCTCTTTCATCAATTCCAAGCAACAACATCAAGCTAAAACCAAATTGTCCTTAAACTTTTAATCCATCCTTGGTATAACTTGAGTTGTGGGTAAAACAAGTATGACTAACAGATCTGAAACTATGGAATACAAGAGAAAGTGCTCAATCCTTGGGAAGAATAAGAAATTGCCTGGAGCCACCATTGAAAAACCCATCAATCTTGATGAGGTTTCTGAAGAATCAAAAGAACAAGCACCTGAACAAACATTACCAAAGAAGAGATTAACTGCTAGAATGTCCATACCATCAAGGAGGCCTTTGAATAAAATAAAACTCCAAGACCAAGGTTCTTCTACCTCTTCCTCTGAAATTGTTTATGATCTTCCTCCTTGGGCTATCAAGTTACAGAACGAAGTTGAAAGATTACGTGAAGATAACAAAGACCTTTGGGTAGAAATCATGCAGTTGGAGTCACAAGTAGAAAACTTGACCTTGTATAAGGATGTTGATGATTATACCGATCCTTCGGATGACGAGGACGATATGACAGATCTCTATGGCCAACCAGGTAGGTCATTCTAATTTTTCTCAATAGCTTGTATGCATTAGGTAGTTTAGTTAGTTTTATTTTAAATTTTATTTCATGCTTGAGTCTTTTTCGAGTCGTGGGGACACGGCTCATTTTTGAGTTGGGGATGGGGATTCGTTGTCCTCATCTTCCTTTTTGTTTTTGCATAAAATTTAAAATTTTTAGGTTGAATTAAGGCATAGAATATTTTGAATGTACCTATTTGAGCATGATTTTATTAGGTCAATGATAGTAAGTAGTATGTTTTTGAAAGATGCAACAAATTTGTTGACATGCATGTATGAAAACAGGAAATAAAGGATAGAAAAGTTAATGAGCAATGCTAAGAAATCACGTTGAAACTTAGGAATAGTTATTTGGTGTGTAGAACGTGAGGTTTAAAATTAGTTGAAAATCCACTTGTCTATGAACTAATAATGAAAACGTAACGAAATCCGGTAGTTAGAAAAATGATTAAGGCAGATCTTTCATGATGAAACACTTGAAGCCTTTTATACCTTCTCACCCTTTTATTTGATATTCGTTATTATTTATCCGTCTTAGCCCCTCTGAGCCATTCTAAAGCCTTTTATTTGAAACACATTATAATCCATACCCTAGTTTGTAGGACTTATCTATATGACCCGCACTCGAATCGTAAAACCTGAGACACTCGTTTTAGAGCTTGAGTTTGGGGTGGTGGGTTTCATAATTAGGGAACATGGGGATTTGGGAATTATCTTTGTGATTTTATTGATGATGAAATTGTTATTATTGTAACCCTTTGCCGGGGTAATAGTGAATGAAAAAGAAGCTACGAGCTAAATTTGCCAACAAGGGCATAAAAAGAAGATATATATGAGAAAAATAGTGTGATATCTCAACATCAAAAGAGAATCATAACTATACAAAAAAGAAAAATTGATGTGAAAAGAGAATATATATTCCGACCGGCAAAGTGGATTTTATATCATCAAAAGGTTTTAATTGGGATTTATTGGGGATGCACATCAAAAGCATCAATAAATTGGGTTGAGTGAGAACATCTTCGAGTGAAAACTCAAGCTCTAGGGCGGTTCGTTGATGGCTAGTAAGGAGAGAGCCAAAAGCTCACTTTTCATTATCCAAATATACCACACCCGTCCTTAAGCCAAGTTATAACCAAGACCTTAGGATTTTTAACTACTAGATGGAGAAACAATTGAGCTATTAGGTAGTAGGTAGGTGGACCATTGGATGCTGTATTTGGGACCTATGAACAACCTATAGCCAATAACCTGAACTAAGTTATCATCCTCTCCTTCTGGCATTGCGAAATTAATCTTAACTTGTATTTATGGAATGTTGATTACATGTATATTAGGCATATTTGTGCATTATTTCTTAGGCATTACTACATGATATTTTTTGGAATTTATGCTCTAGGATCATTCATTATATTTTTGTTCTTGTTCTCCTCCGACTTCTTTTTTATTTTGACTACCCTACTGTTCTTTACTTTTATTGTATCGGGACGATACAACTTTGAGTTGGGGGTCTTGATGTCTCCTCATTTTTGATAAAAAAATATACTTCTGAGACATCATTTTAGGCTTATTTATTAGTTTATAGGTTGATTTTAGCTTATTTTAGTGCACTTTCCTATTTTGGGTCTTGATTTGTAGAATTATCATTTTTAGAGCATATTGGGTTTAATTATTTATTTAGTGCGAAGCTTTAAAGATAATTATGGAGATTAATTAGAGTCCAAGTCAAAGACTACAACTTATGGAAAGAGATATGCATGGAAATTGGAGATAGAAGGAAACTGAGTTCAATTAGGAAAAGGAAAAGCTGCCTAAATCTAGGATTCTGCATACACGTCTAAAGATATGCGTTTTTACCTAAAAAATAGGCCTAATTTGGAGATTTCCTTCTTTAGGGTCAAGATAATTCTGTTGCGATTCTTTTGGTATCTTATGGAGCTCAATCCGACCAATAACGAAGATGATACACTCAAAACAGCGCAGCAGTGTTTATCTTTATTTCCTTACGAATTTGAGTTGGGCTAGGAGTTCATTACTTAAGTTATCTCTAAGGAAACAAATTAGGTCAATCTCTACACTATAAATACATCCTCTTAACACTCTTAAATCATCATTGGTGAAACCTTAAGCCAAGAGGAAGCTTAGAACACAAGAGAGAAGTCTGAAAGGAGCTGTCATCAACAATGTCTTCTTCTATCTTTAGATTTGTAATTTCTTTCTTTTCTTTCATGAACTAAATTTCTTTAGCTTGAGTTTTTAGCATATATGTATGAACCCTAGTTTTTATTGACATCTATCTAATTTGGGGATTTAATGTTTTAAATAGAATTATAGTTTTTATTCTCTGTTTATGTGTTTGGATTTATATTATGTGTTCTTGTGGACTGCAGCCATTAGAATTACCATCTAGTAATTAGGATACCATTGACAACGGTGTTTAATTGCATGTTTAGCACATAACGTTTAGTTTTAGGTTTGATCTGACAACCCAACCTAGCTAGATAATCACTATGGTTTAGTCTTTGTGACTATTTACCAATTACAGGAAAAGTTTGCTTAGGAAGCCTTATTGACACAGGTAAATCCTATTTTAAACTACCGATAGCATATTGGGACCGATTAGGGAAATACTACATAATTCACCCTTACATGTTTAGAACGGCAAAACTAGTGGGGATTACATGCTAATAACTTAAGCTATCTTCTCATATCACTTCTCTTTGTATTTACTTTTTAGTCTTTTAATTCTTAGTTTAAGTTTAGTCAATTATTATCTCAATCCATCTTTATTTGTCTTTACTTTTATTTGCGTTTAATTGTTCTATCTTTAAGTCTGCACTAGGTATTTGCATAAGATTCTCCTAACCTCTGTAGTCTCTGCGGAACGAATCTTTATCTAAAACTTGCATACGATCTGTATACTTGCAGAACCGTGTAGTTCTAGGGTGTTTTTGCACTTTATTTACATCTTATTTTATCACACCCTAGGCCCCACCATCCGGATATCAAGGATAAACTTTGTTTACCTAATTTTAGTCAACATAGGTTTCAGAAACTAATCATGAAAAGGTATCAATTATATCCATCTTATTTTTCACTATTAATTGCTTAATATTGTCGGTTGATTTACATTACTGCTGTCCTTGCAGTTTGAAATGGCAACATCACCTCTACAAAAATCAAAATCTAATCATCCTATGATTGAAACTATCCTCACTGTTCATACATGTCATATCCAAAAACATGTCCATGATTTTTCTACATTATCGTGAGTAGTTACCTTAGTCATTGTTGATTGATGTTGAAAGATTTATATCTCAGGTTAATGTAAACAAATTTCTTGTGAGCAATTTAAAGTTGAATTATCATGAGATTGTCTCTTATAGTATCATTTACATCCTCATGTAATTCGATATATGTTTTGACACTTTTGATTGCGTCATCATATGTACATGGAAATGTTTTGATACGGTATGTCATTCAAGTTTTGAACTTATTTTTTTACAATAACACTTTATTGTTTTGTAAATACTGTTTAAGATTCTCATATTTATTCATTTGTTTCTTTTAATATATAATTTCTAAAACTATTCAAAATCCCCTCTAACACTTTTAGACTTGAAGACACTAAATCATATATTAAACTAATAAAGTTATCATTGATTGAACCACCGAAATTCATAAGTCCCTAGTTAGACATAAAAATAATTAGGAATTATCTTGTCTATGAAATTCAAAAGCACCTAATATTATGGGTAACTCTATACAATCAATTGAATTAAACTCAAGCTCAACTGGATGTAGTCCAATTTAAGCTTATTCAGATACATATCTTAAAGCACTCCTTTAAGTTTGCTGAGAGTGGAATGTATATATTTCACTAGATTTCTCAAGATTTCCCACAAATGAGATGGAATTAACCATATAGAAACTCATAATGAATACGAAAGGGTACACTACATAGAACTATCTATAGGTTTAGGGGTAACTACATGACTTATGTGACAATAGTCACACTGAGGTATTCAAGGGAACCCTTAAAAAATACAAATTATAGATATAGTCAAACGGTTAAAGAGTTACTAGAATACGCAACATAAATTGAAAAAAGACATACAAACTAAGACAATGTTTGTTTACACTTAACGGGGTCTTATTCTGATTTGATAAGAAATTGAGATAATAAGATTGTTTGTTTTTTGACTAATTCATGTCTGAACAGGTCTTAATTATCCTGTTTACTTAAGACTCTATGTGAAAAGTATTAACCAATAATACATAATCTCTTAGCATAATATGTTCCATTCATATATTTATTTAGTAATTATCGCACATCACTTTAAAATACAAAAAATGTCTAGCTAAGATTATCTCTCAGAGAGAATATGGATATAGATAAAGAGTTCTACAAAGTACATGATAGTAAAAAACCACATCAAAGTACCAATCATGCCTAAAGAAGGATCTTTATCATTAAAAGTGGTTAGATTAATACTAGTAGCCTTTTAAAGGATGGGATGCGTGTTATTTTCTGGTTTCCAAGCATTTATCAATATAAGGCCGTCTAAAATTTCTTAGATACTTAAAATACGAAATCTTTAAAGGGATCTACCAGAAAAACCACGCTATAGAAATATATTTAAGGAACAAAAAAGATCTTTTTGGAGTTTATGTATAGATATCTGACATCTTGTTGTGTAAAGTAAAGATTGAATCATTAAAGACGAACACAGAATACGTAGAAAAAGGATTGATCCATTAAGTCTTCTTAGCTCTGACATACAAAAAATGGACTCTATATCGAAGACTAATGATTGGAGGGGATGGACGCATATTACAAATTTTCACTTTTATTATGTGGTTCTAATTGGAAATTAATATTGACATATCATTAAAAACAAGACTGTGTCATTGATCGCACACTCAAATATATCTACTTTCATAAAAAATCTTTTTATATACGTAAAAAGTTATTGTTTATGGGTTTGGCAAAGTCTTCTCGTGGGATGGTATTTCATTGAAAGAAAATATGTCAAGTGTATTGTTAATGGGTTAAACACAAGTATTTTTAACAACTAGTGGTTCCCAAGACACAAATTTATCCCAAAATATTTGAATTGCAAATGACTAATGTCAGTCAGTTGTTTTCAAAAAGTGGACATAAATATGTTCTTAAAAGTTGACTCAATGGGTTGCGTCTTCAACTATTAAGTGGTTAAACAAACCCCACTCCCTTTCTTGGACTAAGATACTAAAAATTTTATGGGCCCCGATTTGCATTAGGATATATTTATTTAAAATATGCATATTATTTTCTAAGTACGAAAAATAAGGGTACATTGCAAGCATCCCTTAGTTTATTTGTATTTATTTAAACAAAGGGGCATGTGCATGTATTATAATATGACATACTAAGGCACCTTCAAATATCTGCACATTTATATGGAAGAATTATCCACCAACAAAGTAAAAATTGTTTAGGCGCAATTGTTGTCTTTCACCAAGATGATCTAACTTCTTAGAGGCAATAGAATCTATCACACATGTGTTCATTGTTTGCTCGACCAACCAACAATATAGAAATTGATTTATACTTGTACTATAATTTAAATTTTTATAAATTGTTTTCTTTGAAGATTGTTACATGGAGGTAGGTAAAGGAAAACGATATCTAAGAAGTATGTGGTGACCTTATAATGGTATCATGATAGATTTTATTTAAATTAAAATGAAGTTGTTAACGAGGAACCCTTGAATTAGGGAAGATATCGACATATCTAATCGTCCAGTCATGGTACAATTATTTTCCTACACTTATTATTTTGTTGTTAAGGATCCTTTCATGGTTGAGACTTCGCTATTTATTTCATGAAATCCATTAAATTTATTGAACATGATAGGGCCAGCTTGGATATAGTGTTTCCACATTGTGAAAATATGAATCACTGCAGAATTGAGGCAAAGGCAGTCATGGAATCTTATAGGCTCGCATTCTTTGTTCTTAGATCCGAAAAACATATTACTTGGACAGGCCAGTTAGACGTCCCCATAAACTAGTTAGTATTGTGAGGTATTGTGAGGTTTATAGTTTAGCTAGTATTGTATTGTTTTGTCTATTATTTCAGATTTTATTATTAAACAAATTTCAGTTGACAAATAAATTGATAAACTTATCAACATATAACCAAAAGAATGTTTAACATTAAAAAATTTAATTTTAATTAATAATATAAAATATATCCATCTAAAAAGAGAAATATAATGTTAAATTTTAATTTTTCATTGTGTCATAGAAAATCAATAACAAAAATATAATTGAAAAAACATAAAATTAATCACAATTATTTTGAAACGGTTTCGTCCAATTTTTAAATCATTTGTATTAACAAAATATCATCCCTCCTACTTAAAAACCCTAAGCACCATCTCCCTCAATTATCATACACACCTTTTGATCATCTTATTCATCATCAAATATTTATCTGTTCTAAAGAGATTATTAAAAATTCATTTTCTAATGCTTTCTTTACATTCTTCCAACTTGCTATCTTATGCACTATCATTCCTCTTTTCTAGAACATGTTTTTTTTTTCAATATTACGGTGTGTTCGAAACGAAATTGAGTAGTTGTTCAAACTTCCATTCTACAAGGCAAATTCAATCCTGTATATGCTAGCATCCATCAGATCCATGACCATGACATTTCTGTGATCTTAGAACATGGTAAATTTTCTAATTATTCAATTGCTTTTAATTATTTTTTTGTCAATAACTTATATATTATTTAAATGAATTTTTATAATTACTTTAAACACACATTAAAAACACTCATACACCACTACTAATGCCTAAGTTATACACGGGTGCTGAAAGAGTAGAAGATATACCTTGTGTTATTCCTAAAAGAAATCATACAGAGAGGTTGATTTGTAACAATTAGGTAAAGTTTTTAGATCCATTTAAATATAATATATTAAATAAAATAAATTTAATACGTATTACAATGTTATTGGCTGAATCATGGATAATATTGAAATATAAAAAAATTAAATAAGTATATAATCTTTTTTATCTATATAATAAAACATAACTTTGGTTCAGAGTAGGGGGTGTTTCTTTGCGCAAGATCTTAATCTGGTTCATTAAGATACTGATTGATTCAAATACTGCCTCTTAATAATTTTGCCACGTGTAATTATGTTAAAATTTTAATTAGATTATTAATTTGAAATCCACACCTTTCCCTCAACTAATACATGTTCTAAACTCATTTTTTTTCTTTTATCTTGCACACACTTTTATTTACAAAATTTAACCATTCAAAAAAAATTATACATTTTAATTGACCAATTTTTCAATATTAAATTAATTATTTTGTAGTTTTTTAAATATCGTTCACTCACAGGTTATACATAGTATACAATATAGTAACAATTGATTACATCTAATTGAATACATTAGTAAATTTAAAACTAAAAGTGTTTGATCTAAAAGATTCATATAAAAATATTGTTTTTTTGTCAAATCATAATTGATTAAAAGAAAACAAAGTTACAAAAGAGGATACCAAGCTGATCAAAGTCAAGTTCTACAAGTCTAGCTAATTGTGAAGGGGAAAAGCATCCCAAAGACTAAACAAAGCTCCACTAAACTTTTGTTTAGCCACCCAATTTGCAGCCCTATTGTTTAATCTCTTAACAAAAGAGATCTTAAGTCTATACAAGACTTTACAAAAAATGATATTCCTAACTAGACCTTTAGTTACACTAGCAATCTTACATTTAGTGTTAACTTGATTCATAATACAAAAGTTATCATTTTCAATATCCACACTTCCGGTTTGGTATTTAGAAACCATCAGACAAGCTGCCAGAATGCCCCTTCCTTCAGTTTCAACTATTGAATTAATAGTAATCTTCTTAGCAACCCCTTCAAAAAGTTTCTGTTGAGTCCCTCAAAACACACGCTAAAGTAACTAAGTTAGATTTCATATTAACTGAAGAGTCACAATTAATCTTAAAGCAACCCTTATTAGGTGGTTTCCACTTAATTTGATTCACAAATTCCTCAACTGTATTTACATTCAAAGAAAAATTTATAACATTATTTTTATTAGCCTTAGATGTGTACTTATTAGCTAAGTTATACTCATCATAGGCTTTAAGAGCATTTTGTAAAACAAATAAAGGATCATGGGCTTTCCCTTTAAAGATAAACTCATTTCTTCCTTTCCAAATATTCCAAGCTATAACTAAAGTTAACTTAGTCAAGTCATAGTTATTATCTTTATATTTAGTATTAACTAATCTCATGAATTGAAGCCATTTTTGAATATTAAAAGAGTAAATGTTCTGTTGTTTCTTCCATTTGACCACAAATATCACATGAAAGAGTATCAATAACTCTCATTTTAAATCTATTGTCATTTGTCGCAAATCCATTATTGCAACACTTCCAAATAAAGTTTTTAATTTTAGGCATCATAGAAATTTTCCAAATTAAATTCCAATCCTTAGTATCAAAATAAAAAGAGGTTTTCCCCACCTTTGTATCGTTATTTTTTCCCATTTCAATTTGAGCCCTCCATAGCTTGTTATAAGTCTCTTTTACTGTAACATCTCCAGAAATGGAGTTCCTCCATGAAAGAGAATCATCACATTAAAAAAAAAGGGTATGAATAACTCGCAGATGGGTACTACAACATTTGTAGGAAAAATTTCAAATATTAGTTTCTCATTCCATCCATTAAAATCAGGCAAGATTAATTCAGAAACAAGAACAACATACATCCAGTAGGTCTAGACAAAACTGGATTTGTGGGAATCTAAGAATCTTCCGAAATTCGAATTTTTTCACTAGTTCCAACTAACCAAAAAATTTATTCTTAAAATAATTTTTACCTTCAGTCAAAATCTTCCAACCGCATGAAAAATTACTACTCAACGAAGCTTCCAAGAAAGAAGTCTGAGGAAAATATTTTCCCTTGAAAACTTTGAATAAAAGAGAGTTTTCATTCAACATAAAATTTCAGGCATTAGAAGCTAACAGTGCAATATTTTGATTGTGAAAATCTTTGAATCCCAAACCTCCATCCTCTTTTGAATTCATCAATGTTTGAAATTTCACCCAGTGACATCTACTCTCACCTTGAATATTCCAATAAAAAATTAGATATCAAAGAAGTAAGATGTGAGGTAATTTTTTTTGGTATTAAAAAAACTTACATAATAAAATTTGGAATTTCTTCAATAATAGATTTAATCAATATTTCCTTTCTACTCTTCGAAAACATTTTTGTTTCCCAATTATCCATCATTTTTAGAATTTGTTCTAGCAACCATTCAAGAGACTTGACTTTAGATTTTCCCCAAGAAGAAGGAATACCCAAATATTTTCCAAGATCATTTAGTTTCCTCATTCTCAAGATTTGAAAATCTTATTTTTAATTGCAAAAGGAGTATTTTTACTAAAAAGAATACCACTTATATTGAGATTAATTTTCTGCCCTGTTGCATAGCAGTACCAATTCAAAGCTATTGATAATATTTCAACATTATATTCATCAGCCTCAAGAAAAAAGAGACTATTATTAGCAAGAAAGTATATGTGTAATCATTGGAGCACCTCTAGCAACTTTTGTCCCATTAAGTAAATCAATCTGTACATAATACTCTATTAAAGAAGTTCGAGTCTATGTTACTAAACAAAACAGATAAGGTGATAAAGGATCACCTTGTCTTAATACCTTTTGAGGAAAATCAATATTAATTAACTCTCCATTAATTTGGATTTTATAAAAAACAGTTGTTATACAATTTTTAATCCATTGAACCCATATCTCATGAAATCCCAACTCTGAAAGTAGATCAAATAAAAAATCCCATTCAATATTTTGCACAAGCTTTGCTCATATCTGCTTTGATAGCTAGAGTAAATTTGTTTGAATTTCTCTTATTTTTCAAAAAATGACTTGCCTCTTGGGCAATTAATATATTTTCAAAAATTGACCTCCCAAGATTAAATGATGTTTGTGTTTCAAAAATAATATCACCCAAAAGTGTTGAAGTCTCGAAGTAAGATTCCTTGAGATAGTTTTATAAATAAAATTAGCACAGCTAATGGGTCTGTAAGAAGAAACCAAATCAGGATTAGCACATTTAGGAATTAAAGCAATAATAGAACTATTAATATCCTTGAGAGGAGTGTTATTACTCATAATATCCGAGACGAAAAACAAAAGATCAAATTTAACCTCATTCCAATTTTTTTAAAGAATAAAGCCCAAAAACCATCTGATCTTGTTGATTTATCACTCCCAAGAGACCAAACAGCTTCTTTAAGTTTTTCCATTTGAGCTGGTTTAGTAAACTGATCATTCATATCTTTACTTACTACTTTTTTAATCTTTCTAAGAATACGAACATAATCTCTTTTTCCACTTGTTTTAAACACATTATTATAATGTGTTTTAATTTCATTTTTGATGTCAACATTCTCAGTGATCTAGTTACCATCATCATTTTTCAGCCTAGTAATCCTATTAATATTCCTCTTAACTTTAGTACTATCTTGAAAGTACTTGGTATTTTTATCTCTAAGTTTAAGCCATCTATTTTTTTACGTCAGTGCCCAATAAAGTTCTTCTTTTTTCCAGTGATTTTCAAGTTCTTCACTTAGACAATCAATGGCTATTTTATTCACATCAGAGTAAGGTTCATTAAACTGCTGCTCCATTTGAGCTAGAGTATTAACAATCAGAATTATATTGTTTAAAACTCTCTTCCTAGCCCAAAGAGCAACATGCTCATGAATATAGTGAAATTTCAGTGAAAGTTTCTTAGCACCATTTTCTTCATCAAATGAACAGTTTTTCAACTTATCTATCATTTTGTAAAACAAGTTATATGAATCCAACCTTTTTCCCAAATAAATCTCCTTTTCTTTTTTTGTTTAAAAATTACAAAATCAAGAATAATTAGTCTATGATCAGAACCTGTTGGAGGAAGTACAAGGCACCATGAGTTAGGAAAAATATCCATCTATTTCTTACTTACCAAAATTCTATCCAACTTTTGTTTAATAAGATTGTTGCCATTTTTCATGTTTGACCAAGTGAAATTACATCCTTTATCTGTCAATCCAACTAAATTATTAGTAGAAATAAATTCATTAAAAAGATGTATATTCCTTTAATGAGTATTATCAATTTCACCTCCTAATTTATCAGAGGAAACATGTATAAGATTAAATCACCCAAGACACACCAACAATAAGATAAAAGAGAGACATCTGAAATTTTTTTAAGAAAAAATTCTTTATCTGTAACTGCTGTAAATCCATAGACAAAAATAATCTCACAATGACCAAAATGAGATCCCTCATAACTATAATGAATTAAGTTCTTGTCAGAACTTATAAGTTTAAATTTCTCAGAAAGTATAACAAAAATTGCTAAGCCTCCAGAGAGACCATCAGGGTCTACATGAGAAACTAGAGATAATTTCAATTTCGAGCATAAAGAATTAACATAATCAAATTTGCGTTAGTTTCAGAAAGAAAAAGTACCTCAATGTGGTGAGCTTTAACCATATCCACTTGGCTCAGCTCTATCAAAGCCGTGCCAATGCCCAGTTATCAATCCCCTCTTCATTACACTCTTGTTCTAGATCTGCCATCTCATCATCTTCTCCATTACAAATGGAGTCAACAAGAGTTGCAGGGACAAAAGTGTCAACCTCATCCTCAGGAGGTAAGCCAAGATCAACCCTAACTTGCTGGGTTCTGCTTTTATTTTTTTCAAGTGATCCAAAGCAAATGGACTTATTCGAATTTAGCGTAATAGCACTAACATACCCACAAAGATTATTAATTTTTCCTGGGCTAAGAGGCCAAACATTGGACTTAAAAGAAGCACCTGGAAGGCCTTTATCACCTAAATTAACTGAAGGTAACATGAGTAGAGCTTGGACTTTATTGACATGACCCCTTCTTCATTAATAACTCTTTTCTTATCAGCTATTTCTCCTTCCTCAAGATTCCCATTAATCTGATTTTTCTTTTTCAAAGGTTTTTTCACTCTTTTCTTATGAGTATTAGTAGTAGATATTGTAGCACGAAAAATAAATTCTTCCCATCTTTTTTCCTGCTCAATTTATCTAATCCAGTTTCCTAGCTTAGTAACTAATTTAACAGGGTTATCACATTTTCTTTCCTAATTTGACAGAATACCACACATATTACAGAAATCAAAAGTTCTCATACTTTAAAGAGATCCACACAGATTGTCCATTCACGATTTTAAACATAAGTCTAGACACAAGTGGTTTAGAGATCAAACAATCCACTCTAACCCTAACATCAGAGTTTTCTTTAAAATTCTCAGGTTTAGGAAGTTCAGTCTCGCATACTTTTCCCAACTTAGTAGCAATTTTAACAACATTTCATTCTTTAAAAAACAAAGGAGGAATATCCACAATCCTAACCCAGACAGAGGTCTCTTCAAGCAAATTAGAGTTTTTAACATATTCTTCATATTTCTGGACAAGAACATGAAATCCGAAGATATGATAAGGTCTATTTTTCCACACAATTTCAAAATCATCTTGTTTTTCAAACTGAATGACACAAAGATTTGTGCCTCTCTTATCAACAGATATTCTTCCTAACATTCCCCAATGTTAGATAATGATTTTTTTAAAGTAGTTCAAGTTAATATTACCTGTAGTGATGATTCTAAGAAAAAGTTTTGGTTCATCAAAGAAAGCATAAATCTCTTCTCTATCAGGAGAGAGTAAAGTTTTCTTCACTTTCATCCATCCCATCATCTTTAAAGCTAGCCATAAATGCTACCGAGAGAGAGGTATTAAAACTAGAAGATCAAAGTAAAGCTCAAATCGAAAAAGAACGAGATTGAGATTTTAATAAATCGTATATTAGCAAAAGAAATGAAAATCAGGTTAAATTTTATGGATCTTGTTGGAACTAGGGTTGTAAACCAAGATCAATGATTAAAAGAGAGATGTAGTGGTGGTGATAAAGCTAAAACAGTGGTGGTGGAAAAGGGTTTTTTGGAGGAGAAGGGATTTTTGGTTTATCATGCCCTGGAGCATGGTTAGATATATAAAAATATTGTTGTCTAATAAAATCTTCATACTTAAACAAAAACACAATTTATTAAAAAACAGAAAAATAATCAATCCATTGTTTGATTTTTTTTTTAATTCACGTTACAAGAAAAAAGAAAAAAAAAGTTAATTAGAAATTCATTTACACTTTTTTATGAATTAAAAAGTAATCATTCTTTTTTTAAATAACTATAAATAAGAGAAATAAAAATTTGATATCATTAAATTTTTTTAAAAATTATAAAATTTATCAAATTAATTTTCCTTTCATTAAAAAATCATTCGATATAAAATAGAAACTTTATTCCTATTATTTTGTTTCATTTCATTTAATATTTTATATCCAAACAATAGATAGAAAATAAAGATTATATATTATTTTTAACCTATTACGTATGGCCAAAAATTATTTGTAGGTCAAATGTTTCAAAATGGTCTTTCTAGGCCAACATATTAATTAAAATGCCAATTTTCAGGTCATTTCACTATTTTCGTAAGATATGTAAGAGATTTTAAGAGGAATTTTAAAAGTTCAAATAAAATTCCTAATTTGGGATGCAGTCAATTAAAGATAATAGATTGACTAAAATGTCCAAACTACCCTTAAAATCTATCATATATCTTACAAAATTAGTAAAATATCCTAAAAAGTAGGCATTTTTATTGCTTTTGGCAAAAAAATGAGTATTTTAAATCCTCTGGTCTAAGAATATTTGTAGGTCATAAGTAATTACCTAAAAAAAATTTGCTCTCAAATAAAAATTAATGGTTCTACCTTTAGAGTGCCATATATAAGGAAACCACTTATATAACATTCTTAAATCAAATATCATACAATACAAAATCCACTCAAACACTAAGAGATTCCCAACTACACTATTAAGTAGTCACGTTGGGTATAATGACATTTTTGTTCATAAATAAACACGAGCTAACAGTCACGTGAAATGTATTTGAACAATTCATTAAATTTTTTTAAAGAATTATAGAATTTATTAAGTTACGTTTCCTTTTATTAAAAAATCAATCTGAATAAAAGAAAGAAACTTTTTTTTTCGTATTATCTCTTTTCATTTCATTTAATATTATATATGCAAACAATAAATATAAAACAAAGAGTACATTTCATTTTTAGGCCATTACCATGGCTTAAAAAAAAATTTGGTTAAAAATTCAGAATGTTCATTTTTAGTTCAAAGATATTATAAATGCCCATTTCAGGCTATTTTACTAATGTTGTGAGATGATTTATGAATTTTAAGAGTAATTTGGATATTTCTAATAGATTTACTAATTTGTAATGTGCTCAATTAAAGATATAGTTTGATTGAAATGTGTAAATTATATTTAAAATCAAACATATTTTTTACGAAATTAGTGATATAGCCTGAAAATGGATATTTTATTATATCTTTGGGCTAAAAATGAGTATATATTTTTAAGTTATAAGTAATGATCTCAAAAGAGAATTTGCTTGAATATAAAAAGTAATTGTTCTACCTTTGGAGTCACATTATACGGAAATCACCTATACAATATGGTTAATCAGATATCATACACAAAATACACTTAAACACTAAGAAATTTCCAACTACAACCGATCCAAATATGCACCCACATTAATCCAATCACTATTAAGAAGCCACGTTGGTTAAGCTGATATTTTTGTCTTAAAATAAACACTCGCTAACAGTCGCGTGAAATGTATTTGAACACTCACATTTTCTAAATAATCTATGTCAAGCTTTACAAAGATTGGCGATAATGAAAATTCAACAAAATTATTCTTCTATATGCGCCAACATAATTATTTTGAAGTTTACCGTGGTAATTATCAATCATCTCCATGTGATTATTTATCTTGCATAACATAATTATTTCATGGTTTTGGAGGTGTTTTCTAGATTACTCTAATACTTTGGACTTCTTTTGTTGTTTCAAGGGTGATTCTGCAAAAGTTGTTGAGATTCTTCAAAACGAGTTGAAATTCGCAGAGACTTGCTACCCTAACATATATAGAGATTTGACTCTTCTTTTGTCAAAGAAGAATATCAGGTATACATATTAATTCTTTCATTTTTACAACTAAACCATTCTTGATTTGTGACTTTAGTAATTCTATGAATTGATTATTTAATGATTGCGATACATAGTAGAGTCATATGTTAGTGTTGTTTGATTAATGGACACAGAGGGGAAAAATATGTCTTGGTATGTAGATACCGAGATATCTAGAGCTATACTATGTGGAGTTTTAGAAAAGCTAATTCCTTCAAATCTGGATATCAAGGATAAACATTGTTTACCTAAATTTAGTCAACATAGGTTGCAAGAACTAATCATGCAAAGGTATCAAATATATCAATCTTCTTTTTCACTATTAATTGCTTAATAGTGTCGGATGATTAACATTACCGCTTTCATTGCAGTTTGAAATCGCAACATTACCTTTGCAAAAATCCAAAGCCTAATCATCATATGATTGAAACCATCCTCACCGTTCATACATGTCATATCCAACAACATGGACACGATTTTTCTACATATTCTCGTGAGTAGTTACCTTAGTCATTGTTGATTGATGTTGAAAGTTTTGTATCTCAGGGTAATGTAAAAAAGCTTGCCTATCAGAAATTTAAAGTTGAATTATCTTGAAATTTTCATTTATATTATCATTTACATCCTCATTTAATTCGAGATATGTTTTGAGACTTTTGATTGGCCTATAATATGTTGAATGGAAATGTTTTGATACAGAATGCGATTCAAGTTTTGAACTTATTTTTTTTTACAAAAAAACTTTCTTGTTTCGTAAATAGTGTTTAAGATTCTCATATTTATTCATCTATTTCTATGAATATATAATTTCTAAAACTATTCAAAAATCCCCTTTAACACTTTTAGACTTGAAGACACTAAATCAAATTGTCAAACCAATAAAGTTATCATTGATTTTAGCACCGAGATTCTTAAGTTCCTAGTTATACCTAAAAACAATTAGGAATTATCTATTCTATGAGATTCAAAAGCGCCTTATATTATAGGAAATTCTAAACCATCAATTGAATAGAACTCAAGCTCAACTTGATGTAGTCCAATTTAAGCTTATTCAGAGACATATCTTAAAGCACTCCCTTAAGTTCGCTGAGAGTAGAATGTATATATTTCACTAGATTTCTCAAGATCTCCCACAAACGAGATGGAATTAACCATATAGAAACTCATAAAGAATACGAAGGGGTACACTACATCGAATTATATATAGGTTTAGGGGTACAGTACATGACCTATGTGACTATAGTCACATCGAGGTATTCAAGGGAACCCTTAAAAAATACAACTTATAGATATAGTAAAAAGGTTAAAGAGTTACTAGAATACGCAACATAAATTTAATAAAGACATAAAAACTAAGACGATGTTTGTTTACACTTAATGGGGTCTTATTCTGATTCAATAAGACATTGAGATAATAAGATTGTTTATTTTTTAACTAATTCATGTCTAAACAAATCTTAATTGTTATGTTTACTTAAGACTCTAAGTGAAGTATTAATGAATAATACATATACTCTTAGCATAATATGTTCTATTCATATATTTATTTAGTAATTATCGCACATCACTTTAAAATTCAAATAATGTCTAGCTAAGATTCTCTCTCAGAGTGAATATGGATATAGATAAAGAGTTCTACAAACTACATGATAGTAAAATACCATATCAAAGTATTGAATCATGTCTAAACAAGGATATTTATCATTAAAAGTGGTTAGCCTAATACTAGTAGCCATATAAATGATGGAATGTGTGTTTTATTTTCTGGTTTTCAAGCATTTATCAATATAAGGTTATCTTAAATTTCTTAGATACTTAAAATACTAAATCCTTAAAGAGATCTACAAGAAATACCATGCTATAGAAATATATTCAAGGAATAAAAAAGATATTTTTGGAGTTTATGTATAGATATCTGACATCTTGTTGTGTAGGTAAAGATGGAATCGTTAAAAACCAACATAGAATACATAGACAAATGATTGATCCCTTACGTCTTCTTAGCTCTAACATACAAAAATGGATGTCATTGGAGGATACATATATTTTGAGATTCTTTATAAAGTCATGCCACTCAAGTTCATATATGTAATAAAGGTACACATGTTTGAGTCCTAAGTTGACCTTAATGGACATTTGGTGTGGCATAGATCATCATTTGTCATGCAAATTCACATTATGTACACCACCCATTTGTAATATTTCTTTTATTTATATTTGTATATAATATATTTAAGTTTCTATTTAACTAAAAGCATAATGTAGCACATCTAAAATTATATCCATCGTGAACGATTACACCACTAGTAAAATTTTCAAATTAACCATTATTTGCACCCACAATTTTAAAGGGGACAAACCTTATAATGCACCCAAATAATACATAATGTTTCATTTTCTTTGCCAAGATAGGCTATTTAGTCTTTCACTAAATTTTTGGATGGAATATAGTACTCGTATAACACATGATTGTAAATTAAGGTATTTTTATCATATTTCAAAAAGGAAATATCTTCTACCACTATCCACCCCACCCAAGTCTTCTTAAGAATCACCTTGTTGATATTTTTAGCGATCTTGTTAATTAAAATTCCATTTATCTTGTACATAAGAACCATGAAACAAATACTCTAATCAAATAGATTACTCGAGGTCAATGGTGTATATTATTATGGATTATTTACAATCTGAATTTAGTGTCCAGTAAGTAAATTTTGATATTTGCAATTAATTATTTGTCTTTACAAAAAAAAAATATTCTCTTGGTGTTTTTTAAAGTATAAGAGTTCTTCAAATAAAATATACAGTGTTCCTAGATGAACACCTATCTTCAAAAAATAAATAAAATGAAGATGAAATTCAGGTTGATTAAAAGAATTTGGAGTAGGTCAACCCCATATTCGAACGAGAATATTATACGAAAGAAAAACAAACTGGCTTAATTATGTTATGATATGCTCCTACCATAAAAGATTGTTCCTATAGATTTTCACACAGATTTTAAAAAATATAACAATTGAATTCTATATTACTAAAATTACTATAATGCCTCTCATAACATGTATGGATATTTTAAATGTGTATTTAGATATAAAATCTACATTTTTAATACGATTAGGGGAAAAAATTAAAAATAACGATGTGATATTCTAAGGGAAAAATCTTATTGTCTTTTGTTGACATGGCGGTGTGGTCAGTTTATTGAACTTCTGGGGCTATGTGGTTGTTTCAGTTAACATTGGTCCTCAGTGACTTTTTTCTTTTTATTTTGACCGGATGAGTATTTTTAGACTATATTTTGGATTTTTAGAATATAAAGTATTAACTTATTAAAATTCGCTTATTTTTTATTTTAATAAAAATTAAGTATATTAGACATCTTCATTTATTTGAACCATAACTATAGTCATCGTTTTTCATTTTACTATGCAATCTGGCATATACACTATTTCACTCAATCTAACCTAAACATTACTTCCTGCAATAGTCATCCCTCTTCATCTTATTATGACATCACCACCACACTACTTAAGGAATACTATTACACCATCAACAAGAAAAGATATTCCACACAAAAACACAAAGTTTTTGAGTTAATTTTTTTTCCATCAAATCCAAAAAAATACAAGTTAAAATTTAATAAACCTTCAACATATTTTCTTCACTTTCATTTTTTCAAGTTATTATTATATTTTCATGATTTTCTAAAAATTTCTATTTTTTTTGTGTATGTGTGTATAGCTTTGTCATGTTTGTGGGATGCAATTAGAATAGTTTAACTCACGACGTAAAACATTTGATGCCATGTGATTTGCCGGAAATGTTGAGTGAGTAACTTGAACTAATATTGTCAATTTCGAAGATTATACAGTAAATCAGGATTTACATCAATTTTAAAGCAGTTTATATAGTTTTTTTTGGTTAAAATTTCTTTTAAAAAGGATAATTCACCCAGAAATGCTTCTAAACTACAAATCACCAAAGACAATTTTTGTCCCTTTCCCCTATCGGTTGACTTATCATGGATCTACTCTGTTTCCACTTCTAATAAATCAAATTGATATAATTTGGTTTCCCACAGATATTAGTAAGTAGGACCATTAGCATTGAATGTGAACCATCAAACTTTAAATTGTATTGTAGTTTGCAAGTTCATACATGTTAATGTTAATGTAAAATTTAAGCCCATTCTTTAATTTTCTTGACTAAATATAATGATGATATTATTTTACGATTCTTGACTAAATATAATACTATACAAATTTAAGCCCAACTAGAATATATGATGATATTATTTTACGATTCTTGACTAAATATAATACAATAAAAATTTTCTTGCATTTTTTGTTCTTGAAACCGATGAACATATTCCTTGGACAGGCCAGACGTCCCATAAACTAGTGAATACTAGTATTGTACTCTACGTGGATTTCATCATACACATATGGATAAATTTAGTTAAGATATTGTGAGGTATATAGTTTAAATAGTATTGTATTGTTTTGTCTATTCTTTCAGATTTTATCATTAAACAAATTTTAGCAGATAAATAAATTTATTAACGTATAATCATAAGCGATTTTAACATTTAAAATTTTAATTATAACTAATAATATAAAATATATCCACGTAACAAGAGAAACCTAATGTTAAGTTTTATTTTTCAATTGACTCATAAAAAATCAATGAGAAAAATATAACTGAAAGTACTTAAAAAACATAAATTAAATCATAATTTTTTGAAATGGTGTCGTAAAATTTTAAAACAATTTGTATTCAAAAAATATCAACCCTCCTACTTAAAAATCCTATGTACCTTCTCCTTCAATTATTATACACATCCTTTGATCATCTTCTTCATCATCAAATATTTATCTCTTCTTAAAATACTGTTAAAAATTCATTTTCTCCTACTTTCTCTACATTCTTTCAACTTGCTATGTTCTTTTTCAATATTATGGTGCATCTAAAACTGGGTCCTTGTTCAAACTTCCATTCTACGTGTCAAATTCAATCATGTATATGCTAGCATCTATCAGATTCGATGACCACGATATATCAGAGATCTTAGAACATGCTAAATTTTTCTAATTATTAAATGTTTTTTATTTAATTTTTGTTTTATAACTTATATATTATTTAAATGAAAGAATAATTTTTAATTACTTTAAACACACTTTAAACACCCATCCACCACTAATCCATATGTTATACATGGGTGTTGAAAGAGTAGAAGATATATCCTTGGGTTATTTCCAAAATGGAAATTAATTGTACAACTATAACATATATACTCAAAGAGTTCTATCTATGGTATAACTCTATTTTATCAAAATATATATACAAAAATAATTTATAATATTTATTAGTAGCTATGAGATTTATTTTGTTATGATTTATAATTATTTTGAATTTTAGCACTTCCCCCTAAGTTCAAGAATAAATATTTTGAATTTCAAACTTGAAGATAAGAGACTTGAAAATATGCAAGTTGTTTTATGGTGTGTACATATGGATTTTTGGCTTATTAATTATTTTAACCTTATGTTGTCAAATTTTATTTGTTGTATGATAGTTTATTATATTGGTATAATTCTGTGTTTTTAGTTGATTTTAGCAAGTCATAGGTTTATTGAGGTATTTTAATCCAGCTTAATCTAATAGTTAAGGGTCATACCTCCATTAATTTAAGCACCTGGCAACATAACGACATCTAAAATTATCCAAGAAAAAACATAACAAGAACTTAGGAACACCAGAATACTTAATTGTTAAAGAGTAACTAATAAAATGACCAAATACAACTCTGAAGACCAGATTTCAAAGATGCAAGAATGGAATATTATCGAAGAGTAACCGACCTCCGACCCAAAACATCAAGTCTCAGAATATTAACATTATTGACGAATACTAGCTGTTAGACGAGAAAACCTTCAAAAAATAGAAGACCAGACCTCCGAAAAATAGAAGATAAAACTGATAATCAAGAAGTTTAGATTTCTAAGGGAGATAAAATATATATAGTAAGATTCACTAAACTAAACTCAAAAGGGAAAGTAACTGACCTTTGATTTTATCTAAAAGGAGCCTCAAAATATATGATCCTTCAAGCTCTTAATTTATATAAAAAAGGCCATTATTAGGAGGAATAACCTCTCCAATTCATCATATTTCGAACAATAAAGAGAATATAAAATGAAAGCATTAATGAAAATTCATTAGAAACTAAGCTATATTATTTTTACATTTAGGTTACTTTTCTTAGCCATGTCGCTGTAACCATTCTTATAAAAGTACATATCCATGTGATTAGATTTGAATATCAAAACATAGTGTTTTTATTTCTATATATATTTCTTAACCATCCAAAAACATTTATTTTTCAAGTTTATCATAGCTTTTTGGGTTAAAAGGAAAAGATATAGTGCTAAGATAAACACCCAAGTTTATTAATATAAAATATCTCAAATACTTAGCATGGAACAGAAGTAGCTAAATATAAACAAGTATATTGAGGAAATCAATCAAGTATAAAACATTCATGAAATTAAAGAGTGAGGGAGGAAGACAAACATGCAATATAGGGTGATTTTGCTCACTAAGGATTAGTACACCACCTCAGATCTTTATTGACCCTTACGATAGTGAATGCACCTCAAATAAAACTCCTAGGGTTCTTAAATGTCAACACACAAACATTTACAACCTCTTCAAACAAAATATCTGAATTAACCCGTATGCTAACTCCAACAAAAGTAAACTATGTGTACATTCTATACTGAAGATCTCTTTTCTATCTACCATTAGGAAATTCCTGTTTATCTTATAGAAGATTGTATATTTCAATAAAATCTACTAGATATATATACTTCTAAATGAGTATATATGAAAATGTATGATCTATTAAAAATCAACATATAGATAAGTGTTACGAAGGTTGGTTGCTAGTGATTTGGTCTGTAAAATTCTCGTAACAGATTTTATGAAGAATGTGAGAGTTGTTTTATATAGATAGGGTGGACGTGTATTTATATAACAATATGACTTAAAAAAATTCTCTTTCCCAGGCCTTGAATTTGAATTTTTGGATTTGTTGGTCAGGTTCGCGTTCGCTTCGGTCAGATGTATGTTGATTGTATAAATTCTTCCAACAGAATAACAATGGATATATAAAGGCTTCATTTTAATCTTTCCAATTATTCACAAGTACCTAGGATACCCGATGACTTATATAGGAAGAATCCTTCCAAATATTTGACTTGTAGGATTTGATTTAGCTAATAGAAATTCCAAGTTCACTTTTTATTGGCTCTTTCTTCGGATTATCTTTCAGTGGCCGGAGATATTTCATTCGGAGGTCCGCACTTTTTCTTTCGATGCAATTTACTTACGCTCTTCGATAGTTCAATATTTTTTCCATCTAGAGGTCCGACCTTTTCTATTTTTGGATGGACTTCTGTTGCCTGCTTCCTTTTTAGCCTGATAGGTGTGGTATGTAGATCTTCAGCTGAAAAATATTTCTAGTGCTTCTTCGATATCCGTGGATGATTTCTCTTCGAATATCCATGTGTCTTATTCTTTACTTTTTCTTATGGAAATGACCTTTTCTTTAAACAATATATCTAAATCAGTATTGTGCAAACAAATTCTTTCTTCGATCTACAAGATAAAATGGATTCTTCTACCATGATGTTGAATTCGGTTATCAAGCGTCTTGTTGTGAGGTACCTTGCCCAATAAAAATCATAGTAGGCTTTGACTCAAAGATTTTTATTATTTGTGAATAATATCCTTGTCTAGGCTTTCCTTTGATATACCTTAGTAATCAGTTGCACCATCCAAATAATCTTCTTTAGGAGTATGCATAAAATTACTTATTTCAGCATTCAGAATATTGTACTAAGTCAGGTAACGGTGAGATATATTAATCTTACATGCAATCTCTTTTATGATGATGAATTATGGAGAACCTTTCATTCTTCACTTGAAAATTTCAAATGTTGTACCATTGGAAATTTGAAAGAACTTGAGCAAAATTTTCCAGCGTCTTTCAAGATATGTAACACATATTTTCTTTAAAATATATAAATTCCTTGCTTTGAACGTAAATACTTAATGAACAAAAAATATTTTAGAGGGCCCAAGTCTTTGATGTGAAGTTTTTGTTTCATAAATATTAAATAAATTATATTTTTCCTGTATCATTTCATCAAATAAGGAGATCGTCGACATAGACAAATACTAGTTTTATAGATGGTTCATTACATCTAGTGAACAATAAATAATCTACTAGTGAAGGTGAATAACCATATTCTTGTAAAGATGTTGATAATTTGGCAACCCAATTTTGATGGGACTATTTGAGACCATAGCCCAACCATCATAGTAATTTATCTCCTTATTTTCCAATACTAAGTCATGGTATAGTCTAGACTTCTTCATATAAATTACCATGTAGGAAGATGTTATACACATCCATTTGAGGAAGTGCTCAATATTTTATGGAAACAAATGATAATAAACACTAAAGATTTGTGAGTTTTGCAATTGGAGAACAATAGATATAATGGTTACTCTTAATTGAGTAATCATTGTATCTACTAACCACGATCTGCAACACTCCACACTATTATCAACTTTGTACCTAATTTGAAGAACCAATATAATAACAATAGGTAGCATACTAGGGGTAGTCAAGTCTTCTGAATTGAGTAACCATTATATCTACTAACCACGATCTGCAACGCTCTATACTACCATCAACCTTGTACTTAATTTCAAGAACCCATGTACTAACAATAGGAGTATTATCTTTCAACATCTATATTTCATCGTCTATTTTCATATTCTAAAGAGGTTCATATACAAATTAATGAAATCTAAATTCTTAATTGGATTGAAAATGTAAACTAAATGTGTGATGTTAATGAGATTTCTATTTTGCAAGAGACAAAATCTTAAAAGTAGGTAGGTCTACCTTTTTGAAAGTTTGTAACGAGGTAGGAGATTGATATGGTAGCAGTTGATGGATGATGGGGGAACTTATAATATCAAATTAGGATGTGGGTTGTCTAGTATAGTGTGGTAGATGGTTAGGAGAAGTTTAAAAGATGTGGGCTATGAATAAATTTCAAATATAGGGTGCACGAGAGGTAATTTTTCGAGATCGTACGGAGTTTGTGATTGGGGTAGTGGGTTCGTAATTTGAGTTAAAGGGATTATTTGTAGTGGTTTTATTAATATATTAGGTAATATAGGTTGCTAAGTATTTTGAGTAGTGGATTAAATTATCGAATGAGGCACGATATGATATTTTAGGGGAAGTAAGAGTTACAGTATTATGGGGTGCATATTAAAATTATACTGAATTATGGATGATAATTTATATGCACGATCTGATATTTGACCTGGGTCAACCCAAAAAAATAAGATCTAGCTCGTGAGTAAAGATTACTAAAAAATAAATGTAAAGGGACAAATTGTTGTAATTTTAAAGTTCATTTGATAATACATGACTTTTCATAAAATATATGTTGTTTTGACATTAAAAAAATCAAAGATTTATGCCAAATTAACATCTATTTATTTATTTTTAACTCTAATAAAATGTCAGTTACGATAAACAAAACCCTATACACCACTATACAACTATGTCAAGTCTTTTTCGCCTCTTACACCTCTCTTTCTTTGAGCACATATCTCTGTAGATCCAATATATCTATTATTAACTTTAATTGAGCTATTTAACTCACGCAAATATCCTTGATGACTCATGTGACATATCTTTACAAACATACACAACGTTCTTCCTGTTTGTAGAGATAGATCTAACATTTTTGTGGAAGATTTGTACTCTGAAAACCTCAACATTTTTCTCAAGTAAGAATCTGTGAAGTAATTGTTTATCACTTTTCTTTTAATGCAAAATAATCCTTAATATTTATGTTCTAAATATTTGTCGATGTGAAATTGGTTTCTTTATTTAAAACTAAATAAATTTCAACATGTTAATTTTGTGTACTAAATTTGATGCTTTCTTATGAAATTATTTTGTGTTATTCCAAGATAACCTTCCATCTATATAAAAAGTTTTATTTGTTAAATTAATGTTCATCGTTATGTAGTTTTCATGTATGTCCAACATATTTAACCATCACTTATATCTATGATTAAATATATTAAATTTCTACAATGTCTTTTTATTTTGATATATGTTTATGATGTCAAATTTTGATATTCTTTCTAAGTAATTTTTTAAGGTATTAAAATCAATTTTCTAACGTTTAAATTATTTATTGGTCACAGTTATTATAATAAGTGTGTCCATATAATCTCATAGAATTTATATTACTAGTATAATATGATATAAGTTATATAATAACATATTGTGAAGACGTACAACCTATAATTATGCAAGATTATTTTAAAACACATTGGATGATTATTAAATTCTAACATATGGTTATACAAACAAATTCCTGAAAAAATTAAATTATTAATAATTCTTCTAGTTATTGAAAGAACCATTCAAAGTAAGGTCATGAAACTGAATTTTGTTCGAATAAAAATAAATCTAAAGTAATAAAATTGAGTATGATGTAATTATTTTTCATTATTTAATTATTTAGATTTGTATGTAATAATATACATTTTTCTAAACCTTTAATTATTTTGAAAGTTCAAAAATAAGTTGTCTTAGTAAGTTAAAATTTTGAACAATTGATTGATTATAGTTGTATTTTTTTAATTTATCGTGTTTTTTAATTTTGTATGACGACTTTATTTGACAACAATATTTTTATATGAATCTTATAGATCAAATACTTTTAGTTTTAAATTTATTATTGTATTCAAGTAGATGTGATCAATTTCTAGTATATCGTGATATTTCAAAAACTACAAAATAATTAATTTAATATTGATATATTGGTCGATTAAAATGTATAGTTTTTTTCAATGGTTACATTTTGTAAATAAATGTGTGTGCAAGATAAATGAAATTTTTTTTAAAAAAACTAAAAAAGAAATATGAGTGTTAAACGTGTATTAGTTGAGAAAAAGGTGTGTGTTTAAAATTAATAATCTAATTATATTAAATAACATAATTACATGCGGCAAAATCTTGACCTTTTTTTGTTTTTACTCAAACTTAATCTGAACCCGTCTTTATCTCGAGTTGTGTTTTATTATATAGATAAGAAAGATTATATACGCATCCAATTTTTTTTATTGGTTTTTATTTTATAATGAAGATAGTTGACTATGATAGCCAGTAACGTGGTTATAAGTATTAAATATATTTAAATTAATATATTATCATTTAAATTTCATTTATATCAATCATTTTTAGAACCAATTAATGTTATTGAGGTCCTTATAGGTGAAGGTTCACTTAGATAATTTTAAAAAAATTGTAATTAGTAAAAACAATGTTTCAACACAGTAGAAAAATAACATAATCTAAGAAAAGAGGGAATACTCACTAAGAAAATAAATATTTAAAAAATAAAAATAAAAGTGTAGAAAAGTAAAAAAATGTATTGTAATATGTCAAGTGATTGAAACTGGATATATAGATATAACATAACCTAACTCACACCTATAAATATTCTCTCAAAACTTCACTACACCATGTTCTAGTAGACTAGGCTATCAAAATACTAATTCATTCACATTAAAAATTTTAATCATTATTATCAAACATCGATTTCTACTGCGTCAACAATACAAATCTGGATTTTTAGTGGCTTTAATTACATTTTTCCTTTTGTCTCAAATTTGGTGAGTATAAATCAATTAAATTTTCAGTTGGTCTAAATTACTTGAGTCTAGTAATCTTTACTTTGGTTTTCTAAATTTTTTTGAATTATAAGTAATTGGTATATTGATTTTTGTCATGTTTGATATTAATTCATACTTCCTAACATCTATCTTAGATTGGTTGATGTTAATTTAGATCTAAAACACGAGGTGGATCAAGGTAGGTGTATCTAAATGTTTTACCTTATTGTTACAAATCAACCCCTCCCATAAGAGTTTAATTCCCAATTTTTGGGAATAACACAAGGATACATCTTCTACTCTTTCAACACCTTGTATAACCTAGGGATTAGTAGTGGTGGATGGGTGTTTATGTGTTTAAAGTAATTAAAAAAATTCATTTAAATAATATATAAGATATTGAATAAAAAGTAAATAAAAAGCAATTGAATAATTAGAAAAATTTACCATGTCCTAAGATCTTGGAAATGTCGTGGTCATCGATCTGATAGATGCTAGCATATACATGATTGAATTTGACTCGTCGAATTGAAGTTTGAACAATGACTTATAGTTGTACCATAATATTGAAAAATATTAGGTTCAGGAGAAAGGGGAATGATAGTGGATAGATAGCAAGTTAGAAGACTGTAGAAAAAGTAGGAGAAAATAATTTTTTAACGGTATATTTAGAAGAGATAAATATTTCATGATGAAGTAGATGATAAAAAGTTGTGTATGATATAATTGAAGGAGTTAAAATTGGACGACACAGTTTCAAAAAAAATTGTGCTTTAATTTATATTTTTTTAAGTAATTTCAATTATATTGTTCTCATTGATTTTTTATGAGACAATAGTAAAACTTAACATTATGTTTCTCTTTTAATATGGATAAATTTTATATTTTGAATTATAATTAAAACTTTAAAAATTTAAAATATCTTATGTTTATATGTTTATATATTAATTTATTTATTTTTCAACCGTAATTGGTTTAATGATAAAATCTGAAAGAATAAACAAAACTATACAATACTAGATAAACTATAAACCTCACAATATCTTAACTAACTTTATCCATATGTGTGATGAAACCCATGTAGAGTAAAATACTAGATTTCACTAGTCTACAGGGATGTCTAACTGGCATGTCCAAGGAATATGTTCTTCGGTTCCAAGAACAAAGAATGCGAGAAAAACTATATAGTATCATAATTAGTCAAGAATGGTAAAATAATATTATCACATTTTCTAGTTGGGTTGGAGACGTGGATTATAATTCTAGGAAATATGATTCATTAGTAATCAATTCATATGATTGCTAATGCTAGCTTATAAGATTCTATGTCTGCCTTTGCCTCAGTTCTACGGGTGATTCATATTTTCAAAGTGTAGAAACACAATCCAGGATGACCCTATCATGTTCAATGAAGTTAGTGGATATTCATCAGTGATCAACATAAATATGAAAGAATCATATCTATGTTCCATGAAATAATTAGCGAAGTCTCAACCATGAAATGAGGATGCCAGGCCCACGGAACCTTTTTAGATTCAATCCTTAACAAATGATTGATGAGCTTGTACATTTTTGTAGGAAAATAATTTTTCCATGACAGAACGATCAGATATGTCGATTTCTTCCCTACTCCAAGGGTTCCTCGTGAAACAAATTCATTTTTAATTTAAATAAAATCTATCATGATACCGTTATAAAGTTACCTCATACTTCTTTAGCTATCCACTTCCTTTACCGACCTCCAAGTAATAATCTTCAAATAAAACAATTTGTAAAAATTTAAACTACAGTACAAGAATAAATCAATTCTATATTTTTGGTTGGTCGAGCAAAAAAGAAACATATGTCTGATAAATTCTATTGCCTCTAAGAAGTTAGATCATCCTGGTGAAAGACCACAATTGCGCTTGAACAATTTTTACTTCCCTGGTGGATATTCTTCCACATAAATGTGCAGATCGTTGAAGGTTCCTTAGTATGTCATACTACATGCCCCTTTGTTTAAATATATACAAACAAATGAAGCGATGCTTTGCAATGTACCCTTATTTTCCATGCAGAGAAAGTAATATGCATATTTTAATTTAGTATATCCTAATTCAAGTGGGGGCCAAATTATCTTAGTTTCTTAGTCCAAGAAAAGCAGTGGGATTTGTTTAACTACCTAATAGTTGCAGATGCAACCCATTGAGTCAACTTTTAAGAAAATATTAATGTCCAATTTTAGAAAACAGTACGTTAGTCATTTACAATTAGAATGGTTTGGGATAAATTTGTAACTCGGGAACCACTAGTAGTTAAGAATATATGTGTTTAACCTATTAACTGTACACTAGACACATTTTATTTTAATGAAATACCTTCCCACGAAGAGACCGAGTCAAGCCTATAAACAATAACTTTGTACGTATATAAAAGATCTTTTATGAAAGTAGATACATTTGAGTGTGCGAGCATTGACACGATCTTGTTTGTTTATGATATCCCAAGATTAATTTCCATGTAAAACCACATAATAAAGTGAAAATTGGTAATATGCGTCCATCCCCTCTGATCATTAGTCTTCCACATATAGTCCAGGCCACCCAACATATGTGGTTTTTTGTGTTTGAGCCAATACTTAATAAAAAGGCTTGATAGTTTTTACCATTTCTTTGTAGGTTGTAAGAAGATATTCATGACATATTTTGGGATAACATGCACGACTCATTTTCATAGGACCTCTTTGTCATCCCTAGAGAGATGATGTTAGCACTGAGTTGCAAAATTGAGCCTCTCACTAATTCATTGAGACGCCTCGACTTTGGATAACTTATTATTCATTGGAATACCTAGATACTTTCTATGGTACCTTCCATTTAATGTCTAGTGGTACCTTTGTAGAAGTTGGAATTAAATTTATCAAAGTTGAAACTATTGGTCTAAGCAGAAACAAAATCGGTAAAGTGCTTTTGTGATTGCAAACATTTCCATTTTCTTATTTTTTAGAAGAAAAGGGAATCACCAACAAATATATAATGTGTGAAGCCAGTGGAATTTCTAGAACTTTGTAGGATTTCCATATTCCCCATTACAACTTATTTATTATTAAGAAAATTACGCATTTCAGTGTGTAGATTAAACAAAAAAGGACAAAAGGATACAACTTAACGAAAATCAAGCGATAGGGTAAAATACCGGAAGGTATTTTAATTAATGTTTATATGATACAAAACCGTATACGCACAATCCATAACCCATATAATCCATTTAGAAGAAAACTCCAGTTTAGACCCAACCAAATTCAAGTGAGCTCAATCATACACTTTAGTCATGTCCAACATAAGAGAATCATGATGTTTTTTGGATTGTATTTTTATTCCCATAAAATATGCATCACCCTAAGGAAAAATGATATTTTCTTGAATAATCCTTCCCTAATAGAGTTTGATTTAGTATAGGAAATGATGTTATTATCAACATCTATAACTGAGAGAACTTTTACCCAAAATTTGAGCAATCTATTAATATTGAATGAGAAACTACTCCTAATTATATTCTTTTTGTACAAGTGAAATAGACATGTGATTTATGTGAGATGCCAAGTAAAAATCCTATAAAAAATTTAAAAATTATCTTGAAAAGATCGAGTTAATCGTATCTTAGTTCTCTTGGTTGACTAGTTATAAATATCAATCTAGACCTATCACTTTTTACGGCCCATACTAAATGTATCACATCTAACTTATTTTAAATCCTGAGTGTTTGTATTTCATATCAAGTTTTCTATTCCCCGCATACACGACCACACAATTAAAATAATTATTTAAATCTGAATGTAGAAGCATTACGTAAAGTACTTGTAATGGGTTCTTTATCATCAATACATTCATAGTTTTCATCTCTGAGACTTGTTGTTTTGTTATTGTTCAGTGTTGTACAATAGTAGAATGATAAAAATGTTATCAAATTGTCCCTTTCATCTACCCATTTGACACAAGTGTATCCCACCCATAACTTTTCTTCTTCCTCCCATATCCTATTGAGATCATAATTAATATCCATAATTTTTCCATTCGCATCAACCAATGGATTATTAGTGTGAAGTTCAATCAATTCATTATGGAATTGATTGTTCTCCGACATTCTTAAATACTTGTTAATTCATTTTCTTGAGTACCATGTTGAATACTTTACTTTATAACTAAAACCATTTTTCTCAATCAGTGTTTATTATTATTTACTAACAATATTATGAGCTCAATTTTTCTATTCTTTGAGAAGAATTTTTTTCAAAGAGGGTGTAATCATTTTACACCTACATTCAAAGTGGATCTAAAAAATGTTCAAACACTACGATAAGTTCAAAGACAACGTTTTGTGATAAAAGCTCAGTACCTGCGACGGTGTATGGCTTTCACTTTACGAATTATAAAGAATACACCCCAATTGTCCAGGAACCAGTCATCCTTCTTTTGGTTTCATACGTGCAACTTCATTAGGATCGGTAAATGTCCGGAACATCAAAATTTAAGTGTATGTTCCTATATGGAACAATTTACGAGATATGACTAGTGTCAACTGATTCATAAGATCTTTATTTAAAATTAGAATGCAAGGAAACAAAATAATATTTGTTATAATTAGATTGTTTTATTTTATGATATCTTGTAATACTTCTGAAATCCATATATCCCACATTACACCTCTTTTTTTGGTAAGTAATAAGTGTTGATTATAATTAAACAACCTATGTATTCAGTTAATAGACGAGTTCTTAATGAACAACACTTCACTTTATATCTTAATGAAACAAAGTAGTTAATATATGAAAATATCTAAATTGGCTAAAAAAATTATCTCATTGATTTTATGAGATATGAGTAGTTTCAACTGATTCATTAGATATTTATTTAAAATTAGAATGCAAGGAAACAAAATAAAATTTGTCATAATTAGATTGTTTTATTGTATGGTATCTCATAATACTTCTAAAATTCCCAAATTTGAAATTTCAAATTGTTTTTTGTAAGTAATAAGTGTTGCTTATGATTAAAAAAACTAAAATAATGTATTCAGTTAAGAGACAGGTTCTTTATGAACAATACTTTACTTGATATCTTAATGAAACAAAGCAGGTAAGATATTTTCATATTTGAATTGGCTAAAAAAATCAATGAGATTATTTTTTTAGTCAATTTAGATATAAAAAATACTAACTACTTTGTTCATTAAGACATCAAGTAAAGTATTGTTCATTAAGAACCCTTCTCTTAATTTAATATTTTATTTTTGGTTGTTTAATTATAATCAACACTTATTACTTACAAAAAAACGAGGTCAAATTTGGGATTTACGGAGTTTAGAAGTATTACGAGATATCATACATTAAAACAATATAATTATGATATTATTTTGTTTCCTTGCATTCTAAATTTAAAAAAGGATCTAATAAATCATTTGAAACTAGTCATGTCTCATAAATTGGTCCATATGGGAACAAGAACTTGAATCTTGATGTTTCTACAAACAACGATCGCAATGAAGTTGCACGTATGAAACCAAAAGAAGGATGACTGATACCTGGACAATTATGGTGTATTCTTCATAATTCGTAAAGTGTAGGCCAAACACCATCATAAGTATCGAGCTTCTATCACAAAACATTGACTTTGAACTTAACATAGTGTTTGGACATTTTTTAGTTCCACTTTGAATGTAGGTGTAAGATGATCCATCTTTGAAAAAAGTTCTTCTCAAAGAATAGAAAACTTGAGCTCATCAGATTGTTGGTAAATAATAATAAATACTTGATTAAATGAAATGGTTTTAGTTAAAAAGTAAAGTGTTCAGCATGGTACTCAAGAAAATAAATTACCAAGCATTTAAGAATATTAGAGAATAATTCGTCAATTCCATAATGAATTGGTTGAACTTCACACTATTAATCCATTGGTTTATGCGAAAGGAAAAATTATGGATATTAATTATGATCTCTATAGGATATGGGAGGAAAAAGAGAAGTTATGGGTGATATACACGTGTGTTAAGTGGTTAGATGAAAGGGACAAAAGATAATATTTTTGCTCATTCCACTATCGTACAACATAGAACAATAACAAAACAACAAGTCTCAGAGATGAAAACTATGGATGTATTGATGATAAAGAACCCACTACAAGTAATTTCCACAATTCTTTAACATATTGTACAATTCAATCCAAATAATTTTTTTAATTGTGTGGCCGAGTATGCAGGAAAAAGCACAACTTGATATGAAAAACGAACTCCCGAGATTTACAATAAGTTAGAAGTGATGCATTTAGTATGGGCCGTAAAGAGTGATAGGTCTAGATTGACATTTAGGACTAGTCAACCTAGAGAGCTAGAATATTATTAACCTGGTCTCTTTAACATGGTGTTTAAATTTTTATAGGATTGTTACTTGGCATCTCATATAAAGCACATGTCTATTTCACTTGCACAAAAAGGATATAATTAGGAGGAATTTCTCATTCAATCCTAATATCTTGATCAAAATTTGGGTAAAAGTTCTCTCAAATGTAAATGTTGATTAAAAATATCATTTCCTATACAAATCAAACTCTATTAGGGTAGAATTATTAAGGACAATATCATTATTCCTTAGGATGATACATATTTTATGGGAATAAAAATACAATACAAAAAAACATCGTGATTTCCTTTTGTTGGACATGACTAAAGTGTATGACTAAGCTCACTGGGATTTTCTGGAATTGGTTGTGTCTAAACTAGATATTTCTTCTATATGGATATATGGGTAATGGATAGTGCGTATACAGTTTTGTATCATATAAATGTTAATTAAGATACCTTCTGGTATTTTACCTTGTCTCGTAAGTTTTGTTAAGTTATACCCCTTTGTCCTTTTTTGTTTAATCTACTCACTGAAATACGTAATTTTCTTAATAATAAATAAGCTGAAATAGGAATGTGGAAAGCCTAAAAGTTTCTAGAAATTCCATTGCCTTGACACATTATATGTTCGCGGGTGATTCCCTCTTCTTCTACAAATAAGACAAATGGATATATTCACACTCACAAAAGCACTTTACCGAGTTTGTTTCTGCTTCGACCAATAGGTTCAACTTCGATAAATTAAATGCCAACTTCTACAAAGCTATCACTAGACATTACCATAGAAAGTATCTAGGTATTCCAATGGACAATAAGGTATCCAAAGTTGAGGTGTCTCACTGAATTAGTGATAGGCTCAATTTCGCAACTCAATGCTAACATCATCTGTCTAGGGATGACAAAGAGGTCTTATTCAAATGAGTCATACATGTTACACCAAACTATCTCATGTATATCTTCTTACAACCTAGAAAGAAATGTTAAAAACTATCAAGTCTTTTTATTAAGTATTGGCTTAAACACAAAAAATTACATATGTTGGGTAGCCTGGACTTTATGTCGAAGACTAATAATTGGAGCGGACGGCGCCAAAAACTTGGTGGTCCTTTGTGTGTTCTAAAAATAATGTAATCAGTAAGAAGAACCACAACAGTGTACGGTTGTCCCAAGTAATAATAGTGATAAACAGGATCGTTCGTAGGGACGGTATGGTTAACTACAATGCTTATCGATTAATGAATGATTGCACATATGAAAGCAGATAAATGATTTAATAGTTGGTTGGTAGGTTTTACTAATTCTAAGTATGAAAGACTAAAGTAAAAATGCAAATAAATAACTAGACGCAAGTAAATGATGGTGAGACGCAAATATGGGCAGGCAGTACTTGAGAGACGCAAGGGATTCTCCTAAATCTATTTCATAACATATGTTGTTTAAGGGGAAAATTTGTCAATTGACATTGGTCGGGATTCGCGAATCTTCGTACCCCCGTCAGGGTGGACTACGAAGCTATTCTAGGGTGTCACAAACTGTTGGCATATTGCCCCCATCGATTAGGTGTTTTAATGTGACAAATCCTCTATTGTTTAGTGTGCTAATTTCACTTTATTATCTTGCACTCTAATTCATAAAAAAGCACAATTGACATCATTTAGATCAAATCTTTATTGTTATATCTTAAGAAACTAATTCTCTTACAAATGCTATTAACTTTATCTTTGTGTACATTGAGAATTAGCTTTAGTGATCAACTACAAAGTTTATAAGAATGATGCTCTCTACAACTCTCGTGAAGAAGGTTTTCCAATCCGAGCATCATAGTAAAAGATATACTCACTAGAAGGTGTCTTAAACCTTTGGTGCGGTACACCGGAGTACACCTGCGGTACACCGCAGAGCCACGGACCAGAGACGCGGTGCATAGGCTAGTCCGACCAGTAAGCTAAGAAAGTGTGCGGTACACCGGACTGAAGCGCGGTATACCGGAGTGAGGCACGGACCAGGAGCACGGTGCATGGGGTAGCCCGTCAGTATGCTATGAAATCAACACGTTGAGTTGTGCGGTACACCGCACCATATCCGCGGTACAACGCGGGTAAGGTTTTCCTGCAGCAAAATGAAGACAAAAGGAATAGATCCGTTGGGGATATTAATTTATCCGTTGGAGACAAATCATATGACCGTTGGGAGCATTTTGCAGCTATAAATTGAAGTTCTTTCAATGCTACAACAACACCTTCAACCCATATACACTTAGGGGCTTAATTGTTATCATCCAAGAAGGTGTCAAGACCTTCATAGTTCATATCCACTCAATTAAGGAGTTAATCCAAGGAGCTATCAAAGTTATTATCTACTCAAAGAGGAGTTTACAAGCTTATAGTCATATCTACTCTTTAGGAGATTATCTAGCAAAGTTGTTTGCACCCCTTTAAACACTTTGTATCTATCCTCTTAAGTCTAGGTCTTGTAATAGATAGATTAAGAGAGAATTCAAGTATATGGAGTATACTTGGTATCCTTGTGTTGAGATAGCATAAGTGTTTGAGTATCGGGAGTATACTTGGTGTCCTTGTGTTGCGATAGCACAAGTGTTTGTCCTTCGTGTTATCGAAGAGGTTGTAAGGGTTATTGTGTTCTCGACCCGGTTAAGAGAGACACGGGAGCTTAGTGAAAAGTTTGAAATCCTAAGGAGGCTTCCTTAGGTAGTGGATGTAGGGAAACCGAACCACTATAAATCGTGTGTATCTTTCTATCCCTACTCTATTTACTTTCCGCACTTTATATGTTTGATAATATGCTAGTATGAATATTGTGATATTGATTATCTAGTTTATCTAACATATTGTCATCTAGAGTAGTAAGAGATTAGAAACTCGTTTTACTTGATAAAATGCTTCTTCAAATGGTTGAAAATTGCATTTAGGTCCCTTGAAGTTTTTCAAAATTACGTTTAGTCCCTAAACTTTTGGAAAATACATCTTGACCCCTTTGCATTTCAAAAATGACAATTTACCCCATGATTTCTTAAAATTGATTCAAATATTCTTATTGGTAAAAAGGGGAGAAATTATTGGTCAAACTTTTCAAAATTGAAACAAACACTCTATGCATTTCGTGAGGGGGAGTTTTTAGTAAATTATCTTTAAAAACTAAAATGCTTGATTAATCGTTTGCACTAATCGTTTATCTTATAATTGCACTAATCGTTTGCGTTGTTAGAAAGCTTATAAGATGAAAACCTATCGATCAAGAAGTTGGTAAAATGTCTATATCCTTAGCTCTTGCTTTCAAATTATCTATCTTTGTGCATCTCCTTCTAAAAATTGTTTTAATCCCTAAACTCTTGCACACTCTTAGAATCGTTGTTTCAAATCTATTCTCTTGAGTTTTAGCTCTTCTTCCTTTATTATGAATTACATTTATCTTGTCTTTTTGATGAAGACAAAGGGGGAGAAATATGTGCACTAAAACTTTCAAAATTTGCACTTTACAAAACTCACAAATGCATATCTTTTTCATAAAAATACACTTTGATTTAATGCTTTTTGTGAGGGGGAGTTAGACTCCATATGTGTTTTAGTGATTGATTTGTCATCATCAAAAAGGGGGAGATTGTTGGCATATTGCCCCCATCGATTAGGTGTTTTAATGTGACAAATCCTCTATTGTTTAGTGTGCTAATTTCACTTTATTATCTTGCACTCTAATTCATCAAAAAGCACAATTGACATCATTTAGATCAAATCTTTATTGTTATATCTTAAGAAACTAATTCTCTTACAAATGCTATTAACTTTATCTTTGTGTACATTGAGAATTAGCTTTAGTGATCAAATACAAAGTTTATAAGAATGATGCTCTCTACAACTCTCGTGAAGAAGGTTTTCCAATCCGAGCATCATAGTAAAAGATATACTCACTAGAAGGTGTCTTAAACCTTTGGTGCGGTACACCGGAGTACACCTGCGGTACACCGCAGAGCCACGGACCAGAGACGCGGTGCATAGGCTAGTCCGACCAGTAAGCTAAGAAAGTGTGCGGTACACCGGACTGAAGCGCGGTACACCGGAGTGAGGCACGGACCAGGAGCACGGTGCATGGGGTAGCCCGTCAGTATGCTATGAAATCAACACGTTGAGTTGTGCGGTACACCGCACCATATCCGCGGTACACCGCGAGTAAGGTTTTCCAGCAGCAAAATGAAGACAAAAGGAATAGATCCGTTGGGGATATTAATTTATCCGTTGGAGACAAATCATATGACCGTTGGGAGCATTTTGCAGCTATAAATTGAAGTTCTTTCAATGCTACAACAACACCTTCAACCCATATACATTAGGGGCTTAATTGTTATCATCCAAGAAGGTGTCAAGAGCTTCATAGTTCATATCCACTCAATTAAGGAGTTAATCCAAGGAGCTATCAAAGTTATTATCTACTCAAAGAGGAGTTTACAAGCTTATAGTCATATCTACTCTTTAGGAGATTATCTAGCAAAGTTGTTTGCACCCCTTTAAACACTTTGTATCTATCCTCTTAAGTCTAGGTCTTGTAATAGATAGATTAAGAGAGAATTCAAGTATAGGGAGTATACTTGGTATCCTTGTGTTGAGATAGCATAAGTGTTTGAGTATCGGGAGTATACTTGGTGTCCTTGTGTTGCGATAGCACAAGTGTTTGTCCTTCGTGTTATCGAAGAGGTTGTAAGTGTTATTGTGTTCTCGACCCGGTTAAGAGAGACACGGGAGTTTAGTGAAAAGCTTGAAATCCTAAGGAGGCTTCCTTAGGTAGTGGATGTAGGGAAACCGAACCACTATAAATCGTGTGTATCTTTCTATCCCTACTCTATTTACTTTCCGCACTTTATATGTTTGATAATATGCTAGTATGAATATTGTGATATTGATTATCTAGTTTATCTAACATATTGTCATCTAGAGTAGTAAGAGATTAGAAACTCGTTTTACTTGATAAAATGCTTATATGAATAGTTTGATAATATTGTCTTTTAGGATTATCTAGTTCATGACTATTTAGTTTGATTATATGCTTACTAGTATGAATATCGTGATTATGTTTATCTAGCTAATCAAACTTTGGTCTTCTAAGTTAGTAAGAGAATAGATAATCGATTTACTTGTTTAACTTATATATCGAACCTCTAACTTATCCTTTGCATGATCCCATGAGTGTTTGATATATTAGTTGACTTAGAAGTTTTTCTCTTAAACTTATTATTGTCCAAAAGATTTTTAATTAGGCATTAATCTTATTAGTAATCCTATTCACCCCCCCTCTAGGACTTTTCACAAACCCCGTCAGGGTGATTATGATCCACCTTCGAATGATTAAGCTAAAATTACCTCATTGGCCATAAAATTAACTACGCTCGTCAAAGTCAAATAGTTTCTATTTTATATTCTGTAATTGATTCTGCACTTAAACCTCCTGTCAAGATGATCCACACGCCACTATGTGAAATAGCCTAGATACTAAAACCTGTTATTAGTTCGCGACTCTAAGAACAGTAAATAATCACAAATTACAGAAAAATGTAAAAGATCCAATTTGATTTAATTAATTAAAACCTAAATTCAACATATGAAAATCAATAGTTTTAGGATTAACCCATTATGCATTCTCAAGTACTAAAAGAAATTAGCTCATAATAATGGAAAATAAAACTAAATTAAAAGAAATAAGACTCATATTGTTTTACAGAAATAAAAATAAGAAAAACCTAATTTCCGGAATTAGATTCGGCTGTGAATGGAGATATAGACACTCTCCAGCTCTTTAACTTTCTTTTGCTTCCTTCGTTGACTTCTCTTTGATGCTTTCTTTCTGAATCATGAGTTGTATGAAAATTAGAATTCAAAAGCCCCTTTTATACTCTAAAAAACGGATTAGGCTTTGTCTAAGGTTTATTTAAAAATTAAAAGCCCAAGTCCATTTTCTAAGCCCAAAATCCCGTAACTGCTGCACCACCTCCACTAAAATAGCTCTAGCCGATTCGTTATAACTCCAATTGACCTCAAATCACTTGCTAAATTTCCGTAACTCGATAAGGAACATAATCTCTTCAAAGGTCAGCGGCTAAATCAACTCGTAAGTGTCTCGAAATCAGCAATCTTCGGCCTGTTTTCTAGATTTGCAGCTTCAAAATTTAATTCTTTTCGGGATTTATCTTCAAGGTTTGACTCCATATCACGATCTTTGACTTTCTTCTCTGATTCCTCTCCTAGCTAATATTCAAAACCTACAAACTTTCCACTAAAATACACAAGATTACGCGCAAAAGTTTAATAAATCAAAAATACTAGAAAATAAAGAGGAAGTTCGGAATATTGCATTTTTAGTCCTAAAGTCTATCAAAATGATTAAATAAACATAAAAAATGATGTCTCCCAGGGGTCTAAAATAAGAACAATTAGGGAGACATCAATGGACGCATATTACCAATTTTTACTTTTATTATGTGGTTTTACATTGAAATTAGTATTGGTATATCATAAAAAAACAAGATCATGTCATTTCTCGCACACTCAAATGTATCTACTTTCATAAAACATCTTTTAATATACGTAAAAAGTTATTGCATTGGGTTTGGCTCAGTCTCCTCGTGGGATGGCATTTCGTTGAAAGAAAATATGTCGAGTGTATTAGTAACGGGTTAAACACAAATATTTTTAATGACTAGTGGTTCCTAAGACATAAATTTATCCCAAAACATTTGAATTGCAAATGACTAACGTCAATCGGCTGTTTTCAAAAAGTGGACATAAATATGTTCTTGAAAGTTAACTCAATGGGTTACGTCTGGAACTATTAGGTAGTTAAACAAACCCCACTCACTTTCTTGGACTAAGATACTAAGATAATGGGGCACAGACTTGCATTAGGATATATATAATTAAAATATGCATATTATTTTCTAAGTACGGAAGATAAGGGTATATTGCAAAGAATCACTTCATTTATTCGTATTTATTTAAACAAAGGGGCATGTATTATAATATGACATACTAAGGCACCTTCAAATATCTGAACATTTATGTGGAAGAATTATCCACCAACAAAATAAAAATTGTTCAAGCGCAATTGTTGTCTTTCACAAAGATGATCTAAGAACTTCTTAGAGGCAATAGAATCTATTACACATATTTTCGTTGTTTGCTTGACCAACCAACAATATAATAATTGATTTATACTTGTACTGTAGTTTAAATTTTTATAAATTGTTTTCTTTGAAGATTGCTACTTGGAGGTCGGTAAAGGACGTGAAGGGCTAAAGAAGTATGTGGTGACTTTATAATGGTATCATGGTAGATTTTATTTAGGGACGAAATCGAAATATCTAATCGTTCAGTCATGCAAAAATTTATTTTCCTACAAACTTGCACAAGCCCATCAATCAACAAACACTTATTTTGTTGTTAAGGATCCTTTCATGGTTGAGACTTTGCTAATTATTTCATGAAACATAAATATGATTCTTTCATATCTATGTTGATCGTCAATGAATATCCATTAACTTTATTGAACATGATAGGGACATTATGGATAGTGTTTCCAACTGTGAAAATATGAATCACATGCGGAATTGAGGCAAAGGTAGTCATGGAATCTTATAGGCTAGCATTAGAATATCGTATGAATCTATTACTAATGAGTCATATTTCCTAGAAGTTATGATCAACATCTCCAAACTAACTAGAAAATGTAATTATATTATTTTACCATTCTTGACTAAATATCATAGTATATAATTTTTCTCGCATTCTTTGTTCTTGGAACCAAAGAACATATTCCTTGGACAGACAGTTAGAAGTCCCCATAAACTAGTGAATACTAGTATTTTACTCTACGTGGATTTCATCACACACATATGGATAAAGTTAGTTAAAATATTGTGAGGTTTATAGTTTATCTAGTATTGTATTGTTTTGTCTATTCTCTCCGATATTATCATTAAACAAATTTTGTTGACAAAGAAATTGATAAATTTATCAACATATAATCATAGGAATTTTTAACATTTAAAATTTTAATTAATAATATAAAATGTATCCATCTAAAAAAAGAAACATAATGTTAAGTTGTATTTTTTCATTGTCTTATAGAAAATCAATGACAAAAATATAATTGAAAAAATATAAATTAAATCACAATTTTTTTAAACGGTGTCGTCCAAAAAAATAATTTGTATTAAAAAAATATCATCTCTCCTATTTAAGAACCCTAAGCACCGCCTCCTTCAATTATCATACACACATTTTGATCATCTTCTTCATCATCAAATATTTATCTCTTCTAAAGATACTGTTAAAAAATAATTTTCTCATACTTCCTCTACATTCTTCCAACTTTCTATCTTATACATCATTATTCCCATTTTTCTTGAACATGTTCTTTCTCAATATTATGGTGTGCCCAAAACTGAGTCGTTGTTCAAACTTCCATTCTAGAAGTCGAATTATATGCTAGCATCTATCAGATCGATGACCATGACATTTCTGTGATCTTAGGACATGGTAAATTTTCTAATTATTCAATTGCTTTTTGTTTATTTTTTGTCAGTAACTTATACAGTATTTAAATGAATTTTTGTAAATTACTTTAAACACAGATTAAAAACCTATCCAACACTACTAATCCATAGGTTATATATCCTTGTGTTATTCCTAAAATAGCAATTAAACTCATATTGAGGGGTTGATTTGTAACATCTAGGTAAAGTTTTTAGATCCACCCTACCTTGATCTAACATGTGTTTTAGATCTAAATTAGCATCAACCAACTTAAGATAGATGTTATGAAGTATGAATTATATCAAAGATTACAAAAAACAATGTACCAATTACTTATAATTTGTTAAAATTTGGAAAACCAGAAACAGTTGTCCAAGTAAAGATTACTAGACTGTAAGTAATTTAGATCAAGTGAAAATTTAATTGATTTATACTCACCAAATTTGAGACAAAATAAAAAATGTAATTAAACACTAAAAAGTCTAGGTTTTTATTACTGCAGTAAAATTAATGTTAGATAATAATGACAAAAATTTTGAATGTGATATAATTATAGCTTGAGTTGGGTTATTTTGTATTTATATATCCTGTTTTATTCACGTGACATATTACAATACATTTTTTAGTTTCCTACCCTTTTTTTCATTTTTAAAATATTTGATTTTGTTAGCAAGTATTCACTATTTTCTTAGATTATGTTCTTTTTCTATTGTGTTGAAACATTGTTTTTACTAATTACAATTTTTACAAAAAATTATCTAAATGAACCTTCACCTATGGGGACTTCAACAACATTAATTGGTTCTAAAAATGATTAATATAAATGTCATTTAAATGATAATATATTAAATTTAATATGTATTACCATGTTATTGTGAATCGTGGATTAGATGGAAATATACAAAAATTAAATACCTATATAATCTTTTTTATCTATATAATAAAACACATGAGATAATGAAGGGTTTGGTTCAGAATAGGGAGTGTTTGTTTGCACGAGATCTTCATTAAGAGATTGTTTATTCTATTAAGATTTAGAACTAAGTTCGATTCATTTATACACTTCATGTAAATAAAATAAGTTCAATTCACTGCCTCTTAGTAAAGTAAGTTTTACTCAGATGTCATTCAGCACCACTTATCACTTAAAAAAATTAAACAACGCCTAAGTTTAAGTAAATATAAAAAAGGTCAAGATTTTGCCAAGTGTAATTATGTTATTAATTTTAATTAGATTATTAATTTGAAATCCACACTTTTCCCTCAACTAATACACGTTCTGCACTTATATTTTATTTTTCATTTTTTTCTTTTATCTTGCACACACTTTTATTTACAAAATTTAACCATTTAAAAAAATTGTACAATTTGATTGATAATATTTTCAATATTAAATTAATTATTTTGTAGTTTTTTAAATATTGTTCCCTTGGGTTATACATAATATACAATATAGTAACAGTTGATCACGTCTAATTGAATTCGACAGTAAATTTAAAACTAAAAGGGTTTGATCCAAAAGATTCATATAAAAATATTGTTGTCTTATAAAGTCCTCAGACTTAAACAAAAAACACAATTTATTTAAAACACAATTTATTAGAAAACACAAATATAATCAATTCATTGTTCTAAAATTCTTTGTTATAATTCACTTTATAAAAAAGAAAAAATATTTTTTATTGGAAATACTTTTATACTTTTTTATGAATTAAAAAGTAATCATTTCATTTTTTATTATCTTGATTAACATAATTATTTCATGGTTTTAGAGGTATTTTGTAGATTACTCTAATAATTTGGACTTCTTTTGTTGTTTCAAAGGTGATTCTGCAAAAGCGGTTGAGATTCTCCAAAATGAGTTAAAATTTGCAGAGACTTGCTACCCTGACATATACAGAGATTTGACTCATCTTTTGTCAAAGAAGAATATTAGGTACACATATAATTTCTTTCATTTTTACAACTGAGCAATTCTTGATTTGTGACTTTATGAATTCTATTAATTATTTATTTAATGATTATGATACATAGTAGAGTCATATGTTAGTGGTGTTTGATTAATGGACAGAGGAGGAAAAATATTTCTTGGTATGTAGATACCGAGACATTTAGAGCTATACTATGTGGAGTTTTAGGAAACCTAATTCCTTCAAATCCGGATATCAAGGATAAACTTTGTTTACCTAATTATAGTCAACATAGGTTTCAGGAACTAATCATGCAAAGGTATCAATTATATCCATCTTCTTTTTCACTATTAATTGCTTAATAATGTCGGTTGATTAACATTACCGCTGTCCTTGCAGTTTGAAATGGCAACATCACCTCTACAAAAAATAAAATCTAATCATCCTATGATTGAAACTATCCTCACCGTTCATACATGTCATATCCAAAAACATGGCCACGATTTTTCTACATATTATCGTGAGTAGTTACCTTAGTCATTGTTTATTGATGTTGAAAGATTTATATCTCAGGTTAATGTAAAAAAGTTTCTTGTGAGCAATTTAAAGTTTAATTATCTTGAGATTGTCTCTCATAGTATCATTTACATCCGCATGTAATGCGATATATGTTTTGACACTTTTGATTGAGTCATCATATGTACATGGAAATGTTTTGATACGGTATGTCATTCAAGTTTTGAACTTATTTTTTTACAATAACACTTTCTTGTTTCGTAAATAGTGTTTAAGATTCTCATATTTATTCATTTGTTTCTTTTAATATATAATTTCTAAAACTTTTCAGAATCCCCTCTAACACTTTTAGACTTGAAGACACTAAATCAAATTATTAAACTAATAAAGTTATCATTGATTGAACCACCGAAATTCATAACTCCCTAGTTAGACATAAAAATAATTAGGATTATCTTGTCTATGAGATTCAAAAGCACTTAATATTATGGGTAACTCTTTACTATCAATTGAATTGAACTCAAGCTCAACTGGATGTAGTCCTTTAAGCTTATTCAGATACATATCTTAAAGCACTCCTTTAAGTTTGCTGACAGTGGAATGTATATATTTCACTAGATTTCTCAAGATTTCCCACAAATGAGATGGAATTAACCATATAGAAACTCATAATGAATACGAAGGGGTACACTACATTGAACTATCTATAGGCTTAGGGGTAACTACATGACCTATGTGACAATAGTCACACTGAGGTATTCAAGGGAACCCTTAAAAAATACAACTTATAGATATAGTAAAAAGGTTAAAGAGTTACTAGAATACGCAACATAAATTGAAAAAAGAGATACAAACTAAGACCATGTTTGTTTACACTTAACAGGGTCTTATTCTGATTTGATAAGACATTGAGATAATAATATTGTTTGTTTTTTGACTAATTCATGTCTAAACAGATCTTAGTTATCCTGTTTACTTAAGACTCTATGTGAAGTATTAACGAATAATACATAATCTCTTAGCATAATATGTTCCATTCATATATTTATTAAGTAATTATCGCACATCACTTTAAAATACAAAAAATGTCTAGCTAAGATTCTCTCTCAGAGAGAATATGGATATAGATAAAGAGTTCTACAAACTACATAATAGTAAAGAACCACATCAAAGTACCAGTCATGCATAAAGAAGGATCTTTATCATTAAAAGTGGTTAGACTAATACTAGTAGCCTTATAAAGGATGGGATGCGTGTTATTTTCTGGTTTCCAAGCATTTATCAATATAAGGCCGTCTTAAATTTTTAGATACTTAAAATACAAAATCTTTAAAGGGATCTACCAGAAATACCACGCTATAGAAATATATTTAAGGAATAAAAAAGATCTTTTTGGAGTTTATGTATAGATATCTGACATCTTGTTGTATAAAGTAAAGATTGAATCATTAAAGACAAACACAGAATACGTAGACAAAGGATTGATCCCTTAAGTCTTCTTAGCTCTGACATACAAAAAATGGATGACAATGGATGATACATATATTTTGAAATTCTTTTTAAAGTCATTCCACTCAAGTTCATATATGTGATAAAGGTACACATGTTGTACAACTAAGTTGACTTCAATGGACATTAGGTGTGGCATAGATCATCATTTTTCATGCTAATTCACGTTATATATCTGATCAAGATTGGGCTTCTACCTGTTAGGTACCTAGGAGTACCTCTTCACTCTAAAAAATTAAGTATAAGTGAAGGAAATAAACTTGTAGCTAGGATTTGCAGTTGTATCAATAAATGGTATTGAAAGCTATTATCATATGCAGGAAGAATTGAGTTAATTAAGTGTGTTATAATTAGTAAAAGAAATTGGTTTAGAGTATTTATACTTCCTAAGCAAGTTATCTATTAGATTAATCAAATGATGAGTAGTTTCCTATGGAAAGGCAACACATATGGAGCTCAAGGTGAGAAAATTGCTTGGCATAATGTGTGTACAAGCAAAAAAAAAGGAGACCTTGACATTCCAAGAATTGAAGATTTAAATACAGATTGTTTACTTTTCACTTTTTGGAGGATGTACTCTCAAGAAAGGAAGTTATGGAGTATGTGGGTAAATCAAAACATTGTTAAAGGAAAGTGTATTTGGAGCTTAGAAGGAACAATCTCACACATGGATTTGGAAGCAGTTAATGAAGATAAGGAAAAGTGCATACAAATTTATTCTGCATAAAGAACATGATTGTAAAAACACCTTTATCATTTGGAAAAAATGGATTAAAGGATCAAGTATACAAGGAATATTAGAAATTGAACGTGAAAAGGACAATCTGAATAGCAATAAAACTGTAGAATCATGTTATGGCAGAGATAGATGGAGATTACCACCATGTATTTGGAATATTCTTCCTGAACTAAAATTTTATAATCTAACTTCAGGCAAATACATTAAAGTATGGAGTGAGAGTAATAAGACAGGATTTTCTTTCAAGAAAACTCTATTAAAAATCATCAATGAGACAGAAGATGTTAAATGGAGTAGAGTGATTTGGGCTAAGACTTGTATTCTGATATGCTCATTCATCTTTTGGCTTGCTATACATGAAAAAATTAGCTACTAAAGTTCGAATGCTTGAATGGGGTTTCCAAATCAATCCATTATGCAATTTTTGTAAATCTACTTCTAAGGATTCAATATATCTTTTTATTAGATGCTCCTTTTCGAGAAGAATAATATCACAGGTATTGATGAGGTGTGGGATTAAAGATACTCCAAGATATTTGGAGGATTTAATAGAGATTATTATTAAGGAGTCGTGTGGTGAATATGTTATGATCATTAGCTCTTTGATTACTTCATATATATATATATACAATTTGGTGGGAACAAAATGAAAAAGATCATGGTGTAGGAGGACTGAATGAGGAGTAGATTCTTGTTAAAATGGTTAAAATGGCGGGGACAAAGTTGTAAAGGAAGATTTTCAAAATGAAGAAGACGTTGGATTTGTCCAATGTAATAGTTAGTGAGCTCATTTAATTTGTTTAATTAGTTTCCTACTTGATGTCTCCTTAATTGTTCGTATTTTCGACCCTTAGGAGACATCATTTTTGGTGTTATTTTAATTAATTCGATAGACTTTTGGACTAAATATGCAATATTTCGGATTTCCCTTTTTATTTCTAGCATTTTTGAATTATTAAACTTTTGCGCGTAATATTGGTATTTTTAGTGTAAAGTTTACAGGTTTTTAGATGTTAGCTAGGAAAGGAATCCGAAGATAAAGTCAAAGATCAAAAGATAGAGTCAAGACTTGAAGATAAATCCCGAAGATATTATTTTTAGAGCTGAAAATCTATTTTCCAGGCCCTTGATTGCTGTTTTCGAGGTACTTAAGAGCTGATTGAGCCGCTGACCTATGAAGAGAAAACATTCCTTATCGAAGTACGGAACTTTAGCAACTGGAATGAGGTCAATCGGAGTTGTAACGCATCGGGAAAAGCAGTTTTAGTGAAGGCCTGTCATCAGTTACGGGATTTTGGGCTTAAAGAGTGGGCTTGGACATTTAATTAGGCTTTTAATTTCTGGTCCAAGCCCTAATCCGTTTTTCTTATTATAAAAGGAGGTCTGGACTTCTATTTTTCAGACAATTCATTCTTTACAATTAAAAACACCAGAGAGAAGCAACAGAAGGAAGGAAGAAGAAGCTGCTAGAGCTGGAGTGGGTCTATAGCTCCGTTCTCAGTCATTCCAATTCCGGAAATTAGGTTTCTTTTATCTTTTATTTGTAATCAATTATGAATTCCATTATTTTTAATTTAGTTTTTCCTTTTAATATGAGCTAAACAATTCATAGTGCTTGAGAACGCATAATGGGTTAATCCCAATTTGATTTCATTCTATACATTTGAATTTGGGATATTTATTATTTAAATCAAATTGGGTAAATTGTATTTTTCTTTAATTTGCATTTTAATTACTATTATTGACGTAATTAACCAATGATAGGACTTAGTATCTAGGCTATTCCAATTAGTGGCGATTGGATCACCTTGACGGGGGGTTTAGGTACCGAACTAGTTAATGAATGTAGGTTAGAAATTATTGACTCTGACGAGCTTAATTAAACCTATGGCCTATTGGGTAATGAACATTTTAACACTTGAGAGTGGACTATAATCGCCCTGACGGGGTTTGTAGCATTTGATAGTTGCTCCTTAGTCCACCCTGACGGGGGTAAGGAGATTTTAGAATCCCGACCAATACAAATTTACCGATTTGTCCCTTAAACAATGTATGAAATGAATGATAGTTAGGTAAACCCTTGCGCCTCTCAAGTACTACCTGCTCTTACTTGCGTATCACTTTTATTTACTTGCGTCTTAGTTATTTATTTACATTTTCGCATTAGTCTTTCATTCCTTAGAATTAATACAAAAACCAAACAAATATATTATTGTCTTTTATTTTCATAAGTGCATCAATCACTACTTGCTAAACATTGTGATCAACCATTCCGTCCTTGGAACGAATCTGATTTATCAGAATTACTACTTGGGACAACCGTACACTTGCGGTTGTGGTTCGATTATTATTTGCATTTATTTAGAACACACAAAGGACCACCAAGTTTTTGGCGCCGCTGCCGGGGACGGTAGCGTGTGACCACGGTGTTTATCCTTTAGTGATAGTTGCATTTATTTTTGTTTTTATCAGTTTTACGCTTTTTGCTTGTTTAGTTTTCTCAGGTTTTTAGGTTTGGTGTATGCGAAGAAGGCTCAGATTTGAACCGCTAGTTCAAATCCTTGATAATCCGGATTCGTTAATCAGACTTGCAAATAAGGAAAGAAGAGAACAAGAGGAAAGAGAAATGGCGAATATTCAAAATCCATGGTTTACTAATGGTCCACCAGAAGTTCCATTCCGTGCCCCTGCTATAGGAGTAGGTGCTCCAGATATAAATGTTCCGAAGTTTCGTCCAGATCCGGGTATGATAGCTCAATTCCAAAACTTTGGAAATTTTCGTGGTAGAGTTGGAGAAGATCCTCTTAGAGCGATACAGAAATTCAAACAGATATGTGATTCTTACATCACACAAGGAGTTTCAAAAGAACAGATGTACTACGCTGTGTTTAAATTTTTTGTTATTGATGGAGCAAGCGAATGGCATGATACACAAGATCCGACACAAATAACCAATTGGGATCAATTAGAAGCTGCGTTCTTCGACAGGTATTATCCGAGTAATATGAGATTAGATGCTGAATTAGAGTTGACTAATTTCCGTCAAGAATACGATGAAACTGTGGGTAAGAGTTGGACAAGATTTCAGATGTGCTTACGTAGAGTCCCCAATCATGGCTTTTCAGAACAACAACAATTAAAAATATTTTATAGAGGCCTTGATGGGACTTCAAGAGAGAAATTGGATATGCTATGTGGTGCAGGTTTTCTTCAAGTTCAACCCGCTCATGCAAAGATCATCTTAGAGAGAACAGTCAAGAATGAAGTTGGGTGGAGTTCAGTAAGAACACCAGTTAAAAGAGTGAATAATGTTGATATGGAAGAAAAGTTTGCTACGCTAGAGACAAAGCTTCAGACCACACTAGAACAACAATTGAGACAACTTACTCTAGCCGTGAAAGAAGGTTTCTCGAATAAAAGAGGTGAGGTAAAGGTTGCACAAGAGGTATATGGATGTGAGTATTGCGGTGTTAATGATCATAGTTGGGAAAATTGTCAAAACAATCAAGAATCCGTGTTGTTCGTGTCCAATAGAGGTAACTTTAATTCAAGTGGTAATGGATATCAGCCTAACAGAAACCATCCGGGGTTTCAATACTCAAATCCTGATGGGGCAGCAAATCCTACTTATGCGTATCAACCGCGTCCCCAAGGTAACAACTACAATCCAAGACCACACAACAATTATCAAGGAGGACAAAATCAAAATTATGTTCAGAGACAAGCTCCTCAAGACAATTATGATGACACAATGAATCAGAAAGCCTTACCTGCCCATCCACAAGAAGGAGTTAACCTTCAGAAAACAGTTGAAAGTTTAATCGCTCTTCAGACACAAGCTATGGAACGTCAAAACGCAGCATGGGAACGTCAAAACGTAGTTGAAGCAAATATGAAGATATTCCAGGATCAGCTAAGTCAAATTAATAAACAGTTGAATCAACGTCCACAAGGACAACTTCCTAGCGATACTGAGAATCCAATCCAAATCGAAGATTGTAAAGCTATTACTCTCAGAAGTGGTAAGAACCTTCCTCCACCTCCTTTTCCGATTATGAAAGAAAAAGAAGTTAGAAAAGAAAAAGAGGTGGTGACTGAAGATAAAGAAGTTGAAGTAGAAGAAGTGGAGAGGCCTAATGAAATTCCGAAGAAGAAAGATGATACGATAATAAGCCGTCCTCCTCCACCATTTCCATCAAGAGTTCAGAAGAAGGGTGATATGGCTGATTATCAAAAATTCTTTAACAAGGTAAGAGGTCTTAGCATAAATATTCCGTTGTTAGAAGCTATTAGAGATGTACCCAAGTATGCTAAGTTTCTGAAAAGAGCCCTCACCAACAAAAGGCCGTATTGTGATAATGAGATGATTGGTCTTCCTGAAGAATGTAGTGCCATTTGTCAAGGTAAATTACCTCCAAAGTTAGTTGATCCTGGGAGCTTTACAATTCCGATATCTATTGGTAATGAGTGGAGAGGTAAGGCACTATGTGACTTGGGTGCAAGCATCAACCTTATGCCCAAATCAATCTTTGATAAGCTTAATATTAAAGCAAGACCCACTTCTATGGTCTTGCAAATGGCGGATCGATCTCTTGCACATCCGGAAGGCCGAATTGAAGATGTCCTCGTTAAGGCAGGTACGTTAATTTTTCCCGCTGATTTCGTTATACTTGATTACGACGCGGATAGGAATGTCCCCATCATTTTGGGAAGACCATTCCTAGCCACGGGGCGTACTTTGATTGATGTAGAAAACGGCGAAATGATCATGAGAATCCAAGACGAGGAGATGAAGTTTAATGTGTTTAGACCTATGAAGTTTCCGGATTCCAATGAAGAATGTTTTCGTGTAGATGTAATGGAACCGGTAAGGAAAGAGCCAATTAATGTTGTGGAAACCTTAGGGGTGGAGGAAAAAGAACTAAGAAAGAAACCACCGATCAAAGTTCCTCCAAATCCTAAGAGAAATCCACCACTCAATCATGCGAAGAAGAAAGAGAAAACACGTGTCACGAAAGTTCCAAAGGAACCTAAGAAGGAAAGGAAGAAAAAGGAGTTTAAAGTAGGCGAAGAAGTTGCTATGAAAAAGCCTAAACCTCCTCCAAAGACATGTGAATCAAAAAGCCCTTGGCTCGGACCATTCGTGGTTGCAAAAGTTATCTCAGATAAGTTAGTTGGAATAAAAGCTAAGGGATGCAAATTTCGAGTTGCAACTATTGACAACCTCACTCACTGCTGGGGAGGTTATGTTAATGACTAGAGAATGAGGTAACCCGTCGAGCTTAACGACGTTAAACAAAAGCCATTTCTTGTATATTAGTTTAAGTATTTCAATTTCGTAGTTTAAAGTAGTTTGATTTTCGTTAATTTAGTGTTTATTAGTGAGAAATGAGGAAGGGTGTTTGTTTTTGATGATTTCAGGGGGATAATGGTCATGAGTTTGGGGTCAAAATGAGGAGAAAACGAAAAATTATGGAGTCCACAGCAGTTTTGACCGGCTAGCCGGCCGATACGCAGGCATACCGGCCAAAACGCTGAAGACCCCCAAACTCTCTGACCACTGCGTCAGCGATGACGCAGCATTGCTGCGTCACCATTCGCGCCAGCAAGAAATCCACCGGCATGCCGGCGAATCCGCCGGCTAGCCGGCCAAAGAGGAAGGAGTTTCTGGTCCTTGCGTCAGCGACGACGCAAGGTTGCTGCGTCTCGAAATGCGCCATCGCGTATTCGCCGGCATACCGGCGTATCCGCCGGCTAGCCGGTCAAGGATTTCAAATTCCCTGACCATTGCGTCAGCGACGACGCAATGCACTTGCGTTTTGAGGTAAAAAAAAAAAAAAAAAAAAAAAAAAAAAAAAAAAAAAAAAAAAAAAATCGCCGACCTCTCGGCCGGCATACCGGCGAAACGGCCGGCATACCGGCCAATCCGAAGGCATACCGGCCAGCTGTTACGAGAGGCGGTTTTAACTTCATTAAACCTAGTTTTTTGCCTCTTTTCCAAGCAAAACCTTATAATCCGAATCCTAGCCTCCAACTACTCCAAGAATCATCATCAAAACAACATTATACCACCAATCCTTCCCTCTAAACACCATCCAAGATCACAATCAAACCATTAAACTTCCAAAATACCAAAGCTTCACACATTAATCCGAAGTTTTCTTCCACCAAAGCTAAAATTAACCCATTAAACCTTTCCCAAACCGTGAAATATCCATGACCCAGCTCTAAACAATCCATAATTCAAACCCAAACCTTCAAGAACACTAAAATCACAATTTTATCCAAGGGTCTTGAAGCTTTGAGTTTGGGGTCATCGGAGATGACCATGAAGGTTAGGAAAGGTACGAAGAACATGGTGAAGAAAGAGAATTGGGTATTGAGGAAGATTTTCTTAGAGGAGATGATGCTTAGAGGGCAAGTAATAAATGAAAACGTGGGAAATTTGAAGAAGTTCGAGGTGATGAAGAACACTTTAAACGCAACCATTGATGAAGAACTCAAAACCTCACCTTGAACGCAACACCGACACCAGCCTCGCGCTGGTTCAGATACGTTTTCTTTCCCTTCTCATTTAGTGTAAATTATTTTATTGCTTTGAGTCTTTTCGAGTCGTGGGGACACGACTCATTTTTGAGTTTGGGGTGGGGTTCGTTGCCTCATCCCAATTTTTATGTGTTTATTTGCTTTATTTTCTTTCAATAAAATAATTTTCGGAGTTGCGTTTGACTATAGAAGATTTTAAATGTTCCTTTAAGCATACTTTTGATGAATTAATGATAGTAAATAGTGGACTTTAGGAATTGATATAGAACGCACTTACAATTGCATGCAAACATAGGTAATTAATAGGAAAAATTAATGAACAATGCAAATGAAGTAAGCTTGTACTTAAGGACTATGTTTGGTGTGTAGAACGTGAAATCTTAATTAGTAGAGAACCCACCTAGATATGAACTAAATACAAGCTATGTACTTAGGAAAATGATAGGGGCAGTTCTTTGTTAGCCATTTGAAGCCTTTTAGCTTGCTATCCCTTATTATAATTTTATCCGTCTTAGCCCAATTTTGAGCCTTAAGCCTTTTCTTTTGTAGCCAAGATATAAGCCCATTATCCTTTAGATTATTAGGCATGACCAAATGACCCGCACTTGAATCACAACCCTGAGACTTGTCTCGAGCTTGAGTTTGGGGTGGAGGGTCCGCATTTGGGAATTTACATTGGGAAGGGATTATATGTGTTTGTATTGAGGCACAAAAATGTAGATGATATTATTATTTGTAACCCTTTGCCGGGATTTGAAAAGAAAATAGAAAAAAAAAAGAGAAAAAGAAAAAGAAAATTTTAAGAGACATGACTTTTCACATCAAAATGATGGTCATGGGTATCTTGTACAAAAAAAAAAAAAAAAAAAAAAAAAAAAAAAAAAAGAAATGAAAAAGAAAATAAAAAGAAAGAATAAAATAAACCGGCAAAGTGGAATATTTTTTGGAAATCATCTTAGTTTTAATTGGGTTGACATGGGGACGCAACATTAGCGCGTCAATTGGGTGAGTGAGAACATTTTTGAGCGTAAACTCAAGCTCGAGGACATTGTTGATGGTAAGTGAGGAGAGAGCCAAAAGCTCACTTCAAATTTACCAAATATACATCCACACCGTCCTTAAGCCAATATTAAAACCGTAAAGACCTCTTGATTCTAAAGTACATAGTGAATTTATAATTCTGTTGATAGGGAATATTTAGGTGGAACATTCAAAGCGATTTATGATTAATGACCACCCTATAGCTATCATACAGAGATGAGTACAAGTGTAACCTTCAAGCATTGCGACTTTAATTTTATGATTGAGATTATTTATGTTTGATGTTGCATGATTAGTGTATGTATATGTTAGTTCTTATTGTTTTCTATATGAGATTTATCTTTAGCATTGCTTTAGGGTTTATTTGCTAGCTTCTATTTTCTCTTGCATCTATTTCACTCCCCTTGTTTTTAGTTTTGCTTTGTCGGGACGACAAAGGTTTGAGTTGGGGGTCTTGATGTCTCCTTAATTGTTCGTATTTTCGACCCTTAGGAGACATCATTTTTGGTGTTATTTTAATTAATTCGATAGACTTTTGGACTAAATATGCAATATTTCGGATTTCCCTTTTTATTTCTAGCATTTTTGAATTATTAAACTTTTGCGCGTAATATTGGTATTTTTAGTGTAAAGTTTACAGGTTTTTAGATGTTAGCTAGGAAAGGAATCCGAAGATAAAGTCAAAGATCAAAAGATAGAGTCAAGACTTGAAGATAAATCCCGAAGATATTATTTTTAGAGCTGAAAATCTATTTTCCAGGCCCTTGATTGCTGTTTTCGAGGTACTTAAGAGCTGATTGAGCCGCTGACCTATGAAGAGAAAACATTCCTTATCGAAGTACGGAACTTTAGCAACTGGAATGAGGTCAATCGGAGTTGTAACGCATCGGGAAAAGCAGTTTTAGTGAAGGCCTGTCATCAGTTACGGGATTTTGGGCTTAAAGAGTGGGCTTGGACATTTAATTAGGCTTTTAATTTCTGGTCCAAGCCCTAATCCGTTTTTCTTATTATAAAAGGAGGTCTGGACTTCTATTTTTCAGACAATTCATTCTTTACAATTAAAAACACCAGAGAGAAGCAACAGAAGGAAGGAAGAAGAAGCTGCTAGAGCTGGAGTGGGTCTATAGCTCCGTTCTCAGTCATTCCAATTCCGGAAATTAGGTTTCTTTTATCTTTTATTTGTAATCAATTATGAATTCCATTATTTTTAATTTAGTTTTTCCTTTTAATATGAGCTAAACAATTCATAGTGCTTGAGAACGCATAATGGGTTAATCCCAATTTGATTTCATTCTATACATTTGAATTTGGGATATTTATTATTTAAATCAAATTGGGTAAATTGTATTTTTCTTTAATTTGCATTTTAATTACTATTATTGACGTAATTAACCAATGATAGGACTTAGTATCTAGGCTATTCCAATTAGTGGCGATTGGATCACCTTGACGGGGGGTTTAGGTACCGAACTAGTTAATGAATGTAGGTTAGAAATTATTGACTCTGACGAGCTTAATTAAACCTATGGCCTATTGGGTAATGAACATTTTAACACTTGAGAGTGGACTATAATCGCCCTGACGGGGTTTGTAGCATTTGATAGTTGCTCCTTAGTCCACCCTGACGGGGGTAAGGAGATTTTAGAATCCCGACCAATACAAATTTACCGATTTGTCCCTTAAACAATGTATGAAATGAATGATAGTTAGGTAAACCCTTGCGCCTCTCAAGTACTACCTGCTCTTACTTGCGTATCACTTTTATTTACTTGCGTCTTAGTTATTTATTTACATTTTCGCATTAGTCTTTCATTCCTTAGAATTAATACAAAAACCAAACAAATATATTATTGTCTTTTATTTTCATAAGTGCATCAATCACTACTTGCTAAACATTGTGATCAACCATTCCGTCCTTGGAACGAATCTGATTTATCAGAATTACTACTTGGGACAACCGTACACTTGCGGTTGTGGTTCGATTATTATTTGCATTTATTTAGAACACACAAAGGACCACCACTACTCTCTTGGGTTGATTTAGTTGATGGTCTTGTAATAGTTAGTAATGGTTAATGTTTTATTTTTTTACTCTGCTAAAACCATGTTGGGATTTAGTTCATAAATGAATATAGTGATGTAAAGACAATGGAAGTTTATTCTCAAATTTTAATAAAATTGATTTGATGATCACAAAAGAAACGTTTGTGTGGTGTTCTAATAATTGGATTCTTCGTAAGGGTGACAATCCAACTACAAAAGAACAGTCCTAACGTGATCAAGATTAGGGCTGGAATAAATCTAAGCACATAAAAAATATATGTAAAATAAATAAGAAGCTCAATCAATTAACTATCAATTTCCCAAACAACGTATATTAAACGAATAGAATTCAAAGATTATACATATGCGAACCTAGGCTATGGGAAAATTAGGTTGTACTAGAAGAAATAAAACTAAGATATAGATACATACTGTCAACTTGCTTCTCTAGATGATTACTAAGATTAATAATGATTAAAGGCTGAGCAAGGACAAAAAATGCATGTTTACATGGTAAATAGGTATATTTGTAGGTGATAGGTCGAAACCTTGGCGTACGGGCCAAGTTATTGAGTCCTAATCCAACTCAAATTTGTTTTCCTAACTTTTAGGACTAGTTGACCTCTTGAGATTATTGAGCATATCTCCTTCGTTACTTATCAGAAGTTAATGATCCACTCATCGAATCGATTGCTATACAAAGACCTATCTAATCATAAAAGGGCTTCTTGAAATTTGTAATCGATTTTCTACAATCTTCAAAACACTAGACTTTTCTACAGCTTGGTAGATTTATTTAGCAACATTTCCTTTCATAAAACAAATTTATTTCCTTTAAACTCTAGATTTTGTCTTGTATCTTCTTTCCTTAACTCCTTGAAATTTATTTGGAATCTAATTAAATCACTTTGCCTAAGAGCTTCACATTAACGTACATATTATACCAAAAATGCTACAAAAGTAATAAATCTCCAAATCAAGGCATGAATTTATAAATTATCAAATAATAGGGGAAAATCCCTTAACAATTAATATAATGTACCTAAAATGATGTCTCATGAATAGATTAATTCATCACAAATATGTAGACATCACCCATCACCAGACTATGTGATGTCTTTTTTTTTTTTTTTTAAAATTTAATACTTCTATGACATTATTTTAGGTTGTTTTGTGATTGAAAAGTAGGATCTTGATTAAGTATATATTGAATTCTTAGCTATTATATGAGGTTGTTCGTATTTTAGAGCATATAAAGCTAGATTTTGTTTTTGATTATGTTGTGCTTATAACACGAAGGATACAAATATGTAAAGGCCAACATAGGGAGTCAAGAAACTAAGGAAACACCAAATATTGATGGAAACAAGATCAAGACAAGATAGGGTGTTAAGAAGATCATTAGAAGTCAAAGCACCAAATCTAGAAAAATGGATTCATCAACTTAGAAAAATCACAAAAAATAATTGGTCACAAATAACATCATGATATTTTAGTTCAAAATATCTCTTGTATTCTATTACACGTGAGAAGAAACAAATATCAATTCCGAATTGAGATGAGAAAGTTATGGATGTTTTGACAAGATGACTTCAGTTGTCCAGTTTTAACAAAGAAGTCCACAAGCCACTTTTGACCCAAATTTTGGGTCTACAAGTTAAACTTCCAAATTTATTACAGACTTTTACTTTACATTACTTTTGGAGCAAGAGAGAGGCATGGAAATCAAGATAAGAGGCTAAACTATATCCATATGTGTAATTCTTCTTTCTAAAACTTGTAATTCTTATTGTATTTTTTTAGTATGAGCTAGACCTTTATTAAGACGGGGATGAAATATGATGAACCCTAAAATATAAATATTTTGTATTTTTCTTGATTTTGGGGGTTTTGTATAATTAATGTCTAAATTGATTATATGTTCTGTTATCTTATATAAAATTGTGTTTCATGATGACACACCCTTATTTTATTAGACCCAATCTACAAATTACACCATGGAGGGGTTTTATAGGTAGATCTAGATAATATGATTTTTTATTTCTTATTGATTCGAATGATATTAAGATAATTCTTAGTAATTACATGGGTAAAATCAACGAGTGACTAATAGAATTATAGGTTTATCTAGAAGGAATTCCTAGATTTATAGGGTAACCACTTAATTCACCTATAATAGATTTAGTAGAATATAAGAGTCCAAGATAATAAAATAATTATACATTTCCATTAATCAACTTAATTTCACTTTTATAGGTCTTTGGTGATTTAAGTCACCCTGAGCTAGCTTATTTTATTCTCGTTTCAATCTTATTGCTACTCTATCCTTTACTTTTATTTGATTTCTATTTAGTCTTTTACTTTTATTAGTTAGTAGAATATTTTCTAAAATTATTCATATTTTATATTTTTTATCACACAAATATCTTATTTGAACTCAAGTAAATACGCGTTTTTGTTCCATTGCTCCACGCGGAGATAATAAATTTAATTTCTTTAATTACTTTAATTTCTTGGTGATCCGTACACTTGTGGGGCATAATTCCTTTAATTTTAATTGTATATTACACTTAGGGAGCTACCACTATGAATCTTAACAAGAGTGGGGTTGGTGGTCATTTGCGTGTTCTAAAATAAATGCAAAAAGAAATTGAACCACAACCGCAAGTGTACGGTTGTCCCAAGTAATAATAGTGATAACAGATTCGTTCGCAGGACGGTTGGCTAACTACAATGCTTATCATATAGTGAATGGTTTCACTTATGAACGCAATTAAAAGATATAATGATTGATTGGTGGTTTGTATTAATTCTAAGTAATGAAAGACTATAAGGAAAATGCAAATAAATAGTAAAACGCAAGTAAATGAAGGGAAGACGCAAATATGAGAAGGCATTACTTGAGAAACGCAAGGGATCCTCCTAATTCTATATCATAACATATGTTGTTTAAGGATTAAATTGGTCAATTAACATTGGTCGGGATTCTAAATTCCTTATACCCCCGTCAGGGTGGACTACAAGGCTATTCTAGAGTGTCACTAGTCCCGTCAGGGTAAATATGATCCACTTTTTAATGATTAAGTAATTTTACCACATTGGCCCTAAAATTAACTAAGCTCGTCAGAGTCAAATAGTTTCTATTTTAGATTGAGTAATTAAGTCCATACCTAAACCCTCCGTCAGGATGATCCACACGCCACATATGTGGAATAGCCTAGATACTAACACCTGTTCTTAGTTGATCACTCCAAAAACAGTAAATAATCTCAAATTACAGAAAAATGTAAAAGACCCAATTTAATTTAATTTATTAAAAACCCAAATTCAGACATATGAAATTCAACATAATAGGGATTCACCCGTTATGCATTCTCAAGTACTATGAAAAAATTAGCTCATACTAATTAAAAATATAACTAAATTAAAAGAAAGAGAACTCATAATGTTTTACAGAATTAAAAATAAAGAAAACCTAATTTCTGGAATTGGATTTGGCTGAGAATGGAGATATAGACCCTCTCCAACTCTACAGCTTTCTTCTTCTTCCTTCGTTGACTTCTCTATGATGTTTCTGCTTATGAATAATTAGTTGTATAAAAAAATAGAAGTCTAAAGACCCTTTTATACTAATAAAAATAGATTAGGCCTTGGACCTAAAATTAAATCACTAATTAAAAGCCCAACTCCATTTTCTAAGCCCAAAATCCCGTAACTGCTGCACCACCTCCACTAAAATAGCTCTATCCGATTTGTTATAACTCCGATTGACCTGAAATCACTTGCTAAAGTTCCGTAACTCGATAAGGAACATATTCTCTTCAAAGGTCAGCGGCTAAATCAACTCTTAAGTGCCTTGAAATCAGCAATCTTTGGCCTGTTTTCCAGATTTGAAACTCCAAAATATAATTCTTTCTGGATTTATCTTCAAGCTTTAACTCCATATCACGATCTTTGACTCTCTTCTCGGATTCCTTTCCTAGCTAATATTCAAAACCTACAAACTTTTCACTAAAATACACAAGATTACACGCAAAAGTTTAATAAATCAAAAATACTAAAAATAAAATAGGAATTCCGGATTATTGCATTTTTAACTCAAAAGTCTATCAAAATATTCAATTAAACATAAAAAATGATGTCTCCCAAGGGTCGAAAATAAGAACAATTAGGGAGACATCAAGACCCCCAACTCAAACCTTTGGCGTCCCGACAAAGTAAAACAACACAAAACAAAGGGGTAGAAGTAAACGTAAGAACAAATAGAAGTTAGCAAATACACCTAAAGCAAGTCTTAAGATAAATCGCATATAGAAAACTCTAGAAACTAATATACACATACATCTATAATGCAAAATCAAACACAAATAATCTCAATCATAAAATTAAAGTCGCAATGCTTGAAGATTACACTTGTACTGATCTCTGTATGATGGCTATAGGGTGTTCCTCAATCCTAAATCGCTTTGAACGCTCCACCTAGCATATTCCCTATCAACAGAATCATAAATTCACTATGCACTTAGGAATCACGAGGTCTTTATGGTATTAATTTTGGCTTAAGGACGGTGTGGATGTATATTTGGTAAATTTGAAGTGAGCTTTTGGCTCTCTCCTCACCTATATCAACAATGTCCTCGAGCTTGAGTTTACGCTAAAAAATGTTCTCACTCACCCATTCACGCAACAATTTAGCGTCCCATGTCTACCCATTACAACTAAGATGATTTTTCAGAAATTTCCACTTTGTCGGATGTTTATTCTTTCATATTTTTCTTTTTTTTCCTTTTTTCTGTACAGTTGCAAACCGGGTTCCCGGTTTCTACTGTATTGGATTTTCGAATTTTTATTTTTTTTCTTTCTTTTTCATTTTTTTTCATTCTCGGCAACGGGTTACAAGTATATATCATCTGCAATTGTGCTACAATACAAAGCACATCAATCCCTACCCAATAAATTCCCCATAAGTGGACCCACCACCCCAAACTCAAGCTCGAGACATGTCTCAGGATTGTAATTCAAGTGGTCATGCCTAGTAATCTAAGGGATAATGGCTTATATCGTGGCTACAAAGAAAAGGCTAAAGGCTCAAAGTGGGTTAAGACGGATAATAATTAATACAAGGGATAGAAGACTAAAAAGTCACAAATGACTAACAAAGAATTGCCCCTATCATTTTCCTAAGTACATAGCTCGTCTTTAGTTCATATCTAGGTGGGTTCTCTACTAATTAGGATTTCACTTTCTACACACCAAACATATTCCTTAAGTACAAGCTTACTTCATTTGCATTGTTCATTAATTTTTCCTATTAATTACCTATGTTTGCATGCAATACTAAATGTGTTTTATATCAATCCCTAGAGTCCACTATTTACTATCATAGATTCATCAAAAGTATGCTTATAGGGATATTTAAAATTTTCTACAGTCAAACGCAACTCCGAAAATTCTTTTATTTGAAAGCAAATAAAACAAATAACACATAAAAACTGGGATGAGGCAACGAACCCCACCCCAAACTCAAAAATGAGCCGTGTCCCCACGACTCGAAAAAGACTCAAAGCAAGTAAACTAATCTACACTAAAAAGGAAGGATTAGAAAACGTATCTTAACCCGCGCCTGGCAGGTTACCGGTGTTGCGTTCTGGACCTTTATCTTGCGTGATAACATTATAAACCGCGTTTTGAAGTGTGTTCACGCCAAGGATTAAATTGCGAATAAGTTCCAACTCTCTTGTAACGTTTCCTAAGGTAGCAATCATCTTCTCTTAATTATCTTCCAACACCCTAATTTTCGATTCCAACTTAGGAACACTCTTTGCTTTCTTTGATGGAGGTGCTCTCGAAGTCTTTGTAGCTCATGTTGCTTCATCATGGATATTCTGAATCGTACTCAAAGCCATACTTACTCCAACTAAAACACCGTCAATATCTGCGTTCCTACGCGGGATCTTTGCGTCTAGGCACACAGTAGTAATAGTACAGGGAAACTTGAGATTTTGTTGTTTCATTGGAGCTCTCGCGAATTCCATGATTGTGTCATAAATAATTTTAGCAACGTTCATTGGTTTCTCCTCCATAACACACTAGATAAAAATTATATGTTCCTTCTTCAACTCGGATGTGTGTTTAATTCCAAAGAAAGTAGGGATTATGAAACGATACCAAACCTTCGCACGAGGTGTCAAATTACTATTGTAAAACTATCCAGGATACCTTTCTCCTTCTGGAATTGGGCTAGCCCCATGAATAAGCACAGTTCCCCAAAGGGATTCATAATCAAAGGATGGATTATTAAGGGATTCTTGGAACGGACATAACCCAGTAAAGTTGGGTAACTTCAAAGATTTCCGAATAAGTTCAATAGAGAAAGGAACTACCTTTTTGCGAATTTCAATTGCCTCACGGGAAATAGCTAAACCTTCATAAAATTCTCGCACAAAAGTAGGAATAAACTCAAGCTTCCTTTCTCGCAATTCTTTCCAACCAAACTTGTCACAAGCCACAGCATATTCTTTGTAAGCACTACTCATAATACCCTTAGGAAAATCCGTTTCCTCACCAAACTTCAAAAATTCAATTCTTTCACGAACCTGGTCATTCCAAGAAGTATAAACCCTCTTTGGCTTATAGGCCCACATCTTCTTTCGCGGGTGTTTCTGTTGAACTGGTACTTCCGGAACTTCTTGTTCGTTTTCATCCTCAATGTCTTTCTCAATCTCATCTTCATGTTCTTCCTCACTTTCTGGTTCATCAATTAATCTTCTCTTCTGGCCTGTGATTTCATTTCTCTTGGGAGCAAGCTTAACTTCTTCAATCTTGCGTTTAGGACGCGAATCAGGAATCTCAATAGCTTGTTTTTGAGTTCCACCAATGGTGGTCTTCTTTCTAGGAGTAGTTCTTTGGAAATCACCGGTTCTATTAGTCATCTCTTTCCACCCCAAACTCAAAACTTCTAATAGTGAGAAACAAGAGAAAAGTTTAGAACTTTGATGTTTTGAGGCTTGGGAATATAAGAATAAGGTGTAATATGAGATGGGTAATGGTTAATTTGTGTGGGAGAAGAAAGAATTGGGTTTAATTTAAGGATTGGGTGAAGAAAAAATCTTGGGGAAAAACTAAGGATTTTGGTGATATTTTGGAGAGGGGGTGAGTTGATCTTGTGTTTTTGTGGTGAAAGAGGGTAGGATTTGATGATATATATAGGTGTTAATGATGATTTTCGGAGGTGGGGTAGGTGTGGGTGCATTTTTGGTAAAAACTTGCAGAAGAGGCAAAAAACTAGGTCAAAACACTCAAAACCGCCACATCACAATGCAAACCGGGTTCCCGGTTTCTGAAATCCGGGTACCCGGTTCCGCGTCGCTGTGTCGGCGCGGAAAATTACTTAATTGATTTTTTTTTTACCTCAAAACGCAGATTTTGGCTGGACCCCAAGATGCTGGGTCAGAACTTTTTCCTTTCGAAACCGGGTACCCGGTTTTGGTGAAACCAGGGCCCCGGTTTATGTCGACGGCGCGAATGAAGACGCGGACCGAGACGCAGCAAACGGCGAGAGTGGAAACGCTGGGTCAGAAAGTTCGAAAATTTACAGCGCCAAAACCGGGATCCCGGTTTTCGTCGATGGCGCGAATGGTGACGTAGTGATGACGCAGCAACTCGATGGGACCCAAAACGCTGGGTCAGAATCTCGGAATTTTTAGCTCTCGAAACCGGGTTTCCGGTTTTCACCTGGAACACCATCCCTTTTTCTTCTATTTTCGCCCTTTCGACCCCAAACTCACAACCTTATTAGCCCTGAAATCATCAAAAACAACTACCCTTCCTCATTTCTTACTAATAAACACTAAAAGTATTAAAATTAAACTAATTTATACTACGAAAATTTAAAAACTCAAACTAATGTACAATTAATTGGCTTTTGTTTAACGTCGTTAAGCTCGACGGGTTACCTCACGTTTCTAAGGAGTCTCGAGGAGATACATGACCTCCCCGGGATGTGGATCTTCCAAGCGGTTGGTATCTTCAACTCCATGGTATTTCTATCGCCCCATGAGGTGTAACTTTGGTCACAATGTATGGACCCAACCACTTAGACCTTAACTTACCCGGATAATTTCTGAACTTTGAATTATACTTCAATACTTTTTGCCCCACTTCAAAGTTCTTTACACGAATCCGATTGTCATGCCATTTCTTCATGTTTTCTTTGTAAAGTTTAGCATTTTCATAGGCATTCAATCGGAATTCGTCAAGTTCATTAAGCTTCATCATACGAGTCTCTCCGGCTAAGGTATGATCTAAGTTCAACTGCGCAATTGCCTAATAGGCACCCATTTCAAGCTCAAGAGGTAAGTGACAAGCCTTACCATACACCATACGATATGGAGATGCACCTACTGGAGTCTTAAACGCAGTCTGATAGGTCCACAACGCATCATCTAACTTCATTGACCAATCTTTTCTTGTAGGACCAACAGTCTTCTCTATGATTAACTTCACTTCACGATTCGATACTTCAGCTTGACCATTGGATTGTGGATGATATGCAGTAGATACACGGTGTCTTACTCCATACTTCTCTAGAATAGCCTTCAAATATTTGTTAACGAAATGAGATCCTCCATCGCTAATGTGTACCATGTCTAGTGAAAATATGTGATTTCAAGAACTTAATCACCACTCGTGAATCATTGGTAGGTAAAGCCACAGCTTCTACCCATTTAGACACGTAATCAACAGCTAATAAGATGTAGAGGTTACCATTTGAAGGAACGAACGGACCCATGAAATCTATACCCCAAACATCGAATATTTCAACTTCTAACACATTATTACGTGGCATCTCATCCCTCTTGGATATATTTCTGGTAAACTGGCATCTCGCACATTTCTTCACATAATCATGACAATATTTTACGAGAGAATGCCAGTAAAAACCTGATTGGAATACCTTAGTGGCAGTTCTATCTCCCTTGAAGTGTCTTTCGTAGAGTGAATCATGACATCTAGCTATAATTGCTTCTGTTTCCTCCTTGGCTACACATCTTCGTATCATTTGGTCAACACATACTTTGTAGAGGAAAGGATCCTCCCAAAAGAATTGTCTAGCACGATGAGCTAACCTCTTTCTTTCTTGATAAGTGAATCCTTTAGGAAAAGAACCACTCACAACTAAATTCGCAATATCTGCATACCAAGGAGCTTCATAATCGCGAACCACAAACAAATTCTCGTCAAGAAATTCTTCTCTAACTACTTCAGTACCACTATTCATCTATGAACCTTCAAGACGCGATAGATGATCTGCAACCTGATTCTCACAACCCTTTCTATCCTTAATCTCTAAATCGAAATCTTGAAGCAATAAAACCCATCTGATGAACCTTGGTTTAGCATCCTTCTTTTCATAAGATATCTAATCGCTGAATGATCTGTATATACAATAACTTTTGATCCAAGAAGATAAGAGCGAAACTTATCGAATGAATACACAACTGCTAGCAATTCTTTCTCTGTAACTGTATAATTAACTTGAGCACCATTAAAAGTTTTACTAGCATAATATATCGAATGAAATATCTTATCTTTTCTCTATCCCAATACAGCTCCCATACATAAATCACTCGCATCACACATAACTTCAAAAGGTAAACTCGAATTGGGAGGTAATACTATAGGAGCAGAAATAAGCTTTTCTTTGATTGCTTGAAAGTCCGCTAAGCAAGCTTCATCAAAAAGGAATTTGGAATCCTTTTCAAGTAAGTTGCATAGCGGTTTAGCAATCTTAGAAAAGTCTTTAATGAATCGCCTATAAAAGCCAGTATGGCCCAGAAAAATTCTTACCCCTTTAACAGAAACAGGAGGGGGAAGAGTTTTAATTACCTCTATCTTCGCTTTATCAACCTCTAATCCAGCACTCGAAACCTTGTGACCCAGAACTATACCTTCGCGAACCATGAAATGACACTTCTCCCAGTTTAAGACCAAATCTGTTTCCTTGCATCTGATTAACACTTTCTCCAAGTTATCTAAACATCTATCAAAATCTGATGTCTCCTCATTTGTGATAGATTAATGTTAGGATGAGACATCATTTTAAGTGATTTAGAAGTCAATAATGTCGATTTTCTTGAGTTTTAGTGCACTTTCCTATTTTAAGTCTTGATTTGTAGAAATAATATTTTTAGAGCATATTGGGTTTAATTGTTTATTTAGTGTGTAGCTTTAAAGATAATTATGGAGCTTAATTAGAGTCCAAGTCAAAGACAACAACTTATGGAAAGAGATTTGCATGGTAATTGGAGATAAGGAAACAAAAGCTAAAAAGATGGAAAAGGAAAATCTGCCTAAATCTGGGATTCTGCATACACGTCCAAAGATGTGGGTTTTTACCTAAGAAATAGGCCGAATTTGGAGATTTCCTTATTTAGGGTCATGATAATTCTGTTGCTATTCTTTTGGTATATTATGGAGCTCAAACCGACCAATAACAAAGAAGATATGCTCAAAACGGTGCAGCAGTGTTTATCTTTATTTCCATACGAATTTGAGTTGGGCTTGAAGTCCAATACCTTACCTCTTCCTCAAGAAAATGAATTAGGTCTTCTAAACACCTATAAATACACCCTTATATCACTTGTAATTCTACCTCTCTTAATCCTTGCCTCATAGTAATTAGTTCTTAAGGTTTTATTCTTCCAGTTTATTGTAGAGAGCAAGATGATGTCTTTTGTAATTTCTTTTAGTTTATTTCCTTCAGGTATGAACTAAACCTCCCATAGCTTGGGTTTTGCATATGTATAAACTATAAATTCTAATTCTTCTATCTAAGTTTCTTTGGGAATTATATGTTTTAATCTGATACTAGCTTCTTACTTAATATTTGCTTATGTGTTTTGATTTAATGTCTTTCCTAGAACTGATCACTTTAGGATTGTTTTAATAGTAGTTAGATGGTCTCCTTGACAGGGTGTTTAACTATTGAACCACCACATAATGTCTAGTGTCGATAGTAGTTCTGACAAAACATGCTTCTAACTAGATAGTCATTAGGGTTTGTTTTAATCACCATATCACCAATTGATTGTAGTGTGCTGGATAGGGCCTTAGTGGCGTTTGATAACCCTATTTGAGTCCTCGTCTTGGTTGTGTCGTAGCCCCCTTAGTCTCTCTCAAGGTCTAAGGTATGGGAATTTAGAATCCTGACTAAGTATACCAAGAGCTAATATTCTCCATTATGAACTAGATATATAGATAGAATTAGAATGATTAGTGCATACTAGCAAAACCTAAGCTATACTTCTCATCTCATATTTCTAATCTTTTACTTTATTGTCTTTTAATTTCTTAGTTGTCATTCTTACTCTCGAATTTACTTGCTTAATTTATTTGTCTTCTAATTATTTACTTTTACTCGTAATTTCTACTCACGCGATTAACACACTTAAGTCCCTGAGAACGAACTCTAATTATCATTAAAACTTGCATACGTCCTGTAATACTTGCAGTACTGTGCATGTCTAGGGTGAGAGTGCGTAGTTTCTTGGCTTAATTTTATCTTATTTTTATCACACCCTAGGCAACACCAAGTTTTTGGCGCCGCTACCGGGGACTTGTGTCTCGTTAGCGTGTGGGTTATCTATTTCGAGTAGTAGTTTTTAATTAGTTTTTACTTGTCAGTTTTTAGTTTAGTTTTATTTTTCCAGATTTATGCTTGTGGTTTGCTTTAGTCTTTTTCAGGTTTCACAGTGTTTAATTCTTGGCCTCCTTTATCAGAGCCTGAGAGGAGCTTCAGACCTTACAACAAACGAGTTCGTGAGGAAAGAGCCTTGAGATGAGTTATGGCAGCCCAACTAAATCCACCAATTGGAGGAGGTCAAGATCCTCCCCTTGGTCAACAAGATCCACCACTCGGTGGACAAGAAGGACAACAACTACCAGCAGGAGGAGGTAATGGGCAGAATAATCTTAAAAATCAACAGAACCGAGTTGAACAAGACCTTCCTGGCCTTAATGTACCATTCCATGTTCAACCAATCGGTTACCGCCCTCCTGAGATTCCGAATATCAAATTTAGATCCGATCCGGGTCCTACCACGGGTGTTAACCAGTGAGCAAAAATTTTCGAGCATCAGATGTCGCGGACTACCCTGCGGCACACCCCATGGTCCGCAGGGGTAGTCCGCATGAGCCGCCAGAGAGAGAAAATAAAGGGTTTCAAGGTTATATGAAGATCTAAAGCTTATTATTCCGAATTTATTAAACCTTAAGCTTCTTTCTCTTCTCCAAAACTCTCCTAACTCCATTGAAGCTCATCAAAACCTTCACCAATCACCATAACACTACCCAATCATAAAGAAAAACACATCAAACCTTCTCTCCACATCATTACAAGAGAGAATCAAACACCCAATCATCACCTAATCCATTCAAATTGAAGAATCAAAGAGCCAAATTTTCAAAATTCAACCTACAATTTCTTAGATCCAAGCCAACCCATTACAAATACACCTCACCCACATAGAGATTCATCATCAATTCACCTATCCTAGGCCAAATCAAGATTGTTCAACCATTAATTCACAAGTTCAAATTTCAAGGGTTGCTAAAGCTTTGAGTTGGGGGTTAATTGAAGATGACTAATAGAACAACAATTTTATCTAACAAGAGGGAGGTGAAGAGGAACAAGGGATTGGATTTAAACAAGAAGAAATCAATTGACAAAGGTTCTAGTTCTAAATCAAAGGGTAAAGATAAAGTTGAGAAGAGTGGGATACCTTTGTTTAATCGTAATGGTAAAAAGCTTTATTATTATGAAAAGGAGAAAACACAACCTCAACAAGATCTTATACCTATAGAGAAAGTGGATACTTCAAGGGCCCTGAAGACTTCTGCAGAGAAACAATTAAAAGAACTACCTTTTGCTTATGAGAAAGTATTCAAGGAAGAAGTTGGAGATGTTGAATACAAGATATTCTTAGAGCTTGGTGAGAAATTGGGTTGGTCTACGTTCATGGTAAGACGTTCTGAACTATGTTATGAATTAGTTTTGGAATTCTATTTAGGCCTCTTTAGCCGAGATAGTAATTGTGTTCCGATTAGAGGAAAGTTAGTTCCTTTCACAGTTGATGAGATTAGGAACCACTTCAAGTTTAAGAAATTGAAAGGTTTTTGCAAATTTGAAGAAGCGGTTGCTAAACGAAAAATCTTTGATGAGGAATTACTTTTTGAGCATGTATTAGACAAAGAGAAAGTGCAATCACATAAGGGAGAATTGAAGGAACCTTGGCCTTACAAATATCTTCAAGCAGATGCTAGAATTTGGCACAATTTCCTTGTCCCTAATATCAATGGAAACACACGAACTTTGGATGTGACTATGAAGTACGCTCTACGTTTGGACTGTATTTTGAGAGGAGAAGAAGTTGATGTGGCACAGTTGATCTATGAGGAGGTGATGCGATTTTCGGTCTCTCCTAAATCGGTTTATAATGTTAAATTTCCAACTATGATCACGTGTCTTGTGCGAAAAGCGAATGTTACATTGGGTGAAGAAGAGAAACTCGAATTTAAAGGGAGTTATATTGATAATGCTTGGATTAAAGATATCTTTCGAAGAGCGGGTTCTACGCAAGTCTCAAAAGAAGAAAAGGAGCAAAGTTGGCAAGAGAAGATGGAGGAGCGTTTAACAAAATTCGAAGCAGCTCAAACTTCCTTAGTCAATGATGTGGCACAAATCAACGCTAATCAAGTGCACATCATGAAACTCCTCGAGCAATTAACGAAAGGTCCAGCAAATCCTACCTTGGATATCAATGATGCGAGGCAATAGCCTCGAGAGTATGTTTTCTATCTTCCTTACCATTTCTGTAAATATGTCTATCTGCTAATTTTAATTTCTGTTTTCCGAGTCTTTTTCGAGTCGTGGGGACACGGCTCATTTTTGAGTTGGGGGTGTGGGGATTCGTTGTCTCTCATCTCCATTTTTCTGTTTTTTGGGTGAAATTAAAATTTTTAATACATGGGAATTAGATGTAGAGTGTGTTTAATAGCTTGAAAGCATAAGCTCAGTAGATTAATGATAGTAAGTGATATGTTTATGAGCTATGTATTTGTATGCTTTGAGTATTTGCAGGAAAACACACGTTGATAGTAAAGAAAAGATTAGTGAGCAATGCGATAGAAAGTATGTTCGATCTCAGGGAACCTTGAGAAGTGTGTAGGCCGTGAGATCCAAGCTAGTTGAAAAACCATTTGATGAAAGTGCTAAAGGTAAGAAAATTATTAATTACATAGTATAGAAAGTGATTAAGGCGGTTCTTTCATATTGAAGCCTTTGAAGCCTTTTTATACCTTCTCACCTTTTTATACTTAGATTTGGTCAATCTTAGGATTATTCTTAGTTATTGACAACACCACATAATCGTCTAGTTTTGATCCTTTGCCTAACTAGATAGCCATAAAGGTTTGATTTAATCACCAATCATTACCCAAGACCTTGGTAGTGGAGAGGTTGCTCCTAAGCCTAGAAAAGGCTAGGTAGAATTTAGAATCCTGGTTAATATATAATGCTTAATCTGTGACAAGTTAGAATAACAAGTTAGTAAAATAGACTCATAATATTAATCCTAATTTATTTAACTTACATTCATATTTATTTATCTGCATTCATATTTGTTTATTTCATATCAGATATTTATTCATCTTTTTGTATTTTTAGCTAAAACATCTAAATTCATCTACGCTTGTTAAATATAAGTAGATCTAACGGATTAAATCCCTGCGAACGAACTTAACTTATCATTAAAACTTGCAAACGATCTGTGATACTTGCAGTGAGTTCCGTGGTTCTCAAGGGTGTGTGCTCTTTATTATTATCTTTATTTATCTATTATTTTATCACACCTTTGCCCCCACCAAGTTTTACATAGTATAGAAAGTGATTAAGGCGGTTCTTTCATATTGAAGCCTTTGAAGCCTTTTTATACCTTCTCACCTTGTGATTTTAGTTTTATATACTATATCCTTATCAGCCCCTTCTAGCCTTTCTAAAGCTTTTTATTGAAACACGTTATAAGCCATATCCTTTAGATTTTAGGACTTTTTCCATATGACCCGCACTCGAATCGTGATGCATAGACAGTTGTTTTAGAGCTTGAGTTTGGGGTGGTGGGTCCACCATTATGGGAATTGTTATTGGGTAGGGATTTTTGAGCTTATTAATTGTGCTTTGTGCTTTATATTGATGATGTTTCACAGATTTTTATTGTAACCCTTTGCCGGGGTAATAGTGAATGAAAAAGAAGCTTCGAGCTAATTTTGCCAACAAGGGCATTAAAAGAAAAAATATATATATGAGAAAATTAGCATGATATCTCAATATTAAAAGAGAGTCATAGCTTGAAATTGATTTGAAAAGAAAAGAAAATATATATATTCGGACCGGCAAGCTGGATTTTTTTGTGAACATCTAAAGTTTTAATTGGGTTATTGGGGATGCTAAATTGTGCATCAAGGAATTCATTGGGTTGAGTGAGAAATGTTTTATGAGAGTAACTCAAGCTCTAAGCCGATTCGTTGATGGCTGGTGAGGAGAGAGCCAAAAGCTCACTCCAAATTATCCAAATATACTACCATGCCGTCCCTAAGACTACATTACAACCTTAAAGACCTTTTGATTCTTTGCTATGTAATAGAGAAGTGATTGAGCCATTAGAGATTAGTTAAATGGATCCTTGGATACTAGTGAGGTTTGATGAACAATCTATAGCTCTCTTGGGGAATTGAGTAAAGTCCCAATCCTTCTTACATTGCGAACTAATCTGATCTTGAATTCAAGCCGTGTTGACTGTAGATATGAGAAGTGTACAGGTATGTAGTTTATGAACATTATTGCATGAAATTTTCTGAGTTATGTGCTTTAGGTTTATTCTATATATTCTGCTATGATTTTTCCCATTGTGTTGAAAATTTTATAAGTGTGTATTTATAGACTTCCCTTTGTTTTCATCTTTATTGTATCGGGACGATATAACTTTGAGTTGGGGGTCTTGATGTCTCCTCATTTTTGATAGATTAATGTTAGGATGAGACATCATTTTAAGTGATTTAGAAGTCAATAATGTCGATTTTCTTGAGTTTTAGTGCACTTTCCTATTTTGAGTCTTGATTTGTAGAAATAATATTTTTAGAGCATATTGGGTTTAATTGTTTATTTAGTGTGTAGCTTTAAAGATAATTATGGAGCTTAATTAGAGTCCAAGTCAAAGACAACAACTTATGGAAAGAGATTTGCATGTTAATTGGGGGAAAGGAAACAAAAGCTAAAAAGATGGAAAAGGAAAAGCTGCCTAAATCTGGGATTCTGCATACACGTCCAAAGATGTGGGTTTTTACCTAAGAAATAGGCCGAATTTGGAGATTTCCTTCTAAGGGTCATGATAATTCTGTTGCGATTCTTTTGGTATATTATGGAGCTCAAACCGACCAATAACAAAGAAGATATGGCTCAACACGGTGCAGCAGTGTTTATCTTTATTTCCATACGAATTTGAGCTGGGCTAGAAGTCCAATACCTTACCTCTTCCTCAAGAAAATGAATTAGGTCTTCTAAACACCTATAAATACACCCTTATATCACTTGTAATTCTACCTCTCTTAATCCTTGCGTCATAGTAATTAGTTCTTAAGGTTTTATTCCTCCAGTTTATTGTAGAGAGCAAGATGATGTCTTTTGTAATTAGTTTTAGTTTATTTCCTTCAGGTATGAACTAAACCTCCCATAGCTTGGGTTTTGCATATGTATAAACTATGAATTCTAATTCTTCTATCTAAGTTTCTTTGGGAATTATATGTTTTAATCTGATATTAGCTTCTTACTTAATATTTGCTTATATGTTTTGATTTAATGTCTTTCCTAGAACTGATCACTTTAGGATTGTTTTAATAGTAGTTAGATGGTCTCCTTGACAGGGTGTTTAAATATTGAACCACCACATAATGTTTAGTGTCGATAGTAGTTCTGACAAAACATGCTTCTAACTAGATAGTCATTAGGGTTTGTTTTAATCACCATATCACCAATTGATTGTAGTGTGCTGGATAGGGCCTTAGTGGCGTTTGATAACCCTATTTGAGTCCTCGTCTTGGTTGTGCCGTAGCCCCCTTAGTCGCTCTCAAGGTCTAAGGTATGGGAATTTAGAATCCTGACTAAGTATACCAAGAGCTAATATTCTCCATTATGAACTAGATCTATAGATAGAATTAGAAGGATTAGTACATACTAGCAAAACCTAAGCTATACTTCTCATCTCATATTTCTAATCTTTTACTTTATTGTCTTTTAATTTCTTAGTTGCCATTCTTAATCTCGAATTTACTTGCTTAATTTATTTGTCTTCTAATTATTTACTTTTACTCGTAATTTCTACTCACGCGATTAACACACTTAAGTCCCTGAGAACGAACTCTACTTATCATTAAAACTTGCATACGTCCTGTAATACTTGCAGTACTGTGCCTGTCTAGGGTGAGAGTGCGTAGTTTCTTGGCTTAATTTTATCTTATTTTTATCACACCCTAGGCAACACCAAGTTTTTGGCGCCGCTGCCGGGGACTTGTGTCTCGTTAGCGTGTGGGTTATCTATTTCGAGTAGTAGTTTTTAGTTAGTTTTTACTTGTCAGTTTTTAGTTTAGTTTTATTTTTCCAGATTTATGCTTGTGGTTTGCTTTATTCTTTTTCAGGTTTCACAGTGTTTAATTCTTGGCCTCCCTTATCAGAGCCTGAGAGGAGCTTCAGACCTTACAACAAACGAGTTCGTGAGGAAAGAGCCTTGAGATGAGTTATGGCAGCCCAACTAAATCCACCAGTTGGAGGAGGTCAAGATCCTCCCCTTGGTCAACAAGATCCACCACTCGGTGGACAAGAAGGACAACAACTACCAGCAGGAGGAGGTAATGGGCAGAATAATCTTAACAATCAACAGAACCGAGTTGAACAAGACCTTCCTGGCCTTAATGTACCATTCCATGTTCAACCAATCGGTTACCGCCCTCCTGAGATTCCGAATATCAAATTTAGATCCGATCCGGGTCCTACCACGGGTGTTAACCAGTGAGCAAAAATTTTCGAGCATCAGATGTCGCGGACTACCCTGCGGTACACCCCATGGTCCGCAGGGGTAGTCCGCATGAGCCGCCAGAGAGAGAAAATAAAGGGTTTCAAGGTTATATGAAGATCTAAAGCTTATTATTCCGAATTTATTAAACCTTAAGCTTCTTTCTCTTCTCCAAAACTCTCCTAACTCCATTGAAGCTCATCAAAACCTTCACCAATCACCATAACACTACCCAATCATAAAGAAAAACACATCAAACCTTCTCTCCACATCATTACAAGAGAGAATCAAACACCCAATCATCACCTAATCCATTCAAATTGAAGAATCAAAGAGCCAAATTTTCAAAATTCAACCTACAATTTCTTAGATCCAAGCCAACCCATTACAAATACACCTCACCCACATAGAGATTCATCATCAATTCACCTATCCTAGGCCAAATCAAGATTGTTCAACCATTAATTCACAAGTTCAAATTTCAAGGGTTGCTAAAGCTTTGAGTTGGGGGTTAATTGAAGATGACTAATAGAACAACAATTTTATCTAACAAGAGGGAGGTGAAGAGGAACAAGGGATTGGATTTAAACAAGAAGAAATCAATTGACAAAGGTTCTAGTTCTAAATCAAAGGGTAAAGATAAAGTTGAGAAGAGTGGGATACCTTTGTTTAATCGTAATGGTAAAAAGCTTTATTATTATGAAAAGGAGAAAACACAACCTCAACAAGATCTTATACCTATAGAGAAAGTGGATACTTCAAGGGCCCTGAAGACTTCTGCAGAGAAACAATTAAAAGAACTACCTTTTGCTTATGAGAAAGTATTCAAGGAAGAAGTTGGAGATGGAGAATACAAGATATTCTTAGAGCTTGGTGAGAAATTGGGTTGGTCTACGTTCATGGTAAGACGTTCTGAACTATGTTATGAATTAGTTTTGGAATTCTATTTAGGCCTCTTTAGCCGAGATAGTAATTGTGTTCCGATTAGAGGAAAGTTAGTTCCTTTCACAGTTGATGAGATTAGGAACCACTTCAAGTTTAAGAAATTGAAAGGTTTTTGCAAATTTGAAGAAGCGGTTGCTAAACGAAAAATCTTTGATGAGGAATTACTTTTTGAGCATGTATTAGACAAAGAGAAAGTGCAATCACATAAGGGAGAATTGAAGGAACCTTGGCCTTACAAATATCTTCAAGCAGATGCTAGAATTTGGCACAATCTCCTTGTCCCTAATATCAATGGAAACACACGAACTTTGGATGTGACTATGAAGTACGCTCTACGTTTGGACTGTATTTTGAGAGGAGAAGAAGTTGATGTGGCACAGTTGATCTATGAGGAGGTGATGCGATTTTCGGTCTCTCCTAAATCGGTTTATAATGTTAAATTTCCAACTATGATCACGTGTCTTGTGCGAAAAGCGAATGTTACATTGGGTGAAGAAGAGAAACTCGAATTTAAAGGGAGTTATATTGATAATGCTTGGATTAAAGATATCTTTCGAAGAGCGGGTTCTACGCAAGTCTCAAAAGAAGAAAAGGAGCAAAGTTGGCAAGAGAAGATGGAGGAGCGTTTAACAAAATTCGAAGCAGCTCAAACTTCCTTAGTCAATGATGTGGCACAAATCAACGCTAATCAAGTGCACATCATGAAACTCCTCGAGCAATTAACGAAAGGTCCAGCAAATCCTACCTTGGATATCAATGATGCGAGGCAATAGCCTCGAGAGTATGTTTTCTATCTTCCTTACCATTTCTGTAAATATGTCTATCTGCTAATTTTAATTTCTGTTTTCCGAGTCTTTTTCGAGTCGTGGGGACACGGCTCATTTTTGAGTTGGGGGTGTGGGGATTCGTTGTCTCTCATCTCCATTTTTCTGTTTTTTGGGTGAAATTAAAATTTTTAATACATGGGAATTAGATGTAGAGTATGTTTAATAGCTTGAAAGCATAAGCTCAGTAGATTAATGATAGTAAGTGATATGTTTATGAGCTATGTATTTGTATGCTTTGAGTATTTGCAGGAAAACACACGTTGATAGTAAAGAAAAGATTAGTGAGCAATGCGATAGAAAGTATGTTCGATCTCAGGGAACCTTGAGAAGTGTGTAGGCCGTGAGATCCAAGCTAGTTGAAAAACCATTTGATGAAAGTGCTAAAGGTAAGAAAATTATTAATTACATAGTATAGAAAGTGATTAAGGCGGTTCTTTCATATTGAAGCCTTTGAAGCCTTTTTATACCTTCTCACCTTTTTATACTTAGATTTGGTCAATCTTAGGATTATTCTTAGTTATTGACAACACCACATAATCGTCTAGTTTTGATCCTTTGCCTAACTAGATAGCCATAAAGGTTTGATTTAATCACCAATCATTACCCAAGACCTTGGTAGTGGAGAGGTTGCTCCTAAGCCTAGAAAAGGCTAGGTAGAATTTAGAATCCTGGTTAATATATAATGCTTAATCTGTGACAAGTTAGAATAACAAGTTAGTAAAATAGACTCATAATATTAATCCTAATTTATTTATCTGCATTCATATTTATTTATCTGCATTCATATTTGTCTATTTCATATCAGATATTTATTCATCTTATTGTATTTTTAGCTAAAACATCTAAATTCATCTACGCTTGTTAAATATAAGTAGATCTAACGGATTAAATCCCTGCGAACGAACTTAACTTATCATTAAAACTTGCAAACGATCTGTGATACTTGCAGTGAGTTCCGTGGTTCTCAAGGGTGTGTGCTCTTTATTATTATCTTTATTTATCTATTATTTTATCACACCTTTGCCCCCACCAAGTTTTACATAGTATAGAAAGTGATTAAGGCGGTTCTTTCATATTGAAGCCTTTGAAGCCTTTTTATACCTTCTCACCTTGTGATTTTTGTTTTATATGCTATATCCTTATCAGCCCCTTCTAGCCTTTCTAAAGTATTTTATTGAAACACGTTATAAGCCATATCCTTTAGATTTTAGGACTTTTTCCATATGACCCGCACTCGAATCGTGATGCATAGACAGTTGTTTTAGAGCTTGAGTTTGGGGTGGTGGGTCCACCATTATGGGAATTGTTATTGGGTTGGGATTATTGAGCTTATTAATTGTGCTTTGTGCTTTATATTGATGATGTTTCACAGATTTTTATTGTAACCCTTTGTCGGGGTAATAGTGAATGAAAAAGAAGCTTCGAGCTAATTTTGCCAACAAGGGCATTAAAAGAAAAAATATATATATGAGAAAATTAGCATGATATCTCAATATTAAAAGAGATTCATAGCTTGAAATTGATTTGAAAAGAAAAGAAAATATATATGTTCAGACCGGCAAGCTGGATTTTTTTGTGAACATCTAAAGTTTTAATTGGGTTATTGGGGATGCTAAATTGTGCATCAAGGAATTTATTGGGTTGAGTGAGAAATGTTTTATGAGAGTAACTCAAGCTCTAAGCCGATTCGTTGATGGCTGGTGAGGAGAGAGCCAAAAGCTCACTCCAAATTATCCAAATATACTACCATGCCGTCCCTAAGCCTACATTACAACCTTAAAGACCTTTTGATTCTTTGCTATGTAATTGAGAAGTGATTGAGCCATTAGATATTAGTTAAATGGATCCTTGGATACTAGTGAGGTTTGATGAACAATCTATAGCTCTCTTGGGGAACTGAGTAAAGTCCCAATCCTTCTTACATTGCGAACTAATCTGATCTTGAATTCAAGCCGTGTTGACTGTAGATATGAGAAGTGTACAGGTATGTAGTTTATGAACATTATTGCATGAAATTTTCTGAGTTATGTGCTTTAGGTTTATTCTATATATTCTGCTATGATTTTTCCCATTTTGTTGAAAATTTTATACCCATTTTGTTGAAAATTTTATAAGTGTGTATTTATAGACTTCCCTTTGTTTTCATCTTTATTGTATCGGGACGATACAACTTTGAGTTGGGGGTCTTGATGTCTCCTCATTTGTGATAGATTAATGTTAGGATGAGACATCATTTTAAGTGATTTAGAAGTCAATAATGTCGATTTTCTTGAGTTTTAGTGCACTTTCCTATTTTGAGTCTTGATTTGTAGAAATAATATTTTTAGAGCATATTGGGTTTAATTGTTTATTTAGTGTGTAGCTTTAAAGATAATTATGGAGCTTAATTAGAGTCCAAGTCAAAGACAACAACTTATGGAAAGAGATTTGCATGTTAATTGGAGAAAAGGAAACAAAAGCTAAAAAGATGGAAAAGGAAAAGCTGCCTAAATCTGGGATTCTGCATACACGTCCAAAGATGTGGGTTTTTACCTAAGAAATAGGCCGAATTTGGAGATTTCCTTCTTTAGGGTCATGATAATTCTGTTTCGATTCTTTTGGTATATTATGGAGCTCAAACCGACCAATAACAAAGAAGATATGGCTCAAAACGGTGCAGCAGTGTTTATCTTTATTTCCATACGAATTTGAGTTGGGCTAGAAGTCCAATACCTTACCTCTTCCTCAAGAAAATGAATTAGGTCTTCTAAACACCTATAAATACACCCTTATATCACTTGTAATTCTACCTCTCTTAATCCTTGCGTCATAGTAATTAGTTCTTAAGGTTTTATTCCTCCAGTTTATTGTAGAGAGCAAGATGATGTCTTTTGTAATTAGTTTTAGTTTATTTCCTTCAGGTATGAACTAAACCTCCCATAGCTTGGGTTTTGCATATGTATAAACTATGAATTCTAATTCTTCTATCTAAGTTTCTTTGGGAATTATATGTTTTAATCTGATATTAGCTTCTTACTTAATATTTGCTTATATGTTTTGATTTAATGTCTTTCCTAGAACTGATCACTTTAGGATTGTTTTAATAGTAGTTAGATGGTCTCCTTGACAGGGTGTTTAAAGATTGAACCACCACATAATGTTTAGTGTCGATAGTAGTTCTGACAAAACATGCTTCTAACTAGATAGTCATTAGGGTTTGTTTTAATCACCATATCACCAATTGATTGTAGTGTGCTGGATAGGGCCTTAGTGGCGTTTGATAACCCTATTTGAGTCCTCGTCTTGGTTGTGCCGTAGCCCCCTTAGTCGCTCTCAAGGTCTAAGGTATGGGAATTTAGAATCCTGACTAAGTATACCAAGAGCTAATATTCTCCATTATGAACTAGATCTATAGATAGAATTAGAAGGATTAGTGCATACTAGCAAAACCTAAGCTATACTTCTCATCTCATATTTCTAATCTTTTACTTTATTGTCTTTTAATTTCTTAGTTGCCATTCTTAATCTCGAATTTACTTGCTTAATTTATTTGTCTTCTAATTATTTACTTTTACTCGTAATTTCTACTCACGCGATTAACACACTTAAGTCCCTGAGAACGAACTCTACTTATCATTAAAACTTGCATACGTCCTGTAATACTTGCAGTACTGTGCCTGTCTAGGGTGAGAGTGCGTAGTTTCTTGGCTTAATTTTATCTTATTTTTATCACAGCCTAGGCAACACCAAGTTTTTGGCGCCGCTGCCGGGGACTTGTGTCTCGTTAGCGTGTGGGTTATCTATTTCGAGTAGTAGTTTTTAGTTAGTTTTTACTTGTCAGTTTTTAGTTTAGTTTTATTTTTCCAGATTTATGCTTGTGGTTTGCTTTAGTCTTTTTCAGGTTTCACAGTGTTTAATTCTTGGCCTCCCTTATCAGAGCCTGAGAGGAGCTTCAGACCTTACAACAAACGAGTTCGTGAGGAAAGAGCCTTGAGATGAGTTATGGCAGCCCAACTAAATCCACCAGTTGGAGGAGGTCAAGATCCTCCCCTTGGTCAACAAGATCCACCACTCGGTGGACAAGAAGGACAACAACTACCAGCAAGAGGAGGTAATGGGCAGAATAATCTTAACAATCAACAGAACCGAGTTGAACAAGACCTTCCTGGCCTTAATGTACCATTCCATGTTCAACCAATCGGTTACCGCCCTCCTGAGATTCCGAATATCAAATTTAGACCCGATCCGGGTCCTACCACGGGTGTTAACCAGTGAGCAAAAATTTCCGAGCATCAGATGTCGCGGACTACCCTGCGGTACACCCCATGGTCCGCAGGGGTAGTCCGCACGAGCCGCCAGAGAGAGAAAATAAAGGGTTTCAAGGTTATATGAAGATCTAAAGCTTATTATTCCGAATTTATTAAACCTTAAGCTTCTTTCTCTTCTCCAAAACTCTCCTAACTCCATTGAAGCTCATCAAAACCTTCACCAATCACCATAACACTACCCAATCATCAAGAAAAACACATCAAACCTTCTCTCCACATCATTACAAGAGAGAATCAAACACCCAATCATCACCTAATCCATTCAAATTGAAGAATCAAAGAGCCAAATTTTCAAAATTCAACCTACAATTTCTTAGATCCAAGCCAACCCATTACAAATCCACCTCACCCACAGAGAGATTCATCATCAATTCACCTATCCTAGGCCAAATCAAGCTTGTTCAACCATTAATTCACAAGTTTAAATTTCAAGGGTTGCTAAAGCTTTGAGTTGGGGGTTAATTGAAGATGACTAATAGAACAACAATTTTATCTAACAAGAGGGAGGTGAAGCGTAACAAGGGATTGGATTTAAACAAGAAGAAATCAATTGACAAAAGTTCTAGTTCTAAATCAAAGGGTAAAGATAAAGTTGAGAAGAGTGGGATACCTTTGTTTAATCGTAATGGTAAAAAGCTTTATTATTATGAAAAGGAGAAAACACAACCTCAACAAGATCTTATACCTATAGAGAAAGTGGATACTTCAAGGGCCCTGAAGACTTCTGCAGAGAAACAATTAAAAGAACTACCTTTTGCTTATGAGAAAGTATTCAAGGAAGAAGTTGGAGATGGAGAATACAAGAGATTCTTAGAGCTTGGTGAGAAATTGGGTTGGTCTACGTTCATGGTAAGACGTTCTGAACTATGTTATGAATTAGTTTTGGAATTCTATTTAGGCCTCTTTAGCCGAGATAGTAATTGTGTTCCGATTAGAGGAAAGTTAGTTCCTTTCACAGTTGATGAGATTAGGAACCACTTCAAGTTTAAGAAATTGAAAGGTTTTTGCAAATTTGAAGAAGCGGTTGCTAAACGAAAAATCTTTGATGAGGAATTACTTTTTGAGCATGTATTAGACAAAGAGAAAGTGCAATCACATAAGGGAGAATTGAAGGAACCTTGGCCTTACAAATATCTTCAAGCAGATGCTAGAATTTGGCACAATTTCCTTGTCCCTAATATCTTTGGAAACACACGAACTTTGGATGTGACTATGAAGTACGCTCTACGTTTGGACTGTATTTTGAGAGGAGAAGAAGTTGATGTGGCACAGTTGATCTATGAGGAGGTGATGCGATTTTCGGTCTCTCCTAAATCGGTTTATAATGTTAAATTTCCAACTATGATCACGTGTCTTGTGCGAAAAGCGAATGTTACATTGGGTGAAGAAGAGAAACTCGAATTTAAAGGGAGTTATATTGATAATGCTTGGATTAAAGATATCTTTCGAAGAGCGGGTTCTACGCAAGTCTCGAAAGAAGAAAAGGAGCAAAGTTGGCAAGAGAAGATGGAGGAGCGTTTAACAAAATTCGAAGCAGCTCAAACTTCCTTAGTCAATGATGTGGCACAAATCAACGCTAATCAAGTGCACATCATGAAACTCCTCGAGCAATTAACGAAAGGTCCAGCAAATCCTACCTTGGATATCAATGATGCGAGGCAATAGCCTCGAGAGTATGTTTTCTATCTTCCTTACCATTTCTGTAAATATGTCTATCTGCTAATTTTAATTTCTGTTTTCCGAGTCTTTTTCGAGTCGTGGGGACACGGCTCATTTTTGAGTTGGGGGTGTGGGGATTCGTTGTCTCTCATCTCCATTTTTCTGTTTTTTGGGTGAAATTAAAATTTTTAATACATGGGAATTAGATGTAGAGTGTGTTTAATAGCTTGAAAGCATAAGCTCAGTAGATTAATGATAGTAAGTGATATGTTTATGAGCTATGTATTTGTATGCTTTGAGTATTTGCAGGAAAACACACGTTGATAGTAAAGAAAAGATTAGTGAGCAATGCGATAGAAAGTATGTTCGATCTCAGGGAACCTTGAGAAGTGTGTAGGCCGTGAGATCCAAGCTAGTTGAAAAACCATTTGATGAAAGTGCTAAAGGTAAGAAAATTATTAATTACATAGTATAGAAAGTGATTAAGGCGGTTCTTTCATATTGAAGCCTTTGAAGCCTTTTTATACCTTCTCACCTTTTTATACTTAGATTTGGTCAATCTTAGGTTATTCTTAGTTATTGACAACACCACATAATCGTCTAGTTTTGATCCTTTGCCTAACTAGATAGCCATAAAGGTTTGATTTAATCACCAATCATTACCCAAGACCTTGGTAGTGGAGTGGTTGCTCCTAAGCCTAGAAAAGGCTAGGTAGAATTTAGAATCCTGGTTAATATATAATGCTTAATCTGTGACAAGTTAGAATAACTCATAATATTAATCCTAATTTATTTAACTTACATTCATATTTATTTATCTGCATTCATATTTGTTTATTTCATATCAGATATTTATTCATCTTTTTGTATTTTTAGCTAAAACATCTAAATTCATCTACGCTTGTTAAATATAAGTAGATCTAACGGATTAAATCCCTGCGAACGAACTTAACTTATCATTAAAACTTGCAAACGATCTGTGATACTTGCAGTGAGTTCCGTGGTTCTCAAGGGTGTGTGCTCTTTATTATTATCTTTATTTATCTATTATTTTATCACACCTTTGCCCCCACCAAGTTTTACATAGTATAGAAAGTGATTAAGGCGGTTCTTTCATATTGAAGCCTTTGAAGCCTTTTTATACCTTCTCACCTTGTGATTTTTGTTTTATATGCTATATCCTTATCAGCCCCTTCTAGCCTTTCTAAAGCTTTTTATTGAAACACGTTATAAGCCATATCCTTTAGATTTTAGGACTTTTTTCATATGACCCGCACTCGAATCGTGATGCATAGACAGTTGTTTTAGAGCTTGAGTTTGGGGTGGTGGGTCCACCATTATGGGAATTGTTATTGGGTTGGGATTTTTGAGCTTATTAATTGTGCTTTGTGCTTTATATTGATGATGTTTCACAGATTTTTATTGTAACCCTTTGTCGGGGTAATAGTGAATGAAAAAGAAGCTTCGAGCTAATTTTGCCAACAAGGGCATTAAAAGAAAAAATATATATGAGAAAATTAGCATGATATCTCAATATTAAAAGAGATTCATAGCTTGAAATTGATTTGAAAAGAAAAGAAAATATATATATTCGGACCGGCAAGCTGGATTTTTTTGTGAACATCTAAAGTTTTAATTGGGTTATTGGGGATGCTAAATTGTGCATCAAGGAATTCATTGGGTTGAGTGAGAAATGTTTTATGAGAGTAACTCAAGCTCTAAGCCGATTCGTTGATGGCTGGTGAGGAGAGAGCCAAAAGCTCACTCCAAATTATCCAAATATACTACCATGCCGTCCCTAAGCCTGCATTACAACCTTAAAGACCTTTTGATTCTTTGCTATGTAATTGAGAAGTGATTGAGCCATTAGAGATTAGTTAAATGGATCCTTGGATACTAGTGAGGTTTGATGAACAATCTATAGCTCTCTTGGGGAACTGAGTAAAGTCCCAATCCTTCTTACATTGCGAACTAATCTGATCTTGAATTCAATCCGTGTTGACTATAGATATGAGAAGTGTACAGGTATGTAGTTTATGAACATTATTGCATGAAATTTTCTGAGTTATGTGCTTTAGGTTTATTCTATATATTCTGCTATGATTTTTCCCATTGTGTTGAAAATTTTATAAGTGTGTATTTATAGACTTCCCTTTGTTTTCATCTTTATTGTATCGGGACGATACAACTATGAGTTGGGGGTCTTGATGTCTCCTCATTTGTGATAGATTAATGTTAGGATGAGACATCATTTTAAGTGATTTAGAAGTCAATAATGTCGATTTTCTTGAGTTTTAGTGCACTTTCCTATTTTGAGTCTTGATTTGTAGAAATAATATTTTTAGAGCATATTGGGTTTAATTGTTTATTTAGTGTGTAGCTTTAAAGATAATTATGGAGCTTAATTAGAGTCCAAGTCAAAGACAACAACTTATGGAAAGAGATTTGCATGTTAATTGGAGAAAAGGAAACAAAAGCTAAAAAGATGGAAAAGGAAAAGCTGCCTAAATCTGGGATTCTGCATACACGTCCAAAGATGTGGGTTTTTACCTAAGAAATAGGCCGAATTTGGAGATTTCCTTCTTTAGGGTCATGATAATTCTGTTGCGATTCTTTTGGTATATTATGGAGCTCAAACCGACCAATAACAAAGAAGATATGGCTCAAAACGGTGCAGCAGTGTTTATCTTTATTTCCATACGAATTTGAGTTGGGCTAGAAGTCCAATACCTTACCTCTTCCTCAAGAAAATGAATTAGGTCTTCTAAACACCTATAAATACACCCTTATATCACTTGTAATTCTACCTCTCTTAATCCTTGCGTCATAGTAATTAGTTCTTAAGGTTTTATTCCTCCAGTTTATTGTAGAGAGCAAGATGATGTCTTTTGTAATTAGTTTTAGTTTATTTCCTTCAGGTATGAACTAAACCTCCCATAGCTTGGGTTTTGCATATGTATAAACTATGAATTCTAATTCTTCTATCTAAGTTTATTTGGGAATTATATGTTTTAATCTGATATTAGCTTCTTACTTAATATTTGCTTATATGTTTTGATTTAATGTCTTTCCTAGAACTGATCACTTTAGGATTGTTTTAATAGTAGTTAGATGGTCTCCTTGACAGGGTGTTTAAATATTGAACCACCACATAATGTTTAGTGTCGATAGTAGTTCTGACAAAACATGCTTCTAACTAGATAGTCATTAGGGTTTGTTTTAATCACCATATCACCAATTGATTGTAGTGTGCTGGATAGGGCCTTAGTGGCGTTTGATAACCCTATTTGAGTCCTCGTCTTGGTTGTGCCGTAGCCCCCTTAGTCGCTCTCAAGGTCTAAGGTATGGGAATTTAGAATCCTGACTAAGTATACCAAGAACTAATATTCTCCATTATGAACTAGATCTATAGATAGAATTAGAAGGATTAGTGCATACTAGCAAAACCTAAGCTATACTTCTCATCTCATATTTCTAATCTTTTACTTTATTGTCTTTTAATTTCTTAGTTGTCATTCTTAATCTCGAATTTACTTGCTTAATTTATTTGTCTTCTAATTATTTAATTTTACTCGTAATTTTTACTCACGCGATTAACACACTTAAGTCCCTGAGAACGAACTCTACTTATCATTAAAACTTGCATACGTCCTGTAATACTTGCAGTACTGTGCCTGTCTAGGGTGAGAGTGCGTATTTTCTTGGCTTAATTTTATCTTATTTTTATCACACCCTAGGCAACACCAAAATCATCACCAAACACGGAGAAATCGTCCATCAAAACTTCAAGAAAATGATCGATCATATCCCAGAAGATGGCCATCATACATCTTTGAAAGGTAGCATGTGCATTACACAACCCAAATGGCATACTGCGATATGCAAAAGTACCAAAGGGACATGTAAATGTTGTTTTATGTTGATCTTCTGGAGCCACGTAAATCTGATTATACCCAGAATAACCATCTAAGAAACAGTAATACTCTCGACTCGTCAATTTATCTAACATTTGATCAATGAAAGGGAGTGGAAGATGATCCTTTCTAGTGGCCTTGTTCAGTTTACGATGATCCATACAAACTCTCCAACCAACTACCGTTCTTGAAGGAATTGCTTCATTTTGATCATTGAGAATTGTTGTGATTCCTCCTTTCTTCGGTACACACTGAACTGGGCTCACCCATTCACTACTCGAGATGGGATAAATAATCTCCGCGTCTAAAAGCTTGATAACTTCCTTCTTTACTACTTCCTTCATAGCGGGCATTAATCTCCTTTGACCTTCAACTGGGCGTGCGTTATCATCTTCAAGTATGATTTTGTTTTGCTTCTTTGTTGGCTCTTAACACACGCAACAGTGTATCTTCTTGAGGACCTGTTAAATTTGCTGAAACAATAACAGGTAGAGTTTCATTAGTACCTAAATACGCATACCTCAAGTGTGCTGGTAATGGCTTTTCTTCCAATTCCGGAGGAGATTCAATTGAGGGCTTCTTTTTACGAATAATCTCCCCCGGTTCTCTCACAGGTTCATAGGCAAGACGCCTATACTTTGGATTCTCAGAATTAAGAGCTGCCACTGTTTCGGCAAGCTCTTCCATCGTCTCAGGTAGGTCTAGTGTCAAAGCGGCCTGCAAGATATCATCATAATTAAAACAATCAAATACCTCTTGCGATGCCTGCTCAACTACATCCATTCGAAAGAATCTTCTTGAGAATCTGGAAACTTCATAGCTCTGAACACATTAAATTTGACTTCCTCGTCTTGGATTCTCATCGTCAATTCGCCGTTTTCTACATCAATAAATGTACGCCCCGTGGCTAGGAATGGTCTTCCCAAAATAATGGGGACATTCCTATCCGCGTCGTATTCAAGTATAACGAAATCGACGGGACATACTAACGTACCTGCCTTAACAAGGACATCTTTAATTCGGCCTTCTGGATGTGCAAGAGATCTGTCTGCCATTTGCAAGACCATAGAAGTAGGTCTTGCTTCTCCAATTTTTAGCTTATCAAAGATCGATTTGGGCATCAGATTGATGCTCGCACCCAAATCGCATAGTGCTTTACCTTTCCATTCTTCTCCAATCGATATCGGAATTGTGAAACTCCCAGGATCAAGTAACTTTGGAGGCAATTTACTTTGATAAATAGCACTACATTCTTCAGGAAGACCAATCATCTCATTATGACAGTATGGCCTTTTGTTAGTGAGGGCTCCCTTCAAAAATTTCGTGTACTTTGGAATATCTCGGATAGCTTCCAACAACGGAATGTTAATACTAAGGCCTCTCACTCTATTAAAGAACTTCTGAAAATTAGCGAAATCACCCTTTTTCTGAACTCGAGATGGAAACGGTGGAGGAGGGCGATTATTCATAACATCATCTTTCTTCTTTGGAATTTCACTTGGCTTCTCTATTTCTTCAACCTCAACATCTTTCTCTTTCTCACCCACATCCTTTTCTTTTCTTGGAACTTCTTTCTCTTTCATAACAGGAAAAGGAGGTGGAGGTAGGTTCTTACCACTTCTGAGAGTAACAGCCTTGCAATCTTCATGTTGTCTCGGATTTTCTATGTCACGAGGGAGTTGTCCTTGTGGACGTTGATTAAGCTGTATTGCGAATTGATCCATTTGGTTCTGTAATAGTTTGATACTTGCGTCAGACGCTTGTTGATTTTGCATAGCTTGCATCTGGAGAGCAATTAGGCTTTCAACGGTTTTCTGAAAGGTAATCACACCTTCTTGTGGATGGGCATGTAAGGCTTTTTGGTTCATGGTTTCATTGTAAGTGTCTTGAGGAGCTTGTCTTTGTGCATAGTTTCCTTGATTCTGTCCTCCTTGATAATTATTATGTGGTCTTGGGTTGAAGTTGTTGCCTTGGGGACGCGGCTGATACGCATATGTAGGATTGGCTGCCCCATTAGGATTTGAGTATTGAAACCCAGGATGGTTTCTGTTAGGCTGATATCCATTACCACTTGAATTAAAGTTTCCTCTGTTGGAGACAAACATCACAGGCTCTTGATTATTCGGACAATTCTCCTCATCATGATCATTCATACCACAATACGAACACATATAAACTTCTTGTGCAGCTTGCACAGCTACCTTCTTACCCGAAAATCCTTCTTTTACAGCTAAAGTGGGCTGTTTTAATTGTTGCTCTATGGTGGTTTGAATCTTGTTCTCAGGGGTAGCGAACTTTTCTTTGATATTAATTTTATTCACCCTTTAACTGGGGTTCTTACTGAACTCCATCCAACTTCTTTCTTTACCGTTCTCTCTAGGATGAGCTTCGCATGAGCCGGTTGAACTTGTAAAAACCCAGCACCACATAGCAAATCTAAGTCTTTTCTTGAAGTCCCATCAAGACCTCTGTAGAAATTTTTTAGCTGTTGTTGTTCTGAAAGGTCATGATCGGGAACTCTACGTAAGCACATCTGAAATCTTGTCCAGCTTTTACCCAAAGTTTCATCGTATTCTTGACGGAACTGAGTCAATTTTAAGTTGATCCTCCAATCGCATGTTACTTGGGTAAAACCTACCAAAGAAAGCAGTTTCTAGTTGATCCCAGTTTGTTATCTTTGTAGGCTCTTGTGAATCGTGCCATTCACTCGCTCCATCAATAACGAAAAATCTAAACGCAGCGAAATACATTTGTTCCTTTGAGACTCCTTGTGTGATGTAAGAATCACATATTTGTTTGAATTTTTGTACTGCTCGGAGGGGGTCTTCTCCAGCTTTACCACGAAAGTTTCCAAAACTTTGGAATTGGGCTAACATACCCGAATCTGGACGAAACCTCGGAACATCTATATCTGGAGCACCTACCCCTAGAGCAGGAGCACGGAATGGAACTTCTTCTGGACCGTTAACAAACCAGGGATCTTGATTATTCGACATTTCTTTTTCCTCTTTCTCTTGTTCTCTTCTTTTCTTATTTGCAAGTCTGATTAATGAATCCGGATTATCAAGGATTTGAACTGGTGGTTCAAAATCTGAGCCTTCTTCGCATACACCAAACCTAAAAATATGATAGAGAAGAATAAACAAAAAGCATAAAACTGATAAAAATAAAAATAAATGCAACTATCACTAAAGTATAAACACCGTGGTCACACACTACCGCCCCCGACAGCGGCGCCAAAAACTTGGTGGTCCTTTGTGTGTTCTAAAATAAATGCAAAAAGTAATTGAACCACAACCGCAAGTGTACGGTTGTCCCAAGTAATAATAGTGATAACAGATTCGTTCGCAGGGATGGTTGGCTAACTACAATGCTTATCAGATAGTGAATGGTTGCACTTATGAACGCAATTAAAAGATATAATGATTGATTGGTGGTTTGTATTAATTCTAAGTAATGGAAGACTATAAGGAAAATGCAAATAAATAGTAAAACACAAGTAAATGAAAGGAAGACGAAAATATGAGAAGGCAGTACTTGAGAAACGCAATGGATCCTCCTAATTCTATTTCATGACATATGTTGTTTAAGGATTAAATTGGTCAATTAACAATGGTCAGGATTCTAAATTCCTTATACCCCCGTCAGGGTGGACTACAAGACTATTCTAGAGTGTCACTAGTCCCGTCAGGGTAAATATGATCCACTTTCGAATGATTAAGTAATTTTACCACATTGGCCCTAAAATTAACTAAACTCGTTAGAGTCAAATAGTTTCTGTGTTAGATTGAGTAATTAAGTCCATACCTAAACCCTCCGCCAGGATGATCCACACGCCACATATGTGAAATAGCCTAGATACTAACACCTGTTCTTAGTTGATCACTCCAAAAACAGTAAATAATCTCAAATTACAGAAAAATGTAAAAGACCCAATTTAATTTAATTTATTAAAAACCCAAATTCAGACATATGAAATTCAACAGAATAGGGATTCACACGTTATGCATTCTCAAGTACTATGAAGAAATTAGCTCATATTAATTAAAAATAAAACTAAATTAAAAGAAAGAGAACTCATAATTATTACAGAATTAAAAATAAAGAAAACCTAATTTCCGGAATTGGATTTGGCTGAGAATGGAGATATAGACCCTCTCCAGCTCTACAGCTTTCTTCTTCTTCCTTCGTTGACTTCTCTATGATGCTTCTGCTTATGAATAATGAGTTGTATGAAAAATAGAAATCTAAAGCCCCTTTTATACTAATAAAAACGTATTAGACCTTGGACCTAAAATTAAATCACTTATTAAAAGCCCAAGTCCATTTTCTAAGCCCAAAATCCCGTAACTGCTGCACCACCTCCACTAAAACAGCTCTAGCCGATTCGTTATAACTCCGATTGACCTGAAATCACTTGCTAAAGTTCTGTAACTCGATAAGGAACATATTCTCTTCAAAGGTCAGCGGCTAAATCAACTCTTAAGTGCCTTGAAATCAGCAATGTTTGTCATGTTTTCCAGATTTGTAGTTCCAAAATATAATTCTTTCGGGATTTATCTTCAAGCTTTGACTCCATATCACGATCTTTTACTCTCTTCTCGGATTCCTTTCCTAGCTAATATTCAAAACCTACAAACTTTTCACTAAAATACACAAGATTACGCGCAAAAGTTTAATAAATCAAAAATACTAGAAATAAAATAGGAATTCCGGATTATTGCATTTTTAACTCAAAAGTCTATCAAAATATTCAATTAAACATAAAAAATGATGTATCCCAAGGGTCCAAAATAAGAACAAGGGGTCCTCTTTAGAAAAAATAATCCACATGAAATTAAGATTGTTCTAGCTAATCACCGTAGGGTGAATATATTAAAAGATACTAGTAAGTATATTGGGATTCCTATAGTTGGTGCATGTCTAAAATAAAATCTCTTGAATGGTTGATTGATAAAGTATTCCAGAGAATGGAAACTTGGGACACAAAACTCTTGTCTCAAAGTAGTAAGGAAATGCTTATTAGATCCATCAATAATGATTCACCGAATCATGTTATGCCTGTATTTATCATTCTTAAGAAAATTACCAATCATCTAGCATCAATAGTCTCTAATTTCTTTTGGAGTGACAAAGGACATGACATGGCTCATAGGATTAAGTGGGACACTTTAATTAAAGATGAGGTTGATGGGACTTGGGTTTAAAGACTCCCAAATACAAAACTTGTCCTTAATTGTCACAAATGCTTGAAAATTTAATCAAAAATCCAAATTCCTTTCTTTTAAAGTTTCTTAAAGGAAAATATTTTCCAAATGATCATTTCCTTAAATCAAAAAATCTACAATAATAGCTCATGGGGCTAGAAAAGCCTGTTAAGTGGCAAATACTACTTTGTTAAAAAAAAATTGGTCTATCGGAGATGGAATATCTATCAATATTTGGGAGGACTCCTAGATTCCAAGTATTCCCAATATCCATAAACACGATGTTCATTGTCCTTTAATGGTGTATGACATATTAAGCATAAATAACTAGTTTGAATATAAATATAATTATAGAATTATTCTCAAATTAAAATGCAACAACCATAAGGCTCTTGCATCTTCCACCTCACCCTGTCCAGATGTACCTTGTTGGACTCCATTAATGCAGGTGATATGAGTGTTAGGTATTTCTATAGAAACTTAAAGAAGGCTATGAAACCACAAGACCTTTAACAGGTCTTCTTATATCACCAATAACAAAAGAGATTTTTACCCAACGGGTCTTGAAGACACCTCCTACAAACCCAACCACATCTCACCTATCTACTCTTCTTACTAAAGGACACAAATAAGATTTTACACTAAATGCAAAAAAAAATTGAAAAATATCCCTACCCATTATACCCCTTTTTGTTTTTCTTTACTGTATATATATTATATTTATTCACAATTTCTTTTAAACCCTAGAAAAACTATATCTCCCGCTCCTCCCACTCACCTGAAATCTCTTTCATCTCTTTCTTCTTTCCTTTCCAAACCTCACATTCTCCTTTTTTTTCTCTCCATTTTGTGACTCAATCTTCTTCTTTTTCTGATAAGCAACAACCATGGCTGCTCGTGGTAAAGCTTTCATGTAGAAGTCTTTGAAGGTCAACCACTGAAGAATCTCATAGTGGATTATTTCACGTAGTATAGCTCCTTCCAGCTTCACCAGTAAGCCTCTTCCAACACTAGATCCAACAATGTTGTGTCGTGAAGCCTCGCCACGAAGAAACAACAGACTAAGGACGAAGATCCAGCAACGAGCTCCAGGTCTAGCGTGAAGATAGATCTATGTAAGATAGTAAACACATATATCTTTGAAGCGTCGAAGATCTGTGAACCTCCGTTCGACCAACATAAAGCTTACATGGTTTTTTCTTGTGCACTTTTCAGTCCGTGAGTAGATCGGCAAAGATAAGAAGTTTTCAAGCTCTGAGTTTGTGTGTTACAAGCTTCTGCAATGGAAGCTTCGAGTAAGAAACTTTGTGTCTTTCTACTTATGCTACATGCTTAATGACTTTCGAGCTCCAAGTTTAGTTTTCTTATTCCTTTTATTTTCTTTGTATTAGGTTTGAATTCGGTTTGGATTCAGAAAGAAGTTTAGTTTTCTTTTTTTCCTATCTTTTTTTTGTATTAGGTTTGACTTCATTTTTCTTTAATTTTATTTTATTTTTGTTATTTTTAGGTTTGAATTCAGAAACTTCATCTTTTCAAGTAATAATTGTAATTTTGTTATTCTTTATAATTAAGTTTGTAATTTTTTCTCTTATATAAATAAAATTTGTTTTATTATTTCCATGTTCTTGTTTAATTTTTATTACTCAGTGTTTTACTATACATACTTAGTAATTTTTGTATCACGCTCAAAAAATTTATTGCCAATAGAATACCTAGTGGATTTTATGAGCACTCAGTGGTTTTCTCTAAGTACTCAGAGAATTCATTGACTACATAGAGAATTCTCTAAGTAGTAATCATGGTTTGTTAATTTCTTGCATAGTTTTTTTGCTGGTTAATTCTCTGAGTGTTTTTCGAAATCACTGAGTATAACACAAAATCACTGACTAGTAATGCAAAATCGCTGAGAATCACTAATTATAGCACATAATCACTAAATATTAATGCAAAATCACCGAATATCACTGATTATAGCACAAAATCACTAAGTATTAATGCATAATTTGTGAATATCACTGATTACAACACAAAATCACTAAGTATTAATGCAAGATTGTTGAGTATCGCTTACTATAACACAAAATCACTGAGTAATATGCAAAATAACTAGGTTTAACATAAAATCATTGAGTATTGATGCAAAAATGGAGCTCCAAATGCTTCAAAATTGGAGGTTGAAAGTGCTAAAAAATGGAGCTCAGAATATTGCAAAAATGAAACTCAAAATGCTAAAAAGGGAGCTAAAAAATATTTAAAAATAGTTTGACGAGCGAGAGAGAGAGAGAGAGAGAGAGAGAGAGAGAGAGAGAGAGAGAGAGAGAGAGAGAGAGAGAGAGAGAGAGAGAGAGAGAGAGAGAGAGAGATTTATAAAAGGGAAATGAAATGAGTTGAAATAAACTGAAATTGAGGGTTGATTCTCCTATATATATTCTAGGAGTATTTTTTATCCATAACATTTTGGTAGCCTCTTAGTAGAAGAGTGTAGAGCCAAAGTCTCTTTGAGCTACAAAATTAGTCTACAAGACCTTATATGCAATCACCCATAACAAAATTTGGAAGTGTATTTGGAATTTTAAAGTAGCTCCTAGAATTGGGTTCTTCATGTGGAAGGATGCAAGAATGACTTTCCACTACTACAGATCTGGTCTTTAGAGACGAAAAAATTAGCGACCCGCGTTTCGTCGCTAGTCTTCACTGTTAGCGACAACTGCGCGATTTCATCACTAAACAATTAAAAATTCATCGCTAATTTTAATCCTTGTTAACGACGACGAGATTTCGTCATGAGAGAATACAAAATTCGTCGCTAATATTGTAAATTTTTTTGATCAATTTTTTAATAAATGTCTTTGGTTATCAGCGACGAGGAATGTCGTCGCTAGGTTTCATTACATGCGACGGAAATTTAAAATATTAGCGAAGAAACGCGGGTAGCCACAGAAAAAGTATAATAAAACGCAAACAGTTTTTTCAGAAACGAAAATACCCCATTATTAATCTTTTTTCTCCCACTTTCTTTCAAAATCCTAACTCCTATTTTCCCAAATCTTTAATACTTGATTCTCTAAATCATATAACACCATTCTTAGGTCCATATTCGAGTTTGGGCAAGGCCAATCTACATATTCTTCATCCAATTCAAGGTATTTTTCAAATAATACATTTTTTTTATTTTCTTGAATATAGTGGTGAATTACATGATTTAATGTTTGATTAGGTTAATAAATAATTGTTACACCATTAAAGGGTCCACCTTCAAGGTGGAGTATGGTCAATCTTCAATCTTCCCATCCAATTCAAGGTATTTTCAATAATATTCATACTTTTTATAATTTGATTTTTTGATTATAATTGTTAATAAATATGTGATCACATTTTATAAAATGTGATTAGGCTAATAAATACTTGTCTTATGATTTTATTTTTTATTGATATGTTGTAAATCATGCAATCGTTCATTTATGTTTTTATTTTCTTATATATATATATATATATATATATTTATATATATCTTTTTAATTAGTTATATACGAATTTTTTTTCCTATTTAATAGTTTGTAATTTTAATTCATTAAATGTGTTATAATTCTAATTCTTTTATTCATTTGGGTTGTAATTCTTAATTTATTTAACATTTGGGTTGTAATAATTATCTATTTTATTTTATACGCATGTAGTTGCTTAGCTATATCAAATTGTTATTAAAAGATGTCTTCGAGTCTTGATAAGAGTTGGATCAAAGCCACTGACCTTTTGTCGGAAGAATATATTTATGGTGTAACAGATTTTGTCGAGTTTGCGGTCAAACAAGATGGTTTTAATGACTATATTTTTTGCCCATGAAATTGTTGTTCGAAAAATCGTCGATATCCATCACAAACGGTTACGCTCACCTTTTACTTCATGGGGTTATGTCCACGTATGAGGTTTGGACAAAACACGATGAAATACTAGACATTCCCGAAAAAACCGTGCCAAATCTAGAAATTGAAATGTTAAATGCGTATGACGATTTGAGAACCAGTTACGAAGTTGGTGGACATCCAGGTGATACCGTGATGACAGGCGCACATCAAACTAGTCGTGGCATTTTTGAAGCTATGTTCGAGGAAATAAAGACCGAATTATATCCTGGATCTACAGTGATGAGTTTCTTGAATTTCATTGCAAATCTTATGCACATAAAGGTAAAAATCAAGTGGACTAACAAATCTTTCACCGAGCTCTTGGAATTGGTTGGCGCGTTTTGCCCAAACCTCACAATTTTCCTAGGTCTTACGAGGAATGCAACAAGAAGTTGAAAAGTATGGGTTTGGGTTACACTACTATTGATGTTTGCTTGAATGATTATGCCATTTTTTACAAGGAGGATGAATTCCTCGAAAAGTGTCCAGTATGCGGTGAGTCTAGATGGGATCCAAAAAAGGGTAAGAAAGTACACCATAAAAAGCTTTGTTATTTTTCGATTGCCCTGAGGTTGCAGCGTATATACGCTTCGAAGCACACCGCTGAAGAAATGATATGGCACCATACCGGAAAGAGTACCGATCTTGATGTGTTGCGTCATCCGGTTAATGGTGATACTTGGAAGAGATTCGCAGGGCTACATCCTGAGTTTGCTAACGAACCTCGTAATGTATATTTGGGTCTCTGTATCGATGGTTTTTGTCCGTTCTCTATGCAGAATAACTCGTACAACATGTGGCCAGTTATATTGACCGTCTACAACTTCCACCGTGGGTATGCATGAAGGAAACCATATTTCAGCTTTGTTTGTTGATTTTGGGTCCTCGTTCACCCAGTAAGGACATGGATGTCTATCTCCGCTCTATCATAGATGAGTTGGAAATGTTGTGGGAAACAAGGATCTCTACGTATGATGCGCATATGAAGCAAGTTTTTACGATTAAAGTTTGTTTGTTGCCCACCACTAATGACTACCCTGCTAGGTTATACACATCAGGTTGGCAGGGTCAAGGTTACTTAGCGTGTCCAGAATGCTTGGATTCTACTCCGTCGTTGAAGGTGAAAAAGGTGTAGTATATTTTGATCATAGAAGATGGTTATCTATGAGACATTGGCTTAGAAAAGACAAATAATTGTATCCGCGAGAAGAGTTTAGGGCCCCCGAGGAAATATAGTCCGGCCGATATTCAAACTCAGTTAGATGGGTTGCCCATTGTGTTTGGTAAACACAAGGATTTTGGGGGCAAGGCGACAAAAAAACTGGTCCTCGCGAGTTTAACTGGAAGAAAAAGAGTATTTTTTATCGCTTACCTTATTGGTCGGAAAATCTGTTAAAACATAACATCGATGTTATGCATTGTGAGAAGAATGTGTGTGTTAGCATGCTCGGTACAGTTGTAGGACTTGATGGGAAACCCAAAAGGATAACGCGAAGGCGAAAATGGATCTTAAAGATTTGGGCATCAGGAAAGAATTGTGGTTGATAACAAGAGGAGGTAAATCAATACCCAAGCGATGAAAGTATACGTTGTCTACCGATAAGCGAAAATTATTTCTTGACTGGTTGAAGACACAATAGTTTCCAAATGGTTTCGCGTCTAGTTTAAGGAATAATATACAAAGTGACACGGGTAAGATTATTGGAATGAAATCCCATGATTGTCACGTAATGATGCAGTATCTTTTCGTGGCTAGTTTACCCGGGCTTATAGAGGATAAATCAACTAGCGGTGCGATTATTGGGTTGGATAACGTGTTTAGAGTCGTTTGTAACAAGAACTTGAGTAGGAAAGAGTTGGAATCTGGTAAGGTGGGAGTGGATGAAGTGATGTGCAAACTAGAATTGATTTTACCTCCCGCATTTTTGGATATAATGATCCACTTGGTGATACACTTATAAGATGAAGCATAATTGTTCAAATGCAGTAGATGTATCCATTTGAAAGGTATTCGAAAAAGTTAAAAGAGTATATTCGGTACCCTACTAGGCCAGAGGGTTCAATCGCTGAGGGTTATGTGGTCGAAGAGACGTTGACATTCATATCACGGTATCTTCGAGAAGAAAAGACAAAGTTCAATGATCCAGGTAGATACAACAACCCACTGCCCAACCCGAAAGAGCTATCCATTTGTAAGAGTCAGTGTACTCCCGTTGGTAAAAATGAGTTTCGTCATTTACCACATAAAGTGAAGGAGCAAATCACCTGGTACATTCTGAATAATTGCGACGAGATCGAAACATACATGACGTAAGTAACCGATAATTTATGTTTAAAAATTTATTTGCTCATTAATTTTAAATATTTTCTTACAATTTAGAGAATACAAATCCACGCTATCGGGGACGGCTAAAGAAGTAGAGGAGATGCACTGACAAATATTTAAGGGGTGGCTTTTGGAAAAGGTACATAACATGTACATTAAGTTGGAAACTTTCCATTTTAGGGAACTTTCATTAAGTTGGAAACTTTTCTTAGTTAGAAACTTTCCTTATGTGGAAACTTTCATTAAGTTGGAAAATTTCCTTATTTGGAAACTTTACTTATTTTGAAACTTTCCTTATTTGGCAATTACTTAACTCTTATTACGTTTGCTAGATTCATGCAATGCGCATGGCTGTGATCCAATCGATACACCTGAGATGGTGTCCTTGGCAAGCATGTCTTATGGTCCAGTCCATACATAAGATTCATGTATCGTGAATGGTGTCAACTGGGTTACTAGAGCAAAAGGAGAAAAAAGAGTGACTCAAGATTACGGAGTATCTACCATGTATGATGAGACCCCCTTTTACGGTTGATTAGCAAAATTGTAGAGCTTACATTTAATGATGGTTGTTATGTTGTGTTATTTGTTTATAAGTGGTATAATACATCAAAGGTAAATAAAGAACACAGGGTAACCTTCATCAACACATCTGCTTTTTGGTGGGAGACAGGACCGTACATTTTAGCGACGCAAGCCAAAAAAGTGTTTTACATTGACGAGATCAATACACGGAAAACAATGAAAGGATGGAAAGCCGTTTGGGAAATAAATGATCGTCACGGATGGAGCCCTGAGTTATGGGGTGCGGAGTCATTATCTACTGATAACGTGCGTATCACGATTCCGTTGGGGAACACGTAGACAGAATACTCGCGACTAAACTTGACTACTAATGAAGAGATCGTGTTTGACACAGAGACACTCATCAATAATTTGCATGTTGACTTAGTTTTTGATGAAGACGAGGAGATGTTAGATAACACATGGGAGGAGTACGGAGATGAGGAACCTATTACGGTTGATAGCGATGAGGAGCCTATAGACACTAGCGGATACGAAACTGATTAGATATTTGATTTTTAAGCGTTTTATGTTTCATTTGTTAAATTTTCTTAAATTAGTTTGATTTTGATTTTAAGGTTGTTACAATGTTGTCAAAATGTTATTTGTCGATTAATTTTGATGTTTAATTGTATTTTTTAAATTTTAAGATGTAATGAATAAGTATATTTTTAATGTGTAAGAAGATTTTAAAAAATAAAAAATAAGAAAAATAAATTTAGCGACGAGTTCTTCGTATTAGCGACGACTTTAGGCTAAGAACTCGTTGCTAAATAATAACGACGGCCTTTAAACTCAAGAACTCGTCGCTAATAGATAGTGACGAGGTCATACTCAAGAACTCGTCGCTAAGTAGTTAGCGACGACATTTGATAACTTAGCGACGACTTTATTCGTCGCTAACATCACCAAAATGTTCGATTGGTCGATTTGGACGGTCAAAATTCCCGCCCATTCATCTTTGTGAAGACGTGTGAAATTAGAAACGACGCGTCTCGTCGCTAGGAGCGGACACACAAAGGACGTGCGTACGTTACGTGATGCGTGGCAAACTTAGCGACGACTATTAAGAACTTAGCGACGACTCGTCGTCGCTGACTAAAAAATTCTATAAAACTCTACCGTGAGTTCATTTGCTCACTCACAACACCAAAAATCATTCCATTTTCTACCCAAATCAGGTCCATTCCATTTCCGAGCCAAATCCTATCAAGATTCAAGCCACTAACAATCAAAACAAGGTATAATCCATTCCATATATCAAAATTTCTCAAATTTTTCCCTATTTTTATTCTAATCAATTTTTTATGTGTTGTTTATGATTCCTCTTACTTATCATGGCTTCTTCTTCATCACAAGCACATTACCTACGTACAAGGTGCAATTTTCGACCTACTTTTGCTATTTAATTTTTTTTTATTGCAAAAATTTGTGTTTGTATTAGGTTTTTTTAAATCCGAGTTATATAGAGGTTTTATTAGGTAGTTTGAATTTAGAATTGAGTTCATAAAATAATGATTATGTGAGTTTTGGATTTTAATTATAAAAAAATTTTAAAAAAATTAGGGTTTAAATGATTAGAGAATTGATGATTTGTGTTTTTTTAGGGTTGTTTATATAATTAGATTATAGATTAATGTTTATATGTTTTAGGGATTCGATTCAAGATTTTTAAAAAATTTGTTAAATATATTTAGGGTTTTAGGAAATAATTTAGGAAAAAAAAATTTTTTTAAAGAATTTAGGAAAGATTTGTGTTATTTAAGAATTTAAGAATTTAGAAAAAAAAACCATTTATAAAAAATAAAATTTGTTAACATTATAAGCTTAAGAATTTTTTTCAAAAAAAAAAAAATTAAAAAGGCCTTAGAATTTTGTAAAATAATTTTGTATATAAGTTTCCGAATAAGGAAACTTTTCTTATTTGAAAAGATTCCATTTTAGGAAACTTTAATTTTTAGAGAAGTTTCCTCAAAAGGAAACTTTACTATTTTATTGACTAACTTGTCATTTTTGGTTAAAGATTCCATCTGGATCAGATTTATCGTATATTTATTTTATTATATTATATATGTATTATTTGTATTAATTAATTTATTCGATCGGTTTGTAATAATTATTTTCTTATTCATTATTATAGATGTATTATTTGTAATATTTCTTTTTTATTTCTTTCTGTTAAATTATAGATGGCTGATGTTATGTCTCGAGGACACGGCGGTGATGTAGATGGCCGGGATCCTTCTAGGAATCCGGACCGCACTCTATCCATCTATGCTGGCCCGTCTGGTAAATAAAATATTTAAAACATAAAACTTTATCAATTTAAATTTAATTCAATTTTTTCTTAAATAAAAAAAACGCAAAAGAAAATCCCGAGGTACTAATGCATTAAATACTACTCTTGAAGCCCTGTAGAAAGTAGGTTACACTTTACTAGTAGAGTTTTGTATGCTAGATGAGACGTGGAACCCTATCGGGGAGTATGGTCACCAAGTTTTACAGGTTATAGGGGCGACTGTACGAGAGAATGTCCCCCTTGCTACAGAACCTGGAAGGAGGTGCCTGGTGGGATGAAAGCTACTATCACAGACAGATTAAAGCAATTTTTTTACCTCCATAGCTAGTGTAACAGATCCGACTGGACGGAAATCCAAAAACATTTGAACAAAAGCCAGTCGACTATGTATATGGGGTGGAAGGGTGACTTGAAGAAAGCCTACTATAATAAGAAGAAAACGCCACCTGATGTTGTTCCGTTAATTTGGAAGAGGAGTTGTGCGATGTGGGATAACAAGGACTCCTAAGTAGAAAATTTTAATATTTAAATAAAAAAGTATTTAACATTTTTGAAATATATTGAAGCATAACCAGGCTGCTACTAATAAGGCGAACAGGAAGAAACAAAAAAAAAATCGGGCAAAGCCGGTTCGAGAAATTATTCGCAGACTCGATAGGTATAGTCTTTGATTTTCAAAAATTAAATTAGTTACTTTATTTAATTATTAATATATTGTTTAAAATGTTATTGCACAGGGGAAGCTGAAAAAGAAGACATATGAGTCGTTAACTTGTTTTAACGAGTCTACCCAACAGGAGAGAGAGCTTCCAAATCTTGGGGGGTTTTTCGAATACATGAATTACGACTCTGACAAAGATGAGTGGAGGAACCCGGCATACAAAGAGTGTAACATGAGTGTTTTTTCCTTTTCCTCTTGTTATTAAATTTATTTAAATATTAATTACCTTTTCTATATACTTTCTATATTAATTTCGTGAAACTTTCTATTTTAGTAAACATTCCATTTTAGGGAACTTCCCTAAAATGGAAACTTTCTTTATTTGGAAACTTTCCCAAAATAGAAAATTTATTTTATTAGTTTTTTAATTGTCTTCTTTAAATAATTATTAATTAAATTTTAATGGCTTGTAACACGATGTGTATCGGGGGAAGCTTAAGAAAATAGTTTGCGAGACAGAGGCAGGGTCATCTGGTGGGACCGCCTCCGAAGTGCCGCTAGAAGACCAGATCGACGCCATGAAAGAGGTCGTTGAAGAAGTCATGGGCCCACCGAAGACGGCTTGGGTAACAGGATTCGGACAGGTCCATAAGAAGGCCCGTATCTCCCAGCCGGATCCATTAGTTAGGCGAAACGCGGAGAGGCTAGATGTGATGATGGCGGCGATGAACGAGTTTCGCGCGCTTCAAGGTCTCCCCGCTATTGAGACTCCCCCTTCATCGACTCCCTCCACAGCTACCTCGACTGGTGGTCACTTTTTGATGAGCATACTTGACACGGCTATGGCGGCGTTGGATGAGATGGTGGCCGCTCCAGGTCTTGCTCTGATACCCCTCGAAGCACTGAAAGTAGATAAAGATGATGACGAGGATGAAGATTTGGATGCTCCTTGACTTTATTTATATTTTATTTTGATGTATTTTGACTATTTATGTTATGTTTGACTTTTCCGGTTATGTTTGACATTTTCGGTTATGTTTAACTTTATTTAATATTTTTGAATTAAACTAAATTAAGTTTTGCTTTCCGATTAATATTTGAGATTTTTAATTGTTTATTAGATATATTTGTATAATTACAAAAATAAAAATAATTTATAAATAAAATTTAAAATATAAATTAAATTAAAAACAATTAATTAAATTAAAAATATATAAAAAAATTATATTAAAATCAAAATTATAATGCAGGATTCCAAAAAAAAGATTAACGACGAAATATTCGCCGCCGTATATGAATAACAAATTGTCGCCAATATTTGGAATAATTACCGACGACAACATGGCGACGAGTGATATCATCACCTATATTCTAGGATAGCGACGAAGTCTTGTCGTCGCTAATAAAGATTACTTAGCAACGAATCTTGTTGTCGCAAAGACGCCCCACGAATTCGCGGCGAAACCACTACGTTTTATCGCAAATATTGAACAATGATATATCAATTGCTCAATAATCTCACTTTTCTCCCCACACAATGATAGGGTTGCCTGGTTTGCTAGTCCCCTTAACCTGTTGTCTATAAATGCTACTACTTGTAAGGTAAGTAAATGGATTGACTTCATTATTGCTTACACAAATGATAATCATGATAATAACCTTTACTTGGGAGAAATGGCTGCAAATATTGTACGACACCTCTGGAAAGAAAGAAAAAATGAATTAGAGTTTAATGGTTGGAAGCTTGATCATTTTCTTAGCAGGGGCTCAAAATGACTCGTATAGAATTGATAATCCTAATGTTAATCATACTACTAATAATAATAATATTTGTTGGATTTCTTCTTTACAAGTGATGTCTCCCTATTTGTTCTAAATATTAGCCCTTAGGACACATCATTTTAGGTGAATATTTGACTTATTTGATAGACTTTTATGCTTATTTCGTCATATTGCACTTTCTCCCCTTGGAATTAGACTATTTGCATTTTTAGAGCTTTTGTACGTTAATTTATTTGTTTTTAGTATACATCTCTTAGGTTCATGGATTATATGGATAACCAATACAAGGAGGAGAAGTGAGAATTAAAGTCTTAGATCAAATGGAGGAGCTAAAGGCAAGAAAATAATTTCTGAAGAATTGACTAAAGGAGTTGTATAATTTGAAAGGCTGTTACTAATTGCTGTTTTTGGGCTACTTAGGAGCGGATTTAGCCTTTGGGCCATGAAATTGGTTTTATTCCTTATTGAGTTAGGAAGATTTAGCAACTGAAATGAGCCCATTTGGAGTTAATATGCAAAAGTTACAGCCGTTTTAATAAGGGTTGTACAACAGTTACAGGAATTAAAGAAGAAGATGAGTTTGGGCTTTTTATAATTTGACCTAATGTTCTTAACCTAAAGCCTATTTCGAATTTACAAGTACAAATAGACCCTTTAGCCTCCTTTTTACACACACTTCATAGAATAACATCAGAGGCTTCATATTTTCAAGACAGAGCACGAAGGCAGAGGAGAAGTTAGAGCTGGAGAAATTATGTTCTTCCAACAACACCCAAGCCAACCTTTAAGTTATCCTATTTCTTTTCTGTATTGAGAATTATGTCTCCCTTTTATTTAATTTTAGTATTTAATTCCGTTATGAACTAATTTCTTTTGTACTTGAGAATCGCTATATGGGTTGAACCCAATTCTATTTAATTTATGTTTTCTGAATTTGGGATTTAATTATTTAAATTAGATTAGGTATTTTGTGTTGACTATTATCTTGTTTTAATTACTAATTTTGAAGTCATGAATCAAACTTATATCTTAGTAATTAGTCTATTCACTTAAGTGGCAAAGTGATCACCTTGACGGGGGGTTTAATTACAGACATAGATAATAGACGCGTAGTATTCGTTACTGACCCTGACGGGTTTAACTAACCATGCATCCAATGAGGTAAGATACTTAACCGTTCAAAAGTAGATATAATCACCCTGACAGGGTTTATAATACCGTAGGATAGCTCCTAAGTCCACCTTGACGGGGGTTAGGAGATATTAGAGTCCCGACTAGCACAATAATACCAGTTTAACCCTTAAACAGAAGCATTAATTAGATAGGTTAGGTGAAACCCTTATGAGGATCAAGTACTCCATCTCTTCTTAAGTTTAAATCTTATTTACTTGATTTATTTTATTTAAGTAATGTAGGCCCACTGTTTCGGAAAAAGAAAAAAAACTGTACCACAGTTTACGAAATTAGGTTCTTTGCCGAGAGGAGATTATCGACAAAGTTTGGGACCGGTATGCCGGCCATCTGACCGGTATATGCCGGCCCAACCAGCGGGATTTTAACCTAAAACGTATGAAACCCTAATTTCTTCCTTTTTAACCTAGCCTCTCATGATAAACGACCCCTAACCCATTATATACCTGCAACATACCTCTACAACACCTATAAACTTTCAATCCTTCCTTCTATTCCATTCCAAACACACATTTAACATCAAAATCCTTCAAGAACACCAAGAAATCTTCTCCTTAAACCTTAATCCCTATTCATTAAAGATTTAATCTTATTCATTAGACCTTCCAAAATCCATTAAATATTCATTACCCATCTCATATAACACCATAATCCTTCATTTTAAATCCTCAAAACATCAAAATTCATAACTCTTATCTAGTTTTTGAATATTTGAAGTTTTGAGTTGGGGGTTAATTGAGATGACGAAGATTGGTAAGCCAAGAATACCATGAAGAGGAAACAAGAAGGAGTTGAAGAACATATTATTACTTTTGGTGTTGAGAGAGATGTAGTCGAAAGGATGAGAACTTTGGAGGAAAACATAAAGAGGTGTTGACAAATTTTAGGAAAAGTCAGTTGGAGCTTATGCAAAGCATACTACTTGGGCTGAGCGATCTTCAACATGCCACCTGCGCAAGATTTACAGAAGGATCCCAACCTGAACCCGACAATGGAAACCAGCTTCGTGTTGGTTCAGATACGTTTTCCTATCGCTTTTCTCATTTAGTAGTGTATATTAGTTTATTTTCTTTATTGAGTCTTTTCGAGTCATGGGGACACGACTCATTTTTTAGTTTGTGGTGGGGTTCGTTGCCTCATCCCAATTTTTTGATTTGTTTTACATGCTTTCAATAAAATTAATCTAAGGGTTGCATTGACTGTAGAGCATTTTAAATGTCCCCATTAAGCATGCTTTTTATGAATTTCTGAAAAAAAAAAGTTGACTTTAGGAGTTAGTATAAAACGCACTTTGATTGCATACAAACATGAGGTAATTGATAGGAATAATTAATGAACAATGGAAAATAAGTAAACTTGTGCTTAAGGAAAATAAGTGGTTTGTAGAACGTAAGATCTGAATGAGTAGAGAACCCACTTAGGTATGAACTAGAGGCAAGCTATGTAAATAGGAAGATGATAGAGGCAGTTATCTGTTAGCCCTTTGAAACGTTTTTAGCCTTCTCTCCCTGAATTTAATATTATCCGTCTTAGCCAAATATTTAGCCTTTAAGCGTTTCTTTTGTCGCCACGATATAAGCCCATATCTCCATAGTTTGTTAGGTATTTCCATATGACCCGCACTTGAATCACGATCCTGAAAGTTCCTGTCTTGAGCTTGAGTTTGGGGTGGGGGGTCCACCATTATGGGAATTTGTATTGGGTTGGGATTTTTGGAGCTTATCAATTGTGCTCTGTTTTATATATTTCTGATGATTCAAAGTTATTATATTGTAACCCTTTGTCGGGGTAAGAGTAAATGAAAAAAAAACTATAAAAAGAAAAAAATAATGAGAAAAAAATAGCATGATATCTCAACCTCAATAAGAGAGTCATAGCTATATATATTTATGTATATATATATTTGGACTGGCAGAGAGAAATTTCTTATGTGAACATCTTTAGTGCTTGTTGGGTTAATCTGGAGACGCTAAAGTAGTGCGTCAAATGGGTTGAGGGAGAACATATTCGAGTGTAAACTCAAACTCTTGGACAGTTTGTTGATGGTAAGTGAGGAGAGAGCCAAAAGCTCACTACAAATTTACCAAAATTACATATCATACCGTCCCCAAGCCTACGTTAAAACCATAAAGTCCTCGTGATTCCTAGATACATAGTGAGTTTATGATTCAGCTAATAGGGGGTATGCTAAGTGGAGCGTTCAAAGCAAGGATTAATGAACACCCTATTGTCACCATCTTGAGATAAGTAATAAGTGTAACCTTCTAGCATTGTGAAATTAATTTTGGATTGATATTATCTAGTGTTTGATTTTGCATGACATGTGTATGTGTATATTAATTCCTAGATCATGATATATGAGATTTGTTTTAAGTTGTGCTTTGGGTGTATATACTAGATTATGTCTTTTGCATTCACCTAAAGGCCTTTGTTTTTATTTTACTTTGTCCAGACGACAAAGGTCTGAGTTTAGGGTCTTGATTTCTCCCTATTTTTTCTATATATTAGCCCTTAAGAGACATCATTTTAGGTGAATATTTGACTTATTTGATAGACTTTTATTCTTATTTCGTCATATTGCACTTTCTCCCCTTGGAATTAGAGTATTTAAATTTTTAGAGCTTTTGTGCGTTAATTTATTTGTTTTTAGTATAAAGTTTTTAGGTTCATGGATTCTATGGAGAACCAATACAAGTAGGAGAAGTTAGAATTAAAGTCTTAGATCAAGTGGAGGAGCTAAAGGCAAGAAAAGAATTTCCGAAGAATTGACTAAAGGAGTTGCAGATCTGAAAGACTGTTACTAATTGCTATTTTTGGGTTACTTAGGAGCGGATTCAGCCTTTGGGCCGTAAAATAGGGTTTATTCCTTATTGAGTTAGGAACATTTAGCAACTGGAATGAGCCCATTTGGAGTTGATATGCAAAAGTTACAGCCGTTTTACTAAAGGTTGTACACCAGTTACCGAAATTAAAGAAGAAGATGGGTTTGTGCTTTTTATAATTTGACCTAATGCTCTTAACCTAAAGCCTATTCCTAATTTAAAAGTATAAATAAACCCTTTAGCCTCCTTCTTACACACTTCAGAGAATTACATCAGAGGCTTCATATTTTCATGTCAGAGCAAGAAGGCAGAGGAAAGCTAGAGCTAGAGAAGTTCTGTTCTTCCAACAACAGCCAACCAACCTTTAGGTTATCCTATTTCTTTTCTGTAATAAAAATTATGTCTCCCTTTTATTTAATTTCAATATTTAATTCTGTTTTGAATTAATTTCTTTAGTATTGAGAATCGCTATATGGGCTGAACCCAATTCTATTTAATTTATGTTTTTTTTGAATTTGGGATTTAATTATTTAAATAAGATTAGGTATTTTGTGTTGACTATTATCTTGTTTTAATTACTAATTTTGAAGTCATGAATCAAACTTAGATCTTAGTAATTAAGCTATTCATAAGTGGCAAAGTGATCACCTTGACAGAGGGTTTAATTATAGACATAGATAATAGACGCGCAGTATTCGTTATTGATCCTGACGAGCTTTATTAACCATGCAGTCAATGAGGTAAGAGACTTAACCGTTCGAAATTAGATATAATCACCCTGAAGGGGTTAGGAGATATTAGAGTCCCGACTAGTACAGTAATATCAGTTTAACCCTTAAACATAAGTATTAATTAAATAGGTTAGGTTATACCCTTGCGAGGATCAAGTAGTCCATCTCGTCTTAAGTTTAAATCCAATTTACTTGCTTTATTTTATTTCTGTAATTTATTTTATTGCATATTTAATTAAATCTTTTATTTTATTTTTTCTAGTTAAGAAATTACTACTACTATTCGATTAATACTTGAGTTGTGCCTAATCCGTCCTTGAGAACGAAACCTGATTTATCAGCTATTACTTAGTCAATTGTGCACTTGTGGTATTGTGGTTGCTCTATATTTAGTACTTACTTTTATAACACACCAAGACCCACCAACAAGGAAAGCTTAAAATCGACGGTGATGCAGTTTGGAAAAATGATTCTATAATCACACATATATTGCTTGTGTTTTGCAAAATCCTGCAAGTGATACTTGTAGGATCTAATTAAAATCAACTTTGTATCAAGGTAAAAATGGAAACTGAGACTAGAAGAGTTCAAATGGCGTGTTGTATGACACTACTCTTTCCTTATGAATCAACAACTATTGAATACAATTGTGTATTAGGTCTTAATTAAGTTAATTCAAGCAAGAGTTAACACTTTAATAGTATGTGTGTCTTGGTTAATAAAATTTGAAATGCTAAAAGTAGACACAATATTAGTTTTTTTTTAATATTGAAAAAATCAAACATAATTGAAAATTAAGTGGCGAAACAAAAATTAAAGAGATTTTTTATCTTTATATGGTGTATCCTTCTCCCCATTTAGCAAAATCAATTTTTTTGAATTAAATTTTAATGTGTTGGATTATTCATTATTTAAAAAAATAATGCTAGGTATTATTAAAAGGCGACACATATATCAACCATGATATATATTCTAGATGTTCTAATTATATATCCCACAGAGATTTAACACTGGGTCCGATCTTCTAGCAAAGGACGCCAGGCACAGGGTACTACAAGTTCAACAAGCGGCTCTATCTCTGGAGAATAATTTCTCAAAATTAGGAATAGGTTAATTTACTGTTTTTCGTTTTGTTTGGTTTGTTCTTCTACATGTTCAAAAAAAAAAAAATTATATATTTTTTTTTCTACATGCACCACTCATTTTCTTTAATGAAATATATCTTTCGACCGAAAAAAGAAAAATAAAATACAGCCAACCAAACACTGCCTTGTGAAGTGATAGTATTTATACACACCAAACCAAGGGTTTTATCTTTTTAATCCTAGCAACAACAAGGACAACTTCGACATGTCTGATCTCATCACCCCTGGTAAAACCGTAATCAAACACTCATACGAACTTACGCTTACATATAATATGACTGTCTTATAATATAAATAAAATTGATTTTTAATTTCTTCGATTTGTTTGTTCTTTTAAGCTATGGACATTGAGAATAGGACCGAACACGTCAACTCTCTCAAAGTAAGTTTTATATTTCTTTTTTATTTTATTTTCACTCTAAGACCATGACCTTCGCCTCCCAGGACTGGCCATGGTCATTTTATATCACCTTTTCCAAAATCTAGCAAATATACTCGTTTGTTAATAATGGTCTATATTTGCTACTTACGGTGTATGAAGCCATAATTTGTAATGTTTTGGTAATTTGATTAAAATACTTAAATTAATTGGGGCTGATGAATTTTTGCAGAATAAGCTAGAGGATCTAACTGGAAAACATTCCGATAAGCTTAAAAATTTGTCTCCCATTGTGAGAGAGAAAGCGTGTTGAATCTCTGAGAGAAATTCAGGTAGGGGTGAGCACGGGTCGGGTTTACCCGGGTTGGGGTCTAGGGTAAGGATAGGGTAATATTGGAAAGTGGTAAATGTTGGAGGGTAAACCCGTGTTAATGGTAAAATAAAAATTACCACGGGTTAAGACGAGTTAACTAACGGGTTATCCGGGTTTTACCCTTGGTAAAATTCATAATTTAATCACAATAAAAAACATAAAATCAAATAAAGTTTAAATGCTACTATTCAATTAAAAGAATTTTTGTTCTTCAAAATAAAGTACATATTAGGTAAAATTCAAAGAAGAGACGAGGATAAGATTTCGGTGAACAAAGTAGCCAAATGTGTCAAATGGCCAGGTCTTGACCATATACACACATATATATATATATATATATATATATATATTAAATGAACAGTATACGGGTTGGACGGGTCCAACCCGTGTGGTAATGTATAGAAGGTAAACCCGTGGTAAAAAAATTAACATGCCCAAAATTGAAGGGTAAGGTATGTTATAAAATGGGCTAGGGTAATTTTTACCCTGTTTTAGGTCGGTTTTTATTACCCTAACGGGTCGGTTTACCATTTACCACTATTCTGCTCAACCCTAAATTCAGGTATATATTCTTTATGTGTGTATTCTTTTCGGGCTTTACATGTGCATAGGTATTGTACTAATGTTTATCATTTCAGATTGAACATGGCAGAGTTTCTTGAAAAGAGGTCTATACTAGAGGCTGAATACGCAAAGCTGTATCCACCATTATATACCAAGGTTTGTATTCAAGGAAGCTCCTTGCCTTGTATTAGGTTCAGTGATAATGATATCTAGATACAATATTTTAAGGAAGCTCTTTGACTTGTATTAGGTTTAGTGATAATAATATCTAGATACGATGTTTTTCAGAGATATGACATTGTGAATGGAATAGTTGAAGCTGAAATAGTTCCAACAACTAATAAAGAATCAGATAATGCTGATGAAGGTATTTTCTCATATTCCTTATTTCATATTCATTTATCTTTAAATGTAAACTTTAAGTCTTTGCAGAGAAAGGAGTTCCTAACTTCTGGATAACTGCTTTAAAGGGCCATGTCGTGATTCGTCAAGAGGTATATAAAGTGTCTGAAAGATATAAAGTGGTCAAAAATTGATAATCCCAAGGGTTTCAAGCTTGAGTTTCTCTTTGATACAAATATTTACTTCAAAAACTCTGTTCTAACCAAAACTTATCACATGATTGGTGTAGAAGACAAACCTGTTCTAGAAAAAGCAATAGGTCAATATATTGGTTCCTGTTGGTTAAATACTCATTTTAGTTAACTAAATTGTTTTTGTTTAAAGGACGGAGATAGAATGGTATCCAGGAAAATGCTTAACACGGAAGATAGTTAAAAAGAAGCCAAAGAAAAGATCGAAAGTTGTAAAACCAATAATAATCAGAAGAGAAAAATGTGAAAGTTTCTTTAACTTTTTTAGTCCACCACAAGTCCCTTCAGATGATGAAGACCTTGATGAAGAAGCTGTATGTACCAAATAAAACTTTTCTCCTTTGAAATATATTTTTGTAGTAATTTATTTTTTAACAGGCGGAAAATCTTGAAACTCTTATCGACTGTGATTATTATATTGGGTGAGTCAAATCATGAATATTATTAGTTATAGTTTTCTCATTGATTTTATATCTTGTAGGTCAACAATTGGATATAAAATCATTCCCCATGCCCTGTCATGGTTTACAGGGGAAGCAGAGAAAGACAGTGACTTGGAAGAAGATGATGATGACAAGGACGATGATGATAACTATGATTACTATGATGATGAGGATGATGATGATGATGATGACAAGGACGAGGCGATGAGGAAGAGGAAGACGATGTAAAATGTAGAAAAGTGGTAGAGTTGTAGCAGCAGGAGAAGGAGATGTAGTGATGTGACGTTTATGGATGTATTAGGTTAGACCCTTCATCAATTTTGAATGACTACTATAAACAAGTCTTTATGTTCATTTATATTCTTTCTTTGATTAAGGTTATTGTTGATTTTTAAGGGTTGGATTCTGATGCAAGATGAGACATTGAAATCATGCATATTGGTTGGTTGTTTGTTTGTTTTTTTACAAGCTGTTTATTAGGCTTTCTTGTGTTTGCACTCCTCATCGTGTTTGCTGTAGATAACTGGTATGCAAAGACAAAAAAATCTAGATTTATCCTATTTTGTTTTGGAGTGAAGGATTAATAGGAAGATGGTGAATACTGATTATAGATTGCTACTTAGCAAATGATGATTGGTGTGAATATAACATAATAGATTGCTACTTAGCAAATGATGATTTGTGTGAATATAACATAATTAGAGTGAGATAAAATAAAATAAATATAATGAGTTAATACTGTCATTAGTATCATAATTTTCTTTTTGTAAAAAAGAACAAATACCTTTTTAACTTGTTAAATACTTGGGGGATATTTTTAAGGATTAATAGCTAAGAAACCCCTCAAGTTAGAATTTATTCCTTCTTACCATAACTATTATTTATTTTCCTATGAAAGATACCATACATTTTGATTTTTTCTTTTTTTGCCCATAAAAAGAGTTGTTTGAGTTATGAGAAGCTTTCCAGAACTTACATTTTGAGAAAATATTTCGCTAATAGTAGAGAAAATGTTATTTCACTTAGTATTGGCTTGCCTGTATAGCCAAATGTATTGGAATAGGTCACTTTTGTAATTGCTCATGAATTCTCCTGGGACAAGTTATACAAAATCATTCAATCTTTCAAAAAAGAGTGAGTGTCCAAAGAAAGTAATTGTTTAACCTCTTCCAATATTGGTGATGGAATATTTGGATATCAAGAATGGAGATGCTTGTGCCTTTGAGAGGAGAACATTAATGAAGCTACAAGAATGCAAATGAATGAACTCTATAAACCTTCCCTGCGAGAATAGTAGTTTTAAAAGGACACAAGGCCAAAGTGCGGATAACATTGTTGTGACCCTTCTTCAGACCAGTCTACGATTTGATTTCACACATCTTTCTATTCCTTCTTAATAGATACATACCGTGTTAATTATTGTAAAGGTCCTACTAAGATAATCATGAATAGTGATATGTCTTTGTTTGTAGATGTGAATCTCTAGTAGAAGGGGAAGCAGTTCACCAGACGTATACTCTTGCAATAAATGGTAGGTTTGACCTTACTAATATTAAGTCTTATTACCTTAAGGATGTTTCAAACCTGTTAAAATTAGATGAAATATTTTATCATTTTTATTTAAAGTCATTCTTCTCTCGACATGAAGATATATACTTATTCACATTCCTCAACTTGCACGATTCTTTACTAGATCTGTTAGACGAAATCTTTTTCAATTAACTTTTAACGTTGTTTTGTTAAGTCATGCGTACTTCCATTGGAAGAAGTAGTTGTCCACACATGGATTAGTAGTATTGTAATTTGGAACTCTTGATGTTTAAATAATTTTTTTGACAAGTAAATATATATAAAGACACACATCACTAGTCCCTAACGTTGGAGATCAAAACACTCTAGGAGCAACCAATTAATATAGATCTCTCATAAGCTATCACTATAGTCTCTGGAGTATTCATTTACCTTACATGGTCGATATTCATAAGTGTCCTTTGGCCATCTAATTTTACACATTTGTTAGTCTTACAATATACATGAATCAGTACATAACCCTAATTATGTCTTAGGATATATTTGTATTCACAAATTGGATACGACATGTGACCCCTTATTACCCTATCTTACTCTACAAAACAGCTCAACAGATAACCCTAATTATGTCTTAGGATACCGTTGTTTTCGCCAAGCAAATACAACACGTGCCCCTTATTACCCTATGTTGTTTTAATAAATCATTTTGTAAATATGAGGAATAAGTTTTAACCAGTAAAGTAAACATATCTCGCGATTCCATCATATCCTTACCATAATGCAGTGCCCCAAGTTTTACTATAAGACTCGAGTCAACCATATCCAATTATTTTGGGAGGCCACATCAAGAAGAGAAATTAATAACCCCTTTAAGGAGACACTAAGATATTTTCAGAGATGAAGAAATTAACCCAATTGTTTACGCGGTTAGTCAAGGCCGCCAGGCGCAATAACGATTGCCACGCGTTTATAATCTAGTTCCGTAATTAAACCCCCTTATAGAGAATCGTCGCAACTAACGAATAGCCTAATTACTAAAAACTATTTCTAATTGTCCAAATCATAAATAATAAATAAGTGTAAGAGAATAGTCAATATAGAAATACATGACTTTAATTAAATTGAAACAATCCCAAATCTGAATAACATTAAACTAAATAGACTAGAGTTCAACCATAACGCGATTCTCAAGTATTTAGTATTTAAATCATGATTAAATGCAGAAAATAAATACAACTAATAAATGACATAACTCCTAAAATTAAATTAAAATTGAAATAAACCTAATTGTTGGAATAATTGGGCTGATTGTGGGAGAAGAAAGACTTCTCCAGTTTCTGTATTTTGCTTCCAAGCGCTGCTGGCTTGTCCTCTCTCGGAAAATTAGTAAAAATATAAAGTGTACTGAATTAAGAGGTCTAAAAACCCTAATATAGAGTTGAAAAATTGATTAGGCCCACCTTTGGGCTTAATTAAATGATTAAGAGGCCAAATCCGTTTTATTAATCGCGCACTGTTGTACACCACTCCATTAAAAAGAGTGTAACGTTCGCATCATAAGTCCAAATCAACTGAAACCACTTCTAAAATTTTGCAGAAAATCTTTTTCATTGAACCACCAAGTCAAAATCTACACCGTCTTGGCTCAGGAAGGGCTACACGTGATGACTTTCCAATTTCCAGGACCCCCCCCTTCACTAAAGTGATGTTTTTCGCTCTTTTAACGCTTTCTCTTGATCTTTGACTTTAACTTCACTTCTTCTCTTCATATTTATCCCTCCTAGCAACCAGTTAACTATAAACTTCACACTAAACAAGCAAATTAATGCACAAAAGCTCTTAAAGTATAAACAATTCACATCCAAAGGAAGAAAGTGCAATATAGGACGTTATGACTATAAATCTATCAACTAAGTCCAAATTTAACCTAAAATAATGTCTCCTAAGGAGATTTATCTATCACAAAACGGGAGAGATCAAGACCCCAACTCAAACCTTTGTCCTCCCGACAAAGTAAGAACAAAAGTAGAGGTCTTAGATAAGAAGCAAATGCAGAATCTAACTAATGATACCCAAAGCAAAACTTAAAATAAATTTCATATAGTGCAACCTAAGAACTAATGCACACATAAACCTATCCTACAAAATCAAACACATAGATAATGTCAATCCAAAATTAATTCCATAATGCTAGAAGATTATCTTTGATACTTAGCTCGAGATGGTGGCTATAGGATGTTCATCAATCTCTACTTGTTTTGAACGCTCCACTTAATTATTCCCTATTAGAAAACATGTTATTCCACTATGAACTAGCAATCACGAGGTCTTTACGATTTTAGCGTATGCTTAGGCGCTATGGTGCATTTGGATAATGATTAGTGATCTTTTGGCTCTCTCCTCACTAGCTTCAACAAACTATCCTGAGCTTGAGTTTACACTCATATATGATCTCTCTCACTTGATGCACTAATTTAGTTTTCCAACATAAACCCAAACTTATCAATATGATTACAATAAAAATATTCCTTTCCCGCCTCTTTTATTTAACAGTTATTCAATTTTTTTTTTGTAAGTTAAACATGACATTCGTTTTAATGTAAATTGTCATGCTAACTTATTTTCGCAATTTTTTTTCAAGAAACCGACAAAGGTATTTACAATAAAGTGCATAGTTATTCAAGCACCACATAAATCTACCCAACAGATGTAACAACAGATTCCCACCCCAAACTCAAGCTCAAGGAGAAGTAGTCTTAAGCAATCGTAATTCAAGGGCAGGTCATATGGTATAGTTGTAACATCTAAAGGATAAGCTTATAACATAGCTTCAAAAGAAAGACTCAAAGGCTTAATATGGGGCTAATAAGGGTATATCATTAATAACGGGTTAGAAAGCTAAAAAGGTCTCAAGAGGTTATCAAAGATCTGCCTCTATCATTTTCCTAGTCATATAGTTTCACTCTATTTTCACATCTAGTTCATAATCAAGTGGGTTCTCTACTCATTTAGTTCTCACGTTCTACACACAACTCATTCTCACTAAGTACAAGCTTACCTCTTTTGCATTGTTCATTAATTTTTCCTATCTATAGTCTAGTGTTTGCATGCATTCAAGGTGCGCTATACATTAACTCTAAGGTCTACTATTTTCTATCATTAATTCACAAAAAGTATGCTTTTAGGGACATTTAACACACTCTACAGTCAAATCACTCCTTAAACTAATTTCTATTTGATTTTTAAATTTTTATAAAAGCATTAAAAAACATAACACATAAATTGGGAATGAGGACAATGAGTACCCCACCCAAACTAAAAAATGAGTCGCGTCCCAACGACTCAAAAAGACTCTATAAAGAAAATAAACTAATATACACTAATAATGAGAAAAGGGATAATGAAACGTATCTTAATCGTCACTAGGCCGTTTAGATGTAGTATCTGGTCGAGTTTATGAATTCTTCTTCATCAAGTTGTATAGATCATAAACCGTTGAGTGCATCTTGTCAAAGGTGTGCTTCACCAACTCGAAATTTTGTGTCATAGTCCCAGAGTCTCAATAATCTCCTCATGTTTCTCCTCTAAACTTCTTAATCGCTCAATCACATCATTCTCTTTGAAAACTTTTCTCTTTCGGGTTGGAGGCCTAGCACCTTTTTCTTCCCCAAAGGGCTTATCCAAATCAATACCCATTTCTCGGCTTCCATGTGAATATTTTTAATTGATGTCGCAGTAAGATCTTCTCCTTTCTCTAAAGGCTCATCCTCTGCATTCCTGTGTGGCACTTTTGCTTTCAAACAAATCACGGTATTATGCACGAAAATTTGAGGTTTCGTTAGGGGATAGGAGATTTTGTGAAAGCCGTGATGTGATCATAGAGCACACGAGCTACAAAGATTTCTTTCTTTTCAAGAATACACTTAATGAATATAAGTTGCTCACGTGTTACCTCGGAAATATGCGTATTACCAAAGAATGTGTGATGTCTCTCCATTTTTGATGATTTAATATTAGTTGGAGACATCATTTTTAGTGTTTTAGAAAGTCTAGTAGTCGATTTTCACATGATATATTGCACTTTCCTATTTCTAGTCTTGATTTAATAATTTATTATTTGTAGAGCATATTGGGTTTAATTATTTATTTAGTGTGAAGCTTTAAAGATATATATGGAGATTAATTATATGCCAAGTCAGTTCTAAGAGATAAAGGAAAGAAGATATACATGAAAATTGGAGATATGGAAAGAAAATCTAAGATATGGAAAGATAAAGTTGCCAAATAAATCTGAATTCCAGCACCCACGACCACAAAAGGGCTCATAACTGAATACTGGTTAGGAATTTGGAAGAATGGTCTGAAGTAAAGTTAAAGAGCTTTCCGAGACGATCAGTTTCGACTATTGGAATGCATCAAGCGGATAAGTATTGAAGGAGTTATGGCTAAAACAAATCAGCAACAAGACTTACCTTTTCTATATTTTTGGGGTTACGAATTTGAATTGGGCTAGGAGTCCATTACTTGCCTTCCACTCCAGGAAAACGAATTAGGTCTTCCTAAACACCTATAAATACACCCTTAAACCATTGTAAACATGTCCTTGCTTAGTGCCAAGTATAGGCTTAGTCCTTGCTTGTATTTTCTCAGTTTTAAATAGTAGCTTAGTCCTTATATTTATCATTCAACCTTAGTATCAAGCTATTCATCCAAGAAGAAAGCTGACCTATAGAGGAAGACAAGAAGCAAGAAGTTGGAGAGTGACAACCTCTTCTTCTACATCTCTCCTTCTCTATATTTAGGGTAATTCGCTATAGATTTGCGACTTCACCATATTTCTAAGCTTTTATTTAGTAAGTTTTACTTTTTATTGTTGGGTTATTATTTTGTCTACATTCATAATATTATTTGTTATTTTAATTAATTTGAGCTTGGCGTATATTGTTATTATGTGTTTTGACTTATTATTTTTAGCCCTAGATTTGGCCAATCTTAGGACTATTCTTAGTTATTGACAACACCACATAATCGTCTAGTAGTGACCCTACCTAGATAGCCATAAAGTTTTGATTTTTTAACCACCAATCAATACTCAAGGTTTCTTTACCCAAGATCCTAGTAATGGAGAGGTTGCTCCTAAATAAGTCCACCCTGACGGGGGTTAGGTAGAATTTAGAATCCTGGTTGGTATATAATGCTCAATTCACCATAAGATTAGAATAACTTAGTAATAGACTCATATTGGTGACCCTAATTTTTCTGACTTACATTCATATTTATTTATCCGCGTTCTTATTTATTGATTATTCACCTCATATAATTATTCATCTTATTATATTTTTATCTTAACATCTAAATTCATCTACGCTTGTTAAATTTAAGTAGATCTAACAGATTAAATCCCTGCGAACGAACTTGACTTATCATTAAAACTTGCAAATGATCTGTAATACTTGCAGTGAGTTTCTCGTGGTAGACAAGGTTGTGTGCTCTTTATTATTATCTTTATTTATCTATTATTTTATCACACCTTTGCCCCCAGCAATGTGGGAATAATGAAACGGGACCATACTATTTCACGTGGCAGCAAGCCTCTACTAAGTACATGACCTTGATATCTCTCTCCTTTCGGGTATGGGTTCTCGGCTACGAATTAAGACTTTATTGTAGAACGATTTCCACTCAAAAGTATCATCATTAATTTCTTCATGGTATTTTCTTGGACCCCTCAAGTTTGGTCATTTAAATAGGTCACGAATATGCTTTATCGAGAAAGGAACAATCATTTTATGCAATTTAAATGTGTCTCCATTTACAAAGACCAACTCTTCATAAAATTCTCGAACCATGGCCGAAATGCAAAAGCGATTCCTCTTTCTCAATTCTTTCCAACCAAACCATCGTCTGTCACTGCATAATATTTGAACTCACTATCCATTTTGTCAATTGGAAACCCCTTTTCAACACCAAACTTCAAATTAGCTACCCGTTCACGAACTTGATCTTTCCAACTCGCAAACGTCCTCTTAGTCTTTGTAGCCATCGTCTTTCTTCTCACGAATTGTTGTTCACTTACAAGTTCACTAGCAACCGGCTCTTCAACTTTATCCTCTTCCAAGAATAAGATATGATTTTTAGGTGGTACCTCACTTGGGTTCTCTTTTCTCGTCATGTTCTTCTCAACTACTACAACTTTAGGCTATGAACTCAAATCTAGAATCTCTATTGCTTTCTCCGGAGTTGCCCCAAGAGTATTTCTCCTAAAAAATTAGGACGCATCGAATCAGTTCTCTTAGTCATCTCAAATAACCCGAAACTCATAGCTTCAAAATTATAAAAGCTAAAGAATAAATTTGTGAATTTTGATGTTTTTGAAGGTGGGTTGGTATGGATTTTGGTGTTATATGAGATGGGTAATGGACATTTCAATGTTTTGGAGAGGTTTAATGGCTAAAGTATAAGCTTTGATGAAAGAATTTTGTTGGGAGAAAGTATTAAATTTCTTGGTGTTTTGGAAGGATTTATGAGATGATTATTTGGTTTGATGGTGTTTAGAGGGAAGATTTGATGATATTGTGGTGTCTTGATGGTAGAAAACAGGAATATAAGGAGCTTGAGGTCGGTGGTGATGGTGTGTCTTGTGGGAGAAGGCAAAGAAAGAAGCAAAATCCCTTAAAGACTAGTGTTCTGCTGACTCACAGCACCCAAACCGGGTTCCCGGTTTTCTAGGAAATGGTTTCCCAATTGGGCGAGCTTTTATTTACGGATTTTTTTTTCATTTGAACCTTTTAGTTGCGTATAGGCTGACCTCATCCAAGGAGTTTCCTTCACGAACCGGTTCCCGGTTTACAGAAAACAGGTTCCGGGTCCTGAGGCATCCTTTCTCGCTGACTGATGTCTCCTTAATTGTTCTTATTTTCGACCCTTAGGAGACATCATTTTTGGTGTTTATTTAATCAATTTGATAGACTTTTGGACTAAATATGCAATAATACGATTTTCCTCTTTTATTTCTAGCATTTTTGATTTATTAAGCTTTTGCGCGTAATATTGGTATTTTTAGTGTAAAGTTTACAGGTTTTAGATGTTAGCTAGAAGAGGAATCCGAGAAGAAAGTCAAAGATCAAAAGATAGAGTCAAGACTTGAAAAGAAATCCCGAAGATATTATTTTTAGAGCTGAAAATCCATTTTCCAGGCCATAGATTGCTGATTTCGAGGTGCTTAAGCGATGATTTAGCCGCTGATCTTTGAAGAGAAAACGCTCCCTATCGAGTTAAGGAACTTTAGCAACTGGAATGAGGTCAATCAGAGTCATAACGAATCGGGAAAAGCCGTTTTAGTGAAGGTATATCAGCAGTTACGGGATTTTGGGCTAAGTTAGTGGACTTGGGCCTTTTATATTTCATTTAATTAAAAGCCTAGGTCCAAGTCCGAATTTGCACTTATAAAAGGAGGTCTGGACTTCTATTTTAAAAGACAATTCACATTCCACAAGATTAAACACCAGAGAGAAGCAACAGAAGGAAGAAGGAAGAAGCTACAAGAGCTGGAGAGGGTCTATATCTCCGTTCGTAGTCATTCCTATTCCGGAAATTAGGTTTTTCTTATCTTTAATTTTGTAATCAAATATGAATTCCTTTACATTTAATTTAGTTTTTCTTTTTAATATGAGCTAAACATTTCATAGTGCTTGAGAACAATTAATGGGTGAATCCCAATCTTATTGAATTTCGTATGTTGAATTTGGGTTTCTGTTAAATTAAACTAGATTGGGGCTTTTACTCTTTTCGATAAATTGAGAATATTTACTGTTTTTAGCGTCATGAACTAGGAACAGGTGTTAGTATCTAGGCTATTCCAATTAGTGGCGTTTGGATCATCCTGACGAATGGTTTAGGTATAGAACCATTTATTCAATCTAGGATAGAAGCTATTGATTCTGACGAACGTAGCTAATTCTAGGGCCAATGAGGTAATAAAACTTAAACATCCAAAAGTGGATCATATTTACCCTGACGGGACTAGTGACACTCTAGGATCGCCTTATAGTCTACCCTGACGGGGGTATAAGGAATTTAGAAGCCCGACCATTGTAATTGACCAATTTAGCCCTTAAACAACATAAGTTAGGAAATAGGATTGGGAGGATCCTTGCGTTCTCAAGTGCTACTTCTCATATTGCGGTTTACATCATTTTACTTGCGTCTTAGCTTTTATTTGCATCTTAATAATTGTCTTTCATTTACTTAGCATTAATACAAAACCAAACAACCATATTATATTTATTTGCTTTCATAAGTGCAATCAATCATTAATAGATAAGCATTGTAGTCAACCATCCCGTCCTTGGAACGAATCTGTTTTATCAATTATACTACTTGGGACAACCGTACACTTGCGGTTGTGGTTTGATTACTTTTTGCATTTATTTTAGAACACACAAAGGACCACCAAGTTTTTGGCGCCGCTGCCGGGGACGGTAGCGTGTGACCACGATGTTTATCCTTTAGTGATAGTTGCATTTATTTTATTTTATCAGTTTTACGCTTTTTGTTTGTTAGCCTTTTCAGGTTTTTAGGTTTGGTGTATGCGAAGAAGGCTATTCAAGGATCTAGAGCCAACACCTCTGATCCTTAATAATCCAGAATCGTTGATCAGACTTGCTAACAAGAGAAGGAGAGAACGAGAAGTTGTAGAGGTAGAAGAATTAATTAACAGAATGGAGGAGATAAACCTTCGAGATCAACAAAATAACCAACCAGGTCAACTAGGCGCAAATGGCCAGCCTTTAGCGCCACCTATTCCTCCAATCCCACCATTGAATCCTAATCCTCAAGTTCAGATAGTAATGAATCAAGACCCGTGGTTTACTAATGGTCCACCAGAAGTCCCATTCCGTGCTCCTGCTATAGGAGTAGGAGCTCCAGATATAAATGTTCCGAGGTTTTGTCCAGATTCGGGTATGATAGCTCAATTCCAAAATTTCGGAAATTTTCGTGGTAGAGTGGGAGAAGATCCTCTTAGAGCAGTACAGAAATTTAAGCAGATATGTGATTCTTATATCACACAAGGAGTTTCAAGAGAACAGATGTATTTCGCTGCGTTTAAATTTTTCGTTATTGATGGAGCGAGTGAATGACACGATACACAAGATCCTACGAAGATAACAAACTGGGACCAATTAGAGACTGCTTTCTTTGACAGGTATTACCCAAGTAACATGAGGTTAGATGCTGAATTAGAATTGACGCATTTTCGTCAAGAATATGATGAAACTTTGGGTAAGAGTTGGACAAGATTTCAGATGTGTTTACGTATAGTCCCCAATCATGGCTTTTCAGAACAACAACAATTAAAAATCTTTTACAGAGGCCTTGATGGGACTTCGAGAGAGAAGTTGGATTTGTTATGTGGTGCAGGTTTTCTTCAAGTTCAACCCGCTCATGCTAAAATCATTTTGAAAAGAACAGTCAAGAACGAAGTTGGGTGGAATTCAGTAAGGACACCGGTTAAAGGAGTGAATAACGTTGACATGGAAGAAAAATTTGCTACGCTTGAGAATAAGATTCAGAGTACTATAGAGCAACAGTTGAAACAGCTTACTTTAGCTGTAAAGGAAGGATTTTTGGGTAAGAAGGTAGCTGTGCAAGCCGCACAAGAGGTTTATATGTGTTCGATTTGTAGGGTAGATGATCATGATGAGGAAAATTGTCCGAATAATCAAGAGCCTGTAATGTTTGTGTCCAACAGAGGTAACTTCAATTCGAGTGGTAATGGATATCAGCCTAACAGAAACCACCCTGGGTTTCAATACTCAAATCCTAACGGGGCAGCCAATCCTACATATGCGTATCAGCCGCGTCCCCAAGGTAACAACTATAATCCAAGACCACACAACAATTATCAAGGAGGACAGAATCAGGGTAATTATGTACAAAGACAAGCTCCTCAGAATACATACGATGAAACTTTAAACCAAAAAGCCTTACCTGCCCATCCACAAGAAGGAGTAGTTACCCTTCAGAAAACAGTTGAAAGTTTAATTGCTCTTCAAACACAAGCTATGGAACGTCTACAAGCTTCCGACGCGAACATGAAGTTGTTACAGAATCAAATAAGTCAAATTAATAAACAGCTGAATCAACGTCCACAAGGGCAACTCCCTAGCGATACTGAAAATCCAATACAACGTGAAGATTGCAAAGCGGTGACATTAAGAAGTGGTAAGAACCTTCCTCCACCTCCTTTCCCCGTTATGAAAGAGAAAGAAGTTCCGAGAAAAGAAAAGGAAGTGGGTGAGAAAGAAAAAGAGAATGAGAAAGATAGTGAGGTTGAAGAAATAGTGAGGCCAAGTGAGATTCCAAAGAAGAAAGATGACACTATGATTAATCGCCCTCCACCACCGTTTCCATCTCGAGTTCAGAAAAAGAGTGATTTGGGTGATTTTCAGAAATTCTTCAACAGAGTGAAGGGCTTAAGTATTAGTATTCCGTTATTAGAGGCTATTCGAGATATTCCTAAGTATACAAAGTTTTTGAAGAGGGCCCTCACTAACAAAAGGCCTTATTGTGATAATGAGATGATTGGTCTTCCTGAAGAGTGTAGCGCGATTTGCCAGAGTAAATTACCTCCAAAGTTAGTTGATCCGGGGAGTTTCACGATTCCGATATCGATTGGAGAAGAATGGAAAGGAAAAGCGCTATGCGATTTGGGGGCAAGCATCAATTTGATGCCCAAATCAATCTTTGGTAAGCTAAAAATTGGAGACGCGAGACCCACTTCTATGGTCTTGCAAATGGCGGACAGGTCTCTTGCACATCCTGAAGGCCGTATAGAAGATGTCCTTGTTAAGGCATGTACACTTATATTTCCCGTTGATTTCGTAATACTTGAGTACAATGCAGATAGAAATGTCCCCATTATTTTGGGTAGACCATTCCTAGCTACAGGGCGTACATTGATCGATGTAGAGAATGGCGAATTAACAATGAGGATACAAGATGAGGAAGTCAAATTGAATGTATTTCGAGCTATGAAATTCCCAGATTCTCAGGAAGATTGTTTCAGAATGGATGTAGTAGAGCAAGCATCGCAAGAGGTATTTAATTGTTTAAATTTTGATGATATCTTGCAGGCTGCCTTGACATTAGATTCACCTGAGATGATGGAGGAGCTTACCGAAACAGTGGCAGCTCTCAATTCTGAAAATCCGAAGTATAGGCGTCTTGCCTATGAACCTGTGAGAAAACCGGGGGAGATTATTCCTAAAATGAAGCCTTCAATTGAATCTCCTCCAGAATTGGAAGAAAAACCGTTACCAGCACACTTGAGGTATGCGTATTTAGGTACTAATGAAACTCTACCTGTTATTGTTTCAGCTAATTTAACAGGTCCTCAAGAAGATAAACTGTTGCGTGTATTGAGAGCCAACAAAGAAGCAATAGGTTGGACAATTGCTGACATCAAAGGCATTAGTCCATCCTATTGTCAACACAAAATTATACTTGAAGATGTCAACGCACGCTCAGTGGAAGGTCAAAGAAGATGAATGCCCGTTATGAAGGATGTAGTGAAGAAAGAGGTGATCAAGCTTTTAGATGCGGGGATCATTTATCCCATTTCGAGTAGTGAATGGGTGAGTCCGGTTCAGTGTGTACCGAAGAAAGGAGGAATGACAGCAGTTCTTAATGATAAAAATGAAGTGATTCCTTCAAGAACAGTAGTTGGATGGAGAGTTTGCATGGATTACAGAAAGATGAACAAGGCCACCAGAAAAGATCATTTTCCCTTGCCATTCATTGATCAAATGTTAAATAAATTAGCCGGAAGAGAATACTATTGCTTCTTGGATGGTTATTCTGGGTATAATCAAATTTACGTGGCTCCGGAAGATCAACACAAAACAACATTTACATGTCCCTTTGGTACTTTTGCATATCGCAGAATGCCATTTGGGTTGTGTAATGCTCCTGCTACCTTTCAAAGATGCATGATGGCTATCTTCTGGGATATGATCGATAACTTTCTTGAAGTGTTTATGGATGATTTCTCTGTATTTGGTGATGATTTTGATAAATGCTTAGATAATTTGGAGAAAGTGTTAATCAGATGCAAAGAAACATATTTGGTTTTAAACTGGGAGAAGTGTCATTTCATGGTTCGAGAAGGTATTGTTCTGGGTCATAAGGTTTCGAGTGCTGGATTAGAGGTTGATAGAGCAAAGATAGAGGTAATTAAAACTCTTCCCCCTCCTGTTTCTGTAAAAGGGGTAAGAAGTTTTCTTGGCCATGCTGGCTTTTATAGGCGATTTATCAAAGATTTTTCTAAGATTGCTAAACCGCTATGCAAATTACTTGAAAAGGACTCCAAATTCCTTTTTGATGAAGCTTGTTTAGCGGCCTTCAAAGCAATCAAAGAAAAACTTATTTCTGTTCCTATAGTATTACCTCCAGATTGGAATTTGCCGTTTGAGGTTATGTGTGATGCAAGTGATTTATGTATGGGAGCTGTATTAGGACAAAGAAAAGAGAAAGTTTTTCATTCGATTTACTATGCTAGTAAAACTTTTAATGGTGCTCAAGTTAATTATACAGTTACAGAAAAGGAGTTGCTAGCGGTTGTGTATGCATTCGATAAATTTCGCTATTATCTTCTTGGAGCGAAAGTTATTGTTTATACAGATCATTCAGCAATTCGATATCTTATGGAGAAAAAGGATGCTAAGCCGAGGTTAATCAGATGGGTTTTATTGCTTCAAGAATTCGATTTAGAGATCAAGGATAGAAAAGGGTGTGAGAATCAGGTTGCGGATCATTTATCGTTGTTAGAAGGTTCAGAGATGAATAGTGGTACTGAAGCAGTTAGAGAAGAATTTCCTGATGAGAGTTTATTTGTTGTTCGTGATTATGAAGCTCCTTGGTATGCGGATATTGCAAACTTAGTGGTGAGTGGTTCCTTTCCTGAAGGTTCAACTTATCAAGAGAGAAAAAGATTAGCTCATCGTGCAAGACAGTTCTTTTGGGAGGATCCTTTCCTCTATAAAGTGTGTGCTGATCAGATGGTAAGAAGATGTGTAGCCAATGAAGAAATTGAGGCGATTATAGCTGGGTGTCACGATTCACCTTATGGTGGACATTTCAAAGGAGATCGAACTGCTGCTAAGGTATTACAATCTGGTTTCTATTGGCCTTCTATTATAAAAGATTGTCATGAATATACGAAAAGATGTGAGAGATGTCAATTTACCGAAAATATATCCAAGAGAGATGAGATGCCACGTAATAATGTGTTAGAAGTTTAAATATTCGATGTTTGGGGTATAGATTTTATGGGTCCGTTCGTTCCTTCAGATGGTAACCTCTACATCTTGTTAGCTGTTGATTACGTGTCTAAGTGGGTAGAAGCTGTGGCCTTACCAACAAATGATTCACGAGTGGTGATTAAGTTCTTGAAATCGCATATTTTCACTAGACATGGCACTCCAAGGGTAATTATTAGCGATGGAGGTACTCATTTCGTTAATAAGTATTTGAAAACAGTTCTAGAGAAATATGGAGTAAGACACCGTGTATCTACTGCTTATCATCCACAAGCCAATGGTCAAGCCGAAGTCTCAAATCGTGAGGTAAAATCTATATTAGAGAAAACCGTTGGCCCTACTAGAAAAGATTGGTCTATGAAATTAGATGATGCACTGTGGGCCTATCGTACTGCTTTCAAAACTCCAGTAGGTGCTTCTCCGTATCGAATGGTATATGGTAAGGCTTGTCACTTACCTCTTGAACTTGAAATGGGCGCCTATTGGGCTATTTCAAATTGAATTTAGATCCTTCTCTAGCTGGTCAGAATCGAATGATGAAACTTAATGAGCTTGATGAATTTCGATTACATGCTTATGAAAATGCTAAACTGTACAAAGAAAATACCAAGAGATGGCATGATAATCGGATTCGAGAGAAGAACTTTGTAGTGGGTCAAAGAGTGTTGAAATACAATTCAAAGTTTAGTAATTATCCGGGGAAATTAAGATCGAAGTGGTCGGGTCCTTACATCGTAACGAAAGTTACACCTCATGGAGCTATAGAGATAGAACATCCACTTGAGAACCGTACATTCATGGTGAACGGTCATCGCTTAAAGATATATCATGGAGGTGAAGATACCGATCGTGCAAAAGACCCACATCCCGGAGAGGTCATGTACCTCCTCGAAGCTCCTTAGAAGCACGAGGTAACCCGTCGAGCTTAACGACGTTAAACAAAAGCCAATTTCTTGTATATTAGTTAAGTATTTCATTTTCCGTAGTGTAAATTAGTTAAGTTTAGCGTTTATTTGTAAGAAATGAGGAAGGGTGTTTGTTTTTGATGATTTCAGGGGTATAATGGTCTTGAGGTTGTGGTCAAAACGATGAGAAAATGAAAAAAAAAATTGGAGTCCACAGCAGGTTGGACCGGCTAGCCGGTCAAAGAAGGTGAAGGTTCTGGTCCTTGCGTCAGCGACGACGCAAGGTTGCTGCGTCATCAATTGCGCCATCGACATGCCACCGGCATGCCGGCGAATCCGCCGGCTAGCCGGCCAAGGATTTCGAACTCTCTGGTCATTGCGTCAGCGACGACGCAAGAAGCTTGCGTTTGAGGTATAAAAAAAGAACGAATTTAGTAATATTTTTCGCCGCCCTCGCGACCGGCATGCCGGCGAATCCGCCGGCTAGCCGGTCCGCTGTTGCGAGAGGCGGTTTCAAGTTTATTTGACCTAATTAGTTGCCTCTTTCTCCAAGTTAACCTCATAGTCCGAATCCTTGCCTCCACCTACTCCGAAAATCATCAACAAACAACTATAAAATCATCAAATCAAGCCTTCTATCATCACAAAAACACATAATCAACTCACATCTTCTCCAAAACATCAACAAATTTCACCTTTTCTCCACAAATTTCTTCCTCCCAACCTTGAAATTAAACCAAATTCCTTCGCAATTCCTCTCCAATAACCTTAACCCATCTCATATAACACCTAATTCTTCAAGTTTTAAACCTCAAAATATCAAATTTCAAAGCTTTTCTCTAGCTTTTATCTAGCTTTTTCTCTATTTGAAGTTTTGAGTTTGGGGTGAAAGAGATGACTAACAGAACCGATTCCATGTGTAACTATCGAAGAAACATACCAAGAAACAGGAACACTGTTGGATCTAGCCCAGACCAAGCAATTGAGATTCCGGATTCGCGATCCAAAAAGACTGTCCAAAACCCAATTGCTCCGAAACGAAAAGAAAATCCAAGTAAGGCTAATCCAAAAAAGAGTAGGTTAATTGATGAGAGTGATGAAGAAAGTGACGAAGAAGTTGAAGATGAGATTGAGGAAGAAACTGAACAAGAAGTTCCCGAAGAAACAGTGCAGAAACCTCCGCGTAGGAAAGCTTGGGCTCAAAAGCCTAAGAGAGTCTTCATTCCATGGGATACTCAGGTTCGTGATAGAATTCAATTTTTGAAGTTTGGTGAGGAGATGAATCTTCCTAAGGGTATTATGACTAGTGCTTATAAAGATTATGGTATTATTTGTGATAAATTGGGTTGGACTGAATTAAGAGAAAGGAAGCTTGAGTATATTCCTACCTTGGTGCGAGATTTTTATGAAGGAATCGCCTTCTCAAAAGAAGCAGTTATTATTCGCAAAAAAGTAGTTCCTTTCTCCGTTGAGCTTATTCGCAAATCATTGAAACTACCCGAGTTTTCCAGAATATGTCCGTTTCAAGAATCTCTAAAAGAACCTTCGTTTGATTATGAATTCCTTTGGGGGAAAGTGCTTGTTGATGGGGTCCGCCCAATTCCCGAAGGAGAGAGATATCCTGGACAGATGTATAGTAGTAATTTGCTACCATGTGCTAAGATTTGGTCACGCTTCATAATCCCTACCTTCTTCAGAGTTAAACACATATCAGAAGTGAAGAAGGAGCATCTTTTGTTCATTAAGTGTATTAGTGAGGAGAAACCCATAGATGTTGCTCGTGTGATATATGATACCGTCATGGAATTTGCTAGAATTCCTACTTCGCAACAAAATCTCAAATTTCCTTGTACCATCACTACTTTGTGCTTAGACGCAAAGGTTCCGCGTAAAGACGCAGAGATTGATCGTGTTGTAGTGGGTGAGAGTATGGGTTTAGCTTTGATCAAGAATATTCATGATGAGGTGTTAAAAGCAACAAGAAATCCTAGAGTTCCTCAAAAGAAGAAGATGCATACAACTGATGAGTTGGAAGCGAAAGTAAAGGTGTTAGAAGAGAACCAAGTGAAGATGATTGCGTCTTTGGGAAACGTTACAAAAGAGTTAGAACTTCTCTGAAACATGTTAATGGGGGTGAGCACAATTCAACACGCCACCTATGGTATACTTACGCAAGAGAAAGTTCATGGACGCAACACCGACAACCAGCCTCGAGCTGGTTAAGATACGTTTTCTATCCCTTTCGCCTTTTAGTTAGTTTAGTTTATTTTTATTGCGTTGAGTCTTTTCGAGTCGTGGGGACACGACTCATTTTTGAGTTTGGGGTGGGGTTCGTTGCCTCATCCCAGTTTTATGTGTTATGTGTTTTATCTGCTTTCAATAAAATAATTTTCGGAGCTGCGTTTGACTATAGAAGATTTTAATGTCCCTTTAAGCATACTTTTGATGAATCTATGATAGTAAATAGTGGACTTTAGGGAATAACATAAAACGCACGTACAATTGCATGCGAACATAGGTAATTGATAGGAAAAATTAATGAACAATGCAAATGAAGTAAGCTTGTACTTAAGGAATATGTTTGGTGTGTAGAATGTGAAATCCTAGTTAGTAGAGAACCCACCTAGATATGAACTAAAGACGAGCTATGTACTTAGGAAAATGATAGGGGCAGTTCTTTGTTAGCCATTTGAAGCCTTTTAGCTTGCTATCCCTTATATTAATTTTATCCGTCTTAGCCCAATTTTGAGCCTTAAGCCTTTTCTTTTGTAGCCACGATATAATCCCATTATCCTTTAGATTATTAGGCATGACCAAATGACCGCACTTGAATCACAACCCTGAGACTTGTCTCAAGCTTGAGTTTGGGGTGGAGGGTCCACATTTGGGAATTTACATTGGGAAGGGATTATATGTGTTTGTATTGAGGCACAAAAATAAAAGATGATATTATTATTTGCAACCCTTTGCCGAAATTTGAAAAAGAAAAGAAAAAAAAAAGAAAAAGAAAAAGAAAATTATAAGAGACATGACCTTTCACATCAAAATGATGGTCATGGGTATCTTGTACAAAAAAAGAGAAAAGAAATGAAAAAGGAAAAAAAAGAAAAAAAAGAAAGAATAAATAAATCGGCAAAGTGGAATATTTTTGGAAATTATCTTAGTTTATTTGGGTTGACATTGGGGACACAACATTAATGCGTCAAATGGGTGAGTGATAACATTATATGAGCGTAAACTCAAGCTCGAGGACATTGTTGATGGTAAGTGAGGAGAGAGCCAAAAGCTCACTTCAAATTTACCAAATATACATCCATATCGTCCTTAAGCCATTATTAAAATCATAAAGACCTCGTGATTCCTAGGTACATAGTGAACTTTTGATTCTGTTGATAGGGAATATACTAGGTGGAGCGTTCAAAGCGAGTTAGAATTAATGACCACCCTATAGCCATCATACAGAGATGAGTACAAGTGTAACCTTCAAGCATTGCGACTTTAATTTTATGATTGAGATTATTTATGTTTGATGTTGCATGATTAGTGTATGTATATGCGAGTTCTGAATGTTTGCTATATGAGATTTATCTTAAGAATTGCTTTAGGTTTATTTGCTAACTTCTATTTGTTCTTACGTTTACTTCTACCCCTTGTTTTGTTTTGTTTTGCTTTGTCGGGACGACAAAGGTTTGAGTTGGGGGTCTTGATGTCTCCTTAATTGTTCTTATTTTCGACCCTTAGGAGACATCATTTTTGGTGTTTATTTAATCAATTTGATAGACTTTTGGACTAAATATGCAATAATACGATTTTCCTCTTTTATTTCTAGCATTTTTGATTTATTAAGCTTTTGCGCGTAATATTGGTATTTTTAGTGTAAAGTTTACAGGTTTTAGATGTTAGCTAGAAGAGGAATCCGAGAAGAAAGTCAAAGATCAATAGATAGAGTCAAGACTTGAAAAGAAATCCCGAAGATATTATTTTTAGAGCTGAAAATCCATTTTCCAGGACATAGATTGCTGATTTCGAGGTGCTTAAGCGATGATTTAGCCGCTGACCTTTGAAGAGAAAATGCTCCCTATCGAGTTACGGAACTTTAGCAACTGGAATGAGGTCAATCGGAGTCATAACGAATCGGGAAAAGCCGTTTTAGTGAAGGTATATCAGCAGTTACGGGATTTTGGGCTAAGTTAGTGGACTTGGGCCTTTTATATTTCATTTAATTAAAAGCCTAGGTCCAAGTCCAAATTTGCACTTATAAAAGGAGGTCTGGACTTCTATTTTAAAAGACAATTCACATTCCACAAGATTAAACACCAGAGAGAAGCAACAGAAGGAAGAAAGAAGAAGCTACAAGAGCTGGAGAGGGTCTATATCTCCGTTCGTAGTCATTCCTATTCCGGAAATTAGGTTTTTCTTATCTTTAATTTTGTAATCAAATATGAATTCCTTTACATTTAATTTAGTTTTTCTTTTTAATATGAGCTAAACATTTCATAGTGCTTGAGAACAATTAATGGGTGAATCCCAATCTTATTGAATTTCGTATGTTGAATTTGGGTTTCTGTTAAACTAAACTAGATTGGGGCTTTTACTCTTTTCGATAAATTGAGAATATTTACTGTTTTTAGCGTCATGAACTAGGAACAGGTGTTAGTATCTAGGCTATTCTAATTACTAGCGATTGGATCATCCTGACAAAGGGTTTAGGTACAGAACCATTTATTCAATCTAGGATAGAAGCTATTGATTCTGACGAACTCAGCTAATTCTAGGGCCAATGAGATAATAAAACTTAAACATCCAAAAGTGGATCATATTTACCCTGACGGGACTAGTGACACTCTAGGATCGCCTTATAGTCCACCTTGACGGGGGTATAAGGAATTTAGAATCCCGACCATTGTAATTGACCAATTTAGCCCTTAAACAACATAAGTTAGGAAATAGGAATGGGAGGATCCTTGCGTTCTCAAGTGCTACTTCTCATATTGCGGTTTACATCATTTTACTTGCGTCTTAGCTTTTATTTGCATCTTAATAATTGTCTTTCATTTACTTAGCATTAATACAAAACCAAACAACCATATTATCTTTATTTTCTTTCATAAGTGCAATCAATCATTAATAGATAAGCATTGTAGTCAACCATCCCGTCCTTGGAACGAATCTGTTTTATCAAGTATACTACTTGGGACAACTGTACACTTGCGGTTGTGGTTCGATTACTTTTTGCATTTATTTTAGAACACACAAAGGACCACCACTGACGCAATGCTAAATTGCGTATGAGCTTCCTTCGACCAGTGAATAGACGATACAATAACTCAATCTGGGTTCCCGTTTTGTAGAAATGGGTTCTTAATTATGACACGTCGATTCTCGATGACGCAACCATGTATTGCGTCTAAGTGGAGCTAGGTCAGTGACTTGGCACTGTAGACTTCACAAATCGGGTTCGCGGTTTCACCACACTGGATCCTAATCATGAAGACTTTTTTTGCTGAAGCAAGATCATGTTGCGTTTAGGTGGAATTTGGTCAGTACCACAAGCGCTGTAGCCTTCACAAACTGGGTTCCGGGTTTCACCACAACTGCGTTCCTGATCGTTGGTGGCTAGTAGGATGTGATATAATAATAGATATAAATAAGAGAACTAATCACCCTAACCAATCATGTTACTCACTGCAAGTATCACAGATCGTACGCAAGTTTTAATGATAACTCGAATTCGTCCTCAAAGTCTACGAAAGTTAGCTAAAAACTAATGCAAATATAAAGTGCACATAAAGAAGTTAGAAGAATATACGCTAAAAAAATCTAAAATATTTGTTTGGTTTTATGACTATAAACAATTAACTAATAAAATAAAGATAGGAAATAAATAAAAGAGAAGAAGTAGAATGAGAGTTTAGCTCGAAATATAGCAAGTAATCCCTACTAGCCTTGTGTTGTAGCCTATTTATGTAAGGAGAATTGTGTGATAACAATATCCAGGATTCTAAATTCCTCCTAACCCCCTTCCGGGTGGACTTAGGTGGCGACCTAACAATTACTAGAGGACTTGGGTAAGGGGACCCTGTGCAATGATCGGTGGTTAATCTCAAACCCTAGTGATTATCTAGTTAGGCAAGCCCTTCCGGATCACTACCGCACACTAGACGTTTAAGTGGTGTTTCAATAATTCAACACCCCTCCCGGGTGACCATCTAATTACTATGATAATCCTATACGTTGGGCACCGCAAGAACTACAGACAATACATCAAAGCACATAAAAACAGAGATATCACAACTAATGTTAATTAAATGTAAAAGGACATACTAAATTAAAATAGATATAAAAAAAGTATAGGGTTCATACCCTTATGCTAATATTAAGCTAAATAGAATTAGTTCATACTAAAGTAAGAAAAAAAATTACACAATTGAAGAGTTGGAATGGCATGAATTGTATCCAACTCCTTCTTCTATTCTCTTCTCTTGATGTAAGCTTACTCTTGGTATTTAGATGATTAAGAACTGAACAAGGATGATTTATCTAAGGTAGGAATGGATATATATAGGCCCTTGGTCGAAATATAGAGTACTTCCCAAGTTAAGGAGTTCTAATCTTACCAAAATTCGCATTCGTAACTTGTAGGATAGGATAAATCTTTGCATATTTTGATTTGGTCATATCTCCTTTGTTACTTATCAGAATTTAATGTTCTTTATATGGAAACAACCGCGTTTGAAAGATCTATCTGCTCATATAAAAATATCCTCCTAATTTCTGATAGATTTTCTGCAAATATTTAATTAGTGGATATATGTGCAGTTTTGACAGCTTCTTTACTTTTTAAATATATCCAAACTCTTCGCTTTTGACTTTAACTAAGGGATTTCCTTCACTTATCCACTTCAAATCAGTTACCATAGGTGTAATAGATTCCATATACCTAAGTTCTACACAAATTACGCGCAAAAGCTCACAAAAGATCAAAACACCTAAATCTGGACAAGAAAGTGTAAAGTATGAATAAATGGGTAAAATCCCCGAATTTAAATAGCCCTAAAGCGATGTCTCAAGTATAGATTAATATATAAATAATAGTGAGACATCAATCACAAAGGTGTTTTGTTGCTGACGCAATATCCAATTGCGTCCAGGTGGCATTTGATAAGTTGCAAATCGAGTACCCGTTTGAGGAAGATCGGGTTCCCGGTTGCGTATATTTGCTACAAGCCACTTAGACGTGCGCAATTTCTCCGTTTCTCACACTTATCACCCCAAACTCAAAGATTTAAAACCTGCAAACATAAAAAATGATACACCCTTCTCATTTCTTAAAAATATACACTAATACACATCAAATTACTCTATTATACATAACAAATAAAAGAAATAAAGCATGAAACTATTATACAATTAAATAGATTTTGTTTAATGTCATTAAGCTTCGACGGGTTACCTCTCACACTAAGTAGCTTCAAAGAGGTACATGACCGCCCCAGGATATGGATCTTCCTTGAGATTGGTATCCTCGCCTCCATGGTAGACTTTCTATCGATTCCCATTCACCATGAAGGTGCGGTGCTCGATCAGATGTTCAATCTCTATAGCTCCATGAGGCATAACTTTGGTCACAACATAAGGACCTGACCACTTCTATCTCAATTTCCCCACATAATTACTGAAAGTGGAGTTATATTTGAGGACCTTTTGTTCAACTTCAAAACTTTTCTCACGAATTCTATTATCATGCCATTTATTTGTCTTTTCTTTGTAAAGCTTAGCATTCTCGTAGGCATGAAACCAAAAATTATCAAGTTCATTCAGTTTCATCATTCTATTTTCTCCAAATAGGATATGATCTAAGTTCAACTCCGCTATCGCCCAATATGCACCTAACTCGAGCTCTGGAGGCAAGTGACACGCTTTACCATAACCATGCGATACAGAGAAGCACCAACAGGCGTTATGAATGCAGTGCGATACGCACATTATGCATCATCTAACTTCATTGACCAACCCTTTCCTGATGGTCCAACGGTTTTCTCAAGAACAAATTTGATCTCTCGATAGAGACTTCAGCCTGACCGTTTGCTTGTGGATGGTAAGCAGTATATACTCGGTGTCTTACCCCATTCTTCTCTAAAACCGTCTTTGAGTACTTGTTAACGAAATGTGATCCTCCATCACTAATGATAAGTCTTGGCGTCCCATGTCTCGTAAAGATGTGTGATTTCAAGAACTTTATCACCACTCACGAATCATTCGAAGGTAGAGCTACAGCCTCAACCAACTTTGAAACATAATCAACAAAAATTAGGATGTATTGATTTCCATTAGATGGTACAAATGGTCTATGAAATCAATACTCGATATATCAAATATGTCAACTTCAATAACATTATTACATGACATCTCATCTCTCTTCGATATATTACTGGTATATTGGAATCCGTGACAAACTTTGACATATGCATGACAATCTTATGCAAAGTAGGCCAATAATAACAGACTGCAGTACCTTTGCAACTACGCTATTACCTTTAAAGTGTCCTCCGTAGGGTGAATCATGACAACCTGCAACTACCGCACGAACTTCATTATTAGGTTTGCATCTTCTAATCATCTGATCATTACACACTTTGAAGAGGAAAGGATCTTCCCAAAAGAACTACTTATCACAGGGAACTAACCCTTCTTCTCTTGTGAGTTATACCCCTTAGGGAAAGATCCACTCATAATGAGATTCGTTATATCTGCATAGCAGGGGGTACCCGTTGTGGTTATCATAATCAAACTCTAATCACGATTACCTCCTTGACCAACTCTGGTCCACGGTTGACGTTAGAACCCTTGAGACGTGACAAATGATTTGCACCCTGATTTTCACTCCCCTTTCGATCTTGAATCTCTAAGTTAAACTCTCGTAGCAAATGTGGTTTCACATCCTTCTTTTACATAAGGTATTTGATAGCAGAATGATATGTGTATACAATACTTTTTGCCCCAAGGAGATAGGTACGAAACTTATCAAAGGCATATACAACATCCAATAACTCCTTCTTGGTCACTGTATAATTTACTAGCTTAATAAATGGTATGAAATACCTTCTCTTTGCGCTGACCCAATACTGCACCCATAGCAAGATTACTAGCATCACACATAACCTCGAACGGAACATCCCAATTAGGAGGAACTACAATAGGCGTGGAGATAAGATTCTCTTTGGTTGCCGAAAAAGCCGCCATACAAGCTTCATCAAAAAGGAATTTGGTGTCCTTCTCGAGTAAGTTGCACAACGGCTTGGTGATCTTCGAGAAATCTTTGATGAAACGAACGTAAAACCCAGCGTGACCCAAGAAACTTCTCATCCCTTTAACAGAAATTGGAGGTTGAAGCGTCTTGATCACTTCTACCTTTGCACGATCAACCTCCAAATCTGTACTCGAAACCTTATGTCCTAACACTATTCCCTCACGAACTATGAAGTAACCTTTCTCCCAGTTCAGAACCAAATCAGTTTCCTTACAACGAATTAAGACCTTTTCTATATTCTGTGAACAATCATCTAAATTATCACAAAAAAAAGTCATCCATAAATACCTCAAGGAATTGATCAATCATATCCCCGAATATCGCTATCATACATCTCTGGAAAGTGGCAGGTGCATTACATAGTCCAAATGGCATCCTTCGAAAGGCAAAGGTACCAAAAGGATATGTGAAAGTAGTCTTATGCTGATCAGTAGAATCGAAGCATATCTGATTATACCCTGAATACCCATCAAGAAAGCAATAATACTCTTTCCGTGCTAGCTTATCCAACATCGGATATATGAACGAAAGAGGAAAATGGTCTTTTAGGGTGGCCTTGTTCAACTTACAATAATCCATACATACTCTTCAACCAACAATAATTTTCAAGGGTATGGCTTCATTATGACCATTCATGATAGTATTTATACCACCTTTCTTTGGTACGCATTGAACTGGACTCACCCATTTGCTACTAGATATGGGAAAGATGATTTTCGCATCTAGTAGCTTTATCACCTCTTTTCTAACCACCTCCTTCATCGCTGGCTTCAGCATCCTTTGTCTCTCAACTGAGCGTGTGTGATCTTATGTTGGAAAATGGTTGTACTAATGCCTTTGGTATCGGCAATAGTCCACCCAATTACATCTTTGTGAGCTCGAAGCACGCACAGTGATTTATCTTCTTGAGAACCTGTAAAGTTAGCTGAAACAATAACAGGTAAAGTGTCATTGGTACCCAAATAAGCATACCTCAAATGCGACGGGAGCGGTTTTTCTTCGAGATTCGGAGGAAACTCAATGGATGGTTTATTTTGAGGCTAAATATCCCCCGATTATCTCACTTGTTCGTAGGCAAGGTGCTTAGGTTTTGAATTTTGAGAATTAGAGCTGCCACAGTTTCGGCAAGCTCTTCCATCATCTCAGGCAAGTCAAGTGTTAGGGCAGACTGCAAGATATCATCAAAATCCATTTCTTCATATAGCTTCTACGTGGCATAGTCGATTTCATCCATATAGAAACAATCATCCTTTGAATCACAAAACTTCATTGCCCTTAAAACGTTAAACTTAACCTCCTATTCTGAGATATTCATGATTAATTCTCCACTTTCTACATCAATAAGAGTACGCCCTCGGCTAGGAATGGTCTCCCGAGATAATGGGTACATTCCTATCCGCGTCGTAGTAAAGTATAATTAAATCACATGTAAGAATTTTTTTTTACCTACCTTTACGAGGACATCTTCCACATTTCCTTTAAGATGGGTTTAGGACCTATCAGCCATTTGCAAGACCATGGTGTTTGGCCTTGCTTTCCCAATCTTTATCTTCTCAAAAACTGATCTAGGCATGAGATTAATACTCGTACCCAGATCACACAGAGCTCTCCCATTCCATTCTTCACCAATGGAGATGGGAATATTAAAACTCCTAGGATTAATCATTTTTGGTGGAAACTTACTCTGGAAAATCGCGCCATATTACTCTGGCAAACCTACCATCTCTCCCTCAAGGTATTTCTGTTTGTTGGAAAATGCATCCTTTCAAAAATTTCACGTAGTTTGGCATTCCTCAGATGGAATCAAGAAACGGAAAATTGATATTGATTTTACCAACCACATTCATAAAGTCTAAAACTCTTTTTGATCTCCTTTCTTTTGGACTCTTGATGGAATTGGCGAAGGAGGGCGATTCTCTTCTACTACAATATCTTTCTTCTTCTATTTCTCTGGAATTTTCTCAACATCATGCTCAACTACAACTGGTTCTCCATCTTTCTCCACCACACCTTTCACTGTTTTGAACTTGACAGTTGTTTCTTTTTCATTTATAAAAAGGTGGTGGTAATTGTTTAGCGCAACAACGTTATAATCTTCTCTTTGTCTCGGAATCTCAATGTCACTCTGGAGTTTCCCTTGTAGATGCTGATTTAGCTACTTCGCCATTTAAGATACTTGATTCTCTAGGATTTTGAACGTATATGATTGTTTGTTCAACTTTGCATTGGCAGCTTGCTGTTATTGTTGACTCTTTGCGTCATGGAAATAAGTGCTTGCAAAGACTGTTGAATCTCACTTATCGAACCTTCTTGAGGATGAGAAAGTAATGCTTTTTTATTCAAATATTTGGCATAGGAGTCCTGAACAGGTTGTCTTGGAGCTTGATTTCCATAATGTTGTCCCCTTGGTAGTTATTCAGTGGTGAAGTTGGTAATTATTTCCTTAGGGTCGTGGTTGATACACATAAGTTGGATTTGCGGCCCCATTCAGATTTGAATACTAGAAACTAGGATGGTTTCTCTTTGGTTGCCTATAACCTTGACCATTTAAATTGTTGTTCCCTCGGTTGGTAACAAACATCACATAATCTACATTGCTTTGACAACTTTCCATTCATGATCATTCACTCCACAGTTAGAACCATATGGTTCTTGTGTAATATTCACATCAAATCTTCTACCTGTAAAACCTTCCTTGACATCTAAAGTAAGCTATCTCATTTGTTGCTCGAATGTTGTCTTTAGTTCTGCCTTCATTACAGATAGCTTTTCATCAATTGCATTTCCACTATCTCGGTGCATTGCACCTCAAACTGGTGTTCTCATGGTTTGCCACCCCATCTCATTTTTCACCATTTTGTCTAAAATCATTGTTGCATGGGTTAGCATAACCATAAAAAAACCCACCTCCGCATAGAAAATCTAAATGTTTCCTTGACTTTCCATTCAGACCTTTATAGAACATGGACAATTGTTATTCTTATGAGTAACCATGATCTGGATCTCGCCTTAAACATATATGAAATCCTGTCCAACACGTTCCCATTAATCCCTCTTGCTCTTGATGGAATGAAGTCAACTCTAATTGTGCTTCCAACCTCATGTTTCTTGGATAATAACAGTCTAAGAAAGCGGTTTTTAATTCACCATAAGTGGTGATTTGATCTCGTGGTTTTTGATTAAGCCACTCACTTGCTAAACCTGTGAGAAAAAAATGGGAAATTCACGAGATACATATGTTCACGTGTCACACCTTGCATGATGTACGCATCGCATATCTGTATGAAGTTCTACACAATTCAAACTACATCTTCACCAGCCACTCCTCAAAAATTAACGAAGTCTCAGAATTGATTCAACATACCCATCTCGTGCATGAATCTCACAACTTGACTGTCTGGAAGGTCGATACCTAGTGTAGGTGATCGGCATGGTTTCGGTTCCAGAGCTTGCAGGAACCATGCATCGTGTCCCAATTGGATTTGAGCATTTCCTCCGAGTGGAGGTTGAACATCTCCCCCTCGTGGAGGTTGGTTCTCATCCTCTACGCGAATTACGGGACCGTCTTCAACACGAGCCATCTCTTTATCAAGATTAAGTTGTTCTCCTTTTCTTTTCCTGTAAGATTTTAGTAATTCCTCGGGATCCGAGAACATGCACCAAACCTAAAAGATCTGAAAAAGAAAAAAAATGAAAGACGAGTGTAAAATTGAAAATAACAATTAACTCTACTTACAAGAAATAAACACAAAAATCTAACGTTGTAGTCCCCGGCAGCGGCGTCAAAAACTTGGTCGCTCCTTCAGTGTGATAAAAATCAACACTAAAGAAGAGAAGCGACAACCGCAAGTGCACGGTTCGTTCCAAGTAATAAAGCAAGTAAATCGGGATTATCGTTTCCACATGAATTGTGTGTTAAGATTGATATGTTTAAATGAGAAGTGGAACTAACTGCAATGATTAATAAAATAGATATTTGTTGGGTTTTTTGAATATTAAAAGACTAAACGCAAGAATACTGAATGAAGTAAATTAACCTAGGAATCAAACTAAAGTAAATACTAAAGAGATTACGTAGATTAGAGAGATATACTTGAGTCTTGCTAGGGAATCGTCAAAGTTCATATATTTAATGCTTTCGTTTAAGGGTAAAATCGGTATTTTATATTAGTCGGGACTCTAATATCATCCTAATTCCCGTTAGGATAGACGTAGGAGGCTATCCTACGGTATTAATGACACCGTCAGGGAGACACTAATAAACTTTCAGATGATGAAGAAATTAACCTAATTGGCTAAGCGGTTAGTCAAGGCCGCCAGGCTCAATAACAAATACCACTGGTATATAATCTAGTTCATTAATTAAACCCCCTCTTTTCCGAATGATCGTCGCCACTAACAAATAGCCTAATTACTGAAACCTATTTTTATTGGACAAATAATAAAATAGTAAATAAGTGTAAGAGAATAGTCAATATAGAAATACGTCACTTTAATTAAATTGAAACAATCCCAAATCCAAAAATCATTAAATAAATTAAACTTGAGTTCAACACATAACGCGATTCTCAAGTATTTAGGATTCTCCAACCATTTCACATTCGTCTTCATTTTCAACCCAATCTTCCACTATAACCTCATAATATTCTTTCTTTGGATTTTCTATAACCTCGATCTCCACCTCTTCTTGTTTGCGTTCTATATCTTGATCATGTGTATACACCTTAGGAATAACAATATCTGTGTTAACTTCTAGGATTTGCATTGCTACTCCTTCTTCCACCATGCTAACAAGATCCTCAACCACATGGTGGTCTTTATTTATAATTGGCACGGTGTTCATATCACTATCCATAATATATTTTGTCAACAGTTCCTCCTCAACTACTTCTTCTTGTTGATCTTTTCCATCCCTCGGGGGAGTGGAATCTTCATAAAATTTGCTATCAATTTCAACTAAGTTAGGAGGGTTGTTTCGGGCAGCCATTTCATCTAGCATCTATTGTATGCGTGCATGGGTGGCTTTACTTTCCTCTTCTCTTGCCTTACGCTCTGGTTCTCTTGCCTGAAATTCCTCGTATAAGCGATTGGCTTTAGCCATTGTCTCCTGTAGTGCCTCTTGCTCATAGTGATGAAGTGGATAGTGTGGAATATTTTCAGCCCACTAGTTGTTCCATTCTTACCCGTGTTGATAGTGATATGATAGTTGTTGTTGATTGTTACCGATCCATTCATTATTCCATCCTTGCTCTTACGGGTATTGATAAGGTTGTTGGTAAGAATTAATACCCCATTGTTGTTGTCCCGAAGAGTCTTCCCAATAGTTCAAATGGACCAGGATTTGGGTAATGTTCTCTATACATCTTTAATTAAATTTATTGATCATTACCTGAATAAAGCACCTGTAAAAACAAAACAAACACAAGCGTAAAACTGAAAATAAAAATGCAACTAACACTAAAGGATAAACACCGGGGTCCCCGGCAGTGGCGCCAAAAACTTGGTGGTCCTTTGTGTGTTCTAAAATAAATGCAATAAGTAATTGAACCACAACCGCAAGTGTACGTTTGTCCCAAGTAATAATAGTGATAACAGGATCGTTCGCAGGGACGGTTGGTTGACTCTAATGCTTATCAAGTAGTGTTTAATTCCACGTAAAAACATATAAATGATTTTATGTTTGTTTTGTTGGTTATCTAATAACTAAGACAAATAATGAAAAGACTAAATTAATGCAAGTAAATAACTAGACGCAAGAAATTAAAGTGTTTACGCAAGATGAGAAAGCAGTACTTGAGATACGCAAGGGTTTCATCTAACTCTTGTTTATTCCATGTTTCGTTTAAGGGACAAATTGGTAAAAAGTAATGGTCGGGATTCTAAGGTCATCCTTACCCCGTCAGGGTGGACTAAGGAGCTACTCTTAAATGCTACAAACCCCGTCAGGGTGATTATAGTTCATTCTTAAGTGATTAAGTTTATTTTACCCAATTGGCCATAGGATTAATTACGCTCGTCAGAGTCAAATAATTTCTATCCTACATTCATTAATTATTTCTGTACCTAAACCCCCCGTCAAGGTGATCCAATTGCCACTAATTGGAATAGCCTAGATACTAAGACCTATGATTGGTTAATTACGTCAATTATAGTGATTAAGAATAAATTAATAAAAAATACCTAATACCCAATTTGATTTCAATTGTAAAAATCCCAAATACACAAGCATAGAATAAAATAGAATCAAACTCAATCCATAATGCGATCTCAAGCACTAATTAAAATTAGCTCATAAGTGGAAAAACTAAGAAAATAAATAAAAAGGAATTCATAATTGTTTTACATAAAGGAAAATAAGAAACCTAATTAGGAAGATGAATCGGCTGCAAAGTGGAGATATAGACAGTCTCCAGCTCCAAGCTTCTTTTCTTCTTGACGCTCTCTTCTAATGATGTTTTAATTTGAATAATAAAATGAGAGGTACTGAATAATGAGGTCTAAAGGCCTATTTTTAATGATAAAATCGGATTAGGACTTTTACTTAAGGATTAAGTGAAAATTAGGAAAGCCCAAGTCCACTAATTAAGCCCAAATCCCGTAACTGCTGCACCACCTTCACTAAAACAACTCTAGCCGATTCGTTAGAACTCCGATTGACCTGAAATCACTTGCTAAATTTCCGAAACTAGATAAGGAACATAATATCTTCAAAGGCCAGCGGCTAAATCAACTCGCAAGTGCCTCGAAATCAGCAATCTTTGGCATGTTTCCAGATTTGCAGCTTCAAAATATAATTCTTTTCGGGATATTTCTTCTTGCTTTGACTTCATTACACGATCTTTTACTTTAATCTTGGCTTCCTCTTCTAGCTAGTATTCAAAACCTACAAGCTTTTCACTAAAAACAACCCATATTACGCGCAAAAGCTTAATAAATCAAAAATACTGAAATCTAAAGAGGAAAATTGAATTATTGCATATTAGCACCAAAAGTCTATATAAATAATCAAATAAACACCAAAAATGATGTCTCCCAAGGGCATAAAATTAAAACATTTAGGGAGACATCAAATATTTATTTGGTTTTCAGATTTTGAATATAATAATGCAAATAAATAATATATTAAAGAATAGAGATGAGAAATATAGCTTAGGGTTGCTAGCATGCACTTATCCTTCTAATTCTAATTCTAGTTATAAGGGTGATTAAAGCTCTTAGAGTAAATAGTCAGGATTCTATATTCCTCCTAACCCCCTTCCGGGTGGACTTAGGTGGCAACCTAACAATTACCAGGGTATTTGGTTAAGGGGACCCTACGCGATGATCGGTGGTTAAATCAAACCTTAGTAACTATCTAGTTAGTCAAGCCCGTCAGGATCACTACCGCACACTAGACGTTTATGTGGTGCTTAAATAGTTGAACACCCCCTCTAGGTGACCATCCAACTACAAAAGGCAGTCCTAGCGTGATCAAGATTAGCGATGGAAACAAGTAAAAGCATATAAAACACATATCTAAAATAATAAATATCTCAATCAATTTAAAAGTATTTTCCCAAAGAACGTGGATAGAAGAAATGGAATTCAAAGATTATACATATGCAAAACCCAATTTATAGGAATATTAGTTCATACTAGAAATAGAACTAAGGATAAAATTAATAAGAAACATAGTTAAGCTAAAAAAATCTAATACAAATTACCCTAATGATAGAGGGATAGGATGGAGAAGAAGAGTTTGCAATTCTCCAACTTCTTGTCTTTCTCTCTAGGTTGTTTTGCTTTTCTGGATGATTATAAGTGTAATTCTAGATCTTAATATAAGCAAGGAAAATGTTTACAATTATAAGAGGGTGTATTATAGGTGTTTCTAACCCTAGATTGAAATCTTGGTGTAGAAGGCATGTTATTGGAATCCTTTTCCAATTCAATTTCATTTCCTAAAATATAGGTGAGGATAAACACTGCTGCTTGTTTTGATCATATCTCCTTCGTTAATGGGTCAAATTCAGCGTACTTTATATCAAAACGACCATAATTGAAAGTTTATCTGACTAAAGGTTCTTTCAAAATCGCAGCTGATTTGTAGTTATCTTCACTTTAGTGGATATAGCTACAAATTTGGCAGATTTATTTGGTAGCTTTTTCTTTCCTAATTCAACTCTGTTTCCTTTTATCTCTTGATTCCTCCTAGATATTCTTTCCTTAACTCCTTGGAATTTATTTGGCATCTAGTTATATTCCATAAATTTAAGAGCTTTACATTAACACACACTACCAAATATGCTTTAAAAGCAATAAATCTCCAAATCAAGCCACGAATTAAGAAATTATGTAATAATGGGAAAAAATTCCTCAACAATTAATCAAATACACATAAAATGATGTCTCAACCCTAGATTAATATATCACAAATATGGATACATCAAGACCGCCAACTCAAAGTTGTATCATCCCGATACAATAAAGATAAGAACACAAGGAAGTCTCTCAAAATATACCTAAGTCGATTAAGCACAATGGAAAGAAGATAGAAGAATGTGAATAATAAAATCAAAGAAACTACTTAGAAAATTTCATGTAATAATATTTAAAAACTAAATTACCTGTACACTTATCACACAAACGATCAACACAATTTAAATTCAAGAGCGGATTAGCTTTGCAATGCACGAAGGAGAAGTTCTTCACTTAGATTAACATGGAGGCTATAGATTGTTCATCGAGCCTAACTAGCATCTAATAATCCACCTAGCTAATCTCTAATGGTTCAATTTTTTCTATATCACATAGCAAAGAATCATAAGGTCTTTAAGGTTCTAATGTTGGCTCAGGGACGGTATGATCGTATATTGGATAATTTAGAGTGAGATTTTGGCTCTCTCCTCACTAGCCATAAAGGAATTTCCCTAGAGTTTGAGTTACTCTCATACGATGTTCTCACTTAATCCAATAATTGATGCACTAATTAGCATCCCTAATAACCCAATATAAAGCATTAAGATGTTCGCATAAGAAATTCCAATTTGACCGTCCAAATCATATATTTTTTCATATCAATTTTCTTTTGTAATATAGCTATGACTATCTTTTTGATGTGAGATATCCTGCTACTTCTTTTTCAACATATTTCTTTTCTTTTAAGTTCTTTTTTTCATTTACTTTTACCCCGGCAACGGGTTACAATTTATAAAACAGTGAATCATCATCAAGAGCACAATACATAAGCTAAGAAATACCCAAATCAATATTATCCCCCATAAGGTGAACCCACCACCCCAAACTCAAGCTCTAAAATGATTGTCTATACATCGTGATTCGAGTGCGTTCATATGAAAAAGTACTAAAATCTAAGGGGTATAAATTATAATGTGGCTAATAGAAAAGGATTTAGAAAGGCTCGAAGGGGCTGAGAAGGATAATAAATGGACAGTAAGGTAAAAAGGTAACAAGGGACTTATCAAATAACCTCCTTAATCACTTTGTAAAATATGCAATTTCATTACCTTCTCACCTCTAGCACGTTCATTAAATGGATTTATTATCTAGCTCAGATCTCTCAGCCTACACACCCCTCAGGCATCCTAAGATCAAACATACATCTACCACATTTCTCACTAATCTTTTCTTTATATCAATGTATGTTTGCTGCTGATACTCAAAGCATATAAAATAACCAGCTCATAACATATTACTTACCATCATTAACTCACTAAGATTATGCTTTGGAGCTATTAAACACACTCTAATCCCCTATATCAAAAATTTTAATTTATTCCTAAAAAGCAATAAAACACAAAAAATGGAGATGAGGGACAACAAATCCCCACACCCCCAACTAAAAAATGAGTCGTGTCTCCACGACTTGAAAAGATTCGATAAGAAATAAAAACTAAAACATATATTGCAAGTACAGAAATATGGTAGGGAGGAAAGAAAATATACTCTTCGAGGCTATTGCCTCGCATGATCAATACCCAAGATAGGGTGCAATTCTTCTCTTGTATGTAAACTCCTAGTATCACCAATTTCGCATATCCCTTACTTCCTGGTGGAACCTGGTGTGTTAGAAAATAATAAATATAAAATTGAGGAACCACAATTACCACAAATGCACGGTTGTCCAAGTAATATTTGTGAAATCAAGTTCGTTCTCAGGGACAAATTAGGTTCAACCCAAATATTAATCAGATAGTAGAAACAATTGCTTGACAGAAAAGTAAAATAATAGAATTTTGTTTAGTTTTCTTAAAACTAAATGCGCAAATAAATAAAGACTAAAAATAATTTAACAGAAAAGAAATAAAGCAAATAAAATACTACTTCAGATATGAAAGATACTTGAGTCTCGCAAGGAATCCTCCTAATTAATATAATCTATGATATGTTTAAGGGTAGAATTGGTATTAGTATACTAGTTGGGAATCTAATATCTCCTAGCCCCCATCAGGATGAATATAAGCTACATTCAGATGAATAATATTTTACCTCTTTGGCTATGTAATTAGTTAAGCCTGTCGGCCAATAACGGACATTACACGGGTATTACCTAACTCTGTATTCAAACCCCCTGTCGGATGATCACTTCGCCACTAAAGTGAATAGCCCAAATACTAACAGCTAATTCTAGTTACACGGAAAAGAATTAGTAAATAAGAACAAAGTAATATCCAATATCTAATACTCAACTCAATTTAAATCATAACAATCCCAAATTCAAAACATAAATTAAATTAATTAGGGTTCATCCCTTTATTGCGATTCTCAAGTATATGGAATTTAGCTCATGATAATATTAAAGACTGAAAATAGACAAAAGGAATTCATAATTCAATTACAGAAAATAAAGTGATAACCGTAAGGATAGGATGACTGTTGATGGAAGAACAGAATTCCTCCATCACTAGCTTCTCCTTGCCTTATTGCTTTTACTTGAAAACCTTAAGCCTCTTGTGTAATTTTCTTAAGTGTGTGTAAAAAGGAGGCTAAGGGGGGGGGGTATTTATAGGTGTTAGGAAGCCCTGATTCGTTTTTACTTCGAGTGGAAGACAAGTCAAGAACTCTTAAATTCGTAGCCCTAAAATCTAGGAAAGGTAAGATTCTGCTGCTGACTCCTTCAATACTTATCCGTTTGACGCGTTCCAATTGTCGAAACCACTTGTATCGGAAAGCTATATCCATTGGTCCAGACAATTCTCCCAAATTCCCATCCAATATTAAGTTATGGACTCGTCTTTGAACGTGGCTGGAATTTCAGATTTATTTGGCAGCTTTATCTTTTCCTTGTTTGCATATATCGTTCCTTAATCTTCTTATTTCCATGTATATCTCTTTCCTTTACTTCTTTGACTTGACTTGGTCTCTAATTAATTACCATATATATTTTAAAGTTTCACAATAAATAAATAATTAAACCGCATATGCTTTAAAAATTAATAAATCAATAAATCAAGACTAGAAATAAGAAAGTGCACTCTAAAATTAGAAACTCGAATAAAATACTTCCTAACACACTAAAAATACTCTAAGACTTTAATTCTCACTTCTCCTCCTTGTATTGGTTTTTCATGAAATTTAAGAACCTACTAACTTTGCACTAAAAATAATCAAATTAACGCACAAAAGCTCTAAAAATGCAAATATTCTAATTCCAAGGGTAGAAAGTGTAATATGACGAAATAAGCATAAAAGTCTATCAAATAAGTCACATATTCACCTAAAAGGATGTCTCCAAAGGGTTAAATAATTAGAACAAATAGGGAGACATCAAGACCCCAAATATCAAAATTCAATACAAAGGATAAAAAAACCTCTCTCTAGAGGCGATAATTGCAGCGATAGTAGAGTTCCTCATCAGATCAATACACAGCTACAGAATCAAAGTTAATCATCTTCAACCCTAAATCGGAAGTCAGCGTTTACCAATTCAGGTTTCTATTCCAATTAATTAATATCTTCATAATCTAGGGTTTGTTATTATGAATCCCTCTTCCGACGGCGAACACCCCTCTTTCTTTTAAGTCAACGATATCAACCTCTATGATTTCAAAGATTATAGCTATAATCACCATTGATATAGACACAAAATTTGTTTTCTCGGTTTCAATTTCATCTTTATGAAGTACGGCGAGGAGATCTGTTCCATTATCACGAAACTTAGGAAGGTAGGGTTCTTCCTTTCTGACAACGGTGGAGGCGACAACGACACGATTAACAGAACTAATAGTGTTCGTATCAACAATAACAAACAAATTGAATATTCTACTCAAAGGCCCGAATCAGCTATACCAACGATCAAATATACAAAGCTTTTTTCTAAATCAGCAAAGGAAAGGGAGAAGATATCAAACAATCAAAAGGAACAATTTCACCAGCCTTTTTATAAATTTCAAAGTCTCAAATCACCAGGTTTTATGGCTATCCCTAATTTTAATTTCTTATCTCATAAGGATATTAATGTTAATTTTCAATTATTAAGAAGACGCTCTTTACTGGATTATCACTCTAAATCCATTAAAACTCTTAGTAATCATTATTTTTACAACGAAGTCGATAATAGCTTTCAAGAACCAGACTTTAAAAACCATACTGGTGTTTCTAATAAAATTGGCTCTTTGTTATTTTCAAAAATTCTCAGTTTCTGTATTGCTATATATTACAAACAATTTACACAAATTTTTATCCATTATCCTATACCACAGAAACAAATTTCTTTCACAAAACAAAAACTTTTAATGTCTCACAAGGAGTTTAGGGGTAGTTTGGTTGCTAATCTCTGTTGTTCTAAGTTTTCCACTTGCAGCTTAGTAAGGAAGAAATTGGGGGTTTTTCAACTCCCTACAACTCTCACTCTATTCCAGTTTTCAAAAAAGTTTAAGAAGACCAAGAACAAACCCATTATAATCCAAGAGGATCGCGGCCATCCTAAAACCGCCATCGGAAAATGAGTACGATGTTTTGGAACTGCCAAGGGATCCGGGCCCCCTTGACAGAAACTTTTATTAAATCTCTTTTGTTTAGCTTTAAGCCCAATATTATATGTTTTTGTGAAACATTTTTGAAGCAGGAGGTAGCGAAGGAGACTGTTCGAAAGTTTGGATATAAAAACTTTCATATTTTTGACCCTTTGGTGAGTGCGCAAGTGCTGCGCACTCAGGTTTTTTTTGTTCTTGTGGGATGATACGGTTAAACTGGATATTGTATTTTGTAGTCGCTACTATGCTATCTTATATATAAAAGATCTTATTTTCCCGTATTTTATAGTGTTTATACATGCTCCTAATAATTACAATGCTAGATTGGATACATGGAATCAAATAACAAGCTGGAATGATAGTAACAAACAACCATGGTTTATCATGGGAGATTTCAATAATATTCTCAACTTAGAAGAAAAAAGCAGTTTAACTCCACCCAACACACAACACATCATTGATTTTAAGAACTTTATCAATAACAATTGTCTAGCAGAAATCAACTCAACAGGCTGCTCATACACTTGGACAAATAGACAAAGTGGCGAGAAGCTTGTCAAAACAAAAATAGATCGCGTTCTTGGATCTTTTGACTGGATTAAACGTTTTCCTAGCGCACAAGTACAGATCCCTCCCACAATTGGGTCAGATCATTCACCATTGATACTCAAACAAGACTCAAAAGCACCCAATGGTAAAAAGTTTTTTAAATTTGAATCTCATTGGATAGACAATAATGATTGCAGAACGGTGGTTCAGAATAGCTGGGATAGCCCCAATCACCCACACCCTCTCAACAACTACTTACAAAAAACAAGAAGTACGATAAAAGCCCTTGAAATATGGAGCAAAAATACTTTCAAAAATCATCAAACTCAAATTAAATATATCAAGAAACGCCTTACCGAACTTACAAATCTACCAAGCACAATAGACAACCAAAATGAAGAAAAACTTCTTCGAAAAGAAATAGAATTTGAATACCAATGCGAGGAAAAGTACTGGGCAGATAGAGCAAGACAGCAACGGCTCACGTGTGGAGACAAAAACACTAAATTTTTCCACATGGCCACTATGCAAAGAAGATCTCATAATAGAATAACACGCATAAAAAATGACACAGGACAATGGACTGAAGACATCGATGAGGTAAAAACTAATTTCCAATCTTTTTATAATCAATTGTTTGCAGAAAAGGATGCAAATCAAGGAGATATTAGCTTTGCTCTTAGATACATTAAACCAAAAGTGACAAACGAAATGAACCAGACGCTCACAGCACCACCGACTATGGAAGAACTGGAACAAGCCCTGAAAAATCTTTCACCAACAAAGGCACCAGGCCCGGATGGCCTTAATGGTAAATTCTATACTGAATTCTGGGACATCATCCGTTATGATGTGTTTAGGGTGGTGGAAGATTTCTTTTGCAACAATATACCACTTAAAGATATGAACGATACTTTGAATACTCTTATTCCGAAGGGTGATATTCAAGAATTATTAGGAGACTACAGACCAATCTCATGCATAAATTTCGGATACAAATTAATTGCGAAAATGCTTTCAAATCTCCTCCAACAATATATGAACATTATCGTTTCCCCAACACAGGCGGCGTTTATAAAAGGAAGAGCTATACAAGACAATATTTTAATCGCTCAAGAATTGTCCTTTTATATGACTCGGAAGAGGAAACAACCAAAACCAATGGCCAGTATCAAAATTGATATGGCCAAAGCATATGATCAAGTTCGATGGGAATTTATTCTGGAACTCCTTATTAGGATGGGTTTTGACAATAAGTGGGTCCAATGGATCAAAACATGTATCACAGAGGTTACTTTCCAGATCAATTTTAACGGCCAAAGGCTAGAAAAATTTACGTCAGGAAGAGGATTAAGACAAGGAGACCCACTCTCGCCATTCCTGTTCTCCCTAATGACGGAATCCTTGATTAGTCTTATTGAAGCTTCATCACAAGAAGGAAGGATACAAGGAATTCAAATCACAAGAAATTGTCCAGAAATCTCTCACCTTTTATTCGCTGATGATTCTCTTTTCTTTCTTACTCTTAATGCAACTAACATAACGGCTTTTAAAAGCTGTCTTACAGAATATTGCGCAGGGTCAGGACAGCAAATTAATTTTCAAAAATCAGCAATTTATTTCAGCAATGACACAACCCAAGAGATAAGGGACCAAATTTCGGAAGAATTACAAATGGTAGAGACGGAGGACCTAGGCAAATATCTAGGTATACCGTTATGCCATAAACGATCAAAAATTGAAGCACTTGAGTGGATAGCGAAAAAAGTGTTCTCAAAAAACAGAAGGGTGGAAAGCAAAATTACTTTCAGAAGGCGGGAAAGAAGTCTTGATCAAAGTAGTGTTACAAGCCATCCCAGTATACACCATGTCAATTTTTTCTTATCCGATCACATTTTGTAAAAAACTTATTTCAGCAATAGCAAATTTCTGGTGGAGCTCAGGAGAAAAAGATAGAATACACTGGTTAGCTTGGGAAAATCTAACAGTGGGTAAACTTCTTGGCGGATTGGGATTCAAAGATCTAAAAAGAATGAATACTGCTCTGCTAGGAGCCCAGGCATGGAGGATCCTTCATAATCCCAACACACTGGCAGCTCGGCTCCTCAAAGGTATCTACTATCCCAAATCTGATTTTATGAAAATTAAGTTAAGACAGAATAGAACTTGGAGCTGGGCAAGTATTATCGAAGGCAAAGATTTCATAAAGAAGTATGGTATTTTTCAAATCGGAAACGGAAAAACTAAGAATATTTGGGAAGACAAGTGGTTAGATACCACTTGGAAATTAGACAAGCCAGAATCATGTTCACTTCAAAAAATTCACGAATTGTGGAAGCCAGGAACAACCGAGTGGAATTTGGAAGCCCTCGATGACTTCCTTCCACAACCAGTTATACCAGAAATAACAAGGATCAGAATCAATAACACGAATCAAGAAGATCGATTTATTTGGCAATATCGAAGAATGGAGAATACACAACCAAGACGGGTTACAAAAGGTTAACCGACATCGAAACTTTTGAGCAACCTCAAACTACTAATTTCACAAACAGCGTTAGGCCTTCTCTTTGGAAGACAATCTGGGATGCAAATATACCAAAAAAGATTCGGATTTTTAACTGGAAAGCGTGTAGCAATGCTATCCCAACGACTCTTAATCTCTACTACCGTCAATGTTCGGATACGCCAATGTGCCGATGGTGCCAATCAGAGGATGAAACCGTTGAACATATATTACTACAATGTACAATAAATAAAGCGATTTGGGCAGCTTCTGCGTTTCAAATTCTTATACCACAAACAAAGATTACAAATATTGGGGAATGGCTCCTACAGATTATCGAAACTTTCTCAACCGGAGGATGGGACAGGAAAATCGTTATTAACTATGTACAAATTCTCTTATGGAACATTTGGAAGGCAAAGATGAAAGTAATTCACGAAAATAGCAATATCAACATCGATCAGATCATCCAAACAACACAGAAAGTGATGGTTGAGCTGCATGGAGACAATTGGGCAAAGAAAGAACCCAACCAAGAAAATAGGATTACTATACAAAACCCTCAAGATCAGGGAGTCCAGAGTACAGAAGAAATCAGTATCATGTGTGATGCATCTTTCTCAACAAAGTATGAACCGACAGGAATCGGAATTTTTATCAACAATCGCACAACAGGAGCCTCATGCTCAAAGGTATCTACGGTCCGGTGCGACTCCTGCCTTGAAGGAGAAGCTCTGGCCGTACTCGAAGCAGTGGATCAGTGCAAATCACTTTTAGGAGTAACAAAGACAGTATATTCAGATAACCTTGAAGTAATACAAGGTATCAGGCAGGTGTCAGTAGCAAGATGGAACATTCTTCCGATCATCCGGATGATTCGGACTAAAGCTGCACAAGTGGGACAGTGCTCCTTCAAACATATTCCAAGAAGAATGAACAGTCTTGCAGACCATCTTGCAAAAACTGCTAGACACGGAGCCACGGGAAATGAAGACTCAGTCCGAAGGATAACAGAGAATTTTAACAAGCTAGGAATCGGGTGATTTCTTTCCTTTTTTTAGCTTTATCTTTTGTCCAAAAAAAAAAAAAAAAATACCCCAAACTCAAACCTTTGTCGTCCCGACAAAGTAAAATAAAAACAAAGGTCTTTTAGGTGAACGCAGAAGGTAGAATCTAGTAAACATTCCCAAAGCACAACTTAAAACAAATCTCATATAGTATCATCTAAGAATTAATATACACATACACATATCATGCAAAATCAAACACAAAATCATATCAATCCAAAATTAATTTCACAATGCTAGCTGGTTACGCTTATTACTTATCTCAAGATGGTGGCTATAGGGTGTTCCTCGATCCTTACTTGCTTTGAACGCTCCACTTAACATACTCCCTATTAACTCATTGTGTATATAGGAATCACGAGGTCTTTACGGTTTTAATATCGGCTTAGGGACGGTATGATATGTATATTTATTAAATTTGAAGTGAGCTTTTGGCTCTCTCCTCACTTACCATCAACAAACTGTCCAAGAGCTTGAGTTTACACTCGAATAACGTTCTCACTCAACCCATTTGACGCGCTAATTTAGCGTCCCCAAATTAACCCAATAATCACTAAAGATGATTCACCTAAAAATTTCCTCTTTGCCGGTCCAAATATATTTTTTTCATATGAAATTTCTCTTTTCTTTTCTTTTGTATATCTATGACTCTCTTGTTAATGTAGAGATATCATGCTATTTTTCATTCAAATTTTTTTCTTTTCATAACTTCTCATATATATATATGTGTGTTTTTTTTCATTTACTCTTACCCCGACAAAGGGTTACAATATAATAAAACTGTGAACCATCATCAAAATACAAAACCGAGCACAATTAATACGCTCAAAAATCCCAACCCAATGCAAAATTCCCATATAGTGGACCCACCACCCCAAACTCAAGTTCAAGACAAGAAGTCTCAGGATCGCGATTCAAGTGCAGGTCATATGGTAATGCCTAACAAACTAAAGGGATATTGGCTTATAATGTGGCGACAAAATAAAGGCTTAAAGGCTAAAAATTTGGCTACGAAGGATATAATTAATTCAAGGATAGAAGGCCAAAAAGGATTCAAAGGGCTAACAATGAACTGCCTTTATCATCTTCCTATTTACACAGCTTGCCTCTAGTTCATACCTAAGTGGGTTCTCTACTCATTTAGATCTCACGTTCTACAAACCACTCATTATCCTTACGCACAAGTTTACTTCTTTTGCATTGTTCATTAATTCTTCCTATCAATTACCTCATATTTGCATGCAATCTAAGTGCGTTTTACACTAAACCCTAAAGTCAACCATTTTCTATCATAAATTCATAAAAAGCATGCTTGATGGGGGAATTAAAATACTCTATAGTCAATGCAACCCTTAAACTAATTTTTATTTGATTTTTTAAATTTTTGAAAAAGCAGTAAAAAAACCATAAAATTGGGATGAGGAAACGAACCCCACTTTAAACTCAAAAGTAAGTCATGTCCCCACGACTCGAAAAAGACTCAATAAAGCAAATAAACAAATAAAACAAATGAGAAAAGGGATAGGAAAACCTATCTGAACCAGCACGAAGCTGGTTTCCCTGGTTTCGTGTAGGTTGAGCTTCTTGTGTTGCGTAGGTGGCATGTTGAACATTGCTCACTCCACGTAATATGATTTTCATAAGCTCCAACTCTTTTGTGACTTTTTCCTATGGTTGGTAACACCTCTTCATGATTATCCTCCAAAATTTCCATTCTTTCAACTACATCTTTCAACACCCAAAAGTAATAAGAGGTTCTCCAACTTCTTCTTCCTCTCCATGGTATTCTTGTCTTCCCAATCTTCGACATCTCAATGAACCCCAAAATCAAAACTACAAATAATCAACAACTAGAGAAGAGTTTTAAAATTTGATATTTTGAGGATTCATAATGAAGGATTATGGTGTTATATGAGATGTGTAATCAGTATGTAATGGCATGGGGAAGGTTTAATGAATAGGATTAAAGCTTTGATGAAGAGGCTTTAAGGTTGAAGGAGAAGATTTCTTGATTTTCTTGAAGGATTTTGGTGTTGGATGTGTGTTTGGAATGGAATAGGAGGAAAGATTTAATGTTCTTAGGTGTTGTAGTGGTCTTTGTGCAGGTATATAAAGGGTTAGGGTCTGAAAAATTCGTATTGGAGAGGCTAGGGTTTCTTCTTGATGAAGTAAGAAGTGTATAAGGCAACAAACTCTTCAAAACCGACCTATGGACCGGCATACCGGTGTTGGAGGTCTTCCTTTTTGTAACTTTCTGCCTTGAACCCGATTCCACTACCCGAGGCCACGTGTTTTTTGGCACCGGCATACCGGTGGTATCACTGGCTAGCCGGTGCGCTGTTTTTCTTACAATCTCGCTCCATCAAAATACCTGAGTCGAGCACCCCGAGGGCACGTGTTTTTCTTCTGGCCGGCATACCGGTGCGACACTTTAACTTTTCTCTCCTTCTCGGCAAACAACACGAGTCATAGACCTGAGAGCTCGTGTTTTTCTTCCGTCGGCATGCCGGTGATCTGACCGGCTAGCCGGCCAGTGCAACAGATTTTTCCCTCTTTTGTTCCTCAGCACCCCAAACTCAATTCCTGCACAATTAACTCACTACCTTTCTCATTTCTTTTAAAAGTAGGCACTAAGACTCGACAATTACTTAGAATTATACACTAGGAATTGAAAAACATAAAGCAATAAACTAATATACAATGAAATGGCTTTTGTTTAATGTCGTTAAGCTCGACAGGTTACCTCATGAATCATTTTTTCACATAAGCTCCCCAGCGGTGAGTGAGATTATCAACATTTTCTACACGGAATTTGCATCCCTTAGACTTTATTATAACCAGTTGATTTGAAATAACCTTTTTGACCATGAACGGTCCTTGCCAAGAACTCTTGGCTTCGAGCGCTTTTCGAGGAGGATCAGGCTTCTTTAGTGCGACCTCTTTGCCTATACTGAACTCCCTCTTTTTCCTTTCTTTCTTAGGTTCTTTAGGAGCCTTTAGAGCTTGCCCCTTTTCTTTCTTCTTTGCATGGTCGAGGTGTGGCTTTTCCTTAGGATATGGACGATCTTTATTAGGCAGTTTCTTTCTGAGCTCTCTTTCCTCCATTCCTAAGGTTTCCACAACCTTAGTTGGCTCTTTTTGTTCAATCACATCAATCCTAAAGAAATCCTACGTTGGATCCGGAAACTTCATTGGCTTAAACACGTTAAATTTAATCTCCTCTTCTTGGATACACATAATCATTTCACCATTCTCTACATCAATCAAAGCACGCCCCGTGGCTAGGAATGGACTTCCCAAAATAATGGACATTCCTATCCGTGTCATAATCAAGTATAACAAAATCAACAGGAAAGATTAACATACCTCCCTTGACGAGGACATCTTCTAGTCTTCCCTCTGGATGTACGAGGGATCTGTCAGCCATTTGCAAAACCATAGAGGTGGGTTTTGCGTTTCCTATCTTCAACTTTTCAAAGACAGATTTGGGCATGAAATTAATACTTGCTCCCAAATCGCATAAAGCTTTCCCTTGCCACTTAGAACCAATGGAAATCGGGATCGTAAAACTTCCAGGATCAAGTAATTTAGGTGGAAGCTTACTTTGGCAGATGGCACTACACTCTTCTGGCAAACCTACCATTTCATTCTCAAGATACTGACGCTTGCTGGTGATAGCTCTTTTCAAGAATTTCATGTATTTCGGTACACCTTTGATAGCTTCCAAGAAAGGTATATTAATGTTAAGCTTACTCACCATGTTCATGGATCTCTGATATTCCGCAGTATCTCCATTCTTCTGAGCTCTTGAAGGGAATGGTGGAGGACGGACTTCTAGAGCATCTTTATTCTTCAGATTTTTTGGAATCTTCTCCCCTTCCACTACTTCTGGTTCATCTCTTTTTCCACTACATCCTCTACCATTTTCTCTTTCACAGTTGTTTCTTTTTCTTTCATAACGGGAAAAGGTGGTGGTGGAAGGTTCTTACCACTTCTAAGAGAGATAGCGTTACATTCTTCATATGGTTTAGGTTCTTCAGTATCGCTTGGTAATTGTCCTTGTGGTCGCTGATTTAATTGATTTTCCATCTGATCCATCTGATTTTCTATCAATTTAAGTGCTGGGACCGTAGTCTGTTGAGCGTTGAATAATGTCACCAAGGTTTGTTGAACATCTAACGCACCTTCTTGAGGTTGAGCAGGTAGAGCTTTCTGATTCATGGTGTCGGCATAAGTGTCTTGAGGAGGTTGTCTCTGAGCTTGATTTTCGTAACCTTTTCCCCCTTGGTAGTTATTATGTGGTCTTGGTTGATAGTTATTACCTTGGGGATGCGGCTGATATGCATAAGTTGGATTGGCGTCCCCATTTGGATTTGAATATTGGAAACCCGGATGGTTTCTATTCGGTTGATACCCTTGACCACCTGAATTATAGTTCCCTCTGTTGGCAATAAATATTACGTCTTCTGAATTACTGTGACAGTGCTCCCAATCATGATCTTGTACACCACAGTTTGAACACCCATACACTTCTTGTGTAACATTAACATCTGCTCTTCTACCTGAAAGACCGTTTGTAACAGCTAGAGTAAGCGGTTTCAATTGCTGCTCCAAAGTGTTCTTCAATTTATTCTCCAATGATGAGAGTGTTTCCTCAATCATGGCACTATTTTCTCTTCCACCTCAGATAGGTGTTCTCACGGTGTTCCAACCCATCTCATTTGTCACAGTTTCATTCAAAATAATCTTAGCATGGACTGGTTGTACCTATAAAAATCCACCACCACAAAGTAGGTATAAGTCTTTTCTTGAAGGTCCATCAAGGCCTCTGTAAAATATCTTCATTTGTTGTATTTCTGTAAGGCCATGATCAGGGACTCTTCTCAAACAGATGTGAAATCTTGTCCAACTTCTACCAAAAGCCTCGTCTTGATCTTGTCTGAACGAGGTTAATTCAACTTGCGCATCTAAATTATATTTGTTGGGTAGTATTTATCGAAGTACACAGTTTGTAATGCGTCCCAGGTAGTGATAGATCCAGGTTCTCGAGAATCATGCCATACACTTGCTCCATCTATAACAAAATACCTAAAATTTGCGAAATACATTTGATCTCTCGTCACTCCTTGTGTAATATAGGAATCGCAAATTTTGCATGAACTTCTGTACAGCACGGATTGGATCTTCGCCAAGTGCTCCTCGGAAATTTCCATAACTCTAAAATTGAGACAACATACCAGGATCGGGTCTCTGCAGGGCGAATTCCGAGGGCAGGAGCTCGAAATGGAGCTTGTTCAGGGCCATTAACAAACCACAGATCATTGTTCTGAGGAGGTTGAACTTGTGGAAGATTTTGAACATTCTGTTGATTAAATTGTTGGTTTTCGACTCCTTCCATCTCTGCTTCTCTAGCCAACCTCTCTTCGAACTCTCTTTCTTTAGCTTCTCTCTTTCTTTTGTTTGCTTCTCGAACTAGGTTTTCGGGATTCTCAAGGATCACGAGATCTTCAAGCATATACCGAAACCTGTAAATCTGAGGAAGAAAGAACAACCCAAAGCGTAAAACTGAAAAATAAAAATAAAACTAAACTAACAATTAAACTACTAAAGATTAACACCGGAGTCACACGCTACCATCCCCGGTAGCGACGCCAAAAACTTGGTGGGTTTTGGTGTGTTAGACAATAATAAAGATAAAATAGAGGAACCACAATTACCGTAAGTGCACGGTTGTCCAAGTAATATTCGATAAATTGAGTTCGTTCTCAGGGACGGATTAGGTTCAACCCAAATATTAATCAGATAGTAGAGATAATTGCTTGACTGAAAAGTAAAATAATAGATTTTTGTTTGGTTTTCTTAAAACTAATACGCAAATAAATAAAGACTAAAAATAATTTAACAGAATGAAATAAAGCAAATAAAAGACTACTTCAGATATGAAAGATACTTGAGTCTCGCAAGGAATCCTCCTAATTAATATAACCTATTCTATGTTTAAGGGTAGAATTGGTATTAGTATACTAGTCGGGAATCTAATATCTCCTAGCCCGCGTCAGGGTGAATATAAGCTACTTTCAGATGAATAATATTTACCTCTTTGGCCATATAACTAGTTAAGCATGTCGGTCAATAATGAACATTACACGGGTATTACCCAAGTCTGTATTCAAACCCCCCTGTCGGATGATCACTTCGCCACTAAAGTGAATAGCCCAAATACTAACAGCTAATTCTAGTTGTGCGGAAAAGAATTAGTAAATAAGAACAAAGTAATATCCAATATCTAATACTCAACTCAATTTAAATCATAACAATCCCAAATTCAAAACATAAATTAAATTAATAAGGGTTTATTCCTGTATTGCGATTCTCAAGTAAATGGAATTTAGCTCATGATAAAATTAAAGACTGAAAATAGAAAAAAGGAATTCATAATTCAATTACAGAAAATAAAGTGATAACCTAGAGGATAAGATGACTGTTGATGGAAGAACATAATTCCTCCAGCACTAGCTTCTCCTTTCCTTCTAGCTCTGACTTGAAAACCTTAAGCCTCTTGTGTAATTCTCTGAAGTGTGTGCAAAGAGGAGGCTAAGGGGTGTATTTATAGGTGTTAGAAAGTCGTAATTCATTTTTACTTGGAGTGGAAGTCAAGTCAAGAACTCTTAATTTCGTAGCCCTAAAATCTAGGAAAGGTAAGATTCTGCTGCTGATTTGTTGTGGTCATATATCCTTCAATACTTATCTGTTTGACGCGTTCCAATAGTCGAAACCACTTGTATCAGAAATCTATATCCATTTGTCCAGACAATTCTCCCAAATTCCCAGCCAATATTAAGTTATGGACTCTTCTTTGAACGTGGCTGGAATTTTATATTTATTTGGCAGCTTTTTCTTTCCCTTCTTTGCATATATCGTTCCTTAATCTTCTTATTTCCATGTATATCTCTTTCATTTACTTCTTTGACTTGACTTGCTCTCTAATTAATTACCATATATCTTTTAAAGCTTCACAATAAATAAATAATTTAACCGCATATGCTTTAAAAATTAATAAATCAATAAATCAAGACTAGAAATAAGAAAGTGCACTCTAAAATTAGAAACTCGAATAAAATACTTCCTAACACACTAAAAATACTCTAAGACTTTAATTCTCACTTCTCCTCCTTGGATTGGTTTTTCATGAAATTTAAGAACCTACTAACTTTGCACTAAAAATAATCAAATTAACGCACAAAAGCTCTAAAAATGCAAATAGTCAAATTCCAAGGAGAGAAAGTGTAATATGACGAAATAAGCATAAGAGTCTATCAAATAAGTAAAATTTTCACCTAAAAGGATGTTTAAAAAGGGCTAATAATTATAAAAAATAGGGAGACATCACTTCCTCTTATGATCCATCCAAATCAATCTTCCAGCTCTAGAAACTTTTTTGTACTCATCTTCTCCAATTTCTTTCTCGAAAATTCTCTGATGTGTAGGTGTTCATCCATAAATATTTGTTTTAATGATAGTTAATGTCATCCTATAAGCTTCTCTTCATATTGAGTATATGGATCTTGATAGGAAGAGGTTGTGGTGTTTCCGCCTTGAAAGATGTAAGTGTTTTGCTCTTTGATTTCACCACTGCATGTTTTCCTCTACTTACTTGGCACACGTTAACTTTTTGTTTGTTCCCGAACTAGTAACAAAATCAAATGCTTTCTTCTTTATCTTACCCAATTCCTTGATTTGATTCATAATTTCCCTTACACTAGATAATCTCTTCATTCTTTTCATCATCTCTTTTGACCCCCAGCTCAAAGGTTTAAACACTCTTGAACTACCTTTTAATTATAGGTAATTGAGGTGTTGATTTTGGTTAGGAAAGGTGTAAGGATGATGATTATCTATATGGTTATGATGGATTCAAGCCTTGATGATATGGGTTTAAGGAATTTTGGAAAAAGGATTTTGGAATTTTGGTTTTTGATTCTTAGATTCTCGGTGTTTTGGAATGATTTGGGTGTTTGAATCTTGTTTATAGGAAGGTAGGAAAGGATTTTGATATGATTTATGGTGATTTGGTGGTGTTTAGATGTGAGGTAGAGGTTTGGTGAAGCTTCATGGTGTTTTAATGGAGTTTGGGGCAAAAATATTCGTTTTGGTGAAGTTGAAGGAGGCTAGGTCAGGTTTGGAACCATTAGAGACCCTAAAATATCATAAATAAGCTTTTTAACCGCCCCGGGCTGGTATACCGCTCATATGGCCGGTATGCCGCTCAACTCACGGTCTTGGACCATCACGACCCTTGTGCGCGAATGAGGATATGGATGCGGGTCGGCTATCCAGCCATAAAGGCCGGCATACCGGTACTAAATTTTTATTTCACTGTTGGATAGAGCTCGAAAAAATACGCGGTTTATGCTCAAGAAAAAGTGAACTCAGACCTCCAAGCGCAAAGTTAAGGCTTCATGAAGTTTCCCTGGATTTTCTAACCTCGATAAGGATGTAGGCCGGTAGGACGGTCATGGGATCGGTATGTCGGTCCTAGGCTTCAATGTTTCTGACCACAAACCGTAGCCAAACCGTCGCGACCCTTCTTCATGGATAGGTATGCCGGTATGGGACCGGAATATGCCAGTCCGTCTTCTTTCTTTATACAGTCGCGAACCTTTGCGCGAATGACGATACGGTCTGGGACTGGTATACCGCTCATAGGGCCGGTATGCTGGTCCGAGCTTCTAACTTTCTGACTTGGACCGTATCACTGACCGTTGCGACCCTTGGAGCGTGACATGCGTTACATGGTTTTTCTTCGCGATCTTTTTCACCCCAAACTCAATTTGTGCCTTACCTGCATATCTTTTTTTTTGTCAAAATAAAAGTCTATCATAGATGTTTGTTACAGTTCGAATATAAGTTACTAATACAAGCATAAAATTCAACTAAAGACCTAGTAGAGCAATTAGATACGTCTAAATTAAGTCTAATACTTTAGCTAGGATGTCTGCTACACCATAATACTTCCTTCCAATATGGATAGCCTTCCATTCCGAAAATTTTCCTATCCACCTCCATGCTTCGGAAATCATGGGGCGAATTTTCCAGTCGATTCCTCTACGTCTATTAATACCTTGAATTACCTCAAGGTTATCTGAGTAGAAATAACTACTCTTAAATTCCAAGATTTGCGGCTGATCTCATAGCCAACAAGATCGCGCACATTTCACCTTCCAGAATACTATTAAGTCTTGCTCTCTTTGTATTAACATTCTTAACTTCACCCTCCTTGTTGATTGCAATAAATACCATACTTGTTGGTTCCCAGATTTTAGTGTGCGACGAGTCGCATAGCCATAACATATCATCATCATCATATAGGACCGGATTTTCATTCTCATCATCTTTATCTTCCTTATTAACATTATAAAACAACTACAATATTTATTAAAAACAACTTGACTAAAAATAAAACATAAAAAATTGCGGGATATCCCCCATAAAGAACTTTTGTTTAACGTCTTTCAAAGTTAGACGTGTTGCCTCGATTATTTCAAGATTATATAGCCTTCCCAATAGCGGGATAGGCTATGCACATCTACTATCCGAAGCTTGTGACCCTCCTTAGCTTGTATTTCAATACATTTTGCCGAAACAACTCTTGTAACGACAAATGGACCCATCCATGAATTGTTGAATCCATGTGGTCTATTTTATCTCTTGGGGGCTTTGCAAACAACCTCATCACGAACCCCAAACTCAATTTTGATTCTCTTCTTCACAGGATTATTGTGGACTTTCTTTTTAGCTTCCTTTGTCATAACTCGGCGTGTTGGGACTTCACGTGACTCCTCATGCTTTTCATCCACAAAGTGGAACGTTTTGGATTCTTCTATAATGCGGAGGGTCACGGTTCCCTATTAAAAATCAATTATTCTACGACTTGTCGCCAATAATGAGCGCCAAAGAATCAATGGGACATGTTCTCCTGTAACGCAATCAAGAATAACGAAATCTGTAGCTATAGCTAAAGTACCTACATGGTCAAACACATCCTCAATGACTCCCCATGACTTTATCGTGGAGTTATCTAGAAGCACCAAATTGATGTCTTTTGTTTTGGTATCTCATATGCCTAACTTCTCAAACATATTCTTGGGCATGATATTTCTAACTGAACCCAAGTCACACATCGTTTTAGCTTTGAAGTTATCACCTATATTGATTCGGAGGTATAAAGCCCCCATATCTTGCATCTTTAGTGGTAGCTTCTTTAGACTTATTGTCAAGCTTTCTTCAGTTAGATCTGCTATCTCAACCTCAACCTCTACACCCCCACTCTTCTCCGAAGGGATCTCTTTGAAGACTTTTGGTGTTGTAGGTTCTTTCTCAATTACCTCGAGTACATGAACAATGATTTTTTTTTTTGGGCTTGATGTTTCAGATTTTGTATCACACTAGGATATGTAATTCTTTGTAGATAAGGTGGTGATGGAAGCGGGTGTGTAGGCAGTATCTCCAACTTATTCTTTTTTTTTCCAACCTCTTTAACCCTATCTTTTATTGTTACATTATCTAAATTAAGGTTCGTGGGTTCTTCAATTGTTGGAATTAATGCACTCCTTGTAGTTGTACTTTCAACCTCATCCTCACTATCCCAATTTTCGATTATTACCTCAATTAAATTCAACTTGATTGGTGATGGTTGTGTAGGTGGCAGTTCAACTTTACATTCTTCTTCTTGAACCTTTTGTGCGGTTGTCTCTTCTTCCTTAGTGATGTCTCCCCATTTGTGATGAGTTAATCTTAGTTGGAGACATCATTTTTAGGAATTATTAGGACGTTATGCTCTATTTTTATTCACATTTTTATATTTTCCTATTTCTTGTCTTGATTTGATGATTTGTTATTTTTAGAGCATATTTGGTTAAATAGTTTGTTAATTTTGAAGATTTAAAGATATATGGTAATTAATTAGATTCCAAATCAATTCCAAGCGATTAAGGAAAGAAGATAATGATGAAAATTGGAGATAAACGAAGTAAAAAGATAAAATAGGAAAAGAAAAGTTGCCAAGTAAATCTGAATTTCAGCAGTCACGTCCACAAAACTGATCATAACTCAAGATTGGCTAGGAATTTGGAAGAATGGTCTGTAGAAAATTTGTAGAGCTTTCAGAGACGATCAGTTTCCATATAAAGAACGTGTCAATCAGATCAATATTAAAAGAAGTTACGGCTGAATCAAGACAACAACAATTTATTACCTTTTTTATATTTAGGGTTACGAATTTGATTTGGAAAAAAGTCCTATTACTTGCCTCTACTCCAAGAATCCGAACAAGGGCTTCCTAGACTCCTATAATACACCATTTAACTATTGTAAACATGTCCTTGCTAAGTTTTAAACCTTAGTCCAATCCTTAGTCATTCAAGAGAAGCAAGTTGACAGTATGTATCTTTCTTTTACTTTATTTCTTTCTAGTATGAACAAATTTTTCCCATAGCTTGGGTTTTGCATATGTATAATCTATGAATTCTATTTTTTCTATCTATGTTTCTTTGGGAGAACTATTTTATATTGATTCTAGATGCTTAACCATATATTTGTTTTATGTGCTTTGATTTAGTGTCTGTCTTAAACCTGATCAATTTAGGGGTGTGCTAATAATAGTTAGATGGTCACCCGAAAGGGGTGTCTAATTATTGAAACACCACATAAAAGTCTAGTGTTCGGTAGTGATCAGGAGGGCTTGCCTAACTAGATAGTCATTAAGGTTTATTTAATCTTCGATCATCATTAGAAGACCATTCTCATCAAGAACCTAGTGGCATATGAGCACCTTACTTAAGTCCCCTCGTGAATGTGAGGTCGCCACCCTAGTCCACTCGGAAGGGGGTAGGGAGGAATTTAGAATCATACTACTTATCTAAGAGTTAATATCACCCTTATTAACTGATAGAAGTAATAGAAGAATTAGTGCATACGAGCAAAACCTGGGCTATATCTCATCTTATTCTTACATCTTTTATTTTATTGTCTTTTATTTATTTTGTTCAATCTTATCTCATAAATCATGTTTGTTTACTTTTCTTGTCTTTAACTATTATCTGCTACTCGAATTTATTTTCCCAAAATCATAACACACTATGTCTCTGAGGAACGAATCTTGCTTACTAGTAAAAATTGCATACGATCTGTGATACTTGCAGCGAGTTACATGTTCAGTCTAAGGTGTTTATTTTCATTATTTATTCTATTATTTTATCACACCTTAGGCGATACCAATTTTTTGGCGCCGCTGCCGGGGACTTGTGTCTCGTTAGTGTGTGGGTTATATATTTTTAGTACTAGTACTTTTTAGTTAATTTATTTTTCCTGTTTTACGCTTTTGGTTTATTTTAGTCTCTTTCAGGTGTATAGTGTATGCTTGCAGAGCCCGAGAGGTGTTTCATAGCTTATAACAAACGAGTGAAAGAAGTCAGAGCACGACTAAAAGCGATGGCAGAACAACAAAACGGAGGAGAACCTCCACTTGGTCTTTTAGGACATTTACCACCACCACCACCATGGGAAGATAAAATAATCTCAACCGACTTGAGCAAGATCTCCCAGGCTTGGGAGCATCTTTTCGAGTTCAACCTTTAGGTTATCGTCCTCCGAGATCTAGAATATCAAATTCAGGCCCGATCCGGGTATGCTTAGTCAATTTTTGAATTTTGGACTCTACAGTGATACATCAATTCAAGATCCGGTAAGAGCGATTCAAAAGTTCATGCAGATTTGTGATGCCTACATTACTCTAGGCATTACACCCGAGCAACTATATTGTCACATGTTTTCGTTCTTTCTAACCGACAAAGCTGTTGATTGGCTAGATAGACAACCACCAGGTACATTAAACACTTGTACAAACCTTCAAGTCGCATTCTTTAACCGTTTTTATCTGAAGAGTATGAGAATCAAAGATTAGAGCGAGCTTGCTAAGTTTTGCCAAGAGAATGGAGAAGAAGTAGGAGACGCATGGACAAGGTTTCAACAGAAGTTAGCTAGATGTCCACTTCATGGTTACACCCCATCTTTACAGTTAGCTATATATTCAAGATATTAATTCCGAAAGTAGACTGAGGGTAGATAATCTTGGAAAGAGATGTTTTGTGTCCATGGATCCTACAAAAGCAGCCGAAGGTATGGAACGTATAATAGAAACAGAAAGGAGTTGGCCACTTTCGCGAGCCCCTGTTACAAACACAAGAGGTACGCTACGATTAGATGCTGAAACTGTGAACTCAACTCAATTTGTAGCATTAGAGAATCAAATCAAAGAGATTAAGCTTGAGATGCAGAAGAGTTTACGCGCAGCAAATGTAGTGCAAGAGGCACAAGGTTGTTCGAAGTGTGAGGTACCAAATCATATATGGGAAGAGTACGAAGGAAATCCAGCATCTGTTTATTTTATATCCAACCGAGGAAATTATTAGTTTGGTAACAGTAATCATGCGGGTATGGCAGTATTCAAATCCACAAGGGGCCGCTAATCCAGATAACTATCCACCTCGTCCCCAGAATAACTCTTACCAACCAAGGGGTCAAGCTCCGTATCAGAGAAATTGACTTGCTCCTTTATAACAACCTGCCAATGATACATATGCCGATACTTTAGCTTAGAAAGATTTGCCACAATATCCTGAAGAGGGAGTTGTGAGTGATAAACAATTAAAGAATTTCATGGATCACATGACAACTAACATGAATACATAGAATGAGAAGTTGAGAGAACAAGAAGCTTAAATTCAAATTTTAGGTACGCAAGTCGAGCAATTAAGTAAAGTTTTAACAAAAATTGTGGAAGCGAAAGAATTGAAAGCTATCGAAGGAGCTGAGGCCAATGTTGGGTTTGAAGCTTGCAAGGATATTTGCCTTGAGATTGAAGAGAATAAGGAAGTATCGCATGCTGCAGAAATTGCCGTGGAAGTTCCAGAAACTGAAGAAGAACCAACCAAATCTAGCCCCAAAGACTCTGACTGTTCTGAAGATGAAGATTCATCCGAGAGATCCGATTTTATAAACCTACTGAGAGATATGCAAGAAGAGATTAGATCGGTTATGGAGTTACAAGCTTCTAAAGCTAAAGAAAAAGAGGAAGAAGCCTCAAAAGATCTAAAAAATGAAGTTGCACCTGGTGTGCAAGAAAAGAAAGAAGAAGAGAAGATGTAATCACCACCGGTTGTTCAAACAATGTCACCAACTATTCCTGATAAAAATCCAAAGGTAGACATTAAACTCAATACATTTGTAGAGGCGTATACTCTAGAAAATAACAACGCTCAAATGCTTGAGATTGCGAAGAAATGGATTATACCAGAACAAGTATTCACGCAAGTTAATCTAGAAAAAGAAGCGAGTGTAGTAGCCAAGAAAGAGAATGTGGCTCATACTGAGAGAGCCTCGAGAAGAGTTGAGATAGAGTTGCCATTGAAGCTCAAAGTTCCAGGAAACTTTAATCTTCCTATTCAAATAAATGGTATGCTCAAGATGAAAGCTATGTGTGATGTGGGTTTAGGTGTGAATCTGATGCCAAATTCCATGTTCGATAGACTTGAACTTCAGAAAGCAGCAAAAGCTCCAGTGAAGTTGCAGTTTGCTGACAACTCGGTAACCAAGACATGGGGAACAGTGGAAGACGTACACATTTTTGGGTCCTTGTGTGCTATAAAATAATGCGTAAAAGATTAAGGACTCACAAACCGCATGTATACAGTTGTCCAAGTAATAAATCGATAAATTAGATTCGTTCGAAGGGACAGATTAGGTACAACTCAGGTGTGGATCAAATAGTGAGATAATTGCAAGTACAGAAAAGTAAATGATATAAAAGTTTGTTTAGGTTTTTGTTTTAAGAACTAAGATGCAAAAATAATTTAAAGATTAAATTAATTAAACTGAAGTGAAAATAATGCAAGTAGAATAGTTGGACGCAAGAAGGGAAGAAGTACTTGAGTCTCGCACGAGTTTCACCTAAACCTTCTTAATTAATGTTTTTTGTTTAGGGCTAAATTGTTATATTTATGCTAGTCAGGATTCTAAAGTCTCCTTACCCCCGTTAGGGTGGACTAAGGAGATCTCCTACAGTATTCTAAACTCCGTCAGGATAATTAAAACTACTTTCAGATGGTTCGAGTTCTTACCTCATTGGCTATTAGCTAGTCAAGCCTGTCAAGGTCATTGGCGGATACCAATGACAATTACCTAGTTCTGTATCTAAACCTCCGTCAAGGTGATCACTACGTCACTATAGTGAATATACTAGATACTAACAATTACACTTAGTTCATGACTCTAAAGATAATAATCCAACCATAAAATAAAAGCCAAAATAAAATAACGAATTCAATTTAAATTAAGAAATCTCAAATTAGAAAAAAATAAATTAATCAAGTTAGGGTTCAACCCAATTCGCAATTCTCAAGTACAAAGGAAAATTAGCTCATAATTGAAAAAAAAAACTGAATAAATTAAGTTAAAAGAACTCATGTTTATTACAGAATTAAAAAAAAAACCTAATTGAGGATTGGGGTTGGCTGCGATTTGGAGAAGATGACTTTCTCCAAATCTTAGCTTTCTCCTTTTCCTTGCTTCTGACTTTCTCTCTGGCGTTTCTGATTTGTGTAAATTGAGTTGTATGCAAAATAAGAGTCAAAAGGTCTATTTATAATGCTAAAATCGCACTTGGGCTTTAATTGAGTGAATTAGTGAAATATTAAATGTCCCAAGTCCAATCTTCTAATTAAAATCCCGTAACTAGTGTAAAGCCTTCACTAAAACGACTGTAACTTTCTCAAATCAACTCCGAATTGACCCGTTCAAGTTGCTAAATCTTTGTAACTCAATAAGGAACAAATCTTATTTATAACTTAGCGGCTGAATCCATGTATAAATAGCTCAAAATAGGAAATTAACATCAGCCTTCCAGATTTGCATCTTCAACTTGTCAACTCTTCCGAATATTTCTTCTCGCCTTTGACTTTTTTACACGATCTAAGACATTAATTCTTGATTCCTCTCCTTGCTAGCATCATGGACCTACAAGATTTGCACTAAACAACCCATTTAACATGCAAAAGTTTAATAAATGAAAAATACTAAAATCCACGGAGGGAAAATGAAATATAACCAATTAACACTAAAAGTCTATCAAATTAGTCAAATAATCACCCAAAATGATGTCTCCTAAGGGCATATAATTAGAATAAAAATTGAGACATCAAGACCCCAAACTCAAACCTTTGTCGTCCCGACAAAGTAAAATAAAAACAATGGTCTAAGGTGAATGCAGAGATGCATAATCTAGTAAATACACCCAAAGCAAAACTTAAAATAAATCTCATATAGCAAAAAATAGGAATTAATATACACATACACTTATCATGCAAAATCAAACACAAATAATATTAATCTTAAAATTACTGTCACAATGCTAGAAGGTTAAACTTGTACTTATCTCAGTATGATGGCTATAAGTTGGTCATTGATCTTCACTCGCTTTGAACGCTCCACTTAGTATATTCCTTATAAACTCACTATCCATCTAGGAATCACGAGGACTTTTCGGTTTTAGCGTAGGCTTAGGGATGGTGTGGTAATGTATATTTGGTAAATTTGAAGTGAGTTTTTGAGTTTATACTCGAATAATGTTCTCACTCAACCCATTTGACGCACTTATTTAGCGTCCATTTCAAAAAAAATCCACTTTGCCAGGTGTTTTATTTTTCTTTTTTTTTTCTTTTTTTCTTTTTCATTTTTTTTTGTACACGCGCCAACTGGGTTCTCGGTTGTCTAATGTATTGACAACTTTTTAAACTTTTTTTTCAATCCCTGCAAAGGGCTACAAATAATATGTAATCATAATTTGTGCCTCAGTACAAACACGCAAGATCCCTCCCAATTTAATTTCCCATAGATAAACCCACCACCCCAAACTCAAGCTCGAGACAGGTCTCAGGATCTTGATTCAAGTGCGGGTCATATGGAAATGCCTAATCAACTAAGGGGATATGGGCTTATATCGTCGCGACAAAAGAAAGGCTTTAAGGCTCAAAATTGGGATAAGAAGGATATAACTAATACAAGGTATAGAAGGCTAAAAAAGTCTCAAATGGCTAACAAAGAACTGCCCCTATCATTTTCCTTGTTACATAGATTGCCTCTAGTTCATATCTAAGTGGGTTCTCTACCAATTTGGATCTCACGTTCTACAAAATAAACATTTTCCTTAAGTACAAGTTTACTTCTTTTGCATTATTCATTAATTCTTCCTATCAATTACCTATGTTTGCATGCAATTAAAGTGCGTTTTATACTAACCCCTGAAGTCCACTATTTACTATCATAGATTTATCAAAAGTATGCTTAATGGGGACATTTAAAATCTTCTACAGTCAAATGCAACCCTTAATTAATTTTATTGAAAGCAATTAAAACACATAACACATAAATTTGGGATGAGGCAACGAACCCCACCCCAAACTCAAAAATGAGTTGTGTCCCCATGACTCGAAAAGACTCAATAAAGCAATTAAACTAATATACACTACTAAATGAGAAGGTTAGGAAAACGTATCTTAACCAGCACTAGGCTGGTTACCGGTGTTGCGTCCAGGTTGGTCTTCTTTCGTAAGTATTGTGTAAATGACATGATGCATATTTCTCACCCCAAATAACATGTTTTCCATCATCTCCAACTCTTTTGTGACGTTTCCTAAAGTGACAATCATCGCGTTTTGCTTCTCCTCCAACTCTTGAATTTGAGCACAATCAAATCCAGTAGTTGCCTTCTTCTTGCGTGGAGGAAGCCTAGGTCTCCTCATCTCTCTTGTAGCCTCTTCATGGGCATTCTCAATTGACCTCATCATCATTTCTTCCTCTTTTTCTGTAGGTTCAATCTCTTCGTTCTTGCATGGTATTTTTGCGTCTACGCGAATTGCAGTTATGGTGCACGGGAACTTGAGGTTTTGTTGATGAATAGGGGATTTCTTGAATTCCATGATAGCGTCATAGATCACACGGGCAACATCAGTAGTTTTCTTTTGAAGGATACACTTAATGAAAATAAGGTGTTCATTTTTCAACTCAGAAGTGTGATTGTTTCCAAAGAAGGTAGGAACTATGAAACGAGACCATACCTTCGCACAAGGTAATAAATCACTGCTATAAACCTAGCATGCATACCTTTCTCACTCTAGGATGGGAATTCTTCCACGAATAAGAAATCATAAAGGGAATCCCATTCGAATGAAGGATCGTTAATTACTTCGTGATATGGGCAAGGGCTAGTCAAGATTGGTAATTTCAACGTATTTCGAATAACCTCAATTGAGAAAGGAAATATCTTTTTGCGTAGGGTAATTGACTATTTATTCGCAAAGGCAAGCTTTTCGTAGAACTCACGAAATAAGGCAGTGAGGGTTCTCTTTCTCAATTCTTTCCAACCAATATTATCACACATAATAGCATAATCTTTAACAGTACTGTTCATAATACCTGAAGGAAATCCTTTCTCAACACCAAACTTCAACAATTCTACTCTATTGCGAACCTGCTCCTCCCAACTAACTACGACTCTCTTTGGCTTATTCGCACTCATCTTTCTTCGAGTGAATCGTTGTTCTGGAATCGGTTCGCTAAGAATTTCCTCTTCAACTTCCTCTTCTTCAACCTCGTCTTCTTCATCTACCAAGGTAGGCTTTTTGGAATTAGCCTTACTTGAGTTTTCTTTCCTCTTCAATCTTGCGTTTAGGACCTGAATCTGGAATCTCAATATCTCTTTCTTGTGTAGCACGAGGATTGTTTCTTGTTCTTGGAGTGTTTCTTTGAGAATAGCTGAAAGAATCTGTCCTGTTTGTCATGTCTACTCACCTCAAACTCAAAACTTCAAAAATTCAAAAACTAGAGATATTTTTTGAAATTTGATGTTTTGAGGGTAGAAGGAAGAAGATTAAGGTGAGATATGAGATGGGTAAAGGCTAATTGATGAGTTTAGAAAAGATTTATTGGATAGTTGAAGGTTTGGATGAAGAAAGATTCTTGAAATAAAGTTGAATTTTGTTGATGTTTTGGAAGGATTATAAGTGGATTGTGTGTTTATGTGGTGTTTGAGGAGAGGATTTGATGATTTTGTGGTGTTTTTTGATGATGATTTTCATAGGTGTATGGATCTTGGAAACTGAATAGTAGTTGTCTTGTGAAGGGAGACAAGAATATAGGTTAAATAAGCTCAAAACCACCTCCACTGTTGCGCAACCGGGTTCCAGGTTTGCGTCACTGTGTCGACGCAAAAATTTCCAAAAATTATTATTATTATTTTATATTTTTCCCAGACACCAACATTGCGTCGCGTTTCCACCGCGGAGGTCAAAACCTTTGGCCTTCGAAACCGGGTTTCAAGTCGGCGAGCGCGAACCCACACGCAACACGTGGGTCGCGTTTCCACCGCGGAGGTCAGAGAATTGGGAGCTATAATGCTCGAAACCGGGTTCCCGGTTGTCGTCGCTTGGCGCAACTCCATACGCGCCTTTCTTGCGTGTGACGGGTTGGTCAACAGTTGCTAACTGAGATCCCGGTTTGCTCTTGTCTTGCAACCCGTTTTTCATTGTTTTTCGACTTTTTCACCCCAAACCCGTGACCTTTTCACTCCTGAAATCATCAAAACACCAAACCTTTCTCATTTCTTAAAAATAAACACTAATACACAACAATTACTGTAATTTATACTATAAAGTTAAAAGACATGAAACTAATAATAAATTAATTGGCTTTTGTTTAACGTCGTTAAGCTCGACGGGTTACCTCTCGCTTCTAGGGAGCTTCGAGGAGGTACATGACCTCCCCGGGATGTGGATCTTCCGAGCGATTGATATCCTTGCCTCCATGATAAATCATCAGTCGATGACCATTCACCATGAATGTGCGGTGCTCGATTGGATGTTCAATCTCGATGGCCCCATGGGGTGTAACTTTGGTCACAATGTAAGGACCAAAATATTTCGATCACAACTTATCCGGATGATTTTTGAACTTGGAGTTTTATTTTAGGACCTTTTGTCCAACTTCAAACCTCTTTTTACGGATACGATTATCATGCCATCTCTTAGTATTTTCTTTATAGAATTTAGCATTCTCATAGGCATGTAATCGAAACTTATCAAGTTCATTAAACTTCATCATACGATTTTCACCGGCTAGAGTAGGATCTAGATTCAACTACGCTATAGCCCAATATGCACCTAATTCAAGTTCAAGAGGTAAGTGACAAGCCTTACCATAAACCATACGATACAGAGATGCACCAACGGGGGTTTTGAATGCAGTACGATAAGCCCACAATGCATCATCTAACTTCATTGACCAATCTTTTCTTGTGGGACCAACAGTCTTCTCTAGAATGGATTTAACCTCTCGATTAGAGACCTCGGATTGACCATTGGCTTGTGGATGATAAGCGGTAGATACACGATGTCTTATCCCACACTTCCAAAGAACCGTCTTCAAATATCTGTTCACAAAGTGCGAACCTCCATCACTGATAATAACTCTAGGTGTGCCATGTCTAGTGAAGATGTGTGACTTCAAAACTTTAATCACTACTCGTGAATCCTTAGTTGGTAGAGCTACACCCTCTACCCATTTGGACACGAAATCAACAGCTAATAGAATGTATTGATTTTCATTGGATGGTACAAAGGGACCCATGAAATCAACACCCCATACATCAAATATCTCAACTTTAAGTACATTATTATGTGGAATCTCACCCCTCTTGGATATATTACTAGTAAACTGGTATCTATGACATTTCTTAACATACTCATGACAATCCTTATGTAAAGTAGGCCAATAAAAACTAGATTGTAATACCTTAGCGGCCGTGCGGTCACCTTTGAAATGTCCTCTATGCGGTGAATCGTGACAACCTATAACTACTGACAAGATCTCATTCTCAGGTATGCATCTTCTCACCATTTGGTCACCACATATTTTGTAGAGGAAAGGATCCTCCCAGAAGAACTGCTTAGCACGATGAATCAATCTCTTCCTGTCTTGTGAGGTAGATCCTTTAGGGAAGTTGCCACTCACAATAAAATTTGCGATGTCTGCATAGCAAGGAGTACTATTATAAATATTAAATAAACTCTCATCTGGAAACTCTTCTCTAACCAACTCAGGACCACTATTCGATTTAGAACCTTCAAGACAAGACAAATGATCTACAACTTGATTATCACACCCTTTTCGATCTTGAATTTCTAAATCAAACTCTTGTAAAAAAAAAACCCAGCTGATTAACCGTGGCTTAGCATCTTTCTTCTCTATAAGGTACTTAATAGCGGAATGATCGGTGAACACAACAATTTTTGCCCAAAGGAGGTAGGAACGAAATTTATCGAATGCATAAACAACCGCTAAATGTTCCTTCTCAGTCACTGTATAATTTATTTTAGCACTAGTGAAAGTCTTACTCGCATAGTAGATAGAATCGAATATCTTATCTTTTAACACAACACCCATAGCCAAATCACTAGCATCACACATAACATCAAACGGAATTTTCTAATTAGGAGGTAATACAATAGGTATAGTAATAAGCTTCTCTTTAATCTCTTGAAATGCCTTCATGCAAGCTTCATCAAAAAGGAATTTGGTGTCCTTTTCGAGTAAGTTACACAATGGCTTAGCGATCTTAGAAAAGTCATTAATGAAACGGCGATAGAAACCAGCATGACCTAAAAAGCTTCTCATCCATTTTACAGAAATAGGAGGGGGAAGAGTCTTAATTACCTCGATCTTAGGACGATCAACTTCCAAGACTGCACTCGATACTTTGTGTCCTAACATTATACCTTCACGAACCATAAAATGACATTTCCCACAGTTCAAAACCAAACCGGTTTCCTTGCATCTAATCAACACCTTCTCCAAATTCTGTAAACACTCATGAAAGTTATCACCAAACACAGAAAAGTCATCTATAAATACCTCAAGGAAATTATCGATCATGTCCCAGAAAATCGCCATCATACATCTCTGAAAAGTGACCAGTGCATTACATAGTCCAAATGGCATCCTTCGGAAGGCAAAGGTACCAAAAAGAACATGTAAAAGTCATTTTGTGTTGGTCTTGTGGATATACATAAATTTGATTGTACCCTGAATACCAATCCAAAAAGCAATAATATCTCTACCAGCCAATTTATCTAACATTTGATCGATGAAAGGAAGAGGGAAGTGATATTTTCTGGTAGCCTTGTTAACTTACGATAATCCAAACACACTCTCCAACCAACTACAATCCTCGAGGGAATGGCTTCATTCTGAGCATTTATGACGGTAGTGATATACCACCCTTCTTTGGTACGCATTGAACTAGACTCACCCATTCTCTACTAGCTATGGGATAAATGATTCCCGCATCTAGTAACTAAATAACTTCTTTTGTCACCACTTCTTTCATAGCTAGCATTAGTCTCCTTTGGCCTTCAACTGAGCGTGCACTATCATCCTCTAGAATAATTTTGTGTTGGCAATAGGAAGGACTAATACCTTTGATTTCAGCAATAGTCCAACCAATCGCCTCTTTATTAGCTCTTACTACACGCAACAGTTTATCTTCTTGAGGACCTATTAAATTCGCTGAAACAATAACAGGTAGAGTGTCATTAGTACCTAAATACGCATACCTCAAGTATGCTGGTAGTGGCTTTTCTTCCAACTGCGGGAGAGATTCAATAGATGGTTTCTTTTCAGTAACTATCTCCCCCGATTGTCTCACAGGTTCATAGGAAGGACGCTATATTTCGGATTCTCAGAATTAAGAGCTGCCACTGTTTTGGCAAGCTCTTCCATCATCTCAGGTAAGTCAAGTGTTAAGGCAGCCTGCAAGATATCATCATAATTAAAACAATCAAATACCTCTTGCATGGCATGCTCTGCTACATCCATTCGGAAGCAATCTCCTTGAACATCTGGAAACTTCATAGCTTTAAACATGTTTAACTTTACCTCCTCGTCTTGGATTTGCATAGTCAATTCTCTATTTTCTACATCAGTTATAGTACGCCTTGTTGCTAGGAATGGTCGTCCCAAAATGATGGGGACATTCCTATCTGCGTCATATTCAAGAATAACAAAATCAACGAGAAAAATTAAAGTACCTGCCTTGACGAGGACATCTTCTATTCGTCCCTTAGGACGTACGAGGGATCTGTCTGCCATTTGCAAGACCATAGAGGTTGGTCTCACTTCTCCCATTTTCACTTTCAAAAACATATTTGGGCATAAGATTAATACTCGCACCCAAATCGCATAAATCTTTTCCTTGCTACTCATTACCAATAGAGATTGGAATCGTAAAACTCCTAGGGTCAAGTAACTTAGGTAGCAACTTACTTTGGCAGATTGAACTACACTCTTTTGGCAATCCTATCATTTCATTATCACAATATGGCCTCTTATTGGTGATGGCCCTCTTCAAGAACTTCACATACTTTGGTATATCTTTAATAGCTTCTAACAATGGTATGTTAATGTTAAGACCTCTCATCCTATTTAAAAATCTCAGATAGTCAGCCATATCTCCTTTTTTCTGAACTCTCGAGGGAAAAGGTGGAGGAGGATGGGTTTCTACAACATCTTTCTCCTTAGGAATTTCCGGAATCTTCTCCACATCCACCACTTCAGGTTCATCATCTTTTTCCACCACATCCTTTACCGGTTTTATTTGTCGGTAATTTCTTTTTCTTTCATAACAGGTTAAGGGGGTGGAGGGAGTTTCTTACCACTTCTTAAAGCTATATCTCTTGGGTAACATTAACATCTGCTCTCTTACTTGAAAACCCTTCTTTAACAGCTAAAGTAAGCTGTTTCAATTGTTTCTCGAGTGTATTCTTCAATTTATTCTCTAAAGAAGAGAATTTCTCATCGCACTACTTTCTTTTCCACCTCGAATAGGTGTTCTTACTGTATTCCAACCCTGCTCATTCTTCACAGTTCAATTCAAAATAATTTTAGCATGTGCTGGAACTACCTGTAAGAATCCACCACCACATAATAAATAGAGGTCTTTTCTTGATCCTCTATACAGGCCTTTATAAAATATCTACAGTTGTTGTTGTTAGTAAGGCCATGATCAGGAAATCTTCTCAAACACAACTGAGATCTTGTACAACATCTTCCCAAAGTCTTTTCTTGTTCTTGGATAAATGATGTCAAATCAACCTGTGTATCTAATCTCATGTTACTCGGATAGTAACAATCGAAAATCGTTGTTTGTAGCTCATCCCGATTGTTTATTGCTCTTGGTTCTTGTGAATCATGTCATTCATTAGCTGCGTCTATCATGAAAAATCTGAAATTAGCATAGTACATCTGCTCTTTGGGTTACTCCTTGCGTTATGTATGAATCACATATTTGCATGAACTTCTGTACTGCACGAATAGGATCTTCTCCAGGCACTCTGCGAAAGTTCTCGAAACTTTGAAATTGGGATAACATACCAGGGTCGGGTCTATACCGTGCAACATTAATATTTGCATGACCAATACCAAGAGCATGAGCGCGATAAGGAACTTGTTATGGACCATGTATGAACCATGGATCATTATTCACTGGGGGTTGAGCTTGTTGTACAGGTGGATAATTTTGTTGATTGTTGAGAATTGGATGATTAGGAATAACTGGTGGCACTAGCAGATGGCCATGCGCATCCAACTTAATGCCAGGATCTTCAACATTATGAATATTCAAATCCTCCATTTCTCTTTCTTTCTTTGCTTTTTCTCTTGCCTCTTTCTCCCTTTTGTTTTTATCTCGGATTAACCTCTAGGGGTTTGAGTACATACACAAAACCTGTAAAAACTGAGAAAGAACCAAAACAAAGGAAAGCGCAAAACTGAATATAAAAATAAAATTAAAAATACAATTAAACACTAAAGGATAAATACCGAGATCACACGCTACCGTCCCCAGCAGCGACGCTAAAAACTAGGTGGGTCTTTGTTATAAAATATTGCATTAAAGATTAAGGACTCACACACCGCAAGTGTATGGTTGTGTAAGTAATAAATCGATAAATCAGATTCGTTCGCAGGGACAGATTAGGTACAACTCATGTGTGGATCAAATAGTGAGATAATTGCAAGTACAGAAAAGTAAATGATATAAAATTTTGTTTATGTTTTTGTTTTAAGAACTAAGATGCAAAAATAATTTAAAGACTGAGTTAATTAAGCTAAAATGAAAATAATGCAAGTACAATAGTTGGACGCAAGAAGGGAAGTAGTACTTGAGTCTCGCACGGGTTTCACCTAGACCTTCTTAATTAATGTTTTCTGTTAAGGGTTGAATTGTTATATTTATGCTAGTCGGGATTCTAAAGTCTCCTTACCCCCGTCAGGGTGGACTAAGGAGGTATCCTATGGTATTATAAACTCCGTCAGGATGATTAAAACTACTTTCAGATGGTTCGAGTTCTTACCTCATTGGCTATTGGCTAGTCAAGCCTGTCATGGTCATTGGCGGATACCAACGACAATTACCTAGTACTGTATCTAAACCCACCGTCAAGGTGATCACTACGCCACTATAGTGAATAACCTAAATACTAACAATTACCCTTAGTTCATGACTCTAAAGATAATAATTCAAGCATAAAATAAAAGCCAACATGAAACAATGAATTCAATTTAAATTAAGAAATCCCAAATTAGAAAAACATAAATTAATCAAGTTAGGGTTCAACCCAATGCGCGATTCTCAAATACAAAGGGAAATTAGATCATAATTGAAACAAAAACTAAAGAAATTAAGTCAAAAGAACTCATGTTTATTACAGAATTTAAAGATAAGAAAACCTAATTGAGGATTGGGTTTGGCTGCGATTTGGAGAAGATGACTTTCTCCAGCTCTTAGCTTTCTCCTTTTCCTTTCTTCTGACTTTCTCTCTAGCGTTTCTGACTTTTGTAAATTGAGTTGTATGTAAAAGAAGAGTCAAAAGGTCTATTTATAATGCTAAAATCGGACTTGGGCTTTAATTGAGTGAAATACTGAAATATTAAATGGCCCAAGTCCAATCTTCTAATTAAAATCCCGTATTGGTGTGCATCATTTACTAAAACGGCTGTAACATTCTCGAATCAACTCCGAATTGACCCTTTTCAAGTTGTTAAATCTTCGTAACTCAATAAGGAACAAATCTTCTTTACAACTCAACGGCTGAATCCACATCTAAGTAGCTCGAAATCGGCTATTAACATCAGCCTTCCAGATTTGCAGTTTCAACTTGTCAATTCTTCGGGATATTTCTTCTCGCCTTTGTCTTCTTTACACGATCTAAGACTTTAATTCTTGATTCCTCTACTTGCTAGCATCATGGACCTACAAACTTTGCACTAAAACAACCCATTTAACGTGCAAAAGTTTAATAAATGAAAAACACTAAAATCCAAGGAGGGAAAATGAAATATAACAAATTAACACTCAACGTCTATAAAATTAGTCAAATAATCACCCAAAATGATGTCTCTTAAGGGAATTTAATTAGAACAAAAAGGGAGACATCACACGTCCGAACAGGTAATATCACCATCCCTACTGACTTTGTTATACTTGATTTCGATGTAGATTAGCAAGTTCCAATTATACTTGGAAGGCCATTCATGACCACAAGTCAGAGCATCATCAACTTCCAGGAAGGGACAGACACCCTTCATGCTAAAAACGTATCCGAGACATTCTATGTCTGGGGAAAGAAACCGAGGAACTTAGGTCCCACCGGTCCTATCATCCACAGTCTTTCACATCACCATGTCCTAGAAAAAATCCAGGCAAAACCTATGGATACTGAGCCAAAGATTGAGTTTGGGGTCGGCCATAAAGTTGTATGGAAAGCCCACAAACCAGAGAATAGGTCACGCAGTCACAAAGGCTCGTGGATGGGACCATTTGTAGTCACTGAGGTTGTTTCAGCTAAAGTGATCGAGATCAGGCCCAAGAGGGGCATTAAATGAAGGTTAGTAGACATTCATAGCCTTGCTCGTTGCTGGGGAGGCTATATTCGCAAATCTTGATAGTGTTAACGTGTCTAACTTTAAAAGACGTTAAATTAAAGTGTTGTACGGGAGACAACCCGCATTTTTTTCAATGTTTTTATGTCTTTATATTTTGTTTACTTTAGTTGTTTTTGATTGATATTAAATTATTGAGAAAGGCATGAGTATTTTTTATGTTCAGGTACGTAAGAAATCGAGTTAGGAAAAGAAAGACGAAAATTCGGCGAAAACCAGACCACTCTTGCGGTGTACCGCATGAGAAGTCCGGTGCACCGCAGGTCAAAAACCGTGGCGACGGTTTTCAACTACGGTCCAATGCCGAGACAAGGGAGCCAAAACCTGATCGAGAAGCGCATATACGGTCTGAACAAAAGAAGGGTCTGGCGCACCGCACCAACCCTCCGGTGTACCACACCATCAAAAACTGTGGCGATGGTTTCCAATGTGGGACAGTGCCGAGACCTACTACCCAAAATTGTATCGAGAAGCGCGAATATGATTTTTCAACCCGTCACTGCAGTATACCGTACCTCATGTGCGGTGCACCGCACGACGCCGCCAGATCCAAAAGAAAAGGGTACAAAATGGGTATTAAATAAGAGGTTAGTTTTTACACGAATTTATCAATCCTCAAGCCTCTCTTTCCTTCCCAAACCTCTCCTAACTCCAATAAAGCTTCACCAAACCTTCACCAAACATCAAAACACTACCCAATCACCATAATTTTACATCCATTCCTTAACCCATATCATACAGAAAAGATTCAACCACCCATATCATATCAAAACACTTTGAGTCAAAGAATCAAAAGCCTAAATTTCCAAAATTCATCCAACAAACTTAGATCCATACCAATCAACAAGAAATTCATACTAACAATTTAGAGAATCATCTACATAACACCTTTCCTAACCCAAATAAAGCTTGTTCAACCTATAATCAAGAGTTTCAAATTTCAAGAGTGGTTAAAGATTTGAGTTGGAGGTCAATTGAGATGACAAAAAGAACGGAAACATTATCTACTGTTAGGGAGATGAAGAAGAATCAAAATAAGGTACTGGGTTCTAGTGAAAAGAAATCAAGTGAGAAAAGTTCAAGTACCAACATAAAGGATAAACCAGGTTATGAAAAGTGAGGACAACTAGTTGTGGTAAATTCAATGGGCAAAAAGGTTCCAACTTTCATAAAGAAGACACCACATCCTCTACATATCGAGAGTACTACACCCAAGGAAAAAGAGAAAGCTTAAAAGGCCTTGATAGATTCCGCTAAGAAACATCTACAGGGACTACCTTTTGCTTATGAGAGAGTATTTCAAGATGAAGTTGGTAAAGGTGAATACAAGAAATTCGTGGAGATAGGTAAAATATTGAGTTGGTCTACATTCGTGGTAAGACGTTCAAATTTATGTGTAGAGTTAGTTTCCGAATTCTATCTAGGCCTCTTTAGCCGAGATAGTAAAGTTTGTGTTCCAGTTAGAGGCAAGTTAGTTTCTTTTACAGTTAAAGAGATTCGAAACCACTTCCAGTTTAAGAAAGTGGTCGGACCATGTAAGTATAGAAAAGCAGTGGAAAATATCAAAACTTTCGATTTGGATTTACTTTTTTAGCATGTCTTACACAAGGATAAAGTGTAATAACATAAGGGAGAATTGAAGGCACCTTGGCCTTACAAATATCTCCAAGCAGATACAATAGTTTGGCACAATTTCCTTGCAGCTAATGCCTTTGGGACAAGAAATTCGGAGGTACCTATGAAGAACGCAATTTGTTTGAATTGTATTTTAAGGGGAGAAGAAGTGGATTTGGCACAAGTGATATTTGAGGAGGTGATGCGAATTTTGGTCTCTCGTACTTCGTTATTTAATGTGAACTATCCTACTATGATCACGTGCCTTATTCGGAAAGAGAATGTAATTCCGGGTGATGAAGAGATACTAGAGTATAAGATGAATAAAAATATTGACAATTCTTAGATCAAGAAAATTTTGAGAGGAGCGGGTATTACGAAACTTTCAAAAGAGGAAAAGGATCGTGTTTGGCGAGAAAAGATGGAGGAGCGGTTGAATAAAGTTGAAGAAGTTCAAAGTTTCTTGGCTAATAATGTGGCAGAAAGCAAAGCTAATCAAGTACACATCATGACACTCCTAGAGCAATTAAAGAAAGATCCAGTAAATCCTATCTTTGATGTCGATAATGCGAGGCAATAGCCTCGAGAGTATGTTCTATTTCTTCCTTACCATTTCTGTATATGCTTTATCTGCTTGTTTTTAATTTCTTTTTAGAGTCTTTTTTGAGTCGTGGGGATACGCCTCATTTTTAAGTTGGGGTGTAAGGAGTCGTTGTCTTTCATCTCCATTTTTATGTGATTTTCTGTTTTAGGTAAAAATTAAAATTTTTGATACAAGGATGTAGAGTGTGTTTAATAGCTTGAAAGCATAAGCTCAGTAAGTTAATGATAGAAAGTAGTATGTTTATAAGCTATTATATTTTGTATGATTTGAGTATTTGCAGGAAAACACACATTGATAGTAAAGAAAAGATTAGTTAGCAATCTGATAGAAAGTATGTTCGATCTCAGGGAGCCATGAGTGGTGTGTAGGCCATGAGGTCAAGCTAGTTGATAAACCCATTTAATGAACGTGATAAAGATAAGAGAATAATTAAATTACATAGTTTAGAAAGTGATGAAGGCAGTTCTTTCATAAGCCCCGTGTTGCCTTTTAGCTTGCTGTCCAAATTATTATATTTTATATCCTTCTCATCCCATTTTAGCCTTTCTAATGCATTTTTATTAGCCATGTTATAAGCCATATCCCTTAGATTTTATGACTTTTCCATATGACCCGCACTCGAATCACGATGCATAGACAATTGTTTTAGAGCTTGAGTTTGGGGTGGTGGGTCCACTATTATGGGGATTTTTATTGGGTTGGAATTTTTGAGCTTATTAATTGTGCTCTGTTCTATATTTTGATGATGATTCACAAGTTTATTATATTGTAACCCTTTGCCGGGGTAAAAGTAAGGGAAAAAAGTTATGAAAAGAAAACATGAGAAAAAATAGCATGATATCTCAAAATCAAAAAGAGAGTCATAGCTATAAAAAAGAAAAAAAATTGATTTGAAAAGAATATATATATTTGGACCGGCAAAGTGGAATTTTTATGTGAACATATTTATGCTTTGATTGAGTTATTGGGGATACTACTTTGTGCATCAAGAAAATTGGGTTGAGTGAGAAACCTTTTATGAGAGTAACTCAAGCTCTAGGGTGATTCGTTGATGGCTAATGAGGAGAGAGCCAAAAACTCACTCTAAATTATCCAAATATAATTATCATATACCGTCCCTAAGCCAACATTACAACCTTAAAGACCTTATGATTCTTTGTTATGTAATCTAGAAGTGATTGAGCCAATAGAGAGTAGTTAAGTGGATCATTAGATACTAGTGAAGTTCGGTGAACAATCTATAGCCTCCTTGATGAACTGAGTAAAGATCCTCTCTTACTTACATTGCGAAGCTAATCCAATCTTGAACTCAAGCCGTGTTGACTGTAGATATGACGACTCTGCAGGTATGTAGTTTGTAAATATTAATACATGAATTTTTTTGAGTAGTTGCTTTGAGTCTATTATATGTATTCTGCTATCTTCTTACCCTATGTGCTTAATTGAACTAGGTGTGTATTTAGAGACTTCCATTTGTTCTTATCTTTATTGTATCGGGACAATACAACTTTGAGGTGGGGGCCTTGATGTCTCCCCATTTGTGATGATTTAATCTTAGTTGGAGACATCATTTTTAGGAATTATTAGGAAGTTATACTCGATTTTTATTCATATTTTTATATTTTTATATTTCTTGTCTTGATTTAATGATTTATTATTTTTAGAGCATATTTTGTTTAATTTTTTGTTAATTATGAAGTTTTAAGAATATATGGTAATTAATTAGATACCAAATTAATTCTAAGAGATAAAGGAAAAAAGATAATGATGGAAATTGGAGATAAAGGAAGTAAAAGATAAAATAGGAAAAAAAAGTTGTCAAGTAAATCTGAATTTCAGTAGCCACATCCACAAAAGTGATCATAACTAAAGACTTTCTTGTAATTTGGAAGAATGGTCTGAAGCAAAGTTGTAGAGCTTTCCGAGACGATCAGTTTCGATATAAAGAACATGTCAATCGGAGAAATATCGAAGAAGTTACGGCCGAAACAAGACAGCAACAGTTTATTACCTTTTCTATATTTTAGGTTTACAAATTTGATTTGGAAAAGAGTCCTTTTACTTGCCCTATATTCCAAGAATCCAAACTAGGGCTTCCTAGACTCCTATAAATACACCCTTTAACTATTATAAACATGTCCTTACTCAGTTCTAAACCTTAGTCCAATCCTTAGTCATTCAAGAGAAGCAAGTTGACAGTATGTAACTGATGTCTCCTCATTTGTGATAGACTAATATTAGGATGAGACATCATTTTTAGTGATTTAGAAGTCATAATAGTTGATTTTCTTGAGAAATAGTGCACTTTCCTATTTTGAGTCTTGATTTAGTAAAATAATATTTTTAGAGCATATTGGGTTTAATTATTTATTTAGTGTGAAGTTTTAAAGATAATTATGGAGATTAATTAGAGTCCAAGTCAAAGACTACAAGATATGGAAAGAGATAAGCATGGAAATTGGAGATAAGGAAACAAAATCTAAAAACATGGTTAAGGAAAACCTGCCTTAATCCTGAATTTCTGCACCTACGACCACAAATCAGCTTATATCTCAAAAACGGTGTGGGATTTGGAGAAATGATCAAGAGAAAAGTTGAATATCTTTCCAAGACGATGGATATGGTGTACTCATACGCGTCAAACGGATAAATATTGAAGCTGCTAGGACCAAAAGAAAAACGGGCCTGATTTCATGTTTTTAGGGTTACGAATTTGAGTTGGGCTTGGAGTCCATTACTTACCTTTTACTTCAAGAAAAAGAATTAGGTCTTCTAAACACCTATAAATACACCCTTATATCACTTGTAAATCATCCTTGCCTCATAGTAATTAGTTCTTAAGGTTTTATTCTTCCAAGTTATTGTAGAGAGCAAGATGATGTCTTTAGTTATTTCTTTTAGTTTATTTCCTTCAGGTATGAACTAAACTTCCCATAGCTTGGGTTTTGCATCATGTATAATCTATGAATTCTAATTTCTTTCTATCTAAGTTTCTTTGGGAATTACATGTTTTAATCTGATATTAGCTTCTTACCTTTATATTTGTTAATGTGTTTTGATTTAATGATAGTTTTCCTTGCTAGTGCACGAGTATAGGATTACCTTAATAGTAGTTAGATGATCACCTTAACTGGGTTTCTAATTATTGAAACACCACATAACGTCTAGTGTCAATATTAGTCTTGACAAAACTAATTCTAACTAGATAGTCATTAGGGTATGAATTAATCACTATCACCATGTATGGAAATTGATTGCTTAGGGCCTTAGTAGCGTTTGATAACCCTATTTGAACCAGCCTCGTGGTGTGTCTGTAGCCCCCTTAGTCGCTCTCAAGGTCTAAGGTATGGGAATTTAGAATCCTGACTAAGTATACAAGAGCTGATATTCTCCCTTATTAAGTAGATCTAATAGAAAGAATTAGAAGGATTAGTGCATACTGCAAAACCTAAGCTATACTTCTCATCTCATATTTCTTCGTATTTAATTTACTGTCTTTATTTTTTTAGTTTAATTTAGTATTTCGAAATTTATTCTCTTTTTATTCCTTGTCTTTAAATTATTTACTTCTCACTCGTTATTGCTACCCACTCGACTAGCACACTAAGTCCCTGAGAACAAACTCAACTTATCAACTAAAACTTGTATACGTCCTGTAATACTTGAAGTACTGTGACTGTCTAGGGTGAGAGTGCGTAGTTTTCTTGACTTAATTTTATCTTATTTTTATCACACCCTAGGCGACGCCAGTATCTTTCTTTTAGTTTATTTCTTTCTAGTATGAAATAATTTTTCTCGTAGCTTGGGTTTCGCATATGTATAATCTATGAATTCTATTTTCTTCTATCCATGTTTATTTGGGAGAACTATTTTAAATTGATTCTAGCTGCTAAACCATATATTTAGCTGCTAAACCTAGTCAATTTAGGGTTGTGCTAATATTAGTTAGATGGTCACCCGGAAGGGGTGTCTAATTATTGAAACACCACATAAAAGTCTAGTGTGCGATAGTGATCCGGAAGGGCTTGCTAACTAGATAGTCATTAGGGTTTGATTTAATCATTGATCATCATTAGAAGGACATTCTCATTAAAGAACCTAGTGGCGTAGGAGCGCCTTAGTTAAGTCCCCTAGTGATTGTGAGGTGGCCACCCTAGTCCATCCGGAAGGGGGTAGTGAGGAATTTAGAATCCTGACTACTTATCAAAGAGCTATTATCACCCTTAATTATTAACTGATAGAAGTAATAGAAGGATTAGTGCATACGAGCAAAAACTGAGTTATATTTTCTCATCTTATTCTTACATCTTTTAATATATTGTCTTTTATTTTAATTAGTTTAATCTTATCTCCTCATAAATCATATTTGTTTACTTTTCTTGTCTTTAACTATTATCTGCTACTCGAATTTATTTCCCCAAAAGCATAACACTATAAGTCTCTGAGGAACAAATCTTACTTACTAGTAAAACTTGCATACGATATGTAATATTGGCAGTGAGTTACGTGTTCAGTCTAGGGTGTTTATTTGCATTATTTATTCTATTATTTTATCACACCTTACGCGACACCACTTAGTCTCTTTTTCATCTTCTCTAACCACATGCTTGATTTCTTGTTCAACCTCTTTCGCATTTAGATCCTTAAAAATTACTTCTTCTATGCTAAGCTTGATTGGTTCTTTTATGTTTGAAACTTTGAACCCAACATTTCTGTCGCCTAGTTTCATATGTAAATCTTGTTGTAATTGTTGATTGATCATGGTGACCTGCGCCAATATTTGCTCCATCGCTTGAATTTGTTGGTGCATGAGTAGCACTAATGATATGGAAGCATTGAGCTTTGCGTCACTTTCTCTCCATTTATCGGTTGAATATATGATGAATTTCACAAGAGCATCTCCGAATATCTGGAATATGGCTTGTGTTTTGTACATGATTTTTCCAGGTTTTGTGAGACTTTATTGTTGGAGTCCTCTTGTGGATTATGCGTGGTCTGGAGTGGAGCTTGAAGTTAAGAGTTCAAATCTTGTTGATAAAAAATTTGTCTTCGGTCCCCATGCATATCTGTATTCATTGGTGTGTAATAGTTCTCCAACCTAAGAAACCTGAGAAGAATCTAAAAAGAAAACACGTAAAACTGAATATAAACAAAAACTTTTACACTAAATAAACACAAATAAACTACTAAAGATAAATCCCCGGCAGCGGCGCCAAAAACTTGTTGGGGGCAAAGGTGTGATAAATAATGATTTAAAAAATAATAATAAAGATAAGGACACACACCCTTAACAACCACGGAAACACAAGGCAAGTATCACAGACCGTTTGCAAGTTTAGTTAGTAAGTAAAGTTCGTCCGCATGGATTTAATCCGTTAGATCTACTTGTGTGTATAAATAAGTGTAGGAGAAGTACTTGTTTGATAAAAAGATAATAAAAGCAATAATATTTATTTTGTTTTCAAATTTGAAAGATAATAATGCAAATAATAATATAATAAAGAATGGAGATGATAAATATAGCTTAGGGTTGCTAGAATGCACTTATTCTTCTAATTTAATTTCTAGTTATAAGGGTGATTAAAGCTCTTAGAGAAAATAGTCAGGATTCTATATTCCTCCTAACCCCCTTCCGGGTGGACGTAGGTGGCAACCTAACAATTACTAGGAGAATTGGGTAAGGGGACCCTGTGCAATGATCGGTGGTTAAATCAAAACTTAGTGATTATCTGGTTAGGCAAGCCCGTCTGGATCACTACCACACACTAGACGTTTATGTGGTGTTTCAATAGTTGAACACCCCTTTCGGGTGACCATCCAATTACAAAAGACAGTCCTAACGTGATCAAGATTAGGGATGGAAATAAGTCAAAGAACATAAAATAGATATATAAAATAATAAGAAGCTCAACCTATTTAAAAGTATTCACCTAAAGAACATAGATAGAAGAAATAGAATTCGAAGATTATACATATGCAAACTCAAGCTACAGGAGAATTAGTTCATACTAGAACTAGAACTAGAACTAAGGATAAAAGTAATTATTAATATAGTTAAGATAAATAATCTAATTCAAATTACACTAATGATAGAGGGATAGGATGAAGAAGAGGAGTTTTCAACTCTCCAACTTCTTTTCTTCCTCTCTAGGTTGTCTTGCTTTTCTAGATGATTATAAGTGTAATTCTAGATAATATGAGAAAGGAAAATGTTTAAATTGATAATAGGGTCTATTTATAGGTTTTTCTAACCCTAGGTCAAAATCTTGGAGTAGAAGGCATGTTATTGGAATTCTTTTCCAATTCAAATTCGTTTCCTAAAATATAGGAGAAGATACACACTGCTGCTTGTTTTGATCATATATCTTTCTTTATTGAGCAAAATTTAACATACTTTATATCAAAAAGACTGAAGCTGAAAGATCTATCTAATCCTTCAAAGGCTCTTCCAAAACCGCAGCTTATTTGTTGTTATCTTCACTTTAGTGGATGTAGATGAAGATTTGGCAGCTTTTCCTTTCCTAATTCAACTCTGTTTCCTTTTATCTCCTGATTCCTCCTGAATCTTATTTCCTTAGTTCCTTGGGATTGATTTGGCATCTAATTATATTCCATAAACCTTAAGAGCTTCACATTAACACAAAAATTATACCAAATATGCTCTAAAAGTAATAAATCTCCAAATCCAGACACGAATTAAGAAATTATCAAATAATGGGTAAAAAATCCCTAAACAATTAATCAAATACGCCTAAAATAATGTATCAAACCTAGATTAATATAGCACAAATAAGTAGACATCAAAATTCAACCTAAAATGGTGTATCCTAAGGGGATTTATCTATCACAAAATGGGAGACATCAATCACATTAAAAAGTGTCTCGTGTTTGACTTACAAAAAGAAATGAAAAGTATAAAAATATATGAAAAGAATAAAGTAAAATTCGGCCTAGGAAATCTTGGGATATTGGTTAGGAACTTGAGGATGCAACCCTATAACATCAATTGGGTTTATTAAGTTGATTATGAGCGCTAACTCAGGCTCTCAGATGATTAGTTGATATATAGTGAGGAGAGGGCCAAAATTCCACTATAAATTATACCAAATATTTATCACACCCTACCTTAAGCCTATGATACTCCCTAAGAACTCGAAATTTTAAGTTGAGTGGTTAAGTAACGATTGAATGGATAATGAGTAGTTGAGTGGACTATTAGACAATGTGGGAGGACCAAGGAACAGCCTATAGCCACTGTTGCGAACTAAGTGAAAAACGATCTCTTCTTGCATTGCGAAGCTAATATTATTCTGGATAATTTTATTATGTTGATTATTAGTATGATAAGTACACTTGTAGATTAGTTATTAGAAATTAATTCATGAAACTTGGTTAGTTATAGATTTGGGATAAATCTTAATCTTCTCTTCTTCCATGATTAGTTGGATTAGTCCCCAATTAGTTTTTATTTTGTCGGGACGACAAAACTTTGAGTTGGAGGTCTTGATGTCTCATCATTTGTGATAGAAATATTATCACAAGACATATTTATATGGGTTTATTAGAAATAAGTTATGGATTATTCATTTTATATTCGACATATCTTGTGTTACTTTCTTATTTTGGACGAATTGGTATTTAAAGAGATTTTGTGCCTTAATTGTGTGTTGAGTGTATAGATTTTAGGTAAATGTTTGAAATGAGACATTAATATGATGAGGAAAAGTCAAGAATTCATGTCCAAACCCAATCCAAGGCGTATAAAGAGCTAAAAGTCACTTTAGAGAAGTTAGAGCATTTACTGGCAAATTCTTGATGCCACTTGATTCTGTCACCACTAATTATTGGTCATAGTTTTTGCTAAAAAAAATTTATTTGGATAGATTTTGAAGTAAGTGATGTGTGAGATGTGATGGAAGTTAATTTGGATTTGAGATGAAAACATTATGCCAGTTTCTTTCCTTGTGACTCAAACTTGTCCAACACTAGCTAAATATGGGTTGGGCTATTTTTAACCCATCTAAGTGAGACCATTAGGTCCCAAAATGTTATCATACTTGTATATAATCATTTTAGATACTCATAGTTAAGGACACTTGACATATTCCACGTTTTGAAGAGAGCTACACGCCTAGAGCAAATGGGTGAAGAAGAGGAGAAAGGTTCTCCCCTCCCCCATTTCCACATTCTTCACCATTCCATATTCATTTCCCTTCGAATCTTAGGTTAATTTTATTTTACATTATAAAAAAGATTTTACATGAGTATTAAGTATTTTTGCTTATTTAATTATGAACTAAAACCCTCATTGCTTGAATATTGTTTATGTATGAACCTTTGCTAGTTCTTATATTTTCTTGAATTAGGGATTATACTTAATGGAAGTGTTGTTTCTTTCCATTGACTATATGCATGTGATTATTGCCTACTTGTATTTAGGCTAAATATTGGGAAGCTTTAGTAATTTAGACTATCACCTGGGATGGAGTCGAATTATGTAATTAACATATAGACGCTTGGTGAGCATTAGTGAATCGAGGAGTTTTGACTAACCAAGTAGTCACTAGGGTTTAAACCAAATAGCATTTGAGAGCATTTTAGGGTCACTCAGGAGAGGTCTCTAGTGCCGTAGGATAGCTTTCTATCTACACAGGAGAGATTTGGGAAGAATATTGAATTTTGACTAATGTGAAAGACTACTTCTCCCTTATTCCTAGAAACATTAAGCTAACTACTTTGGGAATTACAAGTAAGACTCAAGCATCTTTCTAATCTATTTCAACTTATAAATTAGTTTAATTTGTATTTTATCGTATTTAATCGTTTATTTTATTGCAACATAGTCTTTTTAATAAAAACCCAAACAAACATTTATTTAGTTTCATTGGTATTTGTCACAACTTTACGCTATCATACTCTTAAATTCAATTATCTTTACCTTGATAGTCCATGTGGAGACGATAATCCTTATACTTATAAAAAATTTACTTCTCAACGACTCATACACTTGCGGGAAGCAAACCTCCCTTGGGGTTATCTGTTATCACGTTATGGGTGATGACAATTGAATGCTTACTTCTTTTCAATTTTATTTTTTCTCTTTTTTCTCATTTATTGATTCTTTTTTCCTTTCACTGAACCCCGGAAGGATCATAACCAAGTGCATCAATATGTAGCACTATATAAGAATAACAACCACCAAATGTATCCCAAAATCACATATATCAACAACCTCAAACTCAAACTCGAAGACAACTAGTCATGAGGCAGTGTAACTCGAGGGCTGGTCATATGGTAAAGTCCCACAAACTAATGGATATATGCTTATAATAAGGGCTAACAAAGAAAGCGTCTTAAGGCTTACAGGGGATAAGAATGAAAATCGATTTCATATGGTTAGAAGCTAAAGGGAACATGTGGCTAACAAAGAACTGCCTTAGTCATTTTCCTAGCTATGTGTCCTCATTAACTCATTTACGTCAAAGTTGCAAGTGATATGGGTTTTAAACTAGGTAGGATTTAAGTTCTTATAGTAATTGTTCACTAATCGATCCCTTCCACAACAAATTGTTTCATAAAAGCATTCATGTACTGTATGGAAGTTTTTATAGCATACACCTAATTAATATCACAGAGCTATTTGATATTCTTTTTCGAGACATATACAAGGTTATCTAGTTCAACAGATATTCCAAAAATTTATTTTTGTTTTTCAATTTTTTAAAAGCAATTAAACACATGAAACGAGGATGAGGACAACGAGTAACCAACATCCAACTCAAAGATGATTCATGTCCCCACAAGTTGAAAATCTCACGAAGTAGTAAATCTTATAATTATACACTTAAACACGTATAATACAACTAAAAAGTAAATACTCGAATGAATAGAGATACATATCTTAAGGTTTGAGACCCCGTGCACTCATGTTCAATACTTAAGAAAGGGTAAGCCGATGTATCCATGTCCATGCTTTAAAGAGAGAAATTGAGCCTAACGAGAGTGCTAGCTTGGACATAAAATATGTAGGCTCTGCAAAAATAAGAAATGCACGTCCTCACTCTTGTCTCTAGATGATATGGTTAAAATCGGAACAACTCTCTAGTCACTGGAAATTTTGATGGCCATTTGGTACCTCAAGGTAACCCCAACTTAATCTTCACCCAATCTCATAAAACCCAAATAAATTGTCACAAAATCTCATATCTCTCAATTAAAATTCACAAACTTCCTCAACCCACAAACAAAATTACACATTACTCCAACAAAATCTATGAATATAAGCTCTTACCCATTTGTAAAACATGAGTGTTGCACAAATCACCAAAGAAATTTTCTTAATATTTAGGAGGAATTTTCATGAAATCATAACTCATCACACACACATACACATACATATACACATACACATACACATACACATACACACACACACACCGATACCAACATATTATGGAAAAACAGTACTTAACAATTTTAACTACATTCAAGTTAAAGATCTCCTAACTTTCCAAAAATTCACGTGAGAAATAGATGAAGACAAAGATATTTTACCATATGAACTGAACCGGGAAACTATGGAATTTATGTCTTGGATAATCTCCCATGGCCTTTGAACCTTTACGTTCTTCAAAACTTCAATTTTTGGAGTTAGGGATTTACATATATGGAAGAGGTTGTGATTTTTTTGGTGCTTTCGTGACGTTTTTAGATGTGGAATTGATGTCGGGATGTTTTTTTATTAAGTGGTTATGGTAGAAATTGAAATGATGGATGAGAAATTTTGGAAAAAAAGGTGGCATATTTTTGATGGATTTTGGGAATTTAGGGTGGTTAAGTAGGGGATTTGATGGTGAAAGTATTAAATATGAGGTGGGAATGTAATTTAGGTGGGAATGTAATTTAGGTGGAAAATATGATGAAGTTTGGGTAAATTTTATAAAGATAAGAAACTTGGTGAGTGTGTTTTAACGGAGTACTTGAGAGAAAATGGGACGAAGAAGAAGAAGAAAGAGAAGAAGTAAAAAAAATAAGAAAAGATTATTTTCTTCGTACCGAGTAGCAGCTCCCGACCAGACTTTCCATGCAACATAGTTAGATGAAATTTCCAGCCAATTTTTCCCTTTTTTGTGGTCTCCTTTCTTGTCTGGCTCAGCCGGTTGAATCATCCACTCCGACTGGATCATTTTCTTCCTTTCGTCCCTTTAGTCTGATGCCACTGAACAATTGCTTTAGTCTAGCCTGACGCCTCGCGATACTGGAACTCACCATCCGACGCGCCCAAATTTTCCAACCATTTTGCCCATAAATTTTCCCCTGTTGCAAATTTTTTTTTTCTGGTCAACCGGTGTTTTATTTCCCTTTCGGTATTATTTTGGGATTTAGTCTGGTGCACCGGCCGGATGAGAACCGATATGGATGTTCGGTTCGACTAGATTTTGTTGGTTTCTTGTTTTTTCACCCGGATTGAAAATCTCTTCCCCTTCGCCCATGAGGCCAGTTCCGCCGAACATCTCATCTGGCTTGGCCAAATCATCCGGCAAGAACGTTCGACTCTGCCAAATCTGGTCAGAATGCAATGACCAATCATTTTTTTGTTGTATCTAATTGGAAACAACACTTTGGACGCACCAATACCACCGGAATGCCCATTAGAGGCTCCGCCTATTTCCCTTTTGATCGTTTCTTTGTTTCTACCATTCTCGTAAGCATTTGGTTACCACCTGTTCTCCGACATGGACATCATAAAAACCCTATACCCTTCTTCTTATGCATAATATACATACTAAGTTAACTTTAAGTTACTTTAAATATTATACACTAAATTAATGAAATCACAAGAAAAAGTTTAAACAGTGGTATGTCTCCTCCCCCTCCCCTTATACAAAGTTTGGCATGTTTATCTCAGCTTTTCTTCATGATAGAGCCTCCCAAACAACGTGCGAGACTACTCGGATCAACCAAATTTAACTTGTACCTCTTCTTTACTTTCACATAAATTACATAGTCCGAGACAGCTCTAGTGGTTGTTAAAGACGCAATCCAATTCGGTTGGTATTTCCGTGGTTTGTTTGCGGGTATGAGAGTTTTTAGACAACTTCATATCCCATCTCAAACTCATTGTCTTTCTTATGCATGATTTCCATCAGGGTCTTAACAATTGAACTCTTGGCCACATTTTGGGCCATTAAAATATTATTTACCATTCTTCTATTAATATTTCCCAATATGTAAAATGTTTGGGATTTTTCTTTGATCAAGGCAACTGATTCCTTTGTACACATTGATCATTGTGCTTCACATGGCCAAAAATTCATTCTCCAGTATGAGAGGGACATTTTATCCGTGTCATAATCTATTATAATAAAGTAAATAGGTTTAATGAGGTTACATATTTTCACTAATACATCCCCGCTCACTCCCCATAGGTAGGCCAATATATGACATGTTTCATAAAAGTATTCAAATATAGTACGGAAATTTCTAAAGCACACACCTAATTAATATCATAGAGTTGTTTGACATGCTTTTTTGAGACATATACAAGGTTATCTAGTTCAACGCCTATATCCTAAACTATGTTATTTCTTTTTCACGTTTTTTTCTAAAGCAATAATCACATGAAACAGGGATGAGGACAACGAGTATCGTACCCCCAACTCAAAGATAATTCGCCTCCCCACAACTCAAAAAAGACTTAAAAAGTAGTAAATCATAGAATTATACACCTAAACACATATTATACAAGAAAAAAAGTAAATACTCAAATTGATAGAGATACATATCTTGAGGCTCAAGGCCCCGTGCGCTCGCGATCAATGCCTAAGGGGGTGGGGAGGAAGGGGGGGGGGGGGTTAGTTAAGGTATCCATGACCATGCATTGAAGAAAGATATTCATCCTTGCGAGAGTCCTAACTTGGACCGACCATATGTATGCTCCACATGAATAATCACTGCACACTCTCACTCTTGTCTCTAGATGATACAATTATACTTTGAACAACTATCTATTCCTGGAAAGTTTTGATGACTATTTGGTACCTCAAGGTACCCCAACTAAATCTTCACCTAATGTTATCACCCCCAACTCAATCATCACCCAATATCACAACTCTCAACTTATAATTCACAAACTTCCTCAACTCACAAATTAAATTACACAATACTGCAAAAATAATCTATGAATATAATCTCTTACCCGTTTGTAAACCCAAAATAATCTATAAATAATCGGGAAATTTGCCAAAAATTTGAGAGGAATATTTGTGAACTCCCAACACACGCACACACCCCTAAATATATAACCAGTATTACAATACAACACAATATACATCTATTTCCACTACATACACACTAATAATCTCTAAACATTCCACAAATTCAAGTGAGAAAAAAATGAAGATCAAGTTATTATACCAATTGAATTGAGCCAGGAAACTTTTTTTTGATACGTGGGTTCTAGGTTAGCTTTCGCACACCCAACTAGTACCACAAATAATTTGCCCGCCCTCCCCAAGCATACCCCCAGGCACGTCAAAACTAGGTGTTCTGAGAGGGATTCGAACCCTCTACCTCTTGGTTGAGAGACAGGGTCTTGGCCAGTTGAGCTGACCCAACTGGTTGAGCCGGGAAACTTTGAAAAATATGCTTTGGATGATCCCTTAAGGCCTTATAAACTTTACTTTCTTCAAAACATCACTTTTTAAAATTAGGATTTTAGAGAATGTTGGAAGAATTTGTGAGTTGTTTGGCGCTTTTGTGATAATTTTGGATGTGTAATTGATGTTGGGGTGGTTTTTTTATTAAGTGGATATGGTAGAAGGTGCACTCTAAAACTAGAAACTCGAGTCAAATACTTCCTAACACACTAAAAATACTCTAAGACTTTAATTCTCACTTATCCTAATTGTATTGGTTTTCCATGAAATTAAAGAACCTACTAACTTTGCACTAAAAATAACCAAATTAACGCACAAAAGCTCTAAAAATGCAAATAGTCTAATTCCAAGGGGAGAAAGTGTAACATGACGAAATAAGCATAAAAGTCTATCAAATAAGTAAAATATTCACCTAAAAGGATGTCTCCAAGGAGCTAATAATTAGAACAAAGAGGGAGACATGTGCAATGATTGGTGGTTAAATCTCAAACCTAAATGACAATCTAGTTAGGCAAGCCCTTCCGGATCACTACCGCACACTAGAAGTTTATGTGGTGTTTCAATAATTAGACACCCCTTCCGGGTGACTATCTAACTACTATTAAGACAATCCTAACGTGATCAAGATTAAGACTGGAAATAAGTCAAAGCACATAAAACAAATATATGGTTAAGAAGCTAGAATCAATTTAAAAAGGTTTTCCCAAACAAACTTAGATAGAAGAAAATAGAATTGAAAGATTATAAATATGCAAAACCCAATCTATGGGAAAATTAGTTATGCTAACAAGAAATAAACTAAAATAAAGATACATTTTTCCACTTGCTTTTCTTGAATGACATCTATGATGAATAATATTAAGGACTAGTTAAGGAGAGGCAGTGACATGTTTACAATGATAAGAGGGTGTATTTATAGGTGTTAGGGGAAACCCTAGGTCGAAATTGGTGAGTAAAAGGTAAGTAATTTGATTCCAAGTCCAACTCAAATTCGTTTCCTAAAATATAGGAGATACGATAAACACTGATGTCTTGTTTTGATCGTATCTCCTTCGTTATTGGTCTAATTTTCGCCTACTTTATATCGAAATGACCGCAGCAAAAAGATCTATGTTTACTCTCTTGATTTCTCATCCAAAATCCCTTTTCGATTTGACTTTATCTTCACTTTAGTGGGAGTAGCTGCAAAATTTTAGATTTACATGGCAGCTTTTCCTTTCCTATTTTAACTCTACTTCTTTTGATCTCTGTATTCCTTCCATATCTTCTTTCCTTATCTCCTTAGAATTGATTTGGCATCTAATTCTATTTAATATATCTTTAAATCTTCACATTAACACACAAATTAAACCAAATATGCTCTAAAAATAATAATTCATTAAATCAAGACAAGAAATAAGAAATTTTCAAAATACGAATAAAAATCTATAATTAATTACTCACAAACACCTAAAATGATGTCTCCAACCTAGATTATTATATCACATATAGGGTGACACCAGGTACTGACTAATGAGGTTTAAAGGAGCTTATATAGAGAGTAAAAAACAGATTAAGTCTAATCTTGGACTTAATTAAGTAATTAGGGGCCCAAATATATTTTATATTTCCGCATGTGTTGTACACACTTCAGTAAATTAGGTGTAACTTTTGCATCATAAGTCCAAATCACTTGATTCCACTTCTCAAATATTTTAAATTGCTCAAATGCCTACAAATATACACTATGCATGCTATAAAATATTATTTAAAATTAATTTTATTTTTTTAATAAAAATAAAAAGTATTGTATTAATCATTATCATTGTATTAAATAATTTATTTTTATTCTTATACTTTTTAAAATCGTAAATTATTTTATTGTTCAATCAATTATAAATAATGAATAATAAATTTTTGAAAAATGAATAATAAAACGTAATTATAAATTTTTAAATTAAATTTTGTTTAAGTGATTCGCTAATTCAGAAGCGCATCTTTTTTATTTGAACCACAAATTCAGATATTGCCAGTTTCTAGTGCTCCTCCACCTTTACTAAAGTGATCTTGGACTTTAAACTTCACTTCTTCTCTTCATCTTGGTGCCTCAGAGCAACCATATACCTAAGAACTTCACACTAAACACACGCACGTACAAAAGCTCTAAAAGTAACAATAATACAAATCTGAAGGAAAAAAGTGCAATGTAGCAAAATATGCTTATAAATCAACTAACTAAGTACAATTTCTACCTAAAATGATATCTCCTAAGTTTATTTATTTATCAAAAACAAGGAGAAATCAAGTCTCCCCCTAACTTCGGATTTATTCAATTCCCTTCAGTTTCGGTCTTCCACCTTCATAATCTAGATCAACTATGACATCGCCTATTTCTTCATATAAATCTAATGAATCAAATGTTAAGGTAGATTGCAAAATACCATCAAAACTCATTTAGTTATATACCTCTTGCACGACGTGATCAATGACATCCACGCATAAACCATTATCACGAGTATCGTGAAACTTCATCGCCTTAAGCACATTAAATCTCACATGTTTATCTTGGATTCTCATGATAAATTGACAAGTCTCAACATCAACTAGAGTATGTCTCGTGACTAAGAATAATCTTCCCAAGATAATGGGGACATTCTTATTCATGTCGTAGTCAAGAATATAAATCACATGGCAAGGTAACATTACCTTCCTTTACCAAGACATCTTCTATCTTACCCTGGGGTTGGGACATAAACATATCTGCCATTTGCATGACCATGGAAATAGGCCTAACTCTCCTAATAGTCAACTTTTTGAACAATGAATTTGGCATTAGATTGATACTCGCACCTAAGTTACACAATGCTTTCCTAGTCTATCCTTCACCAATGGCAATATTAATCATGAAACATCCGTGATCCTTCAACTTTGGTGGCAACTTACTTTGACAAATTGCACTACACTCCTCCGACAAACCAACCAATTCTCCTGCTTCATATGTGTGTTTGTTGGAAAGAACATCCTTCATAAATTTCAAATATTTTGGCATTCTTTGGAGTGCTTCCACAAACAAAAAATTAATTTCTAGCTTACAAACCATTTCCATGAACTTCTTGTAATATTTAACATTATTCTTCTTTTAGACATGTGAAGGAAATGGTGGTGAAGGGAGATTCTCGTTAACCACTAAGTCTTTCTTCTTTTTCTTCTTTGGTGCTTTCTCAACTTTATCATTACTAAATACCAACTCAACTACCTCTTAAAAAACATCTTCAACCACCTTTGCATTGGGGTTGAATTTGTCTCTTTCTCTTTCTCAATCACTAAGGGTGGGGGTAGTTGTTTCCCACTCCTTAGCTCAACCGCCTTACAAGCTTTGTTTATTCCTGGATATTCAATATTGCTCGGGAGTTGACCTTGAGGTTGGGTTTGTAGATTGTTGGCGATTTGTGAAACTTGAATTTCTAGAAATTTAATAACGAAGTGGATTGCTCATTCATCCTTGTGTTATTCGCCTTCAATTTCTCTCTAGTCATCTTCATAAATGCATTCAATTTTTGTTGAAGCTCACTGATAGGGCCTTCTTGGGGATGATAAGGGAGCGCTTGCTGCGGGAAAGTCACCACATGTGCATTATATGCACGTTGTGGTGGAGCTTGAGCTTAATAACTTGGGACCTACATATAGAAGTTTTGAGGTCTCGGTTGATAAACATTTCCTTGAGGTTGAGGTCGATGTGTATTACCTTGATTAGCGGCCCCAATAGGATATGATCATTGGACACCAAGATGGTTTCATTTTACTTTTCCATAGCTTTGACCACCCAAATGGTAGTTACCTCAATTCGACACAAAGAAAAACCATTATGGACTATTAGCACATTCTTCCAATAATAGCTATTTACGGAAATTCAAACAACTGTACGTCTATTTAACAACATACACCTCAGAATTTTTACCCATCGTGCCTTCTTGAATATCTTTAGCAAGCTGCTTCAATTGATTATATAAGTTGGTGGTGTAGCCTAAGGTGTGATAAATTAATGATATAAATAAGTGCAAATACACACCCTAAACTAACACTGTACTGCAAGTATTACAGGACGTATGCAAGTTTTAATGATAAGAAGATTCGTTCCTCAGGGACTGACGAAAGTTAGAGAGAACTTATGCAAATTATCAAGTGCAGATATTAAAGATAGGACAGATAATACGCAAGAGAAAGAAAAGATAGACAAATATTTATTTGGTTTTCTAATAAATAAACTCAACTAATAAACTAAAGACAGAAAATAAATAAAAGAAAAGAAGATAGTATGAAAGTCTAGCTTGAGTTATTAGCATGCAATCCCCACTAGTTTTTCCGTTCTAAACATGTAAGGGTAAATTATGTAGTATTTCCCTAATCGGTCCCAATATGCTATCGGTATTTTAAAATAGGATTTACCTGTGTCAATAAGGCTTCCTAAGCAAACTTTTCCTGTAATTGGTAAAGAGTCACAAGACTCAACCATAGTGATTATCTAGATAGGTTGGGTTGTCAGATCAAACCTAAAACTAAACGTTATGTGCTAAACATGCAATTGAACACCGTCGTCAATGGTGACCTAATTACTAGATGGTAATTCTATATGGCCGCGGTTCCAAAAGAACACAGAATATAAATCCAAACACATAAACAGAGAATAAAAACTATAATTCAATTTAAAACATTAAGTTCCCAAATTAGATAGATGTCAATCAAAACTAGGGTTCATACATATATGCTAAAACTCAAACTAAAAGGAATTAATTCATACAAAGAAGGGAAGAGAAAAGAGTTACAGAATAAGAGGTTGAAGGAGACATAGTTGTTGCACAGCTCCTTCCAGACTTCTTTTCTTGTGTTGTAGCTTCCTCTTGGCCTTAAGGTCTGGCCAAGGATGATTTTAGAGTGTTAAGAGGCTGTATTTATAGGTTAGAGGTTGACCTAATTCGTTTGGTGGAGATAACTTCAAGTAATGGACTCCTAACCCAACTCAAATTCGTAAGGAAAACACTGCTGCGCTATTTTGAGTGTATTTTCTTCGTTATTGGTCGGATTTTGCTCCACAAGATACCAAAAGAATCGCAACAGAATTATCTAGGCCCATTAGAAGGAAATTACCAAATTCGGCCTATTTCTTAGGTAAAAACACCAATCTTTGGACGTGTACCGCAGAATCCCAGATTTAGGCAGCTTTTCCTTTTCCTATTTGAACTCATTTTCCTTCTATCTCCAATTTCCATGCATATCTCTTTCCATATCTTGTAGTCTTTGACTTGGACTCTAATTAATCTCCATAATTATCTTTAAAGCTTCACACTAAATAAACAATTAAACCCAATTTGCTCTAAAAATATTATGTTTACTAAATCAAGACCCAAAATAGGAAAGTGCACTAAATTAAGCTAAAATCAACCTATAAACTGATAAATAAGCCTAAAATGATGTCTCTGAAGTATATTTTACTATCACAAATGAGGAGACATCAAGACCCCCAACTCAAAGTTGTATCGTCCCGATACAATAAAAGTAAAGAACAGTAGGGTAGTCAAGAAGAAGAAGTAGGAGGAGAATAAGAACAGAACAAAATGAATGATCCTAGAGCAAAAATATCTAAAAAGTCTCATGTAGTAATGCTCACGAAATAATGCACAACTATACTTAATATACATGTAATCAATAATCCATAAATTCAAGTCCAGATTAATTTCGCAATGCCAGAAGGAGAGGATGATAACTTAGTTCAGGTTAATGGCTATAGGTTGTTCATAAGTCCCAAATACAGCATCCAATGGTCCACTTAACTACTACCTAATAGCTCAATTGTTTCTCCATCTAGTAGTTAGAAATCCTAAGGTCTTGGGTTATACTTGGCTTAAGGACGGGTGTGGTATATTTGGATAATGAAAAGTGAGCTTTTGGCTCTCTCCTCACTAGCCATCAACGAATCGCCCTAGAGCTTGAGTTTTCACTCGAAGATGTATCTCTCTCAACCCAATTTATTATTGCTTTTGATTTGCATCCCCAATAATCCCAAATAAAACCTTTTATGATGATATACAAATTCCACTTTGCCGGTCCGAATATATATTCTTTTCATATCACTTTATCTTTTATATAGCTATGACTCTCTTTTTGATGTTCGAGATATCACACTATTTTTTTTCATATATATATTCTTTATTTTTATGCCCTTGTTGGCAAATTTAGCTCGTAGCTTCTTTTCCATTCACTATTACCCCGGCAAAGGGTTACAATAATAACAATTCCATCATCAATAAAATCACAAAGATAATTCCCAAACCCAAAGTTCCCTAATGATGAAACCCACCACCCCAAACTCAAGCTCTAAAACGAGTTGTCTCAGGTTTTGCGATTCGAGTGCGGGTCATATAGATAAGTCCTACAAACTAAGGGTATGGATTATAATGTGTTTCAATAAAGGCTTTAGAAAGGCTCAGAGGGGCTAAGACGGATAAACAACAATAATATCAAACAAAAGGGTGAGAAAGTATAAAAGGCTTCAAGTGTTTTATCATGAAAGAACTGCCTTATTCATTTTTCTAACTACCGGATTTCGTTACTTTTTCACTACTAGTTCATAGACAAGTGGGTTTTCAACTGATTTTAAACCTCACGTTCTACACACCAATTAACTCTCCCTAAGTTTCAACATACTTCTTAGCATTGCTCATTAACTTTTCTCATCTTTTATTTCCTGTTTTCATACGCATCTAAACAAACTTATAACATCTTTCAAAAACACACTACCTACTATCATTAACTTAATAAAATCATGCTCAATAGGTACATTCAAAGATATTCTATGCCTAATTCAACCCAAAAAATTTTAAATTTTATGAAAAATAAAAAGGAAGATGAGGACAACGAATCCCCACCCCCAACTCAAAAATGAGCCGTGTCCCCACGACTCGAAAAAGACTCAAGAAAGAATAAAATTTAAAATTAGCATACATATTGCACATAAAGAAATGGTAGGGAAGAAAGAAAACATACTCTTCGAGGCTTTTACCTCGCCTTGTTGATACTCGAATTAAATTCTAATGTATCTTCTTCACCCAACTTCTTATTCGCTTTTTGTTCAGGACACGTGATCATAATAGGATATTGCATTATATAACGACATGGGAGAGATCGAAAATTCGTATCACCTCCTCATAGATCAACTGTGCCACATCTTCTTCTTCTCCTCACAAAATACAATTCACAAACAACCCAAGCATTCCAAATCTCAATGAACCTTCATGTATTCACCTTCAACTTCTTCTTCAAATACTATCTTATAATAAAAAGGTAGTTCCTTTAATTGTTACTTCGAAGAAGCTATCAGGGCCTGTTGGCATATAGCCTCCCTTAATAGGTTGTTTTAATGTGACAAATCCTCTTGTGTTTAGTGTGCTAATTACTCTTGTTATACATATTCTATCTTGCACTCTAATTCATCAAAAAGCACATCTTTATCATTTAGATCAAAGCTTTATTGTTATATCTTATGAAACTAATTCTCATACAAATACTTTTAACCTTATCTTTGTGTACATTGAGAATTAGCTTTTGTGATCAACTACAAAGTTTCTTAGAATGATGTTTCCAACAATTCTCGTGAAGAAGGTTTTCTCATCCGAGCATCGTAGTGAAAGATATACTCATTAAAAGGTGTTTTAGACCTTTGGTGCGGTACACCGCACTATGGGCACGGTACACCGCAGATGTGCGGACCAGGGCACGGACCAGGGGGCTAGCCCGTCAGAGAGCAAGTGAATTTAGCAAGCTTGGCGCGGTGCACCTCACCAACCCCGCGGTGCACCGCAGATTAGGGTTTCCTGCATCAAAATGAAGACAAAAGGAATATATCCGTTGGGGATATTAATATATCCGTTGGAGACAAGTCTTATGACCGTTGGGAGCATTTTGCAGCTATAAATTGAAGGTCTTTCAAGGCTACAACCACACCTTCAACCCATATACACTTAGGGGCTTAATTGTTATCATCCAAGAAGGTGTCAAGAGCTATACATTGTCATATCCACTCAATTAAGGAGTTAATCCAATAAGCCACAAAGTTCTATCTACTCAAGAGGAGTCTTTCATGCTTAAGTGTTATATCTACTCATTAGGAGATTGTTAGCAAAGTAGTTTCACCCTTTAAACACTTTGTATTTATCCTCTTAAGTCTAGTTCTTGTAATAGATAGATTAAGAGAGAATTTGAGTATCGGGAGTATACTCGGTGTCCTTGTGTTGTGATTACACAAGAGTTTCCTTCGTGGTTTCGAAGAGGTTGTCCTTCGTGTTATCGAAGAGGTTGTAAGGGTTATTGTGTTCTCGACCCGGTTAAGAGAGACACGGGAGCTTAGTGAAAAGCTTGAAATCCTAAGGAGGCTTCCTTAGGTAGTGGATGTAGGGAAACCGAACCACTATAAATCGTGTGTATCTTTCTATCCCTACTCTATTTACTTTCCGCACTTTATATGTTTGATAATATACTAGTATGAATATTGTGATATTGATTATCTAGTTTATCTAACATATTGTCTTCTAGAGTAGTAAGAGATTAGAAACTCGTTTTACTTGTATCACTTATATATCGAGCCTCTTAGCTTATCCATTGTATGATCCCTTAGGAGTTTGATATATTAGTTGACTTAGAAGTTTTTTTCTTAAACTTATAATTGTCCAAAAGATTTTTAATTAGGCATTAATCTTATTAGTAATCCTATTCACCCCCCCTCTAGGACTTTCAATTGGTATTAGAGCCTAACTCTACGTGAATAGCTTAATCGTTAGTAGAGTAAACGATATGGGATTTAATCTTTTGGAAGAGTTGTTTTCTACACAACCTCCATTTTCTTGTAGGTGATCGTTTCTTTGCTTGGAGGAAACAAATGGAAGAATTAATATACGAAAGAACACTCAAATCTCGAAAAAGGAAAATCCGGTGATTTCTTTTCTTTATCTCGTATATATTTTTGCGTTCCTCCTTATGGCTTGTGTTTATGTTTATGATTCGGTTTTGTTTTGATTAGTTGTGTTTGTTGTTATCATGTTTTATCTTTGGATATTATATTTTTATACTAATCATTGTTTTAATGTTATTAGTGATATTGCATCTAATTCTCATGTTTTTGCACTTTAACTCTTAGAATTTTGGTAATTGCATTTTAGTCCCCAAATTTTTTCAAAATTGCACTTTGACCTCTCATATTTATTAAATTCTCCAAAGTGTCATAGTTTGGACTTCAAAATCTTTCACATGTAAAATTTTCCATTTTAGTTCATATTTTTGAAAAATTGCATTTTTAGTCCCTACTATGTGAAATTGTTTTTTAGTCCCTCAACGATTATAAATTGCACTTTTTATTCTTACAAGTTTTTATAAATTTTAAAAGTGCCTATTGATTTTTTTATCGTTGACAAAAGGGAAAAAGATCAAAGATATTAGTTTACACTTTCAAATCTTTATTTATCTTTGAACACAAATTTGCATTTTCATACGTCTTTTAGTAAGGGTGAGTTTTAAAGAAATTGCTTTTCAAAATATTTTTCCGATAATCTTTTGAATTTCCCATAGCATTTCAAAAATGTTTTTATGCATAGAATTATGGGAAATTAATCCATTATTGGTCATTAACTCATTTGCATGAAATTGTTTAGCCTTACTATCTATATGTTGTGCTTCATTATGTGCTTATGTGGTTTGTTCCCTATTGTGCTAATATCTTGTATGACTTGACCTTTTCATACTTAAAATTGCTTATCTTTGATTTTGGGTCTTTTCGTATTTTTTAGAAAATATAGGGGTTTTTATGAAATAAACTGATTTATTTGTTTTCGAGATTTCCATGTTGAATCTTCTCAAAACAAAAGCGTTTTTAGTAGTGTTAAAATATTTCTAAACTATTGGGGAATTTTCGAATTAGTTTCGGGTGTTTATGCAAATTGCCTATTTTCTAATCTCTCTTCTTACACCTTTTAGTCGAGAATTAGTGCGGTGCACCGCAGCAATGGTCCAGTACACCGCGATTCGGGGTTTATTGTTTTATTTTGCATTGTGGTCCCTATTGGTTGAAAATATTGCATTGTGATCCCTATAGGTTGAAAAATATTGATTTGAGGTCCCTATAGTTTGAACAAATTGCATTTAGCTTTCTTATGCTTGAAAATTAGACCTAGGTCCCTATTGTCTTGAGAAAGTTATACTTAGGTCCTTGAAGTTTTTCAAAATTGCATTTAGTCCCTAAACTTTTGAAAAATGCATATTGACCCCTATACTTTTCAAAGATTAAAATTTTACCCCTTGATCTCTTAAAATCGGTTCAAATATTCTTATTGGTAAAAAGGGGAGAAATTATTGGTCAAACTTTTTCAAAATTGAAACAAACTTTCTATGCATTTTGTGAGGGGGAGTTTTTCTTAAATTATCTTTAAAAACTCAAATGCTTGGTTAATCGTTTGCACTACTCGTTTAGCTTATAATTGCACTAATCGTTTGTGTTGTTAGAAAGCTTATAAAGATGAAAACCTTTCAATCAAGAAGTTGGTAAAATGTCTCTATCCCTTATCTCATTATTTCATATTGATTCATGCTTTACTAATCCTTGTGCATTTCATTTTGTTAAAATGTTTTAATTGCTTTAAACTCTTGGACTCTTTTTATCATTGTTTAAAATCTATTCACTTGAGTTCTTGCTCTTCTATGTTTAGTTGCTTGATATTATTTTTATTATCCCGTCTTTTTGATGAAGACAAAGGGGGATAAATATGTGCACTAAAACTTTCAAAATTGCACTTTTTAATACTCACAAATGCATTTCATATCTTATATTCATTTTTACTTAAATGCTTATTGTGAGGGGGAGCTTAATTGCATTAGAGCTTAAACTTTCATATCTTTCCTAAGGCGTTTTAGTGAAGGATTTGTCATCATCAAAAAGGGGGAGATTGTTGGCATATAGCCTCCCTTAATAGGTTGTTTTAATGTGACAAATCCTCTAAGTGTTTAGTGTGCTAATTACTCTTGTTATACATATTCTATCTTGCACTCTAATTCATCAAAAAGCACATCTTTATCATTTAGATCAAAGCTTTATTGTTATATCTTATGAAACTAATTCTCATACAAATACTTTTAACCTTATCTTTGTGTAAATTGAGAATTAGCTTTAGTGATCAACTACAAAGTTTCTTAGAATGATGTTTCCAACAATTCTCGTGAAGAAGGTTTTCTGATCCGAGCATCGTAGTGAAAGATATACTCATTAAAAGGTGTTTTAGACCTTTGGTGCGGTACGCCGCACTATGGGCACGGTACACCGCAGATGTGCGGACCAGGGCACGGACCAGGGGGCTAGCCCGTCAGAGAGCAAGCGAATTTAGCAAGCTTGGCGCGGTGCACCTCACCAACCCCGCGGTGCACCGCAGATTAGGGTTTCCTGCATCAAAATGAAGACAACAGGAATATATCCGTTGGGGATATTAATATATCCGTTGGAGACAAGTCTTATGACCGTTGGGAGCATTTTGCAGCTATAAATTGAAGTTCTTTCAAGGCTACAACCACACCTTCAACCCATATACACTTAGGGGCTTAATTGTTATCATCCAAGAAGGTGTCAAGAGTTATACATTGTCATATCCACTCAATTAAGGAGTTAATCCAATAAGCCACAAAGTTCTATCTACTCAAGAGGAGTCTTTCATGCTTAAGTGTTATATCTACTCATTAGGAGATTGTTAGCAAAGTAGTTTCACCCTTTAAACACTTTGTATTTATCCTCTTAAGTCTAGTTCTTGTAATAGATAGATTAAGAGAGAATTTGAGTATCGGGAGTATACTCGGTGTCCTTGTGTTGTGATTACACAAGAGTTTCCTTCGTGGTTTCGAAGAGGTTGTCCTTCGTGTTATCGAAGAGGTTGTAAGGGTTATTGTGTTCTCGACCCGGTTAAGAGAGACACGGGAGCTTAGTGAAAAGCTTGAAATCCTAAGGAGGCTTCCTTAGGTAGTGGATGTAGGGAAACCGAACCACTATAAATCGTGTGTATCTTTCTATCCCTACTCTATTTACTTTCTGCACTTTATATGTTTGATAATATGCTAGTATGAATATTGTGATATTGATTATCTAGTTTATCTAACATATTGTCTTCTAGAGTAGTAAGAGATTAGAAACTCGTTTTACTTGTATCACTTATATATCGAACCTCTTAGCTTATCCATTGTATGATCCCTTAGGAGTTTGATATATTAGTTGACTTAGAAGTTTCTTTCTTAAACTTATAATTGTCCAAAAGATTTTTAATTAGGCATTAATCTTATTAGTAATCCTATTCACCCCCCCTCTAGGACTTTCAGGGCCCTTGAAGCTTTCTCTTTTTCTCTTGGGTATAAGGTCTTTGATCTAGAGAGGTCGTGTTGTCTTCTTCACTAAAGTTGGAATCTTTTTTCTCATTGAATCGAACACAGCTAGCTAACCTCTCTTCTCTTGACTTGTTTTACCCATTGAATTGGAACTAGGACTTGTCTCACTTGATTTCTTTAAATCCAACACCTTGATTTCTTCATCTCCCATACCGTAGATAATGTTCATGTTCATAATCATCTCAATTGACCCCCAACTCAAAGCTTTAACCACTCTTGAAATTTGGAACTCTTGATTATTGGTTGTACAAGCTTAATTTGGGTTAGGAAAGGTGATTTGATGATGATTCTCTATGTGGGTAATATGGATTCTTCATGGATTGGTATGGATTTAAGAAATTGTAGGATGAATTTTTGAAATTTAAGCTTTTGATTCTTGGACTCAAGGTGTTTTGGGATGATATAGGTGGTTGAATCTTCCTTGTAATGATGTGGAGAATGAATTAGATGTGTTTTCATGGTGATTGGGTAGTGTTTTGATGATTGGTGAAGGTTTTGATGAGATTTAATGGAGTTGGGAGAGTTTTGGAGAGAAGAAAGAGGTTTAAGGTTTAATAAATTCGGAATAATAAGCTTTAGATTCATATAGCCTTAAAACCCTTTATTTTCTCTCTCTGGCGGCTCATGCGGACTACCCCTGCGGACCATGGGATGCACCGCGGGGTACACCGCGACATCTGATGCTCGAAAATTTTTGCTCTCTAGTCTTGACCCGTAGTAGGACCCCGTGGTACGGGTTTTTGGCTCGCGGACTAGGGTCCGGTGTACCGGAGGGTACCCCGCGGCATCTGTAGCTATCTCCGTCAAAATACCCGTGGTACGGGTTTTTGAGGCGCGGACCATGGTGCGGTGTACCGGAGGGTAGTCCGCGGCAATTTTTCTGGTTTCTGGATCAAACCCGTGGTAGCAACCCGTGATACGGGTTTTTGACCACGCGGTGCACCGCGGCTGAGGTCCGGTGTACCGCACGTGGCAAAAACCTCCCCAACAGCTAGATCTCGAAAAGTTATGCAGTTTAGGCTAAAAAATCACCTGATTCCGATATCCGAGCGCAAAGATATGACTTGCTGAAGTTTCTCCGTTCCGAGAAATTTGCTCGCTTCCCTAACTCGATTTCTCCAATACCTAATCATCAAAAACACTAATACCTTCCTCAAATATGCAATATCAACTAAAATTAACTAAACTAAACATAAAATAAAAACTAAAAACGTAAAAACATAAACGAAATTACGGGTTGTCTCCCGTACAGCACTTTTGTTTAACGTCTTTCAAAGTTAGACGTGATACCTCTATTAAGGATGACGAAATTTCCACCCTTTGCCTTTAATTCCCACGAACTTTTCAGCTCGATTCTTTATAATCATGGATGGTGCCATCCAAGATTTCGTGGGAGAAGGTGTTTCTGGTGGTAACTCTAATTCATTTGTAGCATTACACTCCTCTGGTAATCCATTCATCTCGAATCTTCGTTTGTTAGAAAGAATGTCCTTCATGAATTGACCGTATTTCGACATTCTGGTGAGAGCTTCTACAAACGGGCTGCTGATCTTTAACTTGTTCATCATGTCAACGAACTTCTTGAATTCCAGGTCATTGTCCTTTCTGACATGTGAAGGGAATGGTGGAGGAGGACATGTGTTGGTTACCACTGGGCTCTCTTTCTTTTCTGATGTCATCTCTTGGACACTTCTTTGTTCAACTACCTCCTCTGTTGTTTCTTTTCCCCCCGTTTCTGGAATAGGGACTGGTTCTGGTTCTGGTCTTGGTGGAGGTAGTTGTTTTCCACTTCCTAATTCAACTGCATGACAGACTTTGTTTTCTGGAGCAGTAGTATCACTTCGGAGTTGCCTTTCTGCAAGGATTTTAGTTTTCTCCACCGTTCGTGACACTGCCTGCACCCTCTCCATAAGCGCACTCTGTGAGTCTTGGGATTCTTGCTGGTGACTCTCTATATTTTCAATTGTTTGCATCAGTCGAACCAAACTTGAATTCACACTCGAAGGTTGCTCCTGTATGGTTTGCTGCATTGAATAAGGAGGTGGTTCTTGATAAGCGTTATTATAAATCGGCGCTTCTTGATAGATAGGTTGTGGAGGATAATAAGCTTGTGGTCGTGGTTGATAATAATCATCATGATAATGGTTATCATAATGACACGGTTGTTGATCTCTGACCCAATTGTAACTCTGTGGGGGCTGATAGTCAGCGTAATTTCCTTGAGATTGATAATAACCATCATGATAATGGTTTCTTGGATAAGGCATGAAGGAAATTGAGGCTGGATTGTTCATGCAATGTCCCCACGAGTGGTCTCTTGCTCCACAACTAGGACATGAAGGTGAGGCATGTACTAGATTCCTCTGAGCTAGTTGTTGCGATTGTTCTCGTAATTCATCAAGTTGTTGGCTTAACTCCTTGAGCTTTAGAGATTCCATCTTGAATTAGCTTCTTCAGGATCTAATAACACGAAACCTTTACCTCCTAATAAATCTGCTTCCGCCTAAAAAAATATGTAAAACAAAAACTAAAAAGAAAAGCGTAAAATAGAACTAACTAAAATAAAAGCACAAGATAATTGCACAAGGACTAACAATGTAGTCCCCGGCAGCGGCGCCAAAAACTTGGTGTAGCCTAAGGTGTGATAAATTAATGATATAAATAAGTGCAAATACACACCCTAAACTAACACTGTACTGCAAGTATTACAGGACGTATGCAAGTTTTAATGATAAGAAGATTCGTTCCTCAGGGACTGACGAAAGTTAGAGAGAACTTATGCAAATTATGAAGTGCAGATATTAAAGATAGGACAGATAATACGCAAGAGAAAGAAAAGATAGACAAATATTTATTTGGTTTTCTAATAAATAAACTCAACTAATAAACTAAAGACAGAAAATAAATAAAAGAAAAGAAGATAGTATGAAAGTCTAGCTTGAGTTATTAGCATGCAATCCCCACTAGTTTTGCCGTTCTAAACATGTAAGGGTAAATTATGTAGTATTTCCCTAATCGGTCCCAATATGATATCGGTAGTTTAAAATAGGATTTACCTGTGTCAATAAGGCTTCCTAAGCAAACTTTTCCTGTAATTGGTAAAGAGTCACAAGACTCAACCATAGTGATTATCTAGATAGGTTGGGTTGTCAGATCAAACCTAAAACTAAACGTTATGTGCTAAACATGCAATTGAACACCGTCGTCAATGGTGACCTAATTACTAGATGGTAATTCTATATGGCCGCGGTTCCACAAGAACACAGAATATAAATCCAAACACATAAACAGAGAATAAAAACTATAATTCAATTTAAAACATTAAGTTCCCAAATTAGATAGATGTCAATCAAAACTAGGGTTCATACATATATGCTAAAACTCAAACTAAAAGGAATTAATTCATACAAAGAAGGGAAGAGAAAAGAGTTACAGAATAAGAGGTTGAAGGAGACATAGTTGTTGCACAGCTCCTTCCAGACTTCTTTTCTTGTGTTGTAGCTTCCTCTTGGCCTTAAGGTCTGGCCAAGGATGATTTTAGAGTGTTAAGAGGCTGTATTTATAGGTTAGAGGTTGACCTAATTCGTTTGGTGGAGATAACTTCAAGTAATGGACTCCTAGCCCAACTCAAATTCGTAAGGAAAACACTGTTGCGCTATTTTGAGTGTATCTTCTTCGTTATTGGTCGGATTTTGCTCCACAAGATACCAAAAGAATCGCAACAGAATTATCTAGGCCCATTAGAAGGAAATTACCAAATTCGGCCTATTTCTTAGGTAAAAACACCAATCTTTGGACGTGTACTGCAGAATCCCAGATTTAGACAGCTTTTCCTTTTCCTATTTGAACTCATTTTCCTTCTATCTCCAATTTCCATGCATATCTCTTTCCATATCTTGTAGTCTTTGACTTGGACTCTAATTAATCTCCATAATTATCTTTAAAGCTTCACACTAAATAAACAATTAAACCCAATATTCTCTAAAAATATTATGTTTACTAAATCAAGACCCAAAATAGGAAAGTGCACTAAATTAAGCTAAAATCAACCTATAAACTGATAAATAAGCCTAAAATGATGTCTCTGAAGTATATTTTACTATCACAAATGAGGAGACATCAGTTGGAAAACTTAGCATCCACAACAGTATCACCATCTACTCGTGGCGTAGCTATAGTTTTATTCGAAATTGGGGCTCTTGATTATGGAAAACTTCTTTCATTCATGTATATCTTTAACATACCAATCTTCGCTTCATTAGGATCCATCAAGACAAAACCATCACCATCGATTTTATCTACTCTTATCTTTGAACTTTCTTCGAGTCCCTAAAGAACTAGATGTAGCCCAGGCATGTACCCCATGTAATGTATACTTCACCAATCGTTCTTGATATCTAATCCATGCCGCACTGGACGCTCTCACTAGCTTCTTATAAGAAATTAGAGATCTCAATTTGAACCTTTAGTCTTATTCTTTAAGGATATAATATGTCAATCAATCTTGCTTGAAGATCGTCCTAACTTGGTATGTGCTCGAGAGGTTGACTATCTAACCATTTGCTCGGACATCCGGTCAAGAAGAATTAGAACATGATATAGTTTATTTGTTCTCGTGTAACGCCTTGAGTAATGTAGGTGTCACAAATCTGCATGAACTTATGAACATAACAAGCCATATGTTGATGTGTGGCTCCAGTATAATTCTCGTAGCTCAAGAATTGACAAGGGGACCTATTGTCACCTTTTCTATTTTAGCTCATGACTGAATCTCTAATTGGTCTAATTAAAAATAGGTTAATCAAAAAAATTATTAACGAGATTCAAATCACCGGGAATTGTCTTACTTTCACTTATTTGTTAATATCGGATGACTCTTTGTTTATTTCAACACTCAAATAGCACGAGATTCAGGCGTTTCAGGAATGTATATGTATATATTTTTGTAGGATCGGTTCAACGAATAAATTTTGCAAAATCATCCATTTGTTTTAGCCATGATACACTAGATAACATTTGGGATATCGTGGCAAAATAAATTCAAATTCAAGAAACAAATAATGTTAGGAAATTTATGGGCATCCCACTATGCCATACAAGATCACAAGTTGAAACTCTCATGTGGACTACGGAGAAGATTTGAAGAAGACGGAAGGCTGTAAATCTCAACTACTATCGGAAGGATGTAAATAAGTGCTCATTAAAATTATTTTTTAGGCCATATCGGCATATACAACGATAGTTTTCTGTTTTCCTATCTCATTCTGTAGTAAATTGGTATATGTTATTTTAAAGTTTTGGTGGACTTCCAGGGAGAGATATCAAATACATTGGTGATGTCTCCCTTTTTGTTCTAATATAAGCCCTTAGGAGATATCATTTTAGGTAGTAAATGGACTTGTTATATAGACTTTTGTGCTCATTTCGTCATATTCCTATTTCTTGTCTTGATTTGATGAGTTACTATTTTTAGAGCATATTTGGTTTGATTTGTGTGTTAATGTGAAGCTTTAAAGATATATGGTAATTAATTTGATGCCAAATCAATTCCAAGAGATAAAGGAAAGATGATAATGATAGAAATTGGAGATAAGGAAGTAAAAGATAAAATAGGAAAAGATAAAGTTGCCAAGTAAATCTGAATTTCAGCAGCTACGTCCATTAGATTGATCATAACTCATGATTGGCTAGGAATTTGAAAGAATAGTTTGAAGCAAAAGTGTATAGCTTTCCGAGACGATCAATTTCGATATAAAGAACGCGTCAATCTGATATGAAACGAAGAAGTTACGGCCAAAACAAGACAACGACAGTTTCTTACCTTTTTTATATTTTAGGGTTACGAATTTGAGTTGGGCATGGACACTTTTACTTGAACCCTACTCCAAGATTTCGACCTAACACCTATATATATATATCAGTTCTAAACCTTAGAAAATCATCCCTTGGCCGCATAAGCTTAATATACACACATAAATTACTATAGAAGCAATCAGGAGGATATAGAGGAGTAAGAAGCAAGAGTTAGAGCTTAACTACATCAATTCAACACTTCTCCATCTCTATTCTTTGGGTAAATTAGTATTAGATCTATTTTGTCTATTAGGTATTTCTAAGCTATTTATTCAAGAGTTTTATTATGCATAATTTCTCTTTAGGATTGTAATTATATGAACCATTGATTACTGTTTTTCTATTTTAATTTGAATCTGGAATTTTTGTATTTAATTCAATTGGTTCTTAATTTCCATTGACTATATTCTTGTACTTGTTCACTATCATTGACGTCATGAATCAAGGGTAGTGACGGTCCTTTGTGTGTTCTAAATAAATGCAAATGCTAATCGACCACAACCGCAAGTGTACGGTTGTCCCAAGTAGTAATAAGGATAATACAGATTCGTTCCAAGGACGGAATGGTTGATCACAATGTCTAGCAAATAGTGATTGATGCACTTATGAAAATAAAAGATAATAAAATGTTTGTTTGGTTTTCGTTTATTAAAGCTACTAAATGAAAGACAAATTATAAATGAAAGTAAAAAGCTAAGACGCAAGTAAAATGATGTAAAACGCAATATGAGAAGTAGTACTTGAGAACGCAAGGATCCTCCCAATCTTATTTCCTAACTTATGTTGTTTAAGGGCTAAATTGGTCAATTACAATGGTCGGGATTCTAAATTCCTTATACCCCCGTCAGGGTGGACTATAAGGCGATCCTAAAGTGTCACTAGTCCCGTCAGGGTAAATATGATCCACCGTTGGATGTTTAAGTTTTATTACCTCATTGGCCCTAAAATTAACTAAGTTCGTCAGAATCAATAGCTTCTATCCTAGATTGAATAAATGGTTCTGTATTTAAACCCTCCGTCAGGATGATCCAATTGCCACTAATTGGAATAGCCTAAATACTAACACCTGTTCCTAGTTCATGACGCTAAAAACAGTAAAGTAATCTCAATTTATTGAAAAGAGTAAAATCCCTAATCTAGTTTAATTTAACATAAACCCAAATTCAACATTCGTTATTTCATAAAATTAGGATTCACCCATTGTTTGTTCTCAAGTACTATGAATTGTTTAGCTCATATTAAAACGAAATACTAAATCAAAATAAATGGAATTCATAACCGATTACAAATAAAAGATAAAAAGAAACCTAATTTCCGGAATTGGAATGACTGAGAACGGAGCTATAGACCCACTCCAGCTCTAGCAGCTTCTTCTTCCTTCCTTCTGTTGCTTCTCTCTGATGTTTTTAATTGTAAAGAATGAATTTCTCTATAAAATAGAAGTTAAAGGCTGGTTTTATAGGTGGAAAAACGGATTAGGGCTTGGACCTAAAAATAAAACACTAATTAAATGTCCAAGCCCAAATTCTAAGCCCAAAATCCCGTAACTGCTGATACACCTTCACTAAAACGGCTTTTCCCGATGCGTTATGACTCCGATTGACCTCATTCCAGTTGCTAAAGTTCCGTAACTCGATAAGGAATGATTTCTCTTCAAAGGTCAGCTGCTAACTCATTGCTTAAGCACCTCGAAATCAGCAATCTATGGCCTGGAAAATGGATTTTCAGCTCTAAAAATAATATCTTCGGGATTTATCTTCAAGTCTTGATTCTAATTCACGATCTTTAACTTTCTCCTCGGATTCCTCTCCTAGCTAACATCTAAAACCTGTAAACTTTACACTAAAAATACCAATATTACGCGCAAAAGTTTAATAATTTAAAAATGCTAGAAATAAAAAGGGAATTCCGGATTATTGCATATTTAGTCCAAAAGTCTATCAAATTAATTAAATAAACACAAAAAATGATGTCTCCCAAGGGTCGAAAATAAGAACAATTAGGGAGACATCAAGACCCCCAACTCAAACCTTTGTCGTCCCGACAAAGTAAAACAAAACAAAGGGGTAGAAGTAACGTATAAACAAGTAGAAGCTAGCAAATAAACCCTAAAGCAATTCTCAAAATAAATCTCATATAGCAAACTTTAAAAACTAATATACACATACATCTAAAATGCAACATCAAACATAAATAATCTCAATCATAAAATTAAAGTTGCAATGCTTGAAGGTTACACTTGTACTCATCTCTGTATGATGGATATAGGGTGGTCATTAATCCTAACTCGCTTTGAACGCTCCACCTAGTGTATTCCCTATCAACAGAATAATAAATTCACTATGCACTTAGAAATCACGAGGTCTTTACGGTTATAATATTGGCTTAAGGATGGGTGTGGATGTATATTTGGTAAATTTGAAGTGAGCTTTTGGCTCTCTCCTCACTTACCGTCAACAGTGTCCTCGAGCTTGAGTTAACGCTCAAAAGATGTTCTCACTCACCCATATACGCAACAATTTAGCGTCTCATGTCTTCCCACTATAAACACGATGATTTTCAGAAAAATTCCACTTTGCCGGATGTTTTATTCATTCATATTTTTCTTTTTATTTTCTTTTCTCTTTTTCTCTTTTTTTTTGTACAGAAGCAAACCGGGTTCCCGGTTTTGACGAAACCGGGTTCCCGGTTCCTACTGTATGGATTTTTTTCATTTTTTTATTTTTTCTTCCTTTTTCACTTTTTTTCTCATTCCCGGCAAAGGGTTACAATTATAAATCATCTGCAATTGTGCTACAATACAAAGCACATCAATCCCAACCCATTAAATTCCCCATATGTGGTCCCACCACCCCAAACTCAAGCTCGAGACATGTCTCAGGATTGTGATTCAAGTGCGGGCCATATGGTCATGCCTAATAATCTAAGGGATAATGGCTTATATCTTGGCTACAAAGAAAAAGGCTAAAAGGCTCAAAGTGGGCTAAGACGGATAATAATAATTAATACAAGGGAGAGAAGGCTAAAAGGTTACAAATGGCTATCGAAGAACTGCCCCTATCATTTTCCTAAGTACATAGCTTGTCTTTAGTTCATATCTAGGTGGGTTCTCTACTAATTAGGATTTCACGTTCTACACACCAAGCATATTCCTTGAGTACAAGCTTACTTCATTTGCATTGTTCATTAATTTTTCCTATTAATTACCTATGTTTGCATGCAATTCTAAATGCGTTTTATATAAATCCCTAAAGTCCACTATTTACTATCATAGATTCATCAAAAGTATGCTTAAAGGGATATTTAAAAATTTCTACAGTCAAACGCAACTCCGAAAATTATTTTATTGAAAGTAAATAAAACATATAACACATAAAAACTGGGATGAGGCAACGAACCCCACCCCAAACTCAAAAATGAGTCGTGTCCCCACGACTCGAAAAGACTCAAAGCAATAAAATAATCTACACTAAATGAGAAGGGATAGAAAACGTATCTTAACCAGCGCGAAGCTGGTTGTCGGTGTTGCGTTCTGGACCTTTATCTCGCGTAACAGCATCATAAATCGCGTTTTGAAGTGTATGTACGCCTAGGATTAAATTTTGCAATAGGTCCAATTCTTTTGTAACGTTTCCCAAGATAGCGCACCTCGTATCCTGATTCTCTTCCAACATCTTGATTTTCGATTCCAACTCATCATCGGATCATTTTCTTCCTCACTTTCAGGTTCCTCAATCACTCCTCTCTTCTTAGGATTAGCTTTAATTTTAGCCTCTTCAGTCTTGTGTTTGCAACGCGAATTAGGAATCTTAACAGCTGGTTCTTGAATAAAACCAAAAGTGTTTCTGTTTCTAGGAGACTTCCTTTGATAAGTGCACATGAACACGGTTCTGATAAGCCTCTCTTTCCACCCCAAACTCAAAACTTCAAATAGTGAGAAGCTAAGGCTTAGAACTTTGATGTTTTGAGGCTTAAGACTTGAAGATTATGGTGGAATATGAGATAGGTAAAGGCTAATTGATGCGGGGGAAGAGGGAATTGGATTTAAGTTGAAGATTGGATGAAGAACAATCGGAAGAAAGTGGGAACTTTATCGTATTTTGGATGGGAGATGAGTTGATTGCATGTTTTTGTGGTGAAAGAGAGTAAGATTTGAGGATTGTGTGTTTGTAGATGATGATGTTCAGGAAATTCTGGGTTTTGGGAGTGTTTTTGGAGGCTGGGTTGAAGAAGGAGGTAAAAATCTAGGGCTAAAAATCTTCAAAACGGCCCTATCACAGAAGCAAACCTGCATAGGCCACCATTTTTTTTTTAATTTTTTTTTTAACCTCGAAACGCACCAAAACGCTGGACCCAAGACGCGGGGTCAGAACTTTTGCTCGCCGAAATCGGGTTCCCGGTTCTGAATAATGCGGGTACCCGGATTTGTGTCGATGGCGCGAGTTAAAACGCTGCAAAACGCAAGCCACCAAGACGCTGGGTCAGAAAATTTCAGAAGTTACAGCACCAAAACCGGGTTCCCGGTTTCGAGAAACCGGGTACCCGGTTCCGACGCTGTGTCGTGAACCAAGACGCCAAGTGTTGCGTTGAAAAGGTTGGTACCAGCTCCAAAACCGGGTTCCCGGTTTTGCGAAACCGGGTTCCCGGTTTCTCCTGGACATCCAATCTCTTTTTCTCCTTTTTTCGCCAAATCGACCCCAAACTCGTGACCTTTTTACCCCTGAAATCATCAAAAACAACTACCCTTCCTCATTTCTTAATAATAAACACTAAAATTGCGGAAATCAAACTAATCTAAATTGCAAAAATTTAAAAACTCAACTAATATACAAGAAATTGGCTTTTGTTTAACGTCGTTAAGCTCGACGGGTTACCTCATTCATTAGTCGTTGACATAACCTCCCCAGCAGTGAGTGAGGTTGTCAATATTTGCAACTCGAAATTTGCATCCCTTAGCTTTTATTCCCACTAGTTTATCTGAGATAACTTTCGCGACCATGAATGGTCCTAGCCAAGAACTTTTGGATTCACGTACCTTTGGATGGGGGTTCGGTTTCTTCATAGCTACTTCTTCACCTACCTTGAACCCCTTTTTCTTTCTTTCTTTCGTAGGTTCCTTCGGAACCTTCGTGGCACGTGCTTTATCTTTCTTCTTTGCATGATTGAGTTGTGGATTTTTAGGGTATGGAGGAGCTTTAATTGGTGGTTTCTTTCGTAGCTCTTTCTCCTCCACTCCTAAAGTGTCCACAACATTAATTGGCTCTTTTCTTACCGGTTCCATTACATCTACACGAAAACATTCTTCCTTGGAATCCGGAAACTTCATAGGTCTAAACACATTAAACTTCATCTCCTCGTCTTGGATTCTCTTAATCATTTCTCCGTTCTCTACATCAATCAAGGTACGCCCCGTGGCTAGGAATGGTCTTCCCAAAATAATGGGGACATTCCTATCCGTGTCGTAATCAAGTATAATGAAATCAGCGGGAAAAATTAACGTACCTGCCTTAACGAGGACATCTTCGATTCGGCCTTCCGGATGAGAAAGAGATCGATCCGCCATTTGCAAGACCATAGAAGTGGGTCTTGCTTCGATATTAAGCTTATCAAAGATCGATTTGGGCATAAGATTTATGCTTGCACCCAAATCGCATAGCACTTTTCCTTTCCACTCATTACCAATAGATATCGGAATCGTAAAGCTCCCAGGATCAACTAACTTTGGAGGTAATTTACCTTGACAAATAGCACTACATTCCTCAGGGAGACCAATCATCTCATTATCACAATACGGTCGTTTGTTGGTGAGGGCTCTTTTCAAAAACTTAGCATACTTGGGTACATCTCTAATAGCTTCTAATAACGGAATATTTATGCTAAGACCTCTTACCTTGTTAAAGAATTTTTGATAATCAGCCATATCACCCTTCTTTTGAACTCTCGATGGAAATGGTGGAGGAGGACGGTTTATTATAGTATCATCTTTCTTTTTCGGAACTTCACTAGACCTCTCCACTTCTTCTACTTCCACTTCTTTATCTTTATTCACCACCTCTTTTTCTTTTCTAACTTCTTTTTCTTTCATAACCGGAAAAGGAGGTGGAGGAAGGTTCTTACCACTTCTGAGAGTAATAGCTTTACAATCTTCGATTTGGATTGGATTCTCAGTATCGCTAGGGAGTTGCCCTTGTGGACGTTGATTCAGTTGTTTATTTATTTGACTTAGCTGATTCTGGAACAACTTCATATTTGCTTCGGCTGCATTTTGACGTTCCATAGCTTGTGTCTGAAGAGCAATTAAACTCTCAACTGTTTTCTGAAGGGTAACTACTCCTTCTTGTGGATGGGCAGGTAAGGCTTTCTGGTTCAAATTTTCATCATAAGTATTCTGAGGAGCTTGTCTCTGTACATAATTGCCTTGATTTTGTCCTTCTTGATAATTATTTTGTGGTCTTGGATTGTAGTTGTTACCTTGGGGACGCGGCTGATACGCATATGTAGGATTGGCTGCCCCATTAGGATTTGAGTATTGAAACCCAGGATGGTTTCTGTTAGGCTGATATCCATTACCACTCGAATTAAAGTTACCTCTATTGGACACAAACATCACAGACTCTTGGTTATTCGGACAACTTTCCTCATCATGATCATCTACCCTACAAATCGAACACATATAAACCTCTTGTGCAGCATGCACAGCTACCTTCTTACCCGAAAATCCTTCTTTTACAGCTAAAGTAAGCTGCTTTAATTGTTGCTCTATAGTATTCTGAATCTTATTCTCAAGCGTAGCAAACTTTTCTTCCATATCAACATTATTCACTCTTTTAACAGGTGTTCTGACTGAATTCCACCCAACCTCATTCTTGACTGTTCTTTCTAAGATGATTTTAGCATGAGCGGGTTGAACTTGAAGGAAACCTGCACCACATAACGTATCCAATTTCTCTCTTGAAGTCCCATCAAGGCCTCTGTAAAAGATCTTTAATTGTTGTTGTTCTGAGAAGCCATGATTGGGAACTCTACGCAAACACATCTGAAATCTTGTCCAACTCCTACCCACAGTTTCATCATATTCTTGACGGAAACGCGTCAATTCTAATTCGGCATCTAATCCCATGTTACTTGGGTAATACCTGTCAAAGAAAGCAATCTCTAATTGGTCCCAGTTGGTTATCTTCGTAGGATCTTGCGTATCGTGCCATTCACTCGCTCCATCAATCACAAAAAATTTAAACGCAGCAAAATACATCTGTTCACTTGAAACTCCTTGTGTGATATAAGAATCACATATCTGTTTAAACTTCTGTACTAATCTAAGAGGATCTTCTGATGGCCTTCCACGAAAATTTCCAAAATTTTGGAATTGAGCTAACATACCCGAATCTGGACGGAATCGCGGAACATTAATATCTGGAGCACCTACTCCTATAGCAGGAGCACGGAATGGAACTTCTGGAGGACCATTAGTAAACCACGGATCTTGATTCATCACTATCTGAACTTGAGGATTTGGATTCAATGGTGGTGGAATTGGAGGAATAGCGCCTGGAGCCAAAGGTTGGCCATTTGCGCCTAGTTGTCCTGGTTGTTGATCTTGAAGATTTATCTCTTCCATTCTGTTACTTAATTCTTCTACCTCTAAAGCTTCTCGTTCTCTTCTTCTCCTGTTAGCAAGTTTGATCAACGATTCTGGATTACTAAGGATCGGAGGCGTTGGCTCTAGATCCTTGAATAGCCTTCTTCGCATACACCAAACCTAAAAACCTGAAAAAGCTAACAAACAAAAAGCGTAAAACTGATAAAATAAAATAAATGCACTATCACTAAAGGATAAACACCGTGGTCACACGCTACCATCCCCGGCAGCGGCGCCAAAAACTTGGTGGTCCTTTGTGTGTTCTAAATAAATGCAAATGCTAATCGAACCACAACCGCAAGTGTACGGTTGTCCCAAGTAGTAATAAGGATAATACAGATTCGTTCCAAGGACGGAATGGTTGATCACAATGTCTAGCAAATAGTGATTGATGCACTTATGAAAATAAAAGATAATAAAATGTTTGTTTGGTTTTCGTTTATTAAAGCTACTAAATGAAAGACAAATTATAAATGCAAGTAAAAAGCTAAGACGCAAGTAAAATGATGTAAAACGCAATATGAGAAGTAGTACTTGAGAACGCAAGGATCCTCCCAATCTTATTTCCTAACTTATGTTGTTTAAGGGCTAAATTGGTCAATTACAATGGTCGGGATTCTAAATTCCTTATACCCCCGTCAGGGTGGACTATAAGGCGATCCTAAAGTGTCACTAGTCCCGTCAGGGTAAATATGATCCACCGTTGGATGTTTAAGTTTTATTACCTCATTGGCCCTAGAATTAACTAAGTTCGTCAGAATCAATAGCTTCTATCCTAGATTGAATAAATGGTTCTGTATCTAAACCCTCCGTCAGGATGATCCAATTGCCACTAATTGGAATAGCCTAAATACTAACACCTGTTCCTAGTTCATGACGCTAAAAACAGTAAAGTAATCTCAATTTATTGAAAAGAGTAAAAGCCCTAATCTAGTTTAATTTAACGTAAACCCAAATTCAACATTCGTTATTTCATAAAATTAGGATTCACCCATTGTTTGTTCTCAAGTACTATGAATTGTTTAGCTCATATTAAAACGAAATACTAAATCAAAATAAATGGAATTCGTAACCGATTACAAATAAAAGATAAAAAGAAACCTAATTTCCGGAATTGGAATGACTGAGAACGGAGCTATAGACCCACTCCAGCTCTAGCAGCTTCTTCTTCCTTCCTTCTGTTGCTTCTCTCTGATGTTTTTAATTGTAAAGAATGAATTCTCTATAAAATAGAAGTCAAAGGCTGGTTTTATAGGTGGAAAAACGGATTAGGGCTTGGACCTAAAAATAAAACACTAATTAAATGTCCAAGCCCAAATTCTAAGCCCAAAATCCCGTAACTGCTGATACACCTTCACTAAAACGGCTTTTCCCGATGCGTTATGACTCCGATTGACCTCATTCCAGTTGCTAAAGTTCCGTAACTCGATAAGGAATGATTTCTCTTCAAAGGTCAGCTGCTAACTCATTGCTTAAGCACCTCGAAATCAGCAATCTATGGCCTGGAAAATGGATTTTCAGCTCTAAAAATAATATCTTCGGGATTTATCTTCAAGTCTTGACTCTAATTCACGATCTTTAACTTTCTCCTCGGATTCCTCTCTTAGCTAACATCTAAAACCTGTAAACTTTACACTAAAAATACCAATATTACGCGCAAAAGTTTAATAATTCAAAAATGCTAGAAATAAAAAGGGAATTCCGGATTATTGCATATTTAGTCCAAAAGTCTATCAAATTAATTAAATAAACACCAAAAATGATGTCTCCCAAGGGTCGAAAATAAGAACAATTTGGGAGACATCAGGTAGGTTTTAGTAATTAGGCTATTCACTTAGTGGCGAGTGATCATCCGACATGGGGCTAGGAGATTATAGAGTCCCGACTATTGTGAGATTTCCCATTCACCCTTATTCTTAGGAATAATAAATTAAATAGGATAAATTCATACTTGCATCTCCTTATCTTATTTGCATCATTTTTTATTTTTTATTTATTTATTATTTATTTTATTTCGTTAATTAGAAAACAAACTCCTTTATTGCTTATCTTTGTAAACAAGACAATTAAAACTATATATCTAATTGAACACGAATTTAGAATAACTACTTAAATCCATGTGGAGACGATAATCCCGATTTTACTTACTTATTACTTGGAACAATCTGTACACTTGCGGTCCGTGGATCCTTAATTACATTACTTTTATTGCTTTATTTTATAACACACCAGGACCCACCAATTGGCTATCCTGATAGAAGGTGGTTGTCCGGAAACTGCTTAGAGGAATGGGATTCTGGGATTTCACGAGAATGAATACTGCTTTGCTAATGGCACATGCACGGAAGATTCTCAACAATTTGGATACTTTAGCTTTGAGACTCCTAAAGGGTATTCACTTTCCAAAACCGATTTCATGAATGTCAAAATTAGAAAGAGTCACACATTGTCATGGGAAAGCTTATTAGAGGGTAGAGACTCTTTAAAAGAAAATAGGATTTTATCAGACTGGGGTTGGTGAAAAAATTAAATTTGGAATGACAGATGCTTAGTCTCTCAATATAAATTCGAAAATCCACCAAATTGCAGCTTAGAATAGGTATCAGATTTATGATATGAAGGTACCACATAGTGGAATACCGAACTGTTCGATGATATTTTTAAAAATCCGATTATACCACAAATTATCTAATTAAAGATTTTACTACCAGATACTAAAGATGGTTTCATCTGGCCACATTTAAAGAACGGAGAATATGTTACAAAAAGGAGATTCAAGAATCTTCCAGATAAGGTTGTTTTCAATGAGCCGCAAACGTCAACAACACTTGATAGAATCAAACTATATTTATGAAAGGATTCTGGAAAGAAAACAATCCAACAAAATCTAGAAGTTTCGTATGGAAAGCATGTAACAATGCTATACGCATAGGAAAAAAAAATTAAAAAAAATTATGCATTAACAAATGAATGTAGTTGGTGCTAGAACGGGAAAAAATTGTGGAACATCTTCGCTAAGATGTACAACAAGTCAGACCATTGAGGATGAGACATCTCCACAAATCAGGATACATATTAATGACACAATGGATCATGGAGACTGGATATTAAATATTATAAATTCTTACATAGACGGTGACTGCTAAGCAATATTACAACAACATATGTGCTTATGATGAAATAGAATATTTGAAAAAAAAAAGTATACATGATGATACTGACTTAGAAATCGAAAACATCATTGGAGCAACAAATTTCAACATGCGCAGATTATTTAGATCAGAATGGATAAGGCAGGAATTTACAGCAACGACAAAACAACTACATGCTGAAACCATAGAAGAAGAAGTGACAATACAAATAGACATTGCGTTCACATGGGATGCATCGTTTAATTACTTATAATCCAACAAGATACGAAATCGGAATCGTACAAATTCATGAAAATATAAATCAGAATTTATCATTGTATAACAAGTTTTTTAACTCAGTTATAGAAGGGGAAACAAAGGCAGCACAGACACTACTGAAAGTTGTGAGATTGTGTAAAGAGTTTGAAAATGAAGAGAATGTGATTTTCTTTAACAAATCGACTGTTAGCGGCAAGTTGGAGTGTATGATCGATGATGAGGAAGATCATTTAAATTGCGGACTATGCAGGTACAATCATGTTCAAACATATTCCAAGTAGTCTTAACATTTATGCGGAGAAGTTTGCAAAACATACTAGATATTTACGAATATTAACATACATGGATGCACGTGAATTTCACGAGGGTATAAATTAATTAAGAGGATAGTTAGGAAGTGGATTAGTGGATAGTTTGGAAACTTAGGAAACTTTGTTTTCTTCTCCGTTCAAAAAAAATGATCAAAATTCTAATAAAATTAATAATATATTATATAAAGTATTAAATTATAAAATAAAACAGTATCATATTCATTTCACTACCAAAGACATTTACAAAATAATTAAGGTCATTTAGAATAAAGAAGATGGACCCAAACTAGCAAACGACCCTTCTTCAATTAACAAAGAAGAAAATGCAGAAAATGACTCTTTATTATAATATATTATCTCTGAGTTTTGCAAGAGGCTGCTTAAAGTTAATATTAATATACTATGTTTAATACATCTTTGACTTGCTCATGATTTCCACTTACGTTTTATTTTTTACTCTATAAATTGTTGTAGTATAATGAATCCTCAACGATAAAGAATATTACTTGTAATTTAAAAAGTCTGTGAATTGCTTTTAATGTCTTAATGCACAAATGACTGAAGCTTTGCATCCCTATCTCTTCCATAATTCCTCCGAATATTGATATGGAAAAATTCCCCAAATGATCCCTGGATAAGAGGCCATTTACATGTTTAATTTATGAATTTCAAATAATTTTCTAACTGAGTTTTTTTCTCCTTGTTAGTCCCCACATCTAAGTCCGTTTCTTTACCGTTAAGGGCCACATGCTAAGACACTCGAGGACCACGCCGATAAAAAATGTATAGTGTAGGATAATTTAGAAAGTTTTTTTGATTAATAATTATGAAAATAACTACCGCCGCCACGTGAACTTAATCTCAATGGAACTTTTTTGTCATAAGTGAGGTCAAAACGATCAGAAAATAAAACATTCTTATTACATAATCTCTAGATTAGTTGTACACGTGGCACAACCTAATTATACCGGTTTTTAACTAATAAACGTCATAGGCCATTTGGTAGGTCGATGTACGAAATTGGATTCCTCCCACTATTTGCCCCTAACTTAGCTAACTAATTTTCACATTTATTCGCTTCTCGATATACCCATATCAATTCAAACTGATCATTAGAAATCAAGATGCCCTAACAAGCTCCTACAATATCGTTCGCAACTCGTCCTGAGTTCACATCGTCATTAACTAGCGTGTGCAACTCACGTGAGTCAGTTTCGATAGTGACGGAAAACCTTGACTCACAGCCATACACAAACCAAAATGTAATGCAAAAAATCCAGCTTCAAATGGCATGAGCGCCACACATGTCGCCGAAAAACCACCTAAAAATCCCTGTTATCATACGAAACATTCCACCTTTACCTGCTAGGGGTTCCCCCTCAAAGAACGATCTATCCACGTTCAACTTAACTCCACTTACCGGTTTGATCAATTTAATGAATATATGCTTTGCGGATGTGATTAGGCCTCCGTCTCTTTCGATCCCCCACGCGCGCACATAATCCGTTGCCGCATTATAAATTATTGCTTCTAACTTGCCATCTGATTTCTTGCGCGCAGTTTGCTCAAAGATCCCCGTGTTCGTGTCTTTCCACACGTGCCATATAAATGCCGCTATAATGTACCTCACTTCTATCCCCTTAAACATAATTTTTCTAGATAGTACTCTAGTCTACCAAGCACCATCATCTAATGTGTTTAAGCTAACTAAAAATTCTGTAGCAGCTGTATTTCGGGCGCCACTAACAAAAACATCACTGACATTAACTTTTTGTTGATGCGGAGTTTCATTCATGGCTGCTCCCATGTGCTGCTGCAAACCAGAAGGTTTTCGCCCTGTTCAACAAGTAGGTGCTCCGCTCCCTGCTGCTTAAAAACTCTTGTCCACTGTCCCAACCTCCTGCTGTGACACATGGCACAGCCGTCCTCGCCACAGTAAGCGCTCCAGCTCCAGGTTCCAGCAAGCACAACATCCTTCGCCCTCTAAAACTTGCGATACACATATTAAACAAGTTAGTATAACCTTTACATTTTCGAAATATGTGGCTTGGCGATTCAGGATCCACGCCGCATCTTCTACAAATCGGCTCCTCCACCACTCCCGGCAATGCAAGATTCCCACAAGTAGGTAATCGGTCGCATATCGAGCTCCATATTAAAACTTTTATCTTCAAGGGGCATTTGAGTGACCACACCAACTCCCAATTGAAGTTCGATTCTTCTTCCGTTGATAAAACTTTAGTATACGCCGATCTAACTGAAAAGGCTCCCGATGATTCGAATCTCCACTTAAAAATTCGCTCATTCCTATTCGTTGATTCTATAATTTCCTCCCGAAGAGCCTCTCTCCCGACAAGTATATTCTTACACATTCTCAAATCAGATGGTTTCACCTCCCGCTCCATGAATCCTATCCTAAAGTATTTTTGCTTGAGAGCTCTCACCCACAACGCTGGATCATTCGGTAATATCTTTCACCCAAGCTTTTCCAAAAGCGCCTTATTTGTGTACTCTGGAATCCTAATCCCCCGCATTTATTTAAAGAGCATAAAGTCTTCCATGAGAGCCATTATATTTTTCTCTCCTTTGGTGACGACCCTGAGATGAAATCGCAAATGATTCTATCTATTTCCTCGCACATATACACCAGAAAATTCATTGTTTGAATTATATCAAGTGCTAAATTTTGACTTTTCCAATTCGGAAGTTTACTTTGCATATTTGCTGTTACTTGGCAAAAAGATCCTTGCGGTAAACTTTGTGACCTTATAGGTGTTCCAAGATATATTCCTAGCGAGTCGCTAGTGTCGTCTAAGGTGTGATAACAATATGATAAATAATGACATACAATGATGCACTAACACCCTAGACTAAACACGGTACTCATTGCAAGTATCACATGTCGTATGCAAGTTTTACTAGTAAGTAAGATTCGTTCCACAGAGACTTAGTGTGTTATGTTTATGGGTAAATAAGTTCGAGTAGCAATTAATAATTAAAAAATAGGAAAACAACAAATATGATGATTGCGGAGATTAGATTAATGACTAAATAAAATAAAAGATGTAAGAATAAGATGAGAAAATATAGCCCAGGTTTTGCTCGTATGCACTAATCCTTCTATTTCTTCCATCAGTTACTAAGGGTGATAATAACTCTTAGATAACTAGTCAGGATTCTAAATTCCTGCCTACCCCCTTCCGGGTGGACTAGGGTGGCGACCTCACAATCACGAGGGGACTTAACTAAGGTGCTCCTACGCCACTAGGTTCTTAGATGCGACTGGCCTTCTAATGATGATCGGTGATTAAATTAAACCCTAATGACTATCTAGTTAGGCAATCCCTTCCGGATCACTACCGCACACTAGACGTTTATGTGGTGTTTCAATAATTAGACACCCCTTCCGGTTGACCATCTAACTACTATTAGCACAACCCTAAATTGATCAGGTTTAAGACAGACAATAAAGCAAAGCACATAAAACAAATATATGGTTAAGCAGCTAGAATCAATTTAAAATAGTTCTCCCAAATAAACGTGGATAGAAGAAAATAGAATTCATAGATTATACAGATGCAAAACCCAAGCTATGGGAAAATTAGTTCATACTAGAAAGAAATAAACTAGAAGAAAGATACATACTGTCAACATGCTCTAAAGATTGATCTCTAATGATGAATAAACTTAAGGATGGGCAACGACATGTTTAAAATATTTAAAGGGTATATTTATAGGAGTCTAGGAAGCCCTAATTCAGATTCTTGGAGTAGAGGTCAAGTAATATGACTCTTTTCTAAATCAAATTCGTAGCCCTAAAATATAGAAAAAGTAATAAACTGTTGATGTCTTGTTTTGGTCGTAACTTCTTCAACATTGCTCTGATCGACGCGTTATTTATATCCAAACCGATCGCCTCGGAAATCTCTAACACTTTTGCTTCAGACCATTCTTCCAAATTCCCAGCGATTATCGAGTTATGATCACTTTTGTGGACGTAGCTGTTGAAATTCATATTTACTTGGAAACTTTTCTTTTCCTATTTTATATTTTCCTTCCTTTATCTCTAATTTTTATCATTATCTTCTTTCCTTTATCTCTTGGAATTGATTTGGTATCTAATTAATTTCCATATATCTTTAAAGCTTCACAATTAACAAACAATTAAACCAAATATGCTCTAAAAATAATAAATCATCAAATCAACAAGAAATAAGAAAATATAATAATTTGACTAAAAATTGAGCATTTGACTTCGAAAGAATCCTAAAATAATGTCTCCAATATAGATTAAATCATCACAAATAGGGAGACATCAGTCGCTCAGCGTGAATACACTCTTTCTTGCTAAGTCTATCTTGTTTTTACAAACCATATTTCTCAAAAAATGTCTGTAACTACTGTCTCCCAACACTTCTAGTAAAATAACGCAAATTTTCCATTTGACCCAGGTGCTTTCATAAGATTAGATTGGAACACCCCTATACGAACTTCTTTGTTAGTAAATTCTTCTGCCAAAAGATTCCTTTCATAGTCTTCCAAGCTGTTACCATACGGTAATGCAAGGGGATCAACAAAAATTGCTCGTTTCCGAATATATATCCACAAAAAAATCTCAGACTAATCGGCCTAATGCCGCCTCTTCGTCCACCCAATTTCCATTAGAGTCTCTAAGGAATTGAATATTAAATGTTTTCCTCTTCTTGATAGTGGCTAGATGATAGTATCTTGTATTTCGCTCACCCGAATGTATCTAGTTTTCTTTAGAACGTTGAAACCAGAAGGAGTTTCCTTTTCAAGAACACTGAGATACTCTCCTCTAAGTCGCTTACCGAAACAGAAAAGTGTTGGATTAAAATAATGTTGTAGCGATACTTGTATCCCCCTAAGACTTGCTAACAACACTCGCTTCTTTTAATTAAAATCTCCAAATGTGTCTTCTTTCCATGTCGTTAGGCGATTCTTCATATTTACAATACTAGTTCTTTGTCTCAAATCTTTCGTATTCCAATTCTCTTGGACAAAACTCTTGAAGTTATTGTGTAAACACCAACCTGATTCGAACCGAAATCTTTTAGGAGGCCACAAAAGATCTACCGGTATTAACTGAATTAGTATGGGTGCATGTGTACCACTTTCACATGGGGGAAAAGAACCAACAAATCCGTATTTCGATAAGCACGGTCTAATCTCCTAAGAATACGATGTCCCGTATTCCATGAATCACACCACGTGAACCTCGACCCTTCGAATCCTAGATCCGTCAAGTCACAACTATAATGCCACTCCTCGAATTTCAAGAGTGGAGTATATTTTTTGTTAATAACAATATTATAAAACTAAAAAGTGGAGTATACAAGATATCAATCAATCCCAACTCTGTTTCTAATACTTTCCAGATTTCTTATCAGATCGGGTATAAAAATCGATAACCAGTTAGTTAGAAGGATGTTACATCTGAAACTTTTAGCTAATAAGTCAACCACCTAATTTCTATTCTTAAAAATATATCGAATAAAGATATTGGATCTTGAAAAGATAAGATCCTTGAGTTTTCTTTTAAGAGGTTGAACTTTTCACAAATATCAGAAGTGTTCTTGAATACTTAGGCGACACCTATACAACCAAAGTGAATCATGAAACTCATATCCAAAGTGGACGTTTCTTACATGCAAGCTAAGAGAACTGTTGCAAATTATCCTTCAATAATTAAGCTACACCAAATCCTTTTTTTTGTAATTTAAAGGCACATTATCCTTATTATAACTAATTGTAGATTTTTTAGAGATCTCCTCGTCGTTTTTGAAAGAGGCATCACATACAATTTTGATGTTAGAGTAAACTGTGGTAACGTCAGAAGAAATTTTGGTTCGAGGATCAAAGACCGCGAAATTTGTATAAGGTTGTTTCTCATAAGGGTAGTCAGCTACGTGTTCCAATTTGTCCCTTTTAATATGCATTTCATTCTTGCAGTTCAAATGCACCAGACTGTGATAAAGTCAAAAGTTATGGAAATTTTGTTCTCCATACATCATTTATCCTCCTTAATGATGTGAAGGATCTTGGTTTCATTGTTATCTATTCCTTTAATAAGGTTGACATGTCTTAAGTCGATTATATTCTCGATTTCAACATTCTTGGGGACGGAGAAGATAATAAGTTCAATGGTTTCCATGGAATCATTGCAGAGTTTGCATCTCGGAGAATCAACACATTTTTTGTTGAAAAATGTAGCCTCATGTGGACAGACTCATTAAAATATTTCCAGACAAAGACTCTAACTTTAGTCGGTGCTTTCGCATAGCACTCGATTTTTTATAGATTTTTGGATCTCTGGATGTACTTGAAGATGGGGAATTAGGGTTTTTGGAATTCGATAGGTGTTCTTGGTGAAACTTGGTGATTTCATCAAGAATTCCAAAAACACCTATTAATTTCCAAAAAATTTCCCCTAAAATTCATATATAACCAAAAACATTCAAACCTAATAAAAGATAAAATCTCAAACTCTTCACCACCATCATCACTCCTTACTACCAACGTTTAGAAAATTATGATTGAAACCGAATCAAAGTAAAAAAAAAATCCTAAGAAAATTATTGAAAAATATTTCAAAAAATTCTAACAGAAAAGTACCCTAACTTTTCAAAATTAGTTCCTTCTAAATTACTCTTTGACAGAGATAGCGTACACAAAGAAGAAATGTTCCCAAGTGAAGCAGGGATCATTCCTTTCAATTGATGAATCCAAGGGAATTTGACCGTTAAGTTTGTTCCTATCAAAGTTGATGAATCTAAGGTTAATAAAATGAGAATTTGACCATGTAAGAAGTTGTTAACAAGGATGAGTGTCTTGAGGAAAGATAAATTGATACTTAAGGAACAACCAAACACTTAAGTTTTAGGTTTGACAGGTTCAAATTAAAGAGGAATGGACTTTTAAAAAAAATCGGAGAAGGCAGGAAGAGGAAAGAGTGGTGTTGAAATACTTTTCAAAATTTGGAGATAAAATATATAGTTTTACAAAATTTTATTCATATTTTTTATTATAAATTAATGTTTAATTGTAAAATACATGTTTTACATTTGACATGTCATCATTTAATACTAAAATTAACCGTAAATATTAACATAAAGTAGAAGATAAAACGTAAAAACCTATTTGTCTACTTCTAAAACTTTATATACATATTTGTCCATATACCGAAATAACAGATACATGTGAGGTCTTTTTTCTTTATATATATTTCCTAGAAAAAGAAACGCTTGTCTTGGCTGCCATTGAATTTGAAAAGGATTATTATTTCAAAAAATATATAATTTTATTCAAGTTGGTACGTCAAGATAGAGTTAAAATTTATACTTTTGATGATTGTTCCGTTAGATTACAAGTCAACTTTTGGCTTTCATGATTAAAGGTCAAATCAAATCATTTGGCGAAATTTATATTATGATCAATGATCTATGATCTATATATGAGGGACCTATTACGTTCCCTGCCAAAAGAAATATATTTGTTTTTTACCCAATACAACAGAAATAGTATAATTAAGCAACTAAATAAGTGGCCAAACCCATAATTTAGATTGTCTATTAGGTTGATATTGGAAATATTAATAATTTTAAATATGTTAGTGGTGCTACACATATCGCCACTTGATCTTGTTTGGAACATAGGTCTTACGGTTAAGGTAACGTGAAAAAAGAATCTTGATTTAGGTTTTACTTTCTTTAAAAATTGGATTTTAAAATGATACTTGAGTCTGCGTCCAAACAAAAAAAAAAAAATGATACTTGAGTCTTGTCTTTCTCGACATTTGTCTTTCTCGACATATAGATTTGATTACTCTCATTTAGTTATCACAACAAAATCAATTAGTTAATCGATACTTAAATACTTTAAATTTCTATTATTTAGAAAAAAAAACCTTTATGTATAAACATAATTGACTTTTCTTAGAATCAAGATTGCAATATTCAAAATAGGTAAGATTTCAGCATGATAAAGTCAGTCAGTTGTACAATCCTAAAGGATTGGGGTCAAAAGACTTCCAAAAATAACCAAACCCAAATGATAAATTTCCAAAACTATTAACATCCATTCAAAATTATGAATCATCACTAGATAATTTAACCCAAGCAAAGAACATCCAGTAAACGTTGAACCTTTTATGGACTAAAGAAAAAACTATTGGGTTAGAAGAACTTGACTTAAGTGGCTAGATATTGGGAATAGACATACAACGTTTTTTCATGGGCTACCATTCAAAGAAGGTATGTGAATAAAATAAATAAAGCGTAAAACTCAGACGGTGTTTAAGTTGAAGAACTTGAAACTACTACAGATTGACACAAATTTTTTCACCATTCTTTATCTTGGGGAATTACTAATTCCACCCTACCATCAAGTTACTCAACACAAAATTATAAATAATATGAATTCGTCTCTTATGGAGACGCATGTATATCTCTGTGGGATTAGTCGGGTGCGCGCAAGTTAGCCCGGATCACCCATGTAACCCCAAAAAAATATGAATGCGTCTCTTATTCGGCAAACAACCTTGGAAGAAGTTAGAAATGAAGTATCTCATATGATTGGTCAAAAACCGCTATTCGAGATGAATTAACATGTTTTTTTTGTAAAAAATAATGGGACATTTTTAAGGAGGATGTTAATATTATCGTCAAAGATTTTCTCATCAATGATACTGCCTTGGGTAGACTTAACTCAACAATCATTTCCCTTATTCCTATAGGGGATACTCAAGAATATTTTCAAGATTTTAAACCTATTTTATTCATAAATATTGGTTATAAAGTTATTTTTAAACTCATGTCTACGACACTTCTACGTTTCATTGATGAAATTATTGTCTTGACACAATCGATATTCATCAGAGGAGGGGAAGTGTGTCTACCGCAAGATGGACAATTCAACTAATCATCGGACGAATCAAGACGATGGTGGAAGAATCGGGGCATACAACCTTCTTGCACTTATCGAGAAGGTTCAACGCCCAAGCCGACTCTCTTGCTAAGAACGCTAGACACCGACCCAATGGAGACGGGCAACAACAAATACGATCATGGTTGACTTCACAAAATTAGGCGTCGGGTGAAGAATAGGAGTGGTTTCTTTCGCCTTTAACCTTGTCCAAAAGGAAAAAGAGGATATGAAATACAAGATATCAAAATTCTCGCTCATGAAGTTTCATATTTCTTATGTCGTAAATGCAAGTCGTCGAAATATTATGTTGCGGTTAAACTTGACATAAATTACAACATATAAGAAAGTTAGATAAGACTTTATTGAAATTGTCAGGGTTAATCTAGGATTTCATTGGATGGATTATTAATTTCATAACTTCATTTAAATATCAAATTAATCTAAACAGGTATATATTATTGGAATTTCCTCCCTGGAAAATGACTTAGACATTGATCAAGAGAATACCCAACGATCACGCGCTAACTTTTGTCGATGAGTGTTGCTGTTCCAGGTGTGATATAATGTTGCAACCTATGAAACTAAAACTCCCCGCAAGCGTATGAGTTGTCGCAAAGTAAATTTTTTGATAAGCTCAAGGCTGTCGTTCCTTAAGGACTACTAAAGTTGTATTAATTATGTTTAGAATGTCATAAAATGCCGAATTGCAAGGAAATAATTATAATACAAATAGTGTTGTTTGGTTTTCAGTTAATGGACTAAATTACAAATAAAATAAATGTTAAACTAAGGTGCAAATAAATAAAATACTAAGATACAAGAAATATGGTGAGAAATATGCTTGAGTCTTATTGGTTATCCTCCTAATCCACTATTAACTCGTTAATTAGTATAAAGGTAAACTTAATGATTCTCATTAGTCATGATTCAAAAGCACTCTAAGACCTCATCCGGGGTATCTTAAGGTTCAACCTTACAAGTCTAAAGTTTTTGGGTAAATTAATTTTCTAACCCTATGACCCAGCGGACAAAACCATCAGGTTATGCACTCTAGGCGTTTATATACTATGTCTGAAATCTGACCACCCGACTTAAGGTGTAGCCGAAAATATCAAATTACCCAATACTTGATAAAAGAAAGGATAGGCAATAATACCAGATATATAGTCAATGAAATAAAATAAACCTAAATTTAATTAAATAATAAAGTATCCAAAATACTCAATTAACATAGAAAATGATCAATTAGGGTTCATACCCATTGCAAGCCTCAAACATAGGAGGTTTAGTTCATAAAGATAAACTGGAAATTAAAGAAAAATAATGCAAATATCATGTTTAAAAGCTAAAACGGAATAAAATTGACCTGAAGAACGGCGGGAATCAGATGCTAGATGGTTGAGAATGGTGGAATTGGGTATAAGCCCTCCTCCTGTCTTCTCCCCTTTTCCAGAACGAATTTGCCTCTTCTCCTCTTAAAATATCAGATTTCTCCTGACAGATAATGGATAAGGAGGCTTACATAATGACACAAATTCTTTATGGGCTCAAATGGGCTCACTTGAGTGAGTTACTAATGCTCCATCCTGTTTTTAGGTAGTGCTCCTGGGGTTTGAGTCACGGTGGAGAAAATAGCATAACTTTCTCGTCTCAACTCCGAACTGACTTCCTTACCCTCTCACTAGACAGTGACTTCAATATCTTTTCAAATCAAAAGGAATCAGGTCCAAAACTATTACCAATAATTCATGGTGACTGAAACAATATGATGTTGCCATTACTCTAGTAAACGCTCTAACTTCCCAAAGTGACTTTTAGCTCCAATTACGTCTTGACTTGGGGTTTATCTTTACTATTTCACTTCTCCTCATCATCTAGAAGACTTTTTTCAACCATGTACCTAAAAGCTACACACTTAACATACAATTAAGGCACAAAAGCTCTATAAACAGTAGTATGTCCAAAACAAGATGGAAAAGTGCAATATGTCAAATACTAGGAAAAATCCCTCACTTAGGCCCAATAAAGTACCAAAGTAATATTTCGTGCATAGATTAATCTATCACAAAAATAGAGACATCAAGACCCCAAAATCCTAAAAATTCTGTCCCAACAAAATAAAAGAAAGAGTTTAGCAGGGTCTAAGTCTAAGAATTAAAGAAGTGAGAAGATATATAATGATCCTAAAGTTATAACTAAAAAAGTCTCATGAAGAGATCGGGTTTCACTTAGCTCGAAACGGTGGCAATAGGTTGTTCCTTGGTCATGACATGTTGTCTAATATTCCACTCAACTACTCTCTATTAATTCAATCGTTACTTAACCTATCAATTAGAAATCGTGAGATCTTAGGGTGTAGCATAAGCTTAAGGTAGGGTGTGATAAAAGTTTAAGATAATTTAGAGTGGGGTTTTGGTCCTATCCTCACTATCCATCAACTATTTGCCCTATAGTTTGAGTTTCAGCTCATAATTAGGCTTAGTGAACCCGTTTGATGTTATAACATTGCATCCCCAAGTCCTAACCAATATCATAAGATGTCCTATGCCGTATTTTCCTTTACTCTTTTCATATTTTTTTTTCTTTTTAACTTCTTTTTCTCATTTTGAGTTTGGGTGGTGGGATTTCTCATGGGAACACATTGGGTTGGGATTTTAGAAGCCTTTAATGTGCGTGATTCATTATTGATATTTTTATTGTAAGTTTTTTTCGGGGTCCAATAAAAAAATGAAAATAAGTGGCATGACATATCACCCTAAAAAGAGTGTCATTGCCAACTTACAAAAAATTAAAGTAAAGTACCAGCTAAGGGGAATATTTTGTAAATCACCATAAAGAGTGTTTTTTGTTAATTGGGAATGCTAAGTTAGAGGAACATGGGTTGACTGGGATAAATATTCGAGTGTAACTCAAGCTACAGGGTTGTTCGTTGATGGTTAGTGAGGAGAGAGTTAAAAGCTCATTTCACATTACCCAAACATACGTATCATACCAACCTTAGGGCTGTAAACGAGCCGAGCCGAGTCAAATACTAGATGTATATGCTTGTTTGTTTAATTTCTCGAGCCGAGCCGAGCTCAAATTTAAAAGAGCCAGACCGAGCCGAGTTCAAATTTAAACGAGCCGAGCCTGAGCTTCCAATGATCAACATCAGAATTGTTAGAAATTGTTTGTTTAACTTATAGAATAATCTTTTCTAGAGTCGAGCACGAGTTGCTCGTGAACAGTTTGTTTTGTATGGTTCAAATTGGACTTTCATGTACGATTGGTATTTGATGGAGTGTGTGGTATGAAAATATGAAACATAACATTAATGAAAAAGTAAATGTCTAAAGAAATTTAAAATATCCAATTTGATATTGAAGGTTTAATAATATATTCATAAGTAAATAATATATTAATTCATAATTTTAAACGAGCTCACGAGCCGAGGTCGAGCAGGCTCGTTTACTTATCGAGCTTAAAATGGAGCTTAAACTTGAGCTTGTTTATATTCGAGCTGATCTCGAACGAGCTTTTCTTCGAGCCGTGCTCGAGTTTCTCGCGAGTGGCTTGGTTCATTTACAGCTCTACCTATGCTATACCCGAAAAGACCTTATAATTCCTAGCTACACAGTTAAGTAATTATTGATCAATTAGGGATTAACTAAGTTTATCATGAGACACTAGGTATGACCTATGAACACCATATAGCCGCCATATAAACCTAAGTAAGAACCGATCCTTGTATTTAGATGTTAATTTGATCTTGGAATAATCATATGTTGTATGCTTGTGTATTATGTGTATGCGTGCATTAGTTCTTGGGCACCACTATATCATACTTGTTAGGATATTTGCTTTAGAATTATTGATTAGTTTTATATATCTCCTTCTTGTTCGATTAGTTGGACTTAGGCCTCTTTTGAGATTTATTTTTCTTTTTATCTTGTCTAGACGACAAAACTTTGAGTTGAGGTTCTTGATCTATCCTTTTTTTATGAAATAATTTGATCATGTGACATGTTTTTGGGGATTATTTGGGCCTAAGTGGGATATTTTTTCCTATATTCTCCATTTGTACTTTTCCCCTTTGTTTTGGACATATTGTTATTTATAGACTTTTTTTGCTTTAATTGTGTAGATTTTAGGTACATGGTTGACACAAGATGACAAGAAGAAGTAAATAAATCAAACCAAACCTAAGCCAAGGCGTTGAATGAGCACAACGTTGCTTTGGAGCAGTGGGAGCAGTTTACGACAAAGTCCTTAACGTCCATTGATTCAGTCACCGCGATTAATTGGTTAGAGATTTTGGATAAAATCCTTTTGATTTAGATATATCTTGAAGTCAGTGAAGCGTGAGAAGTGATGAAAGTCAATTTGGATATTGTGTTATTTTATTCCACCTGTCCAACACTAGTTATAAACGGATTGGGCTATCTTTAAACCAATTAAATGAGCCCTTAAGGCCCCAAACATTTTTGAATAAGTATATAAGCTCATTAGAAGTTCCTAAATCATAACAACTGAAACATTACACCCAACTAGTGAGCGAAAAACGCCATGAGCAGCGAAGAAGACGAGGATAAGGGTTTCTACACCCAATTCTACGATTCATCCTCATCCTTTATCCGTTTATATACAAACATTAGGTTAATTTTTTTTGTTCTAAACATGATTTTCATATTATTAGCTATTGGTTTTCATAATTTAAATATGAACTAAACATTTTATTGCTTGATAATTGCTTATGTATGAACCAAGAATACTAATGTGATGTTGTTTGGAATCTGGGATTACATTATTTAAATACATTATGTTTAATTCCATTGACTATATATCTTGTGCGTAATTCATACTCGTTATCTTGATCACATATTGGGTAGTTTTAGTAATCGAGCTAACATCTGGAAGGGGAGTTTTGTTATGGACATAGTATATAGGGGCTTGGTGTGCGTTAGTGAGCCGACAGGTCTTGACTAGCCAACAAGTTGTTAGGGTTTGAACCAATTTATGTACAAAGTGTAGTAAGATAGCTTCCCATATATACCCGCGAGGGATTTGGGAGGATCACTAAATCGAGATTAGCGTGAAATAACCAATTTACCCTTATATCTAGGAACATCGAAGTAGTTTAATTCAGGGATTACTAGCAAGACTCGAGCACATCCCTCTCATACACTAGCTTTTGGTTAGTTTAATTGTATTTCATTCTAATATGTCCCTTTCTTATTGCATTTTAATTGTCGTACTTTATTTATAATATAAAACCGAACAAACAATATTTACATTATTTGTCATTCCCAAAACCTCATCTATTATATTCGCGAAACACAATTATTGTAACCTTGATAGTCCTTTTGGAGATGTTATACCTTTTTACTTACCTTTTTATTACTTATCAATGCCCTGTACACTCGTACATTTGCAAGTAGGTTCTTACCTTGGCGTAGATTTATTGAAGAAGTTAAGCTTGCTCCCAAGAAGAAAGAAATCACAGGTAAGAGGAGAAGATTAATTGATGAACCAGAAAGTGAAGAAGAACATGAAGATGAGATGGAGAAAGAACTTGACGATGAAACTGAACAAGAAGTTCCATAAGTACAAGTTCAACAGAAACCTCCGCGAAGAAAGATGTGGGCCCAAAAGCCTAAGAGGGTTTATACTTCCTGGACTGAACAGGTTCGTGAAAGAATTGAATTTTTGAAATTTGGTGAAGAGATGGACTTTCCTAAGAATATTATGAGTAGTGCTCATAGAGAATATGTTGTTGTTTGTGACAAGTTTGGTTGGAGAGAATTAAGAGAAAGGAAGCTTGAGTTTATTCCTACTTTTGTGCGAGAATTTTATGAAGGTTTAGCCCTTTCCCGTGAGGCAATTGAAATTCGCAAAAAGGTAGTTCCTTTCTCTATTGAACTTATTCGGAAATCTTTGAAATTACCCAACTTTACTGGATTATGTCCGTTCCAAGACACCCTTAATGACCCTTCTTTCGATTATGAATCCCTTTGGGGAACTGTGCTTATTAATGGGGCTAGCCCAATTCCTGAAGGAGAAAGATATCCTGGACAGTTTTACAATAGTAATTTGACACCTAGTGCGAAGGTTTGGTCTCGTTTCATAATACCTACTTTCTTTGGAATTAAATACACATCCGAGTTGAAGAAGGAGCATATAATTTTTATCAAGTGTATTATTGAGGGGAAACAGACGAATGTTGCTAAGATTATTTATGAAACCATCATGGAATTTGCGAGAGCTCCGATGAAACAACAGAATCTCAATTTTCCTTGTACTATTACTAAGTTGTGCCTAGACGCAAAAGTTCCGCGTAGGAACGAAGAGGATGGTGGTGTGACAGTTGGAGTGAGCATGGCATTGACTACGATTCAGAATATCCATGATGAAGCAATACGAGCTACGAAGACTCCTAGAGCCCCTCCACCAAAGAAAGCGAAGAATGCTCCTAAGTTGGAATAAAAAATTAGGGTGTTGGAAGAGAATCAAGAGAAGATGATTGATACCTTAGGAAACGTTACAAGAGAATTGGACCTTATTCGAACTTTGTTCCTAGGCGTAAACACACTTCAAAACGCGATTTATGATGCTCTTACGCAAGATAAAGGTCCAGAACGCAACACCGGTAACCAACCACGCGCTGGTTAAGATACGTTTTCTAATCCTTCCTTTTAGTATATATTAGTTTAATTGCTTTGAGTCTTTTTCGAGTCGTGGGGACATGGCTCATTTTTGAGTTTGGGGTGGGGTTCGTTGCCTCATCCCAGTTTTTATGTGCTATTTGTTTTTACTTGCTTTCAATAAAATAATTTTTGGAGTTGCGTTTGATTGTAGAAGATTTTAAATGTCCCTGTAAGCATACTTTTGATGAATTATGATAGTAAATAGTGGACTTTAGGGAATAATATAAAACGCATTTAGAATTGCATGCGAACATAGGTAATTGATAGGAAAAATTAATGAACAATGCAAATGAAGTAAACTTGTACTTAAGGAATATGTTTGGTGTGTAGAACGTGAAATCCTAATTAGTAGAGAACCCACCTAGATATGAACTAAAGACGAGCTATGTACTTAGGGAAATTATAGGGGCAGTTCTTTGTTAGCCATTTGTGACCTTTTTAGCCTTTTGTCCCTTATATTAATTTTATCCGTCTTAGCCCACTTTGAGGGTATGTTTGGATGGAGGGATTGGGAGGGAGGGGATTGTATTAAAGGATAATGACAATCCCATCCGTTGTTTGTTTTGGAAATAAGTAGAGGGGATAGTTTATTAAAGGATACTTGCAATCCCTTATAAACCCATATATTCAATCCCTCCAATTCGGTGGGATTAGGAAGGAAGGATTCTTTTATAACGTTGTAATGTCTAAATTACCCTTATTCTTTCTTTAAAAAATATTTTAATAGGGGTATATGAGTCATTTAGTTATAAAAAGAATCCCTTCCTCCCATTATTCTTCTAATCCAAACACCGGATAAATGTTATCCTTTAATAAAATCCTCCCTTCTCTTTTTATTCAATCCAAACAAGATTAAATACTCTCCTTTCCATTCCCTTGTTATACTCTCCCTTCCTATCCTTTAATAAAGAATCCCTCCTTAATCCAAACATACCCTGAGCCTTTAGCCTTTTCTTTGTAGCCACGATCTAAGCCATTATCCCTTAGATTATTAGGCATGACCATATGACCCGCACTTGAATCACGATCCTGAGACATGTCTCGAGCTTGAGTTTGGGGTGGTGGGTCCACTTATGGGGAATTGATTGGGTAGGGATTGATGTGCTTTGTATTGTAGCACAATTGCAGATGATATATACTTGTAACCCTTTGCCGGGAATGAGAAAAAAATGAAAAAGAAAGAAAAAATGAAAAAATTCGAAAATCCATACAGTAGAAACCGGGAACCCGGTTTGCATCTGTACAAAAAAAAAGAGAAAAGAAAAGAAAAAGAAAAATATGAATGAATAAAACATCCGACAAAGTGGAATTTTTCTGAAAAAAAAATCTTATTTGTAATGGGTTGACATGGGACGCTAAATTGTTGCGTAAATGGGTGAGTGAGAACATTTTTTAGCGTAAACTCAAGCTCGAAGACATTTGTTGATGGTAAGTGAGGAGAGAGCCAAAAGCTCACTTCAAATTTACCAAATATACATCCACACCGTCGTTAAGCCAATATTAAAACCATAAAGACCTCGTGATTCCTAAGTGCATAGTGAATTTATGATTCTGTTAATAGGGAATATACTAGGTGGAGCGTTCAAAGCGAGTTAGGATTAATGACCACCCTATAGCCATCATACAGAGATGAGTACAAGTATAACCTTCAAGCATTGCAACTTTAATTTTATGATTAAAGATTACTTGTGTTTGATTTTGCATAGTAGATGTATGTGTATATTAATTTCTAGAGTTTGCTATATGATATTTATCTTAAGAATTGCTTTAGGTGTATTTGCTAGCTTCTATTTGTGCTTACGTTTACTTCTACCCCTTTGTTTTATTTTGTTTTACTTTGTCGGGACGACAAAGGTTTGAGTTGGGGGTCTTGATGTCTCCCTAATTGTTCTTATTTTCGACCCTTGGGAGACATCATTTTTTATGTTTAATTGAATATTTTGATAGACTTTTGAGTTAAAAATGCAATAATCCGGAATTCCTATTGTATTTCTAGTATTTTTGATTTATTAAACTTTTGCGCATAATCTTGTGTATTTTAGTGAAAAGTTTGTAGGTTTTGAATATTAGCTAGGAGCGGAATCCGAGAAGAGAGTCAAAGATCGTGATATGGAGTCAAAGCTTGAAGATAAATCCCGAAAGAAATTACATTTGGAGCTGCAAATCTTGAAAACAGGACAAAGATTGCTGATTCCGAGGCACTTAAGAGTTGATTTAGCCGCTTACCTTTGAAGAGAATATGTTCCTTATCGAGTTACGGAAATTTAGCAAGTGATTTCAGGTCAATCGAAGTTAGAACGAATCGGCTAGAGCTGTTTTAGTGGAGGTGGTGCAGCAGTTACGGGATTTTGGGCTTACAAAATGGACTTGGGCTTTTAATTAGTGATTTAATCTTAAGTCCAAGGCCTAATCCGTTTTTATTATTATAAAAGGGTCATTTGACTCATATTTTACATACAACTCATTATTCACAAGCAGAGGCATCAGAGAGAAGTCAACGAAGGAAGAAGAAGAAAGCTGTAGAGCTGGAGAGTGTCTATATCTCCATTCTCAGCCAAATCCAATTCCGGAAATTAGGTTTTCTTTATTTTTAATTTTGTAAAACATTATGAGTTCCCTTTCTTTTAATTTACTTTTATTTTTTATTAGCATGAGCTAATTTCTTCATAGTACTTGAGAATGCATAATGGGTTACTCCCTATTCTGTTAAATTTCATATGTCTGAATTTGAGTTTTATAAATTAAATTAAATTGGGCCTTTTACATTATTCTGTAATTTGAGATTATTTACTGTTTTTGGAGTGATCAACTAAGAACAGGTATTAGTATCTAGGCTATTCCACATATGTGGCGTGTGGATCATCCTGACGGAGGGTTTAGGTACGGACTTAATTACTCAATCTGAAATCGAAACTATTTGACTCTGACGAGCTTAGTTAATTTTAGGGCCAATATGGTAAAATTACTTAATCATTCGAAAGTGGATCACTATTGACGGAGGTACAAGGAACTTAGAATCCCGACCAATGTTAATTGACCAATTTAACACTTAAACAACATATGTTATGAAATAGAATTAGGAGGACCCCTTGCGTCTCTCAAGTACTTCCTTCTCAAATTTGCTTTTCACCATTATTTACTTGCGTCTTAGTATTTACTTGCATTTTCTCTTGAGTCTTTTCATACTTAGGATTAAAACAAAACAACCAATCAATCATTATATCTTTTATTTGTTTTCATAAGTGCAACCAATCATTACTCGATAAGCATTGTAGTTAACCAAACCGTCCCTGCGAACGATCTTAGAATCATTATTACTACTTGGGACAACCGTACACTTGCGGTTGTGGTTCAATTACCTTTTGCATTTATTTTAGAACACACAAAGGACCACCAACTACCATATTTCTAATAGCTACATTCACTACAATGTACACCAATTCCCTATACTATAAAAATATAAAAACACGGATCCCCACCCTTAACTCAAAGTAAGTCGTGTCCTCACGAGTCTAAGCAGACTCAATAAATTTAAAGACAAAAATCATAAAATACAACGAGAGAAATGGTAGAGAAGGGAGCAAACATACTCTCGAGGCTATTGCCTCACATTACCAACCTCCAAGGTAGGATGCGGTGGATATTTCGCAATACCGTGCATTAATTGATCTAGGAGTGTCATTATGTGCACTTGATTGGAAATTTATTAGTGACACATCATGGCCAAGAGGGTTTGAGCGGTTTCTACTTGATCAAGTTTCTCACTTAACCTCTCTTTCCAAGAGAGATATTCTTTTGACTTTTATCCTCTAAAATTTTTCTTGATCCATGTATTATCCATGTCGGTACCTAGTTTGCTTGCAAGTTTCTCCTTCTCTCTTGGTTTCACTTCAGCCTTCATCAATAGGCTCGTGATAGTTGAGGGGAATTTCAAATTGAAATGACTCAACTGTGAGTCTCATTACCCCGTCAAAAATCACTTGTGAAACATCTAATTCTTCCTCTCTCATAATACAATTCAAAAAGATGGCGGTTTTTGGGCTAACATCTGCGGTTAAAGTGTTCCCAAAGTTGATGGTGAAACGAAGTGGTGCCAGATTCTCGCATCGGTTTGAAGGTACTTGTAAGACCAAGACACCTTCACCTCTTCTTCATCTTCAAGCATGAACTCCTTACCAATAACATGCTCATGTAGTCGGTTCCAATCAAAATTCTCAATTTTCTTCATCACTCCTTGATACTTGCATGGTCCGACCAATTTTTTAACTCAAAGTGGCTACAAATCTCTTCAACCGTGAAAGGGACTAATTTGTCTCTAACGGGAACTCTTTCTTCCCTATCTCGGCTAAATATGCAAATATAGAACTCCTGTACTATCCAAATGCTAAATCTAAAACGCTTCCTCATGAATGTCATCCAACCCAATCTCTCTCCCCTCTCTAAAATATCTTGTATTCACCTTCTCCGACTTCCTTAGCAAACTTTATTTGATTTGTAAGTGTGAAGCTCGGCATGATTCGTGTTGCAATAACTAATAGGGACCTAGAAGCTTCGCTCTTGTTGGGTAGAGGTACTTCAATTTGGAGAGTTTTTGGTGTTTACTATTTCAGAATCACAATAGATTGTTTTTTGAGCACTCACCATAATTGTATCCTCTCTAATCGAATGACTCGGCTTACCCTTTTTCTTCTTTTCCTTACTCACATAAGTAAAATGGTGTTATTTGGATTAGGACAGGTGTGAGGATGATGATTCTCTATGTGGGTATGATGAAATCTTTCTTGGATGACATGGGTTTAAGAAATTTTAGAAACAGAATTGGGAATTTTGGTTTTTCATTCTTGGATTCTAGGTGTTTTGGAATGATTTGGGTTTTTGAATCTTGTGTATTGGATTGTACGAAACGAATTGGATATGAATATATGGTGATTTGGTAGTGTTTTGATGTGAAGTGAAGGTTTTGTAAAACATTAATGGAGTTTGGGAGGCTTTGGGAAGAAAGAGGTTTAAGGTTTATGAATTTTCTAAGTGTATATAAGATGAACTCTTCTCCCTTCTTTATGACGGCGTCGTGCGGTGCACTGCAGGGTTATTGCAGTGTACCGCAGAAATCTTCTGATTCTCGAGCATAATATGGTGCGTCGTAATTTAATATACTGTCCATGGGTGTGGTGCACCGCTGGTGTGGTGCGGTGTATCGCGCGGTATGTACTTCTTCTCTCGTAATTAGACCCGATTTCTTGTATTGTGGTGACGGTTTATGGTCATCCAGTGTACCCTGGAATTGGTGTGGTGTATCGCATGAAGGTTCTATTTGACACCGTGGCACGGTCCTCGCGTTGGTGACTATACAGTCTGTCCTTGGGGGACTCGCACGCGCACCTGATTTGTATACCATCATAACGGTTTTATGGGGTGCAGTGCACCACGGCTAGCGTGCGATGTACCGCACCTAGCTGCTGATTTTCGATAAGACTCCATTTTTTCACCCCAAACTCGATTTCTAAGTTACCTTCTCATCAAAAACACTTGTACATTTCTCATTACTGCAATATTGACAAAAATAACTAATCTAAACAAAACTAAAACATAAAAACATAAAAACCAGGTTGTCTCCCAAACAGCATGTTTGTTTAACGTCTTTCAAAGTTAGACGTGTTACCTCTATTAACTTTTGCGTATGTAGCCTCCCCAACAGCAGGTGAGGCTATGAACATCTACTAATCTCTGTTTTAGACCCCTTTTGGATCTGATTTCAATAACTTTTGTCGAAACAACTTGTTTAATGACAAACGGTCCCATCCGCGAGTTCTTATGACTTCGCAACCTACTCTTGGGTTTGAGGGCCTTACATACAACTGGGTTACCTACCCCAAACTCATTTTTTGGCCTGGTATCCACAAGTTTTGCGTGGATTTCTTTTGGGACCGTGCTCCTAGTTGCAATGTGGATGACATGAACTGTGGGTGCTAACTTCTTTGGTTTATTACCCAAGATATAGAATGTCTCAGATACGTTACTAGCACAGAGGGCCAATGTTCCCTCCTCGAAGTTTATGATACTTGAATTGTGGCCAAGAACGGCCTTCCAAGTATGACCGGAACTTGTTTATCTGCATCATAATCAAGAATAACAAAGTCAGTAGGGATAGTTAAGTTACCTGCTTAGACATGAACGTCCTCCACTGTTCCCCATGTCTTCCTCATTGAGCTATCCACGAATTGTAATTTCACGTGAACTTTATCCGCCTTCTTGATGCCAAGCCTATCGAACATAGACTTGGGCATAAGATTACACTTGAACCCAAATCATACATTTCCTTCACCTTGAGCGTACCACTAATTTGAATAGGAAGGTTATAACTTCTTGGATCTCAAAGCTTAAGTGGTAGCTCCTTCTCAACTCTTCTCGAGACTCTATCAGTATGAGGCACAGTCTCTACCCTGGCTTGTAAACTCGCACATATCTTTGGAATAAATTGAGTGAATATCTATTGCGCTGTAAGACCTTTCTCAATAATCTCAAGCATCTAAGCGTTGATTCTTTCTTCACTGTACGTCTCCACAAATTCTTTGAGTTCAATGTCACCCTTTTTATGTACCATAAGAGTTGTTGGTGACATTGATGGACGACTAGGTAGTGAGCCCACCTTCTCTTCTTCTATAGCAGGTGCGCTCACTTCTTCCTTCTTCTTCTCTTATACAACAGGTGCAACCACTTCTTTTGTCTTCTCACTTGAGGCTTTTCCTCTTTCTCGATAGCTCTGCTATCTTGTAACTCAATAACTATTCTGATAATTTCTTGCATGTCTTTGAGGAGAAGTACAAAATCAGATTCCTCCACGCTAGGCTTCGTTGGTTCTTCATTAATTTCTGGAACCTCCACGGTAATTGCTACAGCAGGCAGCGATTCCACTTCTTTTTCAGGTGTAAGGAAAATAGCCTTACATGCTTCGAACCCAACATTTCCATCACCATTCGCTATTTCCTTTAGTTCATTTGTTCTGAAGGCCACATGCGGAGTATTTTGTTGCAACTTCTCTACATTTTTAGCTACTTGAGTAACTTGTGTAGTTATCATCTGCATTGCGGCATCTTGTTCACTGAACTTTTCTTGACACATCCGCATATTGTCTTGAGCGAAAGTCAAAATATCTTGCATAGTTTCCTTTTGATCAAATTCAGCTCTGCCTTGAGGATGATGTGGCAAGCCTTTCTGAGCTAGACTATCATAAGCATCATAGGTTGGTTTCGGTGGAGGGACTGGTTTGTTATAATTTTGCACCCATGATAAGGAGCTTGATATCTCTGCTGGAAAGTGTTGTTCCGGTGTCCTGGTTGGTAAGCATTACCTTGATTTGCGGACCCATGAGGATTTGAATACTGCATACCCGGATAATTTCGACTACTAAACTAGTAAATCCATCGATTTGATATAAAGTAAACTGATTCCGGATTGCCTTCACATTCTTCCCATGTATGATTGTTCACCTCGCAACGCGAACAACCTTGTGCCTCTTGCACTACTTTCATATCAACTAGCTTCCTCGGAAGACCATTTTCTATCATTAGTGACATTTGCTTAATTTGATTCTCCATCACAGAGATTTTAGCGTCAAAAGCATATTATGTACCTAATCGAAGCGTGCCTATGGTATTTGTAATAGGAGTTCGCAATGTGGGCCAACTCCTTTTAATTTCAATAATTCGATCATAACTTCAGCAACTTTTGTGGGGTCCATGGATACACATCCTCCTTTTCCAAGTTTATCTACCCTCAATCTACCTTCTGCGTCAATACCTTGATTGAACATCGCTAACTGAAGTGATGGGGTGTAACCATGAAGTGGACATCTTGATAATTTCTATTGAAACCTTGTCCATGCCTCTCCTACATTTTCATCAATCTCTTGGCAAAAACCTAGAAGCTCTATCTGATCTTTCAATCTCATACTCTTCGGATATTAGATGTTAAAGAATGCAACTTGCAACTCATTCCAAGTCGCAACTGTATCTGGTGCTTGTCTTTTTAACCATTCACCAGCACCTCCGGTATAGGAACATGTAGAATAGTTGCTCGCGTGTAATTCCCTGTGTAATGTAGGCATCATAACTCTGCATATACTTTTAGATCGCTCTTACTGTATTTAGAATTGCTACACCACTGTAGTGTCCATATCTCGCAATTGGCCAAGCATACCTTGGTCGGGCCTGAATTTTGTGGCTTGGATCACTGGAGGGCGAATCCCTGGTGATTGAACTCGAAAAAGGTGTTCCAAAACCTAGGAGATCTTGTTCACGATGTTGATTATCAAGGGGATTCACTCCTTGTGGTGCTATTGGGGGAGATAGAATCTTGGTGATTATTATTATTGATGTTGTTTACCCAAGGTGGATATACGTTATTTACTACTACTCCAGACATGTGTTCCTTCTTCTTTTCTTCTCCCAAACGTTTCCTATAAGCCCTTATTATATCATTAGAGTTCAAGTACATACACCAAGACCTAAAGAACCTGAAAGAGACAAAACAAAAAGAAATCGTAAATCTAGAACAACTAAAAACTACTACGCTAAACACTAAACACAATAACTAACAAAGAAAATCCCGGCTGCGGCGCCAACAACTTGGTGGGGGGAAAGATGTGATAAATAAATAGATATATAAGATAATTATAAGGACACACACACCCTTAACTACCACGAGAAACTCACTGTAAGTATTACAAATTGTTTGCAAGTTTAGTTATTATGTAAGATTCGTTCGCAGGGACTAATCCTGTTAGCGTAGAATCGTGTTTAAAAAAGAAAGCGTAGTAAAGAACTCTGCTAATTTATGAGACAAACAATTGAGAGAAATAACTATTAACTACTAATGAAAATAAATAAAAGTAAACATAATGGATATGCGAGATATATCTTAGATTTTCTAGTATGCACTTATCCTTATAAATCTATATTCCAGTTATAAGGGTGATTAAATCTCTCAGATAGAAGTAGTCAGGATTCTATATTCCTCCTAACCCCCACCAGGGTGGACTTAGGTTGCAACCTAACAATTAACAGGGGACTTGGGTAAGGGGACCCTACACAATGATCGATAATTCATCTCAAACCCTAGTGACTATTTAGTTAGGCAAGCCCGTCACGATCACTACCGCACACTAGACGTTTATGTGGTGTTTCTACAATCGAACACCCCTTCCGGTGAACGTCAAACTGCTAATCAGGTAATTCTATACTCGTGCACTATCAAGGAATGCAGTCATTAAATCAAAGCACATAAAACAAATATATGAAATAAATATGTAGCTTAATCAATTTAAAGGTTAAACCCAAATAACATAAAATAAAGAAATAGAATTCAAAGATTATACATGTGCAAACCCAAGCAATGGAAGAATTAGTTCATATTAGATAGAAATATACTAAAAGGTAGATACATACTGTCAACTTGCTACTGTTGATCTCTAAGTGTAATATTAATTAATGAATGAGAAAGGACATGTTTAAAATGATAACTAGATGTATTTATAGGTGCTAGATAACCCTAGGTCAAAATCTTGGAGTGCAAGTCAAGTTATTATAGTCCAATTCCAATTCAAATTTGTTTCCTAAAATATAGGACACGATACACACTGAAGATTGATTAGAGCATATCTCCTTCGTTACTTGGCCAAATTCAGTGTACAACCTATCAAAACGACCGAAAATTAAAGACTTATCTGACCCTTAAAGGGCTCCTTCAAATTCGTAACTGATTTCCTGCAGTCTTCAAACAATGGACGTCTCTTCAGAATCACATATTTATTTGGCAGATGTTCCTTTCCTAATCCAACTTTGTTTCTATCAACTCTAGATTTCACCTTGGATCTTCTTTCCTTAGCTCCTTGCAATCGGTTTGGTATCTAATTAATTCCATTTACCTAAGAGCTTCACATTAACACACAAATTCTATCAAAAACGCTACAAAAGTAATAAATCTCCAAATCAAGATATGTATTAAGAAAATATCTAATAATGGGAAAAAACCCTTAAAATTAATAATGCACCTAAAATTATGTCTCGTGAGTGGATTAATTCTTAAAAACTATGGAGACATCATTAGTTATTGTATCACTTTCCATATTAAATTCTCAAACTATATGGTTACTCCAAGATACATTTGCTCATCCTTGGAGGCTAAATGATTGGTAGCCGTCAACGATTCTCTTGGTAGGTCAGGTGATGTCGCTCGGCGCTTGGAGAGGCCCAACGTCGTTTCCTTGAGGGCCTCCATTTTTCTACTAAAAGCGAATCCATATCGGCATTTTGTGGGACTACAGGTGGTGCCTCCATTTCTACTTGTCTTGGTAAATATCGTCATAATTTGATTTCATTGGTGGTTTCCCAATGGGTATGGACAAACACAAAAACGATATAACTTCAAAACTACTCTTGATGATTGAGTGAGCAAATAAATTTTTGTGACCTTTGTGACCTAAAATCAGACAAGGGTTAGTACCACTTGAAGGTGTGCCTTGCGATGGCACTCTAATGCTCAAGTCGGTACTGGGTCCGAAGACCGAGGATAATACTTAGTGACTAGGTCCACCTATAAATATGAACATTGTAATATTATAAGTGATACCTCATGGAACTAATGGTGTGGGTATTTATAGATATCGAAATCCTAAATATCTAAGATATAATTTTGTCGTATTATTTTAGTGGATACTTAGGAGACTGTGTTCAACGAGGAAAACAACACCGAGAGTCAATATCGTTTTGCAACTTGGTTTGGGCCTTATCGTACGTACTTGGTCTTAGGGTAGGTACTTACCAAAAAATTTGAAAGGAACTAGCAATGGTGTCCATGCCACGCCATTTCTGACCACATCCTTAATTGTATTCATAATCCATGTTTCAAAGTTACATGCCCCACCATGGTAAACACAAGTATGAATATCCTCAATATTCTATATTTTAATGCTTTTGTGCTAGGATAAGAAGATATTTTCCACCACTTCTTTCGGGTGATTGCAAAAGCAGCATCTTTGTTTGAACATATATTTCCTATTATAGAGTGTTACCACAAAAAAATAGCCTTATTATAGTGATTCCGAGTGAAGGATATATTTTTGTGGATGTATTATCATGCCACACAGTTTTCTAGATCAAGGGGTCTCTAGAGGTGTTGGAGAAGGAAGCCATAGTAGATTCCTCATCCACAAGGGAGGTAATGACGTGATAACTAGTTATTGTTTGTAACCTCTTTTTCCCTAATGAGTCAAAATAAGTCTATATTCCTCATTCAAATGACGAAGTGGGATAGGAACAACAAAATATTGTCGTAATCAGATAAAAAAGGTTATGGATCAGCTCGATGTTACATCCCGAGGAATCTGAGAGTAGGAGATCATGCACCTTATGAACAATAGTAATATTGGGTCTTCTGATCAGGATGTGAGAGGGAGCCATTTTAATTCATAATATCTATATTTTATCCATTTATGTCATTCATTATGCATCCCTGTTTATTACATCTCTTTCAGGAGGGATATTCGTCCAGACCCAATATCCGATCATCTTTTGAGGTGATGTTATGTTGTTGATGTTAGCATCTCTAAGTTCATTTATGTCTCTTTTTTTATGGATTTGTCCATTCATGAGACATTCTTTTTGGAGTTTATTGGGCCTAAGTGACAGATGTTTCTCTAATATTTGCTATATTGTACTTTTGTTTCTTGTTTTTGACATAATAATATATAAATAGCTTTTGTGACTTAATTGTGTGTATATATTAGGTAAATGGTTGATACAAGATGCCAATATGAAGATAATAAGTCAAATATTCAAGATAAACCACAATCCAAGGCGGAAATTGAGCTTAGAGTCTCTTTGGAAGTTTGAGCATCTGCCGAAGAAATATTTGCACCTTAGTGTTTCATTCACTACGACAAATTGGTGAGACCTTTGAACCTGATTTATTTTTATTAAGAAAAGATCTTGAAGTCAGTGTCGTGTGAGAAGTTACGGAAGTCAATTCGAAGTTAAGATGAAGAAGTTATGCTAATAACCGTTGTCGTGGCTCAAACTTGAAACGTGTTAAGTGAAAACGGGTTTGGGCTAGTTTAACCTAATTTCCATCAACGTATATCACATTATCCATCAAGACATCAGGAATAAAGGCGCTTATTTCCAGAGAGGATGAGAAGAAGAGAAGGGTTTGTCTAAAAACCCAACAATTCTTCTCCATCCCATATCCGATTGCCTTCAACCCAAAGAGTAACTTCACTTTTAAACATGATTCTAGCTTTATTTTTCTGTAATTTTACTTCTTATCCATTAACTAAACTCATTTCTTAAAGTTTTCTTTGTAAGAACTTATGTTGGCTATTTAATTTTTTTATTGCATTTGGGATTGTAATGTTTAAACTGAGATTGGTATTTAATTATATTACATTGAATTATATGTTTATTATAAATACTACCCATACATTAGCTAAACAGTGGGTAGCTGTTGTAATTAAGCTAACAATCGGATGGGGGGTTTAATTACAAGACTAGCACATAGGGTCCTAGTGTGAGGCATTGAATTGGATGGTCTTGTCCGCTAGGTAGTCATTAAGGGTTGTGGAAATCAACTCATCAGATAGCCAGTGATGTGTAAGGTTGACCTCTAAGCTCACCCTGATGGGGTATTAGAGTGTTATTGGATCCTGACTAATGAGAATCACCAACTCACCCTTATCAATAGAACCTGTGAATTAGCGGCATAATCAATTACTAGAAAAGATCAAGCATTCATCTTGCATATTTTTATCATTTAATGCATTTTAATTTTAGATAATTAGTACTTTAGTTTATTTTCATTTTAATCCTTTATACAAAAACCCAACAAATATCATATTTACGTTTCTTATTTGTCATTTAATCTTAGCAACTAGACATTTTATTCCATTCGATACACGCTTAATACAATCTTGGTAGTCCCTTGGGAACGATAACCTTGAGCTTATCACATTTTTACTTGACGAAAACTTGTACGCTTGCATGGATTCATAGTTCCATAAGTTGCAAACTATTATAATACACCTGGAACCGCAACAAGTACATGGCGTCACTACCAGGGACTACAACTTTGTAATTTTTGTGTTTTAGTTTGTTGTTTAGTGTTTAGTTGTTTTTTGTTTTACTTTGTTTTGTTTGTTTTTGTATCACTACAGATTTAACAGGTTTTAAAACGCTGAAAGAAAGAGAGATCCATATTGTGATTCTTGCTTGGACGATACTTTGACCAAGCATACCACGATTGTTAAGGAGAACTTCCAAGGTAGAATTTCCGATGAAGGTCGTAAACGCACCCTATGGTTATTCCATGGGACACCTGATGTATCCCTATTTGATCTAAATATTAGCCATGAGGATACATCATTTTAGGTGAATATTTTACTTATTTGATAGACTTTTATGCTTATTTCGTCATAATGCACTTTCTCCCCTTGGAATTAGACTATTTGCATTTTTAGACCTTTTGTGCGATATTTTGTTGTTTTATTGAAAAGTTAATAGGTTTATGAATTCATGAAGAACCACTACAAGGAGTAGAAGTGAGAATTAAAGTCTTAGATCAAGTGGAGAAGCTAAAGGCAAGAAAAGAATTTTCTAGAACTTAATTAAAGAAGTTGCAGATATGAAAGACTGTTAAAGATTTCTGTTTTTGGGCTACTTAGGAGCAGATTTAGCCTTGTACCGTGGAACATGGCTTGATGCCATACTGAGCTAGGAAGATTCTCCAAGTTGAATCATCCCATTTGGAGTTGTTATGCAAAAGTTACAGCCGTTTTATTAAAGGCTGCACACCAGTTATGAGAATCAAAGAAGAAGATGAGCTTGGACTTTTTATAATTTGACCTAATCCTCTTAACCTAAGCCCTAATCCATTTTTAATAGTATAAATAAACCCTTTAGCCTCATTTTCACACACACACACACACACTTCATAGAATTACATCAGAGGCTTCATATTATCAACTCAGAGCAAGAAGGCAGAGGAGAAGTTAGAGATGGGGGAATTTTGTTCTTCTATCAATAGCCAACCAAACATTTAGGTGATCTATTTCTTTTTTGTAATTGAATATGATGTTTCTTATTTATTTAAATTCATTATTTAATTATATTATGAGCTAAACTTTCATATACTTGAGAATCGCAATAAAGGGATGAACCTTAATTAATTTATTCTATGTTTTGAATTTGGGAATTCATGATTTAAAATGAATTGAGTCTTATATATTGGATATTAATTTATTCTTAATCACAATTTATTTTCGGTACAACTAGAAATATTTTTTTAGTATTTGGGCTATTCACTTTAGTGGCAAAAGTGATCATCCGACAGGGGGGTTTGAATACAGAGTTAGGTAATACCCGTGTAATGTTCGTTATTGACCGACATGCTTAACTAATTACATAGCCAAAGAGGTAAACACATATCATCCAAAGAGGCATATTTTCCAATATAGGGGTTTATAGTACTTTAGGATATCTCCTAGGTCCAACCGACAGGGGGCTAGAAGATATTAGAGTCCGGACTAATATTATAATACCAATTCTACCCTTAAACAAAGCATAGATTACGTTAATTAGGTGGATTCCTTGCGAGACTCAAGTATCTCTTATCTATGAAATTAGAATTTTTACTTTATTATTTCTTTTCAGTTATTTATTTTAATTAGTCTTTATTTTATTGCATCTTTAGTCTTTAAGAAAACCAAACAAAAATCATATTAGTTTACTTTTCTGTCAAGCAATTATTTCTACAGTCTGATTAATACTAGAGTTGTACCTAATCCGTCCCTAAGAACGATACCCGATTTAAAGGATATTACTTGGACAACCGTGCACTTGCAGTACTGTGGTTCCTCTATTTTCAGATTTTTTGCATTATATTCATAACATACCAGGACCCACAAAGTTTTTGGCGGCGCTGCCGAGGATGGTATCATGTGACCCCGGTGTTAATCCTTTAGTTGTTCAATTGTTATTTTAGTTTTTTTTTTCAGTTTTACGCTTTGGTTTGTTCGTTCTTTCTCAGGTTTACAGATTTTGGTATATGCTCGAAGATCCCGATATCCTTGAGAATCCCAAAATCTTAGTTCGAGAAGCAAACAAAAGAAAGAAAGAAGCGAAAGCAAAGGAAAAAGAGGAGAAATTAGCAAGAGAATCAATGGCTGAAGAACACGAGATTAATCCTCCTCTTGTTCCACAAGTTCAACCTCCAGTTATTAACAAGATGTGGTTCATCAATGGTCCTGAACAAGCTCCATATCGAGATCCTGCCCTTGGAATTGGCCATGTCGATATTAATGTCGTGAGATACAGACCTGATCCTGGTATGTTGTCTCAATTTCAGAATTATGGCAATATCCGAGGAGCACCTATAGAAGATCCAGTTCTTGCTGTACAGAAGTTCATGCAAATTTGCGATTCCTATATTACACAAGGATTGACTATAGATTAGTTGTATTTTGCAAATTTTAGACATTCTGTGATAGATGGAGCAAGTGAATGGCATGATTCTCAAGAGCCTGGATCGATTACTACTTGGGATGTGTTGCAAACTGCATTTTTTGGTAGATACTACCAACCAACATGAGATCAGATGCACAGATTGCTCTAACATCTTTCGAGCAAGAACAAGACGAGACTTTGGGTAGAAGATGGTCAATATTTCAAATATGCTTACGAAGAGTCCCAGATCATGGCTTTACAGAACTGCAGCAAATGAAGATAATCTATAAAGTCCTTGATGGATCATCAAGAAAATATTTAGACCTGCTTTGTGGTGGTGGATTCTTACAGGTACAACCAGTTCATGCTAAGGTTATTTTGAATAGAATAGTGAAGAATGAGATTGGTTGGAACACTGTGAGAACACCTATCCGAGGTGGAAGATATAAAGAAAGTAGTGTTGTAATTGAGGAAAAATTCGTTGCCATGGAGAATAAATTACAAAACACATTTGAGCAACAACTGAAACAACTTACTTTAGGTGTTACAAAAGGTTTTTCAGGTAGAAGAGCAGAGGTTAATGTTACACAAGAAGTGTATGGTTGTTCTAACTATGGGGTACAAGATCATGAGTGGGAGCATTGTCAAAGTAATCCAGAATTTGTAATGTTTGTTGCCAACCGAGAGAACTATAATCCAGATGTCAAGGTTATCAACCAAATAGGAAACATCTGGGTTTCCAATACTCAAATCCAAGTGGGTCATTAATCCAACATACGCATATCAGTCGCATCCCCAAGGTAATAACTATCACCCAACACCACAAAACAACTACCAAGGGGGACAAAATTATGGAAATCACAAAGCTCTACCGGCTCAACCTCAAGAAGGTGGGTTAGATGTTCAACAAAACTTGCTGACATTAATCAACATTCAACAGTATTCTGTCGCATCAATTAAATCGTTAGAAAATCAGATGGCTCAGATGGCAAATCAATTAACGCAGCATCCACAAGGACAATTACCCAGCGATACCGAAGAACCTAAGCCCTATGAAGAGCGTAACACTATCTCTCTTAGAAGTGGTAAGAAGCTTCCACCACCACCTTTCCCTGTTATGAAAGAAAAAGAAACAACTGTGAAAGAGAAAACGGTAGAGGATGTGGTGGAAAAAGAAGATGAACCAGAAGTAGTGGAAGTTGAGAAGACTCCGGAAAATACAAAAAAGAAAGATGCTATAGAAGTCCGTCCTCCTCCATCATTTCTTTCAAGAGTTCAGAAGAAAGGAGATACTGCTGAATATCAGAGATTCATGAATATGGTGAGTAAGCTCAACATTAATATACCTTTATTAGAGGCTATAAAGGGTGTACCAAAATACATGAAGATCCTGAAAAGAGATATCACCAGCAAATTCCAGTATCTAGAGAATGAAATGATAGGTTTTCCAGAAGAGTGTAGTGCCATCTGCCAGAGTAAGTTACCACCCAAATTACTTGATCCTGGAAGTTTTACGATTCCGATTTCTATTGGTGCTAAGTGGAAAGGGAAAGCTTTATGCGATTTGGGAGCAAGTATTAATCTCATGCCCAAATCAGTCTTTGAAAAGTTGAAGATAGGAAACGCAAAACCTACCCCTATGGTTTTGCAAATGTCTGACAGATCCCTCGTACATCCAGAGGGAAGACTAGAAGTTTTCCTCGTCAAGGAAGTTACATTAATGTTTCCTGTTGATTTCGTTATACTCGATTACGACGCAGATAGGAATGTCCCCGTTATTTTGGGAAGATCTTTCCAAGCCACGGGGCGTACCTTGATTGATGTAGAGAATGGTGAAATGATTATGCATATCCAAGACGAAGAGGTAAAATTCAACGTGTTTAAGCCAACGAAGTTTCCAGATTCCAAGGAGGATTGCTTCCGGATAGATGTGATTGAACAAGAAGAAAAAGAGCCAACTAAGGTTGTGGAAACCTTAGGAATGGAGGAAAGAGAGATAAGAAAGAAACCACCTAATAAAAATCCACACCTTGACCATGCTAAGAAGAAAGAAAAGGCGTGTGCTATGAAGGTTCCTAAAGAACCTAAGAAAGAAAGAAAGAAAGAAAGAAAGAAGAAGGAGTTCAGAGTAGGCGAAGAAGTCGCGATGAACAAGCTTGATCCTCCTCCGAAAGCACGTGAATCCAAGTGTTCTTGGCTAGGACCATTCATTGTCACAAAGGTTATTTCAGATCAATTTGTTGTAATAAAAGCTAAGGGATGTAAATTTCGCGTAGAAAATGTTGATAATATCACTCACTGCTGGGGAGGTTATGTGAAAAAAGGGATTCATGAGGTAACCCGTCGAGCTTAACGACGTTAAACAAAAGCCATTTCAATTGTATATTAGTTTATTGCTTTATGTATTTCAATTCCTAGTGATAATTATAAGTAATTGTCGAGTCTTAGTATCTTTTATAAATAAATGAGAAAGGTACTGTGTTAAATGGTGTAGGAATTGAGTTTGGGGTGCTAAGGAACGAAAAGGAAAAATCTGCAGCACTGACCAGTATGCAGCTGAAATATCCAGTATACCGGTGGAGGAAAAACCAGTGGCCACAGGTCTTGGAATCGGGTATTTTGCCGAGACGAAAGAAAAACTAAAATGCCTGACTGGTATACCGGTCAGGGGAGCGGTAAGACGGCGAAGGAATAAGTGGCCACGAGTTTTTGGAATCGGGTTTTTTTGCCGAAGCGACCTTTACTGGACCGGCTAGCCAGTCATCTAACCGGTATGCCAGCCCGCTGTGTCTAAAAAAACCCAATGTCACGGGTATCTGACACGGGTTCTTTGCCAAGAGAAGAATATCGACGCGGTCTGGGACCGGCTAGCCAGTCATCTGACTGGTATGCCGGCCCGACCAGTGAGAAAGTTACCAAAACATCATTGAAACCCTATTTTCTTCTCTTTTAACCTAGCCTCTCCTTCAAGATATCATTATGAACGACCCCTAACCCATTATATACCTACACCACACCACTAAAACACCCAAGAACATTCAATCCTTCCTCCTTTTCCATTCCAAACACACATGCAACATCACAATCCTTCAAGAACACAAAGAAATCTTCTCCTTCAACCTTAAGCCTCTTCATCAAAGCTTTAATACTATTCATTAAACCTTCCCAAACCCACTACATAATCCTTACCCATCTCATAGATCACCATAATCCTTCATTAAAAATACTCAAAACATCAAAGTCCAAAACTCTTCTCTAGTTTTTGAATATTTGAAGTTTTGAGTTTGGGGTTCATTGAGATGACGAAGATTGGGAAGTCAAGAATATCATGAAGAGGAAGAAGAAGTTGAAGAACCTCTTGTTACTTTTGGTGTTGAGAGATGTAGTTGAAAGAATGAAAATTTTGGAGGATAAACATGAAGATGTGTTGACAACCATAGGAAAAGTCACAAAAGAGTTGGAGCCTATGCAAAACATATTACGTGGAGTGAGAAATGTTCAACATGCCACCGACACAACGAGAGGAGCTCAACCTAACCGCAACCATGGAAACCAGCTTCGTGCTGGTTCAGATACAGTTTACTATCCTTTTCTCATTAGTTTTATTAGTTTATTTGCTTTATTGAGTCTTTTTCGAGTCGTGGGGTCACGACTCATTTTTGAGTTTGGGGTGGGGTTCGTAGCCTCATCCGAATTTTTTGTGTTATTTGTTTTAACGTGCTTTCAATAAAATTAATCTAAGGGTTGCGTTTGACTATAGATTATTTTAAATATCCCATCAAGCATGCTTTTTATAAATTTATGATAGAAAATAGTTGACTTTAAGAGTTAGTGTACAACGCAGTTAGATTGCATGCAAACATGAGGTAATTGATAGGAAGAATTAATGAACAATGCAAAATAAGTAAACTTGTACTTCAGGAAAATTAGTGGTTTGTAGAACGTGAGATCTGAATGAGTAGAGAACCCACATAGGTATAACTAGAGGCAAGCTGTGTAAATAGGAAAACGATAGAGGCAGTTCTTTGTTAGCCCTTTGAATACTTTCTGGCCGGCTATCCCTGAATTTAATTATATCCTTCTTATCCCATTTTTAGCCTTTAAGCCTTTCTTTTGTCGCCACATTATAAGCCAATATCCCTTTAGTTTATTAGGCATTTCCATATGACCCGCACTTGAATCACGACCCTGAGACTTCCTGTCTTGAGCTTGAGTTTGGGGTGGTGGGTCCACTATTATGGGAATTTACATTGGATTGGGATTTTTGGAGCTTATCAATTGTGCTTTGTTCTATTTTATTGATGATTCACAGTGATTATATTGTAACCCTTTTCCGGGGTAAGAGTAAATAAAAAAAGATATGAAAAGAAAAAAAAATTATGACAAAAATAGCATGATATCTCAAAAGAAAAAAGAAATTTCATATGAAACGAATACACATATTTGGACCGGCAAAGAGGAAATTTTTATGTAATCATCTTTAGTGCTTATTGGGTTAGTTTGGGGCCGCTAAATTAGTGCGTCAAATGGGTTGAGTGAGAACGATATTCGAGTGTAAACTCAAGCTCTTGGACAGTTTGTTAATGGTAAGTGAGGAGAGAGCCAAAATCTCACTTCAAATTTACCAAATATACATACCATACCGTCCCTAAGCCTATATTAAAACCATAAAGACCTCGTGATTCCTAGATACATAGTGAGTGTGTGATTCAGCTAATAGGGAGTATGCTAAGTGGAGCGTTCAAAGCAAGTAAGGATTGATGAACACCCTATAGCCACCATCTTGAGATACGTAACAAGCGTAACCTTCTAGCATTGTGAAATTAATTTTGGATTGATATTATTTTGTGTTTGATATTGCATGACATGTGTATGTGTATGTTAATTCCTAGATCATACTATATGAGATTTATTTTAAGTTGTGCTTTAGGTGTATTTACTAGATTCTACCTTCTGCGTTCACCCAAAGGCCTTTGTTTTTATTTTACTTTGTCGGGACGACAAAGGTTTGAGTTTGAGGTCTTGATGTCTCCCTAATTGTTCTAAATATTAGACCTTAGTATACATCATTTTAGATGAATATTTGACTTATTTGATAGACTTTTATACTTATTGCGTCATATTGCACTTTCTTCTCCTGGAATTAGACTATTTTCATTTTTAGACCTTTTGTGCGTTAATTTGTTTGTTTTAGTGCAAAGTTAGTAGGTTTATGAATTCATGAAGAACCACTAAAAGAAGGAGAAATGAGATTTAAAGTTTTAGATCAAGTGGGGAAGCTAAAGGCAAGAAAAGAATTTCCAAAAACTTAATTAAAGAAGTTGCAGATCTAAAAGACTGTTAAAGATTGCTGTTTTTGGGCTACTTAGGAGCGAATTTAGCCTTGTGAAGTGAAACATGGTTTGATGCCCTATTGAGTTAGGAAGATTCTACAAGTTGAATCAGCCCATTTGGAGTTGTTATGCAAAAGTTACAACCGTTTTACTAAAGACTGCACACCAGTTACGGGAATTAAAGAAGAAGATGACTTAGGCTTTTTATAATTTGACCTAATCCTCTTAACCTAAGACCTAATCCGTTTTTAATAGTATAAATAGACTCTTTAGCCTCCTTTTCACACACTTCAGAGAATTACATCAGAGGCTTCATATTTTCAAGTCAGATCAAGAAGGCAGAGGAGAAGTTAGAGCTGGAGGAATTTTGTTCTTCCATCAACAGTCAACCAAACCTTTAGGTTATTAATTTCTTTTCTATAATTGAATATGATGTCTTTAACTTATTTAAATTCAGTCTTTTATTATATTATGAGCTAAACTTTCATATACTTGAGAATCACAATAAAGGGATGAACCTTAATTAATTAATTCAATGTTTTGAATTTGGGAATTTCATGATTTAAATTGAATTGAGTCTTATATATTGGATATGAGTAATGCTGGATATCACCCCAAATCGCATCACCCTTTTATCACCTCCTAGGTGGATTTTAAATTAACCAATCATATTATTTCTCTTTCCTGATTTATTATTTTCTCTCTCCTTTATGATTGGTCCACCTAGGAGGTGATAAAAAGGTGATGCGATTTAGGGTGATATCTAGCATTACTCATTGGATATTACTTTGTTCTTAATCACTGTTTCTTTTTGGTACAACTAGAAATAACTTTTAGTATTTGGGCTATTCACTTTAGTGGAAAAAGTGATCATCCAACAGGGGGTTTAAATACAGACTTAGGTAATACCTGTGTAATGTCCGTTATTGACCGACAGGCTTAACTAATTACTTAGCCAAAGAGGTAAACACGTATCATCCGAAGAGGCATATTCTTCCATATAGGGATTTATAGTACTTTAGGATAGCCCATAGGTCTACCGGACAGGGGGCTAGGAGATATTAGAGTTCCAACTAATATTATAATACCAATTCTATCCTTAAACAAAGCATTAGGCGGATTCCTTGCGAGACTCAAGTATCTCTCATCTCTAAAGTTAGTCTTTTTACTTTATTATTTCTTTTTAGTTATTTATTTTAATTAGTCTTTATTTTATTGCATATTTAGTCTTTAAGAAAAACAAACAAAAATCATATTATTTTACTTTTCTGTCAATCAATCATTTCTACTATCTGATTAATACTAGAGTTGTACCTAATCCATCCCTGAGAACAAAATCCGATTTATCAGATATTACTTGGACAACTGTGCACTTGCGGTATTGTGGTTCCTCTATTTTCATATTTGTTTCATTGACCCACCAACATCAAGGAAAATTCCAGAATTATCACCAAGGTAATCAGTTCCACCAATCCATTCCAAGTGGTATCTTGTATCAAGGAAACTCATATCAGCCTCAATATCAAGAGTATGCCTATCACGTGACACCCCAACGTTTATATATAAGTGGACAAGCATATGGGAATCAAGCCATTCAACCATTGCATAAAAATGGGAGTCAGGCTCAAATGGCTCTACCACAACATTTACAAGAAAATGCATCTAGCGTTCTCCAACAAGCATTAAACTCATTCATGATTATGACGCAAGAAAATTTGAAGTCACACCAAGAAGCGTGGAAATCTCAGGATGTGAAGATGAATGAGAATTATGCGGCATTGAAATTACTCGAAGATAAAGATGAAGAACTAACCAAGCCAAGTGTGGAAGAGTCGAGTGTTAAGCTTATCGTTGAAGAGGTTGAGAAAGATGAGGTTGGAAAACTTCCAAAGCTAAATCTGGATGAGGTGATAGTGAAAGATTGGGTTGATAACAAAGAAAACAATAAAGTGGTTGAGAAATCGATTGGGGTACTCAGGGTTCAAGACAAAAGAGAAGTTGAATCTCCACCACGAGAAGTGTGCCCACCACGATTCCCATCAATTTTTTAGAAGGAAGTTAGAACAAGGCTCGTTGAAGATAAATGAGTGTTAGAATTAAAAATTCTCAATACATACCTTAGAAGCAAGGTATTACACCGAAAAAGTAAGGTAGCAAAAAGAGGGCTTTACCCATCACCATTTAAAGATCGAGTGAAGCAAACCTTAGGTGGTAGATTCACTATTTTACTAATCCGAGGAGGAGGCGAGTTTAAGCGGAGAAACTGCAAGGGCCTTGAAGCTATCGTCGTGGGAGGTAATGCATCAAACTTAATGACGTAATAAACGAAAGTGCTTCTTGGGAGACACCCCATGTTTTAAAATGCTTTCTTAGTATTATTTTATGTTCATAGTGTGAATTAGTAAGTATTTATGTGTTTTAGAGTATAATATCGTTAATGAGAAAGGTATGAAGTGTAGGTAATTTAAGAATTGAGTTTGAGGTGAAAGAAATGCAAAACAATTCATACACACAGGTCAAAAAATTGCAGCAATTTGCGGTGCCTCGCAAATATTTGCAGTGTACCGCATGTCTCAGTTAACAACACTAAGCAAACTTTGAGAGTCCATAACTTTGCGCTTAGGTGTCAGAATTAACTTTTCTTGAGCCTAAAGTGCATATTTTTTCTAGATCTATTCAATAGAGAAGTTAAATTGTGCCCACGCTAGAATTGAACGAAAAGTTGGGAGATGTCACACGATACATGCGGTATATTGCACCACCTACGGTGTACCGCAATGATGATAAAGAGTGTACACACTGGTCCATGCATTCAAAGTCAGGAGCTTAGCAGTATATGTGCGGTGCACTGCACTATACCTATGGTATTTCCGTACCGCTTCGTGAGGTTTAGTGCAAGAAGAGGTATGTGTTCACCATTTAACTGAAACCTCAATCCTCCTTCTTCCCAAAGTCTCCAACCACCAATAGTGATTCAACCACACCTTCACATATCATAAAAAACACCATTAAATCACCCAAATATCATATCTTGGTGCGTGAAAGCTGGCCCGGACACCCATGATATAAAAAAACAAAACAAACCACTAAATAACCCAAATATCATATCTAAAAGCATCCTTACATCATTCCAAACAGTATTAATCAAACAAAATCATTCAAAAAGATAAAGAAAACAAGATTTAATCTGGAATTTTATTTAAAACGTTATCTTTAACTTCTTAATTCCTTCTCACTCAATTGCAATTACATCACACCCGCATAAAAAACCATCTTTCTTACACCTTTTACACTCAAAATAATACCTTATCCACCCACATCAAGGGGTAATTCCAAGACCGGTGTAATTTTGAGTTGGGGGTGGAAGGAGATTATGCGAAGAACATAGATATTAGTTCATGTGAGGGAGATGAAGAAGATTTGAAACAAAAAAATTGGGTAAGAACCAGAGGAAAATAAGCAAAGATTTTAAGGCCCGAGTAGCTATCGCAACACGAATTCAAGAAAGAAGTTAGAAAAAGCTAAACACGGAAATTTCTAGAGTGTGTAGAATATTCGGGATGTACCACATTAGGCGGAATGCAAGGATGAAGCATGGTGATACGAGAAGCGCGCATACGTACCACACCCTACCTTTGGTGTTGGCAATACGAGAAAATTGCCTCGAAGAGTATGGTTTCACCCCTTCTATACCCTTTTTATATTTGTATATTATGTGTTTCATTTTTTCAAATATTATTGAGTCTGTTTCAAGTCGTGGATGTCACGACTCACCTTTTTGAGTTGTTGATCGGGGATCCATTCTCCCCCACCTTTCTTTATGTGTTAATTGTTTTTTTTTTGTGTCTAGAAGTAGATAGTAGTGAATGTATCTATTAAGCGATATTTTAATAAGTTAATGATAGTACAGAGTAATAATGTGAACTTGTCTTGTATATGCTTAAAATGTTTACATGAAATGCAATTTGAAAGTAAAGGAGAGATTAGTGAGCAATACGTATACGTGTGTTTGATATTAGGGAGCATGAGTGGTGTGTGGAACGTGAGATCTAAACTCGATGATAAACCACATAATTAAAGTGCTAGATGTAAGAAAGTAACTAATTCGTATAAGATAAGACATGATTAAGGAAGTCTTGTTAGCCCTTGTGTCTTTTAGCTCACTGTCCATGTATTATTGATACATTATCTGTCTCAGCCCCCTTCTTGCCTTTCTAAGCCTTTTTATTTAGCCATATTACAACCATTATCCCTTAGATTTTTATGACTTTAGCATATGACCTGCACTCAAATCGCGATGCGTGACACTCGTTTAGAGCTTATGTTTGCGGTGGTGTTTTTATGGGAATTAATATTGGTTGGGTTTGCGCTTTTCAATTTTATTGCTGATCACTTGTTATATATACATTTTAACCCTTTGCCGGGGTAATGAGAAAACAAAAATATATTGCGAAAAAAATAAAAATAGTGGCATGACTTCTCACATCAAAAAGAGAGTCATTTCCACTTACAAGAGAATATATATATATATATATATATATATATATATATATATATATATATATATATATATATATATATATATATATATATATATATATTTGGACTGGCAAAGTGGGATTTCTTTAAGTGATCATGAAAGGGTTTCATTTTGGTTATTAGGGATGCGAATAAGTGCATCAATTGGGTTGAGTGAGAACATCTTTGAGAGTAAATCAAGCTCTATGGAGTCTCGTTAGTGGTTATTGAGGAGTGAGACAAAAGCTCACTCTAAATTATCCAAATATACGTATCACACCTATCCCGAGCCTACATTACAAACTTAAAGACCTTAGGATTCTTGACTACACAATTTAGAAGCTTTCACATTATAGAGAATAGTTAGGTGGACCTAGAACTATGGGAGGATCGAGGAACACCATATAGTCATGATGTCTCCCTAATTGTTTTTATTTTCGACCCTTGGGAGACATCATTTTTTATGTTTATTTGAATATTTTGATAGACTTTTGAGTTAAAAATGCAATAATCCGGATTTCCTATTTTATTTCTAGTATTTTTGATTTATTAAACTTTTGCGCGTAATATTGCTTGTTTAAGTGAAAATTTTGTAGGTTTTGAATATTAGCTAGGAGAGGAATCCAAGAAGAAAGTCAAAGATCGTGATATGTAGTCAAAGCTTGAAGATAAATCCCAAAAGAATTATATTTTGGAGCTGCAAATCTGGAAAATAGGACAAAGATTGCTGATTTAGAGGCACTTAAGAGTTGATTTAGCCGCTGACCTTTGAAGAGAATATGTTCCTTATCGAGATACGGAAATTTAGCAAGTGATTTCAGGTCAGTCGGAGTTATAACGAATCGGCTAGAGCTGTTTTAGTGGAGGTGGTGCAGCAGTTACGGAATTTTGGGCTTAGAAAATGGATTTGGGCTTTTAATTAGTGATTTAATCTCAAGACCAAGCCCTAATCCGTTTTTCCTCTTATAAAAGGAGCTCTTGACTTCTATTTTTCACACAATTCACTTTTTACACAATAAAACATTAAGAGAGAAGAAGCAGAAGGAAGAAGAAGAAAGCTGTAGAGCTGGAGATAGTCTATATCTCCATTCTCAGCCAAATCCAATTCCGGAAATTAGGTCTTTCTTATTTTTAATTCTGTAAAACATTATGAATTCCATTTCTTTTAATTTAGTTTTCTTTTTAATTAGTATGAGCTAATTTCTTCATAGTACTTGAGAATGCTTTATGGGTGAATCCCGATTCTATTGAATTTTTATGTCTGAATTTGGGTTTACTGTTAAATTAAATTAAATTGGGTCTTTTACTCTTTTCGATAATTTGAGATTATTTACTGTTTTTGGAGTCATGAACTAAGATCAGGTATTAGTATCTAGGCTATTCCACATATCTGGCGTGTGGATCATCCTGACAGAGGGTTTAGGTACGGACTTAATTATTCAATCTAAAATAGAAGCTATTGACTCTGACGAGCTTAGTTAATTTTAGGGCCAATGTGGTAAAATTGCTTAATCATCCGAAAGTGGATCATATTTACCCTGACGGGACTAGTGACACTCTAGGGTAGCCTTATAGTCCACCCTGACGGGGGTATAAGGACTTTAGAATCCCGACCATTGTAATTGACCAATTTAATCCTTAAACAGCATAGGTTATGAAATAGAATTAGGAGGATCCCTTGCGTTCTCAAGTGCTACCTTCTCATATTTGCGTTTCACATTTATTTACTTGCATTTTAATATTTAATTGCATTTTCTTTATAGTCTTTCATTACTTAGAATTAATACAAACAAACAATCAATCATTATATCTTTACTTGCTTTCATAAGTGCAACCTTTCATTATTTGATAAGCATTGTAGTTAACCAAACCGTCCCTGCGAACGATCCTAGAATCATTATTACTACTTGGGACAACCGTACACATGCGGTTGTGGTTCACTTACTTTTGCATTTATTTTAGAACACACAAAGGACCACCAAGTTTTTGGCGCCGCTGCCGGGGACGGTAGCATGTGACCACGGTGTTTATCCTTTAGTGATAGTTGCATTTATTTTATTTTTATCAGTTTTACGCTTTTTGTTGTTCATCTTTTTCAGGTTTTTAGGTTTGGTGTATGCGAAGGAGACTCTTTAAGGATCTAGAGCAATCACTTCCGAACCTTAATAATCCAGAATCATTAATCAGACTTGCTAACAAGAGAAGGAAAGAACAAGAAGCTAGAGAGGTAGAAGAGTTAATCAACAGAATGGAGAACATTAATCTTCAGAATCAACAAATCAATAACGGACAAGTTCAGCTGGACGCTAATGGCCAACCAATAGCGCCACAAGGTGTTAATCCTCAGGTTCCGCCAGTCAATCCTAATCCCCCAGCTCAAGTCCAAATAGATCAATGGTTTGTTAATGGACCAGAAGAGGTTCCATTCCGTGCTCCTGCTCTAGGGGTAGGTGCTCCAAATATAGATGTTCCGAGGTTTCGTCCAGATTCGGGTATGTTAGCTCAATTCCAAAATTTTGGAAATTTTCGTGGTAAAGCTGGAGAAGATACCATCCGAGCAGTACAGAAATTCAAGCAGATATGTGATTCTTATATCACACAAGGAGTTTCGAAAGAACAAATGTATTTTGCTGCGTTTCGATTTTTCGTTATTGATGGAGCAAGTGAATTGCACGATACGCAAGAACCTACGAAGATAACAAACTGGGAACAATTAGAAACTGCTTTCTTTGACAGGTATTACCCAAGTAACATGATATTAGATGATCAACTTGAATTAACGCATTTCCGCCAAGAATATGATGAAACTTTGGGTAAAAGCAGGACAAGATTTGAGATATGTTTACGTAGAGTTCCCGATCATGGCTTTTCAGAACAACAACATCTAAAAATATTTTACAAAGTCCTTGATGGGACTTCAAGAGAAAAATTGGATTTGCTATGTGGTGCGGGATTTCTTCAAGTTCAACCCGTTCATGCAAAAATCATCTTGGAAAGAATAGTAAAGAATGAAGTTGGGTGGACTTCAGTAAGAACCCCGGTTAAAGGAGTGAATAAGGTTAATATCGAAGAAAAGTTCGCTACCATTGAGAACAAGATTCAAACTACCATAGAGCAACAATTAAAACAACTTACTTTAGCTGTAAAAGAAGGATTTTCGGGTAATAAGGTAGCTGTGCAAGCTGCACAAGAAGTTTATATGTGTTCGGGTTGTGGTATGAATGATCATGATGTGGAAAGTTGTCCGAATAACCAAGAGCCTGTGATGTTTGTCTCCAACAGAGGAAACTTTAATTCTAGTGGTAATGGGTATCAGCCTAACAGAAACCATCCTGGGTTTCAATACTCAAATCCTAATGGGGCAGCCAATCCTACATATGAGTATCAGCCGCGTCCCCAAGGTAACAACTTCAACCCAAGACCACACAATAATTATCAAGGAGGACAGAATTAGGGAAATTATGTGCAAAGACAAGCTCCTCAAGACACTTACAATGAAACCATGAACCAAAAAGCCTTACCTGCCCACCCACAAGAAGATGTGATTACCCTTTAGAAAACCGTAGAACAATTAATTGCCCTACATGCACAGTCAATCCAAAGGCAGCAAGCTGCTGAAGCACACATTCAATGTTAGAAACTCAAGTTTCGCAAATGAATAAACAACTGAATCAACGTCCACAAGGGCAACTCCCTGGCGATACTGAAAATCCGATCCAAATCGAAGATTGTAAAATCATCTCTCTCAGAAGTGGTAAGAACCTTCCTCCACCTCATTTTCCTGTTATGAAAGAGAAGGAAGTTGCTAGAAAAGAAAAAGAGGTGGTGGATGAAGATAAAGAAGTTGAAGTAGAGGAAGTGGAGAGGTCTAGTGAAGTTCCGAAAAAGAAAGATGATACTATAATAAACCGTCCTCCTCCACCATTTCCATCAAGAGTTCAAAAGAAGGGTGATGTGGCTGATTATCAAAAATTCTTTAACAAGGTAAGAGTTCTTAGCATAAATATTCCGTTGCTAGAGGCTATTCGAGATGTACCCAAGTATGCTAAGTTTCTGAAAAGAGCCCTCACAAACAAACGGCCATATTGCGATAATGAGATGATTGGATTACCTGAAGAATGTAGTGCAATATGTCAGAATAAATTACCTCCGAAACTACTTGATCCTGGGAGTTTCACAATTCCGATATCTATTGGTGATGAATGGCAAGGAAAAGCACTATGCGATTTGGGTGCAAGTATTAATCTTATGCCCAAATCAATCTTTGAGAAGTTGAAAATAGGGAAGGCAAGATCTACTTCTATGGTCCTGCAAATGGCTGATCGGTCTCTTGCACATCCAGAAGGTCGAATCAAAGATGTCCTCGTTAAGGCAGGTACGTTAATTTTTCCCGCTGATTTCGTTATACTTGATTACGACGCGGATAGGAATGTCCCCATCATTTTGGGAAGACCATTCCTAGCCACAGGGCGTACCTTAATTGATGTAGAAAACGGAGAAATGATTATGAGAATCCAAGACGAGGAAATGAAGTTTAATATGTTTAGACCTATGAGGTTTTCGGACTCCAAGGAGGAATGTTTTCGTCTAGATGTAATGGAACCGGTAAGAAAAGAGCCAATTAATGTTGTGGACACTTTAGGGGTGGAGGAGAAAGAGCTGCGAAAGAAACCACCAATTAAAGCTCCTCCAGTTCCTAAAAATCCACAACTCAATCATGCGAAGAATAAAGAGAAAGCACGTGCCACGAAGGTTCCGAAGGAACCTAATAAAGAAAGAAAGAAAAAGGGGTTCAAAGTAGGTGAAGAAGTAGCTATGAAGAAACCGGACCCCCTCCAAAGGTACGTGAATCAAAAAGTTCTTGGCTAGGACCATTCATGGTCACGAAGGTTATCTCAGATAAACTAGTGGGCATAAAAGCTAAGGGATGTAAGTTTCGAGTTGCAATTATTGACAACCTCACTCACTGCTGGGGAGGTTATGTCAATGTCTAATGAATGAGGTAACCCGTCGAGCTTAACGACGTTAAAAAAAAGCCATTTCTTGTATATTAGTTTAAGTTTTTATTTTTCGTAGTTTAAATTTGTCTGATTTTCGTTAATTTAGTGTTTATTAGTAAGAAATGAGGAAGTGTAGTTGTTTTTGTTGATTTCAGGGGTAAAAAGGTTGTAAGTTTGGGGTCGAAAGGGCGAAAATAGAGGAAAAATCTGTGGTGTTCCAAGGGCAAACCGGGAACCTAGTTTCAAAAGCTAAAAATTCCGAGGTTCTGACCCAGCGTCTTGGGTCCCGCCATCTGCTGCGTCACAAGTCGCGCCATCGACGAAAACCGGGTACCCGGTTTTGGCGCTGTAGATCTTCGAACTTTTTGACCCAGCGTTTTCACTGCCGCCTTTTGCTGCGTCTTGGTCTGCGTTTTGGTTCACGTCACAGACACAAACCGGGAACCCGGTTTCGCACAAACCGGGAACCCGGTTTCGAAGGATAGGAGTTCTGACCCAGCATTTTGGGGTCCAGCCATTTATTGCGTCAGACGCTAAAAAAAAGTTTATTTTTTTTTCGCGCCGACACAGCGACGCGAAACCGGGAACCCGGTTTCTTCTGTGACAGAGCGGTTTTCAGCTATTTAGCCCTACATTTTTACCTCTTTCTTCAAGCCAGCCTCCAAGAACACTTCCAAAACCCAGAATTTCCTGAAAATCATCATCTACAACTACACAATCATCAAATCTTACCCTTTTTCACCACAAAAACATACAATCAATTCATCTCCTATCCAAAGTACCATGGAATTCCCACTTTTCTTCAATTGTTCTTCATCCAAGCTTCAAATTAAATCCAAATCCCTCTTCCCCCACATCAATTAGCCTTTACCCATCTCATATTCCACCATAATCTTCAAGTCTTAAGCCTCAAAATATCAAAGTTCTCAGCCTTCTTTAGCTTCTCACTATTTGAAGTTTTGAGTTTGGGGTGGAAAGAGATGCCTATCAGAACCGCTTACATGTATACTTATCGAAGGAATTCTCCAAGAAATAGAAACACTTTTGGTGCCGTTCAAGAACAAGCTATTGAGATTCCTAATTCGCGTTTCAAACACAAGACTGAAGAGGGTAAAATTAAAGCTAATCCTAAGAAGATAAAAGTGATTGAGGAACCTGAAAGTGAGGAAGAAATGGATCCGATGATGAGTTGGAATCGAAAATTAAGGTGTTGGAAGAGAATCAGGATACGAGGTGCGTTATTTTGGGAAACGTTACAAACAAGTTGAACTTTATCTGTTCAAAACGCAACTTACGATGTCTCGACGCGAGATAAAGTTCATGGACGCAACACCGACAACCAGCCACGCGCTGGTTAAGATACGTTTTCTAATCCTTCCTTTTAGTGTAGATTAGTTTAATTGCTTTATTGATACTTTTCGAGTCGTGGGGACACGAATCATTTTTGAGTTTGGGGTGGGGTTCGTTGCCTCATCCCAGTTTTTATGTGTTATGTGTTTTATTTGCTTTCAATAAAAGAATTGTCGGAGTTGTGTTTGACTGTAGAAGATTTTAAATGTCCCTTTAAGCATAGTTTTGGTAAATCTATGATAGTAAATAGTGGACTTTAGGGAATGATATATAACGCATTTAGAATTGCATGCAAACGTAGGTAATTGATAGGAAAAATTAATGAACAATGCAAATGAAGTAAGCTTGTACTTAAGGAATATGTTTGGTGTGTAGAACGTGAAATCCTGATTAGTAGGAAACCCACCTAGATATGAACTAAAGACGAGCTGTGTACTTAGGGAAATGATAGGGGCAGTTCTTTGTTAGCCATTTTTTACCTTTTTAGCCTTCTATCCCTTGTAATTAAATGTTAATCCGTCTTAGCCCATTTTGAGCCTTTAGCCTTTTCTTTTGTAGCCACGATATAAGACCATTATCCCTTAGATTATTAGGCATTACCATATGACCAGCACTTGTATCACAATCCTGAGACATGTCTCGAGCTTGAGTTTGGGGTGGTGGGTCCACTTAAGGGGAATTTATTGGGAAGGGATGAATGTGTTTATGTTGTAGCACAATTGCAGATGATTATACTTATTATACCCCTTTGCTGGGATTGAAAAAAAAATTTATAAGAGACATGACCTTTCACATCAAAAGGATGGTCATGGGTATCTTGTACAAAAAGAAAAGAAAAGAAATGAAAAAGAAAATAAAAAGAAAGAAAGAATAAAATAAACTGGCAAAGTGGAATATTATGAAAAATCATCTTATTTGTAATGGGTAGACATGGGACGCTAAATTGTTGCGTAAATGGGTGAGTGAGAACATTTTTTAGCGTAAACTCAAGCTCGAGGACATTTCTTGATGGTAAGTGAGGAGAGAGCCAAAATCTCACTTCAAATTTACCAAATATACATCCACACCGTCCTTAAGCCAATATTAAAACCATAAAGACCTCGTGATTCCTAAGTATATAGTGAATTTATGATTCTGTTGATAGGAAATATACTAGGTGGAGCGTTCAAAGCGATTTAGGATTGAGGAACACCCTATAGCCATCATACAGAGATGAGTACAAGTGTAATCTTCAAGCATTGCGACTTTAATTTTATGATTGAGATTATTTATGTTTGATTTTGCATTTTAGATGTATGTGTATATTAGTTTCTAGAGTTTGCTATATGAGATTTATTTGGAGAATTGCTTTAGGTGTATTTGCTAGCTTCTATTTGTTCTTACGTTTACTTCTAACCCTTTGTTTTGCTTTACTTTGTCGGGACGACAAAGGTTTGAGTTTGGGGTCTTGATGTCTCCCTAATTGTTCTTATTTTCGACCCTTGGGAGACATCATTATTTTATGTTTATTTGAATATTTTGATAGACTTTTGAGTTAAAAATGCAATAATCCGGATTTCCTATTTTATTTCTAGTATTTTTGATTTATTAAACTTTTGCGCGTAATATTGCTTGTTTAAGTGAAAAGTTTGTAGGTTTTGAATATTAGCTAGGAGAGGAATCCAAGAAGAAAGTCAAAGATCGTGATATGGAGTCAAAGCTTGAAGATACATCCCGAAAGAATTATATTTTGGAGCTGCAAATCTAGAAAACAGGCCAAAGATTGCTGATTACGAGGCACTTAAGAGTTGATATAGCCGCTGACCTTTGAAGAGAATATGTTCTTATCGAGATACGGAAATTTAGCAAGTGATTTAAGGTCAATCGGAGTTATAACAAATCGGCTAGAGCTGTTTTAGTGCAAGTGGTGCAGCAGTTACGGGATTTTGGGCTTAGAAAATGGACTTGGGCTTTTAATTAGTGATTTAATCTCAAGACCAAGCCCTAATCCGTTTTTCCTCTTATAAAAGGAGCTCTTGACTTCTATTTTTCACACAATTCACTTTTTACACAATAAAACATCAAGAGAGAAGAAGAAGAAAGCTGTAAAGCTTGAGAGAGTCTATATCTCCATTCTCAGCCAAATCCAATTCCGGAAATTAGGTCTTTCTTATTTTTAATTCTGTAAAACATTATGAATTCCATTTCTTTTAATTTAGTTTTCTTTTTAATTAGTATGAGCTAATTTCTTCATAGTACTTGAGAATGCTTTATGGGTGAATCTCGATTCTATTGAATTTTTATGTCTGAATTTGGGTTTCTGTTAAATTAAATTAAATTGGGTCTTTTACTCTTTTCGATAATTTGAGATTATTTACTGTTTTTGGAGTCATGAACTAAGAACAGGTATTAGTATCTAGGCTATTCCACATATGTGGCGTGTGGATCATCCTGACGGAGGGTTTAGGTACTGACTTAATTATTCAATCTAAAATAGAAGCTATTGACTCTGACGAGCTTAGTTAATTTTAGGGCCAATGTGGTAAAATTGCTTAATCATCCGGAAGTGGATCATATTTACCCTGACGAGACTAGTGACACTCTAGGGTAGCCTTATAGTCCACCCTGACGGGGGTATAAGTACTTTAGAATCGCGACCATTGTAATTGACCAATTTAACCCTTAAACAACATAGGTTATGAAATATAATTAGGAGGATCCCTTGCGTTCTCAAGTGCGACCTTCTCATATTTGCGTTTCACATTTATTTACTTGCGTTTTAATATTTAATTGCATTTTATTTATAGTCCTTCATTACTTAGAATTAATACAAACAAACAATCAATCATTATATCTTTACTTATTTTCATAAGTGCAACCTTTCATTATTGATAAGCATTGTAGTTAACCAAACCGTCCCTGCGAACGATCCTAGAATCATTATTACTACTTGGGACAACCGTACACTTGCGGTTGTGGTTCACTTACTTTTGCATTTATTTTAGAACACACAAAGGACCACCAAGTCACCATTGTGAACTAAGAGAGAATTTCACTTTGCGCATTACAAAACTAATTTGATCTTGAAATCAATTGGTGTGAATTGTATATTTGGTATCATATATTTGATTTAGTTTGTAAATTATACTATATGAGACTTATTAAAATGTGTTCTTTAGTGTCATTCATTAATTTTCTATTTCTATATTTTATGGATTGATTAAACTTAGGCCCTGCTAAACTCTATTTTTCTTTTTTTATTTTGTTGGGCGATAAAACTTTGAGTTAGGATTCTTGATGTCTCTATTCTTGTAATGGATTTATCCATTCACGAGATATTATTTTGGGAGTTTATTGGGCCTAGGTGACAGACGTTTTCCCTAATATATGCTATATTGTACCTTTGCTTCTTGTTTTGGACATAATACTATTTATAGAAATTTTGTGCCTTAATTGTGTGATAAGTGTATATATTTTAGGTAAAGTGTGATACAAGATGACAAGGTGGGGATAAGAAGTTAAAGAGTCAACGTAAACCACAATCCAAGGCGGAAATTGAGCTTAAAGTCACTTCGGAAAGTTGGAGCGTTTGCTTGAGAAATCTTTGCACCTTAGTATTTCAGTCACTACGACATATTGGTGATAGATTTAGACTTGATTCCTTTTGATTAAGAAAATTATTGAATTCAGTGTTGTGTGAGAAGTGACGGAAGACAATTCGGAGTTAAGATGAAGAAGTTATGCTAATAACCGATGTTGTGACTCGAAGCTGAAATTTGTTAAGTAAAAACGGGGTTGTGCTCGTCAGACCTAATTTTGAGCCCATGGAAGACCTAAATCCGTTTTCCTATCTTATATAATCCTCATATCAGCCTCCATCATATTATCCATCAACATCTATCGTATTATCCATCAAGACATCAGGAAGAAGGGCACTTATTGAGAAGGAGGGGAAGAAGAGAAGGAATTTGTCTATGAACTCAGCAATTTTTCTCCATCCCATATCCAATTGCCTTTAACCCAAAAAGTAACTACACTTTATTTTTCATTTTAAACATGATTCTAGCTTTATTTTTTTGTAAGTTTTACTTCTCATTCATGAAATAACCTCATTGCTTGAGGTTTGCTTTGTAAGAACTTATGTTTGCTATTTAGTTGTTTTATTACATTTGGGATTATAATGTTTAAATTGAAATTGGTCTTTACTTATATTCCATTGACTTATATGTTTATTATAAATACTTCCCATATAGTAGCTAATTAGTGGGTAGTTGTTGTAATTAAGCGAACACCCGGATAGGGGGTTTAATTACAAAACTAGCATATAGACGCCTAGTGTGAGGCATTGAACCGGATTGTAGTCATTAAGAGTTAGGGAATTTAACTCATCAGATAGCCAGCTGGTGTGTAAGGTTGAGCTCTAAGTTCACCCGGATGGGGAGTTAGAGTGCTATGAATCCCGACTAATTAGAATCACCAACTCACCCTTATCAATAGAACCAATGAATCAGCGGCATAGGCAATTACTAGAAAAGCTCAAGCATTCATCTTGCATATTTTTATCATTTAATTTCATTTGCATTTTAGTTAATTAGTACTTTATTTTATTTTCATTTTAATCCTTTATACGAAACCCAATAAATATCATATTTACATTTCTTATTTGTCATTTCATCTTAGCAACTAGACATTTTATTACATTCGAGACACAATTAATACAATCTTGGTTTTCCCTAAGGAACGATAACATTGAGCTTATCACTTTTTTACTTGACGACAACCCATACGCTTGTGGGGAGTCATAGTTCTATAGGTTGTAAATTATTATATCGCACCTAGAACCGCAACATTCATGTTCCTAAATATTGGAATCCCTCACCCCCATCTTTTTATTCAAAATCGCAAATTTTCCCGAGGCTTTCTAGTGAATCCATTATTTTGTCATAATCCCCACCAAAAATTTGCCACCATTCTAGATAGATTCTTACAAAAAGCCTTACAGAATTAAAATACTAACATGGTATAATTCAGAATGACTTGAAGAACGAATTTAATAAGTACCTCATTTCCTTTATTTGAGAGGAGTCGGTCCTTTTACCGATTACATTTTCTAGAGAATCGGTCCTTCAACCATTCAGGGGGTTTGACCTTATATTTGTGTAGTTGATAGGCATACCTAAGTATTTTACAATAGATTCAAACGTCTTAATACCAAGGAAAAAAATTGTTAGGTCAATATGAGAACTTTGGGTACCATTACTAAAGCAAACACTAAACTTGGTGAGGTTTTCCTTTACCCTAATCCTTTACAGTATTTCAGAATAACTTCCTTGAAAGATGAAATTTGTGAATCTCAGGGATTAACAAGAAATTGTGTATTATCAGCAAAGAGAGTGAGACAGAGTCGAGAATTATATAACTAGCTTAATTTATTTAATATTACCAAACCTAATATTGTAATTGATGAGACCTACCAAGGCCTTAGTCAAGTAACATAAGAGAAATTGTGAGGGGGAATCACCTCGTTTGATGCCATTAGAAGATTTAATGTTACCTACCAACTCTCCGTTGATAGAAATCTGGTATTTGACCATCATAATACATTTCATGATCTATACAATGAATATTTCATAGAATCCATGTTTCCTCAAGACAACCTATAAGAAATCAATCTTACATGCTTATATTCTTTTACCATATCAATTTTGATTGTCACACAATTCTTATTATTTTTATGATTTTGTCCTAAAGAAATAAGAGATTTCATATTTTAAACTGATGTTGTCCTGAATATCTCTACCTCTTAAAATGTGAAATTGGGTGGTCAGAACCAGGTAGAGGTTTTACCCACTCATCCAAAACAGAAAATATGATCTTGTAGTCAAAATTGGTGCAACAATTAGGGCAGGGATCATCAACTTTTGCCTGGGCATCACCTTTATGAACCAAAGTAATAATAGTATTACTAAGCTTGATAGTATCTAGTTCACCATTGAAGTAAGAGGTAACCATGTCAAAGGCATCAAATTTGATGATTTACTGGTACTTTTGGTAGAACATACCAATAATGTTGTCAGGCCCTTTATTCCCCATACGAAGCACTATATTCTTGACCTTCTCATGGACTCATGTCGTATGAGGTTAAGGTTCATCTCATGTGTGACTTTTCAAGATATTTCATTAAAAACTATTAGACCATACGAGCCAAGATAACCATTATATCATTCTCATAAAAGGAGATAATTGTATATTTCATGATTGTATAGTCATCTTAACATACTTCATTTTCATCTAAAATTTTGTTGATTATGTTGAAATTACGCCTTTGAGCCACTTAAGAGTGAAATAAGGTTGTGTCCCTCTCTTTAGACAACATCTACTTATTTCTATATCTAGATTTCCAAAAGCTTCTTCCTGTGTCCAAATACTATCCAAGGAAAGAGTAATATATATCATCTCCTTAAGAATCTAATTTATGCAAGGCTCATTCTGGAGGTGATTCACTCTATGTTGGACACATCTAATAAATGGAGAATTGTTTTTGATAGTTTTTTTTACACCATCGATTGAATTTTTTTGTTCATTAGTCGTCCGGGCCCATCTAAACCACTCATAAATTCACCCCCTGGAATGTTCAACTTTCCCATCAAGTGTAGGATCACCAACTCATTAGTACTCCATGTGAAAGCTCTTAACGGGTCTAGAGAAGGAAGGCTTATAATCAACCAAGATATGGTAATGATTAGAACCGATGGTTGGGGGAATAATAAGAATTTAATTTGGGATTATATTAAGACAAAATTGATTGCAAAGTAAATGGTCATGTCTAACTTTAACATTTTGATCAACAATTCTCCTACTTGTCCAAGTGAAAAAACAACCATTGGGTGGTAGATCAATTAGACAATTGTTGTAGATGAAACTGTTAAATGATTGCATATAAAAACATTTTACATCTCATATGCCTTATTTCTAATAAGAAGTTGATATGTCATTGAACTCTCTCACAATCACCCAGGGGATGTTACAATTACTATTACAATTTGATATCTCATCCCAAAGTTTCTTGTGTTCTTCAAAGTCATTTTCGTGCTTGAAAAAAAAGACAAATTACAAAACTTACAAGAATGTTCCATACAACAAATAAAAAGAAAACTTATGGGAAAAACAATAAACAAATCTAAATTCTCTTCTACATAAGCAACAGGCCTCTTTACAAATTACAAACACTTGTGGCAGACATAGAGCTTCAACATTGAAACACCCCATGATAAGAAATAGTAAAAGGGAGTGCAAAATATGATATGTAATGATAAACTATAATATATCTCTCATGTCCTAATTCACATGTCAAATTAGTTTATAACTTGGCCTACAAAAAGTTCACAAAAACTGAACAGCTCGCGTCTGCTTCAAAAAATGCTCGTAACTTCCTCATCCAAACTCAAAACTGTGATAAGTTTATATTTAAATACTTAAATGTATATAAAATGGTATATGGATAAGACTATAATTCTTCTCCAAACATCATGGGCGTGAGTTTAAAGTTGGCAGAAGATTTGGAGAAAATATATTTGTACTCATAATGCACCTTTTGGACTTTGTGGATTAACTTGTGGTTAATTTTTGGATTTCCAGGAGGTTACCCTTGGCTTTATGACTCCTTATATCTTAATTTGATCTATAAATTAAACATACTCCTATAATCTTAACCATTATATAATAAAACATCTCAAAATGCTCCAAAAAGACTTAAATAATAAATATTAGTTAAAGACTTGAATTAAACCAAATCATGGGTAGAATCCAAGCTTAATGCTCTTAGGACCCTACAAATTATGTCTCGTGTATATGAAAACCCATCAACAAATATGAGACATCACATACCTGGACCCTGAACAAGATGATCTGATCCTTACAAACCCCGAAGGAAAGGAACTTACGCTTGCATAAACCTTAAACTACAAATCCTCCAACAATGAAGCCAAATATACATAACTGGTAGAAAGAATGCATGCAACCATCAAGTTAGGGGAAACACGAGAAAATATCATCAATAAATATTAGTTTGTCATTGGACATGTAACTCGTGAATAAAAAGAAAAAAAATAAGATGATGGTAGTTGATGTCTCCTTGCTTGTGATAGATAAATCCCCTTAAGAGACATCATTTTAGGTAGAAATTAGACTTATTTGATATAGTTATAGGCATATTGTTCTATATTGCACTTTCTTCCTATGTCATTGAGATCTTGTTACTTTTAGAGCTTTTGTACGTTAATTTGCTGCTTTAGTGTGAAGTTCTTAGGTACATGGATGCTAGGAGGCATTAAGATGAATAAAAGAAGTGAAATTTAAAGTCCAAGATCAAAAGAAAGTGTTAATGGAGAAAAAGGCATCACTTTAGTAAAGATAGAGGAGGATTGGAAACTATAAAGTCGTCCCTTCTACCCCTTCCTGGACCCAAACGGTGCATAATCTGACTTGGTGGCTCATATGAAAAATATGAGCCTCTGAGTTAGAGAAATTTGAGAAATGGTTTCAGGTGATTTGGACTTACGATGCGAAAGTTACACCTGTTTTACTGGAGTGGTGTACAGCAGTCCAGGAATAATAAAACGGATTTGGGCCTTTAATCATTTAATTAAGCTAAACATTGGCCTAATGCATTTTTCAATCAATATAAAAGACTCATTAGACCTCATAATTTAGTATGCTTTAATATTTTAATAGAGAGAAGGCTTGGAAGCAGAGAAGCAGCAGCTGGAGAAGTCTTTCTTCTTCAACAACAACTTAAGTCATTCCAATTAGGTTATTTTCAATTTATTTCAGTAATTAGGAATTATGTATTTAATTAATTTAATTTATTTTTTGTATTCCAATATGAGCTAAACTCCTAAATACTTGAGACTCACATTTCGGGGATGAACCCTAGTTTTCAATTTAATGTTTCTCTAATTTGGGATTGTGTCAATTTAAATTAAGTCGTGTAATTGCATATTGATTCTATTCTTGTATTTATCTACTATCATTGATGTCGTGAATCAAGTATAGGTTGTAGTAATTAGGTTATTCACTAGTGTTAGCGATCATCTGGAAGGGGGGGGTTTAATTACATAACTAGGAAAAAAACGCGTGGTGTTCGTTATTGAGCCTGGTGGCGTTAACAAACCACGTAGCCAATTGCGTAAGATCATAATTAATTGAATGTAACTTATAGTCGCCCTGACGGGCTCTGTAATACCGTAGAATAGTGTCTTAAGTCTACCTTGATGGGAGTTAGGAAGATATTAGAGTCCCGACTAATATCAATTACCTGCTTTACCCTTAAAACGAATGCATTAGGTTGTGAACTTTGGTGAATCCCTAGCGAGGCTAGAGTGTCTCTCTCATACATAAGTAATCTATTTAGTTTAATTCTTAGTTTCGTTTAATTTACTCTAGATTCTCAAGTTTAGTCTTTTCATACAAAAAACCAAAACAAATATCTATTTTATTTATTTCTGTGATTAATTCTACTTTATATTTAAACATATCAATTGTACCTCGCAGTCCTTGTGGAGACCAAATCCCTTATATCTTATATATTACTTGGAACGACCCGTACACTTGTGGTTAGTTGCTCTTCCTATTTAGTGTTGATTTTTATCACACTCTAGGAGCGACAAGTTTTTGGCGCTGTTGCCGGGGATTGCAGCGTGTGATTTTGTGTTTAATCCTTTTAAGTAGAGTTAGTTGTTATTTTTTGTTTTACACGCGTCTTTTGTTTTTGTCTTTTCTAGATCTTTCAGGTTTCGTGCATGAGCGCAAGTCCTGAAACACTACTAAGAGCTTACAGGAAAAGACTCAAGCTAGAATGAGAGATGGCAGCCGTGAATAACAATATCCATGTGGAAGTAGATGAGAATGGGAACCCTGTAGTGCCACAAAATATAGTTATTCAGAACCAAGTTGTTCAACATCCACCAGGAGGAAATTCTCAATTCCAACTGGGATACGATCCGTGGTTCGTGCATGCTCCTAAATAGAACACATTTCAAGTACCTGCTCTCGGAGTTGGCCCTCCAGATATTCAAGTTGCTAGATTCAAACCCGATGCGGATATGTTGAATCAATTACGAGACTTCGGAAATTTTCGAGGAGTGGTTGGTGAAGATGCAATTCGAGTAGTGTTAAAGTTCATGCAGATATGTGATGCGTACATCACGCAAGGTGTGACACAAGAACAGATGTACTTCACGAATTTTTGGGTTTTCCTCATAGATGTAGCAAGTGAGTGACTAGATCAACAACCGCGTGACCCGATCACTAATTGGGACGAATTACAAACATCGTTCTTTAAGCAGTACTATCTGAGAAACATGAGGTTGAACGCATAACTAGAGTTGACATCATTCCATCAAGAGCAAGATGAACCAGTGGGAACATGTTGGACGAGATTTCAGATGTGTTTAAGATGAGTTCTAGATCATGGCTACTCTGAAGATCAACAATTGCCCATTTTCTATAAAGGCCTAGATGGGAGTGCAAGAAAAGATTTAGATCTGTTATGCGGATGTGGATTCTTGATGGTTATGCCAACCCAAGCAACAATGGTTTTAGACAAAATAGTGAAAAATGAGATGGGATGGCAAAACATGAGAACACCAGTTCGAGGTACTGTGCACCGAGATAGTGGAAATGCAATTGAGGAAAAGCTATTTGTTATGGAAGAAAAACTCAAGACAACATTCGAGCAACAAATGAAATTGCTTACTTTAGATATTCAAGAGGTTTTTTCAAGTAGAATAGCGAGTGTGAATATCGCACAGGAGATGTATCTGTGTTCAAATAGTGAAATGAATAATCATAATTGGTAGAGTTGTCAAAGCAATCCAGAAGTTGTAATGTTTATATCTAACCGAGGGAACTATAATTCAAATGTTCAAGTTTATGGTCAACAAAACAGAAACAATCCTGGCTTTAAATATATAAATCCAAATGGGGCCACAAATCCTGCTCATGCATATCAGCCGCGACCTCAAGGGAACAACTACCAACCGAGACCACATACTCATTACCAATGGGGACAGAATTAAGGAAGTCAACCACCACAACAACCGGTACAAGACTCTTACACAAAAAGTATAAATCAGAAAGCTCTACCTTCCCATCCTCAAGAAGGTTCGATAAGTGAGATACAATAAAGATTACAATCACTTTAGTCCATGACACAAAAGAGTCAACTAGAAAATCAAGCTGCCAATGTAAAAGTGCATGAACAATTAGTTGTGTTAAAGATCCTAGAGAATCAATTGTCGCAAATGGCGAAAAAACTAAATTAGCATCTTCAAGGATGATTACCTAGTGATACAGAGATTCCTCGCCAGTTTAAAGACTGTAAGGCAATTTATCTTAGGAGTGGCAAGCATTTCCCAGCACCTACTTTCCCGATCATGAAGGAGAAAGAGACAATTGTCAAGCTAAAAGAGATAAAGGATGTGGTTGAAAAATAAGTGGAACCTGTTATAGTTGAAGATTTAATTGCGGATGTATTTGATGATGTGAGTGAATACGTAATTGAAGAGCCTATTAAGGCTACGCAGAAGAATCCAAGGAAATATATTGTCTTGACAGATAACCGCCCTCCCCCTCCCTTTCTATCACATGTCCAAAAGAAGAACAATGACAAAGAGTACAAGAAGTTCATGGATATGGTGAGAAATTACACATTAATTTTCCTTTTGTGGAAGCTATCCAAAGTATGCCAAAGTATATGAAATTCATGAAGGAGGCGCTTTCCAACAAACGCAAATACTATGAGGGAGAGATAGTTGGTTTACCGGCGGAGTGTAGTGAAATATGTCAAAGTAAGTTGCCTCCGAAATTAGAAGATCCCGAGAGTTTCAATATTCCTAAATTTATTAGTTAAGAATGGTCCGGGAGAGCTTTGTGTGACTTAGGTGCGAGTATCAATCTCATGCCTAGGCCACTTTCTGAAAAGTTGAGGATTGGGGAAGCAAAATCGAGTACCATGGTCATACAAATGCGGATAGATCCTTATTCCATCCTGAAGGAAAGATTGAAGACATCCTCGTCAAAGTAGGTAACTTTATATTTCCGTGATTTCATTATACTTGATTACGATGATAGGAATGTCCCCATCATCCTTGGAAGACCATTCCTAGCCACGGGGTTTACTTTGATTGATGTAGAGAACTGAGAACTAATCATCCGAGTGCAAGATGAGGAAGAGAAGTTAAATATGTTTTTAAAGAAATGAAGTTCCTCAGTTCTCTGGTGATTTCTTTTTCTTGGATTCCATTGAACAGGTAGAGAAAGAGACAGCCAAGGTTGTGGCAGCCTTAAGATCGAAGGAGAGAGAGGGAGTTAAGAAAGAAACCACCAAATGAAGCTCCTCCAGATCCTAAGGAGAGTCCACACCTGGCTCGTTCAAAGAAGAAGAACAAGAAACGTGCTATGAAGGTTCCAAGAGAACCAAGAAAGAAAGAGAGAAGGAGGAGTTCAGAGTGGGCGAAGAAGTCGCATTAAAAAAGCTTGATCTCCCACAGAACGCACGTAAGTCAAAGAGCTCTTGGTTGGGACCATTCATGGTCACAAGGATCATCTCTTAGAAGTTAGTAGGAGTAAAAGACAAGGGATGCAAATTTTGAGTAGTAAATGTTGATAACCCCACTCACTGATGGGGAGGTTATGTTAAAAAATGATCTCAGTGGTAACCCGTCGAGCTTAACGACGTTAAACAAAAGCCTGTTTACTTGTACATTATTTTATTGCTTTCAGTCTTTCAATTTCATAGTGTATAATTTAATACAATCATGTGTATTCGAGTATTATTTTAAGAAATGAGAAAGGCTGGTTGTTTTGTATAATTGCAGGTGTTAAAGCCTGAGTTTAGGGGTGATCAAGGTGAGAGATGGAGCAAGGTTGTGTGGCAAATTAGTTTCCAAGAACACGCAACAACCACGAACCCATTTGCTTCCAAATGGGAACCTGGTTACTTCAAGGACAAATGCCACATATACGCAATTAAAAACGGCGTCAGCGGCTTTTGGCATTAGCGACCGGGAACCCGGTTGTCTACAAACGGGGACCCAGTTTGCCCCTGGATGTTGACCCCTTATACGCAATTAAAAAGTGTGTTGGCGACAAATTGTTCTTCGCGAGCGGGTACCCGTTCTCTGCCAACCGGGCGCCTGGTTCGTGAAGGAACCCCCTGGAAGATGAATACTTACACCTAACTGAAACTTGCGAACGGAAAAAAAAAAGAGGGAAAGAAGTGTAAAAATTGAGGAAACTTCGGGAGGCAATAACTTTACGCTCGGATGGAGGAATTAGCTTTTTCTTGAGCCTAAACCATGTAATTTTTAGAGATCTGCGCAATGGAAATGTCAAACTGGTTTAATAGCAAACATGGAACTTGTTCTCTATGAAACGGGCGCCTAGTTTATGAAAAAAGCTCTAGGTCAAACGCCACTTATACGCAATAAAAAACTGCGTCAGGGAAAAATGAATTCGTGAACACAAAGACACACGGGTACCCGGTTTGTGCTAAACAGGAACCCGGTTTGTGTCGGTAGAATTTGACATATTCCTTATGAAACCTTCTTTTTCCTTTTCCTTTAGCCTATCACACAAGAAACACCATGAATTACGAACCCAAACTCTAAAAATACCTGCAATCCACCATAAAAACACCATAAATATCATCAAATTTTACCTCTAAGCAACATCCAAACGCATAATCATATCATATATCCTTCCAAAATACCAAGGAATTCCAACTTCGGTCCAAAAAAAATTCTTCACAAAACCTTAAAGTTTAGCTATTAAAACCTCTTCAAACCCTTTAGATATTGATTACCTATCTCATAAAACACTATTATATGATCCATATACCTTCAAGAACACCAAAAGTCATAAAATTCATCCAAAATTTTTGGGAATTTTTGAAGCTTTGAGTTCAGGGTCATTCGAGATGACATGAAGGTTTGAGAAGTCAATAAGAACATGAAGAGAAAAGAGAGTTTGGTGTTGAAGAAGGAATTCCAAGGATGGGGCGATAATTTAGAGGAGAAAGATGGAGAGATGATTAGAGCTAAGGGAAATATGAGTTTGAGTTGATGCAACATACTTTACAGAAGATGAATTTAACGGTGTATGACCTATACATCGTGACTAAGAAGACTTCACAACCTCGATGTGATACTACATGTGATCGGCTTAGTGCCAATTGAGATACGTTTCCTTAACCCTTTTATCATTAGTGGTGTATATTAGTTTATTTGCTTTATATAGTATTTTCGAGTCATGTGGAAACGACTCATTTTTGATTTTCGGGTGGGGTACTTGTAGTCCTCATTCCTAATTTATGTGTTACATGTTTTACTACTTTTTGAAAAATTTAAAACCAAATAAAAATTAGTTTAAGGAATGATTTGACTGTAGCGTCTATTGAATGTCCCATTAAGCATACTTTTTGTAAATTAATGATAAAAAAAAGTAGACCGTAGAGTTAATGTAAAATGCACCTTGAATGCATGGAAACACTAGATGATAGATAGCAAAAAATAATGAACAACTGAAAAGAAGTAAGCTTGAACTTAGTGAGAATGAGTGGTGTGTAGAACAAGAGATCTAAATAAGTAGAGAACTCACTTAATTATGAACTAGAGGTAAAAATAGAGTGAAACTATGTAACTAGGAAAATGATAGAGGCAGTTCTTTGATAGCCACTTGAGACCTTCTTAGTTTTTTAACCCGTTATTAATGATATATCCTTCTTAGCCCCATTTTTTAGCCTTTAAGCCTTTATTTTGGAGCCACGTTTATAAGCTTATCCTTTAGATGTTAGGACTACACCATATGACCCGAACTTGAATCACGATTGATTAAGACTAGTTGTCCTTAATATTGAATTTGGGGTTAGGGAATCTGTCATTAAATTTGTTGGGTAGATTTGTGATGTGCTTGAATGATTATGCACTTTATTGTAAATTTCTTTGTCAGTTTCCAAAAAGAAAAATTGGTTGAGAAAATGAGTTAGCGTGACAATTCACATTAAAAAGAATGGAATACATGTTGAAATGAAAGGAGCGGCAAAGGATTATTTTTATTGTAATCACATTGGTAGGTTTGGGTTTCAATGGGGACACTTAATTAGTGCGTTAAGTGAGTGAGATCTTATATAAGTGGAACTCAAGCTCAGGACAATTTGTTGAAGGCTACTGAGTAGAGAGCCAACAACTCACTTGTCATTATCCAAATGTACCATGTCATTCCTAAATCTACACTAAATCCGTAAAGACCTTGTGATTCCTAGGGACATAGTGGAGTAACAGTTTTTCTAATAGGGAGTAAGTTAAGTGGAACGTTCAAAGCAAGTAAGGATTGATGACCACCCTATATCTACCATCACGAGCTTAGTATCAAGGGTAATCTTCTAGCATTGTGGAATTAATTTTGGATTGAATTTTTTATGTGTTTGATTTTGTATTATAGGTGTATGTGTGTATTAGTTCTTAGGTTGTACTATATGAGATTTATTTTGAGTTTTTCTTTAGGTATCATTCTTTAGATTTTATATTTGCTTCTTACCTTAGACGTCTATTTTAGTTCTTACTTTGTCGGGATGAAAAAGGTTTGAGTTGGGGGGTTTTGATGTCTCTCTATTTGTGATAGATAAATACTCTTAGGATACATCAATTTAGGTAGAAATTGGACTTAGTCTCTAGATTTATAGCCATATTTTGCTATATTTCACTTTCTTCCTTCGAAATTGAGATATTTTTACTTTTAGAGCTTTTGTGCGTTAATTTGCTTGTTTAGTGTGAAGTTCTTAGGTACGTGGATTCTAGGAGGAATAAGAGAAGAACTGAAGTTTAAATTACAAGAACAAATGGAAGTGTTAAAGGATAAAAAGGCATTACTTTAGTGAAGATGGAGGAGCATTGGAAACTGTAAAATCGTCACTTCTATCTATTCGTGTGGCCAAACGGTGCAGAATCTGACTTGGTGGTTCATATGAAAATGATGGGCCTCTGATTTAGCAAAATTTTAGAAGTTGTTTCATGTGATTTGGACTTATCATACGAAAGTTACACCTATTTTACTGGAGTGGTGTACAACAGTGCATGAATGATAATAATAAAACAGATTTGAGCCCTTAATCGTTTAATTAAGCTAACATGGGCCTAATCCGATTTTACTAAATATAAAAGGCTTCTTAAACCTCCTAATTCAGTACGCTTTAATACTTTAAAAGATATGAGGTTTGGGAGCAGAGAAGCAGAAGGTGGAAAAGTCTTTCTTCTTCAACAACAGTTTAAGTCATCCCAATCGGTTACTTGAGACTCACATTTTAAGGATGAACCCTAGTTTTTAATTTAATGTTTTTCTGATTTGGTATTGTGTCAATTTAAATTAAGTCATGTAATTGCATTTTCATTCTATTCTTGTATTTATTTACTAACATTGACGTCACGAATCTAAGGGTAGGTTGTAGTAATTAGGCTATTCACTAGTGGAGAACATCCTAAACATGGGTTTAATTATAGAAGTAGGATAGAAACGTGTGGTGTTCGTTATTGAGCCTAGCGCCCTTAACTAACCACGTAGCCAATTGGGTAAGATCACAATTATTTGAAAGTAGCTTATAGTCGCCCTGACGAGGTTTGTGATACCGCAGAATTGCTTTCTAAGTCTACCCTGACGGGAGTTAGGAAGATATTAGATCCCGAATAATATCAATTACCCGTTTTACACTTAAAACGAATGCATTAGATTGTGAACTTAGGTGATTCCCTAGAGAGGCTCGAGTACCTCTCTCATATTGAAGTAATCCTTTTAGTTTAAATCTTAGTTTAATTTAATTTACTCTACATTCTTCTATTTAGTCTTTTCATATTCAAAAACCAAAACAAATATCTATTTTATTATTTTTCCAATTAATTCTACTTTACTATCTAAACATATCAATCGTACCTCGCAGTCCCTGTGGAGACGAAATCTCTTATATCCTATCTATTACTTGGAACGACTCGTAAACTTGCGGTTAATTGCTCCTCCTATTTAGTGTTTATTTTTGTCACACTTTAGTAACGACCAGTAGCCTACAACTGGAAAGTCGAGAATATATGAGCAACATTTTAAAAGGTTCAACGTCACACACATCCCCATATAGTAAAATTCCTAAGTAGATTATTTGGCTAGATCATGTATTCTTAATCAACCACACAAAGGGTCATCCTACAACAGGTTAAACGACCAAGTGTTCACACAGGAAAAGAAGAAGAGCTCAATTTAGTCAACAAATAACCTGAATTGCACCACTCCGGGTCCACCTCACACTTTTGGAAGACATAATAGAAGCTCGGTGATTGTTGAACAATATGAGATATGCACACTTCAAGTTGGTAAACTATACTAATTAACATATGTAGGAATGATACTCAGGTACATCGGGAATGAAAAAGAAAGTAAGATACTCTGAGAGATGCACAAGAGAATCTGTGACAGACACAACGGTTACTACCATTGAATATCCGTGTTTACTCACCATTTTCATCGAGCTAGTAGAGGGATGTGGCACTCGTATGTGAGTGTCCAAGGTATCTCGAAAGCCATACATATCAGTGACACTGATGAACAATGTGTTGATGTTATGTTAGCGAGAGTGGAAATTATCTAACCATGACCATCAAAGTTCAATGTAAGTACATTTACGTAGTTGTGGATTATTTTACTTGTTAGATACAGGTCGAGGTTGTAGCCACAACTAGTCATTTAATCAAATTCATATTTATATAAAAATATATCATATTCCCTCGCTGTCCGATGCTTGGATTGAGTAATTCTGGGACCAATGTGCAAATGAAGAGATCTGCCTTCGAAATTCATTAGTGGCTTGCATGCAGAGCAATGAACAAGTTAATGTGGGAAATGAATGTTGATACACATAATAGTTAAGAAGATCTCTATGAACAAACTAACCTTGTCTAAAGCCCTTAAAGTACTTTGTGCATCCCATATTGTGGTCTACTTAGCCAGACAGGATACGCCATATAACCTTATGTATGGATGTAAGGCTAATTCCAAAACAATGTCGATACAGATTATTCCAGATTTGAAATGTTCAACATCCGAGAAAACAATTGAGGCTTGGTGAGGAGATGGAGTTAAACAATTGAGTCTTGGTGAGGAGATGGAGTTGAACAATTGAGGCTTGGTGAGGAGATAGGGTTAATCGAGGGCCTCCACTAGCATACAATAAAAATAGTCATAACTGGAGCCATCTACAAAAAGGTGTGTAATAAGGACATGCAAAAAGGTGATTGTGTTCTTCGGCAACAATATTTTGAAACTAAACCTCAAAGAAAAAACTACAACTCATATGCGAAGGACTGAGCTGGGTCACCCATAAAATCTGACCAAACACCTGTTGACTTGAAGTACAAGACGTGAGGTATTAAGGAACTGTTGACGTGCCAAACATTAGACAAAGTTTAACGCTGGACAAGTACCAACAGTCTGGCTCCCATCCATAAAATGTTTACTTGAATGAAAAATTCTCGAGTATCAATCGTCTGGCTTCTTAGACGACCACCTATTGTCTCACGTCTACAAAATATCTATTTGGATGAAAATCCTCTAGTTTTAATAGTCTAACTTCTTAGTCAACTACTAAATAGCTTACGCCCATAAAAATTACTTGGATGAAACATCCACAGGTACCAACAATCTTGTTTCTCATTCAACTACGTACTTTCTCACATCTATATAATACTTACTTACATAAAAAATATCCCAAGTACCAACAATCCGTCTTCTAAGCCTATATCACCTACTATCTCACGACCATATGATATCTATTTAGACAGAAAATCACCAAGTATCAATAGTCCCGCTTTCAGGCAAATACCTAATTGGTGATGTGGTCAAATAAAGATATAGTTTATTTAAAATACCTAAATTAATTTTAAAATCTATAAAATATTTTATACAATTTATGAAATTACCTAAATATATTTTTGAATATGTTTAACCAAAATTTGATATTATTTATTAAAAACATGCGTTTAGTTTTTCTTTTTTAGAAAAAATGAAAAGAAAAAGAGCTAAACACATGTGTTACATGTGATTAGGCCATATGCTATGAACTTTTTTTTTTTTTTGGACATTGGCCATATGCTATGAACTCAAAACGTAATTTGCTCTAAAAAGTAATAAATTGATTTGTTTTTGTGATTAAAAGAAACATATTTAAGTCAATTTAAGAATTTTGATAACTTGACACGTGTAACACTTTTTGACCAGAGTATATAAACTTTTTGAACCACTTACAATTTGGAACCTTTTCCCACCCATATAAATACGAAGCCACTTCAATTGTGAAGTGCAGATTAAGCTAGAAAATAGATCATTTTAAAATCTATAATCTGCACATTTCTCGTAATCCCATATAATCAAGAGTTTCGCTTTCATCGTATATATAGAGAAATAACAATATACGTTCCCTATATTTTCTGCTTAACCTTAGAAGGATAAACAAGACAAAGTTCCAAAACGTGTGCAGGTGCATAATCTACGCTTTATCGGCTTCATTATTACTGCACGGGATATTATATATGTTTTTGTATGAAACATAAAATATTATTATGCTTATTCGCACGCCTGTGAAATTTTATATTTAGTAGCTTACATATTTTTGTTTCTAAATTAAACCGCTCTTCTATTACAAACTTTCCTAGATTGTAACATGATTATTTTTTCTTCAGGATTATCAAATGATGATATCATTTTCAGTCTGCAAACATGCACAACCCCTTGTGAATTTTCCAGGGGGATCACTAACTATGGATCCATTTCTTCCATGGCGTCGAAAGGACAAGGTTGTGATAGTAATGGGTGCAACAGGGACAGGAAAATCAAGGCTTTCGATAGACTTAGCCACTCGTTTTCCAGCTGAAATTGTGAACTGTGATAAAATACAAATTTATAGAGGTCTTGATATTGTTACCAACAAAATGAGTGAAGAAGAATGTAAAGGTATTCCTCATCATTTGCTAGGAACTATCGATCCACTTGAAGATTTTACTGCTACTGATTTTCAACATCATGCATCAGATGCTGTAGAATCGATTACCAGGAAGGGCAAGCTTCCTATTATAGCTGGTGGATCTAATTCATATATTAAGGCTTTAATTACAAATAATAATTTTGAATTTCAATTAAAATATGAATGTTGCTTTCTTTGGGTTGATGTTCCATTGGAAATTCTATACTCTTTCGTCTCGAAAAGGGTTGATCGAATGATAGAATCTGGGCTTATTAACGAAGTAAGAAACTTTTTTGACCCAGAGGGTGATTACAAAGTTGGTATTAAACGTGCTATTGGAGTACCAGAAATGGATGAGTTTTTTAGGAATGAATCAATTGTTGATGATGAGACTAAAGCAAGGATACTTTTAAAAGCAATTGATCAAATCAAGGCGAATACTTGTAAATTGGCTTATTCTCAACGCCAAAATATACGTAGGCTTCAAAGCGAGTTAGTATGGCGTATGCATCATCTTGATGCCACTGAACCATTCCAAAGACGTGGGGTTGATTCAGATGAAGCTTGGGAAAGACTCGTGTCAAGGCCAAGCTTGACGATAGTGGATCGATTTCTTCACAAAGATGATCGCGTGTCAAACATTGTGGCCCCACCATCTTCCACCACCACCTTCGCGACAGCAATCTGTTAGTTAAGTATACTGATTCCGAAGATCATATTCCTTTTATACCTTTGTAGTATTAAGAGGGAATACCACCTTCAACTTGTCGAGGCTACCTAAGTTTCAATACCATGTTTCATAGTAATAACTCAAAATCTATCTAGGATGCCACGTGGTATTGTGGGTGACATGCCACGTGGAGAGCATACAACTGTACCTACATTGGTCGGCCGTACAATCGGAAGCAATTTAGATATTCGTGCTGGACGCAAATGTGGGTTTCTTTAAGGTGAACAGTTTGCGATGTGATCCCTGTTAGATTCCAATAAACCGTGTAGACCCTTATAGAGGTCTTTGTGGACCCCATGAGAGCTAAAAATGGCGTTTTTGGCTTCATATATATAGTGAGTGTGCCAGTTTCTTATATGACTATGAGCTGTTTTATTCTAAGATATATTTTTTTTTTTTTCCAATTATTCTAAGATATGACAACTCTTATCATATGGAACTACAATATTTTCATATATATTGATGAGATTCTTTATCATACATATCGTGTTAATTTACAATCAAGAATAACATCAAAAAATAAAAGCCTAAAAAAAGATATTCAATCAATGGACATAAGCATATATATATAAAATGTCCTTTTTTTTGGTCAATTATAATTAAGATGTCCAAATGTGCTTTGTGAGAACTTTTCATTGTATATAAGTTGCATGAATGAACAACCAAAAGAAAGAGTTGCATACTTGCATGATTAAAAAAAAAAACTTAACCTATGATATATGATATATGATATTTAATTGAAACGTCAATAAATACTAGTACCGTTTATGTCTCTGGCGACTACATTTCTAGCGACCGTGGCAAGTGGTCGCATAACCATTATTGGTCATACGTGGCCGCCAGACTAGTTAAAAAAAAATCGTCTACTTCCTTACTAACCAAGGGTGTTATCTCTAGCAACCATACCATATTATTAGATACTTCTAAAGCAAAGTTTAAAAATCTAGGGGTTTAAATGTAAAATTGGATTTAATTAGGTACTTGTAAGGTATATTTCAAAAATTCAGGGGGTTTTAATGCAATAGTAGACGTTATTAATGACTTTATAGCTATTTTCGAAACTCTAGGGGGGGTTAAAATGCTAATGTTGAATTAATTAGGTACTTGTTTTATGAATTTTGGAAATTCCATGGGTAATAAATGAATAATTTGACATTATTAGAGGCTTCTAAAGAAAAGTTTGAAATTCAAGGATTTAAATGCAAAGTATGAATTGATTTATGGTTTTGAAAGGTATATTTCTAAACTTCAGGGGGTTTAATGCAATTTAGAAGTTATTAGTTATTTTTAAGCTATATTGAAAATCCAAGGGTTAAAACGCAAATTTCAAACTTATTAGGGACTTGTTTGTGAATTTTCAAAACTCCAAGGTATTTTAATGAACAATTTGAAGTTATTAGGGACTTCTATATAAAAGATAAAAAATCTCATGGTTAAAATACAAATTTTAAAAATATTAAGGACTTCTAATGCAAAATTTGAAACTTTAGGGGTTAAAAATGTAAATTTCTAATTAGTTAGGGACTATTAAGCAATATTTAGAACTCTGGGATGTAAATGCAAAATTCAAACTATAGGACCCTTTTTTTTTAAAGTTTTTGTAATGTAATATGTAAACAATTTGAAATGAATGATATTTTATTAACCAAGGTTAAATTATTAATAATGAAGGCCATATGGTTTAAGAAAATATAACTATGTCCCAAAAATTTAATAAACTATATTGAGGTCTCTAAAATTTAATAACATTATACTTAGATCCTAAAATTTAATAAATTTATAATTAGGTCCATAAAATTTAATAAAAATATAATTAAGTCCCTAAATCTTAATAAACTCACAATTAGGTCCTTTATTTATAATAGATTTATAATTAGGTTCCTAAAAAACTTTTAAATTATAATTAAGTACCAAAAATTTAATAAATTTACATTTAGTTACTTCATTTATAATAAACTTATAATTATAAAATTTATTGAAATTATAATTAGGTTTTAGATATTTACAATTAAGTCTTTAGAGTTTAAAACATTAACAATTAACCAACTGAGATTAGCTCACTGGTCAGGGTCTTGGTCATCCAATCTAGTGGTGCAGGTTCGAATCGAATCAATGAATCCGAGTCCAAAGTGGCTATCCTATGTAACCAAAAAAAATATTAACAATTAAGTTCCTAGGTTTTAAAATATTAAAAAATTAATCCATAAGGTTTAAAATATTAATAATTAAGTCCCTAGGGTTCCAAATAGTAATAATTAAGTCTTTGACTACTCACTTGAGCGACATATTATTTTGGTTGACGTGATATCCAAAGTATACGACATGGATGGAGAGGGTAGGGACCTACCCTATGGTTCCGCAGGTCTGGTTTCCAAATATAATAGTTAAGGTAAAATTTATTTGGTTATTTCTTTATTAACGTGTGTGTATATATATGTAACTGGTTATTTCTTTATTTAACAAAAACATTTTAGGAAAATAAGGGGCATTAGACAGAGAAGGCAAATGAGATAGATGGTGGTATGCCCGTTTATTTTTGCAAAAAATATGGCATGTGGAACCCCTTTGGGGAAACGGGGTATCACGTGGCACAGGTAATGGGGAACACTGACCTTTGTCGTTCCTGCTAAATAAATAAAGTACAACCAATTTAGAAATCGACTCTGCAGAGTACGGATCGTAGGTAACAAGAAATGATAAGTAGAATATTGTTCGCAGGGATGACGTGCTATTAATAGTTTTAAAGGTAAGATAAATGCGTAAAGTATGTAATTCGAATAGCGAAATGGAAATGTAAAATGAATATATGTTGGATTTTGTATATAAAGATTAATAATTAAAGACAAGATAAAAGAAATTTCAATTAAGAGTAATGATCATCAACTAATAATAATGAAGTAAACAACTAAATTAAAATAGAATTAATTCAATAGAGAAGATGCTTGAGGGTATTGCAAAGTAATATATCGTGTTGCTAATTAACTTTGTTATTCACAAGGATGAGTGGTTTTATTATTCTTATTAGTCTGGACTCTAATCTGATTAAGTTTCAACAAGGGCAAACCTAATTTTATACCGAACTAGTCTCTTGGCTTTTAGGTTGGTTAAGTTCCTATTACCTTTAGTGACTACCTAGCGTGCTAATATCTTCTGATAAAAGGAACTAAGCATTTGTATACTATGTCTGTAATATTTTTCCCTACCCGGGTGTTAGGCAAATTACAACGACTTATGTTACTTTGGCCAGAGCACAGGAGTAATTAAATCACGCATACAATCAATAATATATCAAAAAACCATCTCAGTTAAATATCTAAATAAGATATCCCAAATCAAATAACATCATCAAATAGCGAAACACAATGTATTACATAAGCATCCTCAAGCAATTAAAATTTAGCTTATAATCGAATTAAAACTAATAAAATAAAAACTAATTACAACTAAGCTCGAATTCATAATTAAAATAGAAAATAAATTATATATTTACTGTTGATGATAGGAGGAAATGGTAAATGGTTGAGGCTGATTGGCTAGGTTCATAAACAAACCCTTATTCTTCCTCTTTCTTCTATTCCGGCGCTTCCTCCTTCTCTTTCTAAACTGATGGATGTGTTTGGATAATGCGTGTATGATTGGATATGAAATGGGGGGCTGGAAGATGAGATTATAATGTTTCCAAATTCGTGTGGTCTCTTCTTTGGTTTAGAAAGTAAGTTTAGGAGGGCCCAGCCTATTTTTACTTTAACCAGATTTATGGTTCGACCACGACATGTGTAAATGTCATAACTTCTTTGTCTTAATTCTGAATTGAGTGTCGTCACTTGTCACACTACCCTAACTTCAAGATCTTTCCAACCAAAAAGGAATCAGGTCTAATAAACTTCTAAAAGATGTCTTTTGATTAGACTAGTCTATCATAAAATAGGAGACATCAGTTAAGGTTAAGGTTAAGTTCAAAGCTAACGTTAACGTCAACGTCAGTGTTAATGTTAATGTTAATTTTAATATTAATTTTAATGTTAATGTTAATGTTAATGTTAATGTTAATGTTAATGTTAATGTTAATGTTAATGTTAATGTTAATGTTAATTTTAATTTTAATGTTAATGTTAATGTTAATGTTAATGTTAATGTTAATGCTAATGCTAATGCTAATGCTAATGCTAATGCTAATGCTAATGCTAATGCTAATATTAATGTTAATGTTAATGTTAACGTTATTGTTATTCTTATAGTTATTTTAATTGTTAATATGTTAATGTTAATGTTAATGTTAATGTTAATGTTAATGTTAATACTAATGTTAAGGGTTATAAGATAAAATTTAAAGTTAAATTTTAAAGTTCAAGGTTTAAGGTTAGCTATTAAGGTTAAGGTTATAGTTAAGGTTAAGGTTATGGTTATGGTTAAAGTTAAGGTTAAGGTTAAGGTTAAGGTTTAAGGTTTTAAGGTTTAAGGTTCAAGGTTCAAGGTTAATGTTAAGTTTTAAATTTAAGGATAAGGCTAAGTTTTAACTTTAAGGTTAAGATGAAGTTGAAGGAGAAGGTTAAGGTTACATTTAAAGTTAAGGTTAAAGTTAAGGTTAAGGCTAATGTTTGGTTATGGTTAAGGATAAGGTTATGTATATGGTTAAGGTTAAGGTTAAGGTTAAGGCTAAGGGTTTAAGGGTTATGGTTATGGTTAAGGTTAATTTTAATATTAGGGTTAAGGTTAAGGTTAAGGTTAAGGTTAAGGTTAAGGTTAAGGTTAAGGTTAAGGTTAAGGTTAAGGTTAAGGTTAAGGTTAATATTAAGGTTTAAATTAAGATTAAGGTTAGGGTTAGTAATAAATTTATGGTTAAGGTTGAGGCTAAGGCTAAGGCTAAGGTCAAGGTCAAGGTTAAGGTTAAGTTCAAGATCAAGGTTAAGGTTAAGGTTAAGGTTAAGGTTAAGTTTAAGGTCAAGGTTAAGGTTATCGTTAAGGTTAAGGTTAAGGCTAAGGCTAAGGCTAAGGCAAAGGTTAATCTTAAGGTTAAGGTTATGGTTAAGGTTAATTTTAAGGTTGAGGTTAAGGTTAAGGTTAAGGTTAAAGTTAAGTTTAAGTTTTAAGTTTAAGTTTAAAGATGAGGTTGAGATTGAGATTATAATTAAATTTTAGGTTAAGGATTAAGTTTTAAGGTTTAGGTCAAGGCTATTTTAAGGTTATGTTTACATTTAAGTTTTAGAATTTAAGGTTAAGGATTAATAAAATTTAAAGTTTAAGGTCAAATATCAACACGATAAATCTTCATCTGGTTAATATTAGAATTAAGGTCTAAACCTTAAGATTAAGAATAAGGTTAAGGTAAGTGTTAAAGTTAAAATTAAGTTTAAGGTTATAAGATTTAAAGTTTGAGGTTGAATATCAGTGCGATGATTCTTCATCTGGTTAAGGTTAGAATTAAGGTTTAAACCTTCAGGTTAAGGATAAGGTTAGGGTTATGGTTAAGGTTAAAGTTTAAGGTAGAGTTTACGGTTTAGTGTTAACGATAAGGTTAAGGTTAAGGTTAAGGTTATTTCTTTTAATATATTAATAAATATCCAGACAATTTTAATTTATGGTTCATAATTTTTAATTTCTTGTACATGTGTGTTCCATACTTATAATACATGTGTTGTATTTAGCTTAAGCACTTAAAAATGTTTTGTTCCATTGACACGGATCAAACCCAGGTCCCTTAGGTGAAATTTAGATATCCAAACTGTTAGGATGACAACAATTCAAATGATTTTGGTCAGTATGGATCGAACACGGAGCATTCAGATGTCTAATGGAATGAGATAAGAGACAATTAAGTATTTTATTAGTTAAAAACAATTAATGAATTTAATGTGAATGGGCGAATTAAGGAGTAACAACTGATCCTGGCCATCTTTTATTTAGAGGATCTAGACCATTTAAAAAAATTGTTTCATTATATACTAGGTAAAAATCGTGTCTTAATACACTTAAGAAAAAAATTGTTTTGTTGACGAAAATAAAAACTAGTTTCCCTAGGTAATAGTCAAGGTCAAGGTTAATGTTAAAGGTAAGGTTAATGTTAAGGTTAAGGTTAAGGCTAAGGTTAAGTTCAAGGTTAAGGTTAAGGTTAAGATTAAGGTTAAGGTTAAGGTTAAGATTAAGGTTAAGGTTAAGGTTAAGGTTTAGATTTAGGTCAAGGTTAAGGTTAAGTTTAAATTTAAGTTTAAGTTTAAGTTTAAGTTTAATTTTAATTTTAAGTTTAAGGATGAGGTTGAAATCGAGGTTAAGGTTAAATTCTGGGTTAAGTTTAAGGTTAAAATTTGGGTTTAAGGTTAAGTATAAGGGTTAAGGTTAAGGGTTAGGGTTAAGGGTTAAGGTTAAGAGTTAAGGTTAAGGGTTAAGAGTAAGGGTTAAGGGTAAGGGTTAAGGTCAAGTTTTGGGTCAAGTCTAAGGTTAAAGTTAAGGTTATCGTTTAAGATTTCACATTTATGTTTTAAGATTAAGTTTTAATAAGATTAAGGTTTTAGATCAAATATAAACGCGATAAATCTTCATCTAGTTAATGTTAGATTTAAGGTTTATACCTTAAGGTTAAGGATAAGATTAGGGTAAGTGTTAAATTTAAAATTAAGGTTAAGTTTATGAGATTTAAAGTTTGAGGTCAAATTGAGTCTTTATCTGGTTAAGGTTAAAATTAAGGTTTAAATCTTAAAGTTAAGGATATAGTTAGGGTTCTGATTAAGATTAAAATTAAGGTTAAAGTTCAAGGTAAAGTTTACAATATGGTTTTAAGGTTAAGGTTAAGGTTAAGGTTAAAATTTAGGTTAATTTTAAGGTTAAGGCCAAGGTTATTTTTTGAAAATATATTAACAAATATCCAGACAATTTTTAATTTATGGTTCATGATTTTTAATTTCTTGTACACGTTTGTTTCTATATTTATAACACATTTGTTGTATTCAGCTTAAGAACTTAAAAATGTTTTGTTCCATTGACAGGGATCGGACCTAGGTCCCCTAGGTGAAAGTCAAATATCCAAACTGTCAGAACGAAAACAATTTAGAAGATTGTGGTCAGCATAGATCGAACACAGAACCTTCAGATGTCTAATGGAGTTGGATAAAAGACAATCAAGTTTTTTTATTAGTCAAAAACAATTAATGTGAATTAGTTAATTAAAGGGTCACAGCCGATCCTGGCCATCTTTTATGTAGAGGTTATGGACCGTATATAGAAGTTTGTTTTATTTTATACTAGGTAAAATCCATGTCTTAAGACACTTAAGAAAAAATTTGTTCCGTTGGTGGAAATAAAACTAGGTTCCCTAGGTAAAAGTCAAGGTCAAGGTCTAGTGTAAGGTTAAGTTTAAGGTTAAGGTTAAGGTTAATGTTAAGGTTAAGGTTAAGATTACGTTAAATATTAAGTTTAAGGTTGAGGTTGAGGTTAAGTTTAAATTTAAGTTCAAGGTTAAGGTTAAGGTTAAGTTCAAGATTAAGGTTAAGGATTAAGCTTAAGGTTAAGGGTTAAGCTTAAGGTTTACGTCAAATTTAAGGTTTTATATTAGACATTTAAGGTTTGGTAAGATATAAGGTTTAAGGTTGAATATTAGCGGGATGAATCTTCATTTGGTTATGTTTAAGGTTAAGGTTAAGGTTTAAAGTTCAAGGGTTAAGGTAAAGTTTAAGGTTAAATGTCAAGGTTAAGGTTATGGTTACAGTTAAGTTTAAGGTTAATTTTGACTAAAAAAAGTTTAAGGTTAAGGTTTAAGGTTCCAGGTTCACGGTTAAGGTTAATATTTTAAAAGATAAGATGAAGGTGAATGTGAAGATTAGTGTTGCGGTTAAGGTTAAGGTTAAGGTTAAAGTTAATTTTAAGGTTTAAGGTCAATGTAAAGGATGAGTTCAAGGTCAGTGAAAGTGTAGATTAAGATTTACGGTTTTAGGTTGAAGGTCTAAGGTGTAAGGATTAAGTTTAAGGTTAAATTTAATGTTAAGGTTAATGGTAAGGTTAAGGGTAAGGTTAAGGTTAAATATAAGTTGTAGTTTAAGTTTAATTCTAAGGTTTAGGTTAAATTAATGTTAGTTTAAGGTTAAGGATATGGTTAAGGTTAATAGTTAAGGGGTTAGAGGTTAAGATTAATGTTAAGAGTTAAGGGTTATAGATGTCTCCCTATTTGTGATATATTCGTTTATAATTGAGACATCATTTTAGGGATATTTAGTATTTAATTTCGGGATTTTCCCCATTTATTCATACATTACACTTTCTTGTCTAGTTTTAGGTGTGTTGCTATTATATGAGCTTTTGCGCGTAATTTGTGTGTTATTTATGTAGAACTTTGGTATATGGAAGCTATTACACCTACGGAAAATGATTTGAAGTGGAAAAGTAATGGAAATCTCTTAGTCAAATTCAAAAAGGAAGAGTTTAGATATATTTGGAAAGTAAAGAAGCTACCCAAACTGCACATACGTCCACTAATTAAATTGCTGAAGAATTTCGATCAAGAATCAGGAGGATCCTTTTATATGACATATAGATCTTTCAATTTCAGTCGTATCCATATAAAAAACGTTAAATTCCGATAAGTAACAAAAGATATATGACAAAATCAATATTTGTGAAGGTTTATCTTGTCCAACAAGTTAAGGTCCTGTTTGGTTCTTGAAAATGTTTTCTGTTTTTATTTTCTGAGAATATTTTCAGAAAATAGTTCTTGTTTTCTTTTTCAACAATTTTGGAAAATTTGTTTGGATATAAAAAATTAAACGTTTTTCCAAAAAAAGAAAATTTGAAAACATGTTTGGTTTACACTGTTTTGAAAAATATTTGCTTTGAAAATATGTTTGGCAATTTCTTTTTTGAGTTCTCTTTTTCATACTTTTTTATTTTCTTTATATTAAAATTAATATATGGAGGATCTTTTTCTTTTGACGAGATAGATGATTCTTTTATCATTTTTTATTGTAAACATTAGTTGGTAATCATGCATATATAGCCTGCCAACTAAATCATGGTACATCCCAAACTATTTCTTATTGAATTTTACAGCATATTGTGATAGAAACACTATTGAGCATATGCGGAGCAGACTAAAAATTAACTCTGCATCCACTTCCAGCTTAAATAATCATTGTTTTTAATACATCATCCTAGTTAATATTTGAGGTAGTAAAACATGTTTAAATTTATCCCATTCCATACAGTATCCTCTCCATAGTATAACAAAACATTTATCATTTGATTCTTCTCAAGAAGTCGATTAAAACACCTTTAATAATAACATTTAACATTTATCAAGCTAATGGGTCAAAATTTGCTAATTTCGTTAATCCTTCAAAAGACAATAAATTCCTCACTGTGATGTTCACATCGAGAATTGCACACTTTTTTAGAGTGCTTGTTATCATATTGTTGGCCTAAAATTGGAATCACAAAATTCTTGAAGCACTTCTAGTTTTACCAACATCATTTGGTTCTAAAATGCATCTAATATCCTATCTCTTTGCCCATCTGTTCAGACTTCAGACAACAATTAAAGTGAGCAAGATAAAAGGTGATAATTTATGGTAAAGTACATAGAATATTTGGATTGCAGATATTCGAATTACATAGACTTATTAAGGTAAAGTAAAAACTTGGGTAATCTCTGTATTTTTGTATTTTGCAATGAAATTGATTTCTATTGTTTGCTAATTACATACAGTTGAGATGAGCAGGTACAGAAATTGATGGCTGAATCACCAGGAATCATTTTTGAGGATAAATTTTGTTTAGGAAAACCATCGATCAAGAAATCAATACCCAAGAATATGCAAGATTTATCAGAGAAAGTTGATACGAAACAAATTTTAGGTTGGAATCATCAGAGAAAGATAACTGAGACTCAGAAAGTACTTAACACTGAAGAATCCCTATCTTCATATCTTCCTCAGAAGCTAACATCACTACCTTCAGCCGCTGATATAAAGTTAGCATCGCTAGTATTTCAGCCACCATCTGGAAATCATTGGCTAATTCCAGTGAAATCACCTTCCGAAGGACTTAATTACAAGCCTTACAATGGACCATATCCTCCTCCATCTGCCGCTTTTATGGGACCTGTTTATGGTGGTCCGATTAGTCTTCCCGGAACAAATGGAAACTTCTTAAATCTGTTGACCATTAGTTCAAACCCCATCCTACAGAAAAATACAGAAGAACTCAAACAAATTTACTGCACAAAGGTCCCTGAAATAATTTAAGAAAATTAACTATATCCTTTTTTACATAACCCTATCAATCTTCTATAAAACCTTTAAAAAACCAATCATTCCGACTATCCCTCCATACCAATTTGCAGCAATATTACGTACAAAGTAATTCCCTGCAATAACCCTGCAATATTACGCTTTTTATGATATATAATTATATATTAATAAACCTAATTGTTATCGATATAAAAAACCCTCACTATTTACAAGTATGCCACCGTATTTTGGCATTTTCTAATTATTTACAAGTGTGCCACTGAATGGTAGAAAACGTTTTCATTTGTACTATTCATTTTGTAAAGAAAATGTGGAAAATGTGGATTTCACATTCTCCAATATGTGCCTATTTTCATTTTATTTTCTAGAAAATTGTTTTCATTTTCTGTTGCCAAACACATTTCCATTCATGTTTTTGAAAAAAATGAAAATAAAAACAGAAAATGAGCAAAATTTTCACAAACCAAACAGACCCTAAGAATACAAATTTCGGTAAGATCAGGACTCCTTACTTGGGGATTACTCCATATTTCGACCAAGAGCCTATATATATCCATTCCTACCTTAGAGAAATCATCCTTGGTCAGTCCTTAATCATCTAAAGACCAAGAGGAAGCTTACATCAAGAGAAGAGAAGACAAGAAGGAGTTGGACACTAATCATGTCATTCCAATGATTCAACTTTGTAATTTATTTTCTTTCTTTCTCTAGTATGAACTAATTCTATTTAGCTTGAGATTAGAATAAGGGTATGAAACCTAGACTTTTTTATATTTATTTTAATTTGGGATGTCATTTTACATTTGATTGGAATTAATAGTGATATCTCTATGTTTATGTGCTTTGAAACATATAGGATTACCTTAACAGTATTTAGATGGTCACCCGGAAGGGGTGTCTAATTATTGAAACACCACATAAACGTCTAGTATGTGGTAGTGATATGTAAGGACTTGCCTAACTAGATAGTCACTAGGGATTAAGACTAACCACTTATCATTGTGCAAGGTCCCCTTACCCAAGTCCCCTGGTAATTGTTAGGTTGCCACCTAAGTCCACCCGGAAGGAGGTTAGGAGGAATATAAAATCCGGGCTATTGCATATCACACATTCTCCCTTACATAAATAGATCATAACACAAGGCTAGTGGGAATTACTTGCTATATCTCAAGCTAAAATCTCATACTACTTCTTCCTTCTATTTATTTTCTTGTCTTTATTCTATTTAATTAATTGTTAAAATCGTGAAAAACCAAACTAATATTTCAGAGTCTTTTCAACATTTTATTCTTCTAACTTCTTTATTTTCACTTTATATTTGCATTAGTTCCTAGCTAACTTTCGTAGTCTCTGAGGACGAATTCTACATATCATTAAACCTTGCATACGGTATGTGATACTTGTAGTGAGCAATGTGATTGGTTAGGGTGATTAGTCTCTTAGTTATACCTATTATTTTATCACACCCTACCAGCCACCAAGTTTTTGGTGCCGCTGCCGGGGACTACATCGTTAGTCCTAGTGTTTTTATTTAGTGTTTTTTTAATTCAGTTAGTTCTATTTTATGCTTTTGTTTTTAGTTTCCTTTTTTAGGTTATTTAGATAGAAAGTCCAAGAAATCTAGATCTTCCCATCTCATTCAGAGTGCACCTAGAGGAATCCACACTCCAGAATTCCAAGCCGCTAAATTCAGGCCTGGTCCAGGAATGATCGAACAATTTTTGAGTTATGGTCGATATAGTGGTGCTACACATCAATATCTGGTCCAATCTGTTAAAAATTTCATGCAATTCTGTGATGTCTACATTACTGAAGGTGTCACGCAAGAACAGATATATTATTTAATGTTTCAATTCTTCTTAATCGGAAGAGCAAGAGATTGGTTAGATGATCAACCTTCAAGAAAGATTTTATTGATCAATTTTATCATACAAGTATGCGAGTGAAGGAACAATTGGAGCTTATGAATTTCTTACAAGAAGCCGAAGAGAGTGTTGGTGAAGCATGGACTAGATTCCAAAAGAAGTTGACAAGATGTCCACTACACGGATACACGCTAGAATTACAAATGGCCATGTTCTATCAAGAACTCGATAAAGAGTCAGGGCTGAGAGTAGATGATCTGGGTCGTGGTGGTTTTGTCTCCATGGATCTGAAAGAAGCAAAGAGTGGTATGGAGAGAAACATCGAGACTGACATTAGTTGGCCACAATCACAAGATACTACAACTAATATTGATATATAGGTAAAGTTTTTAAGATAGAAAGATCAAATACAACAACTAGATATGGCTGTTGAGAAAAGCATCTAAGACAAGGATTCCGAGGTGAAGGTCGTAAGGCAACCCAGTGGTACTCTATGGGACTTCAGGAAAATTTACCGAATTTTCACCAAGGTAATCAAATGCAACAAGAAGTTCCAAGTAGAGTCTCTATAAAACTATTCATATCAACTTCGACCTCAATAAACTGTTTATCAAGTGCCACCTCAATATCTGTACCTGCAAGAACAACAAGAACAAGCCTATGAAAATGAAGCTAATCAACCACCAAGCTACAATGCATACAACGAAAGTCAAGCTCCAATAGCACTTCTATCACGTCTTCAAGAAGATATCATTGAGTTAAAAGAGACTATTAGTCAATTCATCAACTTCTCAAAGGAAAATAGGAGCAGACTTGAGTCAAAGATCAATGTTTCAGTCGTGCAAGGCATGCAACAACAGAATCATAATTTGAAACAACATAATCAACTTTTAGAGCAAAATGTAATGCGGCTCACTACAGTCATAGAACAAATGCAAAGTCAACTCTTGAAATTGACCCAAAGTACAAATTCTAACATGACGAAGATCCAATACGTTGATGACAAGGTTAGGACTATTAGTCTTTAAGTTGAAAAGATGAAAGAATCACCACCATCTCCAGCGAGTAAAGTGGACGTTTTACCAACCAAGACAACCGTAATTAGGATGAACTTATATGAGATAATTTTTGAAGATTGGGTTGAAGAGGTTGAACAAGATGAGATTAAGGAGCCAAGAGAGGTGGTTGATACACCAAGAATGGAAGATAAAATCAGGGTAAAACCACCACGCCCATATTGATATTAACCTGTAAAAATAGCTTATTTGAAGGAGGATCAGGAGAGGTGTATAGAGACATAAAAACATTTAAGACAACGTCCCTCTACTCGAAGCTATGGAAGGAAAGTGAAACTAAAATCTATTCTTTATGGAGGTACTCTCCAATAATGAAAAGTTCACATGATCCAAGACTCTAGCACTCAATGGCGGGATATCATCACAAGTTCAGCGAAAGTTACTGCCAAAGCTTAAAGATCCTAGAGGTTTCAACCTCCCAATCAAAACAGGTGGTATATTCCACGGTAAGGTAATATGTGATTAGGGTCGAGTGTGAATATCATGCCCAAAAATATATTCAAGAAGATTGGTATTAGTGATGCAAAACTGACATCCGTGATCTTATAACTTGCGGATCAATCAACAACAAAACCATGGGGTGAAATCGAGGACGTGCTCGTCCAACTAGGTAACCTTTTTATCCCCCACAGATTGTATTATTCTTGACTATAAAGCAGATAAGAACGTCACATTCATACTTGGGCGTCGATTCCTAGCCGCCAGCGACACCATAGTCAATGTGAATCAGGGAACTGTAACTCTTCGTATTGAAGATGATTCTGAAACATTCTATGTTTTGGGAAAGAAGAAGAAAAAGAAGTCACGAGAACTATCAGAAATCATAGTTGTGACCAAAAATCCAAAACCTGTTACCCCCAATACACCATGGAAAATGAAATTGAGTTTGGGGTAGGAGACGAGGTAGCATGGAAATCTCCCAACCCCAAACATAAAAGTTCTTGGACGAGGCCATACTTCATCACTCGAGTTGTTTCATCAGGAGTTATTGAAGTAAAAGAGATGGAGAGTTGCAAACTCAAATTTGTAAATACGACTAACCTCACTCACTGCTGGGGAGGCTATAAAAAGAAATAATCGAGGTTACATGTCAAACTTAATGACGTTAAATGAAATTGCTTTCTTGGAGACATCCCACAGTATTTTATGTTTTATGTTTTAGTTATGTTTAATTTAGTTGGTTTTAATAAATATTGCAGTTTAGAGGAAGGTATTAGTATTTTTTGATGTGTAGGTACTTAAAAAAGATGAGTTCGGGAGAAGGAACAAATTTTTTTGGCAAGTCAGCAGGTACCCACGTGATGTCTCCCTTTTTGTTCTAATTATATGCTCTTAGGAGACATCATTTTAGGTGATTAATTGACTTATGTGTTAGACTTTTAAGCTTATTTGGTTATATTGCGATTTCTTCCCATGGATTTATACTATTTGTGTTTTAGAGCTTTTGTGCATTAATCTGTTTGTTTTTAGTGTAAAGTTCTTAGGTTTATGATTTGATGGAGTATCAAGAGAAGGAGAATAAATGGGAATTAAATTATTGGATTGAGCGTAAAAGTCAAAGGCGAAAAAATTTGATTCGAAGAAATTAGTAGATGGGAAGAAAATATGGATTACTGTTACAAATCACTGTTTTTGAATATCTTAACCACTGATTCAGCCTTGGAGCATGATATAATAATTATAAATCTTGAAGTCAGGAAGATTCTCCAAGTTGAACAGAGTGATTCCGAGTCCGGACGCAAAAGTTACAGCGGTTTTAGTAACAACTGCACACCAGTTATGGGATTTCATTTAAGGATTGGGCTTTTATTTCATTTAACCTATTTCTTCCTTAGAGTAAAGCCCAATCTGTTTTTCCCACTATAAAAGAGCCTTAGACTTCATTTTTTAAGGGAAAACTCATATTGAAAAGGAGAAACACGCCAGAGAGAAGTCAAGGAAGCAAAAAGGAGAGAAAAAGTTGAAGCTGGAGAATCAATTCTTCCAACAACAGTCATATCAATCCTTCAATTAGGTTTTTAATTTTATTTATGTAATTGACAATAAATGCTTCTTATTTAATTTCTTTAGTTTTTAATTCAGTTATGAACTAATTTACATTGTACTTGAGAAGCGCAAATTGGGTTGAACCCAAACTAGTTTAATTCATGTTTTTCCGACTTGGGATTTGAGTATTTAAATTGAATTAGCTATTTGTGTTGGCTTTTATTTTATACTTGAATTATTATATTTAGAGTCGCGAACTAGGGATAAGTCTTAGTATCTAGGCTATTCAATATTGTGGCATATTGATCACCTTGATGAGGGGGTTTAGATACAGAACTAGGTAATTGCCGTTGGTATTCGCCAATGACCTTGACAGGCTTGACTAACCAATAGCCAAAGCGGTAAGAAGTCGAACCATCTGAAAGTAGCTTTAATCATCCTGGCGGAGTTTAGAATACCGTAGGGGAGCTCCTTAGTCCACCCGGATGGGGGTAAGGAGACTCTAGAATCCCGACTAGCAAAATTATAGAAATTCAGCCCTTAACAGAAAGCATTAATTAAGAAAATTTGCGGTGAAACTCTTGCATGACTCAAGTACAACTCTCTCCCTTGCGTCTATCCTACTTAATTGCATTATTTATATTTCAATTTGATTATTTAAGTATTTGAATTATTTACACTTTAGTTCTAAAAAACCAAAACAAACATCATATCATTTACATTTTCGTACTTGAAATTAAATCACTATTTAATTCACACTAAAGTTGTACCTATTCCGTCCCTGCGAACGAATCTGATTTATCGGTTTATTACTTTGACAACAGTACACTTTCGGTTTGTGAGTCCTCAACTTTAGCACTTTATTTTATAACACACAAAGACCCACCACCACGGTACACCGCACAACCCGTGCGTTGCACCGTACCCCAGAAAAGAGTCAAAACGGCTTACAAATCAGGTGCACGTGCGAAGAAGGAAAGGGAAAAACCATGTCGACACTTGCACATAACAGTGCCACGGTGTTATCCAGAACACGCCTGCGGTACACCGCACGATGTTCCAGTGCCGCAAGCCAGAAAACCGTCTTAATGGTTCAGTCAACGGTCTAGCAGCGAGAACCCACAAGTCAGACCGTGTCGTCGCTCGCACTAGACCGTGACACTATCCAAGTCAGAACATTCACGCGGCATACCGCGAGGGTGAGGCGGTGCACCACACCAAGCCAAAAACTGTGACCATGGTAAGGGAAACCAGGGTCTAATACAACCGTGCTACAAGGGGGATACATAAATTTCATACGGTACACCGCACCATACTCTCGATGCACCGCACGAGGCCACCATAAGATGGAATAAAAGGAAGTTAGTTTTAGACCCACGAATTTCAAACCTTAAGCCTCTCTTTCTTCTCCAAAGCTTCCTAAACTCCATTAAAGCTTCACCAAACCTCTACCCCACATCAAAACACCAACGAATCACTATATATTCACATCCAAATCCTTCCCTACCTCCCTATAAACAAAATTCAAACACCCAAATCAAATCAAAAAACCTAGAATCCAAGAGTCAAAAGCCAAAATTTTCAAATATAATCCAACAATTTCTTAAACCCATACCAATCAAGCAAGAGTTCATCCTACGCACATATAGAATCATCATCCTTACACCTTTCCTAACCCAACCAACACATGTTCAACCCAAAATCAAGGGGTACAAATTTCTAGAGTGTTAAAAGCATTGAGTTGGAGGTCAATTGAGATGATAAAGAGAACAAAAACATTATCTACTGTTAGGGAGATGAAGAAGAATCAAAGTAAAGTATTGGGTATTATTGAGAAGAAGACGAGTGAGAAATGTTCAAGTTCTAGTACAAGGAAAAAGGGTAAAACAGGTCAAGAAAGCAGAGAAAAGTCGGCTATTGTAAATCAAAAAGCAAAAATCTTACAACTTTCAAGGAGAAGACACCACAACCTCTACAAATCGAGATTTTTATGCCCGAGATGAATGAAGCTTCAAAGGCCTTGATTAGCTTCAGCAAAAACACATGTACTGGACTTGCCCTTAGCTCATGAGAGAATATTTGAAAAAGAAGTTGGAGAAGATGAAAAACAAGAGATTTCTAGAGTGTTATTGATTGGGATGGAGCATAAGAGGATCTAAGGGAAAGACAAATTGGTGATACAATAAGGTTACATACAAGGAAAGCACTAAACCCTATTTCGGGTATTGATAAAGTGATGCAATAGTATTGCCTCGAGAGTATGTTTTTTTCTTTCCTATCATCTTTTCTGTACTTGCAATATTTGTTAAATTTTGATTTCTTTATTGAGTCTTTTAGAGTCGTGGGGACACGGCTCACTTTTAAGTTGGGGTGGGGATTCATTGTCCTCGTCTTCATTTTTGTGTTTGCATAAAATTTAAAATCTTTAGGGTTAGAATTGGCATAGAATATGGAAACTGTACTTATTGAGCAGGCTTTAATTAAGTCAATTATAGTAAGTAGTATGTTTTTTAATAGTGTCACAAATATGTTTAGTATGCATGTATGAAAAAAGGAAGTAAAAGATAGGGAAGATTAATAAGCAACGCGTATGAAGTGCCAAGTTGGAACTTAGGGAGAGTCAATCGGTGTGTAGAACATGAGGTTTGAAATTAATTGAAAACCTGCTTGTATATGAACTAATAGTGAAAAACTTTTAAAATCTGGTAGTTTGAAAAGTGAATAAGGCGGTTCTTTCATAATTAAGCTACTTGAAGCCTTTTTAGCTTTCACGCCCTTTTATTTGAGTATTATTATTATTATCCGTCTTAGCTCCCCTGAGCCTTTCTAAAGCCTTTCATTAATCACATTACAAGCCATACCCCTTAGTTTATAGGACTTATCCATATGACCCGCACTCGAATAGCAAAACCTAAGACAAGTTGTTTTAGAGCTTGAGTTTGGGTGGTGGTTTTCATCATTGGGAAACATTGGGTTTGGGAAATTGATTGTATTTGTGATATTATTAACGATGATAAGTATTTTATTGTAACCCTTTGTCGGGGTAAGAGTAAATGAAAAAAAAGTTGAAAAGAAAAGAAATATGAGGAAAAGAGGTATGACATGTCACCTCAAAAAGGGAGTCATAACCAACTTAGAAAAAAAAATATGAAAAAGATTGAAAAACTTTGGACCAGCAAAGTGGACTTTGTTATGTAATAATCATGAAAAGGTTTTATTTCGGTTATTTGGGGATGGAAATCATAGCATCAAAAATTGGGTTGAGTGAGAACATCTTCGAGTGATACTCAAGCTCTAGGGTGATTTGTTGATGGAATGTGAGGAGAGAGCCAAAATCTCACTTTCATTATCCAAATATATCATACCGTCCCTAAGCCACGTTATAACTTAAAGACCTTAGGATTTCTAACTACTTGGTGGAGGAACAATGGAACAATGAGGGCATAGGTGAGTGGACCATTAGATACTATATTAGGAACTGTGATCACCCTATAGCCATTAACACAAATTGAGTTGAAGACCTATCCTTCTAGCATTGCAAAGTTAATCATTATTTAAATCTATGGATTGTTGATTATGTGTATATTAAGCATGTATGTGTATTAGTTATTTAACATTACTACATGAGACTTTTTAGATACCTTGCTCTTGGATCGTTTATTGTTTCCTATTTGGTGTGGGAAAGGGCATGATAAAATAAGGATAAAAAAAGATGCAAATAATCACCCTAACCTAACACAGTACTCACTGCAAGTATCACAGGGCGTACGCAAGTCTTAATGATAAGTAAAGATTTGTTCTCAGGGAATTAGTGTGTTATACAAATGGATTAACATAATATCGTAGTAATAAGTAGTTCAATGAATTAAAGAAAATAAAAGTAAATATGAATGATTGATTGAGGAAATAATGATTAATTAAACTAAAGGACAAAAAAGTAAATAAAAGATGTAACAATAAGATGAGAGAGTATAGCTCAGGTTTTGCTAGTATGCACTAATCCTTCTATTTCTTCTACTAGTTAATAAGGTGATTAAAGCTCTTAGACAAGTAGCCAGGATTCTATATTCCTCCTAACCCTCTTCCGGGTGGACTTAGGTGGCGACCTGACAATTACCAAAGGACTTGGTAAGAGGACCCTACGCAATGATCGGTGGTTAAATCTCAAACCCTAATGACTATCTAGTTAGGCAAGCCCTTCCAGATTACTACCACACACTAGACGCTTATGTGATGTTTCAATAGTTAGATACCCCTTTCGAGTGAGCATCTAACTACTATTAAGACAATCCTAACATGATCAAGATTAAGACTGGAAATAAATCAAAGCACATAAAACAAATATATGGTTAAGAAGCTAGAATAAATTTAAAAAGATTTTCCCAAATAAACTTAGATAGAAGAAAATATAATTGAAAGATTATACATACGCAAAACCCAAGCTATGAGAAAATTAGTTCATGCTAACAATATATAAACTAAAATAAAGATACATATTGTCAACTTGCATCTCTTGAATGACTTCGATGATGAATAATATTAAGGACTAGTTCAGGAGAGGCAAATACATGTTTACAATGATTAAAGGGTGTATTTATAGGTGTTAGGAAGACCCTCGGTCGAAGTCTTGGAGTAGAAGGCAAGTAATTGGACTCTTTTTCCAATTCAAATTTGTTTCCTAAAATATAGGAGAGAGGATAATTGTTGTTGTCTTGTTTTGGTCGTAAGTCTTTCATTATTGGTCCGATTTTCGCCTACTTTATATAGAAACGACCACACCAAAAAGATATACAATTTCTCTTTTGATTGATCATCCAAATTTCTAGTTGATTGGAAGTTATCTTCACTTTAGTGGACGTGGCTGCAGAATTTCATATTTACTTGGGAGCTTTTCTTTTCCTATTTTATTTCTGCTTCCTTTTATCTCTTAATTCCTTCCATATCTTCTTTTCTCATCTCTTTATAATTGATTTTGAATCTAATTAATTTTCATATATATTTAAAGTTTCACATTACCATACAAATTAAACCAAATATGCTCTAAAAACAATAATTTATCAAATCAAGACAAGGAATAAGAATTTATCAAAATATGAATAAAAATCTATAATTGATTGACTATAAACACATAGAATGATGTCTCCAACCTAGATTATTATATCACAAATAGGGAGACATCACTATTCTTCTTTTTCCTCTCATTCTATATTTATTGTTGACTACCCTACTGTTCTTATCTTTATTGTATCGAGACGATACAACTTTGAGTTGGGGGTCTTGATGTCTCCCTATTAATGATATATTAATATATACTTGAGACATAATTTTAGGGATATTTAGTATTTAATTTCTGGATTTCCATCATTTATTCATACTTTACAGTTTCTTGTCTAATTTTAGGTGATTTGCTATTTTGTGAGCTTTTGCGCGTAATTTGTGTGTTATTTGTGTAGAACTTAGGTATATGGAAGCTATTATACCTATGAAAACTGATTTTAATTGGAAAAGTAAAGGAAATCCCTTAGTCAAAGTAAAAAATGAAGAGTTTGGATATATTTGGAAAGTAAAGAAGTTGCCAAAACTGCAATACGTGCACTAATTAAATTAATGCAGAATTTCAGTCAGAATTAGAAGAATCCTTTTATATGAGAAGATGGATCTTTAAATTGCGGTCGATTCCATATAAAAGACATTAAATTCCGATAAGTAACGAAGGAGATATGACCAAATCAATATCATCTACAAAGGTTTATCCAGTCCTACAAGTTAGGAATACAAATTTTGGTAAGATTGGGACTCCTTTACTTGGGGATTATTCCATATTTTGACCAAGGGCCTATATATATATATCCATTCCAACTTTAGAGAAATCATCCTTGGTCAGTCCTCAATCATATAAAGACCAAGAGGAAGCTTACATCAAGAGAAGACACGACAAGAAGGAGTTGGACACTAATCATGTCATTCCAACTTTGTAATTTATTTTATTTTTTTCTCCAGTACGAACTAATTATATTTATCTTGGAATTAGCAGAAGGGTATGAACCCTAGTCTTGTTTTATATCTATTTTAATTTGGGATGTCCTTTTACATTTAATTGAAACTAGTAGTGATATCTCTGGTTTTTATGTGCTTTGGTGTATTGTATGTAGTTCTTACAGTGGCCAACGTATAAGATTACCTTATTAGTAGTTATATGGTCACCCGAAAGGGGTGTCTAATTATTGAAACAACACATAAAGGTCTAGTGTGCGGTAGTGATCCGTAAGGGCTTTCCTAACTAGATAGTCGCTAGGGGTTGAGATTAATCACCGATCATTGCGCAGGGTCTTCTTACCCAAGTCCCCTGGTAACTGTTAGGTTGCCACCTAAGTCTACCCGGAAGTGGGTTAGGAGGAATATAGAATCTTGGCTATTGCATATCACACAATTCTCCCTTACATAAATAGGCCATAACACAGGGCTAGAAGGAATTACTTGCTATATCTCGAGGTAAACTCTCATACTACTACTTCTTCCTTCTATTTATTTTCTTGTTTTTATTTTATTTAGTTAATTGTTAGAGTCTTGAAAAACCAAACAAATATTCAGTCTTTTCAGCGTTTTATTCTTCTAACTTATGTATTTACACTTTATATTTGCATTAGTTCCTAGCTAACTTTCGTAGTCTCTGAGGACGACTTCTACTTATCATTAAAACTTGCATATTGTGATACATGCAGTGAGTAACGTGACTGGTTAGGGTGATTAGTTCTCTTATTTATATCTATTATTTTATCACACCCTACTAGCTACCAGTTATGGTTAAGGGTAAGGGTAAGGGTAAGGGTAAGGGTAAGGGTAAGGGTAAGGGTAAGGGTAAGGGTAAGGGTAAGGGTAAGGGTAAGGGTAAGGGTAAGGGTAAGGGTAAGGGTAAGGGTAAGGGTAAGGGTAAGGGTAAGGGTGAGGGTGAGGGTGAGGGTGAGGGTGAGGGTGAGGGTGAGGGTGAGGGTGAGGGTGAGGGTGAGGGTGAGGGTGAGGGTGAGGGTGAGGGTGAGGGTGAGGGTGAGGGTGAGGGTAAGGGTAAGGGTAATGGTAAGGGTGAGAGGGTAAGGGTAAGGGTAAGGGCAAGGGTAAGGGCAATGGTAAGGGTAAGGGTAAGGGTAAGGGTAAGGGTAAGGGTAAGGGTAAGGGTAAGGGTAAGGGTAAGGGTAAGGGTAAGGGTAAGGGTAAGGGTAAGGTAAGGCTAAAGGTAAGGTTAAGGGTAGGGTAAGGGTTGGGTAAGGGTAAGGGTAAGGATAAGGCTAAGGCTAAGGCTAAGGATAAGGCCAAGGATAAGGCTAAGGCTAAGGCTAAGGCTAAGGCTACGACTAAGATTAAGGCTAACGCTAAGGCTTATACTAAGGCTAAGGTTAAGGCTATGGCTAATACTAAGGCTAAGGTTACACTTAAGGTTAAGGTTAAGGTTAAGTTTAAGGTAATTAAGGCTAAGGTTAAGTTTAAGGTAGAGGTTGAGGTTAAGGTTAAGGTTAATGTTAAGTTTAAGGTTATGATTAAGGTTAAGGTTAAGTTTAAGTTTTAAGTTTAGGTTGAGGTCGAGGTTAAGGTTAAGTTTAAGGTTTAGGTTAATCTTGAGTTTAAGGTTTAGGTTAATCTTGAGTTTAAGGTTAAGGTTATTGTTAAGGTTAAAGTTAAGGTTAAAGTTAAGGTTAAAATTTTGGGTTAAGTTTAAGTTAAGGGTTAAGGTCAAGGGCTAAGGTAAAGGTTTAGGTCAGGGTTAAGGTTAAGGTTAATTTTAAGGTTTAAGATTTAACATCACGATTTAATAAGTTCTAAGGTTTGAGGTCGAATATCAGTCTGGTGAATCTTCATATAGAAAAGGTTATAATAAAGGTTTTAACCCTAATGTTAAGGATAATATTAAGTTAGGGTTAGAGTTAAAATTAAAGTTATGGTTGTGAGATTTAAGGTTTGAGGTCGAATATCAAAGCGATGAATCTTCATCTAGTTAAGTTAAGATTTAAGGTTTAAACCTTAAGGTTAAGAATAAGGCTTGGGTTAGGGCTAAAGGTTAAAATTAATGTTGAGGTTAAGTCTAAGGTTAAGATGAAAGTCAATGTTCATGTTTAAATTTCAAGCTTTAAGGTAAAGTATATGGTTTAATGTTAAGGTTACAGTTTACAGTTTATTGTTCAAGGTTCATGGTACAAGGTTCGAAGTTCGAGGTTCAGTGTTAAGGTTAATTTTGAAGGTTAGGTTAAGGTCAAGGTTAAGTTTAAGGTTAAGGTTATTTTTTAATATATTAACACATAGACAATTAAGTTATTTAATTAGTAAGAAAAATTAATGGAATTAATACAAAGTAGTGAATTATGGGGTTATATACGATTATGATAGTTTGTTATACAGAATTCAGACCATTTGAAAAAGTATTTTTTTATTTATATTTATATATATATAAACAAAAACCAATATGAAATTAATATAGTTGTATACGAGAAAGCATATGTGCTCATAACTTACCTTACAAAAAAATTCAAAAGATTGTATCGTACTATTTCAATTAATTTATAGATTAAAATTAGGGTTAATGCTCAATAAACTAATGCAGCCTTATCTACTATCCCGTAAAAGACACTATCTTTTTTACCTTCCTAAAATATCTTGAGTTCGCTCCCAAAACTCAAAATTTGAGTTCTGTAAATTTTCTCATAACTCAAAATTTAAGTTCTGAGAAGCTTGCCATAACTCAAACTGCTTTTTTTATGGGTAAAAGGAAACAATAAAATGTATGGTGTCTTTTATAGACAAAAAAATGATGGCCGTGGTGAAGAGGAATTAGTTCTAACTTGAGGGGTATCTTCGGTATTAATCCTTAAAATATAATTTCAAGAATAGAACTACATTGATTTTCTTAATATATTTTGTAAGAGTAATGATATATACCACCCAAAATCATACCATCCAAATACCACCCAGTGACATGGCGTGAATTGGTCAGTTATAAATCGTTAATCTATTTTTTTTCTTGATCTAATTAAAGATTTATTACAAACTGATTCATGCCAAGTCATTGGGTGATATTTGGGTAGTATGGTTTAGGTGTATATATTAGGGGTGCACACGGGTCGGGTAACCGACCCGTGGACCCTTAGTCAAGAACCAATCCGCACATGCGGGTTTTAGGTTCTGAAAACCGAGAACCAAACCATGAAAATTTTATGGTTGCGGGTTGGTTTTTCTTGGTTTTTCATTGGTGGTTCCGGGTTCGGTTATTGCGGGTTGGTTCGGGTTTGGTTTGGTTTCGGGTTCACTAAACTTATTAAAACTTGGTCCCTGAAAATTAGAAATAGTACATTTCAAGTTCATAATATATTACCAACCACTTTCAACTTGAATTACAAAACAAATACACTAAATAAACAACCTTGAATCCTTGAATTATATCATAAAACTTTTCAAACCAAAATAAACCAATAATTTAAGATATTACATAGCCAAAATAATCTGAATTACATAAAAATACATCCAAAACCAGAAATAAAGGCAAACATTTCCAAAAACAAACTACACCATTGATTTAGACTCACAAAAGTTGAGTTTGAAAATACAAACATTCCAAAAGTTGAGTTGCATAAGGCCTTTATTTTCTTTTCCTTCCAATTTCATAAGATTTGAACATTGCCTCCCTTATTTAGTTCCAAAGTAAAGTGTTAACAACATAATACCGAAATGGAGCAAGCGAATATCCTTATAGTATAATGTAATCATAGGATATTAATTATTCCTGATTTATAACTCGCAATAAGGTTATATAGACTACTTTGCCACCACTCTTAATAACAATAACTTATTATTATTTAGAATGGTGACAAAGTAGTCTATATAACCTTATTATGTGCCTCAGATTAGCAATTTAAATCATCACAGGCTCTTTATAAACCTAAGGGACAAGGTACTTGGTGAGTTTTACAAAACAACCTACAATTTTCAACTAACATATGCATAACAAAAGAATGCCATCTCTAATGACTTCCTCAGCTCAATTGTACATAAAAATAAACCTGTACAAATCAAAATTATTCTAATTTGCATCATAGGAAGCTCATTTTCGCACAACCAATGCCTTTGACAAATCTAAAACTTAACTCATCTATAATGACCATTTCAGCTAGGGCCTTAGTACAAGCTTAAAATTTAACAAAGATTGTCCTTCTTCTGTTGGAGGATAAAAGGGATATTTTGGAATCTTTTAAGCTTAATGTGATTATTCATATTAGTTGTGCCATGCTTTCTAGAATTAGCCGCATATGAATGTTCACAATATTTACAAACTGATCTTATACTACCATCTTTATAAGTAATAACTTCAAAGTGTTTCCAACAATCAGAGGTTTCTTTTTTAGTTTTTTTTAGGGACAGGGGGTAAACTACTAGAGGTGCGAGTGTGAGTGTTAAGAGTATCATAAAAGTTACCAACTTGTGTTTGATCAACACCTTGAGTGGGTTGTATAGTAAGATCAATTATGGAATCAGAATCATCCTCCATATTCATTAATCTGCAAAACAAAAAAAAACAAATCAAAAAATTAATTAGTAGTAATCATAAACTGTAAAATTATTGAACTCTATTTTCGAAATCATTTACAATAATTGAAGAAGAGAAGAATGATAGAAGAGGTTGAAGATTCATACCTAGAATAAGGGGTTTTGAAGAACCCGAAACCCTATCTCGGCCTTTTATACAAATCCAGAAAATCCCACAAAACAATAACTCATTAACCATGGCTTAAAAAGTACTAACCATGGCTTAATCGATTAACCATGGTAAACTCATAAATCGGAGGCGAGAGAAGTCACGGACAATAAATGCGGACCTCAAAGGTTGTTGTAAACCATCTAAATAATTAATGTGGAGTACAAAAGGAGCCATGGAAAGACGACGATGAATGGGTGAAGGGATGGGTGTTTTAGAGAGTAGCCAAGAGAGAAGGTGAAAAGGCTAGGGTTTTTACCCCTTTTCGTGTAAGTGACGAGAGAGAGAGATATTTAGCGTGTGAGAGAAGCCAAAAATGAGGTGGGTTCGGTAACCCACCTCTTATATACGAGCCATATAAAAAATATATTGGGATAATATTGCGGGTTGGGTTGGTTATCCATGGTTTGGGCTTTCCCAAGCCGAGAACCAACCCATATTCATAAAAAAAAAATTGGGCCCCTCACAACCTATGGTTTGTGCGGGTTGGGTTGGGTCGGTTTTGCGGTTTCGTGGGTTTCGTGTGCAGCCCTAGTATATATCATTACTCATTTTGTAATTATATGAAATAATAGTATTATATAATTGTTGTCATTTTAATAAATAACTTTTACAAAAGTATCTTCTAAATTTTCTACGAAAGATTAGAAATCTTTCTTTCAGAGATCGATAGGTGGTCTCAGGGGCGGACGTGGGGGTGGCTGGGGTGGGCTGCAGCCCACCCCATTCTACCCATCCCACTATAATTTAACCTGTTTTTTTTTAAAAATAGATAAAAATATAACTAAAAAAAATTATAGCATAAAATTAGTCCTCCCTAACTTAAAATTTAGAGATTAATTCTATCAAATAATATTATTTATTGACGAAATTGAAAAGTAAATACCATTAAATATTCAATTTCTTAGTTCGTTTTAATTTTTTTTCCATAGATTTTTTTGTAATGAACTCTTAAATGTTTTAAAAAATTTCATTTGGCACTCTAAATTTTAAAGTTTATTTTATCAGACTTTATATTATTTTATTTATAGGATTTTTTATTTTTTTACAACAAAATGAATGTTATTTTGTATAAAAAAAAAGAAATTTATTAGATGATTAATTTAAAAAATAATATCCGGACTTATATTGCAATCTTTAAACTATATAGGGATTTATAGTGCATTTTAGCATTATATAAGGATCTATCTAGCAATTTTTGCATAATATGTAGACTTATCGTGCAAATACGGCAAAATAATTTTTTTCGGGGTTGCCCCCTAACAAAAAATCTTGGCTCCGCCTCTGGGTGGTCTAGTGGTTAGACTACTTCGCATAGATCAAGAGGTCTTGTGATTGAATTTTATTAAAGTTAAAATAGTTACGAAATCAAATAGCTTTTTTCATATGTAAAAATCTTTCTTCTCTCTTTATTTATTTGTTTGTTTGTCAGTGTTTTATGGGATGGGCATAAGTCTTTTTTTTTTTCCTAATCGCTTTTTTGAATGGGCATAAGTCAATTATGTTCAAGTTTGTGGAGATATAAATGGAAAAAAAATTGTGGAGATATATGGAGAGTTTTTTTCTTTTTTTGGTTTTCAGTTTTATGGGTTGGGCATAGGTCAATCATGTTCAAGTTCTTATTTTTTCTCCTTTTTAGGATCTCAATTTTTTAGATTGGCCAGAGGTCAATGTTCTAAATCTGTCTACATACAGAATCTTGGGTTAAGGCATTGATGGAAATTTCACATCTGTGCCTCGTCGACTCTTCTTAGGTTCTTATCATTGGCCATCAAAAGTACTTTAAGTACTTGTACGGACTGAGTGTGATAGCCACGGGCATACTTGAATATGCCCTTGATGGACATCTGATGTGAAGTTGTAGGTGGTGAACATATTCTAGCCCCTCAACCATACTTATTTTATTGGACAGAGAAAGTCTCACAAGAAAGAAGAGTTTTTTTTACTTTTAACCATTTTTTATAAATAATTAGTGATTTAGCATAGGAAGAGAAATAATTGCAAAATTAATACCTGGGCGGTGGTTCGATTACTGCGCCTCCTGTTGGGCCTTGGTAAACCTACCGCCCCTTTTCTTTATAATATATGAATTTTTTTCTTCTTCTTCCTCACAACTGCACTATGTTCAGAAGATCGGATCAGAGAATTTCTGTTTCCACTATTTATTTCCTCCTTTTGGTAAATAGATATCTCCTCCATATGAATTCAAAGGAGATGATTGATGTATACTGTGGTGAAGAAAATGGATTGCTGTGTTGACGATGGTGGAAATGGGTACGGCGAATCAGCATCATTTTTTTCTTCCTTTTGACAAATAGATGTCTCATCCATATGAATTTAAAGGAGATGATTGATGTATACTTTGGTGAAGAAAATGGATTGATGTGTTGACGATGGCTTAGAAATGGGTTCTGAATTGGGCCTTGAATTGTCTTGGACCGTGTAATGAAGATTAACGGCGAATCACGGTACTGATTGTTGAGTTTATACTTCGAAGGCGTTGATTCTGGATTTGGGCAAATTAACTGCGGAGTGTCAGTGTACGAATTGTGGAAGTCATTTATCTGGGATAACTGAACCACCGTCCGTCTTCTTTAATTGGAAATTAAGTAGGGGCAGTAATCGAATTACCGCCCAGGTGTTAATATTGCAATCTCTTCTCTTCCTAGGCTAAATTACTGATTATTTATACAAAAAAAGTTAAAAAAAAAAAAAACTCAAGAAAGAAGGATAAATACCCATGTAGATATTAGAATTTGGACAAATAAATGTCCAAGATTTCTAAAATAACAAAAAGATACATAAGTTTATATATTTTGTTTTTTATTACTATTTATCGTTACTTTTAACGTTAACTGTCACGTGGTTTTTTTTTTAAATATGATTTATTTTATGGATAATTTAGTATTTTCTCTTTATGTATTAGACAAACACATGTGTAAACTTGAACACTTATTCGTTAAATTTTGAAAAACATGGATACTATGGAAAGTGCCATGCAAGCGTCACGTGGCAATAAAAGTTAAAAGTAACCGTGGGTACTAACGGAAGATATAAATAAAAACTTGAAAACTTATTTGTCATATTTGAACACTTAAGCACTTATTTGTTAAATTTTGAAATACCAGGTATCCGAAAAAAGAATTTTGTGAGGGTTCTAAATATTCACCCAACTTGAATGGTTTTTTAAAAGATTTGTCCAGAAAAAAGAGAAGATCATCTTTTAAAAGTAAATAAAGGAATTTAAAAAAAAAACAATTAACTAGATACATGAACTGTAACCGAATTCTATTAGATTTTTGATCAAAACGGTGACAGGGACCGTAAACCAGTAATCCGGGAGAAGCTTATAATTTTTAAAATTCTAGTTAGAATGTCAGACTCTACGGCCTTGTTTGGTTCATAAAAATAATGGGTATTTTTTGTTTTCATTCTCTTTTTTTTTTCAAAATACTAATAAAATCGTGTTTGGCTAGAGAAAATGAAAACAGATTTCTGGAAAATTAAATGAAAACGCTGTAATACAGGAGAACGTGAAATCGACGTTTTTCATATTTTTTGAAAATATTGAAAAAGAAAACGAAAATCATTTTCTGAAAATATACTCTGAAAACGAAAATAAAAATATTTTCACAAACCAAATAGGGTCTACATTTCTATTTTTAGAAATATGCCTAATAAAAATAAATGGTATAGAGTTAATGAACTATTTAATTCTACGCATAAGAGGCTGTTTCTCCACTTGAGTACATATGTCGTAGAAAGACCTTAAAGATTTCGAGGTAATCAGTGTGGATCGCAACAATCTTATCTTTAAAGTAATATGCCGTTATACAAGCCTTGAAAAGTGTTGTTACCACTCATTCCATGGTAAATCTGCACCAAGTGATATCACCATTACTGAAGAGGGTAGAACTATAATCATCCTTACCAATGATAGCAATACCAGTAGGTTCATGCTCACACATAAAAGAGGCGTCATAGTAAATATTAAGATTTACAAAAGGAGCAATCGCGATTTAGATATCTGAAGAAAGGTGGGTCAGGACTGGAGGATTCGATTTCCAAAACATATCCCAATGCATCCCAAAAGTTTCTCACATGGCATTGTCAATCAGAATAACAACTACTTTGGAATTTCAAAATATACCTTCAAACAACTTTTTTATCCTTGTTATCCAAATGTTCCAAAATGCGATCAAGACCCAAGCATTCAACACTTTCCTTTCTAATTTCTCGTGTATTATGATAGAATAATGGTACCACGAGACATCATTTTGGGGGATCTATTGGGCTTAGTTAAGAGTTTATGCCCCATTATTCGATATACTGTGATTTCTTGTCTACTTTAAGATATTTTGCTACTTTTGGAGATTTTGTGTGATAATTGTATGTTAATTATGTAGATCCTAGGTACTTGGATAATACAAGACCCCGAGGTGATGATAAGAAGTCAAAAAGTTAATGTCAACCCAAAGTCACAGCGTGAAAGGATCGAAAAGCCACTTTAGGAGGTCGGGTAGATTTATAGGTAGAACTTTGAAGTCAACAGTCACATTTGGCTAGTATTCTAAGTAAACCCTTTGGTTTCAAGATAGTAATTGAAGTCAGCAGCGCGTGAGAGGTGACAGTTAGCCATTTGGAGTTAAGATGACAAAGTTATGTTAATGTTACCACCGTGGCCCGAACTAGCCCAAATTCATTGAAAACATTTTTGGATCAACTTTGACCACCCAAATAGGTCCCACACTTCCCAATTACATTTTCCACACTTAATATATCATATTTTTGAATAAAAACTGGGGTTACACAATTTTAGGAAGCCTTTACACGTCCAAAGCTCAAGGAACGACAACAACAAAAACAACAATGGGTTTCACCATTTCACCTCATTCTATCAAGTATTAGTGTAATCTTTCATATTTTATTATTCTAAATATTATTATTACTCTTATATTAATAATATTTCCTTTATTTTATATGAATTAATTTTCTATTAGCCAAAGAATTGCAATGGGTATGAGCCCTAGATATTGATTTTAATGATGTTTTCTTGAATTGGGGATATTATTGTTTAAATGATATTGATGTATTTTGGTTGAATATGAACACGTATGAATTTATGAACTTATTATTCTAGCCAAATAGTGAGTTAGAATAGAAATAAGACTATCGTCTAGGAGAGGGTCGAGTTGCGGAACTAGTTTGTATACGGTTGATGTTTGTTAGTGAACAGTGAGGTCTTGACTAGTCAATTGGTCGTTAGGTAGTGCCTATTCGTTCAAAGGAATTGTAGGGTCACTTGTGAGAGGTCTCTAGCATCCCCAGGCGGCCCATTATCTTTTTGGGAGTGATTTGGGGAGATCGTTGAGTCCCGGTTAGCCTTAAGTTGTCAATTTTGCCTTTAACCCAAGAATATCTGTCTATTCTAGTGAGTATTCCCAATGATTTAGTTATCCTTTCTTAATTCTTCTTAAATCGCATTTTAGCCCCATCTGATATTTCTTGTAATAGCTTTAAACTATTTTGATTTCATTTTAGTCCTTTCATAGTATTTACAAAACCCAATCATCATTTATTTTATGTTTTCTCATCTAATACTCAATCACTTTATAAGACACAAATAATTAACCTCATAGTCTATGTGGAGAACGATCTCAATACTTACTTATTACTTGTTAACTACTCGTACACTTGTGAGTCTCGCTCACTCGGGTGTTGATTTTTATATCACGTCTTGTGGGATTACAAGTTTTTGGCGCCGTTATCGGGGACTATTTTGTTAATTATTGTCTTTTTTTTATACGTGGGTGGTCCAGGCCAACACCTGACTAATCCCCCGAAAGGTAGGTACGCCTCCACACTCCAACTCTAGCCAAGTTAAAACTAGGTTATCCATGTTCTAGGAGGATATTCAAACCATGTACCTCCTAGATGAGAGACAACGTCCTGGCCAGTTGAGCTAACCCCAACAGGTTAATTAATTGTTTGTGTATTTAGTATAGTAGAGTTTAGTTGTTTTAGTTTTACGTTTTGCTCTTGTTTTTCTCTTCTCTACAGATTCTTAGGTTTGGTGTATGCTCTCGAACCCTGAGACATTGCTTTGATCTCAAAGAAGAAGAGAAATGGAAAGAAGAGAGCTAGAAGAGAATGCAAATTTGTGCTTAAATGTTACATGAACAAAATAGTCCTACTACAATGGGTTGTTCCACCTGGAATGGAGGGTATCAATCTGACTCAAGTCCCTCCTGAAGGTCAAACACCACCGGATGGGAATCAATAAGGCGCTCAAGCTCAACCTGGGGTATAGCGTGGTTCATGCAACATTCCGAGCAACAACAGTTTTGTTTGCCACCACTTGGGATTTTCCCACCAGCTATTCAGGCTGTGAGATTCAAGCCTGGTGTGGGCATTGCTAAATTGATTCAAGAGTTATGGAAATTATAGTGGAGCCGCTCGTGAAGACCCAGTGAGAGCCATGCAAAATTTTAGTCAAATCTATGATGCATACATCACCCAAAGGTGTTCTCAAGAACATATGTATCTCATTACGTTCTCGTTCTTTCTAACTGGAGTAGCAAGTGAGTTTTACGATCAGCAGCCGCGAGAGCTAATCACTACATGGTACCAATCACAAAACTTATTTCTCAACAGCTACTACCTTCAAAGTGTGCAACTGAGTGCTCAAATATACTTGACGGGGTTCTGTCAAAACAAGATGAATCATTAGGAGAAGCATGGACTAGGTTCTCTTCATGCTTGTGTAAGCGTCCACTTCATAGCTATACACCAAAATTGCAATCAGCCATGTTTTATAGAAGTCTCGATAGAATTTCCAAGCTGAAGGCATATATTTTATATGGACGAGGTTTCATGATGGTTCACGTGAATCATGTGTTTGGCATAATGAACTGAGTAGTTACGAATGAAATGATTTAGAAACCATCAAGAACACCGGTCTGTGTACTAGAAAAGGATACTTTGCATTTATATACTGAAACTTCGTTGAATGCAAAGTTTGCCACTTTAGAGAACAAGGTAAAACAAATATCTTTGAATGTTAATCAATGCAATAAACGGAAAGATGAATGTTTTTCAAGATCCAGAATGTTGTCCATGTTGTGGCGTGTTTGATCATGTGTTGAAAGAGTGTTCGAGTAATCCGGAGTTAGTATTTTTTTAGTCAAATCGAGGAAACCACCATTTGGATGGTCAAGGCTATGGCAAACATAGAGAACCTTTATCAATCTCAACCCTAAGGGAAAAATTATCAATCGAGACCTCAAAATCACTATCAAGGAGGTCTGGCCTATGGAGCCCAATCTACCCAAAAGCCTATGTATGACGCATACATAGAGAACCTTTCTCAGAAGGCACTTTATCTTCCTATCCAAAAGAAGGTATGATTAGCACTATTGACTTGGTAACTACTTTAAATAAGTTCATGTTGTCGTCTAGTGAAAAGTCGATCAAAACTGAGGAAACACTGATTCTCACTTGGTCACGATGAAGATTCTTGAGAATAAAATGTCTCAAATCGCAAATTCCTTAAATATTTGATCTCAAGGTCAACTCTTTAGCAATACTGATAATCTGGGGAATGAAAAGGCTTGTAAACAATTTGCCCTAAGGAGTGGAAAACAACTACCCCTCCCTTAGTGTTTGATAAAGAGAAAGAGTTGTGAAAGGATGCTGAAGATATTGTTGAAGAGGTAGTTAAGTCAGTGGTGGTTGATGAGAATCATGAGAAAGCATCGGAGAAACAAAAAAAAATTGGTTGTTTATGAAAACCGCCCTCCCCCTCTATTTCTATCACTTGTGCAAAAGAAGAACGATGAAAAAGAGTATCAAAAGTTTGTTAACATAGTGCAAAAATTGTAAATCAATTTTCTGATTGTGGAACCATCCAACGTATAATGAAATATCTTAAGTTCATGAATAATGTTCATCTTAAAGGGTTGTCAAGAGAGACTAGGGAACCGGGAATTGAGAATTCTCTTGATAATTTTATTTGAAAGCGAAATGATACAGTTTTGGAAGTAAAGCGATGGAGTAAACAATTTTTTCTAAACAAATCAATCTGCATTAACAAATTATTGTTAGAATTTACATTTACTCTAAACGTCCCAAAGAATCAGCAAGTACATGAATGTCAATGTATAGTCAAAGAGAAGTTAGATGTTGTGTGGTTAAACAAAGAGAAATATTGGGAAGATCGAGCCATACAACATTGGATCCAATGTGGCGATAAAAATATGAAATTGTTCATATTTCTTGTTGGGCCCGGGTGTGTGATAAAGTAATAAATATGAAAAGCGTACACACCTCAGAAACCAAGATTAACTCTCCGCAAGTGTACGAGTCGTTAAAAGTGAATAAGTAAGAATATGTGTTCTTTCTCAGGGATTTTAAGCAGTTATTCTAATTTGTGTTCAATATTAGAATAGGTGGTTATAAGTTTTTAGATTAAAAGCAATTATAATGAATGAATTTTTTGTTTTCTAATTAACAAACTAATTTGCACGTAAGATAATATCTAAGAATGAAAGTATTAACCAATCCTATTGAATTGTGTTTCTTGGAGTAAAGGTGAATGGGTGGATTTTTTCATTAGTCGGGATTCAACTGTCCTTCTAACTCCTGTCCAGGTAGACTTAGAAGGAAACCATACACGCCTAAGGTTTTCGGGTGAAATAAGTTCCTACCTTGTTGACTACCTAAAGGATAAGACCTTCCGGATCAATATCTCGCTTAGGCGCTTATGCATTATATCTGCAATTAAAACCCCCCGTTCGGGTGAAAGATTAATTACTACATGTACCCACTACTTGGCCAAAGCACATGTAGTATTAAATCAAACATATAAATCAATGGTAGTCTAATCCCCATTTAATTAAATAGAAATTATCCTAAGTAAAAGTTTAATTAACTATAATACAAACTTTGAATTAAAAGTTTAGAAATAACCTATAGACAAATGAAAACTAATACTAAAGTACCCAAAAGGTTTAGAGATGGAGAAGCGTAGACGTGTTGCGGTAAAGCTCCAGCCATGTTTCCTCCTCCTCTAGATTTTCCTGATCACTTCTATTCCCGGAATTCTTCTTGGAAATTAAGCTCTGGTGTCAAGGATAGCTTTATAATGATGGTAGATGATATTTATAATGTTTAAAACGTATTTGGGTCATGGTCTAGGTTTAAATGACCTATCACATCCCAAAAATCGCCAGTCTTCAAGAGTGGACAGGTTCGAGTCATGCCAACTGCAGAATGCATAACTTCTTCAGTACAGATCCGAATTGCAACATCTCAGTGGACACATGACCTTGATTCGGAGACCTATACTGATATAAAAGGGATCATCCAACTACTTTGAACGTGGCATCGAAAACAATTCACTTTCTAATTCTGGTTGTCAACTCTTTCACTTTCTAAAGACGGTTTCTTTGTCCTTTACTCTTGGTTTCCTTCTTTGATTTTATTTCCTCGACTTCTTATACATGTTTTGGAATCTCATACCATTAATGTACCTAAGATCTTCATATTTCACTTACAAATTACGTGCAAATAGCTCTAAAAATGACAACTATCCAAAACAAGGCAAGAAATGAAAATATATCAAATAATAGGGAAAAATACCTCAACTAAGCACAAAAGGAACATAAAAAGATGTCATACAATGGTATTTATTTATCACAAAAAGGGATACATCAAGACCCCAACTCAATACTTTGTCATCCCGACAAATCTGAATGAAGAAAAATAGGGAAGTCTTATAAAATATCAATGGAGGCAAATAAGCACGAGCGGAGGGAAATGTAAAGAATAGTCCTAAAGAAACTACCTAGTGAGTTTCATGTAATGATATTTACGAACTAATTAATAAATATATATATATATATATATATATATAAACTTATCATACAAACAATCAACACGGTGTAAGTTCAAGATTATATTAATTTTGCAATGCACGAAGGAGAGGTTCTTTTCTTAGTTTGATATAGAGGTTATAGAGTGTTCATCTATCCTAACATATTCTCTAATGGTCCATCTAAATACTCTCTAAAGATTTAATCTCTCATAAATTACATGATTAAGAATCATAAGGTGTTTTATGGTTGTAATGTAGGCTTAGGGATGGTATGATCGTATATTTGGATAATTTAGAGTGAGATTTCTGGTATCTCCTCACTAGCCATCAACGAGTCACCCTAGAGCTTGAGTTACTTTCATAAATTTCACTCACTCAACACAACTTTGATGCATTTATTTCGCATCCCCAATAACCAATACACAAATCCAAATGATTACATAAGAATTAATCCACTTTGCTGGTCCAGATGTATATATTTTTCTTTTGCAAGTAGCCATGACTCTCTTTGTTGTGAGAAGTCATGCTAATGTGCTTCAACATTTTTCATTTCTTTTCAATATATTTTTACTTTTTTTCCAAATATTTTTCTCTTTTACCCCGGAAAAGGGTTACAATATAGAACAAGTGCATCATCACATATCACAAATACATAGCTAAGAAACCCACCATAATGTTTCCCATAATTGTTACCATCACCCCAAACTCAAGCTCTTAAGATGAGTGTCAAAGCATCGCGATTTGAGTGCAGGTGATGTCTCCCTTTTTGGTCTAAATATAAGCCCTTAGGAGACATCATTTTAGGATGAAAATTGTCTTTTTATATTGACTTTCGTGCTTAAATGGCAATATTACACTTTCTCCCCTTGGAATTAGACTATTTGCATTTATAGAGCTTTTGTGCGTTAATTTACTTATTTTTAGTGCAAAGTTAGTAGGTTTATGAATTTCATGAGAAACCAATCCAAGGAGGAGAAGTGAGAATTAAAGTCTTAGAATATTTCTAGTGTGTTTAGTCGAGTTTCCTGAATTTAAATTGCACTTTCTTATTTCTAGTCTTGATTTAATGATTTATTATTTTTTAAAGCATATGTGGTTTAATTATTTATTTAATGTGAAGCTTTAGAGATAATATGGAAATAAATTAGATGCTAAATCAATTCTAAGAAGATAAGGAAAGAAGATCTTGAAGAAATCTGGAGATAGAAGGAAGTAGAGTCCAATTAGGAAAAGGAAAAGCTGCCTTATGAATATGAAATTCCAGCCACATTTTAAAGATAATTCCATAACTAAAGATTGGCTAGGAATCTGGACGAGTGGTCTCTGCACCAATAGAAAGATCTTTCCGAGACAAGCAGTTTCATATATTGGAACTCCTCAAACGGATAAGTATTGAATGAGATATGACCAAAACAAATCAGCAGCAGAATCTTACCTTTCCTAGATTTAAGGGTTACGAATTAAAGAGTCCTTGACTTGTCTTCCACTCCAAGTAATTCGACCTAGCACCTATAAATACCAGCTCTAAACCTTAGAAAATCATCCCTTGGCTGCATAAGCTTAATATACACAAATAAATCATCATAGGAGAAATCAAGAGGATCTAGAGGAGGAAGAAGCAAGAGCTAGAGCTTAACTACATCAATTCAACACTTCTCCATCTCTATTCTTTGGGTAATTTAGTATTAGATCTATTTTGTCTATGAGGTATTTCTAATCTATTTATTCAAGAGTTTTATTATGCATAATTTCTCGTTAGGATTGTAATTATATGAACCTTTGATTATTGTTTTTCTGTTTTAATCTGAATCTGGGATTTTATTATTTAATTGAATTGGTTCTTAATTTCCATTGACTATATTCTTGTTTTAATTACTAATTTTGAAGTCATGAATCAAACTTAGCTCATAGTAATTAGGTTATTCCATATAGTGGCGTATGGATCACCTTGACGGGGGGGGGGGGGGGGGTGGGGGGGGGGTTTAATTAAATACTTAGAATATAGACGCGTGGTATCCGTTATTTGACCGACAGGCTTGACTAACCACGTAGCCAAAGAGGTAAAATAGTATTCATCTGAAAGTAGCTTATAATCGCCCTGACGGGGTTTGTAATACCGTAGGATAGCTACTAGGTCCACCCTGACGGGGGCTAGGAGATATTAGATTCCCGACTATTGTGAAATTTCCCATTCACCCTTATTCTTAGTAATCATAGATTCAATAGGATAGATTCATACTTGCATATCCTTATGTTTCTTCCATAATTTTTAATTGTTTATTTTATTGTCTATTTTATTCTTTAGTTAATGAGAAAACAAACTCCTTTGCTATTTATCTTTTTAAAACGATTAGAACTATCTATTCTGATATTGAACGCAAATTTAGAATAACTCTTGAATCCCTGTGGAGACGATAATCCCGATTTTACTTTTCTATTACTTGGTACGACCTGTACACTTGCGGTCTGTGGATCCTTTATTCCTTTGCTTTTATTTTATTATTTTATAACACACAAGGACCCACCAAGTTTTTGGCGCCGTTGCCGGGGATTCATTATAGTTATTCTATTGTGATTTGATCGATTTTAAAACCCCAGCAGCACCATCAAGTTTTCGGCGCCGCTGCCGGGGATTTAAAGCGGTTATTTTATTTTGTGTTTAAGTTAGGTTAGTAGTTTTTGTTGTTTTCAGTTTTACGTTTGTTTTGTTTTAGTCTCTTTTCAGGTTTTCCTTTAGGTATAGAGATTTCCCTCTATCAAGAGCCAAATCCAAAACAGACCTGTTATATGTCAGTACACAAATTCATGGACTTGACATGCAAGAGCTTGACAGATCATTATGATAGGCTCAGGAAGTTGGAGGACTCCCTCAATTGTTTCATGAAGGCCACAACGGATAATATAATAAAGAGTAATGCGAAAATCGATGCTATCATATCATTAGTGCAAGTACTGCAACAACATCATCAATTAATGGAGCAATGAGTGACGCAACTCACAGAAACAATTGAGCAATTACAGGAAGTACCATCTATGCAAACGGGCCAAAGTACAAATTTAGATGATGAAGCCATTCAAATTGATAGCGATGTTTGGTTCGATGTAGCTACAGAGTTTGGCCTTCAAGAAGAGGAGGAAGTGGAATCGCCACCAGTTGCACCTAGTGAACTAGAGATTCCAACAATAGAAGAGTCAACCACTCTAAGCATAGATGAGTCAATTGTTGGTAATGGAGTCGAAATTGAAATTAAATCTTGTGAAGGGACGATTACATCCATGGAAAACCCAGCCAAGCCGCTTTTAGAGGAATTAAATATTGAGGTCTTGGTTAGAAAAGAGATTGAAGAAGAAGATACTAGGATGGATTCACCACCTAGTACTCCATTGATGTCACCTCCCAATCCAATAACGACGAATCATTTAAACGGTGACATCGATAAAGCATTTGTAGAGGTGTGCAAAGACAAAGTCTACACCCAAATGCTTGAAAGTAATAGAAAAGAACTCACACCGCAACAAGTATTCATAGAAGCTATTCCGGAAACCAATGAGAACGCGAGTGTAGAGATCGAGGTTGAAAGTGTGGCCCTCATAACAAAAGAAAGTTCTGAAACATCCCTTGTTTTGGACAAAATTCTAGAGGAGGAGCCACTTGAGTTCCCCATTGTTCCAGAAATATCTAAAGAGGTTAAAAAGAAGGACCACCACCATGAACCTGTGAAGAAAAAAGCTAAAGATGAGTTTGGGGTCGGAACCACGGTTGCTTGGAAGGCCTCCAAACAAGAGAATAGACCACGAGGTTTCAAAAATGCGTGGATGGGACCATTTGTTGTTACTCGAGTGGTGACATCAAAATTAATAGAGATACAACTTTCGAGAGGCCAAAGGACACGAATTGTAGACATACATAACCTCACCCACTGCTGGGGAGGTTACATAATCAAGGAATAATGGAGGTAACCCGTCAAACTTTAAATGACGTTAAATAAAAGTGCTCTTGGGAGACACCCCAAGCTTTAAATGCTTTATTGGTTTAGTTTTTTTTTAGTGTTTTCATTCTTTTTAGTTGGTTTATGTGTTTTTGAGTGCATATTGCGTATTTGAGAAAGGTATTAGTGTTTTTGGTGTGTAGGTATGCAAGGGTTCGAGTTTGGGGTGAAAAACTGGAAAATTTTCGGAGTTTTAAAGGTTTGGGCCGAGGTATTTTGCGGTGTACCGCCGGTATTCGCGGTGCACCGCACCTATCAGCGCGAGAAATTTTTCAAAAACTTCGAACGGGCATAACTTTGCGCTCGGGTATCGGAATTCACTTTTTCTCGAGTCTAAACCGCATATTTTTTCGAGATCTATCCAATGGTGTGGAGAAAAAATTATTTGGAGGAAAAATAAAAAAACGAATTTTTTAGGAACTTTGAGAGAAAAATTCAAATTTTAGGTTATAAAGAAGAGGAAGGCTAGTCTAATCTGAATTATCCAATCCTTAACCCTCTCTTTCTTCCCCAAATCTCTCTCAACTCCATTAAAGCTTAAACAAACCTTCACCTAACATCAAAACACTACCAAATCACCATGAATTCAAATCTAAATCCTTCCCTACATCGTTACAAAGAAGATGAGAAACAAGAGATTTCTAGAGTGTGATTGATTGGGACTGAACACAAGAGGATGTAAGGGAAAGCGAAATTGGTGATACTAGAAGTTTACATACAAGGAAATAACTGCACCCTATCTTGGGTATTAATCACGCGAGGCAATAGCCTCGAAGAGTATGTTTTCTTCCTTCCTTACCATTTTCTCAATATGCACTATTTGCTATTTTTTATTTTATTGAGTCTTTTCGAGTCGTGGGGACACGACTCATTTTTGAGTTGGGGGTGGGGATTCGTTGTCCCTCATCTCCATTTTTATGTGATTTACTGTTTTTTTTAGAGAAATTTGAAATTTTTTGAAATTTATAAGAGATGGATTAGATGTAGAATGTGTTTAATAGCTTGAAAGCATAAGCTTAGTAAGTTAATGATAGAAAGTAGTATGTTTTTGAGCTGCTTTATCTTGTATGCTTTGAGTATTTGCAGAAAAAACACATATTGATAGTAAAGAAAAGATTAGTTAGCAATGCGATAGAAAGTATGTTTGATCTCAGGGAGCCATAAGTGGTGTGTAGGCCGTGAGATCTAAGCTAGTTGATGAACCCATTTAATGAACGTGCTAAAGGTAAGAGAATGACGAAATTGCATAGTTTAGAAAGTGATTAAGGCGGTTCTTTCATAATCCCCTTGTTGCCTTTTAGCTTGCTGTCCATTTTATTATTATGTATCCTTCTCAGCCCCTTCTAGCCTTTCTAAAGCCTTTTTTTAGTCACATTATAAGCCATATCCCTTTAGTTTATTAGGCATTTCCATATGACCCGCACTCGAATCGCGATGCATAGACAATTGCTTTAGAGCTTGAGTTTTGGGTGGTGGGTCCACCATTATGGGAAATATTATTGGGTTGGGATTTTTGAGCTTATTAACTGTGCTCTGTTCTATATATTGATGATGATTCACAGGTTTATTATATTGTAACCCTTTGCCGGGGTAATAGTAAATGAAAAAGAAGCTACGAGCTAATGTTATGAAAAGGCATAATTTATAAAAAATAGCGTGATATCTCAACATCAAAAAGAGAATCATAGCTATAAAGAAAAAAATTTGATATGACAAGAATATATATTTGGACCGGCAAAGAGGAATTTTTATGTGAACATCTTATTGCTTTAATTGGGTTATTGGGGATGCTAATTTGTGCATCAGGGAATTCATTGGTTTGAGTGAGAACGTTTTACGAGAGTAACTCAAGCTCTAGGGCGATTCGTTGATGGCTAGTGAGGAGAGAGCCAAAAGCTCACTCTAAATTATCTAAATATACTTATCATACCGTCCCTAAGCCAACATTACAACCCTAAAGACCTTTTGATTCTTTGCTATGTAATCTAGAAGTGATTGAGCCGTTAGAGATTAGTTAAGTGGATCTTTGGATACTAAAGAAGTTCGATGAACAATCTATAGCCTCCATGGTAAACTGAGTAAAGATCCTCTGCTTCTTACATTGCGAAACTAATCCAACCTTGAATTCAAGCCGTGTTGATTGTAGATATGACAAGTGTGCAGGTATGTAGTTCGTAAATATTATTACATGAAATTTTCTAAGTAGTTGCTTGAGTTTATTCTATATATTCTGCTATCTTCTTCTCCCCTGTGCTTCATTGATATAGCTGATATTTTCGAGACTTCCCTATGTTTTTATTTTTATTGTATCGGGACGATACAAGTTTGAGTTGGGGGTCTTGATGTCTCCCTTTTTGGTCTAAATATAAGCCCTTAGGAGACATCATTTTAGGATGAAAATGGTCTTTTTATATTGACTTTCGTGCTTAAATGGCAATATTACACTTTCTCCCCTTGGATTAGACTATTTGCATTTATAGAGCTTTTGTGCGTTAATTTACTTATTTTTAGTGCAAAGTTAGTAGGTTTATGAATTTCATGAGAAACCAATCAAAGGAGGAGAAGTGAGAATTAAAGTCTTAGAATATTTCTAGTGTGTTTAGTCGAGTTTCCTGAATTTAAATTGCACTTTCTTATTTCTAGTCTTGATTTAATGATTTATTATTTTTTAAAGTATATGTGGTTTAATTATTTATTTAATGTGAAGCTTTAGAGATAATATGGAAATAAATTAGATGCTAAATCAATTCTAAGAAGATAAGGAAAGAAGATCTTGAAGAAATCTGGAGATAGAATGAAGTAGAGTCCAATTAGGAAAAGGAAAAGCTTCCTTATGAATCTGAAATTCCAGCCACGTTTTAAAGATAATTCCATAACTAAAGATTGGCTAGGAATCTGGACGAGTGGGCTGCACCAATAGAAATCTCTTTCCGAGACAAGAAGTTTCATATATTGGAACTCCTCAAACGGATAAGTATTGAATGAGATATGACCAAAACAAATCAGCAGCAGAATCTTACCTTTCCTAGATTTAAGGGTTACGAATTAAAGAGTCCTTGACTTGTCTTCCACTCCAAGTAATTCGACCTAGCACCTATAAATACCAGCTCTAAACCTTAGAAAATCATCCCTTGGCTGCATAAGCTTAATATACACAAATAAATCATCATAGGAGAAATCAAGAGGATCTAGAGGAGGAAGAAGCAAGAGCTAGAGCTTAACTACATCAATTCAACACTTCTCCATCTCTATTCTTTGGGTAATTTAGTATTAGATCTATTTTGTCTATGAGGTATTTCTAATCTATTTATTCAAGAGTTTTATTATGCATAATTTCTCGTTAGGATTGTAATTATATGAACCTTTGATTATTGTTTTTCTGTTTTAATCTGAATCTGGGATTTTATTATTTAATTGAATTGGTTCTTAATTTCCATTGACTATATTCTTGTTTTAATTACTAATTTTGAAGTCATGAATCAAACTTAGCTCATAGTAATTAGGTTATTCCATATAGTGGCGTATGGATCACCTTGACGGGGGGGGGGGGGGTGGGGGGGGGGGGGTTTAATTAAATACTTAGAATATAGACGCGTGGTATCCGTTATTTGACCGACAGGCTTGACTAACCACGTAGCCAAAGAGGTAAAATAGTATTCATCTGAAAGTAGCTTATAATCGCCCTGACGGGGTTTGTAATACCGTAGGATAGCTACTAGGTCCACCCTGACGGGGGCTAGGAGATATTAGATTCCCGACTATTGTGAAATTTCCCATTCACCCTTATTCTTAGTAATCATAGATTCAATAGGATAGATTCATACTTGCATATCCTTATGTTTCTTCCATAATTTTTAATTGTTTATTTTATTGTCTATTTTATTCTTTAGTTAATGAGAAAACAAACTCCTTTGCTATTTATCTTTTTAAAACGATTAGAACTATCTATTCTGATATTGAACGCAAATTTAGAATAACTCTTGAATCCCTGTGGAGACGATAATCCCGATTTTACTTTTCTATTACTTGGTACGACCTGTACACTTGCGGTCTGTGGATCCTTTATTCCTTTGCTTTTATTTTATTATTTTATAACACACAAGGACCCACCAAGTTTTTGGCGCCGTTGCCGGGGATTCATTATAGTTATTCTATTGTGATTTGATCGATTTTAAAACCCCAGCAGCACCATCAAGTTTTCGGCGCCGCTGCCGGGGATTTAAAGCGGTTATTTTATTTTGTGTTTAAGTTAGGTTAGTAGTTTTTGTTGTTTTCAGTTTTACGTTTGTTTTGTTTTAGTCTCTTTTCAGGTTTTCCTTTAGGTATAGAGATTTCCCTCTATCAAGAGCCAAATCCAAAACAGACCTGTTATATGTCAGTACACAAATTCATGGACTTGACATGCAAGAGCTTGACAGATCATTATGATAGGCTCAGGAAGTTGGAGGACTCCCTCAATTGTTTCATGAAGGCCACAACGGATAATATAATAAAGAGTAATGCGAAAATCGATGCTATCATATCATTAGTGCAAGTACTGCAACAACATCATCAATTAATGGAGCAATGAGTGACGCAACTCACAGAAACAATTGAGCAATTACAGGAAGTACCATCTATGCAAACGGGCCAAAGTACAAATTTAGATGATGAAGCCATTCAAATTGATAGCGATGTTTGGTTCGATGTAGCTACAGAGTTTGGCCTTCAAGAAGAGGAGGAAGTGGAATCGCCACCAGTTGCACCTAGTGAACTAGAGATTCCAACAATAGAAGAGTCAACCACTCTAAGCATAGATGAGTCAATTGTTGGTAATGGAGTCGAAATTGAAATTAAATCTTGTGAAGGGACGATTACATCCATGGAAAACCCAGCCAAGCCGCTTTTAGAGGAATTAAATATTGAGGTCTTGGTTAGAAAAGAGATTGAAGAAGAAGATACTAGGATGGATTCACCACCTAGTACTCCATTGATGTCACCTCCCAATCCAATAACGACGAATCATTTAAACGGTGACATCGATAAAGCATTTGTAGAGGTGTGCAAAGACAAAGTCTACACCCAAATGCTTGAAAGTAATAGAAAAGAACTCACACCGCAACAAGTATTCATAGAAGCTATTCCGGAAACCAATGAGAACGCGAGTGTAGAGATCGAGGTTGAAAGTGTGGCCCTCATAACAAAAGAAAGTTCTGAAACATCCCTTGTTTTGGACAAAATTCTAGAGGAGGAGCCACTTGAGTTCCCCATTGTTCCAGAAATATCTAAAGAGGTTAAAAAGAAGGACCACCACCATGAACCTGTGAAGAAAAAAGCTAAAGATGAGTTTGGGGTCGGAACCACGGTTGCTTGGAAGGCCTCCAAACAAGAGAATAGACCACGAGGTTTCAAAAATGCGTGGATGGGACCATTTGTTGTTACTCGAGTGGTGACATCAAAATTAATAGAGATACAACTTTCGAGAGGCCAAAGGACACGAATTGTAGACATACATAACCTCACCCACTGCTGGGGAGGTTACATAATCAAGGAATAATGGAGGTAACCCGTCAAACTTTAAATGACGTTAAATAAAAGTGCTCTTGGGAGACACCCCAAGCTTTAAATGCTTTATTGGTTTAGTTTTTTTTTTAGTGTTTTCATTCTTTTTAGTTGGTTTATGTGTTTTTGAGTGCATATTGCGTATTTGAGAAAGGTATTAGTGTTTTTGGTGTGTAGGTATGCAAGGGTTCGAGTTTGGGGTGAAAAACTGGAAAATTTTCGGAGTTTTAAAGGTTTGGGCCGAGGTATTTTGCGGTGTACCGCCGGTATTCGCGGTGCACCGCACCTATCAGCGCGAGAAATTTTTCAAAAACTTCGAACGGGCATAACTTTGCGCTCGGGTATCGGAATTCACTTTTTCTCGAGTCTAAACCGCATATTTTTTCGAGATCTATCCAATGGTGTGGAGAAAAAATTATTTGGAGGAAAAATAAAAAAACGAATTTTTTAGGAACTTTGAGAGAAAAATTCAAATTTTAGGTTATAAAGAAGAGGAAGGCTAGTCTAATCTGAATTATCCAATCCTTAACCCTCTCTTTCTTCCCCAAATCTCTCTCAACTCCATTAAAGCTTAAACAAACCTTCACCTAACATCAAAACACTACCAAATCACCATGAATTCAAATCTAAATCCTTCCCTACATCGTTACAAAGAAGATGAGAAACAAGAGATTTCTAGAGTGTGATTGATTGGGACTGAACACAAGAGGATGTAAGGGAAAGCGAAATTGGTGATACTAGAAGTTTACATACAAGGAAATAACTGCACCCTATCTTGGGTATTAATCACGCGAGGCAATAGCCTCGAAGAGTATGTTTTCTTCCTTCCTTACCATTTTCTCAATATGCACTATTTGCTATTTTTTATTTTATTGAGTCTTTTCGAGTCGTGGGGACACGACTCATTTTTGAGTTGGGGGTGGGGATTCGTTGTCCCTCATCTCCATTTTTATGTGATTTACTGTTTTTTTTAGAGAAATTTGAAATTTTTTGAAATTTATAAGAGATGGATTAGATGTAGAATGTGTTTAATAGCTTGAAAGCATAAGCTTAGTAAGTTAATGATAGAAAGTAGTATGTTTTTGAGCTGCTTTATCTTGTATGCTTTGAGTATTTGCAGAAAAAACACATATTGATAGTAAAGAAAAGATTAGTTAGCAATGCGATAGAAAGTATGTTTGATCTCAGGGAGCCATAAGTGGTGTGTAGGCCGTGAGATCTAAGCTAGTTGATGAACCCATTTAATGAACGTGCTAAAGGTAAGAGAATGACGAAATTGCATAGTTTAGAAAGTGATTAAGGCGGTTCTTTCATAATCCCCTTGTTGCCTTTTAGCTTGCTGTCCATTTTATTATTATGTATCCTTCTCAGCCCCTTCTAGCCTTTCTAAAGCCTTTTTTTAGTCACATTATAAGCCATATCCCTTTAGTTTATTAGGCATTTCCATATGACCCGCACTCGAATCGCGATGCATAGACAATTGCTTTAGAGCTTGAGTTTTGGGTGGTGGGTCCACCATTATGGGAAATATTATTGGGTTGGGATTTTTGAGCTTATTAACTGTGCTCTGTTCTATATATTGATGATGATTCACAGGTTTATTATATTGTAACCCTTTGCCGGGGTAATAGTAAATGAAAAAGAAGCTACGAGCTAATGTTATGAAAAGGCATAATTTATAAAAAATAGCGTGATATCTCAACATCAAAAAGAGAATCATAGCTATAAAGAAAAAAATTTGATATGACAAGAATATATATTTGGACCGGCAAAGAGGAATTTTTATGTGAACATCTTATTGCTTTAATTGGGTTATTGGGGATGCTAATTTGTGCATCAGGGAATTCATTGGTTTGAGTGAGAACGTTTTACGAGAGTAACTCAAGCTCTAGGGCGATTCGTTGATGGCTAGTGAGGAGAGAGCCAAAAGCTCACTCTAAATTATCTAAATATACTTATCATACCGTCCCTAAGCCAACATTACAACCCTAAAGACCTTTTGATTCTTTGCTATGTAATCTAGAAGTGATTGAGCCGTTAGAGATTAGTTAAGTGGATCTTTGGATACTAAAGAAGTTCGATGAACAATCTATAGCCTCCATGGTAAACTGAGTAAAGATCCTCTGCTTCTTACATTGCGAAACTAATCCAACCTTGAATTCAAGCCGTGTTGATTGTAGATATGACAAGTGTGCAGGTATGTAGTTCGTAAATATTATTACATGAAATTTTCTAAGTAGTTGCTTGAGTTTATTCTATATATTCTGCTATCTTCTTCTCCCCTGTGCTTCATTGATATAGCTGATATTTTCGAGACTTCCCTATGTTTTTATTTTTATTGTATCGGGACGATACAAGTTTGAGTTGGGGGTCTTGATGTCTCCCTTTTTGGTCTAAATATAAGCCCTTAGGAGACATCATTTTAGGATGAAAATGGTCTTTTTATATTGACTTTCGTGCTTAAATGGCAATATTACACTTTCTCCCCTTGGATTAGACTATTTGCATTTATAGAGCTTTTGTGCGTTAATTTACTTATTTTTAGTGCAAAGTTAGTAGGTTTATGAATTTCATGAGAAACCAATCAAAGGAGGAGAAGTGAGAATTAAAGTCTTAGAATATTTCTAGTGTGTTTAGTCGAGTTTCCTGAATTTAAATTGCACTTTCTTATTTCTAGTCTTGATTTAATGATTTATTATTTTTTAAAGTATATGTGGTTTAATTATTTATTTAATGTGAAGCTTTAGAGATAATATGGAAATAAATTAGATGCTAAATCAATTCTAAGAAGATAAGGAAAGAAGATCTTGAAGAAATCTGGAGATAGAATGAAGTAGAGTCCAATTAGGAAAAGGAAAAGCTTCCTTATGAATCTGAAATTCCAGCCACGTTTTAAAGATAATTCCATAAATAAAGATTGGCTAGGAATCTGGACGAGTGGGCTGCACCAATAGAAATCTCTTTCCGAGACAAGAAGTTTCATATATTGGAACTCCTCAAACGGATAAGTATTGAATGAGATATGACCAAAACAAATCAGCAGCAGAATCTTACCTTTCCTAGATTTAAGGGTTACGAATTAAAGAGTCCTTGACTTGTCTTCCACTCCAAGTAATTCGACCTAGCACCTATAAATACCAGCTCTAAACCTTAGAAAATCATCCCTTGGCTGCATAAGCTTAATATACACAAATAAATCATCATAGGAGCAATCAAGAGGATCTAGAGGAGGAAGAAGCAAGAGCTAGAGCTTAACTACATCAATTCAACACTTCTCCATCTCTATTCTTTGGGTAATTTAGTATTAGATCTATTTTGTCTATGAGGTATTTCTAAGCTATTTATTCAAGAGTTTTATTATTCATAATTTCTCTTTAGGATTGTAATTATATGAACCTTTGATTATTGTTTTTCTGTTTTAATCTGAATCTGGGATTTTATTATTTAATTGAATTGGTTCTTAATTTCCATTGACTATATTCTTGTTTTAATTACTAATTTTGAAGTCATGAATCAAACTTAGCTCATAGTAATTAGGCTATTCCATATAGTGGCGTATGGATCACCTTGACGGGGGGTTTAATTACAGACTTAGAATATAGACGCGTGGTATCCGTTATTTGACCGACAGGCTTGATTAACCACGTAGCCAAAGAGGTAAAATAGTATTCATCTGAAAGTAGCTTATAATCGCCCTGACGGGGTTTGTAATACCGTAGGATAGCTTCTAGGTCTACCCTGACGGGGGCTAGGAGATATTAGATTCCCGACTATTGTGAAATTTCCCATTCACCCTTATTCTTAGTAATCATAGATTCAATAGGTTAGATTCATACTTGCATATCCTTATCTTTCTTTCATAATTATTAATTGTTTATTTTATTGTCTATTTTATTCTTTAGTTAATTAGAAAACAAACTCCTTTGCTATTTATCTTTTTAAAACGATTAGAACTATCTATTCTGATATTGAACGCAAATTTAGAATAACTCTTGAATCCCTGTGGAGACGATAATCCCGATTTTACTTATCTATTACTTGGTATGAGCCGTACACTTGCGGTCTGTGGATCCTTTATTCCTTTGCTTTTATTTTATTATTTTATAACACACAAGGTCCCACCAGCAGGGTATATGGAATCATAAGGGTATGGCTTCTAACATGGCTAATAAAAGGCTGTATAAAGGTTAGTTGGGGAAGATACGGATAATAATCAACTAATATGGATAACAAGCCAAATAGGCACAAAGGGTGTATCAACGAACCGACTTAATCACTTTTCTAACTATGAAATTTTCATTACTTTCTTACCTCTAGCACTTTCATTAAATGCGTTTATTAGTTATCTAGTATATCACGGCCTACATACCACTCAAGGCTCCCTAAGATTAAAACTTTCTTTTATGCTTGCTTATTAATCTTTTCTTTACAATTAATTTGTGTTTTTATGTTCATAGTCAAATCATATAATACAACTACTTTACAAACATATTACGTACGAACATTAACTCACTAAAGTGTGTGCTTTTAGGCCATTAAACACATTCTACACCTAAACCCTTCTCTAACAAAAAAAATCTACTTAGAAAGCAATAAATCACATAAAATGGGGATGGGGACAACAAATCCCCACCCTCAACTCAAAGGTGAGCCAAGACTCGACTCAAAACAGATTCAATAATATTAAAGACACAACACATAATGTACAAATATGCAATTAGAGAAATGGTAGCGAAGAGAGAAAACATACTCTACGAGACTACTGCCTCGCGTGCCAACACCCAAGATAGGTGTTTGGTGCATTTCTTACATATATACTTCTAGTATAATCATGGTTCATCCTTACTCTTCCTTTTATAGAGTCCATCCCAATCATACAACTCTAGAAATCCCTTTACCTTTCTAATTTCCTCTTTCCTTACCAACTTCTTTGCGTTGATTCTTACTCATCTTCCTCACAGTATTTAGTGTCTTCGTTCTTCACGTCATCTCCCTTGACATCTAACTATAAATTATACAATAGTTTAAATTTGAGTTGGAAAAAGTGTTAGGACGATGTTTTACTATGTGGGTAAGATGTTTTTGTATTTTGGTGATAATGATTGAAGAATTTTGGAAAAGGTTTTAGAAAATTTTGGACTTGAATCTTCGTTTCTAGGAGCTATGGAATGATTTGGGTGTTTAATTTTGGGTTGGAATGATATAAGGATGATTTTTGCTATATATTTTTGGTGATTGATGGTGTTTGGATGTTAGGTGAAGGGTTATGTTGATCTTCAATGGAGTTTGGGAGGTTGGGGAAGAAGAAGGATGCTAGGGTATGATGTTTGTGTGTAAATGAAGAACACTTAGCCTCTCTTCTTTGAATATTTTGCGACACTGTGCGGTGTACCGCAGGTATGTTGCATTGTACTGCAACTACATTGCATACATCTCAACTCTCTGACCTTAAAGGCATGGACTAACTGTGGCCACACATTATCAACGGGCGTGGTGCGGTGTAACGCGCCTCTGGCGTCCTTCATCTCACGATATGTACTAGTGTCGAATATCTCCCATGCTTCATATCTTTGTCTTGTGGTGTACCACATATTGCGTGTTACATCTCTAACTTTCTGATCATTTGAGCATGAGGATACCATGGACACGCTTTGGCGTCCTACGGTGCACCACAGATGGTGCGCTTTACCGCAAGACCTGTGGTTGAGCATGAATCTTCTCAAGTTTCACTCCAAACTCAATCATTTGCTCACCTGCACATCACAATCAATTTCCTACCTTTCCCATTAAATCAATATACACTAGAACATATAAAACTTACTAACAAACACTACAATATAGAGTACTAAAGCAATTAAAACTTGGGGTGTCTCCCAAGAGAACTTTTGTTTAATGTTACTTAAGTTCGACGTGGTACCTCCATTATTCACTAATTATGTAGCCTACCTAGTAGTGGGTGAGGCTATGAACATCTACAATTCGAAGCCTTTGACCTCTCGAGGTTCGTATCTCTATCAATTTTGATGTTACCACTTGAGTAACAACAAAGGGCCCCATCCATGCATTCTTGAACCTTTGTGGTCTGTTTTCTTGTTTGAAGGCTTTCCAAGCAACCTTGTCTCCAGCCCCAAACTCATCTTTCGCTCTCTTCTTCACGGTTTCATGGTGGTGGTCCTTTTCTTTGACCTCCTTCGGCATTATCAGAATAATGGGGAGCTCAAGTGGCTTCTCCTCAAGCTTCTTGTCCAAAACATGAACTGTTTCAGAACTCTCTTCAATTATGACGGCCAATTCTTCAACCTCAATATCTACACTCTAATTCACACTCGTTTCTGAGATATATTTCGTAAAATATTGTTGTTGTGTGAGTACCGTGTTAACCATCTCAAGCATTTGGGCGTTGATTCTAGTTTCACTAAACGCCTCTACAAATGATTCATATACTGTATCACCCTCTAAAATGTATATCATTATCAGATTTGGAGGTGATAGCATTGGAGTAATAGGTGGAGAATTCATCCCATTTTCTTCTTCTTTCGTCTCTTTTTCTTCCAAAGTCTCGACAGTTGATTCCTCAAACTCGTCTTGGTTGGTTCGTCCATGGCTGGAAAATCATCAATACAAGGTTCAATCTTATCTTCAACTCGATTATCAACAATTACCTTATCTTAACTTGGCGTGATTGGTTCCTCTATCGTTCGAATCTCTAAGTCAATAGGTGAAACTTGTGGCGATTCCACTTCTCCCTCATCTTGAGGGCTAAACTCTTCAAACGCATCAAACCAAAAATCGTTATCAATTTGGATGGCCTCATCATCAAAATTTGTATCTTGGCCAGTTTGCATAGATAGCACTTGTTATAACTTCTCAATTGTTTCAGTGAGTTGCATCAATCGTTGCTCCATCAATTGATGTTCTTGTTGCATGATTTGCACTAATGATGTGGTAGCATTGATTCTTGCCTCGCAATTTCTAATATTGTCCATCGAAGCTTGGATGAAACAAGTGAGAGAGTCTTACAATTGGTTGAACCTTTCTTCACTAGCTCTCGCGCCTCCTTGTGTCACGTTCATGTAAGATTGCATGGTTTGTTCAAGTTCATTAAGAGAATGCTCATATGCTGGCTATGGTGGAGCCTGAACTTGATAGCATGGACTTCCTTGATAGGAATTTTGAGGTGTTGGCTGAAAGTTATTACTTTGATTTATAGCTCCACTCAAATTTAATTGTTGGAAGTGACACTCTTCCCAATGATGCCAACTATCCAGCAACTTGAACAACCATACTCACCATTTGCATTCAAGAACACAAGAGAGTTCACCATACCTGAAGAAAAACCTGAAAATAGACTAAAAACAAATGTAAAACTGAAAACAAATAGAACTACTAAACTAACTTAAAAACAAAATAAAATAACTTTAGAATACCTGGCAGTGGTACCAAAAACTTTTTGGGCCTGGGCGTGTGATAAAGTAATAAATGTGAAAAGCATACAGACCTCGGAAAACAAGATTGCCTCTTCGTAAGTGTACAGGTCATTACAAGTAATAAGTAAGTAATACGTGTTTGCTCTCAAGGATTTAAGTAGTTATTCTAATTAGTGTTCAATATTAGAATAGGTGGTTTTAAGTGTTTAAATTAAAAGATATATAATGAATGAATGTTTTGTTTTCTAATTAACTAACTAATTATGCACGTAAGATAGAATCTAAGAATGCATGTATGAACCTATCCTATTGAATTGCGTTTCTACGAATAAGGGTGAATGGGTGAATTTTTGCATTAGTCGGGATTTAACTATCCTTCTAACTCCTGTCCGGGTAGAATTAAGTTTTTGGAAACCATACACACCTAAGGTTTTGGGATGAATTAAGTTTCTACCTTCTTGACTACCTAACGGATAAGACCTTCCAGTTCAATACCTCGCATTAGGCGCTTATGTATTATATCTAAAACTAAACCCTTCGTCTGGGTGATACTTAATACTATAGCTACCCACTACTTGGCTAACGCAATGTTAGTATTATATCAAACACATAAACGAATGGAAGTCTAATCCCAATTCAATTAAATACAAAATATCCCAAATTCAGTTAACAACAAACAACAAGTAGTCGTTCTTACAAGTATAATTCTAAGCAAAAGTTTAATTAAGCATAATAGAAAATTTGATTGAAATAGTTTAGAGATAATCTATAGAAAAATTAAGAATAGTACTAAATAACCCAAAAGGTTTAGAGATGGAGAAGCGTAGACGTGTTGCGGTGAAGCTCCAGCTTTGTTTCTTCCTCCTCTAGATCCTCTTGATCACTTCTGGAGTTGGAATTCTTCTTAGAAATTAAGCTCTGGCAGCCAAGGGATAACTTTCTAATGATGGGAGATGATATTTATAAGGTTTAAAACGTTTTTGGGTCATGATTTAGATTTAAATGACCTAGCCTATCCCAAAAATTGTCCTCCCTCAAGAGTGGATAGGTTCGAGTCATGCTAGCTACAAAATGCACAACTTCTTCGTTACAGCTTTGGATTGCAAAATCTCAGTAGCCACGCGACCGTGATTCAGAATCCTATACTATTATAAAAGGGCTCGTCCAAATTCATTGGTAATCTCACATGGCATCAAAACAACTCACTTTCTAATTCTGGCCGCCAATTCTTTCACTTTCTAAAAATAGTTTCTTTGTCTTTTACTCTTAGTATTCTTCTTTGATCTTCTTTCCTTGACTTATTATCCGTGTTTCGGTATCTCATATAACCCATGTACCTAAAAGCTTCACATTTAACACACAAACGACGCACAAATAGCTCTAAAAGTGACAAATATCCAAAACAAGGCAAGAAATGACATATATCAAATAATAGGGAAAATCCCTCAGGTGGGCACAAAAGGGACATAAAAAGATGTACCACAATGGGTTTTCATTAATCACAAAAAGGAAGATATCACTTCTACCATCTAACGACGTAATAACAATAGAATAATGATAATAAAGGATAGTAATGGAGTGTTCCATGAAAACAAACTTGTTATGCATGCAAGTTTTTCAAATTTATATTTAAATTTGTTTAAAGGAATGGGAGGTTAAAATATTAAAGAGACAACAATATTTGTCCGATCATACGTTACTTCGCAAATTAAAGATGACTTGACAAGAGAGTGGGATATGAAAGAGGTGCATCGGGAGGTCTTTGATATGTCGGCCACAAAAGATCCAGGTCGAAATGGACTTAACTGTAAATTTTATCATAAATTTTGGGATATCATCAAGTGGGATGCCTTGCTTATGGTTGAGGATTTTTGGATCATAATATCTCTCTGGAAACCTTTAATGATACTTTTATTACACTCATATGAAAGAGGATTTCCAGGAAAGGGTTGGAGATTACCGTACCATATCCTGTGTTAATTTTGGTTACAAAATTATATAAAAACTAGATTACAGGGCTATACAAAAATTTTGGTCTCACCAACGCAGGAGGCATTTATCAAAGGGATGGAGATATAGGACTATATATTATTTCTCAGGAAGTCTCATATCTCATGAAAAATAAGTAGATTTAGCCGCAACACATGGCAGTGTTCAAATTGGATATGGAAAAATCCTATGACCATGTTAGATGGGATTTTTCTTATTGAAATTTTATGACGTATGGGATTTTACTTATTGACATTTTACGACATAGCAAATTTGACAATACTAGGATTCAGTGGATTAGTAATTTCATTTCGACAGCTTCTTTTCAAATGAATCGCAATAGAGAACAGTTATCGAGGTTTATATACAAGAGTAGTTTACTTTCGTCTCCCAAGGTGTGAGAAAATAACCTAACTAATCAACACCTCAAGAGAACCTAAATAACTGCAAGTGTACAAATCGTTGGCAAGTAATAAAAGTAAGTATTTAAGAGTTGTCGTATCCGCAGAGACTATGTTTGTTAATCGTGTTTTAAAGAAATGGAGATGATTTAATTGCTAATACTAAATAGACTGAAATTAAAAGATATATGTTTTTGGTTTTAGATGAAAAGACTATATTGATGTCTCCTCATTTGTGATAATAAAATCTATTTATTAGACATCATTTTAGTTGTATTTATTAGAGTATAGGTCGATTTTATCATGATTTATTACACTTTCCTATTTTGGGTCTTGAATTGATTATTTATTATTTTTAGAGCATATTGGGTTTAATTATTTATTTAGTGTGAAACTTTAGAGATATATGGTAATTAATTAGAGTCCAAATCAAAGTCTAAGAGCTAAAGGAAAGAAGATAAACATGGAAATTTAAGATAAGGAAGTAAAAAGCTAAAAATATAGAAAATGAAAATCTGCCTTAAATCTGAATTCCAGCACCTACGACCCCAAATCAGCTTATATTTCAAAATCGGTGAGGAATATGGAGAAACGGTCAAGAGAAAAGTTGGATATCTTTCCGAGAGGATGAATTTCGACTACTCATACGCGTCAAACGGATGATTATTGAAGCTGTTAGGACCAAACCAAAAACGGGGTTGATTCCATGTTTTTTGGCTACGAATTTGAGTTGGGCTAGGAGTCCAATATTTACCTTTTCCTTCAAGAAAAAATTAGGTCTTCCTATACACTATAAATACAACCTCTTAACATTAGAAAATCATCCTTGGCCAAACCTTAAGGTCAGGAAGAAGCTATAACACAAGAAGAGAAGTCTGGAAGGAGCTGTGCATCAATCATGTCTCCTTCAACCTTTAATTTTGTAATTCTTTTCTTTTCTCTTCTTAGTATGAACTAAATTCTAATTAGCTTGAGTTTTAGCATATATGTATGAATCCTAGTTTTGATTGACATCTATCTAATTTGGGAATTTTATGTTTTAAATTGAATTATTGTTTTTATTCTCTGTTTATGTGTTTGGATTTATATTATGTGTTCTTGTGGACTGCAGCCATATAGAATTACTATCATAGTAGTTAGGTCACCATTGACAACGGTGTTTAACTATAGGTTTAGCACATAACCTCTAGAATAAGGTTTAGATCTGGTAAATCAACCTAACTAGATAATCATCATGGTTTAGTGTATTGCTATTTTACCAATTGCAGGAACAGTTTGCTTAGGACTCCTTATTGACATAGGTAAACCCTATTTAAAACTACCTAGCGCAATTGGAACCGATTATTGAAATACTACATAATTCACCCTTACTTGTTTAGAACGACAAAACTAGTGGGGATTACATGCTATTTACTCAAGCTAAACTTTCATACTATTTTCTTTTATTTTCTTTTATTTATTTTTCTGTCTTTTAATTTATTAGTTTAGTTTTCTCTTTATAAAAACCAAATAAAAATCTATTTTCCTTTTCTTTCTTTGCGTATTATCTTTTCTATGTTTTATATCTGCACTTGATAATTTGCATACGTTCTTCTTAACCTTCGTAGTTCCTGAGGAACGAATTCTACTTATTTATTAAAACTTGCATACGATTTGTATACTTGCGAAACCGTGCTCAGCCTAGGGTATTTATTTGCACTTATTTATTACATTATTTTATTACACCTTAGGCGACACCATATATGCAAAAATTAAACTAATCAAAATTAAACTACTAAATCAATTAAACTACGAAGATAAGTGATGCGAGATTCAGCTCAAGTTGCAAGTAATACCCTATGGTGACAATGATTTATTTTAGTTATAAGGGTGAATTTGGGAAATTTTCATTAATCGGGATTCTACCTTCCTTCTAAAACCGGCCAAGGAGCTTAGAAGTTTACCTAAAAATTACTAGAGTACTTGGGTGAGGTTGTTCTACACAAAAGCTCAGCGCTACAAAGTAATTAACCTATGTGATTATCCGGCTAGTCATTCCCGTCAGAATCACTAACGCACACCAGAAGAATATGAATTTCTATTCCCTAAACCCCCGCCAGGGTGATAGTCTAGGGTACTAAAGGGCTTCCTATATTTGATCCGGATATAAACAACTAATAATATCAATTATATGCGACTGAATATAAAGACCCAATTAAATTAAGCAAAAGTATCCCAAATAGTATTAAAAACAATCAAACACCATATCAAGGTTCATACACTAAAGCAACTCAAGCTAATGAGATTTAGCTCATAACTAAAGCAATAAAACTAAAGAGTAAAAGTACAAGAATCATGTTTAAGACAAGAAACTAATAATAATTACCCTAATGATAGAGGTGGAATATTGTGGAAGTGGTATAGTACGACTCCAACTTCTATTTCTTCTCCTATCCAAGCGTTCTCCTCTTATGTGCTTCATCTAATGATGTAAAAACTAAATGACCCTTCTTCTAATGATAAACACACACACACACACACACATATATATATATATATATATTATTTGTGGTCCCCTTTTAAATGACCTAAGTCAACCCAAAAAACATTTCTAAGGAGTGGACTAGATCGAGCCATGTCGGGTAAAACTTTAATAACTTCTTCATATTAACTTAAAATCACAAATTGTCATCTCTCACATGCTTCTGACTCCAATTAATATCCATAAACCAAGAGTCTACTCCATAATCTTCATCAATTGCACATGGTGATTCTATCTTTCCGATTTCCAAAGTTAGTCGGTAAGTGACCTCTCTTTCCAAAAGTGGATTTTTGGTCCTTTAACACATTGAAATGGGTTTGACCTTACTTTATAAACTTCTTATCCTTGTCTTGGAATATCGTAGAATTGATGTACCTAATAGCTGCACATTTAACACACAAATTACGAACAAATAGTTCTACAAGTAACAAATATCCAAAACTAGAGAAGAAGGGAACGAAGTTCTGATCAAAGCGGTGCTTCAAGCTATTCCAACTTATGCCATGTCGATTTTTTCATTTTCAAAGACATTTTGTAAGAAGCCGGAAAATATGATTACTAAATTATGATGTAATTCGTAGAAACACAATCATATTCATTGGGTGGCATGGGAAAATTATTGTTAGTAAGGTGATACGTGGTTTGGTATTTCGAGACTTTAAACAAATAAACACAACACTACTAGCAAGACAGGCTTTGAGAACTCATCTTATTCCATGTTCTTTAGCGGCTAGTCTGTTCAAAGGTATTTATTTTTTGAAATCTTATTTTATGGGTAGGTCGTCTTCATGGGATAGCATTTTTGAAGGTTTGGATTTTCTCTGAGATAATGGGAGATATAAAATTGGTAACAGGAAGACCACAAATATTCATTGGAGAAACCAGAGAATACTAATGTATAGTTTGTTCTCAACTATTGTGGGACAATTTGGACGAGTGGTTTACAAAAATTCTGGATGATGTTATATTATCATCAAGTCATCTCAGAAATCTTATGATCAAATATCTTACAACGGAATAGCACACACCGCTCTATATGGCCTCATTTTAAGACTGGATTGATGTATCCCATTTTGTTCTAATTATATGCCCTTAGGATACATAATTTTAGGTGATTAATTGGCTTATTTGATAGAATTTTAAGCGTATTTAGTTAAATTGCATTTTCTCCCCTCGGAATTGTATTAATTGCGTTTTAGAGATTTTGTTCGTTAATTTGTTTATTTTAGTGTAAAGTCATTAGTTTCATGGATGATTTGGATCATCAATACAAGGAGGAGAAATGGTGATTAAAGTCTTAGATCAGGCGGAGAAGTCAAAGGCGAGAAAAGATGATCCGAAGAATCAACTAGAGGAGAGTGAAATCAAGAAGGCTGTTACAAATCGATGTTTTTGAGCAACTTATCCACTGATTCAGCCTTATAGTCGTGAAATAAGGAAGTTAAATTTTTTAGTCAGGAGATTTTGCGACTGGGATGAAGCGATTTGGAGTTCGGACGCAAAAGTTACAGCTGTAAATTAGTTACAGGATGTCAAATTAGGACTGAGCTTTAATTTCATTTAACCTATTTCCATAAAAGTAAAAAGCCCAATCCAATTTATCCACTATATATAGGCCTTTATACTTCATTTTTTAGACACAACTCATATTACACACGTCAGATACGCTAGAAGAGAAGTCAGAGCAAAAAGGAGAGAAGAAGCTAAAGCTGGAGAATCAATTTTCTTCCATCAACCGTCTAGTGCTTGAGAATCGCAATAAATAGATGGACCCTAATTAATTTCTTCTATGTTTCTGAATTTAGATTTTTATAATTTAAATTGAATTGGGTATTTTATATTGGATTTTCTTTTATGCTTATTTTACTATTTCTTTTCTGATCAACTAGAAATAGGTTCTAGTAATCGGACTATTCACTTAGTGGCAAAGTGATCATCCGACCGGGGATGGGGGGGGGGGTTTAATTACAAACTTAGATAAATATCAGTGTAATGTTCGTTGTTGACCGAAAGGCTTAACTAGTTACATAGTCAAAAGAGGTAAATACTTCACATCCGAAGAGACATATTCGCCCATACAGAGGTTTATAGTACTTTAGGATAATTCCTAGGTCCACCCGACAGGGGGTAGGAGATATTAGAATCCCGACTAGTATAATAATACCAATTTTTACTCTTAAAAAGAAACTTTTATTATATTGATTAGGTGGACCCCTTGCGAGACTCAAGTACATCTTTCACTCTTGCGTCTACTCATATTTATTTTACTTGTGTCATTTTACTTGCATTATTTAATTTAGCACTTTAATTATTTGCGTCTTAGTTTCATAAACAAAATCTAACAAATATTTTATCATTTATTTTCTTGTCATAACAATTATCCTCACTTATTACATAACATCATAAGTCATATCCATCTGTCCCTGAGATCGAAAACCCGTTTATCGGATATTACTTGGACGACTCGTACATTTGCGGTCTGTGTCCCTCCTTATTAGGGGTGTGATTTTATCACACACGAGCGATCAAGTTTAGTCAAAACAAGCTAGAGCGGTGACTCCACAAAAGTCAGCAACTAATGAAGACTTAGATCCTGCTTGTGAAATATGGTATCGAAATCTAACATTCCAACCAAGGTAAGTATTTTTTTCTTGTAAATGTTGTACGAATGTGTTACCTACACGTTAAATTATAAAAAGCGTTAGTGCGTTAGCAATTAAAAAATGTTATTAGTATCCGGATGACATGAAGTCAATTGAGAATCTCTTGTTGTTTTGTCCTATTAGCATGCATATTTGGGCAGTATATACGCCACATATTTGGATTGATAAGCATATGACGGAAAGTATATGGGAATGGATGATAAATATTATGCATTCATAGTCATTAAGGGGGTGGAGTATGAACTTTATCAGGTTCTGCATATTACTAAGGATTTGGAACATTTGGGAAAATGGAAGTGGATGCTAGGATGGTGATTTTCGTGACAGAATAATGATAACATAACATTTCAGTGTGACTGGTCAATGTAAGAGCAAAATCAACCAGGGTGTGAGGGAACCATGGATATTGTAGATTCACAACTAAACTTCAGGGGATAGGTATTTTTTTTGCGTGATACATCATTCATGGAAAAGTGTAACCCACAGTCATATAAGTTGTGGAATTTCACTAGAGCAATGATGTGCAGATTAACCATTTCAGATCGATTCAATGTTCAATGACCGTGGGGAATGAAGCGCATGTAGTGCTTATCAAGATCGAATTTTGTGAGCAAATTGAGAAGACTATCTTCTCAAATAATCTTGATGTGATTCAGAGTATTTGGCTACCTTCAATGGTAAGATGGTCAATTTGTTCCATCTTAAGGAAGGTCGCGGAGATAACATAACGTTTTGGGTCACTTATATTTTTCTATATTCCGATAACCCTGAACAGTCGGGTTGACACCGTTATAAGATCTGCTACACGCAGAGACATGTTACAAGGGTTTCCAATGGAAAGTTTTCATCTATTCTCAAGATTTGGAATCGGGTGACGTGATAGATTTGGTTATTTGTTTAGGAACGTTTTAAAAAGAAACATCTCTTTTATTTTTTATTATACTTTGTTACAGAAAGAAAATATTGTTGCTAGAACAGAAAGAAAATATAGTTGCTAATATAAAATACCTATAAACTTTAGTTTTTCATATCGAAGTTCATTTTCTTATCTATACCAATTTGAAAAATTAAATGACAAAAAAATGGACTTTGACGATGTGATTGTTACCCTTTAAATCAAAAGAGAAAAGTAAAAAATATAGTGAAGTGAATTGGGTTAACTAGATATGATTAAAAATACAAAGAATTGAGTATCTAAAAAGATAGGTATTCAAAAATTGAAAGAATATTGTAAGATGGTTATTTAATATTTAATTTTTAATTATAACTTTTTGCTACAAGTTATTGAACTCGCTTTAAGTAAACAAAGAATTCAAATATATTTAAGACATGATTCATAATATTATGCCACGTGAAATAAGATTTAAATCTTAGGTTTTTACTCGACCCCAAAAGGAAAAATAATCTTCGGGTTTTAATTAGAAACAGAGTAATAAAAGTAAGCCATGTTAATATACCAAATTAATCTATTTTAATAAGTTCTTATGGAATCTAATGTAAAGACAAAAGACCCAATACGATTTTCGTAGTGGGATAGATATAAGAAAGAAGATGTGTTGTTTTCAAGCCACATGATTCCAACAATATTATCTTGATAGCCCTTATTTATACCCACTCACTCACAAGAATATTAAATTAAAAGACATGATTTGTTCTCTATAACTTTCACTAATTATGAGAAAAGATCAAAAGATTAGTGGTCAAATCAAACTGTTGTAAACATTTGAAAAAAGAGAAAATGATATCTATGAATTTACTTACAATCATATATACCAATCCATGTGACATAATTTATTTAAAAGTAGATTTTAATTAGAATATACAAATAAATTAATTAATAATTTATTTCTATTTAAATTTTATTATATCATGATATAGTAGATGGGTAAAATTATAAATTATATATATATAACATATATATTATTTTTCTCTTTTCTTTTTTTGTTTGAATAAAATTATTTATTACTTTTTTCTCTTTTATATCACTTTCTATGTAAACATTGTAAATATCATAATACTTTTTTTGGGTAACTTTTTTTTTATATATAATATAACATAAGATGACATATAAAAGATAGTAGAAGAGTGAAACGAAAAAAGATAATATATAAAACATTAGGTATAAATCTTTTTAAAAAAGATTAATGTCCAAAAAACACTTCAAGTTAGAATTAATTTCCTTTCACTCAACCATTATTTTTGTTTCTTTTTCTTTTCTATAATAAAATCGTTTTAGTTATGAAAAAAGTTTACCAGAACTCAAATTTTAAGTTATGGGAAACTTTTCAAAATCATATGTTGAATTTTGGGAAACTTCTCATAACCCACTGTTCTTTAAAAAAACGGTATATTTTATAGATCAGGATATAAAGTGACAAGTGCCTATTGAGCACTAACCCTTTTGAAAATATTTTATTTATGCGATCTCAAATTCTAAAATAGTTTTTCTTAAGAATTCTGACTTAAATAGCCATATTCTTAAGTAATATCAATGCATCATAAAAGAAAAATTAATAGTAATGATAATACTTCTAGTTCATATTCTTATTTATATGATAATAAAGAATTTAACTTGCCGAAGCTTACCTATAATTAATATATTCCACTTAAATTATAGTTTTATTAATGATTAATTTATTTTTATTATAATACCACTTATTTTTTTAATTAAATCAAATTGTTTGATTTAAAAGATAATCTCTATTTAAATTATAAAAAAATATTAATTTCTCATTTAAATAATATTATTATAGATTTTTTTTAAAAAGATATTAAAAACACTCTAATATTAGAAATCCCTAAAATCCAAAAGGATAAATTGATTTCTTCCTCACCCAAATGGTCTCAAAGCCACTGATACGATCTGGTGTTCCGTTGCCACCCGAAAACACATTTCTCCGAACATACAACAATCACGATGTTAACATGGAGGCTATGCTATAGAAATCGTGACTTAGGCGTCACCTTCCTCCTCGGTCGTCTACGCCCAATAAACGTGCAAGACGTTTTGGCCTAGCACCTTAGTCGCCGTGGAAGAGGAACCTAGCCCGCCTAGGCTCCGATTAATGACAAAAATAGCCACCTAGGCATTCTTTCTCAAGAATTCATGAACTGGTATTATAACTCAAATTTTGGTATTTATATATTTACTATAGTGTTGTTAGATGAATTTATGATTTAAATAGGTAAAAATGTTATAATTATTACATATATATTACTAAATATACAAAATTACTTAGAGGGATTCAAAACCGTCTATTCCCGCCTAGGCCCCGTGTAACCCTGCCTAGGCGCTGGGCCTCGGTCGACCGTCTAGGCTGCGAAACACAGTTCTACAACATAGCATAGAGGAATAGGTAAATGAAAACTTTATTGCTCTACACACTATGATTGATGTCGTGCGAAACAACACAAGGCTTTGCTCAGCTGAAGGAAAAGAACCTGATTTGCCGGGTATGAAAGAACTAGTGTACAATGAAATTGATAACCAATCGTCGCTGCCACAACTAGCGACGTATGGGGTATTAATAATGCAGTAGCTGCAATGAGTAACCCAATAAACCCATGGCTGAAACTAGGGTTTGTTAACAGGTAAAATATAATAATCCCGGTGTCATTGATGGAGAGGGAAAAAGGATTTAGGAGAATTTAGTATCACTAAAATGGAAGAGTTGGTCAAATATGATTAAGACGATGGGAATGGTGATATACCAATGGTCATTCAAACTAGAAAGGAAAATCATGAGGGCGTTCATCTTTGGTGGAACGTTGTGGTGGTAGGACGCTTGGAAAGAGAGGTAGGTTTTACGTATCTTTCTACTAAATTGCATCGAATATTGAATCAGTAGGCCAATTAGATTTGGTGGATGTAGGGCACATGTATTATATGGAAAAATTTATCGAAAAGGAAGATTTTAATTTTGCTTAATGAGGGATGGTAGATGGTGTATGACCATTACTTGGTCGTGAGATAATGGACACCTAGTTTCAATGTGCTAACTAATTCAGTTAATACTACAACAACATGGTTTAGGATCTCAATTGTTGGGATGCATAACTATACTAATAAGATTTGAGGAAGATAAGGGACAAAGTTGGGTGTATATTATTATAATATATCCACTGGAAAAAGGGATCCTAAGGGGGAATTATGCGTGCATAGCAATCTAAATTAATTTGAATAAGCCTCTAGAACTTGTGGTGAGAATTATGACAAAAGTGTGCAAATAGTAGTATGAGGGACTTCATCTTATTTATTTTGTATGCGGTAACTTTTGGCATCAGAAATATAACTGTTCTTCGAACCCAGGAGAGGTACTGAATAAAAGTGAAGAGGTTAAACTAAGATCCGTAATTTCTATTCTGACTATTGGAGGTGGTGGAACCCAATGGTAAAAGAGAAGTATGGTGAGTGGATAACTATACAAAGGAGTAACTGGATAAACGGTAAAGGGAGTGGTACTTATGGGGCTATCATTTAGAGGGATGGTTTTCTCAAGGGGTTGGGGTCACGTATCAAATCTTTACGAGTGGATGAGGAGGTGTCGGTTATAGGGGGCGTGATTTGAAAAACTCTCAAAACAAGGAGAAGAGCTCGTAGTTGTATGGGAAAAATTATAAAGGTAAAGGGTTGGTTACAAAGGAGAACAAGTCGGGAGGTACATGGGAGTCGTGGGGACATCGCATAGTATCTACACTAAAATTTGAACACCAAAAGATCTAAAATCGATAGTGGAGGTACAAGAGTTTTCTACATCACTGGTGTTGAACGAGCACCAGTCCGTGGTAAAGAAAAAAAGCATGGGAACGGGTTTGAGAAAGAAGGTGTCAGCAACCTTAAAGGGAACGAATGTGTCTGGTAAGGGGGAACAGAAGGAGATGCAGAAATCTTGGTGCTTAGTGGAGGTCACAGTTGAACTAGGGGAAATCATGAACAACGTAACAACAATTAATTCTTCAATTTGGATTAAAATACACCAACATCTTGTTATTGTAGGCCCACATGAGATTCCTTTTATTTATAATATAGGCGTTGGTCCCCCGAATCTCTAGGATGTTCTATCAAGGGAGGAAGTGATGTCTCCTCATTTGTGATAGATTTATATAAGGATAAGACATCATTTTTAGTGATTTAGAAGTCATAATAGTCGATTTTCTTGAGAAATAGTGCACTTTCCTATTTTGAGTCTTGATTTAGTAAAATAATATTTTTAGAGCATATTGGGTTTAATTATTATTTAGTGTGAAGCTTTAAAGATAATTATGGAGATTAATTAGAGTCCAAGTCAAAGACTACAAGATATGGAAAGAGATGAGCATGGTAATTGGAGATACGGAAACAAAAGCTAAAATCATGGAAAAGGAAAAGCTGCCTAAATCTGAATTTCTGCAGCTACGCCTAAAGAAGTGGTGATAACTCCAAAACCAAGCCGATTTTGGAAGATTCCTTTTATAGGGACGTAGATAATTCTGTGAGGATTCTTTTGGTATCTTGTGGTGCAAAAACCGACCAATAACGAAGGAGATATGATCAAAACAGTTCAGCAGTATTTATCTTTATTTCCATACGAATTTGAGTTGGGCTTGGAGTCCATTACTTTGCATCTATTTCAAGAAAACTAATTAGGTCTTCTAAACACCTATAAATACACCCTTATATCACTTGTAAATCATTCTTGCCTCATAGTAATTAGTTCTTAAGGTTTTATTCTTCCAGTTTATTGTAGAGAGCAAGATGATGTCTTTTGTAATTTCTTTTAGTTTGTTTCCATCAGGTATGAACTAAACTTCCCATAGCTTGGGTTTTGCATCATGTATAATCTATGAATTCTAATTCTTCTATCTAAGTTTCTTTTGGAATTACATGTTTTAAATTGATATTAGCTGCTTACTCTTATATTTGTTTATGTGTTTTGATTTAATGACTGTTTTCCTTGCGGTGCACAACGTTTAGGATTACCTTAATAGTAGTTAGATGGTCGCCTTAGCTGGGTGTCTAATTATTGAAACACCACATAACGTCTAGTGTCGATATTAGTCCTGACAAAACTGATTCTAACTAGATAGTCATTAGGGTATAAATTAATCACCAATTGAAGGAATTGTTTGCTTAGGGCCTTGGTAGCGCTTGACAACCCTATTTGAAACAGCCTCGTGGTTGTGCCGTAGCCCCCTTAGTCGCTCTCAAGGTCTAAGGAATGGGAATTTAGAATCCTGACTAAGTATACAAGAGCTAATATTCTCTCTTATTAACTAGATCTAATAGAAAGAATTAGAAGGATTAGTGCATACTAGCAAAACCTAAGCTATATCTCTTATCTCATATTCTTCATATTTTATTTTATTGTCTTTATTTTCCTAGTTTTAATTAGTTATTTTCGAAATTCTATTGCTTTTATTTTCTGTCTTTAATTATTTACTTTTACTCGTTATTGCTACCCATCCGGCTAGCACACTTAAGTCCCTGAGAACGAACTCAACTTACTAACTAAAACTTGCATACGTCCTGTAATACTTGCAGTACTGTGCCTGTCTAGGGTGAGAGTGCGTAGTTTTCTAGACTTTATTTATCTTATTTTTATCACACCCTAGGCGACACCAGGAAGCGTGTGAGAAAGACGCAGACCAACAAATATTGGAGATTCAGGTGGCTAATACACCTCTAGAGAATCAGAATGAACGTGATCTGGAGCATTCCATTGGTGATGTGGATATGACCATGTTTTCTTCATGGATTGCACTCGGGTAGCTTTGTCACATTTACATTGTATTATTTAATCATGTGTACATTAGATTATACAGTTAGTAGATGGGAGGAATAAAGGCAATCACTAAACATACTTTTGTAAAATTGTTATGGAGCAGCCAATCCAAAAATTTGTAGAGTTATTAAAGAAATGATGGCATGTCATAAATTATGGCTTACAGTTATTTTCGAACCTCGTGTTAGTGGGATCAAGGCGGATAAGGTTATAAACTTGTCATTAAAGACAACTCAATTAGAGTCGACTCGAAAGGCTATCAGGGAGGAATTTGGCTTGTAATGTATAATTCTGATGTGACAGTTTAGATGCTCTCTGTTAGTCAACAGGTAATTATTATAGAACAGAGTAGCAAGGGTGCACTTCGTGGGTTATTTTGGCGACCTATGCTCGTACACATTATAATGAAGGATAGGAACTATGGAATCCACAACATCAAGCGTTTCATAACTTGAAGGTACCTTTGTTAGTGGTAGGAGATTTTAATCAAATAAAAAAATAAGAGGACAAACAAGGGGGTTGAAGGATTATAGAAGCATGGAGAAGTTCTAGGAATGGAGGCATAGTTGTGGATCATCTGACCTTGGGTTCGAAGGGCAAAACTTCACTTGGTGGGACTCTCGGAATACATGTCAAAGTATTATCGAGCGATTAGACAAGGCATATGAGAATGCCAAGTTGTAGACGCTTTTCCGAATGCAAGTGTTCTTCATCTAGCGGGCATACACTTATATCACATGCCTATTCTAATACAAGTTTGCCCTTTTCTGAAATAGAAAGTGAAGCTTTAACAGTTTTTTTTTGTAGTGGCGTGGTGTATTTACATAAATTTCCAAGAATTTGTAAAAGAAAAATGGGAAAGGACTCAACTTGGAATGAAATCTGGAATTTCTTCCATTTAGAAGCATCTAAATAAATGGAAGTTTTACAGTTTTACAGATCTTAATTAAAGAAAGAGAGAGTCGAGACTGAGGGTATCCAAAAAGCTATCCAGAGCTCGTACAACTCATCTCTTCGTTATTTTGGTAGTTGGTTAATGAATTAATATGAGAGTGTTTTAGAACAAGAGGAGATAATGTGATTATAAAAAATAAAATAGAAGTGGATTGCACTAGGTTACCGAAACATACATTTCTATTACATTTCTACGATACTAAGAAAAAAGAAATTGAAATGTACAAGAGTACTAAACGAAGTGGATGAATGGATGGAGGAAGGGGATGAATTAAGATCATTAGTTCGACAATATCTTGAGAAGCTGTATGAGGCACTACCTGATCACTTTGAGGTTTGCTCTTTCTTATATTGGATTTATTGGGGAGAAACTGCTCAAAAGTTAGTTGTGCTGTTTTTTATGAGGAGATTAAAGATGCGGTATTCCAATCTAATCATATGAAGGAATCGGGTCCATATGGTATTTCACAGGATTTTTAAGCAAAATTTTGGGGAATGGTGGGCCAATCTATACGCGCTATGTTTTGTATAGCTACAGAGGTTGGTCGACTTCCAACAGCACTAAACTGAACGCTTATACATCTATTCCAAAGATTTTGGATCTGACCCGGGTATGTATGTTTGATAAATTAGTCTCATAGTTATACTTGTAAGTTAGTTATGAAGTCTATGGTTAATAGACTTAGACCCTTTCTCACAGATATAATTGGTCCTTGACAAAGTAGTTTTTTACCAAGTCAATTAACCACATATAATTTGTGCTAGTTCGAGAGATGGATCGTAAAATGCGCCAGATCAAAGGAAGGAGGGGAATTATGGCGGTAAGGATCGATCTAGCAAAACCGTATGACAAAATCCAGCAGGAGTTTATTGAAGATACGATTAGACATTTGTGTTTTCCTCCAAAGTGGGTGTCTCTCATCATGTCAAGCATGGCTGAAAATTTTATGCAGGTGTTGTGGATTGGAGAACCTCTCCTACCGTTTAGACCATTCCAAGGGTTTCGTTAAGGGGGTCCACTCTCTCCCTACATCTTCCTTTTGTGTATGTAGCATTTGTTGCTCCTAATACAAGACTCATGTGATAAGTGGAGATGGGAACTGATGTCTCTCGTTTTGTTCTAAATATTAGCCCACAGGAACAATCATTTTAGGTGAATATTTGACTTATTTGATAGACTTTTAAGCTTATTTTATTGCATTTTCTCCCCTTGGAATTACGATATTTAATTTTTAGAGCTTTTGGACGTTAATTTGTTTGTTTTGAGTGAAAAGTTCTTAGGTCCATGGATGATATGGAGCACCAAGTCACGGAGGAGAAGTGGAATTAAAGTCTTAGATTGAGCGGAGGAGTCAAATGCGAGAAAAAGTTTCCCGACGAGATGACTACAGAAGTTGCTAATCTGGAAGGCTGTTACTAATATCTGATTTTGAGCCACTTAGCCACCAATTCAGCCCTGGAGCCCTAAAATAGGAAAGACGTGCTTTTGAGTTACGAAGATTCACAGACAGGAATCAAGTGATTTGGAGTTGAGACGCAAAAGTTACAGTCGTTTTACCAACGTACATCAGTTATGGGATTTGAAGATATGGATTTGGGCTTTTCATTATTTTAATTATATTATGTAAGTAAAAATCCCAATCCTTATTCTCCATTATAAATAGGCTTTTAGACCTCCTTTTTTTCAGACTTCATACACTTCAACGTACGTTTCATATTTTTTTAGAAGAGAGAGTCAAGAGCAGAAAGGAAAGAAGAAAGGTAGAGCTGGAGAAAATTATTTCTTCCATCAACAGCCAATCTCAACCCTTTAGTTAGGTCTTTATTCTTTTTCTGTAATTGAAATGAGCACCTTTTATTTTATTTCAGTATTTTCTAGTTTGATTATGAACTAATTTTCTTAGTGCTTAAGAATCGCAACAAAGGGATGAACCCTAATTAATTTATTCTAAATTTCTGAAATTTGGGATTTTTATAATTTAAATTGAATTGAGTATTATATATTTGTTATTACTTTATTCCTCATGACTACTTTTTTTTGGTAAAACTAGAAATAGGTTTTTGTATTTGGGATATTCACTTTAGTGGCAAAAGTGATCATCCGATAGGGGGGTTCGAATACAGACTTAGGTAATACCTGTGTAATGTTCGTTATCGACCGACAAGCTTAACTAATTACATAGTCAAAGAGGTAAATACTTCACATCCGAAGAGGCATATTTGCCCAGGTAGGGGTTTATAGTACTTTAGGATAGCTCCTAGGTCCACCCGATAGGGGGCTAGGAGATATTAGAATCCCGACTAATACCATAATATCAATTCTACCCTTAAACAGAATCATTGATTACATTGATTAGGTGGATTCCTTGCGAGACTCAAGTACATTTCTCATCCTTGCGTCTACAAAATTTTACTTGCATCATTTTATTTTCAGTTGTTCATTCTAGTACTTTACTTTATTGCAGATTTAGTCCTTAAACAAAACAAAACAAAAATCTTTATCATTTTACTTTTATGTCTAACAGTTAATTCTACTATCCCGATTAATACTAGTGTCATAACTAGCCATCCATGAAAATGAATTCCGTATTATTTACACATTACTTGGAACGACCCGTGCACTTGCGGGTAGTGTCCTTCTAAAAAGGGTGGTGATTTTATCACACACCAGATGACACCAGGAACCCATTCATATGGGAAGACAAGGACCAAAATTATCTCATATTGTGTTTGTTGGTGATTGATGTCTCGATATTTTTGATATAATAATGTAGTTTAGAGAAATCATTTTAGGTGTATTATGCGTGTAGCTGAGGGTTTTTTCCCTATTAATTGTTAGTTTCTCAATTCTTGCATTGTTTTGGAGGTTTGTTACGTTTAGAGCACTTTTAGTGTAATTTGTGTGTTAAATGCGAAGCTCTTAGGTAAAATGATTATATTATATGTCAAATCAATGATAAGGAGTTGAGGAAATAAGATCAAATATCAAATCAAGAGTTACAAAGAAAGAATGCTGATTTTGGAAAGTACAAAAGCTGCCAAAAGTTGATATCCAGCTGTGAAGACTTGTAGTATTTTCAATGCTGCATAGAATAGACAAGGAATTTGAAGGAGCCTTTTATATTAAGAAATGTCTTTGAATTGCAGTCGCATGGCAACTAAAATAAAGTGTTATGGAGTTGTATCGAAGGAGTTATGATTTTTACAAACTCTAGTGGTCAACTAGTCCAATTATTAAGGAAAACGAGTTTGAGTTAGATTAGGACTCCGAAACTTGGCCCATGACCTATATTTTTACCTTTAGAAACAGGTCCTTGCTTAGTACCTAATCAATATTATACTTAAATATCATCCGGAGAAGCAAGTTGACTTGTAGAGGAAGACAAGAAGGTGAAGAGTCACAAACTCCTCTTATTCATTCTACCATTAGGATAATTTATCTCAGATTCTTGGCTTAACCATGTTTTATGGTATCTTATCTTTAGTTTATTTCTGTAGCTATGAACTAATTCTCCCATAGCTTAGGTTTGCATTATGTATAATCATTGAATTCTATTTTAATTGTTATATGTTATTTGGGAAAGTGATAGTTAATTGATTTGAGCTTAGTAGTTGGATTGTCACCCTGACGGGGGATTCAATTATAGACAATGCCATATAATCATTTAGTGTGCGGTATTGATCATGACAGGCTTGCCTAACTAGATAGTCAATAGGGTTAAATTCATCACTGATCTCTGCGGAAGGTCCCCTAACCAAAGTCCCTTGGTAGTGTGGAGGTTGCCTTCTAAGCTACCCTGTCGGGAGTTAGAAGGATTGTAGAATATCTACTACTTATATATTCTATTCACCCCTATAATTAGAATAGTGATTTAGAAGGATAGGTGCATGCCAACAACCCTAAGTTATATCTTTCATATCCATTCCTAGTAGTTTATTTGCATTAGTTTAGTAGTATTTAATTTTAATTCTTATCTTAGAAAACCAAACAAATATTATCTTCTTATTTGTCTTTTAATTATAACATTTAATTTCTACTACGCTTTCTCATCTAAACACGAGTCTAAGCTGCCTGAGAAATCCCTGAGAACGAATCTTACTTATTAACTATAACTTGCAAACGATCAGTTCACTTGCAGTGAGTTTATCGTAGTGGTCAAGGTGTGTGTCTTCATTATCTTTATTTACTTGTTATTTTATCACACCTTTGCCACCACCAGTTTTTGGCGCAGCTGCTAGGAGCCTTAAACCTAAACCTTAAGCCTTCTTCTTCTCCAACCAAACCAAACTCCATCAAAGCCTCACCAAGCCTTCACCTCACATAAAAACAACACCAAATATTCATAATATAATAGGCAAACCCTTACATTCCTAGTAACAAGATTTACCCACCCAAATCATTCCAAAACACCTAGAATCCAAGAATCAAAATTTCTAGAAACTTTTTCCAAAATTTCTTAAACCATATCATACAAGCAAGATTCTATCATACCCACATAAGTAATCATACTCCTTACACCTTTCCTAACCCAAATAACACCTTATCTACCTATAATCAAAGGGTAGTTCAAGAGTGTTTAAACCTTTGATTTGGAGGTCAAAAGAGATGACGAAAAAACGGAAACACCATATAGTGTTAGGGATATGAAGAAAAATTAAAGCAAGGTATTGGGTGAGATTAAGAAGAAAACAAGTGAAAAGTGTGCAAGTTCAGGAACAAAGAAAAAGAGTAGTTCGAATCAACCAAGTAGAGAGGAACTGGCCATGGTGAATTTAAAGATTCAAACAAGTGAAATTTGAAAAGAGAAGACACCACAACCTCTCTGTTCGAGATTGCTACACCCAAGATGAGCAAAGATTCTAAGTCCTTATTAGCTATAGCCAAAGAAAACATGCCCGGATTAACACCTATTCATGAGAGAAAATTAAAAAAAGAAGCTGGAGAAGGAGAATACAATATACTTCAAGATTATGTATTGAGATAGTTTTCGAGTTCTATCTAGGCCTCTTTAACCAAGATAGTAACGGTCGAGTTCGAGTTAGAGGAAACGTAGTTCCTTTCACAGTTGAAGAGATTCAGAACCACTTGGACTTAGAGATTGGTTAGACAATGAAAGTATCGAGAAATGGTGGAGAATATAAACTATGTTGATTGGGGTAATACTCTATGAACATGTATTGAGTCATGATTTAGTGCAAGAACACAAAGTGTAGTTTAAGGGACCTTGCATTTTCAAGCACCTTCAACTTGATGCGAAGATATGGCACAACTTAATCACACCAAATGTTTGGTGAAACACTCGTACCTCGGAAGTAAGTAAAAAGTTTGCCCTTTGTTTAAATTATGTTTTACGAGAGGAGGAAGTAGATGTAGTGAAAGTAATATTTGATGAGGCTATGCGAATAACGATCCAACCAACAAAGTTTTTCAACCTTAATTACCCATCAATGGTTACAAGCCTACTAAGGAAAGCGGATGTAGAGATTAGTTACAAAGAGGTATTCATGTATAATGCATGGATCAAGACAATTTTGAGAGGAACAGTTGCGAAGATTCCTCCAAAGGTATAGACTTCTCATGTACGGGATTCAAATTTGAGAAGAGGATCTTACATGGGAAAGAAAGAGTAGACGGGCGATTAAATCAAGTCGAAGAAGCTCAAACTTTTTTAGCCGATGATGTGGCATAAATCAAAGCAAATCAAGTGAACATCATGACATTCCTGGAGCAAATTAAGTGTGAAATCGCAAAAGTTCCACTGCACCCTCCCCAAACTTAGAATTTTGCACACCTACACAACAAACACTACAATTTCTCTCATGTTAGCTTTAACCCATAAAATTAATAACACTACAAAACAAAAAATTTAAACTAGAAAGCAATTAAAACGAGGGATGTCTCCCAAAGGAATTTTTTTAAAGTCTTTCAAAGTTCGACGTGTTACCTCTGCTATTTCTTTTTGATATAGCCACCCCTACAATGAGTGAGGTTATCAACATCTAGCAATTTAACTGTTGTAGTTGAGGTCAGAGATTCTGAACCTTATTCTTATTTTGATTCTATGAGTTCTAAGACAGACAATTTTGGGCTAATGCTATGAATGATGAAATTAATTTTTAATTACTTAATAAAACTCAGACTTCGGTGGTTAAGCCTAAATATGCTAAGTTAGTAGAATGTAAATGGCTTAATAAATTGCGGGAGTGTAATTTTTTAAACTGACCCCCCTAAGTAGAAGGCCAGGCTAGTTATTATGGGTTTTTTTTTTATCGGACCATTTTTATCATAATAAAGTAGTACAAATCAATCCATGCTTGCTTTTGACCCAAACATCAAGCATGGCTAGGAAGTGACCCTATACAACAATTACTAGGTATGTAAAGCATATGAAAATCAACATTACAACACACCACTCTACATATCCAAACAACACAAACATAAAAACACTTACAATAAACCCTCATTAATCCCCACTCATAAGCATATACAAATCATCTTCAAGACTCCTATTTTCCTTGTTTTGAGCCTCTTTAAGGGTTTCATTTGCCTTGTTTAAAACACAAAAGGAATTACTTGACTCCCCTTCAAAAATATTAGGATTATAAGCACTTTTTCTAGGTGTACAAGGGGTTTTTTCTTTCCCTTTTGCACTACCACTTCCCACATTTTGAGGTGCAGTTGTAGCTATGCTTTTTGTGCTAGGAATTTGTAATTCATCATCCTTCTTCTCCTTTTTCTTTTTTTGCACTACTCTCCATTCCTCAACCCTCTTTTGAACTTTGTGTTGGTTTAGTTGGTTATTTGCTTGGTTTGGTTTAGGTTGGTGGTCAACTTGGTTTGGTTTAGGTCTTTGTACCTCCTTGATAGGTTCTTTTCTGCCTTGACTACATTTAATCTCCCTATGCCCCAAAGCCTTGCAATTAGAACATCTTGGAGGTAACCACTCATAATAAGCTTCCACCACATGAATTCCATCCTCTTCGAGATCAACCTTCACCCTTTTTACAAGCTCTTTTGTCATATCAACTTCCACACACACTCTAGCAAAGTTTAGCCTATTCCTTGATTTAGTTATAGGGTCCATTTGAAGTGGGATGCCTAAAGCACTACTTATATAGCTTAAACCATCATTATTCCACAAATGTAACAGGACCTTTCTCAACTTAACCCAAAGTGGAACCTTGGTTAAATCAAGCTTATCAATTTTCATGTTAGGTTCCCACTTTCTCAAGATCATAATTCTACCATTAACATGCCAAACTTGCTCTTCTTTCTCACCTTGAAACTTGAAAAGAAAAACCTCCATATCCGTAGATTTTATCTCCACAGGACCACAATTTCTCCATTGAGCATTAACCATATTTCTAACCATGTGATATTCAGGAGTTTCTCCAAAGAATTGTCCAACAAGACAGTTTCCCCATCCCTCAATTCCTCTCTTCACTACATCCCTAGGAGGTTTAACCATGAGTTCATCTTCTTCTTTACTAGGAGAAAAGTATTTCAGCTTCAAATCTTGATCACTCTTCTTGAACAATTCATTCCACTTATCTTGCTTTCCATTGTTTTCCTCAATTATTTCCACCTCGGATTCATCCTCTTCCTCCACCCTTTTACCTTGTGCTACTCCCAAGAGGGTAATTTCACTAGGTGGAGAAATTTCTCCAATTCCTGCACCTAAAGTGGAGTAATCCTCCTTGTGACTCACATTCAAACCATTCATGAAAGGATCAGGAGCCTCACCCTCAATTAGGGCCTCATCTTTGCCGTTTATCCCTTCAATCATTGTACAATCAATGACTTGAGTAGCTTGAATGCTTTCACTGGATCTAAGTAAGGCTAAATTATCTTGAACAGTTTCTGTTCCTCTGTTGGAACTTTCATCAAACAGGTTGAACTCATTTCTTGAAATGCTATCCTTCTTACTAGAATCATACTCTACCCCCTACTCATCGCCTTTGTTCATCAGATTAACACGTTTTGTAGCAGAGAAATTGCTGCTAACTTGAATCACAGGAGTTGCAGGTATATACTTACCTTGTACAGGCACTTCTATCAATTCAGGATCTTTTGTTTCAACTATATCCTTAATTCCTTTATTACCAGCTTTCTTCCTCGGCGCCATTGGATCGAGCTTGAAAATAGAGACTCAGCAGAAAATGAATCACTAAAAACGGTGAAGAATTCAGCAAATTAACCCAAAATTTCGAGCAGCAATATCTGATGCTCGGATTTATTTTGAACGAAATTTCTTGTTGATTCTCGACACAGAAAGAAATGCTGATTTTGCAATTATTAAACAATTATCCACTTATCCTCTTCGTTAAGCGCAAAGAATAAACTGGAAAAAACCTTCACGCGTGAAAGCACCTTTCGCCCAATACACCTTCGCGTGTTCTCCACACCGTCACTACAATAATCCAGCCGACAGAAATCACCTTTCCACCTCAGATTCCCACTAAATCTCTCACCAGATCAAATGGAATTAATTTCCGGTGCAATTTATTAAACCAAATCAAAACCAAAAGAAAAACAATTTATGAAGAAAACTCTAACTCCAGTCAAACTTAGTCAACGCCGCCTTAGTCGCCGGTCAAACTCCATCCATATGGTCGGAGAGTCATCGGTGATGGGTGGGTGGGGTCAACGGAAGTCAAAAGGAGTCAAAGCAAGTCAAAATTTGACCAAAATTCAAACCCTAGTGAGAGAAATAAGAGAGAAGGAGGAGGAATGTGTGTTTTAGGTGTAGTGTGGGTGTTTGGGGTTATACCCAAAGAGAGGGTATTGATTTCACTAAAATTTTATCTTTAGTGATTAAGTTTAAAACTATTAGGATTATGCTTGCACATGCTGCCTGTTATAACTTGGAAATTGAGCAACTTGATGTTTAGATTTTTTGCATGGTGATCTTGCGTAAACTATTTACATGAGGCAGTCTGAAAGCTATGTGGATGCTAAGCTACCTTATCATGTGTGCCTTCTGAAAATATCCTTATATGTATTAAAACAGTCCCAAGGCAGTGGTATAAGAGATTTGATTCCTTTGTCTTGTGACTTGGATTCTGTAGATCTTAATATGATGTTTGTTTCTACTACACTTGTCAAGAAAATTGTGGGTTTTATATTTTGCTCTAGGTTGATGATATGTGGATTATCAGTAGCTCTCTGTCCCTTATAAGTAAACTTAAAATATCCTTGAACTCTGAGTTTGATATGGAAAGAAATAGGAAATGCTTGTAAAAAACTTGGCATGATTATTGATAGGAACATATCTAGTTGTAAATTAAAATTACACTAAGGACCCTACTTGAAAAAGATAATTGTTAAGATGGTAATTTGAATTGCAGACAGGTTCAGATTTCTTTGGTCGGACACTTTGTTTTGTCTAAGCAGTTGTGCCCTAAAACACAATATGATATTCTTAAAATGGAAAATGTGTCTTATTCAAATATTATAGGTTCACTCTCGTTTGTATGATTCGTACTAGTCACGGTTTGTCTTTTGCTATATCTTTACTTAGTAGATATATGTCTAATCTTGGCTATGATCATTAGCTTGCACTTAAACATGTTTTGTCTTATGTAGACTATACTTTGAATGTGGGATTGATATATGGTACTCATAATACTCATTTTGAGTTTGTTAGGCTATGTAGACTCGAAATTTGTAGGTGATAAAGACTCTAGAAAGTCTTCAACTGCCTACTTTTTCACTCTAGGGACAAACTGCATTTCTTGGAAGTCTCAATTACACCCGCTGGTAGCTCTTTCAACTACTAAATCGGTTTTCCATCACAGATTGTTTAAAAGAAGCAACATGGCTCCAAATTTTCTCAAAGAGGTTAAGTTGGTTAAGCGTAAATCTATAATCTTTTCTGATAGTTAAAGTGCTATACATTTGAGTAAAAATCGTGTATATCATGAAAGAACTAACCATGAAGATGCTAAGTACCCTTTAATTAGATATATTTGATGAAGTTAAATTGGAAAAAACAGCGTCTGTATTGAATCGTTCTAATATGGGTACTAAATTTGTATCAAACACCAAGTTCAAACTTTGTTTAGTATTGTTATTTGTTGTTTCGGTTGTTTTTATCGATACTATTGGTCAATGATGCTTATTGAGTTGGTGCTTCCACTATGGTTTTTTAAGGTGTTGATGATGAAGATGATGATATCAGCAATACACACTTCAAGGTGGAGATTGTTGTATTTTTTTATTTGTGTAAAGTGTGTTTGGGTTTGTGGATTGGGCCGATCCAGCTCTATCTTATATTAAGTCTTTTTATTATTGGACTTAATAGGTTGCTCAGTCTTAGTATTATTGGACTTTGACAACGTTCTGTTTAGTAAACGCGAAATGATTCTCAACCATTGATTTTGCTCTAATTGGATGGCTCAGGTCAAAACCCTATCACTCCCATATATAAAACACGCTTATTCAACTTTTGGCTTATTCTCTTGATCTCTCATTTTTTGGTCTTCTCTCTCGGCTTTAGATAAGATACTTAGTGTTTCTCTTATACTGACTTGATAAGATCGGTGAAATCATTGTAGTAGCTAGATAATCTAAACATCATAAGAATTTCCTTGATTCTTATTAGATAGTCATCGTAGTTGGCTTAGGTTTCATTAGTTTATTGGTGTAGCTTGAGATTTCTGATATATTCCTTTGAATGCTTTGAGTAATACTTGTAATCTGTTATCAAATATTGTATAGTTGAGGAGCTTCTTTTGCCAGAGAAAAACATGGACATAGACTTATGCTGAATCACGATAAATCATTTGTGTTCTTTTTTCTATTTAGTATTTGTTCTTAAGTTGTTTTTTTTAATAAATCCATTATTCGAACCATTTTTAAAGATTCTTACAACAATCTGGAATGCTCATAATATTAGGGAACCACTCTTGTACGATCAAATATCGATTTACCACTACCCAAAGCCCTCCACTAATTGCAAACGTAAACTCTCTCTGCAGCGTAATCAATTTTAACTAACCAGTAGCTTTACCCAACTAGCATTTATTCCAAATATACCTCTTTAATTCCATATTTGAAGGAGTTTTGTCGAGAGGTTGTGTATCCTACTTCGTGACCAAGAAGCCGTACAATAGTCGTGTTAAGCCAAATATGTAGACCTTATAATATTTGATAAGCGTAACTTATGATCCCTGGTTTAATAACACAAAAGTGTCTCAGATATTTATTTTATTCAAAAATATTGTGTAAATTTCGCTATACTGAGGAAACCAATTTCTTTTAGTCGAATGAAAATATCATTAATAATAAGCATCCTTAACTAATCAGTCAATTCCTAATGCATTGCTTTTCATAACCAACAGTCTATGGTAATTGCGAAGGTAAATTATACATCCAAATACCACACAAATTGTTTATCCACTTGATCAGTTTCTGGATTACATGTTTCATGGCACGTCCTGATATTTTAGGAGTCAAAAAATTACAAATTACATAAAAAAATCTAATTATTTACTAATTTTTTATCATAAATTTAATTATCTTAAAAATATATAATAATTGAATAAATATATTTCAGTAGATATAAAATAGTATCATAATGAATTAAAAAATTTAAAAATAATTTAGAACAAAAATATAACTGTGCTGTGATATTTTTGACAAATATAAAAAAAATAAGAGAGTTTTATGAAAAAAAATAGTCTATCATTTATTTTATTTGGATTGAGCCAAAATTGAGTCTTTTTAAATAAAAATAATAATATACTTGTATATAAAAAAATAGGGTCCCAATATTATAAGAATTAAGAGGGGTCCAAGGCCATGGCCTCCTTAGCCTCCTCTCAGGACCGGCCATGGCATGTTCTACTAACAAAGAGAAGTTAACCTTAACTTGTTTCTTACATTTTCAAATTTGTTTCAACAAAAGCATAATATTACCTGAAAAGACACACGGGTAGCATTGATTTAATTGATAATTGTTTGACAGTCATTCTCAATCATCACCGACTGATGGGAAGTTTAGCTGTCATCCTACAAGCCATTTGAATGCCCCTAATTTCGGCATTCACAACAAAGTGAGCATGAAACTAAAATGTACAATCATTCAACAGTACACATTAAAAAATTCTCAACACACAAAAGATAGAAGCTATATTAAAATTTACATCCCACAGAGTATCACTATTAATTTTAAATTTTCCAATATCCGGGAACCATCCTAATTTTACCTAACTGGGATTATCTTGATGTTTTGATTTACCCCAATGCCACCCATATTAACAATGTTTTGGAGGCCAGTTGGGAATTGCGGGATAGGGGTAAAGTAAGCTTAGTGTAGCCTAAGGAAACTGAAATGATTAGGTAGGTAAGATTGTTATGACATTTATTCTCCTTTAGATGGACAGCCTTATGTTGATCACAATACATACAACATGGTGAACAAGTTATGGACGCGTCAAGTGAAGATCGAGAAAGGGTAAGGCTTAATGGGTGGAACGAAATCTAGCTAGCACGGATTTATACTCTGGAATATTGTGGAATGTGTTTTTTGGAAGGTAAGGAATGATATCGTCTTTAATGGGGGAGAGTTTTTTCCAGCTAAAGCAATGATTAGGAAAGCCTATTTCCTTCTGACTCATTATATGCGAGTCTGGGGCATAATACGTGGACAAGTAGCCATCAATAAACAGCAAGCTAAATTCATTGGATGGGATAAACCTTAGAAGGGTTTCAAATTGAACCCGAATGGGTGCTTAAATAAATGGAGGAAATAAGGAGGAGGTGGTGGAGTGATTCGAGATGGAGAGGTAACTGGATATGTGGATTTTAGATGAAGATTGATTTGGATTTAGTAACTGAAATTGAACTTATTACGCTTAGTCAGGGTCTTAGTTTGGTAGAGGACTTAGGCTTGAAAGATGTAGAGGTGGAGGTTGACTCGCGGGAAGCTCTGGAAATGATTGAACATGAGAACTATGGGAAAAGGCCTGTAGCAATTTGGATCCATCGCATTAGACAAATTCTTTCTCGAAACACATCCCTTACTATTCGTAGTATATTCAGAGAAGGTAATTATTGTGCGGATTGGTTAGCAAAGTTGGGAGTCTCACGAGTATAGCAAATTCATCGACATAATGATCCTCCTGATGGAGTTTGGAGTATTCTCACGCGTGATCGTATGGCTGGAAGCTCCCTAGATTGATACATAGACCTTGTTTAGTTTCTGATGTACTAGACTAGTTTTATCTTTTGTTATATCCCACGATACTCTCTGGATCTCCCTTGTACTGAAAAAAAAACACCCTATTTTACTTTGTGGGCAAGTCATAGTTAATTTGAGTAAAACTACTGCAAAGTCCCTCTCTGGCAGTTAATAATACTTAATATACTATAATAAAACCATCTTCAATGATGCAGATACGCTAATACTCAGGAAGAAAAATCGATTTCTTGTCCTGATGTCTCCCTATTTGTTCTAATTATTATCCCTTTGGAGACATCATTTTAGGTGAATATTAGACTGATTTGAAAGACTTTCATGCTTGATTTGTCATATTACACTTTCTCCCCTTGGAATTTTACCATTTGCAGTTTTTGAGCTTTTGTGCGTAAATTTGATTATTTTTAGTGCAAAGTTAGTAGGTTCTTGAATTTCATGAAAGACCAATCCAAGGAGGAGAAGTGAGAATTAAAGTCTTAGAGTATTTTTGGTGTGTTTATTCGAGTTTCTAATTTTAGAGTGCACTTTCCTATTTTCTATTCTTGAATTATAGATTTATTATTTTTAAAGCATATGCGGTTTAATTATTTATTTATTGTGAAGCTTTAAAAGATATATGGTAATTAATTAGAGACCAAGTCAAGTAAAATAAGTAAAGGAAAGAGATATACATGGAAATAAGAAGATTAAGGAAAGATATATGCAAAGAAGGAAAAGATAAAACTGTCAAATAAATATGAAATTCCAGCCACGTTCTAAATACGAGCTCATAACTTAAGATTGACTAGTAATTAGGGATAATGGTCTACACCAATGGAAAGAGCTTTCCGGGACAAGCGGTTTCGACTATTGGAACGCGTTAAACGGATAAGTATTGAAGGAGATATGACCAAAACAAATCAGCAGCAGAATCTTACCTTTCCTGGATTTTAGGGCTGCGAATTAAAAAGTTCTTTACTCGTCTTCCACTCCAAGTAAAACGAATTAGGGCTTCCTAGCACCTATAAATACACCCCTTAGACCTCATTATTCAGTACCTCTCATATTTTCTTCAATTTATAATATCCTTAGAGAGAGAGTCAAAGACCTCTCATATTTCATTCAATTTATAAATCATCCTTAGAGAGAGTCAAACACATCAGAGCAAGAAGGCAGAGGAGACGCTAGAGCTGGAGAAATTCTATTCTTCCACAACAGCCAACCAAACCCTTAGGTTATATATTTCTTTTCTGTAATTGAATATGATGTCTTTCTATTTAATTTCAGTATTTAAATTAATTATGAGCTAAATTTCATATACTTGAGAATCGCAATAAAGGGATGAACCCTAATTAATTTAATCTTTGTTTTGAATTTGGGATTTGTATAATTTAAATTGAATTGAGTCTTAGATATTGGATATTACTTTGTTCGTAATCACTATTTCTTTTCCGCGCAACTAGAAATAGGTTTTAGTATTTGGGCTATTCAGTTTAGTGGCGAAGTGATCATTCGACAGGGGGGTTTGAATACAGACTTAGGTAATACACGTGTAACGGACGAAAGTCATATGATTTACATAGCCAAAGAGGTAAAATATTATCCATCTGAAGGTAGCTTATATTCACCCTGACGGGGTTTGTAATACCGTAGGATAGCTCTTCGGTCCCCCCTAACGGGGGCTAGGAAATATTAGATTCCCGACTAATATACTAATACCAATTCTACCCTTAAACATAGCATAGATTACGTTAATTAGGTGGATTCCTTGCGAGACTCAAGTATCTTTCTTATCTGAACTCGTCTTTTACTTTATTATTTCTTTTCTGTTATTTATTTTTAGTCTTTATTTTATCGCATATTTAGTTATTAGAAAAACCAAACAAAAATCTATTATTTTACTTTTCTATTAAACAATTATTCTTGCTATCTGATTAATACTGGAGTTGAACCTAATCCGTCCCTGAGAAGGAAACCCGATTTATCGGAGTATTACGTGGACAACCGTACACTTGCGGTAATTGTGGTTCCTTTATTTTCGTACTTAATTTTATAACACCCCACGACCCACTAAGTTTTTGGCGCCGCTGCCGGGGACGGTAGCGTGTGACCCCGGTATTAAGCTTTAGTATTTTTAATTGTTTATTTATTTTTTCAGTTTTACGCTTGGTTTTTGTTTTTGGTTTTTGTTGTACAGATTTTTATTCAGGTAATGATCAAGAGGTTTTATTGAAGATATATATAGGACATTACCCGGATCCGGATCCATACGACTATTGGGAAGACTCTTCGGGACAACAACAATGGGGTAGTAACTTTTACCAACAACTTTATCAATACCGACAAGAGAAAGAATGGAACAATGAATGGATCGGGAATAATCAACAACAACCAGCATATCACTATCAGCAAGAGCATGAATGGAACAACCAGTGGGTTGAAAACGTTCAACAACCTCCAGCCTCACCACTAAGTGCTGAAATAGATAGATCTTAAACAACTCATGCGCCTACACGAACAAACACCTGAGGCAGTGGAGGAAAAGGATTCAGAGCAAGTAAGGAACAACCAATGGGTTGAAAACATTCAAAACTATCCACCTCATCACTATCCGCAAGAGACACTACAAGAGACATTTGCTAGAGTTCAGAGCCTCGAAGAGGAAACTAAGGCAAAAGAAGAAGAAAGAAGAGCCATCCATGCATCCACACAGAATGCAATAGACGAATGTATTGCCAATTGTAGCAAGTTTTGTGTAGAGTCAACTCCCCCAAGGGATGAAAGACTTGAAGAAGTGGTTGAAGATGAGGTGTTGAAAAAAGATATTAGTGATAGTGATATGACCACAATGCCGATTATAAATGAAGACCACCATGTGGTTGAGAATCTTGTTAGCATAGTGGAAGAAGGAGTAGCAACGAAAATCCTAGAAGTTAACACAAAAATTGATATTCCTATGGTGCATGCACATGATCAAGATCTAGAACGTACAAAGGAAGAAGAGGTGATCGATATTAGAGAAATTCCACAACAAAAACATGATGAGGTAATAGTGAAAGATTGGGTTGAAGACGAAGACGAATGTGAAGTGGTTGAGGTATCAATTGAAGAGATAAAGGTTCACAATAAATTAGAAATTGAATCTCCGCCACAAAAAGTTCACCAACCACCATCACCACCACAAATCATCATTAGAGATGGAAAATCGGAATCACCTCTATTACTAAAAATGATCAATAGGTGCTACGCAAGAAAGGTGCTACACCGCGAGAGTAAAGCGACAAGGAGGAGCACCTACCCACCACATTTTAAAGAGGAATGCGAGATTGGAAAAAATAAAAATGATCTTATACCGTTGAGGACGGTTATCTACTATCACGTGGTGAGGAATGAGTTTCGTCATGAAAATAAGAAGGCGAAACAAAGATACTACCCTCCCCCTTTTAGAGATCGATTGAATAAAATTCTAAGGGGGAAGGTTCTAAAGCGTACATGCCAAGGACGAGGCGAATTTAATCGGAGGAGAACCGAAAGGGCCTCAATACCATCTTCATGGAAGGTAACGCGTCGAACTTAAAGACGTAATAAACAAAAGTGCTTCTTGGGAGACAACCCATGTTTAATTATTTTAAGTAATTGTCGAGTCTTAGTGTCTACTTTTACAAGAAATGAGAAAGGTAGTGTGTTATTGTTGCGGGAATTGAGTTTGGGGTGCTAAGGAACGAAAGAGGGGAAAAACTGCTGCACTGGCCGGTTAGCCGGTCAGAACACCGGCATGCCGGTGGAGGAAAAACACGAGCCCTCGTGTATAAGACTTGGGTTGTTTTCCGAGAGGGAGAAAAAGATTTAAGAGACACACCGGCGGCCAGATTCCTGGTATTCTAGCCAGAAGGAAAACCCGTGCCCTCGGGGTGCTCGACTCGGGTATTTTGACGGAGCGCGAGTCTGTGAAAACCAGCGCACCGGCATGCCGGTGAACACCGCCGGTATGTCGGCGCCCAAGTACACGTGGCCTCGGGTATGGATTCAGGGTCAAGGCAGAATGTTACAAAAGGAAGACGTCCAGCACCGGTATGCCGGCGCGATGGCGGTTTTGAAGAGTTTTATTCCAATTCTACTTCTTACTTTATCAAGAAGTAACCCTAGCCTCTTCAAAAACAAATTTTTACAGACCTTAAGCCATTATATACCTGCACAAAGACCACTACAACACCCAAGAACATTAAGTCTCTCCTCCTATTCCATTCCAAACACACATCCAACACCAAAATCCTTCAAGAAAATCAAGAAATCTTCTCCTTCAACCTTAAACCTCTTCATCAAAGCTTCAATCCTATCTATTAAACCTTCCCCAATACACTCCATAATTATTACCCATCTCATATAACACCTAAAACCTTCATTATAAATCCTCCAAACATCAAATTTCAAAACTCTTCTCTAGTTTTTGATTATTTCTAAGTTTTGAGTTTGGGGTTCATTGAGATGTCGAAGATTGGGAGGTAAAGAATACCATGAAGAGAAAGAAGAAGTCGAAGAACCTTTTATTACTTTTGGTGTTGAAAGATATAGTTGAAACAATGAAAATTTTGGGAGGATAATCATGAAGAGGTGTTGAAACCCATAGGAAAAATCACAAAAGAGTTGGAGATTATGCAAATCATATTACGTGGAGTGAGCAATGTTCCACATGCCACCTACGCAACACAAGGAGCTCAACCTATACGCAACCATGGAAACCAGCTTCGTGTTGGTTCAGATACGTTTTCCTATCCCTTTTCTCATTTGTTTTATTAAGTTTTTATTTGCTTTCTTGAGTCTTTTTCGAGTCGTGGGGACACGACTCACTTTTGAGTTTGGGGTGGGGTTCGTTGCCTCGTCCCAATTTTTGGTTTGTACTGTTTTTTCAAAAATTTAAAAAAAAACAAATAAAAATTAGTTTAAGGGTTACGTTGACTGTAGAGTATTTTAAATGTCCCCATCAAGCATACTTTTTATGAATTTATGATAGAAAATAGTTGACTTTAGGAGTTAGTTAAAAATGTACTTAGATTGCATGCAAATATGAAGTAATTGATAGGAAGACTTAATGAACAATGCAAAAGAAGTAAACTTGTGCTTAAGGATAATGAGTGGTTTGTAGAAGGTGAGATCGGAATGAGTAGAGAACCCACTTAGGTATGAACTAGAGGCAAGTTGTGTAAATAGGAAAATGATAGAGGCCGTTCTTTGTTAGCCCTTGAATCCTTTTTGGCCTTCTATACCTGAATTAATTATATCCGTCTTAGCCAAATTTTTAGCCTTTAAGCCTTTCTTTTGTCGCCACATATAAGCCAATATCCCTTTAGTTTGTTAGGCATGACCATATGACCCGCACTTGAATCACGATCCTGAGACTTCCTGTCTTGAGCTTGAGTTTGGGGTGGTGGGTCCACTATATGGGAATTTACATTGGGTTGGGATTTTTGAGCTTATCAATTGTGCTCTATGCTATATTTTGATGATGATTCACAGTTTTATTACATTGTAACCCTTTGCCTGGGTAATTTAAATGAAAAAGAAGCTAAAAAGCTAAAGTTATGAAAAGGCATAATTATAAAAAATAGCATGATATCTCAACATAAAAAAAGGGAGTCATAGCTATACAAAAGAAAAATAAAATTCATATGAAAAATATATATTTGGACCGACAAAGTGGAAATTTTTAGGTGAATCATCTTTAGTGCTTATTGGGTTACTTTGGGGACGCTAAATTAGCGCGTCAAATGGGTTGAGTGAGAACAATATTCGAGTGTAAACTCAAGCTCTTGGACAGTTTGTTGATGGTAAGTGAGGAGAGAGCCAAAAGCTCACTTCAAATTTACCAAATATACATACCATACCGTCCCTAAGACTACGCTAAAACCGTAAAGACCTCATGATTCCTAGATGTACAGTGAGTTAGAAGGGAGTATGCTAAGTGGAGCGTTCAAAGCAAGTAAAGAATGAGGAACACCCTATAGCCACCATCTTGAGATAAGTAATAAGCGTAACTTCTAGCATTGTGAAATTAATTTTGGATTGATATTATTTTGTGTTTGATTTTGCATGATAAGTGTATGTGTATATTAATTCCTAGATTAGACTATATGAGATTTTTTTTCAGTTGTGTTTTTGGAATATTTACTAGATTCTACTTTCTGCATTCACCTAAAAGATCCTTTGTTTTTATTTTACTTTGTCGGGACGAAAAAGGTTTGAGTTTGGGGTCTTGATGTCTCCCTATTTGTTCTAATTATTAGCCCTTTGGAGACATAATTTTAGGTGAATATTAGACTGATTTGATAGACTTTCATGCTTAATTTGTTATATTACACTTTCTCCCCTTGGAATTTTACTATTCACAGTTTTTGAGCTTTTGTGCGTAAATTTAATTATTTTTAGTGCAAAGTTAGTAGGTTCTTGAATTTCATGAAAGACCAATCCAAGGAGGAGAAGTGAGAATTAAAGTCTTAGAGTATTTTTAGTGTGTTAGGAAGCATTTTATTCGAGTTTCTAATTTTAGAGCGCACTTTCCTATTTTCTATTCTTGAATTATGAATTTATTATTTTTAAAGCATATATGGTTTAATTATTTATTTATTGTGAAGCTTTAAAATATATATGGTAATTTATTAGAGACCAAGTCAAGTCAAAGAAGTAAAGGAAAGAGATATACATGGAAATAAGAAGATTAAGGAAAGATATATGCAAAACATGAAAAGATAAAGCTGTCAAATAAAACTGAAATTCCAGCCACGTTATAAAGACGAGCTCATAACTTAATATTAGCTAGGAATTTGGGAGAATAGTCTGCACCAATGGAAAGAGCTTTCCAAGAGAAGCGGTTTCGACTATTGGAACGCGTCAAACGGATAAGTATTGAAGGAGATATGACCAAAATAAATCAGCAGCAGAATCTTAACTTTCCTAGATTTTAGGTCTGCGAATTAAAGAGTTCTTTACTTGTCTTCCACTCCAAGTAAAACGATTTTAGGCTTCCTAGAACCTATAAATACACCTCTTAGACCTCATTATTCAGTACCTCTCATATTTTATTCAACATATCCTGAGAGAGAGAGAGAGAGAGATAGAGTCAAAGACCTCTCATATTTCATTCAATTTATAAATCATCCTTAAAGAGAGAGTCAAACACTTTAGAGCAAGAAGGCAGAGGAGACGCTAGAGCTGGAGAAATTCTATTCTTCCACAACAGCCAACCAAACCTTTGGTTATATATTTCTTTTCTGTAATTGAATATGATGTCTTTCTATTTAATTTCAGTCTTTAAATTTATTATGAGCTAAATTTCATATACTTGAGAATCGCAATACCGGGATGAACCCTAATTAGTTTAATCTTTGTTTTGAATTTGGATTTGTATAATTTAAATTGAATTGAGTCTTAGATATTGGATATTACTTTGTTCTTAATCACTATTTCTTTTCCGCGCAACTAGAAATAGGTTTTAGTATCTAGGCTATTCACTTTAGTGGCGAAGTGATCACCCGACAGGGGGGTTTGAATACAGACTTAGGTAATACCCGTGTAATGGACGAAAGTTGTTTGATTTACATAGCCAAAGAGGTAAAATATTATTAATCTGAAGGTAGCTTATATTCACCCTGACGGGGTTTGTAATACCGTATGATAGCTCTTAGGTCCACCCTGACGGGGCCTAGGAGATATTAGATTCGCGACTAATATACTAATATCAATTCTACCCTATGCTGTAGATCTCCCCGCCTAGGCGCGCCTAGGCGCCGCTTAGGCGTCAACTCCCCCCTCAGCCGCTTACGCCTAGTTGAAACACTAGGCGTTTTTGCCTAGCGCCTTAGTCACCGTAGAATAAGCGCCTAGCCCGTGTAGGCACCGATTAATGGCAAAAAATTTCCGCCTAGGCACCGAATTAATGGAAAAACATGCTAGCATAGACCTTCTTATTATTTTTCTTATTCTCAAGAATTCTTTGATTGATATTATAACTCAATATTTAGTATTTTTATATTTACTATAGTGTTGTTAGATGAATTTCATGACTTTAATGGTTAAATTTACTATAATTACTACGTATATATTACTAAATATACAAAATTACATAGCAGGATTCAAAACCGTATAATTCCGCCTAGGCCCCGTATAATCCCTCCTAGGCGCTAGGCCCCGGTCGACCGCCTAGGCTACGAAACCGAGATCTACAGCATAGATTCTAACCTTAAACATATCATAGATTACATTAATTAGGTGGATTCCTTGCGAGACTCAAGTATCTTTCTTATCTGAAGTCGTCTTTTAATTTATTATTTATTTTCTGTTATTTATTTTTAGTCTTTATTTTATCGCATATTTAGTTCTTAGAAAAACCAAACAAAAATCTATTATTTTACTTTTCTGTTAAACAATTATTCTTGCTATCTGATTAATACTGGAGTTGAACCTAATCCGTCCCTGAGAACGAAACCCGATTTATCGGAGTATTACTTGGACAACCGTACACTTGCGGTAATTGTGGTTCCTTTATTTTCGTACTTAATTTTATAACACCCCACGACCCACCAAGTTTTTGGGTATTAAGCTTTAGTAGTTTTGATTGTTTATTTATTTTTTCAGTTTTACGCTTGGTTTTTGTTTTTGGTTTTTGTTGTACAGATTTTTATTCAGGTAATGATCAAGAGGTTTTATTGAAGATGTATATAGGACATTACCCGGATCCCGATCCATACTACCCCAATTGTAGCAAAAAGCTACAATTGGGGGATGAATAATGAAAAACCAGCTCCAACAGGTTCCCAATTCTTGCTAAAGCCAGAATAGGGAATCTGATTCTTAAGAAATGTTAGCTACATGTGGCTAACTCCAATCTCATCCTGGATTTGATTTTTTAATATTTTATATCATTTTTATAAACCAAAACAACATATTCCCAACAATTTATTTTATAAATTTATCACACATTTTTAATAAAACCTCATAATTAATCTACTTATATTATTAATTTATTTTATTATTTGAATATTAATGGCTTCGATTATATTTTTTGGATAAAATTTGAAAAACTAATACTTTTAAAATTTTCGTATAGAAATAAATAATAGACATATTATTATAAAAAATATTACGATAAATAATAACTATATTTATTTTTAGTAATATATAATAAAAAAAATTAATATTAAATATTAATTTTAATATCAAACATTTATGTATAAATTAAAAATAAACATATAAATAAACATATAAATAAACATATAAATAAACATATAAATTATTATAAATTATTTAAAATAGAAAAATCGTTGAAATAAAATTTAAATAAGATTGGGAGGTTGAAATTGGGGAGCTGCTGGAGTAAAACTGTTTTTAAAGTTGCTATTTGAAAGAAATACCCTGTTTGACTCCCAATACTGGCTTTTCAATTGGGTAGCTGTTGGACTTAGCCTAATACAGGAGTTGAACCTAATCGGTCCCTGAGAACGAAAACCGATTAATCGGTGTATTACTTGGACAACCGGAAACTTGCGATAATTGTGGTTCCTTTATTTTCCTATTTAATTTTATAACACCCCAAGACCCACCATGTCCATAAAAAGGCCTGAAATATCCGCCAAATTTAGGTTTTTTTTTTTTTTTTTTTTTGTCAGAGCTAAATTTAGGTTTCATGTTGATCGATCCATCAAATTGCATATTTTGGTTATGTAATGGACCCCATTCACGAGATTGAATGGTGTAATGGTGGTGATGAGAAGAATTTAATTAAGATATTCAAATGGTGGCATCCAATTCCTAAACACATGATTAAACATTTGCTTTGACAAGTTTTGTTTCTGGGAAAGCATGCTTTGGCACTGGCATCATATTATAGTACCCTCCTTTTAAATCTGCTTATTAAGCATACAAAAACATGTTTACTAAAAGTCTAATTTCTCCAAATGGATCTTCCTGACCCTAAACGAATATAAATTCCACAATGACCAATTCTCTTTTAAACAAATTACAACAAATTTGGTATCAAACTGGGCATTAACAATAAAGTGGGCATAGCATAGGGTCTGAGGTAAAATAAATGCAGAATCCAAAAGCCAAGACAGAAGAAGAATAAAACAACATTCCAAACACTTCAATCAAACTTAGATTTTGCTAATAACATAAGATCAACCAAAAGGTTAATTGCTAGATCATCCTACAATATTCAAAAAAATGCCTGTTAGCCCCATGGTAAGCTCGTATCAAAAGCACAGCAAAAATATCAAGAAAAAGAGTAGCGAAGGTATTCATAAAACTCACTAGCTTGAATAAATCTAATCGAGTTATTGAATCTTAAGCCAAGAAAAGGAGAACAGTATTGTGTCACTCATTGAATTCACTACAAGATTTATGGTATTTAAATGAATCCTAATAGTAGCAGACATATACGCAAGGATCAATGTAGGTAATGACCACAATTGATGAGATTGAATCGTATAATGATGGTTATTAGGGTGTTTAAATGAAACACTCACATGGTCATTAGAAAATTAAGACTTAAGTCCCGTAATTAAAAATTTGCTAGAAATCATGATTTAGCACTGGTATCACACAAAAAATTCCATTAAACACAAAAAAATCACTTTAAACTCCTCTTCATTCGCTCAATACTTGAAACATTCTCAACACCAAGAAAGAATTTATACATTAAGATTGTATGGTAGTTGACATTATTGTAAAAAGTTTTTTTTCTTTTGAACATATTAGCGATTAAAAAGAAATTTTATTTAAAAGTAACTTTTTGCTACTAACTAACTTCAAGTAATTACCAAATTTGCATTAACCTAACACTTCTAGAATTCAAAATAAACAAATCTACCTAGACTGGCTTTAATTAGATGAATTGGTTCACGATCTGATTGGAATGAGAAACATTGATCAATATGCTTCAAAACATCAATCTTTGATTCATCATAACTACGATCATATGATCTGTAGATAATCACTTTGTTATAACTCTTCATAAATTCACTACCACCATTACAAATCCAATAGCATAACCACTATCTACATTTTCACTAAAAGAGGAATCAATCTTCATTGTCTTCTCCTTTTTCCATGTACCTTTTTTTAAAATCCTCAACCACCCAGAGTTTCAAACACTGTATTGATTGTTGAACCATACAAGCTAGTCGTCCTTGATATTCTATAAGTTGTATGTATACGTACTGTTCTTGAGCCTTGCATATAGCAGATTCTGGCAATGAAATAGTGGAAAAAGTAGGGGTGTGCGCGGGTCGGTTTTGGATGAAAAATACTCAACCCACAAACCGCCCGTTGTTGTGCGGGTTTTGAAAAATGAGACCCGAACCCGCCCAATCCATTATATAAACCATTAAGTTTAGGGTTGAGCGATTTGCAGGTGCATTGCGGGTGATTTGGTTTAATAAATGAGTCAAAATTGTATCCATAATCATTCGGCAGGATTATATTACAAATGCATGTTACAACACAAATATAGTTTATGATACTCATATACATTTTAAATCATTTCTGATTTTAAAAAATATAAAATGAGATTTTAGAAAAATAAATTTATGAATTAAACAAAAGATTGAGATAATATCATAACTGAAATGAAAACATATTCATTTGAAAAAATATATTTGAAATAACAAGGGATTTAAACAATCTAAAAGGGAATGAATAAAAAAAGAAATATAGAGTGAGAATCACATGACAATACAAATTTATTTGAATAAAATGAGCAATACAATTTTTTCTAATAATTTATACTACATGGTAATCGGGTATGCGGGTTTGCGGGTTTCAAGTTTAAAATCCGCAACCCGCAAAAAGTGTATACTTTTTCTAAAATGTAACCTTCAACCCACCCATAGAAAACTAACCCGTATTATTTCGGGTTAGTATAATCGGGTTGGTCGGGTTATGCGGGTTTTCTAACCCGATGCACACCCCTAGGAAAAAGATTCTTTCATCTCCATCAAATGCCAATAGGTTATTATCATTAGTCATCCAATAGAGTGATCCATTAATAGTAGTAAATGTGTGGTAGTTTCAAATGTAACACATTAAGAAAGATAAGGTTTTGCTTCTTTCTATGCCCAAATTATATAATCAAATATTTCAACACGATAATGAACCCACTGCCTATTAATTAAAAACAAATAAGTATTAAATTTTGTTTCTGAAAAATTGACCATAATAGAAAGAGTAATGTTAGATATCATCTCAAATCACATCACCCTTTTATCGCCTATGTATAAAGACTTACTATATATAATGCGAAATCTAAATAAATAAATTGAAAAATAGAAAATGGAAAATGTTTTTAAATAGGAAATTTAAAAAAAAATCACTTAAACCACATAACATATTATAAATATATAGATGTAGATATTTCTATAATCTGTATATTAATTACATTGATTAAATGTAGTATGTACTACTACTACTCATAGAAATCTAGAATCATTAGAGTATAATTGATTAAATTCTGTCATAAATTGAAAAAAAGGAAGATACATATATACACTCAATATATAAAACGATTTCAATTAGTTATATAGAAAAGATGACATAAACATGGTATAAGGTACAACTCGAAGATCCACAATATATACATAGTAAGTTGAACAATAACAGTAGAAAGTAAATAGTAAATAATCAATAGTTATTACAGAAATACAAACAAAATTATGAGTATGTGAACAAAAAGAGAGGCTAACAAGGTGGTAAGGTATTAACATTAAACTGAGGACATACCTTGAAGAAGGTTCTGAAATTCGAACAATTTTGTAGTGCAAGGGAGATGAACGTGTAACGATTAAACCAACTTGAATAGTTGGAAAACGTGTTTTTGGATTTGGCAATATTTGCCATTGTTTGGTACTAGATTTGCATACATGACACCTAGAAAGTTTAAAACTAATTTTATTTTGTCGTAGACAACATAGAATACCTTGTTTTCATGATGTCAATATTTTTATGTTTTCTGGCAAATTCTCGATAATAAAATCACAATCCTTTTCCGGTGATTGATAATTAGAAACAAATTGCGATACAGAGTTGCATGAAATGGTTCCTTGGATATAGTAACCTGATAATTTTTTCGTTCTTAGACAATAATTTGACATGAAATTTGATTGATAAATGATATTTTCCCATTCCTTGGAGACAGTCTTGCATGTAACTAAAGATTCTAACGACATGCGCGTTAGAATTTCAAATAATATATCACCATTAAAATATGATATACCCATTGAAGGTGCTTTTGAAAATTCCAAAATCTAAGTTGATGTTAGACATCTAGGGTTAAAGAGTGGGCCTATTTGTAACTACTTTTAAGATGATTAAACTTCAAAGTAAAGTAATAGGCAATCTAATTAAAATTAGGAAAAAAAGTTTAAGTGAGTTGTATTGTGATATCTGATTTTCTATATCCTATGGAAGATGTTTGTATTTTGGAACTCTTAAATAAGTGACGATTCCATCTTTTTAGATCTCACAACACCACTATCTTTTAAATAAGAATTATTATCACCTTCATTTATTTATTCCACCAACCCAAAATTAATAGAAATCACCTTTAGTTATTTATTTACAAACCCAAATAACATATATATCTTTACTATATACGAAAAGAAATCCACAAACTCTAACCACCCACCCTTTCAAAAAACACCGCAACTCCACGCATTAGAAATCATGACTCGTGCCATCTTTTTGATGTCTTCTTGACCACGACTTGGTGTCTGTGATCCTTGCAACTTTGATTAGTGTTATATTGACGGAAATCTTTGACAGTGTTCGTACAAGTTTGGTTCCGATTATCGCCAGGATGAATTTCGTATTTATGCGGTCCCTAAAAATGTAAATAGTGTGACAATTAGTTATGAGCATCGCATTAAGATTAATGATAATTATAATAACAAAAAGAAAAAGAAAAAGGAACCCAAGGTAATTCATACACAAATTCAAGTAAATTGGTGATGGTTTCACTGGATGGTAATCATTGAAGTAATATAGTAATCACTAAAATGATCCCTAAATTTGTTACTTAATTATAATTGTTTAATGATATTAAATATCATAGCAATTAATTCAAAGTAATAATATGTACTATCTAATTCATACCATCTATATTGTGGCGTGATTTGAATAAAAGTAAATCGTCAATCTATTTATATTCTTGATTTGATTAACAATTTATTTCTATTTAAATCATGACATGTTATGGGTGGTATATTGGGTGATATAAATTTGGGTGGTATATATCATTACTATAAATTAATTGTCATGCTATTTAATTTCCTAACTGTAAGATGGGGGATGCTAAATTGACTAGGAGAAGGTTATGGTGTTGGGCCAGTATTTTTAAGGGGTTATAATTTCTGAAAAAGCATTCAGTGTGGCAGATTGGGAATGGTAAGAGTATCAATATTTGGAATCATTGTTGTTAAGTAAGGGTATTTTGTTATGTAAACCAACTAATTGTTCTATTAACTAGGTTCATGAATTATTTAACGAGGAAGGGATTGGATGGAAGAATGATGTACTGTATAACCTTTTTTTGCCAGCAATTTCTCAAGTTATTACTGGAATTCCTAGGTGCCAAATTGGGGATGAAGACAAAGTTATTTGGCCTTTTAATAAAAACGGTGAGTATTCGACTAAGTCAGGTTATCATACACTTGTGAATGAGGAAATTGCGAATGAACCTCAATTATCGGGTATAAATGAATATAAAATTTATGGTGTTTGGAATACTATCTAGAAGACGTATGTACCAGCGTGCATTAAAAAAATTTTGCTGGAGAATTTGTAACGATGCGCTTCTGGTCATGAAGAACTTAAAAAAGAGGAAATGTGTTAGTAATGATACATGTGAATGTTGCGAGATGGACAAAGAAGATATTAATCACCTTATCCTCAAATACCCGTTTAGTAGAAAAATATGGGCTCTATCACCCCTACAAATTAAAATTGATGAAGAATATAATGGCACATTTGAGGAATGGTTTATGAAAATTATTAAATCTTATTCGGAGAATGGTTGGGATACTAAAATTGTTACTGTGTATATTATGGTGCTTATGTGGTTTTTATGGAAAGAAAGAATGACTTGCTTTTATGAGGGGAAACAGTGGTGCTGTGATAATGTATTAAGAAAATCTAAGGAGTTAATGTCCAAGTTATTTGGTCCTTATGAGGAGTGGGGAAAAAAGGGAGTTGAATTCTAGAGAATTAGAGAATGTTTATATTGATAACCCGATAGTTAATGATGATGCGGATATGGTGTGGGCATGTGATGCTTCTTTTAAAACGAATAAGGAACCGACTAAAATCGCTGCTATAGGAGTCAATAAAGACGGTGTTATTACTAGGAAGGTAAATCTTAGATGTAAGATTAACTCGGTTATCGAAGGTGAAGTTTGGGCCGTTAGTATGGCAATGAGGTCTTGTAAAGACCTTTCTCGTCAGGTAGTCTCTTTCTACTTTGATAATCTTGAATTAGTTCAAGAAATCTAGGGCACGACCGGACTTCATTGGAGTCTTAAACCCATCCTATCGGAAATTAGGAAAAGGTTAGGTCAATCTACAAATTGGAGAATTGCCCATATTGACAAAAGATTTAATTCTACTGCTGATGCTCTTGCTAAATGCACAAGAAGAAATATTGATTTGTCTGGATAGAGAGACTTGTCGTTGATTGCTTCTGATAATTTTCTTTTAAATATTTGTAATAGTTATCGTTAACTTTTGTGGGTTTGATGTAAAAAAAAAAGATCCATAAAAACAATTTAGACCCTTAAAATTATTTTTAAGAAAATCGCTAGAATAATCACTTAAAATGATACTAGATGTTAAAATATTTTTTAATATTTTTAACAAATATTTTAATTATAATCGAAAAACGCTTTTAACTCTAAAATAATCCATCCTAAACGGTCTCTGAATATCATTAAAAAACTATAATTAAGTGACAAAGGATATATATCATTACTTATTAATTTATTAAGAATTACGTCCATTTAGTCTTCAAAATATATAGTTATAATATATTTATATTTGCTTGATTTAGAAAAGAAACAAAAAAAAATTTGAGGTTTACTTCTCCTTACTGATATAGCAGTACCTTGAAAATTGTATTAATTGTTTATCTTGAAGACTAATTTACTAGTAAAAATCTAATAGATAACACAAAAATATGTATTTAATAAAAATATATTTTAAAGATTTAATATTACAATTATTATAAAAAACTGGAAAAATCAAAACTTACACGAAAATTTAAAAAAAAAAAAATAGTTACAAATAGGGTGAATGAGACATATAGTCTTAATGACTGGTTTTTAATTCTATAGATGTTAGTTCTTTAAAGGGATCTCAAGGATGACCAAATACTAAATACCCTTATATAATACAAAAGACACTAAAAGACAATAAAATTGTTGGGACTGTTCATCTCAGGTTTCCAGCCACCGACCCCCACCTATCGCCCTCCGGCTACCACCCACCGCTAGAAAAAGTATAGAGCCATCGGAAAAAAAGTTTAGAGTACCGGAAAATAATATGGAGTGTCGTAAAAAATGATGAGTAGTCAAATAAAAAACATAGAGTAATGCTCAAAATTTCCGGAGTACTCCGTATAACAAAGTACTCACTAAAACTTAAAGAGTAATGTTCAAACAATTCAATTTTAATAGCTTTTTAAAAATTACAACATGAAATAATAAAAAAATCTAAAAACAATATTACACTTATTACAACTTGTTCTAGACAGTTACTACCTGAACGGAAAAAAAACTAACTAAATACATGGTTGCGGATCTGGTTTTAAAGAATTTACGAACCAAAAAAAACATATCGGAGTAGAGCAGACTCCCGAAGCTCAAACGCAAGTCAGTACCCAACGGCAGAGTCTTCTTTCTCGTTGTCGGAGCTCGAACGCAACAGACTCCGAAGAACAGATCTCGATCTTCGACATCCTTCTCGGCTGCGGAACTTCGGAATCCTTCGAAAGCAGATCAACACTACACGGTGGTAGATCTGTGCTACACATCTCCAGGAACACATATGAAATAGTGGTGGATTGCTTCGATCTCGACGAAGCTAGCCTACGCCGGTTTATCAGGTCCGCTCGTTTTTTGCAGACAAGCTCAAGATCTGCTACGAAGGAGAGCGGTGCGGCAAATGCTGCTGAAGTGAAGGAGGAGGTCCGGCAAGTTATGTTGTGAGGTTGGGAGAGGAAGGAGAGCAGCTTGAACCATGGGAGCTCCGGTGAGTGGGGAGAGAGAGGTCTAAGGATGAGAGAGAATGTTTTGACAGAAGAGCGGAAAGAGAATAGGATTTTTAGGTTTTAGAAATAGGATAATTAGTATATATAAGAAAAAAAACAAAAAGGGGTAAAATTGTAATTGGGATTTTTGTCTATAATGTTGAAATCTGTTTGAGATCTTTAGTGAGAAAAGAAGGTAAATGGGGTTGAGCAAGGATATAGGGGTGTCTCCAAGACCCCGTAGGTAATAATCTCATACAAATATTACAAGAAAATGGAAAAACCAGAATTTATACAAAACTTCAGAAAAGAAAATAGATACAAATACACGGAAGTGTATCGTTAAAAAAGATTTTCCAGGAAAACCGGTATCTCTAACAGACGTGTTATTCTATTACTCTAATCTCTATGTCAAGAAACATTTATACTAATCATGGAGAAAAGCGCTTTATTTTCTTTTGAGTTTTTAGTTTTGTATATCTAGAATTGCAAATGACTATGGTACTATTCATAGGATAAAAGACAAGCCAAAAACGTCACATTAATAGCTGGTGTTAAATTATATTCTTTAACATGTAGGTGTAGCTTGCGGAATATAATCAAGTTGTGGAAAACAAATGGAATAGAAGCCTTATAAATGGTAAGTGACAATATATTTTTTGTCAAAAACTTTGGGCCTTAAAATTGATTTGAGAAAGCTTAAGACGGAGCATTATTCTAATACTTTCGAGAGAGGTAAGAAGGAAAGATATGAGCTTGAAGAAGCCGAGTTTAATTTCCAACAAAAATTAGGTAATAATGTTAATTTTGAAGGATAATGCAATCGCAATTATATCTCACATATAATACGGCGGGAACGAAATTGCAATACTAAAACCAATCTAGTTGCAATTTAAGAATATAAAAAGAAAAAAAATCCGATTACATAACTTAAGGCTTTGTATGAGAAGCGAATTGACTAACCCAACTTCAAAAACTTGAAACCTTCACGCTTTGTATACCGAGTTTTTATTTTTCTTTCAGAATCAAATTATGAATTGGAGACTAAGAAACTTTTTGTTTTCCGTGTTTTGTTTTTCAAGAGAGAAAACTGGCAAAATTTATGTACGTATAATGAATCCTCATTATACTTATAATAACTTTTAAGGAGAAAACGAAAAGGCAGGAGATGAAAAGTCAGGAACGTATAATGAAAATTGATTATCCTAATAATCTGGTCCAATACCCACTTGTGAAGTGGACTTGGACATTTTACATTATATAAATGACTTGACTAGCCCAACGGTTAGTGACACATTTCCCACTATTGGAGGTATGTGGTTTGATCCACAAACCTGTCAATATTTTTCCCTCTTTCTCTTTTGTCTTAGTTTGGTCTTACATTAGAATATTAATTTGCTAGAAATATTCCAAGTATATAATTAATTAATATTTATTATCTAATAATAAAATTAATTAACGACATGAATAAAGGTCAATGCACTCGTTAGTGTGCGACTACGTGGGTTCATCGTTAAACCGGTTGTAGTTAAATTAATTAACTACTAATCGAGGTTGGCGTCTAACAACACTCCCCAACGACCTGATAACGTGAAGTAACCCTGTACAAAGAACTCGGTAAAGGATCATACAAAAAGATAATGTCCAATGTCCCCGAGATTAGTTTTCTTCAACAAAAAGATAAGCTCGTATATACGCTTAAGAGCGATAGATGCACAAAAAATTTTCCATGGAAATATGAAGAGCAAACAAAGACGTAGGTTTATTGCTAATGTCCAATGTCCTAATGGGAAAGTTATTACCTCTAGTTCCCAAGTTTTATGAAGCATTTATTGATTATTATAAGTCATTGTTGGGTTCTAATAGTACTACTTCATTTGTTGATAATGAGGTATTAGATTGGGGTAAGATACTTTCGTGTGAACAAGGTGTGGATTTGTGTAAAGATGTTTCCGATGAAGAGATAAAAGAGACTATTTTCCACATTAAAAATGATAAAGCTCCCGCTCCTAATGGATATTCCTCACTTTTCTTTAAGAGGTCTCGGGACCTCACCGGCGAAGAAGTTTTTCAAGCGGTACGTGAATTTTTCATTTCTGACTTCTTACTTAAACAACTTAATGCCAATATTATTGCTCTCATTCCTAAGATGGATGATCTAATCAAGGACAAAGATTATCAAACTATTTCTTGTTGCATTGGTATTTATAAAGCTATTACTATTCTTATTGTGGATCGGTTAAAACCGGTGTTGGATGAAATAGTGGATAAAGCTCAAAATACGTTTGTTTCCAGAAGAATAATGACCGATAATATTTACCTTATGAAAGAGTTGTTGAGGGACTATAATAATAATAGTATCTCTTCAAAAATAAACAATTAAAATTTATTTTTTTAAGGCGTATGATTCCATTTCTTGGGAGTTTATCAATAAAGTTCTTAAGGAGTTGAACTTCCCCAAAAGATATGTTTAGTGGATAATAGTTTGTGTCATTACTACCTATTACTCGGTGGGAATTAATGGTGAGGTTCATGTATTCTTCAAGGGTGAAAAATGTTTAAGACAAGGTGATTCGCTCTCTCCTTATCTCTTTATTCTTTGTCTTGAATATATTTCGAGGCTTTTGAAGAACAATACTAATCAAGGGATCAAGTATCATCCCAAGTGTGATTACCCATCTTGCCTTCATTGATGATTTAATGCTCATTTCTGAGTGGGATCATGAGTCCGTTAGGATTATTATGGATAACTTGAAGATTTGTAGGGACTGCTCTGGGCTTCATTTGAATGTGACAAGGTCTAATATCTATTATGTGGGTGTCAAAAGTGGAGATTTAGATAATATATTGGAGACTACGTATTTGGAGAAAGGGGTAATGCCTTTCCGCTACTTAGGAGTACCTCTTGGTTTCTCGGTTTTACTTCCGAGAGATTACAAACCGCTTATTGACAAATAAGAGGGGTATGTAAGATCTAAGAATGCAACATCTCTTTCTTTTGCGGGAAAGTGGGAACTTATTAGACCGGCTCTTCAAGGGGTATCTAGTGATGAATATTTTGCTTTATATAAGAAACCATATGATTTATTTTGCTGATGATCTTATGTGAAACCTTGTGCTAATATTATTTGGGATACTCGTGTTATTCTGAAGCATGTTATTGTGGTTTGGATGACACTAAATGAGAAATTTAAAACAGAAATTCGTACGACTTACTTAAATTGAACCCACTTTATAAATTGTGTGGTGAGCATCTTGAATCAAATAAGCACATTTATTTGACTGCTAGGAATATTTGGGATGAGGTCACCTTTTGTTTTGTTACGTTGGTGGTCCGGGCCAACACCCGACTAATCTCATAGAAGGTAGGAATGCCTCCACACTCCTAACTCTAGACAAGTCAGAACTAGGTTACCCATGTTCAGGGATGAGATTCGAACCATGTACCTCCTAGATGAACCCTTATTGAGTGTATTGAACCGACTCAAGAAGTTCTAAATTCGGGAAAATTGGAGAAGAAAGGTTTGGAAGATTCCCTTTGCAACGACTATTTATCACATTTGGAGGGCGGGAAATAGTATTGTTATAAGTGACGAGTCTTCTTCGAGGATAGGGGTTGTCAAGGAATTTAGTGATACACTTATTCCATACTATTATATTTGTTCCATCATCATGCCTTCTTCATAATAGTGTATGTTTAACTTGTGATAGTGTGAGATAGTTGCTAATGTATAACTTATTACAACCTCAAACTTTCGAGTTCATTGACTTTTTGTATAGTAATACTATATCTCTTTTACTTTAATATAATTGTTTATCAAAAAAAATTAAATATACCCTATAATAATTACCTATAAAATTTGTTAAAATTTGCTCATATTTTTACTACGGGGCAATTATTTTTAAAAACCCCAACAACCTTTATACTACTCACAAAGTACTTCATATAACTAAACTAATAAACCCAAACTAGATGCAATAAAAGCCCAAAAAGCTTGTCCAACCCTTCTATTACTAGTAAAAAATAAAATGTAAAAACCCTATTAGGTTCTGATTTCATATTCACCTTCCCACGTTCCTTCTTCATTGTGTTCTCTTTTTGAACCCACCCACATCCCCCTCTCTCTTTCCCCATTGTCGTCGCTCTTTTTTCACCTTCCATCGGCGCCCTTCCTTCCTCACCTACCAGTGTCGTTGTCTTGCGCAGGCTGACCACCATCACCACCCCTCGTGCTCCCCCCGGTGCCATCGTCTCATCATTTCCACCACCAGACCTCCACTACTCCTTCCCACCAAGAGACCTCCACCATTCCTTCCCACCATTCGTTCCAGATCTCGCGCCTACCCGAGCGGAAATTGCCACTCACCTCGACTACTAAAGATCACCGTCGCTGTTCGTGCTCCGATCTCTGCACACGAACCCAGCCCCCTGGAGTAGGAAACCGCGCGTCACATTGACCACTCTCCTGCACGCGTGAACCTCGCCTCACAGTGCCGCTCGAGGGCACAAGAAACCTACTTCCCACCATTTCTTCTCCGATCTCGGCCTCTGAAACGTTTGTGACGCTAAAAACATTGAAGGGTAAGCTTTAATTTAAGCTTCTGTTTACTTATTTGCATCTCTGGTCCTTTTATTATTAAGTGATTTTTGAAAGTCATGAACTTGTCCTCTCACATAACATACTGTAGTGTTAATGTCGAAATTAATTTAATTTAATTTCTATGAAATGCAGCTAGAGCAGCACATAGTGTCAGCTAGAGGGACAGTTCATATACTTGGATATTGGAGATAATATAGTATGAAGGTATAAGAGTGATGTAAGGAGTTTTTAATTTTTGTTACTTGATAAATTAAATGAATGAACAAATAGTTTTTTTTTAAATTTCTCTTCAAAATAGCATTTATCTTTTTAGTATCAAGGACAGTTGTGAATAATTGTTTTTTTTCCATATTTGGATCTAGATTGGTTTGGGATGTACCAAACAGTTACCAAACTGATCTGTTTGGTGCATACCAATTAGGGTTTAATCGTGAAAAGGTTATCGAGAATAGATTTCTGTACTGTTTTTGCGGAAAAAACTTTGTTTGGCGCTTACCAATGCTTGGACCTTGACACGGTAGCTTCGATCGGGATTCAAAATAAGTACGGAGATTAACAGTGGACATTGACAAAAACTAAAAAACTTGGTTTGGCACGTACCAATGTTTGGACCTTGACACGGTAGTTCAATCAGTTATCTAAATAAGTCTTGACATTAACCTAACCATTTAAGTTACACAAAAAATACTATTAGAGATATATCATACAATTAAAAAAATTGATTGTACAAAATCGTAAACCCAAACATGATAGAATTGGTACATACCAAACAGAAAAAATTAGTATATACTAATATAACGTCCCCAACTGAATAGGGGTAAAAAAATAAAAAAGCAAACTAAATAATCAAAATTAGGCATTTCTTAGAATGTTTTTTGATTGAAACTTTGTTACTAATCCTTATTATTTTTTTTGGGTTTTTAGTAATTTCCTCTTTTACTACTATCCTAACTCTTCCTTCCCGATTCGACTAAAATTAAACTCTTCCTTCCCCTTCCAATCCCTCCGTCCAAAAAGACCCAAATGGACCTGTTTAGCTCAATCTATAATCCCTCTATTTCATCAATTCAATCTTACAAAACATTGTCAATTCAAAGACCCTTTGTGTTAAACACGGTAAATCCAACAATTAAAGTTTCAAATTGTTCAATCTTTTCTTCACCCTCTCTCTGCAACAACAGATCTTTTCCAAGACCAAAATGTTGCACCAGCTCAAGCTCTTCAACTGAGCCTAGTACTGGAGCTCCTGCTCCATCATCAACCATAATTTTTGTAAAAGGTACGATTTTTGCCACTATTATAATCTATATTCGATACCTTAAATTGTTAAAACTCTTGTCTATAGTAAGGTGTGTTACTTACATTCGACCTTCTAAGTGATTTCCCCATGTGAGAGCATTGTGTTTCTATGGTTTTTAATTGGTAGTAAGGACTATATTTTTATAAATTATACATATTAATTGAAAGTGGCAGTGAGATTATATGAAAATTAGTGTATCTTCTCAATTATAAATATTTTTATTTCAAATCTAAGATTTGTTTGATGCAGGACTGCCAATTTCAATATCAGACGGAAGGTTAGAAATGGCTTTTACACCATTTGGAAATGTAATCAAAGGTAAACAAGTTAACTTTCCAGTATTAATTAAAAGAATAATTTATTTTATATATATTTGCAGTGAAAATCATTACAGACAAGAATACTAAACAATCACTAGGATTTGCATATATCTGGATTGATGGTGAGGATGCTGCTTTAAGGGCTGTAAAAGAGATGAACGGAAGAGTATGTATTTGTATTAATGTTTTTTCAGATATTGGAATTATATAGACTTGATGTAATATATTGGTTTGTTATGTAGTTTCTTGATGGCAGGTTTATTTCTGTTGAAATTGCAAGGCCTGGTTCTTGTGTACCTCGTGCTAAGCCCATACCTTTCAAATTTTAGCTGGAGTGATTCATCTAGTTTAGTAAAAGTCTTAGGCTCCGTTTGGTTCATGAATATATGGTTTTCTTCAGAGACATACATCAAAAACCACTAAACATTAAAACCAAAAAACCCAAACAAAGATTGATGTGATGTAAAAATAATCTTTTCTTCTTACTTAACAATTTGTGTAAAGAATTGACTCATAAACATTGTCTTATACGTGACTGAGTACATTAACAATAGTGGATAAAGTCATGAAGGTATAAATCAATGATTTGTGAATATCAATGAATGAGATCATTTTTGGACGATGCCTCTGGCTTTGGCTCTACAAGTTCTACGGCTTATGAAACTTCATTTTTCAAAAGAGATCGTGAAGGTAAAGAGAAACTTATGTAAAGGACAGTGAATTAGGGGTGGAAATCTAACGAAACTGGATCGGAAAAGGGGTCTTTCAAAGAATTTCTGGTTTCGAATTCATTCTGATTCCGATTCGAAAATTTTCGAAATTAGAAAAGAAGTTATGAATTCCGAAATTTCCGAAATTGAGAATTTCAGAAATATATATTATTTTCCAGAAAAACAATTGTTTTTCAAAAAATATAATTATCCATTTCTACCATTCTCTTCATTTTAAAAGAATATCTTACTAAATAAATATGCTAGAGTGGAAAAGGGTTTTTTACTTCTTATTTAGTATAAAAAGTTAATTTTGTATCAAAAATATTTTTATTGTAATATTAATTATTTTTATAATTATATAATATTTATAAGATAATGTTTTATTTTAAAATCTGACCACTGCCATCGATCACCACCTTCATTATTCTCCACCAACCACCAACCATCACCATTATTCTTTGTCTTTCACAACCACCACCGATTAGTTTTGACCATTGTCGTCACTAGTAACCACCAACTATTCCATATTTCTATCGAAGGATCGTGTTTGTTAATTTAATTTAAAAAAAAAATTATAATTAATTCTAAAAAAATTTGAAAAAAAAATTACTTATTTATGCGGGGCAAATTAATATCTAGACATATGGATTCTATTTTTTAAAAAATTGATATCCTTTTTTATGTATTGTTATAGTGTATTACCAAAATTATAGAAAGAGTAATGATATATGTCACCCCTTTTTATGTCACTCTTTTATCACCCTTCTATATATATGTATTAATTTCCTTGAATAAAAGATAGAGAAAAATTAAATAGGATAGAGAAATCAATTCATTGGTCCACGTAGGCATACACATAGGAGGTGATAAAAGGGTGATACAAAAAGGGTGACAAATATCATTACTCTTATAGAAATCCGTCTAAAACATTAACAAACTATACAAACTTTTTTTTTGTTATTTTGTGTTTTGTTGTAATACAAATAACAAATATTTGCGTATACAAATTTTTTTCTATTATAAAAGTATACAAAATCACATATTCTTTTTTAGTCAAACTCTTTTTTAACTGTGATTTTTTGTATTATGAGATCACACAAACTGGCTGTTTTGTATAATGATGTAATACACACATAAATAAACTTGTTGCGGACTTGTCCATTCTAGTTGTGCAACAAGACTTGTTCACTTTGTTAATCTTCATATATATCATTTACTTTGTTCTCGCTGTTTTCTTATACCACTTATAAATTCGACCATTTTTTGCGACTATGTATTTTTTGCTAAGTATTGGGACCATGACCTTCTCGTATACGTTGAGTAGAATCACGCATTCGGTTAAAAATCTGTCACCCCTATCCATTTCGTCCATATATTCACACTACACAGGCAGTTACACGTTCTAAGCACATGGACTCACTATAAAGAAGACAATAACATAATATGTCTCACTTGCCATAAACGTGTGGCCGATACGTAATTGCACCAAACTTGGTCACAGCATCTTGCGATTTTTCCTTGCCACACAGACAACACAACGTCAACCACCTAGTAATCATCATACGAGTAAAAAATCATATGTAATATCATTTAAGTTAAATGACATTAAATTACCTGACTTCCGACCACGATTCCACTAACCATCATCTTACACTATTCAATAGTCACAAGCACTCGAAGCATTTAAGCAATACAAAATTGAAGTTAAGAATCAACTAAATAAAAAGGTTAAGAATATTAGAACAAATATGGGAGGAGAATATGTGTCTCATTTTGAAGAGTTTTGCCCCGAATATGGAATTATCCATCAAACCACGACTCCTATTCACCTCAACAAAACAGAATAGCTGAACACAAGAACCACACGTTAAAGGAAATGATGAAGGTCTATCTGATTAGCTCAGGGTTACCACAAAATTTGTGGGGGGAGGCTTTACTTACCACAAACCATATCCTTAACAACGTACAACACAAGAAGGTAGATAAAACTACTTACAAATTATGGAAAGGAAAACCACCTTCCTTCAAATATTTAAAAGTGTAGAGATGCTTGGAAAAGGTAGCGATCCCAGCTCCTACAATGGTCAAAACAAGACCAAAGACCATTGATAGCATCTCTGTTGGATATTCTCACAACAGTGCTGTATATAGATTCCTGGTACACAGATCTTGTCATGTTGACATTCACGTCAATGCGGTGATTGAATCAAGAAATGCACATTTCTTTGAAACAACTTTTCCATACAAGACCACACCAAAATCTAGTTCCTTAAAAAGAACACACGATGCAATCCAATAAGAGAAAGATTAAGAATCATTGTCAACCGAAAAGCAAGATCAAGAATTATTTCCAAATGAAGAAGAACCAAGAAGAAGTAAGCGGATGATCACCTCTACGTCTTTTGGTCCTGACTTTCTATCTTACATGCTAGATGACGAACCACGAACATTCAAGGAGGCTATGTCAAACCCGGACGCCCATTACTGGAAAAAAGCGGTAAATAGTTAGATAGAGTCCATTATGCAAAACCATACATGGGAAATAGTGGATCTACCTCCTGGGAATAAACCACTCGGATGCATATGGATTTTCAAGAAGAAACTAAAGACTGGTGGGTCTATTGAAAAATACAAGGATCACCTTGTCATAAAAGGTTATAGTAAAAAAGAAGGACTTAACTATCTGATACTTATTCTCCAGTCATGAGAATATCATCCATTCGAATGTAATCGCTATAGCTTCGATATACAAGCTTGAAATTCATCAATGGATGTAAAAATAACTTTCCTAAATGGAGAACTAAATGAAGAGATATATATGGAACAGCCTGAGGGTTATATAGTTCCAGGTAAGGAGAAACAAGTATGTAAGCTTGTTAAATCCTTATATGGTTTAAAACAGGCACCGAAGCAATGGCATGATAAAGTTGATAGATTCACGATCTCGAATGGTTTCAGGATCAATGAATGTGAACATTTGTTTATGTAAAATGAAATGAGACAGGATATGACATTGTTTGTTTATATGTGGATGTTATGCTAATAATTGGAAGTAACAATGATGTGATTACATTCACCAAAAGGGATGCTTTCAAGTAAGTTTGACATGAAAGATTTAGGCCTTGCGGATGTTATTTTGGGTATCAATATTCTCCGAACATCTGAAGGTATTGTACTATCTCAGTCAAACTATGTTGAGAAAGTATTAAACAAATTTAGTATTGGTGACACAAATATCGCCAAGACACCTGTTGATGTGAATTTACATTTTGCTAAGAACATTGATGATACGATCAACTAGTTGGAGTACTCTCGGATTATTGGGAGTGTCATGTACTTAACAAACTGCACTAGGTCAGATATAGAACATGCAGTATGAAAGCTAAGTAGGTTTACAGATAATCCAGGGAAGAACCATTAGATTGCTATTGTACGAGTTCCAAGGTATCTCAGATACACTACGAACAAAGGGCGTTGTTGTACACAGGATATCCAGCGGTACTAGAAGGATACAACAAGCTGGATAGCAGGTTCCACTAACTCAAAATCCATAGTGGATTCGTCTACATGTTAGGAGGAACAGCCGTGTCTTGGAAATCCACTAAGCAAACGTACATATCTAGATCCTCTATAAAATATGAGTTTATATCTTTAGACAAAGTTGCTAAGGAAGTCGAGTGGCTTTGGAATATTTTAGAGGATACTATATAAGTTCTATTGACTTGGTTTACACAAAAGCTGAATAGTTCAAGACATCACGTTTACTAGTTAGCAAGTAAATCCATAACTCTTAATAAAGAAGGTTCAAGGCCGAAATCTAGCTTTCTCGATGTACTATTCTTCTACGCTTATCTCTCGCTCTCTCTTGTGTTTAACATTCTCTTGCATATTTTTACGGGGTGGTTAGTCAATTTCCTTTCATGTGGGAATTGTTGGTCAAATGTGATTTTTCCAAGTGTTGATCGGGTTGACGATGACTTGATTAATACGTTTACCTAATGTTAAAGACCAACGTAATATATTCACTTGGTTAAATATTATTTGAAGTTGAATGAGATTTTGAGTCATGAAATTTTTGGAGGAAAAACGATTAAATTAATAAATAGTTTTTATTTATTTATATATTTATATATATATATTAAAGGTGAAAGAAAATAAAGTTTAACTTTTACTATTGGGCCAAGCCCAATAGTTTTTTTCCTTCACGTGGAAGTCTTAGTAATAACATTGGGTTTGACCCAATAGTAAAATTATAATAACTAATAAGTATCCATTATTATTGGGCCAAGTCTAAAAGTTACGTTTTTTACTATGTATCGTATATTTTATTTAAAAGACACAACTTCAGATTTTAAAGTACAACCCTTTCTAATGGACGCATGTCCACCTATTCATTTTCCATAACTAGTTGGCCAACTCATACATTTTCTTCATTCAGTTTTGTAAAGCATTAAGCATTAAATTATAAGAGAGAGATAGAAAGAAGAAGTTTTATTAAGTTTGTTGAAATTCTTAACAATTTATGTGTTAGTTTCTTTTGAATAGTTTTGTCGTTGTATCCTGGAGGTTGAAACCAACAAATGTAAGACACCAGTTCATGACCTAAATAACTTAAAGACATCAGATCCAATCCGATCCTCGACAAGTAAAGTTATTTATTTATTTACTTTTATTTTATTTATGCATTAGTTTTTATATTGTTTTAATGATTTATACAAGTAAAACACAACATACAAGGTTAAAAGTCCTCGGGCCTTGCTTCATAATAGGGATTAGGAACATACAACTTAACCCTCGCAGGCCTTACCAGAATAGTATGCCCATACGACTCAATTCCCTCGGGCTTTCCTGGAACAGTAGGAACTTCCAGCTTAACCAATTGAGGTTTATCATTACCAACATGCAACGGGTTATTGGTTCTATTCTATTCAACTCGAGGGTTTCTTACTTCTGAAGTAGATCTAGTGCTTGGTAACGCAATATTATTCGTTATATCATTATTCACTTGTCGCGATGAAATACTTACAGAACGTGTCAACATCATCGTGGAGTCTCAATAGGATAAAGCTCATTCACACAAACAGTTCCAATTGATAGAAACTAGAAAGTACCTCTTCCCGATCTATCAACCTGATAGAATGATCTAAGACCACAACCAAAGTAACGGAGAAGTAAAAGTATCGACATAAGAGAGAATGTAACTGAACTAAGGATTAAAGAAGAGATTATTAGAGAGAATGGTATAAGTTACACCTAATCACTATTGTGAATCTAGATCTTGGTCTTTTTTAGGCTTTTGTTGTGCTGCTGAGGATTTCCTAAAATAAGACACTAGGTCAGAACCAAAGAGTTGTGCACTCCTAATGGCACTCCGACACTCAGCATCAACATTATTGTTATTGGGGATTACTTGACCCAAGGGCTATAGAGATTTATGTCGACTATATAATAACCACAACCATTTTATGAGAGATATAGAATTTATCGAATTTTGCTATGAAATGGGGTATCTGTAGATATAAAAGATACGCGCGGAGTGCTAGCATGGTATCCACATTATTAGGTGAAGACGAGTGCGCATTGCGGCCATTGTCAGAACCGAGCTGTCAAGTAGAGTCCCGTGTTGTACCAATTACTTACTCTCAGGCATGGCCTTGGGTGTCTCAGATGGCTCGATGCATCTGTCATAAGAAGAGTTTAATACCCATCTCCCTTCGACAGATGTACCCTACCCTTGACTCGATGTACATCCCTCGATACTGACCTTACAAGTCTTATCGAGATTAGTCTTTTATTAATGTTATATTTTGTATCATCACCAACCAAGGCATGTGCTGACTAAGAGGGACGATAGCTTCTTACCAAGAGCTTATATCAAAAGTGAAAATGTAGTGAGCTTCTTCACATATTTTGTCTAAACAAAAGAGATTAGCCAGAAGAATATGCCAATGTAGAATGGGAAAGATAGTAGAATCAAACATTCAATGAAAAATATGCAAGATTCACAGAAGATGGATTAAAAATTATATAGATATTAACCATAATAAAGATAATACACAATATCAAAATATGCCCAAAACAAAACATACGTTTTCTATATTTTAGGGTTACGAAATTGAGTTGGGCTAGAAGTTCAATACTTGTCTTCCACTCCAAGAAAACGTTTTAGGGTTTCCTATACCCTATAAATACACCCTTTAATCAGTAGAGACACATCCTTGGCCAATCCTTAAGCCAAGAAGAAGCTTAGAACAAGAGAAGAGAAGTCTGGAAGGAGCTGAACTTCTAATCATGCCTTCACAAGCCTTCAAATTCGTAATTATTTTATTTTCTTTCTTTTGTATGAAATAATTCATTTTAGCTTGAGATTTAGCATATGGGTATGAACCCTAGACTTATTTTACATCTATTTTAATTTGGGATACCATTGTATTTAAATTGAATTCATATTTTATTCTCTCTTTTATGTGCTTTGACTTATTGTCTATATTCCTTGCGGTGTACAACGTATATGATTACCTTAATAGTAGTTAGATGGTCACCGGGAAGGGGTGTCTAATTATTGAAACACCACATAAGCGTCTAATGTGCGGTAGTGATACGGAAGGGCTTGCCTAACTAGATAACCATAAGGGTATGATTAAACCACCGATCATCATTAGAAGGCCAGTCTCATATGGAACCTAGTTGCGTAGGAGCACCCTATTTAAGTCCCCTCGTGATTGTGAGGTCGCCACCCTAGTCCACCCTGATGGGGGTAGGGAGGAATTTAGAATCCTGGTTATTGCAATTCTACACAATTCGCCCTTACATGATTAGAATAAACAAGGCTAGTCAGGATTACTTGCTATTTCTCGAGCTAAACTCTCATACTATTTGTTTCTCTTCTTTAATCTTTACTTTATTAGTTTAATTTTTCATATTCTCAAAAACCAAACAAAAATCTATTTAGTCTTTTATTTCGTGCGTATTATTTCTTCTAGCTTTTATAATTGCACTTGATATTTGCATAAGTTCACTCTAACTTTCGTAGTCTCCGAGGAACAAATTATCTTATCATTAAAACTTGCATACATCCTGCAATAATTACAACACCGTGTTAGGCTAGGGTGTTTATTTTGCATTTATTTATATCTTATTTTTATCACACCTTAGCCGACAATAAGTTTTTGGCGCCGCTGCTAGGGACTACATCGTTAGTCCTTGTGTATTTATTTAGTGCTTTTATTCCAATTAGTTCTATTTTATGCTTTTATTTTTAGTTTTGTATTTACAGATTTACAGATGGCAAGTCCGAGGAAACTTGATCTTCCCATCTCATTCAGAGTGCAACCTATAGGAATTCGCACTCCAGAAATCCAAGCCACTAAATTTTGACCAGATCCAGGCATGATAGCGCAATTTTTGAGTCATGGACAATTTAGTGGGTATGCCCAACAAGATCTAGTCCGGTATGTTCTATAATTTATGCAGATCTGTGACGCTTATATCATCTGAGGCGTTACAAAAGAGCAGATGTATTACATTATGTTCCAGTTCTTCTTGACCGGAGGTGCAAGCGATTGGTACGATTCCCAACACTCCTATGTTATTTCAGATTGGGACAAACTCCAAGCAAAATTCCTAGACCGATTCTATCCGGTTAGTAGACGTTTAAAATAAATGTTGGAGCTTGAACAATTTATGCAAGAAGAAATGGAAAATGTTGGTGAAGCATGGTTACGTATTAACAAGAAGAAGGCGAGATGTCCGTTCCATGTCTCTTCGCTGGAATATTATTTAACCATGTTCTATGTAGGACTCAGTGACGAGTCCAAGGCAAAAGCAGATTTGTTAGGAGATGGAAGTTTTGAGTTATTAGATCCTGAAGAAGCTAATATTATCATGGAAAGAGTTCTGGATACCGAGAGAAGTTGGCCGATTGAACCAGAAAAACAAGAAGAAACTTTAGAATCTATGAAGTTCAAATAATTAAACCAACAACTCAAGGAATTACAATAACAAGCGCGAACAATAGCTCAGTTAAATCTATTACACACTTTACCTTCATGTTCTGGTTGTGGATCAAGAAATCATTCGTATGAGAATTTCACGAATAATCCAGCTTTGATTTCCTTCGTATCTCATTAAAGAAACCGTTATTATAATGGTTATTATCATCCTCAAGAAAATTACATTAATTATCAGTCCCCACAGAATCAAAATCGGGTCATAAATTAAGAGACTTATTATCAAACTCGACCTCAGTCTTACTATCCACCACAACCTATCTATCATGAAGCGCCAATTTATGATGAAACTTATCAAGAACCACCTCAATATCCAACTGGTGGGTCCTGGTGTGTTATCAATAATGCAATAAAAGTAAAGGAATAAAGGATCCACAGACCGCAAGTGTACGTGTCGTTCCAAGTAATAAATAAGTAAAATTGAGATTATCGTCTCCACAGGGATTTAAGTAGTTATTATAAATTTGTGTTCAGTATTAGAATAGATAGTTTTAATTGTTTTAACTAAAAAAATAAGCAATGAAGTATTTGTTTTCTAATTAAATAAATAAAAATAAATAATAAATAATAAACAATTATGCAAATTAGATAAGGAGATGCAAGTATGAATCTATCATATTGAATTTATGATTTCTAAGAATAATGGTAAATGAGAAATTTAACAATAGTCGGGACTCTATAATCTCCTAACCCTTGTCAGGGTGGAATTAGGAGCTACCCTACCGTATTACAAACACCGTCAGGGCGATTATAAGCTACGTTCAGGTGATTAAGATTTTTACCACTTTGGCTACGTGGTTAGTCAAGTCTGTCAGTCAAATAACGGACACCACATATCTATATCCTAGTTTTGTAATTAAACCCCCCGTCAAGGTGATCACTTGCCACTAAGTGAATAGCCTAATTACTAAAACCTACCCTTGATTCGCGACGTCAATGATAGTAAACAAGCACAAGAATATAGTCAATGTAAATTAAGAACCAATTCAATTAAGTACTAGATTCAATTTAAAACAAAAAAACAATAATCAATGATTCATATAATTACAATCCTAAAGAAAAATTATGCATTATAAAACTCTTGAATAAATAGCTTAGAAATACCTCATATAAAAATAGATCTAATACTAGTTTACCCAAATAATAGAGATGGAGAAGTGTTGAATTGATGTAGTTAAGCTCTATCTCTTGCTTCTTTCTCCTTTACATCCTCCTGATTGCTTCTATAATGAATTATGTATGTATTTTTGGGCTTATGCAGCCAAGAGATGATTTTATAAGGTTTAAAACAGATATATATATATATATATATATATATATATATATATATATATATATATACTAGGTATTACCCGTGCCTGAAGTCACTTCGGAAAAAAAATCCAATTCATCCTTAATTTTACTTATTTTGAGTTGCCACGTTGAGAAGGTAAGATATAATAAAATTGCACAAAGACCGTATATTCAATAATAAGTGTCTCAAACTCCCTTAATAACTAATAATATACCTCATTCATTCGTTAATTTCATAGCTCATTTTTTGTTTAGGTTAGGTTCAATCTGGCTAAAATAAACTGAAAAATATTTATCCAACCACAAAAAATAGGATGCATTTCGTCACTTAAAAGTGCTTCTAGACGTTTAAAAGTGTTTTTGACTCTAAAAGGCAATTTAGGAAGAAAAAAAGAACACCTAAAGTGATTCTAGATTATTTTTGAAATTATTTTTAATAATTTTTTTAAATTTTTATTCTAATCTAATAACGTTTTTTTACTATAAAATAAACACTTCTAAAAAGGCCTTACTTACACTCATATACTTTTTTTTTGTTATACATATACTTTCATTCAAAGTAACGTAATAACATAAGTTAATAATTAGTCTTATAAATATTTAAAAAAATATATTTGTTTATGACCTTATTAATATGGGAAAAAAGACCACCTTATTCTTTTTAATTTTTTCTACCCTAAAATATAACAAAACATAAGAGATTAAACAAAAGAGATCTAAAAAATTAATGAAATCAAAAGCAAATTCAAATAAACAACAAATATGCAGAAGGAAAATTAGATTAAACAAACCGGTGTACATTTTTACAAACTGATTAATTAATATCGGCTGAAATTATGATAGTGTTACACATTAGAATACCAAATACTGCTCAAGTTTGCTTAATTTTTCTCCGTCATATATTTAGTCAAAATAAGAAGAGTCGGCATTATTGCTTTGTCTAACATTTCTTGTTTGAGCTTCGGACTTGATTGATTTTAGAGAAGCCTCACAATCTAAGATTAAATCATCACTTCCACCAAGCTCATGAAATCATCAAATTCAACGTAAACCCTAGATATGTGTTTATTAAAATAATCACTTAAAGATTTCGATGTCAAAATCGTTTTTAACATTGTTTTCAATTATTTCAATTTTAATTGAAAACACTTATACCTTTAAAATAATCAATTCCGGAATTTAAATTTCTTATTTTTAAAATTAGCTCTATTTCTTTTTAACGGTTTGACATTTTTTTAGATTCCGACAAAAACAAAAAAAAAAACATTTTTTTAGATAACTTGTTCCATCACATTCCTGATCTTTAAATGATTACTTCAATCCAAGAAATGTGATAACTTGTTCCATCACATTTCTTTTATCTGACTTCTAGACATTCAATCAACCTCTTCTTTAACTTTTGAACAAACCATGTGCTCAGTACTCATCCAATTCATTAAATAAATAAGCCCAAATTCAGATAGGGTCTTGACTTTCTTTACAAATTATTAAGCACAGATACAAAAGTTTCTAACTCACTTCATTTGTATCATATTTTCTTTATTTGCACATTAACAGTTCACTCTATTATTATTAGCATCATATGGATTTACATCTCAATCAATGCAAATGAGTACGTTCAATATAAGCAAACAACTCCACTCTATTCCAAAATCATCACTTCCCCTAAACTCATTAAATCAAACGTAAATCACGTAATACAAATATAAAATTGATCAAAGATGATTTTATGTAATATGAAACACCAAGCTCATCGAATCTGAGCTTCCCTATGGAACTACTATGACAATATTTAAAAAAATTAATATCCCATAGCATTTTCGCGTGACTTGATATAAAAAATCTGTTAATCAAGAGATTGTAATTATGTGAGATATGTACAAATACATAGCAGGAAAAAAAGGCTAGGGCAATTATTTTGTTAGCAACTGTTAATTTGAAAGGCAAAAGAAGAGTACATACTCGGTTTAAGACAGTAGTCATGCTTTGACATCATTAATTCGATTTAGAGACGATAAAATCTGTCAATTAACTGATCACTTATAGCCTGTGAAGAGATTTCTTTTTGTTTTTTGTCCCTGCAATACAATTCAAAATATGCAGTATTAGACCAAATAACTCACTCAAATATTTTCTGGAAATTGCATAGAAACTCAAATATTTTCTGGAAACTGCATATATTTACGATTGCAACACAGGGACCAATAGTGTAATTAATCTCAGGTGTTTCATCATCTGCAGATTCTGGTTCAGTGCTCTGACTGGTGGTAGTTTCAGTTTCACTGGCTGGAGGAGCTTCATCGGTGCTATCTTTGTCAGCAGTTTCACTCTCTCAACAACAGGTGTCTCATCGGTCTTAGCGGAAACAACTTCTTCAGCAACAGTTACAGTCTCATCTTCTCAAGTAAATAATCCTGTTTCCCAAAGAATAAGTAAATACTAATTAGTTCAAACCATTCATACAATTGTGTGAAATTTATATTAGAGATCAAACCAGATAGAAACATAAAAAAGGCACCTAAAATCATGTCATTACTAATTTTTTTACATATTTTAAGAAAGAAAATAGTAATATTTTTACCCTCTTCTGTAGGAGTTTAGTTTCCTCCAGTATCATTTCATGCTGCACAACATATCAGTTTCCTCCAGTATCATTTCATGCTGCACAACATATATATACACAGCCAAATAGCACCATTGATTCCTGCATTATGTAAAACAACCAAATATACGTGAATCCCAAAAGGGTAGATTTGCGATGTTAATCTACAACACAATGTATACTTCCTAGTTTGGAAATACAGGGACCAATATATATAATAAATATATAAGACCAAGCAAATTTACTACAAAACAAATCAAAATATGCAGAATAAGACCAAATTACTTACTCTAATAGAAAAAGGTTGTGCATCACTTCCTACGGTCATATTAATGGCCTTTGGCAGTTGTATAAAAATCTGATATATATAATTCAATCAGATAATTCTGGAAAATTATAAAAATGATGAAAGTGAAAGCACATACAGGTGTCATGACTGCATACCTGGAACTGATGGATGGATTGTTCCTAAGGCAAAATAAAATTGAAAATGATTTATTACATATCGATTTATTTCTTTTTTTATATTTAAAAGTATAGTTATTGGGCATGATTTGTTGATTGTGTAGGAGAGTGAGATTTGCTGAAACTGCTACTTCTGTCTTCTTAAATTCATATATTCACAGATCATATATTAAACAAACCGTTAACAAAAAAGTAATAATGTAATAAATATATATATATATATTATATTATATAAATATAACATAATATACCTGCCAGAAAATGAAATTGGTTTTGATAGTTTGTACAACCGCTTCATTAGCCCATGTATCACGATTAAGCTTTTTACATAAACACTATATAAAAGTTAGTATACATAATTGAAGAAAACATAATAAAAACAAAAAATATTAATTACCATATGAGAGCTAAATTCTCTAGTGGATTGTATGTTAACCAAAAGCCACTTATTCTGATTCTTTGCGAAATCTTTAGCCTGTGTATAAAAGAAAAAAATGAATATTTTGTAGGAAAAAATTAATATTTATTTGTACCTTTTCAAAGGGGCCTTGGTACATTAAAGCGAAAGGTGGACGATATAAAGAAGCAAGATTATCTGTTACAGGTGTAGAGCTGCTTTGTGCCTAACATCAGGGTGTTTCTTTGCAAAATTACGAAAAGGTACAACTGAATGTGCTTCATGTCCTAAATTTCCCATTCTTGAACCACTAATGTAAACAAAAAGTTTATATTTAGTCCTTTAACTATTTAAAAAATGTAAAAATAACATACCCATGATCATAGAGAACCTCCCATCGAACAGGTAATGGAGCTCGAACTTCATCTATATTAGCTTGTGGTTCAGTTAAGTGTCCCAAATCATTTACTAATCCACTGAGACAATAAATTTGTAAGAATTAAAAGTTAAAACAAAAAAGATAATATTGAAGTTAATTTATGTTTAGTATACCTTGAGATTAGATCAGTTAAAGGTGATTCATTCTCTAACTGTGGAGAATATGGAAGTCTCATCGATTTATACGGAAAAATGGGAAATTTAAACGAATCTGCAAATATTTTTTCAGAAATGATGAAAAATGGAGTGAAATTAGATACAATTACTTTCAATACTATGATTCATATATGTGGGACCCACATGTATATATCTGAATCCGAGTCTTTACTACACGAAATGGAAAACCGAGGAATTTTACCAGATATTAAAACGTATAATATACTTTTATCTCTTTATTTTAATTCGGGTAATTTTCACGAAGCTCTTAAAAAGTATAGAAAAATAAAGGAAGTGAAGCTTTTACCTGATGAACAGTTAAAATCGGATCCTCTTCCGGGGTTTTCATGATTTTGGATCTTAATCGTGGTCCTCTTTCGAAGTAATAAACCTCTGTTTGTAAGCGATCAAAGTTGGAGAATTGTGATTCGAGATATGATTTGGGATCAAGAGCAGCGAAGAGAGAATTGAGATCGTGATTATGTTGTTTAGATGTTTGAAGGAATCCATTAATTCCTGCCATTGATGAGGAAAAATGAAAGCTTTCCATTTTTTTACAAATAAATGTATATAAAAAGAAAGATAAATACTCACGATTGTAGGGAATCGCCACCAAGCGGCGGCGGGGGTAGGTTCGCGAAGCCAGGTGATTTTGGAGAATGGCCACATAAGCGGCGGCGCTCAGAAGTTTGATCGGCGAAGGAGTTTGGAATGTGAAGACGGTGGAGAGGTTTGATTAGGCGCATGAGAGCGGCTTGGTGGTGGAGTGCGGCTTAGTGGTGGAAAATGGTACTCGATCGGCGCTGAAAGGAGGAGGTAGAGAGCGGCGGTGATGGAGAATGGTATTCGAGCGGCTTGGAGAGAGAGGGTTAAGGTTTTTTTTAGTTTTTCTTTTGTATTAAAAAAATTAATAAGTGGGGCCAGAATCGATCCTGGCCACCACTTATGTTTTGCCAAAATAGATCCTCGCCACCACTTATGTTTTGCCAGAATCAATCCTGGCCACCACTTAACTGGGTAAATCAGGACCGTATGAAAAACTTCGAAATATAATATATATATATACTAGGTATTGCCCGTGCCTGAAGTCACTTTGAAAAAAAAAACCAATTCATCGTTAATTTTACTTACTTTGAGTTGCCACGTTGAGAAGTTAAGATATAAAAAAATGCACAAAGACCATATATTCAATAATATGTGTCACAAACTCCCGTAATAACAAATAATATACCTCGTTCATTCGTTAGTTTCATAGTTTAGTTTTTATTTAGGTTAGGTTCCATCTGGTTAATGTTAGGTGGAAGTAGTGATTGACCACTCTTGTTTGTTGTTTGTATTTCTGGTTCATCAAGGATATTATGAAGTATAATACTTGACTAACATGTCAAGTGGACTTGCCTCTTGCAAAAGAATGGTAAAAACACAAATTAGATGGCATACAACAATGTAAATTAGAAAATATTGAAAGTAGATTGTAAATTTTTATTTTTTAGATTTACTTAAAGATTTAATTTTGAATGCTTTCACAATTGGGTTTCTCTTTTTAAAGTTAAATTAGAAAATATTGTATGTGACAAATGCTACTATACAAATTAGAGAAACAAATTTGTATATATATGTATGAAAAAAATGAAAGAGCGCAACATTAAATAAAAAAATATTCTAGATATAAAAATATAGCATATGACATAGGCAAGGTTAGATTTAAAAGATTTTGATTGGGATATTTCATTATTTTACTTCTATATGGAAAGAATACTGATCATAATTATTACGAATTCTTATTTTAGTCATTAAAACATTAAAAAAAAGTTCACCATCACCACTTGTAACAAATGTAAAAGTCGCCCAGTCTAGAATGTTAATCAAATCATTCTACCCATTAATAATATGTAAGAAACAAATATATTAATAAACATAAAGAAAATTGAAAAGCAAAATGCTCATTTAGTGTAAAGTTAATTGATTGAGAAGAAGTAGTAGAAGGATTAAGTTCAAAAATATATTGAATTCAAGAACTTTTAATATATAACAATACAATACTTTCTAAGGCCTGAAGGCACTCTAACAATATTAATTTACAAAAATAAATATAACACTAAAACAAACATTTCTTGAGATAAAAATAAATTTAAAAAAATTCAATAGTTACGTAAATTATAAATCAATCAACCAAAATATACTCTTATGTAATACATAATAAAAATCTCAAATATTTGAGATGACATGAATACAAAATAGCTCATAACTACTAAATGTCTTTTTCTTGAATTATTTCAATATTATTATCAAGTTTTTTGTGCATCCGTCTCATAACTCTACAAAACGTGGATATATTAACATACATATATCGCTCGATTTGGGGAACCGCGACAATAACCTGCATATTTGAAATAGTGTAATTAAGTATGTATTACAAATATAATATAGATAACTGTGTAACCTATGAGTAATTTTACCATTTGATTGTAGTCCCATCTAGCCACCCGTCTTCCTTTTTTCCAATCATCATTCATAATTTGCTTCCAATTCTACATATAATTCAAAATCATTATTATTGTAATGAGCTTTACTAACATTAAAGAAAATTTAGATTTATTTCTTACTTGTGGTGATTTTGATCGATACAATTCCTCCTTATCCCTTAATGTAACAATCACATTTTGCGATTGAAGGAACTGAACCTACAATTTGAATTCATAATTACACTTCAAAAATAATATATACAACCAAACTACGTAATGCGTATAAGATAAGTTAACTTACGGTTTCCATGAGATTTCTGTTAGCCTGAAAAAATAGTATTGTTTAGCAAAGAATTATACAAATAGTAAATAAACACAAAAATTACTTACGGCACGACTCTTGTAGATAATCATTTTTTTATCTTTTACTTTTAATAAAACCTGTGTAGCAGTAACAACATTGTATATTAGTTATTATATATAGACAAAATTTAAAATCATGTAATTATTAAATAGTTATCTTGAATAGTTAATCTTTTTATATAAAAAGTAAAATCTAAGATAATGATGTCATGTAAATTTAAAGTTTGTCTTACTCAAATTCTTTGATTTATTAGTCGTTTATTTAATTTTGTATACGTTAAAAATAATGTAATCTAAGCGACAATTTATTAGTTCTTTATATCATCATAAATATTAATAAACATATTTATTTGTTGGAAGATTTCCATTTTTGTTTTATCTTTAGCCTGCAAAAAAATAACTAAGATTAAAAATAATTTATTTATAAACATAAATAAAATAATTTTATATTATTATAATTATTTAATTTATTTAAATATATTAAAACTAAATTAGATTAATATTTTATTTTCAATATCAGGTATAATTTGTTTATAATACTAAATAATAATTTATTAAAGCTTTCAAGTAGCTAAAAGGAAAACATTATTATTTTATAAACTATTTAGTATTAATTTTTTGATTGAAATTTGGTAATATTTTAATATTTTATTTTTCATTTTATAATTTGTTCAAAATACTAAATTTGTTTTTTTTTTTATACAAATTATTTAAACATCTATTTTTTCTTTTTTATACATTTTATTATTCTATTAAATAATAGTTAATGATTTTTTAAAGCTTTCAAGTAGTTAAAAGGAAAATAATTATTTTTTATAAACTATTTAGTATTAATTTTTTGATTGAAATTTAGTAATATTTTAATATTTTATTTTCCATTTTATAATTTGTTTTAAATACTTAATTTATTTATTTTTGTTATACAAATTATTTTAACATATATATTTTCTTTTTTTATACATTTTATTATTCTATTAAATAATATTTAATAATTATTTAGAGATTTCAAGTAGCTAAAAGGAAAAAAAGATATTATTTTATAAACTATTTAGTATTAATACTTTGATTGAAATTAAGTAATATTTTTTTATTTTATTTTCCATTTTATAATTTGTATAAAATACTAAATTGCTGCTATTTTTTATACAGATTATTTTAACATCTATACATTTTATTAGTCTATTAAATATTATTTAATAATTTTTTAAAGCTTTCAAGTAGCTAAAAGGAAAAAAAATTATTTCTTATAATTAATTTTTAATATTATATTTTCATAAATATATTTATCAAAGAATAATAATTGTTGCAAAAAAATAATTGCGAATAATGTATATTACAATAAACAAATCAATATTGAGAATAATTTACATTACAATAATAAAAAAAACTGCAAATACTATACATTACAATAATTAAACAAATGCGAATTAAAGAATTGAGAATACTACACAAAAGACGAAATATAGTTTCTAACCTTTTAGAAGAAGAAGATATGCTTGAGAAGCTATGCAAGTACTGTTATTTGCTTTGAGAAGAAGCTGTGCTTAAGAAAATATTCGTTTTAGTGTAGAAAAGATATGGTTTTGAAAAAAAGATAGGATTGAGTTTTATATATAACAAAAACAGATTTAGTAAATTATTTAATTTAAGCTTACCAAATATAGAAAATTAGACTTGCAAGACTTAAGCTTACAAAATATAGGGAATAAACTTGCAAGAATTAAGCTTAAATTAAGAATTAAGCTTAAATTAGAATTAAGCTTAAATTAAGAATTAATCTTAAATTAGAATTAAGCTTTTGAGAATCAGTGAAGTTTGCATCATTACCCATCCAAACCCTTCCTTGTGCAACCTCCTTTATTCTGTCAAGACTTGGAAAACAATTATTCTTTATATGATCTATAGAAAAGTTCCGCCATCGATCTTCCTTGCTGCAGAAAAATTCCGCCTTCTGTATTCTTTGTTGCAGCTCCTCCGTCTGATATATTCCTTGAGTATATATTTTATGCATGGCGTAATCAAGCTTACTCTTTTGTAAAACATGAAAATCTCAATCAACTTGACGATTTCTTCTTCGAAACCCATTTCCATTGTAGGGGCTATAGCTATATATTACCACCTCTTTGCTTCGCTGCAACATTCTGATAAAACTCTCAGTCTACACTCTCTTCTCTTTACTTTACCCATCCCTCTATACATTACACTACTCTTCTTCAACTTTTTCCGAAACTCACCCATCTATTATATAAATTCCAACTAAGATTATGGATATGGAGTTGCTTAAATCTGCTCCAGATCAAGATCAGATTGAAATGATGCTTATGATGCAACAAATGGATAAGCTTCCTGAATTTACAGCAGCTTATACTAATCTCAATCAAGAATTACAAATGATGGAAAACAATTCACCTACATATATATTAAACCAACCATCTACTATTTCATTTGGTAATACACCTCTTGTTCATAATCAAGAAATATCCGCTATGAATTTCTTATCTAGTTCAAGCTCAGGAAGATGGAGTAACGATGATATGAGTGATGGAAATACGTTTCCTTCACAATCAGATAAGCGTAATTCAATTGGCTGCCATGAGAGAAATGATCTTCAAAATAGCAGCAATGCAACCTATTCATATCGACCCTGCATCTGACAACCACCCAAGAGAAGAAACGTGAAGATATCATTTGGAAGGAGATAATTCTCATTTTTCATCTGTTCTACCTGTAAAGAAATTTTAAGCTAGTGTATATAAAAAAAAAGACATAAAATCGTAAATGTTATCCATGCTTGATCTTAAGTTCATGGTGGGTAGCTCCTATAATTAAAATGAAACAGTAATGACCACCATACCTTACCAAAAAACTTCTGCATAGTTTAACAGGGAGATATTTCGTATTACCTGAATATAATTGCATTAAAATTTGACCAAGTGAGCAGGATAGAGTTGTAAAAGATCCACGTTTAGTGGACTCTTTATACTCAGCCACCTGTAAAAATATAGATGCAGGCCCATCTAACATTCCTGTGATAGTAGAAGCAGATGCAATTCGTGCTGGGCCATAATGCAATTTAGTAAATTTAGTAAACTTAGAAGCATAAATAAAAATGATAATTAAGTAAATCGAAATTTATGTGTACCTTTACATAAGGATCGAATAGCAAACAACTCATCAAAGTTGCCTCATACTTCCTACAAATAAAAACTCATCACTCATAAGTTCGACTACTAACAAAAATACCCTCAGGGACTATTTACCTCGGATGAAGCACATCAGTAGAAGGTAAAAGCATAGTCTAATGAGCAGTGAATGATTTAGCATCAGCTCTACACAGATCCTTTAAACAACACAGAAAATTTAGTAATAATCCGAATGTAAAAAAATTAAATATTTAAAAAGTGGGGCCTACCTGAGGGTATTTCACTTCTCATACGGTAAAAGGCTTCCAACGTCATAAAATATTCAACACCTTTAATTTCATTACAATACTTGCTATTTCTATCAACTCCTTCTCCTGCGAAATTATTCAGGCAAGCAAGCTTAATATTCATATTTTCCAAACCTGTAAGAATAGTTAACTATTACTCAGATATTACTAACCTGGTTATCAAGGCTTGTTTTGGTTTCCATCAATGAACATAACAGGTTCATAACTATCTGCACACCAACAAAGAAAGGATTCAAAATCTCATTCATATTAGCACACATAAAAAAGAATCTGTTTTTACCTCTTCAGTCATTTCAAATCCAAGGGTCCTGTAATAATCATGAATTAGAACATTACTATCAATTAACACGAATGTAAGAAAATTACAATTTACAAACCTCATTGCGACACTTAACTCCTTGGAATCGATAGTGCCTAGAAAAAGAAAATAAGGAAAATGTAAAGTTACATAAATATCGGGGTAAAAGAGATTAAAAATAGATAATTACCAGAGCCATTAGTATCGAAAGGTTCAAAAGATTCCCTTGGCTTTTAGTTTTGCAGGCGGTTCATAACTATCTGCAAACCAACAAAGAAAGGATTGCAAATATGTATCATATTAGCACACATAAAAAAAGAATCTGTCAGACATTTGATCGAATACCTGAGAAGTATATAACAGGCAGCGGTCTGAGTAGATTCTGGCAATATCAACACCATCACGATGTCGAGGCTTCGTTGAATCATTTCTCATATACAATCGTCCAAATGGGAGATGCAATATAAAAGTAGCTTGTATTTAAGCCAACGCCTCTTCAACGCGTAAATCATTAGCCAACTATGATAACACCCCTTAGATGGTCACAACATCTGAGCGTGTAAGGGAAGAAGAAAGGAAGAAGAGGAATTATGTTTTCGAAGCAAAAGCGTACCTGAAGTTGGAGTTGTGTTTGAGTGAGCTTCTCATGGCCCCTCACGACGGGGTAAGATTGAAAGATCTAAACCTTCAGATAAAAGATCAAGGAGCAACATACTATGTAAGAAACTAAATCGGTTGTGGCGATGGTCAACGGTGGAGGTGAGGTGGCGGAGGTAAGGAGTGGCGAAGAAGAAGGGCGAAGAAGAGGGGATAGTAGGGTTTGTCGATAAAGCTTTCATTTTTTCATTTTACCTCAGGCGTTAGTTTTTTTTCTTTTTTAATTATTGTATTTTTATAGGTGGGGCCAGAATCGATCCTGGCCACCACTTATATTTTGCCAAAATCGATCCTGGCCACCACTTATGTTTTCTCAGAATCGATCCTGGCCACCACTTAAGTGGATAAATCAAGACCGTAGGAAAAACTTCGAAATATAATATAGATATATATATATATATATATATATATATATATATATATATATATATATATATATATATATATATATATATATATATATATATATATATATATATATCGTAATCTTGGAGTAGGGGTCAAGTAAAAGAGTCCTAGCCCAACTCAAATTCGTAACCCTAAAATATAGAAAAGGTAAGAAACTGTTGCTCTTTTGTTTTGGTCGTAACTTCTTCGTTTCCACTCCAATTGACGCGTTCTTTATATCGAAACTGATCGTCTTAGAAAGATCTACAACTTTGATTCGGACCATTATTCCAAATTCTCAGCCAATATTAAGTTATGATCACTTTTGTGGATGTAAATGGTGAAATTCAGATTTATTTGACAACTTTTCTTTTCCTAGTTTATCTTTTCCTTCTTCTATCTCCTGATTTCTTCAAGATCTTCTTTCCTTATCTTCTTATAATTGATTTGCCATCTAATTTATTTCTATATATCTTTAAAGCTTTACATTAACACACAAATTAAACTAAATATGCTCTAAAAATAATAATTAATCAAATCAAGACAAGAAATAGGAATATTACGAATTAAGCACAAACGTCAATATAAAAAGACCATTTTCTACCTAAAATGATGTCTCCTAAGGGCATATATTTAGAACAACTAGGGAGACATCACCAACGCAATAAGCTACACAAGTACAACCTTCAAGTTTGGATTCAAGTATAGCTGGACTTTTGGGATTAGTCGAATAAAATATGAAGATAAGACAACAAAGACTCCAAACCCAAGCTAAGGTGATTAAAAATCTCGAGCATACCTGTCACAGATGGCGAGTACATTACAGAACAGGCCAAAAGGGAAAATCCCAAGTGATACTATTGCTCCTGAAGATGATGCTTGTCATGCAGTTGAGTTAAGAACTGGAAAGCAATTACCTCTGCCTAGATTAGAAGAAACAGAGCCCACCTCTATTCCAAAAAAATTGGTTGAAGAAACAGTAAAAGACAAGGTTGAAGAGGTAATTGAACCAAAGAGTGTCCCTGAGAAGACACCAGAAAAGAAGAAAAGCTTAGTGGAAAACAATACACGTCCTCCTCCACCATACCCATCACATGTTAAAAAGAAGAACAATGAAAAATAATTCAAGAAGTTCCTTGACGTGGTGAGCAAGCTATATATTAATATTCCGTTTGTAGAGGCTCTTGAAAAAATGCCGAAATATCTGAAATTCGTGAAAGGCATTCTCTCTAACAAACGAAGTTTAGAAACCGGGGAGATGATTCGATTACCTGAGGAGTGTAGTTCTATTTGTCAAAGAAAGTTGCCACCGAAGCTACAAGATCCCAGAAGTTTCACAATCCCCATTGCTATTGGAGAAAGTTGGACTGGGAAAGCATTATGTTAACATAGGAGAGGTAGTACTGGTGGGTCCTGGTGTTATTAAATTAAGTATGAATATAGAAGGAACAATAATACCGCAAGTGCACGGTTGTCCAAGTAATATCCAATAAATTGAGTTTCGTTCTCAGGGACAGATTAGGTTCAACCCATATATTAATCAAGTAGTAAGAATAATTGTTGACAGAAAAATAAAATAAAAGATTTTTGTTTGGTTTTCTAGATTAAAAAGATGCAAATAAAATAAAGACTAAAAGTAAATAACTAGCAAGTAAATTGACTAACTTCAGAGATGAGAGATACTTGAGTCTCGCAAGGAATCCACCTAATTAACGTAACCTATGCTTGTTTAAGGGTAGAACTAGTATTATAATATTAGTCGGGACTCTAATGTCTCCTAGCCTCCTGTCGGGTGGACATAAAAGCTATCCTAAAGTACTATAAACCCCTGTATGGGCGAATATGCCTCTTCTGATGATAATACTTTACCTCTTTGGCTATGTAATTAGTTAAGCCTGTCGGTCAATAACAGACATTACACGGGTATTACCTAAGTCTGTATTCAAACCCCTCTGTCGGATGATCACTTCGCCACTAAAGTGAATACCCAAATACTAAAAACTATTTCTAGTTGCTCCTAAAAGAAATAGTAGCGAAAACAGAGTAATATCCAATATATAAACTCAATTCAATTTAAATGATAACAATCCCAAATTCAAAACATAGATTAAATTAATTAAGGTTCATCCCTTTATTGCGATTCTCAACTATATGGAAATTTAGCTCATGATAAAATTAAAGACTGAAAATAAATAAAAGGAATTCATGTTCATTACAGAAAATAAATTGATAACCTACAGGGTTTGATGACTGTTGATGGAAGAACAGGATTCACCCACCTCTAGTTTCTCCTTGCCTTCTCGCTCTGACTTGAAAACCTTAAGCCTCTTGTGTAATTCTATGAAGTGTGTGAAAATAGGAGGCTAAGGGGTGTATTTATAGGTGTTAGGAAGCCCTAATTCGTTTTTACTTAGAGTGGAAGACAAGTGGAGAACTCTATAATTTGCAGCCCTAATATATATAGGAAAGGTAAGATTCTGTTGCTGATTTGTTTTGGTCATATCTTCTTCAATACTTATCCGTTTGAAGCGTTCTTCACATCGAAATTACTTGTATCTGAAAGCTCTATCCATTGGTATAGACAATTCTCCCGAATTCCTATCCAATCTTAAGTTATGAGCTCGTCTTTGAACGTGACTGGAATTCCAGATTTATTTGGTAACTTTATCTCTTCCTTCTTTGCATATATCCTTCCTTAATCTTCCAATTTCCATGTATATATTCTTTCCTTTACTTCTTAGACTTGACTTGGTCTCTAATTAATTACCATATATCTTTTAAAGCTTCACAATAAATAAATAATTAAACAGCATATGCTTTAAAAATTAATAAATCATTAAATCAAGACTAGAAATAAGATAGTGCACTCTAAAATTAGAAACTCGAATAAAATAATTCCTAACACACTAAAAATACTCTAAGAATTCAATTCTCAATTCTCCTCCTTGTATTGGTTTTCCATGAAATTCAAGAACCTACTAACTTTGCACTAAAAATAATTAAATTAACGCATAAAATCTCTAAAAATACAAATAGTCTAATTCCAAGTGGAGAAAGTGTAATATGATGAAATAAGCATAAAAGTCTATCAAATAAGTCAAATATTCACCTAAAAGGATGTCTCCAAAGGGATAATAATTAGAACAAATAGGGAGACATCAAGTACCTACTTCAGTGGTATTACAAATGGCGGATCGCTCCCTCTTCCAACCAGTAGGTAAAATTGAAGATGTTTTAGTTAAAGCTGGTAGTTTTATATTTCCTTGTGATTTTATTATTCTTGACAACGACACAGATAAGAATGTCCCTATCATCTTGGGTAGACCATTCTTAGCCACAGAGCGTACACTAATAGATGTTGAGAATGGTGAATTGATCATGAGGGTCCAAGAGGAACATGTACGATTCAATGTGCTCAAGGCTATGAAATACCCAGATACAAAAGACAAATGCTCAAAGATAGATGTCATTGGAAAACTTACACAAGAATTCTTTAATGAATCAAGCTATGATGACACTATAACAACAGCCTTGGCACTTAAATCTCCAGAAATCTACGATGATATAGCTGATGAAGTTGCAATATTAGACTCAGATAATGGTAGGCCCATTCGAGAAAAACTTCAAGAATCAGGAGACATTGAGCCAATGAAGAAACCATATATCATCTGTCTACCTGTTCTCGAAGAAAAACCACTTCCAGACCATCTGCGTTATGTGTATTTAGGTATGAACAATACTTTGCCTGTTATTATTTCTGCTAACCTTTCAGGTCCTCAAGAATATAAGCTACTCTGTGTGCTTTGCGCTAACAAAGAAGCAATTGGGTGGACTATTGTCGATACCAAGGGAATTAGTCCTTCCATTTGCAAACATAAGATAATTCTTGAGAAAGAAGCAGGGTGATCTATAGAAGGGCAGAGAAGGCTCATGCCAACAATGAAAGAGATGGTAAGGAAGAAGGTAGTCAAGTTATTAGACGCGGGTATTATCAATCCTATTGCAAGCAGTGATTGGGTTAGTCCAGTGCAATGTGTTCCAAAGAAAAGAGGTATTAGTACCATCCTTAATGATCAGAATGAAACCATTCCATCAAGAACAGTTGTAGGGTGGAGAGTATGCATGGATTACCGAATGCTCAACAAAGCGATGAAGAAAGATCACTTCCTTCTACCGTTCATTGATCAGATGCTCGATAAACTCGCCGGAAGAGAGTATTATTGTTTCCTTGACGGATATTCAGGTTATAATCAGATTTGTGTGGATCCCGCTGATCAACACAAAACAACTTTTATTTGTCCGTTTGACACCTTTGCTTACAGAAAGATGCCCTTTGGTTTATGCAATGCACCTGCCACGTTTCAGAGGTGCATGATGGCTATATTTTGGGACATGATAAATAAAAACTTGGAGGCTTTTATGGATGATTTTTTAGTTTTCGGAGATAGTTTTGATGAGTGCCTCAACAATCTCGAGAAGGTACTTGTGCGATGTAAAGAAACGGATATTGTGCTTGATTTGGATAGATGCCACTTCATGGTTCGAGAAGGAATTGTGCCGGGACATAAGGTTTTTAGTGCAGGGATGGAGGTTGATCGTGCTAAGATTAAAGTTATAAAAACCTTACCACCTCCAGTTTCTGTAAAAGGAGTGAGAAGTTTCTTGGGTCACGCAAGATTTTATCGAAGGTTTATTAAAGATTTCTCCAAGATCGCAAAACCGCTTTGCTCTTTACTTGAAAAGAATACTCCTTTTAATTTTAATGACGAATGTCTCAAAGCGTTTTTGACGATTAAAGAGAAACTCATCTCCACACCAGTTGTCATACCTCCAGATTGGAATGCTCCATTTGAACTTATGTGCGATGCAAGTGATCACGCAATGGGTTTTGAGTTAGGCCAGAGGAAAGACAAGATTTGCCATACAATTTACTATGCAAGTAAGACCTTTAACGCTGCCCAGTTAAATTATACAGTAACAGAGAAAGAGTTATTAGCCATGGTATATGCTTTCGATAAATTTTGTTCCTATCTACTTGGAATGAAAACTATTGTATACACGGATCATTCAGCAATCAAGTATCTCATGACAAAGAAGGACGCTAAGCCGCGTATTATCAGATGGATATTGTTGTTACAAGAATTTGACATAGATATTCAAGACTGAAAAGGATGCGAGAACCAAGTAGCTGATCATTTATCCAGCCTCGAAGAATCTGATGCAAACAAGGAGCCAAAATTGGTTGAAGAGGTAATCCTCGATGAACAACTTTTTACGATTAAAGATTCGTTTATGCCTTGGTATGAAGATGTAGTTAACCTCATCATGAGTGGTGTATTCCCTTCAGATTTTAATCCATAACAAAGACAGAGGTTGAGTCATAGAGCCAAACAATTCTTTTGGGATGAGCCCTACCTCTTTAGAGTTTGCAGTGATCAAGTTATCAGAAGATACGTCCATGAGGGCGAAATTAGTAAGATCATGGCAAGCTGTCATGGATCACCGTATGGTGGCCACTTTAAAGGCGATAGAACTGCAGCTAAAATTATTCAATCCGGTTTCTATTGGCCTACCTTATACAAAGATTGTCATCAATTCGTCCAGACTTGTCAAAGATGCTAGTTCACTGGCAACATATCAAAAAGAGACGAGATGCCGCTTAATAATATCTTAGAAGTCGAAATATTTGATGTATGTGGAATAGATCTCATGGGACCCTTCATAACTTCCCATGGCAATCTTTATATTTTGCTAGCAATAGACTAAGTGTCCAAGTGGGTAGAAGTAGTGGCAACACCAAAGAACGATGCTAAAACAATCATATCATTCCTGAAATCAAATATCTTTTTAAGACATGGTACGCCACGAGTTCTTATCAGTGATAAAGGTACCCACTTCATCAATATTCAGTTGAGAGCTGCCCTTAATAAGTTGGGGGTGAGACACCGTACTTCAACCGGTTATCATCCCCAAACTAACAGTCAAGCTGAGGTTTCTAACCGAGAAATCAAGTCTATTCTGGGAGAAGACCATGAACAAAACGAGGAAGGATTGGTCTTTAAAACTAGATGATGCTCTCTAGGCTTACTGAACAACATTCAAAACATCAGTTGGGGCATCTCCCTACCGCATGTATCTACGAAAAAGCATGTCATCTTCCTATTGAGACTGAATCCCGTGCCATCTAGGCTATTAAAACTCTGAATCTAAACCCAGACCTGGAGGGAAAGCAAAGGATGATGCAGTTGAATGAATTAGATGATTTTCGTTTCCATGCCTATGATAATTCACGACTCTACAAGGAGAAAACAAAAAGATGGCATGATAAACGAATTCATCCAAAGAGGTTCGAGAGAGGACAAAAGGTACTACTATACAACTCTAGATTATCAAACTATCTAGGCAAGCTTAAATCCCGTTGGAGAGGACCTTACATTGTTACGAAAGTCACACCTCATGGAGCGATCGAAATTGAACATCCAACCGAGCAAAGGACATTCATAGTGATGGCCAGCGCTTGAAGATATACCATGATAGTGAAGACTTTGGACGAGAGGAGACGATCCATCTTGAAGAACACGCTTAGCCCGAGGTACATGTCTAACTCAAAGACGTTAAACACAAGTTATCTTGGGAGACACCCTTTTTTTTAATTGATTTCTAGTTAGTTTTATGTTTTGTAGTGTATATTCTTAAGTTAGTGTATATTTTTAATTTGTTTACAAGCTAATAGGAGAGAAAGGTAGTGTGTTAATTGTGTAGGAAATGAGTTTATGGTCAAACTAAGAAAATTTGGAAAAATATGACTTGCTGACCGGCTGGCCGGTGAATGCACCGGTATGTTGGTCGAAAAGCCGTGCCACGGTTTGCAAAATCAGGTTCTTGGCCGAGAGCACGCTTGAAAAAACTGTGGGCGCGAAGAGTCGACACGGTTTTGAAAAATTCTGACTGGTATGCCGCCGATATCACCAGTATGACGCCCGAGAAAAAAACCGTGTTACGGTTTTTGAAATTAGGTTCATTGCCGAGAGAAGGTACTAAAAATCGTGTTCGCTTTTGATGACACGGTTTACGACATCAGCAACCAGTATGCCGCCGATCACACCGGCATGCCGGCCCGAGGCGGTTTGTGAAGAGATTGTTACCTAATCCAACTCTTTCCTTACCAAGATCAAAACCTAGCCTCTCCAACATGAATTTTTCAGACCCAAACCTTATAAAAACACCATGAAGCTTGTTTAAATCTCCACAACAAACACAACAACAAAAACAAATCTTTCCTCCATCTTAAAACCAATAATCAATGGTTCATATAATTACAATCCTAAAGAGAAATTATGGATAATAAAACTCTTGAATAAATAGCTTAGAAATACCTCATAGACAAAACAGATCTAATACTAATTTACCCAAATAATAGAGATGGAGAAGTGTTGAATTGATGTAGTTAAGCTCCAACTCTTGCTTCTTCCTCCTCTAGATCCTCTTGATTGCTTCTATAATGATTTATGTATGTATATTAAGCTTATGCAGCCAAGAGATGATTTTCTAAGGTTTAGAACTGATATATATATATATATATATATATAGGTGCTAGGTCGAAATCTTGGAGTAGGGTTCAAGTAAAAGAGTCCAAGCCCAACTCAAATTCGTAAGTAGATAAGGATAATTAATGCTGACTTGTTTTGACCATATCTTCTTCGTTACTAGGCCATTTTTGGCCCGTAAGATACCAAAAGAATCCTCACAGAAAGATATATCTACCTCTAAAAGGGCTCTTGCTGAATCGTCTCGGATTTGGAGTTATTATCACTTCTTTAGACGTAGCTGCAGAATTCAGATTTATTTGACAGCTTTTTCTTTTCCTAATTGAACTCTTTTTCCTTCTATATCCAGATTTCTTCAAGATCTTGTTTCTTTATTTTCTTAGAATTGACTTGGCATATAATTTATTTCCATATTATCTTTAAAGCTTCACATTAACACACAAATTAAACCAAATATGCTCTAAAAATAATAATTCATCAAATCAAGACAAGAAATAGGAATATTACGAATTAAACACAAAAGACTATATAAAAAGACTATTTTCACCCTAAAATGATGTCTCCGAAGGGCTTATATTTATAACAATTAGGGAGACATCAATAATTCCAAGATATCCGTGGTTGACTGGTTGTAGTAGGCGAAAGCAAAGACCCCCAATAGTTATCAAAATTAAAACAGTCTATAAGGTGTCCAGTAAAGGTTGATGCACTATGAAAGTGCATTGATCGAAATTAGGACTAGAGATGATATTGCACCATAATTTTTCAACACACTTAAAACACAACACAGATTTTACGGCAAGCTTAAATAGAATTTCCTCTACACAATCAGCCATGTAAAACAATCTTCTTTACCGACAGTGTAGATTAATGAACAGCAGAAATGGTACTGTACATGGTTAGTGAAGAGAAGAAATCAGTTTAGTTTTGTGTTGGTCTATTAAACAGTTTTATCAACACATGTCTAAATTAAGAATGAAGTTTTATTAGGAATTAGTATTGATAAGTAAACTAAAAAAAGGAGTTTCGTAGGAAATGGTTATCAATAGACTAGTTATTAGTTATTGACCAAAAATAAGTAATTAGTTAACAATGATTTGAAAAATTTAACCCTAAACGGAAGCTAGGATGCCTGTAAACAAAAATAAAAATTTCGTAGTAGTTGATGAAAGGCATACATTTGTTTATGTGTATGTATGTGTTGCTTAATTTGACCGCGTGCTTATAACTTAATAAAGTATGACCGGCGATAAAAGGGTTAATGGATTCAGATTAAAAAAAAGAAATTATAGGAATAATTATTATCTTTTCGTTGAAATTGGACTATTAATAAAAAAGTATATTAATTTTTTTATCTAACTAACGATTTATTACGAACCAATTCACGCCACGTCATTGGGTGGTATTTAGGTGGTATATATCATTACTCTTCAATAAATTGCACATTCTTTTATTTTTCTTTAAATTGCACATACAAATGTCATAATAAGAGCTTTGAGACCAGTCATATTTTTGAAAGACGATATGTGCGGATCAACTTACAAAAATAGACATTGGGTGATCAAAATTTAGTATATATACCCATTGATGGTTTATGGATTCTTATCACTACATATATGAGTGGATTGTCAACTCCTAGGATTTTATTGAAAACTCAGAGTGAGATTTAGTAGGAACATATATGGAATCTTGGCCTAAGATTTATGGAAAAATAGTAAAACAATTTCCATGGAAAAGAGTCATACAAGTAATTAATATGAGAACAAATGCGAGATATTAATGAGTTAATTAGAGATTTTTCTTCTGACCTTGTAAAATAGATGAGTAGTTATTTAAAATGTCATGACCATCGATCTTCGTCCTACCTGAAAAATAAGAATTTTTTTGTAATCGAAAGAGTAAAATATTAAGTATCAAGGCTTACTTTTTAAATGTTTATAATGTATTATAAAAACAGTAATTTATAAATTATAACCAGTTTTTCTTTTTTGTTAATTATATATTGTAAACACAATGCTTATGTTGTAAAAGTCCTATAACTTTTTTTTGTAATAATAGAAAGGACATCGAACAACTGACATGATTTTTTTTTTGTCAAAAGAGATAAGTTAACACTAGTTACACATCTGATTTAAGAAGGAAATCGCGCCTAAGACTGTATAATCATTTCATTGGTGCAGATTAATATTTCATATCGTGCATTTGGCTAGAGCATCCGCTGTTCCATTTAACAAACTGCTAATATGACAAACTTTCCAATCTTTAAATTTGGAAAGCCAGATCTTCAATTCGGCAATGAGAGGATAAATTTGCCAACGAAGACCTGAATCGTGAAAAATTCCTTGAACAAGTTCAAGGTTATCGGAGTAGAAAGAAACACTCCGATGATTGATGAGAGTTGACTTCCTCATTGCAAGAAGAAGAGCCCATCTTTCCCCTATAATCGGGCTCTCAATACGACACTTCTTAGTAATCCTTTCAGTAATTATACCATTTTTATCAACTCCAATAGCTGCAATGCCAGCAGGTTCCCATTATTTAGTAAAAGAGGCATCACATGTCCACAAGAGGTCGGAGTCATCTGAAATTAGTGGGTTATTAATATCTTCTTCCTTACCACGATTCGTCGCTTTAGTCCCATTGACAATGTCCTTATTAGTCCTTGTTGGAAAGTATTCATTAAGCATACCTTTAACCTTATAATTTATTTCTTTTATATTCCACTCTACCTTATCGAAAAATCCTCTCATTTTAGCTTTCAAAATAAACCAGCATGTTAATAAAATAGAAGCCGTAATCTCTTTTTTATTCCGACCATTAGAACTATAAGCTTCAATAGTCTCAAGAAACCAAGTCGAGAAATTACCTTTAAAATTTCTATCAATCTTAAGTTGCACGGTGGAGTTATCCCAATCTGCCAGACTAAACAGACATTTCAAAAATAGATGTTCAATATCTTCAGAACCCTCTTCACACCAGGCACAAATTGCATCATTAGCACATTTCCTGGATTTCAAGTTTTTCTTAGTTGGAAGAGCCCCTTTACAAATTTTCCATCCAAAGTTCCTAACTTTAGTTGGTACACAAGAATGCCAAATTGTGTTCCAAAGTGATATGTTATTTTCTTCCCCTTGTTTGGAAGATTGGCCTTCTTTATCTATCTCCTTTCCCACAAGTTTGCAATAACCTAATTTAGTAGAGTATTCCCCGTCTTTAGAATCTGGCCAAATAAGTCAATCTTCTTCATGAAGAAGCATAACAGGAATCTTAGTAATCTTAACAACAATGTTTGAGGGAAAGATTTTGTTGAGAACCTCTATGTTCCAGTTCATCATGTTATTGTCAAATAAGTGAGACACTCTCTCAAGTTGGCAATTTAAGGGTCTATCCAGAGAAAAATTACCTTTAATCCACTTGTGGTCCCATATATTCATACTTAGTCCATTTCCAATGCGCCAAATCGCATGTTGTTTTATGAATTGGAGACCCTTGAAGATACTACCCCAGCTCCACGACCTTTTCCTTGGCATATTTGCATCAAAAAATATGCCTTTCAAGACTTTAGAGACAAGTAAACCTGGATTTTTCACTATTCTCCAGGCTTGTTTGGCAAGGAAGGCAGTATTCATTTTTTGTAAGTCTCTAAATCCAATACCTCCAATCGATTTTGATCGAGCAATCTTATACCATTTAACCCAATAAATTATTTTCCGGGAGCCTGAGTCCCACCAAAACCTGGCAATAATCCCAGAAATCTTTTTGCAAAGCATTTTCGGAAACTCAAAAATAGACGTAGCATAAATTGGAATGGCTTGAAGGACTTCCTTGATAAGGACTTCTTTACCTCCGTCGGATAAAAGATTCGATAACCAACTGGCTGATTTGGATAACAGATGATCTTTGATATAGTTAAGATTCTCCGATTTCGCCCGTTTGAGAGAGAAAGGAATACCCAAATATTTACCACAAAAGCTATTTTTCTCAATAGATAAAATTCTGGATACTTCATCACAAACCTCTTCTGGTGTGCCTTTACTAAATAATATGGATGACTTTTGAAGATTAATTTTTTTACTAGAAGCTTGGCAAAATCTTCTTAAAACTTCTTGAAAAGCGTTAATCTCATTTTGCTCAATGTTGATGAAGAATAAGGCATCATCCGCAAATAGTAAGTGGGTTAAACTAGGACAGTTTCTGGTAATAAAAATTCCTTTGATGTACCCTCCCTACATTGTTGATTAATAAGATAAATAAGGCTTTCAGTGAGTAGAGAAAAGAGAAGAGGAGAAAGAGGATCTCCTTGTCTAATTCCTCGACTCGGATAAAATTTGTCTAATCTTTGACCATTCACTTTGATTTGAAGTGACACTGACGATATGCAATTAAAAATCCAATCAGTCCATTTCTAACAAAAGCCCAGTCTTTTAAGTACTTTGATAAGAAATTCCCAATTAACTTGATCGTAAGCTTTGGCCATGTCAATCTTAATAGCCGCGTAATTTTTCTTAGATTTCCGCTTGTTTTTTTAAGAAATAAAGCCACTTCTTGTGCAATGATTATATTATCCTGAATACTTCTTTCTTTAATAAATGTTGACTGTGTCGGAGATATAATATCATCCATAAACAGTTGCAATCTGAGTGCTAATATCTTAGCAATAATTTTGTAACTAAAATTAATACACACAATCATCCAATTGACATGATTGCTTAAACATAAATTGTTGGATTTATTGTTTTGGGCAGTCCTCATTCAACTTTATAAGACATCTTAACTTAGTATTAATAACTAGTAAAGATAGGACGATAGGGTTTTGGAATTTCTTGTAAGACTACATTTTCAATATATTTTACTTATGATTTGAATAAATAAATATAAAATAGATACACATTATGAATTAATTTGACATATTTATAAATAATTTGTTGAATAAATTTATAAATAAATGATACTGTATTTTTGGTATATCACTAAGTTTTTGTATGCATGTGTGTATATAACATATATATTTGTATATAATAACAAATTATAGATACTTTTTTTTATTGATAAGTAAATTATAGATACATTTATTATTGTTGATAATGTGCTAATTAATTTTTTTTCCTTCCTCGAAAAAAAGTAAAGCATAAAATAGAGAAGACTATTAAAGAACCTTACTTTAGTATAGAGAAAATTATTGTAGATATGTTATTGTTTTTTTAAGTAGTATATGACTATTATTCCATGTTATATATATAATAAAAATTAATTTATAAAATATTTTATTATGTATACGTTAATTGATTTTGAGAAAACAATCATTGTCTAATTTAATTGATAAATTTTTGTATAGCAAAATGAAGGTTCAGGGGAATCAGTAACTAAAAATTAAAAGTCTCATGGTAATACTGAAATCACCCATCACTAACATTTTAGTAGATGAAGTAGTTAATTACACATTTCAAATTCCTTTAACCAATTAATAAATTAAAATTGCTAATATAATTTTTTTTAGTGTACATCTTAATTGTTTATATTTTAAGAATCCAAGATTAAATTTATATGTCATTGAATGGTTAAATCATATGAATATTCAATTATCTTGAAAAAAAATTAAAATAAAAAAAACATAATCAATTAAGTTTGTAAAGAGAAACTCAAAATTCATTGATGAAAAATGTATTACCTAAAAAATGTTAACTCAATAGATCAAAATTTTAAAAAAAAATCAAAATTCAGTTAGGGATAAAAAAAGTAAAAAGGGTTGCCTATTTATTGAAGACTAGAATATTACATGGAGACGATCGATAGGCAATGGTTGAAGATTATCAAACCTCTGGACTAAAACCCTGAATTATACTTATCAATAACACAAAATCGTTAAATTATATCCATTAAGAACACCACAAAATAAGTATAAAAGAATAAAAGAATAAAAGAGAGAAAAATACGATGATTTAACTAATAAAAAAACTAACCTCGAGCTAAATCTTGCATAGAATGAACTCCAAAATAAACAAAAGAACAAATTGCGATAATTTTTATGAGAGATTTGTGGATATAAATAAAGAGGCGAAATATTTAACAAATAAAAATCTCCTCTTTTGAGAACTTTAGCAAATAATGTGACATTTAGGTATGAGAATATAATGTGATTTCTTCGACGAGGGTTGTAAAGAGGGGAGGAGACGGCTTTTTATAATAATAGGGTTTTTAATGTTTTAGCTCTATTGGGCTTTGTACAATAACATCCAAGCTCTCTTGGAGAGTGCACCTAATTTTCTGATGGTTTGCTAACAAATGCACCCAAGTCTTTTATCCAAAATTCCGTCATTGTTAAAGAAAAATGAAACCCACACTTTCTTAATCCAATTATTTAGGATATTTTTAATTTCTAATATATCATTGAATTACAATATTATTAAATTACCCCTTATTATTATTTTTTAATAAAATATATACCCACTGGGTCTTGAAAACCCCTCCTCAAGACTCAAGCATCTCGACCCGATCTACTTTTCTTACTAAATGCCACAAACAAATTTTAACATTATATGCAAAATTTACTAAAAAAATTCTACTCAATATAATCCCTTTTGTTTTGTCTTATATATATATATGTATATTATTTTTATTCATTTAATTTTTTAAACCCTAAAATACCATTTCTGTACTATCTCCTCTCTCCTCCCCTTTCTCTTTTCTCCTTATGTTGCTTTTAGCTTTCTCCTCTCTTTCTTCTCCATTCACTTTCTTCTATCTCACTACCTAAACAGACATCCACTGCACGATTGATATGTTGTTTCAAGCTCTGCAAAGAGCTCGTGGCTCGCCAACGCTCGCGGCTTCATGAATTGCTGACCTTCTTAACTGCTGGCCTTCTACATTGAGATCGCCTCCACTATTGATCGAAGGAGTGGAAGATCAGCTTTCTATTTTCGACGATGAACGGAGCTTCATTTTGAAGCTCTAGATCCGGGGACGAACAAAAGCTACACAGATCCAACACCAGCTTTCTTGCACACATGTTCGCCTGCAAACGTTTGTTCGCCTGAGAAGCCTCGACTGTGTAGCAGCATGCAAGTAGATTCATCGAAGACCACATAAACTGAGCATATCCATGGAGAATCCGGCGAGGCTTCACTACCGAGGAAGAACAGTAAACATGATTGTGCTTTACTTCCAGCTCTTCGATGGAGGTTTGAGCTCTTCTAGCTCTTCACTAGCTTTCGTTCTTGGCCAGCTTTTATGGCCAGCATTGATCTCCTTCGCAGCTCAACGAAGCTTAGCTAACTTCAAGCTACAGCAGTTATATTGGGAAAAGTTCTTCACAAGTAATGGGGCACGTTTTCTCCATATTCCTTGTAAATTTGCTACAGGTAAAAATAATTCCACATTTTTACATATAAGTCCTACATCTCCTCCATCCGTAAAAATTCTATTACTTTAAAAGGTGTAAAATTTCTCTAAAAAATCAATTTAAATGCATTCAAGATACGTTAAATCGGTTGTTTGTTTGTTAGTTTGAGTCACTCGCTTTTTGTTCAAATTATTATTAAATTATAAATGGGGGTCATAACAACTCCAATCATTATCTTAATATATATATATTTGAATATTAAATTTTTCAAATTTTATAGACAATATAAAATATAGGGAAAGTGCCATTTGCGGTATCTGCAAAATTCCATTGAAACAGAGGTCGTTGCACTGTGTACGAAGTATTCATTATACCCTTGTGTTACCGGCACCACAGTTCTTTCTCCATTTAACGTACTTCTATTCGTTCTTGTTTTTTTCCATTGTGGTATCTCGATGGGTGGAAGAACTTTCCGTTTCCCATAGACAACACCATTTTGATATAATAGTTTCTTCTAAATAACTGAAAATAATAAAACATACCTAATTCAGTGCACGAATGTTAACTAGAAAAAGTTGGTCTCATAATCTTTATAATCTTTATATATTTATAGAATATATTGAACGTTTATGGAAAGATGATGTCTGTTGATGAATGATAAGATTAAAAAAATTCTTTATCTTTATATTCTTGACTAATTAGTTCAACATTTTCTTACTCGTGCTTCGCTCAGCTTGACTTGATCATCAGGTATTCAGAAAAAATAAGATACATCTTCTTATATATTTTTATTAAAAGGGTATCACTAAGGACATGAAATATAACACAAACTACTAAACCCATTTGAAGGCTATATAGATGACTCTCGAAGTCCTCCACCTACATCGATCGTGTGTAAAAGAACACCATAATCCACCTATCGGTTTCTCTAATGTCATATTAGTACTCAAAAAATATACCCACCACGCTAAAACCCTTTCATAACCATTCTCTTCCCTATATATACCCATCAATATGAATAATGGTTTACGCATCTGATGTCTCCTCATTCGTGATAGTAAAATATACTCATGAGACATCATTTTAGGCTTATTTATTAGTTTATAGGTTGATTTTAGCTTATTTTAGTGCACTTTCCTATTTTGGGTCTCTATTTGTAGAATTATTATTTTTAGAGCATATTGGGTATAATTGTTTATTTAGTGTGAAGCTTTAAAGATAATTATGGAGATTAATTAGAGTCCAGGTCAAAGACTACAACTTATGGAAGGAGATTTGCATGGAAATTGGAGATAAAGGAAACAAAGGCTAAAAAGATGGAAAAGGAAAAGCTGCCTAAATCTGGGATTCTGCATACACGTCCAAAGATATGCGTTTTTACCTAAGAAATACGCCGAATTTGGTAATTTCCTTCTAAAGGGTCTAGATAATTCTGTTGCGATTCTTTTGGTATCTTATGGAGCTCAATCCAACCAATAACGAAGAAGATACACTCAAAACAGCGCAACAGTGTTTATCTTTATTTCCTTACGAATTTGAGTTGGGCTAGAAGTTTATTACTTGAATTTATCTCCACCAAACGAATTAGGTCAACCTATACACTATAAATACAGCCTCTTAACACTCTTAAATCATTCTTGGTGAAACCTTAAACCAAGAGGAAGCTTAGAACACAAGAGAGAAGTCTGGTAGGAGCTGTCATCAACAATGTCTTCTTCTATCTTTAATTTTGTAATTTCTTTCTTTTCTTTCATGAACTAAATTTCTTTAGCTTGAGTTTTAGCATTAATGTATGAACCCTAGTTTTGATTGACATCTTTCTAATTTGGGAATTTAATGTTTTAAATAGAATTATAGTTTTTATTCTCTGTTTATGTGTTTGGATTTATATTCCGTGTTCTTGTGGACTGCAGCCATTAGAATTACCATCTAGTAATTAGGATACCATTGACAACGGTGTTTAATTGCATGTTTAGCACATAACGTTTAGTTTTAGGTTTGATCTGACAACCCAACCTAGCTAGATAATCACTATGGTTTAGTCTTTGTGACTATTTACCAATTACAGGAAAAGTTTGCTTAGGAAGCCTTATTGACACAGGTAAATCCTAGTTTAAACTACCGATAGCATATTGGGACCGATTAGGGAAATACTACATAATTCACCCTTACATGTTTAGAACGGCAAAACTAGTGGGGATTACATGCTAATAACTTAAGCTATATTCTCATATCACTTCTCTTTCATATTTATTTTCTGTCTTTTAATTCTTAGTATAAGTTTAGTTAATTACTTATCAATCCATCTTTATTTGTCTTTACTTTTATTTGCGTTTAGTTGTTCTATCTTTAATTTTGCACTGGGTATTTGCATAAGATTCTCCTAATCTCTGTAGTCTCTGCGGAACGAATCTAAATCTAAAACTTGCATACGATCTGTATACTTGCAGAACCGTGTAGTTCTAGGGTGTTTTTGCACTTTATTTACATCTTATTTTATCACACCCTAGGCCCCACCAAGTTTTTGGCGCCGCTGCCGGGGACTACATCGTTAGTCCTTGTGCATATATCTTGTGCTTTTATTTTTTGTTAGTTCTATTTTACACTTTTGTTTTTAGTTTTTGTTTTTCAGATTTAGTTACAGATGGAGAACCCAAGGAGACTTGAGCTCCCCATCGAGTTCAGAGTGGAGCCACGAGGAATTCGCGCTCCAGAAATCCAAGCCGCGAAATTTAAACCTGATCCAGGGATGCTAACTCAATTTGCATCTCATGGATTATTCAGCGGAGTTGCACATCAAGATCCGATCCGATATATTCAGAAATTCATGCAGATATGTGATGCTTATATCGTAAGAGGAGTTACTAGGGAGCAAGTATATTACCTGATGTTCCAGTTCTTCTTGACCGGATGTGCAAGCGATTGGTATGATTCCCAATACCCTCATGTTATTCCAGATTGGGACAAGCTTCAAGCAAGATTCCTAGACCGTTTTTATCCGGTTAGTAGACGTTTAAAAGATATGTTGGAGCTTGAACAATTTATACAGAAAGAGGAAGAGAGTTTGGGTGAAGCATGGTTACGATTTACAGATAAGAAGGCGAGATGTCCCTATCATAGATCCTCGCCGGAATATTATTTAACCTTGTTTTATGGAGGCCTTAATGATAAATCAAGAGAGAAAGCAGATTCGTTAGAAAACGCAGGTTTTGTGTTGCTAGATCCTGAAGAAGCTGAGTTGGGGATGGAAAGGATTCTTGAGAACGAGAGAAGTTGGCCAAAGAGAGCAGAAAAAGAAGACACTTCAGCATCTGTGAAGCTTAAAGAATTGGCTCAACAACTCGAAGAACTTAAAGGACAAGCTCGAATAATTGCTCAGGTGAATACAGTACGCACAATTCCTTCGTGTCCTGGTTGTGGATCAAGAAATCATGTGTGGGAAGGGTGTATGAATAATCCAGCAGTAGCTTCCGTTCACTATCCTCAAGATAACTATTATTCTAATGGTTATGATTATCCTCAAGACAGCTACACTAATTATCAACAACCTCCACAACAAAAGAGTTGGGTCAGAAAGCAAGAAACTTACCATCAACCCCAACTTCAATCCTATAATACACCACAACCTATTCAGAAAAAAGGCACCCATTGTCAAAGCTTGTCAAGAACCAAAGAAAGATCCACCTAAGCAATCAATGCAATTGGCAAAACAGGAACAACTCCAGAGCTTAAGTTCGAGTATGGCTAGATTAATGCAAACAGTCGAGAAGAAAATAAGTCATAGCCAACAGAAAGTTCGAACCCAGGAGAAGATTATCAAGCAACTAGAGCATACTATATCACGGATGGCGAGTACATTACAAACTAGGCCGAAAGGGCAACTCCCAAGTGATACTATTGCTCCTAGAGATGATTCTTGCCATGCAGTAGAATTGCGAAGTGGAAAACAACTACCCCCACCGAGACCAGAACCAGAACAAGAACCAATCCCTGTTCCAGAACAGAGGAGGGAAGAAATGACTAAAAATGCAGTCGAGGAGGTAGTGAAACCAAAGAGTGTCCAAGCCGAGACACCTGAAAAGACAAGAAAACCAGTGGAACTCAATACACGCCCTCCACCACCATACCCTTCACGCGTCAGAAAGAAAGACAATGACCTAGAATTCAAGAAGTTCATTGACATGTTGAAGATATTGGAAGTTAATATACCCCTTGTTGAAGCTCTCAAGAGGATGCCAACCTACATGAAATTCATGAAAGACATCCTCTCCAACAAGCGAAGTATAGAGACTGGGGAACCAATTGGATTACCTAGGGAGTGCAGTGCTATATGTCAAAGTGAGTTGCCACCCAAGCTAGAAGATCCCAGAAGTTTTACAATTCCTATTGGCATCGGAGATAGTTGGACCGGGAAAGCATTATGTGATTTAGGCGCGAGCATCAATCTCATGCCTAGATCCCTGTTCGAGAAGCTTAATATCGGAGAAGTAGTACCCACAACTGTGGTATTACAAATGGCGGATCGCTCCCTCTCACGACCAATAGGTAAAATTGAAGATGTTTTAGTTAAAGCTGGCTCTTTTATTTTTCCTTGTGATTTTATTATCCTTGACTACGACGCGGATAAGAATGTCCCCATCATTTTGGGTAGACCATTCTTAGCCACGGGGCGTACACTAATTGATGTTGAGAATGGTGAGTTGATCATGAGAGTACAAGGCGAACATATACGATTTAATGTGTTTCAGGCTATGAAGTACCCTAAAGCAAAAGACGAGTGCTTCAACGTAGATGTCATCGGAAAAATTACGCAAGAAGTCTTCAATGAAGAAAACTTAGATGATGATCTTGACGAAGCCTTAGCACCTGAATCACCCGAGGAACTCGAAATTTCCCCCGAAGATGTTGCTGCATTGAACGTGCGAGAACTACTTCGAGAACCAGGTGACATTGAACCAATGAAACAACCATCTATAATATGTCCACCTGTTCTCGAAGAAAAACCACTTCCAGATCACCTACGCTATGCATATCTAGGTACGAACAAAACTTTACCTGTTATTATTTCTGCTAACCTTTCAGGTCCTCAAGAGGAGAAGCTACTTCAAGTACTTCGCGCAAACAAAGAAGCAATCAGATGGACTATTGCCGACATCAAAGGAATTAGTCCTTCCGTTTGCAAACACAAAATCATTCTTGAGAACGAAGGTGGGCGATCTATAGAGGTACAGAGAAGACTCATGCCAGCTATGAAAGAAGTAGTGAGGAAGGAAGTTATCAAGTTGTTAGACGCAGGAATTATCTATCCGATTGCTAGCAGTGATTGGGTCAGTCCAGTACAATGTGTTCCAAAGAAAGGAGGTTTCACTACCATCCTTAATGATCAATGCGAAGCCATACCATCAAGACCAGTTGTGGGGTGGCGAGTGTGCATGGATTACCGAAGACTAAACAAAGCAACGAAGAAAGATCACTTCCCGCTACAATTCATTGATCAGATGCTAGACAAACTTGCAGGGAGAGAATATTACTGTTTCCTTGACGGATATTCGGGTTATAATCAGATTTGTGTGGATCCCCTTGATCAACACAAAACAACTTTTACATGTCCGTTTGGTACTTTTTCTTATAGAAGAATGCCGTTTGGTTTATGCAATGCACCTGCCACGTTCCAGAGGTGCATGATGGCTATATTTTGGGACATGATTGATAAATACTTGGAGGTTTTTATGGATGATTTTTCGGTGTTTGGAGATAGTTTTGACGATTGTTTGAATAATCTTGAGAAAGTCCTTGTGAGATGTAGAGAAAAAGATCTTGTGCTTAATTGGGAAAAATGCCACTTCATGGTTCAAGAGGGAATTGTGTTGGGACATAAAGTTTTGAAGGCAGGGATGGAGGTTGATCGTGCTAAAATTGAAGTTATCAAAACACTACCACCTCCGGTTTCTGTTAAAGGAGTGAGAAGTTTCTTGGGTCACGCAGGATTTTATCGACGATTTATTAAAGATTTCTCCAAAATCGCCAAACCGCTTTGCTCTTTACTTGAAAAGGATACCCCTTTTAATTTTACTGAAGAATGTCTTCAAGCGTTTTTGACGATTAAGGAAAAACTAATCTCTACACCGATTGTTATACCTCCTTATTAGAAAGCTCCGTTTGAACTTATGTGCGATGCTAGTGATCACGCTATGGGTGTTGTGTTGGGACAGAGGAAAGACAAGATTTTCCACACGATCTATTATGCAAGTAAGACTTTCAACGCTGCCCAGATGAATTATACAGTAACGGAGAAAGAGATGTTGGCCGTGGTTTATGCTTTCGATAAATTTCGTCCCTATCTGGTTGGGAAGAAAACTATTGTATACACGGACCATTCAGCTATTAGGTACCTCATGGAGAAAAAGGACGCTAAGCCGCGTCTCATTATATGGGTACTATTGCTTCAAGAATTCGACATAGATATTCGAGACCGAAAGGGATGTGAAAATCAAGTTGCTGATCATTTATCAAGGCTCGAAGGATCTGATGCGAACAAAGAACCATTGTTGGTGAAAGAGGTATTCCCTGATGAACAACTTTTTGCAATTAAACGTGCTTTTGTGCCATGGTATGCAGATCTAGTCAACCTCATTGTGAGTGGTGTCTTTCCCAAAGATTTCCACCCACAACAAAGACAAAGATTGAGTCACCAGGCCAAACAGTATTATTGGGATGAACCGTACCTCTGGAAGATTTGTAGTGACCAAGTGGTTAGAAGATGCGTACATGAAGGTGAAATGGAGAAAATCATTGAAGGTTGTCATAGTTCACCTTATGGAGGTCACTTTAAAGGCGATAGAACCGCAGCTAAAATTCTTCAATCCGGGTTCTATCGGCCTACCATACATAAAGATTGTCATCGTTTTGTCCAGTCATGTCCAAGATGCCAGTTCACTGGCAATATATCGAAAAGGGACGCGATGCCACTTAATAATATTCTTGAAGTTGAAATCTTTGATGTATGGGGAATAGATTTCATGGGACCTTTCATCACTTCCCATGGAAATCTTTATATTTTGCTTGCAGTAGATTATGTGTCAAAATGGGTAGAAGCAGTGGCAACACCAAAGAACGATGCTCAAACTGTGATTAAGTTCTTAAAATCAAACATCTTTTCAAGACATGGTACGCCACGTGTTCTCATTAGTGATAAAGGTACCCATTTTCTTAATGCTCCTCTGAGAAACTATCTTCGTAAGTGTGGAGTGAAACACCGCACTTCAACCGATTATCACCCACAAACTAACGGTCAAGCTGAAGTTTCCAACCGGGAAATTAAATCTATTCTTGAGAAGACCGTGAGTAAATAGAGGAAAGATTGGTCATTAAAGCTAGATGATGCTCTCTGGGCTTACAGAACATCATTTAAAACACCAGTTGGGGCATCTCCGTATCGCATAAGTTACGGCAAAGCGTGTCATCTACCGATTGAACTAGAAGCTCGAGCCTACTAGGCTATTAAAACTCTAAATCTAGACCCAGACTTGGCCGAGAAGCAAAGGATGATGCAGTTGAACGAGTTGGAGGAGTTTCGTTATCTTGCCTATGAGAATGCACGTCTCTATAAGGAGAAAACAAAGCGATGGCATGATAAACGACTCCGTCCAAAGCATTTCGAGATAGGACAAAAAGTTTTATTATACAACTCTCGATTTTCGAACTACCCAGGAAAGCTTAAATCCCGTTGGGGAGGACCTTACATTGTCACCAAAGTCACACCTCATGGAGCGATTGATATTGAAAATCCAACCGAGCAACGGACATTCATGGTGAATGGCCAGCGTTTGAAGAGATACTATGACAGTGAGGACTTTGGGCAAGGGGAGAAAATCTACCCTGTTGAATGCGCTTAGCCTGAGGTACATGTCTAACTCAAAGACGTTAAACAAAAGTGCTCTTGGGAGACACCCCTTGTTTTAATTTCTTTTTAGAGTAGTTATTTTTGCTTTGTAGTGTATAATTTTAAGTTAGTGTATATTTTAATTGTGTTTACAAGCTAATAGGAGAGAAAGGTAGTGTGTTATTGTGCAGGAAACGAGTTTGGGGTCGAAAGGAAAAATTTGGAGGAACTCAAAGCCTGGCGCGGACTACCCCGCGGACTACCCCCTGGTCCGCAGGGATGCACCGTGCCCAGAAAACCCGTACCACGGTCGGGTATCACGGGTTTTATCCAGAAAGAAGAAAAAAATTTGAGCGAAAGGCGCGGTACACCGGACCCTGGTCCGCACGCCAAAACGCGTGCCAAGGGGTCGGGTACCACGGGTTTTTTGACGGAGTATCCGCGGACTACCCCCTGCACCGCACCCCTGGTCCGCACACCCAAAACACGTGCCATGGGGTGCTAGCTCGGGTATTATCCAGTGGGCAAAATTTTTGAAGAGCTGTAAGGTGCGGTATACCGCAGGATTCGTCCGGTGCACCGCAGGAGGCGGTTTGTGAAGGAATTCTTTTCCTAATCAAACTCTTACCTTATGAGATTAACCCTAGCCTTCCACCCACGAATTTTTCAGACCCAAACCCTATATAAACACCTTAAAGCTTGTGCAAACCTTCACAATTAACACAACAACTCATCAAATCCTCTCCATCATCTTCCATAAACACAATCCTTCATCAAATTCATCACACTACACCATCAAAACACCATCAAATCCAACAAGCTTTAAAGAATTCTTCCAAGATCAATCAATTAACCTTTCTCTTTCATCAATTCCAAGCAACAACATCAAGCTACACCAATTTGTCCTTAAACTTTTAGTCCATCCTTGGTATAACTTGAGTTGTGGGTAAAACAGGCATGACTAACAGATCCGAAGCTATGGAATACAAGAGAAAGTGTTCAATCCTTGGGAAGAATAAGAAATTGCCTGGAGCTACCATTGAAAAACCCATCAATCTTGATGAGGTTTCTGAAGAATCAAAAGAACAGGCACCTGAACAACCACTACCAAAGAAGAGATTAACTGCTAGAATGTCCACACCATCAAGGAGGCCTTTGAATAAAATAAAAATCCAAGACCAAGGTTCTTCTACCTCTTCCTCTGAAATTGTTTATGATCTTCCTCCTTGGGCTCTCAAGTTACAAAACGAAGTTGAAAGATTACGCGAAGATAACAAAGACCTTTGGGCAGAAGTCATACAATTGGAAACACAGGTAGAGAACTTGACCTTGTATAAGGATGTTGATGATTATACCGATCCTTCGGATGACGAGGACGATATGATGGATCTCTATGGCCAGCCAGGTAGGTCATTCTAATTTTTCTCAATAGCTTGTATGCATTAGGTAGTTTAGTTAGTTTTATTTTAAATTTTATTCCATGCTTGAGTCTTTTTCGAGTCGTGGGGACACGACTCACTTTTGAGTTGGGGGTGGGGATTCGTTGTCCTCATCTTCTTTTCGTTTCTGCATAAAATTTAAAATTTTTAGGTTGAATTAAGGCATAGAATATCTTGAATGTACCTATTTGAGCATGATTTTATTAGGTCAATGATAGTAGGTAGTATGCTTTTTGAAAAATGCAACAAATTTGTTTAGATGCATGCATGAAAACAGGAAATAAAGGATAGAAAAGTTAATGAGCAATGCTAAGAAATCACGTTGAAACTTAGGAATAGTTATTTGGTGTGTAGAACGTGAGGTTTAAAATTAGTTGAAAACCCACTTGTCTATGAACTAATAATGAAAACGTAACGATATCCAGTAGTTAGAAAAATGACTAAGGCAGTTCTTTCATGATAAAACACTTGAAGCCTTTAGACTTTCTCACCCTTTTGTTTGATATTATTGTTATTTATTCGTCTTAGCCCCCCTGAGCCTTTCTAAAGCCTTTTATTTGAAACACATTATAATCCATACCCTAGTTTTTAGGACTTGTCTATATGACCCGCACTCGAATCGCAAAACCTGAGACAAACTCGTTTTAGAGCTTGAGTTTGGGGTGGTGGGTTTCATCATTAGGGAACTTTGGGAATTTGGGAATTATCTTTGTGATTTTATTGATGATGAATTGTTATTATTGTAACCCTTTGTCGGGGTAATAGTGAATGAAAAAGAAGCTACGAGCTAATTTTTCCAACAAGGGCATAAAAAGAATATATATGAGAAAAAAATAGTGTGATATCTCAACATCAAAGGAGAATCATAGCTATACAAAAGAAAAAGAAATTGATGTGAAAAGAGACTATATATTCGGACCGGCAAAGTGGATTTTATATCATCAAAGGGTTTTAATTAGGATTATTGGGGATGCACATCAAAAGCATCAATAAATTGGGTTGAGTGAGAACATCTTCGAGTGAAAACTCAAGCTCTAGGGCGATTCGTTGATGGATAGTGAGGAGAGAGCCAAAAGCTCACTTTTCATTATCCAAATATACCACACCCGTCCTTAAGCCAAGTTATAACCTAGACCTTAGGATTTCTAACTACTAGATGGAGAAACAATTGAGATATTATGTAAGTAGGTAAGTGGACCATTGGATGCTGTATTTAGGACCTATGAACAACCTATAGCCATTAACCTGAACTAAGTTATCATCCTCTCTTTCTGGCATTGCGAAATTAATCTTAACTTGAATTTATGGATTGTTGATTACATGTATATTAGGAATATTTGTGCATTATTTCTTGAGCATTACTACGTGAGATTTTTTGGATTTTATGCTCTAGGATCATTCATTATATTTTGTTCTTGTTCTCCTCCGACTTCTTCTTGTTTATTTTGACTACCCTACTGTTCTTTACTTTTATTGTATAGGGACGATAAACCTTTGAGTTGGGGGTCTTGATGTTCCTCATTTGTGATAGTAAAATATACTCATGAGACATCATTTTAGGCTTATTTATTAGTTTATAGGTTGATTTTAGCTTATTTTAGTGCACTTTCCTATTTTGGGTCTTGATTTGTAGAATTATTATTTTTAGAGCATATTGGGTTTAATTGTTTATTTAGTGTGAAGCTTTAAAGATAATTATGGAGATTAATTAGAGTCCAAGTCAAAGACTACAACTTATGGAAGGAGATTTGCATGGAAATTGGAGATAAAGGAAACAAAGGCTAAAAAGATGGAAAAGGAAAAGCTGCCTAAATCTGGGATTCTGCATACACGTCCAAAGATATGCGTTTTTACCTAAGAAATAGGCCGAATTTGGTAATTTCCTTCTAAAGGGTCTAGATAATTCTGTTGCAATTCTTTTGGTATCTTATGGAGCTCAATCCGACCAATAACGAAGACAATACACTCAAAACAGCGCAACAGTGTTTATCTTTATTTCCTTACGAATTTGAGTTGGGCTAGAAGTCCATTACTTGAATTTATCTCCACCAAACGAATTAGGTCAACCTATACACTATAAATACAGCGCAACAGTGTTTCTCATATCACTTCTCTTTCATATTTATTTTCTGTCTTTTAATTCTTAGTATAAGTTTAGTTAATTACTTATCAATCCATCTTTATTTGTCTTTACTTTTATTTGCGTTTAGTTGTTCTATCTTTAATTTTGCACTGGGTATTTGCATAAGATTCTCCTAACCTCTGTAGTCTCTACGGAACGAATCTAAATCTAAAACTTGCATACGATCTGTATACTTGCAGAACCGTGTAGTTCTAGGGTGTTTTTGCACTTTATTTACATCTTATTTTATCACACCCTAGGCCCCACCATCATCAATATATTACGAATACCCTCCACTCACTGCACTTTTGGACCTCTCCATTTAACGCTGGTAAGTACCACTTGTACCACCTCCTGAGCATCCCTCTCAATACAAAAATTTGAAATTACCATACTCTCGGCTAGGACTATCTCCTCATGGATGATAATCAATTCGGAAATAGTGGCTAAGACATGTTCTGTATTACGTGCAAAACCAACAACCCACCCACCCTATATATCTCGGGCCAGACCTCTTACATCTCTTATCTTTTTCCTAGGATTAACACTTCCATCCATTTTTAACTTTAATCCACGTACATGTTTGCTCAACCCATCTAACGCCACCTGGCCTTGTCTTGTCAGTCTCCCACCTGGTATGTCGTCCTAGGCTTGGATATACTACTTAGCTAAAAAATTTAGCTTTTCCCAACATCACACTTGCACTAGGATTTTCCATATCAATAAATATCTTGTCATTTCTAGACATCCACATAGTACAAATACTCGCCATAACAATAAGAATCCACGATATACCGACAAAAAGAAATGTGCTCCCGAGATTCCATAACCACCGCTCTTTGAAAGAACGCCCGAGTCCCTAATATCTACTAGCCCATATTGGCTTCCCCGCTCATGATGGAAGCTCAAGCTGCTCCCGAACCTGGAATCTATTTACGAAGCTATTGCTACTACTGAAGAGGATTTGTTGCTAATCTATTTTGAAGTATTCCCACTGATGTTGTTTCTAAGCTTCTATTGTCCTCAGATCAAGTTGTTGTCGGCAAACTTTTAATCTTAGACTAAGGTGATTATGAGTGGCATCTTATCACAATTGGAATGTTTAGTGATGTCCATGTATTTTGCTTGCATATAAATCTTTCTACATATACTAAAATTTGAACTTGTTAAATCAACAAGGCCCCTATGATTCTTCGACACTCTAATTAATGTTTTGTTTAGAGAGAAAATTGCAATATGAGAAAATTGTAATAATCAGTTATCTCAACGTAATAAATTATTGACTATATATAGAATTTGGTGTAGGTTATTAACTTTATGTTCGCTATAGACTAATTGTGGAATAGCGTGAGCATACCTATAACCTCTAACCTTTGTGGTATAGTTATTGATTGTGACTTACGCGCCCACATTTGGATCTACCAACATCATGTGGACGAGAATTTGGAAAAGGAAAGCTAGGCGCATTTCCTTTGCATCCACAGTTTAACACATTTGGAATGCAAGAACAAACTAGCAATGAAGAATGTCATCCCATCTCGAGAGATTATTTTCAAAGAGGTAAAAGTGTAAAAATTTCAGATATTGTATTCAGCGTACCCGTATCTTTCCCTGGTGGATTATAGTGAGTTTTTACTAGACATGGTCTAATTTTAGCCAGTTAATTTTGTGTTTAGATACATAAATTTTTGAAATCATTTATATGCAATTCCTTGTACAGTGTACAACACTTATTTAGTGATTAGTACAATCGTTTGTCCAACAAAAAAAAAGGAATTGGACGATAGTTTCGTTTCATTAAGCACTTATAATGAGATCGTGATGGTAGAGGTTCAAGGTGTCTACAAAATCTATTAACTGCATTTATTATGGATACCGAGTGTAATACGAATTTGTCTTATTTTTTATAGATTTTTATCAACTAGTCTTGGAGACTCCTCCTTAAGGATGAAGTGAGCTCTACTAGTGGTTATGTGTTTTCCTTAGGTGGAGGAGCTATATCTCGGAAGTCGTCAAAACAAACTTGTATAGCACGATCAATCATGGAATCCAATTTTTTAGTGCTAGAGTTGGCAGGATAAGAAGCTGAATGGTTGACGAGTCTCCTAGCAGATGTACTATTATGGGAAGATAAAGCCGTACCGGTTTCTCTTCATTGTGTCTCGCAAGCAGCTATCAGCGTTGCTCACAACAACACATATTATGGAAAATGGAGACATATTCGAATCAGACATAGCTTAGTAAAACAGTTACTGAAGAATGGTGTGATAGCACTAGACTTTGTCAAATCCGAGAAAAACTAGTTGATCCATTCACTAAGGGTTTAACCAGGAGAGTAGTTTTGGATATGTCGAGAGGGATGGGGCTTAAACCCATTCATGGGAGACATATAGATGACATATGATGCAATACTAACCCATCCCTATGGTATAAAATCGTGCAAATGAGGTTGAGTTTCGACTCTTAATGATTCATAGACCTTTTTGGTGGTCCTATTGAGACGGACTTGATGAATTCACCGATGATTATTTCGAGGTTGAGTTTAACTCTTAATGATGTTCATAGCCCTATGTGGTGGTCCTGTTCAGACGGACTTGATGAACTCACCGACATATGATGAGGTTGAGCTTTAGGGCTCTTTATGACTTCAAGACCCTTGAGGGGTAGTCTTTGTTGTAAAGACATTCTTGGAATCACCTATGTGAGTGTGAAAGTGGGGGCCGCTTTCTATAAAAGACTAGAGTAGTCTTTTTAGATCACTCATGAGAACCAAAGTATGCGCATGTCCTAAAAAGCGCTTGTGATTACATCGTGGAATCTGTATAATCCTAACGGGTTTGAGTATGTGTTGTGAGGGTCTCAACTAAAGAACGTCAAGTTCAAGATTATGTTCACTTGACTGGACTCAGTTGTTGTCTTACTCCACTACATGTCAATTCAAATCGCAAGATATTGACACTTAAGTACATTCACCCAAGTTTTGCTCAATTTTTTCTTCCTTTTTCAAAACCTTCTTTGTATATCTTGTAGACAATCAATGTGTGGGGGATTGTTGGACTCATTTATTGTCCACTAATATCCTTAGCATGTGGGGAAATCTTTTTGTCAAGAACTTATTAGTTGTGTAGTGGGGGAAGTGGATAAGTCACGTAAGTGACTTTCTTACTTCCCCACATTGGTAGTGTTAATAGGATAAATGGTGTTTATTATCTTTGTGGTATCATTATCTATCAAACAACTAACACCCATGCACATGAAGAGATAATGGGTAACCCCACACGCACGCACCACCACCTACCCAGCCCGCGCCCGGGTCCGGGGCCTGGGGAATTGAAAATTAAAAATAAACTATTTTTATACCAGCTTTTATTTTAAATTTCTGATAAAGACTTGGTCCGACTTTGACTATTTCCCTCCACGTTTTGTCTTCGGTTTTTACCCACGTTTGTAACAGCTCTTTTGTTGTAACGGCTCCTATTTATAAGCCATGACTAACAACTTTGGCTGAGATGTAACGGCTAGTTACTGGATAGTTTTTCTTGTCTATAAATAGGACAATTATGCAGCTCATTACATACATTTCTACAGCTTACGAAATTATACAACAGCAAAAAAATCTTCTTCTTTATTTCTGTTCTTGAGTGAAACATATACATATTCCAAACCTTCGCTTGTGAGTGCACACGAGAGTAGGTAGTAGTGTTTAAACCTTGGGGAAGGTTAAAAATAGTGTAGCATCTCGGTTCTTCCGGAAATTTGTTCTTAAGGAAGTGGCTCCTCCACGTTTTGTCTTCAGTTTTTACCCACGTTTGTAACAGCTCTTTTGTTGTTACTGCTCCTATTCCTACGACATTACTAACAACTTTGACTGAGCTATAACGGCTAGTTACTGGATAGATTTTCTTGTCTATAAATAGAACAATTCGGCAGCTCATTACATACATTTCTACAGCTTACGAAATTATACAACAGCAAAAAAATCTTCTTCTTTACTTCTGTTCTTGAGAGAAACATATACATATTCCGAACCTTCGCTTGTGAGTGCACACTAGAGTATGTAGTAGTGTTTAAACCTTGGGGAACGTTCAGAAAAACAGTGTAGCATCTCGGTTCTCTCGGAAATTCGTTCTTAAGGCGCTGGCTCCTCCATGGCACTACAGTTCGGATACTATCTTCATTAAACTGGTTTGTATTTGTTCCATTTTAATTCTTCATTATTTATTTTTGTAAAATTAGTTAACGCTTATTTTCGCACTAAAGTTTTTTAAAATTCCATTACAGTACCGAATTTTTAACCAACAGTGTCTAAATCCATTAAAATCCCAATCGTAATGTTCAAAGTATCGAAATGATGCCGGTGTAATTTGTAACAAAAATAATCATAGGGGAATAAATTGCAATATTGCGTATTTCATAACACATAGTATATTTAAATGTTTCGAATATCCCAGTATATGAATTATGAAGCAATATTGCAGATTTTGAAATATTTCTGTAATTGTAACTTGTAACAGCACAACTGAGATAAACAATATACATGTAGGGGAATAATGTATTAGATGTATATAAGGAGTTGGAGAATATCAAGAATCTTTCCCTCGAATAATATTCATCTAACTCCGTTTGAACATCCTTTTAATCAGATAAATTGCGATTTAGGTCCCTACTTGAACAACCCTCGATCTAAATTCTAGTTTCCACTCTTCTTTTCCTTCGGTAGATTATCTCAATTCCTTTCTTGCATATATTGAAGGCAACCTTTCTTGGCTGGAAATTGATTAACATTTTTTTAGCTAAATTATATTGCACTATAAGTCCCTATATTATGCAAAAAATGCACTATAGTCCCTGTATTGTTTATTCAACCAAAAAAACATAACAAAATAAAACTAAGTTCTCGTAGCTACCACAGATCTATATCAAGAATAACTCTTTCATAAAATGAGACTTGGATCTCTGTAACCATAAATGTTCATCCAATAGCACTTTCACTTAATTAATCACAACACCTGGATTCTCAAATATAAATTAATCACTTTTAAGGCAAGCCATTAATGTATCATTTCTTCTTGAGAGGCAAAGGTTAAAAGTAAGTTAAATTTAAAATCAGAGATTATACAAATGGAATAAAATCTCATAGATAATCAGATTAACATCACAATGTCTATTACATTTCATAACAAGAGCAAAGATACTAAGAGTCATCAGATAATTTAAATAACACTAATCAATTAATTACCTACTCTTGTTCAAGTTCCACTTCTCTAGCTCTCCATTTCTGATAAACCAAGTGTTTTTTGCAACTGCAGCTGCAACTTTTTTGATGGTTTTAATAGATATCACAGTATTGGAAGGAGGAAGATGTGCAATATACGATAAGTTTGGAAAGTTGAGCTTCGCTTTCGAGCTGTTAAGGCATATGTTTGCTGCATCATATGCTCTAGCAGCTTCTTCTGCACTTGGATAATTCCCTAAATATATTCATATTGTATTTAGTTTTCCTGAATATATATGAATTACACATGAGCGGCCCGATCTTTGTTTATTAACTCCTATAAACTTCTTCTCGCATTCAGGATTATATTCAATCCTAAACCTCTTACTACTACCTTCTTCTTCACGAAGCTCATTATTCTCTTCATTACCTAATTGACCCAAACTCAAATCAATATTCAACCCGTTTGGAGCAACATCCTCGTTTATATTACCTTCCTCCTCTTCCCTTGCCTGACTATCCGGCTCCATATTTTCAGCCTATACGTTTAAGAACATCTCGTTTCATTGTGATTTAATTAAACACTGTAAATAAGATCTAATTAAAATCTAAAAACCTAACTAATATGATACATTATCTCTAAATTAGCGTAATATTTATTTTACTACGGCTAAAAAACATGTATGTGTTACTTGTAATTCAATTCTTAATCCAATCATTTTGATTTACAAAAGAAACTCATGGGTACAACCCAACCACCAGGTGAATATAAAGAGCGGGGAGGGGCAGGGGATGGGGATGAATGACGCTGGATGCCCCTAGTTGTGGGTCTTTATTTTCTGTTGCGAGGCAGTTGCAGAGATAGGTGAACCTGCCCCGCATCCTCCCCATTGACATCCCTAGATATGGTGATGACACCCTAGTAATTTGTTTCTCAATTAAACCTTATATTATTGTTTTATAATGTGTTTGCCAACTAAGAATTTACACGAGTGGGGAGGTTCATAATGACATAGCTTCGATACTAGTCCTATTCTTGGAAGAAAATACGTGTACATATCGGCTTACAAAATTAGTAATCGAGATATCCGATGATCAGAATTTTGTATATATACCCATTGATGGTTAATGGAATCTTATCACTACATATATGAACAGTTTTTCAACTTGTAAGATTGTATTGAACACTCGTATTGGGATTTAGTACGGTCCTATATGGTATTTTGGCCTCAGATATATGGAAAAATAGTAAAACAATCCAATAAAATAGTGTCATACAACTAACTAATGTGAGAAAATATGAGATATAAATGAGTAGATTAGAACTTCTTTTCTGACCTTGTAAGACAGTTTAATTGTTATTTGAAATGTCATGTCCATCAATCTTCTTCATACCTAAAATTTGTGTAATCCAAAGAGCACAATATTAAGTGTTAAGGCTAATGATTATAATTTATTATAAAGATAGTAATTTATAAAATATAACCCGTTTCTATTTTTCTCTTTTATTAATTATAAATTGTAAATACAATGCTTATACTGTAAAAGTCCTAACTTTTTTTAATAATAGAAAAAACATCAGAAAACTAACATGACTACTAAACATAAGTTGTTGTGCTTATTGTTTTGTAATTGGGTATCTAGTCCTCATTCCTTTTTATATAACTTCTTAACTTAGAAGTAGTACCTAATAGGGGTAGGATGATAGGTTTTTGGAATTTCTTGTAAGGCTATGTTTTTAATATATTCTGTTTATGTTTTCACTAAAAAAATAGAAAAGAGATACACATTCTTATTAATTCAACTTATTTGTAAATATTTTATCGAACAAATTTATATATAAATGATTTGTATATTTGGTATATCGATGGGTTTTCACGTGCATGTGTGTATAATATATATGTAGTAAATAAAAGTAATACATGCATTTATTGTTGTTGATAATGCATTAATTAAGATTATTTATTCCTTAAAAGTGAAGCATAATATAGAGAAATATACTAAGCAACCAAACTAGTAGCAAAGAGAAATTATTGTAGATATGTTATGGTACTTTACTTTCTCAAGTAGTATATGACTATTATTCCACGTAATATTATCATATACTAAAGTTATCTATAAATTATGTAATTATGCAACATATAGGTTAATTAATTTCGAGAATACAATCATTGTCTTATTTGGTTGATAAAGTTTCGTGTAACAAAATTTTGAAGATTCATATAAAAGAATCAGTAGTTTTTTCACTGGGACTAAACATAAAAAATATCATGGTATATTGAAATCACACTTGACTAAGCTTGTAGTGATCAAGTAGATAATTAGACATCACAAATTCATTTAACCAATTAATAAATTAAAATGGATAATTTATGTTTTTAAACGTGCAACTTAATTGTTTATATTGCAAGAGCACGAGATTAAATATAAATAGCCTTGGATAGTAAAATCACATGAATATTGAATTAACTTAAAAATAAACTAAAACAACAAACATAATCGATTAACTTCTTAAAGAGAAAATCAAAATTCATTGATAAAAAATTATCCAAAAAGGAAAGTTAACTTAATATATCAAAATTTTTAAAAATAATATTAAAATTAAAAATTAAATTCAATTTCAATTAGGGATCAAAGACTTGCCTCGTTGTTGAATATGAGAATTTTACAGATGTAGACGATCGATAGGGAATCATTGATGATTATCAAACCTTTGAACTAAAAACCCTACATTTTAATTATCAAGAACACGAAATCGTTAAATTAGATCCACTAAGAACACCATAAAATAAGTTTAAAAAAATGAAAGAGGGAAAAGATTCATGACATAAACTAGTCATATAAAAAACTAACCTCGAGCAAAATCTAAATAGAAAGAATTCCAAAATAAACCAAAGGAACAAATTGCGATATATTTATGAAAAATTTGTGGATATAAACAAAGAAGCTAAATATTAAGCAAAGAAAAATCTCCTCTTTTGAGAGTATTAGCAAATAATGTTACATTTAGGTATGAGAATATAATGTGATTTTATAGGCGAGCTTGTAAAGAGGGGGAGAAAAGGAGGCGGGTTTTGATAATAATAGGGTTTTTTATGTTTTCGCTTTATTGGGCTTGGCTGAATAACATGCTATCTTGGTTCATAGAGTCCACCTAATTTTCTAATGGTATGATTACAAATGCACCCATGCCTTTATCCAAAATTCGGTCATTATTGAAGAAAAGTAGAACCCCCACTTTGTTAATCATATTATTTAAGAATTTTTTTATTTTTGAAATGTCAATGAATTACGATATTATTAAATTACCTTTTATTATTATTATTATTATTATTATTATTATTATTATTATTATTATTATTATTATTATTATTATTATTTTTCTCTTCCTTTTTTTTCTTTTTCTTTTTCATTTATTTTGATATCACAACGGGTAAATCATACTTGATTCACCACAAGAAGGTAAGCAAATATTCCATCAATCCACAAGGAGGTAATATGCAAGAAGCCCATAATAATTCATCACATCACATAATTGAACACATGATAATATTTTCATATTCTGGTATGCTAAATAATCACATTTAATGTCCCAATAATTGACCCAAAATATGTCATTATATAAAGTTGGTAGATTTTTTTACACTATGTGCACAGCATAATTTTGTAAATTCTCCACAAGTGATGGGGCAAGTTTATTTCATATTCGTTAAGGGTAAAAATAGTTTCACATTTTTTGAATTTGAGTCTTACATTCCTCCATCCGTAAAAATTTGGTTACTTTGCGCGCTGTAATTTTTTTTGAAAAAATACTTTAAATGCATTCAAGTCACCCACCCACCATACTTGGTGAGTACAAGCCACTACCATCTCCTGATTCGACATGTGTATGCTCTATAATAATTCTTAAAATAGTCTTTCTTCTGACCCAACCCCAACATTGGTGCTATTGCATAGGATTAAGGATATCTATAGGGACGGATTTTGCGGGTACTCGTCCCTCCCCTACTTTAAAATAAGAGGGTTTTGGAGTGCTAATAGGGTAAGGTCGAATGATGGGGATTGTTTTTAAGACGTGGACGGGAAAGGTTGTTGGTATAGATATTTTCTCCACCCCACAAACCCTCCCGCATGTATATATATATATATATATATATATATATATATATATATATATATATATATATATGTGTGTGTATATATAATATATTAATGTTTTATTTATAACTAGGTATATCCTGTGTCCGAAAACACTACAAAAAATAAAAATTTAGCTAACAATTCACAAATCAGCTCAATATGCAATAAAACTTACATTTGAGCCAAGAACTGAAGGAAATGCTTTAGTATAAGCATGAACATCAACAAAATTAAGGTTATTATCACTATTGAATATGAAAGCAACATATGTAATACACATAGTCTGCATAAATCTAATAAAATTCTCAGGTTAGCAAATACGAATGAATCATATATATGTGTATACTTTATTACACATTAGACAATACTTAAAAAACAAAAAATAATCAATATGTAACAGAATTGAAATGTGTAAAGTCGTACATCGTCGAGTTTTTAATATCAGTACATAGATCTCGGAACTCTAGAAAATATCGTTGTGTACTGTCAACATACAAACTCTGTTTAAAAAATCAGCCTAGGCGTTAGAAGGTAGTGTACATTCCATAATTGGCCCAGGGGCCACCTAGGTGGTTTAGAGGCTACAAATATAAAAAGTCTATTTTTTAATACAAAAAATTGAAATTTTTTAATATTTGACACAAAAACTATATAAACCTATTTCAAAATTTTTATAAATCTAAAATATATTCAACTATAATTGATTATCATTCATATAAATTGTATAAGTTATGTATATAGGAAATAATTTTGTGAGGGTTTCTCAAATATTTTTCTTTATTTTTTCTAGTATATTGTGTATTTTAAAAAAATACACTAATAATATAATATTCTTAAATAAAAAATCAAAATCGCCTAATAAGAAAACGCCTAGGCTCCCCTTAGGCACCCGCCTATATCCCTAGGCGCTCGAAGGTGGTCGACTGCCACCAGCCTAACATTTTTTTAGAACACTGCATACATTTATCTTTCAATTTGAGAAACCTGAACGAAAACCAATCAATTTGAAAAAAAATAGATTATTATTAAAGAAAGAAGAAGGGATAGAGGGTGGGTGAGCCGCCATCAACGGTAGGGAACCACCTGTAACGACGACCAGAAAAGTTGCGGCCACCTATTCTGATTTGTGTTGCTTATTTTTATACTATTAAACTGATCATTACTTACGTTGCTTACATTATTCTCATTATTACATGTATCCCGAATCAACGACAGGCATTTAGTAAGTATCATCTTGCTAACTGTCTGGTTTCATTGTTAGATCTGTATAGCAAATCTGAATAGAGAAATAACGCTCGGTTTGGTTCAACATGAAGTGATATGGTTAGTGAAACGATATATAGCTTAGTTTTGGACAAAGGTGCTTATATGGAATGATCCCTTATAGGCCAAGTTCACTGATTGTAAACGATAACTGGTCATGATACTATAATGACTACGCCTCTCAACAGAGCCATTTCATTCATGATATTAGCGCTAGATTACCCACTACCACGTGCTTGCCAAAATTCTTGAATGTACTCTAATGCTCTATATATGTATTGCTAAACGAGATTTTCTTATCACTAGTATATATATTGAACCTCCATTTGTCTTTAAAATCTAACTTGATCAATGACTCTATCTGCAGTGTCTTAGACTATATATGGTGATAATAGCAGCAAAGTTTCGAGCATATTTTTATTATCTTCGCGGTGTTTTTTTATCTCATTCGCATGTGGAATCTATACGCGATGCAGTACAATCCAAAGTTTCAATCAAATCCCTGATCTACTTAATACCTCAAAGAATTTTTGCCATAATCCTAATTCATTCTCATGCTCATTCTTATCAAATTTTGCCGAAAATGATAAAACCCGTTTTATAGACAAATTGTTACAGTATTTTATATCCATTAGACCACGTTCTCACCCTCACCTTGCATATTCTTGACTATTAGTGTACACCCTTCAAAGCCACAAGCCTCCTAGCTTCCATCAAGCCGTGTTGTTAACCAAAGGACGCTTTGTTCCGGTTGTGTCATACACGCTAATATACAAACCATATTATAATTCTAAATAAATACATGTCATATGTAATCCATTCAAATCCCAATCGTAACATACAAAGTATACATTACACATCTCATACATAATACACAAACTACCATTTCCATAATATTTTCAGTTAGACAACAAAACATGACTAAGATTCCCATCATTAACCAAGACACTTAAACATTTATTATCATTTCCTAAATATAAACAAAAACATAAGAAAATAAATATGATATTTAAATTTAAAAGTTTTTTTAATACATAGGAGAGCCATTTTGGTTTAGGAATCATTTTGATTCTAGTAATTTTTTATCCCGAGTCTCTACAGTACTCAACCACTAAAACAACTATCGATCTTAATTAAATTTAAAGTTTAAAACATATCTAAAACGTCAATTAAATAAACATGCAATATAAATCTATTAAACAGTCTAAGTCTAACACCATTACACCATCCACCTAGCTCTTTCACTTCTTATATCTGCCAAAAAATAATAATTATCAAAAAAAAAAAAAATTAATGTTAAGGTAAATTTCAATGTTAGTCTAAGTGTTAAACGAAATAATCAAATATATTTTGATGTTTTGGAAAGTAGCAAATACGTCTCAGTAATTTTATAAATAAAGAAAATATACCCTTTTGGAAAGGGTATGTGTAAAATTAGATGTTTGACAAAAAAAAAAAAAAGTGTAAAATTAGATTATATTTGCTACTTATCCTGCTACTTTGTCTAATATAGGGACCAACAATACAATTAAAACTTAATTTTAAAACAAAACTTAGAAATGAACAAATAATTATGAAAAATTATCTTTTTGCACCTTATGCTTGTCGTCATCATCAAAAACGTTGTGTTCATCTAATGCGACCTCCCTCAACAATAACCCAGGAAGCAAAATCTGCAACAATCACATAAAAGCTATGAACGTAAGAGAGTCACCATTATTTACACAGTGTATTATAAGAGAGTAACCAACCTACTCTCAAGTAATTCAAATAAACTACTCTCAACGATAACTACCAACCTTTCTATACTGGAATCAACAAACAAATTGTATTTTTTTTATTTTCATCATCTTCTTGATAGTTTCTACAAGAGAACAACTCATTATATGCTCCTACAACTATTTAACTACAGGATGACCCGCTTTGTGTACCTTCATCATCTTGCCAATAGCGAGTTGGCAACATTCCATCTCCCTCTTCTAGTTTAGTCGGTTGAAGTACAACTGAAACAACTCTTCCCCTTCCATCAAATCAATGAGTTGGCTCAACACTTGTCGGTTCACTAGCCGGCTCAACATTTTCTGGCTCACCAACCGGCTCAACATTTGCCGTATCATCAACCGGCTAAATAGAAACAATGTCTCCCCTTTCACCAGCAGGATCGACAGGAACTGGAACAACATTGGCCTTTGTTAAATTTTTCTTTTTCTTTCTTTTTGTAGTGTAGGATAGTTGTAACTATTCAAATGCAATTTATTAATTTTTCTAATTTTTGTATGTAAATAATTTTTTGTGTAATTTATTCCATTCCTTTGTTTTATTTTTATTATTTAGTATATCTGGACCATACTCAGGGAATTTACTAAGTATACTCAATGTTTTTCTCCGTATCCAGAAAATTCAACTGATATTCATATGATTTTTTCCCGATATTTAGTGAATTTTGCGTCAATAATTAGTGAATTCGTCTAAATACTCAACAAATTTTCAATAATTTTATCATGCACTTTGTCCTTTTTCCAAACACATAGTTATTTTTTCGGCGGTAGTGGTGGTGGTTGGCGGTGGTCGGTGGATTATGGGCGGAGATGAAAAATATTAATAATTAGTGAGTTGATACTCAATGAATTATACTCATGATTCACTAATTTGGTAATTCATGATTAATGTCACATGTTTTCTTGTTTTTGTGGCATATTTAAAGAATAAATTTATCAACAAATTTCTTGTGTGGCATGAAGTTTGCCTCCATGACCCAATAAGTCAATCATTTTTTTTCACTTATTTTGATACCACAACGAGTAAGTCACTTCATTTACCACAAAAAGGTAAGCATATACTCTATAGAACAACAAAATGACATATGCAAGAAGCCCATAATAATATATTATATCACATAATTGAACACATGATATTATTTTTATATTCTAGGTATGCTAAATAATCTCATTCAATGGCTTTTTATAATTAACCTAAAAAATATGTCATTATATAAAGTTGGTATATTTTTTAAGTACTATGTGCATAATATGATTTTGTAAATTAAAAAACTGTTATAATTTACTAAATTTGGAAAAAATTCTCCATAAGTGATAGGACAAGTTTGCTTCATATACCTTGTAAATTTGTAAAGGATAAAAATAATTCCATATTTTTTGAAAATAAGTCTTACATCCTCGTAAAAATTATGTTACTCTAAAAGGTGTAAAATTTCTTACAAAAAATTAATTTAAATGCATTCAAGACACGTTAAATAGGTTGTTTGTTTGAGTAACTCACTTTTTGTTTAAATTATATTTTAATCAAAGATGGGATCATAACAATTCCTATCATTGTCTAAATATATTTTTAAATATTAATTTTAAATTTTATAGGCAATATAAAATATAGGAAAAATGCGTCGTGTGGTATATGCAAAATTTCATTGAAATAGAGGTTGTTGCACTATCTACCGATTCTTTATTATACCTTTGTTGCTGACATTACACTTCGTTCTCCACTTATAATTTTTCTATTGGATCTTATTTTTTCCATTGTAATATTTTAATGGGTGGAAAAACTTTCTATTTCTCCACAGACAATACGACTTTCATAGAACAGATTAGGTTTTACCATATACGTGACAATAATAAAATATAACTTATTTAGTGCACAAATGCTTATAAGAAAAATTTTGATTCATATTTTTTACAAGATTTCTTTATTTATAGAAAATATTAAGCGGTTATGGTAAGATTCACTAAGATGAGCGCAAGTTGACATGTGTTCTAATATCTATTCGAGATTGACATGATTCATATATTATCACCGATGATACCACACGTGATTTTTGTTGATGAATGATAAGATTAAACAATTTTATTTATCTTATTATTCTCGATCAATTAGTTCGACATTTCCTTACTCGTGCTTCACTAGGTTTGACTTTCTTTATTGGTGTGTTCTCGATATATTTGAGAGAATCCTCGAATTGATTAAAGAAATGCTGGGGAAGTTTGGTTTGAATCTGAGACAGAGAATGATCTTCAAAGTAATCGAGGCTATGCGTGCAAATCAAGAGATATGGCGAGCAATCGAGATGATTTAGTTTTTCAAAAGTGAAGATAACTCTTTGTGCTTTGGGGGTTACGAATTGGTACTCATGGGATGCTTAAAGAGTCATCAATTCGTTTCAGCAACAAAAGTAGTAATGAAAATAACCGGAAGAGGCTTTATACCATACCTCAAAGTGAGACAAAAGTTGTTCGAGGGACTTTTTAGACTCGGAGAATGGGAATTAGCAAGCGTAGTGAGGCATCGCTTTTCCGAGCTGAAATATTAGGTTCTAGACTTTGTAGTGGATTGAAAAAGACATGTTTATTATAATTGATCGTATTTACATGATCCACAATTCATAATATATTTGAGATTCATAATGCATATCTTGTAAATTGTGAACTTGTGCAAACACTAAAGACTTTCGTGAGTCTATTTGACAGGGAAGCTAACCTCCTGATGTCTCCTCATTTGTGATAGATTTATATTAGGATGAGACATCATTTTTAGTGATTTAGAAGTCATTATAGTCGATTTTCTTGAGAAATGCTACACTTTCCTATTTTGAGTCTTGATTTAGTAAAATAATATTTTTAGAGCATATTGGGTTTAATTATTTATTTAGTGTGAAGCTTTAAAGATAACTATGGAGCTTAATTAGAGTCCAAGTCAAAGACAACAACTTATGGAAAGAGATTAGCATGGTAATTGGAGATAAGGAAATAAAAGCTAAAAATATGGAAAAGGAAAAGCTGCCTTAATCTGGGATTCTGCAGCACACGTCTAAAGATATGCGTTTTTACCTAAGAAATAGGCCGATTTTGGTAATTTCCTTCTTTAGGGGCAAGATAATTCTGTTGCGATTCTTTTGGTATCTTATGGAGCTCAAACCGACCAATAACGAAGAAGATATGCTCAAAACGGTCTAGCAGTGTTTATCTTTATTTCCATACGAATTAGAGTTGGGCTTGGAGTCCACCACTTACTTATCCTTCAAGAAAACGAATTAGGGCTTCCAAGACACCTATAAATACACCCTCATACCATTGTAAACATGTCCTTGCTCAGTTTCAAGCTTAGGCTTAGTCCTTACTTGTATTTTTTCAGTTTTAAACAACAGTTTAGTCTTTATATTTAATAGTCATCCTTAGAATCAAGCTATTCATTCAAGAAGCAAGCTGACCTGTAGAGGAAGACAAGAAGAAGAAGATTGGAGACTGACAAACTCCTCTTCTACATCTCACCTTCTCTATATTTAGAGTAATTAGCTATAGATCTATTCTCAACCATATTTCTAAGCTTTTATTCTGTAAGTTTACTTTTATTTGTTGGATTATTATTTTGTATTTAAATACTATTTGTTATTTTAATTGATTAAGCTTGGAGTATATTGTTATTATGTGTTTTGACTTATTTCCCTAGATCTGATCAATCTTAGGATTAATCTTAGTTATTGACAACACCACATAATCGTCTAGTTTAACTAGATAGCCATTAAGGTTTGATTTAATCACCAATCATTACTTAGGAATCCCTAGTAGTGGAGAGGTTGCTCCTAATCCTAGAAAAGGCTAGGTAGAATTTAGAATCCTGGTTAATATATAATGCTTAATGTGACAGGTTAGAATAACAATTTAGTAATCGACTTAGTAATCCTAATTTATTTGACTTACATTCATATTTAGTTATTTGTTTTTTTATTTGTTTTATTTATTTATTTGCATTATATAGTTATTTATCTTTTTATATTTTATTCTAAACATCTAAATTCATCTACGCTTGTTAAATATAAGTAGATCTAACGGATTAAATCCCTGCGAACGAACTTGACTTATCATTAAAACTTGCAAACGATCTGTGATACTTGCAGTGAGTTCCGTGGTTCTCAAGGGTGTGTGCTCTTTATTATTATCTTTATTTATCTATTATTTTATCACACCTTTGCCCCCACCAAGTTTTTGGCGCCGCTGTCGGGGATTTATCTTTAAGTTAAATCTATTTTGTGTTTATTTAGTGTAGAAGTTTTTATTTGTTTTCAGTTTTACGCGTTTTCTTTTTAGTCTCTTCTCAGATTATTTGGTATGGAGAATTATTACGCATAAAATATGCATGGGGCCCGAAGTCAAAATTTTTATCAAGAAGGTTCGAGCTATCAATTACAAGCTCCACCACAACCCATGCATAATCCACAAAGAGAAGCTATAACCAAGCTCGAAGGAATGATGGATAAATTAGTAATTCTGGTTCAAAATGGTATGCAGCTCAACAATGAAACATTCATGGAGCAAGCTGCAAAAGTGGAAGCCTTGGAGACACAAGTCATTCAAGTGACCAATTCTTCTCTAAAATTCCAACAAGAGCTTCCACCGTTAATCCGAAGTTTAATAGAAGAACATGTTCAACAAGCACTTCCGTCTCACCCTTTTGAAAGTATAAATTATTTGGAAAACATGGTAGATCAAAATGCGGCAAAGATAGATGCTAATACAACCTCAATATGTTCTATGCACCAAAAATATCAAGCAATGGAGCAAAGATTAACGGAACTCATCACTATCAATCAACAGTTACAACAAGAATTACATAAGAAACTGGGTTATAGCAATGTTGGGTTCGAAATTTCAACCGTAGAAGAACCAACCAAGCTTAGCTTAGAAGAAGTAATTGTTAAAGATCAAATTGCGGAGGAGGTTGACCTAGAATTCAAGCATGTGGAAGAAGAAAAAGAAACCGATAAAGAAGAGACAACCGCACAAAAGGTGCAAAAAGAAGAAGACAAGGCGGAGACACCGCCTACACATCCGTTACTATCACCACCTCATCTATAAAGAATTACATATCCTAGTGGTGATAGTAAATCTGAAACGTCAAGCCCAGAAAAAATCATTGTTTCTATACTCGAAGTCCCATACATGCAAACTGGCCTAGGTAAAAAGATTGATGATGAGGCCACTGAAATCGATAGCGATGTTTGGTTCGATGTTGTTGAAGAGTTCAGCCTTCAAGAAGAGGAGGAAGTGGAATCACCACAAGTTCCACTTAATGAGCTAGATATTCCGAAAAGGGAAGAACAAAGCACGATATGCATAGAGGAAGTAATCGCATATAAAGAGCCTACATCACCGATAGTCTGCAAGGAAGATCTGTCCAAGAAGAGTGAAAGTGTAGAAGTTGAGATCGAGAATAGGAACCGTACTAAAGAAAGCTTGACAACCATTCCAAAGAAGCTACCACAAAAGATGCAAGATCTTGGAGCTTTATATCTCCAAATTAATATAGGTGGTAATTTCAAAGCTAAAGCGATGTGTGACTTCGGTTCAGGAAGGAATATCATGCCCAAGAATCTGTTCGAGAAGTTAGGCATGGGAGATGCCAAAAGGAAAGATATTGATTTGCTGCTCCTAGATAATTCAACGATAAAGCCATGGGGAGTCATTGAAGACGTGCTGGTCCAAGTAGGTACTTTAACTATACCTACAGATTTTGTTATCCTTGATAGCATTGCAGGTCAACATGTTCCATTGATACTTGGACGCCCATTCTTGGCGACAAGTCACAACATAATTGATATCCATAGGGCAACCGTGACTTTCCGAATGGGAAAAGAATCTAAAACATTCCACTTGGTGGATGAAAAGCATGAGGAATCACGTATAGACAAAGCCTCAACACTCCGAGTTGTGACAAAAGAAATTAATAGGAAAGTCCACAATAAACCCGTGAAGAAGAGAATCAAAAGTGAGTTTGGGGTTGGTGACATGGTTGCATGGAAGGCCCCCAAACAAGAGAATAGACCACGGGGATTCAAGGATTCATGGATGGGTCCGTTTGTAGTTACAAGAGTTATTTCGTCAAAACGGATTGAAATACAAGCTAAGAAGGGTCACAAACTTCGGATAGTAGATGAGCATAACCTAACCCGTTGTTGGGGAGGTTATATACGCAAGCCTTGATCGAGGTAACACGTCTAACTTTGAAAGACGTTAAACAAAAGTGCTGTACGGGAGACAACCCGTAGTTTTTTTAATTTGCATGTCTTTTACATTTTTAATTTATGTCTAATTTAGTTATTTTTAGTTGATATTGCATATTTGAGGAAGGTATTAGTGTTTTTGATGTTTAGGTAATGGAGAAATCGAGTTAGGGACGCGAGGAAAAGTTTTCGGAGCAAAGGAATGACCTGTGCGGACTACCCTTGCGGACTACCCCTAGTCCGCAGCCTTGGTCCGCAGGGTTAAAACCCGTACCACGAGTGGAGCCACGGGTCTTGTCCAGAACCAAAAAAGGAGGCGCGGACTACCCCCGCGGACTACCCCCGCGGACTACCCCTAGTCCGCAGCCATGGTCCGCGAGGTCAAAAACGCCTGCCACGGGTCCTATCATGGGTATTTTGACGAAAGGAGCATCAGAAGGTGCGGGGTACCCCTGCGGTGCACCCCCTAGTCCGCAGGGATGGTCCGCACGGCGCTGCTGGAGAGAGAAAACAGGTTTTCAAGCTTATACAAGAGGGTTAATTCTTATTAGTCCGAATTTACTAAACCTTAAGCCTCTTTCTCTTCTCCAAAACTCTCCTAACTCCATTGAAGCTTCAACAAACCTTCACCTAACATCAAAACACTACCAAATCACCATGAATTCACATCCAAATCCCTCCCTACATCATTACAAAGAAGATTCAAGCACCCAAATCATATCAAAACACCTAGAATCCAAGAATCAAAACCATGAATTTCAAAATCTTTTCCCAAAATTCATTAAACCCATATCCTCAAAGCTTGATTTAATCATATCCACATGGAGAATTGTCATCCTAACACCTATCCTAACCAAAATAAAGCTTGTTCCACCTATGATCATGAGTTACAAATTTCAAGAGTGTTTAAAGCTTTGAGTTGGGGGTCAAAAGAGATGATGAAGAGAATAGAGAAGTTATCAAGTGTTAGGGGATATGAAGTATCAAGGCAAGGTATTGGGTAAGTTCTAGAAGAAATCAATTGAGATGGATAATAGTTTGGGAGTATATTACAAGATAATTGGAGTCAAGCAATTAGAGAGGAACCGGTTTTTGGTGGATTCAAATCCTAAAAAGCAAGCAATTGTAATTAGGGAACAGAAAATGCCAATACCTCTTCTAATCAAATATTTCTATATCAAAGATGAACAAAAGCTTCTGGGACGCTAGTACTGTGTTCAAAACATATTCCTAGATGAACACTGTCACATGAGAGAGGATTCAAGAGCAAAGTTGGAAGAAGATTAACAAGAGATTTCTAGAGTGTGATTGATTGGGATGGAGCATAAGAAGATGTAAGGGAAAGCGAAATTGGTGATAATAGAAATTTACATACATGAAAGCACTGCACCCTATTCCGGGTATTGATCAGGCGAGGTAAATAGGCTCGAAGAGTATGTTTTCTTTCTTCCTTACCTTTCTTTATGTGCAATATCTGTAAAATTTTAATTTTTTTTTTGAGTCTTTTTGAGTCTTTTCGAGTCGTGGGGACACGGCTCATGTTTGAGTTGGGGGTGTGGGGATTCATTGTCTCTCATCTCAATTTTTCTATTTTTAGGTAAAATTAATTTTTTTTTAAGGATTAGATGTATGTAGAGTGTGTTTAATAGCTTAAAAGCATAAGCTCAGTGAGTTAATGATAGGAAGTAGTATGTTTATGAGCTATTTTATTTTGTATGCTTTGAAGTATTTGCAGGAAAACACACGTTTATAGTAAAGAAAAGATTAGTAAGCAATGCGATAGAAAGTATGTTCGATCTCAGGGAACCTTGAGAAGTGTGTAGGCCGTGAGATCCAAGCTAGTTGACAAACCATTTGATGAAAGTGCTAAAGGTAAGAAAATAACGAAATTACATGGTGTAGAAAGTGATTAAGGCAGTTCTCTCATATTGAAGCCACTTGAAGCGTTTTTATACCTTCTCACCTTGTTATTTGATTTTATATGCTATATCCTTCTCAGCCCCTTCTAGCCTTTCTAAAGTCGTTTATTTGAAACACGTTATAAGCCATATCCCTTTAGATTATAGGACTTTTCCATATGACCCGCACTCGAATCGCGATGCATAGACAGTTGTTTTAGAGCTTGAGTTTGGGGTGGTGGGTCCACCATTATGGGAATTGTTATTGGGTTGGGATTTTTTAGCTTATTAATTGTGCTTTGTGCTTTATAGTGATGATGTTTCACAGATTTGTATTGTAACCCTTTGCCGGGGTAATAGTGAATGAAAAAGAAGCTACGAGCTAATTTTGCCAACAAGGGCATTAAAAGAAAAAAAATATATAAAATTAGTGTGATATCTCAACATAAAAAGAGAGTCATAGCTAAAGAAATTGATTTGAAAAGAAAAGAAAATATATATATTCGGACCGGCAAAGTGGAATTTTTATATGAACATCTTATGCTTTAATTGGGTTATTGGGGATGCTATGCATCAAGAATTCATTGGGTTGAGTGAGAAACGTTTTATGAGAGTAACTCAAGCTCTAGGGCGATTCGTTGATGGCTAGTGAGGAGAGAGCCAAAAGCTCACTCTAAATTATCCAAATATACTTATCATACCGTCCCTAAGCCTACATTACAACCTTAAAGACCTTTTGATTATTTGCTATGTAATCGAGAAGTGATTGAGCCAATAGAGAGTAGTTAAATGGATCTTTGGATACTAGTAAAGTTCAATGAACAATCTATAGCTTCCTTGGTGAACTGAGTAAAGTCCCAATCCTTCTTACATTGCGAAACTAATCTAATCTTGAATTTAAGTCGTATTGACTGTGGATATGAGAAGTGTACAGGTATGTAGTTTATAAATATTATTACATGAAATTTTCTGAGTAGTTGCTTCGAGTCTATTCTCCATATTCTTCTATCTTCTGTCTTCTATGCTTAATTGACCTAGGTGTGTATTTAGAGAATTCCCTTTGTTTTTATCTTTATTGTATCAGGACGATACAACTTTGAGTTGGGGGTCTTGATGTCTCCTCATTTGTGATAGATTTATATTAGTATGAGACATCATTTTTAGTGATTTAGAAGTCATTATAGTCGATTTTCTTGAGAAATGCTACACTTTCCTATTTTGAGTCTTGATTTAGTAAAATAATATTTTTAGAGCATATTGGGTTTAATTATTTATTTAGTGTGAAGCTTTAAAGATAACTATGGAGCTTAATTAGAGTCCAAGTCAAAGACAACAACTTATGGAAAGAGATTAGCATGGTAATTGGAGATAAGGAAATAAAAGCTAAAAAGATGGAAAAGGAAAAGCTGCCTTAATCTGGGATTCTGCAGCACACGTCTAAAGATATGCGTTTTTACCTAAGAAATAAGCCGATTTTGGTAATTTCCTTCGATAGGGGCAAGATAATTCTGTTGCGATTCTTTTATTATCTTATGGAGCTCAAACCGACCAATAACGAAGAAGATATGCTCAAAACGGTTCAACAGTGTTTATCTTTATTTCCATACGAATTAGAGTTGGGCTTGGAGTCCACCACTTACTTATCCTTCAAGAAAACGAATTAGGGCTTCCAAGACACCTATAAATACACCCTCATACCATTGTAAACATGTCCTTGCTCAGTTTCAAGCTTAGGCTTAGTCCTTACTTGTATTTTCTCAGTTTTAAACAACAGCTTAGTCTTTATATTTAATAGTCATCCTTAGAATCAAGCTATTCATTCAAGAAGCAAGCTGACCTGTAGAGGAAGACAAGAAGAAGAAGATTGGAGACTGACAAACTCCTCTTCTACATCTCACCTTCTCTATATTTAGAGTAATTAGCTATAGATCTATTCTCAACCATATTTCTAAGCTTTTATTCTGTAAGTTTAATTTTAATTGTTGGATTATTATTTTGTCTTTAAATACTATTTGTTATTTTAATTGATTAAGCTTGGCGTATATTGTTATTATGTGTTTTGACTTATTTCCCTAGATCTGATCAATCTTAGGATTAAATATTAGTTATTGACAACACCACATAATCGTCTAGTTTAACTAGATAGCCATTAAGGTTTGATTTAATCACTAATCATTACTTAGGAATCCCTAGTAGTGGAGAGGTTGCTCCTAAGCCTAGAAAAGGCTAGGTAGAATTTAGAATCCTGGTTAATATATAATGCTTAATGTGACAGGTTAGAATAACAATTTAGTAATCGACTTAGTAATCTTAATTTATTTGACTTACATTCATATTTAGTTATTTGTTTTGTTTATTTGTTTTATTTATTTATTTGCATTATATAGTTATTTATCTTTTTATATTTTATTCTAAACATCTAAATTCATCTACGCTTGTTAAATATAAGTAGATCTAACGGATTAAATCCTTGCGAACGAACTTGACTTATCATTAAAACTTGCAAACGATCTGTGATACTTGCAGTGAGTTCCGTGGTTCTCAAGGGTGTGTGCTCTTTATTATTATCTTTATTTATCTATTATTTTATCACACCTTTGCCCCCACCACCTCCACAGCTATACCACATGTACCATTCTTCTGAATAGAGTCACGCATCATTTTAATATATTTATTATCACCGCCAGCAGCTCCCCATGAATTATTAACAAGCCAATACTTATCTCCATTAGATTCTTCACCATACCTGATTGTGGTTACTCCATGGTTAAGATCTATCTAACAATCCCCGAATTAATCCCTTTTCATAGAGATGAAAAGCATAACTACCAGCTTCAATCGCAACTGAAACAGGCCGTATTGATACGAGAACTTTTAAGGCGGTTTCATCACCAGGGGTAGTGATTTATAGCCAGTGATTTCGACTGGATTGTCATTTAGTAAGAAGGGACTGCAATTCCGTCGATTCTTGTATAAGGGTATTTATTGGTTGTGGTGAGTTCACCATTTTTATAATGAATTCGTATGCTGTTTCCACATATCCACCTTACAACCATGGTTATCATTGCTAACATCACAATCCACGAGTTGTTCAGATAGAGAAATTAAATTTCCGGTTTTGATATTGTGAATACCTTCTATTGCTGCTACGGCAGCAATGCCCAACAGCTTCCTGTAATATAAGATCAAGATCTCAAAATATGAAAGATATAGAGTGTATAATCTAGTTAGTCCTTTACTTTTTCTTTTATTTTAAAAATATTTTGACAATTTAGTCGGGGATGGAACTAGGGCCGGTGACCTCCCACCCGAACCCTACGACATAGTTAAATTTTATCCGAATTATTTTTACTTTTAGCTGGAAAACCGAGTGAAAATAGAATTTCGTCCATTCCTAGAACATAGATATTCGTCCCTAAAATTTTTCCGAACTAAAAAGTGGGTTAATATTTGGTATGATATCTCGAATTCCACTCGTGTTTTTATATTTTTGTCCACGTCGATTTTTTTTAATCTGCCTTTGAAGTAATATTTTAATCACTTATTTTGCAATGTTATATACCTTTTTTTATATCACCCTTGACCCTTGACGTGATTTAATTAAAAATAAGTTATCAACATTTGTTTTCATTTGATAATTAATTTTTAATCAGATCATGTCGTTACCGGTTATAAAAGTGGTATTAGAAAAGATACTATATATCAATATTTTTTTCTAATTCTGTGCCAACGTTTAGTTAGTTCCTTATTGTTCAATTATGTGATAAATGTACTCCTTACTAATAATCCTTACTAATAGTCCTTACTAATAGAATGAATCAATAAATTACCAATCAAGTTCAAGATATTAATTACTAAATTTGATAAAATGATAACATATTTGAAGAAATTTGCTTTTTTGTTTGACAGATTTGAATAAACAAGGATAGTCAGATCTATAATCACATAAAATGTGATTCAATTAATACAGTTAGAGAAGTATTGACGACCACTTGAAAATAATATTATAAAATATCAAATTTAAGGGACACAAAATTTTTGAAAAAAATAATTACGATGACTAATCAAACTAATTGATAATAGGCCTATAGTTAGTAGGAATAATACTAATGCAAATAACCTTGGAAATTATGAAGGAAGCATAGAGCCTAATGATATTTCGATAAAGATAAATGGAAAATATTACCACTTAACTTTGTCAAGATAATTGGGATGCGGCTTTCTCGAAAAAAGGAATAACAATTGTGTGTATTGCTAGACATCCTAATGGTGATTTTGTTACAAGGAAAAGTTGGAAAATTCGCACATAATCAATTCTTGAGATGGAAACATCTGAAATTTTAAAGCAGCAAAGATGGCTAGTGACTAGCTATTTGGAAAATAACTTATAGTTTTTCTACGACTCAACCTTGCAAGCAACCTTCCTTCTGCTTCTAACCAAGGTGTGAAACTAAGTTTACCCAGGGTGGAAGAACGAGGTCTAAGACTAAAGTGTAATAATCGAGAATGATTCGAAGATTATCATACAACCACTAACAACTAATCAAGAAATAAATAATAATAATACTATTAATATTGTTTGTAATATTTATGGTTTTGCTGAACAAGTCAATCCACTTTTATTTCTATTTTTTAGAAGAATAATGTGGTAGTTAATTGAGTTGTCAAACATGATTTTTTAACACTTTATTTTACAATTGAAAATCTGTTATTCCTACCATGTAGTTGTGATTGTTTGGATATCCATGTGTTTGTCAGTCACAGGTTGTGCAGAAGACTCAAGAACTCCATTATTATCCCCCTCCCAGAACATCATATCAGGCACACTCGTGCTTGAATTCTCCAGGGTATTACAACATGTCCGAAATGGTGGAATGTATCCTCTTGGTGGACTAGGTATATCCAAGCCCAACTCAATCACATGGTCAACTCAAAATCTTGAATAAACTCTTCTGGATCATTCATATTCTTGTACAAACTGTCCCAGGGCGTATTGAGTGTAAGAAGAGCTCGTCATCATAGTTCCAGGAGAGGACTTGTTGTGGGTTTTAACATTTTCCTGTTAATAAAATTTAGTTAATTCCAGGGGCAGCGCAAATTAGCAAAAATTGTTACATGGTGGCCAACGGGTTCGGGGGTAACAAATTGAATTTCTTAAAAATTTAATTAAACTACATGTCCCTATATTAAGCATAACATTTACTATATTCCTATATATTATTCAACACAATGTTGTATATTAGGTTCCTTTTTTGTCTCTATTCAAACTAATCTCACTATAAATCTTTATCAATTGCACTACATGTCCTTATATCATAAAGTAATTCACTATAAACTCATGTATTATGCAACACATGTAATATATTAGGTTCCTTTTTTCAAAACTAATCTCCAATATAAATCCCCGTATGAAACAAAACAATCTATAATTATCATATAAATAATAAAATATTAATACAAAAAAATAATTAAATCATAAAGATATTACATAAAACTAAAGGAATAAATGAAAGCTAAGCAAACATTGCAGTACAGGCCACTAGATTATGAAAAAATGAAAATTTATTTTTGAATTTTTTTGGAAGATCTGGACCCAATTGATGTAAGGTACATCTATCCTTGGCGATTCTTATATAATTTTTGAATTAATTGCATTATAGGTTCCTATATTGTAGGAATATCTTATATTTTATCATATAAATACTAAAAAAAATCAAAACTGAAAAAGATAGTTTAAAAATTGGAACATCAAGTTAAAGTTATAAAAATTTAAGGATGATAATTACATACTAAATTAATAATAAAAATACTTGGAAGATCATACCTGGTGTTTACATCTATACCCTTTACTCAGATGGGAATCACTACCTCCAGTTTTGTCAACCCCAAACTCAATCACTTGACATGAACACTCAATCTTCACCAACGTAAAGGGAGGGAAGTTGCATAGATATGCACTAGGGTTCGTATCTTTGGAATCTTGGTCTGTAGCCTACGCGTCACTATGGGGGTTGTACTGATAAGTTCACTAGGAAGACACCTATCAGCATGAACTTTTAAAATTGTATCGGGTAGTGATACAAATTTGTTGCATACATGACATACTTTGGATGTCATATCTTCATTTTCACTGTTTTGATCAGAAATATTAAAGATTAACAAATGATTTGGATTATAGTTAATTAAATAGGTCACTAAGCAACTGAACAAATTTAAGATAATTTAATAACAGGATGATTGATCAAAAAGGTCCATACCAATTTCAGACATGCAACATATTAAAAATACGTAACCCATTAAACAAACTCATTACCCATTAATTTTTTTTACATGTGATATAAGGGTGTAATCAAAAGGGATGATATATCTTTACTAAAAAATTATAAAAGTAACAAGTAAATTATTTGAATTTTTTGAATCAAGAATATTAAGAAAATAAAAAAATGTAATATTCAAATTTCATGCTCTTTAACCGTGTTTGAAAACATAAAATAAAATAAAACAATAGCTTTGTTGATTAAATATATATATATATATATATATTAGATAAGTTTAACGAAAAGAAAATTACTGAAAATTATTAAATAAATTACCCACTTGATTTGTTTTTTAAAATCACAGAAAATATTATAGACATTTTTATATGCCACTAAAAATTATTTTGAAAAACTTATTGACCGCGCATATTAAATTATGTTTGATTTCAACAATTAATATAAAAAGTAACCAAGAAAATGTAAAACATCGAAAAAGAGGTCAAAATTCATTAGGGAGAGAAAGAAAATGATTTTGAATAATAAAGATTCAACAACAAAATTAAAAATATGTAAGACAAGAAATAACATAAAAATGATTAGTTGTTTAAACAAAAATAGAAATCCCAATCTTGCAAAAGAATGAGCATCCTAAGGGGTTTATCGTAGCAAATAAATTGAATAGGAAATGCAAACTGAAATACTTAATGATGAATGAAGGGTGAGGATAGAACATGTTTGGTTCCTTAATCATGTCTCGTTCATCGAAGATTCTTTTTTTTTTTACAAAATTCACCGAAGAATCAAAGTGATAGGAACATGTTTATTGAAGAAAAAACTATCACATTTTGTATGTACACTAAATAACAATGGAACCATTGATGTTGATTAACTAATAAAGCTTAAGGAATGAGAGGGGTGGTTTGTGTATAACGTGATAAATAAAGAATTTGAGGAATGGAAACATTGATTCAAATTAATTAAAAAAAACTTAAGGAAATATCGAATCTTATTTCTGCATGTCTTGGTTAGTCATATGGCACAAGCTCATTCATGTTATATGATCCCATTTTGATTCAGATTATTCCATCTCAATTGCAGCTGGGTCCAACTCCTAATTTTGGTTTGAGGCAACTCGGTTTCTTCATGAGGGTGACCTTTATGAGCTAATTGGGGTACTAGACATGAAGATATGGGAGTTAAAATAAAGGGTATGCTTGAAAATATTTTGATTGGAAGCTATTGTTGACAACCACTTCGACTCTCTGGACTCTCTGTTGGCTTGGAAAATGGTTAGCAGGGGAGTACTAAAGTGTTTCAAAGAAAGGGGAAATATTGTGGTTTCGAAATTCTAGATCAAAGTGTGTTTTCTGAACAAGCATAATACATGTCTCTATCGATTATCAATATTAAGAGAAAAAAGAAAGCATGGTGTATGAGACTCAAAAACAACTAGGGTTAGTGAGTCGAGGATGCACCAGAACTAAAGGGCCTTATTCGAGATTACTTCATGTCATTATATTTGGCCCTTGAATTTTTTAAGTGATTTGTCTATCTTTATGGTGGATTTTATAGGGGGTAATGCATCCAAAGAGCTCGAAATCTATATGTTAGATGAGGAGATACAATTTTTTTCCCGAATCTAATTCGATTAAAGTTGTCTGCCTGTTTCTTCTACATGTCTTAGTCTACTATGGGTCCATACTTATATTCTATGGCAAGAGGTGATATTACTTGAGAATTCTTATTCCTATTCTATTGTTAATAAGGGTTGCAAGGGTATTATGAAAGCTATTGTTAACCAATTGTAGCCGTTCAAATAAGAGTAGTTTTCTCCATAAGAGATCCACCACTTATAATATTATATTGGTGTTAGAGATGGACCATTGTATGAGACATATGATAAACGATCGTGGATTTATAGAAATCAAGATTGATTTGGCTGTCATACGAATGGCTGAATATTATACGTCATAATCAGAGCTTTAAGACCATTCTTAATTTTGGAAGGCTGTGCAAATCGATTTATAAAAATAGTAATCGAGATATCGGGTAAACCAAATTCAGTATACATACACGTTGATGGTTTATGGAGTCTTATCACTACATATATAAGTGGTGTGACCACTCCTAAGATTGTATTGAATACTCAAAGTGGAATTTAGTAAGATCCTATATGACATTTAGGTCTCAGAGTTATGGAAAAATCGTAAAATAATTCAATGGAAAAGAGTCAGACAAGTAATTAATACTAGAAAATACGAGATATTAATGAGCAGGATAGATATTTTTTGACCTTGTAAATTGAAATGTCATGACTATCGATCTTCTTTATACCTGAAAAATAAGGAAATTTTTGTAATCAAAAGAGTACAATATTCAGTGTTAAGTCTTACTTTTTTAATGTTAATAATTCATTATAAATATAGTAATTAATAAATTATAACAAGTTTTTGTTTTTCTCTTGTTAATTATAAATCCTAAACACAATGCTTATACTATAGAAGTCCTACAACTTTCTTTATTAAATAGTAGAAAAGACATAAAAACAAATGAAATAATTACTAAACACAAATTGTTGGGATTATTATTTTGTAATTGGACATGTAGTCATAATTCACCTCTATAAAACATCTTAACTTATACCTAGTAGGGGTAGGATCACAGGGTATTGAAATTTCTTGTAAGGTTACGTTTTTAATATATTCTATTTATGTTTTGACTAAAAAATATAAAATAATTACACATTCTGTATTAATTCGATTTATTTGTAAATATTTTGTTAAATAAATTTATAAATAAATGGTTTATATATCTGGTATATCGAGGATTTTTATGTTCATGTGTGTATATTATATATGTAGTACGTAACAAATAATACATACATCTATTGTTGTTGATGTACCAATTAAGGATATTTTTTCTTCCTTGAACAACAGGTAAATCATAAAATAGAGAAGTCTATTAAGGAACCTTACTAGTAGCAAAGAGAAAATACTGTAGATACGTTATATGGTATTCTTTTAGAGTAGCATATGACTATTGTTCCATGCTATATATATATATATATATATATATATATATATATATATATATATATATATATATATATATATATATATATATATATACTAAAAATTATCTATAAAGCATGTGATTATGCAATATGAGTAGCTGGATATCACCCCAAATCACATCACCCTTTTATCGCCTCCTATGTAGACTTTAAATTACCAATCATATGATTTTTTTTCCTAATTTATCATTTTCTATCTCTTTTAGTATTGTCCACATAAGAGTCGATAAGAGGGTGATGTTTTTTGAGGTGATATTTAAAATTACTCATGCAACATATAGGTTAATTTATTTCGAGAATACAATCATGATCTAATTTGGTTGATAAAGTTTGGTGTAGCAAAATTAAGGTTCGTACAAGGGAATCAGTAATTTTTCGATGTGGGACTAAAATCAAAAGTCTCATGGTATATTGAAAGAACCAATAATCAAAAAATTCCTATTAAAAAAACTATTAATAAAATAAGACTCTTTATAAAAAATAGCCCCAATCCAAATTACCCCTACAAATAGTTATTAAAAAAAAAGAAATTTGAAAAAAACAAAACAAAAACTAATATACACGCGCGCGTCCGTGAATTTTTTTTAAATCGTCATAACTAATTCTAAAAAAATCAGAAAAATAAAAAATTGAGATTTAAAATAATCAAATTAATATTTACGTCTATGATTTTTTTTGGAATTTTTTTCGTAGACACGGAATTTTATGTTTTGAATAGTGAATTTCATGTTTTGAACAGTGAATTTCATGTTTTGAACAATGAATTTCATGTTTGCGAAAAAATCACGGACGCGCACATGTGTGATGATATTAGTAGTAGGTTGTGGTGGTTGTGGTGGTTGTGGTGGCGGTTAAATACATGGTGGTGGTGGTGGTGGTGGTAGTGGTAGTAGTGATGGTGGTTGTGGTGGCTATAGTGGTGGTTAAATACATGGTAGTGGTGGTGGTGGTTATGGTAGTAGTGGTGGTAGTGGTGGTGGTGGTGGTGGTGGAAATACCCTATTATTTGTTTAATATTTTAAAATAAATATTGTATTAAAAATAAAATAGTATATTTAATAATAAGGGTTGTAAAGGTATAAAAATATAAAAGGGATGTTATCTATTTTAATTATTCTATTAGGCATTTTTTTTTATAAAATAAATTATTGAAGGCTTAATTTAACAATTGGGTACTTTTATTAGACTTCTTTTAGCAAATACCCCGTATTGAAATTAGAATCATTTAATAAATTTAAATTGTTAATTTTGTTATGAAATATTATATTAGTGTGTATTATTCTAGAATAGTGGAGAGACTTCGTAACTTCTCTAATTTATTCTTTGTAACTCTCCTATTTAATCCTATATAATTGTGTAGTTAGTAGGCTAGTCCAAGGGACTTGTATTCCCTATATAAAGGCTAGTTGATCATTGTTCCTAACACACTTTTCGATTGCATAAGATGAATAAAACTCCTCCATTATCTCTATACTTTTCTTCTTGTTTTACAACACGTTATCGGCACGACTTTACCAACCGAGCTAATATGATTGAGACTCTTCATAATTTTTTTTGTTATATAGAGAGTAAAGGTTCATCAACATTCATTTACCTCTTCAAATCTAGAATTTTGAAATAGAAGATTCAACTTGGAATTGTATAAGTTTGCTTCAAGAAAAGCAATTACAATCATGTAAAAAAACATGACGAGAATAAGCAACTAAATGTTTGCTTCAATTTATAAATTATGATTGTTTAAAAGTAATATGAAACTCGTCTTGTTTATGAAAAAAATTGCAACTTTTGAGTTGTTTATATATAAAAAAAAATTATTCAAGCCCACTTGTTACAAAAGTATGATTCATGAAAATAAGTCTAACGAAATGATTTTTCGTTCATATATTGAGAAATATTATTGTCATATATTTTGACTTTGAAATCAAGTGAGAAAATAAGGCTTATATTGAAAAAATTAGATATGTAATCCAAATACACCACAATAAAAAAAATGTGGATTGAGATTGCGAAAGCATCTATGAAAATTATGAAATTTGTTTATCATAATCTCGTTAATTATAGACTTAAAGTCTCAATATTTTATTAAAAAAAATGATTTATGGAATCATGCAAATAAGTATTGAGATAAATTCTCTTAAATTCTCAAATACATCTTGATGACATGAAAAAAATACATTCTATTATCATTTTTATGAAATATTGAATGTTAAAATGTTTGTTTGGCATGACCTTGAAAGCCATATGAATGTCACATATGATAGTGAAAATAATCATTTGGGAAGAAAGTAACGCATCTAAGAACGATTGCGTAGAAAAAAATTACATTTCTTCAATATTATCTCCAACGAGGCTTAAAGTCTAATCCCATGATTTGTATAGTTATCATGAATCAGAAATTCATTTGATATAATGAAAAATTATACATTATATTAGTCACTAACTTTGAAAATCATACGGGTTGGAGAAATAATTACGTATTCCTGAAAAGAACACGTTATCATAAAAAAAACCGTGAACTTGAAAATTGCGAAAGAGTATTTGACATGATTATTGAATCATGAAAACAAAAATAAAGATAAATTCTGAAATGAATCCTTATAGGATCAAAATTGACATTTTAATTACAAGAAAATTAAATGTTAGAATTGGGATTTGAACCACCACCCTCTTGCAAGGAGGATACTTGAATATGTTGTTTTAGACTAATCGATCATTATGTCATTTTTGTATTTGAACAAAACAAAAATCATCATGTCATAAGTGAAAAAAATTTACTCGACAAAATTATGTGACATAATTATTTTATGATGAATGTCATTTGGATAAATCCAATATTAAAGCAATTACGAGAGGATAAACTTATACTTCTATGAAGGATATTAAATCTTTATCGTATCTTCTCAAAGGATAATATATGAGCGAGTCCAACTCGATTAAATTTCAAAAAATAAAATGACAAAATATCTTGAATTGAGATGTTTCATATGCTCGAGATGCACAAAAAAAAAGTTGATAAAAACTCATTAGCATGACTAATCGGTCAAAACCATCACATGAAGTGATATAAGTTTGATGACCCTAATCTTTTGATAGGTTAGTCTTTTTCGTCATGTTTATCAATATAAATTTATTATCATGAATATAATCATGATTATAACCACAACCACTAATACAATATTTATTAATATTGTTTAAATCTTAAAACAAATATTACCAGGCTATCTCTTTTTTTTTGTACAATTTGAAGTCAATATATAGCCAAATTCAGGGGGAGAAATATATGATCTAGCAGAATATATATTTTTCTAAAATAGAAAATTGCTAGACAATTGGTTGTGAATTCGCCTAATATGACTTATCGACATACAACTTTATACATATATATAGTCATATTGAAAAAAAAAGTCCAACTAAAATCATGAATACCCTCATTGGTCAAAGACCTAAAGTATCCATCTATATACTGTTAGTTGTGCAACATAAAATATAAATGTTCCACCATTATGCACAAAGATGAGATCATGAACAAATATGAGAATCTATTTTCAATCTACAATGATTGATATGTATCTTGGGTTTGCCACATGAAAAATATGTATACTGAAATACTATGCATAAAGTAAGATTCTCATGATAAGAGGGGAGCTGAAAAATCTTTTATAAGATGCATCTTCATCCTCGAAAATAAGTTATGAGCTCATTGTAAAAATAAGATGCATTCATAAGTGACTAAGTCACGTATTCAGCTTGAAATGATCCTGCTCAAATTAATATCCTTTGAAAAAAATACATTGCAACGTGTAAAGCGTGGTCGACCTGTCGGTTCCAAAATATCATATTATTGAGCAGTATGAGCAAGTTGGCACTTCTAAATTATCATGAGATAATGTAGAAAATATAACTAAAGAATAGTACTCTAAAAAGAGTACCGGGTACTTGAATATTTTCTCAGTATTGAGAAATTGAGATAAAAGAATCTCATTCCAATATATTACTACAGAAGTATATGGAATCGAAAAACAACTTGATCATGATCAAATAATATGTGTAATTGATCATGTAAAAGTTACTAAATGAAAACGAGGATCTTAAATCGAAGTCCATTCTATGATGTCGTCTAGAAAAATTAATTGGCTAAATATAATAAGACGCAGTCAGGCATAACCATACTCTCACAGTCAATGTGAATATATGAAGTACTTTTTTTGGTGGAAAATATTTGCCTGAAAGTTTTATATAGGACTTCATGTACGTCTTATGATAAAATAAATTTACCAATATGTATCATGTGATACGAGAAAATTACATGAAAGTCTTTAAAAGACTAAAAACGCGTATACATAAATCCCGGGATATATTAGAATGATACATGTATTACTTTTGTTGTCTTTAACAATTTTTAATTGTCTTATATATTGTCATGTAATCTGCCATATATTTATTTTATATTTCATAAGTAGAAGATGTGTTTATTTATGATTACGTGCATGATTATTTATTACTCTAAATTGCACATGATTGTGTTTTATGTATCATTCCAATGTTATATGACGATATGACTGCATATATTGTTTAATTTGAAATTATAGTTACTATTATAAAAATGTGTAAGATACTGAATATCGAGATTGTATTCGAAATTGAAGATCATCATATACGTTTACATGAGGGGGAGACCAACATGTATTGCACTCTTCATTTCTTCGTCAAGTTTTTTTCCCACAGGGTTTTCCTGACAAAGTTTATAACGAGAAAAATTAAAAGCGTATTGATAACGATCATGTACTCTTTTTCCTTCACTCGGTTTTTGTCCCACAGGGTTTTCCTAGTAAGGTTTTAACGAGGCATATCAATAAAAATTTGGTGGATATTCAACTCGACTTGGTCAAATTTAAGTTCACAAGAAAAGCCCAAGATGCAAAATCCAAGAGGAATATCATGGAAATATAATTTATTTGTTGCACTATATAATTTTATGCAAAGATATTTCCAGTTCATGCGACAAGTCGATAATGCTAATGATCAAGATACTTTGTCCACACATATATGGGAAGATGAATACGCGTTGCACTTTTTTTCCCTTGACTAGTTTTTTTCCCATTGGGTTTTACTAGCGAGGTTTTTAACGAGGCAACATCATATGCGTATATGAATAATACACAAGGGGGAGTGTTATGAAATATTATATTAGTGTGTATTATTCTAGAATAGTGGAGAGACTTTGTAACTTCTCTAATTTATTCTTTGTAACTCTCCTATTTAATCCTATATAATTGTGTAGTTAGTAGGCTAGTCCAAGGGACTTGTATTCCCTATATAAAGGCTAGTTGATCATTGTTCCTAACACACTTTTCGATTGCATAAGATGAATAAAACTCCTCCATTATCTCTATACTTTTCTTCTTGTTTTACAACAAATTTAATTTTTTTGACAAACAACTTAATTGTTTATATTCTAAGAGTACAAGATTAAATATAAATAACATTGAATTGTTAAATTACATAAATATTCAATTATATTGAAAATAAACTAAAATAACAAATATAATCAATTATGTTCTGAAAAAGAAAAACAAAATTTATTGATGAAAAATGTATTACCTAAAACAAGAAGTTATCTCAATAGATCAAAATAAAGAAAGATTAAAATTAAAATACAATTATACAGAAATAGGGATCAAAGAGAGTAAAAAGACTTGCCTTGTTATTGAAGATGGGAATTTGACAGAAATACGTAATCGTTGAATATTATCAAACCTTCGAATTAAAAACCCTATATTATACATATCAAGAACATCACATCGTCAAATTACATCCATTAAGAACACCACAAAATAAGTATAAAAAATAATAGAGAGAAAAGATACGCGTCATATAAAAACAAACCTCGAGCAAAATCTTGCATATAAAGAACTTCAAAATGAACCAAAAAACAAATTGCAATATATTTATGAGAAATTTGTGAATATAAATAAAGAGGCGAAAATATTAGCAAAGAAAAATCTCCTCTTTTGAAAATTTTAGTAAATAATATGGCGTTTAGGTAACATAATATCATGTGATTTCATAGGCGAGGTTGTAAAGAAGGAAGAAAAGGAGGCGGTTTTTTATAATAATAGGGTTTTTAATTTTTTAGCTCTATTGGGCTTGATAGAATAGCATCCAAGCCCTCTTAGTTAATAGAGTGCACCTAATTTTCTAATGGTTTGATAACAAATACACCCAAACTTTTTATCCAAAATTTTGTCATTGTTAAAGAAAAATGAAACCAATACTCTATTGATCCAATTATTCAAGATATTTTTATGTTTAAAATATCATTGCATTACAATATTATTAAATTGCCTATTTTTATTAGTTTCTTTTTTATTTTTATTTTTTTAGTGAAATAATTACCTATGGGATTTTAAAAACCCCTCCTTATGACAAGTACGCCGACCTAATATTTATTCTTATTAAAGATCAAAAACAAATTTTAACACTATATAACAAGTTTTCTAGAAACTTTCTCTACCCATTATAGACTGTTTTTTTTCTTTCTACATATACTATTTTATTCATTTAATTTTTCAAACCCTAAGTTTTTTCTCATCTCTCCTCTCCACATGTTGCTTCTTCCTCTCTTTCTTCTTCATTCTCTTTCTTCTCTTTCACTGCCTGGACACAATGGATCCACTGCTTCGAGTTCCGGCAAATAGCTCGTTGCCCGCCAGTTCTCGCCATAGCTCGTGGCTACATGAACTGTTGGCCTTCTTCATTGAGCAGCACCGTCATTGAAGATCGAATGAGTGGAGGACTAGCTCTCTATTGTTTCGGCGAGCTTCAGCCAAACTCAAGATCTCTGATGGCAAACGAAGCTTCACTTTAAAGCTCTATATTCGATGACGAACGGAAGCTGCACATATCCGGTGCCAGCTCTACTACACGGATCTCCACCCAGGAATGGTGGTTTGCCTGAGAAGCTCGAAGCTTTGACTGAGTAGCAGTATGCGAGTAGGTCTGTCGAACTGCAACAACTGAGCAACTGAGTAGATCCATGGAAACTTCGATGAGGCTTCACTGCCAAGGAAGAGAAATAAACATGGTTGTGATTTACTTCCAGCTCTTCGACGGAGGTTTGAGCTCTTTGAGCTCTTTCCCCAATTTCACTCTTGGACAGCTTTAGTTCTTGACCAAATCTCCTTTGCAGCTCAACGGAGCTTCACTGCCTTTAAGCTCCAGCAGCTCCACTACCTTCAAGTTCCAGCAGCTCCACTACCTTCGTTGGATATATCTGCAAATTCATGGCCAACTTTCTTTTATTTTTTTTCTTTCGAATATTGCTTTATTCGAAATACTTCGTTTCTAGCTTTTATTTTTTTTCTTTCTTTTTGTAGTAGGATTGTTGTGATTATTCAAATGTAATTTATTAATTTTTCTAATTTTTATATGTAAATAACTTTTTGTGTTTATCAATTCCGTTTTGCTTTACCTATTATTCCCCTATTATGACCCCAACCTAGCAACTACCTATCCCATCTTATTTCAAAACCATTTTCAAGATTCAAGCTTAGCAGTGGTTTGAGCAGCCAAACGAATGTTAAGTATTTTCTTGGAAATTGTTATTTCATTATTAGCTTCAATATTTTTTTTCTAAACTTTATATTAAGCTACTAAAGTGAGAGTACTGTTCTTGTGCTATACAATTTTAATTTGCCAAGGACTACTTAAATAAAGTTCTTGAGTAATGTGAGGAGTGTCATTCAAGCTGCCCAAACATGATCATCTATTACACTCTCAGCTAGGGGAATAGCTCTCCATAGACAAAATGGATTTGTGCTCCATTGATTATTTTATTTAGATAGTTCTTTATAATGTAAATGAATGCCTCAATCAATCTATTCTCGATCTTTTGTTTTTGGTATTTTTAATTTTTTTTAGGTAGAATGGTTTTTTATTGAAGGTTGTGTAATACTTAGTGATTTTATGTAATACTTAGTAATATTTGTGTGATACATAATGATTTTATATTAAAACTTAGTGAAAATCACAGAATATACCCCAGGTTGCGGCGCCGGTGGTAGTGGTCGGTAATGAATAGTACCAAAATATTGTAACTTGTCTAGTGAGTCATTTAGTTGGTGATCCTACTTCTTTTTATCTTTATATGGTTTTTGGTAAGAAATCTTGCAAGAAAAGCTAAAAGTAACACCAACAACCAACTCAACCCCAAAACCAATCCTAAAACACCCCACACAAGCGCAAGATAAATTCTTAGACGGAATAAATTACGAATAAAAAGAAGGTCAAGTGAACGGAAAACACCTGACCTCCACACGTCAAAATTGGCATAACTCTAAACCTAAGTGAATCACCACAATCACCACAAAGCACACGCTACCAACAAGACAGAAAAAATCTCTGCAATCTCCCCCACTGATCTCCACACGCCTCCACTACCCTCCACAACCCACGCTCAAATCAGCCCAAAGGAAGAAAAAAGCTTGGACATCAAAACGAAATAGGAAACAGTCTGGAATGGGCTTTCTGAAAACAACAACTTGGACTGGGTCTACCACTGTCTTCTCTATAATTGTTTCTCACTCTTCCAGCACTGATGGATTTGAGAAGGGCCACAGACCCATCTCAGCCTAGAAGAACTGAGTCACACATTGGACTGTTGGATCGAGCCAAGCTTCGTTGAAAAACGAAATCACAACAGCTAAGATCTGGGAAAAAATCAATCTTCTTTGAGTCTTGGTTTTGAAGAACTCTCCTCAAGACTCAAGCACCCCACCTAATCTATTCTTCTTACTGAAAGCCACAAACAAATTTTAGCAATATATGCCAATTTTTCTAGAAAAAAACTCTACCCACTATACCCTGCTTTTTTTTCATTATATATATATATACTATTTTATTCATTTAATTTTTTAAACCCTAAATTTTTTTATCTCCTCTTTCCTCTCAACATGTTGCTTCTTCCTCTCTTTCTTCTCCGTTCTCTTTCTTCTCTTTCACATCCTGGACGGACACCTACTGCACGATGGATCTACTGCTTTTGAGTTTTTGCGAAGTGCTTGTGGCTTGCATGTGCTCGCCATGGCTCATGACTTCACGAACGGTTGTCCTTCTTCACTAAGCAACACCGGCATCGAAGATCAAATGAGTGGATGGCTAACTCTCTATTGTTGTAGGCGAGCTTCAGACCAACTCAGATCTTCAACGACGAAAGGAGCTTCACTTTGAATCTCTAGATCTGGCGACGAATAGAAGCTGCACAGATGCGGTGCCAGCTTTCCTGCACAAATCTCTACCCACTAACGGTGGTTTTCTTAAGAAGCTTTGTCTGAGTAGCAATATCCGAGTAGATCCGTTGAAGACTATAGCAACTGAGTAGATCCATGGAAACTCCAACGAGGCTTCACTGCCAAGATAAGAAATAAACATGGTTGTGGTTTACTTCCAGCTATTCGACAGAGGTTTGAGATCTTCCAGCTCTTCCCCAAATTTTGTTCTTGACCAGCTTTCATGGACAACTTTCATTCTTGGGAGATCTCCTTTGCAGCTCAAAGGAGCTCCACTGCCTTAAAGCTCTAGCAGCTCCATTACCTTCGTTGGACAGATCTGCGAATGGCCAACTTTCTTTGATTCTTTTTGTTTCGAATATTGCTTTCTTCGAAATACTTAGTTCCCAGCTTTTTTCTTTTTCTTTCTTTTTGTAGTGTAGGATTCTTGTAGTTATTCAAAGGTAGTTTATTAATTTTTCTAATTTTTGTATGTAAATAATTTTTTGTGTTTTTAATTCTATTTTCGCTTGTTTAGTTTTTATTACTTAGTGTTTCCTGACCATACTCAGGAAATTCACTAAGTATACTCAATGTTTTCCCCCGTACCTAGCAAATTTAACTAATACTAATATGATTTTTTTTAATACTCAGTGAATTTTTCATCGATAATCAGTGAATTCGTCTAAGTACTCAACAAATTTACCAGACACTCAATAATTTTTCCAGACACTTTGTTCTTTTTCCAAGCACAACATAGTTCTTGTTTCGGCGGTATTGGTGGTGGTTGGTGGTGGTCGGCGGTGGTCGGTGGTTTCAGGTCGGAGATGGAAAATATCAATTATCCGTGAGTTGATAGTCAATGAGTTTACACTCACATCTCACTAATTTGGTGATTCATGATTAATTCCAATTATTATTTTTTTGTCTTTTTGTGATATTTTATTTTTTGAAGGTATTTTACTTTTTTTGTGGCTTCTTTGAAGAAGGAATCTATCAACAAGTTTCTTGTGTGGCATAAAGTTTACCTCCATGACCCGATAAATCAATCACTTTTTTTTCCTTTTCACTTATTTTGATACCACAACTAGGAAAACACTTGATTTACCACAAAAAGGTAAGCATATACTTTATTAAACCACATGGCCGTAAAATGTAAGAAACCCATAATAAATGTATTACATCACATAATTGAACACATGATATTATTTTTATATTCTAGGTATGTTAAAATAATCTCATTCGATGGCCCTAAGAATTGACCTAAAATATATCATTATATAAAGTTGGTATATTTTTTTAATACTATGTGCACAATATGACTTTGTATATTAAAAAATTAATATAATTTACTAAATTTGAGAAAAATTCTCCACAAGTAATGGAGCAAGTTTGCTTCATATTCCTTGTGAATTTGTTAAGAATAAAAATAATTCAATATTTTTTGAAAACAAGTCTTACATCCTCCAGCAGTAAAATTTCTATTACTCTAAAGGGTGTAGAATTTCTTGAAAAAATTAATTTACATGTATTCAAGATACGTTGAATAGGTTGTTTGTTTGTTTATTTGAGTAACTCACTCTTTGTTCAAATTATTTTTTTAATTATAGATAGGATCATAACAATTCCTATCATTATCTAAATATATTTCTGAATATTAATTTCAAATATAGGCAATATAAAATATAGGAAAATTGTCCAGTGCGGTATTTGCAAAACTCCGTCGAAATAGAGGTTGATGCAACTCTCTTCCAAGTCTTCATTATACCCTTGTGTTACTGACATTACACTTCTTTCTCCACTTACAATTCTTCTATTGGGTCTTATTTTTTTCCATTGTATGGAAAAACTTTCTGTTTCCCCACAAACAATACAATTTTGATTTTGATAGAACCGTTTTTACCATATACCTAATAATAATAAAATATAACTTATTTAGTGCGCAAATCTTTTATTCGAAAAAATTAGATTCATAGTTTTTACAAGATTTGTTTATTTATAGAAAATATTAAGCGGCCATGGTATTCACTAAGATGAGTGCAAGTTGACATGTGTTTGAATATCTATTCGAGATTGATATGATTCATAAATTATCACTGATCATTCCAAACGTGATGTTTGTTGATGAATGATAAGATAAGCAATTTTATTTATCTTTTAATTCTAGATGAATTAGTGCAACATTTTCTTACTCGTACTTCACTAGGTTTGACTTGCTTGATCGTTTAATTCTCTATATATTTGAGAGAATCCTCGAATTGAAGGTTTGGTTTGAATCTGAGACGGGAAATGGCCGTCAAAGCAATCGAGGCTATGTATGGCGATTAATTGAGATGATATAGTTTTTCGAAAGTGAAGATATTTCGTTGTGCCTTGAGGGGTACGAATTGGTACTCATGGGATGCTTAGAGTGTCACCAATTCATTTTAGCAGCAAAAGTAGTAATGAAAGTAACTGAAAGAGGTTTTATACCATAAATCGAAATGAGACAAAAGTTGTTCGAGGGACATTTTGTTAGAATAATCGATCAAAAATAAAATGCGGAATAAATAAATAGATCAAAAAATAGAGTAACGATACCTCCCGCCATTGATGTCTTTAGAAACTTTTCCTTATGTTTTGTTCTTCCAAACACTCAAGCATTCAACTATAGATGGTGTATATTTTGTGTGAATGAATTGAGTTTAGGGACCAAAACTCTATTTTATATAGCGAAACTCACATCAAACTTTTTAATGGCAATGAATTAGGTGTTACAACCTTTCATTTGCAAATGGTTAATAGAAAAGTATTACTACTTTTCATTTGCATAAGATTAGTGGAAAAATCATTAAGATAAAATTAGTGGATGGATTAATGTTGGATCATGAAAAGCCAAAAGTCATAAGTTTATTTTATTCATCAATTTAAAATAAAGACTAATAAAATAAAATACAGTTGTATATTAATATAATCAAAATGACTTATATTCTCCCATTTGATCCAAACATTATACTTGATATTTTATCTTAATCATAAATATATGAATCATGGCGATAAGTCCTCCAATAATAAGAGAGTAGTATCTTCCATGTATCACAATATATTTATCTCTTTATTTTTTATGTTGTAACTATACTTAATGAATAAACCATATGTTTATTCTTGGTCCTAACTAAATGATTTTCTCAAATAAAATTAAGGTGCGCAATGTATATGAGAAAATATCATAATTATATTAATGATAATGTCATACCAATAAACACTACATGATGGGACCAAGCCCCATACTCACTACATGATCCTTGAATTCCATTGGTGGCATGCCTTTAGTCAATGGATTAGCGATCATTAATTCAGTACTAATGTGTTCAATGACCACCTTTTTATCTTTAACACGTTCCCTTATGGCAAAATATTTAATGTCGATGTGCTTACTTCGACTTCCACTTTTATTGTTTTTAGCCATAAAAACAGCTGCTGAATTATCGCAAAATATTCTTAATGGTCTAGAGATAGAATCCATAATTCTAAGTCCAGATACAAAACCCTTAAGCCATACACCTTGTGAAGTAGCCTCAAAACAAGAGACGAACTTAGTTTCCATAGTAGAAGTTGCAGTCATATCTGTTTGACACTCCTCCATGACACAACTCCACCGGCCATCATAAAAATGTATCTTGATGTTGACTTGCGTGAATCAACAAAACCGTCAAAATCAGAATCTGAGAATTCGACCACCTCTAAATTGTTTGTTTGCCTATACATAAGCATATACTCCTTGGTTCATTGGTTCGTTAGAGATATCTCATTACTTTCTTTGCAGCTTTCCAGTGGTCAATACCTGGTTTACTTTGATATCTATCCAACATTCCAACTACAAATGCGATATCAGGTCTTGTGCAAACCTGAGCATACATCAAACTTCTAATAGCAAAAGCATATGGAATGTTCTTCATTTGTTCTCTCTCTAAATCATTCTTCGGGGTTTGGTTCAAATTAAATTTATCACCCTTCACTATGGGAGCAACACTTGGTGAACAATCCTTCATCCGAAATCTCTCTTAAACTTTATTAATATAGGTTTCCCGAGACAAGCCCAAGACACCTTGAAATATGCCTCTATGAATCTTAATGCCAGTGACATAAGACGCCTCACCCATATCTTTCATATCAAAATTTTTAGAGAGAAATTGTTTCACCTCATGAAGCAAACCCTTATCATTAGTCACAAGCAAAATATCATCCACATATAAAACAAGAAAACAAATTTTACTCCCACTAATCTTTTGGTATATACCTTGCTCCATGGGGTTTTCAACAAATCCAAATGATGAAACTACTCCATGAAATTTAAAATAACATTGACGAGAAGCTTTTTTTAATCCATATATGGATTTCTTAATCTTACAAAGTAACTGCTCACCATCGCTAGAGACAAAACCTTCAGGTTGTTTTATATAAACCTCTTCCTCTAGATCTCCATTAAGGAATGCCGTTTTCACATCCATTTGGTGCAACTCAAGATCAAAATGTATGACTAATGCCAAAATAATACGTAAGGAATCTTTCTTAGATACAGGAGAAAAAGTCTCTATGTAATCAATTCCTTCTTTCTAAGTAAATCCCTTAGCAACAAGTCTGGCTTTGTATCTCTCGATATTGCCTAATGAGTCTTTCTTGGTTTTAAAGACCCATTAAAAACCAACGCTTTAGTCCCATTAGGCAATTCCACAAGTTCCCAGACATCATTGTTCTTCATGGAATTCATTTCCCCTTTCATCGCATTATACCATAAATTTGATTCTTTGCAACTTATGGCTTGTGAAAAGTCAGAAGGATCATTTTCGACTCCAAAATTATAGTCAGACTCTTGAAGATATACTACATAATCACTAGATATTGATGATTTCTTAAACTTGGTAGACCTTCTTAATGTTGTATCATCATTATATGTATGAGGTTCAAATTGTTGATCATAATTACCAGGTATATCATGAACAACTTGATCTATTAGACTATCGTCAACAACTTGTGGTTCTTCAACGATTGAACGTTCAACACTAGATTGTACTTGAGGGGTGTTATGAACAATAATCAGTCTATCACTTGAAGTGGAAATTTGAAATTCTGAATGGTCAATATCAGAAACTACATTTCTGATTTGATCGCTCCCACTAATCAAGTCATATTCAAGAAACTTTGCATTTCTTGATTCCATAAATCTAGTGTTGTGAGATGGACAGTAAAATCTGTAACCTTTTGACCGCTCAGCATATCCAATGAAATGTCCACTGATGGTCCTTGGGTCCAGTTTTTTCTCTTGTGGATTATAAATCCTAACTTCAGACGGGCATCCCCATACGCGCATATGTTTCAAACTCGGTTTCCAACCTTTCCATAATTCAAATGGTGTCTTTGAGACAGCCTTGGTTGGATCTCAGTTTAATATATACACTGTCATTTTTGAAGCTTCAATCCATAAGTTTTTAGGAAGATTGGAGTTTCTAAGCATACTCTGTACCATGTCCAATAATGTTCGGTTTCTCCTTTCATCTACACCATTCAGATTCGGTGAACCAGGCATGGTGTACTGGGAACCAATCCCATGCTCTTGGAGAACCTGAGAAAACAGACCAGGTACTTGTCCATGTTCAGTATATCTACCATAATATTCACCACCTCTATCTAACTCACAATCTTTATATGTTTTCCACATTGTTTCTCTATCTCAGCCTTAAATATTTTAAAGGCATCTAATGCTTCGCTCTTGTTATGAAGCATGTAGAGATACATATATCGTGTGTAATCATCAATATAGGTTATAAAATATTTCTGACCATGCATATCCATGTCAGGACAACATATATTTGTATGTATGATTTATAATACATCGGAACTCCTATTGGCACCTTTCTTTGACTAGTTGGTCTGCTTTCCCTTAATGCATTCCACACAAGTTTCAAAGTCGGTAAAATCTAGAGTACCAAGTACTCCATCTTTTACCAACCTTTTTATTCTTCCAATAGAGATATGCCCTAATCTTCGGTGTCATAGAGTCGAGGAATCCTTATTTATATTACACCTCTTTGTACCAATTTGGACATGAAAATTATTATTAGTAGCATTATTTTGTAAATTAATGCAATAAAGACCTTCAGACAAAATACCATTCCCTACACATTCAGATTTATTGAAAATACTAAAAATCTGTCTTTGAAAATGTAAAGGAATAACCCAAAGGTACAAGTCTGGAAACAGAAATCAAGTTTCTAGAAAAACTTGGAACATAAAAAATCTTTTCTAATTTCAAAACATAACCACTACTTAAATATAAATAACATGTTCCAACGACTTTCACATGTGAACCCATCTTATTACCGGACAAGATGCATTGCTCACTGCCCACTGGTTTCCTTAGGTTTTGCATACCCTGTAAAGAGTTAGGAACATGGATTGAAGAACCAGAATCAATCCATCGGGTGTTAATATTAAAATTAACAGTATTAGATTCATAACAAACTAACGAGGTAGGATGACCTTTATCTTGAAACCATTTCTGGAATATAGCACATTTCTTCTTCATGTGACTTTTCTTATTACAGAAAAACACTTAGCTTACTTTCTAATATTAGCTTGAGGTGTTATTTTTCCTTTCCCCTTCTGATTTTTCTTTGGTTTGCCTTTTTCTTGAGTAGCCATCATTGCACTTTCACCTTGTTACAATTAACTACCTGTCTTCTTCTTGAAGACACATGGTCATGAGTTCATTAATCGACCATTTATCTTTATGTGTGTTATAGGAGATTTTGAAAGGTCCATATTGATTTGGAAGGGTGTTCAAAATATAGTGCACAAGAAAAGACTCGGAAATCTGTACCTCGAGATTCTTAAGTTGAGCTGAAATATCTCTCATCTACATGATGTGCCCACGCACACCTCTAACACTTGTAAGCCTAAGTGAAGAGAGCTTCATTATTAGAGTGCTTGCTGAAGACTTTTCTGAAGTGACGAACTGGTTATCAATGGCTTTAAGTAAATTTTGGACATTATCATGGTGATTTACTGAACCACGGATGCTTGCTGCTAATTTTGTCTTAATAAACATTACACTGAGGCGATTGGATCGCTCCTATTTTTCATAAAGTGCAATATTTACTGGAGTGCTTTTGTCTGTAAGAGCAGGTGTTTTAGTTTTCCTAATAGCATCATCTATGTCCATCCATCCTAAGTGAAGGAGAACTCTTTCTTTCCAAGACTTATAATTATCTCCATTAAGTTCGAGAACGTCACTACGGATATCAGAAAAATTAATAGGTTGTGATGCTGGAAATAAAGATTACATGCTTATTAATATATAGATTATTAATAAATAGATTATTAATAAATATCATGTTTCACCAATGCAAATCATGATCTAATAAATATAAGACATAAAAAATTGCATGTGGGATAAATTTTTAATTCAATAATATTTATAATCATATGACAAAATATATAACATTATTCCATCATTACTAAATAATAAAACTATAAAATAATTATTAAGTCATAATTCATGTGGGTAAATTACGAATAATTTGATATTCTATCCTAATTAGTTATTTAAATATAATAATATTCCTGTGGGATAATATTATTATATTAAAATAAAAAATTACAATTTATGTCTACTTTCATTATGTGATCTTATACCATAATACATATTTTATTTAACTAATATGTTGTGTCTATTCGTGATTAAATAAAATATGTTGATCACTTAGATAATTCAATATATAATACTAAAATTTAATGAGCATATAAAACTATATAACAAAAATAGAATAGAATAAACCATATATTTTATTCATATTTTGTTTACATAATTAACCTCATAAAATAAATAAATTACATAAAATGCATAAGTGATGAAGATAAAAATAAATAAATAAGTAAATACCTGAAGGCCGAAGTAAAACTTGAGGAAAAAATCCAAAAGTACTATAAGTGTAAATGAATACTAAAATGTTCCATATATTCTAATCATCTTCAACTGTAGGACATGTTAGTTTCAACACAAGAAAACCCGTTTTAAAAACCAAAAAATGGTTAAAGTACTTCAGCCATGAACTAAGCAAAATATATATAAGTTTAACTAAATCAAAGCAGAGACATGCTTTAGGCTTTGATACCAAATGTTAGTATAATCGATCAAAAATAAAATGCGGAATAAATAAATAGATCAAAAATAGAGTAAGGATACCTCCCGCCATTGATGTCTTTAGAAATTTTTCCTTATGTTTTGTTCTTCCAACTCTCAAGCATTCAACTATAGATGGAGTATATTTTTGTGTGAATGAATTGAGTTTAGGGACCAAAACTCGAGTTTATATAGCCAAACTCACATCAAGCTTTTTAATGGCAATGAATTAGGTGTTACAACCTTTCATTTGCAAATGGTTAATAGAAAAATGTTACAACTTTTCATTTGTATAAGATTAATGGAAAAATCATTTAGATAAAATTAATGGATCGATTAATGTTGGATTATGAAAAGCCAAAAGTCATAAGTTTATTTTATTCATCAATTTAAAATAAGACTAATAAAATAAAATGAAATTTTATATTAATAAAATAAAAATGATTTATACATTTCAGCTCGGAGAATAGGAATCAGCCCGTGTAGTGAGGCATCACTAATCCAGGCTATAATCTTTGGCTCTAGAATCTGTAGTGGATTAAAAATGAAGAATTTATTATAATTGATCGTATTTACATGATCCATAATCTATATTATAAAGTAGAGTTTTTACATAAGTGATGGTCAGGATCGATTTTGGCCAAACATAAGTGGTGGCCAGGATCGTTACCGGTCCCACCTATTATTATGATAATTAATTATACTTTACTAATTTAAAAAAAAAAGCAAAAGAAAATTAAGAAAATTCCTCCTTCCTTTTTCAATTCTACTGTTTTATTTTTCTAATTAATTTCTCAACCCACCCCCAAATTTTATTCTCAAATAAATTATAACATCCATCACACTAAATCATTCTCACCACCAATAACACTAATATGTCTTTCCTTTTTAAAGTAAAATATCAGTTTTTTATTTCAACGGAGACCCTAGAAAATATTCAGATGATTTCAATCGTTTCTAAATGGCAACAAAGATATTGTATTTTATGTTAAGTGTATTTTATGTTAAGGGTAAGTGGTGGAGGCGTCCCGCTAATCCCTAATAATATTCTTGATTTATCATTTTTTATTACTCATTAGCGTTCTAAGTAAGGATTACTATATTTGGAATAATTTTGTTGATTGAATAATTTTAGATTTTGCCTTAAATTTAGAGTAGTTCTATTTATTTAATAATTTTATATTTGAAGTATCATTGATTGAATGATTTTATAAATATGTTGGTTTTATGTTCATTTTTCAGACTTGACATATATGTTTTCAAGATAATGAGTGTTTAGATGGATAATAGATAATATTGGGAACACTTATAAAAAGGAATTCATTGGATTATTCGAAAATCGAAGGAAAATCCATTCATGGGTGAGAACTTAAATAATCAAAGGTAATCATATTTAGTGGTTTTAACAACTTTTTTCTATATGTAAACTGTAAAAGCCACTTCCGAATCTTCATGAGTAATCGCTATAAAAATTAGAGATCTTTTATACATATTTTGAGGTTTTGCCAAATAATTTATTTATATATACATACATACATATTTTATTTCGAAAAATGATATGTCTATTGATTCTGGTAATTAATTAGATTCTATTTTGAAAAAGGTTTAAAGCGGTTTCGATTCATCAACGGGCAACATATAAACGTTCTAGGTATTCAGTTGTAATTACTTTGCACCATCAAATCACACCCACTGCATATTTTGGGTCTTTGAAGAAGAAATTGGTCAAATCCATCAGCTATTGATAACACATGTACTATTGCATAACAAGATAAAATCCCCAAAACATTTTATATTTTTATTTATTATTTTTTCAGCAATTTGCTGCAAGTTAGTTTTGTAAGCAACAAGGATGTAGCAAAAGGGGTTGCTAATATTGTTTCATAAAATTATTGTAATGTTACTAATACTTTATGAATTTTAATTCCAAGTTGTGTGATATTTGTATTAAATTTGTTTAGTGTTGGTTCAGATTTGCAAGCATGAACAAGTGTGTAATTTTTAGATTCTATTTATTTTCTATCTAACAAGTTTTGTTTGGATTTTTATTGATATCGCAAACATTTGAATGAATACTTTATCTACCTTAATCATTTTTAATACACGACTATATTATATTCTCCCAAGAGATTAAAAATCTGTCACTTAGTTTTAATTTATGATTAATTGAGTTAGATTACTTTTACCATTTTATTTGCTTCCCAAATGATATACATAGTTTCCTTAATAGTGTTTTATATATGATTAATGAATAAGACACCAATGTCTATAATTTTTTTTTATAAAAACCACGATTAGAGGGAATGTTTTAAAGATATATATATATAGTAACTTATGAAATTATAGTAATTCATTAATGATGAAGACTCAAGTAAAACATAATTGTGGCTATATTTTCAAGGAAATGTGGTTTGGACAAAGGAGAACTGTGTGATATGTTTGTAGTATTCTAATTCTTTGGGAGGAGAACCCGGTATTTAAGGGTTGACTGATGATATTATAGAAGTGCATGATCATATGCATTATAAGTACTTTGATGTATTTTTTTTATAAATGATCAATATTATGAATACACATGATACTTTTTTACCCACAAAAAGCATGATAGTTAATGTGATTGAAATTTAAGCTCTCTATACACTTCTGTCTTTATATTTTGTTAATCTAATCTCGAGTATGATGATACACATGTCTAACTTATCTATAACACTTGAACCATGTCTTTACATGTGAACCGTGAACCATAACCTTTGAACCCGGAAAAATTGAAATTGTGACTAATGAACTTTGAATAAGGCAAATACATCATTCATTATAAGTTCTATAAAATTTGAAAAAATAAATTTTTTTCAACGGGCTATATCTAGACTCTAATAAAAATAAAAAAGTGTGTGTATTTTTCCATATCTTCGGATACATGGTATCTTCATCTCGCTTATATTCAACCTTAAACCTTGAATCTCATTAAACCTTAACCTTAAATGTTAAATCCTAAACCTTAACTTATAACCTTAACTTTAAACTTAACCTCAAAATTAACCTTATCCTAAACCTTAACCTTAGACTTGACCTCAACCTACATTTAACCTTAACCTTCTTTTTGACAAGAAAAAATATAAAAAACTTAACCTTAACTTTATTCTTGACTTTCATCCTTTGAATCTGGGCTCGATTCCCCTCGACGGAACAAATATCCTTTTAAGTGTCTTCAGACACGGGTTTTACCTAGTAAATATATATTTGAGATTCATAATTCATATCTTGTAAATAGTGACCTTGTGACAACACTACTTTCACAAGTCTATTTAATAGGGAAGCTAACCTCCATAGCTATACCATATGTACCATTCTTTTGAATAGAGTCACGCATCATTTTAATATATCCATTATCACCCAAGCGGCTCCCCATGAATTCTTTAAAAGCCAATACTTATCTCCATTCGATTTTTCACCATACCCAATCATATTTACGCCATGGTTCAGATCCATCCCACAATCCCCCGAAATATCCCTTTTTCATAGAGCTGAAACGCAGAGCTACCAGCATCAATCGTAACTGTAACAGGCTGTATTGATACGGCAGCTTTTAAGCCGGTTTCATCACCCGGGGTAGTGATTTATAGCCAGTAATTTCGATTGAATTGTCCTTTAGTAAAAAGGAATTGCATATTCTGTCGATTCTTGTATAAGGGTATTTATTGGATGTGGTGAGTCCCTCGTTTTTTATAATGAATTTGTATGCCTTTTCCATCCATTCACAGTTACATTGTTGATATCACAATCCACGAGTTGTTGTTCGGATAGAAATATTAATTTCCGGTTTTGATCTTGTGAATATCTTCTATGTCTACTACGACAGTGAATGCCCAACAGCTTCCTGTATTATAAGATCAAGATCTCAATAGTTAAAAGATATAGGGTGTATAATATTGTTGGTCCTTTACTTTTTCTCTTTTTAATATTTTGAAAATTTAGTCAGTGGTGGAACTAGAGGCGGGTGGCCCACCCAAATCTACGACACCGTTAAAATTTATCTAAATTGTTTTTACTTTTTTTAGTGGAAAAACCCCGAGTCAAAATAGAATTTCCTCTGTTCCTTGAACCTAAAATTTTTCTCGAACTAAAAGTTGGCCTAATTTCTGGATGATATCTCGAATTCCACTTGTGTTTCTATATTTTTGTCTATGTCGATTTTTTTTAGAATCCGCCCTTGAAGTAATATTGTAATCACTTATTTTGCAATGTTATATACCATTTTTTTCGTATCACAACGTGACACGATTTAATTAAAAATAAGTTATTAATGTCTGTTTTTGTTTGATACTAAATTTTTTTTGTCAAATTATGTCATTAATGGATATAAAAGTGGTATTAAAAAAGATACCATATAACAATATTTTCTTTCCAATTCAGTGACAACGTTAGTTAGTTCCTTAATTACCAATCATGTTCAGGATATTAATACTAAATTTGATAAAATGATAAAATTCTTGAACAAATCTGCTTTATTGTTTGACAGATTTGGAAAAACATAAATAGTTACATCTATAATTATATAAAATGTGATACAATTAATACAATCAGATAAGTATTGGCCATTTGAAAATAATATTATAAAATATCAAATTTAGGGTACACAAACTTTTCGAAAAAAATAATTAGGACGACTTATCAAACTCTAAGTGATAATAGGCTTATCGTTAGTAGGAACAATACTAATGCAAATAATATTGGAAATTATGAAAGAAGCATAAAGCCTAATGATATTGTTAATTAAGATAAATAAAAAGATTACCACTTAACTTTGTCAAGATAATTGTGATGCGGCTTTCTCGAAAAAAGGAATAACAATTGTGTGTATTGCTAGAAATTCTAATGGTGATTTTGTTACAAGGAAATGATGGAGAATTTGCACATAATCAATTCTTAAAGTAGAAACATCTGATTTTTTGAAAGCGGTAAAGATGGCTAGTGACTAGCCATTTGGAAGTGTAATAATCGAGAATGATTCGAAGATTATCATACATGCACTAACAACTAATCAAGAAATAAAAAATAATACTGTTAGTAATAATGTTTGAAATATTTATGGTGTTGCTAAGCAAGTCAATCCACTTTTATTTCTATTTTTAGGAAGAATAACGTGGTTAATTGAGTTGTCAACCATGATTTTTATAACACTTTATTTTACAAATGAAAATCTGTTATTCCTACCATTTAGCTGTGATTGTTTGGACATCCATGTGTTTGTCAGTCACATGCTGTGCAGAAGACTCAAGAACTCCATTATAATCCCCCTCCAAGAACATCATATCACGCACACTCGTGCTTGAGTTCTCCAGGGTGTTACAACACGTCCGGTATGGTGGAATATATCCACCTGGTGGACAAAGTATATCCAAGCCCAACTCGATCGCAAGGTCAACTCGAAATCTTGAATAAACTCTTCCTGATCCTTCATATTCTTGTGCAAACTGTCCCAACACTACTACAGTTCGGGGATTTACCCACGACAGCTTACCGATGACACGCAGATTCGTCGGTAAATTTTTAATATTTACCGACGACAACTATTTACCGACAAGACACGTCGTCGTTACCGGCGACTGTTTCTCGTTGGTAAATGGTTAAAACGTCGTCGCTATAGTTTTTTTTAAATTTTTTTTGTTTCGATTTGTCGTCGGTGTTAAGACCTTTTACCGACGGCCACTCCTTGTTTACCGACGAAAATACGTGTCGTCGGTAAAAAAACGTGTATATTATTCTGGACAGACTGTATTTTTATCTCTTAAACCCCCAAAACCCCCATTTTCCTCCCCAATTTCTCCCACAAACTTCAATCAATCTCATTCAAATTATTTGCAATACCTTCTCCAATTTATCTTTAACCATTTCCAAGCTTATAATCAAAGTGGGGCATCCTCAATACACAATTTCATCCACAAATATTAGGTAAATTCTTGAATTTAATTTATTATCATATTTGGTGTAATTCTGGCAATATTATGTGATTAGGTTAAGTAATACATTATCAAGGTTGGGACTTCATCATCAATCTCCAATTTCTTCCACCAATGCAAGGTATTTTCTTTAAATTGCAAACTTTTTAATTTTTTTTTATGCATGGATTTTGATTTGTGTATTAGTTGCTATAAGTTATGATTGTGTATATTTTTTGATTGTCTAGTTAATTATTAAGTGTAAATCATGCATACATTCCTTTATTTCTATTATGTTTTCATATATTTTTGTATTTGTGTAATTAATTATATGAAATTGTTTATGTATTTATTGTGTTGTAATTTTATTTATTTATTGGTTTGTAATTATATTCAAGCCATTGGTTTGTAATTTGTATTATTTTTATTCATTGTGTTGTAATTTTTATTCATCTTATTAATTGGGTTGTAATAATTATTTATTTTATTTTCATATGAATGTAGTTGTCTAGTTATCTAAAATTGTTGTAAAGAGATGGCTTTGGTTTTGGATAAGAGTTGGATGGATGCGACGGATTTACTCGATCCAGACTATGTTATGGGGGTTCTAGATTTTATCGCATATGCAAAACAACAAAAAAATTATAAAGATCTTATTTATTGCCCGTGTAACTATTGTAGAAATTATCGCCGATTACCCACTCGGACGGTTACGGGCCACCTTTATAAGTAAGGGATTATGAAGTCGTATCAAGTTTGGATAAAACACGGTGAGCAGTTGGTCATTCCTGAAGAAAATCCTATTCCGAACATAGTTAATGAAATTGCTAAGGTTTATGACGATGTGAGACACAGTTACGATGTTGGCGGACATCAGGGTGACACCGAGATGTGAGATGCAGAAATTCCAATTAGTAGTAGTTTCGAAAAACTGTTTAACGAATTGGTGACAGAATTATATCTGGGTTGTAAAGCGATGAGTTCATTGAACTTCATTGCCAAGCTTATGCACGTAAAAGTAAAGAACAAGTGGACTAACACGTCATTCACCGATCTATTGGAGTTGGTTGGTCGTATTTTGCCCAAACCTCACACTTTGCCCGATTCTTATGATGCATGCAACAAGAAGTTGAAAAGTTTGGGTATGGGGTATATTACTATCGATGTTTGTTTGAACGATTGTGCCATATTTTACACAGAGAATAAAGACCTCGATAAGTGTCCAGTTTGTAGCGAGTCTAGATGGGACCCAAAGAAGGGTATCAAAGTACCGCATAAGAAGTTTCGTTACTTTCCGCTTGCTCCCAGATTACAGCGACTATACGCTTCGAAGCACACCGCTGAAGACATGATATGGCACCATACCGGAAAGAGTGCCGATCCAGATGTGTTGCGTCATCCGGTTTATGGTGATAGTTGGAAGAGATTTGCAGCGCTACATCCTTAGTTTGCTAGCGAACCTCGTAATGTATATTTGGGTCTCGGTATCGACGGGTTTTGTCCTTTCTCTATGTCATACAACTCGTACAACATGTGGCCTGTCATATTGACCGTCTATAACTTACCACCGTGGGTATGCATGAAGGAAACCACATTTCAGCTTTTTCTGTTGATTCCGGGTCCTCGTTCACCCGGTAAGGACATGGATGTTTACCTCCGCCCTATGATAGATGAGTTGGAAGAGTTGTGGGATAAAGGGATCCTTACATATGATGCCCATACAAAGCAAGAGTTTACTATGATGGTTTGTCTGTTGTCCACGACCAATGATTTCCCCGCTCGGTCATACACTTCAGGATGGTCGGGTCAAGGTTACATGACTTGCCCAGAATGCATGGATTCTACTCCGTTATTGAGTGTGAAAAAAGGTGTGGTTTACTTTGACCATAGACGTTGGTTACCTACCGGACATCGGTTTAGAAAAGAAAATATTTTGTACCCGCAAACCAATTATATTAGCCGACCGAGGAAACATAGTCCAGCTAGTATTCAGACACAGTTATATGGCCTTCCCATTGTGTTTCTCGGCAAACACAAGGATTTTGAAGGAAAGATCATGAGGCAAACTGGTCCACGTCTATTCAATTGGAAGAAAAAGAGTATGTTTTATCGTTTACCTTATTGGTCCGAAAATTTGTTGAAACATAACATTGATGTCATGCATTGCGAGAAAAACTTGTATGATGCTCTTCTCGGTACAGTTATAGCACTCGATGGGAAAGAAAACAAAGATAACGTTAAGGCGCGACAGGATCTTGAGAAAATGAACATCAGGAAAGAATTGTGGTTGACAACAAGAGGACCTAAAACGATTCTAAAACGGGGAAAGTATACGTTGTAAGCGGAGAAGAGGAAGATTTTTCTTGAGTGGTTACAGGCATAGAGGTTTCCCGATGGATTCGCGTCTAGTATGAGGAATAACGTTCAAGTCGATACGGGTAAGATCATTGGAATGAAATCGCATGATTGTCATGTTATGATGCAGTATCTTTTTATTTGTTGTCTCCCCGGACTTCTAGATGATAAACCAATTAGCGACGCGATTATTGGGTTTGCTAACGGGTTTAGAGTAGTTTGTAACAAGAATCTAAGTAGGAAAGAGTTGGAAGACGGTAAGGCGAAAGTGGTTGAAGTGATGTGAAAATTAGAAATGATCTTACCTCCTGCGTTTTTTGATATGATGATCCACATAGTGATTCACTTATACGATGAAGCGTTGTTAGGGGGCCCGGTTCAAATGCAGTGGATGTACCCATTTGAAAGGTATTTGAAGAAGTTGAAAGAGTATATTCGAAACCCGGCTAGGCCTGAGGATTCCATAGCCGAGGGTTACGTGGCGGAAGAGACGTTGACCTTCATATCACGGTATCTTAGTGAAGAAAAAACAAAGTTCAACGATCCAGGTAGATACAACGAACAACTGCCATAACCAAAAGAGCTATCCGTTTTCAATTCTCAGTGTACTCCAATTGGCAAGAAAGAGTTAGGTTCTTTACCAGCTCTGCAGAAGGAGCATGTCAGTTGGTATATTTTGAATAACTGCGACGAACTCGAACCATATAGGACGTAAGTAACGTTTACGTATTTGTATTTATATTCATATTTATATTTATATTTATATGTATATTCATATTTATATTTATATTTATATTTATATTTATATTTATATTTATATTTATATTTATATTTATATTTATATTTATATTTATATTTATATTTATATTTATATTTATATTTATATTTATATTTATATTCATATTTATATTCATATTTATATTTATATTTATATGTATTTTCATATTTATATTTATATTTATATTTATATTTATATTTATATTTATATTTATATTTATATGTATATTCATATTTATATTTATATTTATATGTATATTCATATTTATATTTATATTTATATTTATATTTATATTTATATTTATATTTATATGTATATTCATATTTATATTTATATTTATATTTATATTTGTATTTATATTTATATTTATATGTATATTCATATTTATATTTATATGTATATTCATATTTATATTTATATGTATATTCATATTAACTTATTTATATTCATTTATGTTTTTAGTGAACACAAATCCACACTTACAGGAACGAGTAGGGAAATAGAGATTATGCATCGTCAAAGGTTTAAGAGATGGTTTTTGGAAAAGGTATGTAACTTTAGACGTTGGTTTAAATATTATCTAATTATTTCCAAAGTTCTAAGTATTATTTTTGTATGACAGGTTCATGGAATGAAAGAGTCAGGTGATGTATTAGCTACCACTGAGATGGTATCCTTGACAAGCATGTCTTTTGGTGCGGTGGATAAATACGATTCATGTGTTGTGAATGGTGTCAAGTGGGTAACTAAGGGTAAAGGAGAAAAAAGAGTGACGCAGGATTACGGAGTTTGTACCATGTACGATGATAGACCATGTTATGGAGAATTGTTGAAAATATTGGAGGTTAATTACACTAAAGGGTGCTCAGTTGTCTTATTCGTTTGTAAGTGGTACAAAATGGCTGATTCGAGGACAAAACATGGGGTAACCTTTATTAACACATCAGACTTTGAGTGGGCCGACGAACCATGCATTTTAGCATCGCAGGCCAAGAAAGTGTTCTACATTGACGAGATTAGTGCAAAGAAATCAATGAAGGGTTGGAAAGCCGTTTGGGAAATAAATGATCGTCACAGATGGAGTCCCGGGTTATGGGGTTCGGAATCACTATCTACTAACAACGAGAGCATTAGTATACATTTGGTTAACACTGGGACGGTTTCCGAACCGGAGAACTTGGCAACTACCGAGGAGATCGAGATTGACCCATCTAATATTCGTATTGAGATGGCTTTTTATATGGTTATTGATGAAAACGAGGAAATTGTAGATGACACGTGGACGAATATGGAGATGAAGAAGAACCTATAGAGGTTAATAGCGATGATGAACCTATATATATTAGTGGATATGAAACTGATTAGGAGATTTTGTATTTGTTTATTAGTCTTAAAACATTTTGCTGGTCCTTGGAGTTGAACTTTAATTTATTTTGATACTAACTGTTGACTAAACACCCCAAACTCTAACATTTGACTCAAATAGTTGACTAAACACCCCAAACACTAACACTTGACTCAAATAGTTGACTAAACACCCCAAACACTAACATTTGACTCAAATAGTTGACTAAACACCACAAACACTCGAGTTTGACTCGAATAGTTGACTAAACACCCCAAACACTAACATTTGACTCAAACTGTTGACTGAATACCCCCAAACACTCGAGTTTGACTCGAATAGTTGACTGAATACCCCCAAACACTCGAGTTTGACTCAAATAGTTGACTAAACACCCCCAAACACTAACATTTGACTCAAATAGTTGACTAAACACCCCCGAACACTCGAGTTTGACTCGAATAGTTGACTGAATACCCCCAAACACTAACATTTGACTCAAATAGTTGACTAAACACCCCAAACACTAACATTTAACTCAAATAGTTGACTAAACACCCCAAACACTATCATTTGACTCGAATAGTTGACTAAACACCCCAAACACTAACATTTGACTCAAACTGTTGACTGAATACCCCAAACACTCGAGGTTGACTCGAATAGTTGACTGAATACCCCAAAAACTCGAGTTTGACTCAAATAGTTGACTAAACACCCCAAACACTCGAGTTTGACTCGAATAGTTGACTGAATACCCCCAAACACTCGAGTTTGACTCAAATTGTTTGGTCGAGGAGTTTATTATAAAGTGAAAGTTTGGATCTCCCGGGCCTTCTGATGATGCTGGATACGAAAGAACGAAAAAGGAAAAAAACAAAGAAGAGAGAAAGAAAAAAGAATAAAAAAAGAATGGAAATGAAAAATTTAAAAAAATATATATATATATATATACGGGCGACATTTATGGGTTTACCGACGACATGCTTGACATGAATGTCGTCGGTAAACTTTTAACGACGACATTCTTCGCCCTAATCGTCGGTAAACGAAAACCAAAAATTCATTGGTCAAAATGGGCGGTCCATTTTCCCGTCCAAGGAGTTTACCGACGACAAGCGAAAAGTATTCGTCGGTTAACAAAGACACGCAACAGTCATGCGTACGATTGTTTGACGCGTGGCACCTTTACCAACGACTAGGCCCGTTTTACCGACGACACGCGTGTCGTCGGTAAACATTTAATCTATTAAACCCTACCGAGCTCATTTCTGAAACACAAAATCTTCAAAACTCTCTCAAAAAATTCCAATCCGAGCAAGAAGGAGCTATACCGAGGCATCCCAACACTCAAACAACATCGAATGTAAGTGATTTCATGCAAAAAATCCATTGTTTTTTCAATATTTTTACTTTTTTTCTAAATCAAATCCTAACTTTTTTTTTGTTTTTGTTCTTCCTCTCTACTTGCGTGGCATGGATTCCTGGACATCTTCAACACAAATTCCACGTAATAGGTACACGAAATCCTATTCAAATCCTAGTTTTTTTTTAATTTAAGAATTGAATTTTTTTTGGATTTGTATTTGATTTATTATGATTTCCGAATTATCGTGTTAGTATTAGGGATTGCTTAAACGTTGTTGTTAGTTAAATACACCATGTAAATATAATTTTTTTTTAATTTTTAGCAAATTTAGGGTTTTGAATGATTTTTGGAATTTTCGTTAATTTATGGATGTTATTGGATTAAATTGTAAATATGTGGTGTGAATTGTAGGATTTAGAACGTGTGTATGTGAAGAATGCTGATATTTGTGAAATTTAGGGACTTAATGTGAAAATAAAAATGTTTATTTTTGTAAATATGAAACTTTTGAGAACTAAAATGCAATTTTAAAAACATTACAATTTTTTATGACTTTAGGGTATTTTTGTAAATTTATAAATTATAAAGACTAAAATGCAATTTAAAAAACTTTTAAAAAATATTACGGACTTTACGGTATTTTTGTAATTTTTGAAAATATGAGGACTAAAATGCAATTTATAATATATAGACTTTTAAATTTAATATATATTTATTTTTGTAAAGATATAAATTATAAGGACTAAATTGCAATTTTTAAAAACTTTTTAAAAAATATATAGACTTTAAGGGTATTTTTGTAATTTTTAATAAAAACAGACTAAAATGCAATTTATACTATATAGTCTGTAAAAAAAACTAATTTATTAATGTTATTTAAATTATAGATGGCCGATGTGATGCCTAATTATCATCCGGGTGATGGTAACGGTGAAGATCCGAATTGGAATCAACCCCGCAACCTAAATGATTGTAACCAGCCGCCCGGTAATATATATTAATATATAAAATTAAATTAATATAAATTAGTAATTTAATTAATACAATTTCATTAAACAGTTAGGAGAAAAAGGAGACCCCGAACGATTTCGACCCTGAAAATCGCCCAAGATGCGAAAGAGAAATTAGGTGGGCCCTTACCAGTCGCCTTCTGCATCCTAGATGACACGTGGAACCCATACGGTGAGTATGGGAAGCACGTGGCACCAAGTAGTGGGGTCCGCGGTCTGAGACACAGTCCCTCCGTACTATAGACAGTGGAGTGATGTCCCGAGGACACTCAAATCCACGATTCTCGAAAAACTCGAGGAGTTTTTCAACCTCGAGGAGTGGAGGGACCGAAAGGATTGGAACTTTGTCAGCAGGAAGCTACAATCGTCTCAGGCCACTGTCTACAGGCGGTGGAAGCATGACCTTAAGGCTGACTACTACGATACGGACGAGATTCCTCCGGAAGTGCTTCCCGAGGATTGGCAGAGAACCCTTGAAATGCTGAATGACCCGAACAAAAAGGTAAAATTATAATTTAATTATTTAATTATTTTATTATTAAATTAGTTTTTAACTATTTTTTAACTTAAATTGTAACAGGCTCAGGGGGGATTAATAAAAAGAATAGGCAGCTGCAGAAGAAGCCGAACAAGTCAGGTTCTAGGAACCAAATACAGACCCGACACGAGATTATCGAGGTATAATTTCTTAAAGTAAAAATAAAATTTATTAGTTATTTAATTTAATTTTTTAATAATTATAATTTTTTATATATATATTTTATAGGGTAAGCTGAAGCTTACTACGAAAGATCCCCTGAGCTTTCTGGACGAGCAGGCCCAAGAGGAGGTCCCATTTCCACCGATAGGCGGATATTTCGAGAATTTGGGCAATAACGGGTCGAAGGGAAGCTGGAGGGACGATAAATAGGAGCAGGCTAGTGTAAGTGGTCTATTTTACTTTTTATTGTTTAAAATTAATTATATAACTTTAAATTTATTTTTTTGTTAGTTTTACTAATTATTTATTTGAAATTTAATTACATGGAGTTTACAGGGAGAAGCTTAAAGATCGGGTTATCGAGTCGGGGTCCCAATCGGCTGAAGATGTTTCGGTGGAGGATCAGATAGGAGCGATGAAGGAGACGGTACAGGAGGTGATGAAACCGTCAAAGAGTAGACACTGCATCCCGTCAATCGGAACCGTCTTCAAGAAAAAAAAGGGAACCAAAGCCGTCTGTTCCGGACAAGACCGCACAGAAAAACGCGGTGCTACTCCAGCGGATATTCGAGGGTATGAACGAGCTCCGCGAACAGAAAGGATTACCTCCTATAGCGGATGAAGCTACTCCATCGAGCGCCTCATCTAAGTACGATGATTTTATCGATAAGATGCTCAAAGGCCTCAACGAATCTCGAGCCGCCAATTGTCTCCCTCCGATTGAAGATGAAGATGATGAAGATGACGAAGATGAAGAAGATTTATCCGGCCCATAATTTATTTGTTATGTGTTAAGACTTTTATTCTATTACGTTTATATTTATTATGAATTTTATTATGATATGTAACATTTTGACTTTTAACTCTGGGAGTTTGACTTTATTCCCGGAGGTTTGACTTTATTGCTCAGGGTTTGACTACCCGGGTTTATTTATATTTTATGAATATATGTCACGGTTTTTAGTTATTCTCTTGTATTAGTATATTAAATTTAAAAAAATCAAAAAACCAAATTAAATAAAAATAAAAATTAAATAAAAATAAAAAATAAAAAATAAATAAAATTTTATAAATAAATAAATAAATCATTACCGACGACATTCTTGACATGAATGTCGTCGGTAAACTTTCAGGAAAAATAAAAAAAAAGAATGTTTACCGACGATATTCATGTCAAGAATGTCGTCGGTATTGATTTATTTCTAAAAAAAAGGCGTGCGAAAAAAATTGAATTATTAATTAATATTATACCGACGATGCATTCGTCGGTAATGTATAGAGATACCAACGATAGTGGTCGTCGGTAAAGGCAGACAATTTACAGACGCGGAGCGTTCGTCGGTAAAAAACTCGATTACAGACGAGAGCCCAAAGACGTCGTCGGCAAACATCGATTTACCGACCAATTACTAGGGACGAGTGTTTACCGACGAGCCGTCGTCGGTAAGCCTTTTTACCGACGAAACGCGGCTGTTTACCGACGACACGTGTCGTCGGTAAAACAGCATCCTGTTGTAGTGCAAGGCATATTGATTATAAGAAGAGCTCGCCATCATAGTTCCAGGAGAGGACTCGTTATGGTTTTTACCGTTTTTCTGTTTATAAAATTTAGTTAATTCCAAATAAGATTAATCAGGGGCAAAACAAAAAAGAAAAAATTGTTATAGGGTGGCCAAGGGATTAGGGGCAACAAACTGACTTTTTTAAAAGTTAATTACACTACATGTCCCTATATTAAGCAGAACATTTACTATAGGCCCATATATTTTTCAACACAATGTTGTATATTAGGTTCCTTTTGTGTCTCTTTTTAAACGAATCTCACTATAAATCCTTATTAATTTCACTACAGGTCCCTATATTATGCAAATAATTCACTATAAGATCATGTATTATGCAACACGGGTAGTATATTAGGTTCCATTTTTTAACTAATTTCCACTATAGATCCCTATATTGAACAAAATAATCAATATATATATAATTTAAACAACAAAATATTAATACATACAGAACAATTAAATCCTAAATATATTATATAAAACTGGGGGAACAAATGAAAGCTAAGCTAACATTGCACTATAGGCCACTAGATTCTGAAAAATTAAATTTTTTTTTTTAAAATTTTTTGGAAGGTATGGCCCCAATCAATATAAGGTACATCCATTCCTGTCAATTCTTATATAATTTTTGAATTAATTGCATTATAGGTTCCTATACTGTAGGAATAGCTTATATTTTATCGTATAAATAATAAAAAAAACAAATAAAATAAATCAAAACTAAAAAAGATAGTTCATAGATAGGAACACCAAGTTAAAGTTATGAATATTTAAGGATGATAATTACATATTTTAATAATAATAAAATGACTTGAGATCATACCTAGTGTTTACGTCTATACCCTTTACTCAGATGGGAATCACTACCTCCAGTTTTGTCAACCCCAAACTCAATCACTTGACATGAACGCTCACAATCTTCATCAACGTAAAGGGAGGGAAGTTGCATAGATGTCCGCTACGGTTCGTATCTTTGGACGCTTGGTCCATAGCCTACGCTTTTCACTATAAGGGTTGTACTAATAAGTTCACTAAGAAGACACCTATCAACATGAACTTTTAAAATTGTAACAGGTAATGATACAACCTTGTTGCATACAGAACATACTTTGGATGTTATATCTTTATTTGTCACTGTTTTGATAAAAAAAATATTGTAGATTAACAAATGGTTTGGATTATAGTTAGTTAAATAGGTTACTAAGCAAATGAACATATTTATGATGATTTAATAATAGGAAGATTAATCCAAAAGGTCCATACAAATTTCACACAGGCAACCCATTAAAATTATACATAATCCATTAAATATACGTAACCTATTAAACAAACTCATAACCCATAATGTATTTTAAATGTGATATAAGGGTGTATCAAAATGGGATGATATATATTTACTAAAAAATTATAGAAGTAACAAGATAAATTATTTGAATTTTTTGAATCAAGAATATTAAGAAAGTAAAGAAAATGTAATATTCAAATTCCATGCTCTTAAAGAGTGTTTGAAAACATGAAATAAAAGAAAATAATAGCTTTGATGATTAAATCTATATATAATTAACTATTAATTAAATAAGTTTAATGGAAAGAAAAATATTAAAAATTATTCAATAAATTATCCATTTGATTTGTTCTTAAAAAACATAAAAATACCATAGATATTTTTATATGCCACTGAAAATCACTTTGAAAATTATTTACAGCGCATATAAAATTATGTTTGATATCAACAATAAATATAAAATATAACCAAGAAAATGTAAAACATCGAGAAAGAGAACAAAATTCAAGAGGGATAGAAAGGAAAAGATTTTAAACAATAAAGTATCAACAAAAAAAATATGTAAGACAAAAAATCACATAAAAATGTTAGTTGTTTAAAGGAAAACTGAAATCCCAATCTTGCAAAAGAATGTGAATCTTACAAGAAAGGGGTTTATCGTAGCACATAAAGTGAATAGGAATGGAAAACTAAAATACTTCATGACGAATCAAGGCTGAGGATAGAACATGTTTGGTTCCTAAATCTTGTCTTGTTTACCGAAGATACAAAGTGATAGTAATCATTTTAAAAAAAGTATGAATTACCAACGAATTTCGTTAAAGAAAAAAAAAAACCTATCATTTTTTGTATGTATTGTAAATAACAATCGAAAGATTGGTGCAGATTAATTAAATAAACTTAAGGAAAGAGAGGGGTGGTTTGTGTAACTTGATAGATAAAGAATTTGAGTAATGGAAACATTGATGCAGATGAGATAACAAAGTTTAAGGAAATGTCGAATCTTATTTCTACATGTCTTGGTAAGTCATGTGGCATGAGCTCATTCATATTATATGATCCCATTTTATTATTCCATCTCAGTTGCAGTAGGGTCCAACTCCTAAATTTTGGTTTGAGGAAACTTGGTACCTTCATGGGGTTTACATTACCTTTATGAGCTAATTTGGGAACAACCATGAAGATATGGGAGTTAAAATAAAGGGTATACTTGAAATTATTTTGGTTGGAAGCGACTGTTGACAACCACGTTGTGCGGTAATCAGATATCCCTATAACTGTCTCATAACTCGACTCTCTGTTGGCTTGGAAAATGGTTATCATGGAGAGTACGTAAGTGTTTTGTGTTGCGGAAAATTATCACCGTAAAGAAAAGATTTGAGAAAACCAAATAAATCAAAAGTTTCAATTAACGAGTAAACTAACTCTATTACACGGAAATTGAAAAAACCAACGAAAATTACAAAGCGATTACACGGAAAATCAAAATCCAAACTTACACGGTAAAGGAAAAAATTCCGGTGTTAAAAAGATATTCCGGCGTAGTACCGGTATCTCTTAACAGAAAGAAAAAGGAAAAACGTAGAGAACTTTTTTATGCGTAAGGCTTTTGCTGCTTTGCTTTGTAATTCATACTCAATAGTGGTGGAGAATGGGGTCTATATATAGGGGAGTGTTGGAGTTGAAATCAGACTTGCTTTGTAACGTGCCAATCAATTCCTTGATTCTCTCTACGGATTGATTGACTGTTATCTGATTGATTCTCTTTATTCCACACGTTTTGAAACCGTTGGTTGACTTGGTCTGATTGATTCTCTTTATTCCACACGTTTTGATTATTGGTGTAACCGCTGGTTCACTTGACTTGACGAGTTGACCAGCTGATGGAATAATCTTCTTAACGGGCACGTGATTGGTGGAGTCTTGTCTTACGTTTATCTTCTGATTGATTGCCAGCGATACTATAAGAGCTTGATAAGAAACTCATTTCATTCTTTCATTTTTTGACTCCCCAAACTCCCCAACTCCCCAACTCCCCAACTCCCCCACGAGCTCACGAGCCACGAGCCACGACCACGCCCACGCCCACGCCGTCGCCGCCGTCGCCGATGCCGGTGCCGGGCCGGGCCGGGCGGGTGGGTGGTGGTGGTGAGCGCGTGTGGGGTTTATCCAACACCTTGTTGTATGCATGGGGTTGTAATCTTTGGAAGTTAATGCCATCACAATGGCTAAATGGGGTTTTATATCTTTCCTATCCACCGATGTGGGAAAAGAATCACTCCCCCCATGTTCAAATGTTCCAACAATCCCCCACACATTTGAAGTGTCAACAAAGGTTTGGAGAGAAAGTGATTAGGTTTCCATGACTTTCAGCATTTGGGTGAATTGTACTTAAGTGCCAATATCTTTCGATTTGAATTGTCACGTAGTGAGGTGAGGCCTTTGGTAAATGGATCAGCGAGATTTTCCTCTGATCGCACATACTCTAAGGCTATCACACCATTCTTCAGTAACAGTTTTACTGAACCATGTCTGATGCGTATATGTCTCTTCTTTCCATTATAGGCACTTTGATGAGCGACTGCAATGGCTGCTTGTGAATCACAATGGATGCACACATGTGTGGCCTTTCCTTCCCAAAGGGGCACATCTGATAAGAGACTTCTCAACCACTCAGCTTCTTGTCCAGCCATTTCTAGTGCTATAAACTCAGACTCCATGGTGGAGCGTGCTATACAAGTTTGTTTAGAAGACTTCCACGATATAGCACCTCCTTCTAAGGAGAAGACATAACCACTGGTGGAGTTAACTTCGTCGTTGTCAGAGATCCAGTTTGCATCACAGAATCCCTCAAGAACTGCAGGGAATGAGCTGTAATGCAGGCCTAGATCCATGGTACCTCACAGGTACTTAAGAAGACGACGAAGTGCAACCCAGTGGTCATTACTCGGGTTATGAGTATAGCGACTGAGTCTACTAACGGCATAGGCTGTATCGGGTCGAGTGTAGTTCAATAAGAACATCACACTACCTATGATTTTTGCATATTCATTTTGGGATACAGCATCCCCAGAATTCTTAGACAAATGAATACTAGAATCATAAGGAGTATTTACAGGTGTCACCTCAAAAGAGTCGAATTTCTTCAACATCATTTCTACGTAATGAGACTGATTAAGGGAAATACCATTACTTCTCCTAATGATTTTTACCCCAAGAATAACATCTGCTTCTCCCATGTCTTTCATGTCAAACTTAGAAGACAAGAAGCGTTTGGTCTCATTTATGGTATGAAGGGAAGTGCCGAAGATGAGCATGTCATCTACATACAGGTAGACGATGGTACACTCTGATCCTGTTACTTTGGAGTAAACACATGAGTCAGAAGTGTTGACCACAAACCCATTTTAAATTAGGGTACTATCGAGTTTTTCATACCATTTTTTGGGTGCCTGTTTTAAGCCATACAAAGACTTCTTTAGCTTGCACACTTTATCCCATTGACCAAGAACCACACACCCTTCAGGCTGGGCCATATAGATCTCTTCATCTAGGTCCCCATTCAGAAACGCAGTCTTAACATCCATCTGATGTATGACAAGTTTGTGAATGACCGCAAGAGCGATGAGGGTCCTAATGGTGGCGATTTTGGTCACAGGGGAATAAGTGTCGAAGTAATCAAGGCCTTTCTTTTGGGTGAAACCCTTAATCACAAGCCTAGCTTTGAATTTTTCTATTGAGCCATCAGGTCTCAACTTCTTCTTAAAAATCCATTTGCTGTGGATGGGTTTGCTGCCTTTATGTAAGTCAGTCAATTCCCACGTATGATTACTTCTTATAGACTCAAGTTCGCTATTAATAGCTTCTTTCCAAAAACTAGCATCTATTGATCTCAAAGCATCGGCATAAGTTTTTGGGTCTTCCTCCATGAGAAGACAGGTGACAACCTGTTCACTTATCAGGTCAATGTGAAAACCTTCGGTTAAGAAGGCTGTGATAAAATCAGGTCCGAAGCTGGACTCGATCCTACGCCTCTTACTCCTCCTAAGTTCTTCCTCAGGAATAATACTAGGTGCATAGGAGGTAGAGGGGCCAGGGGCACTATCACACAAAGGAACATTAACATCATCAGATAAGTTACTAGAAGACAAAGAAGCATCAACAGTATTCACAGTTTTCAAAGGGAAAATGTTTTCAAAGAATTCAGCGTCTCTAGATTAAAAAACGGAGTTATCATCTAATGATAGGAATCTATAGGCTGCGCTATTCTGAGCATACCCTATGAATACAGAGTCTATTGTTTTGGGTCCAACAGTGACTGTTTTAAAATCGGGTAGTTTGACTTTGGCCAGACACCCCCACACTTTTAAAAATTTCAGGTTAGGTGGAAAGCCTTTCCACATCTCATAAGGGGTCTTATATAGGGATTTATGGGGTACCCTATTAAGGACATAACAGGCTGACATAACAGCTTCCCCCCACATGTTGGTTGGTAAACCTGAACTTATTAACATAGCATTCATAGTCTCTTTAAGGGATCTATTTTTTCTCTCGGCTATGCCATTTTATTGGGGTGTATAGGGGGCACTAAGTTCGTGTATTATCCCATTTGTTTCACAAAACTCTTTAAGTGAATTAGAACTATATTCGCCTCCTCTATCTGACCTAAATCTTTTGATTTTACAGTCTAGTCAATTTTCTACTTCAGCTTTGTATTTTAAAAACGCGTTTTCCGCCTCGTCTTTAGTTTTAAGGAGATACACTTTAGTGAACCTAGAGTAGTCATCTACAAAGGTTATGTAGTAAAGTTTTCCTCCTCTACTAGCGGAGTTTTTAAAATCAGCTAAGTCAGAATGCACTAATTCTAGTAGTTTAGTCTTTCTCGTGGTCACAGGCTTAAAGGGTTTCTTAGCAAGTTTGGACTCTACACATATTTGACATTTTGAAAAGTCATATATTTTATTGAGGGGTATTAGTCCAAGTTCTTTAAGCCTTTTAATAGACGATATATTAAGGTGACCTAGTCTAGCATGCCAAGTGTCAAGAGATTCAACGACATAAGCAAAATCAGAGGCATTTTCATTCATTGGTACAGTATTTAAAACAAATAAGCCACTATTCATGTACCCTTTCCCCACAAACTCATCATTTTTTGTAATAACCATTTTCCCCCCTTCAAATACAAGTTTAAGGCCTACTTTATTAAGAAGAGCTCCGGAAACTAGGTTCCTACGGAGACAGGGGACGAAGAGAACATCATTCAGCTCTAAGATTTTACCAGAAGTGAGTTTGAGAGAAACCTGTCCTTTACCGAAGACCATGTCAGTTGAGGAGTCACCCATGTAGACAAATTCACCATTTGTTGCCTCTTCGAATTTCTTGAACATGGATCTCGTTGAGCAGAAGTGACGAGAAGCTCCAGTGTCAAGAATCCACTCGGTTTTGTTCTCAATTAAGTTTACCTCAACCATTAGTGCAGCGATAACCTCTTCGGCCTCGATCAGATTTGCGGCATGTTTGGGACCTTGATCAGCTCTAAGTTTGCACTCGAAAGCCTTATGTCCTTCCTTCCCACAACAGTATCAGGCTCCTTTGGGTTTCTGAATCTTACCAGAGGTTTTGAACCCACCACCTTTGGAGTTGCCGCGGTTCTTGTTGCCTCCAGATTTGGATTTGTTGTGGCCTTGTTGTTTACCCTTCCCTTTGAACCTGTCTTTGTTACCTTGCCAGAACTTTCAACAAGATTAGCTTTGGAGGATTGAGAAGGGAAAGGAATAGACCTGTCTTTGAGTCGATTTACCTCCTCGACTTGTATGTGGCTAATCAACTCTTGTAGTGTCATTTCCTTCTTCTTGTGTTTTAGGTGATTACGGTATTCGCTCCAAGAAGGTGGGAACTTCTCTAGCAGGATATTAGCTTGGAACACCTCACACATTTTCATACCTTCAGCAATCACATCCGCGCAAAGGTTTTCATAGATATGGAGTTGTTTAGTCATGGATTTCTGATCGGTGAGACGGAAGTTGTACCACGTCCCAGTGACATATTTCTTCTTACCAGAATCCTCGGCCCCATATTTTTTCTCAAGTGTCTCCCATATGATCTTTGCCGAATTTTCTTTGGCGAGAAGATCAAAGATGAGATTTGACACGTTGTTCAGCATCCATCCTCGAGCCATGGTGTTAGCTCGCCTAAACTTGGCTTCCAGAGCAAGATGCCTAGTCTGTTCTTCTTCAGTGGGAACCCCATTGTCCACTAAAAGTGGAGGATCTTCGTATAAAACGAAGTCCAGTTCGTACTGTTCAAGACAGATAAGGATCTTTTGTGCCCAACGCTTGTAGTTGGAACCATTAAGAGGCTCCAACTTATTCACGTCGGGAAAGGCTTTTGCATTCAATGATGAAGCAACAGCCGAGATTGGAAAAGCCATTAAAAAAACGGTGATAAACAAAAACTACTGAATATCTTTTTTAATTGTTGCGGAAAATTATCACCGTAAGAAAAGATTTGAGAAAACCAAATAAATCAAAAGTTTCAATTAACGAGTAAATTAACTCTATTACACGGAAATTGAAAAAACCAACGAAAATTACAAAGCGATTACACGGAAAATCAAAAGCCAAACTTACACGGTAAAGGAAAAAATTCCGGTGTTAAAAAGATATTCCGGCGTAGTACCGGTATCTCTTAACAGAAAGAAAAAGGAAAAACGTAGAGAACTTTTTTATGCGTAAGGCTTTTGTTGCTTTGCTTTGTAATTTGTACTCAATAGTGGTGGAGAATGGGGTCTATATATAGGGGAGTGTTGGAGTTGAAATCAGACTTGCTTTGTAACGTGCCAATCAATTCCTTGATTCTCTCTACGGATTGATTGACTGTTATCTGATTGATTCTCTTTATTCCACACGTTTTGAAACCGTTGGTTGACTTGATCTGATTGATTCTCTTTATTCCACACGTTTTGATTATTGGTGTAACGCTGGTTGACTTGACTTGACGAGTTGACCAGCTGATGGAATAATCTTCTTAACGGGCGCGTGATTGGTGGAGTCTTGTCTATCCCACGCCGACGCCGGGGCCGGGGCCGGGGCAGGGGCCGGGCCGGGCGGGTGGTGGTGGTGGTGCGCGTGTGGGGTTTATCCAACACCTTGTTGTATGCATGGGGTTGTGATCTTTGGAAGTTAATTCCATCACAATGGCTAAATGGGGTTTTATATCTTTCCTATCCACCGATGTGGGAAAAGAATCACTTCCCCATGTTCAAATGTCCCAACATTTTGGAGAAAGGGAAAATGTTGTGGTTTCAACACTCTAGATCAAAGTATATTGTCTGGACAAGCATAATACATAACTCTATCAATATTAAGAGAAAAAAGAAAGCATGATGTATGAGACTAGAAAATAACGAGGGTTAGTGGGCCGAGGATGCACCAGAAATTAAGGTCCTTGTTTGAGATTACTTCATTTCATTATATTTGGCCCTTGAATTTTCTAAGTGATATGTCTAACACTATGGTGGATTTTATAGGGTATAATGTATCTGAAAGAGCTTGGGGATCTATTTATTAGATGAGGAGATTCAAAAAAAAAATTGAGCCTAATTCAATTAAAGTTGTCTGCCCTATTTCTTCTACATGTCTTAGTCTAGTATGGGTCCATAATTATGTTCTATGGTAATAGGTGATATTACTTTGAGAACTCTTATTCAGTGAGACTCTTTTATATAATTCCCAAGAAATAGGATTCTGATTTAGTAGGTAAGTTTTGACCTATTTGTGTTATTTAAAAGGGTTGCAAGGGTATTACGAAAGATATTGTTAAAAAATTGTGGCCATCGGAGTATACCAGTTCAAACAAGAGTAGTTTTCTTCTCGAGAGATCCACCAAAGATAATACTGTATTGGTGTTGGAGATGGACCATTGTATGAGACAAATGATAAATGATTGTGGATTTATGGCAATCAAGATTGATTTGGCAAAGTCATAGGAATGGCTTAATCCTATTCGCCATAATGAGAGCTTCGAGACCAGTCATATTTTTGGAAGGCAAATACATGTGCGGATCGATTCAAAAAAATAGTAATCGAGATATCAGGTAATCTAAATTCAGTATACATACCCATTGATGGTTTATGGAGTCTTATCACTACATATATGAGTGGTTTGTCAACTCCTAAGATTATATTGAACATTTGGAGTGGAATTTAGGAAGATCCTATATGGCATTTAGGCCTTAGATTTATGGAAAAATAGTAAAACAATTTCATGAAAAAGAGTCATACAAGTAATTAATATGGAAAAATACTAGATATTAATGAGCAGGTTAGAGATTTTTTCTGACCTTATAAGTTGAAATGTCATGGCTATCGATCTTCTTTATACCTGAAAAATAAGGAAAAGTTTATAATCGAAAGAGTACAATATTAAGTGTTAACTCTTACTTTTTTATAACGTTAATAGTTTATAAAGATAGAAATTTATAACTAGTTAGTGTTTTTTTCTTTTGTTAATTATAAATTCTAAACACAATGCTTATATACTATAAAAGTCCTATAACTTTTTTTTTTTACCAATGAATCTATGGACGCAAAGAGGATTAGGTTATGTGGCTAGTGGTGTTGGTATACCAATTCAGATGGATAGTATCACTGAAACTAAGACTAGACTGGGATATGCGAGGGTGTGTGTGGAAATTGACATAAAAGATGAACTACCTGAGAGTTTATGGGTTGATATAGGGATTGAAGAACTTCAGGAGGTTGTAGTGGAATATGAATGGAGACCTATAGTATGCAAAAAGTGCAATAAGTTAGGTCATGTGGAAACAAAGTGTAATAACACTCAGAAAGTATGGATGCCTAAACAGGTGAATGCTACTGTGATTGATAAAGGAAAGGCAGTGGTAGATGAATGGCAAGTGGTAAAGAATAATAGAAACTCTGGAAATAAGGCAGGTTCAACTTCTGTTGTTTCAAATAACTCATTTAGTAGGCTACAAGAAGGAGAGCAGAGTCAGATTGATAAGGATATTCTTACATTTATCAATCATGAAGGTGGAGAGGAGATTACCAGACCACCAAATATATGATAATAGCTTCTTGGAATGTGAGGGGGTTTAATAGTCTCCTCAGGCAGTTAGATGTTAAAAGCTTTCTAGGTAGTAATAATGTGAAGGTAATTGGGCTTTTGGAAACAAAGGTTAGATATAACAATTATCCTGATATAATAAGTGCTCATTTATCTCATCTTGAGATGATGCACAACTATAGTAAAGATGATAGTGGAAGGATATGGGTGTTATGGGATAAGAAATTTGCTGATATTAATTTAATTGATCAAACATCTCAAGCTATGATTCTTCAGATTAAAGTGAAGGAAAATAATGAAATGTTATATATTGGAATGGTCTATGCTAGTAACTCAGATGATGATAGGAGAATGTTGTGGAGTGATATGGTGAAGTGGTGCAAACTATATGAAAAAGAAAAGTTGGGATTCATGGGTGATTTTAACGAGATTCTCAGTATTAGAGATAGATTGAATTGTACTGATTTGGATAAAGGAGCTCAAGATTTCATAGAATGTATTGATGACTCAGGTTTACATGAGCATAATTATGGAGGACAATATTATACATGGACTAACAAGAATACAAGTGATCAAATTAGAGCTAGTAAGATAGATAGGGTGTTTATTAATACTAGATGGATAGATTCTGTGAAGTCTAGTGTTATTATCCATCCACCATCATCTTCTGATCATTGTGCTCTAAAATTAAATATTGGAGGTGAGAAGAAATTTATTCAAAGTCAATTTAGATTTTTTAATATTTGGTCCAAACACGAGAAGTATATGGATATAGTGAAGGAGGCATGGAATATTAATGTTGAGGGTAATGGTATGTATAAAGTTTGTGTTAAACAGAAGAATGTGAAAGCTGCTCTCAAGATATTTAATAATACATATTTCAAGAAGAACAGTTTGGAGATTGAACAGATGAAAACTCATTTAGATGAGATTCAAATGAAAATTATGACCGGTAATACTAGCTCTAATATACTACAGGAGGAGAAGATACTTAATAGGAACCTTCAAGAAGCTATCAATACTCAATATAATATTATGAAGCAAAAGGCTAAATGTGTAGCTATTAATGAAATGGACTGCAATTCAGCCTATTTTTACAAAGTTGTTAAAGGGAGAATTGCTAGAAATAATATCTCTACTTTAATCACTGACACAGGGGAGGTAATAGATGATCCTGATCTCATTAAGCAAGAATTTATTCAGTTCTATACTCAATTACTTGGAACTGAGGATACAAGTGAAGAAGTATGCTCAAGTGAAACTATTGGACGGCTAATTAATACTAAGGTGTCTAATGAGGAAAGTAATGAACTTATATCTTCTATTACAGATGCAGAAATTAAAGATGCAGTATTTTCTATAGGAGAAAATAGAAGTCCTGGGCCTGATGGCCTTAATTCTACCTTCTATAAATCTTCTTGGAGTGTGATTGGGCAAGATTTTACTCAAGCTGTCAAAGAATCACTTAATAATTGCAAAATATTATCTCAAATTAATGCCACTAATATAGTGCTTATACCAAAAGAAAAGGATGCTTCTAGTGTCAGAAAGTTCAGGCCAATTTCCTGTACTAATATATCTTACAAGACTATCTCCAGAGTAATTTGCAAGAGACTTTAAAAAGTAATAAATTCTATTATATCTTTGAACCAAGCTGCTTATGGGGGAAATAGGTACATTGGGGACAATATTTTAGTAGCCCGAGAAATTGTTTTGGGATATGAGAAGAAGAACTCTGCTCCAAAGTGTACAATCAATCTAGACCTTCAGAAGGCATATGATAGTGTCAACTGGAGGTTTTTATTGAATGTATTAAAGGCCTTTAAGTTTCCTGAGAAGTTTATAAGATGGGTTAAGATGTGTGTGTACACCATCCTATTCAGTGTGTATTAATGGTGAAACTTGTGGATTTTTCAAGGGAAAGAGGGGCTTAAGGCAGGGTGATCCACTGTCACCCTACCTGTTTGCCATGTGTATGGAAGTCTTTACAGGGCTTTTCAATGAGTTGGGAAATAAAAAGAGTTTTAATTATCATCAAAAATGTGAGGAGATGAAATTAAACCATATCATCTTTGCAGATGATTTATTAATATTTTTAAAAGCAGATGTTGATTCTGTTAGAGAAGTAAAGAGAGGGCTTGAACTGTTCTCTAGGATGTCTGGACTTAATATTAATTACAATAAAAGTGAAATCTATTATGGAGGTACTAATCATGATCTGAGAATCAAAATTTCTGAAGAATTAAACATTAAAATGGGATGTGTACCAGTAAGGTATCTTGGTGTGCCTTTATTGTCAAAAAAGTTGAGTGTTGAGGAGGGTAATAAACTGGTGCATAAGATTTATAGTAGTATAAATCATTGGTCTTCTAAATTACTCTCATACTCTGGTAGGGTAGAGCTGATTAAATGTGTGCTTATCAGTAAAATCATGTTTTGGTGCCGTGTTTTCTTACTCCCTAAACAGGTTATATATAAATTAAATCAACTGATGAAAAGCTTCTTATGGAAAGGTAGTAATGATGGAGCTTAAGGAGCTAAAATAGCTTGGGACAGGGTATGTACTAGTAAGAAAGAAGGAGGCTTAGGAATTCCGAGGATTGAGAATCTTAATCTTGTGTGTCTATTGTTCACTTTTTGGAGAATGTATGCACAAAATGATAATTTGTGGAGCAAGTGGGTAAAATGCAATATAGTAAAAAATAAATGTATTTGGGCACTTGAAGAAAAACAAGCACATTCTTGGATATGGAAGAAAATTTTGAATGTTAGGAAAATTGCTTATGAATTTATCTATCATAAAGTAAATAATGGGAAAGATACCTATATCATTTGGGATAGATGGATTGATAAGAGTAGTGCTCAGGAAAAAGTCGGAATTGTGTTGAATAAAATAGATATAAATAGCAACAAAACTGTCTCAAACTGCTATGGCGGAAGTAGATGGAGATTACCACCAAATATAGGTAAAATCTTACCTCTTATTAAAGATGTGAAACTGAATAATAGAGAAGATGTTAAAGTGTGGACTGAGAATACTAAGATGAAGTTTTCTTTTAAAAAAACTCTAGCTAAAATTAATTCGAAGGAAGAATCTGATCAAGTAACCTGGTTCAACCTTGTATGGAGCAGGAAAAACATTCCAAGGTGTGCTTTTATTACGTGGATTGCAGTTAATGATAGATTAAGTACGAAAGAAAGGATTTTACAATGGGGGAATACTATAAATCCCCTATGCTCTTTTTGTAAAGCTGGAGTTGAATCAAACTCTCATCTTTTCTTTGAATGCTCTTTTAGTAAGAGGGTGTTAAAGAATATATTAAGCAGGTGTGATTTGAACTGTATACCGAGAGATTTTGATGATATTTGTAAGGAAGTGAACAAGATAAGAAGCAAAGAAAAAACAAGCTTTGTGAGTAGCATGATTACTTCGTATGTGTATAACTTATGGTGGCTGAGAAACGAGTATGAACATGGAGGCAAAGTGATAAATGATGAGCAGTTATGTAAGAAAATTGAGAAAATGGTGAAAATGAAGTTACTAGCATGGAATGTCAAGAATATGAAGATTAAAGAGATGGTGGATAAATTGGATTAGTAGAAAGTTTCTTTCTTATCTTTATGTTAGGTCCATTTGATATAATTTGTAATAGATGAGTAGTGGGCTTGGTTTTTAAACATGGTTTGTAATAGTTGTAAGGTTATTTGAGTATGTAGTAAGGCTTTTTGTAATTTGGGCCGAGAATAGCACTAGTGACCCATGTTTGGGCTTTAGGTGTCTTGGTTTCAAATTGTAAAAGATATTGGAAGTTGATTTGTTATTAATAAAGTTTGATTTAATGATCAAAAAAAAAAAGTCCTATAACTTTTTTTTTCTAATAGTATATAAGACATAAAACAATTGACATGACTACTAAACACAAATTATTGGGATTATTGTTTTGTAATTGGACATCTAGCCATAATTCTCCTCTATATAACATCTTAACTTATAATTAGTACCTAGTAAAGGTAGGATCATATGGTTTTGAAGTTTCTTGTAAAGTTATGTTTTTAATATATTTTATTTATGTTTTGACTATAAAAAATATAAAATAAGTACACGTGGTGTATTATTTCGACTTATTTGTAAATATCTTGTTAAATAGATTTATAAATAAATTATTTGTATATTTGGTATATCGATGGATTTTTGTGTTTATATCTGTATATTATATATGTAGTAAATAAATAATACATACATCTATTATTGTTGATGTGTCAATTAAGGATTTCTTTTTCTTCTTTGAAAAAAAAGGTCAAACATAAAATAGAGAAGTGTATTAAGGAACTTTACTAGTAGAAAAGAGAAAATATTGTAAATACTTTATATGGTGTTCTTTTAGAGTAGCATATGATTATTGTTCCATGTTAGATAAATACTAAAAATTATCTATAAAGAATGTGATTATGCAACATATAAGTTAATTTATTCGGAGAATACAATCATGGTCTAATTTGGTTGATAAAGGTTGGTGTAGCACAAATAAGGTTCATACAAGGGAATCAGTAATTTTTTGATTTGGGACTAAAAATCAAAACTCTTATGGTATATTAAACTAAAATCATTTAATAAATTAAAATTGCTAATTTAATTTTTTCGATCAACAACGTAATTGTTTATATATTAAGAGTATAAGATTAAATTTAATTAACATTGGATGATTAAATCACATAAATACTAAGATAACAAATATAATCAGTTGAGTTTCTAAAGAGAAAAACAAAATTTATTGATGAAAAATGTATTACCTACAACAGATAGTTATCTCAATAGATAAAAAAAATTAAAATATAAAAATTCAGTTAAGGATCAAAGAGAGTAAAAAGACTTGCCTTGTTATTGAAGATGAGAATTTGACAGAATTAGGGAATCATTTAATATTATCAAACATTTGAATTAAAACCCTTAAATTATATTTATCAAGAACACCACATTGTTAAATTACATCCATTGGGAACATCATAAAATAGGTAATAAATAATAATAGAGAGAAAAGATACGTCATCCAAACTAGTCATATAAAAACTAACCCCGAGCAAAATCTTGCATATAAAGAACTTCAAGGTGATTCAAATTAAGAACAAATTGTGATATTTTTATGAGAAATTTTTTGATATAAATTAAGAGGCAAAATATTTAACAGGGAAAAATCTCGTTTTTTGAGAATTTTAGCAAATAGTATGACATTTAGGTAACAAAATATAATGTGATTTCATAGGCTAGGTTGTAAAGAGGGGAGAAAAGGAGGCAGTTTTTTACAATAATAGGGTTTTAATGTTTTAAATCTACTGGGCTTGGTAGAATAACATTCAAGCTCTCTTAGGCTGAGTCCAACAGGTCCCCCATTCTAGCAAAAAGCTAGAATTGGGGGTTGACTCTTCAAATTATTATCTCCAACAGCTATGTTAGAATTGGGAGTTCCATATTTGAACCCCAAGTTGTTGATTTACTTTCGCTACATCTGTTGAGCACCACAATGTTAGCCACATTTTTTTTTCTTTTCTTTTGAATTCATTTTGATTTGATGAGAGTAGTAAGAGTACTTTTTCTATTTATTTTTTTTAATGACGTTTTTTTTCTTATCTTTTTCATTTAACATTTTTTTCTTAATTCATATTGTGTTCTTTTTAGTTATTTCTTTTCTAATTCATCTTTTATATAAAGTTTTATTTTTAATTTATATTTTAAAAAAATCATAAATTATGACATTTTCAATTAAAAAAATAATATATTTCTATAAATTATAAATGTGTAAAAAATAATAATTATAAATATAGTTATAATTAGTATATAAAAAATAACTTTTATAAAATATATAAAAAAATAAATTTTATTAAAATAAAAACTATTAAAATTAAGTTTAAATATAAAAATTTCAAATTGGGAGTTGAAATAGGAGAGCTGTTGGAGCAAAGTTGTTATACGAAGTTGATATTTAAGAGAAAGTGATGTTTGACTCCCAATTCTGGCTAAAAATATAAAGGAGCTGTTGGACTTAGCCTTAGTTAATAGAGTGCGCCTAATTTTATGATAGTTTGCACCTAAAGTTTTTATCCAAAATTTTGTGATTGTTAATGAAAAATAAAATCAACACTATACTAATCCAATTATTCAAGATATTTTTTTATGCTTAAAATATCATTGAATTACAATATTATTAAATTATCCATTTTTATCAGTTTTCTTCATATTTTTTATTTTTTTAATGAAATAATTACCTACTGGGTTTTAAAACCCCCTCACTAAGACCCAAGTACGCTAACCCAATCAGTTTTTTTACTAAAGTGTTCAAACAAATTTTACTATCTAGCAAATTTTCTAGAAAAATTCTCTGCCCATTATACCCTGTTTTTGTTTTTTCTTTCTATATATACTATTTTATTCATTTAATTTTTCAAACCCTAATTTTTTCTCTCTCCTCTCTCCTCTCTCCTCTCCACACGTTGCTTCTTTCTCTCTTTCTTCTCTTTCACTGCTTGGACGGGCATCCATTGCACGTTGGATCGACTACTTTTGAGTTCCGGCAAAGAGCTCGTGGCTCGCCAGTGCTCGTCATGGCTTCTGGCTTCACCACTGTTGGCCTTCTTCACTGAGCAACACTGCCATTGAAGATCGAAAGAGTGGAGGTTAATCTCCTTATTGTTGTGGACGAGCTTCAGCAAACTCTAGATCTCCGACGATGAACGGAGCTTCACTTTGAAGCTCTAGATTAGGCGACAAACCGGAGCTGCACATATCTGGTGCCAGCTTTAATGCACAGATCTCCACCCACGAACGATGGTTTGCTTGAGAAGCTTTGACTGAGTATTAGTATGCGAGTAGATCCGTTGAAGACTACAGCAAATGAGTAGATCCAAGAAAACTCTGACGAGGCTTCACTGCCAAGGAAGAAAATAAAACATGGTTGTGATTTACTTACATCTTTTCCACGGAGGTTAGGGCTCTTCCAACTCTTCCCCAAATTTCGTTCTTGGCCAGCTTTTCTGGACATCTTTTGTTCTTGGCCAGATCTCCTTTGCAGCTGAACAGAGCATCACTGGCTTCTAGCTCCAGCAGCTTCATTACCTTCGTTGGACAGATTTGTGAATTCATGGCCAACTTTCTTTTATTCTTTTTCTTTCGAATATTGCTTTATTCGAAATATTTCGTTTCCAGTTTTTATTTTTTTTCTTTTTATTTTTATTTTTTTTTCTTTTTATTTTTTTTCTTTTTATTTTTTTGCTTTCTTTTTGTAGTGTAGGATTGTTGTGATTATTCAAATGTAATTTATTAATTTTTCTAATTTTTGTATGTATATAATTTTTCGTGTTATTATTTCCATTTTTGCTTTACCCATTATACCCCTATTTTGATTTAACTACTTTATATATACACTATATTATGCACATAAAATAAAAATTCCTAAAAACTCTCTCCATATCTCCTCTCGACAGCCCAACCTAGCAACAACCTATGCCCTCTCATTTCAAAACCATTTCCAAGATTCAAGCTTAGCCGTGATTCGAGCAGCCAAACTAATGTTAAATATTTTCTTGGCAATTATTATTTCATTATTAGCTTCAAGAATAGGTTTTTTTTCTAAACTCTATATTCAGCTACTAAAGTGAGAGTAGTGTTCTTGTGCTATACAATTTTGATTAGCCAAGGAATACTACATGAAATTCTCGAGTAATGTGAGGAGTGTCATGACAGCTTCCCAAACATCATCATCAAAAACACTCTTGGATGGCGAATGGATCTATATAGACAACCTAAATTTTTACTCCATTGATGGCAACAATTATTTTATTTATATATTGTTTTAAATTTTAAATGAAGGCCTCAATCCATAAATTCTTTTTTTTCTATTTTTTAATTTTTTTTCCTAGTTAGTATGGTTTTTTATTAAAGATTGTGTAATACTCAGTAATTTTGCGTAATACTCAGTAATTTTTGTGTAATACTTAATAATTTTATGTTAATACATAGTAAAACTCACAGAATACACCCCATGTGGCGGCCCTGGTGGTGGTGGTGGTCGGTGATGAATTGTACCAAAACTTAGTGACTCGTCTAGTGAGTCATTTAGTTGGTGATCCATGATTATTTCTACTTGTTTTTTATCTTTATATGTTTTTTGTTTTATATGAGTGTATGTTAGTATTTGGTCACTATAAGATTGAGCAATGACCTCTTTAAAGAAAAATCTCGTCACAATATTCTTATGAGGAATAAAACTAGTCTCCAAGACCAAGACCACATGGGTCAACCATTTTTTTCTGTAACTTAAGCAAAATAACCATCAACTCCACTGAAAAACTATTTAATCTTTCTTAAAGTATAATCTTTTTTGATGAGTTTTAATTAACCTAAGCTTTACATTCTTACATTTCAACTTTTACGACTACTTTTAGCCATCATTATAGATCTGCCTTGAATTTTTATTTTTTTCAAAGGGGAAGCATATTTTATATAAATAGATAGTTCCAAAATCGAGTACTCAACCCATCTTAGTAGAGGAGTTACCCAAGTACAAAATGTGAGCTAAGTAGGGAGACAAGGAAGAGTGTCACTTGTCAAACAAATTGCCTTTAAAGCATTGTTAAACAACCCAGACAGCATCCTTATTACAAACTCTCGACACATGAGAGAAATTCGGATTAAAAAGTTCAAAAAGGTATTGAATGATATTAATACTAGCGTAAATACACTAGATTCCCCTTGTAGTTTAACGGAATTCACAGCTTACCCCTTCAATCGTATAAAGTGTAAATTTATCTCCTAATTTTTGTTTTTGCGACTCGTTACCCCCTGGTGACGAAATCCATCTAATTCCTCCGTTAAATTGGCACGTGCGAGGTTTAAATCATTTTTTATTCATAAAAATATTTTAAATTATTTAAAAACAAAACTCTTATATTAGAAAGGGAAAAAAAGTTACTTCTTACCATTGCATCAAAACAACAAAGTACATCAAGCGACCTCCACATCACCGTTCCATCGATCCAAAACACCGACCTCAGATACACCACCTCCCTGTGCGACTTCTGTTCTTCACTCCGAGCAGACAACTGACCTCCATTTTTGTTCATCACATCAACAATTCTATTTAGCATTGACATGCCCACTCTCAGGCCCATTCACACCAACGATACACTCCGAGCGACATCACCATCACATCAGTCTCCAAAATTCAATCCCACCATCCATTCAAAGTCGCCGATCTCCGAGCCATTCTTATTAACACTCATGCCCATATAATACATCGATCTCTTTCTTCCATTCAACACAACTACATCACAACAAAATCTAAGCAACCTTAGAAGCAACCCATGCCCATCCGCGAACCAAACTCTACCAGTGACCTCTATTTCCTTCTCATCAACTATTCAATTGATTGAGTGATTGGGTTAGTATTGTGTTACCCAATAAATCCACAACAAACCCCAACAATACTGGGTTCTTAATTTTGGAATTAATCGTATTGGATCAGTTTCTTGTTAATGAGGTAGAAATTCTTCTAAGATTTTAGACAGAGAACCATATCGAAAGAAAGTGTTTTTGTTGTAATGAATTGGAATGATGAATTTTCAATATCAAATATGAAAAATTCAAATGAAAAGTTATAATCAGAACCACCACTAATAGATCACTTGGGGATGATACGGAAGAACAGTGCATTGATGGTGGTATATGGATTGCGATGGTTATGGTGAATAAATGGTGATGATGGGACATAGGGGATGTCGGTTTCCCTGAATACAAAGTCGGTGAATTGATTTCATCGAAGAAAATATAAATCGAAATGGGTCACAAAGAAGGGAGAAGAAGGTGGCTCGACGACGGCCTGGGCTGTAAATCATGGTGTTGGGTTGTAATCGTTGATGATGATGGCCAAGCCGCAAATGGAGAAGAAGGGTGGCTCGATGGCAGGCTAGGTTGTAAATCATGGTGTTGGGTTGTAATCGTTGATGATGACGGGCAAGTCGCTAGAAGGCTACGTAAATTGAACATTTTATGTTGTATATTTAGTTTTGATTTTGTTTTTTCTTTTAATTTTGGGTATTAATAGTGGTAGTTAATTAAGAAGTAACTCTTTTGATTTTAAATAGTTAAAACATTTTTTATTAAAAAAACAATTAAAATATCGCACATGCCTCACATATGCTTACTTAATGGAAGAATTTGACGAATTCCGTCATCAAAGGGTAACCAGTCACAAAAACAAAAGTTAGGGAGTAAATTTACATTTTATATGTCGAAGGGGTAAGATGTCAATCTCGTTAGAATACAAGAGACATCCTGTGTATTTACTTTTAATACTATTACAAACTATTAAATTAGAAATTGCTTTACAATGAGAAACCTTCATGAGTGTCTCACCGTCATTCTTAATGACACTTCTGCCTTAATTGTAGTTTATTGTCATTTCACAAGTTTTAAGAACCCAGTGACCTCAGATTCTAAAATTATAAATGGCATCACATTTGATCTTTACTTTATTTATAAATGGTTTCTTCTAGCCTTTCACCATTTATTGGTTCAAATAATACATATATTAAAAATAAACGAGTTTACAATATACCTATATTACCCAACCAATCTCGAAAAGGCTGAATAAGGAAATAACAGTATAAGAGAAATAAACAAGGGGACAACCCAAACATACGCAAGGCCAAATAAGATAGAGATGTGGCCAAGGCAATACAAACACAACCAACAACACCTTCCCAAGATGAAACAGTAACATAGATGCCATCGAAGTAGCAGGCTGACCGACAAAGGTGGAAGAAACCTGATCTTTAAGAAAGACAAACTCAAGCCTCCGGATGAAGGAAAGAACATCAACTATCATTTTGATAACCACCGTACTTATCAACTTGATGACTCCGCTATCCATAGTAAAAGCTCAGACAACATTTGCATTAACGAAGATCTTGGTAGCCCAAAAACCAGAAAAAGTTTCACTAGCCAAGTGATCATAACGCAAACTGAAGTGGGAAGGGTCGATCGAGCCCACAAACACCAAACCACCATCACCTCAGTCTGCCAACAAACACTGAAATCCACACACAATGCTTCTCCAGCAAACCCCATAATCGTTAGCCAAAGATATCAGACCACAGAATTCCAAACACCAAGTACCCCGACTGAACGTCAAACACCCGGAACTCTTAATGCCAAACCCAACTAAAGGATAAACCGTGGCTAAAGGTGAATCACCACCAACAATAGTAAGAAATCGTGCAAGAAAAGCTGAAATAACACCAACAACCAACTCGACCCCAAAACCGACCCTAAAGAATCCTACACACAAGTGCAAGACAAACTCTTAAACGAAATAAATTACGAACAAAAAGAAGGTCGAGTGATTGACAAACACCCTACCTCTAAATGTCAAAATTGTCGGTTCAGTAACTCTAAACCTCAGTGAATCACCACAAAATACAAATAAAGGATAACAAAAGAAAAGATAGAAAGACCAATACCCAAACACATGCGGTCCAAAACCCACGCTCAAATCAGCCCAAAGGAAAAAAAAAAGCTCTGACATAAAAAAAAATAGAAAAAAGTTTGTAATGGGCCTTCTGAAAACAACAACTTGGACGGGTCCATCACTATCTTCTCTATAATCGCCATTTCCTCATTTCTCACCACCACTATTCTTCTTGTACCAACCGGCCACGGGCCCATCTTGGCCTAGAAGAACTGAGACCCATTAGACCATTGGATCGAGCGAAGCTTCGCTGAAAAAAGAAATCACAGCGGGGAGAAAAAATCAAAACCGAACCATGCCTAGGATGCGGCGTAGGAGGGAAGGGGAACGAAGGGAATGCAAAAAACGAAAAAAAAGGAAATGGAAAAGAAAGAGAAAAGAATAAAGAAGGGATAGAGAGTGAGTGGGCCGCCATCACCGGTATAGAACCACCTGTAACGGCGGCCAGAAAAGTTGCGGCCACCTATATTTTGATTTGTATTACTTGTTGTCATACTATTAAACTGATTATTACTTACACGGCTTGCATTAACGGCAGACATTTAGTAGTAAGTATTATGTTGTCAACTGACTGGTTTTATTGTTAATTAGATCTATATAGGTAAACTGAATAGTGATATAAAGCTCGGTTTGGTTCAACATGCAGTGATATGGTTAGTGAAACGCTATATAGCTTAGTTTTAGACAAGGTGCTTATATGGAATGATCCCTTATAAGCCAAGTTCACTGATTGTAAGCGACAACTGGTCATAAAACTATAATGACTACGCCTCTTAACAAAGCCATTAATTTATGCATGATATTAGCGTCAAATTACACACTATCCTCTAGGTGCTTGACAAAATTCTTGAATGTACTCCAATGCTCTATATATGTATTGCTAAACGAGATTTTCTTATCACTAGTATATTTGTTACATATCTTTTTGTCTGTTACCAAAACTTTTGAACCTCTTTCTATCAAGAAAATCTCTATTTATCAATGACTCGATCTGCAGTGGCTTAGACTATATATATGATGATAATAGCAAAAAAATTGAGCATATTCGCGGTGTATGTTCATCTCATTCACTTGGGAATCTATACGCGATTCAGTACAGTGCAAAGCTTTCAATCAAATCCCTGATCTACTTAACAAATCAAAGAATTCTTGTCATGATCCTAATTTATTCTCATGCTCATACTTATCAAATTATGCGGGAAATGATAAAACCCGGGTTATAGATTAATTGCTAAAGTTTTTTTATATCCATTAGACCACGTTCTCACCCTCACATTGCATATTCTTGTCTATTAGTGTACACTCTTCAAAGCTACAAGCCTCTTCGATCAAGCCTTGCTATCATTCAGAGGACACTTTGTTCCGGTTGTGTCCCAGATCCGGTTATAAGTATAAACGCTAATGTACAAACCATATTATAAACTCAATTATATAATACATGTCATATCTAAATCCATTAAAATCCCAAACGTAATATACAAATATCAATTACACATCTCATACATAATAAACAAACTACTATTCCCATGACATTTTCAGTTATTCCCATCAATAACCAAGACACTTATACATTTTTTATCATTTCTTAAAGATAACAAAAATATTACAATATAAATATAAAAATTAAATTCAAAAGTTTTTTTAATACGTAGGAAAACCATTTCGAATTCGGAATCATTTTGACTTTAGTAATATTTGATCCCAGGTCACTACAGAGTACTCAACCACTAAAACAACTATCGATCTTAATTAAATTTAAAGTTTGAAACACATCTAAATCGTAAATTAAATAAACGCGCAATATAAATCTATTGAACAATCTAACACCATTACCCAAACTATTCTTTCACAAGGCACAGTTGCACCATCCGTCTAGCTCTTTCACTTCTTATATCTGCCAAAAAACAATTATCAAGAAAATTAAAAAATTAATCTAAGGGTAAGTTTCACTGTTAGTCTAAGTGTTAAATGAAATAATCACATATAATTCGATGTTTTTGAAAATAGCAAACAGGTCTAAGTAAATTAATAAAAATACCAAATATACCCTCTTGGAAAGAGTATGTGTAAATTTATATTATATTTGCTACTTATCCGGCTACTTTGTCTAATATAGGGACCAACGATGCAATTAAAACTTAATTTTAAAACAAAACGAAGATACAAAAAAATAATTATAAAAAATTATTTTTTTGCACCTTATGCATCTGAAATGTTGTGTTCATCTAATGCGATCATGCTTCTGGAAACTGGAAATTATAGGAAAACATAGTTTAATGTCTCCCCAAAATTTTGAGAAATTTCACTTGCCCCTCCTATTTTTTGAAAATTCTAATTTTACCCATAAATTATAGCTATGATCCCTTATGAGAAATTTCATTGGACTTCCCTAATTTATGAAATTTTTTGATTTTACGCCTGAGAAACTATAGTTTATGGCTCCCTAAAATTTTGATAAATTTCACTTTTCCCTAGGTTTTGAAAAATGTTGATTTAACCCTTAAAGTACTTATGTCCTCCAAATTTTTTGAGAAATTTCACTTAGCCAACCAAACTTTAAAAAACAATAAACGTCAAAAATATGTTTTCATTTTAATTAAAAATAACTCTACTTCGTTGGATAGAGATTATTTTTCACAAGGGGTATATAGTTCTTCTACATTGTTTGAAATGAAAAGAAGAATGTTTTACCTGTCAGCACATAATCAGGGTCTGCATAGCCTGGAGTCCCCATCACCCTAGTCAAAACATGGCTACAATTACCTTTAGGGGCATCTCGGGAGAGTCCAAAGTCTGATAGCTTCGCGTTGTAATCCTGGAAACACCAAATTCAGGAAGACAATTTTTATATATAAATAGGGACTTATAGTGCAATTACATTCAAAGGGGAGAGTTCTAGCTACATACTCTATCGAGCAAAATATTTGAGGTCTTCAAGTCCCGGAAGATGACTGGCCTTCCAGTTTCTTCATGTAGAAACGCTAACCCTTTAGCTACATCCAAAGCAATTTTCATACGGAGGCACCATTGAAGATTTGTTTGCCTAGTTCCTGAAACACAGAAAAAACAACGATGTATTAATGGTTAATTGCATTATTATACCCACTGTACTCTCCAAAACTATAGTCTTTTAGTCCCTATACGCCCATAAATGTCAACAGAAGTCCCTACAGTTGAAAAACATGACCACCAGAGGTCCTTCTGTTAACTCTTAATGAACACGACATAGTCCATAGACACGAAAAATACTTACTTCGAAATAATTGGTTGTTCAAGCTTCCAAGAGCCAGATACTCGTAAACCAGCGCCGTTTTCTCACCCTCTATGCAATAGCCATGCAATCTTACTATATTTGGGTGGTGAAGATCTCCAAGAAAATCAACTTTGGTCTGTTCAATAAAAGATATAATGTGATTATGTCATGAAAAAAAGGAGAAAAAGATTAAAATAATCTTACTTGCCACTCTCTATGGCCTTGAACACTGTGGGGTTTAAGGGACTTAACAACCACTTTGATGCTTGCATTGGACCCACTCTCGGGTATATAACCCTTGTATACTTTTCCGAATCTGCCCTCACCAAGTAGCAGATTACGGTGGAAGGTGTTTGTGGCGATCATTAGCTCGTTGAAAGTAAACCTTCGCAGCTGCGGGGAGATGTTTAGTTGCACGGGCAAGCTCGGGCTCAGAGATGATGCAACAAAAGCCACCGGGCTTGGGTTTACTGAGGATGGTAATCTCTCCTCTGCTTTACACATATTCAAAGACCTTTAATCTACCAAATTAAATTTATGTAAAAACTATTTGCAAATATGTCCTAAAAATTATGTGGATACAACAAAGGAAAATAATTCTTCAATAATTTTTTTGTCCAGTATTCTATATAAAATGTGAAAATAAATATGTCAAAGAAATATAAGTCTATATTTTTTAGTATTAAAAACTAAACCAGCACTGATATATTACTTTTAACACGTAAGTGTGAGGTCATGGACGATTTATTTCTAATACGTAGGTGGTTCAGACCAACTTACGCGCACCACGACTAATCCCATGGGAAATAGCACGCCTCTCCATGTATACCTTTAGGTAAATTAAAACTAGTTTATCCATGGATAGGCTTCATGTTAGATAGTTTTCCTTCTAATAGGGAAATCTTTAGTACTGAAGCAAGCAGAGGTTTCTGATGATTCCTCACATCCCCGGGTTATAAATCTCTACCTTGGCGTACCACCTTTCCTACTTGGTCTTCTTCTTCACATCTCAACACCAAAATCAATGTAGATGTGTCCTTCAAGTCATGGAAAGCCACAACTAGGCGATTTACAAAAATAGTGATCGAGATATTTGGGTGATCGAAATTCAGTATATATATACCAATTGATGGTATATGGAGTCTTATCACTACATATATGAGTCCTAAGATTGTATTTAACACTCATTTTGGAATTTAGTAGGATCATATATGACATTTTGGCCTCAAATTTATGGAAAAATAGTAAAACCCTCCCATGGAAAAGAGTCAAACAAGTAATTAATATGAGAAAATACTGAGATATAAATGAGTAGATTAGTGATTTTTTTTTCTAACCTTGTAAGTTGAAATGTCATGACTATCGATCTTCTTTATACCTGAAAAATAAGGAAAATTTTGTAATTGAAAGAGAACAATATTAAGTGTTAAGGCTTACTATTTTTAAGGTAATAATTATTATAATTATCATAAAGATAGTAATTTATAAATTATAACAAGTTTATGTTTTTTTTTGTTAATTATAAATTTTAATTACTGTGCTTATACTATAAAATTCCTATAACTTTAGATTTTTAAATAATAGAAAAGACATAAAACAACTGACATGACTACTAAAATAAATGGTTGAGATTATTGTTTTGTAATTGGACATCTAGTCAAGATTCCCCCTGATATAACGTCTTACCTTAGAATTAGTACCTAGTAAGGATATGATGATATGGTTTTGAAATTTCTTGTAAGATTATATTTTTGATATATCCGATTTATACTTTGACTAGAAATTATAAAATAAGTAAACATTCTATATTAATTCGACTTATTTGTAAATACTTTGTTAAATAAATTTATAAATAAATGATATGTATATTTGGTATATCTATGTATTTTTGTATTCATGTGTGTATATTATATATGTAGTTTAAAACAAATAATACATACATATATTATTTTTGATGCGCCAATTAAGGATTTTTTTTTTCTTTTTTGAGAAAAAGATAAAGCATAAAACAGACAAATCTATTAAAGAACCTTACTAGTAGTAAATAGAAAATATTGTAGATATGTTATATGGTGTTTTTTTAGAATAGCATATGACTATTGTGCCATGTTAGATATATATACATTAAAAATTATCCATAAAGCATATGATTGTGCAACATATAGGTTAATTTATTTCGAGAATACAATTATAGTCTAATTTGGTTGATAAAGTTTGGTGTAGCAAATTAAGGTTCATACAAGTGAATCAGTAATTTTTTGTCAGGGGACTAATAATCAAAAGTCTCATGGTATATTGAAATTAGAATCATTTAATAAATTAAAATTGCTATTTTAATTTTTTCAACCAACAATTTAATTGTTTATATTTTAAGAGTACGAGATCTAATTAAATAATATTGGATGGTTAAATCACATGAATATACAATTAGATCGAAAATAAATTAAGATAACAAATATAATCAATTAAGTTTCTAAAGAGAAAAATAAATTTCATTGATGAAAAATGTATTAACTAAAACATGAAGTTATCTCAATAGATCAAAATTTAAATAAACAATATTAAAATAAAAAATTCAATTAGGGATCAAAGAGAGTAAAAAGACTTGTCTTGTTATTGAAGATGAGAATTCGATAGAAGATTGATAGGGAATCGTTGAAGATTATCAAAACTTCGAAAAGCCTTAAATTACTTCGTTAAATTACATCCATCAAGAACACCACAAGATAAGTATAAAAAAGTAATAGAGAGGAAAGATGCGCAGTCTAAACTAGTCATATAAAAACTAACCTCGAACAAAATCTTGCATATAAAGAACTTAAAAATGAACCAAAGAACAAATTGCGATATTTTGTTGAGAGATTTGTGGATCTAAATAAAGAGGCGAATTACTTAGCAAAGAAAAATCTCCTCTTTTGAGAATTTTAGCAGATATTATGACATTTAGGTAAAGGCGAGGTTGTAAAGAAGCGAGAAAATAAGGCGGCTTTTTATAATAATAGGTTTTATAATGTTTTAGGTCTATCGGGCTTAGTAGAATAGCAGTCTATTGGGCTTGGTAGAATAGCATCGAAGCTCTCTTTGTTCATGGAGTGCACCGAATTTCCTATGGTTCGATAATAAATGAACTCAAGCCTTTTAGCCAAAATTTCGTCATTGTTAAAGAAAAATAAAACCAACACTCTATTGATCTAATTATTCAATATATGTTTTATGTTTAAAATATCACTGAATTAAAATATTATTAAATTACTCATTTTTATTAGTTATCTTTTTTATTTTTATTTTTTAATAAAATAATTAGCTACACAGTTTTGAAGACCCCTCCTCAAGACTCAAGCACCCCCACCTAATATATTCTTCTTACTAAAGGCCACAAACAAATTATAGCACTATATGCCAAATTTTCTAGAAAAATTCTCTACCCATTATACCCTGCTTTTTTTTTCTTTGTATATATATATATATATATATATATATATATATATATATATATATATATATACTATTTTATTCATTTAATTTTTCAAACCCTAAATTTTTTTCTCCACTTTCCTCTCAACACGTTGCTTCTTTCACTCTTTCTTATCCATTCTCTTTCTTCTCTTTCACTTCCTGGACGGACATCCACTGCACAATGGATCTACTGCTTTTGAGTTATTGCGAAATGCTTGATGCTCGCCAGTGCTCGCCATGGCTCATGGCTTCACGAATGGTTGACCTTCTTCATTGAGAAACACCTGCATCGAAGATCAAATGAGTGGATGACCAACTCTCTATTGTTGTAGGCGAGCTTCAGACCAACTCAGATCTTCGGCGACGAGCGGAGCTTTACTTTGAAGCTCTAGATTTGGCGACTAACAGAAGCTGCACAGATGCGGTGCCAGCTTTCCTGCACAAATCTCTACCCACGAACGGTGGTTTTCTTAAGAAGCTTCGACTGAGGAGCAATATGCAAGCATATCTGTTGAAGACGGTAGCAACTGAGCAGATCCATGGAAACTCCGACGAGGCTTCACTGCCAAGATAAGAAATAAACATGGTTGTGATTTACTTCCAGCTATTCGACAGAGGTTTGAGATCTTCCAACTCTTCCCTAAATTTCGTTTTTGACTAGCTTTCATGGACAACTTTCATTCTTGGGAGATATCCTTTGCAGATCAACGGAGCTTCACTGCCTTCAAGCGCCAGCAACTCCATTACCTTCATTGGACAGATCTGCGAATGGCCAACTTCCTTTGATTCTTTTTCTTTCGAATATTTCTTTCTTCGAAATACTTAGCTTCCAGCTTTTTTTATTTTTCTTTCTTTTTGTAGTGTAGGATTCTTGTAGTTATTCAAATGTAGTTTATTAATTTTTCTAATTTTTGTATGTAAATAATTTTTTGTGTTATTAATTCTATTTTTGCTTGTTTAATTTTCATTACTTAGTGTTTCTGGACCATACTTAGGAAATTCACTGAGTATACTCAGTGTTTTCCCCGTACCTAGCAAATTTAACTGATACTAATATGATTTTTTTCCAATATCATTGAATTTTTCATCAATATTAGTGAATTCGTCTAAGTACTCAACAAATTTACCAGACACTCACTAAGTTTCCAGATACTTTGTTCTTTTTCCAAGCACAACATAGTTCTTTTTTCGACGGTATTTGTGGTGGTTGGTGGTGGTCGGCGGTGGTCGGTGGTTTCTGGTCGAAGATGGAAGATATCAATTATTAGTGAGTTGATACTCAATGAGTTTATACTCACGTCTCACTAATTTGGTGATTCATGATTAATTCCAATTATTATTTCTTTGTCTTTTTGTGATATTTTCTTTTTTGAAGGTATTTTACTTTTTTTGTGGCCTCTTTGAAAAAAGAATCTATTAACAAGTTTCTTGTGTGGCATAAAGTTTACCTCCATGACCCCATAAATCAATCACTTTTTTTTCCTTTTCACTTATTTTGATACACAACTAGTAAAACACTTGATTTACCACAAAAAGGTAAGCATATACTTTATTAAACCACAAGACGGTAATATGTAAGAATCCCATAATAATGTATTACATTACATAATTGAACACATGATATTATTTTTATATTATAGGTATGCTAAAATAATCTCAGGCCCTAATAATTGACCTAAAGTATGTCATTATATAAAGTTGGTAGATTTTTTAATACTATGTGCACAATATGACTTTGTATATTAAAAAATTAATATAATTTACTAAATTTGAGAAAATTTCTCCACAAGTAATGGAGCAAGTTTGCTTCATATTCCTTGTAAAATTGTTAAGGATAAAAATAATTCCATATTTTTTGAAAATAAGTCTTACATCCTCCCGCCGTAAAATTTCTGTTACTGGGTGTAAAATTTCTTGCAAAAATTAATTTAAATGTATTCAAGATACATTGAATAGGTTGTTTGTTTGTTTATTTGAGTAACTCACTCTTTTTTCAAATTATTTTTTAATTATAGATAAGGATCATAACAATTCCTACCATTATCTAAATATATTTATGAATATTAATTTCAAATTTTATAGGCAATATAAAAAATAGGGAAACTGTCCAATGCGTTATTTGCGAAATTCCGTCGAAATAGAGGTTGATGCAACTGTCTTCCAAATCTTCATTACACCCCTGTGTTACTGACATTACACTTCTTTCTCCACTTACAATTCTTCTATTGGGTCTTATTTTTTCCATTGTAATATCTCAATGGGTGGAAAAACTTTCTGTTTCCCCACAAACGATACGATTTTGATTTTGATAGAACAGTTTTTATCATATACCTGATAATAATAAAATATAACTTATTTAGTACACAAACCTTTTATTATAAAAATTTAGATTCTTAGTTTTTATAAGATTTGTTTATTTATAGAAAATATTAAGCGGTCATGGCAAGATTCACTAAGATGAGTGCAAGTTGACATGTGTTTGAATATCTATTCGAGATTGATATGATTTATATATTATCACTGATAATGCCACACATGATGTTTGTTGATGAATGAATGATAAGTTAAGCAATTTTATTTATCTTTTAATTCTCGATGAATTAGTTCCTCTAATTGATTGAAGAAAATGGTGGGGAAGTTTGGTTTGAATCCGAGACGGGAAATGGTCGTCAAAGCAATCGAGTCTATGTGTGACGATCAATCGAGATGATTTAGTTTTTCGAAAGTGAAGATATTTCGTTGTGCTTTGAGGGGTTACGAATTCGTACTCATGGGATGCTTAGAGAGTCACCAATTCGTTTTAGCATCAAAAGTAGTAATGAAAGTAACCGAAAGAGTCTTTATACCATTCATCGAAGTGAGAAAAAAGTTGTTTGAGGGATATTTAAGCTCGGAGAATGGGAATCAGCCTGTGTAGTGATGTATCACTTTTCCGAGCTAAAATCTTTGGTTCTAGAATTTGTAGTGGATTAAAAATGACGTATTTATTATAATTGATCGTATTTACATGATCCATAATTCATATATATTTGAGATTCATAATTCATATCTTGTAAATGGTGACCTTGTGACAACACTACTTTCACGGGTCTATTTAATATGGGAAGCTAACCTCCATAGCTATACCACATGTACCATTCTTATGAACAGAGCCACACATCATTTAATATATCCATTATCACCCAAGCGGCTCCCCGTGAATTCTTAAAAAGACAATACTTATCTCCATTCGATTCTTCACCATACCCAATTATATTTACGCCATTGCTAGATCCATCCCACAATCCCCCAAAAAATCCCTTTTTCATAGAGCTTAAAAGCAGAGCTACCAACATCAATCGCAACTGAAACAGGTTGTATTGATAGGCAGCTTTTAAGCCGGTTTCATCACCCGGGGTGGTGATTTATAGCCAGTAATTTCGACTGAATTGTCCTTTAGTAAAAAGGGATTGCATATTCTGTCGATTCTTGTATTAATGTATTTATTGGTTGTGTTGAGTCCACCGTTTTTTATAATGACTTTGTATGCCTTTTCCATCCATTCACAGTTACAACCATGGTTATCATTGCTGAAATCACAATCCACGAGTTGTTGTTCGGATAGAGAAATTAAATTTCCGGTTTTGATCTCGTGAATACCCTTGATTGCTGCTACGACAGGGAATGCCCAACAGCTTCCTGTATTATAAGATCAAGATCTCAATAGTTAAAAGATATAGGGTCCTTTACTTTTTCTCTTTAATATTTTGACAATTTAGTCAGGGGTGGAACTAGAGGCGGGTGGCCCCACCCAAATCCTACGACACAGTTAAAATTAATCTGAATTATTTTAACTTTTTTAGCGGAAAAACCCGAGTAAAAATAGAATTTTGTCTGTTCCTTGAACCTAAAATTTTTCTCGAACTAAAAGTTAGCCTAATTTCTGGATGATATCTCGAATTCCACTTGTGTTTCTATATTTTTATCCATGTCGATTTTTTTTTTTTGAATCCGCCCTTGAAGTAATATTGTAATCACTTATTTTGCACTGGTATATACCATTTTTTTCGTATCACTTGTGATGTGACACGATTTAATTAAAAATAAGTTATCAATGTGTGTTTTTGTTTGATACTAAATTTTTTGTCAAATTATGTCATTAGTGGATATAAAAGTGGTATTAAAAAAGATACTATATAACAATACTTTCTATCCAATTCTGTGACAACGTTAGTTAGTTCCTTAATTTTCAATTATGTGACAAATGTACTCCTTACTAATAGAATGAATCAATAAATTACCAATCATGTTTTGGATATTAATACTAAATTTGATATAATGATAAAATACTTGAACAAATCTGCTTTATTGTTCGACATATTTGGAAAACCAGAAATAGTTACATCTATAATTATATATAAAATGTGATTCAATTAATACAATCAGACAAGTATTGACCATTTGAAAATAATATTATGAAATATCAAATTTAGGGGACACAAACTTTTTGAAAAAAAAGAATTAGGACGACTAATCAAACTCTAAGTGATAATAGGCTTATTGTTAGTAGGAATAATACTAATGCAAATAATCTTGGAAATTCTGAAAGAAGCATAAAGCCTAATGATATTGTTAATAAAGATAAATAAAAAAATTACCACTTAACTTTGTCAAGATAATTGTGATGCGGCTTTCTAGAAAAAAGGAATAACAATTGCGTGTATTGCTAGAAATTCTAATGGTGATTTTGTTACAAGGAAATCTTGGAAAATTTCAACATAATCAATTCTTAAAGTAGAAACATCTGATATTTTGAAAGCGGCAACAATGGGTATGATGTCTTCTCATTTGTGATAGATTTATATTAGGATGAGACATCATTTTTAGTGATTTAGAAGTCATAATAGTCGATTTTCTTGAGAAATAGTGCACTTTCCTATTTTGAGTCTTGATTTAGTAGAATAATATTTTTAGAGCATATTGGATTTAATTGTTTATTTAGTGTGAAGCTTTAAAGATAATTATGGAGATTAATTAGAGTCCAAGTCAAAGACTACAAGATATGGAAAGAGATTAACATGGTAATTGGAGATAAGGAAACAAAAGCTAAAAATATGGAAAAGGAAAAGCTGCTAAATTTGAATTTCTGCAGCAATGCCTAAAGAAGTGGCGATAACTCCAAAAAGAAGCCAATTTTGGTAAATTCCTTTCATAGGGACGTGGATAATTCGCTAAGGATTCTTTTGGTATATTGTGGAGCAAAATCCGACCAATAACGAAGAAGATATGCTCAAAACAGTTCAGCAGAATTTATCTTTATTTCCATACGAATTTGAGTTGGGCTTGGAGTCCATTACTTAACCTCTCCCTCAAGAAAACGAATTAGGTCTTCTAAACACCTATAAATACACCCTTATATCACTTGTAAATCATCCTTGCCTCATAGTAATTAGTTCTTAAGGTTTTATTCTTCCAGTTTATTGTAGAAAGCAAGATGATGTCTTTTGTAATTTCTTTTAGTTTACTTCCATCAGGTATGAACTAAACTTCCCATAGCTTGGGTTTTGCATCATGTATAATGGAGAAGAAGTAGGAGACGCATGGACAACGTTTCAACAGAAGTTAGCTAGATGTCCACTCCATGGTTACACCCCGTCTTTACAGTTAGCTATATTTTATCAAGGTATTAATAGAGAGAGTAGATTGAGGGTAGATAATCTTGGAAAGGGAAATTTTGTGTCCATGAATTTTGCAGAAGCCTCCGAAGGTATGGAAAATATTATAGAAACAGAAGGGAGTTGGCCACTTTCGCGAGCTCCTATTACAAATGCCAAAGGTACACTTCGATTAGATGCAGATACTGCAGCCTCAGCTCAATTGTCCGCATTAGAAAATCAAATCAAAGATATTAAGCTTGAGATACAGAAGAATTTCGCTGCAATGAACGTAGTGCAAGAAGCACAAGGTTGTCAACAGTGTGGGGTCACAAATCATACATGGGAAGAGTGCGAAGGAAATTCGGCATCTGTTTATTTCATATCCAACCGAGGAAATTATCAATTTGGTAACAGGAATCATCCAGGTATGCAGTATTCAAATCCACATGGGGCCGCTGATCCAGTTCATTATCAACCTCGTCCCCAGAATAATTTTTTCCAACCAAGAGGTCAAGTTCCTTATGAAGGAAACCAGAATTATAATAGACCCGCTCCTCCATAACAACCTGTCAATGACGCATATTCCGATGCTTTAGCTCAGAAGGCTCTACCACAATATCCTCAAGAAGGAGCTGTGGGTGATCAACAATTAAAGAATTTTATGGATCTTATGACCACTAATATGCATTCACAGAACGAGAAGTTAAGAGAACAAGAAGTTTCAATTCAGATTTTAGGTACGCAAGTAAAACAAATGGATTATGGAAGCAAAAGAATTGAACGCTATCGAAGGAGGTGATGCCAATGTTGAGTTCGAAGCTTGTAAGGCTATTTTCCTTGAGATTGAAGAGAATAAGGAAGTATCGTATGCTTCCGAAAGTGTCGTAGATGTTCCTAGTACCGAAGAAGAACCAACCAAGTCTAGCCCCGTGGACTCTAACTATTCTGAAGATGATGAGGATAAAGATTCAGAAAAATCCGAATATATACAGCTTCTGAAAGATATGAAAGAAGATATTAGATCGGTTATGGAGTTACAAGCTGAGCGAGCTAAAGAGAAAGAGGAAGAAGCCTCAAAAGAAAACGTAGAAGTTGCACCTGCTGTGCAAGAAAAGAAAGAAGAAGAGAAGGTGGAATCGCCACCAGTAGTTCAAACAATGTCATCAACCATTCCTGATACAAATCCGAAGTGTGACATTGAACTCAAGATATTTGTAGAGGCGCACACTCCTAAAAATATCAATGCCCAAATGCTTGAGATTGGGAAGAAGGGGCTTACACCGCAACAAGTTTTTACGCAAGTTATTCCAGAGAAATAAGCGAGTGTAGAAGCCAAGAAAGAGACTGTGAGAGTCTCAAGAAAAGTAGAGAAAGAGTTGCCATTAAAACTCAAAGATCCTGGAAGTTTCAATCTTCCTATTCAAATAAATGGTACACTCAAGACGAAAGTTATGTGTGATGTGGGTTCAGGTGTGAATCTTATGCCAAAATCCGTGTTCGATAGACTTAGACTTCAGAAATCAGAGAAAGCTCCAGTGACGTTGCAGTTTGCTGACGACTCAGTTACCAAGACATGGGGAACAGTGGAGGACGTTCACGTCCGATCAGGTAATATCACCATCCCTACTGCCTTTGTTATACTTGATTTCGATGCAGATAAGTAGGTTCCAATCATACTTGGAAAGCCCTTCATGGCCACAAGTCAAAGCATAATCAACTTCCAGGAAGGGACCATTACCCTTCATGCTAAGAATATATCTGAGACATTCTATGTCTGGGGAAAGAAACCGAGGAAGTCAGATCCCACCGTTCCTATCATCCACAGCCTTTCACATCACAAAGTCCCTAAAGAGAGAATCCATGAAAAGCCTGTGGATACTGAGTCAGAGATTGAGTTTGGATTCGGCTATGAAGTTCTATGGAAATCCCACAAACCAGAGAATAGGCCACGAGGTTACCAAGACTCGTGGATGGGACCATTTGTAGTCACTAAAGTTGTTTCAGCTAAGGTGATAGAGATGAGACCCAAAAAGGGCATTAAGCGGAGATTAGTAGACATTCATAGCCTTGCTCGTTGTTGGGGAGGCTATATTCGCAAATCTTGATAGAGGTAACGCGTCTAACTTTGAAAGACGTTAAATAAAAGTGTTGTACGGGAGACAACCCGCAATTTTTTTATGTTTTTAATTCAGGTTTAGTTTAATTTTTTTTAGTTGATATTGCATATTTGAGAAAGGTATTAGTGTTTTTGATGTTCAGGTATTAAAGAAATCGAGTTTGGGAGGAAAATTTTATTTTTAGGTATATTCTGACCTGCCCACCGGTAATGCCGGTCACACGACCGGTAAGCCGGCGAGTCAAAAAAGGGAGCCCTCAGGTACACGCCACAGGTTCTTTGCCGAGAGGTGCATGTTCGAGAAATAGCGCGCCGGTATGCCGGCCCAACAAAAACACGTTGCCACGGGTAAACGAATCGGGTATTTTGCCGAAGCGAGACTTTCGAGAAGAGAAGCACCGGTATGCCAGCCCATAGAGGCGGTATACCGGTCCGCACCGCTGGAGAGAGAATTTTTTTGAATTTTAGGTTATAAAGAAGAGGAGGTGAGTTATATTACGAATTTTACAATCCTTAAGCCTCTCTTTCATCTCCAAACCTCTCCCAACTTCATTAAAGCTTCATCAAACCTTCCCTAAACATCAAAACACTACCCAATCACCATAAATACACATCAAATCCTTTCCCCACATCATTACAAGGAAGATTCAAACACCCAAATCTTACCAAAACACATTAAATCCAAGAATCAAAAGCCTAATTTCAGAAATTCATCCTACAATTTCTTAGATCCATACCAATCCATCAAGAATCCATCTTACCCATATAGAGATTCATCATCAAAACACCTTCCCTAACCCAAATAAAGCTTGTTCAACCAATAATCAAGAGTTTCAAAATTTCAAGAGTGGTTAAAGCTTTGAGTTGGAGGTTAAATGAGATGACTAAGAGAACATAAACATTATCTACTAAGAGGAAGATGAAGAAAAGCAAGGTATTGGGTTCTATTGAGAAGAAATCAAGTGAGAAAAGTTCTAGTTCCAATACAAAGGGTAAAATAGATATTGTAAAGAGAGGTGAGCTAGTTGCGTTTAATTCAATGGGCAAAAGGGTTCCACTTTTTGTCAAGAAGACAACACAAACCTCTCCAATTCAAAGGTCCTACACCCGAAGACAAAGAGAAAGCTTCAAAGGCCTTGATAGCTATTGTAGAGAAACAATTAAAAGAACTACCTTTTGCTTATGAGAGAGTATTTGATGAAGAAGTTGGTAAATGAGAGTACAAGAGATTTTTGGAGTTCGGTGAAAGATTGGGTTGGACTACGTTCATGGTAAGATGTTCTGATTTATGTCACGAGTTAGTTTCAGAATTCTATTTAGGCCTCCTTAGACGAGATAGTAAAGGTTGTGTTCCAGTTAGAGGAAAGTTAGTTCCTTTCACAGTTGAAGAGATTCAAAACCACTTCCAGTTTAAGAAATTGATTGGACCATGCAAGTATAGAGAAGCGGTGGATATAAAGAGAATCTTTGATTGGAATTTACTTTTTGAGCATGTCTTAGACAAGGAGAAAGTGAAATCACATAAGGGAGAATTAAAGGCACCTTGGACTTACAAATATCTACAACCGGATGCTAGAATTTGGCACAATTTCCTGATCCCTAATGTCTTCGGAAACACAAGATTTTTGGACGTAAGTAAAAAGAACGCTCTATTGTTGAATTGTATTTTGAGAGGAGAAGAGGTGGATGTGGCACAGTTGATTTTTGAGGAGGTGATGATATTTTCGGTCTCTCCTATCTCGTTATTTTAATGTGAAATTCCTACTATGATCACGTGTCTTGTGCGAAAAGCGAATGTGATTTTGGGTGAAAAGGAGAAATTAGAGTTTAAGTCGAGTAATAATATTGACAACGCTTGGATCATGAAAGTTTTGAGAGGAGAGGGAATTACGCAAGTCTCAGAGGAAGAAAAGGAGCGTAGTTGGCAAGAGAAGATGGAGGTGCGTTTAAACAAAGTCGAAGCAACTCAAACTTCCTTAGCCGAAGATGTGGCACAAATCAAAGCTAATCAAGTGCACATCATGACACTCCTTGAGCAATTAAAGAAAGATCCAGCAAAACCTATCTTGGATTCCGATAATGCGAGGCAATAGCCTCGAGAGTATGTTTTCTTTCTTCCTTACCATTTCGGTAAATGCTTTATCTGCTAATTTTAATTTCTTTTTTGAGTCTTTTTCAAGTCGTGGGGACACGGCTCATTTTTGAGTTGGGGGTGTGGGGATTCGTTGTCTCTCATCTCCGTTTTTTCTGTTTTTAGGTACAAATTAAAATTTTTGATACATTGGAATTAGATGTAGAGTGTGTTTAATAGCTTGAAAGCATAAGCTCAGTAAGTTAATGATAGAAAGTAGTACGTTTATAAGCTGCTTTATTTTGTATGCTTTGAGTATTTGCAGGAATACACACGTTGATAGTAAAGAAATGAGTAGTAAGTAATGCGATAGAAAGTATGTTCGATCTCAGGGAGCCTTGAGTGGTTTGTAGGCCGTGAGATCCAAGCTAGTTGATAAACCCATTTAATGAACGTGCTAAAGGTAAGAGAATGACGAAATTGCATAGTTTAGAAAGTGATTAAGGCGGTTCATTCATAAGCCCCTTGTGGCCTTTTAGCTTGCTATCCAATTTTATTATATTCTATCCTTCTCAGCCCCTTCTAGCCTTTCTAAAGCCTTTTTATTTAACCATATTATAAGCCACATCCCTTTAGTTTATAGGACTTTTCATATGACCCGCACTCGAATCATGATGCATAGACAATTGTTTTAATGCTTGAGTTTGGGGTGGTGGGTCCACAATTATGGGAATTGTTATTGGGTTGGGATTTCTGAGCTTATTAATTGTGCTTTGTTATTATATTGATGAAGATTCAGATGTTTATATTGTAACCCTTTTCCGGGGTAATAGTAAATGAAAAAGCTATGAAAGCATGAAAAGAAAAGAAAAAATTATGAGAAAAAAATATCATGATATCTCAACATCAAAAAGAGAGTCATAGCTATACAAAAAAAAATTGATTTGAAAAGAATATATATTTGGACCGGCAAAGAGGAATTTTTATGTGAACATCTTTATGCTTTAATTGGTTTATTGGGGATGCTACTTTGTGCATAAAGAAAAATCATTGGGTTGAGTGAGAACGTTTTATGAGAGTAACTCAATCTCTAGGGCGATTCGTTGATGGCTAGTGAGGAGAGAGCCAAAAGCTCACTCTAAATTATCCAGATATACTTATCATACCGTCCCTAAGCCAACATTACAACCTTAAAGACCTTTTGATTCTTTGCTATGTAATCTATAAGTGATTGAGCCAATAGAGAGTAGTTAAGTGGATCTTTGGATACTAGTGAAGGTGGATGATCAATCTATAGCTTCCTTGGTAAACTGAGTAAAGATCGTATCCTTCTTACATTGCGAAGCTAATCTAATCTTGAATTCAAGCCATTTTCATGGTAGATATGAAAAGTGTATAGGTATGTAGTTCGTAAATATTATTACATGAAATTTTCTGAGTAGTTGATTTATGTCTATTCTATATATTCTACTCTCTTCTTTCCCATTGTGCTTAATTGACTTAGGTGTGTATTTAGAGACTTCCCTTTGTTTTTATCTTTATTGTATCGGGAAGATACACCTTTGAGTTGGGGGTCTTGATGTCTCCCCATTTGTGATGATTTAATATTAGTTGGAGACATCATTTTTAGTGTTTTAGAAGTCTAAATACTCGTTTTTCACATGATATAGTACACTTTCATATTTCTTGTCTTGATTTAATGATTTATTATTTTTAGAGCATATTAGATTTGATTTATTTATTTAGTGTGAAACTTTAAAGATATATACAAATTAATTAGAGATAAAGATGCCAAATCAAGTCTAAAGATATTAAGGAAAGAATATATGCATGAAAATTAGAGAAAAGAAATGAAAATATAAGATATGGAAATAAAAACCTGTCAAGTAAATATGAATTCCAACACCTACGACCATAGAAGTGATCATAACTCCAGATTGGCTAGGAATTTGGAAGAATGGTCTAAATCAAAGTTATAGAATTTTTCGAGACGATCAGTTTCGATCATTAGAACGCGTAAAACGGAGTTGAAACGAAAAAGTTATGGCCAAAACAAAACAGCGACAGATTATTACCTTTTATATATTTTAGGGTTACGAATTTGAGTTGGGCTTGGAGTCCAAGTTACTTGTCTTCCACTCGAACAAAACGAATTAGGTCTTATAAACACCTATAAATACACCCTTCAACTTCTGTAAATTCATCCTTGTCTCTCATAAGTTAGTCATTAAGTTTCATATCATTAGAGTTATTGAAGAGAGCGAGATGAATTTTTTGTATCAATCTTTTAGTTTATTTCTTTCAGGTATGAACTAATTTTCTCATAGCTTGGGTTTTGCATTATGTATTAATCTATGAATTCTATTTTCTTTATATCTAAGTTTCTTTGAGAATTATATGTTTTAATCTGATATTAGCTGTTTACCCATATATTTGTTTATGTGTTTTGAATTATTGCCTGTCCTAAACCTGATCACTTTAGGCTTTCTTAATAGTAGTTAGATGGTTGCCCGGAAGGCGTGTCTAATTATTGAAACACCACATAACGTCTAGTGTATTGGCCCTGACAACACCGATTCTAACTAGATAGTCATTAGGGTATATTTTAATCACCATATCACCAATTGAAGGAATTGTACTGCTTAGGGCCTTGGTAGCGCTTGATAACCCTAAGTTTGGACTACCTCGTGGTTGTGCCGTAGCCCCCTTAGTCGCTCTCAAGGTCTAAGGTATGGGAATTTAGAATCCTGACTAAGTATTTAAGAGCTATTATCCCCCTTATTAACTAGAATTTAATAGCAAGAATTAAAAGGATTAGTGCATACTAGCAAATACCTAAGCTATACTTCTCATCTCATATTCTCTCGTATTTATTTATTTGTCTTTTATATTAATTAGTTTAATTAATCATCTCTCAATTATTCATCTTTATTTTCTGTTTCTCTTACTACTTGAATTTATTTGCTCATTTGTGTGACACACTAAGTCCCTGAGAACGAATTCTTCTTATCATTAAAACTTGCATACGTCCTGTAATACTTGCAGTACCGTGCTTATCTAGGGTGATTAGTGCATTTTTCTCCATATTTATTTATCATATTTTGATCACACCATAGGCAACACCAGTTGGATACCAAGAAGATTAGTAAACATCGTTTGGTATAAGTTGATCACGTAACCCACTACTGCGGAGGCTATGTGAGAAAGAAGTAACCCTGAGGTAATACATCAAACTTCAACGACTTTAACTAAATGTGCTTTTTGGGTGACAACCCATGTTTTTATTGCTTTAATAGTTTTAATTTTTTGTTTTTAGCGTGTATTAGTAAATTTATTCGATGTATATTATGTAATGAGGAAGTTATTTAGTATTTTTGATGTACAAGTAAGGGAGAAAATAAGTTTCGGTGAATTTATTGATTTTTTATCAAAAACAATTGCTAGCTGTTGTATACCGCACGAGAGCTACGGTGCACTACAACCCGCCAATCCGAGCCCACTACACTCCACGTTTGGTCGAACAGAAAGATGGGACATGTAGCACAATGCGTGCAGTGTACGCAACATGATATGAAAGGCGTGACAAGAAATCGCGACACCGTACGTATCGCGATACAATCCGTGCTCATAATATCTCACGGTTAGAAGATTAGGGAGTTTGGAAGACAGTAATCACCTGCGTTGTACCGCACGAGGACAAAAAAAGTTAAACATTATACCTCCTATGACCTAGACTTTGAACCTTCTTCTTCCCAAGGCTCCCAACCACCATTAGAGTTTGACCCAATCTTCACCCAACATCAAAATACAGTCGAACAAACCTTATTTCACCAACAAGAACATCATTACACCATTCCTAATAATAATAACCATCCAAATCATTCCAACATCACAAAAAACAAGAATCAAACCAAAGATTTTCACAATTCCTTTTCCTTATTTCATAAATTCCTTCTTATCTCACTACCAATCCTTCATACCCACAAATAAAAATACATTTTATAACATTATTTCACCTCTAGATCTTACCTCAATCCTTCGTTCAAGGAAAAATTTCAAATTGGGTAAAATTTTGAGTTGAGGGTAAAGGAAGATGACATTGAGAACCGAAACACTTGCTAGTGGGAGAGAGGTGACGAAGAATTCAAGTGCAGATTTGGGTGAGAGAAAGTGAAAACAACCAGAGGTTTGTGTTAGTAAAGCAATGAGGCAAAGGGTGGTTCGATTCATGTGGCTAGCAAAAAAACCATTTGTTGTGGAGCTAAAATTTCAAGAACGAGTGATCGAGATTCCGAAGAAGAAGGCTCCACAACCTCGTCAAACCAAGGTACCTCCACCGACAAAAGAGTTAATTATAAGGCCCCAAAAACCATTACGGTTGATCTTTTACCTTCTTTGATACCCACACATGAGCGGAAGTTTCACGAGAACGTAGAAAAAGGGAAGTATAAGAGATTTCTTGTGATGGGAGGAAAATTAGGTTGGAATATTTTCATGATTGATTGTGCAAGTTTTAATATTGCAGTAGTGAGAGAGATCTATCTTGGAATCTTTAGCCGATATAGCAGTGGTAAAGTTCCCATCAGAGGTAAGTTGATTCCTTTCACAGTTGAAGACATTAAAAGCCAATTCAAGATGAAAAAAAATGGTGGAACCTCACAAGTATCAATTAGTTGTGAAGAATATTGAGAGTTTTGACTGGAGCCAACTACATGAAAGAGTGTTTAGTGAAGAGTTTCTATTGTATAATGAGATTGAAAAGTTGAAGACATCTTGGCCTTACAAATACCTTTAGCTTGATGCAAAAATTTGGCCTATTTCCTTGAGCCTTTAGCCCTTGGGAATGCGTGAGTTGCGGATGTACTTCAAAAATCCATCATCATGCTGTATTGTATTATGAAAGAGGAAGAAGTGGATATGGGAGAAGTAATATTCGAGGAGGTAATGAAATTATTGTCAAACCGAAAACTTTCTTTAACTGGAAATACCCGTCGATGATTACTAGCCTAGTGAAGTAAGCGGATGTGACTATTGGGGTGAAAGAGAAATTAAATATCAAGTCGAGATCCATCTTAGATGATGAATGGATCAAGAATATCATGAGAGGAGTACAGTCAGGGAATCTCCTTGGCAGGAGAGGGTAAGTGAGCAAATTAAAATCGCTCAAGCCCCCCTTTCCGATGATGTGGCACTAATCAAGTCTAATTAAATGCACATCATGAAAATCTTGGTGCAAATAAGACGCGACACCACAAGGTATCCACCTCATCCTATCTTGGATGATGATCACGCGAGGCAATATCCTCGAGAGAATGTTTTAAATTTCTTTATTGAGTCTTTTCGAGTCGTAAGGACACATCTCATTTTTGAGTTGGGGGCGTGGGGATTCATTATGTCTCATCTCCATTTTTATGTGTTTTATTGTTTTTAGGAATAAATTAAAATATTTGATAGGGGGGATTATAATTAGAGTGTATTTAATAGCTTGAAAGCATAAGCTTAGTAAGCTAATGATAGAAAGTAATATGTTTATGAACTGTTTTATTTTGTATGCTTTGAGTATTTACAGGAAACACATATTGATAGTAAAGAAAAGATTAGTAAGCAATGGGGCAGAAGTATGTTTGATCTTAGGGTGCCTTGAGGGGTGTGTAGGCCATGAGATCCAAGCTAGTTGATAAAACCATTTAATGAATGTGCTAAATGTTCGAAAGTAACAAAATTGCATAGTTTAGAGAATGATTACAGCGGTTCTTTGATAAGCCCTTGCTGGCTTTTAGTTTTATGTCCATTTATTATATTTATATATATCTCAGCCCCTTCTAGCATTTTAAAGACTTTCTATTTAGCCGCATTATAAGACATATCCCTTTAGATTTCAGGACTTTTCCATATGACTCACACTCGAATCGCGATGCATAGACAATTATTTTAGTTCTTGAGTTTGGGGTGGTGGGTCCACCATTAAAGGAAAAATATTAGGTTGGGAATTTTGAGCTTATGTATTTGTGCTCTATATTTTGGGGATGATTCACTGTTTATTATATTGTAACCCTTCTCCAGGGTAAAAGTAAATGAGAAAAATGTTATGAAAAGGAAAATATGTTGAAAAAAAGTAGCAAGATATCTCACATTAAAAAGAGAGTCATAGCCAACTTACAAAAGAAAAAAATTTGATATGAAAAGAGTGAATATTTTTGGATCGGCAAAGTGGAGTTTTTATGTGATCATCTTTATGCTTTATTGGGTTATTAGGGATGCTAATTAGTGCATCAAATAATTGGGTTGAGTGAGAATGTTATATGAGAGTAACTCAAGCTTTAGGGCGATCCATTGATGGCTAGTGAGGAGAGAGCCAAAAGCTCACTCTAAATTATCCAAATATACTATCATACCTTCCCTAAGCCAATATTACAACCCTTAAGACCTTATGTTTCTTTGTTATGTAATCTAGAAGTGATTGAACCGTTAGAGAATACTTAGGTATATCATTGGATACTAGTGAAGTTCAATGAACAATCTATAACCTCCTTGGTAAGCTAAGTGAATAACCTCTCTTTTGTGCATTGCAAAGCTAATCTGATCTTGAATTTGAACCGTGTTGATTGTTAGTATGACAAGTGTTCAGATAATTTATTTCAATGAACAAGTGTACCTCTACTTTGAGTTTATTTTATATATTTTGCTATCTTCTTTCCACAGTGCTTAATTGACTTATGTGCGTATTTAGAGACTTCCCTTTGTTCTTATCTTTACTGTATCGGGACAATACAACTTTGAGTTGGGGGGTCTTTCTCCTTATTTGTCATATAATAATCTAGGTTGGAGACATCATTTTAGGTGTTTATGATTAATTAATTATAGATTTTTATTTGTATTTTGATAAATTTTTATTTTTTGTCTTGATTTGATGATTTATTACTTTTATAACATATTTGGTTTATTTTGTGTGTTAACATGAAGCTTTAAATATATATGGAATAAAATTAGATGACAAATCAATTCTAAAGAGATAAGGAAAGAAGATATGGAAGGAATCAAGAGATAAAAGGAAATAGAGATATTATAGGAAAGGAAAAGCTGCCAAGCAAATTTGAAAATTTCTAGTTATGTCCATTAAAGTTTTTTTTTAGACAAAATGTCCATTAAAGTGAATATAACTTCAAATAGGCTAGTAATTTTGATGAGTTTTCAGAAGAGTAAAGGTAGATATGTTTGCTGCGGCCGTTTCAATATAAAATAGGGAAAAATCAGACCAATAAGGAAGAAGATATGATCTAAACAATGAGCAGTGTTTATCCTCTCTGATATTTTTTAGAAAACGAATTTGAGTTGGACTTCGACTCAAATTACTTACCTTTTACTCACCAATTCCGACCTAAGGTCTTCTTAGCACCTATAAATACATCCTCTTATCATTGTAAACATGTCCTTGCTCAGTTCTAAACCTTAGATCAATCCTTAGTCATTTAAGAGAAGCAAGAAGACCTATAGAAAGGAAGACAAGAAGATGGAAAGTAGCAAACTCCTCTTCTCCATCATCTCCCTCTATCATTAGGGTAATTTTTAATAGATTAATTAGCTTATCTTTGTTTCTAATTACTTTTATCCGTAGTTTATATCTATGTCTTTAGATATGAACTAATTTTCCCATAGCTTGGGTTTGCATATGTATAATCTTTGATTTCTAATTCTTTATTTGCTTTTATATTGTTTGGGAAATCCTTTTTAAATTGATTCTAGCTTCTTAATATGTGCTTTGATTTTGACCGTAGTTCTTGCTAGTGCACGAGTATAGACTTCCCCACTAATAGTAGTTAGATGGTCACCCAGAAGGGGTGTCTAATTATTGAAACATCACATAAGCGTCTAGTGAGTGGTAGTGATCCAGAAGGCTTGCCTAACTAGATAGTAATTAGGGTTTGAAATTTACCAACGATCATTTCGCATGGTCCCCTTACCCGAGTCCCTTTGTAATTGTTAGGCGCCACCTAAGTCCACCCGGAAGGGGGTTAAGAGGAATATAGATCCTTGCGAACAAACAAGTAATTTCTCCTACACTTCTTTATATACATAAGTAGATCTAACGGATCAAATCCCTGCGAACGAACTTTTACTTATTAACTTGCAAACGATCTGTAATACTTGCAGTGAGTTTCTCGTGGTAGTCAAGGGTGTGTCCTTTAGTATTATCTTTATTTATTTGTTAATTTATCACACCTTTCCCCCCCACCAGTCACCTAATTAAATCCCACCTTGCGGGCCAAAAATATGTATATATTTTTCTTTTGTAAGTAACAATGATCCTGTTTTTTATGTGAGAGATCATGTCACTATTTTTCTTTTTTTTCTCATATATTTTCTTACATCTTCTTCAAATCTTTTTCTTTTCTTTTTTACATCGGTAAACGGTTACAGTACAAATGAGTAAGTGATCAAAAAGTACCGTTACAAACCCAAATCCCTCCCAATACTGTTTTCCCATAAACCACCACCCCAAACTCAAGCTCTAGACGAGTGTCAAAGTATTGTGATTCGAGTGCGGGTCATATGGAAAAATCCTACGAATCTAAAGGATAAGTCTTATTACATGGCTAAGGAAAAGGCTACAAAAGGAAAATAGAGGTCTGAGACAGATAATAAATCAATAAATATGGACAACAAGCTAAAGGGCACAAAGAGTTAAACAAATATCTGCCTTAATAATGTCCTATCCTATACAAATAATTCACTTCCTCACTTATAGGATGTTCATTAAATGGTTAATAAGCTAATTTGAATCTCACGTTCTACACACCACTCATGCTTTCTAAGGTCAAATCTATTTCTACCGCATTGCTCACTAATATTTTCTTTACTTTTAACATGCATTTCATAAAAATCCTTTAAGCATACACAAGACAAGATTAGAAATCTACATTTACTATGATTAACTCATTAAGACGTAGCTTAAAAGATAAGATACATTCACTATATTCTACCTAACCTTCACACTTATTGAAAGCAATAAACACATAAAAATGGGGGTGGAAATAACAGGTTTCCACCCTCAACTCAAAGTTGAACTGTAACTAGGCTCGAAACAAAGTCAATAAACTAAAAAATAAACAAATAATATACATATAGAGAAATGGGTAACATTCTCTCGAGGATATTTCCTCGCGTAATCAATACCCGGAATAGGGTGCAGAGCTTCTTTGTATGTAACCTTCTTGTATCACAAGCTTCACTTTCTGTTAGCCTCACCTTGTTTTTATTCCCGTTTTAATATTCGACAAATCATCTTTTAAACTAAAATTCAGTTTGGTATCTCTTTAAATGTTTTCCAAAACCCCTCATTAGATTAGTTGTGTTTTTATCCTTGAACTTTAAGCTTGATTCAAATGAACAGCTCCGCGGTACACCGGACAGGTCTTGCGGTACACCGCAGAGTCACGGACCAGAGGCGCGGTGCACAGGATAGCCCGTCAGTAAGCTAGTAAATTTGCACGGTACACCGGACCAAAGGCGCGGTACACCGGACCGATGCACGGACCAGGGACGCGGCACATCGAGTAGTCCGTCAGTAAGCTTGAAAATTAGACGAACGTTTTCGCGGTGCACCGGACCATACCCGCGGTACACCGCACGAGAGGGTTTTCTGCACTATTACAAGAGGACAAAGATTATATCCGTTGAAGATTAAATAGATCCGTTAGAGAGAAGCCTTATGACCGTTGGACCATATTTTCAGCTATAAAATGGAGTTCATTCAAGACACAACTCAAGCCTTCCATCTACCCATCTCAAGAGCAATTAATATTATCATTCAAGAAGGTTTCAAAGGAGCATTCAAGTCATATTTATTGTGAAGCTACATAGTTCATATCTACTCATTTAGGAGTTTAGTTACAAAGCTTTTTATAAGCACCCCTAAACACTTTTCCCCTTCCTCTTAGTTCTTGTAATAGATTAAGAGAGTAGTGTAAGCATAGGTTTTATGCTTGGTTCCTTGTGTTGGTGATAACACAAGTGTATTTCCTTCAAAGGGTTTTTGAAGTGGTTGTAAGGGTTTGTATCTCACCCGGTTAAGAGTTACGAAGATTAGTTGAGAATCTTGCAAATCCTAAGGAGGCTTCCTTAGGTAGTGGATGTAGGGAAACCGAACCACTATACATCGTTGTGTATCGTATTCTATCTCTACACTCTTTATATTTCCGCACTCTATATGCTTGATAAAATGCCTACTTGAATAGTTTGATAATATTGTCTTTTAGGATTATCTAGTTCTATACTATTTAGTTTGCTAAAACAATAGGATTCAAATTAGCTTTTAATTTTATTTACTTGAAATAAAATTAGCCGATTAATTTCTATTGTCCTATTCAACCCCCCTTCTAGGACGCATATAGTCTATCAATTGGTATCAGAGCCTAGCTCTATTGTACTTAATCGTTTCTAGAGTTAATACGATATGGATTCTAATCAACCGGAAGGTTCATGTTCTACTAGACCTCCGCTTTTTGTAGGAAAAGACTACTTTGGATGGAAAAAGAAAATGGAGATTCACGTAAAAGGAATCGATTACTTTTTATGGATGGCTATCAAGAAGGGTCCTTATATTCCTTATGTTACCGGTAGTAGAACGGAGGTGAAAGATGAAGATGATTACAATGATCAAGACATAGCTAAACTTACCAAAAACAACAAAGCTATGAACATCCTCATTAATGGAATATGCTAGAGTTAGTGAATGCAATTCCGCTCATGAAATGTGGCAACTCTTGGAGCTCTCTTATCAAGGAACGGAGGATATAAAAGAAACTAAGATTGGTCTCTTTATCACTAAGTATGAGCTATTTCGTATGGAGCCCGATGAAGCCTTAACTGCTATGCATCAAAGATTTTCTAACATTGTTAACACCTTAAAAACTCTTGGTCAAGAATACACCAACAAAGAACAATGCCGAAAAATCTTATTTGCTCTTCCAAGGAAATACAAGACAAAGATCAACTCTATAAGAGACACTAAAGATCTTTCAAAAATGACGGTTCATGAACTCATTCGCAACCTCATGACGGAAGAACTTGTGCTTGAAGAAGAAAAGATAAGAGATGATGAGGAGAAGAAGATTAAGAAATCTATTGCCTTCCATGCCATGAGTACTAAGTTGAAAGAACGAAAAGAAAGGAAAGAAAGTGAAGAAGAAAACTCTCATGAAGAAGAAACTAGTGAAGATGAAGGAGTGGCTATGTTAGCAAGAGACATGAAAAAATTCATGAGATATAAACGCTTTGCCAAGAAAGGAAGTTCTTCCTCACCCTACAAGAAGAATGATAGAGCTATCAAACAAGATGAACCCACTTGCTATCATTGCAAGAAAGTTGGTCACATCAAAACCTATTGTCCTCTTCTTCAAAAGGAGAAACCTAAGAGAGCAATGCATGCTAATATCACTTGGGATACTCAAAATTCGGAGGAAGAAGAAAGTGATAACGAAAATGTCAATCTTGTTGCTTTTATGGGAGAACTTGAGAATGATGAAGATGCTTCTTCGGATGATGATACCGGTTCTACTCACTTTGCCTTTATGGCAAATCATGATGAGGTAACTCCTAAATCTAAACTCTCTTTAACTAATGATGATGCTAGTGAACAAGATATTCATGAGGCATTTGATTCTCTTTACAATGATTTTTTAAATTCTATTGAAACAAACAAAGTTTTAACAAAAGATTTAGAATTTGAAAAAAATAGAACTAAAGAGGTTTTGAAAGCTTTGGAAGATTGTCAAAATCTTTGTGATGAATGTATAGATGAAAATGAAAAACTTCATCTTATTGAAAAAAATCTTTTGGAAGAAAAAGCTTTGTTAGAGAAAAAGATCGTTGATCAAAATGCTATTATTTTAAAATTTACTAGTGGGCAAGAAAATTTGGATTTGATTTTAGGTTCTCAAAGAATGGCTTGTGAAAAAAGTGGTGTTGGATATGATCCATTCACTCACCAAAAACCTTTGAAAAATGCCTTTGTAAAATCAAAAATTTCAAATGCAATTCCATCTTCTTCAAAATCTTCTATCACTTGCACCTATTGTGAAAAACTTGGTCATGATGCATCTCATTGTTACTATCGTAAATTATTGGATTTGGGATCTCTTGTGCCAATTTGGAAAAGGCCTACATGGGTCTTAAAAAGAAAATCCACTAACCCTCATGGACCCAATCCGAATTGGGTACCTAAAGCTTAAATTATTTTTGATTGTAGGGATTGAGCATCAAGAAGCAAAACATATGGCTCCTTGATAGTGGATGCTCAAGACACATGACCGGGAATCCATCATTATTTACACGTTTATATAAAACAAAAGGTGATAGAGTTACTTTTGCCGACAACACTAAGAAACGCGTTTTGGGTAAAGGTAACATTGGTAATTTGAATTATTTACTTATCTCTAATGTGTTACTTGTTGAGGGTCTCTCTTTTAACTTGCTTAGTATTAGTCAACTTTGTGATGTTGGTTTTAGTGTCAAATTTGAAGCATCTAGGTGTGTTGTTTTTAAAAATGATGAGTTAGATACTATGTTTATTGCAAAAAGATCGGATAATGTTTTTGTTGTTGATCTTGAGAGTCTTATGTCTAAACATATTAAATGCTTATCCGTGGTAAATGATAGTTGGCTTTGGCATAGACGTTTAGGGCATGCTAGCATGGATTTGATTTCAAAATTATCTAGAAAAAATCTTGTTGTTGGTTTGCCTATCTACAAATTTGATAAAGATAAATTATGTGATGCATGTCAACTTGGTAAACAACATCGTTCATCTTTTAAATCCATAAATAAGGTCATCACCGTTAGGCCACTTCAATTATTGCACATGGATCTTTTTGGTCCCGTTGATGTCACTAGTCTAGGAGGATCTAGATATGTCTTTGTTGTTGTTGATAATTACACTAGATTCACATGGGTGATGTTCCTTGCTTTAAAAAGTGATGCCTTCAATGAATTTGCAAAACTTTGTAGAAAGGTGCAAAATGAGAAAGGCTACTCTATTACATGCATTCGTAGTGATAATGGTAGTGAATATGTGAATTCTCCTTTTGTGCATTTTTGTGATGAATTTGGGATTGAGCATAATTTTTCGGCCCCTAGAACTCCCCAACAAAATGGGGTAGTGGAAAGGAAAAACCGAACTCTACAAGAAATGGCTAGAACAATGCTAAAAGAACATAGCTTGCCTACATACTTTTGGGGTGAAGCCGTTCATACGGCTTGTTATGTGTTAAATAGAGTTCTTATTAGACCCCTTATTAAGAAAACCCCTTATGAGCTTTGGAATGGTAGACCACCAACTATTGCTTATTTTCGAGTTTTTGGGTGCAAATGTTTTATCCTAAACACTAGGGACTATTTGGGAAAATTTGATGCTAAATCGGATGAAGGTATTTTTCTTGGTTATTCCACTAAAGGAAAAGCTTATCGCATTTTCAACAAACGTACTCGTACTATTGAGGAATCTATGCATGTTGACTTTGATGAGACTAATCCGTTTTGTATTAAGAAAGTGTTAGATGTTGATGAAGATTCTCCACTAGATCAACCCTTAGAATCTCCTACTCAAGAATTAAAATCTCATGATGAATCTCCTAAGGAAAATGATCAAGTCTTAAATGAAGCTAGTACGGATTTACCAAGGTGTTGGAAACATATCAAAGATCACCCAAGTGAATTAATTCTAGGTGATCCAAGAGAAGGTGTTACCACTCGCTCTCGTATTATTGCTCTTTGTGCTCATCAAGCATTCTTATCTCAAATTGAGCCCAAGAATATTAAAGAAGCTTTATTAGATGATCATTGGATTAACGCTATGCATGAGGAATTAAATCAATTTGAGCGTAGTAAAGTTTGGACATTAATGGAGAAACCAATTGGCCCTACCATTATTGGCACTAAATGGATATTTCGCAACAAGCTAGATGACACCGGTATTATCACTAGAAATAAAGCAAGGTTAGTTGCTCAAGGGTACAATCAAGAAGAAGGTATTGATTTCGATGAAACTTTTGCTCCGGTAGCTAGACTTGAATCTATTCGTATGCTACTTGCTTTTGCTTGTTATATGAATTTTAAACTTTACCAAATGGATGTCAAAAGTGCTTTTTTAAATGGTTTTATAGACGAGGAAGTCTTTGTTAAACAACCACCGGGTTTTGAGGATCCAAAATTTCCAAATCATGTTTTTAAACTCTCAAAGGCTTTATATGGTTTAAAACAAGCACCTCGTGCTTGGTATGAACGATTAAGCAAATTTTTGTTAGATGATGGTTTTAAAAGAGGAAATATTGACTCCACTTTATTTATAAAAAGGTCTTCGAAAGACATCCTTCTTGTTCAAATTTATGTGGATGATATTATATTTGGTGCTACTAATGAAAATCTTTGTGAGAATTTTTCTAAAAGCATGCATAAGGAATTTGAGATGAGCATGATGGGAGAATTGAATTACTTTCTTGGACTTCAAATCAAACAAATGAAGGATGGCATCTTTGTCAATCAAGCCAAATATACAAAAGAATTGATCAAAAAATTTGGACTTTAAGATGCAAAGGAAATTGGAACTCCAATGAGCACATCCACAAAATTAGACAAAGATGAAGATGGTAAAATTGTTGATGAGAAAGTATATCGAGGTATGATTGGTAGCTTACTTTATCTAACCGCTTCTAGACCCGATATTATGTTCCCCGTGTGTCTTTGTGCTAGATTTCAATCCTCTCCTAAAGAATCCCATCTTAGTGTCGTTAAGCGTATTTTTAGGTATTTGAAAGGAACCCTTAGTCTAGGACTTTGGTACCCTAGATTTACATCTTTTGAGCTTATAGGTTACTCGGATGCCGATTATGCCGGTTGTAGACTTGATAGGAAGAGTACTAGTGGTAGTTGCCAATTCTTAGGTCAATCCCTTGTTTCTTGGTCTAGTAGAAAACAAAATAGTGTTGCTTTATCCACGGCCGAAGCCGAATATGTTGCGGCCGGAAATTGTGTGACTCAAATTCTTTGGATGAAACAAACCTTACTAGATTTTGGCCTAGAGTATGATCGTGTTCCCATTCGTTGTGATAACACTAGTGCTATCAATCTTACCAAAAATCCTATTCAACACTCTAGAACAAAACACATCGAAATCCGCCATCATTTTATCCGTGATCACACTCAAAAAGGGGATATTGTACTTGAATTTGTCACTTCGGAAAATCAACTAGCCGATATCTTTACTAAACCTTTGCCCCAAGATCTTTTTGAGAAAATTCGGTGTGAAATTGGCATGCAAATTCTCTAATCTTCTTTTCTTGCCCTTTTGTTTAGTGCTTTTTTTGTGTATATTCTCTTGTGGCTAATATTTTCTTGATGTGATAGGATCATTGAAGCTTCTAAATTGTTATCCATTTACTTCCTTAGTCCTTGTTTTTCTCAAAATGTCTTTTGACCCCTTAAAATTTTCAAAAATCATATCATTAGGTCTTTTTGTTGTTGACAAAGGGGGAGAAATTTAGTTAAACTTTTTCAAATGCATTTTGCGAGGGGGAGTTTCTATAAAAACTCTAGTGATTGATTGAGGGGGAGTTTTTGTTCAAAACTTAATCTTAGGCATCTTCAAAAGTTTATGATTTGTCAAACATCAAAAAGGGGGAGATTGTTAGCCTCACCTTGTTTTTATTCCCGTTTTAATATTCGACAAATCATCTTTTAAACTAAAATTCAGTTTGGTATCTCTTTAAATGTTTTCCAAAACCCCTCATTAGATTAGTTGTGTTTTTATCCTTGAACTTTAAGCTTGATTCAAATGAACAGCTCCGCGGTACACCGGACAGGTCTTGCGGTACACCGCAGAGTCACGGACCAGAGGCGCGGTGCACAGGATAGCCCGTCAGTAAGCTAGTAAATTTGCACGGTACACCGGACCAAAGGCGCGGTACACCGGACCGATGCACGGACCAGGGACGCGGCACATCGAGTAGTCCGTCAGTAAGCTTGAAAATTAGACGAACGTTTTCACGGTGCACCGGACCATACCCGCGGTACACCGCACGAGAGGGTTTTCTGCACTATTACAAGAGGACAAAGATTATATCCGTTGGAGATTAAATAGATCCGTTAGAGAGAAGCCTTATGACCGTTGGACCATATTTTCAGCTATAAAATGGAGTTCATTCAAGACACAACTCAAGCCTTCCATCTACCCATCTCAAGAGCAATTAATATTATCATTCAAGAAGGTTTCAAAGGAGCATTCAAGTCATATTTATTGTGAAGCTACATAGTTCATATCTACTCATTTAGGAGTTTAGTTACAAAGCTTTTTATAAGCACCCCTAAACACTTTTCCCCTTCCTCTTAGTTCTTGTAATAGATTAAGAGAGTAGTGTAAGCATAGGTTTTATGCTTGGTTCCTTGTGTTGGTGATAACACAAGTGTATTTCCTTCAAAGGGTTTTTGAAGTCGTTGTAAGGGTTTGTATCTCACCCGGTTAAGAGTTACGAAGATTAGTTGAGAATCTTGCAAATCCTAAGGAGGCTTCCTTAGGTAGTGGATGTAGGGAAACCGAACCACTATACATCGTTGTGTATCGTATTCTATCTCTACACTCTTCATATTTCCGCACTCTATATGCTTGATAAAATGCCTACTTGAATAGTTTGATAATATTGTCTTTTAGGATTATCTAGTTCTATACTATTTAGTTTGCTAAAACAATAGGATTCAAATTAGCTTTTAATTTTATTTACTTGAAATAAAATTAGCCGATTAATTTCTATTGTCCTATTCAACCCCCCTTCTAGGACGCATATAGTCTATCACTTTCCCTTACACCCTCTTATGCTCCATCCAAATCAACCACACTCAAGAAATCTCCTTTTCTCCTCTTCTCCAACTTATATTTCACATATTCTCTCATGAGCTAAAGGTATGTCCAGTAAATACGTTTTTGCGGAAGCTAACAAGGCCTTTGAAGCTTCCTTCATCTCGGGCATAGGAATCTCGATTTGTACAGGCTGTGGTGTCTTCTCTTTGAAAGTTTTACCCGAGATGCTTCCCTCTATTCTCTTGACCAGTTTTACACTTTTCCTTCATACTAGAACTTGAACCTTTCTCAATTGTCTTCTTCTCAATAGAACCCAATACCTTATTTTGATTCTTCTTAATCTCCCTAATAGTAGATAATGTTTCAGTTCTTTTCATAATCTCAATTGACCTCTAACTCAAAGCTTTTAACACTCTTGAAATTTGTAACCCTTGATTTTAAGTTGAAAAGTGTTGTTTGGGTTAGGAAAGGTATAAGGATGATGAATCTCTATGTGGGTAGGATAAAATCTTTCTTGATTGGTATGGATCTAAGAAATTGTTGGATAAGATTTGGAAATTCTGGGTTTTGATTCTTGGATTCTAGGTGTTTTGACATGATATGGGTGTTTGATTCTTGTTTATAGGAAGGTAAGGAAAGATTGGATACGAGTTCATGGTAATTTTGTAGTGTCTTGATGTGAGGTAGAGGCTTGATGAGGCTTTCATGGTGTTTCATGGAGTTTGTTTGGGGAAGAAGAGGCTTAAGGTTTGTGATATAAAGGTATAAGAACCTCCTTTTAGGTCAGTTTTATGCGTCCTGTACTGGGTTCCCGTTTGGCAGTGACTGGTTCCCGTTTAGCCTCGTAAACAATTAAATTGCATATGGTCGTGACGGTTTTCGCGTTTGACGACACGGTTGATAACCGGGTACCCAGTTGGCAGTGAACGGGTGCACAGTTAATGAAACTTCTCCAATAGATAGATATCAAAAAAATAAGCTGTTTAGCCTCAAGAAAAAGTTAATTCCGATCTCAGAGCGCGAAGTTATGGTCATCCGAAAGTTTTCTGACGTTTCGTGCGCTGTAACGCACTAGACCTGCGGTGTAACGCGTGAAATGTCTGTTGGACCCCGTGCCACAGTCTTGACGAAACGGTGTAGGATAGGAGGCCTCGGCGAAGACCCTGATTTGACATACCATTGTGACGGTCTTGGGCTGGTGCGGTGCACCACATGGATCCTGCGGTGTACACCACGGATCTTCTGTTGGGGACCGTCGCCACGGTCAGGCGCGAATGACGATACGGTTCTCTCGCACTAGATCGTTTTGCTAAACCGTATCCTGCTTTTTCATGGGCGGTGCACCGGAGCTCTCATGCGGTGTACCGCATTGAGGCTTTGGTTTTCGCCAATTTTTCGAGATTTTTCTCCCTAACTCGATTTCTTAAGTACCTAAACATCAAAACACAAATACCTTTCTCAATACTGTAATATCTACTAAAACAACTAATCTAAACATAAATTAAAATCTTAAAAACATTAAAAAAAATGGAGGGTTGTCTCCCGTACAACACTTTTGTTTAACGTTTTTCAGACATCGACGTGTTACCTCGATTATCTAATGAAATTTTCCATGTTTTGTGAGACCTTGTTGATGGAGTGTTTTTGCGGATTATGCATGGCTATGGTGGAGCTCGAACCTTTTTTATAGAAATTCTGACTGCGTACCCCATGAATATATGTATTTCTTGTTGCATAATAGTTTTCCATACCTAGGAAACCTAAAAATAGATCAAAAGGAAAAGCGCGTAAAATTGAAAACAAATAAAAATTTCTACGCTAAATAAACACAAATAAACTAACTTAAAGATAACTCCCCGGCAGCGGCACCAAAAACTTGGTGGGGGCAGAGGTGTGATAAATAAACAGATAATAAACAGATAAATAAAGATAATACTAAAGGACACACCCTTGAATACCACGAGAAACTCACTGCAAGTATTACAGATCGTTTGTAAGTTTAAATAGTAAGTAAAAGTTCGTTCGCATGGATTTGATCTGTTAGATCTACTTATGCATATAAAGAAATGTAGGAGACATTACTTGTTTGATAAAAAGAAAATAAAAGAAATAATATTTATTTGGCTTGTTGATAGAAAAGATAATATTGAAAATAAATAATATAACAAATAATGGAGATGAGAAATATAGCTTAGGGTTGCTAGTATGCACTTATTCTTCTAATTCTAATTATATCTATAAGGGTGATTAAAGCTCTTAGATAAAAAAATAGCCAGGATTCTATATTCCTCCTAACCCCCTTCCGGGTGGACTTAGGTGGCGACCTAAAAATTACCAGGGGACTTGGGTAAGGGGACCCCTGCGCAATGATCGGTTGTTCAATCTCAAACCCTAATGACTATCTAGTTAGGCAAGCCCTTCCGGATCACTACCGTACACTAGACTCTTATGTGATGTTTCAATAATTAGACACCCCTTCTGGGTGACATCTAACCACTATTAATGGGGTAGTCTATACTCGTGCACTAGCAAGAACTATAGTCAATACATAAAATAAATATATGATTAAGAAGCTAGAATCAATTTAAAAAGGTTTTCCCAAATAACATAAAAGAAAATAAAGAATTAGAAATCAAAGATTATACATATATGAACCCAAGCTATGGGAAAATTAGTTCATATCTAAAGACATAGAGATAAACTACGGATTAGAAACAAATATAAGCTAAAGAATCTAATATAAATTACCCCAATGATAGAAGGAGATAATGGAGAAGAGGAGTTTACTACTTTCCAGCTTCTTGTCTTCCTCTCTACATGTCTTCTTGCTTCTCTTGAATGACTACGGCTTGATCTAAGGTTTAGAACTGAGTAAGGACATATTTACAATGATAAGAGGGTTTTATAGATACTAATTAGACCCTAGGTCGAAATTTGTGAGTAAAAGGTAAGTAATTTGAGTCCAAGTCCGACTCAAATTCCTTTCCTAAAATATCGGAGAGGATAAACACTGCTCACTATTTTGATCATATCTTCTTCGTTATTGGTCCGATCTTCGCCTACTTTATATCGAACCGACCGCATCAAAAAGATCTACCTTTACTCTTTTGAATGCGCATTCAAATTCCCAGCTGATTTGATGTTATCTTAAATTTAATGGACTTAGCTACAGAATTTCATATTTACTTGGTATCTTTTCCTTTCCTATTTTATCTCTACTTCCTTGTATCTCTTGATTCCTTCCATATCTTCTTTCCTTATCCCTTTAGAATTGATTTGGAATTTGATTGAATTTCGCATATATTAAAAGCTTCATATTAACACACAAATTAAACCAAATATGTTCTAAAATTAATAAATCATCAAATCAAGACAAGAAATAAGAATTTATCAAAATACGAATAAAAATCTATAATTAATTAATCATAAACACCTAAAATGATGTCTCCAACCTAGATAATTATATCACAAATAGGGAGACATCAGTGATCATAAAAGGGTTTCATTTAAGATTTCTGGGAATGCTAATAAATGCTAATAAATGCATAAGTTGGGTTGAGTGAGGACATATTTGAGAGTAACTCAAGCTCTACGTCGATTCGTTGATGGCTAGTGAGGAGAGGGCCGAAATCCCACTCTAAATTATCCAAATATACTTATCTTACCTACCCTAAGCCTACATTACAGCCTTAAAGACCTTAAGATTCTTGAATATGCAAATTGGAAGCTTTCATACTAATGGACAGTAGTTAGATGGACCTTAGAAAGTAGTGAGGATCGAGGAACACCCTATAGCTACCATAGCGGACTAAGAGATGACCTATCTTCGTGCATTGTGACTCTAATTGGATCTTGAAATAAACATGTATAGATTATTTATTTAATAAGTGTATATTTGATTTAGTTTGTAAATTATGATATATGAGACTTGTTAATATTTGTGCTTTAACGTTATTCATTATGTTTTCTACTCTTTCTCCTTTATTGAGTGTATTTGACGTAGACCCTTCTAAACTCTTTTTATTTTATTTTCTATTTTTTTGGGACGACAAAACCTTGAGTTGGGGGTCTTGATGTCTCGTTATTTGTGACGAATAAATCCATTCACAAGACATTATTTTGAGGGTTTTTTGGGCCTAATTGAGGGATGTTTCCCTATTGTTTGCTATATTGCACTTTTACCCCTAGTTTTGGATTCTTTACTGTTTATAGAGATTTTTTGCTTTAATCGTGTGTTTAGTGTGTAGATTTTAGGTACATGTTTGATGAAAAGGTCCAAGATAAATAGGAGAATCAAAATAATGAAGAGAAAACGCAAGTTAAATCGGAATTTGAGCTTAGAGCCGTTATGGAGGTAAAGTTTTTTCAAGAGAATTCTTGCACCCTATTGTTTCTCTCACTACGAATCTGTGTGAGAGATATCGACTTGATTCCTTTTTAATTGGAAAGATCTTAAAATTAGAGTCGTGTGGCAAGTGACGGCACTCAATTCGGAGTTAAGACGAAGAAGTTATGACATTTTCACTTATCGTGGTTCGAACTAAAATCTGGTTAAGTAAAAACAGGTTGGGCCCCGTCTAAACCTAATTTCCTAAACCTAAATAGGGTCCAACGTTTTTAGAAGCTTTATAAGCTCATTTTTCATCCCTATATCAAAAGTCACTTGATATACAACTCATTTTAGAAGTCATTTTATCTATTAGAAAGAAGAGGAGACAGCGCCAGAACAGAAGGAAAAGGAAGAACAAGAGCTTGTCTATGAACCCATCCATTCTACCTCAACCATTCGTCATTTCCTCTTATCACCAACAGTAACATTACTTTATTTTTAGTTTTAATTATGAATTTGTCATTATTTTTAATTATGAATTTATCATTAGTTTTAATTATTTTCTATTTCATTAGTGTTAATTCGATTATGAGCTAAACTATTTATGCTTGAAGATGCTTATGTAATACATTATGTTTTGCCATTTGATTAACTTATTTTGTTTGGGATATCATATATTGATGTTTAATTGATATTGGGTTTTAATATATTTTCTATATGCATTTTATTTACTCATGTGCTCTTGCCAAAGTAGCAGGATCCGTCGTAATTTGCCTAACACCCGAGTAGGGGGAAAGGTTACAGCGCCTAGTACCTTTTATCGGATGATATTAACATGTACCCACAAGGTGAGAGTATGAATAAGGTAGAGAGCTAAGTTAGGGTCCGTTTGGAAGTGCTTATTTTAGAGTAAAAATGTGCTTTTACAATAAAATTAAAATTTTGAAAAATTTATTAAAAATAATTTTGAAATCTAGATTCACTTTAAGTACTTTTTTTAAGAATCACCTTTATGGTGCTTTTTCTAAAGGTGCTTTTCCTAAAAGTGTTTTTCAGGGTCTAAAACACGTTTAAACATCTAAAATCACTTTTAAGTGCTTTTAGAAACACATCGAAATGAGCACTTAGCCTCTGCGGGGACTTAGATTAATTTTGAATCACGATTAACATGAACAATAAAATCACTCGCCCTTATGAATAACAAAGTCAACTATAGGCATATTTGATTACTTAGGTATATCCTCAAACATTCTTTTTATCGAATTAATCCTAATTTTTTTAGTTGTTTATTTTCATCATTACTATTTGATAATCATTATTCTTAGCTTAATTTCATTTACATTTATTTTGTCTTTAGTTGTGAAACATCTTTACAACCCAAAGAAATATTTTTATTATGTTAATTTGAATTATAAATTTTACATCTTAACAATACTTTGAAAACCTTAAATCGCACTCAATCCGTACGGATGATAACCCTACTTATCACTTCTTGCTAACCTATAATCCGTACTCTGCAGAGTCGCTACCCTATCACTTGTCGCTTATTTTATTAACAGGGACGACAAAGATCAATTGTTCTTTTAGGATTCATTGTTATGAAATTATATATAACTACTTGACAGAAAACAAAAATATGCAACTCTAGAATAGTTCTTTGGGGATTCATTGTTGTGGAATTATGTCTACATCTCGTGCATCACATGTACTTTTAGTGTTTTGACAGTATTCCCTCTCGTTCCATAAAGATGTATGTTTGCCCCCTGAAACTTTAAAAGATACTATGAACTCCTTGTCGTCCAATTCTGTCTTAAATCATTAAATAAATTAAAAAAATTAAAAATTAAAAAAAATTAAATATCAAAAAACAAACATAATCATAAAAAAAGTTACGTATTATTTAACCTCCATGCACCATTAATTTGGAATAATTAAAAAAACTTTATTTTTCTTCTTTTTATTTTTCCTTTATTTTTTAAAAAAAAATTAGTTTTTAATTTGAAATAATTAGATAATAATTTAAATAAAGACTTAACAACAAAAATGAACGGTAAGGGCTAAAGGAAACGTATTTAAAGTTCAGGGGGCAATCATATATGTTAAAGGAACAAGGGAACAGTAAGTCGAAGCGCTAAAAAACATGGTGCACAATAGATATTTCCATCTTTCTTGTAATACAACATGTTTTGCAAGTATATTGATAATTGTATATCTCCAATGACATTGAGAAATATGGACTTCGGGGAGAGATGTGCAAGCTCATCCCTCTATCCCTTTTGATATCCTTTCCCAAACTAATACTATATATATGAAAGAGTAATGTTGGGTATCATCCAAAAAATATCACCCAAATATCACTTTTCTAGGTGGTCCAATTAAACTGTTTCATATAAAAGAGAGAAAAAAAGTAATCAAGAAAGAGAAACAGTTTAATTGAACCACCTAAGAAGGTGATATTTGGGTGATCACTTTTTGGGTGATACCCAGCATTACTCTATATGAAATGGAAATGGTATATTATCACTCATTTTTTGTCCGACGGAACATATTTCAAAAGCAGTATCAAACTCAATATAATACTCAGGGCTGGTCCTGACATTTTGGGGGCACAAAGCAAATATTAAAATATGGGCCTCTAACTATTATAGATTATATCTGTATTACAAATGATTTTTTTTACTTAACTTAATTAAACAATTGTTTTAAAAGATAAGAAATACTGTATTATAATTTTTGTTTTAAATTAGGCTAAAATTAAATCTTTTTAAATAAAAAAAATTATACTATATATACAAAAAAGAGGCCCTAAATTTGATAAAATTGAGAGGGGCCTAAGCGGTGGCCTCCTTGCCACTGAGTCCACATTATTACAGTATATTACTATTGTATATATCTTAAATCTATCAAAACTGTCAAATAATTGTGGATGTGGATTAACCAAAGATAAAATACCTTCTTCACAAACGCGGAAGTAAACAATTTTAAATTGATGCTTAATGGTTAAAAATTTGGTTACAACTTTTTCTAATCAATGTTTATGTAGTTATAAAGTTTGTAGCTACTATCCAATATATTGTCATCCTTTCCGCCTATCTAAAACACCACAACCATCTACATTAATCTTCAAACCATTTGCGGCTTTTTCCCCAGTCCATGAGGGCAGGAGATAACTTCTTGAGACAACATTATCTATCTCAAAAACCCCAAGAATGAACCATATCAGTCGCTAAAGAGAGGATCTAAAAAATTTCAATCTATATATCTCATTGAGTACTAAAATAGTTTGATTTCTCAATTCCCAGAAAAAATAATTAGATACACAAAAAAGAAACTTCCATATAATCCATGTATGATCTAATTACATTTAACAATTGATACATGGTTACTGTGCAAAGAAAATATAATCATCTTATGAATGAATTTTTTATCAAAAACATAATTTGAAAAAAAATTGTTTTTTGTATGAGAAATGACAAAATATCAACCCGACTGAATTAAATTTACATAATTAGAAACTTCTGCTCCTTTGCACAAAGACTATACATTCTTCTAGTCCAAGGGTTGAAAATCTAGACCCACCTCCTCACTTCACTAGTTGAACCCACCATCTCCCTACACTTTCCACCTCATCGTCATCGTTAGCCTTATTAACGAATTGAATGGATCAATTTTCCAAAAGTGTGCAATATGCCACCTGTCAATACACATGGGATGGAACATGTATCTATATTAAGGTATCAATTTTACAATTCAAACTCCTCAAAAGGAGTACTCAAGCATATACTAAAATTTTCAATTACCTTATTCTGCTTTCCATCTTGACTGTAAGTAAGAAATGGTGTTGGATCAAGAACCTCCTCCTGCACACAAAAGGACGTTAAATGTCACAAAATATGACTAGTTGCATAATTATTATGTGAATGGCGTTAGATGTAAGACATGATATCCCTAAAAGTTCTAATTGACTTTCTCCTCAAACAATAAATTGTTTAATCATATATTTATCTTTCTAATCAATTATATTTCTATATAATCTCTCACAAAGACTTCAATAAATATCATTCGGGAATCGAGGTTCTTAAGATTTAAAATTTTGTAATCAATATTGTTATACTTGGAAAAATTATGCCCAAACTATTTAGGTGCAATTATTATTAGAGGTTCAAGCACTTGTTTTTCCATATTTTTCTAAAGAACTATTTATAACTTACAAAATAAATTAATAGGTTTTATTTTGTACTATACTCTCAATCCCTTATGGTTATATTTCAACGTCATCATAAATCTTCATTCTGGGAAAAAATTTGATTTTTTTTTACCGTCCAGATTGAGCCAAAAAATTCATATATCTATTTAAAAAACATTGGTTTTCGTAATTATATATTCTTTCCGTCCATTTTTATTTGTCCCATTTTCTAAAAGAGGGTGTCCAATATTGTTTGTCCATTTTCCATTATCAAGACACTTCGCCTAGGCGCCGCCTAGGCGTCAACTCCCCCCTCAGGCGCTTACGCCTAGTTAAAACTCTAGGCGTTTTAGCCTAGCGCCTTAGTCACCGTGGAATAGGCGCCTAGCCCGTCTACGCACCGATTAATGGCAAAAAATGGCCGTCTAGGCGCCGATTAATGGCAAAACATACCTGTATAGGCCTTCTTGTTATTTTTCTTATTCTCGAGAATTTTTTGATTGATATTATAACTCAATTTTTAGTATTTTTTATATATACTATAGTGTTTTAAGATGAATTTTATGACTTAAATAGTTGAAATTTCTATAATTACTACATATATATTACTAAATATACAAAATTACACAGCGTGATTCAAAACCGTATAATTCCGCCTAGGCCCCGTGTAATCCCGTCTAGGCGCTAGGCCCGGGTCGAGCGCCTAGGCCTCAAGACCGAGATCTACAACATATCATGTATATTAATTAAGGACATTTGTGTAAAAAGGGAAAGTATTAAATGATTTTTTTAATTCGTGTGCACTAAAAAAGTGGACAAACAAAAATAGACAGAGGGAGTAATATATTATGCCACATTAAAACTTAGGTCCCTAAGCAATAACCTAGTTTCTCTAACCTATGGGTGGGGCCTGATAATGGGTGATATTTTGGAATATAGTTTAAATTTTTCTATAGGTATTCAACTTTTTATAAGCACAATAAAAAAACTGCCCTCAATTAAATACTTAGACATTATAATTTTTATGTTTTCTAATAAACTATATAATTAAATTCATGAATTTATTTAAAAATTAGACGAGGAATATTAAAAAAGAAAAAATATGTGTACTTAATCAATAAGAAAGTAGAATGGCCCTACAAATTAATAATTATGATAAGATAATAATATAAAAATCTATATTTTCAATTTCAACAAAAAATTATGCTATAAGATGATTAATCTAAAAAATCATATAATATTAGAGGATCTAAATTTAGTCATCTAAATTTTACCCCATAACTTGAATTATCATTTTCTAATAGATAGTAGTATGTTTTACCTTTTCTATTACTTTTGCTCCTTTTTGTTGAAATGGCATGATCAATGACCTGGTATAACAAGTGAAGCATGTTATGTGCATATATATGACCTGTGAAAATTAAAAGAAAATAGATAATATCATTGGATAGTATGTTACATATCAAATTATTTCAAATTTGCATGTGGTTAGGTAGAGGTGAGCTCGGGTAGGTTACTTGGCCTACATGTGTACAAGAGTAAACCGACCCTATTGGATCAATATATATCTAAACCTTATCTATATTACTATATAGATCTGTTTATGTACATGTATTAACATATAAAAAAACTATAAATAAAATAAACGTGCATAGAGCTATATAAATCAGTGGTAATAAAAATAATTTATACTTTATAAATCTATAAAACATTAAGACGGTGTTATCCGGCCTGCAGGCCTACAAGAGTAAACCGACCATATTATATCTATATATTAAAACTTAGATCATCAGATCTATATTACTATATAGATCTGTTCATATGCATGTGATAACTTGTAAAAAAACTATAATTATAATAAATATACACAGATCTATATAAATCTGTGATAATAAAGATAATTTATACTTTATAGATCTATAAAATATTAAGACGGTGTTTACATGAACTTTCTTACCATAAAGATTCGAAGAAACGAATTCAAATATTTTTTTGCTTGTTGGGATATAGAGAAAGAGAACATAAAAAGAGAGAAGAAATAAAAAAAATATGTGGTTCATGGATTCATGAGAAATTATAAAAGAATAGAAATACATTAAAAGAAGCAAAGTCGGTAGGCTTGGAGAGAGGTGTGAGAGAAGAGGAAAGAAATCAGAGGAATGAGTAGAATAAAAGCCTTGTGTGTATTTATTTACATATGGTCAGGTTATTCGGGTTCACATGTAGATATTCTTAAAGATGATATGATAAGAGCCATATTGGTTTGGAAGAAGTGTTGGGCCAACCCTAGCAAATGGGGGTATGGAGATTAACCTTTGAAATGCACTTTTGTCGGGCCAGTTTTGGTTAGTTTGGGCTAAAATTTTATTTTGCGTCATTCTCGGTTCACTCATATGATCAAAGACAAATCCAAAGGGGATATGGAGATTCAACTCCACTTGTCTGAGATGTAGTCCATATCACTTCACAAATAAAAAGATGTAGTCCATATCTAACCAAATTTTCAAAATAATTGTAATAAGAATGGTAAAATAATATACAACCTCCTTGATTTTATATTCTTAAAAGTAGAAACATAAATTCTTTGGTTTATTTATCTAACCAATTATACATGTAATCAAGAATTTCATAGAAATATTTAGATAAATTTAATATTAAAACGAAAAAGTATATATATCTAAGTAATAAAATAATAAATTAGAATAAACTTATAAATAAAAATTTTTAAAAATGTAACAAAATTTATATTTGTCTATTTGCTTCAAAAAAAATTGATATATTATTTGTGATGTCTCCTCATTTGTGATAGATTAATGTTAGGATGAGACATCATTTTTAGTGATTTAGAAGTCATAATTGTCGATTTTCTTGAGAAATAGTGCACTTTCCTATTTTGAGTCTTGATTTAGTAAAATAATATTTTTAGAGCATATTGGGTTTAATTGTTTATTTAGTGTGTAGCTTTAAAGATAATTATGGAGTTTAATTAGAGTCCAAGTCAAAGACTACAAGATATGGAAAAAGATTAGCATGGTAACTGGAGATAAGGAAACAAAAGCTAAAAAGATGGAAAAGGAAAAGTTGCCTAAATCTGGGATTCTGCTTCACACGCCTAAAAAAGTGCTATTTACCCCAATAAATAGGCCGATTTTGGTAATTTCCTTTCATAAGGACAAAGATAATTCTGTGAGGATTCTTTTGGTATCTTATGGAGCTCAAACCGACCAATAACGAAGAAGATATGCTCAAAACGGTCCAGCAGCGTTTATCTTTATTTCCATACGAATTTGAGTTGGGCTAAAAGTCCAATACTTTATCTTTTCCTCAAGAAAACGAATTAGGTCTTCTAAACACCTATAAATACACCCTTGTATCACTTGTAAACATCCTTGCTTAGTTAAAAACCTTATAATTAATTCTTAGTCATTGTAAAGAGTAAGATGATGTCTTTTGTAATTTCTTTTAGTTTATTTCCTTCAGGTATGAACTAAACTCCCCATAGCTTGGGTTTTGCATAATGTATAATCTATAAATTCTAATTCTTTTATCTAAGTTTCTTTGGGAATTATATGTTTTAATATGATATTAGCTTCTTACTTAATATTTGTTTATGTGTTTTGAATTATTGTCTTTCCTAGAACTGATCACTTTAGGATTGTTTTAATAGTAGTTAGATGGTCTCCATGACTGGGTGTTTAACTATTGAACCACCACATAATGTCTAGTGTCGATATTAGTTCTGACAAAACATGATTCGAACTAGATAGTCATTACGGTTTGTTTTAATCACCATATCACCAATTGATTGTTGTGTTTGCTTAGAGCCTTGGTAGCGCTTGATAACTCTAAGAGTGTAACCATGTCTTGGTTGTGCCGTAGCCCCCTTAGTCGCTCTCAAGGTCTAAGGTATGGGAATTTAGAATCCTGACTAAGTATACCAAGAGCTAATATTCTCCCTTATTAACTAGATTTATAGATAGAATTAGAAGGATTAGTGCATACTAGCAAAACCTAAGCTATATCTCTGATCTCATATTCTTAATCTTTTAATTTATTGTCTTTTATTTTTCTTAGTTTAATTCTTAATTTCGAAAATTCATATCTTTTATTTTCTGTCTTTTAATTATTTACTTTTACTCGTTATTGCTATCCACTCGTATAACACACTTAAGTCCCTGAGAACGAACTCAACTTACTAACTAAAACTTGCATACATCCTGTAATACTTGCAGTACTGTGCCTGTCTAGGGTGAGAGTGCGTAGTTTCTTGACTTAATTTTATCTTATTTTTATCACACCCTAGGCGACACCAAGTTTTTGGCGCCGCTGCCGGGGACTTGTGTTTCGTTAGCGTGTGGGTTATCTATTTCGAGTAGTAGTTTTTAATTAGTTTTTATTTTTCAGTTTTTAGTTTTTATTTTTCCAGATTTACGCTTGTGGTTTGCTTTAGTCTTTTTCAGGTTTCACAGTGTTTAATTCTTGGCCTCCTTTATCGGAGCCTGAGAGGAGCTTCAGACCTTACAACAAACGAGTTTGTGAGGAAAGAGTCTTAAGAAGAGTAATGGCAGCCCATCAAGATCCACCACTTGGTGACCAACTTGGAGTAAATCCGAGAGGTCCACCACCACCTGGTGGACTACAGCAAAATCAACCAGGGATCCAACAACAAGATCCACCTGGTGTACAACTACCAGTAGGAGGAGGTAATGGGCAGAATAACCTTAATAATCAACAGAATCGAGTTGAACAAGACCTTCCTGGCCTTCATGTACCATTCCATGTTCAACCAATCGGTTACCGTCCTCCAGAGAAGAATATCAAATTTAGACCCGATCCGGGTATGCTTAGTCAATTTCAAAGTTTTGGACTCTACACTGGTACAACAATTCAAGATCCGGTAAGATCGATTCAGAAGTTCATGCAGATTTGTGATGCCTACATTACTCCTGGCATTACACGCGAGCAACTGTATTGTCATATGTTTTCGTTCTTCTTGACCGGTAGAGCTATCGAATGGCTAGAAACACAACAACCTGGAACAATCCTTTCTTGGAGAGAACTTCAAGCCGCGTTCTTTAACCGCTTTTATCCGAAAAGCATGAGACTCAAAGATCAAACCGAGCTTGCAAGATTTTGCCAAGAGGATGGAGAAACAATAGGAGAATCATGGACAAGATTTCAACAAAAATTAGCTAGATGTCCTCTCCATGGTTATACACCCGCTCTACAGCTTGCTATATTCTATGAAGGACTTAATGATAAAGGTAGAGAGAAGGTGGATAACATTGGAAAGGGTAATTTTGTGTCCATGAATCACAATGAAGCTTCTAAGGTTTTAGAAAATATCATGGAACAAGAAAGAAGTTGGCCTTCAACGCGAGCTTCTGTAGCAAAGACCCGAGGAACGCTTTGTTTAGATGCAGAAACCGCGAACTCAGCTCAAATATCCGCTTTAGAAAATCAAATCAAATAGCTAAAAATAGAGATGCAAAAGAATTTAGCCGCTGCAAACGTAGTACAAGAAGCACAAGGTTGTCAACAATGTGGGGTTAACAATCATACATGGGAAGAGTGCGAATCAAATCTGCAATGTGTTTACTTTATATCCAATCGCGGGTGTTATCAATGGGGTAACCGAAACCATCAGGGTATGCAGTATTCAAATCCACAAGGGGCCGCTAATCCTGGTCATTATCAACCACGCCCCCAGAACAACTCTTTCCAACAGAGAGGTTAGTATCAAAATCAATATCAGAATAGACCTGCTCCCCCTCAACAACCTGATCAAGATGCCTATACCGATTCATTAGATCAGAAAGCTTTACCTCAGTATCCTCAAGAAGGATCTATGGACAATCAACAGATAGCACAAGCTCTGGACCGTTTGACCACGACTATGAATGCTCAGGAAGAGAAAGTCCGAGGACAAGATGCCATACTTCAGATGTTAGGTACTCAAGTAGAACAATTAAACAAAGTGTTAACAAATTTAATAGAACAAAAGGAAGTAAAGGCAATCGAAGGAGGTGAAAACAATGTTGGGTTCGAAGCTTGCAAGGCTATTTGCCTTGAAATTGAAGAAGAGCAGAAGGAAGTACCGCATGCTGCCGTTAGTGTCGTGGAAGTTCCGAGTACCGAAGAAGAACCAACCAAGTCTAGCCCTGTGGAATCTGACTGTTCTGAGGTTTATGTGGAGGACGATCAAGAGAAAGCCGAATTTATACAACTTTTGAGGAAGATGCAAGAGGAGATTCGATCGGTAATGGATTATGAAGCTGAGCTGGCTAAAGAGAAAGAGAAAGAAACCTCAAAGGAGGAATCAGAAGATGAAGTTGCACCTGCTGTGCATGAAGAGAAAGAAAAAGAGAAGGTGGAATCGCCACCTGTTGTTCAACCAGTGTCATCAACTATTCCTGATACAAATCATAAGGATGACACTGTACTCAAGACATTTGTAGAGGCGTACCAACCTGGAAATATCAACGCCCAAATGCTTGAGATTGCGAAGAAAGGACTTACACCGCAACAAGTTTTTACGCAAGTTATTCCTGAGAAAGAAGCAAGTGTAGAGATCCCAAGAGAGAACCCGAGGGTTTCAAGAAGAAGTGAAAGAGAGCTACCAACAAAGCTTAAAGATCCGGGAAGTTTCAACCTTCCTATTCAATTACATGGTATGCTCAAGGTGAAAGCGATGTACGATGTGGGTTCTGGTGTGAATCTTATGCCTAAGTCCGTGTTCGAGAGACTTGGACTTCAGAAATCAGAGAAAACTCCAGTGAAGTTGCAGTTTGCTGACAACTCAGTTAAAAGGACATGGGGAACAGTGGAGGACGTCTTAGTCCGAGCAGGTAATATCGCCATCCCTACTGACTTTGTTATTCTTGAGTTTGATGCAGATAAGTAGGTTCCAATCATACTTGGACGGCCTTTCATGGCCACAAGTCAAAGTGTCATCAACTTCCAAGAAAGGACCATCACCCTTCATGCAAAGAATGTATCCGAGACCTTCTATGTCTTGGGTAAGAAACCAAGGAAGTTAGATCCCACCGTTCCTGTCATCCACAGCCTATCACATCACAAAGTCCCTCCTGAGAAGATCCACTTAAAGCCTGTGGATACTGAGACAAACATTGAGTTTGGGGTTGGTGATGTCTCCTCATTTGTGATAGTAAAATATACTCATGAGACATCATTTTAGGCTTATTTATTAGTTTATAGGTTGATTTTAGCTTAGTTTAGTGCACTTTCCTATTTTGGGTCTTGATTTGTAGAATTATTATTTTTAGAGCATATTGGGTTTAATTGTTTATTTAGTGTGAAGCTTTAAAGATAATTATGGAGATTAATTAGAGTCCAAGTCAAAGACTACAACTTATGGAAGGAGATTTGCATGGAAATTGGAGATAAGGAAACAATTGCTAAAAAGATGGAAAAGGAAAAGCTGCCTAAATCTGGGATTCTGCATACACGTCCAAAGATATGCGTTTTTACCTAAGAAATAGCCCGAATTTGGTAATTACCTTTTAAAGGGTCTAGATAATTCTGTTGCGATTCTTTTGGTATCTTATGGAGCTCAATCCGACCAATAACGAAGAAGATACACTCAAAACAGCGCAGCAGTGTTTATCTTTATTTCCTTACAAATTTGAGTTGGGCTAGGAATCCATTACTTGAAGTTATTTCCACCAATCGAATTAGGTCAACCTATACACTATAAATACAGCCTCTTAACACTCTTAAATCATCCTTGGTGAAACCTTAAGCCAAGAGGAAGCTTAGAACACAAGAGAGAAGTCTGGAAGGAGCTGTCATCAACAATGTCTTCTTCTACCTTTAGATTTGTAATTTCTTTCTTTTCTTTCATGAACTAATTTTCTTTAGCTTGAGTTTTAGCATTAATGTATGAACCCTAGTTTTGATTGACATCTATCTAATTTTGGAATTTAATGTTTTAAATAGAATTATAGTTTTTATTCTCTGTTTATGAGTTTGGATTTATATTCTGTGTTCTTGTGGACTGCAGCCATTAGAATTACCATCTAGTAATTAGGATACCATTGACAACGGTGTTAATTGCATGTTTAGCACATAACGTTTAGTTTTAGGTTTGATCTGACAACCCAACCTAGCTAGATAATCACTATGGTTTAGTCTTTGTGACTATTTACCAATTACAGGAAAAGTTTGCTTAGGAAGCCTTATTGACACAGGTAAATCCTATTTTAAATTACCGATAGCATATTGGGACCGATTAGGGAAATACTACATAATTCACCCTTACATGTTTAGAACGGGAAAACTAGTGGGGATTACATGCTAATAACTTAAGCTATATTCTCATATCACTTCTCTTTCATATTTATTTTCTGTCTTTTAATTCTTAGTTCTAGTTTGGTGAATTATTATCTCAATCCATCTTTATTTGTCTTTACTTTTACTTGCGTTTAGTTGTTCTATCTTTAATTTATTTGCACTTGGTATTTGCATAAGATTCTCCTAACCTCTGTAGTCTCTGCGGAACGAATCTTTATCTAAAACTTGCATACGATCTGTATACTTGCAGAACCGTGTAGTTCTAGGGTGTTTTTGCACTTTATTTATATCTTATTTTATCACACCCTAGGCCCCACCAAGTTTTTGGCACCGCTGCCGGGGACTACATCGTTAGTCCTTGTGCATATATCTTGTGCTTTTATTTTTAGTTAGTTCTATTTTACGCTTTTGTTTTTAGTTTTTGTTTTTCAGAGTTAGTTACAGATGGAGAACCCAAGGAGACTTGAGCTACCCATCGAATTTAGAGTGGAGCCACGAGGAATTCGAGCTCCAGAAATCCATGCCGCTAAATTCAAACCTGATCCTGGGATGCTAACTCAATTTGTATCTCATGGATTATTCAGCGGAGATGCACATCAAGATCCGATCCGATATATTCAGAAATTCATGCAGATATGTGATGCTTATATCTTAAAAGGAGTTACTAGGGAGCAAGTATATTACCTGATGTTCCAGTTCTTCTTGACCGGATGTGCAAGCGATTGGTATGATACCCAATACCCTCATGTTATTCCAGATTGGGACAAGCTTCAAGCAAGATTCCTAGACCGTTTTTACCCGGTTAGTAGACGTTTAAAAGATATGTCGGAGCTTGAACAATTTATACAGAAAGAGGAAGAGAGTTTGGGTGAAGCATGGTTACGATTTACAGATAAGAAGGCGAGATGTCCATATCATAGATCCTCGCCGGAATATTATTTAACCTTGTTTTATGGAGGCCTTAATGATCAATCAAGAGAGAAAGCAGATTCGTTAGGAAACACAGGTTTTGTGTTACTAGATCCTGAAGAAGCTGAGTTGGGGATGGAGAGGATTCTTGAGAACGAGAGAAGTTGGCCAAAGAGAGCAGTAAAAGAAGATAATTCAGCATCTCTGAAACTTGAAGATTTGGCCAAACAACTAGAAGAACTTAAAGAACAAGCCCGAACACTTGCTCAGGTGAATACGGTACGCACAATTCCTTCGTGTCTTGGTTGTGGATCAAGAAATCATGTGTGGGAAGGATGTATGAATAATCCAGCAGTAGCTTCCGTTCAATATCCTCAAGATAACTATTACTCTAATGGTTATGCTTGTCCTCAAGAAAGCTACACTAATTATGAACAACCTCCACAACAAAAGAGTTGGGTCAGAAAGCAAGAAACTTATCAGCAACCCCAACTTCAACCTTATAATCCACCACAACCTATTCAGAAAAAGGCACCCATTGTTAAAACTTGTCAAGAACCGAAGAAAGATCCACCTAAACAATCAATGCAATTGGCAAAACAGGAACAACTCCAGAGTTTGACTTCGAGTATGACTAAATTAATGCAAAAAGTTGAGAGAAAAAATGAGTCATAGCCAACAGAAAGTTCGAACCCAGGAGAAGATTATCAAGCAACTAGAGCATACTATATCACAGATGGCGAGTACATTACAAACTAGGCCGAAAGGGCAACTCCCAAGTGATACTATTGCTCCTAGAGATGACTCTTTCCATGCAGTTGAATTGCAAAGTGGAAAACAACTACCTCCACCGAGACCAGAACCAGAACAAGAACCAATCCCTGTTCCAGAACAAAGGAGGGAAGAAACAATTAAAGATACAGTCAAGGAGGTAGTTAAACCAACGAGTGTCCAAGCCGAGACACCTGAAAAGACAAGAAAACCTGTGGAAATCAATATGCGCCCTCCACCACCATACCCTTCACGTGTCAGAAAGAAGGACAATGATCTAGAATTCAAGAAGTTCATTGACATGTTGAAGAAATTGGAAGTTAATATACCACTTGTTGAAGCTCTCAAGATGATGCCGACCTACATGAAATTCATGAAAGACATTCTCTCCAACAAGCGGAGTATAGAGACTGGGGAACCAATTGGATTACCTAGGGAGTGCAGTGCCATATGTCAAAGTGAGTTGCCACCAAAGCTAGAAGATCCCGGAAGTTTTACAATTCCTATCGGCATCGGAGACAGTTGGACCGGGAAAGCATTATGTGATTTAGGCGCGAGTATCAATCTCATGCCTAGATCCATGTTCGAGAAGCTTAATATCGGAGAAGTAGTAACCACATCTGTGGTATTACAAATGGCGGATCACTCCCTCTCACGACCAATAGGTAAAATTGAAGATGTTTTAGTTAAAGCTGACTCTTTTATTTTTCCTTGTGATTTTATTATCCTTGACTACGACGCGGATAAGAATGTCCCCATCATTTTGGGTAGACCATTCTTAGCCACGGGGCGTACACTAATTGATGTTGAGAATGGTGAGTTGATCATGAGAGTACAAGGCGAACAGATACGATTTAATGTGTTTCAGGCTATGAAGTACCCTAAAGCAAAAGACGAGTGCTTCAAAGTAGATGTCATCGAAAAAATTACGCAAGAAGTCTTCAATGAAGAAAGCTTAGTTGATGATCTTGACGAAGCCTTAGCACCTGAAACACCAGAACTCGAGATTCCCCCTGAAGAAGTTGCTGCATTAAACGTGCGAGAACTACTTCGAGAACCAGGTGACATTGAACCAATGAAACAACCGTCTATAATATGTCCACTTGTTCTTGAATAAAAACCACTTCCAGATCACCTACGCTATGCATATATAGGTACGAACAAAACTTTGCCTGTTATTATTTTTGCTAACCTTTCAGGTCCTCAAGAGGAGAAGCTACTTCAAGTACTTCGCGCAAACAAAGAAGCAATCGGATGGACTATTGCCGACATCAAGGGAATTAGTCCTTCCGTTTGCAAGCACAAAATCATTCTTGAGAATGAAGGTGGGTGATCTATAGAAGGACAGAGAAGACTCATGCCAGCTATGAAAGAAGTAGTGAGGAAGGAAGTTATCAAGTTGTTAGACGCAGGAATTATCTATCCGATTGCTAGCATGGATTGGGTCAGTCCAGTACAATGTGTTCCAAAGAAAGGAGGTTTCACTACCATCCTTAATGATCAAGGCGAAGCCATACCATCAAGACCAGTTGTGGGGTGGCGAGTGTGCATGGATTACCGAAGACTGAACAAAGCAACAAAGAAAGATCACTTCCCGCTACCATTCATTGATCAGATGCTAGACAAACTTGCAGGGAGAGAATATTACTGTTTCCTTGACGGATATTCGGGTTATAATAAGATTTGTGTGGATCCCCTTGATCAACACAAAACAACTTTTACATGTCCGTTTGGTACTTTTGCGTATAGAAGAATGCCGTTTGGGTTATGCAATGCACCTGCCACGTTCCAGAGGTGCATGACGGCGATATTTTGGGACATGATTGATAAATACTTGTAGGTTTTTATGGATGATTTTTCGGTGTTTGGAGATAGTTTTGACGATTGTTTGAATAATCTTGAGAAAGTCCTTGTGAGATGTAGAGAAAAAGATCTTGTGCTTAATTGGGAAAAATGCCACTTCATGGTTCAAGAGGGAATTGTGTTGGGACATAAAGTTTCGAAGGCAGGGATGGAGGTTGATCGTGCTAAAATTGAAGTTATCAAAACACTACCACCTCCGGTTTCTGTTAAAGGAGTGAGTAGTTTCTTGGGTCACGCAGGATTTTATCGACGATTTATTAAAGATTTCTCCAAGATTGCCAAACCGCATTGCTCTTTACTAGAAAAGGATACTCCTTTTAATTTTACTGAAGAATGTCTTCAAGGGTATTTGACGATTAAGGAAAAACTGATCTCTACACCTATTGTTATACCTCCTGATTGGGAAGCTCTGTTTGAACTAATGTGCGATGCTAGTGATCACGCTATGGGTGTTGTGTTGGGACAGAGGAAAGACAAGATTTTCCACATGATTTATTATGAAAGTAAGACTTTCAACGCTGCCCAGATGAATTATACCGTAACGGAGAAAGAGATGTTGGCCGTGGTTTATGCTTTCGATAAATTTCGTCCCTATCTGGTTGGGAAGAAAACTATTGTATACACGGACCATTCAGCTATTAGGTACCTCATGGAGAAAAAGGACGCTAAGCCACGTCTCATTAGATGGGTACTGTTACTTCAAGAATTCGACATCGACATTCGAGACCGAAAAGGATGCGATAATCAAGTTGCTGATCATTTATCAAGGCTCGAAGGATCTGATGCGAACAAAGAACCATTGTTGGTTAAAGAGGTATTCCCTGATGAACAACTTTTTGCTATTAAACGTGCTTTTGTGCCATGGTATGCAGATCTAGTCAACCTCATTGTGAGTGGTGTCTTTCCCAAAGATTTCCACCCACAACAAAGACAAAGATTGAATCACCAGGCCAAACAATATTATTGGGATGAACCGCACCTCTGGAAGATTTGTAGTGACCAAGTGGTGAGAAGATGTGTGCATGAAGGTGAAATGGAGAAGATCATTGAAGGTTGCCATAGTTCACCTTATAAAGGTCACTTTAAGGGCGATAGAACCGCAGCTAAAATTCTTCAATCCGGGTTCTATTGGCCCACCATACACAAAGATTGTCATCGTTTTGTCCAGTCATGTGACAGATGCCAGCACACTGGCAATATATCAAAGAGAGACGCGATGCCGCTTAATAACATTCTTGAAGTCGAAATCTTTGATGTATAGGGAATAGATTTCATGGGACCTTTCATCACTTCCTATGGAAATCTGTATATTTTGCTTGCGGTAGATTATGTGTCAAAGTGGGTAGAAGCAGTGGCAACACCAAAGAACGATGCTCAAAATGTGATTAAGTTCTTAAAATCAAACATCTTTTCAAGACATGGTACGCCACGTGTGCTAATCAGTGATAAAGGTACCCATTTTCTTAATGCTCCTCTGAGACATTTTCTTCGGAAGTTTGGAGTGAAACACCGTACTTCAACCGGTTATCACCCACAAACTAACGGTCAAGCTGAAGTTTCCAACCGGGAAATCAAATCTATTCTTGAGAAGACCGTGAACAAATCGAGGAAAGATTGGTCTTTAAAGCTAGATGACGCTCTCTGGGCATACAGAACAGCATTTAAAACACCAGTTGGGGCGTCTCCATATCGCATGGTCTACGGCAAAGCGTGTCATCTACCAATTGAACTTGAAGCTCGAGCCTACTGGGCTATTAAAACTCTGAATCTAGACCCAGACTTGGCCGGGAAGCAAAGGATGATGCAGTTGAACGAGTTGGAGGAGCTTCGTTATCTTGCCTATGAAAATTCACGTCTTTATAAGGAGAAAACAAAGCGATGGCATGATAAACGGCTCCGTCCAAAGCATTTCGAGATTGGACAGAAAGTTTTATTATACAACTCTCGATTTTCGAACTACCCAGGAAAGCTTAAATCCCGTTGGGGAGGACCTTACATTGTTACCAAAGTCACACCACATGGAGCGATTGAGATTGAAAATCCAGCCGAGCAACGGACATTCACGGTGAATGGCCAGCGTTTGAAGAGATACTATGACAGTGAGGACTTTGGGCAAGGGGATAAAATCTACCTTGTCGAATGCGCTTAGCCTGAGGTACACGTCTAACTCAAAGACGTTAAACAAAAGTACTCTTGGGAGACACCCCTTGTTTTAATTGCTTTTTAGATTAATTGTTTTTGCTTTGTAGTGTTTAATTTTAAGTTAGTGTATATTTTTAATTGTGTTTACAAGCTAATAAGAGAGAAAGGTAGTGTGTTATTGTGCAGGAAACGAGTTTGGGGTCGAAAGAAAAAATTGGAGCAACTCAAGGTCTGGCGCGGACTACCCCATGGTCCGCAGGGATGCACCGCGCCCAGAAAACCCGTACCACGGTAGGGTACCACAGGTTTTATCCAGAAAGTAAAAAAAATTCGTTCGATAGGCGCGGTACACCGGACCCTGGTCCGCACGCCTCAAACGCGTGCCACGGGGTAGGGTACCACGGGTTTTTTGACGGACATGGCACGGACTACCCCATGCACCACACCCCTGGTCCGCACGCCTAAAACACGTGCCACGGGGTGCTAGCTCGGTTATTATCCAGTGGGCAAAAATTTGAAGCAGCAGAAGCTGCGGTATACCGCATGATTCGTCCGGTGCACCACAGGAGGCGGTTTGTGAAGGAATTCTTTTCCAAATCAAATTCTTACCTTATGAGATTAACCCTAGCCTTCCATACACGAATTTTTCAGACCCAAACCCTATATAAACATCTTAAAGCTTGTGCAAACCTTCACAATTAACACAACAACTCATCAAATCCTCTCCATCATCTTCCATAAACACAACCCTTCATCAAATCCCTCACACTACACCATCAAAACACCATCAAATTCAACAAGCTTTAAAGAGTTCTTCCAAGATCAATCAAATAACCTTTCTCTTTCATCAATTCCAAGCAACAACATCAAGCTAAACCAAATTTTCCTTAAACTTTTAATCCATCCTTGGTATAACTTGAGTTGTGGGTGAATCAAGCATGACTAACAGATCTGAAGCTATGGAATACAAGAGAAAGTGTTCAATCCTTGGGAAGAATAAGAAATTGCCTGGAGCCACCATTGAAAAACCCATCAATCTTGATGAAGTTTCTGAAGAATCAAAAGAACAGGCAGCTGAACAACCACTACCAAAGAAGAGATTAATTGCTAGAATGTCCACACCATCAAGGAGGCCTTTAGACAAAATAAAAATCCAAGACCAAGGTTCTTCTACCTCTTCCTCTGAAATTGTTTATGATCTTCCTCCTTGGGCTATCAAGTTACAGAACGAAGTTGAAAGACTACGTGAAGATAACAAAGACCTTTGGGTAGAAATCATGCAGTTGGAAACAAAGGTAGAGAATTCGACCCTGTACAAGAATGTAGATGATTACACCGATCCCTCAGCTTCAGAAGATGAGGATGATATGATGGATCTCTATGGCCAGCCAGGTAGGTCATTCTAATTTTTCTTAATAGCTTGTATGCATTAGGTAGTTTAGTTAGTTTTTATTTTAAATTTTATTCCATTCTTGAGTCTTTTTCGAGTCGTGGGGACACGACTCACTTTTGAGTTGGGGGTGGGGATTCGTTGTCCTCATCTTCTTTTAGTTTTTGCATAAAATTTAAAATTTTTAGGTTGAATTAAGGCATAGAATATCTTGAATGTACCTATTTGAGCATGATTTTATTAGGTCAATGATAGTAGGTAGTATGTTTTTGAAAGATGCAACAAATATGTTTAGATGCATGTATGAAAACAGGAAATAAAGGATAGAAAAGTTAATGAGCAATGCTAAGAAATCACGTTGAAACTTAGGAATAGTTATTTGGTGTGTAGAACGTGAGGTTTAAAATTAGTTGAAAACCCACTTGTCTATGAACTAATAATGAAAACGTAACGAAATCCGGTAGTTAGAAAGATGACTAAGGCAGTTCTTTCATGATAAAACACTTGAAGCCTTTAGACTTTCTCACCCTTTTGTTTGATATTATTGTTATTTATCCGTCTTAGCCCCTCTGAGCCTTTCTAAAGCCTTTTATTTGAAACACATTATAATCCATACCCTAGTTTTTAGGACTTATCTATATGACCCGCACTCGAATCGCAAAACCTGAGACAAACTCGTTTTAGAGCTTGAGTTTGGGGTGGTGGGTTTCATAATTAGGGAACCTAGGGAATTTTGGAATTATCTTTGTGATTTTATTAATGATGAAATTGTTATTATTGTAACCCTTTGCCGGGGTAATAGTGAATGAAAAAGAAGCTACGAGCTAATTTGCCAACAAGGGCATGAAAAGAATATATATATGAAAAGAAAATAGTGTGATATCTCAACATCAAAAGAGAATCATAGCTATACAAAAAAATTGATGTGAAAAGAAAATATATATTCGGACCGGCAAAGTGGATTTTATATCATCAAGGGTTTTAATTGGGATTATTGCGGATGCACATCAAAAGCATCAATAAATTGGGTTGAGTGAGAACATCTTCGAGTGAAAACTCAAGCTCTAGGGCGATTCGTTGATGGCTAGTGAGGAGAGAGCCAAAAGCTCACTTTTCATTATCCAAATATACCACACCCGTCCTTAAGCCAAGTTATAACCAAGACCTTAGGATTTTTAACTACTAGATGGAGAAACAATTGAGCTATTAGGTAGTAAGTAAGTGGACCATTGGATGCTGTATTTGGGGCCTATGAACAACCTATAGCCATTAACCTGAACTAAGTTATCATCCTCTCTTTCTGGCATTGCGAAATTAATCTTAACTTGAATTTATGGATTGTTGATTACATGTATATTAGGCATGTTTGTGCATTATTTATTGAGCATTACTACATGAGATTTTTTGGATTTTATGCTCTAGGATCACTCATTATATTTTGTTCTTGTCCTCCTCCGACTTCTTCTTGTTTATTTTGACTACACTACTATTCTTTACTTTTATTGTATCGGGACGATACAACTTTGAGTTGGGGGTCTTGATGTCTCCTCATTTGTGATAGTAAAATATACTCACGAGACATCATTTTAGGCTTATTTATTAGTTTATAGGTTGATTTTAGCTTAGTTTAGTGCACTTTCCTATTTTGGGTCTTGATTTGTAGAATTATTATTTTTAGAGCATATTGGGTTTAATTGTTTATTTAGTGTGAAGCTTTAAAGATAATTATGGAGATTAATTAGAGTCCAAGTCAAAGACTACAACTTATGGAAGGAGATTTGCATGGAAATTGGAGATAAGGAAACAATTGCTAAAAAGATGGAAAAGGAAAAGCTGCCTAAATCTGGGATTCTGCATACACGTCCAAAGATATGCGTTTTTACCTAAGAAATAGGCCGAATTTGGTAATTTCCTTCTAAAAGGTCTAGATAATTCTGTTGCGATTCCTTTGGTATCTTATGGACCTCAATCCGACCAATAACGAAAATGATACACTCAAAACAGCGCAGCAGTGTTTATCTTTATTTCCTTACGAATTTGAGTTGGGCTAGGAGTCCATTACTTGAAGTTATCTCCACCAAACGAATTAGGTCAACCTATACACTATAAATACAGCCTCTAAACACTCTTAAATCATCCTTGGTGAAACCTTAAGCCAAGAGGAAGCTTAGAACACAAGAGAGAAGTCTGGAAGGAGCTGTCATCAACAATGTCTTCTTCTACCTTTAGATTTGTAATTTCTTTCTTTTCTTTCATATACTAATTTTCTTTAGCTTGAGTTTTAGCATTAATGTATGAACCCTAGTTTTGATTGACATCTATCTAATTTGGGAATTTAATGTTTTAAATAGAATTATAGTTTTTATTCTCTGTTTATGCGTTTGGATTTATATTCTGTGTTCTTGTGGACTGCAGCCATTAGAATTACCATCTAGTAATTAGGATACCATTGACAACGGTGTTAATTGCATGTTTAGCACATAATGTTTAGTTTTAGGTTTGATCTGACAATCCAACCTAGCTAGATAATCACTATGGTTTAGTCTTTGTGACTATTTACCAATTACAGGAAAAGTTTGCTTAGGAAGCCTTATTGACACAGGTAAATCCTATTTTAAACTACCGATAGCATATTGGGACCGATTAGGGAAATACTACATAATTCACCCTTACATGTTTAGAACGGGAAAACTAGTGGGGATTACATGCTAATAACTTAAGCTATATTCTCATATCACTTCTCTTTCATATTTATTTTCTGTCTTTTAATTCTTAGTTCTAGTTTGGTTAATTATTTCTCAATCCATCTTTATTTGTCTTTACTTTTACTTGCGTTTAGTTGTTCTATCTTTAATTTATTTGCACTTGGTATTTGCATAAGATTCTCCTAACCTCTGTAGTCTCTGCGGAACGAATCTTTATCTAAAACTTGCATACGATCTGTATACTTGCAGAACCGTGTAGTTCTAGGGTGTTTTTGCACTTTATTTATATCTTATTTTATCACACCCTAGGCCCCACCAGTTGGCCATGAAGTTCTATGGAAAGCTCACAAACGCGAGAATAGGCCACGAAGTTTCAAAGACTCGTGTATGGGACCATTCATTGTCACTAAGGTTGTTTCAACCAAGGTGATAGAAATTCGCCCCAAAACTGGGGTCAAGCGCAGATTAGTTGACGTTCATAGCCTAACTCGTTGTTGGGGAGGCTATATTCGCAAATCTTGATAGAGGTAACACGTCTAACTTTGAAAGATGTTAAATAAACGAGAGACAATCCGCAATATTTTATGCTTTTATGTCTTTTACATTTTTAAAATTATGTTTAGTTTAGTTATTTTTAGTTGATAATGCATATTTGAGAAAGGTATTAGTGTTTTTGGTGTGTAGGAATTGGAGAAATCGAGTTAGGGAAGAAACGAATTTTTTTGGAGCGGAAGAAAGACCTGTGCGGACTACCCCCGCGGTGTACCCCTATACTGCAGGTATGGTCCGCAAGGCAAAAACCCGTACCACGGGTTGGCACCGCGGGTCTTATGCAGAACCGAGAAATTTCGACACCGCGGACTACCCCCCTACACCGCGCCCTGCACCGCACGGTTAAAACCCGTGCCACGGGGTAGGTCCACGGGTATTTTGACGAAGAAGGCGCGGGGTACCCCTGCGGTGTACCCCCTAGTCCGCACCATGGTCCGCAGAGCTAAAACGCGTGCCACGGGGTCGTACCACGTGTGTTGAGCAGAAGCTAAAAAATTTCGAGCATCAGATGTTGTGGTGTACCCGCGGTACACCCCTGGTCCGCAGGTATGGTCCGCATGACGCCGCTGGAGAGAGAAAGAAACGGGATTCAAGTGTGTAAATGAGGTATTAAACCATTAGTCCGAATTTTATAAACCTAAAGCCTCTTTCTCTTCTCCAAAACTCTCCCAACTCCATTGAAGCTCATCAAAACCTTCACCAATCACCAAAACACTACCCAATCATCAAGAAAAACACATCAAATCTTCTCTCCACATCATTACAAGAGAGAATCAAACACCCAATCCTCACCAAATCCATTCAAATTGAAGAATCAAGAGCTCAAATTTCAACAATTCATCCTACAATTTCTTAAATCCAAGCCAACCCATTACAAATCCACCACACCCACATAGAGATTAATCATCAATTCACATATCCTAGGCCAAATCAAGCTTGTTCAATCAATAATTCACAAGTTCAAATTTCAAGGGTTGCTAAAGCTTTGAGTTGGGGGTTAATTGAAGATGACTAATAGAACAACAATTTTATCTAACAAGAGGGAGGTAAAGAGTAACAAGGGATTGGATTTAATCAAGAAGAAATCAATTGACAAAGGTTCTAGTTCTAAATCAAAGGGTAAAGATAGAGTTGAAAAGAGTGCAATACCTTTGTTTGATCGTAATGGTAAAAAGCTTTACTCTTATGCAAAGGAGAAAACACAACCTCCACAAGGTCTTACACCCAAAGAGAAAGAGGAAACTTCAAGGGCCCTGAAGACTTCTGCAGAGAAACAATTGAAAGAACTACCTTTTGCTTATGAGAAAGTATTCAAGGAAGAAGTTGGTACAGGAGAATATGCAAGATTCTTCGAGCTTGGTGAGAAATTGGGTTGGTCTACGTTCATGGTAAGACGTTATGAATTATGTCATGAGTTAGTTTTGGAGTTTTATTTAGGCCTCTTCAGCCGAGATAGAAACAATTGTGTTCCAATTAGAGGAAAGCTAGTTCCTTTCACAGTTGAGGAGATTAGAAACCACTTCAAGTTTAAGAAATTGAAAGGTTGTTGCAAATTTGAAGAAGCGGTTGCTAGATGAAAAATCTTTGATGAGGAGTTACTTTTTGAGCATGTATTAGACAAGGAGAAAGTGCAATCACATAAGGGAGAATTGAAGGCACCTTGGCCTTACAAATATCTTCAATCGGATGCGAGAATTTGGCACAATTTCCTTGTCCCTAATGTCTTTGGAAACACACAAACTTTGGATGTGATAATGAAGTACGCTCTACTTTTGGACTGTATTTTGAGAGGAGAAGAAGTTGATGTGGCACAGTTGATCTATGAGGAGGTGATACGATTTTCGGTCTCTCCTAAATCGGTTTATAATGTTAAATTTCCAACTATGGTCACGTGTCTTGTGCGAAAAGCGAATGTTACATTGGGTGAAGAAGAGAAACTCGAGTTTAAGACGAGCTATATTGATAATGCTTGGATCAAGGATATCTTTCGAAGAGCGGGTTCTACGCAAGTCCCGAAAGAAGAAAGGGAGCAAAGTTGGCAAGAGAAGATGGAGGAGCGTTTAACGAAATTTGAAGCAGCTCAAACTTCCTTAGTCAATGATGTGGCACAAATCAACGCTAATCAAGTGCACATCATGAAACTCCTTGAGCAATTAACGAAGGGTCCAGCAAATCCAACCTTGGATGTCAATGATGCGAGGCAATAGCCTCGAGAGTATGTTCTCTTTCTTCCTTACCATTTCTGTAAATATGTTTATCTGCTAATTTTAATTTCTGTTTCGAGTCTTTTTCGAGTCGTGGGGACACGGCTCATTTTTGAGTTGGGGGTGTGGGGATTCGTTGTCTCTCATCTCCATTAGTCTGTTTTTAGGTAGAAATTAAAATTTTTGATACATGGGAATTAGATGTAGAGTGTGTTTAATAGCTTGAAAGCATAAGCTCAGTGATTTGATGATAGTAAGTAGTATGTTTATGAGCTATGTATTTGTATACTTTTGAGTATTTGCAGGAAAACACACGTTGATAGTAAAGAAAAGATTAGTGAGCAATGCGATAGAAAGTATGTTCGATCTCAGGGAACCTTGAGAAGTGTGTAGGCCGTGAGATCCAAGCTAGTTGAAAAACCATTTGATGAAAGTGCTAAAGGTAAGAAAATAACGAAATTACATAGTGTAGAAAGTGATTAAGGCGGTTCTTTCATATTTGAAGCCTTTGAAGCCTTTTTATACCTTCTCACCTTGTGATATTTAATTTATATGCTATATCCTTCTCAGCCCCTTCTAGCCTTTCTAAAGCTTTTTATTGAAACACGTTATAAGCCATATCCCTTTAGATTATAGGACTTTTCCATATGACCCGCACTCGAATCGCGATGCATAGACAGTTGTTTTAGAGCTTGAGTTTGGGATGGTGGGTCCACCATTATGGGAATTGTTATTGGGATGGGATTTTTTAGCTTATTAATTGTGCTTTGTGCTTATATTGATGATGATTTACATGTTTTTATTGTAACCCTTTGTCGGGGTAAGAGTGAATGAAAAAGAAGCTACGAGCTAAATTTGCCAACAAGGGCATTAAAAGAAAAATATATATATGAGAAAATTAGCGTGATATCTCAACATTAAAAGAGAGTCATAGCTATAAAAGAATTTGATTTGAAAAGAAAAGAAAATATATATTCGGACCGGCAAAGTGGATTTTTATGTGAATATCTTAAGCTTTAATTGGATGCTAAATTGTGCATCAAGGAAGTCATTGGGTTGAGTGAGAACGTTTTATGAGAGTAACTCAAGCTCTAGGGCAATTCGTTGATGGCTAGTGAGGAGAGAGCCAAAAGCTCACTCCAAATTATCCAAATATACTATCATACCATCCCTAAGCCTAAATTACAACCTTAAAGACCTTTTGATTCTTTGCTATGTAATTGAGAAGTGATTGAGCCATTAGAGAGTAGGTTAATGAATCTTTGTATACTAGTGAAAATCGAGGAACAATCTATAGCTCTCTTGGGGAACTGAGTAAAGTCCCAATCCTTCTTACATTGCGAAACTAATCTGATCTTGAATTCAAGTCGTGTTGACTGTGGATATGAGAAGTATACAGGTATGTAGTTTATGAATATTATTGCATGAAATTTTCTGATTTATGTGCTTTAAGTTTATTCTATATATTCTACTATGCTTTTTCCCATTGTGTTGAGAATTTTATAAGTGTGTATTTATAGACTTCCCTTTGTTTTTATCTTTATTGTATCGGGTCGATACAACTTTGAGTTGGGGGTCTTGATGTCTCCTCATTTGTGATAGATTAATGTTAGGATGAGACATCATTTTTATTGATTTAGAAGTCATAATTGTTGATTTTCTTGAGAAATAGTGCACTTTCCTATTTTGAGTCTTGATTTAGTAAAATAATATTTTTAGAGCATATTGGGTTTAATTGTTTATTTAGTGTGTAGCTTTAAAGATAATTATGGAGTTTAATTAGAGTCCAAGTCAAAGAATACAAGATATGGAAAGAGATAAGCATGGTAATTGGAGATAAGGAAACAAAAGCTAAAAAGATGGAAAAGAAAAAGCTGCCTAAATATGGGATTATGCAGCACACGCTTAAAGAAGTGCTATTTACCCCCAAGAAATAGGACGATTTTGGTAATTTCCTTTCATAGGGACAAAGATAATTCTGTGAGGATTCTTTTGGTATCTTATGGAGCTCAAACCGACCAATAACGAAGAAGATATGCTCAAAACGGTCCAGCAGTGTTTATCTTTATTTCCATACGAATTTGAGTTGGGCTAGAAGTCCAATACTTTATCTCTTCCTCAAGAAAACGAATTAGGTCTTCTAAACACCTATAAATACACCCTTGTATCACTTGTAAATCATCCTTGCTTAGTTAAAAACCTTATAATTAATTCTTAGTCATTGTAAAGAGCAAGATGATATCTTTTGTAATTTCTTTTAGTTTATTTCCTTCAGGTATGAACTAAACTCCCCATAGCTTGGGTTTTGCATAATGTATAATCTATAAATTCTAATTCTTCTATCTAAATCTCTTTGGGAATTATATGTTTTAATCTGATATTAGCTTCTTACTTAATATTTGTTTATGTGTTTTGAATTATTGTCTTTCCTAGAACTGATCACTTTAGGATTGTTTTAATAGTAGTTAGATGGTCTCCATGACTGGGTGTTTAACTATTGAACCACCACATAATGTCTAGTGTCGATATTAGTTATGACAAAACATGATTCTAACTAGATAGTCATTAGGGTTTGTTTTAATCACCATATCACCAATTGATTGTTGCGTTTGCTTAGAGCCTTGGTAGCGCTTGATAACTCTAAGAGTGTAGCCACGTCTTGGTTGTATCGTAGCCCCCTTAGTCGCTCTCAAGGTCTAAGGTATGGGAATTTAGAATCCTGACTAAGTATACCAAGAGCTAATATTCTCCCTTATTAACTAGATTTATAGATAGAATTAGAAGGATTAGTGCATACTAGCAAAACCTAAGCTATATCTCTGATCTCATATTCTTAATCTTTTACTTTATTGTCTTTTATTTTTCTTAGTTTAATTCTTAATTTCGAAAATTCATATCTTTTATTTTCTGTCTTTTAATTATTTACTTTTACTCGTTATTGCTATCCACTCGTATAACACACTTAAGTCCCTGAGAACGAACTCAACTTACTAACTAAAACTTGCATACGTCCTGTAATACTTGCAGTACTGTGCCTGTCTAGGGTGAGAGTGCGTAGTTTCTTGACTTAATTTTATCTTATTTTTATCACACCCTAGGCGACACCAATTTGCAAAGCAATATATTTTTTGAAAAGTATTTAGAAATATTTAGAACATTTTGGGGTCTACCTAGCAATCGTATTACTGATAGATAAGAATCTCGTCAAACAAAAATATAGGAATTTAAAATATACAAAATTTATAAAAAAAAAATTCATTGAAAGACTAAAAATGTGAAAACCCATATGTATTAGCTAAAAAAACTCAATTTTTTTTAAAATATTCTAAGTATTTTTTTAGTTATTATCTTGATTATCCAAATCGATAATATGTTTGGCTAAATCAAATTATTATTTTGAAGGTGAATGTATATATAATTTTGGGTAATAGAATAGGTATAAGAGGTTGAATGAGATGGTTGTAATTAGGAGGTTATATGTAGATCAAATATTAACTTTTTAGGTTAATAGAAATTTTATATTATATTATTTTTAATTTTCAAATATTGTTTTTTAGGTTAAATGCCTCAAAGAAACTGTGTATGTTTCCTCAATAACAAGTTCCTTGTTTAATATCTATCTTTGTTAAATAGTTTTGTAAACATTTATCTTAAATAAATTGTCAATGTTGCCATTCTTATCATTTTTTTATTCGATTGGTTGTTAGTGATATACCATAAATAATCCTTCTACCGAGCATATGAACCGACGAATTGGACAAAACTAACAAAAGAGGGAGGAGAAGAGACAATAAAGGCCGACATTGTTGAAGGTAGAGAATGTGAATTCCTAAAGTGTTACTGTAACTGGCTGATTATGAGCTTCGTTTTATAGCTGATGTGACCTAAACCAGACACTATGTCAAGACCACAGAAAATTTTACTCCCGACGAAACTTGGACGGTCAAGTTAGTATTATGTCTGAAGGTATTCTTGCGACCCGAGAGATATGGAGATCTTTTACTTTATTTATGAGCAATTCCATTTTATTGAGAGATGGAATTACCCTTTTTGAGAGATATGTATGGGGTATAGATAGGCTCTATTGGGCAAGCATATGGGACTTTTTTTTGGAACTTTGTTGCATACTTACTCGTTAAGGACGCATAGAAATGACTCATTCGGTCACTTCTCATTGTGGGAATAATACCTTGGTCGAACCATTATCATTCTCGTATGATGTGCAATTACCTTCGTGTGCGATGACTTTGCTCGGATCTTAGTGATAATTATTAGCCTTTTGGTATCTACCTTTGGCTCATTCTTATATCTGTCAAATAGTATTCGCCATTATATCTTATAATACCCCTTTAAATTTACGTGTTTTCGATGTTACCTCTTAAGATATGATTGTAGGAAATTCATTTAACTTTTTATGGAACTCTATTACGAGTGTTCATGTTAGTTGTCTGACAATATCATATCGTGAAATTGGATCCTATTAGTAATATTTCAATATGCCAACTTGAGAGCTGGTATTTTGATATTCCGAGGTAGGAACCGGTCTTTGTAAAAATTTCTTGATGCACCAACATCGAGGTTGGTCTTCTAAGTATACAAATAATGTGTTGGTTTTTGAGATAAGAATTTTTTTCCGAATAATTTCATAACGATGCTAAAGTTAGTATTTCAAATAATATTTTAATACGCCGAAGTTGGTATTTGGTTTTGTGGAGCACTGTTGAGGTAGAACTAGACTGAAGGTACGATATATTTACTCTTTGACTTGAATGTGATGATGCCAGTCAACCTTAGTAAATTCATGACATTCTAATCCTTCCTAGTTGTGACACATGGCTACATCGACCAAAGAGAGGGATGATTCCCTAGTTATCGACATATTTTACTTTTCTGTTTATTTTGGACATATTGCTCTTCATTAAGATTTTGTTACTTAATTATGTTTTAAGTGTGTAGATTTTAGGTACATGGTTAACACTAGATTCAAGATGATAAGTATAATTCAATGAGTCAAGTCCAAACCCAAGCCAAGAAGTAAAAGGAACTAAAAGTCACTTTAGGGAAGTTAGAGTGTTTACTGAAAAAATCCTTGACATCACTTGATTCCGTCAAAACAATTAATTGGTAAGATATTGAGACAAAATTTCTTTTTAGTTGAATAGATCTTGAATTCAGTGACGCGTAAGAAGTGACGGAAGTCAATTAGGAGTTGATATGAAGATGTTATGCCATTTGTTTCACTGTGACTCGAACCTCTCCAGCATTAGCTAAAATAGGTTGGGCTATTTGTAGCTCATTTGAGTGAGCCAATTTGGCGTAAAAAGGTTTTTAGGTTAGTATATCCTTTTAGTAGATCCTAATTCATTATACAATGAAAAATACACCAAAAGATAAGAGCTTAGACGCCTAGAGAAGTATAAGAAGGAGGGTATCCACCCAATTCCAGTACTCTCCACCATTCCAGGTCTGATTCCCTTTAAGTCTTAGTTTATTTTATTCCGTTTTTCATTATAAACATGATTCTTCCCTTTTTTTTAAAAAATTAGTTTTATATTATGAACTAAATCTCTTGTGCTTGAGGATTGCAAGGGGGTATGAACCCTAGTAAATTATGCTTATGTTATTTGATCTTGGGATATCTTTATATTGAAATTAATTGAGTTTACATTCCATTGATACAAATTTATGTTGATTTCTAACTGTGCCCTGATAAAGTATTAATTAGTGCTAGCAGTCTTAACTATCGCCTGGGAGGGGGTTAGATTACAAAATTAGTGTATAAACGCTTTATGTACGTTAGTGAATGGGATGTCTTGACTAGCCAAGTAGTCGTTACGGTTTGGACCTTTAGCATTCAAAATTATTTGTAGGGTCAAACAGGAAGGGTCTCTAGTTCTGTAGGATACTTTCCTATCTACATGTGAGGGATTTGGGAAGACCTTTAAATCCCGACTTGCGTAAAGAGACCAATTCTCCCTTATACTGAATAACGTTTATATAGTTGACTTGGGGGATTAACAGCAAGCCTAAAGCATACATCTCTTCCACTTAATTTCTCTTTAGCATTTTAATTATATTTCATAGTTAATGTTTACTTTATTGCATTATTATTTTTAATCACAAAAACCCAACAAACATTATATTACTTTATTGTCATTCATCTTGCAACTTTACTCTATTATACTCGAAAACACATTAATCTTAACTTTGATAGTCCTTATGGAGACGATCCATTATTACTTACCTTTATTACTTGTCAATATCCCCTTAAACTTGTGTGTAAGAAATGCCTCCTTGTGTTGGTTTTATATCATGCTCAAGAGCCAAATAGAACCCAATAGTCCAACCACAAGGGGTTGTCCACCAAATAATGAAGGTATTAATCGAAATCAAGTTCCTCCTAGAGATCAACCACCATTGAATGTTAATTAAGGTTCACAAGTCCCACCCAGGTGTAGTTCCTTGGTTTATGCAACCTCATGAGCAACAACCATTTCGCTTCCCACCACTTGGGATCCGCCACACGCTATTCAAGGCGTGAGATTCAAGCCCGACACAGATATGATCAATCAATTTGCTAGTTACTGCTATTATAGTGGGGCTTCTTGTAAAGATCATGTTAGAGCTATGCAAAAGTTCAATTAAATTTGAATGCGTACATCACTCAAGTGTTACTCAAGAACATATGTACTTTGTCATGTACCTGTTTTTTCTCTCTGGAGGAGAAAATGAGTGGTACAATCAGCAATATAATGACTTAATCTCTACTTGGGACTAATTTTAAACCACGTTCTTTGATAGGTATTATCCTTAGAGTGTACGATGGAGTGGTCAACTAGATTTGGCGGGATTTCATCAAGAACAAGGCAACACATTAGGAGTGACTTGGACTCGATTCAAATTATGCTAGAAGAAATATACATTTCATGGGTATACACCGGAGTTGCAATCGGGAATGTTGTATAGAAGTTTTGATTAAACCTCTAAGGAGAAGGCCAATACTTTATGTGAAGGAGGTTTCATGATGGTGAACGCTAATCACGTGTTTGTTTTAATGGATAGAGTTGAGTTGTAAACCATCGAGAGCACCAATTCGAGTATCGCAAAGAGGTACATTGAATTTAAATATTGAAACCTCGTTGAATGCCAAGATTTATGCTTTAGAGAATAAGGTAAAACAACTAACTTAGAACACTAATCAATAAAATATGTATATGGTACAAGATCCTGAAGGGTGTCCATATTTTGGAGAGTTTGACGATGTGTGTGAAGAGTATTGTAGTAATCCGGAGTTGGTTTTTTTTTGTCTAATCGAGGGAACCACCATTCGAGTGGTCAAGTATATAATCAACAAAATCAAAACCATCCGGGAGTTCAATGGCCTAAAATGGGTCCGTCAATCAAGGAACATCGACTCTAACAGACCATATACCAATCAAGACCTCAATATAATCATCAAGGAGGTCCGACCTATGGATCCCAAGCTCCCCAAAATCATGTGTATGATTCATATGTAGAAAATCTTGCTCAAAAGGCAGTCCCGGCCTATCCACGAGAAGGTACGATCACTACAAATAACTTATTGCTACTTTAAATAAATTTATAATGTCATCAGTTGAAAAGTCGATTGAAGACCGAGGAAACGCTGATTCTCACTCAGCCACATTGAAGATTCTTGAGAACCAAGTGTGCATATGTCTAATTCCTTGAATGTTCGAGCTCAAGGTCAACCCCCAAGCAATAGCAAAAATCTCGGAAGGAATGAGGCATGTAAAGCGGTTGCACAAAAGAGTGGGAAATTGATGTCTCCCTATTTGTTCTAATTATTAGCCCTTTGGACAAATTCTTTTAGGTGAATAAATGACTTATTTGATAGACTTTGATGCGTATTTGATCATATTGTACTTTCTCCCCTTGGAAATTGACTATTTGCGTTTTATGAGCTTTTGTGCGTAAATTTGATTGTTTTTAGTGAAAAGTTAGTAGGTTCTTGAATTTCATGAAAAACCAATGCAATGAGGAGAAGTGAGAATTAAAGTCTTAGGGTATTTTAGTGTGTTAGGAAGTACTCACTCGAGTTTCTATTTTTAGAGTGCACTTTCCTATTTCTATTTCTTGAATTACTGATTTATTCTTTTTAAAGCACTTGTGGTTTAATTATTTATGTATTGTGAAGCTTTAAAAGATATATGGTAATTACTTAGAGACCAAGTCGAGTTAAAGAAGTAAAGGAAATAAGATTTACATGGAAATAAGAAGATTAAGGAAAGATATATGCAAAGAAGGAAAAGATAAAGCTGATTTATGAATCTGAAATTCCAGCCACATTTCAAAGACGGGTCCATAACTTAAGATTGGCTAAAAATTTGGGCGAGTTCTCTGCACCAATGGAAAGAGATCTACGAAACAAGCGGATTCATATGTTGGAACGCCTCAAACGGATAAGTATTGAATGAGATATGACCAAAACAAATCAGCAGCAGAATCTTACTTTTCCTAGATTTTAGGGATACGATTTTAAGAGTTCTTAACTTGTCTTCCACTCCAAGTAAATTCGACTTAGGGTTTCTAACACCTATAAATACACCCCTTAGCCTCCTCTTTTCACACACTTCAGAGAATTACACAAGAGGCTTAAGGTTTTCAAATCAGAGCAAGAAAGGCAAGGAGAAGCTAGTGCTGGAGGATTCCTGTTTTCCATCAACAGTCATCCTACCCTTTAGGTTATTAATTTATCTTTTGTATTTGAACATTAACTCCTTTTATTTAATGTTAGTCTTTAATTTTATCATGAGCTAAATTTCCATGTACTTGAGAATCGCATTAAAGGGATGAACCTTAATTAATTAATATGTGTTTTGAATTTGGGATTATTTAGATTTAAACTGAATTGAGTTTTATATATTGGATATTACTTTGTTTTCATTACTATTTCTTTTAGGAACAACTAGAAATAACTTTTAGTTGGGCTATTCACTTTAATGGCGAAGTGATCAACCGATAGGGGGGTTTGAATACAGATCTAGTTAATACCCGTGTAATGTCCGTTATTGACCGACAGGCTTAACTAGTAACATAACCAAAGAGGTAAAATCATATCATTCGAAGAGGCATATTCGACCATACAGGTGTTTATATTACTTTAGGATAGCTCCTAGGTCCACGCGACAGGGGGCTAGGAGATATTAGAGTCCCGACTAATATTATAAATTCCAATTCTACCCTTAAACATAGCATAGATTATATTGATTAAGTGGATTCCTTGCGAGACTCAAGTATCTCTCTTATCTGAAGTTAGTCGTTTTATTTGCTTTATTTCCTTTCTAGTTAATTTACTTTTAGTCTTTAATTTATTTGCATCTTTAATTTACAAAAACCAAACAAAAGTTCTTATCTTTTATTTTCTGTTTAGCGATTATTCCTACTACTTGATTAATATTTGGGTTGAACCTAATCCGTCCCTGAGAACGAACTTGATTATCATATATTACTTGGGACAACTGTACACTTGCAGTTTGTGGTTCCTCTTTATTTATCGCTTTATTTTCTAACACCCTAGGACCCACCAAGTTTTTGGCGTCGCTGCCAGGGGACGGTAGTAAGTGATCCCGGTGTTAATCTTTTAGTAGTTTAATTGTTTAAGTTTTAGTTTTATTTTTCAGTTTTACGCTTTGGGTGGTCTTCCTTTCTCAGGTCTACAGGTTTTGGTTTATGCGTGAAGATATCGAGATTCTTGCGAATCCCGAAAACCTAGTTCGAGACGCAAACAAAAGAAAGAGAGAAGCTAAAGCAAAAGAGTTAGAGGAGCAATTAGCAAGAGAAGCAATGGCTGAACTCGACCCTCCTCTTGTTCCTGTGGTTCCTATTGTTCCACAAGTTCAACCTCCTCAGAACAATGATCTGTGGTTCATCAATGGCCCTGAAGAATCTCCATTTAGAGCTCGTGCCCTCGGAATAGGCCCAGCAAATATTAATGTCGAGAGATTCAGACCCGATCCTGGTATGTTATCTCAATTTCAGAGTTATGGCAATTTCCGAGGAGCACCTGGCGAAGATCCAATCCGTGCTGTACAGAAGTTCATGCAAATATGCGATTCCTATATTACGCAAGGAGTAACAAGAGATCAGATGTATTTTGCTAATTTTAGGCATTTCGTTATTGATGGAGCAAGTGAATGGCATGATTCTCAAAACCTGGAACAATTACAACATGGGACGCATTACAAACTGCGTTCTTCGATAGATACTACCCAACAAATATGAGATTAGATGCGCAAGTTGAATTGACTTCATTCAAACAAGATCAAGATGAGACTTTGGGTAGAAGTTGGAAGAGATTTCAGATTTGTTTAAGAAGAGTCCCTGATCATGGCCTCGCAGAAATCCAACAGATGAAGATATTTTACCGAGGACTTGATGGCTCTTCAAGAAAGGATCTAGACTTGCTTTCTGGTGGTGGATTTCTACAGGTACAACCAGTCCACGCTAAGATTATTTTAAATAGAACAGTTACGAATGAACAGGGTTGGAATACTGTGAGAACACCTATTCGAGGTGGAAATAGTGCGTTGATTGAAGAAAAATTCACCGACATGGAAAATAAACTTGAGCAACAATTAAAACAGCTTACTCTATCTGTTACAAAAAGTATTGCAGGTAGAAGAGTAGATGTTAATGTTACACAAGAAGTTTATGGGTGTTCTAACTATGGTACGCAAGATCATGAATGGGAGTAGTGTCAAAACAATCCAGAGTCCGTAATGTTTGTTTCCAACCGAGGAAACTATAACTCAAGTGGTCAAGGTAATCAATCGAATAGAAACCATCCGGGTTTCCAATATTCGAATCCACATGGGGCTACTAATCCGACTTATGCATATCAACCACGTCCCCAAGGCAATAACTTTCAACCAAGACAACAGAACAGCTATCAAGGTGGACAAGCTTACGGAAATTAAGCTCAGAGACAACCTCCTCAAGATGCTTATACCGACATGGTGTCGCCTAGGGTGTGATAAAAATAAGATTAATATAAGCCAAAAAAACTACGCACTCTCACCCTAGACAGGCACAGTACTGCAAGTATTACTGGACGTATGCAAGTTTTAATGATAAATAGAGTTCGTTCTCAGGGACTTAAGTGTGTTAATCGCGTGAGTAGAAATTACGAGTAAAAGTAAATAATTAGAAAACAGTAAATTAAAGCAAGTAATTTTCGAGATTAAGAATTAAAACTAAGAAAATAAAGACAATAAAATAAAGGATAAGAATATGAGATGAGAAATATAGCTTAGGTTTTGCTAGTATGTACTAATCCTTCTAATTCTATCTATAAATCTAGTTAATAAGGGAGAATATTAGCTCTTGGTATACTTAGTCAGGATTCTAAATTCCCCAATCTTAGACCTTGAGAGCGACTAAGGGGGCTACGGCACAACCAAGACGAGGACTCAAATAGGGTTATCAAACGCCACTAAGGCCCTATCCAGCACACTACAATCAATTGGTGATATGGTGGTTAAAACAAACCCTAATGACTATCTAGTTAGAAGTATGTTTTGTCAGAACTGCTATCGACACTAGACATTATGTGGTGGTTCAATAATTAAACACCCTGTCAAGGAGACCATCTAACTACTATTAAAACAATCCTAAAGTGATCAGTTCTAGGAAAGACATTAAATCAAAACACATAAACAAATATAAAGTAAGTAGCTAATATCAGATTAAAACATATAATTCCCAAAGAAACTTAGATAGAAGACTTAGAATTCATAGATTATACATATGCAAAACCCAAGCTGTGGGGAGTTTAGTTCATACCTGAAGGAAATAAACTAAAAGAAATTACAAAAGACATCATCTTGCTCTCTACAATAAACTGGAAGAATAAAACCTTAAGAACTAATTACTATGAGGCAAGGATTATGAGAGGTGAATTACAAGTGATATAAGGGTGTATTTATAGGTGTTTAGAAGACCTAATTCGTTTTCTTGAGGAAGAGTTAAGGTAATGGACTTCTAGCCCAACTCAAATTCGTATGGAAATAAAGATAAACACTGCTGCACCGTTTTGAGCATATCTTCTTCGTTATTGGTCGGATTTTGCTCCATAAGATACCAAAAGAATCGCAACAGAATTATCTTGACCCTTTAGAAGGAATTTACCAAAATCTGCCTATTTCTTAGGTAAAAACGCCTATCTTTGGACGTGTATGCAGAATCCCAGATTTAGGCAGCTTTTCTTTTTCCATCTTTTTAGCATTTGTTTCCTTATCTCCAATTACCATGCAAATCTCTTTCCATAAGTTGTTGTCTTTGACTTGGACTCTAATTAAGCTCCATAATTATATTTAAAGCTACACACTAAATAAACAATTAAACCCAATATGCTCTGAAAACATTATTTCTACAAATCAAGACCCAAAACAGGAAAGTGCACTAAAACTCAAGAAAATCGACATTATTGACTTCTAAATCACTTAAAATGATGTCTCATCCTAACATTAATCTATCACAAATGAGGAGACATCAAGACCCCCAACTCAAAGTTGTATCGTCCCGATACAATAAAGATAAAAACAAAGGGAAGTCTATGAATACACACTTATAAAATTCTCAACACAAGGGAAAAAGCATAGCAGAATATATAGAATAAACCTAAAGCAAAAACTCAGAAAATTTCATGCAATAATATCTATAAACTACATACCTGTACACTTCTCATATCTACAGTCAACACGGCTTGAATTCAAGATCAGATTAGTTTCGCAATGTAAGAAGGATTGGGACTTTACTCAGTTCCCCAAGAGAGCTATAGATTGTTCATCAAACCTCACTAGTATCAAAGAATCCACTTAACTAATCTCTAATGGCTCAATCACTTCTCAATTACATAGCAAAGAATCAAAAGGTCTTTAAGGTTGTAATGTAGGCTTAGGGACGGGTATGATCATATATTTGGATAATTTGGAGTGAGCTTTTGGCTCTCTCCTCACTAGCCATCAACGAATCGCCCTAGAGCTTGAGTTACTCTCATAAAACGTTTCTCACTCAACCCAATGAATTCTTTGATGCATAATTTAGCATCCCCAATAACCCAATTAAAGCTTAAGATGTTCACATAAAACTCCACTTTGCCGGTCCGAATATATATATTTTCTTTTCTTTTTAATTCAATTTTCTAGCTATGACTCTCTTTTAATGTTGAAATATCACGCTAATTTCTCATATATATATATTTTTTCTTTTAATGCCCTTGTTGGCAAAATTAGCTCGAAGCTTCTTTTTCATTCACTATTACCCCGGTAAAGGGTTACAATACAAATCTGTGAATCATCATAAATATAAAGCACGAAGCACAATTAATAAGCTCAAAAATCCCAACCCAATAACAATTCCCATAATGGTGGACCCACCACCCCAAACTCAAGCTCTAAAACAACTGTCTATGCATCGCGATTCGAGTGCGGGTCATATGGAAAAGTCCTAAAATCTAAAGGATATGGCTTATAACGTGTTTCAATAAAAAGGCTTTATAGAAAGGCTAGAAGGGGCTGAGAAGGATATAGCATATAAAATCAAAATCACATGGTGAGAAGGTATAAAAAGGCTTCAAGGGCTTCAAATATGAAAGAACCGCCTTAATCACTTTCTACACTATGTAATTTCGTTATTTTCTTACCCTTAGCACTTTCATCAAATGGGTTTGTCAACTAGCTTGGATCTCATGGCCTACACACTTTCAAGGTTCCCTGAGATCGAACATAGAACATACTTTCTATCGCATTGCTCACTAATCTTTTCTTTACTATCAACGTGTGTTTTCCTGCAAATACTCAAAGCATACAAATACATAGCTCATAAACATATTACTTACTATCATCAATCTACTGAGCTTATGCTTTCAATCTATTAAACACACTCTACATCTAATTCCCATGTATCAAAAATTTTAATTTCACCCAAAAAAAACAGAAAAATGGAGATGAGAGACAACGAATCCCCACACCCCTAACTCAAAAATGAGCCGTGTCCCCACGACTCGAAAAAGACTCGAAAAACCGAAATTAAAATTAGCAAATAGACATATTTACAGAAATGGTAAGGAAGAAAGAGAACATACTCTCGAGGCTATTGCCTCGCATCATTGATATCCAAGGTTGGAATTGCTGGACCTTTCGTTGATTGCTCAAGGAGTTTCATGATGTGCACTTGATTAGCATTGATTTGTGCCACATCATTGACTAAGGAAGTTTGAGCTGCTTCGAATTTCATTAAACGCTCCTCCATCTTCTCTTGCCAATTTTCCTCCTTTTCTTCTTTCGAGACTTGCGTAGAACCCGCTCTTCGAAGAATTTCCTTGATCCAAGCGTTATCAATGTAACTCGCTTTAAACTCGAGTTTCTCTTCTTCACCCAATACTACATTCGCTTTTCGCACAAGACACGTGATCATAGTTGGAAATTTAACATTATAAACCGATTTAGGAGAGACCGAAAATCGTATCACCTCCTCATAGATCAACTGTGCCACATCAACTTCTTCTCCTCTCAAAATACAGTCCAACAGTAGAGCGTACTTCATAGTCACATTCAAAGTTCGTGTGTTCCCAAAGATATTAGGGACAAGGAAATTGTGCCAAATTCGCGCATCTGCTTGAAGATATTTGTAAGGCCAAGGTGCCTTCAATTCTCTCTTATGTGATTGCACTTTCTCTTTGTCTAATACATGCTCAAAAAGTAATTCCTCATCAAAGATTTTTCGCTTAGCAACTGCTTCTTCAAATTTGCAAAAACCTTTCAATTTCTTAAACTTGAAGTGGTTCCTAATCTCCTCAACTGTGAAAGGAACTAACTTTCCTCTAATCGGAACACAATTACTATCTCGGCTAAAGAGGCCTAAATAGAATTCCAAAACTAATTCATGACATAATTCAGAACGTCTTACCATGAACGTAGACCAACCCAATTTCTCACCAAGCTCTAAGAATCTTGCATATTCTCCATCTCCAACTTCTTCCTTGAATACTTTCTCATAAGCAAAAGGTAGTTCTTTTAATTGTTTCTCTGCAGAAGTCTTCAGGGCCCTTGAAGTATCCACTTTCTCTATAGGTATAAGATCTTGTTGAGGTTGTGTTCTCTCCTTTGCATAAAAGTAAAGCTTTTTACCATTACGATCAAACAAAGGTATCCCACTCTTTTCAACTTTATCTTTACCCTTTGATTTAGAACTAGCACCTTTGTCAATTGATTTCTTCTTGTTTAAATCCAATCCCTTGTTGCTCTTCACCTCCCTTTTGTTAGCTAAAATTGTTGTTCTATTAGTCATCTTCAATTAACCCCCAACTCAAAGCTTTAGCAACCCTTGAAATTTAAACTTGTGAATTAATGGTTGAACAAGCTTGATTTGGCTTAGGAAATATGAATTGATGATGAATCTCTATGTGGGTGAGGTGGATTTGTAATGGGTTGGCTTGGATTTAAGAAATTGTAGGATGAATTTTTAAAATTTAAGCTCTTGATTCTTCAATTTGAATGGATTTGGTGAGGATTGGGTGTTTGATTCTCTCTTGTAATGATGTGGAGAGAAGGTTTGATGTGTTTTTCTTGATGATTGGGTAGTGTTTTGGTGATTGGTGAAAGTTTTGATGAGCTTCAATGGAGTTAGGAGAGTTTTGGAGAGAAGAAAGAGGTTTAAGGTTTAATAAATCATATAGCCTTGAAACCCTTTATTTTCTCTCTCTGGCGGCTCATGCGGACTACCCCTGTGGACCATGGGGTGTACCGCGGGGTACACCACGACATCTGATGCTCGAAAATTTTTGCTCACTGGTTAACATCCGTGGTAGGGCCCCGTGGCACGTGTTTCTGAGCTGCGGACCAGGGCGCGGTACACCGGAGGATACCCCGCGCCTTCTGTAGCTTTCTCCGTCAAAATACCCGTGGACCTCACCCCGTGGCACGTGTTTGGACCTCGCGGACCAGGGCACGAACCATGGGGTAGTTTGCGGTCAACTTTTTTCTCGGTTCTGGATCAAACCCGCGGTGCAACCCGTGGTACGGGTTTTGACCACGCGGACCATCCCTGCGGTATAGGGGGTACACCGTGGGGTAGTCCGCGCAGGTCATTCTTGCGCTCCAAATTTTTTTGTTTTCTTCCCTAACTCGATTTCTCCAATTCCTACACACCAAAAACAATAATACCTTTCTCAAATATGCATTATCAACTAAAAACAACTAAAATAAACTTAAACTAAAAACGTAAAAGACATGAAAACATAAAAAAACTACGGGTTGTCTCCCGTACAGCACTTTTGTTTTACGTCTTTCAAAGTTAGACGTGTTACCTCTGTCAAGATTTGCTTATATAGCCTCCCCAACAATGAGTAAGGCTATGAACGTCAACTGATCTGCGCTTGACCCCAGTTTTGGGGTGAATTTCTATCACCTTGGCTGAAACAACCTTAGTGACAATGAATGGTCCCATCCACGAATCTTTGAAACTTCGTGGCCTATTCTCGCGTTTGTGAGATTTCCATAGAACTTCATGGCCAACCCCAAACTCAATGTTTGTCTCAGTATCCACAGGCTTTAAGTGGATCTCCTCAGGAGGGACTTTGTAATATGAAAGGATGTGGATGATGGGCACGGTGGGATCCAACTTCCTTGGTTTCTTACCCAAGACGTAGAAAGTCTCGGATATATTCTTAGCATGAAGGGTGATGGTCCCTTCTTGGAAGTTGATCACACTTTGACTTGTGGCCATGAAAGGCCTTCCGAGTATGATCGGAACCTGCTTATCTGCATCAAACTCAAGAAACAAAGTCAGTAGGGATGGCGATATTACCTGCACGGACTAAGACGTCCTCCACTGTTCCTCATGTCCTTTTAACTGAGTTGTCAGCAAACTGCAACTTCACTGGAGTTTTCTCTGATTTCTGAAGTCCAAGTCTCTCGAACACGGACTTAGGCATAACATTCACACCAGAACCCACATCGTACATAGCTTTCACCTTGAGCATACCATGTAATTGAATAGGAAGGTTGAAATTTCCCGGATCTTTAAGTTTTGTCGGTAGCTCTCTTTCACTTCTTCTCGAAACCCTCAGGTTCTCTCTTGGGATCTCTACACTCGCCTCTTTCTCAGGAATAACTTGCGTATAAACTTGTTGCGGTGTAAGTCCTCTCTTCGCAATCTCAAGCATTTGGGCGTTGATATTTTCAGGTTGGTACGCCTCTACAAATGTCTTGAGAACAGTGTCATCTTTAGGATTGGTATCAGGAATTGTTGATGACACTGGTTGAACAACAGGTGGCGATTCCACCTTCTCTTCTTCTTTCTCTTCTAGCACAGCAGGTGCCACTTCATCTTCCTTCTCTTTTGAGGCCTCTTCCTCTTTCTCTTTAGCCAACTTAGCTGCATAATCCATTACCGATCTAATCTCCTCTTGCACCTTCCTCAGTAACTCTATAAATTCGTCTTTCTCTTGATCGTCCTCCACATAAACAGATTCCTCGGGGCTGGACTTGGTTGGTTCTTCTTCAACACTGGGAACTTCCACGACACTAATGGCAGCATGTGGTGCTTCCTCTTTCGCTTTTTAAATTTCAAGGCATATAGCCTTGCAAGCTTCGAACCCATCATTGTCTTCACCTCCTTCGATTGCCTTTACTTCTTTCTGTTCTACTACACTTGTTAACACTTTGTTTAATTGTGTTACTTGAGTACTTAGCATCTGAAGTATGGCATCGTGTCCTCTGACCTTCTCTTCTTGAGCGTTAATAGTTGTGTTCAAACGGTCTAGAGCTTGTACTATCTGTGTATTGTCCATAGATCCTTCTTGCGGATACTGAGGTAAAGCTTTCTGCTCTAGTGAATCGGTATAGGCGTCTTGAGCAGGTTGTTGTGGAGGAGCAGGTCTATTTTAATATTGGTTTTGGTACTGACCTCTCTGTTGGTAAGAGTTGTTCTGGGGTCGCGGTTGGTAATGACCAGGATTAGCGGCCCCTTGTGGATTTGAATACTGCGTACCCGAATGGTTGCGATTGCCCCATCGGTTGGATATAAAGTAAATAGATTGCGGATTTGATTCGCACTCTTCCCATACATGATCGTTAACTCCACATTGTTGACAACCTTGTGCTTCTTGTACTACCTTTGTAGCGGCTAAATTCTTTTCCATTGCGATCCTCAGCTCCTTGATTTGATTTTCTAACGAGGATATTTGAGCTGAGTACGCAGTTTCTGCATCTAACCGAAGCGTTCCTCGGGTCTTTGCTACAGAAGCTCGCGTTGAGGGCCAACTTCTCTCTTGTTCCATAATATTTTCCAACACCTCGGAAGCTTCATTGTGATTCATGGACACAAAATTACCCTTTCCAATGTTATCCACCTTTTCTCTACCTTTATCATTAAGACCTTCATAGAACATAGCAAGTTGTAGAGCAGGTGTATAACCATGGAGCGGACATCTAGTTAATTTTTGTTGAAACCTTGTCCATGCTTCTCCCACTGTTTCTCCATCCTCTTGAGAAAATCTTGCAAGCTCGGTTTGATCTTTGAGTCTCATGCTCTTTGGATAAAATCGGTTGAAGAATGCGGCTTGAAGTTCTCTCCAAGAGTGAATGGTTCCATGTGGTTGTCTTTCTAGCCAATCGCTAGCTCTTCCGGTCAAGAAAAACGAAAACATATGACAATACAGTTTCTCACGTGTAATACCCGGAGTAATGTAGGCATCACAAATCTGCATGAACTTCTGAATCGCTTTTACCGGATCTTGAATAGCTGTACCAGTATAGAGTCCGAAACTTTGAAATTGACTGAGCATACCCAGATCGGGTCTAAATTCGATATTCGGAATCTCAGGAGGGTGGTAACCGATGGGTTGAACATGGAATGGTACATTAAGGCCAGGAAGGTCTTGTTCAACTTGGTTTTGTTGATTATTAAGATTATTCCCATTACCTCCTCCTGCTGGTAGTTGTTGTCCTTCTTGTCCACCGAGTGGTGGATCTTGTTGACCGAGAGGTGGTCCAAGTGGTGGATCTTGTTGCAATCCTCCTCCTGGTAATTGTTGTCCTCCTACTGGTGGGGTTAGTTGGGCTGCCATAACTCTTCTCAAGGCTCTTTCCTCACGAACTCGTTTGTTGTAAGGTCTGAAGCTCCTCTCAGGCTCCGATAAAGGAGGCCAAGAATTAAACACTATGAAACCTGAAAAAGACTAAAGCAAACCACAAGCGTAAATCTGGAAAAATAAAACTAAACTAAAAACTGAAAAGTAAAAACTAATTAAAAACTAAAACTCGAAATAGATAACCCACACGCTAACGAGACACAAGTCCCCGGCAGCGGCGCCAAAAACTTGGTGTCGCCTAGGGTGTGATAAAAATAAGATTAAAATAAGCCAAAAAACTATGCACTCTCACCCTAGACAGGCACAGTAGTGCAAGTATTACAGGCCGTATGCAAGTTTTAATGATAAATAGAGTTCGTTCTCAGGTACTTAAGTGTGTTAATCGCGTGAGTAGAAATTACGAGTAAAAGTAAATAATTAGAAAACAGTAAATTAAAGCAAGTAATTTTCGAGATTAAGAATTAAAACTAAGAAAATAAAGACAATAAAATAAAAGATAAGAATATGAGATGAGAAATATAGCTTAGGTTTTGCTAGTATGCACTAATCCTTCTAATTCTATCTATAAATCTAGTTAATAAGGGAGAATATTAGCTCTTGGTATACTTAGTCAGGATTCTAAATTCCCCAATCTTAGACCTTGAGAGCTACTAAGGGGGCTACGGCACAACCAAGACGAGGACTCAAATAGGGTTATCAAATGCCACTAAGGCCCTATCCAGCACACTACAATCAATTGGTGATATGGTGGTTAAAACAAACCCTAATGACTATCTAGTTAGAAGTATGTTTTGTCAGAACTGCTATCGACACTAGACATTATGTGGTGGTTCAATAGTCAAACACCCTGTCAAGGAGACCATCTAACTACTATTAAAACAATCCTAAAGTGATCAGTTCTAGGAAAGACATTAAATCAAAACACATAAACAAATATAAAGTAAGTAGCTAATATCAGATTAAAACATATAATTCCCAAAGAAACTTAGATAGAAGACTTAGAATTCATAGATTATACATATGCAAAACCCAAGTTGTGGGGAGTTTAGTTCATAACTGAAGGAAATAAACTAAAAGAAATTACAAAAGACATCATCTTGCTCTCTACAATAAACTGGAAGAATAAAACCTTAAGAACTAATTACTATGAGGCAAGGATTATGAGAGGTGAATTACAAGTGATATAAGGGTGTATTTATAGGTGTTTAGAAGACCTAATTCGTTTTCTTGAGGAAGAGTTAAGGTAATGGACTTCTAGCCCAACTCAAATTCGTATGGAAATAAAGATAAACACTGCTGCACCGTTTTGAGCATATCTTCTTCGTTATTGGTCGGATTTTGCTCGCAACAAAATTATCTTGACCCATTAGAAGGAATTTACCAAAATCGGCCTATTTCTTAGGTAAAAACGCCTATCTTTGGACGTGTATGCAGAATCCCAGATTTAGGCAGCTTTTTCTTTTCCATCTTTTTAGCATTTGTTTCCTTATCTCCAATTACCATGCAAATATCTTTCCATAAGTTGTTGTCTTTGACTTGGACTCTAATTAAGCTCCATAATTATCTTTAAAGCTACACACTAAATAAACAATTAAACCTAATATACTCTAAAAACATTATTTCTACAAATCAAGACCCAAAACAGGAAAGTGCACTAAAACTCAAGAAAATCGACATTATTGACTTCTAAATCACTTAAAATGATGTATCATCCTAACATTAATCTATCACAAATGAGGAGACATCACGACACCATGAACCAGAAAGCTCTGCCTTCTCAACCTCAAGAAGGTGCATTAGACGTGCAGCAAACCTTGACGACACTAATCAACATTCAACAAACTACGACCGAATCACTTAAATTGATGGAAACTCAGATGGCTTAGATGGCAAAGCAATTAAATCAACGTCAACAAGGACAATTTCTGAGTGACACTGAGGAACCCAAGCAAAGAGAAGATTTTAATGCAGTGACACTTAGAATTGGTAAGAAGCTCCCACCACCTCCTTTTCGCGTGATGAAAGAAAAAGAAACAACCGTGAAAGAGAAACCGGCAAAAGAGGTGGTGGAGAAAGAAGATGAACCTAAAGTAGTGGAAGTGGAGAAGATTCCGCAAAAGCCAAAGTCCAAAGAAATTACAGAAACCCGTCCTCCTCCAACTTTTCCCTCTAGAGTTCAGAAGAAAGTAGACATGGCTGACTATCAGAAGTTCTTGAATATGGTACGTGGTCTCAATATTAACGTTCCATTCTTAGATGTTATCAGAGATGTGCCAAAGTACGTTAAATTCTTGAAAAGAGACATTACCAACAAAAGACCATACCGTGAGAATGAGATGATAGAATTGCCAAAAAAATGCAGCGCTATATGCCAAAGTAAGTTGCCACCTAAACTACTTGATCCTCGGAGCTTTACGATTCCTATTTCTATTGGTAATGAGTGGCAATGGAAAGCTTTGTGTGATTTGGGTGCGAGTATCAATTTGATTCCCAAGTCAATTTTCAAAAAAACTGAAGATAGGAAACGCAAGACCTACTTCCATGATCATGCGAATAGAAGATGTCCTCGTCAAGGCAGGTACTTTAATTTTTTCCATTGATTTTGTTATACTTGAATATGACGCGGATAGGAATGTCCCCATCATCTTGGGTAGACCATTCCTAGCCACGGGGCGTACTGTTATTGATGTAGAAAACGGCGAATTAATCATGCGAATCCAAGACGAGAAGGTAAAGTTCAACGTGTTTAGGGCCATAAAGTTTCCAGATCCTCCAGAGGAGTGTTTCCGAATAGATGTACTTGACTTGACTGCGCAAGACGTATTTGATTGTATGAGTTTTAACGATATCTTGCAAGCGGTCTTAACACTTGACTTACCGGAATTGATGGAAGAACTAACCAAAATTGTAGCTGCTTTGAATTCCGGAAACATGAAACATAGGCATCTCGCCTATGAGCCAGTCCGATAGGCAGGGGAGATTGCATCTAAAAAGAAACCATCTATCGAATCTCCCCCACAACTAGAAGAAAATACGCTTCCATCACACTTGAGGTATACTTATTTAGGTACTAACAACACTCTACCTGTAATTGTTTCAGCTACTTTAACAGGTCCTCAAGAAGACAAACTGTTGCGCATACTGAGAGCTAATAAAGAGGCGATTGGTTGGACTATTGCTGACATCAAAGGTATTAGTCCTTCCTATTGCCAACACAAAATCATTCTAGATGATGAAAAAGCGCGCTCAGTTGAAGGGCAAAGAAGATTGATGCCAGCTATGAAGGAAGTGGTGAAGAAAGAGGTTATCAAGTTTCTAGACGCGGGAATCATCTACCCCATAGCTAGTAGCGAATGGGTGAGTCCAGTTCGATGCGTACCAAAGAAGGGTGGTATTACTACCATCTTGAATGAGCAGAATGAAGCCATTCCCTCAAGGACCGTTTTTGGTTGGAGAGTGTGTATGGATTATCGAAAGTTGAACAAGGCCACCAGAAAAGATCACTTTCCTCTTCCTTTTATTGATCAGATTTTGGACAAGCTAGCTGGGAGAGAATATTATTTCTTTTTGGATGGATATTCAGGATACAATCAGATTTATTTAGATCCAAAAGACCAACACAAGACAACATTTACATGTCCTTTTGGTACCTTTGCCTTCCGAAGGATGCCATTTGGATTATGTAATGCACCTGCTACTTTTCAAAGATGTATGATGGCAATCTTCTGGGACATGATTGATGATTTACTTAAGGTATTTATGGATGACTTTTTTGTGTTTGGTGATAACTTTGAGGAGTGTTTACGAAACTTGGAGATGGTATTGATTAGATGCAAGGAGACTGATTTGGTTTTGAACTGGGAGAAGTGTCACTTTATGGTTCGAGAGGGTATAGTGTTGGGTCACAAGGTTTCAAGTGCTGGTTTGGAAGTTGATCGCGCGAAGATTGAGGTAATCAAGACTCTTCCCCCTCCTATTTCTGTAAAAGGGGTAAGAAGCTTTTTGAGTCATGCTGGTTTTTACCGACGTTTTATCAAGGACTTCTCCAAAATATCTAAGCCATTGTGCAACTTACTTGAGAAGGACACCAAAATCCTTTTTGATGAAGCTTGCATAAAGGCATTCAACGAGATCAAAGAGAAGCTTATTTCTACACCTATTGTATTACCTCCTGATTGGAAGATTCCGTTTGAGATTATGTGTGATGCTAGTGATCTTGCGATGGGTGCTGTTCTGGGTCAAAGAAAAGAGAAGGTATTTCATTCTATCTACTATGCTAGTAAAACCTTCACAAGTGCTCAAATTAATTATACCGTGACCGAGAAGGAGTTACTAGCTATTGTGTATGCATTCGACAAATTTCGTTCCTACTTTCTTGGGGCGAAAGTTGTTGTGTTTACTGACCATTCTGCGATCAAATACCTTATGGAAAAGAAATATGCGAATCCGCGTTTGATTAGATGGGTATTACTGTTACAAGAGTTTGACTTAGAGATTCGGGATCGAAAGGGTTGTGATAATCAGGTTGCTGATCATTTGTCGCGTCTTGAAGGTTCTGAGTCCAATGGAGGACCTGAGTTGGTAAGAGAAGAGTTTCCTGATGAGAGTTTGTTTTCAGTTTATTCATTAGAAACTCTTTGGTATGGGGATATAGCAAATCTTATTGTGAGTGGTTCTTTTCCTCAAGGAGCTACCTCACAAGAGAAAAAGAGACTAGTCCATCGAGCTAAACAATTCTTTTTGGAGGATCCTTTCCTCTACAAAACATGCAGTGATCAGATGGTAAGGAGATGCATACCAGATAAGGATATTTTGTCCATTATTGTAGGTTGTCATGATTCACCATACGGAGGACACTTCAAAGGTGATCGCACAGCTGCAAAGGTACTACAATCCGGTTTTTATTGGCCTACTTTACATAAGGATTGTCATGAGTACGTTCAGAAATGTCATAGATACCAGTTTACTGGTAATATATCTAAGAGAGATGAGATGCCAGGTAATAATGTTCTTGAAGTTGAGATATTTGATGTATGGGGTATTAATTTCATGGGTCCTTTTGTACCATCTAATGGAAATCTATACATCCTACTAGCTGTTGATTACGTGTCTAAATGGGTAAAGGCTATAGCTCTACCAACTAATGATTCGCGAGTAGTGATTAAATTCTTAAAGTCACGCATATTCACTAGACATGGTACACCTCGAGTTATTATCAGTGATGGAGGGTCACACTTTGTGAACAAATATCTGAAGACAATTCTAAATAAGTATGGTGTGAGGCATCGTGTATCTACCGCGTATCATCCACAAGCCAATGGTCAAGCTGAGGTCTCTAATCGAGAGATCAAATCCATTCTTGAGAAGACAGTTGGTTCCACACGCAAGGATTGGTCAATGAAATTAGACGATGCATTGTGGTCATATCGTACTGCGTTCAAGACGCCTGTTGGTGCATCTCCGTATCGCATCGTTTATGGTAAGACTTGTCACTTACCTCTTGAACTTAAATGGGTGCCTAATGGGCGATATAGGAGATGAACATGGATCCTACCTTAGCCGCGGAGAATCGTATGATGAAGCTTAATGAACTTGATGAGTTTCGATTTCATGCCTATGAGAATGCTAAACTTTACAAAGAGAAGACGAAAAGATGGCATGACAATCGCATTCGTGAAAAGAAATACAAAGTTGGACAAATGGTCCTCAAATATAACACCAAGTTTAGCAACTATCCGGGCAAGTTAAGGTCTAAGTGGTCTGGTCCATTCGTAGTGTCCAAAGTTACGCCGCATAGAGCTATAGAGATCGAGAATCCAGACGAGCAACGCACCTTCATGGTGAATGGGCATCGTCTGAAACTTTACCATGTAGGCGAAGATACCAATCGCAGAGTTGATCCACATCTTGGGGAGGTCATGTACCTCCTTGATGCTGAATAGATGCGAGAGGTACCCCGTCGAGCTTAACAACGTTAAACAAAAGCCAGCTCATTGTATATTAGTTTATTGCTTTATGTATTTCAATTCCTAGTTTATAATTCTAAGTTATATTCGAGTTTTAGTGTCTACTTTTAAAAGAAATGAGAAAGGTGGTGTGTTAATGGTGTTGGAATTGAGTTTGGGGTGCTAAGGAACGAAAAGGAAAAACCTGCTGCTCTGACCGGTATGCCGGCGAGAATTCCGGTATGCCGGCGGAGCAGAAACACGTGCCCACGGGTCCAAGACTCGGGTTGTTTGCCGAGAGGTAGAGAAAATCCGAAGTGACGCACCGGCATGCCGCCGAGAATTCCGGTATATGCCGGACAAAAGAAAAACCCGTGCCCTCGGGTAGCTCGGCTCAGGTATTTTGACGGAGTTCACCCGTGGACAAAAAGCAGCACCGGCATGCCGGTGGATATCACCGGTATACCGGCGGAACAAAAACACGTGGCCTCGGGTAGCGGCTTGGGTTGTTTGCCGAGCGGTACAAAAAGACACACGTCCAGCACCGGTATGCCAGCCCGCATGTTGGTTTGGAAGAGATTGTTGCCTGATACACTTCTTACCTTATGAAGTGTAAACCCTAGCCCCTCCCATACGAATTTTCCAGCTCTCAACCTTATAAATAGCCCTTGAAGCTTGATTAAACCTCTACAACAAACACAATAACATCAATAATTCTCTCCTCCATCCTCCATAAACACATCCTCTTCATCAAAATTCATCACAATACACCATTAAACACCATTAAGATCATCAAGCTTTCAAGAATTCTTCCAAGATTCATCAAGAAACCTTCTTCTTTCATCTAACCCAAGCAAGAAGCTCAAGCTACACAAAGTTCTCTTAAATTTATTCTATCCTTGGTATAACTTGAGTTTGGGGTCAAATCAACCATGACAAACAGAACAGATGCTATGGATTATAAGAGGAAGTGTTGTATCCTAGGGAAGAACAAAAATTTGATTGGGTCTACAATTGAAAAGGACATCAATCTTGATGAGCCTATTGAAGAAAAACAAAAAGAAGAGGCACCTGCACAACCACTACACAAGAAATTAACAGCAAGGATGAGGGTATCATCAAAGTCTAAAGAAAAGACACAAAATCAAGATCAATGTTCTTCTTCTTCTCAAACTAATTCTTGTATTCCTCCATGGGCTCTCAAATTGCAACATGAAATTGAACTTTTGAGAGAAGACAACAGAGCACTTTGGATGGAAATTACACAAATTGAGTCAACGTTGGAAGAGGTAACTACAAACATGGATATTGATAATTATTCCTCTCCTTCGAAGTAGGACATGATGGATCTTTATGGCCAGGTACCCCGTTCTAATTCTTCTTCTTCTTAATTGATGGTAGGCACTAGGTAGGTAGTTTAGTTTAATTTTATTGCTTTATTGAGTTTTTTTCGAGTCGTGGGGACACGACTCACTTTTGAGTTTGGGGTGGGGTTCGTTGCCTCATCCAAATTTTTTGTGTTTTACATGATTTCAATAAAATTAATCTTAGGGTTGCATTGACTGTAGAGATTTTAAATGCCCCCATTAAGCATGTTTTTCATGAATTAATGATAGAAAATAGTTGACTTTAGGAGTTAGTGTAAACTGTACTTTGATTGCATGCAAATATGAGATAATTGATAGGAAGAATTAATGAACAATGCAAAAGAAGTAAACTTGTGCTTAAGGATAATGGGTGGTTTGTAGAACGTGAGATCTAAACGAGAGGAGAACCCACTTAGGTATGAACTAGAGGCAAGCTGTGTAAATAGGAAGATGATAGAGGCAGTTCTTTGTTAGCCCTTTGAATCCTTTTTGGCCTTCTATCCCTAAATTAATTATATCCTTCTTAGTCAAATTTTTAGCCTTTCAGCCTTTCTTTTGTCGCCACATTATAAGCCAATATCCCTTTAGATTGTTAGGCATGAGCATATAACCCGCACTTGAATCACGATCCTGAGACTTCCTGTCTTGAGCTTGAGTTTAGGGTGGTGGGTCCACTATATGGGAATTTACATTGGGTTGGGATTTTTGAGCTTATCAATTGTGCTTTGTGCTATATTTTGATGATGATTCACAGGTTTATTATATTGTAACCCTTTGCCGGGTAATAGTGAATGAAAAAGAAGCTACGAGCTAAAGTTATGAATAGTCATAATTTATGAAAAAATAGCATGATATCTCAACATCAAAAAGAGAGTCATATCTATACAAAATAAAAAAAATGAATGATTTTAAAAGAAAATATATTCAGACCGGCAAAATGGAAATTTTTATGTGAATCATCCAGAGTGCTTATTGGGTTAATTTGGGACACTAATTAAGCGCGTCAAATGGGTTGAGTGAGAACGTTATTCGAGTGTAAACTCGAGCTCTTGGACAGTTGTTGATGGTAAGTGAGGAGAGAGCCAAAAGCTCACTTCAAATTTATCAAATATACATACAATACCGTCCTTAAGCCTACGCTAAAACCGTAAAGACCTCGTGATTCCTATATACACAGTGAGTTAATAGGGAATGTGCTAAGTGGAGCGTTCAAAGCAAGTAAAAATCGAGGAACACCCTATAGCCACCATCTTGAGATAAGTAATAAGCGTAACATTCTAGCATTGTGAAATAAATTTTGGATTGATATTATTTTGTGTTTGATTTTGCATGATAATTGTATTTGTATATTAATTACTAGATTAGACTATATGAGATTTTTTTAAGTTATGATTTGGGAATATTTACTAGATTCTACCTTCTGTTTTCACCTAAAGGATCCTTTGTTTTTATTTTACTTTGTCAAAACGACAAAGGTTTGAGTTTGGGGTCTTGATGTCTCCCTATTTGTTCTAATTATTAGCCCTTTGGAGACATCCTTTTAGGTGAATAAATGACTTATTTGATAGACTTTGATGCGTATTTGATCATATTGCACTTTCTCCCCTTGGAAATTGTCTATTTGCGTTTTATGAGATTTTGTGCGTAAATTTGATTGTGTTTAGTGAAAAGTTAGGTTCTTGAATTTCATGAAAAACCAATCCAAGGAGGAGAAGTGAGAATTAAAGTCTTAGGGTATTTTAGTGTGTTAGGAAGTACTCACTCGAGATTCTATTTTTAGAGTGCACTTTCCTATTTCTTTTTCTTGAATTATTGATTTATTCTTTTTAAAGCATATGCGGTTTGATTATTTATTTATTGTGAAACTTTAAAAGATATATGGTAATTACTTAGAGACCAAGTCGAGTTAAAGAAGTAAAGGAAAGAAGATTTACATGGAAATAAGAAGATTAAGGAGAGATATATGCAAAGAAGGAAAAGATAAAGCTGCCTTTTGAATCTGAAATTCCAGCCACGTTTGAAAGACGAGTCCATAACTTAAGATTGGCTAGTAATTTGGGCGAGTGGTCCGCATCAATGGAAAGAGCTCTTCGAAACAAGCGGTTTCATATATTGGAACGCCTCAAACGGATAAGTATTGAATGAGATATGACCAAAACAAATCAGCAGCAGAATCTTACCTTTCCTAGATTTTAGGGCTACGAATTTAAGAGTTCTTAACTTGTCTTCCACTCCAAGTAAATTCGACTTAGGGCATGCTAACACCTATAAATATACCCCTTAGCCTCCTCTTATCACACACTTAAGAGAATTACACAAGAGGCTTAAGGTTTTCAAATCAGAGCAAGAAGGCAAGGAGAAGCTAGTGTTGGAGGAATCATGTTCTTCCATCAACAGTCATCCTACCCTTTAGGTTATTAATTTATCTTTTGTATTTGAACATGAACTCCTTTTATTTAATATTATTCTTTAATTTTATCATGAGCTAAATTTCCATATACTTGAGAATCGCATAAAAGGGATGAACCTTAATTAATTAACCTATGTTTTGAATTTGGGATTGTTTAGATTTAAACGTAATTGAGTTTTATATATTGGATATTACTTTGTTTTCATTACTATTTCTTTTAGGAACAACTAGAAATGGCTTTTAGTATTTGGGCTATTCACTCTAGGTAATACCCGTGTAATGTCCTTTATTGACCGACAGGCTTAACTAGTTACATAGCCAAAGAGGTAAAATTATATCATCCCGAAGAGGCATATTCGACCATACAGGTGTTTATAGTACTTTAGGATAGCTCCTAGGTCCACCCGACAGGGGTCTAGGAGATATTAGAGTCCCGACTAATATTATAATTCCAATTCTACCCTTAAACATAGCATAGATTATATCGATTAAGTTGATTCCTTGCGAGACTCAAGTATCTATCTTATCTGAAGTTAGTCTTTTTATTTGCTTTATTTCCTTTCTAGTTAATTTACTTTTAGTCTTTATTTTATTTGCATCTTTAATTTACAAAAACCAAACAAAAATTCTTATCTTTTATTTTCTGTTTAACAATTATTCCTACTACTTGATTAATATTTGGGTTGAACCTAATCCGTCCTTGCGAACGAACTTGATTATCATATATTACTTGGGACAACTGTACACTTGCAGTTTGTGGTTCCTCTTTATTTATCGCTTTATTTTCTAACACCCTAGGACCCACCAGAAATAACGACCCTCTACCTTAGTGGTTGAGAAAGAGTTTCCTCCAATTTGAAAGGAAGTTGAAGAGGTTGAATTTAGATGAGTTAACCATTGAAGAGTGGCTTGATGATATGAGAAAAGAAGTAGTCGATGAGCCTAGCAAGGAAACTAAGGAACATAAGAAGAAAGAGTTGGTTGTTAATGAGAATTGTCCTTCTCCACCATTTCTGTGACGTGTGCAAGAAGAGTGATGAGAAATATTATAAGAAGTTTGTTGACATCATGAGAAACTTAAAAATCAACTCACCGTTTGTGGAAGCCATCCAACGTATGCTGAAACATCTTAATTCATGAAGGATGTGCTATCCACAAAACACAAGTACTTAGAGGGGGAGATGGTTGGTTTACCAAAGGAATGTAGTGCGATATGTCAAAGTAAGTTGCCTCAAAAGTTTAAGGATCCCAGAAGTTTTAATATCACTATCTCCATTGGTGAAGAGTGGACCAGGAAAGCTTTATGTGATTTAGGCGTGAGTATTGGTCTCATGCGGAAATCATTGTTTGTGAAGTTGAACATTAGGATAGACAGGTATACTATTGTGACCTTCCAAATGGTGGATAGGTCTATCTCCACAGGGAAAGATAGAGTATGTACTTGTCAAGGTAGGTAAAATTATATTTCCGTGTAATTTCATTATTCTTTCTACGACGCGGATAAGAATGTTCCAATCATCTTGGGTAGTCCATTTTTAGACACAGGTGTACTTTAATTGATGTTGAGAATGGTAAATTAATCAAGTGAGTACAATGTGAGGAGGTCAAATTCAATGTGTTCAAGGTTATAAAGTTTCCCGATACTCAGGATGAGTGTTTTCTCAGGGATGTCCTCGACACGTCACGCGAGAGGTATATAATGAGACATGTTTTGATGATATTTTGAAGACCGCTTTAACACTTGATTTGCCGGAGTTACACAAGGAGATAGCCGAAGTAGTGGAGACTCTTGATTTTGGAAATACAAGACCTAAGACTAAAGTTTATGAACAATTCTGAGGTCCAGGCTTATTGAACTAGTGAAAAAACAATCTCTTGAGTTTCCCTAAGAACTTGAAGAGAAGCCACTTCCATATCATCTGGGTTATGCTTATTTAGTTGCCAATAATACGTTACATGTTTTTGCTTTTGCTAACTTGATAGGCCCTCAAGAAGATAAGTTGTTGCAAGTGCTCCTATTATGGTTCCAAGTGTGATATAATTTGTTACCGGTGGAACTAAGACTCCCCGCAAGCGTACGAGTTGTCGCCAAATAGATATACTAAGCTTAGGGTTATCATTCCTCAGGGACTACTAAGAGTGCAGTAAATATTTTTTTAATGTAGTGCAATGTCAAGTTCAAAATATATCAATAATAATATAAAGGATTTTGTATTTGGTTACAATTAAATGACTAAGATGCAAATAATTAATATGCGATGTAATGCTTGATTCTTGTGGGTAATCTTCCTAGTAAATTATTATCTTATCATTGGTTTAAGGGAGAATTGTGTGATTCTCATTAGTCAGGATTTAAATGCACTCTAACTCCCCATCTGGGTGAACCTGGAGTTCAACCTCGATGAATTAAGTTCCCTAACCCTAGCGACTACCTAGCAGACACGCCCATCCAGGTCAATGTCTCGCACTAGGCGTTTATATACTATGTCCAAAAATCCAACCCCACATCCAGGTGCTTGCCGAAAGTCACAAACTACCTATGTGTGATTGATGTCTCCCTAGTAGTTCTTATTTTAGACCCTTGGGAGACATCATTTTTTATGTTTATTTAATCATTTTGATAGACTTTAGGACTAAAAATGCAATATTCCGAAATTTCCTCTTTATTTTCTAGTATTGTTGATTTATCAAATTTTTGCGCGTAATCTTGTGTATTTTAGTGGAAAGTTTGTAGGTTTTGAATATTAGCTAGGAGAGGAATCCGAGAAGAAAGTCAAAGATCGTGATATGGAGTCAAAGCTTGAAGATAAATCCCGAAAAGAATTATATTTTGAAGCTGCAAATCTGGAAAACAGGCCAAAGATTGCTGATATCGAGGCACTTACAAGTTGATTTAGCCGCTGACATTTGGAGAGATTATGTTCCCTATTGAGTTACGGAAATTTAGCAAGTGATTTGAGGTCAATCGGAGTTATAACGAATCGGCTAGAGCTGTTTTAGTGGAGGTGGTGCAGCAGTTACGGGATTTTGGGCTTAGAAAATGGACTTGGATTTTTAATTTTTAACTTAAACCTTAAGACAAAGCCTAATCCGTTTTTTAGAGTATAAAAGGGGCTTTTGACTTCTATTTTTCACACAACTCATTATTCAGAAGAAAAAGCATCAGAGAGAAGTCAACAAAGGAAGCAGAAGAAAGCTAAAGAGCTGGAGAGGGTCTATATCTCCATTCACAGCCGAATCTAATTCCGGAAATTAGGTTTTTCTTATTTTTATTTCTGTAAAACAATATGAGTCTTATTTCTTTTAATTTAGTTTTATTTTCCATTAGTATGAGCTAATTTCTCTTAGTACTTGAGAATGCTTAATGGGTGAATCCTAAAACTATTGATTTTCATATGTTTGAATTTGGGTTTTAATTAATTAAATCGAATTGGGTCATTTACATTATTCTGTAATTGGTGATTATTTACTGTTTTTGGAGTAGCTAACTAAGAACAGGTGTTAGTATCTAAACTATTCCACATATGTGGCGTGTGGATCATCTTGATGGGGGGTTTAGATATGGAATTAATTACTCAATATAAGATATAAATTATTTGATTCTGACGAACATAATTAATCTTAGGGTCAATGAGGTAAATTAGCTTAATCATTCGAAAGTGGGTCATATTTACCCTGACGGGACTTGTGACACTCTAGAATAGCTTTGTAGTCCACCCTGACGGGGGTACAAAGATTCTTGAATCCCGACCAATGTCAATTGACCAATTTGACCCTTAAACAACATATGATATGAAATAGAGTTAGGAGGATCCCTTGCGTCTCTCAGATACTGCCTGCTCATATTTGCGTCTCACCTTTATTTACTTGCGTCTAGTTATTTGATTGCATTTTCATATTATTCTTTCATACTTAGGATTAGTACAAACCAACCAATCAACTATTAAATCATTTATTTGCTTTCATAAGTGCAATCATTCATTAATTGATAAGCATTGTAGTTAACCATACCGTCCCTGTGAACGATCCTGTTTATCACTTGCGGTTGTGGTTCTCATTACTTATTACATTATTTTTAGAACACACAAAGGACCACCAAGTTTTTGGCGCCGCTGCCGGGGACGGTAGCGTGTGACCACGGTTGTTATCCTTTAGTGATTAGTTGCATTTTTTTTATCAGTTTTACGCTTTTTGTTTGTTCATCTTTTTCAGGTTTTTAGGTTTGGTGTATGCGAATGAGACTCTTTAAGGATCTAGAGCCATCACCTTCGATCCTTAATAATCCATAATCATTAATCAGACTTGCTAACAAGAGAAGGAAAGAACAAGAAGCTATAGAAGTAGAAGAATTAGCGAACAGAATGGAGAATATTAATCTTCATAACCAAGAGAACCCAGGAGTTCAGCTAAACGCAAATGGTCAGCCACTAGTACCTCCAGGAATTCCTAATCTCCCGGTTCCACCTGTCATTCCGAATCCTCCAGTTCAAGTTCGAATAGCCGACCCATGGTTCCTTACCGGTCCAGCACAAGAACCATTCCTTGCCCCTCCTCTTGGGATTGGCCCAGCTAATATCAATGTTCCGAGATTCCGTCCAGATTCAGGTATGCTAGCTCAATTTCAGAATTTCGGAAACTTTCGAGGCAAGCCCGGAGAAGATCCACTTCGCGCAGTACAAAAATTTATGCAAATTTGCGATTCATACATTACGCAAGGGGTAACGAGGGAGAAAATGTATTTTGCTACATTCAGATTTTTCTTAATAGATGGAGCGAGTGATTGGCATGATTCGCAAGAACCATGAAAGATTACGAATTGGGAACAGTTACAGGCTGCGTTTTTCGACAGATATTATCCGTCCAATATGAGGTTAGATGCTCAACTTGAATTAACAGATATCCGACAAGAATATGATGAAGCGTTGGGTAGAAGTTGGTCGAGATTTCAGAAATGTTTACGAAGAGTCCCCAATCATGACCTTTCAGATTAACAACAATTAAAAAATTTCTATAATGGTCTTGAGGGGAGTTCACGCAAAGATTTAGATTTGTTATGTGGTGGTGCGTTTTTACGAGTTCAACCTGCGTATGCAAGAATTATTTTAGATAGAACTGTTGATAATGAAGTGGGATGGAATACCGTAAGAACACCAGTTAAAGGAGGAGTTAATAATGTCAACATCGAAGAGAAGTTCAACTCCTTAGAGAACAAGATACAAACCACATTAGAACAACAGTTAAGACAACTTACATTAGCCGTGAAAGAAGGTTTTTCGAATAAAAGAGTCGAGGTAAAGGTTGCGCAAGAAGTGTATGGATGTGAGTATTGTGGTGTGAATGATCACGATTGGGAGAATTGTCAGAATAATCAAGAGTCTGAGATGTTTGTCTCCAATAGAGGAAACTTTAATTCGAGTGGTAAAGGATATCAGCCTAACAGAAACCATCCTGGGTTTCAATATTCAAATCCTAATGGGGTAGCCAATCCTACATACGCATATCAGCCGCGTCCCCAAGGTAATAACTTCAATCCAAGACCACATAATAATTATCCAAGGGGACAGAATCAAGGAAACTATGTTCAAAGACAAGCTCCTCAAGAAAGTTATAACGAAACCATGAACCAAAAAGCCTTACCTGCTCAACCACAAGAAGGTGCGATTAACCTTCAGAAAACCGTTGAGAACTTAATTGCTCTCTAGACGCAAGCTATTCAGAATCAACAAGCGTCTGACGCAACTATTAAACTATTAGAGAACCAGCTTGCTCAAATCACAAAACAACTTAATCAGCGTCCACAAGGGCAACTCCCTAGTGACACAGAAAATCCGAGACAACATGAAGATTGCAAAGCTGTTACTCTCAGAAGTGGTAAGAACCTCCCTCCACCTCCTTTTCCAGTTATGAAAGAGAAATAAGTTCCAAGAAAATAAAAGGATGTGGTTGAGAAAGAGAAAAACGTTGAGGTTGAAGAAATAGAGAGGCCGATTGAGGTTCCGAAGAAGAAAGATGATGTTGTAATCAATCGCCCTTTTCCACCATTTCCATCTCGAGTTCAGAAAAAGGGTGATATGGCTGATTATCAAAGTTTCCTGAACAAGGTGAGTGGCCTCAATATTAATATTCCATTTTTACAAGCTATTAGGGATGTTCCCAAATATGCAAAGTTCTTAAAAAGGACCTCACCAACAACAGGCCGTATTGTGATAATGAGATGATTGGTCTTCTGGAAGAATGTAGTGCTATTTGTCAAAGTGAATTACCTCCAAAGTTACTTGATCCGGGGAGTTTCACAATTCCGATATCAATTGGAGAAGAATGGAAAGGTAAAGAACTATGTGATTTGGGTGCAAGCATCAATCTTATGCCCAAATCGATCTTTGATAAACTGAAAATTGGAGAAGCAAGACCTACTTCTATGGTCTTGCAAATGGAGGATTGATCTCTTGCACATCCAGAAGGTCGAATTGAAGATGTCCTCGTTAAGGCAGGTACGTTAGTATTTCCCGTTGATTTTGTTATTCTTGAATACGACGCGGATAGGAATGTCCCCATTATTTTGGGAAGACCATTCCTAGCCACGGGGCGTACCTTGATTGATGTAGAAAACGGTGAATTGACGATGAGAATCCAAGACGAGGAGGTCAAATTTAATGTGTTCCGAGCTATGAAGTTTCCAGATTCTCAAGACGATTGCTTTCGAATGGATGTAGTTGAGCATGCCACACAAGAGGTATATAATGAATTTACTTATGATGATATCTTGCAGGCGGCTTTAACTATTGATGCACCCGAGTTCATGGAAGAGCTTGCCGAAACAGTGGCAGCTCTTAATTCTGAGAATCCTAAGTATAGGCGTCCTGCCTATGAACCCGTGAGAGAACCGGGGGAGATTGTTCCTAAAAAGAAGCCTTCAATCGAATCTCCTCCGGAGTTGGAAGAAAAGCCATTACCAACACACTTGAGGTATGCGTATTTAGGTACCAATGAAACTCTACGTGTTATTGTTTCAGCAAATTTAACAGGTCCTCAAGAAGATAAACTGTTGCGTGTGTTAAGAGACAACAAAGAGGCGATAGGATGGACAATTGCTGACATCAAAGGCATTAGTCCCTCCTATTGTCAACACAAAATCATACTTGAAGATGATAACGCACGCTCAGTGGAAGGTCAAAGGAGATTAATGCCCGCTATGAAAGAGGTAGTGAAGAAGGAAGTTATTAAGCTGTTAGACGCGGGGTTTATTTATCCCATCTCGAGTAGTGAATGGGTGAGTCCTGTTCAATGTGTGCCAAAGGAAGGAGGAATTACAACTGTTATAAATGCTCAGAATGAAGCCATTCCTTCGAGAACGCTTGTTGGATGGAGAGTTTGTATGGATTACCGGAAATTGAACAAGGCCACCAGGAAAGATCACTTCCCCTTGGCCTTCATTGATCAGATGTTAGATAAATTGGCTGGTAAAGAATACTATTGTTTCTTAGATGGATATTCTGGGTATAATCAGATCTATGTGGCTCCAGAAGATCAACATAAAACAACATTTACATGTCCCTTTGGTACTTTTGCATATCGCAGAATGCCATTTGGGTTGTGTAATGCACCTGCTACCTTTCAAAGATGTATGATGGCTATCTTCTGGGATATGATTGATAATTTCCTTGAAGTTTTAATGGATGATTTCTACGTGATTGGTGATGATTTTGATAAATGTTTACATAACTTGGAGAAAGTGTTAATCAGATGCAAGGAAACATATTTGGTCTTAAACTGGGAGAAGTGTCATTTCATGGTTCGCGAAGGTATAGTTCTGGGTCACAAGGTTTCAAGTGCTGGGTTAGAGGTTGTTAGAGAGAAGATAGAGGTAATTAAAACTCTTGCCCCTCCTATTTCTGTTAAAGGGGTAAGAAGTTTTCTTGGCCATGATGGCTTTTATAGGCGTTTCATTAAAGACTTTTCTAAGATTGCTAAACCGCTATGTAACTTACTTGAAAAGGATTCCAAATTCCTTTTTGATGAAGCTTGATTAGCGGCTTTCCAAGCAATCAAAGAAAAGCTTATTTCTGCTCATATAGTATTACCTCCAGATTGGAGTTTGCCTTTTGAAGTTATGTGTGATGCTAGTGATTTGTGTATGGGAGCTGTATTGAGACAGAGAAAAGATAAGATATTTCATTCAATTTATTATGCTAGTAAAACTTTCAATGGTGCTCAAATTAATTATACAGTTACAGAGAAAGAATTGCTAGCAGTTGTGTATTGATTCGATAAGTTTCGCTCTTATCTTCTTGGAGCGAAAGTTATTGTTTATACAAATCATTCAGCGATCAGATATCTTATGGAAAAGAAAGATGCTAAACTGAGGTTAATCAGATGGGTTTTATTGCTTCAAGAATTCAATTTAGAGATTAAGGATAGAAAGGGTTGTGAGAATCAGGTTGCAGATCATCTATCGCGTCTTGAAGGTTCAAAAACAAATGATGGAGCTGAAGTAGTTAGAGAAGAATTTCCTGACGAGAGTTTATTTGCTGTTCGTGATTATGAAGCTCCTTCGTATGCAGATATTGAAAATTTAATTGTAAATGGTTCTTTTCCCGAAGGATCCACTTATCAAGACAGAAAGAGGTTAGCTCATCATGCTAGACAATTCTTTTGGGAGGATCCTTTCCTCTACAAAGTATGTGCTGACCAAATGGTAAGAAGATGTGTAGCCAAGGAAGAAACAGATGTGATTATAGCTGGGTGTCATGATTCACTCTACGGAGGACACTTCAAGGGGGATAGAACTACTGCTAAGGTATTCCAATCCGGTTTTTACTGGCCTACACTTGTGAAAGATTGTCATAATTATGTGAAGAAGTGCGCGAGATGCCAGTTTACCAGAAATATATCCAAGAAGGATGAAATGCCATGTAATAATGTGTTAGAAGCTGGAATATTTGATGTTTGGGGTATAGATTTTATGGGTCCGTTCGTTCCTTCAAATGGTAACCTCTACATCTTATTAGCTGTTGATTACGTGTCTAAATGGGTAGAAGCTGTGGCTCTACCGACTAACGATTCACGAGTGGTGATTAAGTTCTTAAAATCACATAACTTCACTAGACATGGTACACCTAGAGTGATTATTAGCGATGGAGATCTCATTGCGTTAATAAGTATTTGAAGTCTGTTCTAGAGAAGTATGGAGTGAGACACCGTGTATCTACTGCATATAATCCACAATCTAATGGTCAAGCTGAAGTTTCAAATCGTGAAGTGAAGTCCATCCTAGAGAAAACTGTTGGTCCTACAAGAAAAGATTGGTCAATGAAGTTAGATGACGCGTTATGGGCCTATCGTACTGCGTTCAAAACTCCAGTGGGTGCGTCTCCGTATCGTATGGTGTATGGTAAGGCTTGTCACTTACCTCTCGAGCTTGAAATGGGTGCCTATTGGGCAACTGCGCATTTGAACTTAGATCCTACCTTAGCCGGAGAAAATTGTATGATGAAGCTTAACGAACTTGATGAATTCCGATTGCATGCCTACGAAAATTCTAAACTCTACAAAGAAAACACTAAGAAATGGCATGACAATCGGATTCGTGTGAAGAAATTTGAAGTGGGTCAAAGAGTATTGAAGTATAACTCAAAGTTCAGCAATTATCCGGGTAAGTTAAGGTCTAAGTGGTCGGGTCCATACATTGTGACCAAAGTTACACCTCATGGGGTGATAGAAATAGAGCATCCACTCAAGAACCGAACCTTCATGGTGAACGGTCATCGTTTAAAGATATACCATGGAGGTGAAGATACCAACCGCTTGGAAGATCAAATCAAGTCCTCATTATATAGGTAATTTTTTACAATCAAATCATATCCTAGAGATAAAAGTTAAGCCCACCTGAATTCCTCTCTGCAGCCATACAAATAATCAATTAACTAAATCAAATAATTCCTTTTTCAGCTCAAAAATTAAATAAATTTCCAAATTGGTTTAGGATTTGGAAACTGAATACTAAAAAACTTTTATGGGTTGGAATTGAAGAAGAGTAACCTATTAATGAGCTAAATCCTTTTTCTAAACTATCTGATTATTTTATTAAAACAAAACATTGATTCTTCAATTAAATCCTATATGATAAGAAAAGGGAAAGTATGCAAACCTTTATAGTCATAATAGCAGAGAACAAATATGTCTTTCGGTGAGGAATAACATTGACTCTGGTGAGAGTTTTGATGTCGTTCAGAGAAAAACCGGCTGAGAGAATAGAACCGCCGGTGTGGTGTATCTGTTCTGAGAGAAAGAGAGAGGAGAGAGGAGAGATGAGAGAGGGCAAGAGACAAGAATCGACTCCGGTGAGATGGAATTCATGCGGGATAGAAAAGAAAGAGAATAATGGAAGAGAGCTGCTTATTTTAAAAAGTAGGCTAGCAGGTATTTGTATATAAACAAAAAATTAAAACTAAAGTTAAAAAGATAGATTATTCTCACACAAACTAGAAACAATTATTCCATTCTCTTCTTCTTTGCCTCCGAGCCGCCACGCCTGCAGCGAGCCCAATACCACCACATCTGCAGCGAGCCCAACCCATCACCGCTGCCCCTCCGAGAGACCTCTATTAATTGTAGCCAGGCTCGGTATGTTCTTCTCCCTCTTATGGATACTCTGTTTTCTAGCAAGACGTACTTTTGCTTTCTTGTAATAAAAATAGGTATCTGAGTTTTACTATTTTCAATTACTTTGATGAAAATAGCAGCGAAACAAATACGTTGGTGTGGCGGTGTTATTGAAGATGCCTTAGTTAGAGCGCTTGATAGTGGCATAGTCGCTCAGGCGGCTCTTGATGTCTTTGATAGGAGCCTCTGAAGAAAGAGAGCAAATTGGTGCAGCATGAGAATATAACTGTTATCCCTCATCTAGGAAGCACAGGTAGGTTTCTTATTAATTGCAGTTTTGGTCCTTTTTTGAGTTAACTGCATTATAATTTATAAGTCCCTATATTTTATAAGATATTTGCACTATTGGTCCTTATATTAAGCAAGAATTGCAATATAGGCACCTATACTAGATTTTTGAGTTAATTGCACTGTAGGTCCTTATAAATTTTTTTGCCTGAGTTAAGGTATATCACTCTATTAGTATAATTTCTTTTAACAGGGTCAAAGTATAATTTTTGAAACTTAAGGAACCATAACGCATACTTTTATCACTTCGGGAAGGAGTTGTTATTGAAATAGCCGAAGCTGTCGTCGGAGCCCTGAGGGGACCATAACGCTCCAGTTTAATTCGTCACAGGAATGTCTGTTAGAACCGTTTCAGGTTCAGATAACAAACATTGATTCGATATTCGCGAGTGCTTTGAGTGATAATGGGAATATTTGTATCTAGGGAGGGTTAAGTATGGTATGCCGCATCTAACGGTTGTGGGGAGTATTTGTGTGGATGTGATTTTAGAGGCGAATCTTATACTTTGCAGTTGTAAGACGGTCATGAATTATAACAAATCTTCTTGATTCGAAGATATATCTAATAAGATATCGCGAACAGGTTTGCGTAAAACGAAGTTTGAATCAAAAGCAGGCTGAAGATATCCAGGATAGTTATTAAAGAGTTTAGATTGGGAAAACACGAATGAAAATCTGGAGTAGTAGGAAGATCATGGATATGAATTTTGGCTGACTTCAATTGATCTAAGCCATTGGCTCAAGTTTTGGACTGGTGATTGTGTGTTTCTGAGCCAACAAAGTGAACTGGTAAATCATATGATGCAATTAAGCAAGAGAGTTGTAGGACCATCTATCTGCAAGCTATTCTACTGGTTCTAGCATGATGTAATATGTTGTAATTTTTTGTTTACGTATAGAGATTTTGTCCACTACTTTATAAATGTTTCTTTTGTACATTGACACGATGTAACAACATGTTGTAACTATCTTTTTTCAATATAAAATGTTTAAGTTTCACAGCATAATGCTACATTATTTCTGCTATATATTGATTGTACTGGAAAATCATATAAGCGATTAAGCAAGAGAGTTTATATATTTTCACAGTTTCATAAGTGTTATGTTCTGTAATTAAAGGGTGTAAATTTGGGTACTCTATAACAACGTATGAATTATGCAGTAGGTCACTTGCAGTTGGTCAATTTAATCATTAAACTGTTGAGGAATTGGAATACCTTCAATCACTGAGCTTCTTATCGAATAATCAACATAAGGTAATAATACTTCTTGATACAAATGTAAAATTACATTAAAACAGGAGTGATTTATTAATATTGAGTTTTAGTATAAAATTTGAGACTGAAATGAGTTGGCTTTCAACAAATGAAAGGTAGGCAATGTGGTTTCCTTAAATGATAATATCATACAACTTAAGTAATTCAAGCATTACATGATAATTTAAGATGTTTAGTGCCTCAAACACTAGAAAGTTTTAGGAACAAATATTTAACAAAATAAGTCGATTTTTGTAGCCATTTCATCTCCAGTTAGCTTTATGAAGCATGCTGCACTGCTACACCACCTAGGCCTGAATAAAAGAAACCAATCTAAGAAATTTTTCCAATAAAGAATTTTTTGGTTTTAAGAAAGAGAAGATGATCTGAGCCATACTCACATGGCTACTGCTCCCGGAATTAAAAGACATCAATCTAAGAATTCACCTTCCTCCATACCTTCACCTACATACCAATGAACAAACGCTCTTTTCGCGTACATCTAGTCAAACCTCGAAAACACCTCAGCTACAGCCGTGTTATTGCTTATCATACACACAACACGTTGCACCTTCACTAAATCTCCACTTGGCACCACTGATGGTGACTCGTAATTTATGCCACATTTAAACCCAGTCAGACACCTAAAAAACACATCTCATCAAATTAAAATCAAAATTTCATCATAAATTACACGATTACTTACCAATCAACGAATTGAACAATGCGTTTGGTCTTGATTGATGCCACAGCAGCATTAACATCCTTAGGTACAACATCTCCACGGTACATTAAACAACAAATAGCCACAACAGGATTTGAATAAAAATTTAACAAAAAATTATACTTAATTGCTCAACCCCATGTAACCCATAAACTTATATCATTCCCTTCTCCATATAGCTATCTTAGTGTATGAGTCTCATACGGTCAACAAATGGCCACAATATGATTTGAATAAAAATATAATAAAAAGTTATACTTAATTGCTTAAATGCATAATAAAAATATTCTTACAACTATAATTATGAAATGGCCATGGTAGGGTTTAAATAAAAATCTAATAAAAAATTATACCTAAATCAGATAATTTTAGAAAAATTGTAATTTTAATTTTTTACCGTTTAATTTAGATTTCTTAGCCAAACCGGATTGTCGATGGTGAAGAATAGTCCACAAGTAGCGGCAATTTTCTTATGAAGGAGAGTGGCTTGGTGGGAGGTGAGAGGACGCTCAAAACTGTGGGAATTTTTGTTTTAATTTTTGGTTTATATACAAATATCTGCTAGCCTACTTTTTAAAATAAGCTGGCAGCTCTTCTCCCGTATCCTATCTATATATATATATATATATATATATATATATATTGATGTAGGTAGAAAGAGTTGCAGGAAGTTGATATTTTCTATAATTTGAGAGCTACTCAAGGTATAAAATGTAAGAAGATATGACATATCACCAACAAGTGTCCTAATAAAAATAAAATGTAGGTCAATTTATACATTACCTTCATTTTTTTATATGCTTGAAAATTATGTTAAGTTTCAGTGGAAACAATTTTGTAAAGTCAACATTAGATCAAATAAGGGCATCTATGTATTTAAATATGATGATCAAAAAATTACACAAATTTTTTGAAACAAATATGGCATATGGATAGAAAACCTCTTCTACTCCCATAAGGTTCATGTTGAAAGAATTGATCCTAGTAATATCCGTATATGGGTCAAATTAAAGAACATTCATATTGCAGTGTGGACTAAAAAAGGGTTGTGTTATGTAGCAAGTAGGGTCAGTTTTCCTTTGCAGGTGGATTCAATTATAGAGCCTAAAACACATTCAGGTTATGCTAAATATGTGTTGAAGTTAATACAGCAATGTCTTTATCCAGAAAAATATATATTGATGTAAGTAAGCAAGAGATGCAGGAAGTTGATATTTTCTATGATTTGAGAGCTACTCAATGTATAAAATGTAAGAAGATATGACATATCACCAACAAGTGTCCTAATAAAAAGAAAATGTGGGTTCCAAAAGAAAGAGTTAAAATCTTCAGTTGAAGAAGTGAAGCATGAAGTCTCTTATAAAGGCAAAGAAGTGTTTGTAGATGTAGACACTTCTTGGAAATTTATATTTCAAAGAACCAACATTGTTGATCAACCAGTTAGTAGAAATTAATCTTCTCTAGTTAAAACTTTTGAAGTTCTTAGTAGTCCTATTTCTAGAGTCGAAGAAGAGGTTTTGGAATTTATATAAATATGAAGTAATGGAGGAGAGGAATCACTAGAACTTCTGATCCATGACATATGCATCTTGGAATGTGAGGGGATTCAGTAATACCCCCAGACATGTATGTGTGGTTATTTTTATGCATAATAAAAGGATACAACTCATTTGTTTGTTGAAAACCAAATTTAAAGAGAATAAAGATAGTGATACTATTAAAAATCATTTTGCTCATTATACTTTTCTGCATAACTATATTAAAGATGAGTCAAGTAGGGTTTGGTTTTTATGAAATCAATTTTTTTATGAAAGTCAGGCCCATTGAATGACTTTCCAAGTTATGATGTGTGAGGTGAAGGTCTTGTAAAATAAAACAAAGTTAATTATTTGTTTTATATATGTTAGTAATGATTATAAAGAGAGACTATGGCTATAAGAATATTTGAACAGATGGAGTAAAACAAATTAAACTGAGAAATTTGGATGCATCAAAGACTTTAAAAAATATCTACAAATTGGAGAAATATTAGATTGTAATTCTATGAAGAAGATCAAAATTTCATTGATTGTTTGTATAAAGCTAACTAATTTGAGCATTAAACATGTGGAAATTTTCATACATGGAGAAATAGAAGCACTAGTGACTCTTTAAGGGCTATCAAAATTGATATATTATTAACTAATGCTTATGGATTGATAATGCTCTCTCTAATGTAACTTATCTCTCACCTTTTATCTCATATGATTTTGATATACGAGTGACTTTTAAAGAAAGTAAAAAAGATCCCATTTTGCACTTAGATTCTTCAATGCCTGGACTGAACATATGGAATTTCAGGAAATTTTAGGAAAAGCTTGGAACATTAATGTGTAGGAACTCACATGTATCAATTAAACATGAATTAGAAAGAAATTACAGTAGTACTTAAAGCTTTCAACAACAAGTATTCAAGAAAGGAACCTCACCTTTAACCAAAAGATAAATAGAAAGGAACCTCGCTAGATCACTAAACTTAAGTTGCAACTTGAATAACTTCAACAAAAAAAAATTAGAGGAGCTCATGTCAAAGAAATCATTAATGAAGAATTAGAAGTACTTACAAAGTTAGAGGAATCTATTCATACCAGAAAAAGATATTTAGAAGAAAAAAGCAAAGACTCTTTGGGTCAACAATGGTGACTGCAACTCAAGTTATATATATATATATATATATATATATATATATATATATATATATATATATATATATATATATATATATATATATGTGTGTGTGTGTGTGTGTGTGTGTGTGTGTGATAACATAGTAGTTACACATAATATTATTCATGGAGATGAAGAGAAAGACATTTCAAATAGGTCCTCTATTAATGTTGATTTGCAGAATTCATATGATAGCCTCGATTAGGAATTCTTACTCAATGTGTTTAAGGCTTTCGGATTTCCAGATAACTTTATTAAATGGATTTTTTTTTGGGACGGGTATTAAATGGATTGAGATTTGTGTAACAATTTCTACTTATTCTATAAGAGTTAATAATGAGATAGTGGGATATTTCAAATGAAAAAGAGGGTTGAGACAAAGGGACCCCCATTCCCTCATCTCTTTGTTTTGTGTAAGGAAGTATTCACATCCATCTTTCAAAGAGTTGAATCAAAGAAATGTTTTTCTTTTCATCCTAGCTGCAAGTCAATAAGGCTTAAGCATATGATATTTATGGATGACCTCCAGTTGTTTCTTAAAGATGATGTGGAGTCTTCTCAATTGGTTAGATATGGTAGGGGTGAGCACGGTTCGGTTCGGCTCGGTTTTTAGCCGTAACCGAAACCGAAACCGAATGATTCGGTTTTTTAAGGTGCCGGTACCGAACCGAACGATTTTTATCGGTTCGGTTTTATCGGTTTTCTGTTTGCTATATGTTCGGTTCGGTTTTTTTCGGTTTTGATATCTGTTTAATTCGGTAGTTGGATAGATTTTAAGGGCGTTTACATGAGACATTTTATCTTCCATACATGAAGTGTTTGATTTTCATGTTATTGACCCATGTAGGAAATTGCATTTTTAAAACTCAAATATTAAACATTATTCCTAAACATATAATTTCAAAGGAATATTTATAAAATTTAATGTGTATGCTTTACCTTCAACAAATATTAATAAACGATGAAATTTTTAAAATATATCAACTAATAACTTATGTAAAAATATGTTGCATATTATGACATTTTTGTTTTCAACATTTACTCTATTTTCTATCCCATTGTCATAATATCTTTAAGAATATAAATTAGATTCAAGAATGTCTTAGTTTTTGTATTTTTTTCGGTTCGGTTTTTCGGTTCGGTTTTTCTGTTCGGTTAAGCATAGAAAAACCGTACCGAACCGAACTTTTTCGGTTTTTTAGAAAGGTTATACCGAACCGAACGGTTTTGGCGGTTTTCGGTTTTTTCAGTTCGGTCTTTTCGGTTTTTTGGATTGGTTCGGTTTTTCAGTTTCGTTTTGCTCACCCCTAAGATATGGTATACATATCTTTTATAGTTTGTCATGACTTAATTTAAAAATAATAGGTGTGAAAGATATTGGGGTACTTCTTCTAATCTCTAGAAAAGATATTTCTAATATTTTGTTAATAAAGGAAGGCAATCTTCCATTCAAGTGTTTAGGTGTTCCTCTAAATTCAAAGAAGTTAAGTATTGTTGACTCAAATATGTTGATGGAAAAGATATGTGAGTGTATATCGCATTAGAGTGGTAAAATGATATCATATGCAGGAAGGGAGGAATAGATTGGAGTGGTTCTAATTAGCAAAATCATGTATTTGTGTAGGGTATTTTTATTGTCTAAAAATGCATTATACAAATTGAACTAAAAGATGTCAAGTTTCTTGTGGAAATGTAATCTTGATGGTGATAAAGGTGCAAGAGTTGCCTGGTAATATGTGTGTAGAAGCAAATTTGAGGGTGGATTTAATATTCCTGACATAGAGCTGATAAATAAAGTGTGCTTAATGAGCATGTTTTGGAGGATGTACAAGAAAAGTTCTAACATCTAATGCGTTTGGGCACACACCAATTTAAAGGTAAATGCATATATAACTTGAATATCCAACAAAATTTATTTGGATATGGAAAAATCTTTTGAAATTGAGGAGTGAGGTGGAGCCTTTTATTTAGTATCAAACTGGTAATGGATTTGACTCTTCTGTAATAATGTGGGACAACTGGATAAAGGGTCAAAATATTGATCGAGTACTGCAAAAGAGACACATAAGGAAGGTATATGGGCAAATAAACCAGTCAAATCTTGTATTATTACAGAAAAAAATGCATTTTCTAGTTGAAATGAGAGGATTATCAAATTATTTGCGCGCACGCACACACACACACACATATATATATATATGGTTTTAACTAATAGAGATAACAATAACATATGGTTTGCTAGCAGTAAGGACAAATTATCTTTTAATAAGACTTTGCTATATATTAAAATAAGGCATATGTGTTAAATGAACTAAAGTTGTATGACATAAAAGTAATATGCCTAGATGCAGTTTCCACTCTTGGCTTGCTTACCTTACTAGAGTTACCTACAAATGTTAACATATTAGAATGGTGTGTAATTCAAAATGAAGTTATTGATGTTTGCAATATATCTATTGAAAATAGAGCTCATATCTTTGTGTCTTACTCATTTTCACATAGATTTTTTAATGAATGCTTCAAAATATATGTACTACACAAAAGATCTATAACTGGTCTGAGTTAATAGATATATGTTTAGAGAAAATAAATAGAAAACTCTCAAGTGTTATTATTGAAGGTTGTTTAACTTGTTTATATATATCCTGTAAAAAATCTACAACAATCAAACCTTTACTAAAAATCAAATCTCAACACTATTCAATTATTTATTTATTCTTAAATTTAATAGAAACAAAAAATACAAGAATAATGTGTTAAACGCTGAAATTACAACTAAATATTCAAGTATGTTTCAAAAATTAAGTTGTTTTTTATCTTTGTAATATGTAATTTAAGTTATTGTTTTTTTTTGTGGTCATAGATTAATTGTTTTTCTAGTTCTTACTTTAGCAATAGTTTAAATTAAGTAAAACATCCAATATTGGATGGTTCATTATTCATATCATATCCATTAAATATTATAATGAACCACATGACATTAGATTAATTAATTAGTTACTATTGTAAGTTTAAAATATGGGGTATATATTAATATGATTGGTGTAGGTTCTAATATTAGATGGAAGAATTGTCTATTATGATAATTATTGTTTTGTGGGATTTGTAGTTTGAATTCATTTAGTTACATAATATATTGGATATTGTGAGTTTTATTTTTAATCAATTTTTGACAATGATGATTTTAGAAAAAGAAATTATTAAAAGTTATTTTTAATAATTAGATTTAATTTTCAGATATATGGAAAAATAATTGGATTTATTAATAGATTTTTTTGATAATTATCTCCTTTATAAAATATTTTTCCTCGTTATCAAAAATAAAAGATAAAATATTTTTTCTAAAAAAGTGAGAAAATGTACTCGTGTCTACAGTTCCCCAGGCCCACCGATACCAACATCATTAAACAATGTACTTATTCTGAATATTCAGATTTCGGACCATCACTCTTTTTTTTTTCGTCCCGTCCTCCATTGAAGTAGCTAAGGAATACAATTACAATATTTACAATCTCAAAAAGAAAAAAAAAAAATCAATAGTTGCTATTAAATAATCATAATCGGTTATATTTCCTTATGGTGATGCACTGGATAAATGCGGTGGCGTTATTGAGGTTATCGAGCCGAGGCGGTAGTGGCGACGGCAACCTGAATATGTTGAGTACCGAGGTTGATTTTGGAACAGTTGAATGGTATGTATACGCAGGGATCTCATGCTTCATGGTCTTATTTGCTGGCATAATGTCGGGCCTCACTTTGGGCCTCATGTCATTGGGCCTTGTCGAGCTCGAGATTCTTCAACGCAGTGGCACCTCTTCCGAGAAAAAACAAGCCGGTAATGCTTACAATTTTGTTATATATACTTATCATATGTAAGTGTGTTTGATCGATTTAATTAATTAGTGGTATTTTAAGGCCAAAACGCCATATAAATTACAATAAGTGAAGCTTGAGTACAATAAGTGAAGCTTAAGTACAATCGATTGGAATTTAGTTGCCTTGAGAAGATTTTACATTATTAAACATTATTATGTCTCTATAAATTTGACTGATGTTAATATTCCAAAGAATTACACAATTTATAAGGCCAAAATATCATATTTCATGATATTATTATATTTATTTGCTTTGACATAGTTGGAAACTTGTTTTTGGTGTTGTTAGCTCAAATACTACCAGTGGTTCAGAAACAGCATCAGCTTCTTGTGACATTGCTTCTGTGTAATGCTGCTGCAATGGAGGTATGAACAGATTATTCACCCTTTTTGTACATTCATATAAATCTTTGAAGATTAAATATACTCTACTCTATTTAGACTTAAAAGTTTTTCTTATAACTTTCTTTTGTAATTATGCAGGCTCTTCCTGTGTACCTGGATAAGATTTTCAATCAATATCTTGCCATTATACTATCCGTAACTTTTGTTCTATTTTTCGGAGAGGTAACTTTTTAAATCATATATATCTACTAAAGTTCATATTTTCTATATATTTCGACCTTTAATCATTAAATTGTTGTCAGGTTATTCCTCAAGCAATATGCACTCGATACGGACTTGCTGTAGGTGCCAATTTAGTTTGGCTCGTGCGTATATTAATGGTCATTTGCTATCCAATTGCTTACCCTATTGGAAAGGTAATAATTTCTTCACTCTTTTGATAATAAATGTTTCATTTATATAACAAAACTTATTTCATAATTCCAGATTCTAGACTTAGTATTGGGACATAATGACGCCTTATTTAGACGAGCCCAACTAAAAGCCCTTGTCTCTATTCACAGCCAGGAGGTATATAGACAATAGACAACTAAAATTTGTAAATAAAATTTAATTTGAATTTACCATAAAACATTTTAATTACAGGCTGGAAAAGGTGGAGAACTCACTCATGATGAGACAACAATTATCAGTGGAGCTCTTGATTTGACAGAAAAGGTATCCAAAAGACTTGAATAAATCTTTCTATTGTCAACTTTTATTCTTAAACTTTCCATATATATTGTATGACACCAATTGAAAAATATTTTGTTATTGAAAATAGACTGCTGAGGAAGCTATGACACCAATTGAATCCACATTTTCGGTGGATGTAAATTCCAAACTAGACTGGTAAGTATGGGCTAAATATATTTTTTTCTTTAACCCCTTAGTGACTAAACATAACTTCAGGGAAGCAATGGGTAAAATACTAGCACGTGGTCATAGTAGAGTTCCAGTCTATTCTGGGAACCCAAGAAACGTAATTGGACTTTTACTCGTAAAGAGTCTCCTAACTGTTCGACCCGAAACAGAAACGCCTGTCAGCGCTGTTTCTATCCGAAGAATCCCTCGGTATAATTTTCAAATTCTCAAAACCGCTGTGTGTCTTATTACAAGACTATGAACTGACCTTATGATTTTCTTAAAAGGGTTCCAGCAGATATGCCGTTGTATGACATACTAAACGAGTTCCAAAAAGGAAGTAGTCATATGGCTGCGGTTGTAAAAGTTAAAAAGAGCCAAAACGTTCCTTCGGTTATTAATGAAGAGAAAAATGAATTAAAGACTCCGCTTCTTAAACCTCAAGATGAGAAATTGAGTAAAGATAGTGTTGTGGTTGATATTGAAAAAGGTAGTTCAAGACATCCTTCTAAAAACTCTATGCCAATGTATAGTGATATAATGAAAAACGAAGATATTGAGGATGGTGAAGTAATTGGTATTATTACCTTGGAAGATGTGTTTGAAGAGCTTTTGCAAGAAGAGATTGTTGATGAAACTGATGAATATGTTGATGTACATAAAAGGTATTCTATTTTTTTTATTTTTTTTACGTTTTTGGTATAATTTTAATTTTAATAAAATTGTTTGAATGTGTAGGATACGTGTAGCTGCTGCTGCCGCTGCTTCATCAGTTGCACGTGCACCTTCGACTCGTAGGTTGACAGCTAAGGGAGGTGCTTCTGTAAGTTGAAGTTAAATAAATCTTGCATGAAATTAAATAAATATTAAGACTCGGTGTTTGATTAATATTTGTTTTGTATTATTGTGAATTTATTAGGCTGGACAAAGTAAAATGAGTTTAACTGCAAAGAAGTCTGGTGAGGAAGAATCTACTGCAGGAAGACTACAGGGGAGTCTTGGTGAGCCTCTTCTCGCGGACAAGAGATGATTATGGTATTGGGAATTTTGAAGGATGGAGTTATAGAGAGTATATATGTTTCGGGTACAAGGGAAAATTAGTGTAATAATCATGCTATAAATTTTAATCTTTTTTAAAATGATCCAGTGAGTTATATTATGTTATATACATATATGAAAAGGCTATTTATTGAAGGTAAGATTATGTCATGGAAATGTAGCATTAACCATTAAACCATCCATTGAAGGTAAGTTGTTAGATCCATCAGTGACTAAAATGATATGAATGATTATATCATCTACGAACTATCACAAATTTCCATTTTTCAGAAAATCATCAACGTGCTTCAAGTGTAACAATAAAAAGAGAAATGCAACTTTGTACAGTAACTTGTTGATGAATATCATACACAAGAAAGTGAATATATATATATATATATATATATGAAATTAATCGAAGCACCTCATTATGTAGAATATTTTAAAAAGAAATTAATCCTTATTTTTGTACAAAAAAATAAATACTTAGTTAACCAATACACAGTTGAAGTTGAAGGGGCAAGTGAAATATTAGATAATTAATCTGTCTAAGCTAAAGAATTTTTTTTTTTCGTTTTTTTTTTGTCAAGAAAGTTTACAGGGGTATTAGCTAATACCCTTAATACTACAAAAAGAAGAAAAACTATTAAAAAGCTCCACGATCGTGTCACTTAGACACACTAGGAGATCGATATTAAGGCCGACGTATTTGGCAAGTTTGTCAGCAACTCCATTAAGCTCTTTTTTGATATATATCACTTTCCACCTAGGGAAATGCTTCATCCATCTATTCGTTTCGAAGAACATAAGGGGAATTCTCCAGTTGACGTCCTTTGAAATAGTCATACCTTGAACAACTTCAAGGTTATCAAAATAGAATGAACTCCTCTGAAAATTGAAATCTGCTACAAATCTCATGGTCAAAAGAACGATCCACATCCCGCCCTCAACATCGCTATTGACATTCCCTTTTCTTGTGACCTTATGTTTAACTAAGATAAAGAATTACATAGTAGGGAAAATTCACTCATTTCAAGTGTGTGAACTAGTTATACTTCATCAAGTGAATCCACTCGATTCAACTGTGTATCATATGACTATATGTTTAATATACAATAGCCTTTGTAAATTGGAAGATTTTGGACAAAATTTTAAAATTGAACCTTTCATGTTGGTTATACAAAGAACAAAGTATCACAAATTCTTCTAATATTTTTTTTAGTATTTCGATTTTTATTTATATGGTATATAAAATTTTATAATGTATTCTGTAATATGACACCTCATTCTTTTTTTCTTTTTTTGCATACATGAGAGGCTTTAAAAAACCGTTAAGAACAACAAATTACAATTAGAACAAAGATCTTATTAACTATCTAATGCAACTCTAATAGTTGCACATCCACTTCTGTCTCTAGTAATAAGTGTCCAAAGGTATTCCGGAGGGTCGTTAAATATCATCGGTTGGGTATTCATCTTTGCTCCTTCTTTAGCTAATTTATCAGCACAAAGATGCGCTTCCCGAAATATAAGATTTAGCTCAAGTTTTAGAATTTTTCTTAACATCGCGCAACATTCTCTGAAGATTGAAACATAGCGACTACTTAAGTTCCCACCGCCCTTCACTAGCGCATGAAACTTCTCCGAGTCCATCTCATAGTGAGTTGAGCTCCCACCGCCCTTCACTAGCGCGTAGAGCTCCTCTGAATCTGTTTCAATAATCATCTCAGTATATCCACTGTTACCAGCCCATCTAAGGCCAAAATGTAGTGCAAACGATTCTGAAATAAAGGAGGAAACAACCGTGCACGCACCGTAAAACCAGAGATGCACGCACCGTATTTGTCCCTTAATATGCCCCCAATACCAGCTATACCTTTCACGGCGATGAAGCTACCATCAATGTTTAGTTTAATACCCTCAATAGGCTTTACCCATTTTACCATTATGTTCCTAACCGCTCTAACTATACCCCCCCCATCGTAACACTTTCCCCACGCTAATATAAAACTACTAGTTAGAGAAACTATCTCTCTTTTGAGCTCTAACACATGGGGTACATAGGCTATTCCTTAAATAATAACGAGTTTCTTTTGTTCCAAATTGTCCAAAGCGCGATGACGAATATATAAGGCCACTCGAAACCAGAAATTTGTCATTTGAATCGGAGGTGTGCCTCGCACTAGACCTTAACAGCATTTGAAGTAGCTGCTGCAGATCCAGTTTCATGTCTCAGCGTCTCGTCCCAAGCTGCAGCAGAATTTCCAGCCCACGCCTGCAGCAGGTTCCAGTTTCATTCTTAATTGTAATAGGAATATATATTTTTTCAAACTCACAATTTACTAAAAACTCATATAATATTGTAAATTTTTTTCTATATTTTGTTTATATACCACTCTCTTAAATTATTACACGTATAAATTATATCAAATGTATACGTACGAATGAATTTATATTTATTATAGAAGTAAAAAATTTCTTTTGTTGAAAGACGTATTTTATATATATAATTAAAGAAATATAACATATAGTGCACCTAAATATAAACCAAGCATAGCTATATACTATTACACATAATTATTTATCATACCTCTACTAGATATCAAAATGCCATTATTTAGTCCTTGTATGGTGATCCAAAATTTACGGACGATTACAAAGTAGTTGACTAATCTTATCAACTGACTTAAACTCCGATGGTACTCTCTAGCTAGACTATCAACAATTTTATTTAACTTCTAGTGATATGATGAAACTGGATGAAAGTATCTAATTCCACTTCTATCCAAATCTTGAGTAAAACTAAATTGATTGACTATCTAAAATTAGGTGGTAGTTCAATATCTTAAAAATATTCAAGGTTGTTTAAGTAATTTGTTTACTCCTGACATAATTTTTTTGTGAGTTGTGTCATTTGTAGTAACACAACAGTTTCTCCTTCAATTTGATGAGTGACACTTAATAACACATTTTTCTTTGTAAATGATATCTTTTGCATGAAATTCAATAACTATTATCCATGTCTGATCCCAGGATTTTATAAAAGATGCTTCGCAGAAACATTTATTCTGATCACCACATTCCAAATAAGTGTTATCATCTATTACTCCTACCATTTGAGCTTCCATCGTGGTTCCATCCTCCCACCAATCTCTTAAAACTTATGGCAAAAGAGCATTAATTTTTTGAACAACTTTAATGTCATTGAACCTAACATTTTCATGCACCCCAATATTTTCATCTTCTAAATTTGCAAAACGTTATAAGAAGGTAGGTTTCAATAATATTAGCTTTCCACCCATTGTGAAAGTACTCTTCAATATTAAGCAAGATCCATTAACTAAGACTTTTAATCTTTATCCTTATCACTCTGTATTTGTAAACTTGATGGCGACCACACTTTTACACTCTCCTAACAAGATAACAAAAGATGCTCAACAATTTCTCTCTAAACCACACCAACACCAACTATTTATTTTTGCACATTTGCATTCAGCTAGATTATGTAATATTGGTATAGCATTTCTACAACATTTCCAAGAAAATTCAAAATTTGGTTGGAAAGTTAGAATTCTAAATAATATTCCATAGTCGGTTATCCCACTCCTTATCGTCCTTGGTTGTCTGCCACTTATTATGAGGTTCTTGTTGAACTAAAGTGTGGTATATCGAATTAGTTGTACACAATACGTGATAGTATGTGTCCAACCAAAAACACCATCTTAGTCTAACTGAAGAAGTCTAAGATTCTTGATACTCTCTGTAGGTGAACCTGAAAAAATTTAAAAAAAAAAAATCATGCGTCCAACTAGTAGTATCAATATCAATTAAATCAGAAACCTTATCAACATGACAACCCACTAACTTTTCTAATTTAACGAATTTTGGTAGCCATATATGCTCCCGGATTTTAATAGGCTTCCCATTTCCAATTGGATATATCCCTTGAGTAACAAATATTTTCCTTCCTTTTAGTAAGCTAGCACAAGACCAAGACCTATTAGTCGGAAGATTGACAACAAAGAAACAGAATTTTAGATAATACCCTTTAAGAATCTTATAGTCTCATAAATTGTGAAGCAGCTGCCATTAATGGCGATAGAGAAGTAAGGAGAAGTTAAAGAAGAAGAAGAAGTAGAAAGAGTAGTTTAGTTAGAAGAGAACAAAGATATTTCTTATTGATTACGATAGCTAACAATCTACATTGTATATATACATGTTTAATTCTATCTAACAACTTGATACAGCTGTGATTCTAACAAACTAACTAACTAAAACTTTTATTGCTATTTAGTCCCTGCGCTTTCTTCTTTGTTTAATTCTTCATCTATATTCCAAGATCCCCCCACAAGCGGAACATGAATATTGTGAATGTTAAGCTTGACGAGATTATTATGAAATAAAAAAGAACCAAGAGGTTTAGTAAACATATCAGCCAATTGCAAATTTGAAGAGATAAAAGACAACTTGATTGTTCCTTCAGCGATTTTCTCACGAGTTATTTTGCAGTCTATATCAACATGTTTAGTACGTTCATGTTGGACTGGATTTGTAGACATAGCAATTGCTGATTTACTATCCGAGTAAATATGAGCAGGAAATTTATGAGAAAAACCATAATCATTCAATGCATAAACCAACCATTGCAATTCACAGGTTGTTGAAGCAAGAGCACGATACTCTGCTTCAGCAGAAGATTTACTTATAGTAGACTGTTTCTTGCTCTTCCAAGAGATAAGTGAATCCCCAAGAAAAACACAAAAACCTGTTACACTTCGACGAGTATCAAGGCAACCCGCCCAATCACTATCACAATAAGACTTCAATTTTATCTCAGAAACAATAGGAAAGAATAAACCTTGTCCAGGAGTTGACTTTATATAACGTAATACTCGTTGAGATGCATTCCAGTGGTTAGTAGAAGGTTTAGATAAGAATTGACTTAAACAATTAACTGAATACGATAAGTTTGGGCGCGTAATTGTTAGATAAAGTAATCTACCAATAAGGCGTCTATAAGAAGAAGGATTTTCGAGCAGATCATCTTCATCACTTCTTAATTTTAGTGTAGATTCCATAGGTACATTGGATGGTTTTGCGGCAAGTAACCCACATTCAGTAAGAATATCCAAAGCAAACCTGCGTTGGCATATCAAAATACCAGATGAAGATCGAGCAACTTCGATGCCAAGAAAAAAATGCAATTCACCTAAATCTTTGATTGTGAATTTGTGATGAAGAAAATCTTTTAGCATTTGAATTTCATGAAGAGAATCACTAGCTATTATAATGTCATCTACATAAACTAACAGAGCAATGAAGGATGTTGAATTTCGTTTGATAAAGAGTGATGTCTCCTCATTTGTGATAGATTTATATTAGGATGAGACATCATTTTTAGTGATTTAGAAGTCATTATAGTCGATTTTCTTGAGAAATGCTACACTTTCCTATTTTGAGTCTTGATTTAGTAAAATAATATTTTTAGAGCATATTGGGTTTAATTATTTATTTAGTGTGAAACTTTAAAGATAATTATGGAGATTAATTAGAGTCCAAGTCAAAGACTACAAGATATGGAAAGAGATAGACATGGTAATTGGAGATAAGGAAATAAAAGCTAAAAATATGTAAAAGGAAAAGCTGCCTTAATCCTGAATTTCTGCACCTACGACCACAAATCAACTTATATCTCAAAAACGGTGTGGAATTTGGAGAAACGATCAAGAGAAAAGTTGAAGAGCTTTCCGAGACGATCAATTTGGTGTACTCATACGCGTCAAACGGATGAGTATTGAATCTGTTAGAGCCAAAAGAAGATCGGACCTGATTTCATGTTTTTAGGGTTACGAATTTGAGTTGGGCTTGGAGTCCACTACTTACTTCTCCTTCAAGAAAACGAATTAGGGCTTCCAAGATACCTATAAATACACCCTTATACCATTGTAAACATGTCCTTGCTCAATTGCAAAGTATAGGCTTAGTCTTTACTTATATTTTCTTAGTTTTAAACAATAGCTTAGTCCTTTAGATAGATATTCATCCTTAGAATCAAGCTATTCATCCAAGAAGCAAGTTGACCTATAGAAGAAGACAAGAAGAAGAAGATTGGAGACTGACAACCCCTCTTCTACCTCTCACCTTCTCTATACTTAGAGTAATTAGCTATAGATCTATTCTCAACCATATTTCTAAGCTTTTATTCTGTAAGTTTACTTTTAATTGTTGGATTATTATTTTGATCTTTAAATACTATTTGGTTATTTTAATTGATTAAGCTTGGCGTATATTGTATTATGTGTTTTGACCTATTTCCCTAGATTTGGCCAATCTTAGGATTATTCTTAGTTATTGACAACACCACATAATCGTCTAGTGTAACTAGATAGCCATTAAGGTTTGCTTTAATCTCCAAACATTACTTAGGAATCCCTAGTAGTGGAGAGGTTGCTCCTAAGTCTAGAAAAGGCTAGGTAGTTATTAGAATCCTGGTTAATATATAATGCTTAATGTGACAGGTTAGAATAACAATTTAGTAATAGACGTAGTAATCCTAATCTATTTGACTTACTTTCATATTTAGTTATTTGTTTTATTTATTTATTTGCATTAGATAGACTTATCATTATTTTATCTTTTCATACTTTATTCCAAGCATATAAATTCATCTACGCTTGTTAAATATAAGTAGATCTAACGGATACAATCCCTGCGAACGAACTTGACTTATCATTAAAACTTGCATACGATCTGTGATACTTGCAGTGAGTTCCTTGGTTCTCAAGGGTGTGTAACTCTTTATTTATCTATTATTTTATCACACCTTTGCCCCCACCAAGTTTTTGGCGCCGCTGCCGGGGATTTATCTTTAAGTTAAATCTATTTGGTGTTTATTTAGTGTAGAAGTTTTTATTTGTTTTCAGTTTTACGCGTTTTCTTTTTAGTCTCTTCTCAGTTTATTAGGTATGGAGAATTATTACGCACAAAATATGCATGGGGCCCGAAGTCAAAATTTTTATCAAGAAGGTTCGAGCTATCAATTACAAGCTCCACCACAACCCATGCATAATCCACAAAATGAAGCTACAACAGAATTGATGGATAAATTATTGATTCTGGTTCAAAATTTTACGCAGCTCAACAATAAAACATCCAAGGAGCTAGTTGAAAAAGTGGAAACCCTGGAGACACAAGTCAGTCAAGTGACCAAAGCTTCTCTAAAATTCCAACAAGAGTTTCCACCGTTAATCGGAAGTATCATAGAAGAACAGGTTCGACAAGCTCTTCCGTCTCATCAAGTTTTTGAAAGTATAAGTTATTTGGAAAACATGGAAGAGCAACACGCGGCAAAGATAGATGCTAATACAACCTTAATACGTTCTATGCACCAAAAATATCAAGCAATGGAGCAAAGATTAATGGAACTCACTACGATCAATCAACAGTTACAACAAGAATTACATAAGAAACTGGGTTATAGCAATGTTGGGTTCGAAATTTCAACTGTAGAAGAACCAACCAAGCTTAGCTTAGAAGAAGTAATTGTTAAAGATCAAATTACGAAGGAGGTTGAACCAGAATTCAAGCATGTGGAAGAAGAAAAAGAAACCGATAAAGAAGAGACAACCGCACAAAAGGTGCAAACAGAAGAAAGTAAGGTGGAACCACCACCTACACAACCATTACTATCACCACCTCATCTACAAAGAATTACATATCCTAGTGGTGATACTAGATCTGAAACGTCAAGCCCAGAAGAAATCATTGTTCCTATACTCGACGCCCCATACATGCAAACTGGCCTAGTTAAAAAAATTGATGATGAGACCACTGAAATCGATAGCGATGTTTGGTTCGATGTTGTTGAAGAGTTCAGCCTTCAAGAAGAGGAGGAAGTGGAATCACCACAAGTTCCACTTAATGAGCTAGAAGAACAAAGCACGATATGCATAGAGGACGTAATCGCATATAAAGAGCCTACACCACCGATAGTCTGCAAGGAAGATCTGTCTAAAAAGAGTGAAAGTGTAGAAGTTGAGACTGAGAATAGGGACCGTACTAAAGAAAGCTTGACAACCATTCCAAAGAAACTACCACAAAAGATGCAAGATCTTGGAGCTTTATATCTCCACATTAATATAGGTGGTAATTTCAAAGCTAAAGCGATGTGTGACTTGGGTTCAGGAAGGAATATCATGCCCAAGAGTCTGTTCGAGAAGTTAGGCATGGGAGATGCCAACAGGAAAGATATTGATTTGCTGCTCCTAGATAATTCAACGATAAAACCATGGGGAGTCATTGAAGACGTGCTTGTCCAAGTAGGTACTTTAACTATACCTACAGATTTTGTTATCCTTGATAGCATTGCAGGTCAACATGTTCCATTGATACTTGGACGCCCATTCTTGGCGACAAGTCACAGTATAATTGATATGCATAGGGGAACCGTGACTTTCCAAGTGGGAAAAGAATCTAAAATATTCCACTTGGTGGATGAAAAGCATGAGGAATCACGTATAGAAGCCCCGACACTCCGAGTTGTGACAAAAGATATTAAAAAGAAAGTCCACAGTCAACCCGTGAAAAAGAGAATCAAAAGTGAGTTTGGGGTTGGTGACATGGTTGCATGGAAAGCCCCCAAACAAGAGAATAGACCGCGGGGATTCAAGGATTCGTGGATGGGTCCGTTTGTAGTTACGAGAGTTATTTCGTCAAAACGGATTGAAATACAAGCTAAGAAGGGTCACAAACTTTGGGTAGTAGATGAGCATGACCTAACCCGTTATTGGGGAGGTTATGTACGCAAGCCTTAATCGAGGTAACACGTCTAACTTTGAAAGACGTTAAACAAAAGTGCTGTACGGGAGACAACCCGTAGTTTTTTTTTAATATTCATGTCTTTTACGTTTTTAATTTATGTTTAATTTAGTTGTTCTTAGTTGATATTGCATATTTGAGAAAGGTATTAGTGTTTTTGATGCTTAGGTATTGGAGAAATCGAGTTAGGGAGGCGAACAAAATTTTTTCGGACAGAAACTTCGGCAAGTCATATCTTTGCGCTCGGATGTCGGAATCAGGTGATTTTTGAGCCTAAACTGCATAACTTTTCGAGATCTAGCTGATGGGGAGGTTTTTGCCAGGTGCGGTACACCGGACCTCAGCCGCGGTGCACCGCACGGTAAAAACCCGTACTACGGGGTAGAGCCACGTGTTTTATCCAGAAACGAAAAAAATATAGCTGATGGGTCCGGTATACCGGACCCTATACCGCGCCATGCACCGCACAAACACGTGCTACGGGGTCCTACCACGGGTTTTTTGACGTAGGAGGCGCGGAGCACCCCCGCGGTGCACCGGACCATGGTCCGCAGCTCAAAAACCCGTACCACGGGGTCCTACCACGGGTCCAATCCAGTGAGCAAAATTTTTCACCCATCAGATGCTGCGGTGTACCCCGCGGTACACCCCCTGGTCCACAGGGGTAGTCCACACGAGCCGCCAGAGAGAGAAAAGAAAGGGTTTCAAGCTTATAAGGATGCTTATTATTCCGAATTTATCAAACCTTAAACCTCTATTTTCTCTCCAGAACTCTCCCAACTCCATTAAAGCTTCAACAAGCCTTCACCTAACATCAAAACATCACCAAATCACCATGAATTCTCATCCAAATCCTTCCCTACATCATTACAAAGAATATTCAAGCACCCAAATCATATCAAAACATCTAGAATCCAAGAATCAAAGCCATGAATCTCAACATCTTTTTCTAAAAATCCTTAAACCCATATCATCAAAGCTTGATTCAATCATACCCACATGGAGAATTGTCATCTTAACACCTTTCCTAACCAAAATAAAGCTTGTTCCACCTATGATCATGAGTTATTAAAGCTTTGAGTTGGGGGTCAAAAGAGATGATGAAGAGAATAGAGATATTATCAAGTGTATGGGATATAAAGAATCAAAGCAAGATATTGGGTAAGTTCTATATAAAATCAAATGAGATGGGTACTAGTTTGGGAATAATTACAAGATAATTGGAGTCAAGCAATTAGAGAACCGGTTTTTGGTGGATTCAAATCCTAAAAAGCAAGCAATTGTAATTAGGAACAGAAGATGCCAATACCCCTTCTAATCAAAGATTTCTATATCAAAGATGAATAAAAGCTTCTGGGACGCTAGTAGCTGTGTTCAAAACATATCCTTGGATGAACAACTGTCTCATAAGAGATTATTCAAAGAGAAATTGGAAGAAGATAAATAAGAGATTTCTAGAGTGTGATTGATTGGGATGGAGCATAAGAAGATGTAAGGGAAAGCGAAATTGGTGATAATAGAAATTTACATACATGAAAGCAATGCACCCTATTCCGGGTATTGATCAGGCGAGGTAAATAGCCTCGAAGAGTATATTTTCTTTCTTCCTTACCTTTTATTTATGTGCAATATCTGTGAAATTTTAATTTTCTTTTATTTTTGAGTCTCTTCGAGTCGTGGGGACACGACTCATTTTTGAGTTGGGGGTGTAGGGATTCGTTGTCTCTCATCTCCATTTTTCTATTTTTTTAGGTAAAAATTAAAATTTTTATGAGAAGGTTTAGATGTATGTAGAGTGTGTTTAATAGCTTAAAAGCATAAGCTCAGTGAGTTAATGATAGTAAGTAGTATGTTTATGAGCTATTTTATTTTGTATGCTTTGAGTATTTGCAGGAAAACACACATTGATAGTAAAGAAAAGATTAGTGAGCAATGCGATAGAAAGTATGTTCGATCTCAGGGAACCTTGAGAAGTGTGTAGGCCGTGAGATCCAAGCTAGTTGACAAACCCATTTGATGAAAGTGCTAAAGGTAAGAAAATAACAAAATTACATAGTGTAGAAAGTGATTAAGGCGGTTCTTTCAGATTTGAAGCCTTTGAAGCCTTTTTATACCTTCTCACCATGTTATTTTTGATTTTATGCTATATCCTTCTCAGCCCCTTCTAGCCTTTCTAAAGCCTTTTTATTTAAACACGTTATAAGCCATATCCCTTTAGATTATAGGACTTTTCCATATGACCCGCACTCGAATCGCGATGCATAGACAGTTGTTTTAGAGCTTGAGTTTGGGGTGGTGGGTCCACCATTATGGGAATTATTATTGGGTTGGGATTTTTGAGCTTATTAATTGTGCTCCGTTCTTATATTGATGATTCACAGGTTTATATTGTAACCCTTTGCCGGGGTAATAGTGAATGAAAAAGAAGCTACGAGCTAATTTTTCCAACAAGGGCATTAAAAGAAAAAAATATATATGAGAAAAATAGCGTGATATCTCATCATTAAAAGAGAATCATAGCTATAGAAAAGAAATTGATTTGAAAAGAGAATATATATATTCGGACCGGCAAAGTGGAATTTTTAAGTGAACATCTTATGCTTTAATTGGGTTATTGGGGATGTTGTGCATCAAAGAAATCATTGGGTTGAGTGAGAAACGTTTTATGAGAGTAACTCAAGCTCTAGGGCGATTCGTTGATGGCTAGTGAGGAGAGAGCCAAAAGCTCACTCTAAATTATCCAAATATACTTATCATACCGTCCCTAAGCCTACATTACAACCTTAAAGACCTTTTGATTCTTTGCTATGTAATTGAGAAGTGATTGAGCCAATAGAGAGTAGTTAAATGGATCTTTGGACACTAGTGAAGTTCGATGAACAATCTATAGCTTCCTTGGGGAACTGAGTAAAGTCCCAATCCTTCTTACATTGCGAAACTAATCTGATCTTGAATTCAAACCGTGTTGACTGTGGATATGAGAAGTGTACATGTATGTAGTTTTTAAATATTATTACATGAAATTTTCTGAGTAGTTGCTTTAAGTTTATTCTCCATATTCTTCTATCTTCTGTCTTCTGTGCTTAATTGACCTAGGTGTGTATTTAGAGACTTCCCTTTGTTTTTATCTTTATTGTATCGGAACGATACAACTTTGAGTTGGGGGTCTTGATGTCTCCTCATTTGTGATAGATTTATATTAGGATGAGACATCATTTTTAGTGATTTAGAAGTCATTATAGTCGATTTTCTTGAGAAATGCTACACTTTCCTATTTTGAGTCTTAAATTAGTAAAATAATATTTTTAAAGCATATTGGGTTTAATTATTTATTTAGTGTGAAGCTTTAAAGATAATTATGGAGATTAATTAGAGTCCAAGTCAAAGACTACAAGATATGGAAAGAGATAGACATGGTAATTGGAGATAAGGAAATAAAAGCTAAAAATATGGAAAAGGAAAAGCTGCCTTAATCCTGAATTTCTGCACCTACGACCACAAATCAGCTTATATCTCAAAAACGGTGTGGAATTTGGAGAAACGGTCAAGAGCAAAGTTGAAGAGCTTTCCGAGACGATCAATTTGGTGTACTCATACGCGTCAAACGGATGAGTATTGAATCTGTTAGAGCCAAAAGAAGATCGGACCTGATTTCATGTTTTTAGGGTTACGAATTTGAGTTGGGCTTGGAGTCCACTACTTACTTCTCCTTCAAGAAAACGAATTAGGGCTTCCAAGATACCTATAAATACACCCTTATACCATTGTAAACATGTCCTTGCTCAATTGCAAAGTATAGGCTTAGTCTTTACTTATATTTTCTTAGTTTTAAACAATAGCTTAGTCCTTTAGATAGATATTCATCCTTAGAATCAAGCTATTCATCCAAGAAGCAAGTTGACCTATAGAAGAAGACAAGAAGAAGAAGATTGGAGACTGACAACCCCTCTTCTACCTCTCACCTTCTCTATACTTAGAGTAATTAGCTATAGATCTATTCTCAACCATATTTCTAAGCTTTTATTCTGTAAGTTTACTTTTAATTGTTGGATTATTATTTTGATCTTTAAATACTATTTGGTTATTTTAATTGATTAAGCTTGGCGTATATTGTATTATGTGTTTTGACCTATTTCCCTAGATTTGGCCACTCTTAGGATTATTCTTAGTTATTGACAACACCACATAATCGTCTAGTGTAACTAGATAGCCATTAAGGTTTGCTTTAATCTCCAAACATTACTTAGGAACCCCTAGTAGTGGAGAGGTTGCTCCTAAGTCTAGAAAAGGCTAGGTAGTTATTAGAATCCTGGTTAATATATAATGCTTAATGTGACAGGTTAGAATAACAATTTAGTAATAGACGTAGTAATCCTAATCTATTTGACTTACTTTCATATTTAGTTATTTGTTTTATTTATTTATTTGCATTAGATAGACTTATCATTATTTTATCTTTTCATACTTTATTCCAAGCATATAAATTCATCTACGCTTGTTAAATATAAGTAGATCTAACGGATACAATCCCTGCGAACGAACTTGACTTATCATTAAAACTTGCATACGATCTGTGATACTTGCAGTGAGTTCCGTGGTTCTCAAGGGTGTGTAACTCTTTATTTATCTATTATTTTATCACACCTTTGCCCCCACCAAAGAGACTAAAATGACTCGTTGAATGTGAAAAACCATATGAAATAAGAGCAGTTGAGAGCTTGGCAAACCACTGTCTTGAAGCTTGCTTCAAACCGTATAAACTCTTCTTCAATTTACAAACGGTATTAGAAGGAGCTGAAAGACCTTGAGGAATCTTCATATAAACTTCTTCATCTAACTCTCCATGAAGAAAGGCGTTATTGACATCGAGTTGGTGAAGAATCCATTGATTTATTGATGCAAGAGCAAGTAATAAACGAATTGAAGTTAACTTTGCAACTGGAGAAAAAGTATCAAAGAAATCGAGTCCTTCTTGTTGATTATAGCCCTTAGCTACTAAACGAGCTTTGTAACGCTCTAAGGAACCATTAGCTTTATATTTTAGGTTAAAAACCCGTTTAGAACTAATAGGGGTAATATTTGAAGTCAAAGGTACAATTTCCCATGTGTTGTTGGATTGCAAAGCTGAAAGCTCATGTTCAATAGCTTTCATCCATTCTGGTGAGGTAGAGGCTATCTTGTATGAAGTAGGCTCAGAGAGAGTTGTAATGGAGGCTATAAAAGAAGAATAAGTTTTGGAAAGATTGTTCAGGGTGAGGAAATTTTGTATTGGGTAAAGGGTAGGTTGTTGAACTGAAGTAGAGGAACAAAGAGATGGATTTTGGCATATATAATCTTTCAGATAAGGTGGTGGTTGTCTTGATCTTGTTGGTCTACTTGAGGGAGGTGGTTGGGGCTGAGAACTAGGTGAAGTAGATATTTGAGGAGAAGGTGGAGTTGGATAAGAATGTGAGGTAGGAAGAGTTTGATCAATGTAAGAAGTTGAGGATGAAGGAAATAAAAAGGAGTGAAGTTGTGTTTGAGGTGTGTTATTAACAAAAGGGAATTGTGATTCATGAAAGACTATGTTTCTTGATATAAATGTGGTGTGTAAGGAAAGATCAAGTAATTTGTATCCTTTAACACCAGTAGGGTAGCTTAAAAACACACATTTTATAGCTCTAGAGTCGAATTTGGACCTATTGTGTTGCAGAGTAGAAGCAAAACAAAGGGATCCAAACACCCTTAGATGTGATAGGTTTGGAGGTTTATTGATAGTAGCTCATAAGGTGTTTTATTATCTAAAAGTGGAGTAGGTAATCGATTAATCAGATGAGCAATTGTGAGGATTGATTCAGACCAAAATTGTAAATGCATATTTGCTTGAAACATCAAAGCTCGAGCTGTGGTAAGAAGATGTTGATGTTTGCGCTCAACAAGACCATTTTGTTGAGGTGTCTCAACACAGCTAAGTTGATGAAAAATACCATTTGAAGCATAGAACTCAGGAAGCAAAAATTCAGGGCCATTATCAAATCTTATAGCCTTGATTTTTGTATTGAACTGATTCAAGATTAAAGCATAGAATGAGAGTAAATGAGTTTTAACTTCAGACTTATGTTTCATCAAATACACCCAATTACACCTTGAGAAATCATCTACTATGGTTAAAAAATAACTATGGCTTGAGTGAGAGATTTGTTTGAAAAGCCCCCAAATATCAACATGAATAAGATCAAAACATGAGGTAGTTGTAGTACAATAAGTAGGGAAAATAAGATTCTTTTGCTTAGCAAAATGACAAGAGTCACAAATGTTTGTTTGCAAAAATTGAATAGAAGGATTGATAGCTTTAAGAGCTGCTATCTTTGCCTTTGAAGGGTGTCCTAACCTTGAGTGCCATAGATCAAAGCTTTGAGTTACAGCTGCTAAAGAAGATTCAGTTGATGTATTCTTCAATGGTGAATATAGATAGTACAAGCCATGAAGTTCAACAGCAGTCCCAATCATCTTCTTTGAAGCATTCTCCTGAAGTTGACAGTAAGAAGGAAAAAATACAACAGAAATAGAAGAATCCTTAGTAAGTTTTGAGATAGAAAGAAGATTGTACTTAAAGTTTGGTACATACAACACATTATATAAGGTTATATATTTATTTAGCCTTATATCTCCTCTATGTGTAGAATTTATACTCACACCATTTGGTAAGGTTACAGGAACATTAACAAGAACCACATTTCTTGTATATAAAGAAGTGGAAAATATGAGGTGATCAGTTGCACCTGTATCAAGAATCTAAGAAGTGATGTCAGGATTACCTTCTTGTGTTGAAACTTGATGAACAGCTGCATTAGTAGTAGGTATATCAGCTGAAGAAGAATGAACCAATGCCATAAGTTTGCTAAGCTCTTCAGGAGTAAATTCATAAGAAGATGCAGATGTAGTGTTATTAGGAGGAGAATCTTCAGTCAAAAAATAACGAGCCTTTGGATTTTGAGGCTTTTGATTGTTGATAATGAATCTTCTACCCTTAGGACCATCCCAACCAACTGGATAACCATGAATTTGGAAACAAGTTTCAATAGTATGGCCATTATATCCACAGTGAGTGCATAACATCTTCTTTCTTTCACTGTATGATGAAGGTCTCTGCACATTCTTGGAGTAAAAAGCATGAATAGAAGAATCTAATGAAGAATGAGTGAGTTTTCTCTGACTTTCTTCTTGACTGAGCATAGCAAACACAGAATTAATAGAAGGTAAAGGATTCATCAATAGGATTTGGCTTCTAACAGCTGAGTATGAATCATTTAAACCAATTAGGAATTTTATCACGAAGTCATGTTGTTGTCGATTGATTAGAGTCTCAAAGAGTTTACAAGAACATTGATTCATGTGACCACAAGAGCATATAGGCATAGGACGAAAATGAAGATATTCATCCCAAATAGTTTTAAAACGAGCAAAATACTCAGAGATTGAATTAAAATTCTGAGAAATAGAGCTTTAAGATTTTTCAAGATGATAAACACGCGTTTAGGGGTGGAATTCGGATCCGAAATTTCCGATTTCCGACTTTTTCGATCCGAAAATTCCGATTTCGGAACAGCTTTTTAAGGTTCCGAAATTCCGAAATTCCGATTTCCGATTTTTCCGAAAAAATCGGATCGGAATTGGAACTACATATAAATTTCCGAAATTTCCGGGTTTTCCGATCCAATTTTATTTCCGAATTATATTTTCGATCCGATTTTATTTTTGAATTATATTCCGAATTATAAATCATATTTTAAAATAGTATTGCATGTTACTTTGGTCCTTGAAAAGTTTTGGAACTTGAAAATCAACTTGGCTTCCGTATCCATTGTCTAGTTATATTTCCAAAATAAAAAGTATACTTATAAATCAACTCAAGATTTGGTTAATTCAAAATAAAATCTTAAGTATCTTCTGAATAAGTTCAGCAATTAGCTTATCTATTCCTTGTATTATTGATAATGTTTGTAAGAAAACCTTCAACAGATGAACAAATTCATGCCTTTGCCAACAAAATTCATATCACTGAATATACCCGTAGACCTGTTGATGTTGTTGAACTACTTTTACATCTTTAACCGTTTCAATGATACTTATAATCGAAACAAAGACAATCCAGCGATGCCTAATGTGATCTTCTTTTAAGAATGTTGAAGCAATGTTTTCGTATTTTCTCTAATAACTTACACAACATTGTTTTCTCACTTTTTCTAACAACTTATAGGAAATTGCATGATCACTTTGGGGCTCGGAGGCAAGACTTCTTTGGAACAAAATTGCAGAATCATTTTCTGAGATTTTTTTACAATATTTGTTTTTCATGTAATTGGAAAAGTAACAGTGGTTTATCATTTTTTTTAACTACTGTTACTTTGTTACTTCATGTAAATTTTAAGTTTAGTTTTTAACTATTGTTACTCTTTGTGTAAGTTTTATAAGTTTAGTTTTTAACTGCGGTTACTCTTCGTGTAAGTTTAAACCACTGTTCCGATTTATAACCCTTAGTTCCGTAATTTCCGAACCAAAAGTCCAAAATTCCGAAATTTCCGAACGAAAAGTTCCGAAATTTCCGTGCCGAAATTTCCGAATTTCCGGTAAATTCCGAAATTCCGAATTCGAAACTGTTTTTCCCAGTTCTGAAAAATTGGATAGGAATTGGAATGGAAAAAATCTATTCCGCAAAAAATAGGAATTTTTCCGAAAGACCCTTTTTCCGATCCGTTCCTTCCGATTTCCACCCCTACACGCGTTCCATCACTTTTATCAAAACGTGTTTTAAGTTCATTGAAAAGATCAAAACCAGAATTCACATATAATAAGCTACCTCGGATTTCTTTCGAAATTGAATTGAGAAGCCATGAAAGAACTAAATTGTTAGCACGATTCCAAGCTGTAAAGAGAGGGAGATCAGTGAGAGGAGGCTGTACGATGTCTCCATTAATAAATCCGAGCTTGTTTTTAATTGAGAGAGCTATTTCAATAGCTCGAGTCCAAGATAGGTAATTATCACCGGTGAGAACCTCTGAAACGAGAGAGATTCCGGTGTTTTCGCTAGGATGTAGATAGTATGGGCTTGTGAAATCTTCAGTAACGGATTGAGTAGCCATTGAAGAGAGGAGGAAGAAGATAGAGAGAACAGAGTATGCGGAAGTACTTAGTTTGCGACTGATACCATGATAAATTGTGAAGCAGCTGCCATTAATGGCGATAGAGAAGTAAGGAGAAGTTAAAGAAGAAGAAGAAGTAGAAAGAGTAGTTTAGTTAGAAGAGAAGAAAGATATTTCTTATTGATTACGATAGCTAAAAATCTACATAGTATATATACATGTTTTATTCTATCTAACAACTTGATACAACTGTGATACTAACAAACTAACTAACTAAAACTTTTATTCCTATTTAGTCCCTGCGCTTTCTTCTTTGTTTAATTCTTCATCTATATTCCAAGATAGTCAACAATTTTCTTCTTCTCTTTAATAGGCACTTTGATAGTTTGATTCTTCGGAACCTCATGGATCTGAACTTCATCTCTTTTGCAGCTCCTTCAGTTGATCAAATTCGGCAGTTTGGTTTGGGATCTTTTGGAGGTCCAGAGACCTGCTTCTGCATGATTTTAACATCTCCCCGGGGGTGATCTAATTTACACACCCAATAAAGTAACTTCCCGCAAGTGTAAGGATTATTTAACGTAGAAAAATAATCTTCCATACAATGATTGATAGACTAAAAGTGTATTTTAGTAAAATTGGATAAATTGTTATACGATAAATATAAAATATTGGATTTTTTGGTTTTAAAAACTAATAATTTAAAAGACAACATTGAAAATATCATTAACTTATTAGAGTAGAAAGTAAATAAATAGATTGACTTGAGGAAAGAAATGTAGTTTGGGATGATTCGGTTCATCGAAGTCTTAAACGATAGGCTTAAGTTGAATAAGGCGGTATTGAACTATTCTCATTAACCAAAAATCCAAAGTCCTCCTAACCCTCTCCTTATTGATTAGGGGGCTACATTCTAAATCTAGGATTTCCTTCCAAACTAACCAACAAATCTATTAGGGGCTTGTTGATTTTACTAATTAACAGTTATGTAAATTCCTAGGATTTCCCAATTCTGTTGGAAATAAACACGTATGTTATCTTTTTCCACCTATAAATCCCTATCCCTAGTGCAAGGTATTCAATTATGTGACCATCATAACGAAAAACAATTGCATACAAATAATTGAGTATCAATTAAGAAAAAAACTTAAAATCATACAAATTCTCTAATTTTATAATTCCCAGGTTCATAAAGCATTATCCCAAACTAATGAAAGGTTAGTTCATCATTAAAATCAAAATAAAGTATATTCATAGTTTGAAAATAATGAAAAAATAAATACTAGTAAAGGAAGTAAAATTATGAAAAAATTATTATACTTGTTACGCCTTGCCTCTCCTCTTGCGTTCTCTTAAAAAGTTGAATCATGATAAGAATCAACTTAATTATATTGTTAAATTTGTAGGTCTCTCTCATGGACCAACCTTTATATTAATATAGTTCATTACTTGGCCCATAAGAAATTCGTAGGAACAGATAACTTGCACCTTCTTCACTTAGATGCTCATAACTTACTCACTCAAATCGGAGTTACAATCCATTTGCACCCATGTGAAGTAGAATTCATGGGCTATGTAATGGTATAAAATCAACCTCTAGTTCTTCTCCAATTGTATACATCGTCACTTCAAAGTCAGAAGGCAAATTTGACACATTAATTCATGAATTTAAAGTGAACGTTTGGACTTCTTGAGTCAACCTGTATCCTATATTTGTATTTAAATAGGTTTTTCCTTTGCTTTATCACTCCTTATATCTTTTTTTAATATGTGGAATATCCATGTTCATATGAGCTCAACCTACATATAACAAAATATGTATGTTTTCTTTATATTTCGACCTTACATCATCAAATTTTTGTCAGGTTATTCCTCAAGCAATATGCACTCGATATGGACTTGATGTAGGAGCCAATTTAGTTTGGCTTATGCATATATCAATGGTCCTTTGCTATCCAATTGCTTATCCTATTGGAAAGGCAATAATTTATGCACTCTTTTGATATATAAATGTTTCATTTATATAAGTAAACTTGTTATATAATTCCAGATTCTAGACTTAGCATTGGGACATGATGACGCGTTAGTGACGAGCGCCACTAAAAGCCCTTGTCTCTATTCACGGCCAGGAGGCATAGATAATAGACAACTAAAATTTATATAATTTTTTAATTTAAAATTTGCCATAAAACAATTTGATTACATTTCTGGTGGTCCTTTGTGTGTTCTAAACAAATGCAAATAATAATCGAACCACAACCGCAAGTGTACGGTTGTCCCAAGTAGTATATCTGATAATACAGATTCGTTCCAAGGACGGAATGGTTGATCACAATGTCTAGCAAATAGTGATTGATGCACTTATGAAAATAAAAGACAATAATATATTTGTTTGGTTTTTGTTATAAGATTAAGTAAATGAAAGACAAATATTAAAATGCAAGTAAAAGCTAAGACGCAAGTAAAATGATGTAAAACGCAATATGAGAAGTAGCACTTGAGAACGCAAGGATCCTCCCTATCCTATTTCTTAACTTATGTTGTTTAAGGGCTAAATTAGTCAATTACAATGGTCGGGATTCTAATTTCCTTATACCCCCGTCAGGGTGGACTATAAGGCGATCCTAAAGTGTCACTAGTCCCGTCAGGGTAAATATGATCCACCGTTGGATGATTAAGTGTTATTACCTCATTGGCCCTAGGATTAGCTAAGCTCGTCAGAATCATTAACTTCTATCCTAGATTGAATAAATGGTTCCGTATTTAAACCCTCCGTCAGGATGATCCAATTGCCACTAATTGGAATAGCCTAAATACTATTACCTGCTCCTAGTTCATGACGCTAAAAACAGTAAATATTCATAATTTATCGAAAAGAGTAAAAGCCCTAAATTAGTTTAATTCAATAAAAACCCAAATTCAACATTCGTTAATTAATAAGAATTTTGGGATTCACCCATTGTTTGTTCTCAAGCACTATATAAAACTTAGCTCATATTAAAATTAAATACGAAATTAAAAATAAAGGAATTCATATTGTTTACAGAATTAAAAAGATAAAAGAACCTAATTTCCGGAATCGGAATGACTACGAACGGAGATATAGACCCTCTCCAGCTCTTGTAGCTTCTTCTCCTTCCTTCAGTTGCTTCTCTCTGGTGTTTTTAATCTTGCAGAATGGGAATTGTGTGTAAAATAGAAGTCCAGACCTCCTTTTATAAGTGCAAATTCGTTCTAGGGCTTGGACCAGAAAATAGAATATTAATTAAATGTCCAAGCCCACTTTCTAAGCCCAAAATCTCGTAACTGCTGATACACCTTCACTAAAACGGCTTTTCCCGATGCGTTACAACTCCGATTGACCTCATTCTAGTTGCTAAAGTTCCGTAACTCGATAAGGAATGATTTCTCTTCAAAGGTCAACAGCTAGATCATCGTTTAAGAACCTCGAAATCAGCAATCTATGGCCTGGAAAATGGATTTTCAGTTCTAAAAATAATATCTTCGGGATTTCTTTTCAAGTCTTGACTCTATCTTTTGATCTTTGACTTTCTCCTCGGATTCCTCTTCTAGCTAACATCTAAAACCTGTAAAATACTCACTAAAAATACCAATATTACGCGCAAAAGCTTAATAAATAAAAAATGCTAGAAATAAAAGAGGAAAATCATTTTATTGCATATTTAGTCCAAAAGTCTATCGAATTAATTAAATAAACACAAAAAATGATGTCTCCTAAGGGTCGAAAATAAGAACAATTAAGGAGACATCAAGACCCCCAACTCAAACCTTTGTCGTCCGGACAAAGCAAAACAAAACAAAACAAGGGGTAGAAGTAAACGCAAGAACAAATAGAAGCTTAGCAAATAAACCTAAAGCAATTCTAAAGATAAATCTCATATAGCAAAACTTTAAGAACTAACATATACATACACTAATCATTCAAAATCAAACATAAATAATCTCAATCATAAAATTAAAGTTGCAATGCTTGAAGGTTACACTTGTACTCATATCTGTATGATGGCTATAGGGTGGTCATTAATCATAAATCGCTTTGAATGTTCCACCTAAATATTCCCTATCAACAGAAGTATAAATTCACTATGTATTTAAGAATCAAGAGGTCTTTATGGTTTTAATATTGGCTTAAGGACGGTATGGATATATATTTGGTAAATTTGAAGTGAGCTTTTGGCTCTCTCCTCACTTACCATCCACATGTCCTCGAGCTTGAGTTACGCTAAAAAATGTTCTCACTCACCCATTTGACGCGCTAATGTTGTGTCCCCATGTCAACCCAATTACAACTAAGATGATTTTCAAAAATATTCCACTTTGCCGGTTTATTTATTCTTTCTTTCTTTTTATTTTTTTTTATTTTTTTTTAATTTTTTTGTACAAGATGCCCATGACCCTCGTTTTGATGTGAAAGGTCATGTCTCTTATAATAATTTTTTTTTTCTTTTTTTCTTTTCAAATCCCGGCAAAGGGTTACAAATAATAATATCATCTACCTTTTTGTGCTTCAATACAAACACATATAATCCCTTCCCAATGTAATTTCCCAAATGTGGACCCTCCACCCCAAACTCAAGCTCGAGACAAGTCTCAGGGTTGTGATTCAAGTGCGGGTCATTTGGTCATGCCTAATAATCTAAAGGATAATGGGCTTATATCGTGGCTACAAAAGAAAGGCTTAAGGCTCAAAATTGGGCTAAGACGGATAAAATTATAATAAGGGATAGCAAGCTAAAAGGCTTCAAATGGCTAACAAAGAACTGCCCCTATCATTTTCCTAAGTACATAGCTTGTCTTTAGTTCATATATAGGTGGGTTCTCTACTAATTAAGATTTCACGTTCTACACACCAAACATATTCCTTAAGTACAAACTTACTTCATTTGCATTGTTCATTAATTTTTCCTATTAATTACCTATGTTCGCATGCAATTGTAAGTGCGTTCTATGTCAATCCCTAAAGTCCACTATTTACTATCATTGATTCATCAAAAGTATGCTTAAAGGGACATTTAAAATCTTCTATAGTCAAACGCAACTCCGAAAATTATTTTTATTGAAAGCAAATAAAACATATAACACATAAAAACTGGGATGAGGCAACGAACCCCACCCCAAACTCAAAAATGAGTCGTGTCCCCACGACTCGAAAAGACTCAACGCAATAAAAATAAACTAAACTAACTAGAACGCGAAAGGGATAGAAAACGTATCTTAACCAGCTCGAGGCTGGTTATCGGTGTTGCATCCATGAACTTTCTCCTGCGTAAGAATACCATAGGTGGCGTGTTGAATTGTGCTCACCCCCATTAACATGTTTCGGAGAAGTTCTAACTCTTTTGTAACGTTTCCTAAAGACGCAATCATCTTCACTTGGTTCTCTTCTAACACCTTCACTTTAGCTTCCAACTCATCAGTTGTATGCATCTTCTTCTTTGGAGGAGCTCTAGGATTCCTTGTTGCTTTTACCGCTTCATCATGAATATTCTTGATCAAAGTTAAACCCATGCTCTCACACACTACAACACGATCAATCTCTGCGTCTTTACGCGGAGCCTTTGCGTCTAAACACAAAGTAGTGATGGTACAAGGAAATTTGAGATTTTGTTGTGAAGTAGGAATTCTAGCAAATTCCATGATTGTATCATATATCACACTAGCAACATCCATGGGTTTCTCCTCAATAATACATTTAATGAACAAAAGATGCTCCTTCTTCACTTCCGATATGTGTTTAACTCCGAAGAAGGTAGGAATTATGAAACGTGACCAAATCTTAGCACATGGTAGCAAGTTACTACTATACATCTGTCCAGGATATCTCTCTCCTTTGGGAATTGGGCGGGCCCCATCAACAATCACTTTTCCCCAAAGGGATTCATAATCAAACGAAGGTTCTTTAAGAGATTCTTGAAACGGACATATTCCGGAAAACTCGGGTAATTTCAATGATTTACGAATAAGCTCAACGGAGAAAGGAACTACCTTTTTGCGAATAATAACAGCTTCTTTTGAGAAGGCGATTCCTTCATAAAAATCTCGCACCAAGGTAGGAATATACTCAAGCTTCCTTTCTCTCAATTCCATCCAACCCAATTTATCACAAGTAGCACCATAATCTTTATAAGCACTAGTCATAATACCCTTAGGAAGATTCATCTCCTCACCAAACTTCAAAAATTCAATTCGATCACGAACCTGAGTATCCCAAGGAACGAAGACTCTCTTAGGCTTTTGAGCCCAAGCTTTCCTACGCGGAGCTTTTGGTTGTTGCACTGGTTCTTCGGGAACTTCTTGTTCAGTTTCTTCAATCTCTTCTTCAACTTCTTCCTCACACTTTCTTCATCACTCTCATCAATTAACCTGCTCTTTTTCGGATTAGCCTTACTTGGATTTTCTTTTCGTTTCAAAGCAATTGGGTTTTGGACAGTCTTTTTGGATCGCGAATCTGGAATCTCAATTGCTTGGTCTGGGCTAGCTCCAACAGTGTTCCTGTTTCTTGGTATGTTTCTTCGATAGTTACACATGGAATCGGTTCTGTTAGTCATCTCTTTTCACCCCAAACTCAAAACTTCAAATAGAGAAAAAGCTAGAGAAAAGCTTTGAAATTTGATGTTTTGAGGCTTAAAACTTGAAGAACTAGGTGTTATATGAGATGGGTTAAGGTTATTAGAGAGAGATTTTGAAAGAATTGGGTTTAATTTCAAGGTTGGGAAGAGGAAATTTTGGGAGAAAAGGTGAAATTTGATGATGTTTTGGAGAGGATGTGAGTTGATTTTGTGTTTTTGTGATGATAGAAGGCTTGATTTGATGATTTTATAGCTGTTTGTTGATGATTTTCGGAGTAGGTGGAGGCAAGAATTCGGATTATAAGGTTTGGCTTGGAAAAGAGGCAAAAAACTAGGTTTAATGAAGTCAAAACCGCCTCTCGTAACAGCTGGCCGGCTAGCCGGCGAATCCGCCGGCATGCCGGGCGAGAGGGCGGCGGAAAAATTACTAAATTCGACTTTTTTTTTTTACCTCAAAACGCAAGTATATTGCGTCGTCGCTGACGCAATGATCAGAGAATTTGAAATCCTTGACCGGCTAGCCGGCGGATCCGCCGGCATGCCGGTGAAATCTCGATGGCGCATTTGATGACGCAGCAACCTTGCGTCGTCGCTGACGCAAGGACCAGAACATTCTTCCTCGTTGGCCGGCATGCCGGCGCTTTCTCGCTGGCGCGAATGAAGACGCAACATTGCTGCGTTGTCGCTGACGCAGTGGTCAGGGAGTTGGGGTCTATCTGCTCGTTTGGCCGGTATGCCGGCCAGCTCGCCGGCTAGCCGGTCAAACCTGCTGTGGACTTCAATTTTTCTCCGTTTTTCCCATCGTTTGACCCCAAACTCATGACCATTATACCCTTAAAATCATAAAAAACAAACACCCTTCCTCATTTCTTAAAAATAAAACTAAAATCAACGAAAACTTTAACTAATTTACACTACGGAAATTGAAATATTTAAACTAATATACAAGGAATTGGCTTTTGTTTAACGTCGTTAAGCTCGACGGGTTACCTCGTGCTTCTAAGGAGCTTCGAGGAGGTACATGACCTCTCCGGGATGTGGGTCTTTTGCACGATCGGTGTCTTCACCTCCATGATAAATTTTTAAACGATGCCCGTTCACCATGAATGTACGGTTCTCAAGTGGATGTTCTATCTCTATAGCTCCATGAGGTGTAACCTTGGTTACAATTTAAGGACCCGACCACTTCGATCTTAATTTCCCCGGATAATTACTGAACTTCGAATTATATTTCAACACTCTTTGTCCCACTACAAAGTTCTTCTCTCGAATCCGATTATCATGCCATCTTTTAGTATTTTCTTTATAAAGCTTAGCATTTTCATAAGCATGTAATCTAAATTCATCAAGCTCATTAAGTTTCATCATTCGATTCTCACCAGCTAGTGTAGGATCTAAATTTAACTTAGAAATAGCCCAATAAGCACCCATTTCTAACTCAAGAGGTAAGTGACAAGCCTTACCATATACCATTCGATACGGAGAAGCACCTACTGGGGTTTTGAAAGCAGTTCGATATGCCCAAAGTGCGTCATCTAATTTCATAGACCAATCTTTTCTAGTAGGACTAACGGTTTTCTCTAAAATAGATTTTACCTCACGATTTGATACTTCGGCTTGACCATTGGCTTGTGGATGATAAGCGGTAGACACACGATGTCTCACTCCATATTTCTCTAGAACAGTCTTCAAATATTTATTAACGAAATGAGTACCTCCATCGCTAATAATCACCCTTGGAGTTCCATGTCTAGTGAAAATATGTGATTTTAAGAACTTAATCACCACTCTAGAATCATTGGTAGGTAAAGCCACCGCTTCTACCCACTTAGACACGTAATCAACAGCTAATAAGATGTAGAGGTTGCCATTTGAAGGAACGAACGGACCCATAAAATCTATACCCCAAACATCAAATATTTCAACTTCTAATACATTATTACGTGGCATCTCATCCCTCTTGGATATGTTTCCGGTAAATTGGCATCTATTACATCTTTTAGTAAATTCATGACAATCTTTTATAATAGAAGGCCAATAGAAACCAGATTGTAATACCTTAGCAGCAGTTCGATCTCCTTTGAAATGTCCACTGTAAGGTGAATCATGACACCCAGCTATAATCGCCTCAATTTCTTCCTTGGGTACACATCTTCTTACCATCTGATCAGCACACACTTTATAGAGGAACGGATCCTCCCAAAAGAACTGTCTTGCACGGTGAGCTAATCTTTTTCTCTCTTGATAAGTTGAACCTTCAGGAAAAGAACCACTTACCACTAAGTTTGCAATATCCGCGTACCAAGGGGCTTCAGAGTCACGAACTTCGAATAGATTCTCATCAGGAAATTCTTCTCTAACCGCTTCAGTACCACTATTCAACTCTGAACCTTCTAATCTCGATAGATGATCTACAACCTGATTCTCGCACCCTTTTCTATCCTTGATCTCTAAATCAAACTCTTGAAGCAATAAAACCCATCTGATTAACCTTGGTTTAGCATCTTTCTTCTCCATAAGATATCGAATCGCTGAATGATCTGTATAAACAATAACTTTCGCTCCAATAAGATAAGAGCGAAATTTATCGAATGAATACACAACCGCTAGCAACTCCTTTTCTGTAACTGTATAATTGATCTGAGCACCATTAAAAGTTTTACTAGCATAATAAATCGAATGAAAAACTTTCTCTTTTCTTTGTCCTAATACAGCTCCCATACATAAATCACTCGCATCACACATAACCTCAAACGGTAAATTCCAATCTGGAGGCATTACTATAGGAGCAGAAATAAGCTTTTCCTTGATTGCTTTGAAAGCCACTAAACAAGCTTCATCAAAAAGGAATTTGGACTCCTTTTCAAGTAAGTTGCATATCGGTTTCGAAATCTTAGAAAAATCTTTGATAAATCGCCTATAAAAGCCAGCATGGCCTAGAAAACTTCTTACCCCTTTAACAGAAACATGAGGGGGAAGAGTTTTAATTACCTCAATCTTCGCTCTATCGACTTCCAATCCAACACTCGAAACTTTGTGACCCAGAACAATACCTTCGCGAACCATGAAATGACACTTCTCCCAGTTTAATACCAAATCTGTTTCTTTGCATCTGATTAACACTTTCTCTAAATTGTCTAAACATTTATCAAAATCATCACCAAATACAGAGAAATCATCCATAAACACTTCAAGAAAGTTATCGATCATATCCCAGAAGATGGCCATCATGCATCTTTGAAAGGTAGCAGGAGCATTACACAACCCAAATGGCATCCTACGATATGCAAAAGTACCAAAGGGGCATGTAAATGTTGTTTTATGTTGATCTTCTGGAGCCACGTAAATTTGATTATACCCTGAATAACCATCCAAGAAGCAATAATACTCTCTTCCGGCTAATTTATCTAACATCTGATCTATGAAGGGTAAAGGGAAATGATCTTTTCTGGTGGCCTTGTTCAGCTTTCTATGATCCATACAAACTCTCCATCCAACTACCGTTCTTGAAGGAATCGCTTCATTTTTATCATTAAGAACTGTTGTCATTCCTCCCTTCTTCGGTACACACTGAACCGGACTCACCCATTCACTACTCGAAATGGGATAAATAATCCCCGCATCTAAAAGCTTGATCACCTCTTTCTTTACCACATCCTTCATAGCGGGCATTAATCTTCTTTGACCTTCAACTGAGCGTGCATTAACATCTTCAAGTATGATTTTGTGTTGACAATAGGATGGACTAATGCCTTTGATGTCAGCAATTGTCCAACCTATTGCTTCTTTGTTTGCTCTTAACACACGCAACAATTTATCTTCTTGAGGACCTGTTAAATTAGCTGAAACAATAACATGTAGAGTTTCATTAGTACATAAATACGCATACCTCAAGTGTGCTGGCAATGGTTTTTCTTCCAATTCCGGAGGAGATTCAATTGAAGGCTTCTTTTTAGGAACAATCTCCCCCGGTTCTCTCACAGGTTCATAGGCAGGACGCCTATACTTCGGATTTTCAGAATTGAGAGCTGCTATTGTTTCAGTAAGCTCTTCCATCATCTCAGGTGAATCTAATGTTAAAGCAGCCTGCAAGATATCATCAAAATTTAAACAATTAAATACCTCTTGCGATGCTTGCTCTACTACATCCATTCTGAAGCAATCTTCCTGAGAATCTGGGAATTTCATAGCTCGAAATACATTGAATTTCACTTCCTCATCTTGTATCCTCATTGTTAATTCGCCATTCTCTACATCGATCAATGTTCTCCCTATAGCTAGGAATGGTCTACCCAAAATAATGGGGACATCTCTATCTGCATTGTATTCAAGGATTACGAAATCAACAGGAAATATAAGTGTACCTGCCTTAACAAGGACATCCTCAATGCGGCCTTCAGGATGAGCAAGAGACCTGTCCGCCATTTGCAAGACCATAGAAGTGGGTCTTGCGTTTCCAATTTTTAGCTTGTCAAAGATCGACTTGGGCATCAAATTGATGCTAGCTCCCAAGTCACATAGCGCTTTTCCTTTCCATTCTTCTCCAATTGATATGGGAATCGTGAAACTCCCCGGATCTACTAACTTCGGAGGTAATTTACTTTGACAAATCGCGCTACACTCTTCTGGAAGACCAATCATCTCATTATCACAATAGGGCCTTTTGTTAGTGAGGGCCCTCTTCAAAAACTTCGTGTACATAGGAATATCTCGAATCGCCTCAAGTAACGGAATATTAATACTTAGACCCTTTACCCTATTAAAGAATTTCTGAAAATCACCCAAATCACCTTTTTTCTGAACTCGCGATGGAAACGGTGGTGGAGGGCGACTACTAACAATATCATCTCTCTTTTTTCGGAACTTCTCTTGTTCTCACTATTTCTTCAACCTCACTATCTTTCTCATTTTCTTTCTCTTTTTCCACCACTTCCTTTTTTTTTCTTGGTACTTCTTTCTCTTTCATAACGGGAAAAGGAGGTGGGGGAAGGTTCTTACCACTTCTCAATGTAACAGCATTACAATCTTCGCGTTGCTTCGGATTCTCAGTATCGCTTGGAAGTTGTCCTTGTGGACGTTGATTCAGTTGTTTATTGATTTGGCTTAGCTGATTCTGGAACAAACTCATATTGGCTTCGATTGCATTTTGACGTTCCATAGCTTGTGTTTGGAGAGCAATTAAACTTTCAACTGATTTCTGAAGAGTGACTACTCCTTCTTGTGGATGGGCAGGTAAGGCTTTTTGGTTTAAGGTTTCATCGTATGTATTCTGAGGAGTATTTTGAGGAGCTTGCCTTTGTACATAGTTACCTTGCTTCTGTCCTCCTTGATAATTGTTGTGTGGTCTTGGATTATAGTTGTTACCTTGGGGGCGCGGCTGATACGCATAGGTAGGATTGGCTGCCCCATTAGGATTTGAGTATTGAAACCCAGGATGGTTTCTGTTAGGCTGATATCCATTACCACTTGAATTGAAGTTACCTCTATTGGACATGAACATCACGGATTCTTGGTTATTTGGACAATTTTCCTCATCATGATCATCTACCTGGCAAATCGAACACATATAAACCTCTTGTGCAGCATGCACAGCTACCTTCTTACCCGAAAATCCTTCTTTTACAGCTAAAGTAAGCTGCTTCAATTGTTGCTCAATAGTATTCTGAATCTTATTCTCAAACGTAGCAAATTTCTCTTCTATATCAACATTATTCACTCCCTTAACCGGTGTTCTTACTGAATTCCACCCAACTTCATTCTTGACTGTTCTCTCTAAGATTATGAGCGGGTTGAACTTGAAGAAAACCTGCACCACATAGCGTATCCAACTTCTCTCTCGACTTCCCATCAAGGCCTCTATAAAAGATCTTAAGTTGTTGTTGTTCTGAATAGCCATGATTGGGAACTCTACGTAAGCACATCTGAAATCTTGTCCAACTCTTACCCAAAGTTTCATCATATTCTTGACGGAAATGTGTCAATTCTAATTCAGCATCTAACCTCATGTTACTTGGGTAATACCTGTCAAAGAACGCAATCTCTAATTGGTCCCAATTGGTGATCTTCGTAGGATCTTGCGTATCGTGCCATTCACTTGCTCCCTCAGTAACAAAGAACTTAAAAGCAGCAAAATACATCTGTTCTCTCGAGACCCCTTGTGTGATATAAGAATCACATATCTGTTTGAATTTCTGTACTGCCCTGAGAGGATCTTCTGCTGGTCTACCACGAAAATTACCAAAATTCTGTAACTGAGCTAACATACCTGAATCTGGACGAAAACGCGGAACATTGATATCTGGAGCACCTACTCCTATAGCTGGAGCACGGAATGGAACTTCTGGAGGACCATTAGTAAACCACGGATCTTGATTCATCACTATCTGAACTTGAGGATTTGGATTCAGTGGTTGTGGAATTGGAGGAATAGCGCCTGGAGCCAAAGGTTGGCCATTTGCGCCTAGTTGACCTTGTGGATTATCTTGAAGATTGATTTCTTCCATTCTGTTACTTAACTCTTCTACCTCTAAAGCTTCTCGTTCTCTTCTTCTCTTGTTAGCAAGTCTGATCAACGATTCTGGATTACTAAGGATCGGAGGTGTTGGCTCTAGATCCTTGAATAGCCTTCTTCGCATACACCAAACCTAAAAACCTGAAAAGAAACTAAACAAAAAGCGTAAAACTGATAAAATAAAATGCACTTATCACTAAAGGATAAACACCGTGGTCACACGCTACCGTCCCCGGCAGCGGCGCCAAAAACTTGGTGGTCCTTTGTGTGTTCTAAATAAATGAAAATAATAATCGAACCACAACCGCAAGTGTACGGTTGTCCCAAGTAGTATATCTGATAATACAGATTCGTTCCAAGGACGGAATGGTTGATCACAATGTCTAGCAAATAGTGATTGATGCACTTATGAAAATAAAAGACAATAATATATTTGTTTGGTTTTTGTTATAAGACTAAGTAAATGAAAGACAAATATTAAAATGCAAGTAAAATCTAAGACGCAAGTAAAATGATGTAAAACGCAATATGAGAAGTAGCACTTGAGAACGCAAGGATCCTCCCTATCCTATTTCTTAACTTATGTTGTTTAAGGGCTAAATTAGTCAATTACAATGGTCGGGATTCTAATTTCCTTATACCCCCGTCAGGGTGGACTATAAGGCGATCCTAAAGTGTCACTAGTCCCGTCAGGGTAAATATGATCCACCGTTGGATGATTAAGTGTTATTACCTCATTGGCCCTAGGATTAGCTAAGCTCGTCAGAATCATTAACTTCTATCCTAGATTGAATAAATGGTTCCGTATTTAAACCCTCCGTCAGGATGATCCAATTGCCACTAATTGGAATAGCCTAAATACTATTACCCGCTCCTAGTTCATGACGCTAAAAACAGTAAATATTCATAATTTATCGAAAAGAGTAAAAGCCCTAATTTAGTTTAATTCAATAAAAACCCAAATTCAACATTCGTTAATTAATAAGAATTGGGATTCACCCATTGTTCGTTCTCAAGCACTATATAAAACTTAGCTCATATTAAAATGAAATACGAAATTAAAAATAAAGGAATTCATATTGTTTACAGAATTAAAAAGATAAAAGAACCTAATTTCCGGAATCGGAATGACTACGAACGGAGATATAGACCCTCTCCAGCTCTTGTAGCTTCTTCTCCTTCCTTCAGTTGCTTCTCTCTGGTGTTTTTAATCTTGCAGAATGTGAATTGTGTGTAAAATAGAAGTCCAGACCTCCTTTTATAAGTGCAAATTCGTTCTAGGGCTTGGACCAGAAAATAGAATATTAATTAAATGTCCAAGCCCACTTTCTAAGCCCAAAATCCCGTAACTGCTGATACACTTTCACTAAAACGGCTTTTCCCGATGCGTTACAACTCCGATTGACCTCATTCCAGTTGCTAAAGTTCCGTAACTCGATAAGGAATGATTTCTCTTCAAAGGTCAACAGCTAGATCATCGCTTAAGCACCTCGAAATCAGCAATCTATGGCCTGGAAAATGGATTTTCAGCTCTAAAAATAATATCTTCGGGATTTCTTTTCAAGTCTTGACTCTATCTTTTGATCTTTGACTTTCTCCTCGGATTCCTCTTCTAGCTAACATCTAAAACCTGTAAAATACTCACTAAAAAATACCAATATTACGCGCAAAAGCTTAATAAATCAAAAATGCTAGAAATAAAAGAGGAAAATCATATTATTGCATATTTAGTCCAAAAGTCTATCGAATTAATTAAATAAACACCAAAAATGATGTCTCCTAAGGGTCGAAAATAAGAACAATTAAGGAGACATCAATTTCCTTTTGTTAACAGGCTGGAAAGGGTGGAGAACTCACTCATGATGAGACTACAATAATAAGAACAACCCCTTAGTAATATTGTGAAGGAAAAAGAGGTTCAAGTTAGGAATAATAGAGTGAATTGGATACCACCACCCCAACATACCATTAAAATAAACTGTGACGTTGCTATGATAAATAAACGTGCCTCTATATCTTATGTTTGCAGGGATTATCTAGGTAAGGTTAAATATTGCAAAGCTTGGGAAGTTGCAGCCGAATCTCCTCTTGAAGTTAAAGCTTTAGGCATCCTCAAAACTTGTATTATTGTTGGAAACTCTAGAGTGATAGTTGAAAGCGATTGTCTACAAGTAATGCAACCATTAGAGAAGAGGCGACAATTTTTATTCCTAAAATTTGTAATATTATTAAAAGTATTTACTTCATTTCAGAAACTTGTAACCCTATTTTTAGATAGGTAAGTCGAAATAGGAATAGTTTAGCTAATGGGGTAGCCAAACATATGCTCTCTGGCAAAATAAATGGCTCGTGTTTAGACACGTACCAAGTAAGCTAGCTGAAATAACCAAGAATGATTCTTTTCCTTCCGAAATTGGATGAAACTTGTTATAATTTTGGAGAGTTAAGTAATTTTTTGTAAAAAAAAAGACGACACTCTTGATTTGCTAGAAAAGGTATCTAAATACTTGAATACATCTTCTTATGACAACCTTTAATTTATTCTTTCTATATATAATTATGTATGGTATGACACCAATTGTAAAACAGACTACTGAGGAATCTATGACACCAATTGAATCCGGGGGAATTATAATAAACAGCCTCACGACATGGTTTTTTACAAACAAAAGCCCAACCCAATTCCCCTACTAACTACTAGTTGGACCCTAACTAGAACCCAATGAAAAGACCCAAAAGCCCTCCTCCCCTATATACTATTATGAAGCAACAACAATCAAAAACAAAAAGCTAATAGGGTTTTTTTTCCTGATAATCCCTCCCCTCTCTATACCCCCTCTCTCTCTCTCCTACCTTCCCAACACTACCCCCACCTTCCACCGAGAGCCACCTTCCTCTTCCCCCACCTGCAGAACCAAGCCCCACCTTCCCACCTTCCACCATTACCGCCCCACCTACCCACCTTCCACCATTACCGCCCCCACTCCCTCCTTCTTCCCCAACCCACCCCATGACTGACGCGCAAGACAACCACAGCCATGGATCTGGCCTTCCACCGTCGCTGCCAGGACCATTGCAGATCTCGGAGCTGTCCACTGCTGTCGCAGCAGATCTGGAGAAGAAGAAGACCGGAGCTTCGCACCACCACCGCTGCAGATCTCGCCGCTGCAGATCTCCTTCCAGCGCTGCAGAGCTCCTTCCACCACCACGATGACTCATCCCAAGACAGCACCACCACCCTGCTGCTGTAACACCGACACCACCACCCACCTTCTTCACCCCTCCACCAAGACAGCGCCACCAACCCACCGTGACCCTCCTTCTCGCTGTCCAGCTTGTACCAGCACCCCTGCTACTGTTACACCACCTCAGCAACGATGCAGATCCACCACCATGCCGTGAACCACCACGCAGCTGTGAATGCGAAGCCACCATCATCTCCTTCCAACGAGCCTCCCAACATCTGCAACCTCCCAGATCCACGCACCATCGCCACCAGATCCACGCCGCTGCACTGCTTCAGCACCGCCACCACCATATCCAGAACCACCATCGAGCTCTCCATCACTGCCGTTCTTCTAGCCGAGTTCTCCATCACCACCATTCTTGCCGAGTTCCGTCCAGATCTGCAGAAACCAGTATTTTCCAGATCTGTAGAAAACCTTTGTCTTTTTTTTAAAAGCAAAAACGTGATTTTGCAAAGATAGATGTCCAAATTCAGTGTCCAGCCCATTATGGGCTGTATTCCAACGTGTCCAATTTTTTTTACACAAACACAATGGTCCAGCCCAATGTGGGCTAATCCTTGCTCGTTTTTTACAGAAACAAAATGGTCCAGCCCAATGTGGGCTAATCCTCCATTTTTTCACAAACAAAATGGTCCAGCCCAATGGTCCAACCATTTTATACTAGTTTTTATACTGTCATTTTATTGTGTCTATTACATTAGGGCTAGACGTTATGGGCTATACATTATGGTCTAGACATTATGGTCTATACATTTGTATACATTAGTGAACCCTAGCTAATGAGTTTGTAATAGATTTGTTTCTCGGAAGTTCGACATGGATAAAACCGGGCAAAAAACGTGTCCCTATCTCTTGACATGGACAAAACCTTGACATGCACAAAACCTTGACATGGACAAACCCTGAAAAGTACGTGGACAAAACCTTGACACAAACACACCTAAAAACGTTAAAAACATATATGTCTGTACGAATAGGTACGTACCTCTTTGAATGTACCGGAAAAAAATATCAAGTAGTAAAAGTTCAGAAAAAAAAATTAATAAAAAAACGAAAAAGGAAAAAAAAATTAAAAAGGGTAGGAACGTAAAACACCTAACCAGAATTTTGAGTTAGGCCTTAAAAAGTAGTATTTTGCAACTAGGCCTTATAACCTTAAGAAGTGTTAATTGGGACTCCAATTTGTAGATTCCTCATTAAATCCACATTTTCGATGGATGTGAATTTTAAACTAGACGGGTAAGTATGCGTAACTATCTTCTCTCTTTTAGCCCTACATAACATATAGTAACCTAACATCACTAAAGGGGGGCAATGGGTAAAATATTACTCCCTCCGTTTCATAATGTTTGTCCACTTACTAAAAATGTAGTTTCAAAATGTTTGTCCACTTAGAATTTCAAGACATTTTTTCCCTCTTTTTTCCACTATTACCCCCATTAAAAAATTAAAATTTATGTTTCCAATACACATTTAAGATATCAAGACACTTTATGAAGGGTACTTTTGTAATAGGAAGTGTAATAATTACATTTCTTAATTCGTGTGAAAAGCAAAGTGGACAAACATTTTGAAACAGAGGGAGTAGCGTGTGGCTATAGTAAAGTGTCCCAGTCTATTCTCGGAACCCAAGAAATGTAATTGGACTTTTACTCGTAATGAGTTTCCTCACTGTTCGACCCAAAACAGAATCACCCGTGAGCGCTGTTTCTATCCGAAGAATCCCTAGGTATAATTTTCAAATTCTCGGCGAAAGCTTGGTGTCTTATTACAAGACTATGAACTAATCTTATAATTTATTAAAAGGGTTCCTGCAGATATGCCCTTGTATGACATACTAGACGAGTTCCAAAAAGGAAGTAGTCATATGGCAGTTGTTGTAAAAGTTAAAAAGAGCCAAAACGTTTCCTCGGTTGTTAATAAGAATTAAAGTCTCCATTTATTAAATCTCAAGATGGAAAATTGAATAAATATAATGTTGTGGTTGATATTGAGAAAGGTAGTTCAAGACCTTCTTATAAGAACTATATGCCAATGTATAATGATATAATGAAAAGCGAAGATATTGACGATGATGAATTAATTGGTATTTTAACCTTGGAAGATGTAATCGAAGAGCTTCTGTAGGAGGAAATTGTTGATGAAACCGATGAATATGTTGATGTACACAAAAGGTATTCTATTTTTTTTGCTATATATTTTTATTTTACTTTTAATAAAATTGTTTGAATGTGTAGGATACGTGTGGCTGCTATTGTGGTGGGTCCTGGTGTGTTATAAAATAATGCAATAAAAGTAATAGAATAAAGAATCCACAAACCGCAATTGTATGGGTCGTTCCAAGTAATAAATAAGTAAATACGGGAACATCGTTTCCACAGGGATTTGAATAGTTATTCTAACTTCGTGTTCAATATTAGAATAAATAGTTGTAATTGTCTTAATTAAGAAGATAAGCAGGTAAGTATTTTTTCCTAATCAAATAATAAAATAAATAATAAATAATAAACAAGTATGTGAACAAGATAATGAGATGCAAGTATGAATCTATTCTATTAAATCTACGATTCCTAAGAGTAAGGGTGAATGAGAAATTTCACAATAGTCAAGACTCTATAATCTCCTAACCCCAGTCAGGGTGGACTTAGGAACTACCCTATCGTATTACAAACCACGCCAGTGCGATTATAAGCTACGTTCAGATGATTAAGATCTATACCCAATTGGCTACGTGGTTAGTCAAACCCGTCAGAGTCAATGACGGGCACCACACGTCTATATTTTAGTTCTGTAATTAAACTCCGGTCAAGGTGATCACCGTCACGAGTAAATAACCAAATTACTAAAACCTACTCTTGATTCGCGACGTCAATGATAATAAACAAGCACAAGAATATGGTCCATGGAAATTAAGAACCAATTCAGTTAAATACTAAAATCCCATATTCAAATTAAAACTAAAAACAATAATCAATGGTTCATATAATTACAATACTAAAGAGAAAATATGCATACTAAAACTCTTGAATAATTAGCTTAGAAATACCTCATAGACAAAATAGATCTAATACTAATTTACCCAAAGAATAGAGATGGAGAAGTGTGGAATTGATATAGTTAATCTCTAATTCTTGCTTTTTCCTCATCTAGATCCTCCTGATTGCTTTTCCAGATGATTTATGTATGTATATTAAGCTTGTGCAGCCAATGGATGATTTTGTAAGGTTTAGAACTGAGATATATATATATATATATATATATATATATATATATATATATATATATATATATACATATATATAGGTGCTAGGTCGAAATCTTGGAGTAGGACCAAGTAATAGAGTACAAGTCCAACTCAAATTCGTAAGTAGATAAGGATAATTACTGCTGACGTGTTTTGACCATATCTCCTTCATTACTGGGTTGTTTTTGGTTCGTAAGATATCAAAAGAATCCTCACAGAAATATATATCTACCTCTAAAAGGCTCTTCCAGTTGCGTCTCGGATTTGGAGTTATCTTCATTTATTTAGACTTAGCTGCAGAAATTCCGATTTATTTGACAACTTTTTTTTCCTAATTGAACTCTGTTTCCTTCTATTAACAAGATCTTCTTTCTTAATCTACTTAGAATTGATTTGGCACCTAATATATTTCCATATTATCTTTAAAGCTTCATATTAACACACAAATTAAACTAAATATGCTCTAAAAATAATAATTCATCAAATTAAGATAAGAAATAGAAATATTACGAATTAAGCACAAAACTCAATAGAAAAAGAACATTTTCTAACTAAAATTATGTCTCCTAAGAGCTTATATTTAGACAAAAAGGGAGACATGCTACCGCTGCTTCTTCAGTTGCACGTGCACCTTCTACCCGTATGTTGACAGCTAAGGAAGGCGCTTCTGTAAGTCGAAGTTAAAGAAATCTTGCATGAAATTAAATAATCTCATCACCAAAGTTTGACTAGAAATAATTTTGATATTAATAATTTTTGTTTGACTAATATTTGTTTTGTATCCTTGTGAATTTATTAGGCAGGACAAAGTAAAATGAGTTTAACTGCAAAGAAGTCTGGTGAGGGAAGTCTTGGCGAGCCTCTTCTCGGGACAAGAGATGATTATGGTATTGAGAATTTTGAAGAATGGAGTTACAAAGAGTATAAATGTTTCCTGTACAAGGAAAAAATAGCGTAATAATTATGCTATAAATTTTAATATTCTTTTAATGATCCAGGGAGTTATATTATATTATATACATATACAAAAAGGATATCTGTTGAAGGTAAGATAGACTGAGTCATGAAAATATAACATTTTACCCATTACCATCCATTTAAGGTAAGTTGTTGGCTGGTCATTTTTTTGTGCTGATCGTATACATCCACAAGGGAAATTATGAAATTCTCTCTGTTCTATCTCCTTACTAAAAATACACTTTTCTAATTTACACACCTACAACTTCACTCAGAATCCCTACATTTTGGGTGAATTTAACTCAAATCTTGTGTTTCTTCCTTTAAACTTCAAACAACACAAGCTCTTCCTCCTCCTCAAATCCTTTCCAGCCTCTTTCTTTCAATTTTCTTCAATTTTTAGCCTTCCAAACTTCATTCTTGAGAAGATGGATTTCTTTGCACCTTCTCATCCCCTTGCAAAAAACAATGTGTTATTTATAACACCAGATGATAACTCAGTTTACAAAAATACTTGCGAGTATAAACTCGTAGCTAAACTCTTATTTCAAGAGAAAACAAACCACATATTTATCAAAAATCATATCAACAAGTACTGGTCACTTAAAGAACAAGTGGAGGTAGAAAGAATTGCTGCTAACACTTACATTATCAAATTTCAGAATGAAGAAGACAAACTTAAAGTATGGAATCAAAGGCTCTGGACTCTACAAGGTGAACATTTCGCTATCAAAGAATTCAACAACTATGGTAATAATGAAGTCAGTCATACTACAATGTGAATTCAGCTAATGGGAATTCCAGCTAAACAGTTAACTCAACACCGTGTGGGTAAAATGATGAGTTATTTTGGAAAGGTACACTATATTGAGCTGCCAGGAAACATTAATGTTGATGAGAAGTCGTTTACAAGAGTCCAAGTTGATTGGAATCTAACAAGCCCTTTAATCACGGGAATCAACTACTGGGAGACTGAATCCAAAGCAACTTGGATTAAGTTCATTTACGAAGATATAAGCAAGGTCTGCTATGGGTGCGGATTATTTGGCCATGAAGAAGGTAAAACTCCAAACCCTAAGGTCTCGCCTAAATTAGGGGCTTGGATCAAAACGTCTACCAGAGGGCCTTCTTACACTATTAGGCAAATTACTAATGCTACCAAGAAAGTGGAAAATTCTAATCAAGATTCTACGAGAAAACTACCTTATTTGAATCTGAGTTAGAGGTACTCGAAGGAGAAACTCGGTAGCAAACTCGCCAATAAACTCGGTAACAACTCAATGAACGGTAACGACAAAGAGAATACAACAGTTTGAATTAGGTACTGTGAGTACCTCTGGCAAAGGTAAAGGACACGTAGTGGAGACTATGAACGAGAAGAACAAGGACGGTGATGGAGAGGTTTTAATTTTGTCTGCTACCAACATGAGAGAGAAGAAGACAAAAGATATTATTTATTTAGAAAAGGAAAAGATAATGAACACGATGGTCGGTGCTCTAGTAAAAAGGCTCAATACACCACCAGCCCAACCAAAAGAAATAATGTTTGGAACTTACGACAGCCCAACCCATAATATTACTAGCGCCCAAATGTCATATTCCCAAAATCAAATAATTCAAGCCCAAACAACCCACATAACCCATCAGACAACATAATCATCTCTAACCCAAAATCATCTAAACTTTCAACACCCGACATCTCTTCTACCAACCCTAACCCCTCTCTTGCAATCTCAGTTCATCCCACCCCCAAAATTCAAAACCCTAACCCCTCATCACCGATTAACACCACTTCAAACACCACTCCAGATAACTATACAACTCCTAAACCCTCGATTACCCAAAATTTTCAATACCAACTCCTCTCTCCAACCTCTTTGGGAATATCGACAATGAAGAAGAAACTCAGAAATTTGGTACTACAAAGATGGAAATCGGGGAATCCTCAGCTAGAATCTCTGTTAAAGCTCAAATTAAGAAGGATAAAAGAAACAACTCTACTCAAGTCAATGTGAAAAGACAAAAAACACTCTGGGAAGCTAGGAATGGAGATTTGAAAGAACAACCTTCAATGGGTAAAGAAATACAGCCTATAGAAAGAATTGAAGAGAAGGAAATTAGAATTGATGAGTCAAGTAGATCGTGTATGAAGAAGGAAGCTGCAAGTGCTAAGAAGGTTTGCGGGGTTGACCTTGATCAACCTCCACATCTCTCAATGATACAACTATCATGGAACTGTCAGGGTATTGGAAATAACTTGATAGTCCAAACCCTGGCTGATATGGTTTCCAAATATCAGCCTCAGGTATTCTTCCTCTCGGAAACTAAAAACTCTTACTCTTTTGTGAAAAAACTTGAAAATATTATTAATATGTCCCTCATTGAGACTGTAGAACCAAATGGACTTAGTGGGGGGGGGGGGGGGTTAGCAATCTTTAGTAAAAAGAATTTTGATATTAATATTATTAGTAAATCTATTAACCATTTCCACTGTAAAATTAGACATGAAGGCACGAAATTTCAATCAACTTATGTTTATGGAGCCCCTCTAGATAAAAATAAAGAAGAACGCTTAAATTCTTTTAGTAAATGTAACCCTAATAACAACCAACCGTGGTTACTTATTGGTGATTTCAATAATATAAGATACACCTCGGATAAGAAAGGGGGTGCTAAACATATTAATAAATATATGAAGATGTTTAATGGTTTTATCAAAAACCATAAACTTGATGAGATTATAACAAAAGGTTGTAAATTCTCATAGACCAACAAAAGAATCAATGAAGAGATGATTGAATCTTTAATTGATAGAGCTCTATGCAACAAAAGTTGGGGTGATTTATACCCTACTTCTTGGGTTGCTCTTTTACCTGTAATTGGTTCTGACCATTGCCCCCAAGTCCTTTTTATGAAAGATACTCACATTAAAAAAGATATGCGCTTTTATTTTGAAAATAATTGGACAGAAGAAATAGTCTGCCTTAATAATATTAAAAAAGTGTGGGAACTTAAAAACAACCCAATTGGAACTTATAGAAATGCCCTTACCTATAAATTAGAAAAATGTAAAATTTTACTTACAAAATGGAGTAAGGCTAAGTTTAAGAATAATAGAAAAGTGATCAATAAACATATTCAGAAACTTGAAGCCATTTATAATGATCCCTTTACTAAAGATTGGATTAAATATAATAGTTTTATTAAACAAGTTGAGGAAATATGGAAATAGGAGGAGGATTTTTGGGCCTCTAGGTCTCGAAATACCTGCCTTAAAAGAGGCGACAAAAATACAAACTTTTTCCATGCCTCTACTACAGAAAGAAGAAGAATTAATACTATTAATAGAATTACTAATGTTGAAGGAAATTGGTTAGAATACTTTACTGACACTAGTAATGAGATTAAGTTTTACTTTAATAATATTTTTAAAGCAGTGGGTAAAAGGGATTATGCACCCATTATTTCTAACATTCAACCCATGATTACTAAATATATGAATGAGAGCCTCAATAAAAAAACTTGGGATTGAGGAAATAGAGATTGCTATATCTGAACTTGGTGCTAATAAAGTGCCAGGTCCAGATGGATACTCGAGGCTCTTTTATAAAAAATATTGGTCAATTATAAAATTAGATGTTATTAAAGTTATCAACAACTTCTGGTACAATAATGGGCCCATTGATGATATTAATAAAACCTTTATTTCATTAATACCTAAAATTACAAAGCCTACTAATATCAAACACTTTCCTCCAATCAGCTGTTCTAATTTCATATACAAAATTATTGTGAAAATTCTCGTGAATAGAATGCAACCGGTATTAAATGTTCTAATTGACGAAAGTCAATCAGCTTTTATACCTGGAAGGCATATTCAAGAGAATACAATGGTAGCACATGAAATTATTAATTTCATCAAAAATAAAAAAGATACTAAGAAATATTACTTGACAGTTAAAACTGATATACAGAAGGCCTACGAGAATGTTGAATGGGACGGTCTTCAAGATATTATGTATAAAATGGGTTTTAACCATAAATGGGTTAGTAAAATAATGAGATGTGTAAATTCAGTCTCATATGTTGTTTTAATGAATGGTTCTCTTATGAATATAGACAAACCACAAAGAGGTCTACGCCAAGGTGACCCTTTATCAACTTTACTCTTTTGTATTACAACTCAATTACTGTCGCTTCTCATAAAAGATAAAAAAGAGAATAACATAATGGAAGGAATCAAAATGGAAAAATTGGCCCCTTCACTTACACACCTTCTATTTGTTGATGATAGTATTTTCTTTATGAATGCTACTTTGAAGGTTTTAATGATGTTATTAACAAATATATCTACGCTACAGGTATGAAACTTAATCTATACAAATATGGAGTAATCTAGTCCTAATACACAACATTTTCTTCAAAATATCTTCGCAAGAAGACTAAATATGCTTATTACTAATATCTTGGGTAATTATCTTGGTTTACCTACTGAATGGAGAAGATCCAAGGGGAAAGACCTAAACTCATTAGTTGAAAGAACTTTACAAAGAACTGAAAACTGGAAAAGTTTTTTCTTATCTGCAGCTGGAAAAGAAATACTTATTAAATCAGTTATTCAAGCTTTACCAAATTATTATATGTCATCTTACCTTATTCCCCAAAAGATATATGATCTTATTAATTCTCAAATATCAAAATTTTGGTGCGGCAGTAATGGAAGAGAAAAATTCACTGGGAAAAGTGGGAAGCCCTAACAAAAAGTAATTTCTCTGGTGGCCTAGGTTTTCGTGATTTACATCTCATGAACCTTGCGCTATTGGGAAAAAAGGCCTTGAATTTAATTACTAAACAAGAGTCCTTTCTATATAAAGTACTAAAGGGTAAATACTTCCCTTCAACCTCTTACATTGAAGCTCATTTAGGAAGCTCACCCTCTTGGGGTTGGAGGAGCCTATTGAGTGGAAGAGATACTTTAAAAAATAATCTTTGATGGAAAGTTGGTAATGGTAACTCCATTACTTTAAATAGTGATATTTGGATACATGGTAAAAATGAAGTAATAAAACCTAAAAGAGGAGTAGCTAAGAAAGTTATTGATCTTATGATTAAAAATGACAGAAGATGGAATGAGGAGATTATTAGGCAGGAATTTAATTCTGATACCTCTAATATAATCCTTAACACTTTCATTCCATATTCATATTGTAAGGATTTACCCTACTGGAACATGGATACTAATGGTCTGTATACAGTTAAGAAAAATTACCAACTTCTCAAGGAAGTACAAGATAAAGATATATCTAATAAATGTAATAAACCGACCACTTCCCATAAAGTTAACTCAGATATTTGGAAAATGCTTTGGAACCTAAAGGTGGCACCAAAGATTAAAAAAATTAAGTGGAGGGTTATTGAAAATCTATTACCCACCAATGAGAATATATATAAAAATAAGGTCTTAAAAACACCTATTTGTGACATTTGTAATAAGGAAGCCGAGAACACTGAACGTATGGTGTTAAATTGTGAATGGGTTAGAGCAATTTGGTTCTCTTCTCAATTTAATATATTATCTTGCAACCAGAATTCATATAGAATGGATTCTTGGATGGCAAGCTTAATAGAAAATATGAAAAAGCAAAAAATCAAAGATGAATTATATATGGAACAAATATGTACTTTACTTTTGTGTATTTGGAAAGCGAGAAATGATAAGAAATACAAATTTACTCGGTTGGATCCTATAAATGTTATCAAGAGGGCTAATAAAGAATAGAAAGAATATAAAAGTGCAAACTATCCTTATGATGTTAATAATAAACTGAAGGATATAAAGAATGAACATGAAAAACCCCTAGTTACAGTGAATGGAAATATGTCTGAGATAGGCAAAACAAGTGATACAAAACAAGAGGTTAAGAAATGGATTTCTCCCCTATGAATTTTACTAAAATTAACTGTGATGCTACCTTTATTAATAATGAAGCTGTTATATCTTGTGTCAACAAGGATCATCTCGGCAAAATACTTAGCAGCGAAGTTTGGGAAATCAAGGCAAAATCTCCAATAGAAGGTGAAGCTCTAGGAATTCTAAAAGCTTGTGTAATTGCTCGTGATTTGAAAGATTCAAGAACATTTATAGAGAGTGATTGCCAAAGAGTGACGCTTCCTTTAGAGAATAATTCTTTTATTGCTATTGCTAAGCTTTGTAATATTGGTAAAAGTATTTACTTTATTGCTGAAAACTGTAAACCTATCTTTAAGTGGGTAAGTAGAGATAGGAATAATCTAACTGGCGAGGTAGCCAAACATAAGCATTTTTGCAAAATGAATGGCTCGCACTCTTGTGCGTACTCTAGTAGGTTAAAAGAGATCATTAAGGACGAAACAATTCCCACGGGAATTGGTTAATTTGTAATAAGTTTTTTAGTGTTAATCATAGTAAGTTTTGGAAAAAAAAGGTAAGTTGTTAGATCCATCTGTGACTAAATGTGATATGATTGATATCACCTACGGACTATCACAAATTTCCATTTTTCAGAAAATCGCCAACATGTGTATCAATAAAAAGAGAAATTCAAATTGTTGATGAATATCATACACAAAAAAGTGAACATATACATGAATGAAAGAATCAAAGCTCCTTAACGTTCATATGTTTCAGATAAGACTTGAGTTTGGGGTCATCACAGATGACCATGAAGGTTGGAAAAGGTACGAAGAACATGATGAAGATAGAAAGTTGGGTGTTGAGGAAAGATTTTCGTAGAAGAGATGATGATTTAGAGAGATAGGAAATGATGAAGATTTGGAAAATATGGCAAAAGAGTTCGAGGTAATGAAGAACACTTTATTCAAGATGGATGCAACAATTAACTGATCTTTAAAGCTTGATGAAGTAGTATTCAAAACCCTAACATGAGACTACACGTAATCGGCCTAGTGTCGATTTAGATATGTTTTCCAATCCTTTTCTCATTTAGTGTATATTAGTTTAATTGATTTATTGAGTCTTTTCGAGTCGTGGGGACACGACTAATTTTTGAGTTTGGGGTGGGGTTCGTTGCCTCATCCCAATTTTTATGTTTTATTTGTTTTAATTGCTTTCAATAAAATAATTAGGAGTTGCGTTTGACTGTAGAAGATTTAAAATGTCCCTTTTAAGCATACTCTTGATGAATCTATGATAGTAGATAGTGGACTTTAGGGAATAACATAAAACGCACTTTAATTGCATGCAAACATAGATAATGAATAGGAAAAATTAACAAACAATGCAAAAGAAGTAAGCTTGTACTTAAGGAAAATGTCTGGTTTGTAAAACGTGAGATCTAAATTAGTAGATAACCCACTTAGATATGAACTAAAGACGAACTATGTACTTAGGAAAATGATAGGGGCAGTTCTTTGTTAGCCATTTGAAGCCTTTTAGCTTGTTATCCCTTATAATAATTTTATTTGTCTTAGCCCAATTTTGAGCCTTAAGCCTTTCTTTTGTAGCCACGATATAAGCCCATTATCCCTTAGATTATTAGGCATTACCAAATGACCCGCACTTGAATCACGATCCTGAGACCTGTCTCAAGCTTGAGTTTGGGGTGGAGGGTCCACATTTGGGAAAATTCATTGGGTGGGGATTTATGTGTTTGTATTGAGGCACAAAAATAAAAGATGATATTATTATTTGTAACCCTTTGCCGGGATTTGAAAAAAAAAAAAAAAAGAATTTTTTTTATTTTTATAAGAGACATGACCTTTCACATCAAAATGATGGTCATGGGTATCTTGTACAAGAAAAAAGAAAAGAAATGAAAAATAAAATAAAAAGAAAGAAAGAATAAAATAAACCGGCAAAGTGGAATATTTTGAAAAATCATCTTAGTTTATATTGTGTTGACATTGGGGACGCAACATTAGCGCGTCAAATGGGTTGAGTGAGAACATTATATGAGTGTAAACTCAAGCTCGTGGACAGTTGTTGATGGTAAGTGAAGAGAGAGCCAAAAGCTCACTTCAAAATTACCAAATATACATACCACACCGTCCCTAAGCCTACGCTAAATTCGTAAAGTCCTCGTGATTCCTAGGTACATGGTAAGTTAATAGTTTGTATACTAAGTGGAGCGTTCAAAGCGAGTAAGGATCGAGGAACAAACTATAGCCATCATAATGAGATAAGTACAAGTGTAACCTTCTAGCATTGCAAAGTTAATTTTATGATTGAAGTTATTTGTGTTTGATGTTGCATGATTAGTGTATGTGTATGTTAGTTCTTAATGTTTGCTATATGAGATTTATCTTTAGAATTGATTTAGGGTGTATTTGCTAGCTTCTAATTTCTCTTGCATCTACTTCATTCCCCTTGTTTTTAGTTTTGCTTTGTCGGGACGACAAAGGTTTGAGTTGGGGGTCTTGATGTTTCCCTAAATGTTCTAATTTTATGCCCTTGGGAGACATCATTTTTGGTGTTTATTTGATTAATTTGATAGACTTTTGGGCTAAATATGCAATAATCCGAATTTCCTCTTTTATTTCTAGTATTTTTGATTTATTAAACTTTTGCGCGTAATCTTGTGTATTTTAGTGAAAAGTTTGTAGGTTTTGAATATTAGCTAGGAGAGGAATCCGAGAAGAAAGTCAAAGTTCGTGATATGGAGTCAAGACTTGAAGATAAATCCCGAAAGAATTTGATTTTAGAGCTGCAAATCTGGAAAACAGGCCAAAGATTGCCGATTTCAAGGCGTTTAAGAGATGATTTAGCCGCTGACCTTTGAAGAGAAAACATTCCTTATCGAGTTACGGAAATTTAGCAACTGGAATCAAGTCAATCGGAGTTATAACGAAGCGGAAAAAGCCGTTTTAGTGGAGGTGGTGCAACAGTTACGGGATTTGGGCTTGATTAGTGGACTTGGACTTTTTATTATTCACTTAAACCCTAATTAAAAGGCCGTTCCGAATTTGAGCTTATAAAAGGAGCTTTTGACCTCATTATTTCTTACCTCTCATTTTTATTCTTCAATTCAATTCATCCTTTGAAGAGAGTGTCCAGAGAAGAAGCAGAAACAAGGAAAAGAAGAAGCTTGGAGCTAGAGACTGTCTATATCTCCAATTCACAGCCAAACCAATTCCGAAATTAGGTTTCTCTGTATTTTATTTCTGTAAAACAACATGAGTCTTATTTCTTTTAATTTAGTTTTCTTTTTAATTAGTATGAGCTAATTACTTTATAGTGCTTGAGAATGCGTTATGGGTAAATCCCAATTCTATTGAATTTCATGTTCTGAATTTGGGTTTCTGTTAAATTAAATTAAATTGGGTCTTTTACTCTTTTCGATAATTTGTGATTGTTTACTGTTTTTAGAGTCGCGAACTAAGAACAGGTATTAGTATCTAGGCTATTCCACATATGTGGAGTGTGGATCATCCTGACGGAGGGTTTAGGTATAGAACCAATTATTCAATATAAAATAGAAGCTATTGATTCTGACGAACTTAGCTAATTTTAGGGTCAATGTGGTAAATTGCTTAATCATCTAAAAGTGGATCATATTTACCCTGACGGAACTAGTGACACTCTAGGATAGCCTTATAGTCCACCCTGACGAGAGTATAAGGAATTTAGGATCCCGACCATTGTAATTGACCGATTTAACCCTTAAACAGAACAAGTTATGAAATAGAATTAGGAGGATCCCTTGCGTTCTCAAGTGCTACCTTCTCATATTTGCGTTTTACACTTATTTACTTGCGTTTTACTATTTACTTGCATTTTATATTTAGTCTTTCATTAATTAGAATTAATACAAAAACCAAATCAATCATTATATCTTTATTTGATTTCATAAGTGCAACCATTCATTATTCGATAAGCATTGTAGTTAACCAAACCGTCCCTGCGAACGATCCTAGATCACTTATTACTACTTGGGACAACCGTACACTTGCGGTTGTGGTTAGATTACTTTTGCATTTATTTTAGAACACACAAAGGACCACCAGTAAGTCGAAACAACCCCTTAATATATTAATTGATATGGCGCGGCTAAACCAAGATTCCGTCGAGTAATTCGTGACATGATGTCAAGTAATAGAGTTTGGCTCACGATTATAGTTGAGCCCCGCGTTAGTGGTGTAACCGCAAAAATATTATCAACTCGCTACAAAAAGATAATTCGGTAGTGAATATGGAAGTAAGCAACATGATGCAGATGCTGGTGGATGGACATATAGCATGATCGGTCGGTTCGAAAGTGCTGCTGGAAGTGGGTTCGCTACCACGCTGATGTTGCTGGACAAGAGAATGAAGACAAAAGATAAGGCCAAAATGAGGAATCTTAATGAAAGATGGCAAGTCAAAGTGCTGTTGCTAATGTAAATGAATTAAGCACATCAAATGGACCAATGAGTATTAAATTATGGATGGAAGGCCACCTTCTTTCAAAAGCAAGAATTTTTGGGATAGAATGGAGATACATTTTTACAGCTGGAATTTGGGTAATTTGGTCCAAAAGAAATTATATTTTATTTAACGAAGGATCTGAAATACCGCATAAGACGGAAATGAAACGTGAAATTCTTTCCCTAGCAAGTAGTTATATTCTAGCTTGGAGAAAAGAAACAGAGAGGATGTAATTAAACTAGCCAGGAACGCAATGATTAAGTGGGTTAAATCCAAAGACGGTCTAAAATTAAATATAGACAGAAGCTTTACCAAAATAAAAGGTACCGTGGGTATTAGAGGAATCGTGAGGGATAAAAATGGTTCATGTATAGCTGGTTTTTTGGGTTCATGACTGGTTGTTTCTCCACTTGTATCGGAGATGTTTGCCCTCCATTTTGGCCTAAGATGGGCTATAAATTATTGTTACAAAGAGTTACACACTGAAACGGATTCGGAGGAGCTCCACGCGCTAGTGAAGGGCGGTGGAGCTCTAATACATCTTATGGTTTAGACTCGAGGATGTTCCATGCGCTAGTGAAGGGCGGTGAGAACTCAAGTAGTCAATACATTTCAATCGCGAGGAATGTTGGACCATGCTGCGCGATTTCCCTAAGTTTGAATTAACCCACATTTTCAGTTAAGCAAATTTTTGTGCAGATAAGTTAGCAAAGAAGGGTACAACTACAAACACACAACCAATGATCTTTGAAGACCCTCGGAGTACCTATGAAATTTTATTACAAGAGATAGAAGTAAGCATGCAACTGCTAGAGTTGTATTAGACTCCGAATAAGAACTTTTGTTCTGTTTGTAATTCATATATTCTTAACGGTTTTTAAAAGCCTCTCATGTATGCAAAAAAAAAAAGAATCAAAGCTCCTCATTAAGTAGATTATTTTAAAAAAAAATTATTCCTTATTTTTATACAGAATTACGACATTACTTAAAAGGGGTGATTAAATACGACACTTAGGGTGGTGAGTGAAATGTTAGATAATTAATCAGTCTAAAGCTAAAAAATTATTTAATACGGAAAATTCACTCATTTCAAGCAATCAATCTAAACTAAAAAAATTACGTAGTAGGGCAAATTTATTCATTTCAATTTCAAGTGTGTGAACAAATCATACTCATCATATGAATCTATGTTTACATAAATAATAGTCCCAATATTTTCAATTTGAAGATCATAGATAAAATTTTGAAATTGAACCTTTCATGTTGATTATACAATAAACAAATTATCACAAATTCTTATAATATATTTTTAGTGTCTTGATTTTTTACTTACATGGTATATAAAATTTTGTAATCTATTTTTCAATATGACACCTCATTCTTGATTGAAATAGAAATATATATTTTTTATAAATTCACAATTTACTAAAATCTCACGTAATATTTTAATTTTTTTTTTGATATCTTTTGTTTATATACTACTCTCTTACATTATTACACGTATAAATTATATCAAATGTATATATACGAATAAATTTATATTTATTTTTAAAAGTAATATTTTTTATTTTGTTGAAAAATATATTATATATATAGATAAAGAAATATAACATATAATGCACTTAAATATAAACCAAGCATAGTTATTTACTATTTCACAAAATTATTTAGCATCCCTTTACTTGATATTAAAATGTCATTATTCCGTTCATGTATGATGATCCTAAATTCACAAACGATTACAAAGGTGTTGACTAATCTTATTAACTGACTTAAACTCCGTTGATACTCTTTAATTAGTCTATCAACAATTAATTTAACTTTTAGTGATATGATGAAATTGAATAAAAAGATCTGATGCCATCTCTATCTGAATCTTGAGTAAAACTAGGTTGATCGACTATCTAAAATTAGACGATAGTGGAATATCTTAAAAACATTCAAGGTTGTCCGAGTAATTTGTTTTACTCCTGACATAAATTCTTTTGTGAGTTGTGTCGTTTGAAGTAACGCAAGAGTTTCACCTCAAATTGATGAGTACATTCCAAATAAGTGTTATCATTCATTACTCCTACCATTTAAGCTTCCGTCGTGGTTCCATCCTCCCACCAATCTCCAAAAAGTTATGTCATAAGAGAATTAATTTTTTGAACAACTTTTATGTCATTGAGCTTAACATTTTCATGCACCCCTACATTTCCCTCTTCTAAATTTGATAAAAGGCTATAAGAAAGTAGGTTTTAAAATCTTAGCTTTCTAAACATTGTGAAAGTACTCCTCAACAATACGCAAGATGTATTAACTTAGAGATTTAATTTTAATTTATCACTCTGAATTAGTTCCATCCTCCCACCAATCTCCAAGAAGTTATGCATAAGAGCATTATTTTTTTGAACAACTTCTATGTCATTGAGCCTAACATTTTCATGCACCCCTAAATTTCAATCTTCTAATTTTTTCAAAAGGCTATAAGAAGGTAGGTTTCAACAATCTTAGCTTTCTAAACATTGTGAAAGTACTTCTCAACAATACGCAAGATCCATTGACTTATAGTTTAATTTTATCCTTATCACTCTGAATTTGTAAACTTGATGACGACCTCACTTTCATACTCTCCTAATAAGATAACTAAAGATGCTCAATAATTTTCTCCAAACCATACCAACACCAACTATCAATTTTTGCATATTTTCGTTTAACCATATTATGTAAAATTGGTAGAGCGTTCCTACAATATTTCCACGAAAAAATACAAAATTTGGTTGAAATGTTAGAATTCTAAATAACCTTCACTAATCGATTTTCCCACTCCTCATTGCCCTTGGTTGTATGCCACTTATTATGAGGTTCTTGCTGAACTAAAGTGTGGTATTCCCAAATTAATTGTACACAATACGAGACTGTGTGTGTCTCCAACCAAAAACACCATCTTAGGCTAATTGAAGAAGTTTAAGATTTTTGATACTCTTTGTAGGTGGTTTCGAAAAAATTATAAAAATATTGTCATGCTTCCAACTAATAGTAACAGTATCAATCAATCCAGAAACCTTATCAACATGACAATCCACTAACTTTTTTAATTTAAAGACTTTTGGTATCCATATATGCTCCCACATTTTAATAGGCTTCCCGTTTCCAATTGGATAAATCCCTTGAGAAACAAAAAATCCCACATATAGGCTCCCACTATATGTCCCGCCATATAGTCTCTAACAAGGCACCAAAAAACACGCTCCATTCCACACCCGCGAAGAGTTCTTTAGCTGAAAACTGCTTAGACCACCATCTGCTCTCCATCGGATCATTGTGACTAAGAGAAGCTTCCTCGGAAATCTGCTGAATATCGGCATCACTGAACTCCAAATTTGCAGCGCCAGGATGGACAACCCGAGCCTGAGTTCCTTCGCTGAGCTGGTCTAATCTGAAGTGAAGGTCCTCGTCCAGGCGAGCAGCACCACTCCTGGACTGTAACTCCAGATCCGCGGAGCCAGCTTGATGCGCAACATCACTTCTCCTCCCAGCCAAGACAGGGACCCGAGGGTGCAAATTCATGGAAATATTAGTTAATAAAGGACCAGTACCTGCACTAATATTTGGGGCTGGAAATTCATCAGCATCTGAAACAGAAGCCACATCAGTAACACTCCCTAGCCTAGCCTCCACTCTGATCATGTTCCATACTCCCCGAATCATAGGACAATCTCTAAATATATGAATCGTCGTCTCCACCGCGCCACAACCGAACAGACAACAAGACGGGACATCCATGCCCCGGGCAATAAGATTTACCCTTGTAGCTAGCCGCCCTTGGACAGCCCGCCATAAAAGCACTCTTGTTCGTTGAGGACATTTTATTTTCCAAAGCTTCACCCAATCAACTTCCCCATGAACTCTACTCTCGTCATAATCCCAAGCCGCTGACCTCACCGAATAATCACCCCCAATTTCGTGTAACCAAGACAATGAGTCCTTCCCTTCTCCCACCCGCATACTCATCACCTCTAAAAGTTTAGACGAAGGTAACCATTGCTGAAATTTATCCCACTCCCAAAGCCCCTCACTACTAACATAATCCCGCACCTTCTTATCCCTCTCACTATCACTAATGTGACCCACCACCCAATTAATTAACGGGCTTTCACCAACCCACAAATCCAACCAAAAAGAAATCAACTCCCCATTCTGTAATAACCATCGGGATCCCCGTCTAACCACGACAATACCTTCGACGATAGTCTTACACATTCTTGAATCATAGGGTCTATCAACGTACTGAAGCATCTTGGACTTGAAGTATTTTTGTTTCATAACTAAAGGCCAAAGTGACACCTCATCATGAATTAACCTCCACCCCAATTTTCCCAATAAAGCCGTATTCATATCTTCAGCTAGACGAAAACCAAGCCCCCCCACACTCTTCGGTCGACAAACATCTTGCCAGGCTATCCAATTAATATGCTTTTCACCCTCCGAATTACCCCAAACAAAATATCTTCTAATTTTATCGATCTCATGGCAAATGTATTTCGGCAACCTCTCCACTTGCATTATATACATCGGAGCGGCACTCAAGACGGATTGAGCTAATGTTATACAACCAGCCAAAGATAGAGAGCTCCTCTTCCAATTTGACCACTTGCTTCGTAACCCATTGAGAAAAACACCATAGAAGCCGTTAAGGTCTCCTCCCCGAGAGAATGGGGACACCCAAGTACTTCCCAAGCCCATCGCTTCTCGTATATCCACTTCGTCTTTCGATTTCTAAGGCCAAATCATCATCAATATTCCGCGAAAAATAGATGATTGATTTATCTTTGCTAATTGTTTGTCTAGCGTCTTTTCAGAAAGCATCTAGAGAGCCCTGCAAGACATCAAAATTATGAATAGACGTCTCTGCAAATAAAACAAGATCATCAGCAAAAAAATATGTGAAATAGGAGACCCCCCTGGTGTTAGACGAATCGGCTTCCATTGACCCTCCCTTACACTTTTTTGAATAAGAAGCGAGAGCCGCTCCATGCAAATAACAAGCAGGTACGGTGATATGGGGCCCCCTTGCCGAATTCCTCTCTTAGGACTAAAAGGTGGTAGCGGCGAACCCCTCCAAAGAACACTAATTTCGTTATCTCGCATCCCTGCTAAGATGAGCGCAATCCATTTCGAAGGAACCCCCAAAGACTCCAACGAATCTCTAATAAAATCCCACCTAACTTTGTCATAGGCCTTCGCTAAATCCACTTTAACCGCCATATAGCTTTTACCCCCCTTACTATGTCTCAAGACGAAATCCACTTCACTAACTAACACGATATTATCAATAGTAGACCTCTTCGGAAGAAAACTGCTTTGGTAAGGACCGATATAATCCGAAAGAAGAGGTCTCAAGCAATTAACTAAAACCTTCATGCATACTTTATAACTCACATTTATTAGACTAATAGGTCGGAACTGGGTAATATACTCAGGACTTCCCCCTTTCGGAATGAGATGAATCAAAGTACCAAGTATCTCTTTCGGAAACTTCCCCACTTCAAGCGCTTCCCTAATCATACTACACAATGTGGTCCCTACAATGCCCCAACACTTTTGAGAGAAACCAGCTGTTATCCCATCCGGGCCTGGGGCCTTATGAGGTGCCATCTGAAACACCGCAATTCGTATTTCTTCGTAAGAAATAGCCTCACTGAGAGAACCAACCCCAACGCTAGAGAGAGAGGGGAGACTTGGTAACTCAAAGAGGGCCGGATTATCCTCCTCCAATGTAAACAGATCCTCGAAAAATTTACCAACCCACGGCTTTTCTAAATCATCATTCGCGAACCAATTATGACTATCATCTCGAATCAGAATATCTGCATTCCCTTTCTTCTTTATCTGAGAAGCCCTGTGATAATACTTTGTATTCCGTTCCCCTAAATTTATCCAATCTGTACGCGATCTCTCAAACCAAAAACTCTCCTCTTGCGCAAGTACACTTTCAAATTCACCAATTAGTCTTTTCTCAAGTTGTACCAATGACGAATTATATGACTTTTGGAGTGCCTTTTGGATGCCGGACAGCCTTGCAAGCAGCCTATTCTTCCTCTTCGCTATGTAACCAAAAACCTCATCTCTCCATATTTCCAATTCCTTACGCAAAGACCCAATATTATCACCAAGAGCCTTACCTTCTTTCACCCAAGCTTTCTCTACTGTATCCACAAATCCTTGAGGATGACACCAAGCGCCTTCAAAACGAAAGCACTGTTGCCTACCCGAAGGAAAAATGGGTAGCCCCAATGCGACTAAGAGGGGGGCATGATTGGAATGAACTCTCGGGAGATGTCTGACCACTGTATCTTTAAACAACTGATTACCATATGCTCTATCGAGCCTCTTCAATATTCTCATACCCGAATTCCACGAATCGCTCCATGTATACCTCAGACCGACAAATCCTAAATCTTCCAAACCACACGAATTCCTCCACTTTTCAAACCGAACCATGGACCGCGTAGTACCCTCCTCTCTACCCAATTTATCGATTTCGTTCCCTATCTGGTTGAAGTCTCCTACCACTAACCACGGTTCCCTAATAACGGACGAACCCTCTTCTAGCGCATCCCAAAGTGACTCTCTCAACCAATCCCGGGGACTTGCATACACTGCAGAGACAATAAAAGAGATACATGAGTCCTTAGATACCCGAATATTAATTACCTGTTTTGAAGCCGATAAAATTTGAAACGAAATTCCCATAGGATTCCATAAAATCCAAATTCCGCCTGAGAAACTCTCCGCCTCAACCCGAATAGATTTCTCCATCCGAAGAGACTTTATGATCTTAGTCGCCTCCAAGCCAGACGCCTTAGGTTCAACTATAATAGCTAAAAAAGGTTTATCCCACCTGTTCAAATCATTGAAAGCGCGCCTAAACCCTTCACTATTCGCCCCTCTACAGTTCCAAAACAACACATTAAGAGAGTGATCCGACTTCAACCACCCTCCTGCAAAAGATTTGTTTAGTGTACTAGTCATAAAGATTAAAATAAAATAAACTGGAAAGAAACCCAATAAACTAAAGACAAAAATGAAATCTTAAAAGCAAAAATTCCATAACCGGTTTGACTACACTGATATCTATACCAACGCAGCTCCTCCACCGTTCGAATCTATTTGCATCGCCCCCGAAGATACATCCTGTGAATTCTTCTCCTCGGATTCCTCTTGCTCATCTAAAGAATCCTCCAGGTAAAAATCCGCTATGTCTGGCGCGTCCGGCTTGTCCGAAAAAAATTCCCGCAAAGCGATTTTGCCAATTAGACCCATTCGAACTTGATTGTCACCCTCAATAACCCCAGCTTGCTCTCGCGTGGCTCCAGCCGACTCAGTGATCATCTTCTCCTGCTCACCCCCACGCCTGTCACCTGTAGGCATAGATGCAACTATTTCGTTAGTAAAAAACACATCACTTAACTCAGCAGGTCCGCCTCTAGGAGTTGCAGTAGTCCCGGAGTTGCGCTGCAGAATTTCGCCAGCTGCTGATCTACTGGAACCTGCAGAAACTGGACCAGAAAATTTAATTGCACCGAGGTCCATGTATAAGTTAACTCCCTGCTCCACATCCATGCTTTCTATAACCGAACCCAAATCAGCACCTGTACCGCTCACCGCCTTACTACCAAGGCACGCCCCACCTATTCCCTCACCAACAGCCGCGCTACGCTCACCAGTAGGCCCCGAGTGTTGACCCACCTTACGACCCATCTCCGAACTTATTACCTTCCCATTAACCCTTTCCTCCGAACCCTTCTTTCCTTTCTTCCCCTTGCGACTAACCGATGGCCCTAATAATTCACCATCTACCACATTCTGTTTCGAATTAAAGAAGCCTCCAACTAGCCTATGAGATGAGGACTCTACCACTACATGGCTCGGTTCTATAGCTCCCATGTTTAAGCCTTGAGACTCGCCCACTCCACTTCTTACCGCTAATGCTCCTCCTACTACATCCACCCCTTCTACCAATGGATCTGTACCACTAACTTCTCCTACCTCAAACGAGTTAAGTGCTTCAAAGCGCGACCCCATATTACCTGACTTGGCTTTCCCCTTAGAAGGTGTGGGAACATACTTCTTGCCTCCCCCATTTCCACCCCTCGAAGCATTTTTGTTTTGCACCGAAACCCCGCTATTTCGAGCCCTACCTTTTCCTCTATCCACTGTCATCCATTCACTATACAAAGGTGTTAGATCTTTCCCCTAGTATCTTCTTTCGCACCCGTGTTATTTTGTCCAGCGTAAGCCTCCTCTCCTTCCCCATTACTCTTTAATTCACTACAATCATTCTTTACATGGCCAAACTTCCCACAATTAAAACAAATGAGGTGCAAACCCTCGTATTCAACTCTCTGGAGATGGTCTTGGATTCGAATGGTAGAGATAAGTGGTTTCTGAAGGTCAACCTCCACCGCCAACCTAGCAAAGTTACCCCGAACCCGTGACCTTGTGAAGGGGTCAATCCGCACTGTCTTTCCAATAATATTTCCTAACGAAGTCAAAATTTCCTCCGTATAGTTAATTAAAGGCAGCCACGGTAAGCGAACCCAAACTGTGGTGCTAATAACTGGAGCATCACTAGGCATAAACGACGGATCCCAAGAGCGCACAATTAGGTAACGGTCCAAAATCATCCAAGGGAACCCGTTCAAAGCCTTGTCATAATCCTCCGAATTTGTAAATTTTGCTAAGAAATATCCGAACCCCACATCTACTAAGTCCATATGAGCCCTTGGGGCCCAAATTTGGTTCAGCTTACTATGGAGATACTTAAAACCCACATTATGTCCCAATAATTTAATGACTAGTGAATTTTGCCATACCTTACACCCACTCCGCTTCTGAGCCGCGGTTCTCACCAATTGCGGGTACGTATTATCGGGGAAAGGAACGTCATCCTCAATCACAAAGTTACCCACTCCAAGGCTTCCATCCAAACCATCATCATGGCTTGTATTCTGATCTCGGCTCACTCCATTATCCAACCCAACGCCGTTTGGAGGAAAACCAGGAGGGCCATCAACCATTGCTTCTTTAAACGACCTTACTCTTACATTGTTCCTTTCTGGACCAGGAGACACAACATTTGACTTGAAAAGATGCTGATCATCCCCTCCAATATCCTTACCTGCAAAATCCACACTCCGAAGAATAGTTAGCGAAATAGACTCACAAAACTTACCTGTATTGGCCTGAACTTGATGTTTTCCACCAGAGAAATAGGTGATGCAGCCCGGACTGTCTTCTCAACCTCTACTGTTGAAACTCCCGCCATGCTCTGTATAATCTCATGATCAAAGGTAGGATTTTCTATATCTAAAACTGGTGATACCAAGGTGGCTAATTTCGAGTTCTTGCCTAGTCCAGTCGAAACAGAAACGTCCCCACCTGTAACCATCTTAAGCTTATTTTCCCCCTACATGATTGGCGAGATATCGTCTCGATCAGCATAGTTGAGAGCACGTTTGGGAACACGCTGCCCTTCCCCATTGCCTTCACTTGCGGTTTTAGCCTTGGCCGCGGTGGAGGGATGATTAAAAATTCTCAAGCGCTTGGAAGAAAGCCGTTTGACACTGTTTGATTTTTCCGGAGGAGCATTGGTCTTTGTAATTGGTGTCGATGGGAGCGAGGAGGATAACTTACCACTCGAGGAGGTGGCACGCCATACTTTCCGGCCACCAATATCCGGCGGTGGAGGCGGAGTCGGCCGCCCCTTACCCTCCATTTTTTGACCGTTGAGCACCGATATTGTAACTAACTTTCAGTAAGGCAAGAAAATCCGTTATAAAAGGTAAAAAAGAGGGAAAAAAGAGTTTAAGATAGGAAAGTCAAAAGGAGCCAGCGAGAGAACTAGAGAGAAAAAAGTGTTTAAAATATATTATGTTATATGCATATATGAAAAGGCTATTTGTTGAAGGTAAAATAAATTATGTCATGGAAATGTAGCATTAAACATTATACCATCCATTAAAGGCAAGTTGTTAGATCCATCTGTGACTAAATGTGATATGAATGATTATACTGTCAAAATGTGATATGAATGATTGTATCCTCTACGGACTATCACAAATTTCCATTTTTCAGAAAATCATCAACGTGCTTCAAGTGTAATATTAAAAAGAGAAATTCAACACTTTATGGTTACTTGTTGATGAATATCATATACAACAAAGTGAACATATATATGCATATGTGTCCAAAAAAAAAAAAAAAAACATATATATGCATAAAAGAATCGAAGCTCCTCATTAAGTAGATTATTTTAAGAAACAATTATTCCTTATTTTTGCACAATAAATAAATACTTAGTTAACCAATACAACGGTTGAAGGGGCGTGGTTAATTATTAGATAATTAATCCGTTTAAGCTAAAGAATTACGTATTAGGAAAAATTCACTCATTTCAAGTGTGTGAACTAATTATACTTCTATCATATGAATTCACCCGATTCATGTATGTATTATAAGACTCTATGTAACTTCTGTAAATTTGAAAATATTGGACAAAATTTTGAAATTGAATTTTTCATGTTGGTTATACAAAGATCAAACTATCACAAATTCTTCTAATATTTTTTTAATATTTTGATTTTTAACTATATAGTATATAAAATTTTATAATAAATTCTTTAATATGACACCTTATTCTTAATTGTAATAGGAATATATATTTATACAAACTCATAATTTACTAAAAACTCACATAATATTGTAAAATTGCTATATTTTGTTTATATACCACACTTTTAAATTATTACACGTAAATATTATATCAAATTTATACGTACGAATAAATTTATATTTACTATAAAATGTAATATTTTTCTTTAGTTGAAAGACGTATTTTATATATATATATATAGATAAAGAAATAAACATATAGTGCACCTAGATATAAACCAAGCATAGCTATATACTATTACACATAATTATTATCATACCTCTACTAGATATCAAAATGCCGTTATTTAGTCCCTGTATGGTGATCCAAAATTTGCAAACGATTACAAAGTAGTTGACTAATCTTATCAACTGACTTAAACTCCGATGGTACTCCCTAGTTAGACTATCAACAACTTTATTTCACTTCTAGTGATCTGATAAAACTGGATAAAAGTATATGATTCCACCTCGATCTGAATCTTGAGTAAAACTAAATTGATTGACTATCTAAAATTAGATGGTAGTTGAATATCTTAAAAATGTTCAAGGTTATCTAAGTAATTTGTTTTACTCATGACAATATTTTTTTTTTGAGTTGTGTCGTTTGAAGTAACACAATAGTTTCTCCTTCAATTTGATGATTGACACTTAATAAAACATTTTTCTTTGCAAATGATATCTTTTGTATTAAATTCAATAACTTTTATCCATGTCCGATCCCAGAATTTTATAAAAGATGTTTCGCAGAAACATTTAATAACATCACTACATTCCTCTTAAGTGTTATCATCCATTACTCCTACCATTTGAGCTTACATCGTGGTTCCATCCTCCCACCAATCTTTTAAAAGTTATGTCGTTAGAGCATTAATTTTTTGAACAACTTCTATGTTATTGAGCCTAACATTTTCATGCAACTCTATATTTCCATCTTCTAAATTTGCCAAAAGGCTATAAGAAGGTAGGTTTCAACAATATTAGCTTTCCATCCATTGTGAAAGTACTCTTCAATAATAAGATCCATTGGCTTAGAGTTTTAACTTTATCCTTATCACTCTAAATTTGTAAACTTGATGGGGACCACACTTTTATACTCTCCTAACAAGATAACAAAAGATGCTTAACAATTTCTCTCTAATCCACACCAACACCAACTATCAATTTTTTCACATTTTCATTCAGCCAGATTATGTAATATTGGTATAGCATTCCTACAACATTTCCAAGAAAAATCCAAATTTGGTTGGAATGTTAGAATTCTAAATAACCTTCCATAGTCGATTATCCCACTCCTCATCGCCCTTGGTTGTCTGCCACTTATTATGAGCTTCTTGCTAAACTAAAGTATGGTATTCCCGAATTAGTTGTACGCAATACCTGATAGTGTATGTGTACAACCAAAAACACCATCTTAGTCTAACTGAAGAAGTCTAATATTTTTTGATAATATCTATAGGTGGCCCTGAAAAAATTATAAAAATATGTCATGCTTCCAACTAGTAGTATCAGTATTCAATCAAACCAAAAACATTATAACCATGACAATCCACTAACTTTTCTAATTTATAGACTCTTGGTAGCCATATATGCTTCCGAATTTTAATAGGCTTCCCGTTTCCAATTGGATAAATCCATTGAATAACAAAACTTTTCCTTGCTTTTAGTAAGCTAGCACAAGAACAGGACCTATTAGTCAGAATATTAACATCAAAGAAACACAAGTTTAGATAATAAACCCCTGTAAGAACCTTATATCCAACCGTTTTCTTCTTCTCTTTAATAGGCGCTCTTTGATAATTTGATTCTTGGGAACCTCTGGGATCTGAACTTTATCTCTTTTGTAGCCCCTCAGTTGATCAAATTCGGCATCCCAGTTTGGGATCCTTTGGAGGTCTGTAGACCTACTTCTACATGATTTTCACGTCTCCCCGGGGGTGATCTGATTACACGTCCAATAAAGTAACTTCTCGCAAGTGTATGGATTATTTAACGTAGTAAAATAATCTTCTATACAAGGATTGATTGACTAAAAGTGTATTTTAATAAAATTGGATAAATTGTTATATGACAAATATAAAATATTGGATGTTTGGGCTTTAAAAACTAATGATTTGAATAAGGCGGTGTTAAACTATTCTCGTTAAGCAAAAATCCAAGGTCCTCCTAAACCTCTTCTTATTGATTAGGGGGTTGCCTTCTAAATCTAGGATTTCCTTCCAAATTGACTAACAAATCTGTTAGGCGCTTGTTGATTTCACTTATTAACAATTATGTAGATTCATACGATATCTCAATTCTATAGGAAATAAACATGTCTATTATCTATTTCCACCTATAAATCCCTATCCCGAGTGTAATTTATAGCTTAAAGGTATCCAAATATGTAACCATCATAATGAAAAAACAATTGCATACATATAAATAAGTATCAATTAAGCAAAAACTCCAAAATCATACAAATTCTCTAATTTTGTAAATCTCAGGTTCATAAAAAATCATCCCAAACTAATGAAAGTTTAGTTCATCATTAAAATAAAATAAAATATATTCCTAGTTCAAAAATAATGGAAAAAATAAATACTGGTAAAGGAATTAAAATTATAAAAAAGTGATGATACTTGTTACTCCTTGTCTCTCCTCTTGCACTCTCTTAAGTAGTCGAATCATGATAATAATCATTCAAATAAGTGGACAAACTTATTTATAGTGCTAAATTTGTAGGTACCTCTTGTGGACCAACCTTTCTATTAATCTAGTTCATTACTTGGCCCATAGGAAATTCTTAGGAAACAGATAACTTGCATCGTCTTCACTTAGATGCTCATACCTTACTCATCCAAATTGGAGTTACAATCCATTTGAACCAGTGCAAAGTAGGATTCAAGGACTATCCAATGGTATAAAATTAGCCTCTAATTCTTCTGTAATTGTATATATCATCACTTTAAAGTCAGAAGGCAAATCTAATTCTTCTGTAATTGTATATATCATCACTTTAAAGTCAGAAGGCAAATCTGACACATTAATTCTTAAATTTAAAGTGGACAATTGGACTTAGTCCAAATCGTGTTCTATATTTGTCTTTCCATAAGTTTTTCTTTGGCTTTATGACTCTTTATAACTTTTTTTAATATTTGGAATCTCCGTGTTTAAGCTTAACATACATATAACAAAATATGTATGTTTTCTTTATATTTCGACCTTACATCATTAAATTGTTGTCAGGTTATTCCTCAAGTAATATGCACTTGATATGGACTTGATGAGGAGCCAATTTAGTTTGATGAGGAGCCAAGAAACGTAATCGGACTTTTACTCGTAAAGAGTCTCCTCACTGTTCGGCCTGAAACAGAAACGCCCGTGAGCGCTGTTTCTATCCGAAGAATTCCTCGGTATAAATTTCAAATTCTCAGAACCGCTGTGTGTCTTTTTTTTTTGTTACATGGGTCCGGGCTAGTTTGCGCGCACCCAACTAATTCCACAGAGATATACATGCCTCTCCATATACATGCCTCTCCATATATATGGAGATATACATGCATCTCCATATATATTCTCATGGTAAATCAGAACTAGGTTGCCTATGTTCAGGGAGGAGGGTTCGAGCCTTGTACCTCTTACTTTACACCCGTTAGGGAGGAGATACGAACCATGGACCTCCCCTTTAAGTGCTTAAGAAATAGCAAGACTCTGGTCAGTTAAGCTAACCTAACGGGTTACCGCTGTGTGTCTTATTACAAGACTATGAACTAATCTTATAATTTTCTTAATAGGGTTCCAGCAGATATGCCGTTGTATGACATACTAAACGAGTTTCAAAAAGGAAGTAGTCATATGGCCGCGGTTGTAAAAGTTAAAAAGAGTCAAAACGTTCCGTCAGTTATTAATGAAGAGAAAAATGAATTAAAAACTCCGCTTCTTAAACCTCAAGATGAGAAATTGAGTAAAGATAGTGTTGTGGTTGATATTGAGAAAGGTAGTTCAAGACATCCTTCTAAGAACTCTATGCCAATGTATAGTGATATAATGAAAAGTGAGGATATTGAGGATGGTGAAGTAATTGGTATTATTACCTTGGAAGATGTGTTCGAAGAGCTTTTGCAAGAGGAAATTGTTGATGAAACCGATGAATATGTTGATGTACATAAAAGGTATACTATTTTTTATTTTATTTTTAATTTTTGCTATATATTTTTATTTTTATTTTAATAAAATTGTTGGAATGTGTAGGATACGTGTGGCTGCTGCTGCCGCTGCTTCATCAGTTGCACGTGCACCTTCGACTCGTAGGTTGACAGCTAAGGGAGGTGCTTCTGTAAGTTGAAGTTAAATAAATCTTGCATGAAATTAAATAGATATTAAGACTCGGTGTTTGATTAATATTTGTTTTGTATTGTTGTGAATTTATTAGGCTGGACAAAGTAAAATGAGTTTAACTGCAAAGAAGTCTGGTGAGGAGGAATCTACTGCAGGAAGACTACAGGGAAGTCTTGGTGAGCCTCTTCTTGCGGACAAGAGATGATTATGGTATTGGGAATTATGAAGAATGGAGTTGTAGAGAGTATATATATTTTGGGTACAATGGGAAAATTACTGTAATAATCATATGCTATAAATTTTAATCTTTTTTAGAACGATCCAGTGAGTTATATTATGTTATATACATAAATGAAAAGGCTATTTATTGAAGGTAAGATTATGTCATGGAAATGTAGCATTAACCATTAAACTATCCATTGAAGGTAAGTTGTTAGATGAATATCACAAATTTCCATTTTTCAGAAAATCATCAACGTACTTCAAGTGTAACAAAAAAAAGAGAAATGCAACTTTGTACAGTAACTTGTTGATGAATATCATACACAAGAAAGTGAATATATATGCATGAAAGAATCGAAGCTCCTCATTATGTAGAATATTTTAAAAAGAAATTATTCCTTATTTTTGTACAAAAAAATAAATACTTAGTTAACCAATACACAGTTGAAGGGGCAAGTGAAAGATTAGTTAATTAATCCGTCTAAGCTAAAGAATTATTTTTTGTTTTTTTTTTTTTTGTCAAGAAAGTTTACAAGGGTATTAGCTAATACACTTAATACTACAAAAAGAAGAAATACTATTAAAAAGCTCCACGATTGTGTCACTCAGACACACTAGGAGATCGATATTAAGGCTGATGTATTTGGCAAGTTTGTCACCAACTCCATTAAGCTCTCTTTTGATATATATCATTTTCCACCTAGGGAAATGCTTCATCCATCTATTCGTTTCGGAGAACATAAGAGGAATTCTCTAGTTGACGCCCTTTAAAATAGTCATACCTTGAACAACTTCAAGATTATCAAAATAGAATGAACTACTCTAAAAATTGAGATCTGCTACAAATCTCATGGTCAAAAGAACGACCCACATCCTGCGCTCAACATGGCTATACATTCCCTCTTTTTGTGACCTTATGTTTAACTAAGCTAAAGAATTACATAGTAGGGAAAATTCACTCATTTCAAGTGTGTGAACTAATTATACTTCATCAAGTGAATTCACTCGATTCAACTGTGTATCATATGACTATATGATGTCTCCTCATTTGTGATAAATTTATGTTAGGATGAGACATCATTTTTAGTGATTTAGGAAGTCATTTAGTCGAATTTCTTGAGAAATAGTGCACTTTCCTATTTTGAGTCTTGATTTAGTAAAATAATATTTTTAGAGCATATTGGGTTTAATTATTTATTTACTGTGAAACTTTAAAGATAATTATGGAGATTAATTAGAGTCCAAGTCAAAGACTACAAGATATGGAAAGAAATAAGCATGGTAATTGGAGATAAGGAAAGAAAAGCTAAAATCATGGAAAATGAAAAACTGCCTTAAATCTGAATTTCTGCAACTACGTCTAAAGAAGTGGTGATAACTCCAAAACCGAGCCGATTCTGGAAGATCCCTTTCATAGGGACGTAGATAATTCCGTGAGGATTATTTTGATATCTTATGGAGCAAAAACAGTCCAGTAACGAAGAAGATATGGTAAAAACAAGTCAGCAGTAATTATCCTTATCTACCTACGAATTTGAGTTGGGCTAGGAGTCCATTACTTTCCTTCTCCTTCAAAAAAACGAATTAGGGTTCCTAAACACCTATAAATACACCCTTATACCATTGTAAACATGTCCTTGCTCAGTTTCAAGCTTAGGCTTAGTCCTTACTTGTATTTTCTCACTTTTAAATAATAGCTTAGTCTTTATATTTAGTATTCATCCTTCGAATTAAGCTATTCATCCAAGAAGCAAGCTGACCTATAGAGGAAGACAAGAAGAAGAAGTTGGAGAGTGACAAACTCCTCTTCTACATCTCACCTTCTCTATATTTAGGGTAATTAGCTATAGATCTATGCTCAACCATATTTTCTAAGCTTTTATTTAGTAAGTTTTACTTTTAATTGTTGGGTTATTATTTTGTCTTTAATTCCATAATTCTATTTGTTATTTTAATTGATTAAACTTGGCGTATATTGTTATTATGTGTTTTGACTTATTGTTACAACCTTAGATTTGGCCAATCTTAGGATTATTCTTAGTTATTGACAACACCACATAATCGTCTAGTTTTGATCCTTTGCCTAACTAGATAGCCATAAAGGTTTGATTTAATCACCAGTCATTACTCAAGAATCTTGGTAGTGGAGAGGTTTCTCCCAAGCCTAGAAAAGGCTAGGTAGAATTTAGAATCCTGGTTAATATATAATGCTTAATCTATGACAGGTTAGAATAACAACTAGGTAAAATAGACTCATATTAGTAACCTTAATCTATCTAGACTTACATTTAAATTTATTTATCTGCATTTGTATTTGTTTATTTCATATCAGATATTTATCCCTATTTTAATATTTTATTCTAAAACATCTAAATTCATCTACGCTTGTTAAACATAAGTAGATCTAACGGATACAATCCCTGCGAACGAACTTGACTTATCATTAAAACTTGCAAACGATCTGTGATACTTGCAGTGAGTTCCATGGTTCTCAAGGGTGTGTGCTCTTTATTATTATCTTTATATATCTATTATTTTATCACACCTTTGCCCCCACCAAGTTTTTGGCGCCGCTGCCGGGGATTTGTCTTTAAGTTAAATCTATCTTGTGTTTATTTAGTGTAGAAGTTTTTATTTGTTTTTAGTTTTACGCTTTCTTTTTGTTTTAATCTTTCTCAGGATTGTAGATGGATAATCAACGATTAGAGCTAGGTTTCCCTAGTAAATTTTGAGTTTAACACATTGGGATCCGCGTCCCAACCATTCAAGCCGTTAGATTCAATTCTGATCCTGATTTAATTAATCAATGCGCGAGCTATGGGAAATTTAATGGTGATACAAATCAAGATCCGGTTAGATCTGTTCAAAAATTCATGCAATTCTGTGATGCCTACATTAATGAAGGTGTTACACAAGAACAGATGTATTATTTAATGTTTCAATTTTTCTTGACCTGGAAAGCAAGCGATTGGTTAGATGATCAACCTCCCGAGCTAATAAATAATTGGGACAAGCTTCAAGAAAGATTCCTTGATAAATTTTATCCTACAAGTATGCGAGTGAAGGAACTATTGGAGCCTATGAATTTCTTACAAGAAGCCGGAGAAAGTGTTAGCGAAGCATGGACGAGATTTCAAAAGATGTTGGCAAGATGTCCACTACATGGATACAGGCCACAATTACAATTATCCATGTTCTATAATGGACTTGATAGAGAGTCAAGGCTGAGAGCCGATGGTATGGGTCGTGGTAATTTTGTCTCTATGGATCCAAATGAAGCAAAGAGTGGTATGGTAACAATCATTGAGAACAACATGAGTTGGCCACCAGAACAAACTCCTACCACTAACGAAGAAGAAGAAGCAAGGATTTCAAGCTTGCAAGCTCAAATACAACAACTCGCTATAACTGTTAAGGAAAGCATCCCAAAGCCACCTAAATAGTTATACCTTCAAGAAAAAGCCTATGAAAATCAAGCTAATCAACCATCGAGCTGCAATGTGCATAATGTAAGTCAAGCTCAATCACGTCCTCAAGAAGAAATCACTGAGTTAAAAGAGACTATTAGTCAATTCATCAATTTATCAAAGGATAATATGAGCAGACTTGAGTAAAAAATCGATGCATCAGTAGTGCAAAGCCTGCAACAACAGAACAAAGGTCTGAAACAACATAATCAACTTTTAGAGAAGAATGTGATGCGGCTCACTACAATCATAGAACAAATGCAAAGTCAACTCCTACAATTGACCCAAGATACAACATCTAACATGAAGAAGATCCAATACGTTGACGACAAGGTTAAGACTATTAGTCTTCAAGCTCAAAAGATAAAAGAACACGGTGAGATAATCACCGAAGTGCTACCATCTTCCTCAAAAGGAGATGTTCTACCAAACAAGTCAAACGTAAGTCGAATGAACTTAGATGAGATAATTGTTGAAGATTGGGTTGAAGAAGTTTAACAAGGTGAGATTAAGAAGCCAAGAGTGGTTGATAAACCAAGAATTGAAGAGAGAAGTAGAGCAAGACAGCCACCCATACATTGCCACTATCCCGCTTATCCAAAGGAGAAACAACAGAATTGTATAGAGGCGTTAAAACAAGTGAAAATTAACGTCCCTTTACTCAAAGCTATGGAAGGAAGGCGAAACTATGATCGATTCTTTATGGAGGCACTCTCCAATAAAGAAAGGTTCACAAGATCCAAATCTAAGACACTTAATGAAGGGATATCAGCGCAAGTGCAGCCAAGATTACCACCGAAGCTTAAAGATCCTGGAGGTTTCAACATCCCAATCAAAATAGGTGGAATATTTCATGGAAAAGCCATGTGTGATTTAGGGGCAAGTGTAAACATCATGCCCAAAAGTCTATTCAAGAAGATTGGTATTAGTGATGCGAAACCGACATCCGTAGTCTTACAACTTGCGGATCAATCAACAGCAAAGCCGTGGGGAGTAATTGAGGATGTACTCGTCCAAGTAGGTAACCTTGTTATTCCCACGGACTTTATTATTCTTGACTATAAAGCAGATAAGAACGTCCCATTCATTCTTGGGCGTCCATTCCTAGCCACCAGCGATACTATAGTGAATGTGAATGAAGGAACCGTGACTCTCCGTATTGAAGATAACTCTGAAACATTCTATGTTTCGGGGAAGAAGAAAACCAAAAATGAGTCAAAAGAGCTATATCCAATCAGATTTGTAACTAAGAAGCCAGAACCTGTAAGCCTCCAAGAAACCATGGAGAAAAAGATTGAGTTTGGGGTAGGAGACGAGGTGGCATGGAAACCTCCCAATCCCAAACATAGCAGTTCTTGGAAGGGGCCCTATGTTATCACGCAAATCATCTCAAAATGAGTGGTCGAAATGAAAGCTATCGATGGTTGCAAGCTCAGATTGGTAAGTGTTAGTCATCTCATTCACTGCTGGGGAGGCTATAAAAAGAAATAACCGAGGTAACCCGTCTAACTTTGAAAGACGTTAAACAAAAGTGCTCTTTGGGAGACATCCCATAGTAGTTTTTTTTTATATTTTTATGTTTTTAGTTTAGTTTAGATTAGTTGTTTCTAGTTGATATTGCGTATTTGAGAAAGGTATTAGTGTTTTTGGATGTTAGGTATTAAAGAAATCGAGTTCGGGAGGAGAAAACAAAATTTTTCGGAAAATTCAGACCTTCAGTCCGGTATACCGCGCCTCAGCCCCGGTATACCGCAGAGGAGAAAACCCGTAACAGGGGTAGGAGACTCGGGTTTCTTGCCGAGAAGAAAAAAATCTGGACCATCGGTCCGGTATACCGGACCATAGTCCCGGTATACCGCGGGACCAAAAACCCGTAACACGGGTAGGAGATTCGGGTTTTTTGCCGAGGATTAAAAATTTTGAAGAGCAGAAGGTCCGGTATACCGGACCATAGCCACGGTATACCGCAGGTAGCCGCTGGAGAGAGAAAAAAAGTTGCGTTTTAGTTATAAAAAGCAAGGAGGTTAGTTTTAATCCGAATTTTTCAATCCTTAAGCCTCACTTTCTTCTCCAAACCTCTCCCAACTCCATTAAAGCTTCAACAAACCTTCACCCAACATCAAAACACTACCAAATCACCATTAAAACACATCCAAATCCTTCCCTACATCATTACAAAGAAGATTCAAGCACTCAAATCATACCAAAACACTTAGAAACCAAGAATCAAAACCATGAATTTCAAAATCTTCTTCTCAAATTCCTTAAACCCACATCATCAAAGCTTGATTCAATCATACCCACATAGAGATTTGTCATCATAACACCTTTCCTAACCCAAATAAAGCTTGTTCCACCTATGATCAAGAGTTACAAATGTCAAGAGTGTTCAAAGCTTTGAGTTGGGGGTCAAAAGAGATGATGAAAAGAACGAAGATATTATTAAAGGATATGAAGAATCAATGCAAGGTATTGGTTAAGTTCAAGAAGATTTCAATTGAGATGGGTACTAGTTTGGGAATATATTACAAGATAATTGGAGACAAGCAATTAGAGAGGAACCGGTTGTTGGTGGATTCAACTCCTAAAAAGCAAGCAATTGTAATTAGGGAGCAGAAGATACCAATACCTCTTCTAGTCAAAGATTCCTATATCAGAGATGAACAAAGCTTCTAGGACGCTAGTAGTTGGGTTCAAAACATGTTCCTGGATGAACACTATCACGTGAGAGATTATTTGAGAGCAAAATTGGAAGAAGATAAACAAGATATTTCTAGAGTATGATTGATTGGGATGGGCATAAGAAGATGTAAGGGAAAGCGAAATTGGTGATACATGAAGTTTTCATACATGGAAAGTACTGCACCCTATTCCGGGTATTGATCAGGCGAGGTAAATAGCCTCGAAGAGTATGTTTTCTTTCTTCCTTACCATTTCTTTATCTGCAATATCTGTAAATTTTTATTTTTATTTTTGAGTCTTTTCGAGTCGTAGGGACACGATTCATTTTTGATTTGGGGGTGTGGGGATTCGTTGTCTCTCATCTCCATTTTTCTGTTTTTAGGTATAATTAAAAAATTTATGAGAAGGTTTAGATGTATGTAGAGTGTGTTTAATAGCTTAAAAGCATATGATCAGTAAGTTAATGATAGTAAGTAGTCTATTTTATTTTGTATGCTTTGAGTATTTGCAGGAAAACACACATTGATAGTTAAGAAAAGATTAGTAAGCAATGCGATAGAAAGTATGTTCGATCTCAGGGAGCCTTAAGTGGTTTGTAGGCCGTGAGATCCAAGCTAGTTGACAAACCCATTTGATGAACGTGCTAAAGGTAAGAGAATAACGAAATTGCATGGTGTAGAAAATGATTAAGACAGTTCTTTCATATTGAAGCCACTTGAAGTCTTTTTATACCTTCTCACCCTGTTATTTGATTTAATATTTTATATCCTTCTCAGCCCCTTCTAGCCTTTCTAAAGCCTTATTATTAGACACGTTATAAGCCATATCCCTTTAGATTATAGGACTTTTCCATATGACCCGCACTCGAATCGCGATGCATAGACAGTTGTTTTAGAGCTTGAGTTTGGGGTGGTGGGTCCACCATTATGGGAATTGTTATTGGGTTAGGATTTTTGAGCTTATTAATTGTGCTCTTTTCTTTATATTGATGATGATTCACAGGGTTTATATTCTAACCCTTTGTCGGGGTAATAGTGAATGGAAAAGAAGCTACGAGCTAAATTTGCCAACAAGGGCATAAAAAGGAAAGAAAAATATATATATATTTATGAAAAAAAATAGCATGATATCTCGAACATTAAAAAGAGAGTCATAGCTGTAGAATTGATTTGAAAAGAAAATATATATATTCAGACCGGCAAAGTGGAATTTTTAGGTGAACATCTTATACTTAAATTGGGTTATTGGGGATGTTACTTTGTGCATCAAAGGATTCATTGGGTTGAGTGAGAAACGTTTTTATGCGAGTAACTCAAGCTCTAGGGAGATTCGTTGATGGCTAGTGAGGAGAGAGCCAAAAGCTCACTCTAAATTATCCAAATATACTTATCATACCGTCCCTAAGCCTATATTACAACCTTAAAGACCTTTTGATTCTTGCTATGTAATCGGGAAGTGATTGAGCCAATAGAGAGTAGTTAAGTGGATCTTGGGATACTAGTAAGGTTCGATGAACAATCTATAGCTTCTTTGGTGAACTGAGTAAAGTTCCTCTCCTTCTTACATTGCGAAGCTAATCTAATCTTGAATTCAAGCCGTGTTGACTGTGGATATGAGAAGTGTACAGGTATGTAGTTTTTAAATATTATTACATAAAATTTTCTGAGTAGTTGCTTTGAGTCTATTCTCCATATTCTGATGTCTTTCTTCCCTCTGTGCTTAATTGACCTAGGTCTATATTTAATGACTTCCCTTTGTTTTTATCTTTATTGTATCGGGACGATACAACTTTAAGTTGGGGGTCTTGATGTCTCCTCATTTGTGATAAATTTATGTTAGGATGAGACATCATTTTTAGTGATTTAGGAAGTCATTTAGTCGAATTTCTTGAGAAATAGTGCACTTTCCTATTTTGAGTCTTGATTTAGTAAAATAATATTTTTAGAGCATATTGGGTTTAATTATTTATTTAGTGTGAAGCTTTAAAGATAATTATGGAGATTAATTAGAGTCCAAGTCAAAGACTACAAGATATGGAAAGAGATAAACATGGTAATTGGAGATAAGGAAAGAAAAGCTAAAATCATGGAAAAGGAAAAACTGCCTTAAATCTGAATTTCTGCAACTACGTCTAAAGAAGTGGTGATAACTCCAAAACCGAGCTGATTCTGGAAGATCCCTTTCATAGGGACGTAGATAATTCCGTGAGGATTCTTTTGATATCTTATGGAGAAAAAACGGTCCATTAACGAAGAAGATATGGTAAAAACAAGTCAGCAGTAATTATCCTTATCTACCTACGAATTTGAGTTGGGCTAGGAGTCCATTACTTTCCTTCTCCTTCAAAAAAACGAATTAGGGTTCCTAAACACCTATAAATACACCCTTATACCATTGTAAACATGTCCTTGCTCAGTTTCAAGCTTAGGCTTAGTCCTTACTTGTATTTTCTCACTTTTAAATAATAGCTTAGTCTTTATATTTAGTATTCATCCTTAGAATCAAGCTATTCATCCAAGAAGCAAGCTGACCTATAGAGGAAGACAAGAAGAAGAAGTTGGAGAGTGACAAACTCCTCTTCTACATCTCACCTTCTCTATATTTAGGGTAATTAGCTATAAATCTATGCTCAACCATATTTTCTAAGCTTTTATTTAGTAAGTTTTACTTTTAATTGTTGGGTTATTATTTTGTCTTTAATCTCATAATTCTATTTGTTATTTTAATTGATTAAGCTTGGCGTATATTGTTATTATGTGTTTTGACTTATTGTTACAACCTTAGATTTGGCCAATCTTAGGATTATTCTTAGTTATTGACAACACCACATAATCGTCTAGTTTTGATCATTTGCCTAACTAGATAGCCATAAAGGTTTGATTTAATCACCAATCATTACTCAAGAATCTTGGTAGTGGAGAGGTTGCTCCTAAGCCTAGAAAAGGCTAGGTAGAATTTAGAATCCTGGTTAATATATAATGCTTAATCTATGACAGGTTAGAATAATAACTAGGTAAAATAGACTCATATTAGTAACCTTAATCTATCTAGACTTACATTCAGATTTATTTATCTGCATTTGTATTTGTTTATTTCATATCAGATATTTATTCCTATTTTTATATTTTATTCTAAAACATCTAAATTCAACTACGCTTGTTAAACATAATTAGCTCTAACGGATACAATCCCTGCGAACGAACTTGACTTATCATTAAAACTTGCAAACGATCTGTGATACTTGCAGTGAGTTCCGTGGTTCTCAAGGGTGTGTGCTCTTTATTATTATCTTTATATATCTATTATTTTATCACACCTTTTCCCCCACCACTATATGTTTAAATAAACAATAGCCTTTGTAAATTTGAAGATTTTGGACAAAATTTTAAAATTGGACCTTTCATGTTGGTTATACAAAGAACAAAGTATCACAAATTCTTCTAATATTTTTTTTTTTTAGTATTTCGATTTTTATTTATATGGTATATAAAATTTTATCATTTATTCTGTAATATGACACCTCATTCTTTTTTTTCATACATGAGAGGCTTTAAAAAGTCGTTAAGAACAACAAATTACAATTAGCACAAAGATCTTATTAACTATCTAATGCAACTCTAATAGTCGCACATTCACTTTTGTCTCTAGTAATAAGTGTCCAAAGGTAATCCGGAGGGTAGTTAAATATCATCGGTTGGGTATTCATCTTTGCTACTTCTTTAGCTAATTTAGTAGCACAAATATTCGCTTCCCGAAATATAAGATTTAGCTCAAGTTTTGGAATTTTTCTTAACATCGCGCAACATTCTCTGAAGATTAAAACATAGCGACTACTTAAGTTCCACCGTCCTTCACTAGCGCGTGGAACTTCTCCGAGTCCATCTCATAGTGAGTTGAACTCTTACCGCCCTTCACTAGCGCGTATAGCTCCTCCGAATCTGTTTCAATAATCATCTCAGTATATCCACTGTTACCAGCCTATCTAAGGCCAAAATGTAGTGCAAACGATTCTGAAATAAAGGTGAAAACAACCATGCACGCACCCGTAAAACCAGAGATGCACGCACAGTATTTGCCCCTTAATATGCCCCCAATACCAGCTATACCTTTCACGGCGATGAAGCTACCATCAATGTTTAGTTTAATACCCTCAATAGGCTTTACCCATTTTACCATTATGTTCCTAGCCACTCTAACTATACCCCCATCGTAACACTTTCCCACGCTAATATAAAACTACTAGCTAGAGAAACTATCTCTCTTTTGAGCTCTAACACATGGGGTACATAGGCTATTTCCTTAAATAATAACGAGTTTCTTTTGTTCCAAATTGTCCACAGCGCGGCCACGAGTATATATGGCCACTTGAAACCATAAATTTGTCCCTTGAATCGGAGGTGTGCCTCGCACCAGACCTTAACAACATTTGAAGTAGCTGCTGCAGATCCGGTTTCATGTCTCAACGTCTCGTCCCAAGCTGCAGCAGAATTTCTAGCCCACGCCTGCAGCAGGTTCCGGTATAATTCTTAATTGTAATAGGAATATATATTTTTTTCAAACTCACAATTTACTAAAAACTCACATAATATTGTAAATTTTTTTTCTATATTTTGTTTATATACCACTCTCTTAAATTATTACACATATAAATTATATCAAATGTATAAGTACGAATAAATTTATATTTATTATAAGAAGTAATATTCTTTTTTTGTTGAAAAACGTATTTTATATATATAAAGAAATATAACATATAGTGCACCTAAATATAAACCAAGCTATATATTAATATACACAATTATTTATCATACCTTTACTAGATATCAAAATGTCATTATTTAGTACCTGTATGGTGATCCAAAATTTATGAACGATTACAAGGTAGTTGACTAGTCTTATGGTGTCGCCTAGGGTGTGATAAAAATAAGATCAATGTAAGTATGGAAAACTATGCACTCTCAACCTAGACAGGCACAGTACTGCAAGTATTACAGGACGTATGCAAGTTTTAATGATAAGTAGAGTTCGTTCTCAGGGACTTAAGTGTGTTAATCGCGTAGGAAACAATGACGAGTAAAAGTAAATAATTAAAAGACATAAAATTAAAGCAAATAATTTCGAGATTAACAATTAAACTAATTAAAACTAGGAAAATAAAGACAATAAAGTAAAAGATCAAGAATATGAGATGAGAAGTATAGCTTAGGTTTTGCTAGTATGCACTAATCCTTCTAATTCTATCTATAAATCTAGTTCATAAGGGAGAATATTAGCTCTTGGTAATACTTAGTCAGGATTCTAAATTCCCCAAGCTTAGACCTTGAGAGCGACTAAGGGGGCTACGTCACAACCAAGAAGTGATTTCAAATAGGGTTATCAAACGCCACTAAGACCCTAAGCAAATACTGCAATCTTGGTGATACGGTGGTTAAAACAAACCCTAATGACTATCTAGTTAGAAGTATGTTTTGTCAGAACTGCTATCGACACTAGACATTATGTGGTGGTTCAATAGTTAAACACCCTGTCAAGGAGACCATCTAACTACTATTAAAACAATCCTAAAGTGATCAGTTCTAGGAAAGACATTAAATCAAAACACATAAGCAAATATAAAGTAAGAAGCTAATATCAGATTAAAACATATAATTCCCAAAGAAACTTAGATAGAAGAATTAGAATTCATAGATTATACATTATGCAAAACCCAAGCTATGGGAGGTTTAGTTCATACCTGAAGGAAATAAACTAAAAGAAATAAATAAAGACATCATCTTGCTCTCTACAATAAACTGGAAGAATAAAACCTTAAGAACTAATTACTATGAGGCAAGGATGATTTACAAGTGATATAAGGGTGTATTTATAGGTGTTTAGAAGACCTAATTCGTTTTCTTGAGGAAGAGTTAAGTAATGGACTTCTAGCCCAACTCAAATTCGTATGGAAATAAAGATAAACACTGCTGCACCGTTTTGAGTGTATCTTCTTCGTTATTGGTCGGATTTTGCTCCACAAGATACCAAAAGAATCGCAACAGAATTATCTAGACCCTATAGAAGTAAATCATCAGATTCGGCCTATTTCTTAGGTAAAAACCCCTATCTTTGGACGTGTATGCAGAATCCTAGATTTAGGCAGCTTTTCCTTTTCCATCTTTTTAGCAATTGTTTCCTTATCTCCAATTACCATGCAAATCTCTTTCCATAAGTTGTTGTCTTTGACTTGGACTCTAATTAAGCTCCATAATTATCTTTAAAGCTACACACTAAATAAACAATTAAACCCAATATGCTCTAAAAACAATAATTCTACGAATCAAGACTCAAGACTCAAAATAGGAAAGTGCACTAAAACTCAAGAAAATCGACATTATTGACTTCTAAATCACTTAAAATGATGTCTCATCCTAACATTAATCTATCACAAATGAGGAGACATCAAGACCCCCAACTCAAAGTTGTATCGTCCCGATACAATAAAGATAAAAACATAGGGAAGTCTAGAAATACACACTTATAAAATTCTCAACACAATGGGGAAAAGCATAGCAGAATATATAGAATAAACCTAAAGCACATAACTCAGAAAATTTCATGCAATAATATTTATAAACTACATACCTGTACACTTCTCATATCCACAGTCAACACGGCTTGAATTCAAGATCAGATTAGTTTCGCAATGTAAGAAGGATTGGGACTTTACTCAGTTCCCCAAGAGAGCTATAGATTGTTCATCGATTTTCACTAGTATCAAAGGTCCACTCAACTAATCTCTAATGGCTCAATCACTTCTCAATTACATAGCAAAGAATAAAAAGGTCTTTAAGGTTGTAATGTAGGCTTAGGGACGGTATGATAGTATATTTAGATAATTTAAAGTGAGCTTTTGGCTCTCTCCTCACTAGCCATCAACGAATCGCCCTAGAGCTTGAGTTACTCTCATAAAACGTTTCTCACTCAACCCAATGATTTCCTTGATGCACAATTTAGCATCCCCAATAACCCAATTAAAGCTTAAGATGTTCACATAAAAATCCACTTTGCCGGTCCGAAGATATATATTTTCTTTTCTTTTTCAAATCAATTTTTTTCTAGCTATGACTCTCCTTTAATGTTGAGATGCTAATTTCTCATATATATATATTTTTCTTTTTATGCCCTTGTTGGCAAAATTAGCTCAAAGCTTCTTTTTCATTCACTATTACCCCGACAAAGGGTTACAATAAAAACATGTGAATCATTATCAATATAAAGCACAAGCACAATTTATAAGCTCAAACATCCCAACAAAATATCAATTCCCATAATGGTGGACCCACCACCCCAAACTCAAGCTCTAAAACAACTGTCTATGCATCGCGATTCGAGTGCGGGTCATATGGAAAAGTCCTAAAATCTAAAGGATATGGCGTATAACGTGTTTCAATAAAAGGCTTTACAAAGGCTAGAAGGGGCTGAGAAGGATATAGCATATAAAATCAAAATCACAAGGTGAGAAGGTATAAAAAGGCTTCAAGGGTTTCAAAATATGAAAGAACCGCCTTAATCACTTTCTACACTATGTAATTTAGTTTTCTTACCTTTAGCACTTTCATCAAATGGTTTTTCAACTAGCTTGGATCTCACGGCCTACACACTTCTCAAGGTTCCCTGAGATCGAACATACTTTCTATCGCATTGCTTACTAATCTTTTCTTTACTATCAATGTGTGTTTTCCTGCAAATACTCAAAGCATACAAATACATAGCTCATAAACATATTACTTACTATCATCAATCTACTGAGCTTATGCTTTCAGGCTATTAAACACACTCTACATCTAATTCCCATGTATCAAAAATTTTAATTTCACCCAAAAACAGAAAAATGGAGATGAGAGACAACGAATCCCCACACCCCCAACTCAAAAATGAGCCGTGTCCCCACGACTCGAAAAAGACTCGAAAAACCGAAATTAAAATTAGCAGATAGACATATTTACAGAAATGGTAAGGAAGAAAGAGAACATACTCTCGAGGCTATTGCCTCGCATCATTGATATCCAAGGTTGGAATTGCTGGACCTTTCGTTAATTGCTCAAGGAGTTTCATGATGTGCACTTGATTAGCGTTGATTTGTGCCACATCATTGACTAAGGAAGTTTGAGTTGCTTCAAATTTCGTTAAACGCTCCTCCATCTTCTCTTGCCAAGTTTCCTCCTTTTCTTCCTTCGAGACTTGCGTAGAACCCGCTCTTCGAAGAATTTCCTTGATCCAAGCATTATCAATATAACTCATCTTAAATTCGAGTTTCTCTTCTTCACCCAATACTACATTCGCTTTTCGCACAAGACACGTGATCATAGTTGGAAATTTAACATTATAAACTGATTTAGGAGAGACCGAGAATCGTATCACCTCCTCATAGATCAACTGTGCCACATCAACTTCTTCTCCTCTCAAAATACAGTCCAACAGTAGAGCGTACTTCATAGTCACATCCAAAGTTCGTGTGTTTCCAAAAATATTAGGGACAAGGAAATTGTGCCAAATTCACGCATCCGCTTGAAGATATTTGTAAGGCCAAGGTGCCTTCAATTCCCCCTTATGTGATTGCACTTTCTCTTTGTCTAATACATGCTCAAAAAGTAATTCCTCATCAAAGATTTTTCGTTTAGCAACTGCTTCTTCAAATTTACAAAAACCTTTCAGTTTCTTAAACTTGAAGTGGTTTCTAATCTCCTCAACTGTGAAAGGAACTAACTTTCCTCTAATCGGAACACCATTACTATCTCGGCTAAAGAGGCCTAAATAGAATTCCAAAACTAATTCAGGACATAATTCAGAATGTCTTACCATGAACGTAGACCAACCCAATTTCTCACCAAGCTCTAAGAATCTCTTGTATTCTCCATCTCTAATTTCTTCCTTGAATACTTTCTCATAAGCAAAAGGTAGTTCTTTTAATTGTTTCTCTGCAGAAATCTTCAAAGCCTTTGAAGTATCTACTTTCTCTATAGGTATAAGATCTTGTTGAGGTTGAGTTCTCTCCTTTGCATAATAATAAAGCTTTTTACCATTACGATCATACGAAGGTTTCCCACTCTTCTTCACATTCTCTTTACCCTTTGATTTAGAACTAGCACCCTTGTCAATTGATTTCTTCTTGTTTAAATCCAATCCCTTGTTACTCTTCACCTCCCCCTTGTTAGCTAAGATTGTTGTTCTATTAGTCATCCTCAATTAACCCCCAACTCAAAGCTTTAGCAACCCTTGAAATTTAACTCTTGAATTAATGGTTGAACAAGCTTGATTTGGCTTAGGAAATATGAATTGATGATCAATCTCTATGTGGGTGAGGTGGATTTGTAATGGGTAGGTTTGGATTTATGAAATTGTAGGATGAATTTTGAAAATTTGGCTCTTTGATTCTTCAATTTGAATGGATTTGGTGAGGATTGGGTGTTTGATTCTCTCTTGTAATGATGTGGAGAGAAGGTTTGATGTGTTTTTCTTGATGATTGGGTAGTGTTTTGGTGATTGGTGAAGGTTTTGATGAGCTTTAATGGAGTTAGGAGAGTTGTGGAGAAGAGAAAGAGGGTTAAGGTTTAATAAATTCGGAATAATAAGCTTTATACCTCCTTTATAACTCAATCCCGTAGGTTTCTCTCTCTCTGGCGGGGCTGCGGACTACCCATGCGGACCATGGGGTCTACCGCAGGGTAGTCCGCGACATCTGATGCTCGAAAATTTTTGCTCACTGGATAGGATGTTGGCATATAGCCTCCCTTAATAGGTTGTTTTAATGTGACAAATCCTCTTGTGTTTAGTGTGCTAATTATTCTTGTTATACATATTCTATCTTGCACTCTAATTCATCAAAAGCACATCCTTTATCATTTAGATCAAAGCTTTATTGTTATATCTTATGAAACTAATTCTCATACAAATACTTTTAACCTTATCTTTGTGTACATTGAGAATTAGCTTTAGTGATCAACTACAAAGTTTCTTAGAATGATGTTTCCAACAATTCTCGTGAAGAAGGTTTTCTTATCCGAGCATCGTAGTGAAAGATATACTCATTAAAAGGTGTTTTAGACCTTTGGTGCGGTACACCGCACTATGGGCACGCTACACCGCAGATGTGCGGACCAGGGCACGGACCAGGGGGCTAGCCCGTCAGAGAGCAAGTGATTTTAGCAAGCTTGGCGCGGTGCACCTCACCAACCCCGCGGTGCACCGCAGATTAGGGTTTCCTGCAGCAAAATGAAGACAAAAGGAATGAATCCGTTGGGGATATTAATATATCCGTTGGAGACAAATCATATGACAGTTGGGAGCATTTTCCAGCTATAAATTGAAGGTCTTTCAAGGCTACAATAACACCTTCAACCCATATACACTTAGGGGCTTAATTGTTATCATCCAAGAAGGTGTCAAGAGCTATAATTGTCATATCTACTCATTCAAGGAGTAAATCAAAGGAGCTTCAAAGTTATTATCAACTCAAGAGAAGTATTAAGCTTATAGTTATATCATCTCTTTAGGAGTTCATTAGCAAAGTAGTTTCACCCCTTAAATACTTTGTATTTATCCTCTTAAGTCTAGTTCTTGTAATAGATATATTAAGAGAGAATTTGAGTATCGGTAGTATACTCGGTGTCCTTTTGTTGAGATAGCACAAGTGTTTGAGTATCGGGAGTATACTCGGTGTCCTTGTGTTGCGATAGCACAAGTGTTTGTCCTTCGTGGTATCGAAGAGGTTGTAAGGGTTATTGTGTTCTCGACCCGGTTAAGAGAGACACGGGAGCTTAGTGAAAAGCTTGAAATCCTAAGGAGGCTTCCTTAGGTAGTGGATGTAGGGAAACCGAACCACTATAAATCGTGTGTATCTTTCTATCCCTACTCTATTTACTTTCCGCACTTTATATGTTTGATAATATGCTAGTATGAATATTGTGATATTGATTATCTAGTTTATCTAACATATTGTCATCTAGAGTAGTAAGAGATTAGAAACTCGTTTTACTTGATAAAATGCTTATATGAATAGTTTGATAATATTGTCTTTTAGGATTATCTAATTCATGACTATTTAGTTTTGATTATATGCTTACTAGTATGAATATCGTGATTATGTTTTTCTAGCTAATCAAACTTTGGTCTTCTAAATTAGTAAGAGAATAGATAATCGATTTACTTGTTTAACTTATATATCGAACCTCTAACTTATCCTTTGCATGATCCCATGAGTGTTTGATATATTAGTTGACTTAGAAGTTTTTCTCTTAAACTTATTATTGTCCAAAAGATTTTTAATTAGGCATTAATCTTATTAGTAATCCTATTCACCCCCCCTCTAGGACTTTCAATTGGTATCAGAGCCTAATCTACGTGAATAGCTTAACCGTTAGTAGAGTAAACGATTTGGAATCTAATCTTTTGGAAGAGTTGTTTTCTACACAACCTCCATTTTCTTGTAGGTAATCGTTACTTTGCTTGGAGGAAACAAATGGAAGAATTAATATACGAAAGAACGCTCAAATCTCGAAAAAGGAAAATCCGGTGATTTCTTTTCTTTATCTCGTATATTATATTGCGTTTCCTCCTTATGGCTTACGTTTTTAATTATGTTTTGGGTTGTGATTTGATTAGTTGTGTTTGTTGTTATCATGGTTTATCTTTGGATATTATCTTGTGATTCTTATCATTGTTTTAATGTTATTAGTGTTATTGCATCTAATTCTCATGAATGATGTTTTTGCACTTTAGCTCTTAGAATTTTGGTAATTGCATCTTAGTCCCCAAAATTTTCAAAATTGCACTTTGACCCCTCATAGTTTTAAATTCTCCAAAGTGTCATAGTTTGGACTTCATATTCTTTCACATGTAATATTTTCCATCTTAGTTCATATTTTTAAAAAAATTGCATTTTTAGTCCTTACTATGTGAAATTGCTTTTTAGTCCCTCAACGATTATAAATTGCACTTTTTATTCTTACAAGTTTTTATATCCTTTTAAAAGTGCCTATTGATTGATAAAAGGGAAAAAGATCAAAGATATTAGTTTACTCTTTCAAATCTTAATTTATCTTTGATCACAAATTTGCATTTTCATATAGGTGAGTTTTTAACGAAATTGCTTTTCAAAATATTTTTCCGATAATCTTTTGCATTTTCCATAGCATTTCAAAAATGTTTTTATGCATAGAATTATGGGAATTTTATCTATTATTGGTCATTAACTCATTTGCATGAATTTGCTTAGCCTTACTATCTATATGTTGTGCTTCATTATGTGCTTATATGGTTTATTCCTTATTGTGCAAATATCTTGTATAACTTAACCTTTTCATGCTTAAAATTGCTTAGTTTTTACATTGGGTCTTTTTGTATTTTTTTAAAAATATAGGGGTATTTGTGAAATAAACTGTTTTATGTGTTTTCGGGTTTTACTTTGTGTTTCTTTTCAAAACAAAAATTATCTTATAAGTTTTATACCATTCCGAATCTTTTAGGGAAGTTTCGAATGTGTTTCGGGTGTTTTTAAAAGAACCAAAAAATTCCGTCTTATTCACTTCGCCGAACGTTTTTGCGGTGCACCGGACCACTCCGCGGTACACCGCGATCCAGGGTTTCTGTCTTTGTTATTTTTCTTTATCTTTCGCCCAGTTTATTCGCAAACATATTCTACAGTGCGGTACACCGCACAGAAATCGCGGTACACCGCGGAATAGGGTTTCGCCTGGATCCATGTTTTGGATATTTAGGACTTTATTGCTATATTTGGTATGATTTGGATAATTGGTTTAGTATGCTATGTTTTAATTTCGGATATTTGATGTTTAGATGCTTTAATTATATGCTTCAGATTTTATATTGTTGTGTTGATGTTGCTAACTCTTTCCTTGATGATATAGGTACTATTGCATCATTTATCCTTGATCTTGTTTTATTTCGCATTGTGGTCCCTATTGGTTGAAAATATTGCATTGTGATCCCTATAGGTTGGAAAATATTGATTTGAGGTTCCTATAGTTTGAACAAGTTGCATTTAGCTTTCTTATGCTTGAAAATTACACCTAGGTCCCTATTGTCTTGAGAAAGTTATACTTAGGTCCTTAAAGTTTTTCAAAATTGCATTTAATCCCTAAACTTTTGAAAAATGCATATTGACCCCTATACTTTTCAAAGATTAAATTTTACCCCTTGATTTCTTAAAATCGGTTCAAATATTCTTATTGGTAAAAAGGGAGAAATTATTGGTCAAACGTTTTCAAATTTGAAGCAAACACTCTATGCATTTTGTGAGGGGGAGTTTTTCTTAAAATTATCTTTGAAAACTCAAATGCTTGGTTAATCGTTTATACTAATCGTTTATCTTATAATTGCACTAATCGTTTGTGTTGTTATAAAGCTTATAAGATGAAAATCTATCGATCAAGAAGTTGGTAAAACGTTCTTATCCCTTATATCTTTCTTCATCTTTTTCATGCTTTGCAATTGTTGATCTTTGTGAATATCAAATTAAAATGTTTTAATTGCTCTTAACCCTTGATCTCTTTATGTTGTTTTTCAAAATCTATTCACTTGAGTTTTAGCTCTTCTATGATTAGTTGTTTGATTTTATTTTATTATCCCGTCTTTTTGATGAAGACAAAGGGGGAGAAATATGTGCACTAAAACTTTCCAAATTGCACTTTACAAAACTCACAAATGCATATCATTTTAATAAAAATACACTTTGACTTAATGCTTGTTGTGAGGGGGAGTTAGACTCCATATGTGCTTTTTTCCTTAACATCTTGTATGCACATTGATAGGGGGAGCATAACTCCTTTAGAAATTAAACTTTCATATCATTACTAAGGTGTTTTAGTGAAAGATTTGTCATCATCAAAAAGGGGGAGATTGTTGGCATATAGCCTCCCTTAATAGGTTGTTTTAATGTGACAAATCCTCTTGTGTTTAGTGTGCTAATTATTCTTGTTATACATATTCTATCTTGCACTCTAATTCATCAAAAGCACATTCTTTATCATTTAGATCAAAGCTTTATTGTTATATCTTATGAAACTAATTCTCATACAAATACTTTTAACCTTATCTTTGTGTACATTGAGAATTAGCTTTACTGATCAACTACAAAGTTTCTTAGAATGATGTTTCCAACAATTCTCGTGAAGAAGGTTTTCTGATCCGAGCATCGTAGTGAAAGATATACTCATTAAAAGGTGTTTTAGACCTTTGGTGCGGTACACCGCACTATGGGCACGGTACACCGCAGATGTGCGGACCAGGGCACGGACCAGGGGGCTAGCCCGTCAGAGAGCAAGTGATTTTAGCAAGCTTGGCGCGGTGCACCTCACCAACCCCGCGGTGCACCGCAGATTAGGGTTTCCTGCAGCAAAATGAAGACAAAAGGAATAGATCCGTTGGGGATATTAATATATCCGTTGGAGACAAATCATATGACAGTTGGGAGCATTTTGCAGCTATAAATTGAAGGTCTTTCAAGGCTACAATAACACCTTCAACCCATATACACTTAGGGGCTTAATTGTTATCATCCAAGAAGGTGTCAAGAGCTATAATTGTCATATCTACTCATTCAAGGAGTAAATCAAAGGAGCTTCAAAGTTATTATCAACTCAAGAGAAGTATTAAGCTTATAGTTATATCATCTCTTTAGGAGTTCATTAGCAAAGTAGTTTCACCCCTTAAACACTTTGTATTTATCCTCTTAAGTCTAGTTCTTGTAATAGATAGATTAAGAGAGAATTTGAGTATCGGTAGTATACTCGGTGTCCTTGTGTTGAGATAGCACAAGTGTTTGAGTATCGGGAGTATACTCGGTGTCCTTGTGTTGCGATAGCACAAGTGTTTGTCCTTCGTGGTATCGAAGAGGTTGTAAGGGTTATTGTGTTCTCGACCCGGTTAAGAGAGACACGGGAGCTTAGTGAAAAGCTTGAAATCCTAAGGAGGCTTCCTTAGGTAGTGGATGTAGGGAAACCGAACCACTATAAATCGTGTGTATCTTTCTATCCCTACTCTATTTACTTTCCGCACTTTATATGTTTGATAATATGCTAGTATGAATATTGTGATATTGATTATCTAGTTTATCTAACATATTGTCATCTAGAGTAGTAAGAGATTAGAAACTCGTTTTACTTGATAAAATGCTTATATGAATAGTTTGATAATATTGTCTTTTAGGATTATCTAATTCATGACTATTTAGTTTTGATTATATGCTTACTAGTATGAATATCGTGATTATGTTTTTCTAGCTAATCAAACTTTGGTCTTCTAAATTAGTAAGAGAATAGATAATCGATTTACTTGTTTAGCTTATATATCGAACCTCTAACTTATCCTTTGCATGATCCCATGAGTGTTTGATATATTAGTTGACTTAGAAGTTTTTCTCTTAAACTTATTATTGTCCAAAAGATTTTTAATTAGGCATTAATCTTATTAGTAATCCTATTCACCCCCCCTCTAGGACTTTCATAGGACCCGTGGTAGGACCCCGTGGCACGTGTTTCTGGGCTGCGGACTAGGGTCCGGTGTACCGGAGGGTACACCGCGCCTTCTGTTGTTGACTCCGTCAAAATACCCGTGGAACCTACCCCGTGGCACGCGTTTTTGGGGCGCGGACCATGGTGCGGTGCAGGGGGGTAGTCCGTGGGTCAACTTTTCTTGTTTCTGGATCAAACCCGCGGTGCAACCCGTGGCATGTGTTTTGACCTCGCGGACCATGGCACGGACCATGGGGTAGTCCGTGGGGGTAGTCCGCGGGGTGCATCCTTTGCTCCAAATTTTTTTCCTCGCGTTCCCCAACTTGATTTCTCCGATTCCTACACACCAAAAACACTAATACCTTTCTCAAACATGCATTATCAACTAAAACAACTAAAATAAACTTAAACTAAAAATGTAAAAGACATGAAAACATAAAAAAACTACGGGTTGTCTCCCGTACAACACTTTTGTTTTACGTCTTTCAAAGTTAGACGTGTTACCTCTGTCAAGATTTGCGAATATAGCCTCCCCAACAACGAGTAAGGCTATGAACGTCAACTAATCTGCGCTTGACCCCAGTTTTGGGGCGAATTTCTATCACCTTGGCTGAAACAACCTTAGTGACAATGAACGGTCCCATCCACGAGTCTTTGAAACTTCGTGGCCTGTTCTCGCATTTGTGGGCTTTCCATAGGACTTCATGGCCAACCTCAAACTCAATGTTTGGCTCAGTATGCACAGGTTTTAAGTGGATCTCCTCAGGAGGGACTTTGTGATGTGAAAGGCTGTGGATGATGGGCACGGTGGGATCCAACTTCCTCGGTTTCTTACCCAAGACATAGAAGGTCTCGGATATATTCTTTGCATGAAGGGTGATGGTCCCATCTTGGAAGTTGATCACACTTTGACTTGTGGCGATGAAGGGCCGTCCAAGTATGATCGGAACCTGCTTATCTGCATCAAACTCAAGAATAACAAAGTCAGTAGGGATGGCGATATTACCTGCACGGACTAAGACATCCTCCACTGTTCCCCATGTCCTCTTCACTGAGTTGTCAGCAAACTGCAACTTCACTGGAGTCTTCTCTGATTTCTGAAGTCCAAGTCTCTCGAACACAGACTTAGGCATAAGATTCACACCAGAACCCACATCGTACATAGCTTTCACTTTGAGCCTACCATGTAATTGAATAGGAAGGTTGAAACTTCCCGGATCTTTAAGCTTTGTTGGTAGCTCTTTCTCACTCCTTCTCGAAACCCTCAGGTTCTCTCTTGGGATCTCTACACTCGCCTCTTTCTCAGGAATAACTTGCGTAAAAACTTGTTGCGGTGTAAGTCCTCTCTTCGCAATCTCAAGCATTTGGGCGTTGATATTTTCAGGTTGGTACGCCTCTACAAATACCTTGAGAACAGTGTCATCTTTAGGATTTGTATTAGGAATAGTTGATGACACTGGTTGAACAATAGGTGGCGATTCCACCTTCTCTTCTTCTTTCTCTTCTAGCACAGCAGGTGCCACTTCATCTTTCGATTCCTCCTTTGAGGCTTCTTCCTCTTTCTCTTTAGCCAACTCAGCTGCATATTCCACTACCGATCTAATCTCCTCTTGCACCTTCCTCAGCAGCTCTATGAACTCATCCTTCTCTTGATCGTCCTCCACATAGACTTCTAAACAGTCAGATTCCACGGGGCTAGACTTGGTTGGTTCTTCTTCGGTACTCGGAACTTCCACGGCACTAACGGCAGCATGCGGTACTTCCTCCTTTTCTTCTTCAAATTCAAGGCAAATAGCCTTACAAGCTTCGAACCCAACATTGTCATCACCTCCTTCGATTGCCTTCACTTCTTTCTATTCCATTAAATTTGTTAGAACTTTGTTTAAATGTTCTACTTGAGTATCTAAAATCTAAAGTGCGGTATCTTGTCCTCGGACTTTCTCTTCCTGAGCGTTCATATTCGTGGTCAAACGGTTCAAGATTTGTATTATTTGTTGATTATCCATAGATCCCTCTTGAGGATATTGTGGTAAAGCTTTCTGATCTAACGCATCGGTATAGGCATCTTGAACAGGTTGTTGAGGGGGAGCAGGTCTATTTTGATATTGATTTTGATACTGACCTCTAGGTTGGAAAGACTTGTTCTTGGGGCGCGGTTGGTAATGACCAGGATTAGCGGCCCCTTGTGGATTCGAATACTGCATACCCGGATGATTTCGGTTACCCCATTGATAGCCTCCTCGGTTTGATATGAAGTACACAGATTGTGGATTTGATTCGCACTCTTCCCATGTATGATTATTAACCCCACATTGTACTACGTTTGCTGCGGCTAAATTCTTTTGCATCTCTAACTTCAGCTCTTTGATTTGATTTTCTAATGCGGATATTTGAGCTGAGTTTGCAGTTTCTGCATCTAAACGAAGCGTTCCTCGGGTCTTTGCTACAGGAGCTCGCGTTGAAGGCCAACTTCTTTCTTGTTCAATAATATTTTCCAATACATCGGAAGCTTCATTATGATTCATGGACACAAAATTACCCTTTCCAATGTTATCCACCTTTTCTCTACCTCTATCATTAAGACCTTCATAGAACATCGCAAGTTGTAGAGCAGGTGTATAACCATGGAGCGGACATCTAGTTAATTTTTGTTGAAACCTTGTCCATGCTTCTCCCACTGTTTCTCCATCTTCTTGAGAAAATCTTGCAAGCTCGGTTTGACCTTTAAGTCTCATGCTCTTCGGATAAAATCGGTTAAAGAATGCGGCTTGAAGTTCTCTCCAAGAGTGAATGGTTCCATGTGGTTGTCTCTCTAGCCAATCGCTAGCTCTTCCGGTCAAGAAAAACGAAAACATATGACAATACAGTTGCTCGCGTGTAATGCCAGGAGTAATGTAGGCATCACAAATCTGCATGAACTTCTGAATCGCTTTTACCGGATCTTGAATAGCTGTACCAGTATAGAGTCCGAAACTTTGAAATTGGCTGAGCATGCCCGGATCGGGTCTAAATTTGATATTCGGAATCTCAGGAGGGCGGTAACCAATTGGTTGAACGTGGAACGGTACATTAAGACCAGGTAGATCTTGTTCAACTCGGTTTTGTTGATTATTCAGATTGTTCCCATTACCTCCTCCTCCTGGTAGTTGTTGTCCTTCTAGTCCACCGAGTGGTGGCTCTTGTTGACCGAGAGGTGGTCCAAGTGGTGGATCTCCTCCCGGTAATTGTTGTCCTCCTGCTGGTGGATCTTGATGAACTCCACCTAGTGGTGGTTCCTGTTGGGATGCCATAGCTCTTCTCAAGGCTCTTTCCTCACGAACTCGTCTGTTGTAAGGTTTGAAGCTCCTCTCAGGCTCCGATAAGGGAGGCCAAGAATTAAACACTGTGAAACCTGAAAAAGACTAAAGCAAACCACAAGCGTAAATCTGGGAAAGTAAAAACTAAACTAAAAACTGAAAAGTAAAGCTAATTAAAAACTAAAACTCGAAATAGATAACCCACACGCTAACGAGACACAAGTCCCCGGCAGCGGCGCCAAAAACTTGGTGTCGCCTAGGGTGTGATAAAAATAAGATCAATTTAAGTATGGAAAACTATGCACTCTCACCCTAGACAGGCACAGTACTGCAAGTATTGCAGGACGTATGCAAGTTTTAATGATAAGTAGAGTTCGTTCTCAGGGACTTAAGTGTGTTAATCGCGTAGGAAACAATGACGAGTAAAAGTAAATAATTAAAAGACAGAAAATTAAAGCAAATAATTTCGAGATTAACAATTAAACTAATTAAAACTAGGAAAATAAAGACAATAAAGTAAAAGATCAAGAATATGAGATGAGAAGTATAGCTTAGGTTTTGCTAGTATGCACTAATCCTTCTAATTCTATCTATAAATCTAGTTCATAAAGGAGAATATTAGCTCTTGGTAATACTTAGTCAGGATTCTAAATTCCCCAAGCTTAGACCTTGAGAGCGACTAAGGGGGCTACGTCACAACCAAGAAGTGATTTCAAATAGGGTTATCAAACGCCACTAAGACCCTAAGCAAATACTGCAATCTTGGTGATACGGTGGTTAAAACAAACCCTAATGACTATCTAGTTAGAAGTATGTTTTGTCAGAACTACTATTGACACTAGACATTATGTGGTGGTTAAATAGTTAAACACCCTGTCAAGGAGACCATCTAACTACTATTAAAACAATCCTAAAGTGATCAGTTCTAGGAAAGACATTAAATCAAAACACATAAGCAAATATAAAGTAAGAAGCTAATATCAGATTAAAGCATATAATTCCCAAAGAAACTTAGATAGAAGAATTAGAATTCATAGATTATACATTATGCAAAACCCAAGCTATGGGAGGTTTAGTTCATACCTGAAGGAAATAAACTAAAAGAAATAAATAAAGACATCATCTTGCTCTCTACAATAAACTGGAAGAATAAAACATTAAGAACTAATTACTATGAGGCAAGGATGATTTACAAGTGATATAAGGGTGTATTTATAGGTGTTTAGAAGACCTAATTCGTTTTCTTGAGGAAGAGTTAAGGTAATGGACTTCTAGCCCAACTCAAATTTGTATGGAAATAAAGATAAACACTGCTGCACCGTTTTGAGTGTATCTTCTTCGTTATTGGTCAGATTTTGCTCCACAAGATACCAAAAGAATCGCAACAGAATTATCTAGGCCCTCTAGAAGGAAATCATCAGATTCGGCCTATTTCTTAGGTAAAAACCCTATCTTTGGACGTGTATGCAGAATCCTAGATTTAGGCAACTTTTCCTTTTCCATCTTTTTAGCAATTGTTTCCTTATCTCCAATTTCCATGCAAATCTCTTTCCATAAGTTGTTGTCTTTGACTTGGACTCTAATTAAGCTCCATAATTATCTTTAAAGCTACACACTAAATAAACAATTAAACCCAATATGCTCTAAAAACAATAATTCTACGAATCAAGACTCAAAATAGGAAAGTGCACTAAAACTCAAGAAAATCGACATTATTGACTTCTAAATCACTTAAAATGATGTCTCATCCTAACATTAATCTATCACAAATGAGGAGACATCATCTTATCAACTGACTTAAACTCCGATGGTACTCTCTAACTAGACTATCAACAATTTTATTTAACTTCTAGTGATATGATGAAACTGGATGAAAGTATCTAATTCCACCTCCATCCAAATCTTGAGTAAAACTAAATTGATTGACTATCTAAAATTAGGTGTTAGTCCAATATCTTAAAAATATTCAAGGTTGTTTAAGTAATTTTTTTTACTCCTGACATAATTTTTTTGTGAGTTGTGTCGTTTGTAGTAACACAAGAGTTTCTCCTTCAATTTGATGAGTGGCACTTAATAACACATTTTTATTTGTAAATGATATCTTTTTCATTAAATTCAATAAATATTATCCATGTCTGGTCCCAGGATTTTATAAAAGATGTTTCGCAGAAACATTTATTATGATCACTACATTCCAAATAAGTGTTATCATCTATTACTCCTACCATTTGAGCTTCCATCGTGGTTCCATCCTCCCACCAATCTCTTAAAAGTTATGGCATAAGAGAATTAATCTTTTGAACAAATTCTATGTCACTGAGCCTAACATTTTCATGCACCCCTATATTTTCATCTTCTAAATTTGCCAAAAGGTTATAAGAAGGTAGGTTTCAACAATATTAGCTTTCCACCCATTGTGAAAGTACTCTTAAATATTAAGTAAGATCCATTAAATAAGAGTTTTAACTTTTATCCTTATCACTCTGTATTTGTAAACTTGATGGCGACCACACTTTTACACTCTCCTAACAAGATAACAAAAGATGCTCAACAATTTCTCTCTAAACCACACCAACACCAACTATTTATTCACATTTGCGTTCAGCCAGATTATGTAATATTGGTATAGCATTCCTACAACATTTCCGAGAAAATTCAAAATTTGGTTGGAAGGTTAGAATTCTAAATAATCTTCCATAGTCGGTTATCCCACTCCTCATCGTCCTTGGTTGTCTACCACTTATTATGAGGTTCTTGTTGAACTAAAGTGTGGTATTCCGAATTAGTTGTACACAATACGTGATAGTATGTGTCCAACCAGAAACACCATCTTAGTCTAACTGAAGAAGTCTAAGATTCTTGATACTCTCTGTAGGTGACCCTGCAAAAATTTAAAAAAAAAAATTATGCGTCCAACTAGTAGTATCAGTATTAATTAAATCAGAAACCTTATCAACATGACAATCCACTAACTTTTCTAATTTAATGAATTTTGGTAGACATATATGCTCCTGAATTTTAATAGGCTTCCCATTTCCAATTGGATACATCCCTTGAGTAACAAATATTTTCCTTCCTTTTAGTAAGCTAGCACAAGACCAAGACCTATTAGTCGGAAGATTGACATCAAAGAAACACATTTTAGATAATACCCTTTAAGAATCTTATAGTCAACAATTTTCTTCTTCTCTTTAATAGGCACTTTGATAATTTGATTCTTCGGAACCTCAAGGATCTAAACTTCATCTCTTTTGTAGCTCCTTTAGTTGATCAAATTCGGCAGTCCGGTGTGGGATCTTTTGGAGGTCTGGAGACCTGCTTCTACATGATTTTAACATCTCCGCGGGGGTGATCTAATTTACACACCCAATAAAGTAACTTCTCGCAAGTGTATTTAACGTAGTAATATAATCTTCCATACAATGATTGATAGACTAAAAGTGTATTTTAATAAAATTGGATAAATTGTTATACGACAAATATAAAATATTGGATTTTTTGGTTTTAAAAACTAATAATTTAAAAGAACATATTGAAGTTATCATTAACTTATTAGAGTATAAATTAAATAAATTGATTGACTTGAGGAAAGAAAGGTAGTTCGGGATGATTCAGTTCATCGAAGTCTTAAACGATAGGCTTAAGTTGAATAAGGCGGTATTGAACTATTCTCATTAACCAAAAATCCAAAGTCCTCCTAACCCTTTCCTTATTGATTAGGGGACTACCTTCTAAATCTAGTATTTCCTTCCAAATTAACCAACAAATCTATTAGGGGCTTGTTGATTTTACCAATTAACAGTTATGTATATTCCTAGGATTTCCCAATTCTGTTGGAAATAAATACGTCTGTTATCTATTTCCACCTATAAATCCCTATCCCGAGTGCAAGGTATTCAATTATGTGACCATCATAACGAAAAAAAATTGCATACAAATAAATGAGTATCAATTAAGAAAAAACCCAAAATCATACAAATTCTCTAATTTTATAATTCCCAGGTTCATAAAGAATTATCCCAAACTAATGAAAGGTTAGTTCGTCATTAAAATCAAAATAAAGTATATTCATAGTTTGAAAATAATGAAAAAATAAATACTAGTAAAGGAAGTAAAATTATGAAAAAATTATGATACTTGTTACTCCCTGCCTCTCCTCTTGCATTCTATTAACCAGTTGAATCATGATAAGAATCAACTTATTTATATTGTTAAATTTGTAGGTCTCTCTCATGGACCAACCTTTCTATTAATATAGTTCATTACTTGGCCCATAAGAAATTCGTAGTAACTGATAACTTGCATCTTCTTCACTTAGATGCTCATAACTTACTCACTCAAATTGGACCTACAATCCATTTGCACACATGCGAAGTAGAATTTATGGGCTATGTAATGGTATAAAATTAGCCTCTAGTTCTTCTCCAATTGTATACATCGTCACTTCAAAGTTAGAATGCAAATTTGACACATTAATTCTTGAATTTAAAGTGAACGTTTGGACTTCTTGAGTCAACCCGTATCCTATATTTGTATTTTCATAGGTTTTTCCTTTGCTTTATCACTCCTTATATATTTTTTTAATATATGGAATATCCATGTTCATATGAGCTCAACCTACATATAACAAAATATGTATGTTTTCTTTATATTTCGACCTTACATCATCAAATTTTTGTCAGGTTATTCCTCAAGCAATATGAACTCGATATGGACTTGATGTAGGAGCCAATTTAGTTCGGCTTGTGCATATATTAATGGTCATTTGCTATCCAATTGCTTATCCTATTGGAAAGGAAATAATTTATGCACTCTTTTGATATATAAATGTTTCATTTATATAAGTAAACTTGTTTTATAATTCCAGATTCTAGACTTAGCATTGGGACATGATGACGCGTTAGTGACGAGCGCCACTAAAAGCTCTTGTCTCTATTCACGGCCAGGAGGTATAGACAATAGACAACTAAAATTTATATAAATTTTTTAATTTGAAATTTACCATAAAACAATTTAATTACATTTCCTTTTGTTAACAGGCTGGAAAGGGTGGAGAACTCACTCATGACGAGACTACAATATCAAGAACAACCCCTTAGTAATATTGTGAAGGAAAAAGAGGTTCAAGTTAGGAATAATAGAGTGAATTGGATACCACCGCTCCAACATACTATTAAAATAAACTGTGACGTTGCTATGATAAATAAACGTGCCTCTATATCTTATGTTTGCAGGGATTATCTAGGTAAGGTTAAAGATTGCAAAGCTTGGGAAGTTGCAGCTGAATCTCCTCTTGAAGCTAAAGATTTAGGAATTCTCAAAACTTGTTTTATTGCTCGAGAGATGGGAAACTTTAGAGTGATAGTTGAAAGCGATTGTCTACAAGTAATGCAACCATTAGAGAGGAGGCAACAATTTTTATTCCTAAAAATTGTAATATTATTAAAAGTATTTACTTCATTTCGGAAACTTGTAACCCTATTTTTAGATAGGTAAGTCGAAATAGGAATAGTTTAGCTAATGGGGTAGCCAAACATATGCTCTTTTGGCAAAATGAATGGCTCGTGCTTAGACACATACCCAAGTAAGCTAGCTGAAATAACCAAAAACGATTCTTTTCCTTCCGAAATTGGATGAAACTTGTAATAATTTTGGAAAGTTAAGTAATTTTTTTGAAAAAATAAAGACGACACAACAATTATCAGTGGAGCTCTTGATATGATAGAAAAGGTATCTAAAGACTTGAATACATCTTCGTATGACAACCTTTATTCTTAAACTTTCCTTCTTTCTATATCTATATTACATAATAGGACTTACCTAATTTTCCCTATTTTCCCTCATTCCCCCTTTAGCTCATAAATCCCCCATATAACTCCTTATCCTTTTAAAAAATTAGGCTTCGTCTGGTTTGTAAAGTTCTATATATTAATTCTTTTATTTTTCTCATTCTCTCATTTATTATATTCATATATGTATGATTTAAAAAAAAATTAAAATTAATCTCACCTGATTTATATTCTTTCTAAAATAAAGAATTATAAGTCTTATTTTTATTTTCTAAATTAAACAGAATGAAATATACTAATAATGCAAATAATATACAAAAATAATCTCATTTGAAACATGAACATTATGATAATGACAATAGGACGTGATATCTTTTTTTTATCTCCTATAATAATAATAATTTTTCAATTAATTTTTTTTGTGACATGAAAACTCAATTAGTAGAATATCTTAATCACCACAGATAAATAAAGCCTTATCATCTTTTGGTAAACCTTTTAAAATACAAAGATAGTCATTAAAAAAATAAAAAAATGAATAGAAAAGATTGAGCAATTTTTCCCTCGAGGGGTCTAATTTACAAAATGAGACCCCTTATGCAAAGATATTATAAATTAAAGACCCCTAAAAATATCAAAAAATCGGAGGCCCGAAGCGGTCGCCTCTTCAACCTACCCTCATGACCGGCCCTGGGCCTTCCCTGTATAATTTACATACTATATTGATTCATGGCTTGAATTGATAATATATTCTTTAGGATTAAGGGTCCAAATGTTGAATATGATTAAAATGAACCTTAACCCTCAACCTATTAACCATAACCTCAACTTCTTAACTATTATTTCTTTAACCTTAACCCTAACCTTGACCTTAAATTTAACTTTAACCTTAATCTTAACCTAAACGTTAATCTTAACCTTAACTTTAACCTTACACCTTAAACCTTAAACCTTAAACCCTAGTCTTCATCTTCATCTTAACCTTTAATTTAATCTTACCGTCTAAACATATATCCTTAAACCTTACATCTTAAACATTAAACCTTAAACCTTAATCTTCATCTTCACCTTAACCATGACTTTAAACTTAACCCTTAACCCTTAAACCTTTAACCTTAACCCTTAAACCGTAAACCTTAAACCTTAAAACTTAAACCTAAAACCTTTACCTTCACATTTATCTTAACTTTAAATTTAAACTTAAACATAACCTTAACCTTGATGTTGAAACTTAACCTTAACCCAAAGCTCGGGCATGGAGAACTCTTATGTTCAGGAATATCTCAAGTTCCTCACTTCTACTAGCAAGTGAGTATTAGTACATTTTTTATTCTTTTGCTTTTGTCTTTTTCCTCACTAATTAAACGTGAAATCAACATGGAAGAGTTGAAAGGAATTAAGGGTATTAAAGTTAAGAGAGCTACTTATATTCTTGAATTACGTGAAGATTCTCCTAATCCATTCAAGTCTGTAAGGTCTATATTTTTCTTTTGTATTGTGATGGATTATGGATGATAGTTTTTGTTTGTTTTTAACAGCTTGACGATTTGGAAAAAATTGGTAAATCTGCGAAGTAGGTATTATTTTAAACTTAGGTAGTTACTTTTTAACGTTGTTAGTATCAGAAATGTTAATTTTTTGAGTGATGTTAAAAAAAGAATCTCTTAATGGTTACAGGTGAAAATTATGATGAAAAGGATAGTTGGAGATCTTTTCAGTTTTTTGTAATAATTTCATATGTTTTTTGTAACCAGGGATATATAAAGTAAGGACAGCCGGAGATTTTTTACTTATTTGTAATCACTTCATACATTTTTTGTAACTAAGGATATATGAAGTAAAGAGAACTAGAAATCTTTTCAGATTTTTTTGTAATAGCTTCATATGTTTTTTGTACACAAGGATATATGAAGTGTTATTGTGATTAATTAATAAAATCACTTCATATATTTGCAGTTTATCCCACAAAGACCAAGGTGTATGATATGAATGTCATGTAAATCTTTAATATTGCCTTTGGGAGGAAAATGCTTTTAATTGAAAAAAAATTGTATTATATATGTCTCAAAAGTTTTGATTCAAATATACACGCGGAAAAATTGTTCATCTCAACTGTAAAGAGCTAGATAAAAACTGGATTTTGCACTAAACTGTATCAGTTGAATGTTAATATTATGGTGATAATTTGCAGAAAGGAGGAGATGTAAATGCAGCGGATCATACAAGTCAAACAAAACACTGGCGTGCAGTTTGAGGTGTAGTTCAAGTCGCTGAGCTTTTAGTACAAGAAGGTGGCATGTAAAATTTGGGTTTGATTGATTAGTGTTTATAATTTCTTTCTAATTTTGGGTGAAATTATTCATTGGTACATGTATTATGGGAAATGACCAAATATATTGCATCGTTGGTCCCCGTTCATATTCTTATTGTTGAAATGTGATAAACCGTTTTAACTGTCTCCGTTTTCAAATTGGAAAATCTACAGGGATTAGTGGTACAACATAAATTGAATAATGTGTTTCATGTAGCACTACTTGAGGAATCAGGTTTCATTGGAATGATAAAGGATGTTCAAGTGGAGCCAAAATGGGGTTGCGGTTTCATCGTATTGTATTAAGAATGAGGTGAACCGAGGAGCAATTAAGTGCCAGATGAGATGGAGAATTCATAATTGAAAATAATGCTAGGTTTTTCAGTTGGTCATAGTGAATAAGTGATATATTTTTCAGTTGGTCATTCCACAATATAAAAAATTCATAATGTTTCATTAAGTAAGGGATGGCTTATGTTTCACTTTTTTTTTTAATTCATAGTAACTCTATGGGAAATTTTGTGGTTGTTATTCTTTTTTTTTTCTAATGTGGAATTGGGTGGAAACTCACTAGAGAAAACACAAAAACTGTCCTCTTTTCATTTGTTTGGTTTTTCTTCTTAATTTCTAATTTTACTGTACTACTAGACATATTTCATGTTATTTAAAATAGAAAATTATATACATTTTGTAAAATGTCACATATATTCGTGGATTTTTTAAAAAGATTCTTAAATAAAATCTGAAAAAATGTAGGATCAAAGGTAAAATACGGTGGTTAAAGAAAATTTTCATGTTCTTCATATATCACTTAAGGATTTGAAAATCGTCAATATTTTATGTTTTATATGTAATTTTTTTAGCTCAATTCAATTATCGACCTTTTTTATTATTGCGTAACTTTTTTCAATCATCGAAGTGCCTTAAGGCACGGGTAATCCCTAGTCTATATTACATAATAGGACTCACCTAATTTTTCCTATTTTCCCTCATTCTTCCTTTAGCTCATAAAACCCCCATATAGCTCCTTATCCTTCTCAAAAATTAGGCTTCGTTTGGTTTATAAAAATTCTCTAAACATAAATCTTACTAAAATTCATCTCTTCACATTCGTATCCATTGGAGCAAAAAACATAAATAAAAATCTCTTCATATTCACCTTCTCACCAAGCCGCTCTCCTGCACAAGAAAACCACCGCCACTCGAGGACCATTATCCACCATCATCAACTCAGCTTGGCGAAGAACCGAATTAAGGTAAATATTAATATTTACAATTGAAACTATTAAAATTTGAATTACTCATCTCTTGGCATTAGCATTCCAAAAAACAGAAAAGAATCTCTTCACACTCATCGCCACACCAAGCCGCTCTCCTGCACAAGATACCTGCGGCCAACATTCTCCACCATTATCATCCCGGCTTGGCTAAGCTATTAACCGAAGAGCCCAAATAAGGTAAAAAACCATTTTTACCATTGAAACTCTATTGGTTTAATTTTAACCTAATCTCATTACTTTTACAATTTTTCAGAAGTATCAATAATTTATTATATTTTTAACAATGGTCATTATTACGACAGTTGGAAGCGTTACCGTATGAGAAGTGAGGCGTTGAGAATAGCGCATATGGAGAGGATTTCCTTCATACTCGCAATTATTGTAACAAAAAACATATTGAAATCTCTTCACCCTCACCTTCTCACAAGCTTATGTACAAGAACACAACTGTCACTCATGGACTAAGAATAGCATTTTTCTATTGGGAGTGAGAATTTTGGTATTATACTGCATTTTCTGGATTGTTCCGGCATGGTGAAGAAACCAAGGTATAAAATTGAATTATTTTTAACATAATCTAATCAATTTTGAATTGTTTTGCAGTAAATATTCATTTGGCGCATCACTTCATTTCCAATGAAACCTCTTCAGACTCTCAATTATGGAACTTTTGATTTTGATTTTTTTCTGTAAAATGGTCATTAGTTAAATTTATTTCATATAATCGATTGTTATTTAATTATTTGTAATCTATAAGTGTCCATTACAGAGGCTGTAATCAGTTGTTATGTTTTGATATGTATGAAGACAATATTGATCCCGGTAGTCTAAGTGGCCGACCCTGCTTTTTTCCTTATCAGAAAGAGTTTATCATATTGGTGAAGTATGAAGAGCAAACATATGGCAATTTCTTTCTTTCTTTGTTTTCTCTTTTAAAATTTTCCGTATCATTATGGAGTGAGCTAATTTTTTTCCTTTTAATTTTTCTATGTACATGCAACAATTTAGAATACATGGATAAATGGGTCAATCAATAATCTTTCTCACGTATTACTTGATAAATTATTATGTTTGAGCATTTTCAACTTTCATAAAACATGAAATTTCGATTTTTTTTTAAACCTAATCATATATATAATTTTGACTCATTTTAAACATGTGTAGATAACTCCTATTTCTGCTAAGGACGGAGAGCTTCAATCTGATTCGATTGGGATTCCTATTTATGTATGAAATGATATTGAAATACCATTATATGCAATTTGAAATGCTTTATATTATTAATTTTGTATTATATTATGATATTGAGGTATTTGGAGTCCTATTAATTTTATTCAACAAAGTATAAAATATCAACTGATGTATTTATTTATAGGGGTGGTACAAGTTTTACAGGGAATTGAAAGACAAACATTTATTCTATATTTGGAGGATCGTTGCTCCCATTTTGCCACACTTAGTAGAAGATTTGTGGAGAAATCTTGCCTTTTAAGTTCAAATATAACTTAATATACCCGACGAATAATTCATTTATGGTCCAATGCATTTCCTCGGTAGCTCTACTAGCCTAACTCTCAGGGTCTGGGTAATCCTAATACTTTTTAAACGCAGCCATTTGCATAGTCGTTCATAGGTAAAAAAATAAAGCAAAGCAAATAGGATGGGGAGTGCACTCTTCTCTCCATCCTTGCTTTTTGCTGACCCTGATGACACCTATTCCGGTTTGTTGTTTTTTTTCATTTTTTCTGCATTTATTATCAAATTATACATATGTTTTATATTTTCATTTTATAATTGATTTGGTTAATTTCTCTTTAGTTGTTTGCAGATGAATAAAATAAGGCAATTGATCGTGAGGTTGTCGAGATAATACGCCAATTTCCTGGAATGGTTAGTCGAAATTTTATTTATTGTACCTTCAAATTTTAACCATAAATTTACTATTATCCTACCACTTTTTGCTTTAGCTAATTCTACATATTAAACATATTTTATTTTTATAAATTATGTAATCCGAAATATTTTTAATGTTGATGTGCAAGATTGTTATCAATAAGGTTTAGCCTCAATATGTATTTGATATAGATTATGTTTTTAACTCTACATATATTTTATCTGGTTTATGAATTGGTGGTTCGAGAGTTTTCTTTTTCCCAGCTGCCATTTTGACCTTTGTATTTGTAGACTGGTTAGTTAAACATAAATCATGGATTGAAGGGCTACTTATTCTTGAACTGGGCAAGTGTGTCTTATAGTATTTTTTAAAATAAATTATCAATTTTTTAATTATTAAATTAATTGTGATATTAATAAAACAATTTTGAATTTGATTATATAGCTTTTACTAAATTTAGCTTTGATCTGAAATTCAATAGTTTAAGTAATAATAGTGAATCATATTTTGGCTGATTTGATCAAAATATTTGATTTTTACGGTCTATTTAGGTATGTTTTTGATATGTGGTGTTCTCACGAGACCCTTCAATTCTTTAGACAAGTACATATATTTATTATTCATTCAGTATGAGGAAGTTTATTTAATTAACAAGATTTCTCTTTCTTATCCAGTGTGTGGTTTTAGAAATGCACATGACCCGTGATATGTCATGATGGTTGGGGTGAGCAATTTGGTCTTATCTTGTATTTTTTAATTGTTTTGCAGTAAATATTCATTTGGCGTGGGTTAACCTTCTATTACCTATAGTCCTCAGTTGTTCCCTTGCCTGATTCATACCCTAAACAACTGCCATCATATCTCGCCATTGATGTTACTCAAGCACCACTTTATTTGTTTCTGTTTTTAATGTAAAAGATTCAAACTCTTCACAATATTTTTAATTGAATTTTGTTCAAGTCATATAAATATAGTCATCGTAAGTTTAACTTATTCTATATTCCATTAACTGAGGGTTAATCCTCTATACTTTGTAAGCTATATATAACATAATTTTATGACCGTGTATTATATTAATCTAACGATATAAACTAAATTCTTTTTTCTATTCACAAATTAATTGCATTATTATTGATTTTAGGGTTGTTATATGTGTATTATCATAGGATATTGTGAAGAAGGATACATGCGATTCTTCTATATTAACCTCTTTAATATTATCTTTCTTTCGTTTCATAGGGTTGTTGCTATCAAGAAAACAATTGTTATTCATTTTTTGGAACAGCTGATTGATTGGTCATCATTCCATCTTTTTTTTAATGTATGGTTTTATATACACTCAAAACATTTTCCATTTCCTGTTCATTTTTTGATTAATAATCAAAAAATTTGTATATGGCTAACTCAACTGTTAATGGAAATCGACTATTTTCGTACACACCATATTATTCGCCGTGTGATGTGAAGGTCAATAGACTTTTTCTTCTTTTTATTTATGCATTATCAATATAAGGGTTTGATTATGGATTATTGACAAGCTTAAAGCTGAGCGTGAACGTGGTATCGCTAAGTAAGGGTGTACATGGGATCAAAATCTACAGATTTTGGCAAAGTCTAATTAAGACCCATCTAAGGCAAGCTTCTATTTTTTCTTTTTTAAATCTTTGAGAAACCAAAGAAATGAATAGCAGTACTAATAATTAATAAAATATTGAGAAAATGTTTGTATTTTGATAACTAAGTTTATCTTTTTTGTATTTGGACAGTACAACTATTTTAAATTTATAAGATTTTATTTTTAAAATATAACCAAGCTAAGACCACCAATGGGATATATCCATCATATATTCCACCAGCAATAGGTTTGAAACTCGGATTTTAGAGGCTCAATATTATCGTTGGTGTTAATCAGTTTATTTGTTGTTGTAACAAGGTGACTTATATTGTTTTTTATTGTCTCTTAAATGACGATTAGTATATTTTTTATAATGAAAGGAGATTACTATTTATGTTCATGATTGTCCGTTATTTAATTTGCATAGGTCTTTCACGTGGACCCGATCAATTCTAAGATTATTCATTGATGAAGGCGATAATAAAAATCTAAAAAAAATCAAGTTTCTTGATTGGTATTCAGTATGGTCTGTGATGTTACTATATTACGATAGATTACTTTAACAATGTAAAATATCTTGCTATTCAATTAGGTTAACGAATAATGTAAAAGAGCACGGGTGATACCTAGATATAGATAAATTATTTTAAATAAGTGGACATAAATATATTTAAAAGGTAATAAGTAAAAGTTGGTTTTCTACAAAAAGAAGTGGACATAGATATAGATAAATTGTATAAGTAATGGCGAGAGAAGGGAGATGTGCAATAAGGGACAAATCCTTTTTTTTTTACTTTATTGGGTCCCTAATTTTTTTTACTAACACAATTAGAGAGGGCATTCCAGGATATTTGCACTTTTGGTCCTTAAAATATAGAAAAAAATTTAGGTCCTTATATTATTATTTTTATTATTTAAAATTCATAAAATTTTGGAAATATAAGATTATAACCAAACAAAATATTTAATAAAAATAAAATTATTTTTATTTTATTATTAAATGTTTGAAATTTTGTTTAAGTGCTTTCAGGCACGGGAATAATGGTAGCTTCATCTTTCTTTGAGATTTATGGAAAGCTTTATATGATTGGATTTATTATTTTCAATATTTATTATATTTTAATTTTAATGTTAGATTGATTTGGGCTGTATTAAAAAATTCTCATCATTTTGCTTTGTATTTTAAAAGAAAGGTGTTGATATTATGGGGGAGCAATTTTATTTTATTTTGGTGTTATTCTGATTAGATTAGATGTTTAGATTAGATTTTTTTAGAAATTTTAAAGCACGTATTCAAAGTTTTGCTCAATTTTATTTTGTTGATTCAGATTGTCTACATTTACAAATTGGTAGGTTTATTAAGTGGAAAGAAATAGGAACACTTTTGAAATAAAAATTAATCCACCACGAAGTTTACAAATAATTTTATATATCATCCAAATATTCGCAATTTTTTATAACACAAGGACCAATGGCGAAGTTTAACCTGTAAATATGTGACGTAAAGAATGTTCTACCATATTTTGTTCATTGATTGAGACACTTATAAGTTTGAATTTGACGTTTAAGTTGATGATCACGGCATAATTTAGTGTGCTATGAACCTAAAATTGATCATTAGTGATTACTTAAGTCAAGTGTAAGCTTGAACTTGGTAACTAATTATGGTTTAATCAAGTCAATATAAGCTTGGAGTAAACTAGATGAAACTTTTTTATAGTTTTTTCAATATAAAGGTATTAGATTCTGAAGAGTTTCATTTGTGGGCAGAGCCCATAAATTTTGTTTAAGGGGAGAGGCAAAAGGTTGGGGAACAACTTTCAAGATATTTTTTTTACGTAAATTGCATTATATGTCCTTATATTATGAAAAATCGTTAAATAGATTCCTATATTAATTTTGTTTATATTAATACATTATAGATCCATATATTATATTACATAATTTATATCTTATCTTAAAAAAACTAAATATTTAAATAAAATAAATAAAAACCTAATTAAATAAATTAAATTTTTTGAAAAATGAACAAGTGACGATTCTGAAATTTTCATGAAGAGGGAGAAGGGGGGTCTTAGTATTTTATGAACTAAGTCATGGAATTATATTTTGCAAAATTAATTATGAATCATGGATTATAATTTATAAAACATGAAATTTTAGTGTGGTCGGTATAATTTGGATTATAAAACATGAAATATAAATATTTTAGTTTGGTCAGTATAATTAACTGAATTTTTGTAGTAACGAAGTGTCTTTAGACACGGGCTATATCTAGTATATATATATTCATGTATGGTATGACACCAATTGAAAAACAGACTACTGAGGAAGCTATGATACCAATTGAATCCACATTTTCGATGGATGTGAATTTTAAACTAGACTGGTAAGTATGCGTAAATATCTTCTCTCTTTTACCCCTACATAATATATAGTAACCTAACATCACTAAAGGGAGGCAATGGGTAAAATATTAGCGCGTGGCCATAGTAAAGTCCCAGTCTATTCTGGGAACCCAAGAAATGTAATTGGACTTTTACTCGTAATGAGTATCCTCACTGTTCAACCCAAAACAAAAACACCCGTGAGCGCTGTTTCTATCCGAAGAATCCTTCGGTATAATTTTCAAATTCTCGCGACAGCTTGGTGTCTTATTACAAGACTATGAACTAATCTTATAATTTATTAAAAGGGTTCCTGCAGATATGCCCTTGTATGACATACTAGACGAGTTCCAAAAAGGAAGTAGTCATATGGCTGTTGTTGTAAAAGTTAAAAAGAGCCAAAATGGTTCCTCGGTTATTAATAAGAGAAAATTAATTAAAGTCTCCATTTATTAAATCTTAAGATGGAAAGTTGAATAAATATAATGTTGTGGTTGATATTGAGAAAGGTAGTTCAAGACCTCCTTATAAGAACTATATGCCAATGTATAATGATATAATAAAAAGCGAAGATATTGAGGATGGTGAAGTAATTACTATTTTAACCTTGGAAGATGTATTCGAAGAGCTTCTGCAGGAGGAAATTGTTGATGAAACCGATGAATACGTTGATGTACATAAAAGGTATTCAATTTTTTTTGCTATATATTTTTTTTTACTTTTAATAAAATAGTTTGAATGTGTAGGATACGTGTGGCTGCTATTGTGGTGGGTCCTGGTGTGTTATAAAATAATGTAATAAAAGTAATAGAATAAAGGATCCACAAACCGCAAGTGTACGGGTCGTTCCAAGTAATAAATAAGTAAATACGGGAAAATCGTCTCCACAGAGACTTAAGTAGTTATTCTAACTTCGTGTTCAATATATTAGAATAGATATTTGTAATTGTCTTAATTAAGAAGATAAGCAGTGAAGTATTTTGTTTCCTAATCAAATCATTAATAAAATAAATAATAAATAATAAACTACTGTGCGAATAAGATAAGGAGATGCAAGTATGAATCGATCCTATTGAATCTATAATTCCTAAGAATAAGGGTGAATGGGAAATTTCACAATAGTCAGGACTCTATAATCTCCTAACCCCATTAAGGGTGGACTTTGGAACTACCCTACCGTATTACGAACCACGTCAGGGCGATTATAAGCTACGTTTAGATGATTAAGATCTATACCCAATTGGCTACGTGGTTAGTCAAACCCATCAGGGTCAATGACGGACACCACACGTCTATATTTTAGTTATGTAATTTAATCCCCGTCAAGGTGATCACCGCCACTAGTGAATAGCCTAATTACTAAAACCTACTCTTGATTCGCGACGTCAATGATAGTAAACAAGCACAAGAATATAGTTCATGGAAATTAAGAACCAATACAATTAAATACTAAAATCCCAGATTCAAATTAAAACAGAAAAACAATAATCAATGGTTCATATAATTACAATACTAAAGAGAAATAATGCATAATAAAACTCTTGAATAATTAGCTTAGAAATATCTCATAGACAAAATAGATCTAATACTAATTTACCCAAAGAATAGAGATGGATAAGTGTGGAATTTATGTAGTTAAACTCTAACTCTTTTTTTTTCCTCATCTAGATCCTCCTGATGGCTTTGCTGATGATTTATGTATGTATATTAAGCTTGTGCAGCCAATGGATGATTTTATAAGGTTTAGAACTGATATATATATATATATATATATATATATATATATATATATATATATATATATATAGGTGCTAGATCAAAATCTTGGAGTAGGGACCAAGTAATAGAGTACAAGTCCAATTCAAATTCGTAAGTAGATAAGGATAATTACTGCTGACTTGTTTTGACCATATCTCTTTCGTTACTGGGCCGTTTTTGGCCCGTAAGATATCAAAAGAATCCTCACAGAAATATCTATCTACCTCTAAAAAGGCTCTTCCAGTTGCGTACCGGATTTGGATTTATCTTCATTTCTTTAGACTTAACTGCAGAAATTCATATTTATTTGACAATTTTTTTTTCTAATTGAACTCTGTTTCCTTCTATTAACAAGATCTTCTTTCTTAATCTCCTTAGAATTGATTTGATATCTAATATATTTCTATATTATCTCTAAAGTTTCACATTAACACACAAATTAAACTAAATATGTTCTAAAAATAATAATTCATCAAATTAAGACAAGAAATAGAAATATTACGAATTAAGCACAAAAGTCAATATAAAAAGACCATTTTTTACCTAAAATTATGTTTTCTAAGGACTTATATTTAGACAAAAAAAAGACATCATACTACCGTTGCTTCTTCAGTTGCACGTGCACCTTCGACTCATAGGTTGATAGCTAAGGAAGACACTTCTGTAAGTCGAAGTTAAAGAAATCTTGTATGAAATTAAATATCATCACCAAAGTTTGACTAAATATAATTTTGATATTAATACTTTGTGTTTGACTAATATTTGTTTTGTATCCTTGTGAATTTTGTAAAGAAAGAGAATCTAAGAAGCCATTAAAGAGCTTCAAGAACTGCACCTAAGTTTTGAGAGAAGAAGAAGAAGAGAAGAACAGAGATAGGAGAAAGGATTTTCTTATTGCTTACATGTTACGATTACAATGTATATATAAAGATTCTACTAATATCTACTAACAGCTGTAATGTAACTAATTCTGTTACTACTTTATTATATATTGCACTTTGGTCCTCCAAGTTGTTTTATTGTTAATTTGTTTAACTGTTTCTTTTCTAATTCTGCATTTATATTCCAAGATCCCCCCACAAGTGGAACATGGATGTTAATGATGTTCAACTTGGAAATGTTGTTATGAAAAGGTAAAGAACCCAGAGGCTTGGTGAACATGTTAGCAAGTTGAAGAGAAGAAGGAATATAGAACAATTTTATGACTCCATTCTGCAACTTTTCTCGAGTTATCTTGCAATCAATGTCGACGTGCTTTGTTCTTTCATGTTGAACAGGGTTTGTGGACATTGCAATTGTAGATTTACTATCTGAATAAACAAGTGCAGGAAAAGGATTATGTAAACCATAGTCATTTAGAGCATATAAAATCCACCGAATTTCACAAGTTGTAGCAGCTAATGCTATATACTCTGCTTCAGCAGATGACTTGCTAATAGTGGATTGCTTCTTACTCTTCCAAGAAATAAGAGAATCACCAAGAAATATACAAAATCCTGTAATACTACGCCGTGTGTCAAGGCAACCAGCCCATTCACTGTCACAAAACGCCTTGATTTTTACTTCAGGTGATGAAGAAAAGAAGATACCTTGGACTGGAGGAGCTTTGATATACCTAAGAACACGTTGAGCCGCATTCCAATGATCAAGTGTTGGTTTAGAAATAAATTGGCTTAGGCAATTAACTGAGTAAGATAGATCAGGCCTAGTAATTGTTAAGTAAAGGAGTCTACCAATTAAACGACTATATGAAGAAGGATTGTCCATTAAATTGTCTTCATCTTGTCGTAATTTTTTAGTAGATTCCATGGGAAATGCAACTGGTTTAGCATTGACAAGTCCACATTCATTAAGAATATCAAGTGCATACTTGCGCTGACAAAGAGATATTCCATGTTTATTTCGAGCAACTTCAATACCTAGAAAATATTTCAACACACCCAAGTCTTTTATGGTGAAAGAATCATGTAAAAAGGTCTTGAGTTTTTGAATTTCATCAACCGAGTTGCTAGTGAGGATAATGTCATCCACATATACTAACAAGGCAATGAAATATGAAGAATCATGCTTGATGAATAGACTAACATCACTATCCGAGTGCTTAAAACCATAAGAAATTAAGGCATTAGATAGCTTAGAGAACCATTGTTTTGAGGATTGTTTAAGTCCATATAAACTCTTGATTAGCTTGCATACAATATTAGGAGGTGCTTGAAGACCATGAGGGATGGTCATATAGACATCCTCATGTAGTTCACCATGCAAGAAAGCATTTTTCACATTCAATTGTTGTAAATGCCAATTATGAATAGATGCAAGAGCAACAAGAAGTCTTATTGAGACAATTTTAGCAACTGGAGAGAATGTATCAAAAAAGTCTAACCCCTCTTGTTGATTGTATCCCTTTGCAACAAGTCGAGCTTTGTGTCTTTCTAGAGTCCCATCAGCTTTATATTTAAGTTTGAAAACCCATTTACAACCTATGGGAGTAACATCAGCAGGTAATGGAACAATTTTCCAAGTATTATTGGCTTAAAGAGCAGATAGTTCATGTTGAATTGCTAACATCCAATCCAGGGATTTAGAGGCTTGTTTATAAGTTGTAGGTTCAAGGTTGGTTGATATAGATGATATAAAAGATGTATAAGAAGATGATAGTCTGTCAGTGCTCAGGAAATCAGTTCTAGGATATGAGGATTGAGATGTAGAGGTGGCTTTAGAGTGTGAATTACATAGTGATGTGGAAGGGTATATGTAGTCTTTTAGATATGCAGGAGGGTGTCTATTTCTTGTAGGTCTAGAGGGTGGATTATGTGGATGAGGTTGATTAGGAGTAGAAGAAGTGGATTGTGTAGAATCAACTGACATAGGTGTTGGTTTAGGTATGGGGTCTGAATGAAAAGTAGAAGAGGGTGGAAAGAGCAAGGTGTGTATTTGAGTAGGTGGGGTAATGTTAGAAAAGGGGAATATATTCTCATGAAATATAACATTTCTGGAGATTAAAATAGTGTTGTTAGAGAGGTCAAGAAGTTTGTATCCTTTGGTGGCATTTGGATAACTAAGAAAGATGCACTTAGTAGATCTTGCTTCAAATTTTGATCTATTATTTAAAAGTGTAGAAGCATAACATAAACAACCAAAAACTCGTAAATGATTGAGATTTGGAGGTTTATTATATAGAATTTGGTAGGGAGTAAGGTTGTTCAGAAGAGGTGTAGGAAGTCTAATAATCAGATGAGCAGCTGTAAGAATTGATTCAGACCAAAACTGAAGTGGAAGATTAGCTTGAAACATCAAAGCTCGTGCAGTAGTAAGCAAATGTTGGTGTTTCCTTTCCACCAATCCATTTTGCTGAGGACTTTCTACATAACTTGTTTGATAAATAATGCCCTTCTCAGAATAAAATTGTAGTAAAGTGAATTCAGGACCATTATCTGATCTAATGGCTTTGATCTTAGTGTTAAATTGTGTAAGAATTAGTTGGTAAAAACTAAGTAAGTGAGACTGAACTTCAGACTTAGCTTTCATTAGGTAAATCCATGTGCACCTGGAGCAATCATCCACAATAGTTAAGAAATACTTATGTCCTGAATAAGATTCATGTTAAATGGACCCCAAATGTCACAATGGATTAGTTCAAAACAAGTAGAAGAAGAACTTTGAGAGACAGGAAACACAAGCCTTTTTTGTTTGGCAAAATGACAAGAATCACAAACATTAGAACTAGAAAAAGTAATATTAGAGTCTAATGATTTTAGTGCAGATATCTTGGCTTTAAAAGGATGGCCAAGTCTTGAATTCCATAGATCAAATTGTCCAGTAGAAGATTGCATAACTTTTGAACTAGAGTGAGACTTTAAGTAGTATAGTCCATGATATTCATAAGCAATCCTAATCATCCTCTTGGAATGATGGTCCTGTAAGATGCAATAAGAAGGAAAAAACACAACTGAAACAGCTGAATCCTTTGTAAGTTTTGACACTGAGAGAAGATTATACTTGAGAATTGGTATACAAAGAACATTATGTAGTGTAATGTGTTGGTTTATGCATACACTACCTCTTTTAGTAGCAGATATTGAGTCACCATTAGGTAGGATCACAGGAATATTGACCATACAAATGTTATTAGTATAAAGAGACTCATTATATATAAGATGATCTGTAGCACCTGTGTCAATAATCCAAGATTCAGGGATAGAGTTACCTTCTTGTGTAGCTACTTGATGAACTGCAGATGAAGGTTGTTCTTGAGTATCTGCAGAAGATTTATGAGCTAAGTCCATGAGTTTTCTAATGTCTTCAGGTGTTAAATCACTTAAACTCAGAGGTGAAGACTCTTGATAGTTGAAGTCTTGAGGAGTAGCTTCTTGAGCCATAGCATAATGAGCCTTAGGATTATAGGCTCTTTGATTATTTGTATAAACACGTTTTCCTTTAGAACCATCCCAACCAATGGGTTAGCCATGAATTTGAAAGCAAGTTTCTATTGTATGTCCATTATAACCACAATGAGTACATACCACTTTCTTTCTTTCAGAGTAAGGAATGTTCTTAGGATTATTCTTTGCATAGAAGGCATGAACAGGTTTAATTGCTGCAGAATTTGTGAGCAATCGTTGACTTTCTTCTTGAAGTAACATAGCAAAGACAGAGTTTATATTAGGTAAAGGATTCATTAGTAAAATCTGGCTTCTAACAGTTGAATAAGAATCATTTAAGCCAATTAGGAACTTGATTACGAAGTCATGTCGTTGTCTTTCAATTAGTGTGTCAAACAACTTACAAGAGCAGAGTTTCATGTGTCCATATGAACAAGTAGGCATTGGACGAAAATGTACATATTCATCCCAAATAGTTTTGAATTTTGCAAAAAACTCAGAGGTTGAACTGTTATTTTGAGAGATTGAACTCAAAGATTTTTCTAGATGAAACACATGCGTACCATTACTTTTACTAAAACGTGTTTTCAATTCATTATAGAGCTCAAAAGAAGAGGAAACATATAATAAGTTGCCTCTAATTTCTTTTGAAATTGAATTCAAGAGCCAAGATAATACCAAATTGTTGGCTCGATTCCACGCAGAGAAGAGTACTAAATCAGTAAGTGGAGGCTAAGAAATGTCTCCATTGATGAATCCTAATTTGTTCTTGACAGATAAAGCAATCTCAGTTGCTCGAGTCCATGAGAGATAATTGTCGCCGGTTAAGACTTCGGAGACTAATGATATACCAGTGCTTTCACTTGGATGAAGATAGTACGGGCTTGAGAAGTCTTCAGTAGGTGAAGGAGTAGTCATGATTGAGAAGAAATGCGGAAGATTTAGTTCACGTCTGATACCATGTAAAGAAAGAGAATCTAAGAAGCCATTAAAGAGCTTCAAGAATTGCAGCTAAGTTTTGAGAGAAGAAAAAGAAGAAGAAGAAGAAGAAGAGAAGAACATAGATAGGAGAAAGGATTTTCTTATTGCTTACATATTACGATTACAATGTATATATAAAGATTCTACTAATATCTAGTAACAGCTATAATGTAACTAATTCTGTTACAACTTTATTATATATTGCACTTTGGTCCTCCAAGTTGTTTTATTGTTATTTTGTTTAACTGTTTCTTTTCTAATTCTACATTTATATTCCAAGAAATTTATTAGGCAGGACAAAGTAAAATGAGTTTAACTGCAAAGAAGTCTGGTGAGGGAAGTCTTGGTGAGCCTCTTCTCGCGGACAAGAGATGATTATGGTATTGGGAATTTTGAAGAATGGAGTTACAAAGAGTATAAATGTTTCCTGTACAAGGAAAAAATAGCGTAATAATTATGCTATAAATTTTAATCTTTTTTTTAATGATCCAGGGAGTTATATTATATTATATACATATATAAAAAAGAATATCTGTTGAAGGTAAGATAGATTGAGTCATGGAAATTTAGCATTTTAACCATTACCATCCATTTAAGGTAAGTGATTTGGAAAAAAAAAGGTAAGTTGTTAGATCCATCTGTGACTAAATGTGATATGATTGATATCACCCGCGGACTATCATAAATTTCTATTTTTTAGATAATCTCAACATGTGTATCAATAAAAAGAGAAATACAAATTGTTGATGAATATCATACACAAAAAAGTGAACATATACATGCATGAAAGAATCAAAGCTCCTCATTAAGTAAATTATTTTTAAAAGAAATTTTCCTTGTTTTTATACAGAATTACGACACTGGCTGATTACTTAAAAGGGGTGATTGAATAACTTTCTTAACTAGTACGCCACTTAGGTGAGTGAAATATTAGATAATTAATCCGTCTAAAGCTAAAAAATTACTTAATACGAAAAATTCACCCATTTCAAGTAATCAATCTAAGCTAAAAAAATTATCGTAGTAGGGCAAATTTACTCATTTCAATTTCAAATGTGTGAACTAATTATACTCATCATATGACTCTATGTTTACATAAATAATAGTCTCAATATTGTTAATTTGAAGATCATGGATAAAATTTTGAAATTAAACCTTTCATGTTGATTATACAATAAACAAATTATCACAAATCTTTCTAATATATTTTTAGTGTCTTGATTTTTCACTGGTATATAAAATTTTGTAGTCTATTTTTCAATGTGACACCTCATTTTTTATTGAAATAGAAATATATTTTTTTTAAATTCATAATTTACTAAAATCTTACATAATATTTTAATTTTTTTTGCTATCTTTTGTTTATATGCCACTCTCTTATATTATTACACCTATAAATTATATCAAATGTATACATACGAATAAATTTATATTTATTTTTAAAAGTAATATTTTTTATTTTGTTGAAAAATATTATATATATATATATATATATATATATATATATATATATATATATCAAGAAATATAACATATAGTGCACTTAAAATATAAATCAAGCATTGTTATATACTATTTCACAAAATTATTTATCATTCCTTTACTAGATATCAAAATGTCATTATTCCGTTCCTGATGATCCAAAATTCGCAAATGATTACAAAGCTGTTGACTAATCTTATTAACGGACTTAAACTCCGTTGATACTCTTTAATTAGACTATCAACAATTTATTTAACTTTTTGTGATATGATGAAATTGAATAAAAAGATCTGATGCCATCTCTATCTGAATCTTGAGTAAAACTAGGTTGATCGACTATCTAAAATTAGACGGTAGTTGAATATCTTAAAAACATTCAAGGTTGTCCGAGTAATTTGTTTTACTCCTGACATAATTCTTTTTTGAGTTGTGTCGTTTGAAGTAACGCAAGAGTTTCACCTTCAATTTGTGAGTGTCACCCTTAATAATAACACATTTTTCTTTGCAAATGAAATTTTTTGGATTAAATCCAATAACTGTTATCTATGTCTGATCCCAGGATTTTATAAAAGATGCATCGCAGAAATATTTAAAATCATCACTACATTCCAAATAAGTGTTATCATTCATTACTCCTACCATTTAAGCTTTCATCGTGGTTCCATCCTCCTACCAATCTCCAAAAAGTTATGTCATAAGAGCATTAATATTTTGAACAACTTTTATGTCATTGAGCCTAATAATTTCATGCATCCCTACATTCCCATATTCTAAATTTGATAAAAGGCTATAAGAAAGTAGGTTTTAAAATCTTAGATTTCTAAACATTGTGAAAGTACTCCTCAACAATACGCAAGATGCATTAACTTAGAGATTTAATTTTATCTTTATCACTCTGAATTAGTTCCATCCTCCCACCAATCTCCAAGAAGTTATGTCATAAGAGCATTATTTTTTTGAACAACTTCTATGTCATTGAGCCTAACATTTTCATGCACCCCTAAATTTCCATCTTCTAAATTTTCCACAAGGCTATAAGAAGGTAGGTTTCAACAATCTTAGCTTTCTAAACATTGTGAAAGTACTTCTCAACAATACGCAAGGTCCATTGACTTATAGTTCAATTATATCCTTATCGCTCTGAATTTGTAAACTTGTTGAGGACCTCACTTTCATACTCTCCTAATAAGATAACAAAAGATGCTCATAAATTTTCTCTAAACCATACCAACACCAACTATCAGTTTTGCATATTTTCGTTTAACCATATTATGTAATATTGGTAGAGCATTCCTACAATATTTCCACGAAAAAATACAAAATTTGGTTGGAATGTTAGAATTCTAAATAACCTTCCATAATCGATTTTCCCACTCCTCATTTCCCTTGGTTGTCTGCCACTTATTATGAGGTTCTTGTTGAACTAAAGTGTGGTATTCCCAAATTAGTTGTACGCAATACCTGATTGTGTGTGTGTCCAACCAAAAACACCATCTTAGTCTAATTGAAGAAGTTTAATATTTTTGATACTCTTTATGGGTGGTTTCGAAAAAAATATAAAAATAATGTCATGCTTCCAACTAATAGTAACAGTATCAATCAAACCACAAACCTTATCAACATTAAAATCCACTAACTTTTCTAATTTAAAGACTTTTGGTAGCCATATATGCTCCCATATTTTAATAGGCTTCCCGTTTCCAATTGGATAAATCCCTTGAGAAACAAAAATTTCCCTTTATGTTAGTAAACTAGCACAAGATGAAGACCTACTAGTCATAAGATTAACATCAAAGAAAGACAATGTTAGATAATAAACCTTTTAAAAACCTTAGTAGTCAACCATTTTCTTCTTCTCTTCAATAGGAACTCTTCTTAATTCGATTCTTGGGAACCTCGGGGGCCTGAACTTGATGTCTTTTGTAGCTCCTTCAGCTGATCAACTTCAGAAGTCTGGTTTGGGCTTCTTTGGAGGTCTGGAGACCTGCTTTGCATGATTTTCATGTCTCCTTGAGGGTGAGCTGATTTACACACCCAATAAAGTAAGTTTCTGCAAGTGCACAGATTGTTTGACGTAGTAAAATAATCGTCTCCACAAGGATTGACATACTAAATTAGATTAACTGTTATGCGATAAATATAAAATAATTGATTTTTGGGGTTTAAAAACTAATAATTTAAAAGACTAGATTGAAAATATAAATAACTTAAAAGAGTAGAAAGTAAATAAATATATTAACTTGAGAAAAGAAAGATAATTTGGGATGATTCAACTCACCGAAGTCTTAAAAATTAAGCTTAAGTTGAATAAGGCAGTGTTAAACTATTCTCATTAACCAGAAATCCAAAATCCTCCTAAAACTCTCCTTATTTATTAGGGGGCTACCTTCTTTATCTAGGTTTTCCTCCGACGTTAACCAACAAATCTGTTAGGCGCTTGTTGATTTTACCTATTAACAGTTATGTAAATTCCTATGATTTCCTGATTCTATAGGAAATAAACACATCTATGATCTATTTCCACCTATAAATCCCTATCCCTTGTGTAATTTATAAATCAAAGGTATTCAATTACGTGACCATCATAAATAAAAACCATTTCATACAAATAACAGCCAATAAATAAATAAGTATTGTATATAAAAGTATATAATCAAAAGTATATCATCTTCAAACCTTTAGTAAACTCAATTACATAAAATCAAACAACTTTAGCACAAACAAAATTCAAAATTACATTAAAATTAAACATATGTTACAAGAATAGACCATTGAAGAATCCAAATTAAGGAGTGAGCAATTTGCCCTTATACTGCATTATCTGAATAAAAAACGATTTATTCTCCTGTAGAAGATCACATGTACGCTATGTTGTAGAAATCGTTGTTTGGCGCCGAGACGTCAACTCCCCCCTCAATTGTTTACGCCTAGTAAAGATATTAGACGTTTTTTCCTAGTGCCTTAGTCAATGTGGAAGAGACGCCTAGCCCTCTAAGGCGTCAATTAATGGTAAAAAATGGCTGCCTAGAACCTCTTTTTTATTTTTCTTACTCTTGAGAATTCTTGAACTATTATTATAACTCAAATTTTAGTATTTTTATATCTACTATAATATATTTAGATGAATTTTTTGACTGAAATATTTATTTTTTTATAATTACTATGTATATATTACTAAAGATACAAAGTTACATAGCGGGGTTCAAAACCGTCAAAACCTACCTAGGTCCCATGTAATCCTGCCTAGGCTCTAGGCCCCAGTCGTCTGCATAGGTCGCGAAAGCGAGTTCTACAACATAACCCGTAAGAACTTAAAAATAATCCACATATTTTATTTGGCTTTTTTAAACATAAATTGTTCACTAGTCAAATATAGCAAAGACAAGGGATATTTTGATGCAAAAATAGCATTGTTCATAATAGACCATCGGAGAATTTATCTTAAACCTATAAATCCTGTCCTATATTAGTACTTGATAATCGCTATATAGGTTGAACCCTAATCTCTTTAAATATTGTTTATGAATTTGAGATCTTATTATTTAAATTAAATTAGGTATTTTGTGTTGCCTATTATCTTATTCTGAATTACTATTTTTGAAGTCCTGAATCAAACATAGGACTCAGTAATTAGGCTATTCAATTAAGTGGCAAAGTGATCACCTTGACGGGGGGTTTAATTACAGACCTAGATATTAGACGCGTATTATTCGCCAATGACCCTGACGGGCTTGACTAATTATGCAGCCAATGAGTTAAGAGACTAAACCGTTCAAAAGTAGATATAATCGCCTTGACAGGGTTTATAGTACTGTAGGCTAGCTCCTAAGTCCACCCTGACGGGGGTTAGGAGATATTAGAGTCCCGACTAGCACAATAATACCAATTTTGCCCTTAAATAGAAGCATTAAATAGACAAGTTTTGGTGAAACCCTTTTGCGAGAATCAAGTACTCTTTCTCATATTTGCGTCCACACTTATTTACTTGCATTATTTTCTTTTCAGATAATTAATTTAGTTCTTCATTTTATTGCATCTTTAGTTTTAGAAAATCCCAACAAAAATCTTATCTATTTACTATTCTGTTTTACAATTATTCCTACTATTTGATTTATACTAGAGTTATAACTATTCGTCCCTACAAACGAAACCCGATTTATCGGAGTATTACTTGGAAAACCGTGCACTTGCGGTATAGTGGTTCCTCTATTTTCACTTCATTATTTTATAACACCCCAGGACCCACCAAGTTTTTGGCGCCGCTGCCAGGGACGGTAGCGTGTGACTCCGGTGTTAATCATTAGTAGTATAATTGTTATTTTTATTTTCTTTTCAGTTTTATGCTTTTGTTTGTTCTTCCATTCTCAGGTTTACTGATTTGGTGTATGCTCGAAAATCCTAAGATACTAGTCAAGCAAGCAAACAAAAGAAAGAAAGAAGAAAAGGAAGAGAGAGAGAGTTAGCCAGAGAAGCAGAAATGGCTAATGAAATTGATCTTAATCCTAGTGTGGTAAATGGAGATCCTCCTCCACCTGAAAGACAAGCTCAACCCCTAGTTGTTAATGATCCATGGTTTATAAAAGGTCCTGAACAAGCTCCATATCGCGGTCATGCTCTTGGTATTGGTCCTTCAAATATATATTTGCACGATACAGACCCGATCCCGGTATGTTATCTCAATTCCAAAACTTTGGAAACTTTCGTGGAGTATCTGGAGAAGATCCAATTCGTGCAGTACAGAAGTTTATGCAAATATGTGATGCGTATATAATGTAAGGTGTAACCAGAGAGCAGGTGTACTATGCAAATTTCAGATTTTTCGTGATAGACACAACTAGTGTATGGCATGATTCGCAAGAACCAGGATCGATCACTAATTGGGATGAGCTACAAACAGCGTTCTTTGATCATTATTATCGGAGTAACATGAGACTAAATGCACAGGTTGCTTTAACGTCATTTGAACAAGAACAATATGAATCTGTGGGTAAGTGTTGGACAAGATTCCAATCATGCTTAAGAAGAGTTTCAGATCATGGCCTTACAGAACCACAACAAATGTCAATATTCTATAAAGGCCTTGAAGGACAATTAAGAAAATATTTAGACTTGCTTTGTGGAGGTGGATCCTTACAGGTAACTCTAGCTAATGCTAAGATTATATTGAATATAACAGTAAAGAATGAGTTGGGTTGGAATACTGTGAGAGCCCCTATCCGAGGTGGAGGTTATAGAGAGAGTAGTGTTGGAGTTGATGAAAAATTCTCTTCATTAGAGAATAAGTTGAAGAACACACTTGAGCAGCAACTGAAACAACTTACCTTAGCTGTTAAAGAAGGTTTTTCAGGTAGAAGAGAAGATTTTAATGTTACATAAGAGATATATGGGTGTTCTAACTTTGGTGTACAAGATCATGATTGGGAACATTGTCAAAGTAATCCAGAATCTCTGATGTTTGTTTCTAACCGAGGGAACTATAATTTAGGTGGTCAAGGTTATCAACCAATTTCCGGGTTTCCAATATTATAATCCAAGTGGGGCCGCTAATCCAACATACGCATATTAGCCGCGTACCCAAGGTAATAACTATCAGCCAAGACCACAGAACAACTACCAAGGGGGACAAAATTCAAAAAAATCAAGCTCAGAGACAACCTTATCAGGACACCTATACCGATGCTATGAATCAAAAAGCTCTATCTGCTCAACCTTAAGAAGGTGTGTTAGATATTCAACAAACCTTACAGACATTAATCAACCTTTAAACGAAAGTGCACCAAGATCAGCAATCTTCTGCCGCATCAATTAAAATGTTAGAAAATCAGATAGCTCAGATAGCGAAACTGTTAAATCGGTGTCCACCAGGACAATTACCCAGTGATACAGAGGCTCCTCCCCAATAGGAAGATTGTAACGCTATGTCGCTCAGAAGTGGTATGAAGCTCCCACCACCACCTTTTCCCATTATGAAAGAAAGATCAACAACTGTGAAAACAAAAACGTTAGAGGATGTGCGACATTACTATAGAAGTGGTAAGAAGCTCCCACCACCACCTTTATTTTTCTGTTAAGAAATTACTACTACTATTCATACTTGAGTTGTGCCTAATCCGTCCCTGAGAACGAAACCCGATTTATCGGATATTACTTGGACAACCGTGCACTTGTGGTATTGTGGTTCCTTTATGTTTAGTTCTTAATTTTATAATACCCCAGGACCCACCAGAAGCTCAATCGATTTAAAAAGGTTTTTCCCAAACAAACTTAAATAGAAGAAAATAGAATTCAAAGATTATACATATGCAAAACCCAAGCTATGGGAAAATTTAACAAGAAATACAATAATATAAAGATACATATTGTCAACTTGCTTCTCCTGATGTTGCTACTTGCTACTAAGGACTACTAATTAAGCAAGGACCTGTTTACAATGATAAGAGGGTGTATTTATAGGTGTTTTCTAACCCTAGGTAGAAATCTTGGAGTGGAAGCAAAGTAATTGAGTTCAAGTCCAACTCAGATTCGTCTCCTAATATATAGGACATAATAAACACTGCTCACTGTTTTGGACATATCTCCTTCGTTACATGTTGTCAACTTGCTTCTCCTGATGTTGCTACTTGATACTAAGGACTAATAACTAAGAAAGGACCTATTTAAAATGATAAGCAGGTATATTTATATGTGTTTCTAACCCTAGGTCGAAATCTTGTAGTGGAAGGCAAGTAGTTGAGTTCAAGTCCAACTCATATTCGTCTCCTAAAATACAGGACATGATAAACACTGCTCACTGTTTTGGCCAATATCTCCTTCGTTATTGGGCCAATTTTTGCCTACTTTATATCAAAACGACCTGTAGCAGAAAGATTTATCTAACTCTTTAAAGGCTCATCCAAATTCGTAACGTGTTTGAAGTTATCTTCACTTTAGTGGACGTAGATGCAGAATTGGCAGATTTATTTGACAGGTTTTCCACTCCTAATTCAACTTTGCTTCCTTTTATCTCTTGATTTCTCCTACATCTTCTTTCCTTAACTCCTTAGAATTGATTTGGCATCTAATTATATTCCATAATCCTTACGAGTTTCACATTAATACACAAATTAAACCAAATATGCTCGAAAAGTAATAAATCATCAAATCAAGACATGAATTAAGAAATTATCTAATAACGGGGGGAAATCCCTGAAAAAATAATCAAATACATCTAAAATGATGTCTCAAAACTACATTAATATATCACAAATATGAAGACATCAGTTTACTTTATGTATAATCCTTGACTACTAATTTGCTATTCTATGTTATTTTGGAAATTGTTAAATTGAGATTGAAATTTTAATTTATAACTGCTTATGAATTATATTAATTTTTTATAGAGGGAACATCTATAGATTGACCTAAGTTCATATATTGTCACCCTGATGGGGGGCTTAGGTAATGAAACGGTTCATACTCGTCTATTGTTTGGTAGTGATCCTGACGGGCTTGCCTAACTCAGTAGTCAATAGAGTTACACCATTGATCATTGCGTAGGATACCCTTATCCAAGTCCCTTTATAGCGTTTATATTTCCTTCTAAGCTACCTTGACGGGAGTTAGAAGAATTATAGAATCCAAGATAGTTGTATCAGCTCAATTATCCCTTATAATTAGAATAACTATTCAATAGAATAGGGGCATACTTGCTAACTAACCTATTCTCATTTGCATTCTTAATTTATTTTCAAAAACAAAACAAACATTTATTCTATTTTTTGTATTTTAATAACCATCTAAAATCATATGTGCTTTTATTAAACACAAGCTTAAAACTAACTACCTAAATCCCTGAGGAACAAACTTTAATGACTTACTTATTACTTGTAACGGTCCATACCCTTTCGGAGATTAATCGTATTCCTCGAGGTGTATGTGATTTTTATATCCTTATTTTATCAGACCTTGGGAGACACCAAGTTTTTGGCACCGCTACCAAGGATTTTATAGTTAGTTATTGTGTTCGAGTATGGTGGAAGTTATCATTTGTTTCAGTTTTTACGCTTGTTTTATTTAGTCTTTTTTTAGATTCTTTAGGTATGGTGGTTTGTCTTGCATCAATGAGGATATGCGCTGATGATCGGTGTTCAAATTTTGGGTTGCTAGGGCACCACTGGGAAAAGTGAACGTTCCCATGATCAAATCTGTTTGGGAATCTTACTACCACAACCTCGTTACGCTACTTATGCCAATAATATTTCTCAGAAAGCATTTCTGCATATCTATAAGACGACTCACCTAACGAGCGATGAAAGATTCAATGCGCATGTTGCAGCGTTGAATATGTTGGAAACTCAAATCTTCCAAATTGTCATTATACTACAAAAACTTCCACAACGCAATACTATGCAAGATCTAGTTGTGTGTGAATCATGTAAGGGTATAAGCCTTCAAGCTAAGGAGAAAGGAGTGGAGTCGCCACCTATTGCAAAGATTGTTGTGGAGATCCAAAAGTGGATGAACAAACCAAGCCAAGCGTGGAGGACCGAATGTTGATACTTTGGTTGAAAAGGGCAGTGAGAAAGAGGTTAAGACATAGGTTGAGAAATAAATAGTAGCACCAAAGGTGAAAGAACAGAGTAGGACGGAGTATCCACCTACAATTCCATTGTTTTCACCCCCAATTGAAATGAAGATAGACCTTCCAAAGGGTGATACCGAGTTTGAGGCATTCATAGAGATGTCAAGTGAAGCACAAACCAACGTCCATGTACTCGAGATACTTGAGAGAGAGCCTGCAACACCACAATACTTTGAGGATATTCCCTCCGAGAAGACCAAGAGTGTAGAGATTGAGGTCGAGACCATGGATCTAACTGAGAGAGTCTCGACAAAGGTTGAAGAGAAGCTATCACCCAAGCTTCAAGATCCTGGAGGTTTCAACCTCCCAATCCATCTAGGTAATAATCTTGAGATGAAGGCAATGGGTGATGTGGATTCGAGTATGAACCGTATGCCCAAGTATATGTTCGATAAGTTAGGCATAGGTGATGCCAATAAGACATCCTTCATGCTACAGTTGATGGATAGTTCAACTGAAAAGTCATGGGGACTCATAGAGGACGTTCTTGTCCATGTTTATAAGTTAGTTATTCCGACTGACTTTTTTATAATTGATTATGATGCAGATAAACACATTTTGGTGATATTTGGACGACCATTCTTAGCTACAAGCCGTAGAATTGTAGATGTTTATGAGGAGACAGTGACCCTCCATACTGAGAAAGAGTCTGAAACATTCCTAGTTTTGGACAAGAAGATGAAGAAGGTGTCACTAGAGGTTCCAATCATTCTTGTTGTGACCAAGGAGGTCGAGATCCAAAGATGATTTTATGGTCGGCAACGAGGTCTCTTGGAAAGCCCGCAAACAAGATAATAGGACAAGGAGGTTCAAGAACTTGTGGATAGGTCCATTTGTCGTTACAAGACTTTTTTCAGAAAAATTGAACGAAATCCAAGCTAAGAGAGATTGACAGCTTAATATAGTAAATGTGCATAGCCTCACCCGTTTCTGGGGAGGCTATGTAATCAAGAAGTAATAGAGGTAACACGTCTGATTTGAACGATGTTAAACAAAAGTGCTACGGGAGACAACCCGCGCTTTTTAAGGTTTTTTTGAATTTTATTTTAGTTTAGATTAGTTAGTTTTATGTGTTCTGAATGTATATTACGTTTAATGACAAAGGTATAAGTGTTTTTGATGTGTAGGTATGCAAAAATTCGAGTTTGGGGTGAAAAAGAGGAGATATTTTGAGTTAATGGTCTGTTGGTCGAGAGGATTTGCGGTAATACCGCACCCATATCGGCGAAAAGAATTGAAAAAACTTCGAGAGGTCATAACTTTGTGCTCGGGTATTGGAATTTAATTTTTCTCGAGTAAATATCATATATTTTTTCGAATACTATCCAATAGAGCAGAGAGAACCCTGATAGAATCTCTCATCGCAAAGTTATGACAAGTTTTATGGGTGAAATTGCAAAAACAATTAGCCACGACATTTACAATCCAAAGTGTACGCTCCCATGGGTGGCATACCGCAAGAAGCCAGTATACCACACTCCGAGACAAGGGTACTGCGGTACAAGGCTATAGCAAGGCACGGTATACCGCCTATATTTGTGGTATACAACACCAAGTCGCGTACCAACATAGAAGAAGAGGCCTTGTTCATACCATCGATCAAAACCTTAAGTCTCCTTCTTCTCCAAACACCCAAACTCCATTGAACCTTCACCAAACCTTCACCACACACCAAAACACCACCAAAATACCACAATTTCAAATCAAAATTCATCTTTCTATTCCTAGAAAAAAATTACCCACCCAAACTGTTCCAAAACACCTAGAAATTAAGTATCGAAATCCAAAAATTTCCAAATCCTTTTTCCTAAAAATTTCTTAAATCCTTTTCACCTAAGCAACATTACATCAATACCCACTTCAAGAAAAGTAATACTTATTACTTTCCTAACCCAAATAACACCATATTCACCTAAAAACAAGTGGTAGTTTCAAGATTGGCGAAACTTTGAGTTGGAGGTCAAAAGAGACGACGAAGAGAACATAGTCACTATCAAGTGTAAGGGAAAGGGAAAAGAATAAATAGAAAGTACGGTTGAAACCAACAAGAAGACGAGTGAGAATCTTGTAAGTTTGGGGAAGAAGAAAAAGGATAATTCGAGCCAAGCGATTAGAGAGGATCCGGTGATGGTGAATTCAAATCCTCAAGAGCAAGAAATTGTGATTAGGGAAGAGAAGACGCCATAACATCTTCAATTCAAGATTACTATACCCATGATGAGTGAAGCTTCTAAGCGCTTATTAGCAATCACCAGAGAAAAATATTCTGGAATTAATACATTCACGGGAGAGAGTATCCGTAGAAGAAGTTCGAGAATGTGAGTACAAGAGATTTATAGATCTGGATGATTGATTGGGATGGAACTCATGTTGAGGATAGTAAATGCGATTCATGGTGATAATGAGAAGCTTACGTACAAAAGGAAAATATTTATTGAACCTTACCTTGGGTATTGATCATGTGAGGTGATAGCCTCCAGATTACGTTTTCCTTCTTCCTTACCATTTCATTATTTGTAATATATATCTTAGATTTTAATTTTTATTGAGTTTGTTTTGAGTCATGGGGACACAAATCATATTTTAGTTGGGGTTGTTGGGATTCGTTGTCCCTCAACTCCATTTTATGTGATATACAACTTTTTAGGTAAAAATAAAAAAAAATTGGTTGATGGAATTAGATGTGGAATGTGTATAATGGCTTAAAATCATAAACTATAGTGACTTAATGACAATAGGTAGTATATTTATGAACTAGCTATATTGTATGCTTAAAAGATAAACATGCAAACACAACTTAATAGTAAAGAAAGGATTAGTAAGCAATGCGGTAGAAGTACGTTTGATCTTAGGGCGACTTGAGTGGGGTGTAGAATGTGATATCTAAGCTAGTTGATAAACCTATTCAATGAACATGCAAGATGTAAGAAAGTAACAAAATTTCATAGCTAGGAAAGTTATTAAGGCAATTCTTTAATAAGCCTCTCGTCGCCTTTTAGCTTGCTAACCAAATATAATTGATTTATTATCTGTCTCAACCCCTTCTAGCCTTTCTAAAGCCTTTCTAAAGCCTTTTTATGAGCCACATTATAAGCCATCCCCCTTAAATTGTATGAATTTTCCATATGAACCACACTCGAATTATGATGATACAACACTCATCTTTAAAGCTTGAGTTTAGGGTGGTGGTTACGATTATTGGGAACACTTGGTGGGTTTTTGAGATTTTATGTGATGATGCACTGTTTATAATGTAACCCTTTGTCGGGGTCAAAAGAAAAAAGTTGTGAAAATAAAATAAGATAAAATGAGAAAATAAGTAGCATGACATCTCACATTAAAAAAAGAGTTATAGATAACTTGCAAAAGAAATGAATATGAAAAAGAACTGAATGAAAAAGGACAGTTAGTGTGGAAATTTTATGTAATCATCTCGATATTGTAGTTGTGCTATCAGTAATGGTAGTTAATCGCATCATTTGGGTTGAGTGAGAATATCTTTGAGTGTAAACTCAAGCTCTAGGGAGACTTGTTGATGGCTAGTGAGGAGAGAGCCAAAATCTTACTCTACATTATCCAAATATACGATCATACCATCCCTAAGCCTATTGTACAACCTTAAAGACCTTATGATTCTTAAATATATGATCTAGGAGCGATTGAACAAATAGAAAGTACTTAGAGGGACCAACCGATACTATGTTAGGATCGATGAACACCCCATAGCTGCCATATAAAACTAAGCTAAACACCTGTCCTTTGTGCATTGCAAAGCTAACCTAATATTGAACTTAAACCGTTTTGATTGTTCGAATGATAAGTGTATATATATAATTTAGTTTGTAAATATTATTACATGGAACTTTCTAGGTAGTTGCTTTAGGATTATTCTTTATATTCTTCTTTTCCCATGCTTATTTGACTTAGATAATATTTAGAGACTTCCATATTGTTCTTATTTCTTATTTACTCAGGACGACAAAACTTTGAGTTGGGGTCTTGATGTTTTCATATTTGTGATAGATTAATCTAATCAAGATACATAATTTTAGGTTCATTATGTGCTTAGTTGACGTATTTTTCCCCATTATTTGATATTCTAGTTTCTTGTCTAGTTTTGGAGATTTGTTACTTTTATAGTTATTTGTGTGTAATTTGTGTGTTAAATGTGAAACTATTAGGTACAAGTACTATATTATACTCCAAATCATGGGTAAGAAGTGAAGGAAAGGATATTAAAAACAAAATAAATAGTTAAAGGACAAAGAAGCTATTTTTGGAAAGTGCATGAGCTGTCGGCCAGATTTAGAAAGTGAATTGTTCGTGATGCCACATGATATTGACAAAGATTATGGAGGATCCATTTGATATCCAATTATTATTTTGAGTTAGGAATGTGTGGCAACTGATGATTCGTGATTTAGAGCTATAACAAAGAAGTTTTAAATGTTGCAGCTGGCGTGACTCGTACTAGTCCACTCTCGGAGGAAAAACGTTTTTGGGTTAGACTAGGTCATTTAAATGAAACCTATGAACGTTAAAACGTCCATGAACCTATAAATATCAGAATTTAACATAAGGAACAGGCTCTTGCCATTCCATTGTGCAGCATTTAGAAAAATTAGAGAGAAAATCGACCTAGAGGAGGAAGCAACAGAAGCTAGAGTATCACATCACCAATTTTGCATCATTTCATCTTTATCATTAGGGTGATTAGCTTTAAATTTTTGTCCTAACCATGTTTCTAAGTTTTTTAATCTTTTTTTAATCTAATTAATAATGCACTAAATTTCACATAGCTTGGGTTTGCTTAATGTATAATCCTTGACTTCTATTATTTTTATTCCATGTTATTTGGAAAATTATTTTAATTGAGATTAAACATTTAATTTATAGTTATGCATAAATTATATCAAATTATAATTTTTAGAGACGTCACACCTCTAGATTGACCTAAGTTCCTATACTGTCACCCTAACGAGGGGTTTAGGGACTGAAACAGTTCATGCTCGTCTAGTGTGCGGTAGTGATCCTGACGGGTTGCCTAACTAGATAGTCAATAGGGTTATATTTCACCATCGATTATTGTGTAGGGTCTCTTTATCCAAGTCCCCTAGTAGTGTTGAGGTTTCCTTCAAGGTTACCCTGACGGGAATCAGAAAATTATAGATTCCCGACTAATTGTATTAACTCAATTCTCCCTTATAATTAGAATAACGATGAAGTAGAATAGGTGCCTAATTTCAAACCTAAACTATTCTCATTTGCATTCTTAATTAATTATTCAAAACCAAAAAAACTTTTATTCTGTTTTTATATTTTAATAAAACCATCTAAAATCATTTACACTTCTATTAAATGCAAGTTTGAAACTAACTAAATGAATCCCTGAGGAACGAACTTCAGTTACTTATTACTTGTAATGATTTGTACACTATAGGAGAATTAATCGAATCCCTTGAGGTGTGTGTGATTTTATATCTTTATTTTATCACACCTTGGGAGACATCAATGGTGAATTCGGGGGCATAGTAGTGTTAATGATGGTGGACAATGATCTCTTTAAGCAGCGGTCACAAATGTGCTAAGAGCACGGATGGGTGTTAAGGTTTTATGTTCTCTATTTGAGTTCAATGTTGATTTATTCTTTTTGATGATGGTGGAATGATGTTTTGTCATGTGATTTTTGTGGGTGTGCATTATTTGGCGGTGGTTATGAAATGTTGAAAAAGAAGCGATGAATTTGAGGTTTTATTACTCCCTCCGTCCATCAATGTTTGTCATACTTTTTTTTTTCACACAAATTAAGAAAAAGCAATTAATTCCCTCTATTTTTACTAAACTACCCTCAACCAACTAAGTAAATGCATTTAATGATGATAATTTTATGAATATTAAATAAGGATAAAATTGGTAGAAAGTGTAAAAAAGTTTATTGGTATTTTAAATAGACAACCTTTTGTGAACATCTACTATTAGAAATTGTGACAAACATTGACGGACGGAGGAAGTATTATATTTGAGTTCTTCAGTGATTTATTCTTGTTGATGATGAGTGAGGTGATGAAGAGATGACTTGGAGGTATTATGTTTCATTAGTTTTAATTTTATTGGTTATATATATTTTCTTTAAATAAAGAAAATCCTGAAAAATGAATTGAGTTTTTTTTTTCGTTAGAAACACAAGTACATAAAATAAGGGTCCGTTTGGAAGTGTTTATTTTAGAGTAAAAAAAGTATTTTTGGATAAAATTTAAAATTTGAAAAAATTATTGAAAATAATTTTGAAATCCAAAATCACTTTAAGTGCTTTTTTAAGAACCACAAATTTGGTGCTTTTCCTAAAAGTTATGTTCTACGCCTAAAACACCTTTAAAATTCTAGAATCGCTTTTAAGTATTTTCCTAAAAAGCACTTCCAAACGGGCACTAATTATACTAGCACCAATACCCTTATTTATACTAAATTTATATAGAAGCTCACAAATTTTGATAATCAAGACACATTTTCATCTTGACACATCAATGTATAGACTTTTGCACTTAGCCTCTAGGTCTGCAACACCATACCAACCTCTTTAATGTGACATACTTTCCCACTTCGTGGATTTTTTTCATCTATTTCCAAAGCATAGTGATGAATGGTTGTATTCTCCAATTAAAACCCTCCCCTTTTTTGAATCCCTTGAATAACTTCAAGGTTGTCCGAGTAAAACCAGCTATTCGTAAATTTGAGATCAACAACTAACCTTATTGCGAACTGGACAACCCAAACCTCCCCTTCAGTTCACGATTTGACCCTTCCTCTTTTCATGATCTTATGAACTATATTTCTAGCATGTTTGACCGCAACTGAGGCAACCCTTGTTGTTTCTCATTCCTTAGTAAATGATGAATCGTTAAGCCATACAATATCTGCTTTATCCTGACACACTAAAATATTTTCTTCATCCCCGTTTTATCCTTTCTTGAATTCATTAGTCTCCCTTGCCTCATTACTTTCCCCAAAAAAATCACTAATTATCGCATTGACTTTAATGTTTACTTCCTTGACATTCCATTTTTTCTTGTCGAAAAAACCTTCCACTTTTTCATTCCAAATGAACCAAAAAGTGCTAAGGATATATATCGTGAGGATTTTCCTATCCCAACCATTACTAGAAAAACTTTTTATGATTTGTATAATCCATTCCTCTATCGGGTCACTAAAATTCCAATCAACTTTAATTTGCATTCTATTTTTTCCTAACGTTACTAAGAGGACATTTAAGTAGTAAATGTTCGACTGGTTCATCCCTTATCTCACACCATTCACGTGTTGGATCTTTTAAACACTTTCTTTTGACCAGATTCTTTTTCTTCGGGATCGCTCCATTAATAATTTTCCAAGAAAATATCCTAATTTTCGTCAGAATGTGTGAATGCCAAACCATCTTCCAAGTTTTGCTACTATTTTTTTCTCCCGCACTTCAACTTTGACATTCATTATTAATTTATTCTTGGACAACACCTAGATTTATTAGAGTACTTTCATCCTTTGTATGGGACCGTATAACTTTGTCTTCTTTGTCTAATTGTAAGATTGAGATTCTCACGATTTCAAATTTCACCCCTTTTTGACAAACTTGATTAATAGTATTCATTCCCCATCCTGATAGTTCTTTATTGAACAGTTGCGGAACGACCATGATGTTACAATTTACTGGTTTCTCAATTTTTTATTCTTCCCAGTCCACGAATTCTCCCATAATTTCACCGTTAATCCATTCTAACTTTGTCAAATGCATTCCTTTTTAAAAAATTGTAGTCCTTTTTAAATAGGAGCCCAACTCCGTGATTTCTGTTGTCTTATTTTAGCATCCCATATATAAGATTTAGGATTGTAGATACCTTTAATGACTTTAGCAACTAGTGAATCCAGGTTATTACCAGTCTCCATGCTTGATTTGCAAGTAGAGCAATGTTCATTTTATGAAAATCCCTAAATCCGATTTTACCAATAGATTTCAATATTTTTCCATGATACCCAATGTATTCTCCCTTTTTTTGTTCGAATCCGACCAAATATTTCAATGAGATTAGCCATTTTTTACAAAGGGTCTCCGAAAATTCAAACATTAAAATTGCATTAGTTGGTAGTGCTTGCAAGACCGTCTTGATCAAAACCTCTTTACCTTCTTTCGACAGCAGATTAGATATCCAACTTGCCGATTTTGTGAGTAGACGATCTTCAATGTAGTTCAGGTTCTTCAGTTTAGCTCTTTTTAGTGTCAGTATGATACCTAGATATTTTCAAAGGGAATATGTTTTACCAATTTCTAGTATGTTAGCACATTCAGTGGCTATATCATGAGGAGTTCCTTTGCTAAACAAAACTGATGACTTATGCATATTGAATTTTTTTCTAGATGCCGTGCAATATGTCCTGAATGTTTCCTTGAAACCTTCAATTTCACTCTTACTAATATTCACAAAGAATAAAGCATCACCTGGAAAAAGAAGGCGAGTAAGCCTCAAACAGTTTCTCGTAATAGAAACTCCTTTAATAATCCCTCCTCTCCACTGATAATGAACTAATCCAATTAGGCCTTCTGTCATTAGTGAAAAAACAAGCATGATAGTGGGTCCCCTTGCCTAACCCCTTGTTTTAGTGTGAATTTCTTAAGCCATTCTCCGTTGACTTTGTCTTGAAACAACATCGTAGAGATACAATTTAGTAACCATTCTCTCAATTTCACAGTTGACTTGGTCATAAGCTTTAACCATGTCCAATTTGATTGTCACTTAATTTTTCTTCAACCTTCTTTTCATATTAAGAACGTAATAAATTTCTAGAACTATCGGAATATTGTCTTGTATGCTTCTACCTTTGATGAAAGTTTATTGTGTTGGGGATTCTATATCACCCATGAACAGTTGTAATCTAAGTGCCAAATTTTTTGCAATTATCTTGTAGCTGAAATCAATGCACGAAATTGGTCTAAAATCATTCATTTTTTCTTGTGTTTTTCCTTTCGATACTAGCGTATCATTAATTTTCCCCAAAGGAGGGGTTTCCATAAAAAAATTAACAAGTGCCAAAAGATCCACTTTCAAGATGTCCCAGAATTCCTAAGAAAATTTACTGGGAAAACCGTCTGGGTTGACCCTGAAATGCTAAATACAACTGATTTTACTTCTTCCATATCATGTATTTTTATGATCTCTTGATTCATTTTATCTGCGATTTTACATGGAGTGTGATTTGTGACCTCCTAAATTCCAAAGACTTGGTTGCTAGAGAATAGTTCCACTGTAATGATTAGAGATCACCTCCTTGACACCACAGGGATCATCCACCCACCTATTATTGTCATCCTTATACTTACAGTACGATTGATATTCCTATGCATAATGATTGATGCATGAAAAAAGGTCTTATTTTTATCTCCTTATGTATCCATAAGTTTCTCGCTTTATCCTTCCAAAATGCTTCTTCTTTAGTCCAAATTTCTTCCAGGTGCAATCTGATTTTGTTCGTTGGATCCATGTTTGTGTCCATCATTGGTTGATTCTGGATGTCTCCTAGGATCTTCTGGTACTTATTGATGAGCCACATGTTATTAACAAACGTTTTCTTACTCCACCTTGACAACACTAAGCTGTGACATCTTTCTTCAGACATAAATTTTCAACATTCTCAACATTATATTCCGCTCCTTAGGAACATTTGGTCACTTCTCTACATTGTTGAATTTCAAACCATGTGGATTTTAACATGCAATATTTCTTATTGCACGTATCATTCTTGCTTTCCCGAAGAATTAATGGCGAGTGATCCGATCCAAAAACTATTTCCGTTTTTAAAAAAACATCCGGGAAGAGCTTAACCCATTTCTCCGATGTTATTGCCCTCTCCAGTTTTACTTGAACACTCTCATTTTTCATTCCTTTTATTAGTCAAAGTGTAATAACATCGTTTTTCTGAAATCTAAATCAAACTCATTATTATTTTTGAAGTTATTAAAACGAAGTATCATGTCTAAATTTGGAGCCAACTTACCTTGTTTTTCGAGATTTTTGCTATATCATCAAAATCCCGGATAACAGGGACCGACTCATCAATTGGATATTTCCAAGAAGTGGTTTTTTCACACACCTTTTGTATTTCATTTTCATTTGTTGGAGCATATACAAATACAATATACCACGAAACATTTGATTCATTAAATTTACCAATTACAAAAGAAATATTAGACAAAACAACTCTAAACTGCACACTCTCCTTCAGAGCTAGTAGATTACCCCATGGCCTAAAATCTCTTTCATCAGGTTCAACTACATAAATTTATTAAACGTTTTAAAGTGCCTACATGATTTTATATATTTTTCTAACTCTTGATTCAAAAAGGCAAGTGATAAATGTGTTATACATTAAAGTGAAGGACTTAAATATTTTCCTAGTCAAGGTGTCCTCGCTCCTTGAGTATTCCACACCAGCAAACTAAACATAAAACCGGTCACTTTATAGGACTGACCATCGTCCTTTAGTTTGCTCGAAAAATTGTTGTCCTTCACGGGCAACTCCTGGGTACTCACATCATCGTCGGACTGTCACTACTCTCTTCTCCTTTTATGTGTCCATCACAATTAGTTAAAAATAGTATACCATTCTCTGATCCAGATTTCCAACTTCAGTTTCGTAGGTTTTGTTCTCATTACCTCTCCCCAATACTTGGCACTTGACCTCGCAGAAACTTGTATACACACCCTCCATGAAAATTTGCATTTCGTTGATTCTCCTACCCATTTAGTTGAATTCTTCATGTTGAATTTTGCCATATTTTGACCTTCCATTCCCGCCACTAACAAAACCTTTTACTTTTAGTTTTCTAGGCCACGAAATTTTTTGCCCTGACTTACCAACTCTTCTCCAAAGAGTTCTATACCACTTTTGATCAAAGTCCATGTCTTGTCAAGCATGATGACTGATATGTAGTGATTGTGAATTAACTGAGTCCTTCTCCGATTCATATAAATTCCCTTTCTCCTACTCAATCCTGATCACCTCCTTACACTAGTATTAATCGATCCAATCGACACCCCTCCATTAAATATATCCATCTTATTCTCATTAATTCCCATTTCCATTCCAACCACGTCTAAAACTGCATTGTTCTCGCTAGGGTTGAGTAAAACAAAACCAAAAAACTGAACCGACCCTGAAAACCGAAAAACCTACAAAATTGTTCGACTCGGTATAAACTTTATTAAAAAAACCAAAAAAGTTCGGTTCGGTATGATTTTTCTATTGTAAACCTAACCGAAAAACCGAATAAAAAAAATACAAAAAGTAAATTACACTAATTTTTATTTTTATTTTGCATTTTGAATAATCTCTCACTTATTCTTAAGTAAGGCATTCATGTATTTAATTTGTATTTTATAAGAGATTATGATAAGGGGATAGAAAATAGAGTAAATTTTGAAACAAAAAATGTTCATATATGACATCATGGTTCTAAAAGGCGCTAGGCGGTACTAGGACGGTCGACCACCTTCGAGCGCCTAGATGGTTAGGCGGCCTATTAATCGAAATTTAGGCGGTCTGTACCTAGGCGGTTTTTATATTATTTTGTATTAAATATATATGACTAATATAATTATTTGAATAACATTTACATCTTAACATACTTAAAGTAAATCAATTTAACATAAATATCATATATTTTATTATAATATAATAGTAATTCATTATTATTAACCTAAAAATGTCTAATTCAAGAAATGTAGACTTGAAATTTGAAAAATCCTACCTTCTTAATTTTCTCGCGTGTTCAAACTCTAACCTAAGTAGTTTTTATTTTTATTTTTCTTATGTGCTGAGTTGGATTAGACTGAATTAGTCATTTATGTGCTAGTATGTTAGGTAGTATTCAGGTTAGGCAACCCATTAATCTAAATGAGTAGTTTATTAATTAGATTATGCGTAGACGAACCTTCGAGCCACCTTCGAGAGAAATTCTAGGCGGAACGCACTTTGGAACGCCTAAGCGGAGCGCCTAGTAGGCTAGGCGACCTTGTTTTAGAACATTGTATGACATGCATCGTCCCTAAAAATGTCAAAATGTGCAACAGATCTTTAAATTATATAAATATTCCTCTGATATTATTAGTTTATAATTATGCATTATATTTCAATTCAAAAAATACAATTCTCCTACATGGGTCAATAACATAAAAATCGAACGCTTCGTTTATGGAATTGTTAGAAAATACAGTGTCTCGAGTAAACGCCCTTAATATCTATCCAACTATCGAATAAAAAATATACCAAAATCAAAAAATATACCAAACCGGACATATACGGAACTGAAAACCGACAATAACATACCGATAAAAATTGTTTGCTTCGATACCGGCACCCTAAAAACCAACCCATACAGTTTTGGTAAAAAACCGAGCCGAATCAAAACGTGCTTACCCCTAATTCTCGATATTTATTTTATCATACATTGCCTTAAAATCCTTATATCTAGCAACTAACGCGTCGTTAATAACCTCAAAGAGATTGACATTAATTTCCACAGGCTCGTTACCCATGTGAATATTTTCAACTACATCACCCAAAACACCTGTGTTCTCTCTTTTCCTTTTGTTGACTCATCTTTCGGCTTATTATTTTTCTCCCCCGCTTAAAGAGTACTTCCTATGTTCCATTAAAATTGTCCACTTACTAAAAAAATGTTTCAAATATATTGTCTACTTAAGAGTTCAAAATATTTTTTTTCCTATTTTTTCCACTATTATCCTTATTAAAATATTAACATTTATATGGGTGATTAATCCAAAAGGTCCACAGTCAAAATAACTTTCTTCAGCAGGTCCAGCCCATTTCTTTAATATTCACAGTCAATAATGCCCTTAACCTTTAAGTGGTAGCCCATTTTCTACCAGCGTTGATAATTTAAAAAAAAACAAATCAGTCCACAATCCTTGTGATTAAAAATTCTACAAAATGAAGAAGAGACCGAGATAGAACAGCCCATTAACCAAGCCACTGTCATGATATTCTGCAAAATTTTGTCAACGACGAAGGTCTTTCTAGTGAGCCCAGTTGGTATTAGTTTAGTCGGAGATATGACAACCCATTAACCAAGCCACTGTCATGAGATTGGTGGGCTCTGTAAACACATTTGGTGGGCTCCGTACACAGATTTGGTGGGCTCTGTAAACACACTTGGTGGGCTCTGTACACAGGTTTGGTAGGCTATGTACACACATATGTTGAGCCCAGTTGTCCATTTCGATGAGCACGTTTCTGTAATTCCTGCAAAGAATTAGGAAAATTGGAAACCACCATTGATGATGAATCTGGAGTTTCGAGGCCTTATCTTAAATTTCAAAAACAAGAAAAAATTGGAAGATCATTTGAGAAATTGAGTGCATCAGATATGGCCATTGTTATTGGTAGGCTCTCTTGACAATTGATGGTCTCTCTACAATTCGTGGGCTTAATTATTGACAGCATAGCCAAGCCAGGTTGAAGATATCAGTGCCTGCGTTTTCAAATTGTTTGTTCCAAGTTGGGTCTGTGTTGGGGTAATCGTTGTTGGTTGAAGAGCATCAATAATTATTCAAACCTGAGATATCTGCTCCGCATTGCTGAAAATATTTTTGAAGATGCGACAAATGTATGTAAAGAGAACTACAAAAAAAATGGATTAAGATATTTCAGCAATACAATTTGAGTAAAAAAAAATTCATAATAATGAATCAAACTTACTATCAACAGTCTCAACAGTCTCCATAGTTTACAACTGTTGCCAATTTATTCTACGAGATACAATTTCCAAGTGCAACATAACGGCCACATATAATGTATCAAAAATTAACATAAATTAACCTTAGTATTGGAGTGTTGTTGGGTTTGGAAGGGCTTGTGATGGCCATTGCAACTAATTGGATCGTTGGCCTTTAATGGGTTTGGGCTCGGAGGGCTGTTGTGATGGTGGTGCCAAGGTGTTCGCTGTGATGATGATGGAGATTGGCTCTTAGGTGATGTCCGTTGTTGTGTTCGTGACTTGTGTTTGGTGGGCCAAGCCTGTTTTGAAGATGGTGGAGGCGGCGGTTTCTTGTGCAGGTGAGCGACTTGTGTTTGGTGGGCCAAACCCTATGTTGAAGATGGTTGAGAGTGGCGACGGTTTCTTGTGCAGATGTTTGTTAAAGAGATGATTAATAAGTTTTTATGTTTCATTGTTTTTCATCGATTGTTTAGGTTGTATATTTTTTCTTTTATTTAATTTTTTATTATAATTGTATAAGGTTATATTAGGTATATCATAAGTATAAAAAATTATTTTGGACCTTATTCATCTAAACTTTTAGACTGGACTTCTTAAGACACGATTTGTTGAGTTTTGGACTTAATTAGAAATTATCTCATATTCCCAATACACATTTAAGATATCAAGATACTTTATTAGGGGTATTTTTGTAATGGTAAATGCATTTATTATGTTTCTTAATATATGTGAAAACCTAAATGGACAAATTTAATAAAACGAATGGAGTATTCTGCAGCCAACAAGATCTTTGACCGAATGCTTGTGGGAGAATAATGGCGATAGTGGTGATGGATAGGTATGAATGGAAAGAGAATAAACTGCAGTGGATGGAGTAGTATTACAAAAGTGAGATTAAAATTTTTGATATATTTTTTTTTGTAATTTTTGAAGTTTATGAAATTTATTTAATAATTTAGCTATTACAACGACTAGATAAAAAACTAAAAGAACCCGAGGCCAAGAAGTCTTTCCATCCTGTTAGGTTGATGTCCTTTCTGATGCATTTAGCAAATACATCTGCAATGATATTATATTTTCTATTGATATATGAGACTTTCCTAAGTCAGAAATTCCGTAAGCCATCTTCTAATTTCATCAATGATTGGGTTAAGTACGAAATTGAAATACAGCAACACCTAAGCACATACTGTAATATATTTTAAGAAATAAATCAACAATCGTGTCATAATACATACTACTGTGTGTATTTGCTCAAACATATAAAAGTTTTAGCAAAAGAATAAAAAATTGTACAGTGACATCTTTAACCGCCACAGTTGCTAGCAGCTGGGCAATACGCATATTCATCAATTTTTTGTACCCATCAATAAATCATGTCTTGTATATAAAAGCCATAATATAATATCATCCACGCGTCACCTTAAATGGGAAATTCCATGTCCTAATTATATGATTTCTTGATCCACTATACCAAACTTAAGTAAGTGCATAAAAACTACGCCACACCACTATACGCAGGCGATCTTACCAAATTCCATTTTTGCATTTCACGTCTAACTAAAAACGCATCATCCCATCTTCCCGTTTCAGCATAAATACTCGAAAGTAGAATTTTACTCGCACCATGACAAGTGTCAACTTTTGCCAAATTCTTTTCAACACGTTCTCCTATTTCTGAAAAACCATGTGTCCTACAAGCTGACAATAAAGTCCCCCATATTATCACATCAGCTTTCATAGGCATACTTTTTACTACCTCTTCAGCTTCTTTAACTCTCCCTGCTCTACCTAATAAATCCACCATACATCCATAATGTTTAATATTTGGTTCTATATTATACAAACTCTTCATCTTTTTAAAATGCTCTTCTCCTATTTCAACCATTCCTGCATGACAGCACGCACTTAATACTCCCACGTATGTTATTTCATTTGGTTTTATATTACGGTTCTGTAAATCGGTAAATATTTGTAGTACAATTTCTACGTAACCATGCATAGCTAATCCGTTAATAATCGCATTCCATGGTGAAATATCTCGGGTTTTGTTTAGTATTTGTTTTGAAAATTCTAAAGCGGTATTTATATTTCCACATTTTGCGTACATATCGATTATTGCTGCGCTTAGATTATCATTTACCGGGATTGAATTCATGATTATATATTCATGTGCCCGTTTTGCTTCTTTTAACACACCTAAACTAGAAATGGCTGATAAAACACTAACCATAGTAACTTCGTTTGGTTTTATACCGTTACACACCATTTCATGGAAAAGCTCTAGAGCTAAATTAGGTTGATTAGTTTGTGAATAGCCTGAAATCATGGTACTCCATGCGAAAATATCTCTTTCGGGTATTTGATCGAACAAGTGTTTCGCTTTATCAATCATTCCGTTTCTTATTAGTCCAGCCAAAAGAGCATTCCAAGATGGAAGATGATTTTTTACTCCTATTTCGAATTGTAAATAAGCAAGATTAATCTCTTTACAAGCTGAATAATAACGTATAATTGTTGATTGAACAAAATCATAACAATCAAATCCTCTTTTCAATGCTATACCGTGAAATTGTTGACCTTCGATATAAGCCATTGATTGACCACACGCTGATATAATATCCACAATCATGACATCATTAGGACATAATCCAATATTAATCATTTCACGATAAATTATTAATGCCTCGTTTAATCTTCCTACTTGAACATAACAATCAATAATTGTACCCCATGAAACAACATCTTTATCAACAATTTTCTCAAATAATTCCCTTGCTAAATCTACTTTCCTTGCCTTTGAATACCCATTTAACATTACATTACATGTAACAATATTTTTATGTGACATTTCAGTAAATAACTTTGTTGCTTCATTTAATTGCGCGCTTAAACAATACATATGAAGTACATTAGTTGAAACGAGAACACATGAATCAAGCCCTAACTTCACGGTCAAGGCATGTAACATACATCCGTTATTTTTTACTAACTCACCAACATTAAAATGTGCAAAAGCAGGGACTATACTTGCAATTGTTACTTCATTAGGTGCTACACCAGCTTTTCTCATATCAACAAAAACCCTGATCGCTTCACCCCAATATTTACTCCGAGCCAACCCCATTATCATAGAAGTATATGTAACACAACTTCTCTCAGGCATTCTATCAAACAAGTCAAGCGCATCATTTAAATGACCTGCTTTTGAATACGCTGCAAGCATAATATTACAAGACACGGAATCTAAAATTGGGCAGTCATTAAAGATCTTTTTGGCACTAGAAATTAACCCACATTTTGAATATAAATTGATTAAGCTATTTTGGATGAAAAGGTTGTTACCAAGGCCTGATTTTAGTATTAAGCAATGGTGTTGTTCGCCACCTGAGATAGATGAAGTGGATGCACAATGTTTTAATGTGGAAATAAGTGAGAATTCAAAGCTAGGTTTTTTAGTTTTGTTGATAAGATCAGAATTTTGATGCAGGATTTGAAGATGTCTTGGTATAGTCGAGAGGTGTTTGGTGGATTTGAAAATGTGTGAAGTAACCATTTTGGTATACTTGAACGTTCATCGATGTTCCCTAATTTGTTAATGTGTCCATGGCCATAAACACATATGGTTGATCGTATATGATAGAGACTGTGAGAATTAATTAAGGATCTTTGAAATAAAGTTATACTCCATAGTGTTTGCGTTTGGAATCATTATTTTAAGGAAAGGAAAGGTTAAAATGGGTTATAAAACATTGTTTTATAAGGTGACAAATCACAGCTATTCTAGAACTGGATGGGACAAAAAATTAGTCACGGCCACGGTGCTTATCACGATATGGAATATCTGGAAAGCTAGAATGAAGGGTTTTCATGATAAAAAACTGTGAAACTTATATGAAATCAACCGTAATACAAAAGTGATGCTGAAACATCTCTTTGGTAAGGAAAGTGCGAGAGACAAGGAACAAGACCAGAGACAAAAGGGACAAAAGGGACAAAAGGGAGACACCCCGAACCCAATTCTTAATGAGGACGCTGAACTCATATGGATGAACGATGCTTCCTTTACTAATAATTGGGAACCGGCGGGCATGGATGCGATCGGAATTACCAAAGAGGGGATTGTGAAGCATAAAGTGATAAAAAGAGCGAGAGTTAATTTAAGCACAGAAGGTGAAGCATGGGCCATTCTTCAGGCCATGAGATCCGCTGCGGATCTCAAGTACCGGAGTTGTTCTTTCTACTCCGATAACCTTGAGGTTGTTCAAGGAACCATTAACGGAGGGGCTTCTAATTGGAGAATAAGACCAATGGTCAGTGAAGCTCTCAATTGGTTAAAACGCTTTCCATCTTGGAAAATCATACACTGCAAAAGGGATTTCGTCTGTCTTGCCGACAAAGCTGCAAAGCTTGCAAGAAGGAGAGTTGACATTTCGTCATGCCAGTCTATAAATATGATAGATTTCTTTAGTTGGATAGATAGTTTTGTAGTTCGTTAACTTGTTATTTCTTCTATTGACAAAAAAAAAGGTGACAAATGTTTATAGCTCCAACCTTGGAACATAGTTCATAAGCCAATTAGACACATGAGTAATTTGGTTAATATAGAGCGCAAACCACAACCTATACAAGGAATTATTATTATATTACTATGAACTATTAAACTTTCACACTTTAAAGATATCATGTAACACTCGCATACTAGCTAAGTGTGTATTTTTATTAGAACAAGTAAACTTTTTTCATCCAATGATTCTATGTTTGACAAAAATTTATATTCGACTAAGTATTTTCTTTTCAGTACAAGCATTGCATCATGAATTCTAGTAATTTTTTTTTGTCCACAAGAAATATATATAAGCGGTAACAAACTACGTATAATTGTTTTGCGCAGAGGACTAGAACTTTGTAATAATATAGTGTCATTAACTTCATTCCAATTGCTGGGTTTTAAAACATCAAAATCACATTTCTTCCCGTATTTGGCGAAGATCCTGTATGTAAAAGAGCAAAGTAAAAATAAGTGATCCATATTTTTTATTTTGGTTTCTACCGAATTTACACAAACTGTTACTGCACAAACCTAAATCTTGCATTCTAACCTTTGTAGGTAATTTATCCAAACAGCATAACCATGCAATACAATTGCATCTAGGAAGATTATATTTACTCATAACTAGTCCAAGTCATTACAAGAAGATTAACTTTGTTGCCTTCCATAGTTTTCTTTAAGGAGAAGCACCCATTAATCTGAAATACCCATTCAATAACATTTGATTTATTGTTAAGGTTAGGAAAAGTATGAATATGAGAATTCAGATCTCTAGCATTAGAAGGATAATTCCATATGTTTTTTTAAAGAAAACTGCAACAGTCTTGTTGATCCATAAGTCTTCAACTTGAGCTTCTTTTTGAAGGATATTACCAATACTTTTATTATTGATCCAATTATCCCACATGAAGAAAATATTAAACCCATTCCCAACTCCATGAGTGATATATTTTTATACTTCACACCTACTTTTTAGGATTTTCTTCCAAATTCAAGTGCCTTCTTGTTTTTCTTTTACGTTCTATATGCACTTGTTCTTGATGATATTATATGAATCCAAGTACTCTTCAAGATTCCATTATTAGTGTATGATGTATCCCTTTTTGTTCTAATTATAAGCCCTTAGGAGACATCATTTTAGGTGATTAATTGACTTATGTGTTAGACTTTTAAACTTATTTGGTTATATTGCGATTTCTTCCATTGGATTTATACTATTTGTGTTTTAGAGTTTTTGTGCGTTAATTTATTTTTTTATTAGTGTAAAGTTCTTAGGTTTATGATTTGATGGAGTATCAAGACAAGGAGAAGAAATGAGAATTAAAGTCTTGGATTGAGCGTAAAAGTCAAAGGCGAGAAACGTTGATTCGAAGAAATTAGTAGATGGGAAGAAAATCTGGAATGTTGTTACAAATCACTGTTTTTGAACGTCTTAGCCGATGATTCAGCCTTGGAGCATGAAATGCGAATTATAGAGCTTGAAGTCAGGAAGATTTTCCAAGTTGAACGAAGTGATTCCGAGTACGGACGCAAAAGTTAAAGTTGTTTTAGTAACAGCTATACACCAGTTACGGAATTTCATTAAGGATTGGGCTTTTATTTCATTTAACCTATTTCCTCTTTAGAGTAAAGCCCAATCTGTTTTTTCCACTATATATAAGCTTTAGAATTCATTTTTTAAGACACAACTCATATTTTACAAGATAGAAGCACCAGAGAGAAGTCAAAAGCAAAATGAGAGAAGAAAACTGAAGCTGGAGAATTCCAATTCTTCCATCAATAGTCAAAATCAATCCTTTAATTAGGTTACCCATTTCATCTTTGTAATTGAATATGACTGTTTTATTTTTTATTTTACTTTTTCATTTAAACATGAGCTAATTTCATAAGTATTGAGAATCGCAATTATGGGTTAAATTCTTATTTTTTTAATTGATGTTTTTCTGAATTTGAAATTATTTGATTTAAATTGAATTGGGTATTTTGTATTGACTATTCTCGCATGTTAATAACTATTTTTATTCTGGCCAATTAGAAATAGGATTGAGTAATTAGGTTATTCACTTTGGTGGGGAAGTGATCACCTTAACGGGGGGGTTTAATTACGGACCTAGGTAATAGTCGTTGGTATTCGCCAATAACCTTGACAGGCTTGACTAACCAATAGCCAATTGGGTAAGAGACTAAAACCATTCGAAAGCAGGTATAATCGCCCTGACAGGGTTTATAATACCGTAGGATAGCTCCTAAGTCCTCCCTGACGGGGGTTAGGAGATTATAGAGTCCCGACTAGTACATAAAAATACCAATTCAGCCCTTAAACGGAAGTATTAATTATATAAATATAGGTATATCCCTTGCGAGACTCAAGTACCATTCTCATCTTGCGTCTACATCTTTTTCTTTGCATTATTTTATTTCAGTAATTCATTTCAGTAATTTATTTTCTTGCACTTTAGTTATAAAACAAAAACCAAACAAACTTTATATATTTTACTTTTCTGTACGTGCAATTAATCTACTATTTGATTCACACTTGAGTTGTACCTAATCCGTCCCTACGAACGGATCCGATTTATCGGTTTATTACTTGGACAACCGTACACTTGCGGTTTGTGAGTCCTAATCTTTAGCATTTTATTTTATAACACACAAGGACCCACCAGTGTATAATCACCTGAAAATTCCCATCAAACATACCTTATTGATTAGAGTAAATGCCTCATTTACCCACTAAACAATGGCCGAATTGACAGTTTACCCCCCACTGTATTTTTTTGTACTGGATGTCCCTTGAATTTCATTTACGTGACTGGATGCCCCTTAACGAAATATGCACCATTTAAATATCATGAAAATGTAAACAAGCCTCCTATAATGGATGCCCCTTTATGGATGCCCCTTTCGTGATATTTAGCTTTGTCCCTTAATATGAATATCATTACTACCATTGAACCTATAGGTAAAGTTGGGGGCCTTTTACTCTTAGCTAATCATAACTATAACATCTTAGTAGAAAGGAAATCCCAATTTTACATTCATTGTAAAATAACCGATGAAAATATGTCTACTTTTTACACTACTTTTGTTTACATTCATCCAAATGATGATCTAAAGGACAAAATTCTTACTGATCTTACTGATATTGGAAATAACATTCCAAACTCTAGCCCTTGGAATATTTTTGGTGATTTTAATATGATAAAATTGTCTAATGAAAAACTTGGTGATCAAAGCTCCCCTAATAATGTTATGAAACTTAATGATTTTATGAACATTACAAACCTGCAAGATACTAGTTCCAAGGGATGTTTTTATACTTGGAGTAATAAAAGATCTGGTAACAAACTCATTAAACAAAAACTTGATAGTAATATTGCTAATCAAAACTGGGAAACTCTAGTTTCTATTGCTTGGATTACAGTCCTCCCTGCCCTTGGTTCTGACCATAGCCCCCTTATAATAAATTTTGATCTTCATAATATTAAAAAGTCCCAAAGATTTTATTACATGAAGGACTGGAATATTGATACTGATGTAAAAAATATTATTCACACCCAATGGAATCTTCACTTGAATAATATTGGCAAAGGTATTAAAAAATTTGGCAAAAAACTGTATGCAACTACAGGTGCTATTACAAGTTGGGTTAAAACCAAAAGAATAAACAATAGAGCCCACCTAAATTGTCTTATGAAAAAGCTAGAAATCTTAAATACAAAAAATATAGAAAATTATGATGAAATAAACTCTGTTAACTCTTAAATTGAGGTATTATGGAATAAAGAAGAGGAGTATTGGAAACAAAGGAGTCGTATTCTTTGGGTAAAACATGGTGATAAAAATACCTCTTATTATCATGCCTATACTAAGGTTAGAAGAAAAATTAATAAAATAACCTCTCTGATGAATTCTGATGAAACTTGGACCTCAAATCCTTCTGATATTGAAAATATCATTACTACTCGTTTCAATAACATTTTTCTGTTGTGGGTAAGAGAAATTATGAAAATGTTATTGATAAAATTGATAAATTGATTACTGATGATATTAATTGTAAACTTGAACCCCAGTAACTCTTAAAGAGATTAAAATATTGTTTGGTCTCTTGGATGCAATAAAACGTAGGGTCCTGATGGATACTTAGATTTCTTTTTCAAAAAACACTAGCATCTTATAAAATTTGATCTTATGCGAGTTATCACTGAGTTTCTTTATAATAATAGCTCTTTAGCGCCTATTAATGGAACTTACATTACCCTTATCCCAAAAATCGAAGTCCCTGCTAATATTGGACATTATAGGCCCATTAGCTGCCCGAGTTTCTTATATATAGTGATTGCAGGCATACTTGTGGCCATATTGAAACCACATATGCAAACTATTATTTCTGAGGAGCAAACAACTTTTGTCCCTGGTAGAGATATTCATGAGAATATCATTATAGCTCATGAAGCGATAACTTATCTGAAAAAACTAAACTCAAAAAACTATATTGTTGCTATAAAGGCTGACATTTCCAAGGCCTTTGAAAATGTAGTGTGTGACTTCCTTATTGATATTTTCTGAAAAATGGGGTTTCTGAAAATTGGCTCACTTTAATATTTAATTGCATCAGTACTGTCTCTTACTCTGTGTTATTGAATGGTACACTTGTTGGTTTAAACAATCTACTAGAGGATTGAGACAAGGGGACCCTCTGTCCCCTTTCCTCTTCTGTATTGTCACTGAAGCTTTAAGTTCTTTAATGAAAGATAAAGTAAACAAAAATCTTATCCAAGGTATAAAATGTTGGCATATAGCCTCCCTTAATAGGTTGTTTTAATGTGACAAATCCTCTTATGATTAGTGTGCTAATTACTCTTATTATATTCATCCTATCTTGCACTATTATTCATCAAAAACACTTTTCATACCATTCTTATTATATCTCATTGCATTCACTTTTATTCATATCTTTATGTACTTTGAGATATAGCTTTAATGATCAACTACAATGTTTATAAGAATGATGTTATCTACAACTTTCGTGAAAAAGATTTATTGATCCGAGCATCATAGCATAAGTCAAATTCCTTCAAAGATACTTGGCGCGGTACACCGGACCAGAGGCGCGGTACACCGGACCAAGAATGCGGACCAGGGCGCGATGCATAGGCCAGCCCGTCAGAGAGTTAGAAAATCTAACCGTTGAGGTGCGGTACACCGCACGAAACTTGCGGTACACCGCAAGAAAGGTTTTTAAGCACAAAGTTTAAGTCATAAGGAATATATCCGTTGGGAAATAAATAGATCCGTTGGACCCAAGCCTTATGACCGTTGGAAGCTATTTTCTGCTATAAATTGAAGCTCTTTGAAGGCTACAACTACACCAACTAATTAAAAACATTAAGGAGCTTAATTGTTATCATTCAAGAAGGTGTCAAGAGCTATACATAGTCAAAATCAATCTTAGTGAGCTTATAAGTCCTTTCAAGGAGTTAATCAAATAAGCCACAAGGTTCTATCTACTCAAGAGGAGTTTACAAGCTACATAGTTCATATCCACTCTTTTAGGAGTTTAGTTACAAGCTTTTATAAGCAACCCTTTAAACACTTTGTTTCTATCCTCTTAAGTCTAGGTCTTGTAATAGATAGATTAAGAGAGAATTCAAGTATAGGGAGTATACTTGGTATCCTTGTGTTGTGATTACACAAGAGTTTGTCCTTCGTGTTATCGAAGAGGTTGTAAGGGTTATTGTGTTCTCGACCCGGTTAAGAGAGACATGGGAGCTTAGTCAAAAGCTTGAAATCCTAAGGAGGCTTCCTTAGGTAGTGGATGTAGGGAAACCGAACCACTATAAATCGCGTGTATCTTTCTATCCCTACTCTATTTACTTTCCGTACTTTATATGTTTGATAATATGCTAGCATGATTATTGTGATATTGTTTATCTAGTTTATCTAACATATAGTCCTCTAGAGTAGTAAGATATTAGATTGTCGATTTACTTGTTATACTTATATATCAAACCTCTAAGTTATCCTTTGCATGATCCTATAAGTGTTTTGATATATTTAGTTGACTTAGAAGTTTTCACTTAAACTTATAATTGTCCAAAAGATTTTTAATTAGGCATTAATCTTATTAGTAATCCTATTCACCCCCCCTCTAGGACTTTCAATTGGTATCAGAGCCTAACTCTACGTGAATAGCTTAATCGTTAGTAGAGTAAACGATATGGAATTTAATCTTTTGGAAAAGTCGTCTTCTACTCGACCTCCACTTTTTGTAGGTACTTACTATTTTGCTTGGAGAACAAAAATGGAGGAATTTATCAAAGCCGAAGATCCCGATCAATGGAGAATTGTTATGGAAGGACCATTCGTCCCATATAAAGAGGAATTAAATGAAGCGGGGGTTCTTAAGCTAAATCAAGAAGAAAAAGATTTTGATGAACTCACCATTGAGGAAAAGGCTAAGCTCACTCAAAATGCAAAACCAATGTACACTCTAATTCGTGGAATTTCCGAAGAAATTTTCTCACAAATGTTAGATTGTAAATCCGCAAAAGAGCTTTGGAATCGTTTGGAGTTTCTATATGGAATTGTCGAAAATGATGAAGAAAAAGAAATCTTAATCCATGATGAATCTCATGACAATCCTAAACCAAACCATGAGTTAGCCATCTATCCTAACTCTTTGTCTCTTCCTTATAATTATGATGATATTAGGCAAATTTCATCTCTTCTCAAAATTCTTGATTCTCAAATCCATTTGAATAACCTCATGTTAAAAAGGGCTAAAGTTGAGCAAAAGAATTGTTTTAAATGTTGTATCACTTTAGATGATATTCTTGGAAATACTAAAAACCCTTGTTTTGAAAACATTTTTTCTTCAAATAAAAGTCAACATCCTATGAAGAAAAATATAGAAGGTTTGAAAAATTTGGATGAAGCTTTTTCCCTCTCTCTTAAAACTTTAAAAAATCATCCCTTTTCAAATATCACTCCTTTTGATCCAAATGACTTTCTCAAAGAAAAATTGTATTTAAGTGATAATTTGGATATTGAAAAGAATGAGGAAACTTCGTGTTCAAAACCCTCACATGGTAGTTCTATTCGAAAAAGAAGTTCTTGCAATTATTGTGGTAAACCCGGTCATCATGCTTCTACATGCCATTACCACGAACAACTTGAAAGTGGATCTTTGATACCCTCGTGGGAAAAACCAATATGGATCGTGACAAATGCTAACCACATTTCCGGATCCATTCCACCTCGGCTACCATAGTAATATTCATTGAAGGTGTTGAGCGTCAAGAAAATGGAATTATATGCAAAAGGACGTTCAAACCTCGTAAAAGGAAAATACGGTGAATTCTTTCCTTTCTTCTTTTTATTTTTATGTTTTATTATGTGTTTTATGTGATTTATCCTCTATGTGCTATTATCTTGTGTATCTTGACCTTTTCATGCTTATATGTTGCTTTGTTTTTACATTGGGTCTTTTTGTACTTTTAGAAAACATAGGGGTATTTATAAAATAAACTGTTTTATGTGTGTTTCGGGTTTTTCTTGGTGGTTCTTTTCAAAACAAAAATGTTCTTATTAGTTTTATACCATTCTGAATCTTTTGGGGAAGTTTCGAATGTGTTTCGGGTGTTTTTAAAAGAATCAAAAAATTCCTTTTTAGTGTCCAAACCGAACACTTTTGCGGTGCACCGGACCACTCCGCGGTACACCGCGACTTAGGGTTTCAGCAGTTTTATTTTTTCCTTTATTTTTTCGCCCAGTTTATTTTAGCAGTGCGGTACACCGCACGGTTTCCGCGGTACACCGCAGGTTAGGTTTTGGTCAGCGTTATTAACCCGTTTATCCTCTTATCTTCCTCATTCCACCATTAAAACAAAACCTCTCCTCCTCTAAAGCGATTTCCGGCGACTCCTCCACTCATTCCGCCGCCTGGAAACACCATCTACTCCACCAAATCAATTCTCTCTCTCTCTCTCTCTCTCTCTTTCATTACCCACTTCCCTTCTTCACCATGAGAGAAAAGAAAGCTGCTCCAAAGAAGAAAACCACCACCTGAGCCTCCTCCAGCCGCCGCCGTGCGCCATCTCCGGCGAGGTCACCAACACCTCCTCCACTCCGGCCATTCGATCCTCTCCCGGGTAGAACCTTTAGTGATTCAGCTTTTCCATCGGGTGAAAATTCTCTTCTTGAACTATTTACTTTTCAAGGTTGTGCTAATGTATTCAAATTTACGGGTAGTCAATTAGCTAGTGGATTGATTGAAGAATTTTACACTAATTTTGAGTATGATTGTGCCAATAACTTAATTAAATCATTAGTTTCGGGTACTCCTTTACGGTTAAAATTACATGTTTTGTGTGCTCGTTATCATATTCCTTTGGATGGATTTAGTGGTTTTTGGTCAAGTGGTTGGGATGGCTCTACTCTTGATATAGTTGGTCAAAATGAGGTTATGGATTTTGTTAATAGTAGGATGCTTGTTGCCGATGGAAATTGGAATTTGTGTAATTTTGATCCGGAATTCATTGTGGCTCATAAGTTTCTTATTTCGGCCATAATTCCAAAGGACAAACATGATGCAAAATTAATTCCTTATGAAGCTTATCTCCTATTTTTGATCTTTGCGAAACGACCGATTAATATTATTGCAATCATGTTCAAATGGATGAACCATGCTAGAACCGCGAGAGATAAAGTCCCATATGGTATTTTTCTAACTAAGATCTTTGAGGGAAGTGGAATTTCTTTAAGTGGAACTAATGTGAAATCAATTGATAAAGCTTGGTGTTTTGATTATAGCACAATCAAGAGAATGAAATTTGCTATTTATAATAACACCTATGTTTCGCATTCGGTTATTAATCGTATTTCGGATGTTGCTATTCGTAATCGTATCCTACAAGCTAGAGAAGGAACATTTGGTCCGGCGCTTAACACACTTGAACAATTGGATAACCCGGGTCAACAAAATCCTATCCCAAATGAGCCTCCTCAAAACCCCACTCATGAGAATCCTCCTAATCCATCTAGTTTCGAAAGCGCTATGTCTCGGTTTATGGATTATATAGGTAGGAAATTCGAGGTTTTAGAAGAAAAGTTAGAAAGGAAATTTGGGGTGTTAGAAGAGAAATTAGGACATCTTGCTAGTGAGTTATCTTGTGTTAAGAACGATGTCTCGTGTATCAAAGATGATGTGTCACATCCTCGAAGTCGTTCTAGAAGCCGCTCTCCCCGGGAATTTCGCTAAATGGTCGTGTTGGGTGTTTGGTTTTTAAATCTTCATTTTATTCTCTAAGTGTTTTATGTGTTTTTATTGTCTTGGACTAAGTTTGTGATGTTTATGCTTTAATTGTTTATGGGTCCGTGTTTTGGACATTTAGGATATTATTGCTACGTGTTTTATTTGGATAATGGTTTAGGATGCTTTGTGTTTAACTTGGATATTTGTTTTAGTTTGATATGTTTTTATCTCGAATATTTGATGCTTAAAATTTATGCTTTGGATATTGATATTGCTAACATTTTCTTTGATGATATAGGTACTATTGCATCTAATCCTTGATCCTTTTATATATTGCGTTTTAGTCCCTTAAAATATTTTTGTTGAAAAATTGAACTTTGGTCCCTAAAAGTTTTAAAATTGTCTTTTAGTCCCCTAACTTTTTGAAAAATGACTTTTTGGCCCTATATTTTTCAAAAATTACATTTTACCCCTAACTTTCTTAAAAATGATTTCAAATATCTTTTTGGGGAGAAATTGTAGATCAAACTTTTACAAAATTGAAACAAACTTTATGCATTTTGTAAGGGGGAGCTTTTGTTAAAACTCTAATGCTGTATCTAATCTTTTATCTCATACATTGCAACTAATCGTTTGTGTCATTAGAACGCATATGAAATGAAAATCTATCGGTCAAGGAGTTGGTAAAAAGTCTCTATCTCTTAGCTCTTCAATTATCTATCTTTGTGCATCGCTTTTTAGAATCGTTGTTTAAAATCTATTCACTTGAGTTTTAGCTCTTCTATCCTTAGTTGTTTTTATTAACCCCGTCTTTTTGATGAAGACAAAGGGGGAGAAATATGTGCACTAAAACTTTCAAAAATTGCACGTTTTAAAACTCACAAATGCATCTCAAATCTTATATGCTTTTTATGAGGGGGAGCTTAATTTCATGAGTGCTTAAACTTTCATATCATTCCTAAGGTGTTTTAGTGAAGGATTTGTCATCATCAAAAAGGGGGAGATTGTTGGCATATAGCCTCCCTTAATAGGTTGTTTTAATGTGACAAATCCTCTTATGATTAGTGTGCTAATTACTCTTATTATATTCATCCTATCTTGCACTATTATTCATCAAAAACACTTTTCATACCATTCTTATTATATTTTCATTGCATTCACTTTTATTCATATCTTTATGTACTTTGAGATATAGCTTTAATGATCAACTACAATGTTTATAAGAATGATGTTATCTACAACTTTCGTGAAGAAGATTTATTGATCCGAGCATCATAGCATAAGTCAAATTCCTTCAAAGATACTTGGCGCGGTACACCGGACCAGAGGCGCGGTACACCGGACCAAGAATGCGGACCAGGGCGCGGTGCATAGGCCAGCCCGTTAGAGAGTTAGAAAATCTAACCGTTGAGGTGCGGTACACCGCACGAAACTTGCGGTACACCGCAAGAAAGGTTTTTCTGCACAAAGTTTAAGTCATAAGGAATATATCCGTTGGGAAATAAATAGATCCGTTGGACCCAAGCCTTATGACCGTTGGAAGCTATTTTCTGCTATAAATTGAAGCTCTTTGAAGGCTACAACTACACCAACTAATTACAAACATTAAGGAGCTTAATTGTTATCATTCAAGAAGGTATCAAGAGCTATACATAGTCAAAATCAATCTTAGTGAGCTTATAAGTCCTTTCAAGGAGTTAATCAAATAAGCCACAAGGTTCTATCTACTCAAGAGGAGTTTACAAGCTCCATAGTTCATATCCACTCTTTTAGGAGTTTAGTTACAAGCTTTTATAAGCAACCCTTTAAACACTTTGTTTCTATCCTCTTAAGTCTAGGTCTTGTAATAGATAGATTAAGAGAGAATTCAAGTATAGGGAGTATACTTGGTATCCTTGTGTTGTGATTACACGAGAGTTTGTCCTTCGTGTTATCGAAGAGGTTGTAAGGGTTATTGTGTTCTCGACCCGGTTAAGAGAGACACGGGAGCTTAGTGAAAAGCTTGAAATCCTAAGGAGGCTTCCTTAGGTAGTGGATGTAGAGAAACCGAACCACTATAAATCGCGTGTATCTTTCTATCCCTACTCTATTTACTTTCCGTACTTTATATCTTTGATAATATGCTAGCATGATTATTGTGATATTGTTTATCTAGTTTATCTAACATATAGTCCTCTAGAGTAGTAAGATATTAGATTGTCGATTTACTTGTTATACTTATATATCAAACCTCTAACTTATCCTTTGCATGATCCTATAAGTGTTTTGATATATTTAGTTGACTTAGAAGTTTTCACTTAAAACTTATAATTGTCCAAAAGATTTTTAATTAGGCATTAATCTTATTAGTAATCCTATTCACCCCCCCTCTAGGACTTTCATAAAATTAGCTAGAAATTGACCTAGTCTTTCTCATATTCTATTTGCTGATGATAGTTTGTTTTTCCTAAAAGCTACTATTTCTGAATTTGATCAATTTCTTGATGTTATTAATCAATACTCTTTTGCTTCAGGTCAAACCATAAATTTTAATAAAAGTGGTGTTATTTTGAGAAAAAATACTCCACCAACTGATATCTCAATTCTTACAAGTGATATAAGAATGAATCACCTTCTGATTTGGGAAAATACCTAGGACTTCCATCTGACTGGGGAAGATCAAAGGTAAAATCCCTTGAGTTGATGATTAACAGGATTATTTCAAAACTGAATAATTGGAATACAAAAGTACTTTCTTATGGAGGCAAAGAAACTCTTATTAAAGCTATAATTCAATTTATCCCAACTCATACAATGTCTCTTTTTCTTATTCCTATTATCACTTGTAACTTAATCAGTAGTTTGGTTGCTTCGTTGTGGTGGGTAATAAAGATAAGAAAAAGATTCACTGGAAAAATTGGGAACATCTTGAATTACCAAAAATAGAAGTTGGTATGGGTTTCAAAAAAAATTGCTCTCTAAATCTTGCCCTTCTAGCCTCTACTGCTTGGAAAATAAATCTTAAAAAGGAATCACTTGCCTATAAAATCTTAAAAGGCATATATTTTTATAATGGTGATTTTCTAAATGCTACTAGTACTACAAATTCTTCTTGTTGCTTTAAATCTCTTATTAAAGGTAGAGATTTATTTAAAAATGAGCTAAAATGGGCCTTGGGAGATGGTAAGGATATAAAAATTTGGAATGATCATTGGTTTAATACCAAAAGAGTTATTTTAAATATTTCGAACTCCACTTTAAACAAGGTTGCTGATCTTATGATCCCTAATACTAATAATTGGGATGAAACACTTGTTAGAGATACTTTTGATAGTCAAACTGCCGACGAAATTCTTTCTCTTAATAAACCTGTTACAGGTGCGAAAGATAATTTGTGTTGGAATTTAAGTCCTAATGGAACCTTTACCACTAAGGAGTTCTATAATAACTGATGTCTCCTCATTTGTGATAATAAAATATACTTCCGAGACATCATTTTAGGCTTATTTGTTAGTTTATAGGTTGATTTTAGCTTAGTTTAGTGCACTTTCCTATTTTGAGTCTTGATTTAGTAACATAATATTTTTAGAGCATATTGGGTTTAATTGTTTATTTAGTGTGAAGCTTTAAAGATAATTATGGAGATTAATTAGAGTCCAAGTCAAATACTACAACATATGGAAAGAGATTTACATGGAAATTGGAGATAAAGGAAACAAAGGCTAAAAACATGGAACAGGAAAAGCTGCCTAAATCTGAATTTCTGTAGCAACGTCTAAAGAAGTGGTAATTACTCCAACAAGGAGGCCGAATTTGGAAGATTCCTTTCATAGGGACATAGATAATTATGTGACGATTCTTTTGGTATATTATGGAGCACAAACCGACCAATAACGAAGAAGATATGCTCAAAATGGTCCAACAGTGTTTATCTTTATTTCCTTAAGAATTTGAGTTGGGCTTGGAGTCTATTACTTGGCCTTTCCTCCAAGAAACGAATTAGGTCAACCTATATACTATAAATACAGCCTCTTAACACTCTTAAATCATCCTTGGTGAAACCTTAAACCAAGAGGAAGCTTACGACACAAGAGAGAAGTCTGGAAGGAGCTGTTCATCAACAATGTCTTCTTTTACCTTTAAATTTGTAATTTCTTTCTTTTCTTTCATGCACTAAATTTCTTTAGCTTGAGTTTTAGCATATATGTATGAACCCTAGTTTTGATTGACACCTATCTAATTTGGGAACTTAATGTTTTAAATTGAATTATAGTTTTTATTCTCTGTTTATGTGTTTGGTTTTATATTCTGTGTTCTTGTGGACGGCCGCCATATAGAATTACCATCTAGTAGTTAGGTCACCATTGACAACGGTGTTTAATTACATGTTTAGTACATAACGTCTAGTATTCGGTTTAGATCTGACAAATCAACCTAACTAGATAATCACTATGGTTTAGTTCTTGTGACTATTTACCAGTTACGGGAAAAGTTTGCTTAGGAAGCCTTATTGACACAGGTAAATCCTATTTTAAACTACCGATAGCGAATTGGAACCGATTATTGAAATACTACATAATTCACCCTTACATGTTTAGAACGGCAAAACTAGTGGGGATTACATGCTAGTGACTCAAGCTATATTCTCATATTACTTCTCTTTCGTATTTATTTTCTGTCTTTTAAATTCTTAGTTTTAATTTAGTTAATTAGAAAATCAAATAAATATCTATTTGTCTTTACTTTTATTGCGTTTTATTTGTTCTAGCTTTAATTATTTGCACCTGATTATTGCATAAGATTCATCTAACCTTCATAGTCTCTGCGGAACGAATCTTAATTATTTAACTAAAACTTGCATACGATCTGTATACTTGCAGAACGGTGTAGCTGTAGGGTGTTATTTGCACTTTATTCATATCTTATTTTATCACACCCTAGGCCCCACCAAGTTTTTGGCGCCGCTGCCGGGGACTACATCGTTAGTCCTTGTGCATATATCTTGTGCTTTTATTTTTAGTTAGTTCTATTTTACGTTTTTGTCTTTTAGTTTTTGTTTTTCGGATTTAGTTACAGATGGAATCCATCGAGTTTAGAGTAGAGCCACGAGGGATTCGCGCTCCAGAAATCCAAACCGCAAACTTTAAACCTGATCCAGGGATGCTAACTCAGTTTGCAACTCATGGATTATTCAGCGGTGTTGCACATCAAGATCCGATCCGATATATTCAGAAATTCATGCAAATATGCGACGCTTATATCGTAAAAGGAGTTACTAGGGAGCAAGTGTATTACGTGATGTTCCAGTTCTTCTTGACCGGAGGTGCAAGCGATTGGTATGATTCCCAATACCCTCATGTTATTCCAGATTGGGACAAGCTTCAAGCAAGATTCCTAGACCGTTTCTATCCGGTTAGTAGACGTTTAAAAGATATGTTGGAGCTTGAGCAATTTATACAGGAAGACGGAGAGAGTTTGGGTGAAGCATGGTTACGATTTACAGAACAGAAGGCGAGATGTCCATATCATAGATCCTCGCCGGAATACTACTTAACCTTGTTTTATGGAGGCCTTAATGACAAATCAAGAGAGAAAGCAAATTCGTTAGGAAACGCAGGTTTTGTGTTACTAGCCCCTGAAGAAGATGAGTTGGGGATGGAAAGAATTCTTGAAAACGAGAGAAGTTGGCCAAAGAAACCAGAAAAAGAAGACACTTCAGAATCTCTGAAGCTTAAAGAATTGGCTCAACAACTCAAAGAGATACAAGAACAAGCCCGAACAATTGCTCAGGTAAATATGGTACGTACAATTCCTTCGTGTCCTGGTTGTGGATCAAGAAATCATGTGTGGGAAGGATGTATGAATAATTCAGCAGTAGCTTCTGTTTCATATTCTCAAAATAACTATTATTCTGATGGTTATACGTATCCTCAAGAAAGCTACGCTAATTTTCAACAACCTCCGCAACAAAGAAGTTGGGTCAGAAATCAAGAGACTTATCATCAACCCCAACCTCAATCTTATAATCCACCACAACCTATTCAGAAAAAGGCACACATTGTTGAAAAAGCTTGTCAAGAACCAAAGAAAGATCCACCTAAACAATCAATGCAACTGGCAAAGAATGAACTAATCCCAAGCTTGAATATGGCTAAATTAATGCAAGCAGCTGAGAAAATGAGTCGTAGCCAACAGAATATTCAAGCCCAGCAAAAGATTATCAAGCAACTAGAGCATACTTTATCACATATGGCGAGTACATTACAAAATCGGCCAAAATGGCAACTCCCAAGTGATACTATTGCTCCTAGAGACGATTCTTGTCATGCAGTTGAATTGCGAAGTGGAAAACAACTACCTCCACCAAGACCAGAAACAGAACCAATCCCTATTCCAGAACAGAGGGGGGAAGAAATAATAAAAGATACAACAGAGGAGGTAGTTAAACTAAAGAGTGTTCAAGCCGAGACACCTGGCAAGATAAGGAAACCAGTGGAACTTAATACACGCCCTCCACCACCATACCCTTCACGTGTCAGAAAGAAGGACAATGACCTGGAATTCAAGAAGTTCGTTGACATGTTGAAGAAATTGGAAGTTAATATACCTCTTGTTGAAGCTATCAAGAGAATGCCAACCTTTATTAAATTCATGAAAGACATTCTCTCCAACAAGCGAAGTATAGAAACTGGGGAAACAATTGGATCACCAGAGGAGTGTAATGTTATCAAGTTACCACCACAAGAAACACCCATTCCCACGAAATCTTGGTTGAAACCATCCATGATTATGAAGAATCGAGCTGAAAAGTTTGTGGGAATTAGAGGAAAAGGGTGGAAATTTCGTCATCCTTAATCGAGGTAACACGTCTAACTTTAAAAGACGTTAAACAAAAGTGTTGTACGGGAAACAACCCGTAGTTTTTTTATATATTATGTCTTTTACGTTTTTAGTTTATGTTTAATTTAGTTACTTTTAGTTGATATTGCATATTTGAGAAAGGTATTAGTGTTTGTGATGATTAGGTATTGGAGAAATCGAGTTAGGGAAGAAACAGAATTTTTCGGACAGAAGAAAAACCCGTGCGGAGTACCCCCTATACCACACCCATGGTCCGCGTGCCCAAAACCCGTGCCACGGGGTGTTACCACGGGTATTTTGCCGAGGCAAAAATTTCGAGCTACAGAAGGTGCGGTGTACCCCGCGGTGTACCCCCTGTACCGCAGCCATGGTCCGCACAGCGCCAATAGAGCGAGAAAGTTACGGGATTTTGGTTATAAAAGAGGTATGAAGCTTTTAATTCCAAATTTTATAAACCCAAAGCCTATTTCTCTTCTCCAAAACTCTCCCAACTCCATTAAATCTCATCAAAACCTTCACCAATCATCAAAACACTACCCAATCATCAAGAGAAACACATCAAACCTTCTCTCCACATCATTACAAGAGAAAATCAAACACCCACTCCATACCAAAACACCATGAATCCAAGAATCAAAAGCTTAAATTCCAGAATTTCATCCTACAATTTCTTAAATCCAAGCCAATCCATGAAGAATACATCTTACCCACATAGAGAATCATCATCAAATCACCCTTCCTAACCCAAATTAAGCTTGTACAACCAATAATCAAGAGTTTCAAATTTCAAGAGTTGTTAAAGCTTTGAGTTGGGGGTCAATTGAGATGATTAAGAGAATATAAACATTATTTACTTTAAGGGAGATGAAGAAGTTGAAGGAGAATACATGAAGATTCGTGGCGAGTTGGAAAGATTAGGTTGGTCCACGCTCATGGTAAGACGTTCTAAACGTTGTTTTTGTGAATTGTATTGTGTGAGGAGAAGAAGAAGATGTGACACTGTTGATCTATGAGGAGGTGATACAGATTTTCGGTCTCTCCCATGTCATTATTTAATGCAATATCCTATTATGATCACGTGTCTTGATCGGAAAATCGAATAAGAAGTTGGGTGAAGAAGAAACACGTGAATTTAAAATAAATAACAATATTGAAGAGGCTTGGATCATTAAAGTTTTGAGAGTAATTACGCAACTTTCAAAAAAAAAAGAAAAGTAGTACATCACAACACTCCTCGAGCAATTAAAGGAAATCCAGCAAAATCCTATCTTGGAATGTCAATAAGGCGAGGTAATAGCCTCGAAGAGTATGTTTTCTTTCTTCCCTACCATTTCTTTATGTGCAATATGTAAGCTAATTTTAAATTTTATTCTTTCTTGAGTCTTTTTCGAGTCGTGGGGACACGGCTCATTTTTGAGTTGGGGGTGGGGATTCGTATCCCCTTATCCTCATCTTCCTTTTTGTGTTTTTCATGAAATTTAAATTTTTTGGGTTGAATTAGGCATAGAATATCTTTGAATGTACCTATTGAGCATGATTTAATTAAGTTAATGATATTAAGTAGTATGTTTTTGAAAGATGCAACAAATTTGTTTAGATGCATGTATGAAAACAGGAAATAAAGGATAGAAAGTTAATAAGCAATGCTAAGAAGTATGTTGAAACTTAGGGAGAGTTATTTGGTGTGTAGAATGTGAGGTTTGAAATTAGTTGAAAACCTACTTGTCTATGAACTAATAATGAAAAAGTAACAAAATCCAGTAGTTAGAAAAATGAATAAGGCAGTTCTTTCATGTTAAAACACTTGAAGCCTTTTATACCTTCTCACCCTTTTTATTTGATTATTGTTATTATTTATCCGTCTTAGCCCCTCTGAGCCTTTCTAAAGCCTTTTCTTGAAACACATTATAATCCTTAACCTAGTTTGTAGGACTTATCTATATGACCCGCACTCGAATCGCAAAACCTGAGACAACTCGTTTTAGAGCTTGTGTTTAGGGTGGTGGGTTTCATAATTAGGAAACTTTGGGATTTGGGTATTATCTTTGTGATTTTATTGATGATGAAATTGTTATTATTGTAACCCTTTGCCGGGGTAATAGTGAATGAAAAAGAAGCTACGAGCTAATTTGCCAATAAGGGCATAGAAAGAATATATACATGAAAAAAAAATATAGCGTGATATCTCAACATCAAAAGAGAATCATAGCTATACAAAAGAAAATTGATTTGAAAAGAAAAAAAATATATATTCGGACCGGCAAAGTGGATTTTATATCATCAAAGGTTTTAATTGGGATTTATTGGGGATGCACATCAAAAGCATCAATAAATTGGGTTGAGTGAGAACATATTCGAGTGAAAACTCAAGCTCTAGGGAGATTCGTTGATGGCTAGTGAGGAGAGAGAGCCAAAAGCTCACTTTTCATTATCCAAATATACCATACCCGTCCTTAAGCCAAGCTATAACCAAGACCTTAGGATTTCTAACTACTAGGTGGAGAAACAATTGAGCTATTAGGTGGTAGGTAAGTGTACCATTGGATGCTGTAATTGGGACCTATGAACAACCTATAGACATTAACCTGAACTAAGTTATCATCCTCTCCTTCTGGCATTGCGAAATTAATCTTAACTTGAATTTATGGATTGTTGATTACATGTGTATTAAGCATACCTGTGCATTATTTCTTGAGCATTACTACATGAGACTTTTTAGATATTTTGCTCTAGGATCAGTCATTTCTTGTTCTCCTCCAACTTCTTCTTCTTGTTTATTTTGACTACCCTACTGTTCTTTACTTTTATTGTATCGGGACGATACAACTTTGAGTTGGGGGTCTTGATGTCTCCTCATTTGTGATAATAAAATATACTTCTGAGACATCATTTTAGGTTTATTTGTTAGTTTATAGGTTGATTTTAGCTTAGTTTAGTGCACTTTCCTATTTTGAGTCTTGATTTAGTAACATAATATTTTTAGAGCATATTGGGTTTAATTGTTTATTTAGTGTGAAGCTTTAAAGATAATTATGGAGATTAATTAGATTCCAAGTCAAAGACTACAACATATGGAAATAGATTTACATGGAAATTGGAGATAAAGGAAACAAAGGCTAAAAACATGGAAAAGGAAAAGCTGTCTAAATCTGAATTTCTGCAGCAACGCCTAAAGAAGTGGTAATTACTCCAACAAGGAGGCCGAATTTAGAAGATTCCTTTCATAGGGACATAGATAATTCTGTGACGATTCTTTTGGTATATTATGGAGCACAAACCGACTAATAACGAAGAAGATATGCTCAAAACAGTCCAGCAGTGTTTATCTTTATTTCCTTAAGAATTTGAGTTGGGCTTGGAGTCTATTACTTGGCCTTTCCTCCAAGAAACGAATTAGGTCAACCTATACATTATAAATACAGCCTCTTAACACTCTTAAATCATCCTTGGTGAAACCTTAAACCAAAAGGAAGCTTACAACACAAGAGAGAAGTCTGGAAGGAGCTGTTCAATAACAATGTCTTCTTCTACCTTTAAATTTGTAATTTCTTTCTTTTCTTTCATGAACTAAATTTCTTTAGCTTGAGTTTTAGCATATATGTATGAACCCTAGTTTTGATTGACATCTATCTAATTTGGGAAATTAATGTTTTAAATTGAATTATAGTTTTTATTCTCTGTTTATGTGTTTGGTTTTATATTCTGTGTTCTTGTGGACGGCCGCCATATAGAATTACCATCTAGTAGTTAGGTCACCATTGACAACGGTGTTTAATTACATGTTTAGCACATAACGTCTAGTATTCGGTTTAGATCTGACAAATCAACCTAACTAGATAATCACTATGGTTTAGTTCTTGTGACTATTTTACCAATTACAGGAAAATTTTGCTTAGAAGCCTTATTGACACAGGTAAATCCTATTTTAAACTACCAATAGCGAATTGGAACCGATTATTGAAATACTACATAATTCACCCTTACATGTTTAGAACGGCAAAAGTAGTGGGGATTACATGCTAGTGACTTAATCTATATTCTCATATTACTTCTCTTTCGTATTTATTTTCTGTCTTTTAAATTCTTAGTTTTAATTTAGTTAATTAGAAAATCAAATAAATATCTATTTGTCTTTACTTTTATTGCGTTTTATTTGTTCTAGCTTTAATTATTTGCACCTGATTATTGCATAAGATTCATCTAACCTTCGTAGTCTCTGCGTAACGAATCTTAATTATTTAACTAAAACTTGCATACGATCTGTATACTTGCGGAACCGTGTAGCTGTAGGGTGTTATTTGTACTTTATTTATATCTTATTTTATCACACCCTAGGCCCCACCAATAACATTATTTATAATGAAATTAATGCCTCTAAAGCTATTAAAGCTACTGTCCCTTGTACTTCTTCTGATACAGATAAAATTTTATGGAAAAAAATTTGGCTTTTAAAATTACCCCCAAAGATTCAAATTTTTCTTTGGAAGGCAGTTAATGAAGCACTTCCTACACAGCAAGGCTTATTTAATAGAAAGTGTGCTTTAAATAACTTAAGTAAATTATATGATAATGATGTTGAAACTATTGAACACATCTTTTTTCACTGTCCTAGCTCTAGGGCAACCTGGTTTGCATCTCCTGTATCTTTTTTTTACAAATTCATCAGTTAATGGTAGATTTCATGGTGGTTTAAACACCTTCTTCATCTAAATTTGCCTTCTGATGACTATGGAAGAAATATAGTTGAGTTGGCAGCCTGGTTTGCTTGCTTTATATGAAATTTAGAAATAGCAATTATTATGAAAACTATGAAATTCTGCCCCTGTACATTATGAAAAAGGCTTAAACAACCTATGATGAATATATTGCAAATAATCAAATATCTCTAAGACTGAAAATGAAAATGAAATTGATAATAAAAATGAAAAAAAATTATGAAAAATCTATTGTTAAGGATAAGAACCGAAATATTGGAAATAGTATTACTATTATATATAATACAAATATTGCACAGTATTCTAATACTAATCGAAAGACTCTTAATATAAATATTTACACTGGTAACACCTCCTATATCCCTGATGTTATTAATATTCATATGGATGCTTCTTATAATAATATAACTAAAAATGCTTCAACTACCTATGATGTAGATTTTCCCACCTAGGCGTACCTAGGTGCCGCCTAGGCGTCAACTCCACCTCAGTTGCTTACGTCTAGTTAAAATTTTAGTCGTTTTTGCCTAACGCCTTGGTTGCTGCGGAATAGGCGTCTAGCCCGTCTAGGCACCGATTAATGACAAAAAATGGCCGCCTAGGCGCCGATTAATGGAAAAACATGCCTGCATAGACTTTTTTTGTTATTTTTCTTATTCTCGAGAATTCTTTTGTTGGTATTATAACTCAATTTTTAGTATTTTTATTTTACTATAGTATTGTTAGATGAATTTTATGACTTAAATAGTTTAAATTGATATAATTACAACATATATATGACTAAATATACAAAACACATCGGGATTCAAAACCGTATAATTATGCCTAGTCCCCCTGTAATCCCACCTCGGCGCTAGGCCCCAGTTGACCGCCTAGCGCCCAAAACCAAGATCTATAGCATAGTCTACTGCTTATATTTTCAGTAATCAACATGGCCGTTTTTTGGATGGACATTCTTGGAGTTTTGAAGCTCAATCACTAGTGGTAGGTGAGCTAGTGGGAATAAAAAATGCAGTTTAAAAGCCACAAACTTCACTCAACAACATCTCCATCTTAAGAGTGACTGCCTCAACATTATAAAACATTTACAATCAGCTACAAACTTAAACAACAACTTTCTTCAGCCACTCTCAAAGATATCTCAATGATTACTAGACATAAAAAAATTTCCTTCTCTCATATTAATAATTCTGCAGCGGATTGGCTTGCGCGACAAGAGATGTCAAATCTCTTGCCTTGTAATTGGGCTTCCCAACCCTTTTTCCACTTAGCTTTTTTGTTTAACAAAGATTTAACTACGCCACTGGTATTGGCTAAACAATCCAAACTTATTGTAATATGTCTATTTTTATATATCTAAATTTTAATTCAACTAAAAATATTGTGCTATCTACAAGTTGGTCCGGACCTCCCACATATCAAAAATATCAAAAAGAAGAAAATAAAAACATCCCACATGCAATGTTATTCGGAACAATTCCAAACCCATGTACGTTACAAGCAAGCACATCACATGATGATGACTTGTTTGGCGATTTTTAGCTGTCTAATAGGGACCCATCGTCACTTTCTTATTTAACTAGAAATTTAAAGAAATCATTAGAGCAGCGTGGTATAACTCTTACAATGATAGTGGGGAACCATAAATTTCCATGGTTGACATTAGAGAGAGAAAAAAAATTAATTGAAAATTAAAGAAAAATATGATATTGAAGTAAAGAGGGGATTAAAATGAGAGTCAATAATAATCAATATATTTTTTCTTTTAACTAATCAATTTTTTTTTCAGTTCTCTTTTCACTTTAACTCCTTTAAAATTTTAGTTAAAAAATATAAACGAAAATTCATACTTTTAAACTTACCTTTGAAGATGATCAAATATTACGATACTCCGGGAAAGAGTAAGAGAATGAATGATAAATCACATCCTCGAGAGAAAAAAAGACGATTGTGTGAAAAAAAAAATTACGGTTCAAAAAGTTGAATTCTTCTTCAAACCATAGACCTGAGAATGTAAATCAGTTGGGTCAAATTAAATAAGGGTTTTGAATCAAAAAATTTGGGAGAAGAAGCAAAATTCGAAAGAAAATTGGATTATCTCAGCATGAGTCGGGTCTCCGATTCTTCAAGGATATGGGGAACACGTCGTCTTTTCTGAGGAGTTGGTATTGGTGATTATGATTGCATCGTTTTTCTAAGATATCACTATCAAAATTATGAATTAGGGTTTGATTTATGGAATCCTAATGATAAGTTTTTCAGTGGGAATATATGAAGTTAAACTCGTGTTTTAGTTATGTCTAGAATATTTGTTGAGGTAAAACAACGGTAAAAAGGAATATTTGGGGTTTTCGTTTAATAATTCAAATATTAGAAATGGATTAAAGTGAAAATTTGTTAGTTTTTCATGAAAATATAATCAAACTATGTGGACTAAAAAGTAAATAAGATAAGAGATGACAGTATTATGAGAGGTATATCTCGAGATGTTTAGTTTCACCGCTATTTATGACTTAGAATTACTTGTAGTTCATGGGCGAATTGGGAAACTATATGCTAATCGGAATCCTATGTTCACCTTAAATCTCTCCCAAGTAATTAGGGGTGGCTATCTAGCCTTAGGAATCTCTCCAGCATGAACCTAATGTACTATTTAACGATTATGGCTTTAACCCTATTTGATAATCCGATTAAATTCGACCTTCCGATTTTAAGCTAATCAAACATTCTATATCCTAATTCCACAATTTAACCCCCCCCCCTCTTGGGTGTAATTCAACATCTTTTATCATCCAAACACATGGCTAAGATGAATGCATTCAACATGCAAATTGAGGATATGAACATCATATGTAACCTTAATTCATTTAAATGAAAGTTATCCCAAAATCATAGAAATGACGTCAAAAACAAGAATTAGGCCATTCATCTCAATCTACTAAATGGATTAGTTCATGCTATAAAAATGATAGACAAGTTCAAAAAATTACATATTCAAGACTATAATGGAAAAAAGAGTAAGAATTACACTACAAATCGAAGGATTGGATGTTTGGAATAGGTAGAAATGGTATTGTTGACTTTGCTTGTTCTTGCTCCTCTTCTCCCATGCATTTTTATCTTTTTAAAATTCTGAAAAGTAACTCCTTCAATCTTCATTTGTTGGTATATAAGTTAGAAAAAACTTTTTTGGCCATGTGGGCCCACTTAGGCGGGTCAAGTGTGGCCCAAAAATATTTTTTGCAATTCTGAAAAAGATTGGGTTATTGTGGAGAAACCCGCATAACTCCGTTGAGTCAACTCCAATACGAACAGTTTCTTGTCACATGATCTAGACTCAAATGTCATCCTAGTAGCTTGGGCTTGACCATAAACATCACCAATTAATTATGGTGAATGTTCAAAGCCGACATAATGGTTTGTCAGAACTTTTAATTGACCATCTATGGAGACTTATTGATTCCTTTGCAACTTAGATCGGGTTTTACTTTTAATTTTTTACTTCTTAGATTCATCTCGGGGTCTTGTATCATCCATGTACATAATAGCTACACACTTAGCACACAAATTATCTCAAAAACTCCAAAAACTCGAATATATTCGAGATTTCCTAAAATGCGAAGAATACCAAATAATAGGGATAAATCCCACTTTAATTCTCACAAATCCCCTTATCGATGTCTCATTAGTCTCTAAGTCTATCACAAAAAATGATACATCAACACTACCCTGGCTCAAAGCTTTTTCGTCCCGACAAAGTCAACACAAACTAGGGTTCAAGGTCCAATAAATTTCACAAAGCAGAAACAAGTAATGATATGAAAGCAATGCATTAAAATTATCATAAATCCCTACCCAAAAAATAATCCACAAGAGATATTATTCATACACATAATCAATATGTGATGATTTCAAGAATTCATTAGTTTCACAATGCAAGAAGGGATCGTTATCAACTTAGCTTGAAGTGCTGGCTCTAGGTTGTTCATCGATCGCCCCGCGATGTCTAATGGCTTACTTACCTTTTTCCTTTCTTCTCAATCGCCACTCAATCACATAACTAAGAATATTAAGGTATTTCGGTTATGGAGTAGGTGATGTCTCCATATTTATGATAGAATAATCTAGTCACAAGACATCATTTTAGGTTTATTATGTTCTTAACTAAGGGATTTTTCCCTATTATATGATATATTCTCGTTTCTTGCCTTGTTTTAGAGATGTGTTACTTGTAGAAATTTTTAGGTGTAATTTGTGTGTTTAGTGTGACGCCCTTAGGTACAAGGATGATCTTAGATGCCAATTTATGGATAAGAAGTCAAGGAAAGAAGATCAAATTTGAAAGAAAGTGTTAAAGGACAAAAGAATCCATTTTTAGAAAGTGCAAGAGCTACCGGCCAAATTTAGAAAGTAAATTGTTTTCGATTCCACGTGAGATTGACAAAGAATTTGGAGGCTCCCTTCATATACAGATGTGATTTTAAGTTAGAAATGTGTAGCCGCTAATGGACTGTGATTTGGAGTTGTAACAAAAAAGTTATTAATTTCGCAGCTAGCGTGACTCGAACCAGACCACTCTTGGGAAGAAAACGGTTTTGGGCTGGACTAGGTCATTTAAACCTAACACATGACCCATTAAACAACCTAGAGCACACATATATATATATATATATATATATATATATATATATATATATATATATATATATTGATGTCTCCTCATTTGTGATAGTAAAATCTATTTCCGAGACATCATTTTAGGCGTATTTGTTAGAGTATAGGTCGAATTTAGCTTAATTTAGGGCACTTTCCTATTTTGGGTCTTGATTTAGTGACATAATATTTTTAGAGCATATTGGGTTTAATTGTTTATTTAGTGTGAAGCTTTAAAGATAATTATGGAGATTAATTAGAGTCCAAGTCAAAGACTACAAGATATGGAAAGAAGATAAACATGGTAATTGGAGATAAAGGAAAAAAGAGCTAAAATCATGGAAAAGGAAAAGCTGCCTTAAAACTGAATTTCTGCAGCTACGCCTAAATAAGTGGCGATAACTCCAAAACCAAGCCGATTTTGGAAGATTCCTTTCATAGGGACGTAGATAATTCTGTGACGATTCTTTTGGTATATTGTGGAGCAAAAACCGACCAATAAAGAAGAAGATATGCTCAAAACAGTTCAGCAGTAATTATCTTTATTTCCATACGAATTTGAGTTGGGCTTGGAGTCCATTACTTAACCTCTCCTTCAACAAACGAATTAGGTCAACCTATACACTATAAATACAGCCTCTTAACACTCTTAAATCATCCTTGGTGAAACCTTAAACCAAGAGGAAGCTTACAACACAAGAGAGCTGTTCATCAACAATGTCTTCTTCTACCTTTAAATTTGTAATTTCTTTCTTTTCATTCATGAACTAAATTTCTTTAGCTTGAGTTTTAGCATATATGTATGAACCCTAGTTTTGATTGACATCTATCTAATTTGGGAATTTTATATTTTAAATTGAATTATAGTTTTTATTCTCTGTTTATGTGTTTGGATTTATATTCTGTGTTCTTGTGGATCGCGACCATATAGAAATATCATCTAGTAGTTAGGTCACCATTGACAACGGTGTTTAATTACATGTTTAGCACATAACGTCTAGTATTCTGTTTAGATCTGACAAATCAACCTAACTAGATAATCACTATGGTTTAGTACATGTTACTATTTACCAATTACAGGAACAGTTTGCTTAGGAAGCCTTATTGACACGGGTAAATCCTATTTAAAACTACCTAGCGTAATTGGAACCGATTATTGAAATACTACATAATTCACCCTTACATGTTTAGAACGGAAAAACTAGTGGGGATTACATGCTAGTGACTCAAGCTATATTCTCATACTACTTCTCTTTTCATATTTATTTTGTGTCTTTATATTCTTAGTTTTAATTTAGTTTAATTAAAAAACCAAATAAATATCTTTTGTCTTTACTTTTACGGCGTTTTATTTGTTCTATCTTTAATTATTTGCACTTGATTATTGCATAAGATTCCCCTAACCTTCGTAGTCTCTGCGGAACGAATCTTACTTATTTTCTAAAACTTGCATACGATCTGTATACTTGCAGAACCGTGCTCAGTTTAGGGTGATTATTTGCTCTTTATTTATATCTTATTTTATCACACCCTAGGCCCCGCCATATATATGTATATATGTACTAGCATATAACATAAGAACCATGTCCTTTCCTTTATTTATTCAACAATTCATCAGAGAGAGCAAGTCGACAAAGGAGGAAGACAACATAATATGGAGCATCACAACAACACTTCTGCATCATTCAACCGCTACCATTAGGAAAAAATGTATTAGATTCTTAGTTTTATGTTGTTAATCTTTTTATTCTTTAGTTTTATTCTTGTAGTCAAGAACTAATCATCTCATTGGGTTTTTGATATGTATAACCCTTGATTATTATTATGTTATTCGTATTATTTTGGATTGAATTTAAATGATTTGAGAAATTTATTTTATAATTGTATTATGTGTTTGTTTTTAATTCCATCCCTAGCTCTGGCCAAGTATTGGACTACCCTTAGTAATTAGGGCTGATGTGGTGTTCAATTGCTTAAAACGACATATAATTTTCTAGTACGTGGTAGTGATCCTGATGTGCTTGTCTAACTAGATAGTCATTAGGGTTAGAATCAATCATCGATCATTTCCTAGAGCGCCTTACCTAAGTCCCCTAGTTTTGTTGGGTTGCCTTCTAATCTATCCCGACGAGAGTTTGAAGGACTATAGAATCCAGACTACTTATATATGCTTAATTCATTCTTATAATTAGAATAGTGACTTAGTAAGATAGGTGCATATTAGCCAACCCAAGCTATAACTCATCTTCATTCTTAATCATCTTTATTTGCATTCATTAGTTTATCTTATTTCGTGCATTTAGTTATTAATTATAAAAAACAAACATACATTCCTTTTAATTGTATTATTATTTTAAAGAAGTAATCTCATATATGCTTATATCTGAAAACGAGTTTGAGCTAACTGATAAATCATTGAGAACAAACTTTACTTATTAAACTTTACTTGCGAACGATCTGTGCACTTGCGGAGAGTTTATCGTTGTTCTTTCCAAGGTGTCTGTTCTTTTATTATTGTTATTTTATCACACCTTGGGCCCTACCAAGTTTTTGGCTCCGTTGTCGGGGATTTTTCTAGTTGGTTATTGTGTTTAGTTATTCGTGTAGTAGTTTTTATTTTTTCACTTTGACGCTTGTTTTCTCTTTTGTCTCTGTTCAGGTTCTTAGGTATTGGTTTATGCTATCAGACCCCGAGAAATTAATTTGAGCTCAAAGAAGGCAAGAAAGAGAGCTAAGGAAGAACGACGCAATGTGGAGTGTAGTTGATATGTTGTTAGTAGGAGGTGGGGATAATGTAAACCCACAAGTAGAAGAGATACCACCTAGGGATAATCAAAATCATTAAAATCCAATTCCCCTAGTAGTACCACCACTATTAGTAGTCAATGGAGTAGGTCCATAGATCATACAAAATAGAGAACAAGGTCTTCCTAGTCAAGAAGGTCCATTCAGTGTCCAACTTTTAGGGGTTCGCACTCCATTATTTTGAGCTACAAGATTCAAGCCCGATCAGGGTATGTTGAGTCAGTTAATGAGGTTTGAGCACTACAGTGATGCAGTTAAACAAGATCCAGTGAGGTCGATTCAGAAGTTTATGCACATTCGTAATGCCAATATTACTCAAGGCATTACACGTGAGCAGCTGTATTACTTCATGTTTCCATTTTTCTTGACATGAGGTGCTAGTGAATGGTGGATAGTAAACCATCATATTTGTTTATGTCATGGGACGAATTACAAGTCAAGTTCTTTGATCACTATTATCCATAAAGCATGTGAATGAAAGATCAAATGGCACTTGCAAATTTCCGTCAAGACAATGGTGAGAGTGTATGAGAGGCATGGACAAGGTTTCAACATATATTAGCTAGATGTCCACTTCATGGATATACCCCAACACTTCAATTATCAGTTTTCTATCAATGACTCAACTACGAGTCAAAATTGAGGGTATATAACCTTGGAAAAGGAGGAATTGTGTTTATGGGTCCTATAGAGGTTGCATTTAATATGGAGAAATTAGTTGAAACCGAGAGGAGTTGGCCACAATAGCGAGCTCCCACCAAAAATACCAAAGGTACACTACGTTTAGATAGTGAAACTGTTGGAGTGGCTAAAATGTCTTCGATCGAGAATCAAATGAAGAAGTTTTAACTTACGATGGAGAAGGGTTTCCAAGGGAAACAAGTTGAGATGAAAGTAGTTCAAGAAGCACAAAATTATCCGTGATGTGGGGTTAACGATCATGTGCGATAAGAGTGTGAAGGAAATTCACGATTAGTATGTTTCGTGTTGAATATGGAAATTACCAATCAAATAATATTGGGTTCCTGAGAGGGAATTGAAATCAACCAAGCCTTCAATGGTCTAATCCGAATAGGGCTGTGAATCAAGGTAGTTCTTACCATCCACGACCTCAATATAACAATTTCTAGTATAGGTCTTAAGGTCCTTATCAAGGGGGCCAAAGTTATGTCAAGCCTGCTTCACAACCGCAACCAAACTATGATACTTATGCCGAGAGTTCAACCTAAAAAGCATTGCCGCAACATCCACAAGAAGGCTATGATAACGAGCTCAATACAATGATGCAATCTTTCTAGACTTTGACACAAAACAACATGAGAGGAAATTACAAAATATTCAACGAGCAATCTGTTGCGTTAAAGATATTGGGGACGCAAGTCACCCAAATAGATAATGTTCTTGAGAAGCTTCAACAAGCTCTTCCAAAACCGGACCAAGGTACAAAAAATGATGTGAATGCCATAGAGAATATAGAGGGCAGTATTGGGTATGAGTTTTGTAAGACTATAAGCCTTCAAGCTGAGAAAGTAGTGGAATCACCACTTGTTGCGGAGATTGTTGTGGAGATTCCTAAGATAGTTGAAAACCACCAAGCCAAGCTTGGAAGAGATGAGTGCTGAGATTCTAGTCAAAGAAAGAGTTGAAGATATTGTGAAATAAGCTGAGAAAGAGCTTGATAAAGTTGTTGAAAAAGCCATCGAGAAGAAGATTGAGAGAGAGCTCGAGAAGAAGGTATTTGCACCTAAGGTGCATAAAAGGAGAGGAAGGTGGATTTTCCACCATATTTCATTGATGTAACCACTTATCCCTATGAATATGAACTATCCAAAGGGTGACACCGAGTACAAAGAATTTGTAGAGGTGTTCAGTAAAGCTAGAATAACGCCCAAGTGCTTGAGATTGTTGAAAAAGGAATTACACTGCAACAAATGTTTCAAGAGGCTATCTCCAAGAAGAGTAAGGGTATAGAGTCCGGGGTAGAGATTGTGGCTTATACGAAGAAAGTCTCGAAGTTTGTTGAAGAGTAGCTACCACCTAAGCTTCAAGATCTTGGAGGTTTTAACCTCCCTAACCAAATCGGTGGTAAGCTTGATGTGAAAGCTATATGTTACATGAGTTCAAGTATGAACCTTATGCCCAAGTCATTGTTTGAAAAGTTAGGATCCAGGATGCAAAGATGACATCCGTCATCCTACAGTTGGCGGACAGTTCCATATCAAAGCCGTGGGGAATCATAAAGGATGTTCTTATAAATGCTCATAAGTTAGTTATCCCTACTGACTTTGTTATTCTTGAATATGATTTAGATAATCAGGTCCCAGTGATACTCAGATGGCCATTCTTGGTCACGAGTCAAACCATCATCGATATTCATGAGGGAACAGTGACCCTTCATACCGAAAAAGAGTCTGAGACATTTTATGTCTTGTACAAGAAGCTAAAGAAGATGTCACTAGACGTTCTGATTATTCGTGTTATGACCTAGGAGGTCAAAGATGAGGTCCACCATAAACCCGTGGGAAAGAGAGCTGGTGTCGCCTAGGGTGTGATAAAAATAAGATAAATAAAGTCTAGAAAACTACGCACTCTCACCCTAGACAGGCACAGTACTGCAAGTATTACAGGACGTATGCAAGTTTTAGTTAGTAAGTTGAGTTCGTTCCCAGGGACTTAAGTGTGTTATACGAGTAGGTAACAATAATGAGTAAGAAGTAAATAATTAAAAGACAGAACATTAAAGGGAATAAATTCGAAAATAGCAAATTAAACTAAGAAAATAAAGACAATAAAATAAAATACTAAGAATATGAGATGAGAGATATAGCTTAGGTTTTGCTAGTATGCACTAATCCTTCTAATTCTTTCTATTAGATCTAGTTTATAAGGGAGAATATTAGCTCTTGTATACTTAGTCAGGATTCTAAATTCCCATACCTTAGACCTTGAGAGCGACTAAGGGGGATACGACACAACCAAGACGCTGTTTTAAATAGGGTTATCAAACGCTACTAAGGCCCTAAGCAAACAATTCAATCAATTGGTGATATGGTGATTAAAACAAACCCTAATGACTATCTAGTTAGAATCAGTTTTGTCAGGACTAATATCGGACACTAGATGTTATGTGGTGGTTCAATAAGTAAACACCCAGCTAAGGTGACCATCTAACTACTATTAAAACAATCCTAAAGTGATCAGTTCTAGGAAAGACAATAAATCAAAACACATAACAAATATGAAGGTAAGAAGCTAATATCAAATTAAAACATGTAATTCCCAAAGAAACTTAGATAGAAGAATTAGAATTCATAGATTATACATGATGCAAAACCCAAGCTATGGGAAGTTTATTTCATACCTGAAGGAAATAAACTAAAAGAAATTACAAAAGACATCATCTTGCTTTCTACAATGACTACGAAATAATTATAAGGTTTGGACTAAGCAAGGATGATTTTACAAGTGATATAAGGGTGTATTTATAGGTGTTTAGAAGACCTAATTCGTTTTCTTGAGGGAGAAGCAAAGTAGTGGACTCCAAGCCCAACTCAAATTCGTATGGAAATAAAGATAAATTCTGCTGACTTGTTTTGAGCATATCTTCTTCGTTATTGCTCGGTTTTTGCTCCATAATATACCAAAAGAATCCTCAGCGAATCAGTTTATTTCTTGGAGTTATCACCACTTCTTTAGGCATGTGCTGCAGAATCCCAGATTTAGGCAGTTTTTCCTTTACAATATTTTTAGCTTTTGTTTCCTTATCTCCAATTACCATGCTAATCTCTTTCCATAAGTTGTAGTCTTTGACTTGGACTCTAATTAATCTCCATAATTATCTTTAAAGCTACACACTAAATAAACAATTAAACCCAATATGCTCTAAAATAATTATTTTACTAAATCAAGACTCAAAATAGGAAAGTGCACTAATTCTCAAGAAAAATGACTATTATGACTTCTAAATCACTAAAAATGATGTCTCATCCTAATATAAATCTATCACAAATGAGGAGACATCAAGACCCCCAACTCAAAGTTGTATCGTCCCAATACAATAAAGATAAAAACAAAGGGAAGTCTATAAATACACACTTATAAAATTTTCAATACAATGGGAAAAGCATAGCAGAATATATAAAATAATCCTAAAGCACATAACTCATAAAATTTCATGCAATAATATTCATAAACTACATACCTGTACACTTCTCATATCCATAGTCAACACGGCTTGAATTCAAGATCAGATTAGTTTCGCAATGTAAGAAGGATTGGGACTTTACTCAGTTCCCCAAGGAAGCTATAGATTGTTCATTGACTTTCACTAGTATTCAAAGATCCACTCAACTAATCTCTAAGTGCTCAATCACTTCTCAATTACATAGCAAAGAATCAAAAGGTCTTTAAGGTTGTAATTTAGGCTTAGGGACGGTATGATAGTGTATTTGGATAATTTAGAGTGAGCTTTTGGCTCTCTCCTCACTAGCCATCAATAAATCTCCCTAGAGCTTGAGTTACTCTCATAAAATGTTTCTCACTCAACCCAATGACTTCTTTGATGCACAATTTAGCATCCCCAATAACCCAATTAAAGCATAAGATGTTCATAAAAATCCACTTTGCCGGTCCGAATATATATATTTTCTTTTCTTTTCAATTCAATTCTTAAGCTATGACTCTCTTTTAATGTTGAGATATCACGCTAATTTCTCATATATATATATATATATATATATATATTTTCTTTTAATGCCCTTGTTGGCAAATTTAGCTCGTAGCTTCTTTTTCATTCACTATTACCCCGGCAAAGGGTTACAATAAAAATATGTGAATCATCATCAATATAAAGCACAAAGCACAATTAATAAGCTCAAAAATCCCATCCCAATAACAATTCCCATGATGGTGGACCCACCACCCCAAACTCAAACTCTAATACGACTGTCTATGCATCGCGATTCGAGTGCGGGTCATATGGAAAAGTCCTATGATCTAAAGGGATATGTCTTATAACATGTTTCAATAAAAGATTTAGAAAGGCTAGAAGGAGCTGAGAAGGATATAGCATATAAAATAAAAAATCACAAGGTGAGAAGGTATAAAAAGGCTTAAAAGGCTTCAAATATGAAAGAACTGCCTTAATCACTTCCTACACTTTGTAATTTCGTTATTTTCTTACCTTTAGCACTTTCATCAAATGGGGTTTCAACTAGCTTGGATCTCATGGCCTACACACTTCTCAAGGTTCCCTGAGATCGAACATACTTTCTATCGCATGGCTCACTAATCTTTTCTTTACTATCAACGTGTGTTTTCCTGCAAATACTCAAAGAATACAAATAAAATAGCTCATAAACATACTACTTACTATCATCAATTCACTGAGCTTATGATTTCAAGCTATTAAACACACTCTACATCTAATTCCCATGTATCAAAAATTTTAATTTCTACCTAAAAACAGAAAAATGGAGATGAGAGACAACGAATCCCCACACCCCCAACTAAAAAATGAGTCGTGTCCCCACGACTCGAAAAAGACTCAAAACAGAAATTAAAATTAGTAGATAAAAGCATTTACAGAAATGGTAAGGAAGAAAGAAAACATACTCTCGAGGCTATTGCCTCGCATCATTGACATCCAAGGTAGGATTTGCTGGACCTTTCGTTAATTGCTCAAGGAGTTTCATGATGTGCACTTGATTAGCATTGATTTGTGCCACATCATTGACTAAGGAAGTTTGAGCTGCTTCAAATTTCGTTAAACGCTCCTCCATCTTCTCTTGCCAACTTTTCTCCTTTTCTTCTTTCGAGACTTGCGTAGAACCCGCTCTTTGAAAGATATCTTTGATCCAAGCATTATCAATATAACTCGTCTTAAACTCGAGTTTCTCTTCTTCACCCAACGTAACATTCTCTTTTTGCATAAGACACGTGATCATAGTAGGAAATTTAACATTATAAACTGATTTAGGAGAGACCGAAAATCGTATCACCTCCTCATAGATCAACTGTGCCACATCTACTTCTTCTCCTCTCAAAATACAATCCAAAAGTAGAGCGTTCTTCATAGTCACATCCAAAGTTCGTGTGTTTCCAAAGACATTAGGAATAAGGAAATTGTGCCAAATTCTGGCATCCGATTGAAGATATTTGTAAGGCCAAGGTGCCTTTAATTCTCCTTTATGTGCATGCACTTTCTCCTTGTCTAATACATGCTCAAAAAGAAATTCCTCATCAAATATTTTTCGTTTAGCAAACGCTTCTTCAAATTTGCAATAACCTTTCAATTTCTTAAACTTGAAGTGGTTTCTAATCTCCTCAACTATGAAAGGAACTAACTTTCCTCGAATCGGAACACAACTTTTACTATCTCGGCTAAAGAGGCCTAAATAGAATTCCAAAACTAACTCATGACATATTTCAGAACGTCTTACCATGAACGTAGACCAACCCAATTTCTCACCAAGCTCTAAGAATCTTGCGTATTCTCGTGTACCAACTTCTTCCTTGAATACTTTCTCATAAGCAAAAGGTAGTTCTTTCAATTGTTTCTCTACAGAAGCCTTCAGGGCCCTTGAAGCTTCCTCTTTCTCCTTGGGTGTAGGACCTTGTGGAAGTTGTGTTTTCTCCTTTGCATAAAAGTAAATCTTTTTACCATTACGATCACACAAAGTTATACCTCCATCTTCAACATCGTCTTTACCCTTTGATTTAGAACTAGAACCCTTGTTATTTGACTTCTTCTTGATTGAATCCAATACCTTGTTCTTCTTCACCTCCCTCTTGTTAGCTAATATTGTTGTTCAATTAGTCATCCTCAATTAACCCCCAACTCAAATCTTTAGCAACCCTTGAAATTTGAACTTGTGAATTATTGGTTGAACAAGCTTGATTTGGTTTAGAAAAGATGAATTGATGATGAATCTCTATGTGGGTGAGGTGGATTTTTGATGGGTTGGCTTGGATTTAAGAAATTGTAGGATGAATTATGAAAATTTAGGCTCTTGATTCTTCAATTTGATTGATTTGGTGAGGATGGGGTGCTTGAATTTCTCTTGTAATGATGTGGAGAGAAGATTTGATGTATTTTTCTTGACGATTGGGTAGTGTTTTGATAATTGGTGAAGGTTTTTATGAGCTTTAATGGAGTTGGGAGAGTTTTGGAGAAGAGAAAGAGGCTTGAGGTTTATAAAATTCGGACTAATGAGCATTAACCCTCCTTATAAGCTTGAATCCCGTAACCTTCTCTCTCTGGCGGCGCCGTGCGGACCATAGGCGCGGTACATGGGTGCACCGTAGCTTCTGTTGCTCCAAAATTTTTGCCTCGGCAAAATACGCGTGGTACCTACCCCGTGGCACGGGTTTTGGGCGTGCGGACCATGGGCGCGGTATAGGGATGCACCGCATGGGTGCACCGCAGCTTCTGTTGCTCCCTTCGGCAAAATACCCGTTGTAGCACCCCGTGGCACGTGTTTTAGGCGTGCGGTGTAGGGGTGCGGTGCAGGGGGTATACCGCACAGGTCTTTTTTCGTCTCCTACCCGTGGTACGGGTTTTTGTCCTCTGCGGTACACCGCGGCTGAGGTGCGGTATACCGCACCGGTGGTGTATCCCTTCCGAAATTTTTTGTTTCTTCCCTAACTCGATTTCTTCAATACTTAAGCATCAAAAACACAGATACCTTTCTCAAATATGCAATATCAACTAAAAATAACTAAACTAAACCAAACATAAACTAAAAACGTAAAAGACATAAAAACTAAAAAAACTTCGGGTTGTCTCCCGTACAGCACTTTTATTTAACGTCTTTCAAAGTTAGACGTGTTACCTCTATCAAGATTTCCGAATATAGCCTCCCCAACAACGAGTTAGGCTATGAACGTCAACTAATCTGCGCTTGATCCTAGTTTTGGGTCGAATTTCTATCACCTTGGCTGAAACAACCTTAGTGACAATACAATGGTCCCATCCACGAGTCTTTGAAACTACGTGTCCTATTCTCGCGTTTGTGAGCTTTCCATAGAACTTCATGGCCAACCCCAAACTCAATGTTTGGCTCAGTATCCACAGGCTTTAAGTGGATCTTCTCAGGAGGGACTTTGTGATGTGAAAGGCTGTGGATGACAGGAACGGTGGGATCTAACTTCCTTGGTTTCTTACCCAAGACATAGAAGGTCTCGGATACATTCTTTGCATGAACGGTGATGGTCCCTTCTCGGAAGTTGATGACACTTTGACTTGTGGCCATGAAAGGCCGTCCAAGTATGATTGGAACCTGCTTATCTGCATCAAACTCAAGAATAACAAAGTCAGTAGGGATGGCGATACTACCTACACGGACTAAGACGTCATCCACTGTTCCCCATGTCCTCTTAACTGAGTTGTCAGCGAACTGCAACTTCACTGGAGTTTTCTCTGATTTCTGAAGTCCAAGCCTCTCGAACACGGACTTAGGCATAAGATTCACACCAGAACCCACATCGTACATAGCTTTCACCTTAAGCATACCATTAATTTGAATAGGAAGGTTAAAACTTTCCGGATCTTTAAGTTTTGTTGGTAGCTCTCTTTCACTACTTCTTGAAACCCTCAGGTTCTCTCTTGGGATCTCTACACTCACTTCTTTCTCAGGAATAACTTGCGTGAAAACTTGTTGCAGTGTAAGTCCTTTCTTTGTAATCTCAAGCATTTGGGCATTGATATTTTCGGGTTGGTACGCCTCTACAAATGTCTTGAGTACAGTTTCATCCTTAGGATTTGTATCAGGAATAGTTGATGACACTGGTTGAACAACAGGTGGCAATTCCACCTTCTCTTCTTCTTTCTCTTCTTGCACAGCAGGTGAAACTTCATCTTCAACTTTTGATTCCTCCTCTGAGGCTTCTTTCTCTTTCTCTCTAGCCAGCTCAGCTTGATAGTCCATAACCAATCGTATTTCCTCTTGCATCTTCTTTAGAAGTTGTATAAACTCGGCTTTTTCTTGATCTTCCTCCACATAAACTTCAGAACAATCAGATTCCACGGGGCTAGACTTGGTTGGTTCTTCTTCGGTACTCGGAACTTCCACGGCACTAACGGCAGCATGCGGTATTTCCTTTTGTTCTTCTTCAATTTCAAGGCAAATAGCCTTGCAAGCTTCGAACCCAACATTGTTTTCCCCTCCTTCGATTGCCTTCACTTCTTTTTGTTCCATTAAATTCGTTAAAACTTTGTTTAACTGTTCTACTTGAGTACCTAAAATTTGAAGTGCGGCATCTTGTCCTCAGACTTTCTCTTCCTGAGCGTTCATACTCATGGTCAAACGGTGCAAGGCTTGTATTATCTGTTGATTATACATGGATCCTTCTTGAGGATACTGAGGTAAAGCTTTCTGATCTAACGAATCGGTGTAAGCATCTTGAACAGGTTGTTGAGGGGGAGCAGGTCTATTTTGATATTGGTTTTGGTACTGACCTCTCGGTTGGAAAGAGTTGTTCTGGGGGCGCGGTTGATAATGACAAGGATTAGCGGCCCCTTGTGGATTTGAATACTGCATACCCGGATGGTTTCGGTTACCCCAATGATAACCTCCGCGGTTGGATATAAAGTAAACAGATTGTGGATTTGACTCGCACTCTTCCCATGTATGATTGTTAACCCCACATTGTTGACAACCTTGTGCTTCTTGTACTACGTTTGCAGCGGCTAAATTCTTTTCCATCTCTAACTTCAGCTCTTTGATTTGATTTTCTAATGCGGATATTTGAGCTGAGTTCGCAGTTTCTGCATCTAAACGAAGCGTTCCTCGGGTCTTTGCTACAGAAGATCGCGTTGAAGGCCAACTTCTTTCTTGTTTCATAATATTTTCCAAACCCTCGGAAGCTTCATTATGGTTCATGGACACAAAATTACCCCTTCCAATGTTATCCACCTTCTCTCTACCTTTATCATTAAGTCCTTCATAGAATATAGTAAGCTGTAGAGCAGGGGTATAACCATGGAGCGGACATCTAGCTAATTTATGTTGAAACCTTGTCCATGATTCTCCTACTGTTTCTCCATCTTCTTGGCAAAATCTTGCAAGCTCGGTTTGATCTTTGAGTCTCATACTCTTCGGATAAAAACGGTTAAAGAATGCGGCTTGAAGTTCTGCCCAAGAATTAATTGTTCCATGTGGTTGTCTTTCTAGCCAATCGCTAGCTCTACCGGTCAAGAAGAACGAAAACATATGACAATACAGTTGCTCGCGTGTAATGCCAGGAGTAATATAGGCATCACAAATCTGCATGAACTTCTGAATCGATCTTACCGGATCTTGAATTGGTGTACCACTGTAGAGTCCAAAACTTTGAAATTGACTAAGCATACCCGGATCGGGTCTAAATTTGATATTCTGGATCTCTGGAGGACGGTAACCGATTGGTTGAACATGAAATGGTACATGAAGACCAGGGAGGTCTTGCTGTACTTGATTCTGTTGATTAACGTTATTCTGCCCATTACCTCCTCCTAGTTGTTGTTGTACACCAGGTGGAAGGAATGCTGGAGGTCCTCCTGGTGCATAATATTGTACTCCTTCGGGTGGATCTAACTGCTCTTGCATGCCTGCCATAGCTCTTCTCAAGGCTCTTTCTTCACGAACACGTTTGTTATAAACTCTGAAGCTCCTCTCAGGCTCCGGTAAAGGAGGCCAAGAATTAAACACTGTGAAACCTGGAAAAAAAAAGACTAAAGCAAACCACAAGCGTAAATCCGGAAAAACAAAAACTAAATACTGAAAAATAATAATTAATTAAAAACTACTACTCGCAATAGATAACCCACACGCTAACGAGACACAAGTCCCCGGCAGCGGCGCCAAAAACTTGGTGTCACCTAGGGTGTGATAAAAATAAGATAAATAAAGTCTAGAAAACTACGCACTCTCACCCTAGACAGGCACAGTACTGCAAGTATTACAGGACGTATGCAAGTTTTAGTTAGTAAGTTGAGTTCGTTCTCAGGGACTTAAGTGTGTTATACGAGTAGGTAACAATAACGAGTAAGAAGTAAATAATTAAAAGACAGAAATTAAAGGGAATAAATTCGAAAATAGAAAATTAAACTAAGAAAATAAAGACAATAAAATAAAATACTAAGAATATGAGATGAGAGATATAGCTTAGGTTTTGCTAGTATGCACTAATCCTTCTAATTCTTTCTATTAGATCTAGTTTATAAGGGAGAATATTAGCTCTTGTATACTTAGTCAGGATTCTAAATTCCCATACCTTAGACCTTGAGAGCGACTAAGGGGGCTACGGCACAACCAAGATGCTGTTTTAAATAGGGTTATCAAACGCTACTAAGGCCCTAAGCAAACAATTCAATCAATTGGTGATATGGTGATTAAAACAAACCCTAATGACTATCTAGTTAGAATCAGTTTTGTCAGGACTAATATCGGACACTAGATGTTATGTGGTGGTTCAATAATTAAACACCCAGCTAAGGTGACCATCTAACTACTATCAAAACAATCCTAAAGTGATCAGTTCTAGGAAAGACAATAAATCAAAACACATAAACAAATATGAAGGTAAGAAGCTAATATCAAATTAAAACATGTAATTCCCAAAGAAACTTAGATAGAAGAATTAGAATTCATAGATTATACATGATGCAAAACCCAAGCTATGTGAAGTTTAGTTCATACCTGAAGGAAATAAACTAAAAGAAATTACAAAAGACATCATCTTGCTTTCTACAATGACTAAGAAATAATTATAAGGTTTGGACTAAGCAAGGATGATTTTACAAGTGATATAAGGGTGTATTTATAGGTGTTTAGAAGACCTAATTCGTTTTCTTGAGGGAGAAGCAAAGTAGTGGACTCCAAGCCCAACTCAAATTCGTATGGAAATAAAGATAAATTCTGCTGACTTGTTTTAAGCATATCTTCTTCGTTATTGGTCGGTTTTTGCTCCATAATATACCAAAAGAATCCTCAGCGAATTATCTACGTCCCTATGAAAGGAATATACCAAAATTGGCTTATTTCTTGGAGTTATCACCACTTCTTTAGGCGTGTGCTGCAGAATCCCAGATTTAGGCAGCTTTTCCTTTTCCATATATTTAGCTTTTGTTTCCTTATCTCCAATTACCATGCTAATCTCCTTCCATAAGTTGTAGTCTTTGACTTGGACTCTAATTAATCTACATAATTATCTTTAAAGCTACACACTAAATAAACAATCAAACCCAATATGCTCTAAAATTATTATTTTACTAAATCAAGACTCAAAATAGGAAAGTGCACTAATTCTCAAGAAAATCGACTATTATTACTTCTAAATCACTAAAAATGATGTCTCATCCTAATATAAATCTATAACAAATGAGGAGACATCATGAGCCAAAAGTAAGTTTGGGGTCGGCGACGAAGTTGCTTGGAAAGCACCCAAACAAGAGAATAGGACACATGGTTTTAAACCCTTATAGATGGAACCGTTTGTCGTGACGCAAGTAAAATCTGCAAAGTTAATTGAAATCCGAGCCAAACGAGGATGAAGGCATCAAATAGTTGATGTTCATAGCCTCGCCTGAAGATGGGGAGGATACATACTCAAGAAGTAAAGGAGGTAATCCGTCAAACTTTAAACAGCGTTAAACAAAAGTGCTTTCTGAGAGACAACCCACAATTGTTTTTGTGAATTTTATGTTTTAGTTTTAATTTAGATTAGTTGTTTTATGTGTTTTAGAGTGTATATTGCAGTTATGAGAAAGGTTTAGTTGATTTTGATGTGTAGGTAATGTAGAAGATGATTTTTGGGTGAAAATATTAGAGAAAAGCGAATTCACAACAGGTCACAGCGGTATACTACACCCATCATGCGGTATACCGCAACTCAGAAAAGCGTTGTGCTGGTGTTCAATACGGCAAAAGTTAGTGTGCACAACGCCTTCAAGAGGTATAACGCGCCCTATTGGAAATATACCTCCCCCAACCATGTTGAGAATTCGATCTAAGCATCATAACGATAGCAAATAAGTGTGCAACAAGACTTCGAGCGGTATACCGTACCCTACAGGCGGTATACTGCACTTCGAAAAAGCGTTGTGACAATATCAATTACGGGTCAAAGTCAAAGATCTCGAGTCCTTCGAGTAGTATATCGCGCCCAACCCGTATCTAGATGGAGAAATTACCATGACATGGCATAAAGTCAACAGTACCCAACAGTATACCGTGACACGACTAGCTAGGAAGAGGCTGAGTGCATTACCAATGTCCAAAACCTTCAGCTTCCTTCTTCTCCAAGCATCCAAACTCCACTAAAGATACACCAAATTTTCACCACACATCAACACACCATAAAATCTCCATTAATTCATATCCAAATTCATCCTTACACTCATATAAACAATTTTTATCCATCCAAATCATTCCAAAACACCTAAAAATCAAGAATCAAAATAAAATAAATTCAAAACCCTTAAAATTCCTTAAACCCCACACCCAAGAAAAATTCCATCATACCCACATCAAGAAACATCATACTCACACCTTACCTAACCCAAATAACACCTCATTCACCCAAAATTAAGGGGTATTTCAAGAGTGGTGTAATTTTGAGTTGGAGGTCAAAAGAGATGACGAAGAGAACGGAGACACTATCAAGTGTTAAGGAGATGAAAAATAACCAAAGCGAAGACTTGGGCGAAATAAAGAAGAAAGCGAGTGAGAATCGCGTAAGTTTGGGAAAGAAGAGAAAGGGTAATTCGAGTCAACCGATTATGGTGAATTCAAGTCCTCATGAACAAGTAAGTGTGATTAGAAAACATAAGACACCATAACCTCTTCAAGTCGAGATTCTTATACCCAAGATGAGAAAAACTTCTAAGGTCTTATTAGCTATCGCCAAAACAAACATTCTCAAATTAACACATTCACATGAGAGAGAATTTGAGGAAGAAGTTGGAGAAGGTGAGTAGAATAAATTTATAGAGATGGGTGAGAAATTGGGATGGACCACGTTAGGAGGAAAGTGAAGGTGAATCACAGTGATGAGAAGCTTACATACAAAAAGTGAAATTCAGTGAACCTATCTTGGGTATTGATCACGAAAGGCAATAGCCTTGAGATTATATTTCCTTTCTTCCTTACCATTTCATTACGTGTAATATATGTGTTAGCTTTGAAATTTTTATCAAGGTTATTTCGAGTCGTGGGGACATGAATCATTTTTTAGTTGGCTATGTGGGGATTCGTTGTTCCACCCAACTTCATTATCAACTGTTCTATCCAAAATAATTCTCGCATACGCAGGCTGAACTCGTAAAAACGCACCACCACACAACAAATCAAAATCTTTCCTCGAACTCCCCTCAAGACCATTATAGAAAATCTTCATTTGTTGTTGTTCAGTAAGGTCATGATTAGGGACTCTTCGTAAACATTTCTGAAATCTCGACCAACTTCCACCCAACGCTTCATCATATTCTTGTTTGAAATGTGTTAACGCAAGTTGAGCTTCTAACCTCATGTTGGACGGATAATACCTGTCGAAAAACGCAGCCTGTAGCTGCTCCTAATTCGTAATCTTCCCTGATTCTTGCGAATCATGCCACTCACTCGCTCCATCTATTAATAAAAATCTGAATGTAGCATAATACATTTGCTCCCTTGTTACCCCTTGCGTGATGTATGAATCGCGAATCTGCATAAATTTTTGTACCGCGCGAAGTGGGTCTTCTCCGGGCTTGCCACGAAAGTTTCCGAAATTCTGAAATTGAGCTAGCATACCAGGATCTGGACGGAATCTCGGAACATCGATATTAGCTGGGCCAATCCCAAGAGGAGGGGCAAGGAATGGTTCTTCTACTGGACCGGTCAGGAACCATGGATCGACCATTTGAACTTGGACTGGAGGATTAGGAATGACAAGTGGGATCGGAAGGTTAGGAATTCCAGGAGGTGCTATTGGTTGACCATTTTCGTCTAGTTGAACTCCTGGGTTCCCTTGATTATTCATATTGATATTGTTCATTCGGTTCGCTAATTCTTCTACTTCTCTAGCTTCTTGTTCTCTTCTTCTCTTGTTAGCAAGTCTGATTAATGATTCTAGATTATTAAGGATCGAAGGTGATGGCTCTAGATCCTTAAAGAGTCTCCTTCTCATACACCAAACCTAAAAACCTGAAAAAGACGAACAAACAAAAAGCATAAAACTGATAAAAACAAAAATAAAAATAAATGCAACTATCACTAAAGGATAAACACCGTGGTCACACGCTACTGTCCCCGGCAGCGGCGCCAAAAACTTGGTGGTCCTTTGTGTGTTCTAAAATAAATGCAAAAAGTAATTGAACCACAACCGCAAGTGTACGGTTGTCCCAAGTAATAATAGTGATAACAGATTCGTTCGCAGGGACGGTTGGTTAACTACAATGCTTATCAAGTAATGATTGGTTGCACTTATGAAAGCAGATAAAAGATATAATGATTGATTGATTGATTGATTGGTTTGTATTTATTCTAAGTAATGAAAAACTAAAGAGAAAATGTAAATAAATACTAAGACGCAAGTAAATGAAGGTAAGACGCAAATATGAGAAGGCAATACTTGAGAAACGCGGGGGATCTTCCTAATTCTATTTCATAACATATGTTGTTTAAGGGTTAAATTGGTCAATTAACATTGGTCGGGATTCTATAATCCTTGTACCCCCGTCAGGGTGGACTACAAGGCTATTCTAGAGTGTCACTAGTCTCGTCAGGGTAAATATGATCCACTTTCGAATGATTAAGTGATTATACCTCATTGGCCCTAAAATTAACTAAGCTCGTCAGAGTCAAATAGTTTCGATTTTAGATTTAGTAATTAAGTCCATACCTAAACCCTCCGTCAGGATGATCCACACGCCACATATGTGAGAATAGCCTAGATACTAACACATGTTCTTAGTTAATTACTCCAAAAACAGTAAATAATCTTAAATTACAGAAAAATGTAAAAGACCCAATTTAATTTAATTTAATTTATTAAAACCCAAATTCAGAGATATGGAATTCAACAGAATAGGGATTCACCCGTTATGCATTCTCAAGTACCAAAAGAAATTAGCTCATGCGAATAGAAACTAAAACTAAATTAAAAGAAAAAGAACTCATAGTGTTTTGCAGAATTAAAAATAAGAAAAACCTAATTTCCGGAATTTGATTTGGCTGAGAATTGAGATATAGACACTCTCCAGCTCTACAGCTTTCTTCTTCTTCCTTTGTTGACTTCTCTCTGGTGCTTCTGCTTATGAATAATGAGTTGTATGTAAATAGAAGTCAAAACCTCCTTTTATATTAAGAAAAACGGATTAGGCCTTGGTCTTAAGATTAAATCACTAATTAAAAGCCCAAGTCCATTTTCTAAGCCCAAAATCCCGTAACTGCTGCACCACCTCCACTAAAACGCTCTAGCCGATTCTTTATAACTCCGATTGACCTGAAATCACTTGCTAAATATCTGTAACTCGATAAGGAACATGTTCTCTTCAAAGGTCAGCGGATAAATCAACTTGTAAGTTCCTCGAAATCAGGAATCTTTGGCCTGTTTTCCAGATTTGCAGCTCCAAAATATAATTCTTTCGGGATTTATCTTCAAGCTTTGACTCCATATCACGATCTTTGACTCTCTTCTCGGATTACTCTCCTAGCTAATATTCAAAACCTACAAACTTTTCACTAAAATACACAAGATTACGCGCAAAAGTTTAATAAATCAAAAATACTAGAAATAAAGTAGGAATTCCGGATTATTGCATTTTTAACTCAAAAGTCTATCAAAATATTCAATTAAACATAAAAAATGATGTCTCCCAAGGGTCTAAAATAAGAAAAATTAGGGAGACATCAAGACCCCCAACTCAAATCTTTGTCGTCCCGACAAAGTAAAACAAAATAAAACAAAGGGGTAGAAGTAAACGTAAGAACAAATAAAATCTAGCAAATACACCTAAAGCAATTCTCATGATAAATCTCATATAGCAAACTATAGAAAGTAATATACACATACATCTATAATGCAAAATCAAACACATATAATCTCCATCATAAAATTAACTTCGCAATGCTTGAAGATTACACTTGTACTCGTCTCTGTATGATGGATATAGGGTGTTCCTCAATCCTAAATCGCTTTGAACGCTCCACCTAGTATATTCCCTATCAACAGAATCATAAATTCACTATGCACTTAGGAATCACGAGGTCTTTATGGTTTTAATATTGGCTTAAGGACGGTGTGGATGTATATTTGGTAAATTTGAAGTGAGCTTTTGGCTCTCTCCTCACTTACCATCAACAAATGTACTCGAGCTTGAGTTTACGCTAAAAAATGTTCTCACTCACCCATTTACGCAACAATTTAGCGTCCCATGTCTACCCATTACAAATAAGATGATTTTCAGAAAAATTCCACTTTGCCGGATGTTTATTCATTCATATTTTTCTTTTTCTTTCTCTTTTTGTTTTGTACAGCTGCAAACCGGGTTCCTGGGTATGCGAAACCGGGTTCCCGGTTTCTACTGTAATGGATTTTCGAATTTTTTTATTTTTTCTTTATTTTTCATTTTTTCTCATTCCCGGCAAAGGGTTACAAGTATATATCATCTGCAATTGTGCTACAATATAAAGCACATCAATCCCTACCCTATAAATTCCCCATAAGTGGACCCACCACCCCAAACTCAAGCTCGAAACATGTCTCAGGATTGTGATTCAAGTGCGGGTCATATGGTCATGCCTAATAATCTACGGGATAATGGCTTATATCGTGGCTAGAAAGAAAAGGCTAAAGGCTCAAAGTGGGCTAAGACGGATAATATTAATATCAGGGATAGAAGGCTAAAAAGGTCACAAATGGCTAACAAAGAACTGCCCCTATCATTTTCCTAAGTACATAGCTCGTCTTTAGTTCATATCTAGGTGGGTTCTCTACTAATTAGGATTTCACGTTCTACACACCAAACATATTCCTTAAGTACAAGCTTACTTCATTTGCATTGTTATTAATTTTTCCTATCAATTACCTATGTTTGCATGCAATTCTAAATGCGTTTTATATCAATCCCTAAAGTCCACTATTTATTATCATAAATTCATCAAAAGTATGCTTAAAGGGATATTTAAAATCTTCTATAGTCAAACGCAACTCTGAAAATTCTTTTATTGAAAGCAAATCTAACAAATAACACATAAAAACTGGGATGAGGCAACGAACCCCACCCAAACTAAAAAATGAGCCGTGTCCCCATGACTCGAAAAAGACTCAAAGCAATTAAACTAATCTACACTAAAAAGGAATGATTAGAAAACGTATCTTAACCAGCGCGTGGCTGGTTACCGGTGTTGCGTTCTGGACCTTTATCTTGCGTGAGAACATTATAAATCGCGTTTTGAAGTGTGTTCACGCTAAGGATCAAATTGCGAATAAGGTCCAGCTCTCTTGTAACGTTTCCTAAGGTAGCAATCATCTTCTCTTGATTCTCTTCCAACACCCTAATTTTTTATTCCAACTCAGGAGCATTCTTCGCTTTCTTTGTGAGCACTACTCATAATACCCTTATGAAAATCCATCTCCTCACCAAAATTCAAAAATTCAATTCTTTTACGAACCTGATCATTCCAAGAAGTATAAACCCTCTTTGGCTTGTGAGCACACATCTTTCTTCGCGGGGGTTTCTGTTGAACTGGTACTTTCGGAACTTCTTGTTTGTTTTCATCCTCAATTTCTTTCTCAATCTCATCTTCATGTTCTTCCTCACTTTCTAGTTCATCAATTAATCTTCTCTTCTGACCTGTGATTTCTTTTCTCTTGGGAGCAAGGTTAACCTCTTCAATCTTGCGTTTAGGACGCGAATCAGGAATCTCAATAGCTTGTTCTTGAGTACCACCAATGGTGGTCTTCTTTCTAGGAGCAGTTCTTCGGAAATCGCCGGTTCTGTTAGTCATCTCTTTCCACCCCAAACTCAAAACTTCAAATAGTGAGAAGCTAGAGAAAAGCTTAGAACTTTGATGTTTTGAGGATTAGGAATTGAAGAATAAGGTGTAATATGAGATGGGTAATGGTTAATTTTTGTGGGAAAAGAAAGAATTGGATTTAATTTAAGGATTGGGTGAAGAATAATCTTGGTGAAAAAACTAAGGATTTGATGATATTTTGGAGAGGAGGTGAGTTGATCTTGTGTTTTTGTGATGAAATAGGGTAGGATTTGATGGTATTTATAGGTAAGGATGATGATTTTCGGAGGTGGGAAGGCTATTGGAGCGTTTTAGGTAAAAACTTGCAAAAAAGGCTAAGAAAACTAGGTTAAAGAGGCCAAAACCGCCTCATCACAGTGCAAACCGGGTTCCCGGTTTGTGAAAACCGGGTTCCCGGTTTCGCGTCGCTGTGTCGGCACGAAAACGATTACTTAATTAATTTTTTTTATTACCTCAAAACGCAGATTTTGTCTGGACCCCAAGACGCTGGGTCAGAGAATCACCCTTCGAAACCGGGTTCCCGGTTTGTGCGAAACCGGGTTCCCGGTTTGCGTCGCTGATTGGGTGGACACGCAAGCTGGTGACGCAGCATGAGGCGGGACCCAGAACGCTGGTTCAGAACTTCAGAAAATCACAGCACCAAAACCGGGTTCCCGGTTTCCGTCGATGGCGCGAATCAACACGCGCCTTCCTTGCGTGTCGAGGAATGGTAACAACGTCGAAACCGGGTCCCCGGTTTGTGCAAAACCGGGTTCACGGTTTTCCCTGGACAACCATCCTCTTTTTCTTCTACTTTCGCCCTTTCGACCCCAAACTCACGACCTTTTTACCCCTGAAATCAACAAAAAAAAATACCCTTCCTCATTTCTTACTAATAAACACTAAAATTATGAAAATCGAAATAATTTACACTACGAAAATTAATAACTCAAACTAATATACAATGAATTGGCTTTTGTTTAACGTCGTTAAGCTCGACGGGTTACCTCACGCTTCTAAGGAGTCTCGAAGAGATACATGACCTCCCCGGGATGTGGATCTTCCAAGCGGTTGGTATCTTAACCTCCATGGTATATATTTAAACGATGACCGTTCACCATGAAGGTGCAGTTCTCGAGCGGATGTTCATTTCTATCGCCCCATGAGGTGTAACTTTGGTCACATTGTATGGACCCGACCACTTAGACCTTAACTTACCCGGATAATTGCTGAACTTTGAATTATACTTCAATACTTTTTGTCCCACTTCAAAGTTCTTTACACGAATCCGATTGTCATGCCATTTCTTCGTGTTTTCTTTATAAGTTTAGCAATTGCATAGGCATTCAATCGGAATTCGTCAAGTTTGTTAAGCTTCATTATACGATTCTCTCCGGCTAAGTAGGATCTAAGTTCAACTGCGCAATTGCCCAATAGGCATCCATTTCGAGCTCAAGAGGTAAGTGACAAGCCATACCATACAACATACGATACGGAGATGCACCAACTGGAGTCTTAAACGCAGTACGATAGGCCCACAACGCATCATCTAACTTCATTGACCAATCTTTTCTTGTAGGACCAACAGTCTTCTCTAGGATTGATTTTACTTCACGATTTGATACTTCAGCTTGACCATTGGATTGTGGATGATATACAGTAGATACACGGTGTCTTACTCCATACTTCTCTAAAACAGCCTTAAAATACTTATTAACGAAATGAGATCCTCCATCGCTAATAATCACCCTAGGTGTACCATGTCTAGTGAAAATACGTGATTTTAAGAACTTAATTACCACTCGTGAATCATTGGTTGGTAAAGCCACGGCTTCTACCCATTTAGACACGTAATCAACAGCTAATAAGATGTAGAGGTTACCATTTGAAGGAACGAACGGACCCATAAAATCTATACCCCAAACATCGAATATTTCTACTTCTAACACATTATTACGCGGCATTTCATCCCTCTTGGATATGTTTCCGGTAAACTGGCATCTCGCACATTTCTTTACATAATCATGAAAATCTTTTACAAGAGAAGGCCAGTAAAAACCGGATTGGAATACCTTAGCAGCAGTTCTATCTCCCTTGAAGTGTCCTCCGTAGAGTGAATCATGATATCCAGCTATAATTGCTTCTGTTTCCTCCTTGGCTATACATCTTCTTATCATTTGGTCAGCACATACTTTGTAGAGGAGAGGATCCTCCCAAAAGAATTGTCACGCACGATGAGCTAACCTCTTTCTTTCTTGATAAGTGGATCCTTCAGGAAAAGAACCACTTACAACTAAATTCGCAATATCTGCATACCAAGGAGCTTCATAATCACGAACAACAAATAAATTCTCGTCAGGAAACTCTTCTCTAACTACTTCAGTTCCACCATTCATCTCTGAACCTTCAAGACGCGATAGATGATCTGCAACCTGATTCTCACAACCCTTTCTATCTTTAATCTCTAAATCGAATTCTTGAAGCAATAAAACCCATCTGATTAACCTCGGTTTAGCATCCTTCTTCTCCATAAGATATCTAATCGCTGAATGATCTGTATAAACAATAACTTTCGCTCCAAGAGGTTAAGAGCGAAACTTATCGAATGAATACACAACTGCTAATAATTCTTTCGCTGTAACTGTATAATTAACTTGAGAACCATTGAAAGTTTTACTAGCGTAGTAAATCGAATGAAATATCTTATCTTTTCTCTGTCCCAATACAGCTCCCATACACAAATCACTCGCATCACACATAACTTCAAAAGGTAAACTCCAATCTGGAGGTAATACTATAGGAATAATCTTTTCTTTGATTGCTTGAAAAGCCGCTAAACAAGCTTCATCAAAAAGGAATTTGGAATCCTTCTCAAGTAAGTTGCATAATGGTTTAGCAATCTTAGAAAAGTCTTTAATAAAACGCCTATAAAAGCCAGCATGGCCAATAAAACTCCTTACCCCTTTAACAGAAACAGGAGGGGGAAGAGTTTTAATTACCTCTATCTTCGCTCTATCAACCTCTAATCCAACGCTTGAAACCTTGTGACCCAGAACTATACCTTCGCGAACCATGAAATGGCACTTCTCCCAGTTTAAAACCAAATCTGTTTCCTTGCATCTAATTAACACTTTCTCCAAGTTATCTAAACATCTATCAAAATCATCACAAAACACGGAGAAATCGTCCATAAAAACTTCAAGAAAATTATCTATCATATCCCAGAAGATGGCCATCATACATCTTTGAAAGGTAGCAGGTGCATTACACAACCCAAATGGCATTCTGTGATATGCAAAAGTACCAAAGGGGCATGTAAATGTTGTTTTATGTTGATCTTCTGGAGCCAAATAGATCTGATTATACCCAGAATAACCATCTAAGAAACAGTAGTACTCTCTACCCGCCAATTTATCTAACATTTGATCAATGAAAGGAAGTGGGAAATGGTCCTTTTTGGTGGCCTTGTTCAGTTTACGATAATCCATACAAACTCTCCAACCAACTACCGTTCTTGAGAGAATCGCTTCATTTTGATCATTAAGAATTGTTGTGATTCCTCCTTTCTTCGGTACACACTGAACCGGACTCACCCATTCACTACTCGAGATGGGATACATAATCCCCGCGTCTAACAGCTTAGAACTTCCTTCTTTACTACTTCCTTCATGGCGGGAATTAATCTCCTTTGACCTTCAACTGAGCGTGCGTTATCATCTTCAAGTATGATTTTGTGTTGACAATATGATGGACTAATGCCTTTGATGTCAGCAATTGTCCAACCTATCGCCTCTTTGTTGTCTCTTAACACACGCAACTGTTTATCTTCTTGAGGACCTGTTAAATTTGCTGAAACAATAACAGGTAGAGTTTCATTAGTACCTAAATACGCATACCTCAAGTGTGCTGGTAATGGCTTTTCTTCCAATTCCGGAGGAGATTCAATTGAAGGCTTCTTTTTAGGAATAATCTCCCCCGGTTCTCTCACAGGTTCATAGGCAAGACGCCTATACTTCGGATTCTCAGAATTAAGAGCTGCCACTGTTTCGGCAAGCTCTTCCATCATCTCAGGTAAGTCTAATGTCAAAGCGGCCTGCAAGATATCATCATAATTAAAACAATCAAATACCTCTTGCGTGGCCTGCTCAGCTACATTCCTATCCGCGTCGTATTCAAGTATAACAAAATGGACGGGAAATACTAACGTACCTACCTTAACAAGGACATCTTCAATTCGGCCTTCTGGATGTGCAAGAGATCGATCCGCCATTTGAAAGACCATAGAAGTAGGTCTTGCTTCTCCAATTTTCAGCTTATCAAAGATCGATTTGGGCATCAGATTGATGCTTTCACCCAAATCACATAGTGCTTTACCTTTCCAATCTTCTCCAATCGATATCGGAATTGTGAAACTCCTAGGATCAAGTAACTTTGGAGGCAATTTACTCTGACAAATAGCACTACATTCTTCAGGGAGACCAATCATCTCATTATCACAATACAACCTTTTGTTAGTGAGGGCTCTCTTCAAGAACTTCGTATACTTAGGAATATCTCGGATGGCTTCCAATAACGGAATGTAAATACTAAGGCCTCTCACTCTATTAAAGAACTTTTGAAAATCGGCCAAATCACCCTTGTTCTGAACTCGAGATGGAAATGGTGGAGGAGGGCGATTTATAACATCATATTTCTTCTTTGGAACTTCAATCGGCCTCTCTATTTCTTCAACCTCAACATTTTTTTCTTTCTCAATCACCTCCTTTTATTTTCTTGGGACTTCTTTCTCTTTCATAACTGGAAAAGGAGGTGGAGGTAGGTTCTTACCACTTCTGAGAGTAACAGCTTTGCAATCTTCATATTGTCTCGGATTTTCAGTGTCACTAGGGAGCTGCCCTTGTGGCCGATGATTAAGTTGTTTTGTGATTTGAGCCAGCTGAATCTCTAATAGTTTAATGTTTGCGTCAGACGCTTGTTGATTCTGAATAGCTTGCGCCTGGATAGCAGTTAGGTTTTCAATGGTTTTCTGAAGGCTAAGCACACCTTCTTGTGGTTGAGCGGGTAAGGCTTTCTGATTCATGGTTTCGTTATAACTGTCTTGAGGAGCTTGTCTCTGAACATAGTTTCCTTGATTCTATCCACCTTGATAATTATTCTGTGGTCTCAGATTGAAGTTGTTACCTTGGGGACGCGGCTGATATGCGTATGTAGGATTGGCTGCCCCACTAGGATTTGAGTATTGAAACCCAGGATGGTTTATGTAAGGCTGATATCCATTACTACTTGAATTGAAGTTTCCTCTATTGGAGACAAACATCACGGACTCTTGATTATACTGACAATTATCCCAATAGTGATCATTCACACCACAAAACTCACATCCATACACTTCTTACGCAACCTTTACCTCAACTCTCTTATTCGAAAAAACCCTATTTTATGGCTAAAGTAAGTTGTCTCAACTGTTGTTCAAGTGGTTTGTATCTTGTTCTCTAAGGAGTTGAACTTTTCTTCAATGTTGACATTATTGACTCCTCCTTAAACTGGTGTTCTTACGGTATTCCACCCAACTTCATTATTAACTGTTCTATCCAAAATAATTCTCGCATACGCAGGTTGAACTCGTAAAAACGCACCACCACACAACAAATCTAAATCTTTCCTCGAACTCCCCTCAAGACCATTATATAAAATCTTCATTTGTTGTTGTTCAGTAAGGTCATGATTAGGGACTCTTCGTAAACATTTCTGAAATATCGACCAACTTCCACCCAACGCTTCATCATATTCTTGTCTGAAATGTGTTAACGCGAGTTGAGCTTCTAACCTCATGTTGGACGGATAATACCTGTCAAAAAACACAGCCTGTAGCTGCTCCCAATTCGTAATCTTCCCTGATTCTTGCGAATCATACCACTCACTCGCTCCATCTATTAAGAAAAAACTGAATGTAGCATAATACATTTGTTCCCTTGTTACCCCTTGCGTGATGTATGAATCGCAAATCTGCATAAATTTTTGTACCGCACGAAGTGGATCTTCTCCGGGCTTGCCACGAAAGTTTCCAAAATTCTGAAATTGAGCTAGCATACCAGGATCTGGACGGAATCTCGGAACATCGATATTAGCTGGGCCAATCCGGGCAAGGAATGGTTCTTCTACTGGACCGGTCAGGAACCATGGATCGATCATTTGAACTTGGACTGGTGGATTAGGAATGACAGGTGGGATCGGAAGATTAGGAATTCCAGGAGGTGCTATTGGTTGACCATTTTCATCTAGTTGAAATCCTAGGTTCCCTTGATTATTGATATTGATATTGTTCATTCTGTTCGCTAATTCTTCTACTTCTTTAGCTTCTTGTTCTCTTCTTCTCTTGTTAGTAAGTCTGATTAATGATTCTGGATTATTAAGGATCAGAGGTGATGGCTCTAGATCCTTAAAGAGTCTCATTCGCATACACCAAACCTAAAAACCTGAACAAGACGAACAAACAAAAAGCATAAAACTGATAAAAACAAAAATAGAAATAAATGCAACTATCACTAAAGGATAAACACCGTGGTCACACGCTACCGTCCCCGGCAGCGGCGTCAAAAACTTGGTGGTCCTTTGTGTGTTCTAAAATAAATGCAAAAAGTAATTGAATCACAACCGCAAATGTACGGTTGTCCCAAGTAATAATAGTGATAACAGATTCTTTCGCAGGGACGGTTGGTTAACTACAATGCTTATCAAGTAATGATTGGTTGCACTTATGAAAGCAGATAAAATATATAATGATTGATTGATTGATTGGTTTGTATTAATTCTAAGTAATGAAAACCTAAAGAGAAAATGTAAATAAATACTAAGACGAAAGTAAATGAAGGTAAGACGCAAATATGAGAAGGAAGTACTTGAGAAACGCAAGGGATCTTCCTAATTCGATTTCATAACATATGTTGTTTAAGGGTTAAATTGGCCAATTAACATTGGTCGGGATTCTATAATCCTTGTACCCCCGTCAGGGTGGACTACAAGGCTATTCTAGAGTGTCACTAGTCCCGTCAGGGTAAATATGATCCACTTTTGAATGATTAAGTGATTATACCTCATTGGCCCTAAAATTAACTAAGCTCGTCAGAGTCAAATAGTTTCGGTTTTAGATTGAGTAATTAAGTCCATACCTAAACCCTCCGTCAGGATGATCCACACGCCACATATGTGGAATAGCCTAGATACTAACACCTGTTCTTAGTTAATTACTCCAAAAACAGTAAATAATCTCAAATTACATAATAATGTAAAAGACCCAATTTAATTTAATTTATTAAAACCCAAATTCAGAGATATGGAATTCAATAGAATAAGGATTCACCCGTTATGTATTCTCAAGTACCAAAAGAAATTAGCTCATGCCAATAGAAACTAAAACTAAATTAAAAGAAAGAGAACTCATAGTGTTTTACAGAATTAAAAATAAGAAAAACCTAATTTCCGGAATTGGATTTGGCTGAGAATGGAGATATAGACACTCTCCAGCTATATAGCTTTCTTCTACTTCCTTTGTTGACTTCTCTCTGATGCTTCTGCTTATGAATAATGAGTTGTATGTAAAATAGAAGTCAAAAGCTCCTTTTATATTAAGAAAAACGGATTAGGCCTTGGTCTTAAGATTAAATCACTAATTAAAAGCCCAAGTCCATTTTCTAAGCCCAAAATCCCGTAACTGCTGCACCACCTCCACTAAAACGCTCTAGCCGATTCGTTATAACTCCGATTGACCTGGAATCACTTGCTAAATTTCCGTAACTCGATAAGGAACATATTCTCTTCAAAGGTCAGCGGCTAAATAAACTCGTAAGTGCCTCGAAATCAGCAATCTTTGGTCTGTTTTCCAGATTTGCCGCTCCAAATATAATGGGTGAATTATATATAGGGTCTTGGAGACTAACTTTCTTCTCTATAGAGTAGTTTCTAAAATGCCATTCTTCTTAGGGACCTCAATTTTGACAATAGTCTTTCTTACCCTTACTATCACTAAAAGACAAAAAAGTGTGATGTCACTCTTTCTCTCTCCTCTACCTACCACTACCCACCTACCTCCAACCTCCCACCACCTACCACCGACCTCCGACCACCGACCACCGACCACCGACCACCGACCTCCGACCACCGACCTCCGACCACCAGTCACCGGTCACCGGAAAAAACATAGAATACTCTATATATTTGCTGAGTACTCTATTAATTTGTGGAGTACTCTCTAAATTTTTTCGAGTGCACTAATAAACTCTCGGAGTACTCTAAGAAAAACTCAGAGTACTCTAAGAAAAATCTCGGAGTACTCTAAGAAAATCTCGGAGTACTCAAAAAATTGGTGAGTATTTTATTAATTTGATGAGTATTATTAAAAAAACAAGGCATAAATAGTCAAAAAAAAACTTTTATTCACATTTATTACACATTTTTAAACAATTACAAAGGGATATACAATTAAAAAATGAAAAAATAATTAATATTTTGTTTGACCAGATCTGGTCAAACCAGATCTAGATCTGAAATGAAAAAAAAGGTCTTCTTCTCGTCCTCGTCGACGAGCACCACCACCGCTGGAGCACCACCACCGGATCTCCCTTCTTCTACACTTCGATCCCGTCCGTGAAACTGCTGGAGCACCACCACCGGAGCTCCCTTCTTCTACAGTAATGGAAGCTCGAACGCTGGTTCACCTCGCTCCATCTGTGTCTCTTCTTCTCGACGAGCAACACCACCGAGACCGCAGCTTCTCGTCCTCGTCGACGAGCACCACCACCGCTGGTTCACCTCGCTCCATCTGTGTCTCTTCTTCTCGACGAGCAACACCACCGAGACCGCAGCTTCGCACCACCGTAGTAAACTGGAGCAGATCTGGTGGCAGCTCAACACTTGCAGCGAGATGAAGAAGAAGAACCAACACTTGAACCAACGTTGTCCAACTCTCCAACAAGCACCTGTCTTCGCCGGAACAGTGGCAGCGAAAGGTGGAATACGATGAGTTCAAATCTGCAGCACTGAAGAAGATTAGTTCAGATCTGTTCGTCGGTGGAAGAATATGGCTGCGAAAGGTTGCTGCAATGATGTTTTGAGCTCCGGTGACGGCGGGTCTGGAAGCTCCGATCCCGTTCGTGAATCTGTCGGCACTAGAAGACTGGTTGGCTGCTCCGTTTGAGGTTGCTGCACAGAGCTGTTTGGGAGGATAGATAGATAGGGGAGGAGGGAGATGGTGGTGGTGGTGGTTGTTCTCATGCCGGTGGTGGTTGATGGCGGCGTTTGTGTTATGGAGGTGGTGGTGGCGGTTTGGGAGATGGGGGAGGAGAGAGAGAGATAGGGAGGAGGGGAGGTGAAAGAATAATGAGCTGAAATTATAATGGGTGGGTTTCTAAATTAGTATATATATAAGTCTAAAAGGGTAGTAACGTAATAGGGGTTTTGGGGTTCATGTGTTAAAAACTTCCTGATGTCTTTAGTAAGAAGAGGCTCTAGGCCGGGTCCCCATCTTGAAGAGGGGGGTGTGGTCAAGACCCTAAGGTGAATTTACTCAAATATAATTCTTTCGGGATTTATCTTCAAGCTTTGACTCCATATCACAATCTTTGACTCTCTTCTCGGATTCCTCTCCTAGCTAATATTCAAAACCTACAAAATTTTCACTAAAATACACAAGATTACGCGCAAAAGTTTAATAAATCAAAAATACTAGAAATAAAGTAGGAATTCCGGATTATTGCATTTTTAACTCAAAAGTCTATCAAAATATTCAATTAAACATAAAAAATGATGTCTCCCAATGGTCTAAAATAAGAACAATTAGGGAGACATCAGGTGTGTAGAATGTGAAATCTAAGATAGTTGATAAACCATTTAATGAACGTGCTAAAGGTGAGAATGTAACAAAATGGAATAGTTAGAAAAGTGTAAGGCGGTTCTTTGATAAGTCCCTTGTTTCCTTTTAGCTTGCTATCCAACATATTATTTGATTATTATTTGTTTTAGCCATTTCAAGCCTTTCTAAATTCTTTTTATTAGCCATGTTATAAGTCATACCCCTTGGATTATAGGACTTTTTCATATGACCCGCACTCAAATCACGATGCAAAGACACTCGTCTTTAGAGTTCGAGATTGGGGTGGTGGGAACGATTATGGGAAACACTTGGGTGGGTTTTTGAGCTTATTATTATGTGCTTTAATGATGATTCACTTTGTCTATATTGTAACCCTTTGCCAGGGTAAAAGAAGATATTGAAAAGAAAAGAAATATGATGAAAGAAGTAGCATGACATCTCACATAAATAAGAGAGTCATAACTAACTTGCAAAATAAAAAAAAAATTGAACGAAAAAGGACCAGAAAAGTGACTTTTTTATGTAATCATCATGTTTCGTAATTGGGTTATTGAGGATGCTATTCAAGTGCGTCAAAGTTGGGTTGAGTGAAAACATTTTTTATGAAATGCCCATAACCTAGGGTTATTCATCAACTAAATGCAGTTTTATGAAAATATCACAAAACTCGTCTCATACATTAATTATGACTGATTATGAAAAAAATTCTCATAACTCAATCTACTCACATACATATAAAAAAAATCAAACAATAAATAACTACAATTATGGACTTTTTTCCATAATTCAACGGTATACACTTTCCTTTTGCCACTTTCTCAAAGCAAGATAATTTAATACATTATTTAATCTAGAAAAAAAATACAATTTAACTCCGTTATAATTTTTTTTTTACAACTCAAATAAGTGTAAAATTAAATATTCTCAGATTTGGTAGGATCTTTATCCTATTGCTCTTAACAATTAGACTTTTCATACACACTATCATGCTTTTGTATTGCATCGAATCGTAATTAATCAAATCTCATTTACACATATACGAACCATACTTACCACACTCTTTAATTACAAAACCATATCTAAAGTAGTTTAAACCTAGCATCACATCAGCCAATTTGAACCAACAATTGTATTTTCAGACTTTAACAAAATTATAACGAAATTTTCATTCAAAACCTAAACCGTACTTTCTTATTTAATTCTCAAATTACAAAAACGATATGAGATGATTTATGTGAAACGTGGATTTAGTTCAAAATAGCAATGCAATCTCGAACGAGATTCTTTCCTATCAAATCTCTAAGAATTGGTGTAATTTTTTAGCCGAAACAATAGAAAGAAATTCTATTATAAGACGGGTTTTTCGTTTGTATTAATTGTTTTGTATTATTCAATTAGAATGAGGGTATTCTAGTAAAACCAACGTCCTAATTTTAACATGCCTTTTAACAATTAGTGCATGATTTTAGATGCCTTTATAAGTCATTCACCAAAAATTTATTTTCGTATTTCCCCAATAAAGTCCAAAGCAACCCAAAACAAATAAAACTCTACATGGCGCTTCAAAACGACCTTTCTAAGATCCAAAACATATTTATCATTACACATCTCTCTCTTTATTTCTTCCAATTTTTTTTTTGAGCCAATTGTTGATTGATGCCTATTAAAAAACTTATTTAGAAAAAGGTGCCTAGGAAAAAATATTTATTGAAAACAGCCCCTTTATAATTAACAATTAAAAAATAAGAAAAAAACTAATAAACACACGCGCGCGTCCGTGAATTTTTTTTAAAATCGTCATAACTAATTCAAAAAAAATCAAAAAAATCAAAAAAATCAAAAAAAATTATATTTGGATAAATCAAATTAATATTTACGTCTATGATTTTTTTCGGAATTTTCTGAATTTTTCGATTTTTTTTTATTTTTTAAATTTTTTTTTCGCAGACACGAAATTCCATGTTTAAAACATGGAATTTCATGTTTGAAACATGGAATTTCATGTTTAAAACATGGAATTTCATGTTTATTTCACGGTTTAAAACATGGAATTCCATGTTTAAAACATGGAATTCCGTGTCTGCGAAAAAAAAATTAAAAAAATTCGAAAAAACTCAAAAAATTCAAAAAAAATCAAAAAAATTCATAGACATAAATATTAATTAGATTTATTCAAAAATATTTTTTTTTTTAATTTTCTGATTTTTTTTGAATTAGTTATGACGATTTTAAAAAAATTTCACGGACGCGCGCATGTGATGGAATTAATAAAGGTATAGAAAATATAAAGGGGATGTTTTCTATAAATAATTATTTCATTAGGCATTTTTTTATAAATAAGATTATTGAAGGCATAAAAAAACAATTAGAGAGTTTAAGGAGGATGTTTTCAACAATAACCCCTTTTTTTTTTTCTTCCAAATACATCTCTCTTTCTCTAGTGTATACTCCTATACACTTTTTTCTTTCCCCTTATAGCTAGCATACACACATTTCACATCACTCCAACTGTGAACTAATACTACAACATTTTCCGAACCACTATTTACACCTCTATAATATACTTTCTCCTAGATTTTGTAACTATACCGTCCTAACATCCCAATAAATATTCAGTTTTACCCCCAGAATACCGATTTCTTAAAACTTTACTTCAATATTCTTCCCCTTCAACAATTTCCATTCTTACGACCCCTATATATGCTATAACTTGAAACAAAATTCTGGGTTTTGTTCAAAATCTGTTAATTTCTTAAGCTCACTTTAACATTCTGGGGTTTAAATTAGGGGTTTCTGGTGCTGTGATCCAAGAAAGATTGAATATTTTTCTGTAAAAGTCAACCATTATATACTCCAATTTTGATCTAGATTTTGTGGTTTAGTTCTACTATCCTTTGATGCAGCCTGATCAAAGGAAAAAGGTAAACTTTTTCGCCCTTTTTCTATTTACTCATTTATTATGCTATTAAACGATCTATTTGTTGACTCAATCGATATTTCTTTTATCTTCTTTTGTTCATAACTAAAACAAGGTTAACCCCATTTCTTTAAAAATATTCAAAAGATATTAGGTAAATCTTACATTCATAATTTATTAAAATTACTGCATTAAACCTGCAATTAGTATAGTTTTTATCTCTCACATTTTAATTATTTAATAATAAATTGATTCAGGGATTGGTCGATGTAGATTTTTTTACTGAATATGGAGAAGGAAGCCGATATAAAATCGAGGAAGTAATTGGTAAAGGAAGTTACGGCGTCGTATGTTCAGCATACGATACACATCTTAACGAAAAAGTCGCAATTAAAAAAATAAATGATATATTCGAACATGTCTCAGATGCGACACGTATACTTCGTGAAATTAAACTTCTTAGACTTTTAAGACATCCTGATATTGTCGAAATTAAACATATTTTACTCCCTCCTTCAAGAAGAGAATTCAAAGATATTTACGTTGTATTTGAATTAATGGAATCTGATCTTCACCAAGTTATTAAAGCAAATGATGATTTAACAGCTGAACATTATCAATTTTTTCTTTATCAGTTACTTCGTGGGTTAAAATATATACACACAGCTAATGTTTTTCATCGTGATTTAAAACCCAAAAATATATTAGCTAATGCAGATTGTAAGCTTAAAATCTGTGATTTTGGTCTTGCTAGAGTAGCTTTTAATGATACTCCTACTGCTATATTTTGGACGGTATGTTTTGTAATTTATATTATTATTACCTTAAGGTCAAAACCGTCATTTAGTTAACTCTTGTATAGGATTATGTTGCAACAAGATGGTATAGAGCTCCTGAACTTTGCGGATCATTTTTCTCTAAGGTAAATTGACTTTTAAATGATTTAGTGCCCGTTTGGAATTGATTAATTTAGAGTTAAAAGCGCTTTTTGATTTAAATTAAAACATTTTTAAAAATAATTTAAAAATATGTTGACATCCAAAATCACTTTAAGTGATTATTTTAATAATCACTTAGTGGTTTTTCTTAAAGTGATTTTAAGAGTCTAAAATATTTTTATGGATCTAAAATCACTTCAAGTGATTATTTTGAAAAGCAATCCTAAACGGGCATTTGGAAGTGTTTTTTTGAAAAAGCACTTTTAAGCATTTTAAGAGTTTTTTTGACCTTGAAAAGCACTTTTTTGAAAAGCATCAAATATGTGCTTCTTGAAAAAAGCACTTACAATAATTTTAGATTTCAAAATTATTTTTAACAAATTTTTTAAATTTAAAATTTTATTCCAAAAGCGTTTTTTTACTCTAAAATAAGCACTTCCAAACGGGCCCTTATTAACATAACATTACGATTTAATGTTTTTTTTTTTTGTTTTTTTAGTATACACCAGCTATAGATATATGGAGTATCGGGTGTATATTTTCGGAACTTTTAACGGGTAAACCTTTATTTCCCGGTAAAAACGTAGTTCATCAATTAGATCTCATGACTGAATTCTTGGGTACACCATCTCCTGAAGCAATTTCTCGGGTATATATAATTTATTTAAAACATGTTATTGTATAATGTATGTTTATAATGAATGTCTTATTATAATATTTGTACAGATAAGAAATGAAAAGGCACGAAGATATTTAAGTAGTATGAGAAAAAGAAAACAAATACCATTTTCACATAAATTCCCACATGTGGACCCACTTGCTTTACGATTATTAGAAAAAATGCTTGCGTTTGACCCTAAAGATAGACCTACAGCTGAAGAAGCATTAGCAGATCCTTATTTTAGAAACTTAGCTAGAGTTGAAAGAGAACCTTCAGCTCAACCTGTATCGAAAATGGAATTTGAATTTGAAAGAAGAAGAATAACTAAAGAAGATGTAAGAGAATTGATTTATAGAGAAGCTCTTGAATATCATCCTCAAATGTTGAAGGAATATTTAGAAGGAGATGAAACTACTAATTTTATGTATCCAAGTGCTGTTGATAAATTTAAAAAACAATTTGCTTTTCATGAAGAACGGTATGGTAATACTAATGGTTTTGTAACTGTTCCTGAAAGAGAACATGCTTCATCTTTGCCTAGGTAAGTGTTTTTTGTTTTTGTTTTTGTTTTTGTTTTTGTTTTTTGTTTTTGTTTTTGTTTGTGTTTAAATTATGTTTGAAAAAAACAGGGCATGTGTGCAATATTCTAATTCAACGCAAAAAACGAGACAAGTAGTGGCGGATGAGTTGTTAACTAAATGTAGTATTAAAGATGAGTTGGAAGGGAAAATGCATTATTACAATAATTGTAAGAATACTGGTGTGTCTACACAATACCCTGTTTCTAGTTCTTCGTATCCTAAAAGACAACCTAGTTGTAGAAGCGAGAGATGATTAAGGAAAGAAAGTTTGACTTGGTCAAAGGAATGGTGTAATGAATTGTGGAAGTTGATGATTATGGTGCTTAAGAGTATGTTTTATTGGTAAAGATGATGTACTTTAATTGATAATGATTTGTGACAGATAATAGAGAAAACATTGTTTAAATGTTAATAAAATTAAATATTGGACTATATTACTGTTTATTGCGCTTTGCCTTTTTTCTGAATTTCTTGCAACGAAATTTGCATGTGGTTACATTCTGTAACGATTAAAAGAGAAAGATTGGAATTATTTCTTGTAGCTGAAACAAATTTACATCGGTTTTTCAAATGACGTGAACCTAGTGCGAAGAAATTAATTAAGTAACAAGTAAAAGGTTTGTTTGATTGAGAGATTAAAGAGTTTTAGAGAAGAAAATTGCGTACTCTAATATATTTTTCTTGCAAAAACATGTGATTGGTTTTTCAAAATAAAGAAAAGTCTATTACCTTTATGCATAGGAGAAGTGTTCTTTGTTAAAGCAATTAACTATTGCGTCCATTTTTACATGGAGTAAAGGTATGGGTTGTCCAATCATGAATATTTAAAATTAGTCTCAAATATAATGATTTGAGTTCTAACAATTTCCAACTTCCACATGATGAGATACACCTCAATTTCATATAATGTTATAATTCACATGAACCTCATTGATAAAATTAAACTTGATATATTGGGTAACTAGTCAGTACGATCTAATAAGTATAATTAGCATCATTAGCACAAATTTGTTAGAATAGCCATTCTATCAAATCTTATTCCATTTGCATTATTGTAGGACACCATCTAAAATATAATATCAATAATATAATAACTTGGATTTCTCAAAAATAATTTGTCACTTTTCGTATAGATAATAGGAGTCTAGCATCATAATTTCACTTGATTCACTATCATGTGTAGTTTTAGTTGACTTATATGATCGGAGCACCTGCAAGAACGCATCTTTGATATTCAATTTACTCTTCCTCTCATACTTGAATTTATCAATAATAATGTAGCCACTTTTCTAGAAATACCTCCATTATGTAAAATAAACCATGAATGGTGATAGTTGCCTAAAATAGTAGTAATTAAATCAAAATATCATGTATCTCGACAGTGTCGTTCCAAATCAATCTTATCGGAGATCAGCTACACAAATTTGTCCCAGGTAGGGGCCTGAGACAAGGGGATTCGATGTCTCCTCTACTATTTTTATTAATGACTGAATCTCTTATTAGCTTAATTAAAGAAAAAAATAGCGCATAAATGCATCAAGGGCATCCAAATTACCCGTAATTATCCAAATATTTCCCATTTGTAATTTGTTGATGACTCATTGTTCTTTCTAATGCTCGAGGGGCGAGAGATTAATGAATTTCAAGAATGTATAAAGACTTATCGTGAAGCTTCCAGTCAGCGTGTTAATTTTAGCAAATCATTAGTCTACTTCGGTAAGGAAACGCCAGAGGACATCAAAAGTGACACTGTTGATTGTCTTCACATCAAAGAGACACAAGACCTGGGGAAATATTTGGGGGTCCCCTTGTGTCACAAGAGGTAAAAAATTGATACACATTCTTGGATTGCTGGCAAATTTTTCCTAGATGGAAGCCCAAACTCTTGTCAAAGGGAGGGAGAAATCTTGATTAAATTTGTACTATAAGTCATCCCAGTCTATGCGATGTCTATTTTTTCCTTCCCAACTATGTTTAGCCAAAAATTAGCGTCTTTGATTGCTAACTTTTTGGTGAAACTTATTGGAGAAGAGTAAAATTCATTGGGTGGCGTGGGAGAAGATGGTTGTAGCAAAAGTAATAAGGGATATGGGGTTTAGGGATTATAAGAGAATAAATACGACACTATTGGCAACTTAGGCATGGCGTCTTATGTAGAATCCAAAATACTTAGCAACAAGGTGCTCAAAGGGGTATATTACCCAAAGGGGGAATTTCTTGATGTAAAACTACGACAAAGAAGATCTTGTTCCTGGGAAAGCATTCTCTAAGGACAAGACTTAATTAAACAAAAAGGTGTTGTTCAAATTGGCGATGGACAAACTACAAATATTTGGAAGAGTATGTGGCTGGAATAACCTGCACATTCAAACCTTGAATTGGTGTCATAACTTATGAAAGAAGAAAAGGATACATAGGATACATAGTTGTCGGACTCTGTTTTTCCAGAGCCGGTAAAGTTCGAGATCTCTAAATGCTGATTGTCAAGGACAGGAACAAGATAGACTCATATGGTCACACTCGCGATCTGGCGAGTATACGACTAAGAATATGCTTTTCTCATAAACAAAGGGATAAATGAAACAACACAATTGTCTAGGGAAGGGGAGATACAAATCATGGAGTTTGGGAGACACTTTGGAAATCCAACGCACCCGCAAAAGTTAGAATTTTCACATGGAAAGCCTGCAAGAATGTCTTGCCTACTCGTAAAAAATTTAAATTAGCGAGAATATGAATGATGTTGTTGGTGCGATGAGACTTTATAGATAGTTAACCATCTATTACTATCTTGCTCGGTCTGTCATCAAGTCTGGGCGTGGTCATCACTTCAGATTCGGATAGAAGAAGTGGTAACAGTTGGTCTCGGGGAATAGATTAGCAATATATCCCACACTTTCAAGGACGAGGGGTTGGGATTCCCGTGTGGTCATAACATACATCTTACTGATGTTATGTAATGTTTGGAAGGATAAAATGAAAGCGGTGCATGAAAATGGAAATCTAGATGTGGAAAATGTGATTAGGGCTACAAATAAAGGAATGGCAGACCTGTGCTGAAAAACTGGATCGCTGCGGAGAATGACACAAGGAGCCATCATGAGATATCAATAGTGTCATGACACAATAATACCTACGTCTAGAATGTGGATATTCTCATCATGTGTGATGCATCTTTCATGAATACAACACATAAGTAATTTGTAGCGCCAAGCTTTTGCGTAGAATAATCTCACCCGAGGACTCTAGTAAGAGTTAGACATTCTTCTAAGCTACCTTGGAAAGAGTTACAAGAAATTAGAATCTCAATTAGCATAACGACCCAATTCACCCTTATATCTGGAATCATCGACTTGGTAGGATAGGAAAATACTAACAAACTTGAGCTATACTCTCAAATCACATTCATCGTAGTTACTAACTCGCTTTATTATTTGATTAATTAGTTTTAATTTGTGCATCTTTGTCAATCAGAAAACCAAATAAATATTATATTTTAATTCTGTCTTTTAGTTATTGAAAACAAATAATCTACACTCTTTAAGAACACGATCTGACATTAACGACTTCAGTCCCTACAGAGAACGACATTTTTACTTACTTATTACTTGAAAATGACCCGTACACTTATGGGGAGTGATCTCTCAAGGTGCATATTTATTAGCTATTTTTATCAACCCTTGGGAGACGACAAGTTTTTGGCCCCGTTATCTGGGACTATTTCCTTAATTTTTGTGTTTTTGTTTAGTATAATAGAGTTAGTTGTTTATTGATTAAATGCTTATTTTTTGTTTTATCTCATTACGAATGCTTAGGTTTGATGTATTCAGATCCCAAGAAGTTACTTCGATCTCAAAGAAGACGCAAGAGAGAAAGAAAGAAGCAAGAAGCTATGGCGAATATGATTGTGTCAATGAATGTAGATACGCATGAGAACCAGACGCAAGAGTAGAGGATGTACCACCTGTGGAATATACAATCAATACAACTCTAATAACCCAAAGAGCAAAACCACAAGTAGGAGGTAATGAAAGAGTTTTACCTAGCAATCCGAATAACCCGTGTAGAGAACAGGGTCTTCTTGGACAAGGATGTGAATTTCATGTTCGATCTTTAGGGATCCACTATCCATTTATTCAAGCTACTCGATCTAAGACCGATCTAGGTATGTTGAATCAATTCATGAGTTATAGTAACTACGACGGAGTCGTACACAAAGATCCGGTCCGATCCATTCAGAATTTTATGTAGATTTATGATGCCTACATTACTCAAGGTGTCCATCGCGAGAACTTGTATTACTGTTTCAGTTTTTCTTGACCGGAGGTGTGAGTAAGTGGTTGGATCTTCAACCATCTAAGTTAATCACGTCATGGGATGAACTTCAAGCAAAACTCCGTGATCGGTACAATTCACAGAGTGTGAGAATAAATGATCAAATGGAACTTGAAAATTTCCTCCAAGACAATGGAGAGAGCATATGAGAAACATGGACGAGATTTCAACAGAGGTAAGATAAATTTCCACTTTATAGTTATAAACCTGATCTAAATTAGCAATGTTTTACCAAGGATTCGACTAGTCCATGATTGAGGATAGACAACCTTGGAAGGGGTGGTTTGTGTCCATGGATCTGAATGAAGCGTCAATTATTATGGAGAAGATAGTCGAAACTGAGAGGAGTTGGTGGTTGGCCCGGGTGTGTGACAAAAAATGATGTAAAAAAGCACACGCCTCGGAAACCACGATTAACTCTCTACAAGTGTAGGAACCGGTACAAGTAATAAGTAAGTAAAATATGTTCATTCCTCAGGTATTTAAGTAGTTATTTCAACTCGTGTACAATATTAGCCTAGATTGTTTTAGATGTTTTGATTACAGAATAAAAATACAATGAATGATTTGTTTTCTAATGAATTAAAATATATAATTATGAAATTGAGATAAAATCTAAGGGCTGCAAGTGTGAACCTATCCTATTGAATTAATGGTTTCTAGGAATAAGGGTGAATGGTAATTTCACATTAGCCTGGATTCGAAAATCCTCCCAACTCTTGTCGGTAGCTTAGAAGTCAACCTTAAAACAATTAGGATACTTGGGTAAGGACACCCTAGGCAATGTCATGGTGTAATAATTTCTAACCCTATTGACTATAGCTAGGCAAGACCTTTTGGTTCACACTGCACACTAGATGTCTATATGATATGTTTGCAATTAAACCCCCCTCCCAGGTGTTAACTTAACTAAAAGGGCTACCCACTATTTGGACTAAACACAAGCAGTTTTATTCTAAATGTATAGTCAATGGAAATAATTAATACAAATTCAATTAATCAGAAAAATGATATTCAATAGTTCATGTAATTAAAATCCTAAGCAAGAGATAAATTATGCATAGTAAAATTTGGAATAAATAGCTTAGAAATAAATTAAAAACGAAATAATCTAACACCAATTACCCTAAGTATAGAGATGGAGAGATGTAGAATTGACGCGCTGAAGCTTCAAATCTTGATTCTTCCATATCTAGATCCTCTTGGTCGCTTATATGGTGAGAATATTGATGAAAAATAAGCTCTGGCGGGCAGAGTATGAATTTCTAATGTTAGGATCTGATATAAATAGGTTAAAAACATTTTAGGGTTTCCATGGACTAGGTTAAATGACCTAGCCCATCCTAAAAATGTTTTCCTCCAAAAGGGGTCTGGTTCGAGTCACGCTAGCTGCAAAATTCATAACTTCTTTGTTACACCTCTGAATTGACATCTCTAAGGGACCACACATTCCTAATTCAGAGCCCCATCTAGATATAGAAGTCTTATTTATTTGTCAATCTTACGTGGCATCGAAAACAACTCACTTTCTATATATGACCGACAACTCTTTTACTTTCTAAAAATGGCTTCTTTGTCCCTTAACTCTTGATTTCCTTCTTTGATCTTCTTTCCTAGAGTTCTTATCCATGATTTTGCATCTAATATTATACTTGTACCTAAGAGTTTCACATTAAACACACAAAATTCGCACAAATAGCTCTAAAACGTGATAAATCTTGAAAACAAGGCAAAAATAGAAATATTTCGAATAATAGGGGAAAATCCCTCAGCTGAGCACAAAAGGAACCTACAAATATTTCTCACAATGTTATTTATTTGTCACAAAAAGGGAGACATCAAGACCCCTAACTCAAAATTTTGTCGTCCCGACTAATAAAAATAAAGAACAATAGGGAAGTCTCTAAAATATCATCTGAGGCAAATAAACACGAGAGAAGGAGAATGTAAAGAATAGTCCTAAAGTAACTACTTAGCAAGTTTCATGTAATAATATTTATAAAACTAATAAATATATATAAAATTATCATACAAACAATCAACACAGATTAAGTTCAAGATAAGATTAGTTTTGCAATGCACAAAGGAGAGGTTCTTTTCTTAATTCTATATGGAGGCTATAGATTCTCATTGATCCTAACATAGTTTATAATGGTCTATCGAACTACTCTCCATTAGTTCAATCGCTCCAAATCATATAATCAAAGAATCATAAGGTCTTTACGGTTTTATCGTATACTTGGAAAATGTAGAGTGAGATTTTGGCTCTTTCCTCAGTAGCCATCAATGAGTCGCCCTAGAGTTTGAGTTATTTTCACAAGATTTTATCACTCAACCCAACTTCGATGCACTTATTTCGCATCCCCAATAACCAACTAAAAATCATGATGATCACCTAAAAATCCACTTTTTCTGGCCCATATGTATATATTTTTCTTTTGCAACCTAGTTATGACTCTCCTTTACATGTGAGAAGTCATGCTACTGTTCTTCACAAATTTTCTTTTCTTTTCAATATATTTTTTTCAATTATTTTTTCTCTTTTAGCCCGACAAAGGGTTTCAATATTTTAAGTAGTGATCAAAAGCTCAAATACATTGCACAAAAACCCACCCGATAATGTTTTCCATAATCGTTCACCCCACTCTAAGATGAGTGTCAAAGCATCGCGATTCGAGTGCAGGTCATATGGAAAAGTCCTAAAATCTAAGGGGTATGGCATGTAATTTGGTCATGTCTCTTCTTTATTGGTAGATTAGTCTACTCATGAGACATCCTTTTGAGGGTTTACGAGACCTAAGTGAGGAATTTTTCCCTAATATTTTCCAAATCTTACTTTTCTATATTCTTGTGGACATTATGTTATTTATAGAGTTCTTGTGCTTTAATTGTGTGTTAAGTGTGTAGATTTTAGGTGCATGGTTGACACTAGATTCCAAGGAGATGATGATAAGTCAATAATTGAAGTCCAACCCCAATCCAAGGCGTAAAGAGAGTTTAAAGTCACTTTGGGAAGCTAGAGTGTTTACCAGAAAAGTCTTGATGTCATATTGTTTTAGGCACCACGACAAATTGGTCAGATATTTTGAATCAATTCCTTTTGATTCAGATGACACTTGAAGTTAGTGTCGCGTGAGAGGTGACAGAAGTCAATTCGTAGTTGAGATAAAGTTATGCCAGTTTTCCACCGTGACTCAAACTTGGACATCATTGGCCAAAAACGGTTGGACTATTTTTAACCCACCTAAGTAAGCCCATAAGACCCCAAACGTTTTTACCAAGTATATAAGCATGTTAGAAGCTCATATGTCAGCAAACCTCAACTTTTTAACACATTTTTCAGAAGATGGAGAGGAAAAAAGCATAGTGGATAAGAGAAAAGAGGGTTTCCACCCAAGTTCATAATTCTCCATTATTCCAAAACTATTATACTCAGTATTTTAGGTTACTTTCCTTCTGTTTGATCTTTTGAACATGATTTTTATATTAGTTTTAATTTATTTTCATTCGTTAAGTATGAACTAAACCTCTTTTACTTGTGAAGGTTTGCAATGAGTATAAATCTTAATTAATAATTTTCTTTGTTATGAGTATTTGGGATATCTAATTATTGAAACAAAATGATGTTTCTTTTATTTCGTTAAATATATATATTTATGCTTGTTGCCTACATGTCTTGATCACGGTTTTGATAGTAAGAGACTTTTGGCTAATACCCGAGAGGGGGTTAGATTTCGAACATAGTACTAGGGTGATGAGCAAAAAAGAATTGTGTAACCGTCTATAAAATTGTGAAAACAATCAAACCATATAAAGAAAATCAAATAAGAGAACTGGAACAACCTTAATGGCGAGTATCTAGAACAACACAAAACACAAGCGGAGCAGCGATAGAGAGAACGAACCCCAAACAACAAAAATGGAAAACGAGTTGTAGCTTGGAAGAACAACAATATGGGTGAAAAACAGTGAAAAAGTTCAAAAATTGACTTATCTTGACGTGAATAGAGGTAGTAATTAAGACTTTTTTCAAAGGATTTTAATTGGAAAAGTTGGTGAATAGGTATGGTTAATGGTGGCAATTTGGCTTGGGTGGGTGGGGGAAGATTTTCAGTTTGACATATTTTCAGATTTTTAAGGATACATATTCTTTTTAATTAAATATGACAAGTGGTATAAAGACTTGGACCAAAATATACATGGAGAAAAAGTTAAGGGGATGAAGTGATAAACCCTAAACCTGGAAAGAAACAAGGATTTTACATTGTGAAAACCAATTTCAACCTATACATATACATATATCACTTTCTCTCTATATATACCCTCACAATTCGATGCTACCCCGTAGGCTCTCCACCTCTATATCCAATTCTAACCACAACCCATTTTTCCTTTACAGAAAATTAACAACCCCTTTCGCCAATTTTGATTATAAGCCTCGATTATTCTCTTCGCGTAAAACCCTAATTTTGAAACCATCTCACAATCCAATTTCAAAATCCCATCCATTTATTGCATCATCATTCTCTTCAATGAGTGATGCTAGAAGACCTCCAGTTGTTTCAATCCCATCCCCGGAAAAGGCGGATCGTCTAGAGCTTTTCCGTGCATTAGAAGCCTCGTTGGGTTCACAATTTAGCTCTGAGCCATTGGTTCCAAACTCTCGTCCATTAATCATTGTGATCAGTGGACCAAGTGGGGTTGGAAAAGATGCAGTAATTAAAAAGTTGCGAGAAATGAGGGAAAGTATGCATTTTGTAGTTACAGCTACGAGCAGGGCTATTAGAGAGGGCGAAATCGAAGGAAAAGACTATTACTTTGTGAGTAAAGAAAAGTTTTTAGCAATGATTGATAAGGATGAGCTATTAGAGTATGCATTAGTGTATGGTGATTATAAAGGTATACCTAAACAGCAAATTCGTGATTATATGGCAAAAGGGTGTGACATTGTATTGAGAGTAGATATACAAGGTGCAGCTACTTTGAGAAAGATTTTAGGTGATTCTGCAATTTTTGTATTTTTAGTGGCGGAAAGTGAAGAAGCTGTAGTGAAGAGATTAATTGATAGAAAGACTGAAACTAAAGAGACTTTACTTGTGAGAATTGCTACTGCTAAAGAAGAGATAAAACATGTTAAGGATTTTGATTATGTGGTTGTAAATAGAGAAGGTGAATTGGAAAACGCTGTTAAATTGTTGGAGTCAATTATTGATGCTGAGAAAGCTAAAGTCAAACAGAAGGATATTGTGATATAAGCTTTTACTGTTTATTCGGTGAGTGTAATTTGAACTAATATTGTAATGTATGTATGTATGTATGTATGTATATGTGACATCTTGTTATTTATTGATTTTATATAGAAACAGTTATTACAAGAAAAGGAGGTGAGGCTTTGTGGAGCTTATATATCCAAGCTATGTTATGAATTGTTATGAAGCAAAAGAACTTTGAGATAGTAATGTGGAGGAAAAGATTATATTGTATTGTCATGATTTTGATTTTGATTTTGTTTAACTTTTTATTTGTAGTGATTACTGGTTTTTTGCATATTGAATTATACCAAATTGCACAAAGTTGTGGGAATTTTAATCTTTTGGATAATTGGGATTTGGCAATAGAAGTTATCTCTGTTTTTTGGGCTTACTGAGGAGGCAAAAAGTGACATTATTATATGACTGTTAAATGTGAAAGATGAAACTATCAAATCCTCATGTTCAACCAAGTATTCTTGCAAGTATGCCCGGTATCCTCGGCTGACCGGTTTTCATAAGATATCATATCAGTTTTCATGCGAATCCAACTGCGGGTGTTTTTTATCATAAAATCATTGTCCGACAAGTCCCTCAGGATTGCATTCTCTTGACTATCCATAGTTGTTAGAACTTTGAAGATAAGAAGAGAGATTCTTTTTCCGTCAAAATGAAAAGAGAATGGAGAAAGCTGAATTATGTTAACTAAATGTATTTATAAATAGAAACTAATAATCACATTTCTAAAACCCATTGATGTTACATTATGTAAGTAAATGTGATAGACACAGGACACCATGGCTTTAAGGATTTCAACTCACTTGCTTTATTTTACATGTTGCTTCAGATCTCCGCACCGACCTATTTTTTATTACTGAAAAAGTACGGTTAATTCTTAGGCTTAAGAACTCATAATCATTTTAAAATTTGTCCACACAAATAATTATTCTTAACCTTTTAGCTAAATATCCTTATATAACAAATTATAAAACTAAACATTTATTTATTTTATATTTACCGGTTGGTCAGTCAATTTCAACAAACTGTGGTCAACTCCACTAAGTTTATTTTTACTTTTTTCTTCAAAAACGATAACCAACGGTCTACGTCGGTCAACTACCATGATTTTTTTCCCTCACAATTATATGTTACCATGATTTTTTTTTAAAGTTTTAATTTTTTTTTTATAATTTGACAAATTCAAATTCTAACGAATAGGTGTACTAGAATTACAAATACAATATTATATTTGTAGCAATGGACAAGTACAATATTAGTTTGGAAGATAAGTCTTAGAAATAAGAACATAGGAATATTGATGATTGAATCATACATATTTGGATCAACTTTAAGAAAGGAAAAAATGAGATTGGAATATTGCTACTACTCTGTTTGATATGATTTTGTGAAAACTGTGCTTACGAAGCAGGGAAACATGATTAAAGAGAAGTTTTTTCTTTTTATTGTCAGTCAAAGAGAAGATCCGGGTAAGATAAGATGGAAAATGATAAAGTGGAGAATGAATGGGTTATTGGAGCTTATTTTTTTTAATAACAATGGAAGAAAAAAATAAGGAATAAAAGGAATTGGAATTCTAATGGAACAGATAGAATTAATGATTTAAGTTAGTTTAAGCCTTAAGGTTGGCTTTTCTTTTGCCAATGTTTAATAAATATATTAATATGTTTAGGCCTAAGAGGATGACTATTAAATGGTTTTGTGATTATAGGATGAATGTTAAGGTCTTTGTGAACATCTTTAAGGTTTTTTAAATCAAACACTTCAAGGATATCATGTATGATTTTAAAATGTTTGAGACACTAATATAAGTATCGTTACTTGGAATTGTTAGTCTTTTTTCACAAAAGTATACACTAAGGATATTATCGATAAGATTAAACCTGTTTTGTATTGTTTTTTTGAAACAAAAATTAATTATAATATTCGTAGTTGTTTGGCTCAACATACTTCTTTTGTTCACTAGAGCGTTGTTGACCTCGTGGCACCTGTTGGTGGTATTTTGCTAGTATGGAAGGATAGTATGAATGTAGTAGTAGAATAAATTTGCAAAATTTCATATTATGTCGTATTTGTGATAATCTGGATACTTTTTGGTATGTATGTTTATCCACGCTCATCCTGATGTTGATAATAGATGAAGTTATGTAATTATATCTCTTTTTCAAATGAAAACAATACAACCCTATGGTTTATTGTAGTGGGACTTTGATATTGTATCAAATTCCAATGAGAAAATAGGGGTATAGGGGCACTCTTGATAACCGTGTATATTCAATAAGTTTATTCTTAATGCCCTTATTAATCTGCTCGTCAAAGGATGTTTTTCACTTGGTCTAATAGACGAGCGACTGATCAACATGGAATGGAAAAGTTAGGTAGAGCTTTATGTTTTAAAAGTTGGTTGATTCAAAATCGGGACACAAGTTTTCTTGATCTAGCCTTCCCGACAATAGGATCAAACCATTCCCTTATTGTTATATTCATGTCTCATAATAGCAGGAACAATGAATTATTTAAAATTTGAGCCCTTATGGTAGGATTAACCGACTTCTTAAGACTTAGTTTGTTTTACATGGAATCTGAATATCCTAATTTATTGTATATAGGTGATTGAAATGAAGAAAAAGTTAGAACTATAATCTTGGAAAATTGGAGTAAGATGACTTTAAAAAACATAGATCTCAAATCACCAATTACCAAAGAAACTTACTCAACTGCAAAATGGTCCTCGGGTCCTGAAAACCTTCTACTATGAAAGATATACAAAGTCATCTAGTGGGAGAGAATAACCAGATTGAAATAGATACATGAATAGAACTCTTAGGATTCAAGATAATGATGATATTTGGCTTGATGAACCAGAAGATATCAAAAACCTTGAAATAATGTGTTTAATTAAACATATAGATCTATGTTATCGTATTTTGGTTTTGTTTGTATCCTCGGGCCGAATGTTGTCCCGAGAGTAACGATGCCATGATTTTCATACTCTATCACTAAGTTACAGGATATATAATTGATTTATCATATATTAATTCCTCGTACTACTATTTCATATGCTTCATACTCTTCAAGTCATGTTATACTTTCATATTATATTCTCTCTTATATATTTTGATCATTGTATTTGCTTGTGGACAAACAAAGAGTAAGTATGAGGTGTGATATGTCCTAATAATACAGTGTTTTACGTATTATTTAGAGCACATTAGATCTATTTTACCCCAGTATTTGGTGTTATTTCATAATTTATAGGTAAATAAATATTAGGAGTCCTAAATAAGGAAGTGTGCTTAATATAGAGATATTAAAGCTATTTTAAGAACATAGAAAATTCAACAACTGCCAGAACTAAAAAGGGAAAACAGAAATGTCCTCGACCCAAAAGAGTTCCCACTTGGATCAACCAAGTGGGTCCAAAAGAGCCAAAATATGGTCCCCACGAAGGTTGTTCAGAATCTATGTTGGTCTGGTCAAGATTGATAAGTTAGAAAATGAATTAATGAAGCAAAAGAGTTCAAGAGTTAGAGTGTCTGGGATACTAAGGATAAGAAGAGGATAAAGATGAAGAAAAAGACGATATATATGGTGGTCCTTTGTGTGTTCTAAAAATAAATGCAAATGCTAATCGAACCACAACCGCAAGTGTACGGTTGTCCCAAGTAGTAATTTTGATAAATCAGATTCGTTCCAAGGACGGATGGTTGATCACAATGTTTAGCAAGTAGTGATTGATGCACTTATGGAAATGAAAGATAATAAATTGTTTGTTTTGGTTTTGTTTATTAATTCTAAATAAATGAAAGACAAATAATTAAATGCAAGTACAAGATAAGACGCAAGTAAAATAAGTGAAAACGCAATATGAGATGTAGTACTTGAGAACGCAAGGATCCTCCTAATTTTACTTTCTAACTTATGTTGTTTAAGGGCTAAATCAGTCAATTACAATGGTCGGGATTCTAAATTCCTTATACCCCCGTCAGGGTGGACTATAAGGCAATCCTAAAGTGTCACTAGTCCCGTCAGGGTAAATATGATCCACCGTTGGATGATTAAGATTTATTACCACTTTGGCCCTAGGATTAACTAAGTTCGTCAGAATCAATAGTTTTTATCCCAGATTGAACAATTAATTCTGTACCTAAACCCCCCGTCAAGATGATCCACACGCCACATATGTGGAATAGCTTAGATACTAATACCTAATTTTAGTTCGTGACTCTAAAATCAGTAAATAATCATAAATTGTCGAAAAGAGTAAAAGACCTGATTTAATTTAATTTAACAGAAACCCAAATTCAACATTCGTTATAAAATAAAACTAGGATTCACCCATTGTTTGTTCTCAAGCACTAATGAAAGCTTAGCTCATATTAAAATTAAAAACTAAATTAAAAGAAATTGAATTCATATTGTTTACAAAATTAAAATACGAAAAGAACCTAATTTCCGGAATTGGAATGACTACGAACGGAGCTATAGACCCACTCCAGCTCTTGTAGCTTCTTCTTTGTTCCTTCTGTTGCTTCTCTCTGGTGTTTAATCTTGTGGAATGTGAATTGTGTGAAAAATAGAAGTCCAGACCTCCTTTTATAAGCATAAATTCGGACTAGGGCTTGGACCAGAAAATAAAAGACTAATTAAATGTCCAAGCCCAATTTCCAAGCCCAAAATCCCGTAACTGCTGATACACCTTCACTAAAACGGCTTTTTCCGATGCGTTATGACTCCGATTGACCTCATTCCAGTTGCTAAATTTCCGTAACTCGATAAAGAATGATTTCTCTTCAAAGGTCAGCGGCTAAATCATCGCTTAAGCACCTCGAAATTAGCAATCTATGGCCTGGAAAGTGGATTTTCAGCTCTAAAAATAATATATTCGGGATTTGTCTTCAAGTCTTGACTCTAATTCACGATCTTTGACCTTCTCCTCGGATTCCTCTCCTAGCTAACATCTAAAACCTGTAAACTTTACACTAAAAATACCAATATTACGCGCAAAAGTTTAATAAATTAAAAATGCTAGAAATAAAAAGGTAATTCCGGATTATTGAATATTTAGTACAAAAGTCTATCAAATTAATTAAATAAACACCAAAAATGATGTCTCCCAAGGGTCTAAAATAAAAAGGGATTCAAAATCAAAAGAAGGGTCATTAAGAGTTTCTTGGAAGGGGCATGTTCCAGAAAAGTTGGGTAGTTTCAATGATTTCCGAATACGTTCAATAGAGAAAGGAACTACCTTTTTGCGGATATCAATGGCATCATGGGAGGTAGCTAAACCTTCGTAAAATTCTCGCACAAAAGTAGGAATAAACTCAAGCTTCCTTTCTTGTAACTCTTTCCAACCAAACTTAGCACATGTCACAGCATATTCCTTGTAATCACTGAGTATTCCAACAAGTGTAAACCCTCTTAGGCTTGTGGGCCCACATCTTCATACGCGGAGGTTTCGTAACGGGTGCTTCCGGAATCTCTTGTTCAGTTTCTTCCTCAATGTTCTTCGCAATTTCCTCTTCTGGTTCCTTTGCACTTTCAATCTCATCAATTAATCTTCTCTTTTGACCTGTGATTTCTTTTCTGTTAGAATCAAGCTTAACTTCGTCAATTTTTCGTTTAGGACGCGAATCAGGAATCTCAATAGCTTGTTCTTGAGAACCACCAATGGTGGTCTTTCTTCTAGGAGCAGTTCTTCGGAAATCACCGGTTCTGTTAGTCATCTCTTTTCACCCCAAACTCAAAACTTCAAATAATGAAAAACTTAGGGAAAAGTTTAGAATTTTGATGTTTTGAGGTTTAAGAATTTAAGAACTAGGTGAAATATGAGATGGGTCTTGGTTAATTTGTATGGGAGAAGAAAGAATTGTGTTTAATTTAAGGAATTGGGTGAAGAAGAATCTAGGGAAAAACTAAGGATTTGATGATATTTTGGAGAGGAGGTGAGTTGATCTTATGTTTTTGTGGTGAAAGAGGGTAGGATTTGATGATATATAGTGTTTTGGTAGATGAATTTCGTAGGTGGGGAGGCTATTGGTGCGTTTTAGGTAAATACTTGCAAAAGAGGCTAAGAAACTAGGTTAAAACACCTCAAAACCGCCTCTCACAGCTTTCAAACCGGGTTCCCGGTTTTGGCAAACCGAGTTCCCGGTTTTGGCAAACCGAGTTCCCGGTTCCGCGTCGCTGTGACGGCGCGGAAAAATAATTGTGGACTTTTTTTTTTTTTTTCAAAACGCACCAAAACGCTGGACCCCAAGACGCGGGGTCAGGGATTTTACTCGCCGAAACCGGGTACCCGGTTCTGTGGAATGCGGGTTCCCGGATTTTCTCGATGGCGCGAGTCAAAACGCGCCAAAACGCAGCACCTCAAGACGGTGGATCAGAACTTTTGGATGTTTACAGCTCCGAAACCGGGTACCCGGTTCTGTGGAATGCGGGTTCCCGGATTCGTGTCGATGGCGCGAACTAAAACGCACGAAAACGCAAGCCACCAAGACGCTGGGTCAGGGATTTTCAGAAATCACAGCACCAAAACCGGGTACCCGGTTTTGCCAAATGCGGGTTCCCGGTTCCGACGCTGTGATATTACCCAAAAACGCCAAGTGTTGCGTTAAAATGGTTGGTACCAGCTCCAAAACCGGGTTCCCGGTTTGTGCGAAACCGGGTTCCCGGTTTCTCCTGGACATCCAACCAATTTTTCTTCTGTTTTCGCCAAATCGACCCCAAACTCAAGTCCTTTTTACCCCTGAAATCATCAAAAACAACTACCCTTCCTCATTTCTTAATAAAAACAATAAAATTACGAAAATCAAACTAATCTAAATTGTAAAAATGTAAAAACTCAGCTAATATACAAGTAATTGGCTTTTGTTTAACGTCGTTAAGCTCGACGGGTTACCTCACGCTTCTAAGGAGTCTCGAGGAGATACATGACCTCCCCAGGATGTGGATATTCCGAGCGATTGGTATTTTCACCTCCATGGTATATCTTCAATCTGTGACCGTTAACCATAAAGGTACGGTTCTCTAGCGGATGTTCTATTTCTATCGCCCCATGAGGTGTAACTTTGGTCACTATGTATGGACCTGACCACTTAGATCTTAACTTACCCGGAAAATTGCTGAACTTTGAATTATACTTTAATACTTTTTGCCCCACTTCAAAGTTCTTTGGACGAATCCGATTGTCATGCCATTTCTTTGTATTTTCTTTGTAAAGTTTAGCATTTTCATAAGCATGCAATCGGAATTCGTCAAGTTCATTAAGCTTCATCATTCGATTCTTTCCGGCTAAGATAGGATCTAAGTTCAACTGCGCAATCGCCCAATAGGCACCCATTTCAAGCTCTAAAGGTAAGTGACAAGCCTTACCATACACCATACGATAGGGAGATGCACCAACTGGAGTCTTAAACGCAGTACGATAGGCCCACAACGCATCATCTAACTTCATTGACCAATCTTTTCTTGTAGGACCAACGGTTTTCTCTAGGATTGACTTGACTTCACGGTTCGAAACTTCAGCTTGACCATTGGATTGTGGATGATACGCAGTAGATACACGGTGTCTAACTCCATATTTCTCTAGAATAGTCTTCAGATATTTATTAACAAAATGAGATCCTCCATCGCTAATAATCACTCTAGGTGTGCCATGTCTAGTGAAAATATGTGACTTCAAGAACTTAATCACCACTCGTGAATCATTAGTAGGTAAAGCCACCGCTTCTACCCACTTAGACACATAATCAACAGCCAGTAAGATATAGAGGTTACCATTTGAAGGAACGAAAGGACCCATAAAGTCTATTCCCCACACATCGAATATCTCAACCTCTAACACATTATTACGCGGCATCTCATCCCTCTTAGATATGTTTCCGGTAAACTGGCATCTCGTACATTTCTTAACATATTCATGACAATCTTTTATAAGAGAAGGCCAGTAAAAACCTGATTGAAATACCTTTGCAGCAGTTCTGTCTCCTTTGAAATGTCCTCCATATAATGAATCATGGCATCCAGCTATAATGGCTTGAATCTCTTCCCTTGCTACACATCTTCGTATCATTTGGTCAGCACAAACTTTATAGAGGAACGGATCCTCCCAAAAGAACTGTCTAGCACGATGAGCTAACCTCTTTCTTTCTTGATAAGTAGAACCTTCAGGAAAAACACCACTCACCACTAAATTCGCAATATCTGCATACCACGGAGCCTCATAATCTCGAACAACGAATAACTCTTCTCTAACTGCTTCAGTACCACTATTCATCTCTGAACCCTCTAAGCGCGATAGATGATCTGCAACCTGATTCTCACAACCCTTTCTATCTTTGATCTCTAAATCGAACTCTTGAAGCAATAACACCCATCTGATTAACCTTGGTTTCGCATCTTTCTTCTCCATAAGAAATCTGATCGCGGAATGATCTGTATAAACAATAACTTTTGCTCCAAGAAGATAAGAGCGAAATTTATCAAACGAATAGACAACTGCTAGCAACTCTTTTTCTGTAACTGTGTAATTAATCTGAGCACCACTAAAAGTTTTACTAGCATAGTAAATCGAATGAAAAACCTTCTCTTTTCTTTGTCCTAATACAGCTCCCATACACAAATCACTCGCATCACACATAACCTCAAACGGTAAATTCCAATCTGGAGGTAACACTATAGGAGCAGAAATAAGCTTTTCTTTGATTGCTTTGAAGGCCGTTAAACAAGCTTCATCAAAAAGGAATTTGCAATCCTTTTCGAGTAAGTTGCATAACGGTTTAGCAATCTTAGAAAAATCCTTAATAAAACGCCTATAAAAACCAGCATGGCCAAGAAAGCTCCTTACCCCTTTAACAGAAACAGGAGGGGGAAGAGTTTTAATTACCTCTATCTTTGCTCTATCAACTTCTAAACCAACACTCGAAACCTTGTGACCCAGAACAATACCTTCGCGAACCATGAAATGACACTTCTCCCAGTTGAGCACCAAATCTGTTTCCTTGCATCTCACTAACACTTTCTCCAAGTTATCCAAACATATATCAAAATCATCACCAAACACGGAGAAATCATCCATGAACACTTCAAGGAAATTATCTATCATGTCCCAGAAGATGGCCATCATACACCTTTGAAAAGTAGCGGGAGCGTTACACAACCCAAATGGCATTCTACGATATGCAAAAGTACCAAATGGGCATGTAAAGGTAGTCTTATGTTGATCTTCTAGAGCCACGTAAATCTGATTGTACCCGGAGTAGCCATCCAAGAAGCAATAGTACTCTCTTCCAACTAATTTATCTAACATTTGATCGATGAAGGGCAAAGGGAAATGATCTTTTCTGGTGGCCTTATTCAGCTTTCTGTAATCCATGCAAACTCTCCATCCAACTACCTTTCTTGAAGGAATCGCTTCATTTTTATCATTAAGAACTGTTGTAATTCCTCCTTTCTTCGGTACACACTGAACTGGGCTCACCCATTCACTACTCGAAATGGGATAAATAATCCCCGCATCTAAAAGCTTAATCACCTCCTTCTTCACCACATCCTTCATGGCTGGCATTAATCTTCTCTGACCTTCAACTGAGCGTGCATTAACATCTTCTAGTATGATTTTGTGTTGACAATAGGATGGACTAATGCCTTTGATATCAGCAATTGTCCAACCTATTGCTTCTTTGTTGGCTCTTAACACACGCAACAGTTTATCTTCTTGAGGACCTGTTAAATTAGCTGAAACAATAACAGGTAGAGTTTCATTAGTACCCAAATAAGCATACCTCAAGTGTGCTGGCAATGGTTTTTCTTCCAACTCCGGAGGAGATTCAATTGAAGGTTTCTTTTTAGGAATAATCTCCCCCGGTTCTCTCACAGGTTCATAGGCAAGACGCCTATACTTCGGATTTTCAGAATTGAGAGCTGCCACTGTTTCTGTAAGCTCCTCCAACATCTCAGGTGAATCTAATGTCAAAGCAGCCTGCAAGATATCATCGAAATTTAAACAATTAAATACCTCTTGCGATGCTTGCTCTACTACATCCATTCTGAAACAATCTTCCTGAGAATCTGGGAATTTCATGGCTCGAAATACATTGAATTTCACTTCCTCATCTTGTATCCTCATCGTTAATTCGCCATTCCCTACATCGATCAATGTCCTCCCTGTAGCTAGGAAGGGTCTACCCAAAATAATGGGGACATTTCTATCTGCATTGTATTCAAGAATTACGAAATCAACAGGAAATATAAGTGTACCTGCCTTAACAAGGACATCCTCAATACGACCTTCAGGATGAGCAAGAGACCTGTCCGCCATTTGCAAGACCATAGAGGTGGGTCTTGCATTTCCAATTTTAAGCTTATCAAAGACTGATTTAGGCGTCAAGTTGATGCTCGCCCCCAAATCACATAGCGCTTTTCCTTTCCATTCTTCTCCAATCGATATCGGAATCGTGAAACTCCCCGGATCAACTAACTTTAGAGGTAATTTACTCTGGCAAATCGCACTACACTCTTCCGGAAGGCCAATCATCTCATTATCACAGTAGGGCCTTTTATTAGTGAGGGCCCTCTTCAAAAACTTCGTATACTTAGGAATATCTCGAATTGCCTCAAGTAACGGAATATTAATACTCAAACCCCTCACTCTATTGAAGAATTTCTGAAAGTCACCCATATCACCATTTTTCTGAACTCGTGATGGAAACGGTGGTGGAGGGCGATTGCTTACAATTTCATCTCTCTTTTTCGGAATTTCTCTTGGTCTTTCTATCTCTTCAACCTCACTATCTTTCTCATTCTCTTTCTCTTTCTCACCCACTTCCTTTTCTTTTCTTGGAACTTCTTTCTCTTTCATAACGGGAAAAGGAGGTGGAGGAAGGTTCTTACCACTTCTTAATGTAACAGCCTTGCAGTCTTCACGTTGTGTTGGATTTTCCGTATCGCTAGGAAGTTGCCCTTGTGGACGCTGATTCAGCTGTTTATTAATTTGACTTAGCTGATTCTGGAAAATCTTCATATTCGCTTCAGCTGCGTTCTGACGTTCCAAAGCTTGTGTTTGAAGAGCAATCAAATTTTCAACGGTTTTCTGAAGGGTAATTACTCCTTCTTGTGGATGGGCAGGTAGAGCTTTCTGGTTTAAATTATCATCGTAGGTATTCTGAGGAGCTTGTCTTTGCACATAATTGTTTTGATTCTGTCCTCCTTGATGATTGTTATGTGGTCTTGGATTATAGTTGTTGCCTTGAGGACGCGGCTGATACGCGTAAGTAGGATTGGCTGCCCCATTAGGATTTGAGTATTGAAACCCAGGATGGTTTCTGTTAGGCTGATATCCATTACCACTTGAATTGAAATTACCTCTATTGGACATAAAATTCACTGATTCTTGGTTATTCGGACAACTTTCCTCATCATGATCATCTACCTTACAAATTGAACACATATAAACCTCTTGTGCAGCATGCACAACTACCTTCTTACCCGAAAATCCTTCTTTCACAGCTAGAGTAAGCTGCTTCAATTGTTGCTCTATGGTATTCTGGATTTTATTCTCAAACGTAGCAAATTTCTCTTCCATGTCAACATTATTTACTCCCTTGACTGGTGTTCTTACTGAGCTCCACCCAACTTCATTCTTGACTGTTCTCTCTAAAATAATTTTGGCATGAGCGGGTTGAACTTGAAGAAAACCTGCTCCACATAGCGTATCCAATTTCTCTCTTGAAATTCCATCAAGGCCTCTATAAAAGATCTTTAACTGTTGTTGTTCTGAAAAGCCATGATTGGGAACTTTACGCAAACACATCTGAAATCTTGTCCAACTCTTACCCACAGTTTCCTCATACTCTTGACGGAATTGTGTCAATTCTAGTTCAGCATCTAACCTCATGTTACTTGGGTAATACCTGTCAAAGAAAGCAATTTCTAATTGGTCCCAATTAGTAATCCTCGTAGGATCTTGCGTATCGTGCCATTCACTTGCTCCATCAATGACAAAGAATTTAAAAGCAGCAAAATACATCTGTTCTCTTGAAACCCCTTGTGTGATATAAGAATCACATATCTGTTTAAATTTCTGTACCGCTCTAAGAGGATCTTCCGATGGTCTTCCGCGAAAGTTTCCAAAGTTTTGGAACTGAGCTAGCATACCCGAATCTGGACGGAATCTCGGAACATCAATATCTGGAGCACCTACTCCTATAGCTGGAGCGCGGAATGGAACATCTGGAGGGCCATTAGTGAACCACGGATCATGATTCATCACTATCTGGACTGGAGGATTAGGATTTAGTGGTTGAACTTGAGGAATAACGCCTGGAGCTAAAGGTTGGCCATTTGCATCTAACTGGCCTTGTCCATTCTGTTGACCTTGAAGATTGATATTCTCCATTTGGTTACTTAATTCTTCTACTTCTAAAGCTTCTCGTTCTCTTCTTCTTCTGTTCGCAAGTCTGATCAACGATTCTGGATTACTAAGGATCGGAGGTGTTGGCTCTAGATCCTTGAATAGCCTTCTTCGCATACACCAAACCTAAAAACCTGAAAAAGCTAACAAACAAAAAGCGTAAAACTGATAAAATAAAATAAATGCACTTATCACTAAAGGATAAACACCGTGGTCACACGCTACCGTCCCCGGCAGCGGCGCCAAAAACTTGGTGGTCCTTTGTGTGTTCTAAAAATAAATGCAAATGCTAATCGAACCACAACCGCAAGTGTACGGTTGTCCCAAGTAGTAATCCTGATAAATCAGATTCGTTCCAAGGACGGATGGTTGATCAAAATGTTTAGCAAGTAGTGATTGATGCACTTATGGAAATGAAAGATAATAAATTGTTTGTTTTGGTTTTGTTTATTAATTCTAAATAAATGAAAGACAAATAATTAAATGCAAGTACAAGATAAGACGCAAGTAAAATAAGTGAAAACGCAATATGAGATGTAGTACTTGAGAACGCAAGGATCCTCCTAATTTTACTTTCTAACTTATGTTGTTTAAGGGCTAAATCAGTCAATTACAATGGTCGGGATTCTAAATTCCTTATACCCCCGTCAGGGTGGACTATAAGGCAATCCTAAAGTGTCACTAGTCCCGTCAGGGTAAATATGATCCACCGTTGGATGATTAAGATTTATTACCACTTTGGCCCTAGGATTAACTAAGTTCGTCAGAATCAATAGTTTTTATCCCAGATTGAACAATTAATTCTGTACCTAAACCCCCCGTCAAGATGATCCACACGCCACATATGTGGAATAGCTTAGATACTAATACCTAATTTTAGTTCGCGACTCTAAAATCAGTAAATAATCATAAATTGTCGAAAAGAGTAAAAGACCTGATTTAATTTAATTTAACAGAAACCCAAATTCAACATTCGTTATAAAATAAAACTAGGATTCACCCATTGTTTGTTCTCAAGCACTAATGAAAGCTTAGCTCATATTAAAATTAAAAACTAAATTAAAAGAAATTGAATTCATATTGTTTACAAAATTAAAATACGAAAAGAACCTAATTTCCGGAATTGGAATGACTACGAACGGAGCTATAGACCCACTCCAGCTCTTGTAGCTTCTTCTTTCTTCCTTCTGTTGCTTCTCTCTGGTGTTTAATCTTGTGGAATGTGAATTGTGTGAAAAATAGAAGTCCAGACCTCCTTTTATAAGCATAAATTCGGACTAGGGCTTGGACCAGAAAATAAAAGACTAATTAAATGTCCAAGCCCAATTTCCAAGCCCAAAATCCCGTAACTGCTGATACACCTTCACTAAAACGGCTTTTCCCGATGCGTTATGACTTCGATTGACCTCATTCCAGTTGCTAAATTTCCGTAACTCGATAAAGAATGATTTCTCTTCAAAGGTCAGCGGCTAAATCATCGCTTAAGCACCTCGAAATTAGCAATCTATGGCCTGGAAAGTGGATTTTCAACTCTAAAAATAATATCTTCGGGATTTGTCTTCAAGTCTTGACTCTAATTCACGATCTTTGACCTTCTCCTCGGATTCCTCTCCTAGCTAACATCTAAAACCTATAAACTTTACACTAAAAATACCAATATTACGCGCAAAAGTTTAATAAATTAAAAATGCTAGAAATAAAAAGGTAATTCCGGATTATTGAATATTTAGTACAAAAGTCTATCAAATTAATTAAATAAACACAAAAAATGATGTCTCCCAAGGGTCTAAAATAAGAACAATTAGGGAGACATCAATATACAAGATTAGAATAATGAGTAATCTTATATGTTAGTCAGTAGAATCTTAGACCTAGTCAGTTGGTCTTTAGATATTTTAAATTCTGGTATGGGAATATTGGGGATGTTAGTTGCCTTTTATTTTTAAGAAATAAGGTACCTTTTTGTTTTCTTTCAGTAAACACGTGTTTTGTGGCAAATGAAATCGGTTTCTCAATTTTACAAACACAACTCTACATCTGTTTAATAAGAATGGAAATTAGCAAAATATGTAACTCAGATGAATAAGTGTGAACCAATTCCGGTTCAATAGTGTCAACATCGCCTATTATTTTGTCGTATCCTTTATTTAAATATTTGCGGCTCAGACCTCAGTTATTGTTTTACCTTTTGAATGTCGCGTACTAGATAATTATAATAGTAAAATCAGTATTGTAGATTAATTGCGTACAACTTTATTTAACAATGAGCTATTATTCATCGTATTGTGATGCAACAAACGCGATTTAAAAGAAGTGAGATGGATATCCATGACTGATATATAACTAAACCTAGCTTTGAAGAAGGTAAGGAATTGTATGAGAGTCTAGGCAATTCATGAGAAACTAAGCTCCACCGCTTAGGGTTGCATTCTAGGATATTTTTCATCAACATTATTTTTATTGAATAGATTAGTAAATATACTTACACTTGCAAGTAATTCACTCAAGTCCCTAACCAATTGTATTTCCATAACTTAATCTAAGACTATTGGGAAATATTTATGTGACCAACATAACTAAGATTAAATTGTAATACCATAGAATACGTACTTAAGGATCCAATCCTGCTATGCTACCAAGGTTGTAGGTAGACATGGAAGGGCGACTTACCTCGATATTTGGCAAAAGCATTCTTAATTCAACAAGTAAGTGTATCTAATTTGTATGACTTTTGTTTTATTTCATAACGGCAAATACTTTATCTGAAGTTAGATTCCTAATCAGTTTCCTTAAATTGATATATCACCAGTTATAAATACCCAACTTAATCAATCCTCCTATCTATAGAATTAGGTATAGAACTTACCTTACTTACTCCAGTCTTTAGTGGATCGACCATTTGCATCATATAGTGATTCACTAAAAGAGGAGTAATCAATATAAAAATTTATAGTGCCTCATATATAATCTTTATTTATTGTGATTTTGTAAGAAATCAACAACACTTACATAAGACATCAAATATTTCCATATGAGAACTCTAATCTTAATCATAATTTTTGAATTCCATATAAGTTTTCATAGGCCTACATGAGTGCAGTTAGATATTGCAACTACCAAAACAAGATTTCTCATCTTCCGAGGTGTAATGGAGTAATACCCAATATTAGTATAAACTCCCAAAGGGTGAATGTTACTAAATAGCCATGTCTGAGTTATCCAAGTCGTATATGAACATTTTGAGAATATAGTCGACAACTCTTTGTTCACATAGAAGTCTTAACGTATTATCATCCCCTCCATTCTAGTTATGACAAAATAGTTGGTGGTTTACCCTTTGCAGTTGATAGTTCAACGACCAGTGAATTGGTAAATTTACCTGAAGAAATTGATCTTGCCAAATGAATGTGTCTCTTTTGTTTCCAATATGTTTGATACATCCCCATTTATGGACATATTTTTTTGCGAGTAAGCTTATCTATGCATAAGAGTGATTAACTCTTAACTTTGAATTCCAAAATAAGGTATTGGAAAAATAGATGCCCTTCAATATTGTTGCCATAAATGAATCAAGATTTGATTGCAACCTACATGCATGTACGACTAATATGGTTTTATACATAGTCCACAAATATCCGAACCTTAAGAATCATATATGTTTGGTTGTAGCAATCTTGTCTTATGTTATTCAATGGATATGATTCTTCTTGTTTGATCCCCACAAAGAACAGGTGTTTTTTTTGTCAAGTTACAAAAAAAGTACCAAAATTAACCAACTCCACTTTTACCACATAGTTATTAAGGTATTTGAAGCTATCTATTACAAAAACTGGCGATCACACTTGATAATCTTTTACAAAAACTTTTTGTCAATAATAAGACTGATATTGTAAAGATGAGTAATGCATGGAGCACTTCCTTGATCAGTACTTCTTTTCCAGGGTTTGTCTTCACATTTGAAGGTCTATGCTAATTTTAAAAAAGGGGGCCCTCAATTAAAAAAGGTTACAAACTTAATAAAAGAATATAGAAAAATGATATATTAAAACAATGTAAAATTATTTAACACTTAAAAAATCCTCTCCTTTTAGTGTTTCATAGTCAATAAGTAACAAAAAATGATTCTTTTCAACTCAGTAAAAGGACTGTAAGGGTTACTTGCCAAATCCAACGATTTTATTCAATTTAGGTCGGGTTAATTATTTGCGATGTTTGGAGCCTTTTTAAATAGGATATTATTTATCATATTGAAAGTAAGCTTTATATCCCTAAAGAAATACAATTTTGGGCTCCCAAAGCGATGCATTATTGCCCTCGGGACTTCCCTATTCTTTTCCATCTTTTGACTTTAGCAATGTTTGCCATCCTTTTTGTCTGATTTAAGAATACTTACAAAGAGAACCAGTCTTTGTAATCTGCATCAAATTGGTTTTATCATTAATAAGGTGTGACTATATAACTTTGTTAAAGCATATATTGGATTTGGTAAGATTAATTTTGTGGCCGAAACATTCATAATAAAGCTGGATATATTGTCAGAACTATCCATTCTTCTGTAGATAGAAAGACGAAAAAAGAAAATAATCAGTGAAAAGAAAATAGTGATAGTTAAGTAATACCATACAATATTTACATTTAATATTCTCATTCTTAACTTAAAGTTGATCTAGTAGTGAAACGTGGAAACCATACACATGTTAGGTAAAAAAAACCAATTGACTTGTAAACCCTAACTTTTATTTCTATTCAAATATACAATCATGATTAGGAATAACTTGCTAAAGACTCTCGGAGTAGTAAAAACACTAGGGTTTCGATCGTAGTTCCAACAAATGGAGGAATGCTGGTGATATCGACGATCATTGGGATACGAGGAGATGTCTTGCTGAGGATAAAATATCGGTGGTTAAGAGAATTAACCTTCCTTTGGTGTTGTGTTCATCAAGTGGATGTGGGTTTAGGGGTTTTAGTTCATGTTGGTTTGAAACTCCCCTCTCTTAAAAATGGTTAATATCTTGTCATGAGCTTTTCCTCTTTTAGGTTCGGTTGATTTGTAATGTTAGCTTTGATCTCTACATCTTGGAGTCATGTAAATTGCAACCCGTTTCTCTCATTCATAAGTCTTGCTCTGTCTAGCATCTTAATCGTAGCAAGTCTCATGGTTTTGAATGTGCTAATAGTTATTTTATGTTTAAGTTCCGTGTTGTTAGGAAACTCTGCAATGTGAATGTTACAAGTTCTCTTTGGAAGAGTAATAATAGGCTTTTCCCCAACTTTTTGTTACACGTGCTTAGAAGTTTAATTAAAACTACTGACTCACTTTATGTTATAGGATGGGTCTAAGGTATTTTATGAGACCTGCTTCCAATTTACCTTGTTATTATCAGGGACCTGTTTTGGAAATTTGTTATTGTAATGGTGCCTTATCCAGATAATTTTTTGAAGTGAATTCTAATGTGGATAAAGAGTTTGTTTTGCCCATTCTTTATTTTTCTAATCACAGTTAGATCATTTATACTAAAAAATAATTTATGGGTTACTGAGTTTTTGTGTTGTGTGAAACTAAATTTTTATTTGTTCTGGTGGAATAGATATGGAGATAGGAGACATGGAGTTGTCCTCCAAATGCTCTTGAACAATGATTTATCTTCTTTTTCAGACAAGTTGTCCTTGATAGTTACTTCTCGGTGACTAAAAAATTTATTTAGCGTTTGTTTCAAGAAATTTATTCCTTTTTCTATACTTAATACAATATTTTCTCTTTGGCATTAGAAGCTATGGATAGCGCCGGCCTGAGCCATAGCCAAAAGTAGCGACTACTTTGGGCTCCCAAAATTTTGATATTTATAGGGGCCCATTTAGGGAATGGAATATATATCTATATTATATTTCGAAGTTTTTCCTACGGTCCTGATTTACCCACTTAAGTGGTGGCCAGGATCGATTCTGGAAAAACATAAGTGGTGGCCAGGATCGATTCTAGCAAAACATAAGTGGTGGCCAGGATCGATTCTGGCCCCACTTTTTTTTTTTTAATACAGAACACGATAAAAACAAAAAAAAACCAAAACCCTCATTATCGATCCACAGAGCCGCTCTCCACTTCTCTTTACCCCGCTACACATCACCGCCGCTGAAGACCATTCTACACCATTCTCAACCACCGCTCGAAGACCATTCTCCACCACCGCCGCTCGAAGACCATTCTCCACCACCGCTCGCCACCACCGCTCGAAGGCCATTCTCAACCATCACGGATTCGAACCCCTCAGGCCACTCACTGAATAACCACTCAGCTGCTCTTCATCCACACAACAATTATTGTTCGTAGGAATTTGAATTGAGGTATAAATTAGTAGTTATTTATTTAATTAGTAGTTAAGGGACTGTTGTGCAATATTTCATCTTCTTTGTTTTATAAATGGAGATGTACACATGAATTGCAGGTTTGTCACATTTTACTATCTATACACAAAATCAAACAAACCCTAAGGTGACATTATTCTATCTGTACACATTTTCTCCAGTCTGGTTCTTCTTTGTTTTGCTTTAGATCTTCTCAGAAAAGGTAACATCTTTCCCCTTTTGTGTAATTTTTCAATTTCATTTTCTTATTCGTTAATGGTTTACTTCATATCCACAGCTTTTAGAAAACCCCTCTTTTGAAACGAACAAGGTGTTCCAGCATTTTTTTGAATTGTTGGCACAACTGATTTAGTTTTATAATGCATTTTTTGAATTGTCTTGCAGTGAATATCCATTTGGCTTTCACTTACACTAAAGCTATTCAAAATTATTCTCAGGTGTGTGTATATATATATGTGTGTCTATTTCCTAGATTTTGATTACTTTTTCCCCATTCCAGAGTTTGCGATTGTCAATTGCAGTATGGGTCCCTATATTATGCAAAAATGCACCATCGATCTCTATATTATGCAAAAAAAGCACTATAGGTCCCTACATTAATTAATCGTTACATGAAGCAGAGGAATTAGCTCAGATAGGCATTAAATGCTGTCCTGCAGAGATAGATTAGATCTTGATTCCGAGGTTATGCCCATTCTTAAAAGACTCGCTGAATTTGCAGAAGCTAGAGTTACGGTTGGGAAAAACCCTCTTCAGCCACCTTCTCACTTTTACTACCCGATCCTACAGGTAAGAAGTTAGCTACGAGCTTTTACTTTTGACCCCCTGAGTTTTGGGAAATAGAAATTTAACCCCTACTAATGCAGGAAATAATGGAAGATCCTCAGATAGCAGCTGATGGCAATAAAGGCATGGCTTGAAAGACACAATATTTCACCATTGACAAAGGTTGGACTTCTAAACAATATGCTTACCCCAAACCACACATTGCGCTCTGCCATACAACAATGGAGAAAATCTGCTACATTGTCAAGAGCCTGAAGAATATCATCATCTTCAAAAAAGTAAAGATATAGGCTAAGTTTGTATTTAAGGAGATATTGGTGTAAATTATGCATTGCTGAAATGGAATCGTTGAAGAAAGAGTTTGTAAACATTGCTAATTGTATAGCTAATAAAGATAATTACACCTTCGAATGTAATCTAATATATCTGATAGGCATTGGTAGCCATTACTAGGTTATGAGTAATTTTTTGTATTACTGTTTTATAGGAGTATAGGAAAAAGTTGAAGGATAATATGACGTTGGATATTGAAGGAAGACCAGGTAGGGGTTTTAAATTCCAGCTTTTATTGAATATAATATATTAAATGTCTGAACTCACTCACTCAACTGTTATATATGTTTTGCAGAAAGAAAGTATTACCTATGGAATGCTACTAATGGAAAAATTCACAAGCTATCAGAAGAAGAAGATTATATTTCGAAGTTAAACTCTGAGCATTCACCTTTGGAATTGCTTGCGAAGGCCCTTGCTAAAGCAGTTGTATGTATTTTACTTAACTTTGTTATTTAACTTAATGCTAATTTATGTATTATTGAGGGTATTATATTCTTTTGTACAGGGGTATACAGAGATTAAGAATCGGTCACTTTTGAGTTATATTATGTTAATTGCACTATTGGTCCCTGTGACCTGTGTTGCAATTATATTTTGCTACACATGATATTACATAACTCAAACATTAATTAATATGCATTTATTTAATCAGGTATGCGAATCGTGCTTTATTTCTCCTTTACTTCACGTGTGGATTATCACATCCAAACACAGCTGCTACGTATATAAACGTAGCCATGATGGAAGAAGGCATGGGAAATGCTCAAATTGCGCTAAGGTACCTGCATGAAGCCCTAAAGTGCAATCATCATATTCAGGTTTATCTCTTATCTCTCTATCTTTTATCTCTATGCAATGTACTCATATTTGATTTTTTTTTTGTAACAGACTGCTGCTAATTTTCATGCCATAGCCATAGCTCTTTCATTAATGGAAGCATTTTCACTGAGCGTGCAACATGAACAAACGACCCTACAGATTCTTCAAGCTAAATTGGGAAGCGAAGATCTTCGCACTCAAGTAAATATTTTATTTATTTTTATCTTATTATTTAGAAAAATTACTTTATAATATAATACATGGTTGTCCATGAAGGATGCTGTTGCATGGCTTGAATATTTCGAATCTAAAGCTTTAGAGCAACAAGAAGCAGCACGAAATGGAATTCCGATGCCTGATGCATCTATAGCAAGCAAAGGGCATCTTAGGTATTATTAACGCAACCACTCTTTTATTACTTGGTAATATTTCACCGGGACCCATTTTTTACCTTCTGTTACAGTGTGTCGGATCTACTTGAGTACATAAGTCTAAAAATAGAGAAAACAGTTTTCATCTGGCAAAAAATTTTAAAATAAAAAAAGTAAAAAATAAAATTCATTTAGTCAAATTCTTTTAACATTAGAATAAACTTTATTTAATCAAATTAATTTTTTATGATATTAATTTTTGGGATTATTTGTGTGGAAAAACAGATATGTGGGCTACTATGGAACAATCATCATCAAGAGATTCTAAGTGCTCATGGTTTTGGGAGGAGAAGTGATTGCCAAAACCAGTTATGTTTATGGAAGTACCCTTCTATGACTAGAATAAAATCTTCTTTACATCATAAAGCAAGAGTTCTTAATGTCTCTCAGGTGTGATCACATGTAAGTTTGTTATAAATTGCAATTTAAGGACATAATTTTAAGTTTAATTTCTTTACCTCAGCTCGAACCAACAATTGAACGTATCAAAGCAGTTGATTCTGCAGTTTTAATGGTCGAAGAAATGCTAAAACACAGCTCTGGAATAATCAATGAACATAAGGTATATATATATATATATGTTTTCCTTTTATATATCTCTTGAAAGTTATTCTTTTGGATTGGATTTTTGCATAATATAAGGACCTGTATTGTTTTTTTTCGCATTATGCAAGGACCTGTAGTGTTTATTGCATTATATAAGGACCAGTAGTGTATTTTCGCACAATATAAGAACCTGTAGTGTATTTTTTGCATAATATAAGGACCTGAATTGGATTTTCGTATAATATGAGGACCTGTAGTGTATTGTTTGGATAATATAAGGACCTATAGTGTATTTTCGCATAATATAAGGACACGTAGTGTATTATTGCATTATATAAGGACCCTTAGTGTATTTTCGCATAATATTATGTAACTTTTTCTAAATTCTTTTAATTTTCTTTTAACGTTTTGTATCGAGCATTGTAGTGTATATTTTGAATAAAATAAGAGCGTGTCCTGTATTTTTAATTATATTGCGAATGATTAAATTTAGCTGACTAATTGTTTTTGGAATTTCATGCAGAAAATATCCGTGTGGAGAAATATCTCTCAATTTGGAACAGAAATCATGGCTCCCGTAATCAAGGAGCACAAATCAAGCTGTGATAATCATTCATATATTAAATTCCCTGCATATAATCATTTAGGATACATTTTTTGATACATTTACCATTTTTATAATTAGTTATCTATATATTAGTTTGGACTTAAACTATTTTGACTAAAATATATGCATCGTTTTATTATATGATACTTTCCCTTTAATTTAGTTATCTTGATACATTTACCTTTTTAAAAATTAGTAATCTATATATAAGTTTTGACTCAAACATATTAAGAAAATATATTAGTCAAAACCTGACTAATATAGTTCTATTGTTTTATTAAATTGATACTTTCCTTTATTTTCGTACCTTACATTTTCTTAAAACCAATTTTTCATCTATATAATACATACCAACTTCATTTACAAACCATCCTTCTTTTCTAAATCACTAAAATAATTTCGAACTTCCTATTTCTCAAACCTTTAACCGTTCGAACTAAGGTTAGTAATTTTTATCTTTCGTTTTTCGTTATAATACATTGTTACATTCGCATTTTACATTCACATTTAGTTTATAAACTACATTAAGTTTTTTATTAGTTAAAAATTCGCATATAGTTATGAAATCGTAATAAGTTTTTCATTACTCAAACATTTGAATGTACTTAAGAAATAGTGAATGGACTGTATATATTTTAGATTGTTTGTAAGTTTAAAATTTACTGTTTATATTTCTGAACTGTTTAAGGTCTGTTTAAGGTTACAGATTAATTTTTTTACGAGAAAGTATATTAATTTCATGTTTGGTGATAGATAGATTATGTTTTTTGGTATGTTTTGTTAATAGCGTGGGGAAATATTAATAAGTATTTATGTCTGAATAAAAGTTATATACAAATGTACATACTTCACGATAACAAGGATAAACCATATTTTATTTTTGCTTTTTTTTTAGTGTGTGAGAATGAGGAAACCACTATTTCGCATAATACAATTATAGAAAACCCTAAAACTTTCATACATACACATGACATAAATTACGAGAACATAGGCGATGCAATCAACAACGTAAAATATTGATCCTTAGTCTAAACAGTCACACTACCACCTTGATCTCCGCAATAGAAACTTTTTTCTCTTTCATTCAGTGGATACCAGAAATGTAAAAACTATATCCCACAAAAATTGCTAGAAAGTAAGTTCACTCATCTCTTAAAAAAAGTTAAATTTCATGGTTTAGTTTTGTTTCTCTTTGTCAAAAAGAAAGTTTTGTTTCTTACTATGCGAATTCTAATTTTAGACTAATAAGTTACAAATGGAAATCGGCGATATACTTAATTACAATATTTCAAATATGCAGGATATTTTCGCGGTTCTCCAAATCGAGCGATATAGGTATGTTGATATATCCATGTTTTGTAGAGTTATGAGACGGATGTACAAAAAACGTGATAAGAATATTGAAAAGATTCAAGAAAAAGACATTTAGTAGTTCTGGGCTATTTTGTATTCATGTCATCTCAAATATTTGAGATTTTTATTTTGTATTACATAAAAGTATATTTTGGTTGATTGATTTATAATTTATGTCGCTATTGAAATTTTTTAAATTTATTTTTATCTCAAGAAATTTTGTTTATCCAGTGTAATATTTATTTTGTTAGAGTGCCTTCAGGCACGGGTTTTTCTAAGAATATATCGTGTTCTAAAATATAAATTACATTCAAATTTTAAATTGTTCGAAGTGGCTTCAGACACGGGCAATACCTAGTATATATATATATATATATATATATATATATATATATATATTTGTGTTCAATAAATATACATGAATTATGAGTTGTTATGTTGAAAATATGGTGTATTCAATTTTAAGAGGTACACGGTTCGAATCCCTTGTAAATGATTTTCTTTGCCAAACATTTTTTTTATTTTCATCTTTTTTAAGATTTATTATATATAATATTTATAAATTATCCCCAAAAATTTTCAAAGATAGTTAGAAAAAGTTTCCAATTTTTTTTTTTATAAAACACGTCGAATTAAGATATTCAACTGAACATGTTATTAAATCCAATTCGTCCGGCGAGTCAAACAAGTTTATTTTAGATCGAGCTCGGTAAAATAAAATAGAGAGAATCCAACACTAAAAGCGATAATAGAAACTTCAATGTTCAATACAAATTTTTTAGAAATAAATATTTATATAAGGGGACCCATTGTAAAATTTCGCTTTGGGCTCCAAATATATCGGACCATTTGATTTCGTATTCTTTCTCTAGGAAACTTTACAGAGATATCCTATATATTTTGGATATGCAGTCTTTGGAATTGCCAACTTACTTTATACAACTCACTTTTTTTTAAAGTTTGATAGGAGGATATATTATCCATCTTCTATAAGTACTTTTTATAGCAATGTAAGTCTTCTGTTTGAGTTGAATTCCCATTGGTGGAGTGTGAAGAACATACCTAGAGTAACTAGTATGGACACTTTTTTTCTTTTTCATTTAGATCTTTTTCAATACATGCTAGTCTTCTTGGAAAATCATGATTTTCTTTTAACAACTCTACCTGATCTCTTTAGCCTTAAGGGTGGGACAATTTTTAATAAACTCAGATGCAATGTATTTGAATCATGGATTCTTGTGGAGGGATTTAAGACTGGTATCATGGCTACTTCTAATCTCTCCACCCTCGTGAAACACAGACCTAGCTACATAAGCTTTTGTTTTACAAAAGTATTGTCTCTTTGGTATGGAAAAGTGAATATGCTTGGACTATAACTTTATTCTTTATGGGTAGATTATTTCCAAATGCTCCCACTGTTATTAGGTGTGACTATTAGGTGTGATTGTTAAATGTTTCTTGTTTTAAATATCACATAATATTTCACACCATTTTAGGAGGTCTTTGGTGGTCCTTTGTGTGTTCTAAAAATAAATGCAAATGTAAATCGAACCACAACCGCAAGTGTACGGTTGTCCCAAGTAGTATGTATGATAATACAGATTCGTTCCAAGGACGGATGGTTGATCACAATGTTTAGCAAGTAGTGATTGATGCACTTATGGAAATGAAAGATAATAAATTGTTTGTTTTGGTTTTGTTTATTAATTCTAAATAAATGAAAGAAAAATAATTAAATGCAAGTAAAAGATAAGACGCAAGTAAAATAAGTGAAAACGCAATATGAGATGTAGTACTTGAGAACGCAAGGATCCTCCTAATTTTACTTTCTAACTTATGTTGTTTAAGGGCTAAATCAGTCAATTACAATGGTCGGGATTCTAAATTCCTTATACCCCCGTCAGGGTGGACTATAAGGCAATCCTAAAGTGTCACTAGTCCCGTCAGGGTAAATATGATCCACCGTTGGATGATTAAGATTTATTACCACTTTGGCCCTAGGATTAACTAAGTTCGTCAGAATCAATAGTTTTTATCCCAGATTGAACAATTAATTCTGTATCTAAACCCCCCGTCAAGATGATCCACACGCCACATATGTGGAATAGCTTAGATACTAATACCTAATTTTAGTTCGCGACTCTAAAATCAGTAAATAATCACAAATTGTCGAAAAGAGTAAAGACCTGATTTAATTTAATTTAACAGAAACCCAAATTCAACATTCGTTATAAAATAAAACTAGGATTCACCCATTGTTTGTTCTCAAGCACTAATGAAAGCTTAGCTCATATTAAAATTAAAAACTATATAAAAAGAATTGGAATTCATATTGTTTACAAAATTAAAATACGAAAAGAACCTAATTTCCGGAATTGGAATGACTACGAACGGAGCTATAGACCCACTCCAGCTCTTGTAGCTTCTTCTTTCTTCCTTCTGTTGCTTCTCTCTGGTGTTTAATCTTGTGGAATGTGAATTGTGTGAAAAATAGAAGTCCAGACCTCCTTTTATAAGTAAAGATTCGGACTAGGGCTTGGACCAGAAAATAAAAGACTAATTAAATGTCCAAGCCCAAAATCCCGTAACTGCAGATACACCTTCACTAAAACGGCTTTTCCTGATGCGTTACAACTCCGATTGACCTCATTCAAGTTGCTAAAGTTCCGTAACTCGATAAGGAATGATTTCTCTTCAAAGGTCAGCGGCTAAATCATCGCTTAAGCACCTCGAAATGAGCAATCTATGGCCTAGAAAGTGGATTTTCAGCTCTAAAAATAATATCTTCGAGATTTGTCTTCAAGTCTTGACTCTAATTCACGATCTTTGACCTTCTCCTCGGATTCCTCTCCTAGCTAACATCTAAAACCTGTAAACTTTACACTAAAAATACCAATATTACGCGCAAATGTTTAATAAATTAAAAATGCTAGAAATAAAAAGGTAATTCCGGATTATTGCATATTTAGTCCAAAAGTCTATCTAATTAATTAAATAAACACCAAAAATGATGTCTCCCAAGAGTCTAAAATAAGAACAATTAGGGAGACATCAAGACCCCCAACTCAAACCTTTGTCGTCCCGACAAAGTAAAACAAAACAAAGGGGTAGAAGTAAACGTATAAACACATAGAAGCTAGCAAATAAACCCTAAAGCAATTCTCAAAATAAATCTCATATAGCAAACTCTAGAAACTAATATACACATACACTAATCATGCAACATCAAACATAAATAATCTCAATCATAAAATTAAAGTCGCAATGCTTGAAGGTTACACTTGTACTCATCTCTGTATGATGGCTATAGGGTGGTCATTAATCCTAACTCGCTTTGAACGCTCCACCTAGTGTATTCCCTATCAACAGAATTATAAATTCACTATGCACTTAGGAATCACGAGGTCTTTACGGTTATAATAATGGCTTAAGGACGGTATGGATGTATATTTGGTAAATTTGAAGTGAGCTTTTGGCTCTCTCCTCACTTACCATCAACAATGTCCTCGAGCTTGAGTTAACGCTCAAAAAGATGTTCTCACTCACCCATATACGCAACAATTTAGCGTCCCATGTCTACCCACTATAAATAAGATGATTTTCAGAAAATTCCACTTTGCCGGATGTTTTATTCATTCATATTTTTCTTTTTCTTTTCTTTTTTTCTTTTTTCTTTTTTTTTTGTACAGAAGCAAACCGGGTACCCGGTTTTGACGAATCCGGGTTCCCGGTTCCTACTGTATGATTTTTCAAATTTTTTCATTTTTTTCTTTCTTTTTCATTTTTCTTCATTCCCGGCAAAGGGTTACAAGTATATATCATCTGCAATTGTGCTACAATACAAAGCACATCGATCCCTACCCATTTAATTCCCCATATGTGGTCCCACCACCCCAAACTCAAGCTCGAGACATGTCTCAGGATTGTGATTCAAGTGCGGGTCATATCGTCATGCCTAATAATCTAAGGGATAATGGCTTATATCGTGGCTACAAAGAAAGGTCTAAAGGCTCAAAGTGGGCTAAGACGGATAATAATTAATACAAGGGATAGCAGGCTAAAAAGGCACAAATGGCTAACAAAGAATGCCCCTATCATTTTCCTAAGTACATAGCTTGTCTTTAGTTCATATCTAGGTGGGTTCTCTACTAATTAAGATTTCACGTTCTACACACCAAACATATTCCTTGAGTACAAGCTTACTTCATTTGCATTGTTCATTAATTTTTCCTATCAATTACCTATGTTCGCATGCAATTGTAAGTGCGTTTTATATCAATCCCTAAAGTCCACTATTTACTATCATAGATTTATCAAAAGTATGCTTAAAGGGATATTTAAAAATTTCTATAGTCAAACGCAACTCCGAAAATTCTTTTATTGAAAGCAAATAAAGCAAATAACACATAAAAAACTGGGATGAGGCAACGAACCCCACCCCAAACTCAAAAATGAGCCGTGTCCCCACGACTCGAAAAGACTAAATAAAGCATTTAAACTAATATACACTAAGAGGAAAGTTTAGAAAACGTATCTTAACCAGCGCGAGGCTGGTCATCGGTGTTGCGTTCTGGACCTTTATCTCGCGTAACAGCATCATAAATCGCGTTTTGAAGTGTATTTACGCCTAGGATTAAATTTCGAAGCAGGTCCAGTTCTTTTGTAACGTTTCCCAAAGTAGCAATCATCTTCTCCTGATTCTCTTCCAACACTTGAATCTTCAACTCCAACTCAGGTACAGTTTTCCCTTTCTTTGATTGAGGAGTTCTTGGACTTCTTGTAGCTCGTGTTGCCTCTTCATGGATGTTCTTGATTGTGCTCAAAGCTATACTCACACCAACTGAAACAGTATCAATATCTGCGTCCTTACGCGGAATCTTTGCGTCTAGACACAACTGAGTAATAGTACAAGGAAACTTCAGATTTTGTTGTTTCATTGGTGATTTCGCGAACTCCATGATTGTATCATAAATGATCTTAGCAACATCACATGGTTTCTCCTCCAAAATACACGTAATAACAAATATGTGCTCTTTCTTCAACTCGGAAGTGTGTTTAATACCAAAGAAAGTGGGTATTATGAAACGAGACCAAACCTTAGCACGAGGTGTCAAACTACTGCTGTAAAACTGTCCAGGATACCTTTCACCTTCAGGAATTGGGCTAGTCCCATTAACAAGCACGGTCCCCCAAAGGGATTCAAAATCAAAAGAAGGGTCATTAAGAGTTTCTTGGAAGGGGCATGTTCCAGAAAAGTTGGGTAGTTTCAATGATTTCCGAATACGTTCAATAGAGAAAGGAACTACCTTTTTGCGGATATCAATGGCATCATGGGAGGTAGCTAAACCTTCGTAAAATTCTCGCACAAAAGTAGGAATAAACTCAAGCTTCCTTTCTTGTAACGCCTTCCAACCAAACTTAGCACATGTCACAGCATATTCCTTGTAATCACTACTCATAATACCCTTAGGAAAATTCGTCTCCTCACCAAATTTCAAAAATTCAATTCTTTCACGAACCTGAGTATTCCAACAAGTGTAAACCCTCTTAGGCTTGTGGGCCCACATCTTCATACGCGGAGGTTTCGTAACGGGTGCTTCCGGAATCTCTTGTTCAGTTTCCTTCTCAATGTTCTTCGCAATTTCCTCTTCTGGTTCCTTCTCACTTTCAATCTCATCAATCAATCTTCTCTTTAGACCTGTGATTTCTTTTCTGTTAGAAGCAAGCTTAACTTCGTCAATTTTTCGTTAGGACGCGAATCAGGAATCTCAATAGCTTGTTCTTGAGAACCACCAATGGTGGTCTTTCTTCGAGGAGCAGTTCTTCGGAAATCACCGGTTCTGTTAGTCATCTCTTTTCACCCCAAACTCAAAACTTCAAATAATGAGAAACTTAGGGAAAAGTTTAGAATTTTGATGTTTTGAGGTTTAAGAATTTAAGAACTAGGTGAAATATGAGATGGGTCTTGGTGAATTTGTATGGGAGAAGAAAAAATTGGGTTTAATTTAAGGAATTGGGTGAAGAAAAATCTTGGGAAAAACTAAGGATTTGATGATATTTAGGAGAGGAGGTGAGTTGATCTTATGTTTTTGTGGTGAAAGAGGGTAGGATATGATCATATATAGTGTTTTGGTAGATGAATTTCGGAGGTGGGGAGGCTATTGGTGCGTTTTAGGTAAATACTTGCAAAAGAGGCTAAGAAAACTAGGTTAAAATACCCAAAACCGCCTCTCACAGCTTTCAAACCGGGTTCCCGGTTTTGGCAAACCGGGTTCCCGGTTCCGCGTCGCTGTGACGGCGCGGAAAAATAATTGTTTTTTTTTTTTTTTCAAAACGCACCAACACGCTGGACCCCAAGACGCGGGGTCAGGGATTTTCTTCGCCGAAACCGGGTACCCGGTTCTGTGGAATGCGGGTTCCCGGATTTTCTCGCTGGCGCGAATCAAAACGCGCCAAAACGCAGCAACTCAAGACGCCGGGTCAGAACTTTTGGGTGTTTACAGCTCCGAAACCGGGTACCCGGTTCTGCCAAATGCGGGTACCCGGATTTGTGTCGATGGTGCGAACTAAAACGCACGAAAACGCAAGCCACCAAGACGCTGGGTCAGGGATTTTCAGAAATCACAGCACCAAAACCGGGTACCCGGTTTTGCCAAATGCGGGTTCCCGGTTCCGTCGCTGTGATATTACCCAAAAACGCCAAGTGTTGCGCTAAAATGGTTGGTACCAGCTCCAAAACCGGGTTCCCGGTTTGTGCGAAACCGGCTACCCGGTTTCTCCTGGACATCCAACCAATTTTTCTTCTGTTTTCGCCAAATCGACCCCAAACTCAAGTCCTTTTTACCCCTGAAATCATCAAAAACAACTACCCTTCCTCATTTCTTAATAAAAACAATAAAATTACGAAAATCAAACTAATCTAAATTGCAAAAATGTAAAAACTCAGCTAATATACAAGTAATTGGCTTTTGTTTAACGTCGTTAAGCTCGACAGGTTACCTCAAGCTTCTAAGGAGTCTCGAGGAGATACATGACCTCCCCGGGATGTGGATCTTTCGAGCGATTGGTATCTTCACCTCCATGGTATATCTTCAATCTGTGACCGTTAACCATAAAGGTACGGTTCTCTAGCGGATGTTCTATTTCTATCGCCCCATGAGGTGTAACTTTGGTCACAATGTATGGACCTGACCACTTAGATCTTAACTTACCCGGAAAATTGCTGAACTTTGAATTATACATTAATACTTTTTGCCCCACTTCAAAGTTCTTTGGACGAATCCGACTGTCATGCCATTTCTTTGTATTTTCTTTGTAAAGTTTAGCATTTTCATAAGCATGCAATCGGAATTCGTCAACTTCATTAAGCTTCATCATACGATTCTTTCCGGCTAAGATAGGATCTAAGTTCAACTGCGCAATCGCCCAATAGGCACCCATTTCAAGCTCTAAAGGTAAGTGACAAGCCTTACCATACACCATACGACATGGAGATGCACCAACTGGAGTTTTAAACGCAGTACGATAGGCCCACAACGCATCATCTAACTTCATTGACCAATCTTTTCTTGTAGGACCAACGGTTTTCTCTAGGATTGACTTGACTTCACGGTTCGAAACTTCAGCTTGACCATTGGATTGTGGATGATACGCAGTAGATACACGGTGTCTAACTCCATATTTCTCTAGAATAGTCTTCAGATATTTATTAACAAAATGAGATCCGCCATCGCTAATAATCACTCTAGGTGTGCCATGTCTAGTGAAAATATGTGACTTCAAGAACTTAATCACCACTCGTGAATCATTAGTAGGTAAAGCCACCGCTTCTACCCACTTGGACACATAATCAACAGCCAATAAGATATAGAGGTCACCATTTGAAGGAACGAAAGGACCCATAAAGTCTATGCCCCACACATCGAATATCTCAACCTCTAACACATTATTACGCGGCATCTCATCCCTCTTAGATATGTTTCCGGTAAACTGGCATCTCGTACATTTCTTAACATATTCATGACAATCTTTTATAAGAGAAGGCCAGTAAAAACCTGATTGAAATACCTTTGCAGCAGTTCTGTCTCCTTTGAAATGTCCTCCATATAATGAATCATGGCATCCAGCTATAATGGCTTGAGTCTCTTCCCTGGCTACACATCTTCGTATCATTTGGTCAGCACAAACTTTATAGAGGAACGGATCCTCCCAAAAGAACTGTCTAGCACGATGAGCTAACCTCTTTCTTTCTTGATAAGTAGAACCTTCAGGAAAAACACCACTCACCACTAAATTCGCAATATCTGCATACCACGGAGCCTCATAATCTCGAACAACGAATAAAATCTCATCAGGAAACTCTTCTCTAACTGCTTCAGTACCACTATTCATCTCTGAACCCTCTAAGCGCGATAGATGATCTGCAACCTGATTCTCACAACCCTTTCTATCTTTGATCTCTAAATCGAACTCTTGAAGCAATAACACCCATCTGATTAACCTTGGTTTCGCATCTTTCTTCTCCATAAGAAATCTGATCGCGGAATGATCTGTATAGACAATAACTTTCGCTCCAAGAAGATAAGAGCGAAATTTATCAAACGAATATACAACTGCTTGCAACTCTTTTTCTGTAACTGTGTAATTAATCTGAGCACCACTAAAAGTTTTACTAGCATAGTAAATCGAATGAAACACCTTCTCTTTTCTTTGTCCTAATACAGCTCCCATACACAAATCACTCGCATCACACATAACCTCAAACGGTAAATTCCAATCTGGAGGTAACACTATAGGAGCAGAAATAAGCTTTTCTTTGATTGTTTTGAAGGCCGTTAAACAAGCTTCATCAAAAAGGAACTTGCAATCCTTTTCGAGTAAGTTGCATAACGGTTTAGCAATCTTAGAAAAATCTTTAATAAATCGCCTATAGAAACCAGCATGGCCAAGAAAACTCCTTACCCCTTTAACAGAAACAGGAGGGGGAAGAGTTTTAATTACCTCTATCTTTGCTCTATCAACCTCTAATCCAACACTCGAAACTTTGTGACCCAGAACAATACCTTCGCGAACCATGAAGTGACACTTCTCCCAGTTGAGCACCAAATCTGTTTCCTTGCATCTCACTAACACTTTCTCCAAGTTATCCAAACATATATCAAAATCATCACCAAACACGGAGAAATCATCCATGAACACTTCAAGGAAATTATCTATCATGTCCCAGAAGATGGCCATCATACACCTTTGAAAAGTAGCGGGAGCGTTACACAACCCAAATGGCATTCTGCGATATGCAAAAGTACCAAATGGGCATGTAAAGGTAGTCTTATATTGATCTTCTGGAGCCACGTAAATCTGATTGTACCCAGAGTAACCATCCAAGAAACAATAATATTCTCTTCCGGCTAATTTGTCTAACATCTGATCAATGAAGGGCAAAGGGAAATGATCTTTTCTGGTGGCCTTGTTCAGCTTTCTGTAATCCATGCAAACTCTCCAACCTACTACCGTTCTTGAAGGAATCGCCTCATTTTTATCATTAAGAACTGTTGTAATTCCTCCTTTCTTCGGTACACACTGAACTGGACTCACCCATTCACTACTCGAAATGGGATAAATAATCCCCGCATCTAAAAGCTTGATCACCTCTTTCTTTACCACATCTTTCATGGCTGGCATTAATCTTCTCTGACCTTCAACTGAGCGTGCATTAACATCTTCTAGTATGATTTTGTGTTGACAATAGGATGGACTAATGCCTTTGATATCAGCAATTGTCCAACCTATTGCTTCTTTGTTGGCTCTTAACACACGCAACAGTTTATCTTCTTGAGGACCTGTTAAATTAGCTGAAACAATAACAGGTAGAGTTTCATTAGTACCCAAATAAGCATACCTCAAGTGTGCTGGCAATGGTTTTTCTTCCAACTCCGGAGGAGATTCAATTGAAGGTTTCTTTTTAGGAATAATCTCCCCCGGTTCTCTCACAGGTTCATAGGCAAGACGCCTATACTTCGGATTTCAGAATTTAGAGCTGCCACTGTTTCTGTAAGCTCCTCCATCATCTCAGGTGAATCTAATGTCAAAGCAGCCTGCAAGATATCATCAAAATTTAAGCAATTAAATACCTCTTGCGATGCTTGCTCTACTACATCCATTCTGAAGCAATCTTCCTGAGAATCTGGGAATTTCATAGCTCGAAATACATTGAATTTCACTTCCTCATCTTGTATCCTCATTGTCAATTCGCCATTCTCTACATCGATCAATGTCCTCCCTGTAGCTAGGAAGGGTCTACCCAAAATAATGGGGACATTTCTATCTGCATTGTATTCAAGAATTACGAAATCAACAGGAAATATAAGTGTACCTGCCTTAACAAGGACATCCTCAATACGGCCTTCAGGATGAGCAAGAGACCTGTCCGCCATTTGCAAGACCATAGAGGTAGGTCTTGCGTTTCCAATTTTAAGCTTATCAAAGACTGACTTGGGCATCAAGTTGATGCTTGCCCCCAAATCGCATAGTGCCTTTCCCTTCCATTCTTCTCCAATCGATATGGGAATCGTGAAACTCCCCGGATCAACTAACTTTGGAGGTAATTTACTCTGGCAAATCGCGCTACACTCTTCCGGAAGGCCAATCATCTCATTATCACAATAAGGTCTTTTGTTAGTGAGGGCCCTCTTCAAAAACTTCGTATACTTAGGAATATCTCGAATTGCCTCTAATAACGGAATATTAATACTCAAACCCCTCACTCTATTGAAGAATTTCTGAAAATCACCCATATCACCCTTTTTCTGAACTCGCGATGGAAACGGTGGTGGAGGGCGATTGCTTACAATTTCATCTCTCTTTTTCGGAATTTCTTTTGGTCTTTCTATCTCTTCAACCTCACTATCTTTCTCATTCTCTTTCTCTTTCTCACCCACTTCCTTTTCTTTTCTTGGAACTTCTTTCTCTTTCATAACGGGAAAAGGAGGTGGAGGAAGGTTCTTACCACTTCTTAATGTAACAGCCTTGCAATCTTCACGTTGTGTTGGATTTTCCGTATCGCTAGGAAGTTGCCCTTGTGGACGCTGATTCAACTGTTTATTAATTTGACTTAGCTGATTCTGGAAAATCTCCATATTCGCTTCGGCTGCGTTCTGACGTTCCAAAGCTTGTGTTTGAAGAGCAATCAAATTTTCAACGGTTTTCTGAAGGGTAATTACTCCTTCTTGTGGATGGGCAGGTAGAGCTTTCTGGTTTAAATTCTCATCGTAGGTATTCTGAGGAGCTTGTCTTTGCACATAATTGTTTTGATTCTGTCCTCCTTGATGATTGTTATGTGGTCTTGGATTATAGTTGTTGCCTTGAGGACGCGGCTGATACGCGTAAGTAGGATTGGCTGCCCCATTAGGATTTGATTATTGAATCTCAGGATGGTTTCTGTTAGGCTGATATCCATTACCACTTGAATTGAAATTACCTCTATTGGACATAAAATTCACTGATTCTTGGTTATTCGGACAACTTTCCTCATCATGATCATCTACCTTACAAATCGAACACATATACACCTCTTGTGCAGCATGCACAGCTACCTTCTTACCCGAAAATCCTTCTTTTACAGCTAGAGTAAGCTGCTTCAATTGTTGTTCTATGGTATTTTGGATCTTATTCTCAAACGTAGAAAATTTCTCTTCCATGTCAACATTATTTACTCCCTTAACTGGTGTTCTCACTGAGCTCCACCCAACTTCATTCTTGACTGTTCTCTCTAAAATAATTTTGGCATGAGCGGGTTGAACTTGAAGAAAACCTGCTCCACATAGCGTATCCAACTTCTCTCTCGAAATTCCATCAAGGCCTCTATAAAAGATCTTTAACTGTTGTTGTTCTGAAAAGCCATGATTAGGAACTTTACGCAAACACATCTGAAATCTTGTCCAACTCTTTCCCACAGTTTCCTCATACTCTTGACGGAATTGTGTCAATTCTAGTTCAGCATCTAACCTCATGTTACTTGGGTAATACCTGTCAAAGAAAGCAATTTCTAATTGGTCCCAATTAGTAATCCTCGTAGGATCTTGCGTATCGTGCCATTCACTTGCTCCATCAATGACAAAGAATTTGAAAGCAGCAAAATACATCTGTTCTCTTGAAACCCCTTGTGTGATATAAGAATCACATATCTGTTTGAATTTCTGTACCGCTCTAAGAGGATCTTCTGATGGTCTTCCGCGAAAGTTTCCAAAGTTTTGGAACTGAGCCAGCATACCCGAATCTGGACGGAATCTCGGAACATCAATATCTGGAGCACCTACTCCTATAGCTGGAGCGCGGAATGGAACTTCTGGAGGGCCATTAGTGAACCACGGATCATGATTCATCACTATCTGGACTGGAGGATTAGGATTTAGTGGTTGAACTTGAGGAATAACGCCTGGAGCTAAAGGTTGGCCATTTGCATCTAACTGGCCTTGTCCATTCTGTTGACCTTGAATAATGATATTCTCCATTCTGTTACTTAATTCTTCTATTTCTAAAGCTTCTCGTTCTCTTCTTCTTCTGTTCGCAAGTCTGATCAACGATTCTGGATTACTAAGGATCGGAGGTGCTGGCTCTAGATCCTTGAATAGCCTTCTTCGCATACACCAAACCTAAAAACCTGAAAAAGCTAACAAACAAAAAGCGTAAAACTGATAAAATAAAATAAATGCACTTATCACTAAAGGATAAACACCGTGGTCACACGCTACCGTCCACGGCAGCGGCGCCAAAAACTTGGTGGTCCTTTGTGTGTTCTAAAAATAAATGCAAATGTAAATCGAACCACAACCGCAAGTGTACGGTTGTCCCAAGTAGTATGTATGATAATACAGATTCGTTCCAAGGACGGATGGTTGATCACAATGTTTAGCAAGTAGTGATTGATGCACTTATGGAAATGAAAGATAATAAATTGTTTGTTTTGGTTTTGTTTATTAATTCTAAATAAATGAAAGACAAATAATTAAATGCAAGTAAAAGATAAGACGCAAGTAAAATAAGTGAAAACGCAATATGAGATGTAGTACTTGAGAACGCAAGGATCCTCCTAATTTTACTTTCTAACTTATGTTGTTTAAGGGCTAAATCAGTCAATTACAATGGTCGGGATTCTAAATTCCTTATACCCCCGTCAGGGTGGACTATAAGGCAATCCTAAAGTGTCACTAGTCCCGTCAGGGTAAATATGATCCACCGTTGGATGATTAAGATTTATTACCACTTTGGCCCTAGGATTAACTAAGTTCGTCAGAATCAATAGTTTTTATCCCAGATTGAACAATTAATTCTGTATCTAAACCCCCCGTCAAGATGATCCACACGCCACATATGTGGAATAGCTTAGATACTAATACCTAATTTTAGTTCGCGACTCTAAAATCAGTAAATAATCACAAATTGTCGAAAAGAGTAAAAGACCTGATTTAATTTAATTTAACAGAAACCCAAATTCAACATTCGTTATAAAATAAAACTAGGATTCACCCATTGTTTGTTCTCAAGCACTAATGAAAGCTTAGCTCATATTAAAATTAAAAACTAAATAAAAAGAATTGGAATTCATATTGTTTACAAAATTAAAATACGAAAAGAACCTAATTTCCGGAATTGGAATGACTACGAACGGAGCTATAGACCCACTCCAGCTCTTGTAGCTTCTTCTTTCTTCCTTCTGTTGCTTCTCTCTGGTGTTTAATCTTGTGGAATGTGAATTGTGTGAAAAATAGAAGTCCAGACCTCCTTTTATAAGTAAAGATTCGGACTAGGGCTTGGACCAGAAAATAAAAGACTAATTAAATGTCCAAGCCCAATTTCCAAGCCCAAAATCCCGTAACTGCTGATACACCTTCACTAAAACGGCTTTTCCCGATGCGTTACAACTCCGATTGACCTCATTCCAGTTGCTAAAGTTCCGTAACTCGATAAGGAATGATTTCTCTTCAAAGGTCAGCGGCTAAATCATCGCTTAAGCACCTCGAAATCAGCAATCTATGGCCTGGAAAGTGGATTTTCAGCTCTAAAAATAATATCTTCGAGATTTGTCTTCAAGTCTTGACTCTAATTCACGATCTTTGACCTTCTCCTCGGATTCCTCTCCTAGCTAACATCTAAAACCTGTAAACTTTACACTAAAAATACCAATATTACGCGCAAAAGTTTAATAAATTAAAAATGCTAGAAATAAAAAGGTAATTCCGGATTATTGCATATTTAGTCCAAAAGTCTATCTAATTAATTAAATAAACACCAAAAATGATGTCTCCCAAGGGTCTAAAATAAGAACAATTAGGGAGACATCAGTCTTATATACAAGGGGAAACTACTTTTATTCTCCCTAAAGTCCATTCATCAATTTGGTGTTTCTCCTAACTATCTTGGTGGAATGAAGAAATCATCGTTCATCTAGCTAACTGTATTCATCTATGAAATAGACTTAAAATTATTTGTATTACTTCAGCATATCTTTTGGTGGAGGAAGTTTGATGTAGGCGTGTAGTTTCTGTGTTGCCATATAGGATTAGTAGTGTTGACTAACGATCTTGATCATGTCTTCCTTTATAAGTCCTCTCTCATTACTGGTTTGGAGATTAGTAGATTTGGCCAATGATCTAATCATGTCTAACTTTTTGTGGAATCTCAACAACTTTGGCCAACATCTGATCTTGTATACCTTTATGTGTGCTCTCTCTACTCTAGTTTAGATAGCAAGGATGAACCCATATCAAATTATAACCTTGGAGAATTTAAATGGGGTATAACCCTGTTTAGTGGTTTCATAGATCATTATATTATTGATGATATTGGCTTATGGAAGGTCGCGACGAATATGGTAGAAGAATTTAGAATAATCCTCATTTTCACCATTGGATAGTACTGAAGTGATAGATACTATTTTTAATTTTACAATTCAGAAATCTCAAGAATCCATTTCGCAAACAAAGAGTGCAACAACATATGGGAATTTTTACTTCTAAAATTCCTAATTCATCAGATACGGTATGTCTTTATCGTTCTCATCTCTTGGTGGGATATCCGGACGGTCCCTGAGATGTCCAAAGACTAGAAATGAGATACGCCTGCTGGAATTATCAAGGGACAGGGGCCACGCTGACGAGGCATAATTTTTCTACTTTTATTACTAGTTTTATTCCAAACGTGTTGTGTTTGTTTGAATCTAAATTGAAAGAATGTAACATTGTTTACTTTGTAAGTTCTTTAGGGTGTCTTGATCACTGGAGTGTTGTTGCTCCAGTTGGAGACTTTGGTCTTTCGAGGTGTATTTTATTTGTTTGGATGGTACTATTTGTCTATTAGTCTTGTATTCATGTAATTAATCCTATGTTAGTTGTATCAATGAACCCAATGGTAATTGTTGTTACTTGGTCTTTGTTCACACACATAACAAGTTTTAGAAACGAGCTCAACTTTGGAAAGATATCTCGGATTGGAACTACAACAACCCCAATGGTACTTAGGTCATTGTTGGGGATTTCAATGACATCTCAACATCATTTGAAAAATAAGGATTAGGAATGCTAACTCTTCCCATATATCTGTGTTCAATTACAATGCACTCCTTGATCCCCCACCCAAAGGATTTTTTTTCACTTGGTCCAACCGAAGAGAGGTAGAAACTCGTGTTAAGAAAAGACTTGATAGGGTTATAAACCAAATTTAGCTTAACTTATTCTTTGAGTCACTTCTCACAGTTTTACCAGCTGTTGGCTTTAATCATTCTTCGTTACTCCTCAATTGTAAGCCTTCTTTCTCTCAATCTAATAAGAATATTTTGGTTTGAACATTTTTGGGTTGATGAACCTACTTGTAAGGGACTAGTTGACTTGTTTATGAGCTAGATGGATGTGTCACCTATAAAAGAAACAACTCATCTCCAACTTCTTTTGTCAGATGGAGCAAAAAGATGTTTATAAATTGTTCCCCTCTTATCAAAGGTCTTCAAAGAGGCTTGTAGTTCTACAAAATGTGGATATTTTGCCTCATGATCTTGAGGAAGTGAAATCTATTTCTTTATCCCTTGATGGCATTTGGAAACAAAAATAATATTTTGGGAAAACTTGAGCTAGAGAGAAATGGGAAGTGAAGGGGATAGAGTCACTGACTTTTATCATACGTCTATTGACTAAAGACGAAATCACAGTCGAATCATGTGCATTTTTTATTCTAAAAGACAAGATTTATTCATCTCTCAATTCTTTGTAATCTAATGGGAACCCGTGCTGTGATAAATTTGAGGTTATTGATAACATTCCTTGTAAAATTAAACACGATATAAATAAGAACTCCTTAAGAAGACTACAATGGAAGAGGCTTAAAGAGTTGTGTTTTGTATGGGTGGTTAGAAATTTACGTGGCTTAATGGTCTTCCAGGTCTATTCTATAATTTTTTTTGGAATATCATACAGTTTGACGTTCTGGATATGGTAAGATCTTTCTTCAAGGTTAGATTGGATTTCAGAAAACTGAACAAGACTATTACTACCCCTATCCCAAAAGGTGATACCCACCCTAAGGTTGGTGACTTTCGACCTATCTCTTATGCTAACTTTGATTACAAAGTCAATTTTTGGCCCTAGTTGATAGAATGAAACCATTCATGAATTATTTTACATGTCCAGCCCAATCTTCTTTTATTAAAGGGAGAGCCATTCAAGATAATATTATTCTGGCACACGAGATTTCATATTTCTTTCGTAGAAATAGATACTACAACAAGCAGTATGCCGCAGTTAAGATTGATATGGAAAAATCACATGAACATGTGAAGTGGGACTTTCTGGAAAGTGATTTTGAAAAGTTAGGTTTCCATAAAACTTGGATTGATCTAGTGATTAACTGTGTTTCTATGGTGCATTACCAAATTGTTATTAATGGAGTTGTTACGGGAAATATCACTCCTTCAAATGGCATTCGATAGGGTAACCCTCTTTCCCCTTACATTTTATGTTTATTAATTGAATCCCTTGTTGATCTCATTAACTTATAATCCAAAAAAAGGTAACATCAAAGGTATTAAACTTGCAAGGGAGTGTCCTCCATTGTCTCATCTTTTATTTGCAGATGACTTTATCTCTTTTTGGAAAGCTTAAAATGATGTTGAGATTGATGCCTTCATTAGAGTTATCCATTTTTATAGCAAAGGATCGGGACAAAGAGCTAACCTAGGAAAGTCCAGCATCTTTTTTAGCAGAGGTACGCCAACCATTACGACCAAACAAACAACAAACTACCTTGGTATTCAACAAGCGGAAAATTATTGGATCCAAGGTTACCACTTTACAACGGGGGAAAATGTACTGAAGAAAAGGCGAATGGATGCAAAGAAAACCTCATTTAGGATGGGAGAAAAGAATTTCTGATCAAGTCTATCCTACATTCTATCTTAAACTATACGATGTTCATCTATCTTTTCCCCAAAACTTTTTACAAACAAATATCGACGGTGGTTTCTAACTTATGGTAGGGTTTGGGGAATAAAAAGCGCATTCATTGGAAATACTGGGACAAAATAGAAATTTCAAAAGAGTTAGGAAGAATTGGACTTAAAGACTTCAAGAAGATGAACTTCGCCTTACTCGCCTCCACGGCATGGAGAATCCTCCATAACAAGGATTCTTTGGTATTCAAAGTCCTCAAAGATATTTATTTTTACTCGGATTTGTTTTGGAAATGTAAGACACAAACTATTGAATCTTGGGCATGGACAAGTATTCTTGTAGGAAGAGATGTCCTCCAAATAAGGTGTTTAATGCAAATTGGAAATGAAGGTACTACTAATATATGGAAGGACAAATGGTTGCATGTGCACATCTCCATCTCTAAGCTTGAGGGGTTCCATCTTGAGCCGGTTAATGATCTTATTAACCATGATGAGCCAGAATAGAATGCAAGCCTTGTTTATGACACTTTTCATCCAATGGTAGCTAAATTTATTTGTAGGATTCCATTGCATAACTTTGATGAGGAGGACAAGGTTATTTGGACCCATGCTAAGAAAGAAAGTTATACTACAAAGTTATGTTATCATGCGATCCATTCCTTTAATGCAGATTCTAATATTGAACCCTCTTCATCTAGTCCTTAAATAACCCAAAGACATGAAAAATTGTTTGGCATGTGAAAACACCGACTAACTTAAGAGCTTTTATATGAAAATATTGTAATGAGGCCATTTAATGTGGTGTGTTTCTTTTTAAGAGAAACTGTGTGGATACTTCGAGACATAGCTTTTGCAACGATCCCATGAAAATATTGAACACTTCTTTTTTGCCTGCAATCAAAGTGTGGAATGTGGATTAATATGTACTTAATGTTTGGAGAACTTATTAAAGGAATGGAAGTGTTTGAGCACATGATCCTTAGCATAATCATAGGAGGGGTTAACGAGAGTTGTAACACTGAAATCTCTACTACATTTTCCTTCTCCACTTTTTGGAGTATTTGGACTACTAGAATGAAATGCATGTTTGAAGGTACATCTGGGAATACTCATCTCGTTATTATGTAAAGAAATATACTTGTGGCTAGTTTCCATCGGCATGAATGGAACATTAAGTTGCGTGTTTCTGACCCAGATGATACTATCGAGATGGAAGAGGGTCTAAACATTTGGATGTCAACATTTCTGTGATGCTTCCTTCAAGAGCGAAGAGAAAACTACACAGATCACAACTAACACGTTTGATAAGGAGAAAAATTCAACCAGATGCAAGGGGATAAGATTTGGTGCAACTCAACTTTTGAAGGGGAAGCTGTTGATAGACTTCAAGCATACAATGTGGCGGCTGCTACAAATGATAGGAGTTTCAGAATTCACACTGATTGTCTCGGTATTACCTAAGGCCTTAAAAACACATCTGAATTCTGCTTGAAATCTCAACCTCTTTTGCAAAAGATCAAGAACCTCATCTTCTTGAGACCCAAAATATGTACTCCCTCAGTCCATTTATTTTTGTCTTACTTTTTGTGGCACAAAGATTAAAAATACATTAAATGCACTCCCTCTTTACTATATTGCCCTTATTCATTGAGTAGATTATCATTTAATGCACCATTGCTTTTAACTAATTAAGTAGGGGTAATATTGGAATAATGGGAGAAAAAATGTCTTGATAATATAAAAAAGATATATATTGTTGGACACCTCCTTTTAAAAAGAAAGACAAATAAAAGTGGACGGAGGGAATATTCAGCATGGTTCTAAAAATAGAAATGAGGAGGTTGAACTTTTAGTTAGAAGTTTTAGATGTAATTTTTTTCCTACGAACTGATAGTTGATTCATAACCTCGATTTGATCAGGAATTTAGGAGACATAGGCCGATCATTTCTCTTTCGGTAAAACTTTTTTTTATATAAATTTTTGATTAAAAATATAATAATCAATTGAAAATCGATAAATCCAGTAAATAACTCATTTGCCATTAAAAAATAACAGTAATAACGTGTTTTCTTGTCTCATACATTCTCGTTTTCAGGAAAAAATTATAATGATTCTTTAACCACAAACCGCATAAAAAATTTAAGTAACTAAGGGTTGATAAAATAAATTATTTACTCAAAATATGTGTTTTTAGAGTGACAATTGAAAAGATAGATAGAGAAAATCCTTATCTAAAAAAGTCGTATAATAGTAAATCTCTTGGTGACCTCATAAAGACCAAAATTAAATTTCCACCACTCAAAGGCATACCCCTATCTAATATGGAAAAGGCAAATCTTTTCCATCTCCATTTATCAAAGCCAATTATTATAAGTCTTTTGTTTCAGTTCTCATATTTTTGTTCCACTTCAATCCACTTTCTGTCCGGTTTTCTTTAGGTACGTGCCCTTTTCATCTCTCTTATTCCATGAATATACAGAAGATAAGTAAATAATTTGGTGCATTAATCTCGCGTTAAATATCGTATTTAAAAGAGTGGGGTTCTTTAAGCACTAGAGAAGGGACTCTAAGGCCAGGATTTTTGCAAGCAGACTACTTTAAATAGCATTTGCATGGACATGGTTAAAACATGAATGCATCTGTTTAAGTATCATTTTTACTACATTCCAGTACTAATTCTTGGTTGTCTATGTTTTTCTTACTAGACATGTAGTTTAGTATAAATCATATCTAAGGTAAACGCATGATTATTTTAGACTACACTTAAATTACACATTAAGCATACATACTGTAGAGAGTACTTTAATGAAATTCTTGGGGCCCACTGCTCTAACTGATTATTTAAGACATGCAAAACTAATCTGGTATGTGAGCTTCAAGTTAATGGTTGAAGACACGTTTATATAGTAAACTAAAGAGACTAACATGGTTAGCACTACTAGTACATAATCATAATAACTCTGCTAATATTGTGGTCTGATTTCAAGTTTCCAGTTCAGTGATAGGTGAAAATGGCACAAATTTTGGCTCCATCAACACAATGGCAGATGAGAATCCCGAAAAGCTCGATCGAAGCAAGTCCAATTACTTCAAAGATGTGGAACTCTCTTGTGTTGAAACAGAACAAGAAAGGAGGGACAAAAAGCTCGTCTAAATTTAAAGTATTCGCTCTTCAGTCAGACAACAGTACTATTAACCGTGTGGAACAGCTTCTTAATCTGGACGTAACTCCGTACACAGAAAGGATCATCGCTGAATATATATGGTATGTGATTCTTTCTGCATTTAATCTCCAATTTATCATTTTACTTAATCGTTTCATGCAACAGGATTGGAGGATCAGGGATTGATGTGCGTAGTAAATCAAGGGTATGTGATTACATTTGTAACTTGTTCTCGCTTTCTGAAAATCATAATTTTGATTAGTTTTTCATAATGAAATAATTTTCAATCTCAGACACTCTCGAAACCCGTTGAACACCCATCTGAGCTTCCAAAGTGGAACTATGATGGATCAAGTACTGGACAAGCACCTGGAGAAGATAGTGAAGTTATCCTTTAGTAAGATCTCTTTTCTTTTCAAAATATGAACGGATCTTTTAAACAATACCCACTTAAAAGTACAGCAAAAAAATTTAACACTAAAAATCTTAATTTTGCCGCTAATAGTCCGTCTTTATAAGTTCGTCGCTAAAGATACCTTTAGTAGCAAATTATTTGTTTTTCCCTCTATTAACTTTATCTTTAGCGGCAAATATTGCCGCTAAAAATATAATTAGATGCTATTTTGGTTTTTAAAAATATCAATAGAGGCCATTTTAGTTGTTGCTGCAATAGCTTCGCCACTAATGCTACTATTTCCTGTAGTTATAAACTTATTTTATTGTGTAGTCCTCAAGCGATTTTTAAGGATCCTTTTCGTGGAGGAAACAACATCTTAGTGGTTTGCGATGCATACACACCTGCAGGGGAGCCTATTCCGACAAATAAACGTGCAAAAGCTGCCGAGGTTTTTAGTAACTCGAAAGTTGTATCAGAAGTGCCATGGTATAGTACTATATAGTACAACTTGTATATGAATATGTGATTTGATTTAATTTAACATAATGTAACAGGTTTGGTATTGAGCAAGAATACACGTTACTACAACAAAATGTAAAATGGCCTTTGGGTTGGCCTGTAGGAGGGTTCCCAGGTCCTCAAGGTCCTTATTATTGTGCAGCTGGAGCGGACAAATCGTTTGGTCGAGATATATCAGATGCTCACTATAAAGCTTGCTTATATGCTGGTATAAATATTAGTGGAACTAATGGTGAGGTTATGCCTGGTCAATGGGAGTTTCAAGTAGGTCCTAGTGTAGGTATTGAAGCTGGAGATCATATATGGTGTGCTAGGTACATTCTTGAGGTAAGTAATTGAATTATAAAATAATTAACTATTTAGCTAAAAGTAGTAATTTACACAATTTTGTTAACAGAGAATAACTGAACAAGCTGGAGTAGTTCTCACGCTCGATCCAAAACCAATTGACGGTGATTGGAATGGTGCTGGTTGTCACACTAACTACAGGTATATTTACTAAATCGGTATATAATTAAACTTCGATAATTAATTATAATATTTTATTTATTTAATTATGATTGATAGTACAAAGAGTATGAGAGAGGAAGGAGGATTTGATGTAATTAAGAAAGCAATCCTAAATCTTTCGCTTCGCCACAAAGTTCATATTAGTGCTTATGGAGAAGGAAACGAGAGAAGATTGACAGGAAAGCATGAAACTGCTAGTATTGACCAATTTTCTTGGGTATGTCAAACTAATATATATAATTGAAGTTTCGATGTTTTGTCGTTTAATATCTGATTTACATTGCAGGGAGTTGCTAATCGTGGTGCCTCAATTCGTGTGGGGCGTGACACTGAGAAGGAGGGGAAAGGTACTACATTCAAACATACAAGGAATTTTTTTTTGTTTGTTTGTTCCAAAATCACATACAAGAAATGAATAAAAGATATTAGTAGAGTTTTTTGAGACTTTGGTTTTTTTGATTGGTTTTATAGGTTATTTGGAAGATAGGCGCCCGGCTTCAAACATGGATCCCTATGTGGTGACGGCATTACTTGCTGAAACAACTTTACTATGGGAGCCGACACTTGAAGCTGAAGCTCTTGCAGCTCAGAAGCTGGCACTCAAAGTGTAATCCGACACCATTCAAGTGAAGGAAAATAACTTGGTTCTGATGAGTTTCATTATCAACTGATCCTTGAGAAAATTGTTGTAAATAAGGAACCAAGTGTGGAGTGAATATGCAAATAGTTCAATGGTTTCTTGTATGTTTCGTAGCATTGCTTCATGAACATTTTGTTGCATTTTCTTTTTCTTTTTAAATCCGTTAATGGAAGCATGAGACCGTATTTTTTTAAGCGATTGACTTCTTAAATGGCGTCTACAAGTCAAAATAATTGTAAAAACTCTAAGTCAATGGCGGATTTAGTGGGTACTAGTTTTTTTTTCTCTGGTCGATCGTATAAATAGTTACTTCTATTACAAATTTCTGCCGACTTCAAGTCTCGTAAAAGCAGACCGTAGACCCATCGAGTCATCACAATTCTTCGCCGTTTGCCCAGCTTTACGCGCGGCGGTATCGGCCAGACCATTAAGTCTTTGCGGAAGATGCTTGAGGAACAAATTACCATGTTCCTCGGCAATTTTATGGATCCGCTTGACATAAGGCCAGACTTCCTACCAAGCAGCTCACAACGACTTCACTCTTTGAATAAAATCAAGGTTATTTGAACAGATAACAGTCTTACATCCCGGATGGACAAGGCTCAGCTGAGCAGCCTCGAGAACTGCTATAGCTTCTCCTTCAGCCGCTGACTCTGTCCAGATAGGTTTAGAGAAGGTCACTCTGCGTCCTGTATAAGTGTTTCGTTCGACTATTCCAATGCCACTAATTTCGACAGTAGATTTGAAAGATGCGTCACATATGTAGATATAATGAACGTCTCTAAATTCATCGTCTCGCCATGCCTCCGGTACCAGAACTCTAGCAGGCGAGGGAGTAGGTTGTGGTCTAAAAAAGAGCGTAGTTTAAAAGCTTAAGATACTTTTAATTCTCATTGGGTGTTATTCCTTGATCCACCCCTTCCAGCTTTTGTGTGGTATACCTAAATCGGAATAAAACCGAATTCCTATTTATTTATATTTTATTATTGCAGGGGATTAATCTTGAAAAAATTTATTACCTAATAAGATTAATAAGATTCATATTGACGGAATATTCTTATTCTATTAAAAAAAACATTTTCCGTTGTAAAAGTACATACAACCCGTTAAAAATACATAACTCGTTAAAAATACATAACTCGTTAAAAATACATAACTCATTGAACAAAATCTTAACTGAAAAGATAAAGTTAACACATTAATACTAGATTTTTTGAGTCATACATAAATGATTAATCTTTTTTCATACATAAAGAATTAATCTTAGCGTTAATAACATTGTAATATTTTAATTAAAAAAACTAGTAATATCATCAAAAGTAAGAAGTCAAGCTTATATAACTATTAACAAAGGTATTATACTTATAAGTTAAACAACTCAACAAATATTTACTAAATAATCAATTTCATATTACTACACATTTGGAACCAAAAAAATTTCATATGTACTATAAAAGATAATTGCTTGCATATTCACTCTTAAAAAGAAAAAAACCTAATAAAAGATAATAATAAAGACAAAGGTAAAATGTCCGACAGAAAATTGTTTTCTGGCGAAATCCACTGTTAAAATTCATATCCCACCTAAGCATTCATCTCGCCACATTCAAACAATACAAAGATGATGAGTTAACAAAATTAGAATGCGAGAGCCGAGTGAATGATGGCAAACCCTAGATGAAAAATATTTATCCGACAAAACCCACCCTAGGAGATAGCCTACCTAAGCGTACATCTCAGCACAATCAAGAAATCCTAGTTGGCAATTTGACGGAACGAAACTATATCAATGAAATTGACGATGTTATTATATGGTGGGTTGTGCTTTCGTATTTGGTGGCTTGTGTGTTATTAGTAGGTGGGTTGTGTACCCGCTTCGGTGGGTTGAATATCCAAAATAGGTTATGTGATATTATTAGGTGGGTTGTATACCTCATTTGGTGGGTTGTTTAGCCATTTGGTAGGCTATGTGACTGAAAAAAAAACCAACATCATTAAGTGGTGTCAGCAAAATTTTATTAATAAAGGCTCATATCCAGAAAGAACAAGAGTTTATTAATAATGAAAAATACTACCTAATTAATGATAGATTTGCTTCTTAAAATCCTCCAAAAGAGTTACACTCACGATCTGATTATGATACGAGTTTATATTAAGCAACAAAACTGTATCTAACTATTTGATTTTTTTTTGTAATGAATGATGAGTAATGATACAATGGACATGTTATAATAATTATAAATTATTTTAAAACTTAATCAAACAAACTATATAAGTAGACATATTAGAGTATGATCGGTTGAGTTTAAGACTTTATTAGTAATTATCTCTTAAAAATTTCATAAAAAGAACTTAATAAATTCACTTTGATAACATTTTCTATATTTTTGTAAGGTTTGAAAATATATTTAATGCTCAAAATATTTTGTTTCTAATGAATTTTAAGTTTTACGCTTACTAAAATGCTACTTACTTAATACAAATAAATTATAGAAGTTAAAATCCGAAACTATACAAGTAAAAATAAAAATATAATTAAAAACAATTAAATTATAAGTAAATATAACAATAACCGCAATATAACGGGTTATTTATACCCAACCCTTATAACGGGTACAGACCCACAACCATTTTTATACGGGTATAGTTGGGTACAGACCCACAACCCTTTTAATAACGGGTATAGCTATTTATGCTGTAATTGCTTTATAGGTCCCTATCCCAAATCACAAACCTAATAGGAATTACCCATCAAACACAAGTAGTCGACTCCAAATTCATATATTCACTATTGCATCGGAACACAGTTGGTGTGAGTCAAGTGGTTGTACCCAGTCAAGGGGCTATACCCACTACGTGTGGTCATGGGGATGTACCCAATTTGTGTGGTCAAGGTTTCTTGTGGTCAAGGGGCCGTACCCAGTTGGGCCATTATACCACCAAATCCATCTGCAAAAGATAACCAACAAATAAAATAAATAATTAAATAAATAAAAAACCAAAAAGAAAACAAATTGATACACCTCATCTCGGCAGGGCGGCGGAATGACAACGAAGGGCGGCAGTGGTGGCGAATCTGAGACTCACCATCAGATCTGAAGGTTGGTGTAGAACGACCCAAGATGGCGTCGGTTTTTTGTGCAAAATCTGACTGGTGGTGAAGGTGAGTGGTGAAGAAGGTGAGTGGCTGGATCGGTGGTGGAGAATGATCAAGGGCGGCAATGGTTTTCTTGTGGCGGCGAGACGGTGAGAGTGGTCCACGAATGGAGGCGGTTTTCCCAGTGCGAGTGTAACAAGATTCCTTTTTTGGTTTTGGTTTTGTAATTTGGCGAGTGTGAGGAGATCTTATTACTCGGTTCTGTACCCACTTGCGAGTGTGAAGGGTTCGTGGTGCTGGAGATCTAGTTCCTATGTAGGCGAACGGTGGTAGTGATGGTGGTGAGAAGGTCCACGAATGGAAGAGATCTGGTGTGAAATGGCGTTGGTGGAGAATGCTCCACCAATCGTCCACGAATGGAGGCGGTTTTCTTCTGCAGAATATCAAATGAGGAAGCAGGAGTTTTTTTGTGCAGGGGAGATTTGGTGGTGGTGAATATTGGTGGGCGTTATTGCTGTTCAGAGATAAGTTATTGCTGTTCAGAGAGAAGACATAGGGAGAGGGAGAGGAGAGATAACAGTGTAGTGGGAATGAAATGGAAAATAGGTTTTCTGTAACTTTAATAGGGTTTTGATTTGGGTTAGTTTTTCAGTGTAATAAGAGCTGATAGGGAGAGTATTTTTAGATTTTTTAGTCTTGTAATTAGGTAGTTAGTGAAAGGACTTTTATTATTAATTTCATGTTATAGGGGCCTTTGTTTTATAATTCTTTCTATTCCCCCCGTTGTGTTCATGATATATGTCAAACGACCCATCTACCAACCATCATAATGTTCAAAAGTATGACTATTTGGGAAGTTTAAACAACTTAAGGGAACCTTGAACTTCATCTTACATTCTCCAACAAAATATTGACCAATTTGACAAATATTAGACTACACGCACCATTTCGTGATGTTTACCATACTACTAATAAACGTTTTCCTAACCAATTATTATGGAAAAAAAATGGCTTTCTCTCTCTAAAATCATGCCCTCTCCCCTCTCTCCTCTCCTTACGATCTTCTGCTCGAAAAATCTCTAAAAAATTCGTTATTCACGGTTTTGTTTCCAAGCTTTCTTGTCTTCATCATGCGTGGAGTCTATCTCACACGCCTTCCATCTTCTCAGCGGATATGGGGGTCTCTTCGGATGGCACAGGTAAGCTAGGGTTAGGGATTAATAATTTCAATTTGGGGAAATGGCTTTTAGATCGGAAGCAAATCACAACTATTGGGCAAAATCTTACCGTATGGAGTATTGAAAGAATCAAGAGTAATAATGAGTGGCTAAAGCAAGAACTTAAGCTGTTGATTGAGATTACCAAGACCAAAATGGCTGCAGGAATTTTTTCGCCGAGTACCGAGGTTAATCTCTTTTCAAAACCCATCTCTTTTGTTTTTGTTTTATATTGCGTGCAGGATTTAATCAAAGAAGGAAGAGTGATCAAGTTAAGAAGTCGAAGAGGCGGAAACTATGATGACAACATTAGACGCCAAAATAATAAATCCAAAATAGACCTAAACAATTTGTTTCTTCCAAGAGTAATAATTGCTGTGAGTAATAATTTGGAAGAGAGGAACAAGGTTAGAAGAAGCGTGAGAGTCTATTACACTTCTCAAGACTGGCGTAGTAACCGTGATCCTCACTCTAGCAGAAGTAAGGTAATTAGCTCAGACATATTCTACTACCTATATAAGACTGAAGTTTCATCTCGGTTAGTCACTTACTTCCTTCATATACTCATTTGCTCTTATTTTCAGTTTTCTCCTTCCACTCCTAGTTTCTGCTTTTCAAAATCCAATTTCCTTTTTCTGTACTTTTGGTATTTTGGTGTGTGCTCTGCGTTTGGTTTTTTCTTATCTGCAGGTGTTAACATGGCTTCTAGAGAACACCACGCCCTCCCTATCATTCCTCTTAATGATCACAAGGCCAGGAAGTTGGGGGTTATCAACATTGGTTCAAAAGCTAGGCTATCTGAAAGCATGAAAGAGGAGAAGGCTATTCTCATTAAAGCTATTGGAACTTCACCAATATATGCAGTCCAGCTGAGGAATTACATTGAAGATAGGTGGGGTATCCAAGGGCACTACAGATTAACTGACGTGAAAAGCAATATGTTCAAGTTAGAGGTCTTTAATGAGAAGGAGTTTAGAAGAGTCTGGGAAATGAGACCGGGATTATACCAGAAACTTCATCTCAGCCTGACTTTATGGCCACTCACGGTTGATTTCAATGACCTTAATACAGATTACTCCTCCATTTGGGTCCAGGTTAGAGGTCTAGCTTTCATACAGAACAATGTTGAAACTGTCAAAGCTCTTGAGGTGTGCTTCATCAGGATAGAAGCTGTTGATCTTCCAACTACCCAGAACTGTGATGTAAAGGTCTTGAGATTCAGAGTAAGGATTAATACCAAACAACCATTACCACCTGGTGCTTATCTTTATCAAGAAGAAGGCCCTGCTTGGGTTCTCTTCCAATACGAGAACACAGGCCTCTTGTGTTTTAGATGCGGTAGAATTGGTCACCAATATGGTGATTGCCCAGTCAAAGTCATCAAACAAACTGAAGACATAGATGAGCGCATGAAAATGTCATGGAGTATTGACAACGTGGCGAAATTTCCACCTTTTAATCCTATTTATGGATTACACATTAAAGTTAATGGAGAATTTTCTAACTTTTTATATGGTGGGAATTATGTTAAAAATGCAGGTTCGAGTGTCAAGATTAATAACCAAACTAAAGGGAGGCAAGTTCAAGATGATGAATAAGATGTCCTCAGTAAATTCAACTACACCAAAAGGGGGGGCACTAGCACGAAAAACAACCTAGCTCAGACTGAAGAAGAAAGGGAAAGAGAGAACCAAGATTGGGAGAATTGGAACAAGCAGATGCACGATATTCGCAATGAGCTGCACGAATCAACACTAAAAATGGAGGCGTTTAAAAAAACACATGGTATAACACAACAGGGAGAAGAAGGAAATGAGGGTGACATACGAGCTGCGCTTCTAGCTTTTGAGGAAGAGATGAAGAAAATTAAAGGGAAATATGCAGCAAGTAATAGTAATACCTCTGACAAACACATGGATACTTCATCCAACTCCCAGAATAATATTAAAAGAAGAAGAGATGGGAAGGGAATTCGAATTGAAGCAGGTAGTGGCGAGATTAGCTCTAAAGTTGCAGGGAATTTTAAATAACTCAGAGTTGTTGATCCCATTGAGAACTTCGTCAATAATAATAAATTTAGCTTGTTGGAGAGTGAGAAAGAAGGCGAGGAAGGAATTTACCCATTGAAGAGTAAAGGTAAAGAGTCAGAAAACAGCTCTAAGCTTAATGAGGAGTTTAATTCGCAGTTTGAGCCAGAAGAGGAGGAAGGGAATTTCGAGAGCAGCGAGAATTATTTTGAAAAAGATTATGAAGGAGGAGGAGACGATCATGACATGAATTTTCAATATGAAGATGCGTTGGAGGATGTGGAGGAAGATTTTGAAAGTAAAAGTGGAGGCGGCTACTCCAAAAAAGCCGCGAAAGCAAAGTGACGACCATTTTCTGGAATGTCCAGGGTCTTCGAGCGCCCTTGACATTATCCAAAGCTTGCTCGATGGTGGCTCAATTTCGACCTGGTGTTGTGGCTTTTTGTGAGACTATGATGCGAGAGGTGGACTCTCAGAATGTGTTGGCTCGTTTGGGTTTTGAAAATTCCTTTTTTGTGGAGCCCTCGGGAAATGCTTTTCATTCCGGGGGTTTCTTGGTTTTGTGGCACTCTTATGTGCGTTTGCTTGTTATCTCTAGTTGTAGTTCGTATGTAATTGTCCTGATTAATGAACTTTCATTTTCGTATTATTTAGTTTTCTTACACGCGCCTAATGATTATAATCTAAGGCTTAATATTTGGAAAGATATAACCAATTGGAGTAAAGACATTGATCTACCTTGGGCTATTATGGGTGATTTTAACGAGATACTTAATATAACGGAGAAACAAAGCAAGAACCAAGCTAACATAGATCATATTAACGCTTTTGTAGACTTTACTAATATTAATTCCTTAGCAGAAATAGACTCTAACGGATGTTTCTTTACTTGGTCAAACAGGATGGAAGGGGAGAAAAATGTTAAAACAAGAATAGACCGAGGACTTGCAACATACGAATGGATAAGAAGATATCCAAGATCTCAAATTCATATCCCTCCGGCTATTGGGTCGGATCACTCTCCCTTAATACTTCATTTTGATATTGATACGAAAATTGGTGAAAAATACTTTAAATTTGAAACTAGGTGGCTAGATAACGAAAATTGTAGAAAAATTATAGATGATAGTTGGAGAATCCCTAATGATTATATCCCCATACCTAAATTTTAAAAAAAAAGAGAATATACTAAAAAGAAACTTAAAAATTGGAGTGATAAAAACTTTAAGAATCATGAGAAAACAATTAGAAATTTACAAAATAAACTCACAAAACTAAACTTAGCTAATAACACTGAATCTACTAAAGAAGAAATCGAGATTAAAGAAAAAATCAAACAAGAGTATGAAAAAGAAGAAAAATATTGGAGTGATAGAGCGAGACAAAACTGGCTTGTTTATGGAGATAAGAATACTAAATTTTTCCATTTAGCAACTATTAAAAGAAGAAAATTGAATAGAATCACAAGAATTAAAAACAAGGATGGAACTTGGGTAGAGGATACTGAAAATATTAAAATTTGTTTCCAAGAATTTTACAAAAAACTTTTTGAGGATAATGAAGTGGATGAGAATATTACTAATGAAGCTATTGCATTAATTAAACCTCGAGTTACGGAAAGCATGAACGAAGAGTTAACAAAAAAACCGGATATCAATGAAATTGAAAATGCTGTTAAGGAATTATCAGCATCCAAAGCTCCGGGACCTGATGGTTTAAACGGTAAATTTTACAAAGAGTTTTGGGACATTATCAGAGATGATGTTATACAAGTTATTATGGATTTTTTTGAAAATAATTGTTCAGTAGAAACTATTAACGATACTTTGATAACACTTATCCCGAAAGGTGTAACTCAAGAAAACTTAGGAGACTTTAGACCCATTTCTTGTGTAAACTTTATTTATAAAATTATTACAAAAATTCTCTCGAATAGACTGAAAGTAATCATGAATCAAATCATTTTACCCACACAATCGGCTTTCATTAAGGGACGAACAATACAAGATAATATTATTATTGCACAAGAAATTTCTTTTTTTATGAGCAGGAAAAGGAAAAAAGGAAAACATATGGCTGCTGTCAAAATTGATATGGCTAAGGCCTATGATCAAGTCAGATGGTCTTTCCTTTTTAAAATATTGAGGCAATTGGGTTTCAATGACACTTGGATAAAATGGATGGAAAACTGCATCACCTCTTCATCTTTCTATATTAACATAAATGGTGAAAGACTTGAAAACTTTAAACCAAACAGAGGAATCAGACAAGGTGACCCACTTTCCCCTTTTCTTTTCTCTATTATGACAGAATCTTTAATCAGCTTAATGGACAGCTACGTCGAAAACAAATTCATCAATGGCATTAGGATAAATAGAAACTGCCCCACGATATCTCACCTTTTATTTGCAGATGATTCTCTTTTCTTCATTGACCTAGAAGATACAGATGTTAGCAAATTCAAAGAATGCCTAGATACTTATTGTCATATCTCCGGACAAAGAATAAATTTCCACAAATCGGCAATGATTTTTAGCAAAGAAACTCCAGAGGAAACCAAAAAAGAAGTAATTGGGATAATGGAAATAGAAGAGACACAGGACTTAGGTTATTACCTAGGGATTCCCCTTTGTCACAAGAGATCAAAAGTAGAAACTCTGGAATGGATAGCAAAAAAGGTTTTCAAAAATACGGAAGGATGGAAAGCTAAACTTCTTTCTGAAGGAGGGAAGGAAGTGCTTATTAAAGCTATCTTACAAGCTATTCCTAATTATTATATGTCTATCTTTTCTTTTCCTATCTCCTTTTGTAACAAACTTATTTCAGCTATTGCTAATTTTTGGTGGAACTCAGGTGAAAGAAATAGAATACACTGGGTAGCATGGGAGAAGATTGCGGTAAGCAAACTTATAGGTGGATTGGGTTTCAAAGATTTCAAAAAAATTAATACGGTTCTCCTTGCGGCTCAAGCGTGGCGTCTAATGCATAATCCTAATAACCTTGCAACAAAGCTCTTAAAAGGTATCTATTTCAATAAATCTAGTTTCTTGACATGTAAATTAAAACAAAGCAGGACATGGAGCTGGTCAAGCCTAATAGAAGGAAGAGATTTCTTAAAGAAACATGGTATAAAAATTATTGGGGATGGGAGAGATACGAGTATATGGGATGAAAGATGGATAGATACAAAATGGGAGTTAGAGAAACCGGCAGGGACAAAGTTAATGAAAGTAAGCGAACTAATGAAAAAAGACAAAGATGAATGGGACACAGAGATATTGGATAATCTACTCCCAAAACCTATTATACAACTCATCAAGAGAACAAAAATTAAAGAATATGGGACACACGACAAGTACATTTGGCCTTTTTCAAGGGATGGGAAATACGATACTAAAACAGGTTATAAAATTATGATCGAAGAGCAAAATGACAAAAAAGCTACAACAATAGATACTAAAGCAAGGGAAGATTCTGAAATATGGAAAACAATATGGAAGTCAAACATACCAAAAAAAATTAAACTATTTATGTGGCGACTAGTCAACAACGCAATTCCAACTAGAGTAAACTTATTTAACAGGAAATGTGCGGATGGGAAAAATTGTTTATGGTGTAACAACGAGAAAGAAGATGTCAAACATTTACTTCTTCAGTGTACAATGTGCAAAGATATTTGGGCAGGCTCCATCTTACAGATAAAGATTACGGAAGAACAGGAGGATGAGATAGAAGAATGGTTCATGAAGGTAATTAAGGCTTATACTAAAGGAGGATGGGATGAAAACGTGATACGAGACTTCTTAATGATAAATTTATGGAATATATGGAAAGCAAAAATGAAGGCGACATATGAAGGAACAGTAGCCGATGGAACAGGAATCAACATTGCATCGAAGAAATTGATGCAAGAGATTCATGGGATCAACTGGATAAGCAAGGGATATGAAGGATTTAGAAATAACAGTGAAACAAACGTAGACTTAACAATAGAAGAACAGGAACAAGACATCAACTTATTTTGCGATGCATCCTTTTCAAACAAATGGGAACCAACAGGAATAGCAGTATGGGGTGAACAAAAGGAACAAAATTCACCTATCAAACATAGCACAAATATGGATTGTAACTCAGCCCTGGAAGGAGAAGCAGAAGCAGTTCTTAAAGCTACACAAATTGGAGCTTATTTTCCGGGGAAAAGAATTACTATCCATTCAGACGACCTTGAGATTATTCAAGGTATTAAGCAGGTGTCAGCAGCTCGTTGGAATATCCAACCCATCCTACAAAAAATTACCCGTAAGTCTGAAGAGCTCGGAAATATTTCCTTCAAACACATCAGTAGGAAGCTCAATAAGAATGCGGATAAATTGGCGAAGGAGGCTAGACACACGACAACTTTTGCTTATCGGAATACTTGCAGTATCTTCGATTTATCTTTAGCTTTTAGGAAAATAAGGATAGGTTAATTTTGGTCTTTTCTTTTGGGTGCCTTAGCACCCTCTCAATGTCCAAAAAAAAAAAAAAAACCAATTATTATGTAATACACGTTCCTACACTTTAACAAAATTGGACTACTCGCATTATCATTTCGTAATGTTTACTCATCTTTTTCTAACCAATTACTATGTAAAAAATATTCCTACATTTTTTAATCAATTACTATGTAATACATGTTCCCGTGTAGTAACAAATAAGGCATGTTGAATATTCTCAGGGGTGTAGTACGAAAAAAAAATTGTTCACAAATTTTATAATAACAATGATTTTACTTTTAATGAATTTTATATTTTTTTCACACGTCACTAACTTTTTTTTTATACAATAGAATTTTTAAAATTAATAATATTGGGACCGAGATATTTTATTAATTTATTAAGATATTATTATACTGATAAATTAATAATTTATTAATTTAAATAGGTTTTATGTAATAACCTTTAAATTTTCAAGTCCAATGTACTAGCTACAATACACATTCTATGAATGTATATTCACACATTAATTGAATTTGTCAAGTTCACTGTTTTTTTTTTTTGCATACAAGAGAGGCATTAAAGCCGTTAAGAATAATTTATTACATGAAGAACAATTGTTCTTATTAGAAGTCTAGCACAACTCTAGGAGTTGTGTGTTCACAACGGTCCCTCATGATCCAACTCGAAAGATACTCTGGAGGTTCTTCGAACTCTATCGGGTTTGTGTTCATAACTGCACCCTCTTTAGCTAACTTATCCGCGCAATGGTTCGCTTCCCTGAATATACAGTTAACTTTAATGTGAGGAAAATTCCGTAATATCAAGGTGCACTCTCTAAGGATTGAAACACTACGGCTACTTAAGTTCCCACTGCCCTTCACTAGCGCGTGCAACTTCCCCGAGCCTATCTCATAGTGAGTTGAGCTCCCACCGCCTTCACTAGCGCGTGGAGCTCCTCCGAATCTGTTTCAATACTTATAGCAGTAATCCCTTTATTGATAATCCATTTCAAAGCAAAATGTAAAGCGAGCAATTCCGAAATTAGCGGAGAATCGACTATACAAGGACCCATAAAACCCGCAACACACGAGCCATATTTATCCCTTATAATACCACCAATACCCGCTACCCCTTTCCTTGGGGCGAAGCTTCCATCGATATTGAGTTTCAGACCATTGTCGGGCTTTGTCCAATTAACCATCACATTCCTCGCTACTTTAATTATTCCACCATCTACACTCTTTCCCCAAGGTAAAACGAAGTTTTTTGCCAACGAAAAGATTTCCCTCATTAATGTTCTTTGGTGGGGTATATTTTCAATATCGTTAAAAAGTAGATGGTTACGCTTAGTCCAAATGACCCATAGGATAGCTATGAACACATACGACCAGTCAAGACCCGCGAATCGGGCTTTTGAACTTAGGTGAGCCTCAGTCCAGAGTTTTGTGGAATCTGCAGCAGTTTTAGTGCCTCAGAATTCTGCAGAAAAATTGCTGGCTCCTGGAATTTCTGCAGCAGCTCTTTGTCGGAAGTCTGCAGCAGCTGTGAACTCTGCAGTTTGGTCCTCGGAATCCGCAGCAGCTCGTCCAGAAGTTCCTGTCCTTCGTAAAGCAGCTCTTTGTCTTCGGAAGTCTGCAGCAGCTGTGAACTCAGCAGTTTGGTCCTCGGAATCTGCAGCAGCTCGTCCAGAAGTTCATGTCCTTCGTGAATCAGCATTGGTGGCCCTTGAGTAGGCCTGATCCCAACCGAAATTTAGTTGCAGCAGGTGGCTGCTGTCTTCCTTGTTCATCAGCAGGTCCGCCGAGATCAGAGGCTCTCCTTCCAAGTCAGTCCTTCCTGTCCAGCTACCAGCAGCAGCTATCATCTCAATATCAGTAGCACTCAAGAAAGCTGCACCTGCATTTAAACCCATTAATTTCCACACTCTAGTTGCAACTTTACAATTCAAAAATAAATGGTGTATATCTACCCTTTCCGCTCCACAAACTCCACACTTTCGCGATTTGGTAATGCCCCTTTTGTACAAATTATCGGATGTAGCAATTCGATCTAAAACAACCTGCCATATAAATATTCTAACTTTTTGCGAGCATTTTAGTTTCCAAATCGATTCCCATCGGATTGACGCATCAACTCCATCCTCATTTAAACTTGAAAATGCTGATTTCACCGTAAAACACCCCGAGTTTTCCAACTTCCACGAGACATTCATCTCCCCGTCATGATTAGACACCTCAAGTCCCTCATGAAGCGCCTTAACTCCGATTAGGATGGCTTTACATATACTTGATTCGTTTCCATTTACCACCCGATTTAGAATACCACTTTTGAAATATTTATGAAAGATTTAATTAGATATTAAAAACAAGAGGATTAATTAGAAATACCTCTTGAAGAGCAGCGGAATCCAAAGTGATTGAGAACTAGATAGTCTTGTGGCCTTGGATCTTCTTACTGGAAGAGAGACCTCTGTAATCACCACCTAAGAGCCTCCGATTAATTTGATTTTTTTGTGTGAATATTTTTGCAGAGAAAAGAGAGAGAAGATAGATGCGTAGAGTTATTGAATAGAAGTTGTAAGACATGAAACTCCTATATGAGGATATATATATCTTATTAAATGTATTTTGAATTTTAAATTCAAACATTTAATAACAACTGAATTATGGCGGACAAAAAAAAAAACAAATTAAATAAATATAATAAATATTTATTTTATTTATTTCTTTCATTCTCCCACTCGCCATAATGAAGTTATATCTTATACATAGAATCCACATCTCATTTCATCATATCTTCCCATATACACACCTGAATCAAAATATCATCATACTTGGCAAATAGGTCGTGCGACCGGCAAGCATACGAGCATACGTTACTAATAACCTGTTAGGGTACATAGTTGCTCAAAAATAGTTCCATCCGTTACGTATCCTGCAGTACCCCAGACTAAAAAATATGTTGTATCATATTACAGTAACTCTGACCCCTTCTATATCACAACTCTATGTGAAAAAGAGCTCACTGTCATTTCGTTTATGTGTCTCACTATCATGTTATAGTCCGTATTGACTTACATGATCGGTTAACCTGCAAGCACACATTTGATACACAATTCTAGTCTTCCCTTTACACTTATATCCTTTTATATTGATTAGGTTGCTTTCCCAAACATACCCCATTAGACCGAATCACTCATGATCATTGGTAATGTGTTCAAAGTAGCATACACCTAATCAAAATATCAAGATATAGTCAAAAGTAATAAGGGCACAAATTAAAGGTATCACACAGTGAAGAAACAGGGATCAATTCTTCACTTCCTTTTGGTCGAAAGCACATGTGGTATGACACACATGTTATGGTATTATTCATATAACTCAAATTGTATGTCACAATTTTACAAATACCATACAGATATATAATTAGACAAGCCTCGTTGTCTAAGATGAATTCTTCGATCGATCAACCCTTCTATGAAATCAATCAAGCAATTCATATCTGGCTATTATAGACTAAGTAGATAGTGGGATTCTACTTCGATCATAATATAAGCTTAACATGGTTTATCCATGTTTATGATCTCATCTTAACATTCAGTTAAGGCGACTATCTTAACTCATTTTATCTTAAGGGTTCTTCACTGCTATGAGTTAGTCTCATCTTTGCGCACTTCTTATGCCAAAGGCGATTGCCCGTGTGACAGGGCCAATCTCAGTCTATAGGACATACATACTTACAAAATCACACGCAATATATATAATACATATCAAACATGATATTATTAAAATAAACAGTTAAATAAACATACTAATGGAAATATATACATGAATGCACATAAACTAGCAATAATTCATACATTATATCTTGCTTAATCCTATAGATCTAACATGATCCATGAATACATCCCTTGGGATAGCTTTTGTGAGTGGATCGGCAAGCATATTGCGTGTGGGTATATATTGCAAAGTAACATCCTTTTGTGCAATTATATCTCTAACGAAGTTATACTTTATATCAATGTGTTTGGTCTTGCTGTGATATTTTGGATCTTTCACATAAGCCATTGCAGCTTGACTATCACAGAATATTGTTATTGGACTCCCACTATCACCAGAGAATCCTAAATGTTCAAAGAACCTTTTTAACCAAACAGCCTCCTGAACCGCAGCTGAGCATGCTACAAATTCAGCTTCCATCGTTGACAAAGCTACACAGGTTTGTTTCTTGCTACTCCACGAGATTGCGCAATTATTTAGCAAGAAAACATAACCTGAAGTGGATTTACGCCCATCTATATCACCAGCCCAATCGGCATCTGTATATCCTTCTAGGCGTAATTTATCTCCTCGAAAGCATAAGGCATGATCTTTAGTGCCTTTTAGATATCTCAATATCCTTTTCACAGCTTTCCAATGCTCTTGTCCAGGGTTCGATTGAAAACGACTAACTAAACCTACTGCATAACATATATCTGGTCTCGTACACATCATAACATACATAAGACTACCAATGGCACTAGAATATGGTACTGTTGACATTTTCTGTTTTTCTTCTGTAGTACTAGGACACATGTCGAGAGTTAAGTTTATTCCCTTTGCTACAGGAGTGTCAATGGCATTGCACGTAGTCATACCAAAGCGCTCAAGTACATTCATGATGTAAGGTTCTTGAGATAGAGATAATAGTCTTCTAGACCTATCTCTATGAATCTTAACACCAAGAATATAATTTGCTTCTCCCATATCTTTCATATCGAATTGAGAAGCTAGCCACTCCTTGTTAGCTTGAATAAACTCTTTATCATTCCCAGCTAATAGGATGTCATCCACATATAGAGATAAAATTACGAAATTTTTCTTGGAACGTTTAATATAAACACAGTGGTCTTCACTTATCATCTCAAATCCATTTGACGAGATGACTTCATGAAATCTCAAATTCCACTGTCTCGAGGCTTGCTTAAGACCATAGATTGATTTCAACAATCTACATACTTTATTCTCTTGATCTTTTACAACGAAACCCGAGGGTTGTTCCATGAAAATTACCTCTTCTAAATCTCCATTTAGAAATGCAGTTTTAACATCCATTTGGTGCAACTCTAGATCGAGATGCGCCACAATAGCTAAAATAAGACGTATTGAGGTAAATCTAACAACAGGAGAGAAAGTTTCCTCAAAATCTATTCCTTCCCGTTGGGTATAGCCTTTCGCTACCAAGCGAGCTTTATACCTGTCAATGGAATTTTCAGGTTTCCTCTTTATTTTGAGAACCCATTTGTTCCCAATCGCTTTACGTCCTTTTGGGAGATCAACCAGTTCCCATACCTGGTTTTTCTTCATCGACTCCATTTCTTCTTCCATTGCTTTCCTCCATTCATTCTTAGCGGGACATGAGAGTGCTTCATTAACTGTTCGAGGTTCTTCTTCGTCTTGTGGAGTTATCATAAAGACTTCTCCTTCGATTTCAAATCGGCGACGAGGAACTAAACCTCTAGCACTTCTCTTAAGTTGAGAATCTTGAGAAATAGGATTACTAGATGATGCAATGGTTTCTTCCGTCTCAAGATTTTGAGGAGTGTCCGTCTCTATTTCTTGAGTATGTGTTACCTCATCAGGTGTCACATTTGTTTGCATATCATCTTCCTGAATCTCCTTTAATTCACATAAAATGGAATTTCTGTCAACCTCACCTCTGCTAGGAAAATCATTCTCTAAGAATGTAACATCTCGTGACTCAATTTCTGTAAGACCCCCATCATTATGTTCACCAATAAACACATATCCTTTAGAGTGATCTGGGTATCTAATGAAGATACATTTCTTACCTCTTGGACCTAACTTCCCATACTTATGAGATAGATCATGAACATAGCCTGCCGACCCCCAAGGTCGCAAGTATGACAGATTAGGTTTCCTACCTGTCCATAGTTCATAAGGAGTTGATGGAATAGTCTTTGTGGGTACTCGGTTAAGTATATAACAGGCGGTAAGCAAGGCGTCTCCCCAATAAGATATTGGAAGATTTGCTTGTGCCATCATAGACCTAACCATTTCTAGGAGTGTTCTATTCCTCCTTTCAGCCACACCATTTTGTTGTGGTGTTCTAGGAATTGTAAGTTGCCTTACTATCCCTTTTTCATCACACAGTTCTTTAAACTGATCAGATAGATATTCACGTCCTCGATCGGTTCTTAGGGTTTTTACCTTCCTCTCTAACTGATTTTCCACTTCATTGATAAATGTCATAAAACATTTCAATGCTTCAGATTTGTGAGAAATCAGGTAGACATAACCAAACCTAGTGAAATCATCTATAAAGGTGATGAAATAACGTTCCCCACGTCTAGTTTGAACACTCATTGGGCCACAGATGTCTGAATGAATTACTTGTAATGGGTACTCGACTCGTTTAGCCTTTCCAAATGGTTTTCGTTTTGCTTTACCTGCTAGACAATTTTCACAAGTTGGCAAGTTGACTTTAGTCAACGAACCCAAAAGGTTCGCCTTAGCCAACAAATTCATACGGTCCTGACCAATATGACCTAATCTAGCATGCCATACATTTTCTTCTACATTTGAATTACTAGAAGAAGAAGTATTAGTAGAAAAGCAACTACTTACATAATAACTATTAAACGAGTTATCATCATCTAGTACAATTAAACCATGCGAAATAAAACCAGAACCATAATACTTAGCGTCATAATAGATATCTACTTGTTTGTTATGAAAATGCAAATTAAAACCTAATCCTAGAAGAACAGTGACCGAGACTAAGTTCCGTCGAATGTCAGGTGCGTAAAGTACATCATGCAGGTACAAGGTTTGACCACCTCGCAAGTTCAATTTGCAAGTGCCAACTCCTTTGACTTCAACCTTATTGTTGTCTCCTACATATATCCACCTTGATCCCTCTGGAATCCGACGGTACTCTACATATGCCTCTCGGTCTTTGGCTACATGGTCTGTCGCTCCTGAGTCCACAGTCCACAAAGGATTAGAATCAGCAAGCAATACAGTACTAGTAACATAAGTAAAATTACAAGAAGTAAATGACATTGCTACCTTTCTGGGCTCGCTGCACTCGCGAGCGAAGTGACCCAGTTTGTCACAGTTAAAGCATTTCATCTTACTTTTGTCTTTCTTCTTACGGAAACGTTTTCCCTTATTGTTACCACCTTTCTTGTTCTTCTTGGAAACATGCTCATTTCCGTTCTTCTTCCCATTGTTCTTGCGCTTATTGCCAGAAACTTTGTGGGAACTTGACTCAGCAACATAAGCCTGACCCTGAGGCTTAATTGCATCTAGGCGTTCATCTTCCAATGTCACATGACGAGCAGCATCATCAAAGGTTTTGATGTTGTCATTGTGAGTCAAGTTTATCTTCAAATGCTCCCAGTTATTTGGAAGAGATCGGATCACAGCTTGAACTTGTTGTTCATCAGTAAGGTTATGACCTGCATTCTTAAGTTCCCTAATCATGTTAGACATCTCTCGGAGATGTTGTTGCATGGTTTGATTAGGCTTCTTCTTGCAAGTGTCAAACTTAATGGTCAATTGACGCAACTTTGTCACAGTCGTACCCCCATACTTCTCATTAAGAGCATTCCACATCTCGTGAGCAGTGAGGTATCGTTGACATTCATAGACAAGATCGTCATTCATGGAGCCTATCAAGATGCCTCTTGCAGTGGAATCTTTCTTTTTCCACTTCTCATAAGCCTCCATGTCCCTTCTGTTTTGAGCTGTGTTGCCTTCCTCAGGCTGAGCCATGATGTTGTTAACAGCTTCAAGAACATCTTGCTCTTCTAGAACATAGTGTATCTTGAGCTTCCAAAGGTTATAGTTCTCACCATTCATCTTTTCTCCTTTGTTGAGATCAGCAATGATGGTTTTTGATGCCATTTTCTCTCTAAAGTAAGAGATTTCCATTAATAACATACATTTATTTAACAACTCTAAGCTATTAATGCAAATGGAATGAATAACAAAGATAACAAAATAAGTGATAAAGAAAGTTCACTATGTTCCCAATCATGAATCACTATATTTTGTTTTGTCTTAATCATTCAATCAAAATCATTAACCGCAAAATAAGTTCTTCAAGAACTCCCACTCACTCTAACATAAATAGAACGATATTGTATGAAAAATAAACAACTAAAGCATAAAAGCAAAGAGAAATAGTTGAATTCATACATAACTAGAAAAAACATGTTCAATAAAGAAAATACTGAATCAAAGTGGATAAAAAAGCAACTAATGTAATTTCTAACAAACATGGAATGAAAAAACATTGAAGAAAACAACCTACTTAAGCAAACAACCTACTGCAAATTAAACTAGCAGACACCTTTCATATCCAATACTTTAACTTAGGGATCGACTCCTCAAATCTCACTTCCTCATATTTTCCAATCGGAAAATATCTATCAAGATTTGTGGTTGAACAATGCATTCCACAATTGCATTGTTCCGGCCTAACAGAACTGTTGAAATGCCTCCACATGTGAGACTCGGTCAAAGCATACACAAGCCACTCATATGTGTTATCTCGTCCATGAACATTGTTCTCCGGAAATTCATACTCCCATAAGATAACGAGATCCCTTTGCAACTCTCTTGGCAAAGTTCTGCGAAGGATTTCAACCTTGTGATTTTCGCATATGATATCACCCCAATTGATGACATGTTGAATCAACCTATTCACAATTGCTACATGTTGCACCAAAGTGTGATTAGGTCTCTTCCTATAGTGGAGTGCTCGGATACTGTTCCTCAAAATCTGTCTTTGTTCAGGTGTCCTTGCTCGACGAGGTCTATGAACCCTTAGTGGTCCATTTGGATTTCTTACGTTCCTATGAAGTATTCGGTAATCTCTCAATAGGCGGAGCCTTGATTCCCGTGATCCCCTGGATCGTGTTACCACCATTTTCTACATATAGAAAAATTAGAACGATAAAATTACACCACAATCGATTAGGAAACAAGAAACAAACAGATTTAAGTAGTTTCCAGGAACTATATTCATTAACAAGTATCTAAGATAGAGAATCTGGTAAAGTCACATTTCACTGGTTTGAATTGCCTGGGTTCGAATCACCCCAGGAGCATGTTCAGTTTTTAAAAAAAATTGGTCCGAAGACCCAATTACAAATCTTTCTTGAGTCCAGTAAATAAATGTGCGTCCCAAAAAATTGGGCATCTCATAATTACAGAAATAGATGATACATGCATACATGCAGTAACATGACACATGACATTACTGTAACATTACTGTATGCTTTCGGCAAAGTAAATCAAGCAATAAAAAAAATCATAAGACATTACTGTAACATAGTTCTATAACATAGTTCTAATACGGACGACAAAAACTTGATAAAGAACAGAACCCTTTTTTTTTTCGAAAAAAATTGCTATTCTTTTTTTTTCAAAATAATAACATTCATTAATTTATCTAATTAATTATTTTCAAGCTCTGATACCAATTGAAAGATTTAATTAGATATTAAAAACAAGAGGATTAATTAGAAATACCTCTTGAAGAGCAGCGGAATCCAAAGTGATTGAGAACTAGATAGTCTTGTGGCCTTGGATCTTCTTACTGGAAGAGAGACCTCTGTAATCACCACCTAAGAGCCTCCGATTAATTTGATTTTTTTGTGTGAATATTTTTGCAGAGAAAAGAGAGAGAAGATAGATGCGTAGAGTTATTGAATAGAAGTTGTAAGACATGAAACTCCTATATGAGGATATATATATCTTATTAAATGTATTTTGAATTTTAAATTCAAACATTTAATAACAACTGAATTATGGCGGACAAAAAAAAAACAAATTAAATAAATATAATAAATATTTATTTTATTTATTTCTTTCAATTTATTCCTAAGGATATCAACCCATGCCACTGATTGATCATTCTGTAACATCTTCCACCCAAGTTTGGCTAACAGTGCCAAATTATATTTCTCCGCACCTCTTAATCCCAAGCCTCTGTTTTGTTTCGATTTGCATACTTGTTCCCAAGCTACCCAGTGTGTCTTTCTCTCCAACGCGCTCGAACCCCAAATGAAGTTTCGAACTACACTATCAATTTCTTTACACACATACTTCGGTAATTTCAGCACCTGCATTTGGTACACTGGCACCGCATTTAAGACTGATTGAGCTAGAGTCACACGACCAGCAAGGGATAGCGTCTTTGTCTTCCACGTCGCTAACTTGCTTCTCATCTTTTCGACAATACCCTTATAAAAGCCTTTTGGTAGCCTCCCAGATAAAATGGGGACCCCAAGATAAGTACCAAACGAATCGCTATAGCAAAACCCACTTGCTTGTGCCAACTCCTCTCTTGTTTGGATCGGAAGATTCTTCGAGAAATAAATTAGAGACTTTTCCGCACTAATAGTTTGTCCCGCTTCCTTACAAAATTTACCCATAGTTTCATGAATTAGTTGTACCTTCAAAAAAAATGCTTCACCAAAAAGGATTAGATCGTCAGCAAAAAATAAATGAGACAATTTCGGTCCATTCCGGCCAATTTGAATCTCTTTCCACTTCCCGGCGGTACACAGTTCTTGGATTAATATCGGTAGTCTTTCCATGCACATAACAAAAATATACAGAGAGAGTGGTCCCCCTGCCGGATACCGCGATGTGGCGTGAATGGTGGGAGGGGCTCGCCATTCCAGAGGAAACGCATTTCATTCTCCTTCATACTAGACATAACGATCTTAACCCAACTATCGGGAAATCCAAATCGACTAATTGTATCTTCAATGAATTCCCATCTGATCTTGTCATATGCTTTAGCAAGGTCAATTTTGATAGCCATTATTCCTTTTACACCTTGTTGATGCCGCATCTTATGGTCCACTTCGCGTACTAGCACCACATTATCTATCGTTGAGCGACCTGGCAAAAAACTACTTTGGCAAGGGCCAATAATGTTAGATAATATAAGCCTAAGTTTATTGACCATGACTTTCATAATAAATTTAACCGAAGAATTTATAAGGCTAATAGGACGAAGTAAGCGTACCCGATTCGGATCAGGCACTTTCGGTATTAAGTGTATGAGTGTACCATTCAAACCTGAGGGTATATGACCTGTATAAACCGCTTCCCGAACCATCTTGCAAACCGAGGGGCCCACAGTAGCCCAACATTTTTGATAGAACGCGGTTGACATTCCATCCGGAGCAGGTGCTTTGGATGGGTTAGATTGGAAAACCGCGGCCCGAACTTCTTCATCCGTAAAAGGTTGATTAAGATCATTTGTTTCACCCCTTCCAGTCGGACCCACGCATGGTAACAAAAATTCAACAATAAGATCATCGGGTTTTCCATATAATGTTTCGTAATAATCTTTAACCATAGCTTTCACCTCTTCCTCTTCTTCAAACCAAACATCAAAATCGTTTAATAACCTCGTAATTATGGCCTTCTTTTTCTTTATTTTCGCGGCGAGTTGATAGTATCTCGTATTCCTATCCCTAGACTCAATCCATTTTTCTCTCGAATTCTGAAAGTGTATTGCTTCTTCTTGTTCCAAAACGTCCTCATATTCTTTTATTAACCGGAAACCCATATGACGAAGAGAAGAATTATATGAGACTTGTAGAGATTTTTGAATTCCTCTAATTCTAGCACACAACTCTCTTTTTCTTCGATTCAGATCTCCAAACACCACCATCTTCCATTTAGACAAACCATTCTGAATTGCCACGAGACCTTTATTCACTTCTACCTCATTACCTTCCCAATTATTATTCACAAAATCCTGAAAACCCTTGTGTAGGCACCAAGCCGTCTCGAACCTGAAGCGACGGGGATTTTCCTTTTGTCTTTGAATCGGGCAAACTTGAATTAACAACGGCATATGATCCGAGTGGACCCTTGCTAGGTGTCTTACTCGTGTATTGGGGAACAAATTTTTCCATTCCACGTTGCCATACGCCCTGTCTAGCCGTTCCATAATCCGCTGACCCGAATTCCAAGAATCGGACCAAGTATAGCGTGGTCCCTCGAAGCCTAGATCAATTATATTGCAACTGTGTCTCCATTCCTCGAATTTTTCCATTCTTCTCGAAACCCTGGAAACACCACCTTTTTTATCAATCTCTAATCCAACCTGATTGAAATCACCAGCCACAATCCAAGGAGATTGTAAGTTATGAAAAGCTTGGTAAAGTGCTTCCCATAATAGTTCTCTCTCCTTATAATCTGGGCTCGCATAAATTGCTGAAAAGGTCCAAGGTGTACATCCATTCTGAGTTATTTCGACGTTTATTACTTGTCTCCCAGCTGATAAAACTCTCACATTTACGTTTGAATCATTCCATAATAACCATATACCACCGCTATAACCTTCCGAGTCTACCCTAATAGAGTTATCTTTCTGTAAAGAATTAATAATATTGTTCGCCGTTACCCCACTAACCCAAGGCTCTACTATTACAGTTAACCAAACATTATTAGCTAGCATCATGTCTCGTAATACTTGGCGAAATCTTGGTTTAGCTGCACCATAACAATTCCAGACAAGTATATTGATTGGTTGCTTGGATTTTTCCCAAGCCATACCTGAAACAACTGAACAACTCATTAAATAAAAAATTAAAATACGATAGTTACCTTAGTGGCGCATTAGACGCGAGAATCAATAGCAATATCTTCCTCCCCATTTTCACCACAAGCTTCTTGTTGCTGCTGTTGTATTTCCGGGGACTCGCTCACTTGACTCTCATAGCACATAGTATCGTTTTCATCACAGCCATTTGTTTTATCCATAGTGGGTCCGGAGGCATAGGCCCTAGGCCACTGATCTCCACATTACCCAAGGGGCTGGGCTGCGCTTGGAATGCTTCTGCCGAGGGTGGGGGGGCTGCTTTTGGGGTCTCACTTTCCACTGTAATGGTTTCATTACATTTATTATTTTTATTAAATTCATGCAGGCCCTTGTCCAACGTGGCACAGTCCACCACATTAACATCTACTAGCCCTTCCTTCGCCCCCCCTTTCTAATTCATTACCAAAACATTCTAACATAGTGATCTCCTGTCCAACACCAATTATAATTCCATTCTTGCTCCCATTTTTCCTACCTTGTTTCGCCCCTTTTTTATCAGCTCTTTTTTTTCCGCAAGGTCCCAATTTGCAATTCCACACTTTCTACATCTTGCACCTCTACCTCATCTATTAGCATTCTTCTTTGTTCGAAATTAGGTGTAGCAATCACATTGTGACCTCTCGAGCTTCCATCTTTTTTATTATTCGTATTTGCCCAAGACACACTTTTACCTTTACCATTATTATTTCTTGTCCCCGAGCTTTGTCCTTTACTTGAGATGCTTTGTACCGAATGTCTCGCTTCATGAAAATTTTCCTCCACTCTTAAGGCTTCGAATCGGGTTCCCAACCCATTATTAAATTGTGATCTCGTTACGTTATTCGAAGACCCTCTATTTGGACCTCTATTGCCTCTTCTAACCGTCATCCATGCCCCGTATTTTTCTTTATTCGGTTGAACCTCTATATTCCTTTCAACTGCCACTTCCTTGCCCTTTGTTGAAACTACATCCTCGTCCATTCTTGATGGTGAATTTGGAGGACAATTTTCCTTTCGATGGCCAAATTTCCCACATTCGAAACAAATTAAATGCAAACCTTCATACTCTACTTTGCATATATCCGATCCTATTCTTACCTCAGGCTCAAGCGGTTTTTTCAAATCCAATTCAATAGCCAATCTCGCATAATTTCCTCTCAGTCTTGCTTTTGTCATTGGGTCGATTCTCACCGTTCGTCCTAGTTTATTTCCTATCTTTCTTAAGATGCGCGTGGTGTAATTTTTCATTCACTATTACCCCGACAAAGGGTTACATATCATAAACCTGTGAATCATCCAAATATATAACCGAGCACAATTGATAAGCTCAAAAATCCCAACCCAATAAATTCCCATATTAGTGGACCCACCACCCCAAACTCAAGCTCAAGACAGTAAGTCTCAGGACCGTGATTCAAGTGCGGGTCATATGGTCATGCCTAACAATTTAAAGGGATATTGGCTTATAATGTGGCGACAAAAGAAAGGCTTAAAGGCTAAAAATTTGGCTAAGAAGGATAAAATTAATTCAGGGATAGAAGGCCAAAAAGGATTCAAAGGGCTAACAAAGAACTACCTCTATCATCTTCCTATTTACACAACTTGCCTCTAGTTCATACCTAAGTGGGTTCTCTACTCATTTAGATGTCGCGTTCTACAAACCACTCATTATCCTTAAGCACAAGTTTACTTCTTTTGCATTGTTCAATAATTCTTCCTATCAATTATCTCATATTTGCATGCAATCAAAGTGCGTTTTACACTAACTCCTAAAGTCAACTATTTTCTATCATAAATTCATAAAAGTCATGCTTGATGGGGGCATTTAAAATACTCTACAACTCTACAGTCAAAACATTCCTCAAACTAAATTAAAAAAAACCGTAAAACACATAAAATTGGGATGAGGCAACAAACCCCACCCCAAACTAAAAAATGAGTCGTGTCCCCACGACTCGAAAAAGACTCAAGAAAGCAATTAACAATTAAAAAAAATATGAAAGGGATAGGAAAACGTATCTGAACCAGCACGAAGCTAGTTTCCATTGATGCGTGTAGGTTGTTTTCCTTGTGTTGCGTAGGTGGCATGTTGAACATTGCTCACTCCACGTAATATGATATGCATAAGCTCCAACTCTTTTATGACTTTTCCTATGGTTGGTAACACCTCTTCTTGAATATCCTCCAAAAATTTCATTCTTCCAACTACATATTTTAACACCCAAAAGTTAATAAGAGGTTCTCCAGCTTCCTCTTCCTCTCCATGGTATTCTTGTCTTCCCAATCTTCGACATCTCAATGAACCCCAAACTCAAAACTTCAAATAATCAAAAACTAGAGAAGAGTTTTGAAATTTGATGTTTTGAGGATTTGTAATGAAGGATTATGGTGTTATATGAGATGGGTAATGAATTTGTAATGGCGTGGGGAAGGTTTAATGAATAGAATTGAAGCTTTGATGAAGAGGCTTAAGGTTGAAGGAGAAGATTTCTTGATGTTCTTGAATGATTGTGGTGTTGGTTGTGTGTTTAGAATGAAATAGGAGGAATGATTTGATGTTCTTTGGTGTTGTAGTGGTCTTTGTGCAGGTATATAATGGGTTAAGGTCTGAAAAATCGTTTTGGAGAGGCTAGGGTTTCTTCTTGATGAAGTAAGAAGTGTATAAGGCAACAAACTCTTCAAAACCGACCTATTGGCCAGCATACCGGAGTTCTGGCCCGGTATACCGGACCTGAACGTATCTCTTTTTCACTCCTCGGCAAAAAACCCGAGTCTTCTACCCGTGTCACGGGTTTTTCCTCCGGCGGTATACCGGACGTGAGGCGCGGTATACCGGACATGCGACCCTTCGATTTTTGAACTCTCGGCAAAAAAACCGAGTCTTCTACCCATGTCACGGGTTTTCCATGGCGCGGTATACCGGACGTGAGGCGCGGTATACCGGACCTGACCTCGAATTTTTCCAAGTGATTCCTTTTGCGTTTCCTAGCACCCCAAACTCAATTTCCAGCACAGCTAACACAATACCTTTCTCATTTATTTTAAAAGTAGACACTAAAACTCGACACTAACTTAGAATTATACACTAGGAATTGAAAAACATAAAGCAAATTAAACATGGGTTGTCTCCCAAGAAGCACTTTTGTTTATTACGTCTTTAAGTTCACTGTTTTTGAATAAGTAAAAAATTAGTTCATTGTACCAAAAAGTTGGTATATGTTACCAACATAGTACATTAAACATGATTAGAAATTGATCACTATAAGATGTCTATTGATTTTTTTTTTAAATCACATCGACTATGACTCCTAAACGAAAAGGTGTTCAAAAATCAAACATGATCAATCAATAACGAAAACTGTTATGCCAGTATAAGAGAAATGACCAAGGATGCACTCAACAAGATTTAGTGCAGTGGGTTGATAAAACTTTCAATTGGAAAGTTAGTCAAGGAACAATATCAAACACTCTCAATTAATCATCAAAGTTCCTATTAGCTGACTTTGACAAATGTGGATCTTCCCAACGTCACAAACCATCCAAGTACCCGGACATGGTAAAAGTTGTTTATGAATGGTTTCTCCAACATCAAGATCGTGTGGAGATAACATGAGAACTAATCATAGAAAAGGCGGTTGAGGCGCTAAAATATTTTTGTATCCACGTGATTCTTTAGAGCATAAACTTTCACAAGGATGACTTAAGAAATTCAAGTTAAGACATGGTATCAAATCATATTGTCGTTTGGGCAAAAGTGTCTCATTTAACACACATGACATAAATTGGAGTCTGTAAGGGAGAAAATTAATCAATTTTCTATGAAAGGTGTTTTTAGTATGGATAAAATTGGTATGTTTTACAGGTTACCGTCTGACCATTCACTTGCAACAAAACAACTTGAAGGTTGGAAATAGGACAAGGAAAGACTTACAATTGTTATTTGTTGCAATAGGGATGGCTTGGAAAAAATTCCTCCATGGATAATTGGAAAGTATGCAAAGTCACGTTATTTTAACAATATCAACATGAATAGCCTATATTGTGAATACCGTGCCAACAAAAGAGCATGGATGACTGAGTTGTTTTTTGAAGAATATGTTCGTTGGTGGATGAGCAAATGAACAGTCGAAAAATTCTATTGGTAGTGGATAATTGTCCTACCCATTCAAGTAATATCCAAGGGTTGCAAAAAATTAAGTTATTTTCTACTGCCAAACATGTGATACTGGGATAATTAGACCCTTTGAAATGTACTACCGTAAAAGGTTTTACCATTAAATTTTTGGAAGGTTGTGATATGGAAATTTCTTTCATTGAAGAAAATTAATGTTTTAGATGATATCAATTTGACCGTTTCAACTTGAAGGAATGTGCAACAAGAGGCCATAGCAAATTGGTTGCTACACTGTAAAAAACGTTCGGCGAATCTAACCAGCTCAAGTGATTCAAACAATGTAAATTTGGGAGAATACATTTGTGAGGTTGAGAACTTAATTACATGTGTGCGTTATCAGCACAAAATGGATGTGAATCACTTGCTATGTTATCCTGGTGAAATTAATGAATGTTACAAGGTTCAAAGCATTTGAGGAAATTGTGGCGGATACCATTCAATATTTTCGGTCGATGACGAAGTTGAGGATGATTCAATAGTTTTAGAAAACGGTCACTCGGAAAGAAGTATTGCAAGTGACAACAACTCTTCACAACTTTTTGTTGCAATACGAGACGACAATGCCCCAACTTTTAAGTGCAATGAGAAGATTTAAAACCGAACTCAATATAGATTTGAAGTTCAACAAAAAACAAGTAACTATAGATTTATTTTTTACCACACAATCTTAGAATTTGAAATATTTTAGTAATTATCAATATATTGTTTTGTAAGGACCAATATATATATATATATATATATATATATATATATATATATATATATATATATATATATATATATATATATATATATATATATATATATACTGAGATCTCAGAAAAGTTATTATCTTTTTATTTTATTAGTTGAGGTCTAATTTTGTAATGGTCCCAAGTTGTGACTAGACAAATTATTAATTTTTTGAGGTAATTAATTTATCGAGTATTTATTTATAGAAGTTAAGATCAATTTATTTTTGTTTTATTTCTCTTTCTTTTTTAATTTAGTTTTCTTTTTTGTTGTAGCTTGAAAGAAAAATCTCTTGAGTTTCTGTTATAATAACTTCTTACTCTTTCCCTTTCTAAAATTGGTTATGTCCATCTTCTTCATTTCTATGACTTTCTACACCCTGTAAATCATTTTCTCTTTCGATTTTAGCATGAACCCACTCCATTTCTATCTGTTTGTACATGACCCTGACCCCATAAATTTTGCTGTTTATTTCGTTTCGTTCATCTTTCATGCTTTTCGGGTTCCATGGTTGTCATTTCACATGCAATGGCCTACTCCTACTGATATGCTACTCCTTAGGTTAAATACTACTCTAATATCTTCGATTTTGCTTTGATGGATATCCAATGCCACATGTAGACGATCAATTATTTTCTCACTTACTTAATTTTGACATTTATCCTCAATGCTGCTTATATGGATCACTACACTGGTCTTATCAGGTTTATCTATTTGATTTTTAGAATCTACTTTTATCTTTTGATCCCGCATAATTGTTCATGGCCATTAGACAAAATCATACCATTGCATGTTGAATTTAGAAGATGTTGGTCAAATGAGATTTTTACCCAAGTGATGACCATTTTTACGATGATAGTCGGTGACTCAATTTAAAGAAATGATTCAAATATTGATACGTTTGTTCTAGTTGTAAAGATTAACATAATATATTCATCTGGTTAAAATCATTTGAAATTGAATGAGAAATTGTGTCATAAAATTTGAAGAAATTAAAAGGAAAAAGATAATTATAAATGTAATTTTTTTAAATATTTTTCCTTTGGTTATGAAGCAAAGCAAGAAAAAAAAAGAAGAAGAATTAGGCTGGAGGTTCTTGAATTTCTGTTATAATAACTTCTTACTCTTTCCATTTCTAAAATTGGTTCTATCCATCTTCTTCATTTCCATGACTTTCTAGACTCTGTAAATCATTTTCTCTTTCGATTTTAACACGAACCCACTTCATTTCTATATGTTTGTACATGACCCTGACCCCTAATTTTTGATGTTTATGATGCTTCGTTCATCTTTCATGCTTTTTGTGTTCCATGGTTGTCATTTCACATGCAATGGCCTACTCCTACTGATATGCTACTCCTCAGGTTAAAGACTACTCTACTATTTTTGATCTTTCTTTGATGGATATCCAATACCACATGTAGATGATCAACCGTTTTCTCACTTACTTAATTTTGACATTTATCCTCAATGTTGCTTATATGGATCACTACACTGGTCTTATCAGGTTTATCTATTTGATTTTTAGAATCTACATTTATCTTTTGATCCTGCATAATTGTTCATGGCCGTTAGACAAAATCATACCTTTGCATGTTGAATTTAGAAGATATTGGTCAAATGAGATTTTTACCCAAGTGATGACCATGTTTACGATGATAGTCGGTGACTCAATTTAAAGAAATGATTCGAATATTGATACGTTTATTCTAGTTGTAAAGATTAACGTAATATATTCATTTGGTTAAAATTATTTGAAATTGAATGAGAAATTGAGTCATAAAATTTGAAGAAATTAAAAGGAAAAAGATAATAATAAATGATATTATTTTTTTTAATTTTTTTTCCTTTGGTTATGAAGCAAAGCAAGAAAAAAAAGAAAAAAAGAATTGGGCTGGGGGTTCAAACCTAGACCCCCAAGCTGGTGGACTTTTGGGCCAGAGTTTTATACCATCTAGACCAACCCATACTTTGGTCTTTCTTTAGTAAACAATGTGTCTTTTAATATAACGTATCTTTAAATAAAACATTACAACTCTTTGCTAGGCCACCTTTTCATCTTCTATAAATACTTGGCCAATTCAAACATTTTATTCATTCAATTTTTTAAAAGCATCAAACATTCAAAATTATAAGAGAGAGATATAAAGAAACAACTTTATCAAGTTTGTTGAATCAGTTTCTTTTGAATAGTTTTGTCGTTGTATCCTGGAGGTTGAAGCTAGCAAACGTAAGACACCTGTACGTGGCCTAAATACCTTAAAGACATCAGATCCAATCTGAGTCTCGACAAGTAAAGTTATTTATTTATTTAAAATTTTATTTTATTTCTGCATTAGTTATTTTATTGTTTTACCGGTTTATACAACTAAAACACAACAATTTAAGGTATTTCTAATTCACGTTGTATAAACCAGAAAATATTTTCTTTTCGTTTTATAAACTTTAGTTTTGCAATAATATCTAGGCCTGTGTATACATAACCGGATTGTTACATTCTATTTATTTTCTCTTATTCAGATTTCTAGGCTTGTGTATACATACTAGAAAATTACTTACTTCGTAATGTCAAATTTCTGCTTCATATAGAATATGGAGAAAATTACTAAACAAAGTGAAAATATTTAATTGTATGTTGTAATATTAGTGTTTTTTTAAACACCTAATATTAGTTTTGCTAATATCTACAGACTTTTCAAACTTAGTGGTTTGAAAAATTTCCACTTGAAAAGTTCTTAATTGATAGAGATTCTCTTTTACGTGAATTGATCATCTCTTTAATTTCTTCGATCCTCTACAACAAGAATATAAAAACTTGGGGGACTAACAAGAATATGAAAACTTGGGAAATTAAAAATTGATCATTTTGTGTAAGAAAGAATTAATTTTTGTGTATGTTGGAAAAACTTCAGACCTAGTTTTTTTGTGTTGTCTCTTAGTGAGAAAGGTTGAATAATTTATTTGTTTGAATTATTATAAATATTGTGTAATCCTTGGTGATTGAAATCATGTCTACCAAGATAAACAATATGTCCAGAAATAATGGAATCGGTAATAATATACCATAGACAATTTCACTTATGAAAAATGCATTATTAAGACATGATCCCAACTCCTTTAGACCTGTTGAGGAGTCTAATAGGTTAAATGGAAATGACTATCTGTTTTAAGGAATAGATGGTCGAAATCACTAAGAAAACAATAAAGGCAATTCCATGAAAGGAAATCAAGGCCAAGAAACCATGACTAAGATCAACGATCTTAATAAGATTGATTTTACTGCAGTAGTTTCTAAAGTAAATTTGGTTGGAAATACCAAACACTTGTGGGTGGATACTGGGGCCACCCGACATGTATGTTCAAGACATACAAAGTTGAAACTACTAAAGAGACTTTATGTATGAGAAATTTCTCTACATCAAAAGTAGTTGGATTTGGAATGGTTATTCTGATATTGACTTCTAGAAAAGATTTGAGTCACAAAAATGTTTTCCATGTGACTGACATTAGAAGTAATATATGCTTGATTCACCTAATTTATGACATGATAGATTATTACATGTTGATTTTGGTTCAATTAATAAGTTAGTAAACGTCGGGTTATTGCCTAACATTGATGTCTCCATAATTGTTCTTATTTTCGACTCTTGGGAGACATCATTTTTGATGTTTATTTGATTATTTTGATAGACTTTTGAGTTAAAAATGCAATAATCCGGAATTCCAATTTTATTTCTAGTATTTTCTATTTATTAAACTTTTGCGCGTAATCTTGTGTATTTTAGTGGAAAGTTTGTAGGTTTTGAATATTAGCTAGGAATGGAATCCGAGAAGAGAGTCAAAGATCGTGATATGGAGTCAAGACTTGAAGATAAATCCCGAAAGAAATTATTTTTAGAGTTGCAAATCTGTTTTCCAGGCCACAGATTGCTGATTTCGAGGTACTTAAGAGATGATTTAGCCGCTGACCTTTGAAGAGATAGATTCCTTATCGAGTCACGGAACTTTAGCAACTGGAATCAAGTCAATCGGAGTCATAACGAAGCGGGAAAAGTCGTTTTAGTGAAGGTGTATCCGCAGTTACGGGATTTTGGGCTTAGAAATTGGGCTTGGACATTTAATTAGTGTTTTATTATTAGGTCCAAGCCCTGATCCGTTTTTCCACTTATAAAAGGAGCCTTTGACTTCTATTTTCACAACAATTCACTTTTTACAAGATTAAACACCAGAGAGAAGCAACATAAGGAAGAAAGAAGAAGCTGCAAGAGCTGGAGAGGGTCTATATCTCAGTTCTCAGTCATTCCAATTCCGGAAATTAGGTTTCTTTTATCCTTAATTTTATAAGACAATATGAATTCCATTTTATTTAATTTAGTTTTCTTTTTAATTAGTATGAGCTAAACACATTTTAGTGCTTGAGAATGCTTTATGGGTGAATCCCAATCTTATTGAATTTCATATGTTGAATTTGGGTTTCTGTTAAATTAAATTAGATTGTGTCTTTTACTCTTTTCGATAAATTAAGATTATTTACTGTTTTTAGAGTCATGAACTAAGAACAGGTGTTAGTATCTAGGCTATTCCAATTAGTGGCGATTGGATCATCCTGACGAAGGGTTTAGGTACGGAAATATTTATTCAATCTAGAATAGAAGTTATTGATTATGACGAACTTAGCTAATTCTAGGGCCAATGAGGTAATTAACTTAAACATCTAAAAGTGGATCATATTTACCCTGACGGAACTAGTGACACTCTAGGATAGCCTTATAGTCCACCCTGACGGGGGTATAAGGAATTTAGAATCCCGACCATTGTAATTGACCAATTTAACCCTTGAATAGCATAGGTTACGAAATAGGATTAGGAAGACCCCTTGCGTTCTCAAGTGCTAGCTTCTCATACTTGCGTTCCACATTTATTTACTTGCGTCTTAGCTTTTAATTGCATTTTCCATTTAGTCTTTCATTACTTAGGATTAATAAAAACAAACAATCAATCATATTATCTTTATTTGCTTTCATAAGTGCAACCATTCATTATTCGATAAGCATTGTAGTTAACCAAGCCGTCCCTGCGAAAGATCCTAGAATCACTTATTACTACTTGGGATAACCGTACACTTGCGGTTGTGGTTCGATTACTTTTGCATTTATTTTAGAACACACAAAGGACCACCAAGTTTTTGGCGCCGCTGCCGGGGACGGTAGCGTGTGACCACGGTGTTTATCCTTTAGTGATAGTTGCATTTATTTTTATTTCAGTTTTACGCTTTTTTGTTTGTCATTTCTTTTCAGGTTTTTAGGTTTGGTGTATGTGAAGAAGACTCTTTAAGGATCTAGAGCCAACACCTCCGATCCTTAATAATCCAGAATCGTTAATCAGACTTGCTAACAAGATTAGGAGAGAACAAGAAGCCTTAGAAGTAGAAGAATTAAGAAACAGAATGGAGAATATCAATATTCAGAACCAACAAAATAACTGACAAGGCCAGCTAAACGCAAATGGCCAACCTTTAGCGCCACCAGGCATTATTCCTCAAGTTCAGCAACTAAATCCTAATCCTCAAGTTCAAGCTCAGATAGTAATTAATCAAGATCCATGGTTTGTTAATGGTTCAGAAGAAGTACCTTTTCGTGCTCCTGCTCTAGGAGTAGGTGCTCCAAATATAGATGTTCCAAGGTTTCGTCCTGATTCGGGTATGTTAGCTCAATTCCAAAATTTCGGAAATTTTCGCGGTAGAGTTGGAGAAGATCCTATCCGAGCAGTACAGAAATTCAAACAGATATGTGATTCTTACATCACACAAGGGGTTTCAAGAGAACAGATGTATTATGCTGCGTTTCGATTTTTTGTTATTGATGGAGCAAGTGAATGGCACGATACGCAAGAACCTACGAAGATAACAAACTGGGAACAATTAGAAACTGCTTTCTTTGACAGGTATTACCCAAGTAACATGAGGTTAGATGATCAACTTGAATTAACACATTTCTGTCAAGAATATGATGAAACTTTGGGTAAGAGCTGGACAAGATTTCAGATGTGTTTACGAAGGGTTCCCGATCATGGCTTTACAGAACAACAACAGCTAAAAATATTTTACAAAGGCCTTGATGGGACTTCAAGAGAAAAATTGGATTTTCTATGTGGTGCGGGATTTCTTCAAGTTCAACCCGTTCATGCTAAAATCATCTTGGAAAGAACAGTAAAGAATGAAGTTGGGTGGACTTCGGTGAGAACCCCGGTTAAAGGAGTGAATAATGTTAATATCGAAGAAAAGTTATCTATGCTTGAGAATAAGATTCCAACTACTATAGAGCAGCAATGGAAACAGCTTACACTAGCTGTAAAAGAGGGATTTTCGGGTAAGAAGGTAGTTGTTTGTCTCCAACAGAGGTAACTTTAATTCGAGTGGTAATGGATATCAGCCTAACAGAAACCACCCTGGGTTTCAATACTCAAATCCTAATGGGGCAGCCAATCCTACATATGCGTATCAACCGCGTCCCCAAGGTAACAACTACAATCCAAGACCACACAACAATTATCAAGGACGACAGAATCAGGGTAATTATGTGCAAAGACAAGCTCTTCAAAACACTTACGATGAAACCATGAACCAAAAAGCCTTACCTGCCCAACCACAAGAAGGTGTAGTTACCCTTCAGAAAACCGTAGAAAGTTTAATTGCTCTTCAACAAGCATCTGACGCGAATATGAAACTATTACAAAATCAAATGAATCAAATTTCAAAACAGCTTAATCAGCGTCCACAAGGGCAACTCCCTAGTGACACAGAAAATCCGGGACAACATGAAGAGTGCAAAGCCGTTACATTAAGAAGTGGTAAGAACCTCCCTCCACCTCCTTTTCCTGTTATGAAGGAGAAAGAAGTTCCAAGAAAAGAAAAGGAAGTGGGTGAAAAAGAGAAAGAAAAAGATAGTGAAGTTGAAGAAATAGAGAGGCCAAGTGAGATTCCGAAGAAGAAAGATGATATTGTGAGTAATCTCCCTCCACCACCGTTTCCGTCTCGAGTTCAGAAAAAGGGTGACTTGGGTGATTTTCAGAAATTCTTCAATAGAGTGAGGGGCCTAAGTATTAATATTCCGTTGTTAGAGGCGATTCGAGATATTCCTAAGTATACGAAGTTTCTGAAGAGAGCCCTCACTAATAAAAGGCCTTATTGTGATAATGAGATGATTGGTCTTCCTGAAGAGTGTAGTGCGATTTGTCAGAGTAAATTACCTCCAAAGTTAGTTGATCCTGGGAGTTTCACGATTCCGATATCGATTGGAGAAGAATGGAAAGGTAAAGCACTATGCGATTTGGGTGCGAGCATCAATTGGAGAAGCAAGACCCACTTCTATGGTCTTGCAAATGGCGGACAGGTCTCTTGCACATCCTGAAGGCCGAATTGAAGATGTCCTTGTTAAGGCAGGTACACTTATATTTCCCATAGATTTCGTTATACTTGAATACGACGCGGATAGAAATGTCCCCATTATTTTGGGTAGACCATTTCTAGCCACGGGGTGTACATTAATTGATGTAGAGAATGGCGAATTAACGATGATGATACAAGATGAGGAGGTCAAATTCAATGTGTTCCGAGCTATGAAATTTCCAGATTCTCAAAAGGATTGCTTCCGAATGGATGTAGTTGAGCAGGCATCGCAAGAGGTATTTGATTGTTTTAATTATGATGATATTTTGCAGGCCGCTTTAACATTAGACCTACCTGAGATGATGAAAGAGCTTGCCGAAACACTGGCAGCTCTAAATTCTGAAAATCCGAAGTATAGGCGTCTTGCTTATGAACCTGTGAGAGAACTGGGGGGGATTGTTCCTAAAAAGAAGCCTTCAATTGAATCTCCTCCGGAATTGGAAGAAAAACCGTTACCAGCACACTTGAGGTACGCGTATTTAGGTACTAATGAAACTCTACCTGTTATTGTTTCAACTAATTTAACAGGTCCTCAAGAAGATAAACTGTTTCGTGTGTTGAGAGCCAACAAAGAAGCAATAGGTTGGACAATTGCTGACATTAAAGGTATTAGTCCATCCTATTGTCAACACAAAATTATACTTGAAGATGACAACGCAAGCTCAGTTGAAGGTCAAAGAAGATTAATGTCCGTTATGAAGGATGTAGTGAAGAAAGAGGTGATCAAGCTTTTAGATGCGGGGATTATTTATCCCATCTCGAGTAGTGAATGGGTGAGTCCAGTTCAGTGTGTACCGAAGAAAGGAGGAATGACAACAGTTCTTAATGATAAAAATGAAGCGATTCCTTCAAGAACGGTAGTTGGTTGGAGAGTTTTCATGGATTACAGAAAGCTGAACAAAGCCACCAGAAAAGATCATTTCCCTTTGCCCTTCATTGATCAAATGTTAGATAAATTAGCCAGAAGAGAATACTACTACTTCTTGGATGGTTATTCTGGGTATAATCAGATTTACGTGGCTCCGGAAGATCAACATAAAACAACATTTACATGCCCCTTTGGTTTTTTTGCATATCGCAGAATGCCATTTGGGTTGTGTAATGCTCCTGCTACCTTTCAACGATGTATGATGGCCATCTTCTGGGATATGATTGATAATTTTCTTGAAGTGTTTATGGACGATTTCTCCGTTTTTGGTGATGATTTTGATAAATGTTTAGACAACTTGGAGAAAGTGTTAATCAGATGCAAGGAAACAGATTTAGTCTTAAACTGGGAGAAGTGTCATTTCATGGTTCGTGAAGGTATTGTTCTGGGTCACAAAGTTTCGGGTGCTGGATTAGAAGTCGATAGAGCAAAGATAGAGGTAATCAAAACTCTTCCCCCCTCCTGTTTCTGTTAAAGGGGATTCCAAATTCCTTTTTGATGAAGCTTGTTTAGGGGCCTTACAAGCAATTAAAGAAAAGCTTATTTCTGCTCCTATAGTATTACCTTCAGATTGGAGTTTACAGTTTGAGGTTATGTGTGATGCGAGTAATTTTTGTATGGGAGCTGTATTAGGACAGAGAAAAGAGAAAGTTTTTCATTCGATTTATTATGCTAGTAAAACTTTTAATGGTGCCCAAGTTTATTATACAGTTACAGAAAAAGAGCTGCTAGCAGTTGTGTATTCATTCGATAAATTTCGCTCTTATCTTCTTGGAGCAAAAGTTATTGTTTATACAGATCATTCAGCGATTCGATATCTTATGGAGAAGAAGGATGCTAAACCGAGGTTAATCAGATGGGTTTTATTGCTTCAAGAGTTCGATTTAGAGATAAAGGATAGAAAGGGTTGTGAGAATCAGGTTGCAGATCATCTATCGCGTCTTGAAGGTTCAGAAATGAATAATGGTACTGAAGCTGTTAGAGAAGAATTTCCTGATGAGAGTTTATTTGTTGTTCTTGATTATGAAGCTCCTTGGTATGCGGATATTGTGAATTTAGTGGTAAGTGGTTCTTTTCTTGAAGGTTCAACTTATCAAGAGAGAAAAAGATTAGCTCACCGCGCAAGACAATTCTTTTGGGAGGATCCTTTCCTCTACAAAGTGTGTGCTGATCAAATGGTAAGAAGATGTGTAGCCAAGGAAGAAATTGAGGCGATTATAGCTGGGTGTCACGATTCACCTTATGGTGGACATTTTAAAGGAGATCGAACTGCTGCTAAGGTATTACAATCTGGTTGTTATTGGCCTTCTATTATGAAAGATTGTCATGAATATGCTAAAAAATGTGAAAGATGTCAATTTACTGGAAACATATCCAAGAGGGATGAAATGCCACATAATAATGTGTTAGAAGTTGAAATATTCGATGTTTGGGGTATAGACTTTATGGGCCCTTTCGTTCCGTCAAATGGTAACCTCTACATCTTATTAGCTGTTGATTACGTGTCTAAGTGGGTAGAAGCGGTAGCTTTACCAACCAATGATTCACGAGTGGTGATTAAGTTCTTGAAATCACATATTTTCACTAGACATGGCACTCCGAGGGTAATTATTAGCGATGGAGGTACTCATTTCGTTAATAGGTATTTGAAGACAGTCTTAGAGAAATATGGGGTGAGACATTGTGTATCTACTGCTTATCATCCACAAGCCAATGGTCAAGCCGAAGTCTCAAATCGTGAGGTAAAATCTATCTTAGAGAAAACCGTTGGTCCTACTAGAAAAGATTGGTCAATGAAATTAGATGATGCACTATGGGCCTATCGTACTGCGTTCAAAACTCCATTTGGTGCATCTCCGTATCGAATGGTGTATGGTAAGGCTTGTCACTTACCTCTTGAGCTTGAAATGGGTGCATATTGGGATATTGCGAAATTAAATTTAGATCCTACTCTAGCTGGTCAGAATCGAATGATGAAACTTAATGAGCTTGATGAATTTCGATTACATGCTTATGAAAATGCTAAACTTTACAAAGAAAATACCAAGAGATGGCATGATAATCGAATTCGAGAGAAGAAATTTGTAGTGGGACAAAGAGTATTGAAATATAATTCAAAGTTCAGTAATTATCCGGGTAAATTAAGATCGAAATGGTCGGGTCCTTACATCGTGACCAAAGTCACACCTCATGGAGCTATAGAGATAGAACATCCACTTGAAAACCGTACATTCATGGTGAACGGTCATCGTTTAAAGATATATCATGGAGGTGAAGATAACGATCGTGCAAAAGACCCACATCCCGGAGAGGTCATGTACCTCCTCGAAGCTCCTTAGAAGGATGAGGTAACCCGTCGAGCTTCACGACGTTAAACAAAAGCCAATTTCTTGTATATTAGTTTAAGTATTTCAATTTTTCGTAGTGTAAATTAGTTTAAATTTCGTTGAATCTAGTGTTTATTATTAAGAAATGAGGAAGGGTGTTTGTTTTTGATGATTTCAGGGGTATAATGGTCATGAGTTTAGGGTCAAAACGATGAGAAAACGAAAAAAAATTGGAGTCCACAGCAGGTTTGACCGGCGAGCTGGCCGGCATACGGGCCAGAAGAGCTGAAGAAATCCCAAACTCTCTGACCACTGCGTCAGCAATGACGCAGCAATTTGCTGCGTCAACAATGCTCTAGTTGCTTGATAATCTTCTCCTGGGTTCGAACTTTCTGTTGGCTATCACTCATTTTCTTCTCAACTGTTTGCATTAATTTATCCATACTCGAACTTAAGCTCTGGAGTTGTTCTTGTTTTGCCAATTGCATCGATTGTTTAGGTGGATATTTCTTTGGTTCTTGACAAGATTTAACAATGGGTGCCTTTTTCTGAATAGGTTGTGGTGGATTAATAGGTTGAAGTTGGGGCTGTTGATAAGTTTCTTGCTTTCTGACCCAACTCTTCTGTTGTGGGGGTTGTTTATAATTAGTGTAGTTTTCTTGCGGACAGTCATAACCATTAGAATAATAGTTATCTTGAGGATATTGAACGGAAGCTACTGCTGGATTATTCATACACCCTTCCCACACATGATTTCTTGATCCACAACCAGGGCACGAAAGAATTGTGCGTACCGTATTCACCTGAGCAATTGTTCAGGATTGTTCCTTAAGTTCTTCAAGTTGTTTAGCCAATTCTTTCAGTTTCAGAGATGCTGAATTGTCTTCTTTTACTGCTCTCTTCGGCCAACTTCTCTCGTTCTCAAGAATTCTTTCCATCCCCAACTCAGCTTCTTCAGGATCTAGCAACACAAAACCTGCGTTTCCTAACGAATCTGCTTTCTCTCTTTATTTATCATTAAGGCCTCCATAGAACAAGGTTAAATAATATTCCAACGAGGATCTATGGTAAGGACATCTCGCCCTCTTTTCTGTAAATCGTAACCAAGCTTCACCCAAACTCTCTTCATCTTTCTGTATAAATTGTTCAAGCTCCAACATATCTTTTAAACGTCTGCTATCCGGATAGAAACGGTCTAGGAATCTTGCTTGGAGCTTGTCCCAATCTGGAATAACATAAGGGTATTGGGTATCATACCAATCGCTTGCACATTCGGTCAAGAAGAACTGGAACATCAGGTAATATACTTGCTCCCTAGTAACTCCTCTTACGATATAAGCATCACAAATCTGCATGAATTTCTGAATATATCGGATCGGATCTTGATGTGCATCTCCGCTGAATAATCCCTGAGATGCAAATTGAGTTAGCATCCCAGGACCAGGTTTAAATTTTGCGGCTTGGATTTCTGGAGCTCGAATTCCTCGTGGCTCCACTCTGAACTCGATGGGTAGCTCAAGTCTCCTTGGGTTCTCCATCTGTAACTAAATCTGAAAAACAAAAACTAAAAACAAAAGCGTAAAATAGAACTAACTGAAATTAAAAGCACAAGATATATGCACAAGGACTAACGATGTAGTCCCCGGCAGCGGCGCCAAAAACTTGGTGGGGCCTAGGGTGTGATGAAATAAGATATAAATAAAGTGCAAAAACACCCTAGAACTAAACGGTTCTGCAAGTATACAGATCGTATGCAAGTTTTAGATTGAGATTCGTTCCGCAGAGACTACGAAGGTTAGAAGAATCTTATGCAAATACCAAGTGCAAATAAATTAAAGGTAGGAAAACTAAACGCAAATAAAAGTAAAAACAAGTAAAGATGGATTGAGAAAATAATTAACTAAACTAAAACTAAGAATTAAAAGACAGAAAATAAATACGAAGAGAAGTGATATGAGAATATAGCTTAAGTTATTAGCATGTAATCCCCACTAGTTTTGCCGTTCTAAACATGTAAGGGTGAATTATGTAGTATTTCCCTAATCGGTCCCAATTCGCTATCGGTAGTTTAAAACAGGATTTACCTGTGTCAATAAGGCTTCCTAAGCAAACTTTTCCTGTAATTGGTAAATAGTCACAAGAACTAAACCATAGTGATTATCTAGCTAGGTTGGGTTGTCAGATCATACCTAATACTAGACGTTATGTGCTAAACATGCAATTGAACACCGTTGTCAATGGTATCCTAATTACTAGATGGTAATTCTAATGGCGGCCGTCCACAAGAACACAGAATATAAATCCAAACACATAAACAGAGAATAAAAACTATAATTCGATTTAAAACATTAAATTCCCAAATTAGATAGATGTCAATCAAAACTAGGGTTCATACATTAATGCTAAAACTTAAGCTAAAGAAATTTAGTTCATGCAAGACAAGAAAGAAATTACAAAATTAAAGCTAGAAGAAGACATAATGATGAACAGCTCCTTCCAGACTTCTCTCTTGTGTTGTAAGCTTCCTCTTGGTTTTAAGGTTTCACCAAGGATGATTTAAGAGTGTTAAGAGGCTGTATTTATAGTGTATAGGTTGACCTAATTTGTTTCTTTAGAGATAAGTTAAGTAATGGACTCCTAGCCCAACTCAAACTCGTAAGGAAATAAAGATAAACACTGCTGGACCGTTTTGAGCGTATCTTCTTCGTTATTGGTCGGATTGAGCTCCATAAGATACCAAAAGAATCGCAACAGAATTATCTTGACCCTAAAGAAGGAAATCACCAGATTCGGCCTATTTCTTAGGTCAAAATGCATATCTTTGGACGTGTATGCAGAATCCCAGATTTAGGCAGCTTTTCCTTTTCCATCTTTTTAGCCTTTGTTTCATTATCTCCAATTTCCATGCAAATCTCTTTCCATAAGTTGTTGTCTTTGACTTGGACTTTAATTAATCTCCATAATTATCTTTAAAGCTTCACACTAAATAAACAATTAAATCCAATATGCTCTAAAAATAATAATTCTACAAATCAAGACCCAAAATAGGAAAGTGCACTAAATTAAGCTAAAATCAACCTATAAACTAATAAATAAGCCTAAAATGATGTCTCATGAATAGATTTTATTATCACAAATGAGGAGACATCAAAAAACAACCTTCATAAATGGAGGACTAAATAAAGAGATATATATGGAACAACCTGAGGGTAACGTAGTTCCAGGTAAGGAGAAGCAAGCATGTAAGCTTGTTAAATCTTTATATGGTTTAAAACAGGAACCGAAGCAATGGCATGACAAATTTGATAGATTCATGATCTCGAATGATTTTAAGATCAATGAATGTGACAAATGTGTTTATGTAAAACGAAATGAGACATGATATGTCATTGTCTGTTTATATGTGGATGATATGTTAATCATTGGAAGTAACAATGATGTGATTACATTCACCAAAAACATGCTTTCAAGTAAGTTTGAAATGAAAGATCTAGGCCTTGCAGATGTTATTTTGGGTATCAAGATTCTCCAAACATCTGAAGGTATTATACTATCTCAGTCTCACTATATTGAGAAAGTATTAAACAAATTTAGTAATGGCGAGACAAATATCGCCAAGACACATGTTGATGTAAATTTACATCTTGCTAAGAACACTGGTGATACGATCAACCAGTTGGAGTTCTCTCGGATTATTGGAGTCTCATGTACTTAACAAACTGCATTAGGCCAGATACATCACATGCAGTAAACAAGCAAAGTAGGTTTATACATAATCCGGGGAAAACCTACTGGATTGCTATTGTAAGAATTCTAAGGTATCTCAGATAATCTATGAACGAAGGTTTTTATACACAGGATATCCAATGGTACTAGAAGGATACAATGATGCAAACTGGATATCAAACTCCACTAGTGGGTCCTTGTGTGTTATAAAATAATATGATGAAAGTTGAGGACTCACATACCACAAGTGTAAGGTTGTCCAAGTAATGAATCGATAAATTAGATTCGTTCTCAGGGACGGAATAGGTACAACTAAACTGTGAATCAATTAGTAGAATTGCAAGTACGGAAAAGTAAAAGATATAAAGTTTGTTTGGTTTTTGTTTAAGGACTAAAGTGAAAATAACGTAAAATACTAATTTAGCTAATGCAAATAAATAAGACGCAAGTAAAGTAAATATGAGTAGATGCAAGAATGAGAATGGTGCTTGAGTCTCGCAAGGGTTTCACCTAAATCTAATTAATCAATGCTTTCGTTTAAGGGTTGAATCTGGATTTGGTATTAGTCGGGATTCGAGTTTCTTCTATCCCCCGTCAGGGTGGACTTAGGAGCTATCCTAGGGTATTACAAACCCCGTCAGGGTGATTATAATCTACCTCTGAATATTCAAGTATTCTACCCAATTGGCTATAAGGTTAATCAAGCCCGTCAAGGTCAATGACTTATACCTTACGTCTATTACCTAGTTTCGTAATAAAACCCTCCGTCAAGGTGATCATTACGCCACTATAATGAATAACTTAACTACTAATTTCTATTTTTGATTCATGACTTCAAAGACAGTAAATAAATTCATGATAATAGTCAATACTAAATTACCCAATTCAAATTAAATCTTTCAATCCCAAATTCGAAAACATTAATTAAATAAATTGGGGCTCAACCCATTAAAGCGATTCTCAAGTACTCAAAGTATTTAGCTCATAATGGAAATAAAAACTAAAGAAATAAAATTAGAGGAACTCATAGTTAATTACAAAAATGAAACAAAGAACCTAATTAAAGGGTTGAATTGACTGTTGTTGGCAGAATTGTTTCTCAAGCTTCAGCTTCTTCTCTCCTTTTTGCTTCTAACTTCCTCTCTGGCGTTCTGAGTTGTGTAATATGAGTTGTATCTAGAAACTAAAGTCTAAAGGTCTTTATATGGTGGAGAATTCGGATTGGGCTTCTTACTTAAAGAAATATGTTAAATGAAATAAAATCCCAATCCAAATTAGAAATCTCGTAACTGATGTGTAGTTGTTACTAAAACAACTGTAACATTTGCGCGCGGACTCAAAATCACTCCGTTTAACTTACAAAACCTTCCCGAATCAAAGATGCAACTTCCTTATTTCACGACTCTAACGCTGAATCAGTGGCTAAGTGGCTCAAAAACAGTGATTTGTAACAACCTTCAAGATTTCACTCTCCTCTAATACATTATTCGAATAATCTTTTCTCGCCTTTGACTTCTACACACGGTCTAAGAATTTAATTTTCTATTCCTCTCCTTGTATTGGTGCTCTCTAGCATCAATGGATCTACAAACTTTTCACTAAAAACAACCCATTTGACGTGCAAATGCTTGAAAAATGACATATAATAAATTCCAAGGAGAGAAAATGAAATATAACGAATTAAACCTAAAAGTCTATCATATTAGTCAATTATTCACATAAAAATACGTCTCCTAAGGCATAAAATTAGAACAAAAAGGGAGACATCAAGACCCCAAACTCAAACCTTTGTCGTCCCGACAGAGTAAAATAAGAACAAAGGTCTTAGGTGAACGCAAAAATGTGGAATATAGTAAATACACCCAAAGAAAAACTTAAACAAATCTCAAATAGAAAAAATTAGGAATTAATATACACATACACTTATCATGCAAAAATCAAACACAAATAATATCAATCTCAAAATTAATTTCACAATGCTAGAAGGTTACGCTTGTACTTATCTCAGTATGATGGCTATAGGATGTTCATTAGCCCTTACCCGCTTTGAACGCTCCACTTAGCATACTCCCTATTAGTTGAATTACAAATCCACTATTTATCTAGGAATCAAGAGGACTTTATGGTTATAGCGTAGGCTTAGGGATGGTATGGAATGTATATTTGGTAAATTTGAAGTGAGCCTTTAGCTCTCTCCTCACTCACCATCAACAAACTGTCCAAGAGCTTGAGTTTACACTCGAATATTGTTCTCACTCAACCCATTTGACGCACTAGTTAGCGTTCCCAAAATTACCTAATGAGCACTAAAAATGATTTCCAAAAACTCCACTTTGACAGTTACTTTATTTTTTTCTTTTTCATATTTTCTTTTTTTGTATAAGATACCTATGACTATCATTTTGATGTGAATGGTCATGTCTCTTATATACTTTTTTCTCTTTTTGTTCTCTTTTTTTTTTCAAATACCGGCAAAAGGTTACAAATAATACATCATCAACAATTTCGCATAAATACAAAGGAATACAAATTCCCTCCCAATAATGAAACCAACCACCCCAAACTCAAGCTCAAGACAGGAAGTCTCAGGGTTGTGATTCAAGTGCGGGTCATATGGAAATGCCTAATAATCTAAAGGGGTATGGGATTATATCATGGTGACAAAATAAAAGTGATGTCTCCTCATTTGTGATAATAAAATCTATCTCTAAGACATCATTTTAGGCGTATTTATTAGTTTATAGGTCGACTTTAGCTTAATTTAGGGCACTTTCCTATTTTGAGTCTTGATTTAGTAACATAATATTTTTAGAGCATATTGGGTTTAATTGTTTATTTAGTGTGAAGCTTTAAAGATAATTATGGAGATTAATTAGAGTCCAAGTCAAAGACTACAAGATATGGAAAGAGATAAGCATGGTAATTGGAGATAAAGGAAACAAAAGCTAAAATCATGGAAAAGGAAAAGCTGCCTAATTCTGAATTTCTGCAGCTACGCCTAAAGAAGTGGTGATAACTCCAAAACCAAGCCGATTTTGGAAGATTCCTTACATAGGGACGTAGATAATTCTGTGACGATTCTTTTGGTATCTTATGGAGCAAAAACCGACCAATAACGAGGAAGATATGCTCAAGACAAGTCAGCAGTAATTATCTTTATTTCCATACGAATTTGAGTTGGGCTTGGAGTCCATTACTTAACCTCTCCTTCAAGAAACGAATTAGGTCAACCTATACACTATAAATACAACCTCTTAACACTCTTAAATCATCCTTGGTGAAACCTTAAACCAAGAGGAAGCTTACAACACAAGAAGGACGTCTGGAAGGAGCTGTTCATCACAATGTCTTCTTCTACCTATGAATTTGTAATTTCTTTCTTTTCTTTCATGAACTAAATTTTTTTAGCTTGAGTTTTTAGCATATATGTATGAACCCTAGTTTTGGTTGACATCTATCTAATTTGGGAATTTTATATTTTAAATTGACTTATAGTTTTTGTTCTCTGTTTATGTGTTTGGATTTATATTCGGTGTTCTTGTGGATCGCGACCATATAGAATTACCATCTATAGTTAGGTCACCATTGACAACGGTGTTCAATTACATGTTTAGCACATAACGTCTAGTATTCGGTTTAGATCTGAAAAATCAACCTAACTAGATAATCACTATGGTTTAGTACATGTGACTATTTACCAATTACAGGAACAGTTTGCTTAGGAAGCCTTATTGACACAGGTAAATCCTATTTAAAACTACCTAGCGTAATTGGAACCGATTATTGAAATACTACATAATTCACCCTTACATGTTTAGAACGGCAAAACTAGTGGGGATTACATGCTAGTGACTCAAGCTATATTCTCATACTACTTCTTCTTTCACATTTAATTTTCTGTCTTTAAATTCTCAGTTTTAATTTAGTTTAATTAGAAAACCAAATAAATATCTATTGTCTTTAATTTTCTTGCGTTTAGTTGTTCTAGCTTTAATTATTTGCACTTGATTTTTGCATAAGATTCCCCTAACCTTCGTAGTCTCTGCGGAACGAATCTTACTTGATCATTAAAACTTGCATACCATCTATATACTTGCAGAACCGTGCTCAGACTAGGGTGATTAATTACACTTTATTTATATCATATTTTATCACACCCTAGGCCACACCAAGTTTTTGGCGCCGCTGCCGGGGACTACATCGTTAGTCCTTGTGCATATATCTTGTGCTTATATTTCAGTTAGTTCTATTTTACGCTTTTGTCTTTTAGTTTTTGTTTTATAGATAGTTACAGATGGAGAACCCAAGGATACTTGAGCTACCCATCGATTTCAGAGTGCAACCGAGAGGAATTCACGCTCCAGAAATCCAAGCCGCTAAATTTAAGCCTCATCCAGGGATGCTAACTCAGTTTACAACTCACGGATTATTCAGCGGTGCTGCACATCAAGATCTGATCTGGTATATTCAGAAATCATGCAAATATGTGATGCTTATATCGTAAGAGGAGTTACTAGGGAACAAGTGTATGACGTGATGTTCCAGTTCTTCTGGACCGGAGGTGCAAGCAATTGGTATGATACCCAATACCCTCATGTTATTCCAGATTGGGACAAGCTTCAATCAAGATTTTTAGACCGCTTCTATCCGGTTAGTAGACGTTTAAAAGATATGTTGGAGCTTGAGCAATTTATACATGAAGAAGGAGAGAGTTTGGGTGAAGCATGGTTACGATTTACAGAAAAGAAGGCGAGATGTCCATATCATAAATCCACGACGGAATATTATTTAACCTTATTTTATGGAGGCCTAAATTACAAGTCAAGAGAGAAGGCAGATTCGTTAGGAAACGCAGGTATTGTGTTACTAGATCCTGAAGAAGCTGAGTTGGGGATGGAAAGAATTCTTGAGAACGAGAGTAGTTGGCCCAAGAAACCAGAAAAAGAAGACACTTCAGAATCTCTGAAGCTTAAAGAATTGGCCCACAACTCGAAGAACTACAAGAACAATCCCGAACAATTGCTCAGGGGAATTGGTGGGTCCTTGTGTGTTATAAAATAATGCAATAAAAGTAAAGAGATAAAGGATCCACAGACCGCAAGTGTACGGGTCGTACCAAGTAATAGATAAGTAAATTCGGGATTATCGTCTCCACAGGGATTTAAGAAGTTATTCTAACTTCGTGTTCAATATCAAAATAGGTAGTTTTGATTGCTTTAAAAAGATAAATAATAAAGGTGTTTGTTTTCCAATTAACTAAATAATAAAATAGACAATAAAATAAACAATTAATAATTATGCAAGAAAGATAAGGATATGCAAGTATGAATCTATCCTATTGAATCTATGATTCCTAAGAATAAGGGTGAATGGGAAATTTCACAATAGTCGGGAATCTACTATCTCCTAGCCCCCGTCAGGGTGGACCTAGAAGCTATTCTACGGTATTACAAACCCCGTCAGGGCGATTATAAGCTACTTTCAGATGAATACTATTTTACCTCTTTGGCTACGTGGTTAGTCAAGCCCGTCAGGGTCAAATAACGGATACCACGCGTCTATATTCTATTTCTGTAATTAAACCCCCCGTCAAGGTGATCCATATGCTACTATATGGAATAGCCTAATTACTAAAACCTACCCTTGATTCGCGACGTCAATGATAGTGAACAAGCACAAGAATATAGTCAATGGAAATTAAGAACCAATTCAATTAAATACTAAAATCCCAGATTCAAATTAAAACAGAAAAACAATAATTAAAGGTTCATATAATTACAATCCTAAAGAGAAATTATGCATACTAAAACTTCTTGAATAAATAGCTTTAGAAATACCTCATAGACAAAATAGATCTAATACTAAATTACCCAAAGAATAGAGATGGAGAAGTGTTGAATTGATGAAATTAAGCTCTAGCTCTTGCTTCTTCCTCCTCTAGATCCTCTTGAATGCTTCTATGATGAATTATTTGTGTATATTAAGCTTATGCAGCCAAGGGATGATTTTCTAAGGTTTAGAGCTAGTATTTATAGGTGTTAGGTCGAATTACTTGGAGTGGAAGACAAGTCAAGGACTCTCAAATTCGTAACCCTAAAATTTAGGAAACGTAAGATTCTGCTGCTGATTTGATTTGGTCATATCTTTTTCAATACTTATCCGTTTGAGGAGTTCCAATATATGAAACTGCTTGTCTTGGAAAGAGCTTTCTATTGGTGTAGACCACTCGTCTAGAATCCTTGCCAATATTTAGTTATGAATTAATCTTTGAAACGTGCCTGGAATTTCAGATTCATAAGGCAGGTTCTCCTTTTCCTAATTGAACTCTACTTTCTTCTATCTCCAGATTTCTTCAAGATCTTCTTTCCTTATCTCCTTAGAATTGATTTAGCATCTAATTTATTTCCATATTATCTCTAAAGCTTCACATTAAATATATAATTAAACCGCATATGCTTTATAAATAATAAATCAATAATTCAAGAAATAAGAAAATGCAATTTAACTTTTAGGAAATTCGACTAACACACTAGAAATATTGTAAGACTTTAATTCTCACTTCTTCTCCTTGGATTGGTTTTGCATGAAATTCACAAACCTACTGACTTTGCACTAAAAATAAGTAAATTAACGCACAAAAGCTCTATAAATGCAAATAGTCTAATTCCAAGGGAAGAAAGTGTTAAGCACTAAAGTCAATATAAAAAGACCAATTTCATCCTAAAATGATGTCTCCTAAGGGCTTATATTTAGACCAAAAAGGGAGACATCAAGACCCCCAACTCAAACTTGTATCGTCCCGATACAATAAAAACAAAAACATAGGGAAGTCTCTAATATATCAGCTATGTCAATGAAGCACAGGGGAGAAGAAGATAGCAGAATATATAGAATAAACTCAAAGCAACTACTTAGAAAATTTCATGCAATAACATTTACGAACTACATACCTGCACACTTGTCATATCTACAATCAACACGGCTTGAATTCAAGATTGGATTAGTTTCGCGATGTAAGAAGGAGAGGATCTTTACTCATTTCACCAAGGAGGCTATAGATTGTTCATCAAACTTCACTAGTATCCAAAGATCCACTTAACTAATCTCTAACGGCTCAATCACTTCTAGATTACATAGCAAAGAATCAAAAGGTCTTTAGGGTTGTGATGTTGGCTTAGGGACGGTATGATAAGTATATTTGGATAATTTAGAGTGAGCTTTTGGCTCTCTACTCACTAGCCATCAACGAATCGCCCTAGAGCTTGAGTTACTCTCGTAAAACGTTCTCACTCAACCCAATGATTTCCTTGATGCACAAATTAGCATCCCCAATAACCCAATTAAAGCATAAAGATGTTCACATAAAAATTCCTCTTTGCCGGTCCAAATATATATTCTTTTCATATCAATTTTCTTTTTCTTTTCTATAGCTATGATTCTCTTTTTTATGTTGAGATATCACGCTATTTTTAATAAATTATGCCTTTTCATAACAGTAGCTCGTAGCTTCTTTTTCATTCACTATTACCCCGGCAAAGGGTTACAATATAATAAACCTGTGAATCATCATCAATATATAGAACAGAGCACACTTAATAAGCTCAAAAATCCCAACCCAATAATATTTCCCATAATGGTGGACCCACCACCCCAAACTCAAGCTCTAAAACAATTGTCTATGCATCGCGATTCGAGTGCGGGTCATATGGAAAAGTCCTATAATCTAAAGGGATATGGCTTATAATGTGGCTAATAAAAAGGCTTTAGAAAGGCTAGAAGGGGCTGAGAAGGATATATAATAATAAAATGGACAGCAAGCTAAAAGGCAACAAGGGGCTTATGAAAGAACCGCCTTAATCACTTTCTAAACTATGCAATTTCGTCATTCTCTTACCTTTAGCACGTTCATTAAATGGGTTCATCAACTAGCTTAGATCTCACGGCCTACACACCACTCATGGTTCCCTGAGATCGAACATACTTTCTACCGCATTGCTAACTAATCTTTTCTTTACTATCAATGTGTGTTTTCCTGCAAATACTCAAAGCATACAAAATAAAGCAGCTCATAAACATACTACTTTCTATCATCAACTTACTAAGCTTATTATTTCAAGCTATTAAACACATTCTACATCTAATCCATCTCTTAAAAATTTCAAATTTTTTCAAATTTCTCTAAAAAACAGTAAATCACATAAAAATGGAGATGAGGGACAACGAATCCCCACCCCCAACTCAAAAATGAGTTGTGTCCCCACGACTCGAAAAGACTCAATAAAATAAAAATAGCAAATAATGCATATAGAGAAAAGGTAAGGAAGAAAGAAAACATACTCTTCGAGGCAATTGCCTCGCGTGATTAATACCCACGATAGGGTGCAGTGAATTACTTGTATGTAAACTCCATGTATCACCAATTTTGATATCCCTTACATCCTCTTGTGCTCCATCCCAATCAATCACACTCTAGAAATCTCTTGTTTCTTGGATTCTAGATGTTTTGATATGATTTGGATGGTTGAATATTCTTTGTGTTGATGTAGGGAAGGATTTAGATTTGAATTCATGGTGATTTGGTTGTGTTTTGATGTTAGGTGAAGGTTTGTTGAAGCTTCAATGGAGTTGGGAGAGTTTTGGAGAAGAGAAAGAGGCTTAAGGTTTATGAAATTCGGATTAATGAGCATTATACCTCTTTATAACCTTGAATCCCTAACTTTCTCTCTCAGCAGCGCGGCGCGGACCATACCTGCGGACTAGGGGTGTACCGCGGGGTACACCACAGCATCTGATGCTTCAAAATTCTTTGTCTCTGGATGAGACACGTGGTACGACCCCGTGGTACGGGTTTTGGACTCGCGGACCATTGACGCGGTACATGGGTACACCGCGGGATGTACCGCAGCTTCTGTAGCCCTCTTCGTTAAAATACCCGTGGTACCTACCCCGTGGCACGCGTTTTAGGCGTGCGGACCATGGGTGCGGTGCAGGGGTTAGTCCGCACGGGTTGATTTTTCGTTTCTGGATAAGACCCGCGGCTCCAACCCGTGGCACGTGTTTTTGCCTTGCGGACCATACCTGGGGTACACCGCAGGGGTACTCCGCATATGTCATTTCTCTGTTCTGAAAATTTTTGTTTCTTCCCTAACTTGATTTCTCCAATACCTACATATCAAAAACACTAATACCTTTCTCAAATATGCATTATCAACTAAAAAAAATGCGTAACTAAATAATATACACTAAAAAACTAAACTAAGAAAGCAATTAAAGCTTGGGGTGTCTCCCAAGAGCACTTTTATTTAACGTCATTTAAAGTTTGATGGGTTACCTCCATTATCCCTTGATTATGTAGCCTCCCCAGCAGTGGGTGAGGTTATGTATGTCTACAATTCGCGTCCTTTGACCTCTCGAAGGTTGTATCTCTATTAATTTTGGTGTCACTACTCGAGTAACAACAAATGGTCCCATCCACTCATTTTTGAAACCTCGTGGTCTATTCTCTTGTTTGGAGGCCTTCCAAGCAACCGTGGTTCCGACCCCAAACTCATTTTTAGCTTTCTCCTTCACGGGTTCATGGTGGTGGTCCTTCTCTTTAACCTCTTTAGATACTTCTGGAATAATGGGGAACTCAAGTGGCTCCTCCTCTAGAATTTTGTCCAAAACAAGGGATGTTTCAGAACTTTCTTTTGTTATGAGGGCCACGTCTTCAACCTCGATCTCTACATTCGCATTCTCCTTTGTTTCCGGAATATCTTCTGTGACTACTTGTTGCGGTGTGAGTTCTTTTGTATTACTTTCAAGCATTTGGGTGTAGGTTTTGTCTTTACACACCTCTACAAATGCTTTATTGATGTCACCGTTTGAATGATTCGTCGTTATTGGATTTGGGGGTGACATCAATGGAGTACTAGGTGATGAATCCATCCTAGTATCTTCTTCTTCTTCTTCTATCTCTTCTCTAGCCAAGACCTCAATATTTAATTCCTCTAAATGCGGCTTGGCTGGATTTTCCATGGATGTAATCTTCCCTTCACAAGATTTAATTTCAATTTCGACTCTATTACCACCAATTGACTCATCTATGTTTAGCGTGGTTGACTCTTCTATTGTTGGAATCTCTAGTTCACTAGGTGCAACTTGTGGCGATTCCACTTCCTCCTCTTCTTGAAGGCTAAACTCTGTAGCTACATCGAACCAAACATCGCTATCAATTTGAATGACCTCATCATCAAAATTTGTACCTTGGCCAGTTTGCATAGATGGTACTTGTTGTAATTTCTCAATTGTTTCTGTGAGTTGCGTCATTCGTTGCTCCATTAATTGATGGCTTTGTTGCATGACTTGCACTACTGATATGATAACATCGATTTTCGCATCACTATTTACTATGTTATCCTTTGTGGCCTTCATGAAACAACTGAGGGAGTCCTCCAACTTCCTGATCCTATTATAATGATCCGTCAAGCTTCCGCGTGTTAGATCCATGAATTGTTGTACTGGTATATAACAGGTCTGTGTTGGAATTTGCTATTGATAGGGGAAAATCTCCATACCTAAAGAAAGACCTGAAAAGAGACTAGAAAAAACAAACGTAAAACTGAAAACAACTAAAACTACCAACCTAACTTAAACACAAAATAAAATAACCGCTTTAAATCCCCGGCAGCGGCGCCAAAAACTTGGTGGGTCCTTGTGTGTTATAAAATAATGCAATAAAAGTAAAGAGATAAAGGATCCACAGACCGCAAGTGTACGGGTCGTACCAAGTAATAGATAAGTAAAATCGGGATTATCGTCTCCACAGGGATTTAAGAAGTTATTCTAACTTCGTGTTCAATATCAAAATAGGTAGTTTTGATTGCTTTAAAAAGATAAATAATAAAGGTGTTTGTTTTCCAATTAACTAAATAATAAAATAGACAATAAAATAAACAATTAATAATTATGCAAGAAAGATAAGGATATGCAAGTATGAATCTATCCTATTGAATCTATGATTCGTAAGAATAAGGGTGAATGGGAAATTTCACAATACTCGGGAATCTACTATCTCCTAGCCCCCGTCAGGGTGGACCTAGAAGCTATCCTACGGTATTACAAACCCCGTCAGGGCGATTATAAGCTATTTTCAGATGAATACTATTTTACCTCTTTGGCTACGTGGTTAGTCAAGCCCGTCAGGGTCAAATAACGGATACCACGCGTCTATATTCTATTTCTGTAATTAAACCCCCCGTCAAGGTGATCCATACGCCACTATATGGAATAGCCTAATTACTAAAACCTACCCTTGATTCGCGACGTCAATGATAGTGAACAAGCACAAGAATATAGTCAATGGAAATTAAGAACCAATTCAATTAAATACTAAAATCCCAGATTCAAATTAAAACAGAAAAACAATAATCAAAGGTTCATATAATTACAATCCTAAAGAGAAATTATGCATACTAAAACTTCTTGAATAAATAGCTTTAGAAATACCTCATAGACAAAATTGATCTAATACTAAATTAACCAAAGAATAGAGATGGAGAAGTGTTGAATTGATGAAATTAAGCTCTAGCTCTTGCTTCTTCCTCCTCTAGATCCTCTTGATTGCTTCTATGATGAATTATTTGTGTATATTAAGCTTATGCAGCCAAGGGATGATTTTCTAAGGTTTAGAGCTGGTATTTATAGGTGTTAGGTCGAATTACTTGGAGTGGAAGACAAGTCAAGGACTCTCAAATTCGTAACCCTAAAATTTAGGAAAGGTAAGATTCTGCTGCTGATTTGATTTGGTCATATCGTTTTCAATACTTATCCGTTTAAGGAGTTCCAATATATGAAACTGCTTGTCTCGGAAAGAGCTTTCTATTGGTGCAAACCACTCGTCCAGAATCCTTGCCAATATTTAGTTATGAATTAATCTTTGAAACGTGGCTGGAATTTCAGATTCATAAGGCAGCTTCTCCTTTTCCTAATTGAACTCTACTTCCTTCTATCTCCAGATTTCTTCAAGATCTTGTTTCCTTATCTCCTTAGAATTGATTTAGCATCTAATTTATTTCCATATTATCTCTAAAGCTTCACATTAAATATATAATTAAACCGCATATGCTTTATAAATAATAAATCAATAATTCAAGATATAAGAAAATGCAATTTAACTTTTAGGAAATTCGACTAACATACTAGAAATATTCTAAGACTTTAATTCTCACTTCTTCTCCTTGGATTGGTTTTGCATGAAATTCATAAACCTACTGACTTTGCACTAAAAATAAGTAAATTAACGTACAAAAGCTCTATAAATGCAATTAGTCTAATTCCAAGGGGAGAAAGTGTAATATTGCAATTTAAGCACTAAAGTCAATATAAAAAGACCAATTTCATCCTAAAATGATGTCTCCTAAGGGCTTATATTTAGACCAAAAAGGGAGACATCATGAATGTAGTACGTGCAATTTCTTCGTGTCCTGGTTGTGGATCAAGAAATCATGTGTGGGAAGGATGTATGAACAAACCAGCAGTAGCTTCCGTTACTTATCCGCAAGATAACTATTATTCTAATGGTTATACTTATCCTCAAGAAAGCTACGCTAATTATCAACAACCTCCACAACAAAGAAGTTGGGTTAGAAATCAAGAGACTTATCATCAACCCCAACCTCAATCTTATAATCCACCACAACCTATTCAGCAAAAGGCACCCATTGTTGAGAAAGCTTGTAAAGAAACGAAGAAAGATCCACCTAAACTATCAATGCAACTGGCAAAGAAGGAACTAATCCCAAGCTTGAATTCGAGTATGGCTAAAATAATGCAAGCAATTGAAAACAATATGAGTCATAGCCAACAGAAGATTCAAGCCCAGCAGAAGGTAATCAAGAAACTAGAGCATACTTTATCACATATGGCAAGTACATTACAAAATCGGCCGAAAGGGCAACTTCCAAGTGATACTATTTATCCTAGAGATGATTCTTGTCATGCGGTTGAATTGCGAAGTGGAAAACAACTACCTCCACCAAGACCAGAAACAGAACCAATCCCTATTCCAGAAAAGGGGGGAGAAGAAACAATCAAAGATACAGTAGAGGAGGTAGTTAAACCGAAGAGTGCCCAAGCCGAGATACCTTAAAAGACGAGAAAACCAGTGGAACTTAATACACGCCCTCCACCTCCATACCCTTCACGTGTCAGAAAGAAGAACAATGACCTGGAATTCAAGAAGTTCGTTGACATGTTGAGTAAGTTAGAGATTAATATGCCGCTTGTTGAAGCTCTCAAGAGAATGCCGACATATCTTAAATTCATGAAGGACATTCTCTCCAACAAACGAAGTATAGAAACTGGGGAAACCATTGGATTGCCTCTGGAGTGTAGCGCTATATGTCAAAGTAAGTTGCCACCAAAGCTAGAAGATCCCGGAAGTTTTACAATTTCCATTGGCATTGGAGATAATTGGACCGGGAAAGCATTATGTGATTTAGGCGCGAGTATCAATCTCATGCCAAGATCTCTGTTCGAGAAGCTTAATATAGGAGAGGTAGTACCCACATCTGTGGTATTACAAATGGCGGATCACTCCCTCTCACGACCAGTAGGTAAAATTGAAGATGTTTTAGTTAAAGCTGGTTCTTTTATTTTTCCTTGTGATTTTATTATTCTTGACTACGACGCGGATAAGAATGTCCCCATCATCCTGGGTAGACCATTCTTAGCCACGGGGCATACACTAATTGATGTTGAGAATGGTGAGTTGATCATGAGGGTACAAGACGAACATATACGATTCAATGTGTTTAAGGCTATGAAGTTACCAAATTCAAAAGATGAATGTTTCAAAATAGATGTCTTTGGAAAAATTGTGCAAGAGGTCTTCAATGAAGCAAGCTTAGATGATGATCTTGACGAAGCCTTGACACTTGAATCACAAGAGGAACTCGAGATTCCCCCTGAAGATGTTGCTGTATTAGGACCAAATGTACGAGAACTACTTCGAGAATCAGGTGACATTGAACCAATGAAACAACCATCTATAATATGTCCACCTGTTCTCGAAGAAAAACCGCTTCCAGATCATCTACGCTATGCATATATAGGTACAAATAAAACTTTGCTTGTTATTATTTCTGCTAAACTTTCAGGTCCTCAAGAGGAGAAGCTACTTCATGTACTTCGAGCAAACAAAGAAGCAATCAGATGGACTATTGCCGACATCAAAGGAATTAGTCCTTCCGTTTGCAAACACAAAATCATACTTGAGAACGAAGGTGGGCGATCTATAGAGGGACAAAGAAGACTCATGCCAGCTATGAAAGAAGTAGTGAGAAAGGAAGTTATCAAGTTGTTAGACGCAGGAATTATCTATCCGATTGCTAGCAGTGATTGGGTTAGTCCAGTGCAATGTGTTCCAAAGAAAGGAGGTATCACTACCATCCTTAATGATCAAGGTGAAGCCATACCATCAAGAACAGTTGTGGGGTGGCGAGTGTGCATGGATTACCGAAGACTGAACAAAGCTACAAAGAAAGATCACTTCCCGCGACCATTCATTGATCAGATGCTAGACAAACTTGAAGGGAGAGAATATTATTGTTTCCTTGACGGATATTCGGGCTATAATCAGATTTGTGTGGATCCCCTTGATCAACACAAAACAACTTTTACTTGTCCGTTTGGTACTTTTTCTTATAGAAGAATGCCGTTTGGGTTATGTAATGCACCCGCCACGTTCCAGAGGTGCATGATGGCTATATTTTGGGACATGATTGATAAATACTTGGAGGTTTTTATGGATGATTTTTCGGTGTTTGGAGATAGTTTTGATGACTATTTGACTAATCTTGAGAAAGTCCTTGTGAGATGTAGAGAAAAAGATCTTGTGCTTAACTGGGAAAAATGCCACTTCATGGTTCAGGAGGGAATTGTGTTGGGGCATAAGGTTTCGAAGGCAGGGATGGAGGTTGATCGTGCTAAAATTGAAGTTATCAAAACGTTACCACCTCCAGTTTCTGTTAAAGGAGTGAGAAGTTTCTTGGGTCACGCAGGATTTTATCAAAGATTTATTAAAGATTTCTCCAAGATCGCCAAACCGCTTTGTTCTTTACTTGAAAAGGATAATCCTTTTAAATTTACTGACGAATGTCTTCAAGCGTTTTTGACGATTAAGGAGAAACTGGTCTCCACACCTATTGTTATACCTCCTGATTGGAAAGCTCCGTTTGAACTTATGTGCGATGCTAGTGATCACGCTATGGGTGTTGTGTTGGGACAGAGGAAAGGCAAGATTTTCCATACGATTTATTATGCAAGTAAGACTTTCAACGCTGCCCAGATGAATTATACAGTGACGGAGAAAGAGATGTTGGCCGTGGTTTATGCTTTTGATAAATTTCGTTCCTGTCTAATTGGGAAGAAAACTGTTGTATACACGGATCATTCAGCTATCAGGTACCTTATGGAGAAAAAGGACGCTAAGCCGCGTTTTATTAGATGGGTACTGTTGCTTCAGGAATTCGACATAGACATTCGTGACCGGAAGGGATGTGAGAACCAAGTTTCTGATCATTTATCAAGGCTCGAAGGATCTGATGCGAACAAAGAACCATTGTTGGTTAAAGAGGTATTCCCCGATGAACAACTTTTTGCTATTAAACATGTGTTTGTGCCATGGTATGCAGATCTAGTCAACCTCATTGTGAGTGGTGTATTCCCCAAGGATATCCACCCACAACAAAGACAAAGATTATCTCAACAGGCCAAACAGTATTATTGGGATGAACCGTACCTCTGGAAGATTTGTAGTGACCAAGTTGTTAGAAGATGTGTGCATGAAGGTGAAACGGAAAAGATCATTGCAAGTTGTCATAATTCACCTTATGGAGGTCACTTTAAAGGCGATAGAACTGCAGCTAAAATTCTTCAATCCGGGTTCTATTGGCCTACCCTACACAAAGATTGTCATCGTTTTGTCCAGTCATGTCAAAGATGCCAGTTCACTGGTTATATATCAAAAAGAGACACGATGCCGCTTAACAATATTCTAGAAGTTGAAATCTTTGATGTATGGGGAATAGATTTCATGGGACCTTTCATCACTTCTCATGGAAATCTTTATATTTTGCTTGCGGTAGATTATGTATCAAATGGGTAGAAGCAGTGGCAACACCGAAGAACGATGCTCAAACAGTGATCAAATTCTTAAAAACAAACATCTTTTCAAAACACGGTACGCCACGTGTTCTCATCAGTGATAAAGGTACCCATTTTATTAATGCTCCTCTGAGAAACTATCTTCGAAAGTTTGGAGTGAGACACCGTATTTCAACCGGTTATCACCCACAAACTAACGGTCAAGCTAAAGTTTCCAACCGGGAAATCAAATCTATTCTTGAGAAGACCGTGAATAAAACGAGGAAAGATTGGTCTTTAAAGCTAGATGATGCTCTCTGGGCTTACATAACAGCATTTAAAACACCAGTTGGGGCATCTCCATATCGCATGGTCTACGACAAAGCGTGTCATCTTCCTATTGAACTTGAAGCTCGAGCCTTCTGGGCTATTAAAACTCTGAATCTAGACCCAGAATTGGCCGGGAGACAAAGGATGATGCAGTTGAACGAGTTGGAGGAGTTTCCTTATCTTGCCTATGAAAATTCACGCCTCTACAAGGAGAAAACAAAGAGATGGCATGATAAACGACTCCGTCCAAAGCATTTCGAGAGAGGACAAAAGGTTTTATTATACAACTCTCGATTTTCGAACTACCCATGAAAGCTTAAATCCCGTTGGGGAGGACCTTACATTGTTACGAAAGTCACACCTCATGGAGCGATTGAGATTGAACATCCAACCGAGCAACGGACATTCATGGTGAATGACCAGCGTTTGAAGAGATACCATGATAGTGAGGATTTTGGGCGAGAGGAAACAATCCATCTCGTAGAAAGCGCTTAGCCTGAGGTACACGTCTAACTCAAAGACGTTAAACAAAAGTGCTCTTGGGAGACACCCCTTGTTTTAATTGCTTTTTAGATTAGTTTATTGCTTTGTAGTGTATAATATTAAGTTAGTGTATATTTTTAATTGTGTTTACAAGCTAATAGGAGAGAAAGGTAGTGCGTTATTGTGCAGGAGATGAGTTTGGGGTCAAAGGAAAAATTTTGGAAAAATTCGCAGGCAGGTCCGGTATACCGAGCCTCACGTCCGGTATACCGCGCCTGGAAAAACCCTTACCACGGGTACGCTACCACGGGTTTTATACCGAGACAAAAAATTGGAAGCATGATAGGTGCGGTATACCGCGCCTCATGTCCGGTATACCGCAAGAGGCAAAAACCCGTACTACGGGTTGGGTACCACGGGTTTTTTGACGAAAACGAGAATTTGGACCAGAGGCTAAAACCCGTACCACGGGTAGGGTGGCTCGGGGTTTTTGTCGAGACGAAAAAATGAAACAGCAGAAGCTATGGTACACCGCGGTCTAGGTCCGGTGCACCGCGCTATGGCGGTTTGTGAGGAGTTTGAGGCCCATTCAACTTCTTACCTTATCAAAACTCAACCCTAGCCCTCCCACACGAAATTTGCAGACCCAAACACTATATATACATCTTAAAGCTTGTACAAACCTTCACAATTAACACAACAACTCTAATAATTCTCTCCTCCATCCCCCCATAAACACAAATTCTCCATCAAATTCATCAAGCTTTAAAGAATTCTTCCAAGATTCATCAAGAAACCTTTCTCTTTCATCAATTCCAAGCAACAACCTCAAGCTAAACCAATTTCTCTTAAACTTTTAATTCATCCTTGGTATAACTTGAGTTGTGGGTAATTCAAACATGACTAATAGATCTGAAGCTATGGAATACAAGAGAAGGTGCACCATCCTTGGGAAGAATAAGAAATTGCCTGGAGCCACCATTGAAAAGCCTATCACCATTGATGAGGCTATTGAAGAATCAAAAGAAAAGGCACCAGCACAACCACTATTAAAGAAGTTAACTGCTAGAATGTCCATACCATCAAGGCCTTTGAAGAAGATAAAGATTCATGACCAAGGTTCTTCTACTTCTTCCTCTAAAATTGATCATGATCTTCCCCCATGGGCACTCAAATTACAACACGAAATTGAAAGATTACAAGAAGATGACAGAGAACTTTGGGTGGAAGTCATACAGATGCAATCACAGTTGGAAGATATAACCTTGGAAAGGGATATTGATAATTATTCTGATCCCTCTGCTTCGGAAGAGGAGGAGGACATAATGGATCTCTATGGCCAGCCAGGTAAGCCATTCTAATTCTCTTTTCTTAATAGCTTGTATGCATTAGGTAGTTTAGTTAGTTTTTAATTTTTAATTTTATTCCATTCTTGCGTCTTTTTCGAGTCGTGGGGACACGACTCATTTTTGAGTTGGGGGTGGGGATTCGTTGTCCTCATCTTCTTTTCGTTTTTGCATAAAATTTAAATTTTTTAGGTTGAATTAAGGCATAGAATATTTTGGATGTACCTATTTGAGCATGATTTTATTAGGTCAATGATAGTAAGTAGTATGCTTTTGAAAGATGCAACGAATTTGTTTAGGATGCATGTACGAAAACATGAAATAAAGGATAGGAAAGTTAATGAAGAATGTTAAGAAGTCACGTTGAAACTTAGAGAGAGTTATTTGGTGTGTAGAACGTGAGGTTTGAAATTAGTTGAAAACCCACTTAGCTATGAACTAATAATGAAAACGTAACGAAATCCGGTAGTTAAAAAAATGAATAAGGTAATTCTTTCATGATTAAAACACTTGAAGCCTTTTATACCTTCTCACCCTTTTATTTGATTATTGTTATTATTTATCCGTCTTAGCCCCTCTGAGCCTTTCTAATACCTTTTTATTAAACCACATTATAATCCATACCCTTAGTTTGTAGGACTTATCTATATGACCCGCACTCGAATCGCAAAACCTGAGACAACTCGTTTTAGAGCTTGAGTTTGGGGTGGTGGGATTTCATCCTTAGGGAACATTGGGTTTTGGGAATTATATTTGTGATTTTATTGATGATGACATTGTTATTATTGTAACCCTTTGCCGGGGTAATAGTGAATGAAAAAGAAGCTACGAGCTAAATTTGCCAACAAGGGCATAAAAGAATATATATATGAAAAAAAAAATAGCGTGATATCTCAACATCAAAAAGAGAATCATAGCTATATAAAAAGAAAAACACGGAGTTGAAAAGAAAATATATATTCGGACCGGCAAAGTGGAATTTGTACATCATCACTAAAGGTGTTAATTGGGATTTATTGGGGATGCACATCAAAAGCATCAATAAATTGGGTTGAGTGAGAACATCTTCGAGTGTAAACTTAAGCTCTAGGGCGATTTGTTGATGGCTAGTGAGGAGAGAGCCAAAAGCTAACTTTTCATTATCCAAATATACCACATCGTCCTTAAGTCAAGTTATAACCAAAGACCTTAGGATTTCTAACTATTAGGTGGATAAACAATTGAGCTATTAGGTAGTAGGTAAGTGGACCATTGGATGCTATATGAGGACCTATGAACAACCTATAGCCATTAACCTGAACTAAGTTATCATCCTCTCCTTCTGGCATTGCGAAATTAATCTGGACTTAAATTTATGGATTGTTGATTACATGTGTATTAAGCATATTTGTGCATTATTTCTTGAGCATTACTACATGAGACTTTTTAGATATTTTGCTCTATAATCATTCATTATGTTCTGTTCTTATTCTCCTCCAACTTCTTCTTCTTATTTATTTGACTACCCTACTGTTCTTTACTTTTATTGTATCGGGACGATACAACTTTGAGTTGGGGGTCCTTATGTCTCCTCATTTGTGATAATAAAATATATCTCTGAGACATCATTTTAGGCGTATTTATTAGTTTATAGGTAGACTTTAGCTTAATTTAGTGCACTTTCCTATTTTGAGTCTTGATTTAGTAACATAATATTTTTAGAGCATATTGAGTTTAATTGTTTATTTAGTGTGAAGCTTTAAAGATAATTATGGAGATTAATTAGAGTCCAAGTCAAAGACTACAAGATATGGAAAGAGATAAGCATGGTAATTGGAGATAAAGGAAACAAAAGCTAAAATCATGGAAAAGAAAAAGCTACCTAAATCTGAATTTCTGCAGCTACGCCTAAAGAAGTGGTGATAACTCCAAAACCAAGCCGACTTTGGAAGATTCCTTTCATGGGGACGTAGATAATTCTGTGACGATTCTCTTGGTATCTTATGGAGCAAAAACCGACCAATAACGAGGAAGATATGCTCAAGACAAGTCAGCAGTAATTATCTTTATTTCCATACGAATTTGAGTTGGGCTTGGAGTCCATTACTTAACCTCTCCTTCAAGAAACGAATTAGGTCAACCTATACACTATAAATACAGCCTCTTAACACTCTTAAATCATCCTTGGTGAAACCTTAAACCAAGAGGAAGCTTACAACACAAGAAGGAAGTCTGGAAGGAGCTGTTCATCACAATGTCTTCTTCTGCCTATGAATTTGTAATTCTTTCTTTTCTTTCATGAACTAAATTTTTTTAGCTTGAGTTTTTAGCATATATGTATGAACCCTAGTTTTGGTTGACATCTATCTAATTTGGGAATTTTATATTTTAAATTGAATTATAGTTTTTATTCTCTGTTTATGTGTTTGGATTTATATTCTGTGTTCTTGTGGATCGCGACCATATAGAATTACCATCTAGTAGTTAGGTCACCATTGACAACGGTGTTCAATTACATGTTTAGCACATAACGTCTAGTATTCGGTTTAGATCTGACAAATCAACCTAACTAGATAATCACTATGGTTTAGTACATGTGACTATTTACCAATTACAGGAACAGTTTGTTTAGGAAGCCTTATTGACACAGGTAAATCCTATTTAAAACTATCTAGCGTAATTGGAACCGATTATTGAAATACTACATAATTCACCCTTACATATTTAGAACGGAAAAACTAGTGACTCAAGCTAGATTCTCATACAACTTCTTCTTTCGCATTTAATTTTATGTCTTTGAATTCTCAGTTTTAATTTAGTTTAATTAGAAAACCAAATAAATATCTATTGTCTTTATTTTTCCTGCGTTTAGTTGTTCTAGATTTAATTATTTGCACTTGATTTTTGCATAAGATTCCCCTAACCTTTGTAGTCTCTGCGGAACGAATCTTACTTAATCATTAAAACTTGCATACGATCTGTATACTTGCAGAACCGTGCTTAGTCTAGGGTGATTAATTACACTTTATTTATATCATATTTTATCACACCCTACGCCACACCAAAAAGGCTTAAGGCTCAAATTTGGGCTAAGAAGGATATAATGAATTCATGGGATAGAAGGCTAAAAAGTCTCAAATGGCTAACAAAGAACTACACCTATCATTTTCCTAGTTACATAGCTTGCCTCTAGTTCATATCTAAGTGGGTTCTCTACTAATTCGGATCTCACGTTCTACAGACCAAACATTTTTCTTAAGTACATATTTACTTCTTTTGCACTGTTCATTAATTCTTCCTATCAATTAACAATGTTTGCAAGCAATTAAAGTGCGTTTTATACTAAATCCTAAAGTCCACTATTTACTATCATAGATTTATCAAAAGTATGATTAATGGGGACATTTAAAATCTTCTACAGTCAAACGCAACCCTAAAATTAATTTTATTGAAAGTAAGTAAAACAAGAAATTGGGATGAGGCAACGAACCCCACCCTAAACTCAAAAATGAGTCTTGTCCCCACGACTCGAAAAGACTCGATAAAGCAATCTAAACTAATATACACTACCAAATGAGATAAGGTTAGGAAAACGTATCTTAACCAGCACTAGACTGGTTATCAGTGTTGTGTGTAGGTTGGGTCATCTTCTTAAGCATCGTGTAAACGACATGTTGTGAGTCGCCCAACCTATCCAATCTATTTCTCATAAATACCAATTCTCTTGTAACGCTTCTTATAGGCTTTATCACCTCTTCATGTTTCTCCTCTAAAGATTTCATCCTTTCAATAACCTCATGATCCTTGGCAACTCTAACTCTGCGTTGAGGAGGTCTAGGTTTGCTTTCTTGTCCAAACGGCTTGTCTAACTCAATCCCATTATTTTTGGCCTCATTATGAATATTTTCAATTGAAATCATTTTGAGATTGACACATTTTTCTACCGGTTCATCCTCAATGTTCCTAAGTGGCACATTCGCGTCAATACAAAATTTTGTGATAGTGCATGGGAACTTGAGTGCGTGCATCAATGTGAGATTTTGTGTAAGCCATAATGGAGTTATATATTACGCGAGCTACATCAATCTCCATATTCTAGATAATACATTTAATCAAGATGATTTGTTCACGTGTTACCTCAGATTTGTGATTGTTACCAAAGAAGGTAGGTATATCAATTGGCCAGAGCCTTGCTATTTATTTAACACTTAAAGGGGAGGTACATGGTTCAAATCCCCTCCCTAATGGGTGTAAAGTGAGAGGTACAAGGCTCGAACTCCTCCCTGAACATGGGTAACCTAGTTCTGACTTACCATGATAATATATATGGGGAGGCATATATATCTCCGTGGGATTAGTCAGGTGCGCGCAAGCTAGCCCGAACCCATGTAACCAAAAAAAAGTAGGAATAATGAAACGAGACCATACTCTAGCACACGAAAATAAATACCTACTAAAGGCTTGATCTTCATATCTAGCACCCTTGGGTATGGGATGAATCCCATGAATCAAAACACTTTGATAAAACGACTCCCATTTGAATGCTGGATTAGTAAGCTCTTCTTGATATGGGCATGGACCATTCAAATTTGGTAAGTTAAATACCTTACGAATATGCTAAATGGAGAAAGGAATAATCTTCTTACGGAGTTCAATAGCATTACCGTTCGCAAAGATTAATTCTTCATAAAATTCTCGAACCAAGGCCGGAATATAATTCAACTCTCTTTCTCGCAACTCTTTCCATCCAAACTCGTCACATGTAACCACATAATCTTTGAATTCACCGTCCATTATGCTCATCGGAAATCCTTTCTCAACACCAAAAGAAATACTAGGAAACCTCTCACGAACTTGTTCTTTCCACGGTACGAATGGCGTTTTAGGTTTAGGTTTCAAAGCCATTGATTTTCTTCTAACAGAATGAGGAGGTTATTTGGTTCTCTTACCTCTTTTTCTTCATCTATTTCTTCATCCATGATAGGCTCTTCTGGAACAACAGTATTTGGGTTTTCTTTCCTTTTCATAGTATTCTCATCTTCTCCATTAATCGGCTTAGAACTTGAATCCGGAATTTTAATGGCATTAGCTGGAGTAGCCCCAAGAGTGTTGGGATTAACTCTAGTTCTTTGGTTATAACACAAGGAACCAGTCCTGGTTGTCATCTCAATAAACCCCAAACTCAAAACTTCACAAATTCAAAAACTAGAGAAAAGTTTTGAACTGTGATGTTTTGAGGATATAGAAAGATGGTTGAAGGTGTGATATGAGATGGGTAATGAATATTTATTGGAGTAGGAAAGGTTGAATGGATGGAACTGAAGCTTTGATGAAGAAAGAAGAAGTATTAAAGTGAAGAATTTGGGTGTTTTGTGGAAGGATTTGATGTTGTGTATGTGTTAGGAACGTATTAGAGGGAAAGACTTGAGGTTTTTGGGTGTTATAATGGTGTTTTGTAGGTACTTGCTGAGTTTTGGTTCGTCAACAATGGTTTCTTGCGTGAGAGGCTGTGCCCAAGAGAAGAAAATATGGTAACATAGGAATTAGGGTTTAAAGTCGGCGGCCGCACCGATATACCGGTGGATTGGCCAGCTTACCGGCCCCAAATTCTCTTCAAATTATCGTCATCTCGTGGACGCAAAATGAAGTTGCTTGTATCGTGCCCCATTACAGTGAGTTTAAGCGCCATACCGGTCGCAAAGTGGATTTGTCGACGCCATTTTTTTGAAGACGCAAAACGAAGCTGCGTGTACGTGGCTTCTGAACAGAAGCCCGCACTGTAGCAAGTCTTTTTGACCGGCATCGATCAAGGGACCAGCTAGCCGGTCGCGACCTTTATATTTTTGACGATGTAGTTTGAAGTTGCGTGTAATTTCTCCACAAACAGTAGCTCGCGCTGTTACGAAATTTCTTGGCCGGTATACCGGTTAGGGGACCGGCCTACTGGTCGCGCGAATTACTTCTTCGGCGACACACTCTATAGCTGCGTGTAATTGGTCTGGGGACAGGATGTTTGATCCTCGTTGTCCGGCATACTGATCAGCTGACCGACTAACCTGTGCGAGTGATGTGTTTTTTTTTACCAAAGACACGCGTTTGCGTGTGTCTCACACCTGTTAACCCCAAACTCAAGGATTAATATACCTACAAAAATCATAACTCCAACTTTTGTCATTTCTTTTTAAAAGTATACACTAACAAACATAAATTAAGCTATTTTACACTACATTATTAAAAGACATGAATGAAATAAAATATTATACAAACGAAATGGATTTTGTTTAACGTCGTTAAGCTCGACGGGTTACCTCTCGCTTTTAGGGAGTTTCGAGGAGGTACATGACCTCTCCGGGATGTGGATCTTCCGAGCAATTGATATCCTCGCCTCCATGATAAATCTTCAATCGATGCCCATTCACCATGAAGGTGCGGTGCTTGATTGGATTCTCAATCTCTATAGCTCCATGAGGCGTAAATTTGGTCACAATATAAGGACCAGACCACTTCGATCTCAACTTACTAGGATAATTACTGAACTTGGAGTTGTATTTACGGACCATTTGTCCAACCTTAAACCTCTTTTCACGGATACGATTATCATGCCATCTCTTTGTATTCTCCTTATAGAGTTTAGCATTCTCATAAGCATGTAATCGGAACTCATCAAGTTCATTCAACTTCATCATACTATTCTCACCGGCTAAAGTAGGATCTAGATTCAGCTGCACTATAGCCCAATATGCACCTATTTCAAGTTCAATAGGTAAGTGACAAGCCTTACCATAAACCATACGATACGGAGATGCACCAACAGGTGTTTTAAACGCAGTACGATATGCCCACAACACATCATCTAATTTCAGAGACTAATACTTATGTGTGGGTCCAACAGTCTTACCTCTCGATTAGAGATCTCAGCTTGACCATTGGCTTGTGGATGATAAGTGGTAGATACACGATGTCTCACCCCATACTTCTCTAAAACTGTCTTCAAGTATTTGTTCACGAAATGAGACCCTTTATCACTGATAATAACTCTAGGCGTACCATGTCTAGTGAAGATGTGTGATTTTAAGAATTTAATCACTACTCGCGAATCATTAGTTGGTAGAGCTACAGCCTCTACCCATTTGGACACGTAATCACATCTAATAGGATGTATTGATTTCCATTGGATGGTACAAAGGGACCCATAAAATCAATACCCCATACATCAAATATCTCAGCTTCAAGTACATTATTACGTGGCATCTCATCCCTTTTGGATATATTACCAGTAAACTGGAATCTTTGACATCTCTGAACATATTCATGACAATCCTTATGTAAAGTAGGCCAATAAAAACCGGATTGTAGTACCTTAGCAGCTATGCAGTCACCTTTGAAATGTCCTCCATCGGGTGAATCATGACAATCCGCCTTTACTAACTCAACATCTCTCTCAGGTATGCATCTCCTCACCATTTGGTCACCACATGTTTTGTAGAGGAAAGGATCCTCCCAAAAGAACTGTTTAGCACGGTGAATTAATCTCTTCCTATCTTGTGAAGTAGCTCCTTCAAGAAAGGAACGACTCACAATAAGATTCTCTATGTCCGCATACCAAGGAGTTCCCATTGCATAAATCGAAAACAAACTCTCATCAGAAAACTCTTCTCTAACCAACTCAGCCTACTATTAGACTCAGAGCCTTCCAGACGAGACAAATGATCTGAAACTTGATTATCACACCCCTTTCGATCTCGAATCTCTAAGTCGAACTCTTGTAACAATAAAACCAATCTGATTAAGCATGGTTTGGCATCTTTCTTATCTGTAAGGTACTTGATCACAGAATGATCAGTAAACACGACAATTTTCGCCCCAATGAGATAGGAGCGGAACTTGTCAAATGCATACACAACAGCTAACTGTTCCTTCTCAGTCACCGTGTAATTAACTTGAGCACTAGTGAAAGTCTTACTTGCATAGTAGATAGAATGAAATACCTTATCTTTTCTCTGACCCAACACAGCACCCATAGCTAAATCACTAGCATCATACATAAATTCAAACGGACTCTTCCAATCAGGAGGTAATACAATAGGCGCAGTAATAAGATTCTCGTTAATCTCTTGAAATGACATCATGCAAGCTTCATCAAAAAGGAATTTGGTGTCCTTTTCGAGTAAGTTACACAATGGCTTAGAGATCTTAGAGAAGTCTTTAATGAAACGACGATAAAACCTAGCATGGCCTAAAAAGTTTCTTATCCCTTTAACAGAAATTGGAGGAGGAAGTGTCTTAATTACCTCAATCTTAGCACGATCAGCTTCTAAACCTGAACTCGAAACCTTGTGTCCCAACACTATACCTTCACGAACCATAAAGTGACATTTTTCTCAGTTCAAAACCAAATAAGTCTCATTGCATCTAATTAATACCTTCTCCAAGCTATGTAATCACTAATCAAAGTTATCACCAAACACAGAAAATTCATCCATAATTACCTCAAGGAAGTTATCGATCATGTCCTAGAAAATCGCCATCATACATCTCTGAAAAGTAGCAGGTTCATTACATAATCCAAAAGGCATCATTTGAATGGCAAAGGTACCAAAAGGACATGTAAAGGTGGTTTTGTGTTGGTCTTTTGGATCTACATAAATCTGGTTATATCCTGAATAACCATCCAAAAAGCAATAATACTCCCTACCAGCCAATTTATCTAACATCTGATCTATGAAAGGAAGAGGGAAATGATCTTTTCTGGTGGTCTTGTTCAACTTACGATAATCCATACACACTCTCCAACCAACAACGGTCCTAGAGGGAATGGATTCATTCTGAGTATTTAGGACGGTAATGATACCACCCTTCTTTGGCACGCATTGAACTAGACTCACCCATCCACTACTAGCTATAGGATAGATGATTCCCGCATCTAGTAGCTTAATAACTTCTTTCTTCACCACTTCTTTCATAGCTGGAATCAGTGTCCTTTGGCCTTTAACTAAGCGTGCACTATTATAATCCAAAATAATTTTGTGTTGGCAATATGAGGGACTAATACCTTTGATATCAGCAATAGTCCAACCAATCGCCTCTTTATTAGCTCTTAGCACACGCAACCGTTTATCTTCTTGAGGACTTGTTAAAGTAGCTGAAACAATATTAGGTAGAGTGTCATTAGTACCTAAATATGCATACCTCAAGTGTGCTGGTAATGGCTTTTCTTCCAACTGCGGGGGAGATTCAATGGATCATTTCTTTTTAGTTATTATCTCCCCTGTTCTCTTACAGGTTCATAGCAAGACGCGTATACTTTGGATTTTCAGAATTAAGAGCTGCCATTGTTTTGGCAAGCTCTTCCATCATCTCAGGTAAGTCAAGTGTTAAGGCAGCCTGCAAAACATCATCATAATTAAAACAATCAAATTCCTCTTGCGTGGCATCTTCTACTACATCCATTCGGAAACAATCTCCCTGGGAATCTGGAAACTTCATAGCTTTAAACACATTGAACTTTACCTCCCTGTCTTGGATTCGCATAGTAATTCTCCGTTTTCTACATTAATTAGAGTAAGCTCCGTGGCTAGGAATGGTCGTCCCAAAATGATGGGAACATTTCTATCTGCGTTGTATTCAAGAATAACAAAATCAACGGGAAAAATTAAAGTACCTGCCTTGACGAGGACATCTTCTGTTCTTCCCTTGGGATGTGCGAGGGATCTATCAGCCATTTGCAAGAACATAGAGGCTGGCCTTGCATTACCTATCTTCAACTTCTCAAAATTGATTTGTGCATTAGATTAATACTCGCACCCAAATCGCATAAAGCTTTTCCTTACCACTCGTTACTAATAGAAATCAGAATCATAAAGCTCCCAGAATCAAGTAACTTAGGTGGAAATTTACTTTGACAGAGTGCACTAGACTCTTCTGGAAACCCTATTATCTCATTGTCACAATATGGCCTTTTATTGGTGAGGGCCCTCTTCAAGAATTTCACATACTTTGGTACATCTTTAATAGAATCTAAAAATGGTAGGTTAATGTTAAGACCTCTCACCATATTTAAGAATCTCTGATAATCAGCTATATCTCATTTCTTCTGAACTCTGGAGAGAAAAGGTGGAGGAGGACAGGTTTCTACGACATCTTTCTTCTTAGGAATTTCCGGAATCTTCTCCACTTCCACTACTTCAGGTTCACCTTTTTTTTCCACCACATCCTCTACCGGGTTTTCTTTTCTGGTTGTCTCTTTTTCCTTTCATAACCAGAATAGGAGGTGGGGGAAGCTTCTTACCGCTTCCGAGTACTATAGCATTACAATCTTCTTTCTGTCTCGGATTTTCAGTGTCACGTGGGAGTTGCCCTTGTGGACGCTATTGTAACTGTTTTTCCATCCGAGCCATTTGATTTTCTAACAATTTAATAGTTGCGGTAGAAGATTGTTGATCTTGACATGCTTTTGTTTGAAGGGCGTTTAATTTTTCTAAAGTTTGATGAATATCGACCACACCTTCTTGAGGCTGAGCAGGTAGAGCTTTTTGATTCATAACATCATTAAGTATCTTAAGGAGGTTGTCTTTGAGCTTGATTTCTGTAACTTTGTCCCCCTTGGTAGTTATTCTGTGTTCTTGGTTGATAATTGTTACCTTAGGGATGCGGCTGAGATGCGTATGTAGGATTAGATGCTCCACTAGGATTTGAATATTGGAAACCCGAATGTTTTCTGTTTGGTTGATACCCTTGACCACCTGAATTATAGTTCCCTCGGTTGGAAACAAACATTACGGATTCAGGATTACTTTGACAGTGCTCCCAATCATGGTCTTGTACACCACAGTTAGAACACCCATACATATCTTATGTAACATTAACATCTGCTCTTTTACCTGAAAAACCTTCTTTAACAGCTAAGGTAAGCTGTTTCAATTGTTGCTCTAATGTATTCTTCAACTTATTCTCTAACGACGAGAATTTTTCATCGATTCAAACACTACTCTCTCTGTAAACTCCACCTCGGCTAGGTGTTCTCATGGTGTTCCAACCCATTTCGATCTTTACTGTTTGTTTAAAATAAACTTAGCGTGAACTGGTTGTACTTGTAAGAACCCACCTCCACAAAGTAGGTCTAAGTCTTTTCTTGATTGCCCATCAAGATCCTCATAGAATATTTTCATTTGTTGTGGTTCTGTAAGGCCATGGTCGGGAACTATCCTTAAGCATATTTGGAATCTTGACCAACTTCTACCCAAAGTTTCTTCTTGTTCTTGCTCAAAGGATGTTAGAGCAATCTGTGCATTCAATCTTATGTTAGTTGGGTAGTATCTATCGAAAAATGCAGTTTGCAGCTCATCCCAATTATTAATCGATCTTGGTTCTTGCGAATCATGCCTCTCACTAGCTGCGTCTATCACAAAGTATCTGAAATTCGCATAGTACATCTGTCTATGGTCACACCTTGAGTTATGTATGAATCGCATATTTGCATGAATTTCTGTACTGCGTTTATCGGATCTTCTCCAGGTGCTCCACGGATATTTCCATAATTCTGGAATTGAGATAACATACCAGGATCAGGTTTGTATCTTGCGACGTTAATATTTGATGGGCCAATCCCAAGACCAGGAGCACGATAAGGAGCTTGTTCAGGTCCATTTATAAACCAAGGATAATTGTTAACGGGAGGTTGAGCTTGTTGTCCAGGTGGAGGAGGATCGTCCACCACTCTAGGTTCAAGATTATTTTCAAGAGCCATTGCTTCTTTAGATAATCTATTTTCTCTTTCTCTGGCTTCTCTTTCTTCTTTTTTTCTTCTGTTTGCAAGTTTGATTAATATCTCAGGGTTATGGAGCATACACCAAACCTGTAAACCTGAAAAAAGGAAGAACAAACAAGCGTAAAACTGAAAATAAAAATGCAACTAAACACTAAAGGATTAACACCGGGGTCACACGCTACCGTCCCCGGAGCGGCGCTAAAAACTTGGTGGGTCCTTGTGTGTTATAAAATAATATGATGAAAGTTGAGGACTCACAGACCGCAAGTGTACGGTTGTCCATGTAATAAACCGATAAATCAGATTCGTTCTCAGTGACGGAATAGATACAACTCAAGTGTGAATAAATTAGTAGAATAATTGCAAGTACGGAAAAGTAAAAGATATAAAGTTTGTCTGGTTTTTGTTTAAGGACTAAAGTGAAAATAAAGTAAAGTACTAATTTAGCTAATGCAAATAAATAAGACGCAAGTAAAGTAAATATGAGTAGACGCAAGAATGAGAATGGTATTTGAGTCTCGCAAGGGTTTCACCTAAATCTAATTAATCAATGCTTTCGTTTAAGGGTTTAATCGGGATTTGGTATCAGTCGGGATTCGAGTTTCTCTGAACCCCAGCCAGGGTGGACTTAGGAGCTATCCTAGGGTATTATAAACCCCGTCAGGGTGATTATAAGCTACCTTTGAATGTTCAAGTATTCTACCCAATTGGATATAAGGTTAATCAAGCCCGCCAGGGTCAATGACTTAAACCTTACGTTTATTACCTAATTCCGTAATTAAACCCCCGTCAACGTGATCATTACGCCACTATAATGAACAGTTTAATTACTAATTCTTATTTTTGATTCATGACTTCAAAGACACTAAATAAATTAATGATAATAGTCAATACTAAATTCCCCAATTCAAATTAAATCTTTAAATCCCAAATTTAAAACAATAATCAAATAAATTGGGGCTCAACCCATTAAATCGATTCTCAAGTACTTAAAGTATTTAGCTCATAATGGAAATAAAAACTAAATAAATAAAATTAAAGGAACTCATAGTTAATTACAGAAATGAAATAAAGAACCTAATTATAAGAGAGAGATAGAAAGAAGCAACTTTATTAAGTTCGCTGAAATTCTTAAGAATTCTTGTGTCAGTTTCTTTTGAATAGTTTTGTCTTTGTATCCTGGAGGTTGAAGCCAGCAAACGTATGACACCAATACGTGGCCTAAATACCTTAAAGACATCAGATCAAATCCGAGCCTCGACAGGTAAAGTTATTTATTTATTTATTTAAATTTTATTTTATTTCTGCACTAGTTTTTATATTGTTTTATTGGTTTATACAACTAAAACACACCAGAAGACAGATTAATTGCCTTGGAAATTATCCCTATTATATTCGAAATCAATTAATACCTTCGAACAAAACTGGATTTATTCAAAGGTTTGCTTATTTTATTGGGCTTCTTCTTTTGGGACCCATTATTTTATCAACCACAAAGACCAGTATTGTACTCATAATTTTAAGATCTTCCCCTATAGTTTACTGTACAGTTATATATGGGAGATTTTTCCTTTTCCAAGACTTTTCTGCAATCCTAAGATCACACATGGATTATAGGGCTACACTTCAACTGCATGTGTTTTGTTATAATGATCCCCCTTAGTTTACTTCTAGCCTTTTTTCTTGTTGTTTGTTTCAAGTGGGAAAATAGTATCTCTCTGAGATATTATAATATTTAAAATATATATAATTTTAAGATACATGATGACTATATCATATTATTTTCTTGTCTTGATTCGAGCAAATCAATGGTTGTATCTTATATATGAAAATCAGAATGTTTTATATCAATCTCTTTCAACTTAAATTGATCCTGGTACAACAAGTTTCTCCTGCAGTGCAGCTATTCTTAATCATTTTCTTGGAAATCAAGATAGTTGGCGTTAAAATTGTTGATGCAATCAAGAGAGATTTTTGACCCAATGAATGTGGATGCAAAGATCGATGACCCAAAGATCATTGGTGCAGAAATTGTTGGCGATTCTAATATACATATACAAAGGTTTTTTGGATTGACTTTTAAGTTTATATTTTGTTATATGGCTATGTGTTTTGGATTATTTCTTCTTGGCAAATCATTGATTTTGCATGATGATCTTACAGATTGGACCCACTGTCTTTTTTCTTACCCCAATTTCTATTGGAATCTCTTAAAGAATTTGAGCAAAATTGGATATAATCAAATTATATGGATTACTTCTTATCACTTCTTATCACGGGTCTTCTCTATATTTGATTTATCAAAATATCAAGAATTACAAAAAGTTTTCCTGTAATCATACATTGCGTTTTTTTATATACTTTTCCTCTATGCTGATTGAACTTTTATCTACTAGAACCTGAATGATTTTTATTTACTAAAAATCGTTGGCACAAAAATTATTGATGAGGATATGTTAGACATGTTGACGCAAAGATCGTTAGCTCAATGATAGTTGGCGCTAAGATCATTGGTGTGGTGATCTTTGGTTCAAAGATCGTAGTGATGGTTGACCCAAAAATTATTGGCATTGTTGGACCTCTTGTTGCTCTAGATCAAGAGGGTTTGTTAGTGGAGAAAGGACCTCTCGATCAAATGAATAAATACTTTTGTAGCGACTTGGAGTGCGATGGACATTTATATGGAGCATTTTCATGTAATAGTAGTACCGAGGGGGTGGTGAGTAACTGGGATTTTCTCGTGAAGAAAAACCTACTCCACTCAATTCTGAGGACGGCGGCCAGTCCGGTAAAGTGGCCAGGAAAGATGGATTGTGTGATGGTGTGGTATTATCAAGTGGTTAGCGCACCATTGACAAGGGAAATGTTCAAGTCCCTTGCTTTGAAATTTGATGTTTCGATTGCTTGTTTTTTAGAGTCTAGGTTAGAAAAAAAGGACTTTTGATCTTGTAATCATCTTAGATCCTTTAATAACTCTCACATAGTTGAACCCAGAGGAAGATCTTATATGTCCAGTGGAATACTACTTGTGTGGAAAGATGGGATCAAGTTGAGTGTTGTTCACTCCTCAAATTATTTTCTTATCTCGAATATTGTGGAATCTAATGGTCTTTCTTGGTACCTTGTATGTATTCACTCTCCCAATAATGATGATAAACGTCAACAGTTATGGAATTAACTTACTTCTTGGTATGCAAAAATCAAGGAACCAACTTTATTTATTGGTGATTTCAATGACATTACTAAAACATCGAAAAAAAGGAAAGTTATCTCCCAATCTTGATAGGATCATTCGTTTCAACGAATTTATTAATAAGAATCATCTAATCGATTTTCCGATTAAGGGTTATTTCTTTACATGGTCAAACAAAAGTAAAGGGAACGAGAATATTAAATAAAAATTAGATCGTGTTCTAACCTCCACTTTTTAGTGTGATCTTTTCCCGAGCGCTACCCTTAAAGTTATGCCACCTATCGACACATTCGCTCATTGTCATGCAAAAAAATTTTAAGAAATCCAAATTCAACAAATATTTCATCTTTGAATCACGATGGTTAGAAAATAGTAAATGTAGAGATGTAGTGGCTAATGCTTGGGATTGTGGAATAAATATAAAAGATATTCAAGTTTTTTGTTCAAGAAAGGACGCCACTTCTCTCGCACTAACTGGTTAGAGTCGGAAGTCTTTCTTTAATAATCGTAAACATATCGACGAGCTTCATGACAAACTTACTTCTATTCATAATGATGCTTAGTCAGATTCCAATTCTGAAAGGGAAACAATAGTTAAAGAGGAATTAGAAAAATTATGGGCTCAAGAGGAAGCTCATTGGTGTGATCGGGCAAGGGACCTTTGGGTAAAAAAGGTGATAGAAACACTAAATATTTATATGCAGTGCCACAGAGAAGAATGAAAATTAATCAATTGTTTGCTCTTAAAAATGAAGACGGTATCTGGACCGAAGATTTTAAAGAGATTAATAAAATTATTCTTGATTATTATATTTATTTGTTTGAGGAAAAACCGGTTTATGATATCGATGAAACTACTAGACACGTCCCGTGCAAAGTTACTACTCAAATGAATGATTCTCTCACAAGAATTCCTAAAATGAATGAAGTCAAAACGACAGTATTCTCCATGTCGGGTTCGAAAGCGTCGGGCCTTGATGGTCCTCCGGGCAATATCTTTCAAGATTTCTGGGATGTTCTTAAGGATGATCTGCTTAATCTTGTCACCAATGTTTTCATTCACAATACTCCCCTTTACAAGATTAATGATACAATTGCCGGTATTAATTTCTGTTACAAAATTATTGCTAAAATCTAGCTCTAAGTCTTCAACTGATAATGAATGACATTGTTCCTCCTCTCAGTCCGCATTTATCGAAGGCGGAAGCATACAAGATAATATTATAATCGCTCAGGAAACAACTTTTTATCTCAAAAATAAAAGGAAATCTAATAAACATTGCACGATAGTTAAAATTGATATGGCTAAAGCTTATGATCAAGTAAACTTGTGTTTTCTTATGGGAACTCTTAAGAGCTTGGGATTTTGTGGAACGTGGAGAAAATGGATTTTTAATTGTATTTCTTCAGTCTCTCTTTAAATCAAGGTGAATGGCCAACATCTCAAAAAATTCCTTCCGAAACAAAGCATTAGACAAGGTGACCCTCTCTCCCCACTTCTCTTTTCGCTTCTCACTGAAAGCATAATTGGTCTCATAAATAAGCAATTTAGAGAAGGGAAGATTAAAGGTATTTCCATTACTAGAAATTGTCTAAAACTCACGTATCTCCTTTTAGCGCAAGATGACCTCTTTTTCATTAACATTAATAAAGGAGAGGTTGATTCTTACAAAAAAAACTCTTAAAGACTATTGCAGAGCGTCGGGTCAACGGATTAATTTTAATAAATCCTCAATTATGACTTGTAAAATACTCCAGAGAATATGAGGCAAGATATTTCAAATTCTCTAAATACCAACTTATCAAATTCATTGGGAAAAATATTTAGGCATCGCTTTATCACTTAAAAGAGAGAAGTTGGAGAATCTTAATTACATCAAGGATAGACTTTTGTCTATATCCGTGGTGGGTCCTTGTGTGTTATAAAATAATGAAAAAGAAAAGGAATAAAGGATCCACAGACCGCAAGTGTACGGGCCGTACCAAGTAATAGATAAGTAAAATCGGGATTATCGTATCCACAAGGATTTAAGTAGTTATTCTAAATTCGTGTTCAATATCAGAATAAATAGTTCTAATCGTTTTAAAAAGATAAATAGTGAAGGAGTTTGTTTTCTAATTAAATAAATAATAAATCAAAAAAATAATAAACAAGTATGCAAATAAGATAAGGAGATGCAAGTATGAATCTATCCCATTGAATCTATGATTACTAAGAATAAGGGTGAATGGAAAATCTCACAATAGTCGGGACTCTATAATCTCCTAGCCCCCATCAGGGTGGACCAAGGAGCTATCCTAACGTATTACAAACCCCGTCAGGGTGATTATAAGCTACTTTTAGATGAATACTATTTTACCCAATTAGCTACATGGTTAGACAAGCCTGTCGGTCAAATAACGGATACCACATGTCTATATTCTAGTTCTGTAATTAAACACCCCCGTCAAGGTGATCACTCGCCACTAAGTGAATATCCTAATTACTAAAACCTACCCTTTATTCACGACGTCAATGATAGTGAACAAGCACAAGAATATAGTCAATGGAAATTAAGAACCAATTCAATTAAATACTAGTATCCCAGATTCAAATTAAAACAGAAAAACAATAATCAATGTTTCATATAATTACAATCCTAAAGAGAAATTATGCATACTAAAACTCTTGAATAAATAGCTTAAAAATACCTCATAAACGAAATGGATCTAATACTAATTTACTGATGTCTCCCTTTTTTGTCTAAATATAAGCCCTTAGGAGACATCATTTTAGGATGAAAATGGTCTTTTTATATAGACTTTAGTGCTTAAAATGCAATATAGCACTTTCTCCCCTTGGAATTAGACTATTTGCATTTATAGAGCTTTTGTGCGTTAATTTACTTATTTTTAGTGCAAAGTTAGTAGGTTTATAAATTTCATGAGAAACCAATCCAAGGAGGAGAAGTGAGAGTTAAAGTCTTAGAATATTTCTAGTGTGTTTAGTCGAGTTTCCTGAATTTAAATTGCACTTTCTTATTTCTAGTCTTGATTTAATGATTTATTATTTTCAAAGCATATGCGGTTTAATTATTTATTTAATGTGAAGCTTTAGAGATAATATGGAAATAAATTAGATGCTAAATCAATTCTAAGGAGATAAGGAAAGAAGATCTTGAAGAAATCTGGAGATAGAAGGAAGTAGAGTTCAATTAGGAAAAGATAAAGCTGCCTTGTGAATCTGAAATTCCAGCCACGTTTTAAAGATAATTCCATAATTAAAGATTGGTATGGATTCTGGACGAATGGTCTGCACCATTGGAAAGCTCTTTCCGAGACAAACAGTTTCATATATTGGAACTCCTCAAACGGATAAGTATTGAAAAAGATATGACCAAATCAAAACAGCTTACCTTTCCTAGATTTTAGGGTTACGAATTAAAGTCCTTGACTTGTCTTCCACTCCAAGTAATTCGACCTAGCACCTATAAATACCAGCTCTAAACCTTAGAAAATCATCCCTTGGCTGCATAAGCTTAATATACACAAATAAATCATCATAGAAGCAATCAAGAGGATCTAGAGGAGGAAGAAGCAAGAGCTAGAGCTTAATTTCATCAATTCAACACTTCTCCATCTCTATTCTTTGGGTAATTTAGTATTAGATCTATTTTGTCTATGAGGTATTTCTAAGCTATTTATCTAAGAAGTTTTATTATGCATAATATCTCTTTAGGATTGTAATTATATGAACCATTGATTATTGTTTTTTCTGTTTTAATTTAAATCTGGGATTTTAGTATTTAATTGAATTGGTTCTTAATTTCCATTGACTATATTCTTGTGCTTATTCACTATCATTGACGTCGCGAATCAAGGATAGGTTTTAGTAATTAGGCTATTCCATATAGTGGCGTATGGATCACCTTGACGGGAGGTTTAATTACAGAAATAGAATATAGACGCGTGGTATCCGTTATTTGATCCTGACGGGCTTGACTAACCACGTAGCCAAAGAGGTAAAATAGTATTCATCTGAAAGTAGCTTATAATCGCCCTGACGGGGTTTGTAATACCGTAGGATAGCTTCTAGGTCCACCCTGACGGGGGCTAGGAGATATTAGATTCCCGACTATTGTGAAATTTCCCATTCACCCTTATTCTTAGTAATCATAGATTCAATAGGATAGATTCATACTTGCATATCCTTATCTTTCTTGCATAATTATTAATTGTTTATTTTATTATATATTTTATTATTTAGTTTATTAGAAAACAAACACCTTTATTGTTTATCTTTTTAAAGCAATCAAAACTACCTATTCTGATATTGAACGCAAATTTAGAATAACTACTTAAATCCCTGTGGAGACGATAATCCCGTATTTACTTATCTATTACTTGGTACGACCCGTACACTTGCGGTCTGTGGATCCTTTAATCATTTGCTTTTATTTATTTATTTTATAACACACAAGGACCCACCATTTACCCAAAGAATAGAGATGGAGAAGTGCTGAATTGATGTAGTAAAACTATAGCTCTTGCTTCTTCCTCCTCTAGATCCTCCTGATTGCTTCTATGATGAATTATGTATGTATATTAAGCTTATGCAGCCAAGGGATGATTTTCTAAGATTTAGAACTGATATTTATAGGTGCTAGGTCGAAATCTTGGAGTAGGGGCCAAGTAATAGAGTCCAAGTCCAACTCAAATTCGTAAGTAAATAGGGATAACCGCTGACTTGTTTTTACCATATCTCCTTCGTTACTGGACCGTTTTTGGCCCGTAAGATATCAAAAGAATCCTCACAGAATTATCTATCTCCCTATGAAAGGGATCTTCCAGAATCGGCCCGGATTTTGAGTTATAATCACTTCTTTATACGTAGCTGCAGAAATTCAGATTATTTGGCAGTTTTTCCTTTTCCTATTTGAACTCTACTTCCTTCTATCTCCAGATTTCTTCGAGATATTCTTTCCTTATCTTTTTAGAATTGATTTGACATCTAATTTATTTCCATATTATCTTTAAAGCTTCACATTAAATAAATAATTAAACCGCATATGCTTTAAAAATAATAAATCATTAAATCAAGACTAGAAAAAAGAAAGTGCAATTTAAATTTAGGAAACTCGACTAAACACATTAAAAATATTCTAAGACTTTGATTCTCACTTCTCCTCATTGGATTGGTTTTTCATGAAATTCATAAACCTACTATCTTTGCACTAAAAATAAGTAAATTAACACACAAAAGCTCTATAAATGAAAAAATTCTAATTCCAAGGGGAGAAAGTGTAATATTACAATTTAAGCACAAAAGTCAATATAAAAATACCATTTTCAACCTAAAATGATGTATCCTAAGGGATAATATTTAGAACAATTAGGAAGACATCAAGACCCCCAACTCAAACTTGTATCGTGTTGATACAATAAATAATAAAAACATAGGGAAGTCTCTAAAACATCAGCTAAGTCAAGTAAGCACAGGGGAGAAAAGGTAGGGAAGAAAGAAAACATACTCTTCGAGGCTATTGCCTCGCTTGATTAATACCCATGATAGGATGTAGTGATTTCCTTGTATGTAAACTCCATGTATCACCAATTTCGCTATCCCTTACATCCTCTTGTGCTCCATCCTAATCAATAACACTCTAAAGATCTCTTATGTTTCTCATCTTCTGCAAATTTGTTCTTGTATACTTTCTCATGAGAAGGTGTTCATCCAGGAATATTTTGTTGTGGCAACCGCTACTAGCGTCCCAGAAGCTTTGCTCATCTTTGGTCAAAGGGTGCTCGATTTGTAGAGGTTGTGGTGTCTTCCTTGTGAAATTTGAAACCTTTTTGTTCTTAGATTTCACCACTGATGTCTCCCTAATTGTTCTAATTTTTTACCCTTGGGAGACATCATTTTTTATGTTTATTTGAATATTTGGATAGACTTTTGAGTTAGAAATGCAATAATCCGGAATTTCTATTTTATTTCTAGTATTTTTGATTTATTAAACTTTTGCGCGTAATCTTGTGTATTTTAGTGAAAAGTTTGTAGGTTTTGAATATTAGCTAGGAAAGGAATCCGAGAAGAGAGTCAAAGATCGTGATATGGAGTCAAAGCTTGAAGATAAATCCCGAAAGAATTTCATTTTGAGCTGCAAATCTGGAAAACAGGCCAAAGATTGCTGATTTAGAGATACTTAAGAATTGATTTAGCCGCTGACCTTTGAAGAGAAAACGTTCCTTATCGAGTTACGGAAATTTAGCAAGTGATTTCAGGTCAATCAGAGTTATAACGAATCAGCTAGAGCCGTTTTAGTGGGGGTGGTGCAGCAGTTACGGGATTTTGGGCTTAGAAAATGGACTTGGGCTTTTAATTAGTGATTTAATTTTAAGCCCAAGGCCTAATCCGAATTTTAGCTTATAAAAGGATCTCTTGACTTCTATTTTTCACAGAATTCACTTTTTACAAAATAAAACATCAACAGAGACGAAGTAGAAGGAAGAAGAAGAAAGCTGTAGAGTTGGAGAGGGTCTATATCTCCATTCTCAGCCAAATCCAATTCCGGAAATTAGGTCTTTAGTATTTTTAATTCTGTAAAACATTATGAATTCCATTTCTTATAATTTAGTTTTCTTTTTAATTAGTATGAGCTAATTTCTTCATAGTACTTGAGAATGCTTTATGGGTGAATCCCGATTCTATTGAATTTCTATGTCTGAATTTGAGTTTCTGCTAAATTAAATTAAATTAGGTCTTTTACTCTTTTCGGTAATCTGAGATTATTTACTGTTTTTGGAGTCATGAACTAAGAACAGGTGTTAGTATCTAGGCTATTCCACATATGTGGCGTGTGGATCATCCTGACGGAGGGTTTAGGTACGGAATTAATTACTCAATCTAAAATAGAAGCTATTGACTCTGACGAGCTTAGTTAATTTTAGGGCCACGTGGTAAAATTAATTAATCATCTAAGAGTGGATCATATTTACCCTGACGGGACTAGTGACACTCTAGGATAGCCTTATAGTCCACCCTGAAGGGGATATAAGGAATTTAGAATCCCGACCATTGTAATTGACCGTTTTAACCCTTAAACAGTATATGTTATGAAATAGAATTAGGAAGATCCCTTGCGTTCTCAAGTGCTACCTTCTCATATTTGCATTTTACACTCATTTCCTTGCGTTTTAGTATTTAATTGCATTTTCTTTATAGTCTTTCATTACTTAGAATTAATACAAACAAACAATCAATCATTATATCCTTTAATTGATTTCATAAGTGCAACCATTCATTATTTGATAAGTATTGTAGTTAACCAAACCGTCCCTGCAAACGATCCTAGAATCATTATTACTACTTGGGACAACCGTACACTTGCGGTTGTGGTTCAATTACTTTTGCATTTATTTTAGAACACACAAAGGACCACCAAGTTTTTGGCGCCGCTGCCGGGGACGGTAGCGTGTGACCACGGTGTTTATCCTTTAGTGATAGTTGCATTTATTTTATTTTTATCAGTTTTACGCTTTTTGATTGTTCATCTTTTTCAGGTTTTTAGGTTTGGTGTATGCGAAGGAGACTCTTTAAGGATCTAGAGCCATCACCTCCGATCCTTAATAATCCAGAATCATTAATCAGACTTGCTAACAAGAGAAGGAAAGAACAAGAAGCTAGAGAGGTAGAAGAGTTAATAAACAGAATGGAGAACATTAATCTTCAGAATCAACAAAACAATAACGGACAAGCTCAGCAGGACGCGAATGGCCAACCAATAGCACCACAAGGTGTTATTCCTCAGGTTCCGCCAGTCAATCCTAATCCTCCAGCTCAAGTCCAAATGGATCCATGGTTTGTTAATGGACCAGAAGAAGTTCCTCCGTGCTCCTGCTCTAGGGGTAGGTGCTCCAAATATAGATGTTCCGAGGTTTCGTCCAGATTCGGGTATGTTAGCTCAATTCCAAAATTTTGGAAATTTTCGTGGTAAAGTTGGAGAAGATCCCATCCGAGCAGTACAGAAATTCAAGCAGATAAGTGATTCTTACATCACACAAGGAGTTTCAAAAGAACAAATGTATTTTGCTGCGTTTCGATTTTTCGTTATTGATGGAGCAAGTGAATGGCACGATATGCAAGAACCTAAAAAGATAACAAACTGGGAACAATTAGAAACTGCTTTCTTTGACAGGTATTACCCAAGTAACATGAGGTTAGATGATCAAATTGAATTAACTTCCGTCAAGAATATGATGAAACTTTGGGTAAAAGCTGGACAAGATTTCAGATGTGTTTACGTAGATTTCCCGATCATGGCTTTCAGAGCAACAACAGCTAAAAATCTTTTACAAAGGCCTTGATGGGACTTCAAGAGAAAAATTGGATTTGCTATGTGGTGCGATATTTCTTCAAGTTCAACCCGTTCATGCAAAAATCATCTTGGAAAGAACAGTAAAGAATGAAGTTGGGTGGACTTCAGTAAGAACCCCGGTTAAAGGAGTGAATAAGGTTAATATCGAAGAAAAGTTCGCTACGCCTGAGAAGAAGATTCAAACCACCATTAAGCAACAATTGAAACAACTCACTTTAGCTATGAAAGAAGGATTTTCGGGTAAGAAGGTAGCTGTGCAAGCTGCACAAGAAGTTTATATGTGTTCGATTTGTGGGGTAGATGATCATGATGAGGAAAGTTGCCCGAATAATCAAGAGCCTGTGATGTTTGTCTCCAACAGAGGTAACTTTAATTCAAGTGGTAATGGATATCAGCCTAACAGAAACCATCCTGGGTTTCAATACTCAGATCCTAATGGGGCAGCCAATCCTACATATGCATATCAGCCGCGTCCCCAAGGTAACAACTACAATCCAAGACCACACAATAATTATCAAGGAAGACAAAATCAAGGAAATTATGTGCAAAGACAAGCTCCTCAAGACACTTACCTTCAGAAAACCGTTGAAAGCCTAATTGCTCTCCAGACGCAAGCTATGCAGAATCAACAAGCGTCTGACGCATGTATCAAGCTATTACAGAACCAAATGGATCAATTTGCAAAACAGCTCAATCAGCGTCCACAAGGGCAACTCCCTAGTGACACAGAAAATCCGAGACAGCATGAAGATTGCAAAGCTGTTACATTGAGAAGTGGTAAGAACCCCCCTCCACCTCCTTTTCCTGTTATGAAAGAGAAAAAAGTTCCAAGAAAAGAAAAGGATGTGGGTGAGAAAGAGAAAGATGTTGAGGTTGAAGAAATAGAGAGGCCAAGTGAGATTCCAAAGAAAAGAGATGATGTTATGAGTAATCGCCCTCCTCCACCGTTTCCATCTCGAGTTCAGAAAAAGGGTGATTTGGACGATTTTCAGAAGTTCTTTAATAGAGTGAAGGGCCTTAGTATTAACATTCCGTTGTTGGAAGCTATCCGAGATATTCCCAAGTATACGAAGTTTTTGAAGAGAGCCCGCACTAGCAAAAGGCCATACTGTGATAATGAAATGATTGGTCTTCCTGAAGAATGTAGTGCTATTTGTCAAAGCAAACTACCTCCAAAGTTAGTTGATCCTAGGAGTTTCACAATTCCGATATCGATTGGAGAAGAATGGAAAGGTAAATCACTATGCGATTTGGGTGCGAGCATCAAACTGATGCCCAAATCGATCTTTGATAAGCTGAAAATTGAAGAAGCAAGATCTACTTCTATGGTCTTGCAAATGGCGGACAGGTCTCTTGCACATCCAGAAGGCCGAATTGAAGATGTCCTTGTTAAGGCAGGTACGTTAATATTTCCCGTCGATTTCGTTATACTTGAATACGAAGCGGATAGGAATGTCCCCATTATTTTGGGAAGACCATTCCTAGCCACGGGGCGTACATTTATTGATGTAGAAAACGACGAATTGACGATGAGGATCCAAGACGAGGAGGTCAAATTTAATGTGTTCTGAGCTATGAAATTTCCAGATTCTCAAGAAGATTGCTTCCGAATGGATGTAGTTGAGCAGGCATCGCAAGAGGTATTTGATTGTTTTAATTATGATGATATCTTGCAGGCCGCTTTGACATTAGATTTACCTGAGATGATGGAAGAGCTTTCCGAAACAGTGGAAGCTCTTAATTCTGAGAATCCGAAGTATAGGCGTTTAGCCTATGAACCTGTGAGAGAACCGGGGGAGATTACTCCTAAAAAGAAACCTTCAATTGAATCTCCTCCGGAATTGGAAGAAAAGCCATTACCAGCACACTTGAGGTATGCGTATTTAGGTACTAATGAAATTCTACCTGTTATTGTTTCAGCGAATTTAACAGGTCCTCAAGAAGATAAACTATTGCGTGTGTTAAGAGCCAATAAAGAGGCAATAGGTTGGACAATTGCTGACATCAAAGGCATCAGTCCCTCCTATTGTCAACACAAAATCATACTTGAAGATGATAACGCACGCTCAGTTGAAGGTCAAAGGAGATTAATGCCCACTATGAAGGATGTAGTGAAGAAGGAAGTTATCAAGCTTTTAGACGCGGGGATTATTTATCCTATCTCGAGTAGTGAATGGGTGAGCCCAGTTCAGTGTGTACCGAAGAAAGGGGAATGAAAACAATTCTTAATGATAAAAATGAAGCGATTCCTTCAAGAACGGTAATTGGTTGGAGAGTTTGCATGGATTACAAAAAATTGAACAAGGCCACCAGAAAAGATCACTTCCCTCTGCCCTTCATTGATCAAATGTTAGATAAATTAGCTAGAATAGAGTACTAATGTTTCTTGGATGGTTATTCTGGGTATAATCAGATTTACGTGGCTCCAGAAGATCAACATAATACAACTTTTACATGTCCCTTTGGTACTTTTGCATATTGCAGAATGCCATTTGGGTTGTGTAATGGAACTGCTACCTTTCAAAGATATATGATGGCCATTTTCTGGGATATGATCGATAATTTCCTTGAAGTTTTTATGGACGATTTCTCCGTTTTTGGTGATGATTTCGATAAATGTTTAGATAACTTGGAGAAAGTGTTAATCAGATGCAAGGAAACTGATTTGGTCTTAAACTGGGAGAAGTGTCATTTCATGGTTCGCGAAGGTATAGTTCTGGGTCACAAGGTTTTGAGTGCTGGATTAGAGGTCGATAGAGCGAAGATAGAGGTAATTAAAACTCTTCCCCCTCCTGTTTCTTTTAAAGGGGTAAGAAGATTTCTAGGCCATGCTGGCTTTTATAGGCGTTTTATTAAAGATTTTTCTAAGATTGCTAAACCGTTATGCAACTTACTCGAAAAGGATTCCAAATTCCTTTTTGATGAAGCTTGTTTAGCGGCCTTCCAAGCAATCAAAGAAAAGCTTATTTATGCTCCTATAGTATTACCTCCAGATTGGAGTTTACCGTTTGAGGTTATGTGTGATGCGAGTGATTTGTGTATGGGAGCTGTATTGGGACAGAGAAAAGAGAAGATTTTTCATTCGATTTACTATGCTAGAAAAACTTCTAATGGTGCTCAAGTTAATTATACAGTTACAGAAAAAGAATTGCTAGCAGTTGTGTATTCATTTGATAAATTTCGCTCTTATCTTCTTGGAGCGAAAGTTATAGTTTATACAGATCATTCAGCGATTAGATATCTTATGGAAAAGAAGGATGCTAAACCGAGGTTAATCAGATGGGTTTTATTGCTTCAAGAGTTTGATTTAGAGATCAAGGATGGAAAGGGTTGTGAGAACTAGGTTGCAAATCATCTATCACGTCTTGAAGGTTCAGAAATGAATAGTGGTACTGAAAGAGTTAGAGAAGAGTTTCCTGATGAGAATTTGTTTGCTGTTTGTGATTATGAAGCCCCTTGGTATGCAGATATAGCGAATTTAGTGGTGAGTGGTTATTTTCCTGAAGGATCCACTTATCAAGAAAGGAAGAGGTTAGCTCATCGTGCTAGACAATTCTTTTTGGAGGATCCTTTCCTCTACAAGGTATGTGCTGACCAAATGATACAAAGATGTGTAGCCAAGGAGGAAACTGAAGCTATTATAGCCGGATGTCATGATTCTCTATACGGAGGACATTTCAAGGGTGATAGAACTGCTGCGAAGGTATTCCAATCAGGTTTTTACTGGCCTACTTTTGTTAAAGATTGTCATGAATATGTTAAGAGATGTACAAAATGCCAGTTTACCGGAAACATATCCAAGAGGGATGAGATTCCACGTAATAATGTGTTAGAAGTTTAAATATTCGATGTTTGGGGTATAGATTTTATGGGTCCGTTCGTTCCTTCAAATGGTAACCTCTACATCTTATTAGCTGTCGATTACGTGTCAAAGTGGGTAGAAGCTGTGGCTTTACCAACCAATGATTCACGAGTGGTGATTAAGTTCTTGAAGTCACATATTTTCACTAGACATGGTACACCTAGAGTGATTATTAGAGATGGAGGATCTCATTTCGTTAATAAATATTTGAAGACTGTTCTAGAGAAGTATGGAGTAAGACACCGTGTATCTGCTGCATATCATCCACAATCCAATGGTCAAGCTGAAGTATCGAATCGTGAAATTAAGTCAATCCTAGAGAAAACCGTTGGTCCTACAAGAAAAGATTGGTCAATGAAGTTAGATGATGCGTTGTGGGCCTATCGTACTGGGTTTAAGACTCCAGTTGGTGCATCTCCGTATTGTATGGTGTATGGTAAGGCTTGTCACTTACATCTTGAGCTAGAAATGGGTGCCTATTGGGCGATTGCGCAGTTGAACTTAGATCCTACCTTAGCCGGAGAGAATCGTATGATGAAGCTTAACGAACTTGACGAATTCCGACTGAATGCCTATGAAAATGCTAAACTTTATAAAGAAAACACGAAGAAATGGCATGACAATCAGATTCGTGTGAAGAACTTTGAAGTGGGACAAAGAGTATTGAAGTATAATTCAAAGTTCAGTAATTATCCGGGTAAGTTAAGGTCTAAGTGGTCAGGTCCATACATTGTGACCAAAGTTACACCTCATGGGGCGATAGAACAGAACATCCACTAGAGAACCATACCTTCATGGTGAACGGCCATCGTTTAAAGATTTACCATGGAGGTGAAGATACCAACCGCTTGGAAGATCCACATCCCGGGGAGGTCATGTATCTCCTCGAGACTCCTTAGAAGCGTGAGGTAACCCGTCGAGCTTAACGACGTTAAACAAAAGCCAATCCCTTGTATATTAGTTTGAGTTTTTAATTTTCGCAATGTAAAATATTTTGATTTTCATAATTTTAGTGTTTATTATTAAGAAATGTGGAAGGGTAGTTGTTTTTGATGATTTCAGGGGTAAAAAGGTCGTGAGTTTGGGGTCGAAAGGGCGAAAATAGAAGAAAAATAGGTGGTATTCCAGGGGTAAACCGGGAACCCGGTTTCGAAAGCCAAAAATTCCGAGGTTCTGACCCAGCGTCTTGGGTCCCGCCATCCGCTGCGTCACCACCTGCGTCACCAGTCGCTTCATCGACGAAAACCGGGTACCCGCATTTTGCAAAACCGGGAACCCAGTTTTGGAGCTGATATTTTTCAAACTTTCTGACCCAGTGTCTTGGGTCCCGCCGTTTGCTGCGTCATCTCTTGCGTGTCCATTCGCGCCAGCGACGCAAACCGGGTACCCGGATTTCACAAAACCGGGAACCTAGTTTCGAAGGGAATTTTTCTGACCCAGCGTCTTGGGGTCCAGCCTTTGGTTGCGTGTCGAGTTAAAAAAAAAAACAATTAAGTAATTTTTCCACGCCGACACAGCGACGCAGACCGGGTACCCGGATTTCAAAAAACCGGGAACCCAGTTTTGAAGCTGTGATGGCGGTTTTGTGCTTTTTAACCTAGTTTTCTTAGCCTCTTTTGCAAGTTTTTACCTAAAACACACCCATAGCCTCCACATCTCCGAAAATCATCATTAATACATATAAATACCATCTTATTCTACCCTCTTTCATCACAAAAACATAAAATCAACTCACCTCTTCTCCAAAGTAACATCAAATCCTTAGTTTTTCCCAAAGATTTTTCTTCCCCCAATCCTTAAATTAAACCCAATTCTTTCTTCTCCCACACAAATTGAACAATACCCATCTCATATTCCACCTTGTTCTTCAATTCCTAAGCCTCAAAACATCAAAGTTCTAAACTTTTCTCTAGTTTCTCACTATTTGAAGTTTTGAGTTTGGGGTGGAAAGAGATGACTAACAGAACCGGTGATTTCCGAAGAACTGCTCCTAGAAAGAAGACCACCATTGGTGGAACCCAAGAACAAGCTATTGAGATTCCTGATTCGCGTCCTAAACGAAAAATTGATGAAGTTAAGCTTGCTCCCAAGAGAAAAGAAATCACAGGTCAAAAGAGAAGATTAATTGATGAACCAGAAAGTGAGGAAGAACATGAAGATGAGATTGAGAAGGAAATTGAGGATGAAACAGAACAAGAAGTTCCGGAAGTACCATCTCAACAGAAACCCCCGCGAAAGAAGATGTGGGCCCATAAACCAAAGAGGGTTTATACTTCGTGGAATGACCAGGTTCGTGAAAGAATTGAATTTTTGAAGTTTGGTGAGAAGACGGATTTTCCTAAGGGTATTATGAGTAGTGCTCACAAAGAATATGCTGTGGTGTGTGACAAGTTTGGTTGGAAAGAATTGAGAGAAAGGAAGCTTGAGTTTATTCCTACTTTTGTGCGAGAATTTTACGAAGGATTAGCTATTTCCCGTGAGGCAATTGAAATTCGCAAAAAGGTAGTTCCTTTCTCTATTGAACTTATTCGGAAATCTTTGAAATTGCCCAACTTTACTGGTTCATGTCCATTCCAAGACACCCTTAGTGACCCTTCTTTCGATTATGAATCCCTTTGGGATACTGTGCTTGTTAATGGGGCTAACCCAATTCCTGAAGGAGAAAGGTGTCCTGGACAGTTTTACAGCAATAGTTTGACACCTCGTGCGAAGGTTTGGTCTCGTTTCATAATACCTACTTTCTTTGGAATTAAACACACATCCGAGTTGAAGAAGGAGCATGTAATTTTCATTAAGTGTATTATTGAGGAGAAACAGATGAATGTTGCTAAGATTATTTATGACATCATCATGGAATTCGCGAGAGCTCCGATGAAACAACAGAACCTCAAGTTCCCGTGTACTATTACTAAGTTGTGCCTAGACGCAAAGATTCCGCGTAGGTACGCAGAAGATGATGGTGTAACAGTTGGAGTTAGCATGGCATTGACTACAATTCAGAATATCCATGACGAAGCAACACGAGCTACGAAGACTCCTAGAGCTCCTCCACCAAAGAAAGCGAAGAATGCTCCTGAGTTGGAATCGAAAATAATGGTGTTGGAAGAGAATCAAGAGAATATGATTGCTACCTTAGGGAACGTTACAAGAGAATTGGACCTTCTTCGAACTTTGATCTTAGGCGTAAACACACTTCAAAACGCGATTTATGATGCTGTTACGCGAGAAAAAGGTCCAGAACGTAACACCGGCAACCAGCCACGCGCTGGTTAAGATACGTTTTCTAATCCTTCCTTTTAGTGTAGATTAGTTTAATTGCTTTATTGAGTCTTTTCGAGTCGTGGGGACACGTCTCATTTTTGAGTTTGGGGTGGGGTTCGTTGCCTCATCCCAGTTTTTTATGTGCTATTTGTTTTATTTGCTTTCAATAAAAGAATTTTCTGAGTTGCATTTGACTGTAGAAAATTTTAAATATCCCTTTAAGCATACTTTTGATGAATCTATGATAGTAAATAGTGAACTTTAGGGATTGATATAAAACGCATTTAGAATTGCATGCAAACTTAGGTAATTGATAGGAAAAATTAATGAACAATGCAAATGAAGTAAGCTTGTACTTAAGGAATATGTTTGGTGTGTAGAACGTGAAATCCTAATTAGTAGAGGACCCACCTAGATATGAACTAAAGACAAGCTATGTACTTAGGAAAATGATAGGGGCAGTTCTTTGTTAGCCACTTGTAACCTTTTAGCCATCTATCCCTTGTATTAATTATTATCCGTCTTAGCCCACTTTGAGCCTTTAGCCTTTTCTTTGTAGCCACGATATAAGCCATTATCCCTTAGATTATTAGGCATGACCATATGACCCGCACTTGAATTATAGTCCCGAGACATGTCTCGAGCTTGAGTTTGGGGTGGTGGGTCCACTTATGGGGAATTTATTGGGTAGGGATTGATATGCTTTGTATTAGGGTACAATTGCAGATGATATATAATTGTAACCCTTTGCCGGGAATTAAGAAAAATGAAAAAGAAAGAAAAAAATGAAAAATTTCGAAAATCATACAGTAGAAATCGGGAACCGGTTTCGTCAAAACCGGGAACCCGGTTTGCATCTGTACAAAAAAAAAAGAAAAGAAAAAAAAGGATAAGAAAAAGAAATATATGAATGAATAAAACATCCGGCAAAGTGGAATTTTTCTGAAAAATCATCTTGTTTATAGTGGGTAGACATGGGACGCTAAATTGTTGCGTAAATGGGTGAGTGAGAACATTTTTTAGCGTAAACTCAAGCTCGAGGACATTGTTGATGGTAAGTGAGGAGAGAGCCAAAATCTCACTTTAAATTTACCAAATATACATCCACACCGTCCTTAAGCCATTATTAAAACCATAAAGACCTCGTAGATCCTATGTGCATACTGAATTTATGATTCTGTTGATAGGGAATGTACTAGGTGGAGCGTTCAAAGCGAGTTAGGATTGATGACCACCCTAGCCATCATACAGAGATGAGTACAAGTGTAATCTTCAAGCATTGCGACTTTAATTTTATGATTGAGATTACTTGTGTTTGATTTTGCATTATAGATTTATGTGTATATTAATTTCTAGAGTTTGCTATATGAGATTTATCTTAAGACTTGATTTAGGTGTATTTGCTAGCTTCTACTTCTTCTTACGTTTACTTCTACCGCTTTGTTTTGTTTTATTTTACTTTGTCGGGACGACAAAGGTTTGAGTTGGGGGTCTTGATGTCTCCCTAATTGTTCTTATTTTCGACCCTTGGGAGACATCATTTTTTATGTTTATTTGAATATTTGGATAGACTTTTGAGTTAAAAATGCAATAATCCGGAATTCCTATTTTATTTCTAGTATTTTTGATTTATTAAACTTTTGCGCGTAATCTTGTGTATTTTAGTGAAAAGCTTGTAGGTTTTGAATATTAGCTAGGAAAGGAATCCGAGAAGAGAGTCAAAGATTGTGATATGGAGTCAAAGCTTGAAGATAAATCCCGAAAGAATTTCATTTTGAGCTGCAAATCTGGAAAACAGGCCAAAGATTGCTGATTTCGAGACATTTAAGTGTTGATTTAGCCGCTGACCTTTGAAGTGAAAACATTCCTTATCGAGTTACGGAAATTTAGAAAGTGATTTCAGGTCAATCAGAGTTATAACGAATCGTCTAGAGCCGTTTTAGTGGAGGTGGTGCAGCAGTTACGAGATTTTGGGCTTAGAAAATGGACTTGGGCTTTTAATTAGTGATTTAATTTTAAGCCCAAGGCCTAATCCGAATTTTAGTTTATAAAAGGAGCTCTTGACTTCTATTTTTCACAGAATTCACTTTTTACAAAATAAAACATCAAGAGAGAAAAGGCAGAAGGAAGAAGAAGAAAGCTGTAGAGCTGGAGAGGGTCTATATCTCCATTCTCAGCCAAATCCAATTCCGGAAATTAGGTCTTTCTTATTTTTAATTCTGTAAAACATTATGAATTCCATTTCTTTTAATTTAGTTTTCTTTTTAATTAGTATGAGCTAATTTCTTCATAGTACTTGAGAATGCTTTATGGGTGAATCCCGATTCTATTGAATTTCTATGTCTGAATTTGGGTTTCTGCTAAATTAAATTAAATTGGGTCTTTTACTCTTTTCGGTAATTTGAGATTATTTACTGTTTTTGGAGTCATGAACTAAGAACAGGTGTTAGTATCTAGGCTATTCCACATATGTGGCGTGTGGATCATCCTGACGGAGGCTTTAGGTACGGAATTAATTACTCAATCTAAAATAGAAGTTATTGACTCCGACGAGCTTAGTTAATTCTAGGGCCAATGTGGTAAAATTACTTAATCATCTAAGAGGGGATCATATTTACCCTGGCGAGACTAGTGACACTCTTGGATAACCTTATAGTCCACCCTGACGGGGGTATAAGGAATTTAGAATCCCGACCATTGTAATTGACCGATTTAACCCTTAAACAGTATATGTTATGAAATAGAATTAGGAGGATCCCCTGCGTTCTCAAGTTCGACCTTCTCATATTTGCGTTTTACACTCATTTCCTTGCGTTTTAGTATTTAATTGCATTTTCTTTATAGTCTTTCATTACTTAGAATTAATACAAACAAACAACCAGTCATTATATCCTTTACTTGCTTTCATAAGTGCAACCATTCATTATTTGATAAGCATTGTTGTTTACCAAACCGTCCCTGCGAACGATCCTGGAATCATTATTACTACTTGGACAACCGTACACTTGCGGTTGTGGTTCAATTACTTTTGCATTTATTTTAGAACACATAAAGGACCACCAACCACTGCATGCTTTCTCTACTTACTTGACCCGATTTACCTTGTGTTTTGTTCCCGAACTAATTCCTATCCAATCGATTTTATTCTTCTTGATCTTACCCAGTACCTTGCTTCGATTCTTCATATCCTTTAACAATATCTTCGTTCTTTTCATCATCTCTTTTGACCCCCAACTCAAAGCTTTGAACACTCTTGAAATTTGTAACTCTTGATCATAGGTCGAACAAGCTTTATTTGGATTAGGAAAGTTCTTAGGATGACAATTCTCTATGTGGGTATGATGGAATCAAGCTTTGGTGATGTAGGTTTAGAGAATTGTGGATGAATTTTGAAAATTTAGGCTCTTGATTCTTGGATTCTAGATATTTTGATATGATTTGGATGGTTAAATCTTCTTTGTAATGATGTAGGGAAGGATTTGGATGTGAATTCATGGTGATTTGGGTGTGTTTTGGTGTTAGGTGAAGGTTTGTTGAAGCTTTAATGGAGTTGTGAGAGGTTTGGGGAAGAAAGTGAGGCTTAAGGATTGAGAAATTTGGATTAGAATTCACCTCTACCTCTTTATAACCTTAAAAATGCAATAATTATTTTCTCCAGCGGGGTTGGGCGGTATACTGGTGATGTCTCCCTAATTGTTCTTATTTTAGACCCTTAGGAGACATCATTTTTGGTGTTTATTTAATTAATTTGATAGACTTTTGTACTAAATATTCAATAATCCGGAATTACCTTTTTATTTCTAGCATTTTTAATTTATTAAACTTTTGCGCGTAATATTGGTATTTTTAGTGTAAAGTTTACAGGTTTTAGATGTTAGCTAGGAGAGGAATCCAAGGAGAAAGTCAAAGATCGTGAATTAGAGTCAAGACTTGAAGACAAATCCCGAAGATATTATTTTTAGAGCTGAAAATCCACTTTCCAGGCCATAGATTGCTGATTTCGAGGTGCTTAAGCGATGATTTAGCCGCTGACCTTTGAAGAGAAATCATTCCTTATCGAGTTACGGAACTTCAGCAACTGGAATGAGGTCAATCGGAGTTGTAACGCATCGGGAAAAGCTGTTTTAGTGAAGGCTTATCATCAGTTACGGGATTTTGGGCTTAGAAAGTGGGCTTGGACATTTAATTAGGCTTTTAATTTCTGGTCCAAGCCCTAGTCCGAATTTTTACTTATAAAAGGAGGTCTGGACTTCTATTTTTCAGACAACTCACTTTCCACAAGATTAAAAACACCAGAGAAGCTACAGCAGGAAGAAAGGAGAAGCTACAAGAGCTGGAGTGGGTCTATAGCTCCGTTCGTAGTCATTCTTATTCCGAAAATTAGGTTTTTCTTTTATTTTAATTTTGTAACGAATATGAATTCCATTTCCTTTTATTTTGTTTTTAATTTTAATATGAGCTAAATTTCAATTAGTGCTTGAGAACAAACAATGGGTGAATCTTGATTTTATTTTATAATGAATGTTGAATTTGGGTTTCTGTGAAATTAAATTAAATTAGGGCTTTTACTCTTTTCGACAATTTGTGAATGTTTACTGATTTTAGAGTCGCGAACTAAAATTAGGTGTTAGTATCTAAGCTATTCCATATATGTGGCGTATGGATCATCCTGACGGGGGGTTTAGGTACAGAAATAATTGTTCAATCTAGGATAAAAACTATTGATTCTGACGAACTTAGTTAATCCTAGGGCCAATGTGGTAATAAATCTTAATCATCCAACGGTGGATCATATTTACCCTGACGGGACTAGTGACACTTTAGGATCGCCTTATAGTCCACCCTGACGGGGGTATAAGGATATTAGAATCCCGACCATTATAATTGACTGATTTAACCCTTAAACAACATAAATTAGAAAGTAAAATTAGGAGGATCCTTGCGTTCTCAAGTACTACATCTCATATTGCGTTTTCATACATTTTACTTGCGTCTTAGCTTTTACTTGCATTATTATTTTTTTTTGTCTTTCATTTATTAGTTTTAATAAACAAAACCAAAACAAACAATTTATTATCTTTCATTTCCATAAGTGCATCAATCGCTATTTGTATAAACATTGTGATCAACCATCCGTCCTTGGAACGAATCTGATTTATCAGGATTACTACTTGGGACAACCGTACACTTGCGGTTGTGGTTCGATTATTATTTGCTTTTATTTTTCTAAACACACAAAGGACCACCAAGTTTTTGGCGCCGCTGCCGGGGACGGTAGCGTGTGACCACGGTGTTTATCCTTTAGTGATAAGTGCATTTATTTTATTTTATCAGTTTTACGCTTTTTGTTTGTTAGCTTTTTCAGGTTTTTAGGTTTGGTGTATGCGAAGAAGGCTATTCAAGGATCTAGAGCCAACACCTCCGATCCTTAGTAATCCAGAATCGTTGATCAGACTTGCGAACAGAAGAAGAAGAGAACGAGAAGCTTTAGAAGTAGAAGAATTAAGTAACAGAATGGAGAATATCATTATTCAAGGTCAACAGAATGGACAAGGCCAGTTAGATGCAAATGGCCAACCTTTAGCTCCAGGCGTTATTCCTCAAGTTCAACCACTAAATCCTAATCCTCCAGTCCAGATAGTGATGAATCATGATCCGTGGTTCACTAATGGCCCTCCAGAAGTTCCATTCCGCGCTCCAGCTATAGGAGTAGGTGCTCCAGATATTAATGTTCCGAGATTCCGTCCAGATTCGGGTATGCTAGCTCAGTTCCAAAACTTTGGAAATTTTCGCGGAAGACCATCGGAAGATCCTCTTAGAGCGGTTCAAAAATTCAAACAGATATGTGATTCTTATATCACACAAGGGGTTTCAAGAGAACAGATGTATTTTGCTGCTTTCAAATTCTTTGTCATTGATGGAGCAAGTGAATGGCACGATACGCAAGATCCTACGAAGATTACTAACTGGGACCAATTAGAAGTTGCTTTCTTTGACAGGTATTACCCAAGTAACATGAGGTTAGATGCTGAGCTAGAATTGACACAATTCCGTCAAGAGTATGAGGAAACTGTGGGAAGGAGTTGGACAAGATTTCAGATGTGTTTGCGTAAAGTTCCTAATCATGGCTTTTCAGAACAACAACAGTTAAAGATCTTTTATAGAGGCCTTGATGGAATTTCGAGAGAGAAGTTGGATACGCTATGTGGAGCAGGTTTTCTTCAAGTTCAACCCGCTCATGCCAAAATTATTTTAGAGAGAACAGTCAAGAATGAAGTTGGGTGGAGCTCAGTAAGAACACCAGTCAAGGGAGTAAATAATGTTGACATAGAAGAGAAATTTGCTACGTTTGAGAATAAGATCCAGAATACCATAGAGCAACAATTGAAGCAGCTTACTCTAGCTGTGAAAGAAGGATTTTCGGGTAAGAAGGTAGCTGTGCATGCTGCACAAGAGGTGTATATGTGTTCAATTTGCCAGGTAGATGATCATGATGAGGAGAGTTGTCCGAATAACCAAGAATCAGTGAATTTTATGTCCAATAGAGGTAATTTCAATTCAAGTGGTAATGGATATCAGCCTAACAGAAACCATCCTGGGTTTCAATACTCAAATCCTAATGGGGCAGCCAATCCTACTTACGCGTATCAGCCGCGTCCTCAAGGCAACAACTATAATCCAAGACCACATAACAATCATCAAGGAGGACAGAATCAAAACAATTATGTGCAAAGACAAGCTCCTCAGAATACCTACGATGAGAATTTAAACCAGAAAGCTCTACCTGCCCATCCACAAGAAGGAGTAATTACCCTTCAGAAAACCGTTGAAAATTTGATTGCTCTTCAAACACAAGCTTTGGAACGTCAAAATGCAGCTGAAGCAAATATGAAGATTTTCCAGAATCAGCTAAGTCAAATTAATAAACTGTTGAATCAACGTCCACAGGGGCAACTTCCTAGCGATACGGAAAATCCAACACAACATGAAGATTGCAAGGCTGTTACATTAAGAAGTGGTAAGAACCTCCCTCCACCTCCTTTTCCCGTTATGAAAGAGAAAGAAGTCCCAAGAAAAGAAAAGGAAGTGGGTGAGAAAGAGAAAGAGAATGAGAAAGATAGTGAGGTTGAAGAGATAGAAAGACCAAGAGAAATTCCGAAAAAGAGAGATGAAATTGTAAGCAATCGCCCTCCACCACCGTTTCCATCGCGAGTTCAGAAAAAGGGTGATATGGGTGATTTTCAGAAATTCTTCAATAGAGTGAGGGGTTTGAGTATTAATATTCCGTTACTTGAGGCAATTCGAGATATTCCTAAGTATACGAAGTTTTTGAAGAGGGCCCTCACTAATAAAAGGCCCTACTGTGATAATGAGATGATTGGCCTTCCTGAAGAGTGTAGTGCGATTTGCCAGAGCAAATTACCTCCGAAGTTAGTTGATCCGGGGAGTTTCACGATTCCCATATCGATTGGAGAAGAATGGAAGGGAAAGGCACTATGCGATTTGGGGGCAAGCATCAACTTGATGCCCAAGTCAGTCTTTGATAAGCTTAAAATTGGAAACGCAAGACCTACCTCTATGGTCTTGCAAATGGCGGACAGGTCTCTTGCTCATCCTGAAGGCCGTATTGAGGATGTCCTTGTTAAGGCAGGTACACTTATATTTCCTGTTGATTTCGTAATTCTTGAATACAATGCAGATAGAAATGTCCCCATTATTTTGGGTAGGCCCTTCCTAGCTACAGGGAGGACATTGATCGATGTAGAGAATGGCGAATTGACAATGAGGATACAAGATGAGGAAGTGAAATTCAATGTGTTTCGAGCTATGAAATTCCCAGATTCTCAGGAAGATTGCTTCAGAATGGATGTAGTAGAGCAAGCATCGCAAGAGGTATTTAATTGCTTAAATTTTGATGATATCTTGCAGGCTGCTTTGACATTAGATTCACCTGAGATGCTGGAGGAGCTTACAGAAACAGTGGCAGCTCTCAATTCTGAAAATCCAAAGTATAGGCGTCTTGCCTATGAACCTGTGAGAGAACCGGGGGAGATTATTCCTAAAAAGAAACCTTCAATTGAATCTCCTCCGGAATTGGAAGAAAAACCATTGCCAACCCACTTGAGGTATGCTTATTTGGGTACTAATGAAACTCTACCTGTTATTGTTTCAGCTAATTTAACAGGTCCTCAAGAAGATAAACTGTTGCGTGTGTTAAGAGCCAACAAAGAAGCAATAGGTTGGACAATTGCTGATATCAAAGGCATTAGTCCATCCTATTGTCAACACAAAATCATACTAGAAGATGTTAATGCACGCTCAGTTGAAGGTCAGAGAAGATTAATGCCAGCCATGAAAGATGTGGTAAAGAAAGAGGTGATCAAACTTTTAGATGCGGGGATTATTTATCCCATTTCGAGTAGTGAATGGGTGAGTCCGGTTCAGTGTGTACCGAAGAAAGGAGGAATTACAACAGTTCTTAATGATAAAAACGAAGCGATCCCTTCAAGAACGGTAGTTGGATGGAGAGTTTGCATGGATTACAGAAAGCTGAACAAGGCCACCAGAAAAGATCATTTCCCTTTGCCCTTCATTGATCAGATGTTAGATAAATTAGCCGGAAGAGAGTACTATTGCTTCTTGGATGGTTACTCCGGGTACAATCAGATTTACGTGGCTCCAGAAGATCAACATAAGACTACCTTTACATGCCCATTTGGTACTTTTGCATATCGCAGAATGCCATTTGGGTTGTGTAATGCTCCCGCTACTTTTCAAAGGTGTATGATGGCCATCTTCTGGGACATGATAGATAATTTCCTTGAAGTGTTCATGGATGATTTCTCCGTGTTTGGTGATGATTTTGATATATGTTTGGATAACCTGGAGAAAGTGTTAGTGAGATGCAAGGAAACAGATTTGGTGCTCAACTGGGAGAAGTGTCATTTCATGGTTCGCGAAGGTATTGTTCTGGGTCACAAGGTTTCGAGTGCTGGATTAGAGGTTGATAGAGCAAAGATAGAGGTAATTAAAACTCTTCCCCCTCCTGTTTCTGTTAAAGGGGTAAGGAGTTTCCTTGGCCATGCTGGCTTTTATAGGCGTTTTATTAAGGATTTTTCTAAGATTGCTAAACCGCTATGCAACTTACTCGAAAAGGATTGCAAATTCCTTTTTGATGAAGCTTGTTTAGCGGCCTTCAAAGCAATCAAAGAAAAACTTATTTCTGCTCCTATAGTATTACCTCCAGATTGGAATTTACCTTTTGAAGTTATGTGTGATGCGAGTGATTTGTGTATGGGAGCTGTATTAGGACAAAGAAAAGAGAAAGTTTTTCATTCGATTTACTATGCTAGTAAAACATTTAATGATGCTCAGATTAATTACACAGTTACAGAAAAAGAGTTACTAGCAGTGGTATATTCGTTTGATAAGTTTCGCTCTTATCTTCTTGGAGCAAAAGTTATTGTTTATACAGATCATTCCGCGATCAGATTCCTTATGGAAAAGAAAGATGCGAAACCAAGGTTAATCAGATGGGTGTTATTACTTCAAGAATTCGATTTAGAGATCAAGGATAGAAAGGGTTGTGAGAATCAAGTTGCAGATCATCTATCGAGGTTAGAGGGTTCAGAGTTAAATAGTGGTACTGAAGCAGTTAGAGAAGCCTTCCCTGATGAGAATTTGTTCGTTGTTCGAGATTATGAAGCTCCGTGGTATGCAGATATAGCTAATTTAGTGGTGAGTGGTGTTTTCCCTGAAGGTTCTACCTATCAAGAAAGAAAGAGATTAGCTCATCGTGCTAGACAGTTCTTTTGGGAGGATCCTTTCCTCTACAAAGTTTGTGCTGATCAAATGATACGAAGATGTGTAGCGAGGGAAGAAACACAAGCCATTATAGCTGGGTGCCATGATTCATTATATGGAGGACATTTCAAGGGAGATAGAACTGCTGCTAAGGTATTCCAATCAGGTTTTTACTGGCCTTCTGTTATTAAAGATTGTCATGAATATGTCAAGAGATGTTCGAGATGCCAGTTTACCGGAAACATATCCAAGAGGGATGAGATGCCACGTAATAATGTATTAGAGGTTGAGATATTCGATGTTTGGGGCATAGACTTCATGGGTCCCTTCGTTCCTTCAAATGGTAACCTTTATATACTATTAGTTGTTGATTATGTTTCTAAGTGGGTAGAAGCGGTGGCTTTACCTACCAACGATTCACGAGTGGTGATTAAGTTCTTGAAATCACATATCTTCACTAGACATGGCACACCTAGAGTGATTATTAGCGATGGAGGTACCCATTTCGTTAATAGATATTTGCAGACTGTTCTAGAGAAGTATGGAGTAAGACACCGTGTATCTACTGCATATCATCCACAATCCAATGGTCAAGCTGAAGTTTCAAATCGAGAAGTTAAGTCTATCCTAGAGAAAACCGTTGGTCCTACAAGAAAAGATTGGTCAATGAAGTTAGATGATGCGTTGTGGGCCTATCGTACTGCGTTTAAGACTCCAGTTGGTGCATCTCCCTATCGTATGGTGTATGGTAAGGCTTGTCACTTACCTTTAGAGCTTGAAATGGGTGCCTATTGGGCAATCGCGCAGTTGAACTTAGATCCTATCTTAGCCGGAGAGAATCGTATGATGAAGCTTAATGAACTTGATGAATTCCGATTGCATGCTTATGAAAATGCCAAACTTTACAAAGAAAATACAAAGAAATGGCATGACAATCGAATTCGTCCAAAGAACTTTGAAGTGGGGCAAAAAGTATTAAAGTATAATTCAAAGTTCAGCAATTTTCCGGGTAAGTTAAGATCTAAGTGGTCAGGTCCATACATAGTGACCAAAGTTACACCTCATGGGGCGATAGAAATAGAACATCCGCTAGAGAACCGTACCTTTATGGTTAACGGTCATAGATTGAAGATATACCATGGAGGTGAAGATACCAGTCGTTCGAAAGATCCACATCCCGGGGAGGTCATGTATCTCCTCGAGACTCCTTAGAAACGTGAGGTAACCCGTCGAGCTTAACGACGTTAAACAAAAGCCAATTACTTGTATATTAGCTGAGTTTTTACATTTTTGCAATTTAGATTAGTTTGATCTTCGTAATTTTATTGTTTTCATTAAGAAATGAGGAAGGGTAGTTGTTTTTGATGATTTCAGGGGTAAAAAGGACTTGAGTTTGGGGTCGATTTGGCGAAAACAGAAGAAAAAGAGGTTGGATGTCCAGGAGAAACCGGGAACCCGGTTTCACAAAACCGGGGACCCGGTTTTGGAGCTGGTACCAACCATTTTAACGCAACACTTGGCGTTTTGGGGTAATATCACAGCGTTGGAACCGGGAACCCGCATTTGGCGAAACCGGGTACCCGGTTTTGGTGCTGTGATTTCTGAAAATCTCTGACCCAGCGTTTTGGTGGCTTGCGTTTTCGTGCGTTTTGATTCGCGCCATCGACACAAATCCGGGTACCCGCATTTGGCAGAACCGGGTACCCGGTTTCAGAGCTGTAAACATCCAAAAGTTCTGGTCCAGCGTTTCGAGAAGTGGCGTTTTGGCGCGTTTTGACTCGCGCCATCGAGAAAATGCGGGTACCCGCATTCCACAAAACCGGGTACCCGGTTTCGGCGAGTAGAATCTCTGACCCCGCGTCTTGGGGTCCAGCGTTTTGGTGCGTTTTCAAAAAAAAAAAAAAAAAAAAAAAAAAAAAATTTACTTAGTATTTTTCCGCGCCGTCACAGCGACGCGGAACCGGGAACCCGGTTTTGAAGCTGTGAAAGTCGGTTTTTGAGGTGTTTTAACCTAGTTCTTAGCCTCTTTTCCAAGTCTTTACCTAAAACGCACCAATAGCCTCCCCACCTCCGAAATTCATCATCCAAAACACTATATATCATCAAATCCTACCCTTTTTCACCACAAAAACATAAGATCAACTCACCTCCTCTCCAAAATAACATCAAATCCTTAATTTTTCCCAATATTCTTCTTCACCCAATTCCTTAAATTAAACCCAATTCTTTCTTCTCCCATACAAATTAACCAAGACCCATCTCATATTTCACCTAGTTCTTAAATTCTTAAACCTCAAAACATCAAAATTCTAAACTTTTCCCTAAGTTTTTCATTATTTGAAGTTTTGAGTTTGGGGTGAAAAGAGATGACTAACAGAACCGGTGATTTCCGAAGAACTGCTCCTAGAAGAAAGACCACCATTGGTGGTTCTCAAGAACAAGCTATTGAGATTCCTGATTCGCGTCCTAAACGAAAAAGTGACGAAGTTAAGCTTGCTTCTAACAGAAAAGAAATCACAGGTCTAAAGAGAAGATTGATTGATGAGATTGAAAGTGAGAAGGAACCAGAAGAGGAAATTGCGAAGAACATTGAGAAGGAAACTGAACAAGAGATTCCGGAAGCACCCGTTACGAAACCTCCGCGTATGAAGATGTGGGCCCACAAGCCTAAGAGGGTTTACACTTGTTGGAATACTCAGGTTCGTGAAAGAATTGAATTTTTGAAATTTGGTGAGGAGACGAATTTTCCTAAGGGTATTATGAGTAGTAATTACAAGGAATATGCTGTGACATGTGCTAAGTTTGGTTGGAAAGAGTTACAAGAAAGGAAGCTTGAGTTTATTCCTACTCTTGTGCGAGAATTTTACGAAGGTTTAGCTACCTCACATGATGCCATTGATATCCGCAAAAAGGTAGTTCCTTTCTCTATTGAACGTATTCGGAAATCATTGAAACTACCCAACTTTTCTGGAACATGCCCCTTCCAAGAAACTCTTAATGACCCTTCTTTTGATTTTGAATCCCTTTGGGGGACCGTGCTTGTTAATGGGACTAGCCCAATTCCTGAAGGTGAAAGGTATCCTGGACAGTTTTACAGCAGTAGTTTGACACCTCGTGCTAAGGTTTGGTCTCGTTTCATAATACCCACTTTCTTTGGTATTAAACACACTTCCGAGTTGAAGAAAGAGCACATATTTGTTATTAAGTGTATTTTGGAGGAGAAACCATTTGATGTTGCTAAGATCATTTATGATACGATCATGGAGTTTGCGAAATCACCAATGAAACAACAAAATCTGAAGTTTCCCTGTACTATTACTCAGTTGTGTCTAGACGCAAAGATTCCGCGTAAGGACGCAGATATTGACAGTGTTTCAGTTGGTGTGAGTATAGCTTTGAGCACAATCAAGAACATCCATGAAGAAGCAACACGAGCTACAAGAAGTCCAAGAACTCCTCAATCAAAGAAAGCGAAAACTATACCTGAGTTGGAAGCGAAGATTCAGGTGTTGGAAGAGAATCAGGAGAGGATGATTGCTACCTTGGGAAACGTTACAAAAGAATTGGACCTGCTTCGAAATTTAATCCTAGGCGTAAATACACTTCAAAACGCGATTTATGATGCTGTTACGCGAGATAAAGGTCCAGAACGCAACACCGATAACCAGCCTCGCGCTGGTTAAGATACGTTTTCTAAACTTTCCTCTTAGTGTATATTAGTTTAAATGCTTTATTGAGTCTTTTCGAGTTGTGGGGACACGACTCATTTTTGAGTTTTGGGTGGGGTTCGTTGCCTCATCCCAGTTTTTTATGTGTTATTTACTTTAATTGCTTTCAATAAAAGAATTTTCGGAGTTGCGTTTGACTATAGAAATTTTTAAATATCCCTTTAAGTATACTTTTGATAAATCTATGATAGTAAATAGTGGACTTTAGGGATTGATATAAAACGCACTTACAATTGCATGCGAACATAGGTAATTGATAGGAAAAATTAATTAACAATGCAAATGAAGTAAGCTTGTACTCAAGGAATATGTTTGGTATGTAGAACGTGAAATCCTAATTAGTAGAGAACCCACCTAGATATGAACTAAAGACGAGCTATGTACTTAGGAAAATGATAGGGGCAGTTCTTTGTTAGCCATTTGTGCCTTTTTAGCCTTCTATCCCTTGTATTAATTATTATCCGTCTTAGCCCACTTTGAGCCTTTAGCCTTTTCTTTGTAGCCACGATATAAGCCATTATCCCTTAGATTATTAGGCATGACCATATGACCCGCACTTGAATCACAATCCTGAGACATGTCTCGAGCTTGAGTTTGGGGTGGTGGGACCACATATAGGGAATTAAATGGGTAGGGATCGATGTGCTTTGTATTGTAGCACAATTGCAGATGATATATACTTGTAACCCTTTGCCGGGAATGAAAAGAAAAAAAAATGAAAAATTTTGAAAAATCATATAGTAGGAACCGGGAACCCGGATTCGTCAAAACCGGGAACCCGGTTTGCTCCTGTACAAAAAAAAAAAACAAAAAAGGAAAAAGAGAAAAGAAAAGAAAAAGAAAAATATGAATGAATAAAACATCCGGCAAAGAGGAATTTTCTGAAAATCATCTTATTTATAGTGGGTAGACATGGGACGCTAAATTAGTGCGTATATGGGTGAGTGAGAACATCTTTTTGAGCGTTAACTCAAGCTCGAGGACATTGTTGATGGTAAGTGAGGAGAGAGCCAAAAGCTCACTTCAAATTTACCAAATATACATCCACACCCGTCCTTAAGCCAATATTATAACCGTAAAGACCTCGTGATTCCTAAGTGCATAGTGAATTTATAATTCTGTTGATAGGGAATACACTAGGTGGAGCGTTCAAAGCGAGTTAGGATTAATGACCACCCTATAGCCATCATACAGAGATGAGTACAAGTGTAACCTTCAAGCATTGCGACTTTAATTTTATGATTGAGATTATTTACGTTTGATGTTGCATGATTAGTGTATGTGTATATTAGTTTCTAGAGTTTGCTATATGAGATTTATTTTGAGAATTGCTTTAGGGTTTATTTGCTAGCTTCTATGTTTATACGTTTACTTCTACCCCTTTGTTTTGTTTTACTTTGTCGGGACGACAAAGGTTTGAGTTGGGGGTCTTGATGTCTCCCTAATTGTTCTTATTTTAGACCCTTAGGAGACATCATTTTTGGTGTTTATTTAATTAATTTGATAGACTTTTGTACTAAATATTCAATAATCCGGAATTACCTTTTTATTTCTAGCATTTTTAATTTATTAAACTTTTGCGCGTAATATTGGTATTTTTAGTGTAAAGTTTACAGGTTTTAGATGTTAGCTAGGAGAGGAATCCGAGGAGAAAGTCAAAGATCGTGAATTAGAGTCAAGACTTGAAGACAAATCCCGAAGATATTATTTTTAGAGCTGAAAATCCACTTTCCAGGCCAAAGATTGCTGATTTCGAGGTGCTTAAGCGATGATTTAGCCGCTGACCTTTGAAGAGAAATCATTCCTTATCGAGTTACGGAACTTTAGCAACTGGAATGAGGTCAATCGGAGTTGTAACGCATCGGGAAAAGCTGTTTTAGTGAAGGCCTATCATCAGTTACGGGATTTTGGGCTTAGAAAGTGGGCTTGGACATTTAATTAGGCTTTTAATTTCTGGTCCAAGCCCTAGTCCGAATTTTTACTTATAAAAGGAGGTCTGGACTTCTATTTTTCAGACAACTCACTTTCCACAAGATTAAAAACACCAGAGAAGCTACAGCAGGAAGAAAGGAGAAGCTACAAGAGCTGGAGTGGGTCTATAGCTCCGTTCGTAGTCATTCTTATTCCGAAAATTAGGTTTTTCTTTTATTTTAATTTTGTAACGAATATGAATTCCATTTCCTTTTATTTTGTTTTTAATTTTAATATGAGCTAAATTTCAATTAGTGCTTGAGAACAAACAATGGGTGAATCTTGATTTTATTTTATAATGAATGTTGAATTTGGGTTTCTGTGAAATTAAATTAAATTAGGGCTTTTACTCTTTTCGACAATTTGTGAATGTTTACTGATTTTAGAGTCGCGAACTAAAATTAGGTGTTAGTATCTAAGCTATTCCATATATGTGGCGTATGGATCATCCTGACGGGGGGTTTAGGTACAGAAATAATTGTTCAATCTAGGATAAAAACTATTGATTCTGACGAACTTAGTTAATCCTAGGGCCAATGTGGTAATAAATCTTAATCATCCAACGGTGGATCATATTTACCCTGACGGGACTAGTGACACTTTAGGATCGCCTTATAGTCCACCCTGACGGGGGTATAAGGATATTAGAATCCCGACCATTGTAATTGACTGATTTAACCCTTAAACAACATAAATTAGAAAGTAAAATTAGGAGGATCCTTGCGTTCTCAAGTACTACATCTCATATTGCGTTTTCATACATTTTACTTGCGTCTTAGCTTTTACTTGCATTATTATTTTTTTTTGTCTTTCATTTATTAGTTTTAATAAACAAAACCAAAACAAACAATTTATTATCTTTCATTTCCATAAGTGCATCAATCGCTATTTGTATAAACATTGTGATCAACCATCCGTCCTTGGAACGAATCTGATTTATCAGGATTACTACTTGGGACAACCGTACACTTGCGGTTGTGGTTCGATTATTATTTGCTTTTATTTTTCTAAACACACAAAGGACCACCAACTGGTCTTTGGGCCTGGTATACCGTAGCTACTGTTCCTCCAGGTCCATGCTTCGTTAAAAAACCCGTGTTGCGAACCGGTGGGCTCGGGTTTTTGTTATATCCGGTATACCGGAGGTATGGCCCGGTATACCAGAGCTGCTTGCTTTCAAAAATTAACATTCTGCCTTGAACACGTGACTAGTACCCGTGGCCTCGGGTTTTCTGACCTGCGGTATACCGCCGGTAGGGCCTGGTATACCGGCGGCAGGTCAGAATACTCCCAAAAAATTTCGTTTTTGCTTTCAAAACACGATTTCTTTGCTACCTGATCATTAAAAACACTAATACCTTCCTCAATAATGCAATGTCAACTAAAAAAATGCGTAACTAAATAATATACACTAAAAAACTAAACTAAGAAAACAATTAAAGCTTGGGGTGTCTCCTAAGAGCACTTTTATTTAACGTCATTTAAACTTTGACGGGTTACCTCCATTATCCCTTGAGTATGTAGCCTCCCCAGCCGTGGGTGAGGTTATGTATGTCTACAATTCGCAGCTTTTGACCGCATAAAGGTCGTATCTCTATTAATTTTAATGTCACCACTCTAGTAACAACAAATGGTCCCATCCACTTATTATTGAAACCTCGTGGCCTATTCTCTTGTTTGGAGGCCTTCCAAGCAACCATGGTTCCGACCCCAAACTCATTTGTAGCTCTCTTTTTCACGGGTTCATGGTGGTGGTCCTTCTCTTTAACCTCTATAGATACTTCTGGAACAATGGGGAACTCAAGTTGCACTTCCTCTAGAGTTTTGTCCAAAACAAGGGATTTTTCAGACTTTTTTTTTGTGATGAGGGCCACGTCTTCAACCTCGATCTCTACACTCGCATTCTCATTTGTTTCCGGAATAAATTCTATGAATACTTGTTGCGGTGTGAGTTCTTTTATATTACTTTCAAGCATTTGGGTGTAGGTTTTGTCTTCTTTGCACACCTCTACAAATGCTTTATCGATGTCACCGTTTGAATGATTCGTCTTTATCGGATTGAGTGGTGACATCACTGGAGTACTAGGTGGTGAATCCATCCTAGTACTAGGAGATTGAAAGACATTTGTATCCTTTAGAGTATGAACAATAACCCAGTAAGACACATTTTTCAGATTTTAGAGTGAATTTATGTTGATTGTAAGGCTTCAACCAAGGATAACATAAACATCCAAATACTCTAAGATGATCATAGGAATGAGTGGATGTAAACAACATTTAATAAGGACTAATATTGTGAAGAGTAGGACTAGGTAGCAGATTTATCGAATAAACTGATGCAACCAAAGCTTCATACCAGAATTTCATAGGTAGAGAAGCATGTGTAAGCAAGGCCAGAGTAGTTTCAATTAAATGCCTATGCTTGCGCTCAGACACACCATTTTGTTCAGGAGTATGAGGACAAGAATTTTGATGAATAACACCTAAAGATTGAAGATAAATCTTGAAAGAATTACTATTGTATTCACCACCATTATCTGATCTGAGACATTTGATTTGTGTGTTAAACTGAGTTTGTGTGAGACTTTTAAAAGCTTTGAACACTTCACACACTTCTGACTTATGCTTCAAAGGATATACCCAGCTAAACCTACTAAATTAATCCACAAATAGAACATAATATGTAAATGATGAGCAAGAAGATGTAGGTGAAGGTCCCCACACATCTGAGTGAACAATATCAAAGGGTTGTTTAGATATTGTAACAAATAAAGCAAAATGTAGTTTATGTGCTTTTGACACTGCACAAGAATTACACTTAACACCAAAATGATCTAATCTAGTATTTAAAACTGAAGACAAAGGAATCAAGGCTTGAGAAGATGGATGACCCAAACGCAAATGCCACAAAACATCTGAAGAAGACACCAATTTTGAAAAAAGACACATCAAGGACTAAGAGGAATTGAAATGAGCCTGTGTAGAAAATAAACTTGCACCAGATGTTAATGGATATAAGCCATCCCTACAAGGGCCCTGAAAGAACAAATTATGTGAGTATGAATCATATATAGAGATTGTCTTGGAGGTTAAAGTTATGACACAATTGTTATCAACTGTGAATTTGGAAATAGACAATAAATTTGATGATATAGATGGAACATGGAGAATAGAGTTCAAGGAGAAAGAAGAATTAGGAATAACTAGCTTACTATGTCCAATTTTTCTATCTCAAGACTTTGTCCATTACCAACTGAGACAGAACTCGAACCATGATAAGGTTGAGACTGTTGTAGCAAGTGAGGATCATTGGTGACATGACTATTTGTACCACTATCCAAGTACCACATTTCTAGATCATAGACTTGGTTTTGAGTATGTTGAACTGGCGTATTAGTAGAATGAGCTGTTAAAACAACTCGATTCTGAGCTCTTGGTGATGGATAATTCACCATGTCAGACCTATACTAATAATCAAGAGCAATATGTCCTACACGAGTACAAATTTGACAGGTAGGAGCACTTGAATTCATACCATAAGACTGTGATGGTGGTGCACCAAGAATAGAACTATTTTTAGTTGAAAATTGCCTACCACGACCTCTATTTGCATATCTTTTTCCTCAATTAGAAGGTCCTCATCCTCTAGAAAATGTATTAGATGAGGATTTTGTAGTAGATGAAGAAAATAGTGCAGTGTGTTGCATAGAAGATTCAAGAGATTCAACCATTTTCATGTGCAATTCTTCTGAAACTAACAAACTTCCAAGAGAATGAAATCTAAGTGTTGAAGTTTGAGCATTCATTATTCGAATACTATTGAAACTGATTATATTCAGCAGGTAACCCCTTAAAAGTGTACATAATAACATCTTCAAGTGGTACTGAAGCAGCTGTGGTGTCTAAGCCATCACATATATCTTGAATGTTAGCTAGATATTCAGTCATTGTTTTATCTCCCCTTTTAATCTTGCATAGCTTCATTTTTTAATTGATGTACGTGCGTGCGACATTGATTAACAAATAGTTCTTCAAGTTTACTACAAAAATCATGAGAAGTATTAGATCTTACGACTTGAAAGAAAATAGAGGGAACCATTGAAGATAAGAGTGATACCTTCAATTGATGATCTTCTATTAACCATGTGGAATGCGTAGGATCAGTAGATGAAGGTGGAGATCCTGATCGAGTAACATGATCAAGATATCCGTGAGCCTCCAAAACAGCTTCGAGTTGAGCTGTCCATAGAACATAGTTTGTAAAATCAAGCTTGATTTGAACAAGCGAAGCCCAATTTTGTCGACGTAACAATAATCCAGCTGTAATTTATGAGCTAGACGAGATATGAGGTGTAGAAGAAGATGATTCAGCCATTAGAAGAAGCGCGGAAGATCGATTGAGCGAAGAATAACAAACCTCTTATGTTATGCAATTAATGGCGATGAAGAGCTTGTTCCTTCTTTAGCTCTGATACCATAATAGAATTTAGAAGAGAGAAGACAGAGGATATAAAGAGAATATTTTATTATTGATTCAATTGTATAATACAACTTTTGTGTATGATATTTATAATCGACTATACACACACAACTCACTAGCTAATTATTCTTTCTAACTAATTATGTTGCACGTAGTTGTTGTTTCTGAGTTGTATCTAGCTATTGTTGTGAGTTGCTGAGTTGTATCTTATCATTCCATGGTTATTCTCCCACTTTACCATATCTTAAAGGTCTTCAAAATGGTGACACTGCTACTAGTTCCATTAAACATGTCAGCATTTTACCTTTCAACTTCAAATTTTTATATTTCAGTGATGAAATATCAACGGGCCACTAGTTTGGGCTTTTCAGGTTGCATCCTGCCGATTTGGCATGACTCCAACATGTTTAGTTAATGCTGATCAAATAGAAATTAAAATTTCACAAGGTGCTAAGCCTGGTGAAGGTAGATGATCTCAAACCCCCTACACTAGGGGCACCAGTTGTCTCTCTACAAGTGTACAAATTGACTTGAGTAATATAGTGTTTTAAATGTATAGATTGTCTCCCAAGCTATTATAAATGTTATTTAGTGATTTAGATATGAGTGTATTATTCATTATGTGAAGCAAAGAAGAAAAGAGAAGGGGGAATTAAATATTGCAAATTTTAATGGATTAATGTGAAACTAAATAACGAGATTACAAAGACTAAAAGGTAATAACAAATATATAAAAGATTTAAATGAGCTTGGGATGATCAATTCCGCCTAAGATCTCTAATTGGGAAATTATAACTAAGTAAGGGAAAGATTAATATTTAACACTAATCGTACCTAGGATTATAAAATAAATCTAAACCCCTTCCGGGTGATTAGAGGTTACTCTAAAGGAAAATGAACTCCTTTCAAACAAATTCAGCTACCCTAAAATTTAATTAAATCAACTACACATATCATGGCTATGCATCTGTCTATGATCTCCTGATTGGATGATACAAATACACTCTCATTACATAACTCTAAATGTAAACCCCCTTCAAGGTATAATTTCTGGATTATACTTAATAAATTATGTGGCCAATATAATCAATAACAGTTCAATACAAGATAAGAAGAAGTATGAGTATTCAATCTCATTTAAGCATAAATCCCTAATTTAAAATAATTGCCCAATTAGTAAAACCTAGGGTTTCGCAATCCATCCCAATCTACTAGATATTTAGCTCATAATAAAAGAAAAGAAAAACACAGTACTTGAATTAAGTATACAATGATTACTGAAATTAAAAGAAAAGAAAAGTTATTATATATTATGTGAAATGATGAAAATTTGAAGACTTGAAGATATGAATAATCATCTCCCAAGTCTTCTATTCCTTACACTTTGCTCCATTTATTATTAGTGAATTATGAGAGAAAATGTGTAAACCTTATATATGCTCCTAAAATTGTGGGTGTCACTTAAAGTATGTTGTTCCATGCTCTAAATTCTAAAAAGTCTTCATCCACTAGAATTTTTAATTTTGCACAAAGTTGTATCTTTTGAGCCATAAAACCGATCATAACTTCTTCATCCAAACTCTAAACCACTCTCAATTTATTTTCACGCATTCTTATTTTTGAAAGCTTTCTAATGATCTATAATTCACCTTTTAACTATTCTCGGATCGTCTGTGACATCGACTTGAAGATTCTGGACTGATTGTAATATATATCTTCATTGAGCCCCAAGTAAATTATTAAATATTCAGATATATTTTTGGTCCTTTTTCGGCTTATTGAATGTTTCTCTTCGCTTTTATGACTCCTTAACTCCTTAATTAACCCATGTTAGGGATCTTCAGGTCTTTCCAGATTGTAGCATTAACTTATGGACGATATTATATATATATACATGTATGTATGTATGCAAGTATGTATTGACCTATGTGGTATTGGATATAAAATTTATGGCCTATAGGGAACATGCAGTTAGATTCTTTTTAAAGAGGTCACTACCAAATCCTTTGGGTGGAGAAATATTAAAATACCCTAAAATAAAATAAAATCACATAAAAACGAAAAAAAGTGGCAATAAGTATGGATCACCTACCCAATAAGTCATTGGATGAGTCATTGAGTATCAACTCACTAAGTATTAATACTTTTCAGTTTTGACCACCACCCACTGACCACCGCTGGCGCCGCCATCCAAGGTCTACTCAAATAATCTACTGAGTACTAAGACAATTTAATGTATTGGAAATTCTTTGAGTATCTGTATTTTTCAGCTCCGACCACCACCGGCGCCGCCACCCGACGAGTATTTGGAGATCTAAATGTATCAGAAAATCACAGTATGTCAAGGAAAATTCACTTAATATCAAAAAAAGTTACCGAGTACTGAAAAAATTCACTAAGGATCGTGGAATCTTTTTGAGTATACTCAACAATTCAATGAGTGGAAAAAAGACACTGAGTATACTCGATAATTCCTATGAGTTTTAAAAAAACACTAAGTATTACACCAAAATATAAAAAATAAATGACAAAATTTATTTAATTGATAGAAATAGTATTAAAAAATAACAACAAATCTATTCTGTAGAAAAACTATTCAATTATATATAAAAAAGCAGTTTCAAATAATTGACAATGCTGCCATCAAATTTATTGATCCATTAACTATGATATCCTAGAAGGATACATTCTTGTAATTCAAAAGAATAATTTGTTCAAAATAAATAAATTCAAAAGCATAAGAAGAGATGTATGAGTAGATTTGAACAACCATCACAAAAAGATAATCTATCCAATAAAAAATCAAAAGCATAATCCGTCCAAAAAAATAAAAATAAAATAAAATCAAAAGAGCTCTTTTTGCTGCTAGATCTTGAAGATTTGAACGACCATGAAGCTTGGATCCATGGTTTCTTCGATCCAAAAATATAGAAGCAAAACTCAGCTTGAAGCAAAACTCCAATCATGAACAGAGGCTACGAATGCTTGAACTAGGCAAATAAGACTTGAACGGATATTGAATAAGTGAGAGATCTGCTGAGCTTGAAGTTTTGAAATTCGTTTTGAAATTAGAAGAGAGAGAGATTGTTGCTAGGTTGGGTGGGGAGAGGAGAGAGGGGAGAGATATTTTATGGTTTTTAATTTTATGTTTAAAATTTAGTATATATAGTAGTTGAAAAATAAGTGGGGTATAATAGGTTGTAAAAAATAGACTTTTATTGGCTTATAGTGTTAAATAATCTAAACTTGAATTTATCTAATAGATGTTCTCTCTCATACCCAATGATGTATAACTGAGTATCCTCAAATCTAAAAAATAATAAAGATCGAGAATTTCTCTGACGAGATATTCAACTTTAAATAGCCAGGTTCACACATTTATTTTATTACTTTGGAAGCTAAGCATAACCGATTTTCTTTATATCTTGGGTGTTTGTTAGCTTGATTATTTTCTTTTTCTTTCTTGTTTCTCGACATTGTTTTTCTTGAATTTGGCGTTTGAAACAATTAAATCATACACGTCCCTCATAATATTGGCACCAAACACGTAAAAACCCAATCCATAATATCCTTAAAATATCCCACCATCCCAAACCCAAGCTCGAAGATAGTCAATTCACTAAGCATTGTGATTCAAGAGCGGGTAATATGTTAAAGTCTTATCATACTAAAGGATTAGGTTTGTAACATGGCTAATAAAAAAGGACTCAGGCTCAATCGGTGATAGGAATACATCACTTAGACAAATTAAAGTGAACACATGTATTTTCAAAGAACTACCTTAATCATATATCTAAGTCCCGCCAACCAATTTCATCTCAATGTTGTAGGCGTATCGATTTTAGACTAGCTAAGACTGCAATGTCTATACACCTACTCACATTTCACTTTGCTCCAACTACTTTTCACGCACTGCTTGCTAAGAACTTGACACACACAGATAGTAGGTTTCAAGACACTTAATCATGACATAATATGAGCATTACTAAATCATATAACTAATTCATATCATCGAGTGAACCTACATAGAACCAACAAAAACAACTACAACAAATTTTACTAGAAAATTTAGACGAAGCGTCTAAATCTAACACTAAGAGTACCCACATACAAGACTCTAATTTTCGTTTTGCGATCTCTATTCATATATAAAGTACAATTAAGAGTATGGCATACAAGACAAGAATCTAATTCTGGGTTTTGAGTTCTCTATTCACATATAAAGTCCAAAACATAGAAAGATCACTCACATCCAACACTCTTGAGAGAGCTTTTATTAAGAACCCCTAAAACCACATTTAAAGTCTTATACTAAAAGTTAAATTTACTTCTAAAAATGGCATATCACTTTTTGGTGAAAAATTATTATTTTTTACCTCATCTTTTTGTTATATAATTTTTTTTATAAACAAAATTAGTATGCCCCTAGAATATTAATCAAATCTAATTCTAATTTTTTTAAAACCTAATTTATTTGTACTCTTTGAATATAATCTGAATTTACAAAAATTACTAATAGCAAGTCAAAGATATAATTGACAAAGTTAAGAATCTATATGATAAAACACAACAAGAAATAAGCGGCTAGGATTTATCGGGAGAAAATGTAAAAAGTGTATGTTTCTTTAAATTTAAGCCAAATGACCGTTTACAAGATCAGCCAAATGTCTCAATTTATTCTAATTTAAGCCCCTTTTGCATGGTTTAGACAAAATCATTTCTTACATTATTATCCAATCCAAAGTCCCTTATTTTATCCTTTATGTATATTTATCTATGTTTATCATCCCATTTATTGCATGTCACACGTTTCTGTAAGTGGATATCTCTACAATCATTTTTTAAAAAAAATTGACATTGGTTTACATGTCAATTGTATATTTTTGTGGGTCAATTATTGTATAAATAGAAGTTAAAATAGTGTAATCAAAGAATTAATTTGTATGTTTACAACTAAGATTTTAAATGTTGTTGATTTTTTTTACTAGGTGATTAATTTAAAAGGGCCATAACCAAACAAAGTTGCTTCTTAAGGTCTAACCCAATTTACTAAATATCCTTGTCTAAACTTCCCTTTAAGTGTATATCATGCGAATTATTGGGTTAGACGACATAATTTGGTGACCTAGAAAATTATAAATCCAGAGTATTGCTGGGATAGTCGATATAATTTGGTAAGCTAAAGATTTTATTTGTTGAGTTGTGTTCATTAATTTGGTGAGCCCACTATCCAATCTCGTAAAATCACTATCTCCATTTTCAGTCTATCCAAAACAATTCAAAAAATACAGTATAATACTAAATTGCTCACTCACATCACTTCTTATACGGTAAAAGCTTTCCATGGTCATACAAGGGCCATTGTAGGATTTGCATAAAAATATAATAAACATAACTACTATAATTTTACTTAAATTAAATAATTTTAAAAAATTGTAAAATGATGAGATTAGGTTATAAAATAATTCTTTTTTTAGACTGTTAATGGTAAAGATGATTTTTTACCTTAGATTGGGTTCTTTGATTGTTGATGGCGTAGCCAAGCCTTGTTGATGATGGTGAAGAATGTTTCACAAGTGGTGAAGAATGTTTCACAAGTGGCGGCGGTTTTCTTGTCTAGGAGAGTGACTTGGATTATGTTTATTGTATAGGAGAATGGTTCTTTGATTATGTTTCATTGGTTTTCAACCTTTATTTTTTCTTTTCTTTTTTGTTCAGAAAATTTCAACTTTTCTGGTTGTGTACTTTTTTTTAATCTTAACTTTATTATTTTATTTTGAAAGGTTATATTAGGTATATTATATAAGTGTAAAATAATACTTTAAAAGACTGGACTGTTATAAACCCACTTGATATTCATTCCAGCCCATGGGCTAGTAGTCAAGCCCATGAACACTAGGGTTAGGTTTACCTATTCTCTATAAATAGAACTCTTTACTATGTAATCCTACACTTTTTCAGATACTCAATACAATTTCTATTCTCTATGTTTATAACACGTTATCAGCACGATAGCCTCTACCATTTAAGAACTAATTAATTTTTTTAATCTTATAATATACCCGATCGTATTGTCTTATGTTTACATTTTATACAAGACAAATAATTAGATCCTCTTATCTAAAGCAATTCATTAAAGAACGATAGTATTTGATTTTAATATACACGTTCTATCAATCGTCAAATATACTTTGATGAATTTTTTTTTTTATTGAATAATAAAATAAAGTAGTGATCTTTTGATCTATTCGATAAACAATTAGCTGATGAAATCCGACTAGAATTATCATCTAGCTCTGTTAAAGCTACTAGTCTATTCACCATGTTTTTCATTCTCCAGTGGATAATATTTATGGGATGTAAATGAGAAAATAAGATTATATTTTATATGTGTTTGCGTGAAAATCTGATGAACTCGTTAACAAAAATCCCAACAAAGTTCATTGGTTGCGCCTAATACTCTCATAAAGGAACTAATTGGGTTAATGATTCAAAGCTTACCATATATTATCAACACATAAAAATAGCTGTTGCACGAGATATCAAGGGATTAGATGTTATACAATATATAATAACAAAAGATCCTTTATAATCTATTTGATCTTTTGCCATTTTTTAATTGGCCGCTATTTTTATATACGGAATTGGCTTTCATTGAATAATGGATGAAGTAGGAATTATTTGATGTATTTGGCCAGAATAATTAAAAAAAGAAAGAAATACTTTGCATAATTTTTTTTTTCAACATAAATGCATAGCTGATAGCATAATTTATGCATGTTCTGGTTTTTTCCTTTTTTTTATTTAAGCCAAAGCAACTGTATTTTTCTTCTTCTTTCCACATATATAAAATAAAGACCTCATATTTTGTATAGAGACATCATAGAAGGTTTAAAATATTAATTGCTTTTTATATTTTGTTTTGGTCAACCATTTAATTGTATTCAATTTTTTTAATTTTTAATAATAAATCTTACTAAAGAAAAACAACATAGCAGGCGGTAGAAAAGTTTTAACCTAAAAAAAAAATTAAAAAAAGAGATTTAAAAAAAAAAGAAGAAGCCATTTTTATCTTTTTCTTCTTTCTTCATTTAATTAAAAAAAATTCAAATTTTACAATTTTTTTTCTTAACGAATTTTTTTTATACCTAATGATATTCATATATCAATATTAAATAATATATGTATACATTACTAGTATATATATTTTATATTTGCATTATATGATATATAACATAACCTATGAGAAGGATGTATGGAAAAAATAGAGTGTATACATAAGTTGTGTACGTATTTTATGCATATCCGCTAATATAGCATAACCTATAATGATGAGAAAAAATTATTAGACATAACTTTATGTAACTTATGCAAACACATAAATGTCAATTTGAGATTGTGTTTCGGTTAACAAATGAAACGAAATATAGGGTAATTAAAGATATATTTTATGCGCATATATCGCATAACCTATCAATTAACTCGTTTTCATTCATATAACCTCAGAAATTAAATATATTTATCCGATCTTCAAGCTTCTAAAGCAAATGTCGATACTAATATAAGGATTTAGAAAAGTTTGTATTGTACTTCAAAAATTTACATTTATCCAAAATTCAAATGATGTATGATAATGGGAATTATGTATAAAGTTCTTGAAGAACCAAAAATATGCTTTTTGAAGGGATATAATTCAATAAGCGTTTTTTACTCTTGTGGAATTTTTACTCTACAAAATTTTAGAGATTAAATTGTTATTGTGATCCTATGCGAAATCATAAACAAAATAATACAGATCACTATCGCTTACATTTGGTAACGTATCACTGGTTTTTTTATCCTTGCCAATATCATCATATGTATTTTTTTTGATGATATAAATATTAGATTAAAGATCTAGATGATCAAATACATATTATCAATCTGGCCATGTCCAAACAAAAATTTGTGTCCCAAATCATTTTGATATTAAATCATCTATTTTTTTTTTCATTACGAAATTAAGGGATATATACGAGTCTAGCAAACTTAACTATTGAATCATCTATGACGAAATGCTATGACCATTTCTCATAATAAATACTCCCTATTGGTCAAAGACCAACAACAAAAAAAAATTATTTCATCAAAATATCCTAACTGCTTAATTTACGTTACAATTGCTCCACCACCGCGCAAAAGGATGGAATCTGAGAATACATGTTATTTAAGTTATTCTCTGGATTAGGGAGATTTAAAAAGAATATCCGGAATATAAGAATACACCATTTATATTGATTCTCGTACAATCATACAAATAAAAATATTGTAAAGGTGTAGTAATTAAGTCACAATATCCAGTTATCAATGCTCTTGATTAAATTTATGTCTCAAAAGAGCTATCTTATAAAATTAGACTATTGTACGCTTAAAGCGCAATAGATCAATTTGGTTCCAAAAATAGCATAAAGGAGCAACAGCATGAGCAAGTTGTTAATTATGAGACTTTTGACATCTTATAAATGTCAAAGTAGTGTATATAACTGAGAATTAAAATACTCCTGCTGAGTATCAGGTACCTGATTATATATTGAGATCTTAATCGGTTATTTTACTACTTTAAATTATTGGAACCTAACTAAAAATTTATCATGATCAAAGATTTATATATATGCGTAATAAGTATTAATATATGAATGAAATCGAGGATTATTTTAATTAAAATGTCTAAATAAACTGACAGGCCATCAGTAGAAAGACATAAATAAAGCAAATATTTTTTTAATTTCACTTGTAAGACGTGAAATTTTTTCAATTGTAAAACGAATGTACTACAAGGGGGAGTCACTATATAAGATAGTATGTTGTAGTACACATAATATATTTATAAAGAGATATAGTCTCTGGTGGTGGATGCACTTTTATTTGCTATTATTTCTTATGAAAAGACTTCATATAAGTCCAATGTCGATCACTTTAAATCATTATATATGAATGAAGTTTCGATCAAATTTATGTCGTATAATTTATTACTCCTATTGAATGTCTCAAGTTATACACCATTGTGTTATACTTACATCAGGGGGAGACATTTACGCAATGCACTTTTTTTCCTTAGCATAGGTTTTTTCCCACTGGATTTTCCTTGTAAGGTTTTTCATGAGGCAATTTAAATAAGCGTATAGTATAATACCGTACTCTTTTTCCTTTACTAAGATTTTGTCCCATCGGGTTTTTCATAGAAAGGTCTTAATGAGGCATATTCTAAAAACTAAATATTTTCGGGGAATGCAATCTTTCAACAAGTAAACAAAGTCTAACAATATGCTACTTGTATCGCTCAAGACAAATGAGGCTACATCAAAGGTGACCGAACCAAACACATCTCTTCAAAATTATCTTTTAGACATGAACTCTTGAAGAAATATGAAATAAATGGTCATAAAATTCTCCTCATTGACAATTTGGACGATTTATTTACAAAGACATCATTACCTACATCTACATTCAAGAAATTTATACACAAGATTAACATGCAAGGATTCAAGATCTTTTTTAAGAGGCTGACAGGAGGGGGAGACAAAATACACACTACACTCTTTTCCTTCATCACGGTTTTGTCCTAATAGGTTTTCTTGATAAAGGTTTTTAATGAGGTAGTTTTAGAAAGCGTATAAAGAAATGTACTCTTTTTCTTTCACTAGATTTTTTCCTACTAGGTTTTTTCAAGGAAAGTTGTAACGAGGCATATTCTTAGGGACTGAATATCCAAGCGGGAGTGTTATAAACCCACTTAATGGATATTCATTCCAGCCCATGGGCTAGTAGTCAAGCCCATGAACACTAGGGTTAGATTTACCTATTCTTTATAAATAGGACTCTTTACTATGTAATCCTAAACTTTTTCAGATACTCAATATAATCTCTGTTCTCTCTCTGTTTATAACATGGACTTAATATTTCCAATTATGTCTTTTCTCAATTGGCAGAACTATTGTTTATAAGTTCTTGGATTTTTTTTGTTATTACTTCTTTTTGTATTATAAAGTCCAATGGACTATATATTATGGGCTTCTTCACATTTATGTGCTGGCCTATTTGTGTTTGCACATAATTAAGTTCAACTCATAGGTGTTTCCTTACTTCAAGAACTTGCTACGTGACACTCTTATATCCTTTGATCTTATAGATGTATGTGTATATTAATTTCTAGAGTTTGCTATATGAGATTTATCTTAAGACTTGCTTTAGGTGTATTTGCTAGCTTCTACTTCTTCTTACGTTTACTTCTACCGCTTTGTTTTGTTTTATTTTACTTTGTCGGGACGACAAAGGTTTGAGTTGGGGGTCTTGATGTCTCCCTAATTGTTCTTATTTTCGACCCTTGGGAGACATCATTTTTTATGTTTATTTGAATATTTGGATAGACTTTTGAGTTAAAAATGCAATAATCCGGAATTCCTATTTTATTTCTAGTATTTTTGATTTATTAAACTTTTGCGCGTAATCTTGTGTATTTTAGTGAAAAGTTTGTAGGTTTTGAATATTAGCTAGGAAAGGAATCCGATAAGAGAGTCAAAGATTGTGATATGGAGTCAAAGCTTGAAGATAAATCCCGAAAGAATTTCATTTTGAGCTGCAAATCTGGAAAACAGGCCAAAGATTGTTGATTTCGAGACATTTAAGAGTTGATTTAGCCGCTGACCTTTGAATAGAAAACGTTCCTTATCGAGTTACGGAAATTTAGAAAGTGATTTCAGGTCAATCAAAGTTATAACGAATCGTCTAGAGCCGTTTTAGTGGAGGTGGTGCAGCAGTTACGGGATTTTGGGCTTAGAAAATGGACTTGTGCTTTTAATTAGTGATTTAATTTTAAGCCCAAGGCCTAATCCGAATTTTAGCTTATAAAAGGAGCTCTTGACTTCTATTTTTCACAGAATTGACTTTTTACAAAATAAAACATCAAGAGAGAAAAAGCAGAAGGAAGAAGAAGAAAGCTGTAGAGCTGGAGAGGGTCTACATCTCCATTCTCAGCCAAATCCAATTCCGGAAATTAGGTCTTTCTTATTTTTAATTCTGTAAAACCTTATGAATTCCATTTCTTTTAATTTAGTTTTCTTTTTAATTAGTATGAGCTAATTTCTTCATAGTACTTGAGAATGCTTTATGGGTGAATCCCGATTCTATTGAATTTCTATGTCTGAATTTGGGTTTCTGCTAAATTAAATTAAATTGGGTCTTTTACTCTTTTCGGTAATTTGAGATTATTTACTGTTTTTGGAGTCATGAACTAAGAACAGGTGTTAGTATCTAGGCTATTCCACATATGTGGCGTGTGGATCATCCTGACGGAGGCTTTAGGTACGGAATTAATTACTCAATCTAAAATAGAAGTTATTGACTCTGACGAGCTTAGTTAATTCTAGGGCCAATGTGGTAAAATTACTTAATCATCTAAGAGGGGATAATATTTACCCTGGCGAGACTAGTGACACTCTTGGATAGCCTTATAGTCCACCCTGACGGGGGTATAAGGAATTTAGAATCCCGACCATTGTAATTGACCGATTTAACCCTTAAACAGTATATGTTATGAAATAGAATTAGGAGGATCCCTTGCGTTCTCAAGTGCGACCTTCTCATATTTGCGTTTTACACTCATTTCCTTGCGTTTTAGTATTTAATTGCATTTTCTTTATAGTCTTTCATTACTTAGAATTAATACAAACAAACAATCAGTCATTATATCCTTTACTTGCTTTCATAAGTGCAACCATTCATTATTTGATAAGCATTGTAGTTTACCAAACCATCCCTGCGAACGATCCTGGAATCATTATTACTACTTGGACAACCGTACACTTGCGGTTGTGGTTCAATTACTTTTGCATTTATTTTAGAACACACAAAGGACCACCAACCACTGCATGCTTTCTCTACTTACTTGACCCGATTTACCTTGTGTTTTGTTCCCGAACTAATACCTATCCCAATCGATTGTATTCTTCTTGATCTTACCCAATACCTTTCTTCGATTCTTCATATCCTTTAACAATATCTTCGTTCTTTTCATCATCTCTTTTGACCCCCAACTCAAAGCTTTTAACACTCTTGAAATTTGTAACTCTTGATCATAGGTCGAACAAGCTTTATTTGGATTAGGAAAGTTCTTAGGATGACAATTCTCTATGTGGGTATGATGGAATCAAGCTTTGGTGATGTAGGTTTAGAGAATTGTGGATGAATTTTGAAAATTTAGGCTCTTAATTCTTGGATTCTAGATATTTTGATATGATTTGGATGGTTAAATCTTCTTTGTAATGATGTAGGGAAGGATTTGGATGTGAATTCATGGTGATTTGGGTGTGTTTTGGTGTTAGGTGAAGGTTTGTTGAAGCTTTAATGGAGTTGTGAGAGGTTTGGGGAAGAAAGTGAGGCTTAAGGATTGAGAAATTTGGATTAGAATTCACCTCTACCTCTTTATAACCTTAAAAACGCAATAATTATTTTCTCCAGCGGGTTGGGCGGTATACTGGTCTTTGGGCCTGGTATACCGTAGCTACTGTTCCTCCAGGTCCATGCTTCGTTAAAAAACCCGTGTTGCGAACCGGTGGGCTCGGGTTTTTGTTATGTCCGGTATACCGGAGGTATGGCCCGGTATACCAGAGCTGCTTGCTTTCAAAAATTAACATTCTGCCTTGAGCACGTGGCTAGTACCCGTGGCCTCGGGTTTTCTGACCTGCGGTATACTGCCGGTAGGGCCTGGTATACCGGCGGCAGGTCAGAATACTCCCAAAAAATTTCGTTTTTGCTTCCAAAACACGATTTCTTTGCTACCTGATCATCAAAAACACTAATACCTTCCTCAATAATGCAATGTCAACTAAAAAAATGCGTAACTAAATAATATACACTAAAAAACTAAACTAAGAAAACAATTAAAGCTTGGGGTGTCTCCTAAGAGCACTTTTATTTAACGTCATTTAAAGTTTGACGGGTTACCTCCATTATCCCTTGAGTATGTAGCCTCCCCAGCCGTGGGTGAGGTTATGTATGTCTACAGTTCGTAGCTTTTGACCGCTCAAAGGTCGTATCTCTATTAATTTTAATGTCACCACTCTAGTAACAACAAATGGTCCCATCCACTTATTATTGAAACCTCGTGGCCTATTCTCTTGTTTGGAGGCCTTCCAAGCAACCATGGTTCCGACCCCAAACTCATTTGTAGCTCTCTTTTTCACGGGTTCATGGTGGTGGTCCTTCTCTTTAACCTCTATAGATACTTCTGGAACAATGGGGAACTCAAGTGGCACTTCCTCTAGAGTTTTGTCCAAAACAAGGGATTTTTCAGACTTTTTTTTTGTGATGAGGGCCACGTCTTCAACCTCGATCTCTACACTCGCATTCTCATTTGTTTCCGGAATAAATTCTATGAATACTTGTTGCGGTGTGAGTTCTTTTATATTACTTTCAAGCATTTGGGTGTAGGTTTTGTCTTCTTTGCACACCTCTACAAATGCTTTATCGATGTCACCGTTTGAATGATTCGTCTTTATAGGATTAAGTGGTGACATCACTGGAGTACTAGGTGGTGAATCCATCCTAGTACTAGGAGATTGAAAGACATTTGTATCCTTTAGAGTATGAACAATAACCCAGTAAGACACATTTTTCAGATTTTAGAGTGAATTTATGTTGATTGTAAGGCTTCAACCAAGGATAACATAAACATCCAAATACTCTAAGATGATCATAGGAATGAGTGGATGTAAACAACATTTAATAAGGACTAATATTGTGAAGAGTAGGACTAGGTAGCAGATTTATCGAATAAACTGATGCAACCAAAGCTTCATACCAGAATTTCATAGGTAGAGAAGCATGTGTAAGCAAGGCCAGAGTAGTTTCAATTAAATGCCTATGCTTGCGCTCAGACACACCATTTTGTTCAGGAGTATGAGGACAAGAATTTTGATGAATAACACCTAAAGATTGAAGATAAATCTTGAAAGAATTACTATTGTATTCACCACCATTATCTGATCTGAGACATTTGATTTGTGTGTTAAACTGAGTTTGTATGAGACTTTTAAAAGCTTTGAACACTTCACACACTTCCGCCTTATGCTTCAAAGGATATACCCAGCTAAACCTACTAAATTAATCCACAAATAGAATATAATATGTAAATGATGAGCAAGAAGATGTAGGTGAAGGTCCCCACACATCTGAGTGAACAATATCAAAGGGTTGTTTAGATATTGTAACAAATAAAGCAAAATGTAGTTTATGTGCTTTTGACACTGCACAAGAATTACACTTAACACCAAAATGATCTAATCTAGTATTTAAAACTGAAGACAAAGGAATCAAGGCTTGAGAAGATGGATGACCCAAACGCAAATGCCACAAAACATCTGAAGAAGACACCAATTTTGAAAAAGACACATCAAGGACCGAGAGGAATTGAAATGAGCCTGTGTAGAAAATAAACTTGCACCAGATGTTAATGGATATAAGCCATCCCTACAAGGGCCCTGAAAGAACAATTTATGTTAGTATGAATCATATATAGAGATTGTCTTGGAGGTTAAAGTTATGACACAATTGTTATCAACTGTGAATTTGGAAATAGACAATAAATTTGATGATATAGATGGAACATGGAGAATAGAGTTCAAGGAGAAAGAAGAATTAGGAATAAGTAGCTTACTATGTCCAATTTTTCTATCTCAAGACTTTGTCCATTACCAACTGAGACAGAACTTGAACCATGATAAGGTTGAGACTGTTGTAGCAAGTGAGGATCATTAGTGACATGACTATTTGTACCACTATCCAAGTACCACATTTCTAGATCATAGACTTGGTTTTGAGTATGTTGAACTGGCGTATTAGTAGAATGAGCTGTTAAAACAACTCGATTCTGAGCTCTTGTTGATGGATAATTCACCATGTCAGACCTATACTAATAATCAAGAGCAATATGTCCTACACGAGTACAAATTTGACAGGTAGGAGCACTTGAATTCATACCATAAGACTGTGATGGTGGTGCACCAAGAATAGAACTATTTTTAGTTGAAAATTGCCTACCACGACCTCTATTTGCATATCTTTTTCCTCAATTAGAAGGTCCTCATCCTCTAGAAAATGTATTAGATGAGGATTTTGTAGTAGATGAAGAAAATAGTGCAGTGTGTTGCATAGAAGATTCAAGAGATTTAACCATTTTCATGTGCAATTCTTCTGAAACTAACAAACTTCCAAGAGAATGAAATCTAAGTGTTGAAGTTTGAGCATTCATTATTCGAATACTATTGAAACTGATTATATTCAGCAGGTAACCCCTTAAAAGTGTACATAATAACATCTTCAAGTGGTACTGAAGCAGCTGTGGTGTCTAAGACATCACATATATCTTGAATGTTAGCTAGATATTCAGTCATTGTTTTATCTCCCCTTTTAATCTTGCATAGCTTCATTTTTTAATTGATGTACGTGCGTGCGACATTGATTAACAAATAGTTCTTCAAGTTTACTACAAAAATCATGAGAAGTATTAGATCTTACGACTTGAAAGAAAATAGAGGGAACCATTGAAGATAAGAGTGATATTTTCAATTGATGATCTTCTATTAACCATGTGGAATGCGTAGGATCAGTAGATGAAGGTGGAGATCCTGATCGAGTAACATGATCAAGATATCCGTGAGCCTCCAAAACAGCTTCGAGTTGAGCTGTCCATAGAATATAGTTTGTAAAATCAAGCTTGATTTGAACAAGCGAAGCCCAATTTTGTCAAAGTAACAATAATCCAGCTATAATTTATGAGCTAGACGAGATATGAGGTGTAGAAGAAGATGATTCAGCCATTAGAAGAAGCGCGGAAGATCGATTGAGCGAAGAATAACAAACCTCTTATGTTATGCAATTAATGGCGATGAAGAGCTTGTTCCCTCTTTAGCTCTGATACCATAATAGAACTTAGAAGAGAGAAGAGATAGGATATAAAGAGAATATTTTATTATTGATTCAATTGTATAATACAACTTTTGTGTATGATATTTATAATCGACTATACACACACAACTCACTAGCTAATTATTCTTTCTAACTAATTATGTTGCACGTAGTTGTTGTTTCTGAGTTGTATCTAGCTATTGTTGTGAGTTGCTGAGTTGTATCTTATCATTCCATGGTTATTCTCCCACTTTACCATATCTTAAAGGTCTTCAAAATGGTGACACTGCTACTAGTTCCATTAAACATGTCAGCATTTTACCTTTCAACTTCAAATTTTTATATTTCAGTGATGAAATATCAACGGGCCACTAGTTTGGGCTTTTCAGGTTGCATCCTGCCGATTTGGCATGACTCCAACATGTTTAGTTAATGCTGATCAAATAGAAATTAAAATTTCACAAGGTGCTAAGCCTGGTGAAGGTAGATGATCTCAAACCCCCTACACTAGGGGCACCAGTTGTCTCTCTACAAGTGTACAAATTGACTTGAGTAATATAGTGTTTTAAATGTATAGATTGTCTCCCAAGCTATTATAAATGTTATTTAGTGATTTAGATATGAGTGGATTATTCATTATGTGAAGCAAATAAGAAAAGAGAAGGGGGAATTAAATATTGCAAATTTTAATGGATTAATGTGAAACTAAATAACGAGATTACAAAGACTAAAAGGTTATAACAAATATATAAAAGATTTAAATGAGCTTGGGATGATCAATTCCGCCTAAGATCTCTAATTGGGAAATTATAACTAAGTAAGGGAAAGATTAATATTTAACACTAATCGTACCTAGGATTATAAAATAAATCTAAACCCCTTCCGGGTGATTAGAGGTTACTCTAAAGGAAAATGAACTCCTTTCAAACAAATTCAGCTACCCTAAAATTTAATTAAATCAACTACACATATCATGGCTATGCATCTGTCTATGATCTCCTGGATGATACAAATACACTCTCATTACATAACTCTAAATGTAAACCCCCTTCAAGGTATAATTTCTGGATTATACTTAATAAATTATGTGGCCAATATAATCAATAACAGTTCAATACAAGATAAGAAGAAGTATGAGTATTCAATCTCATTTAAGCATAAAACTCTAATTTAAAATAATCGCCCAATTAGTAAAACCTAGGGTTTCGCAATCCATCCCAATCTACTAGATATTTAGCTCATAATAAAAGAAAAGAAAAACACAGTACTGGAATTAAGTATACAATGATTACTGAAATTAAAAGAAAAGAAAAGTTATTATATATTGTGTGAAACGATGAAAATTTGAAGACTTGAAGATATGAATAATCATCTCCCAAGTCTTCTATTCCTTACACTTTGCTCCATTTATTATTAGTGAATTATGAGAGAAAATGTGTAAACCATATATATGCTCCTAAAATTGTGGGTGTCACTTAAAGTATGTTGTTCCATGCTCTAAATTCTAAAAAGTCTTCATCCACTAGAATTTTTAATTTTGCACAAAGTTGTATCTTTTGAGCCATAAAACCGATCATAACTTCTTCATCCAAACTCTAAACCACTCTCAATTTATTTTCACGCATTCTTATTTTTGAAAGCTTTCTAATGATCTATAATTCACCTTTTAACTATTCTCGGATCGTCTGTGACATCGACTTGAAGATTCTGGACTGATTGTAATATATATCTTCATTGAGCCCCAAGTAAATTATTAAATCTTCAGATATATTTTTGGTCCTTTTTCGGCTTATTGAATGTTTCTCTTCGCTTTTATGACTCCTTAACTCCTTAATTAACACATGTTAGGGATCTTCAGGTCTTTCCAGATTGTAGCATTAACTTATGGACGATATTATATATATATACATGTATGTATGTATGCAAGTATGTATTGACCTATGTGGTATTGGATATAAAATTTATGGCCTATAGGGAACATGCAGTTAGATTCTTTTTAAAGAGGTCACTACCAAATCCTTTGGGTGGAGAAATATTAAAATACCCTAAAATAAAATAAAATCACATAAAAACGAAAAAAAGTGGCAATAAGTATGGATCACCTACCCAATAAGTCATTGGATGAGTCATTGAGTATCAACTCACTAAGTATCAATACTTTTCAGTTTTGACCACCACCCACTGACCACCGCTGGCGCCGCCATCCAAGGTCTACTCAAATAATCTACTGAGTACTAAGACAATTTAATGTATTGGAAATTCTTTGAGTATCTGTATTTTTCAGCTCCGACCACCACCGGCGCCGCCACCTGACGAGTATTTGGAGATCTAAATGTATCAGAAAATCACAGTATTTCAAGGAAAATTCACTTAATATCAAAAAAAGTTACCGGAGTACTGAAAAAATTCACTAAGGATCGTGGAATATTTTTGAGTATACTCAACAATTCAATGAGTGGAAAAAAGACACTGAGTATACTCGATAATTCCTATGAGTTTTAAAAAAACACTAAGTATTACACCAAAATATAATAAATAAATGACAAAATTTATTTTAATTGATAGAAATAGTATTAAAAAATAACAACAAATCTATTCTGTAGAAAAACTATTCCAATTATATATAAAAAAGCAGTTTCAAATAATTGACAATGCTGCCATCAAATTTATTGATCCATTAACTATCATGTCCTAGAAGAATACATTCTTGTAATTCAAAAGAATAATCTGTTCAAAATAAATAAATTCAAAAGCATAAGAAGAGATGTATGAGTAGATTTGAACAACCATCACAAAAAGATAATCTATCCAATAAAAAATCAAAAGCATAATCCGTCCAAAAAAATAAAAATAAAAATAAAATCAAAAGAGCTCTTTTTGCTGCTAGATCTTGAAAATTTGAACGACCATGAAGCTTGGATCCATGGTTTCTTCGATCCAAAAATATAGAAGCAAAACTCAGCTTGAAGCAAAACTCCAATCATGAACAGAGGCTACGAATGCTTGAACTAGGCAAATAAGGCTTGAACGGATATTGAATAAGTGAGAGATCTGCTGAGCTTGAAGTTTTGAAATTCGTTTTGAAATTAGAAGAGAGAGATTGTTGCTAGGTTGGGTGGGGAGAGGAGAGAGGGGAGAGATATTTTATGGTTTTTAATTTTATGTTTAAAATTTAGTATATATAGTAGTTGAAAAATAAGTGGGGTATAATAGGTTGTAAAAAATAGATTTTTATTGGCTTATAGTGTTAAATAATCTAAACTTGAATTTATCTAATAGATGTTCTCTCTCATACCCAATGATGTATAACTGAGTATCCTCAAATCTAAAAAATAATAAAGATCGAGAATTTCTCTGACGAGATATTCAACTTTAAATAGCCAGGTTCACACATTTATTTTATAACTTTGGAAGCTAAGCATAACCGATTTTCTTTATATCTTCGGTGGTTGTTAGCTTGATTATTTTCTTTTTCTTTCTTGTTTCTCGACATTGTTTTTCTTGAATTTTGCGATTGAAACAATTAAATCATACACGTCCCTCATAATATTGGCACCAAACACGTAAAAACCCAACCCATAATATCCTAAAAATATCCCACCATCCCAAACCCAAGCTCGAAGATAGTCAATTCACGAAGCATGTGATTCAAGAGCGGGTAATATGTTAAAGTCTTATCATACTAAAGGATTAGGTTTGTAACATGGCTAACAAAAAAGGACTCAGGCTCAATCGGTGATAGGAATACATCACTTAGACAAATTAAAGTGAACACATGTATTTTCAAAGAACTACCTTAATCATTTATCTAAGTCCCACCAACCTATTTCATCTCAATGTTGTAGGCGTATCGATTTTAGACTAGCTAAGACTGCAATGTCTATACACCTACTCACATTTCACTTTGCTCCAACTACTTTTCACGCACTGCTTGCTAAGAACTTGACACACACAGACAATAGGTTTCAAGACACTTAATCATGACATAGTATGAGCATTACTAAATCATATAACTAATTCATATCATCGAGTGAACCTACATAGAACCAACAAAAACAACTACAACAAATTTTACTAGAAAATTTAGACGAAGCGTCTAAATCTAACACTAAGAGTACCCACATACAAGACTCTAATTTGCGTTTTGCGATCTCTATTCATATATAAAGTACAATTAAGAGTATGGCATACAAGACAAGAATCTAATTCTGGGTTTTGAGTTCTCTATTCACATATAAAGTCCAAAACATAGAAAGATCACTCACATCCAGCACTTTTGAGAGAGCTTTTATTAAGAACCCCTAAAACCACATTTAAAGTCTTATACTAAAAGTTAAATTTACTTCTAAAAATGGCATATCACTTTTTGGTGAAAAATTATTATTTTTTACCTCATCTTTTTGTTATATAATTTTTTTTATAAACAAAATTAGTATGCCCCTAGAATATTAATCAAATCTGGTTCTAATTTTTTTAAAACCTAATTTATTTGTACTCTTTGAATATAATCTGAATTTACAAAAATTACTAATAGAAAGTCAAAGATATAATTGACAAAGTTAAGAATCTATATAATAAAACACAACAAGAAATAAGCGGCTAGGATTTATCGGGAGAAAATGTAAAAAGAGTATGTTTCTTTAAATTTAAGCCAAATGACCGTTTACAAGATCAGCCAAATGTCTCAATTTATTTGAATTTAAGCCCCTTTTGCATGGTTTAGACAAAATCATTTCTTACATTATTATCCAATCCAAAGTCCTTTGTTTTATCATTTATGTATATTTATCTATGTTTATCATCCCATTTATTGCATGTCACACGTTTCTGTAAGTGGATATCTCTACAATCATTTTTTTTAAAAAATTGACATTGGTTTACATGTCAATTGTATATTTTTGTGGGTCAATTATTGTATAAATAGAAGTTAAAATAGTGTAATCAAAGAATTAATTTGTATGTTTACAACACAGATTTTAAATGTTGTTGATTTTTTTTTACCGGGTGATTAATTTAAAAGGGCCATAACCAAACAAAGTTTCTTCATAAGGTCTAACCCAATTTACTAAATATCCTTGTCTAAACTTCCCTTTAAGTGTATATCATGCGAATTATTGTGTTAGACGACATAATTTGGTGACCTAGAAAATTATAAATCCAGAGTATTGCTGGGATAGTCGATATAATTTGGTAAGCTAAAGATTTTATTTGTTGAGTTGTGTTCATTAATTTGGTGAGCCCACTATCCAATCTCGTAAAATCACTATCTCCATTTTCAGTCTATCCAAAACAATTCAAAAAATACAGTATAATACTAAATTGCTCACTCACATCACTTCTTATACGGTAAAAGCTTTCCATGGTCATACAAGGGCCATTGTAGGATTTGCATAAAAATATAATAAACATAACGACTATAATTTTACTTAAATTAAATAATTTTAAAAAATTGTAAAATGATGAGATTAGGTTATAAAATAATTCTTTTTTTAGACTGTTAATGGTAAAGATGATTTTTTTACCTTAGATTGGGTTCTTTGATTGTTGATGGCGTAGCCAAGCCTGGTTGATGATGGTGAAGAATGTTTCACAAGTGGTGAAGAATGTTTCACAAGTGGCGGCGGTTTTCTTGTCTAGGAGAGTGACTTGGATTATGTTTATTGTATAGGAGAATGGTTCTTTGATTATGTTTCATTGGTTTTCAACCTTTATTTTTTCTTTTCTTTTTTGTTCAGAAATATTTCAACTTTTCTGGTTGTGTACTTTTTTTTAATCTTAAATTTATTATTTTATTTTGTAAGGTTATATTAAGTATATTATATAAGTGTAAAATAATACTTTAAAAGACTGGACTGTTATAAACCCACTTGATATTCATTCCAGCCCATGGGCTAGTAGTCAAGCCCATGAACACTAGGGTTAGGTTTACCTATTCTCTATAAATAGAACTCTTTACTATGTAATCCTACACTTTTTCAGATACTCAATACAATCTCTATTCTCTATGTTTATAACACGTTATCAGCACGATAGCCTCTACCATTTAAGAACTAATTAATTTTTTTTAATCTTATAATATACCCGATCGTATTGTCTTATGTTTACATTTTATACAAGACAAATAATTAGATCCTCTGATCTAAAGCAATTCATTAAAGAACGATAGTATTTGATTTTAATATACACGTTCTATCAATCGTCAAATATACTTTGATGAATTTCTTTTTTTTATTGAATAATAAAATAAAGTAGTGATCTTTTGATCTATTCGATAAACAATTAGCTGATGAAATCCGACTAGAATTATCATCTAGCTCTGTTAAAGCTACTAGTCTATTCACCATGTTTTTCATTCTCCAGTGGATAATATTTATGGGATGTAAATGAGAAAATAAGATTATATTTTATATGTGTTTGCGTGAAAATCTGATGAACTCGTTAACAAAAATCCCAACAAAGTTCATTGGTTGCGCCTAATACTCTCATAAAGGAACCAATTGGGTTAATGATTCAAAGCTTACCATATATTATCAACACATAAAAATAGCTGTTGCACGAGATATCAAGGGATTAGATGTTATACAATATATAATAACAAAAGATCCTTTATAATCTATTTGATCTTTTGCCATTTTTCAATTGGCCGCTATTTTTATATACGGAATTGACTTTCATTGAATAATGGATGAAGTAGGAATTATTTGATGTATTTGGCCAGAATAATTAAAAAAAGAAAGAAATACTTTGCATAATTTTTTTTTTCAACATAAATGCATAGCTGATAGCATAATTTATGCATGTTCTGGTTTTTTCCTTTTTTTTTATTTAAGCCAAAGCAACTGAATTTTTCTTCTTCTTTCCACATATATAAAATAAAGACCTCATATTTTGTATAGAGACATCATAGAAGGTTTAAAATATTAATTGCTTTTTATATTTTGTTTTGGTCAACCATTTAATTGTATTCAATTTTTTTAATTTTTAATAATAAATCTTACTAAAGAAAAACAACATAGCAGGCGGTAGAAAAGTTTTAACCTAAAAAAAAATAAAAAAAAGAGATTTAAAAAAAAAAGAAGAAGCCATTTTTATCTTTTTCTTCTTTCTTCATTTAATTAAAAAAAATTCAAATTTTACAATTTTTTTTCTTAACGATTTTTTTTATACCTAATGATATTCATATATCAATATTAAATAATATATGTATACATTACTAGTATATATATTTTATATTTGCATTATAAGATATATAACATAACCTATGAGAAGGATGTATGGAAAAATAGAGTGTATACATAAGTTGTGTACGTATTTTATGCATATCCGCTAATATAGCATAACCTATAATGATGGGAAAAAATTATTAGACATAACTTTATGTAACTTATGCAAACACATAAATGCCAATTTGAGATTGTGTTTCGGTTAACAAATGAAACGAAATATAGGGTAATTAAAGATATATTTTATCCGCATATATCGCATAACCTATCAATTAACTCGTTTTCATTCATATAACCTCAGAAATTAAATATATTTATCCGATCTTCAAGCTTCTAAAGCAAATGTCGATACTAATATAAGGATTTAGAAAAGTTTGTATTGTACTTCAAGAATTTACATTTATCCAAAATTCAAATGATGTATGATAATGGGAATTCTGTATAAAGTTCTTGAAGAACCAAAAGTATGCTTTTTGAAGGAATATAATTCAATAAGCGTTTTTAACTCTTGTGGAATTTTTACGCTACACAATTTTAGAGATTAAATTGTTATTGTGATCCTATGCGAAATCATAAACAAAATAATGCAGATCACTATCGCTTACATTTGGTAACGTATCACTGGTTTTTTATCCTTGCCAATATCATCATATGTATTTTTTTTGATGATATAAATATTAGTGAAAATTCACAAGTGAAAAAAAAAATTAAAGATCTAGATGATCAAATACATATTATCAATCTGGCTATGTCCAAACAAAAATTTGTGTCCCAAATCATTTTGATATTAAATCATCTATTTTTTTTTTCATTACGAAATTAAGGGATATATACGAGTCTAGCAAACTTAACTATTGAATCATCTATGCCGAAATGCTATAACCATTTCTCATAATAAATACTCCCTATTGGTCAAAGACCAACAACAAAAAAAAATTATTTCATCAAAATATCCTAACTGCTTAATTTACGTTACAATTGCTCCACCACCGCGCAAAAGGATGGAATCTGAGAATACATGTTATTTAAGTTATTCTATGGATTAGGGAGATTTAAAAAGAATATCCGGAATATAAGAATACACCATTTATATTGATTCTCGTACAATCATACAAATAAAAATATTGTAAAGATGTAGTAATTAAGTCACAATATCCAGTTATCAATGCTCTTGATTAAATTTATGTCTCAAAAGAGCTATCTTATAAAATTAGACTATTGTACGCTTAAAGCGCAATAGATCAATTTGGTTCCAAAGATAGCATAAAGGAGCAACAGCATGAGCAAGTTGTTAATTATGAGACTTTTGACATCTTATAAATATCAAAGTAGTGTATATAACCGAGAATTAAAATACTCCTACTGAGTATCAGGTACCTGATTATATATTGAGATCTTAATCGGTTATTTTACTACTTTAAATTATTGGAACCTAACTAAAAATTGATCATGATCAAAGATTTATATATATGCGTAATAAGTATTAATATATGAATGAAATCGAGGATTATTTTAATTAAAATGTCTAAATAAACTGACATGCCATCAGTAGAAAGACATAAATAAAGCAAATATTTTTTTAATTTCACTTGTAAGACGTGAAATTTTTTCAATTGTAAAACGAATGTACTATAAGGGGGAGTCACTATATAAGATAGTATGTTGTAGCACACATAATATATTTATAAAGAGATATAGTCTTTGGTGGTGGATGCACTTTTATTTGCTATTATTTCTTATGAAAAGACTCCATATAAGTCCAATGTCGATCACTTTAAATCATTATATATGAATGAAGTTTCGATCAAATTTATGTCGTATAATTTATTACTCCTATTGAATGTCTCAAGTTATACACCATTGTGTTATACTTACATCAAAAGGGAGACATTTACGCAATGCACTCTTTTTCCTTAGCATAGGTTTTTTCCCACTGGATTTTCCTTGTAAGGTTTTTCATGAGGCAATTTAAATAAGCGTATAGTATAATACCGTACTCTTTTTCCTTTACTAAGATTTTGTCCCATCGGGGTTTTCATAGAAAGGTTTTAATGAGGCATATTCTAAAAACTAAATATTTTCGGGGAATGCAATCTTTCAACAAGTAAACAAAGTCCAACAATATGCTACTTGTATCGCTCAAGACAAATGAGGCTACATCAAAGGTGACCGAACCAAACACATCTCTTCAAAATTATCTTTTAGACAAGAACTCTTGAAGAAATATGAAATAGATGGTCATAAAATTCTCCTCAGTGACAATTTGGACGATTTATTTACAAAGACATCATTACCTACAGCTACATTCAAGAAATTTATACACAAGATTAACATGCAAGGATTCAAGATCATTTTTAAGAGGCTGACAAGAGGGGGAGACAAAATACACACTACACTCTTTTCCTTCATCACGGTTTTGTCCTAATAGGTTTTCTTGATAAAGGTTTTTAATGAGGTAGTTTTAGAAAGCGTATAAAGAAATGTACTCTTTTTCTTTCACTAGATTTTTCCTACTAGGTTTTTTCAAGGAAAGTTGTAACGAGGCATATTCTTAGGGACTGAATATCCAAGGGGGAGTGTTATTAACCCACTTAATGGATATTCATTCCAGCCCATGGGCTAGTAGTCAAGCCCATGAACACTAGGGTTAGATTTACCTATTCTCTATAAATAGGACTCTTTACTATGTAATCCTAAACTTTTTCAGATACTCAATATAATCTATGTTCTCTCTCTGTTTATAACATGGACTTAATATTTCCAATTATGTCTTTTCTCAATTGGCAGAACTATTGTTTATAAGTTCTTGGATTTTTTTTGTTATTACTTCTTTTTGTATTATAAAGTCCAATGGACTATATATTATGGGCTTCTTCACATTTATGTGTTGGCCTATTTGTGTTTGCACATAATTAAGTTCAACTCACAGGTGTTTCCTTACTTCAAGAACTTGCTACGTGACACTCTTATATCATTTGATCTTATTTTAGTTACTATATATATTAGTGTGAATGTATGTTGAACAATTCTTTATCTCTCCAATTTTCTATTAAGTTTCCTTTCTTTTCTGATTATAAAACTGATTTGAACATTTACTTCTATATCTCTGGGTCAAAACTGAAAAATTAAACATTTAATACTTTTTTCAGGTAAATTAAAGTTTTTATACTCATCCATATTGTTTCAACTTACATGATTACAAAATTTTATTTTTAAAGTTATTTCTGAGTTAATCTATATCATTTTTAATTTAGGTTATGTATAATCATGATCTTTTACGAAGAAAAATAGAATTTTTCATTTTTTTACTATTAACACTAGCGGTCCGATTAAAATTATTTTTGAGTTTTTTAATTTATTGAATAAAGTTTTAATATGAATAGTCCTATACATATTTGTATAAATAGAATGATTTGAAAAAATAGAGTATTCAATGGTCTTTATATTTAGAGTATTCATAAGGTTAAAACTATCTTTTTAAGTTTGATCTATAAATTTTATTTGAAGAAGTTATGTTTAGAGAATTAAAAAAGTAGATGTTTTTCTAGATTTTCAAAAATAGGATGAGGATATTAGAAGTTAATCGATAAAAAATTAATACTAATACGGAGGGACATAACTCATCATGCTAGATTTATTGAATTATAAAATATAAGGTTTAGTAACTTTTTTTTACTCTATCAAAGATAAGAAGAGATTTTTCTAATGCTATTTTCTATGAATTATATTTCATTGAGGTTTTTATAGTAGAGAGACGAGAGTTATTCATTATTAAGTGAGTCATTAGGTTTTTAATTATTGCCATTAAAATGAATGAAAAGCATTACTCGTTAATAATCTAAGACTTTGTGATTATTATATATTTTTTTTTTGTTGATGTTTAATATTTATTTTCCAGATATTGCACACTTTCCTATTGCATAATTAGGATTTGGTAATGTTGCGGATAAGATGGTTACTAACAAAAGAAAAAGGATAAAATCGTTAGCCATGTCATTTCAGGTAAATATTGATATCTCACTCTCACTTGCCGAGGTAGAATTTACTTGCTAGTATATTAAGCTAAAAATTTCTTAAAATTTTTATGTGTTTTATGAATATGAGATGTTCTTGGTATTATTTGTTTATTAAATACTTCATATCATGTATACTAATTAAAAAGTGAAGAGATTTAGAGAGATAAATAAAAAATATCTTAAAGATAAATTTGTTTATGAACTTATATATTACAATTGTGATACAAGATATTTTATTTAAGTATACAAAATATTGGGCTTTTTGTAACTGTAATACCTTTCAGCTCTTATAGTACACATTTGATAAAAGAAATTGTTTCATTACTTTGTATTGTATTTTTGTGAGTTTGTATGTAAATTTAGTTAAAATTTAGGAATAAATAGTGAAATCTTATGTGTCTAGTAAGGGAAGAGATCACATAGTTTATTAAGCGAAAATTAAGATTCTCATCCAACTCATCGTGATAGAATGGAAGATAATTTATTGATATATTTTTTCAGGACTTAGACCCCTTTCAACTATAAACAAAACAAATCATTAGTATCAATAGAACAAGAATAGTCTAATAGAGATAATAGTAACCTTGTGTCGAAATATTTAAACAATTATACAAATATACAAACAATTCTAAAATAATTACTCTCACTTTCAAAATTCACTTTAAGCCACACAAATCGTAAAACACACTTACTCCCTTTACTCCATTATGGTAAGTCCAATTCATCTGGTCTAGGATTTCGGCAAGAATTCGTCTACACTCTTTATCTAAGTCTATCATTGTGTCATTGCATATAACATGTTCACTCTCGATGGGTAACCCTAGAACATGGTGACATCATGTAATGTCACCACCATCTCACCGACAACAAGTGAAAAGTGTGGGCCTCGCACCTCCATCTTTCTACCCAAGTGGTGCACAAAGCTCGATGTGTAGTTACTTTGTGTATTTTTGAAATATACCCAAAATTGGCCTCTTCAACAAATGGAAAGATGTGCAAATCCATCTCCCAAAGTATGGATTGTATAAAGCAAAACTTCATAATTGTCATATACACAAACACATATTGGTTTAATATTAAGATTTAATTAGTAAAATATGGAAAAATATAAGAATTATAACTTATGTCGCCTTTCCATATTATTTGACTTTGATGAACTTTTGGATGATTAAGTACGGGATACCCAAATTCAGGTAGTAGACTATTTTGTTTATTGTACAGTCTAATAATAATATTGAAGGGGACAATAGTGCAATAATAAAAGTTTAGGGGGACCAATAATGTAATATTGTCTAATTAAGTTTTAATAATACACATTTAACGAACTTATAGTGCAATAGCATAATTTTAAGAAACCATTGGTGCAATAATAAAATTTTTAAAGAGACGAATATGCAAATTCTTCAATTCAAGGGACCAAAAATGCAACATTATCTAACAAATTTCTTTAATTTCACAACAACCATATGAGGGACCAATAACGCAACATATATTTAAGGGACGAATAGTGAAAAATAACCTAACAACTATACTAAATATTAATACAAAATCATCATTTTATAGTTAAAATTAACCATTCATAGTGAAAATACAACAATATAACTAAAATTAATAAACAAAAATTAATATATATATATATATATATATATATATATATATATATATATATATATATATGTATGTATGATCTTAATTAATGAAAATGGAAGGGGGTGGGAGAGAGGGGAGGTGGGAGATATACCTAGATTAGAAGATCAAGAAAAGGATTATATTAGTGGTGGCGGCGGCTAGAGTTATGAGTGCCGCTGCAATAGGGGGGGAGGTTGATTAGTTAGGGTAAACAACAGATCGTTTGTATTTTAATAGGCAAAAGGCACTCCAAAATCTAGTTCGGTTTATGAAGAAGAGGCTCTTTCCGAAAGAGGAGCGCCTATGTGTTTCTTTTTGTAGTTATTTTTTAAAAAGACGTTAAAACTATAAACTCCAACTTTTTAACAAAAAAAAAGGATTAGACATTTTGTTGTAATTTATGTACCTATACTCCTATTTCGGGTGGTATAAGGTAAACTTAAGCTATAATCCTATTATGTTATCAAGTATCGTTTTGACTACATAGAAGGCACAGAAGCTGGTGCACAAGTGATAATTTTGATGGATTGCCTTGTAATCTTTTCACAAACTACTCCTCGGTAATATTATCTTCCCCCACAAGAAACTAATTCTGACCACACGAGTAACACTGACACATGCAAAAGCTACAAGACTGAGTCATCAAACGCTGAAGTTTACAACTCAAAACTTGATACACTGAAAGTTTATCAAATCAATATAGTTTACAAAACTTGAATCTTAAGAGATATTACACTTGTTTAGGTTCATTATACATAAGACCATTCGTAAATGTTTCCAAAAATAAAAGTTTTCATTTGTTCACAAACAAAAGAAGCTATTTGTAATTACTCCCATAACTCACTTTATCTAGTGTTCGGAGGAGGATTAAATGTGTATGCTTCTTGTGTTGTGACGAATTGAGTAGGGGGAGGTCCAATGAATCGCATAGGACTAGGCATGGAAGGATCATCACGCGGAGTCATCATCATCATAGGAGCTCCATAAATTGACAAAAAATTACTTCAAATATATTTAGTAATCTAAATTTAATATCTTATGGGAATAATCAAGAAAGTATTTCAAAGAAAATCTATATTTTATACATGTAGTTTAATTTGGAGCAGGATTGAATTGATATGGCGCTGCTTGTGAACTAGGGGGAGGAGGATGCCCATTGAATGGCAAAAGGATGGAAGACCCTGCTTGTGGTGTCATCATTATCGCAGGTGCTCCATTACCTTACAAAAAAACATCTAATCTATTTACTAACCTAATTTTTTTATCTTCAAAGTTGAGCAAGAACGAGAGCAAAATAGCACTCACATTAAAGATTTAGCAAGTATAATATTTATTTAATTTACAACAAAGGGATCCTATGTGTTTCACATAAACAATTATAAAATTAATTGAAATTTACCCACCAGAGCGTGTTTAGTGGGTAATAATTTTAAAACTAGGACCTCTGTTTAGAAAAAATCATATAATAACAAATAAATCAAATTTGTATGATATTTAAAATTTCAAATTTAAATTTCGATAAAACCTAACATTTGTTCAAGTTTAATAATACAAAATATGCATGCCTATAGTTTCGTTGTGAATATTGAAAATATTTAAGAAACTTTCTAAATACAAAATCTAGCAAAAACTTAATAAAAATATCTTTTTACATATCATCCATTTGAATTAAAAAAGTTGGTTGACCATTGACAATGTAATTAAATTATTTAAATAGGGTATTCTACAATTTTAATAGATCATGGTTTGATAAAACAATTAAAAATATAAATTTGAAGTAAAATTTTAACAAATTTCCGACATAAAGTAACCTTCTAAATAAATTTATATAAGTAACTAAGAACATCATATAAATGAACTTTTCTTTCATTGGGTAACTTTGGCGACTTTTTATAAACGTGAGTTGTCTTTCATAAATAATATAGATAATTGTTCATAAATGAGAATAATTTTTTATAAAGTGGTCCCTATCATTTAAATGTATGTCACTTTTCTTAAATGATAGGTGACTTTGTATAAATAATATAAATGACTTTTTATAAAGTAATACCCATCTTTTAAATTAGTACCGTATTTAAGAATCTTTATGTATAGACACAAGTGATTAAAAAACTATTACTCTTCAATAAATAAATGTTGAAACCAAAATATAAATGATGAGGACTAAAAACTAAATTTAATAAAATTATATAAATACTTAAAAATATAAATTAAAATCGAAATTAACATTTGGATACATAACCACAATTATACCGCTAGCCTACATAAATATTTACCTAAAACGGTGAGCATTTTTCGATAAATGAAAAAGAAAATGGATTGACATTTTAAAAAGGTGAGTGGTTTCATCTAGTTATTTTAGTTGGGTGTACTGATCCAATATTTGATATGTAAGGAAGGATATACGCTTCTAAATATTTATTGTGGACTTGAGTTTAGTATTTTTTTTACAAGATTATGGTAATTATAGATTTTTTTATCTAAATAGTAATAGTAGAAGTAAATAAATATAAAAATAAGCCTTACATAAATTATTTAAGGCATAGTAGAATTAAGATGGTATTTAAAGTTGAATTGATGAGAAATTATATAAAAATCTAAATTGTTTGACAAGTAGTCAGGTGGTGGCATGATGGTCCCCAATATACATGTACGGAGCTCAAGGCAAACAAACTTCGACCATGTATACGTGTTACTCTCTAATACACGCGAACAAATTTAAGTTGTATTTCAAGACAATCTAAATAAATTGATAAGCGATATACAAACCTGGAGCACTAGGAATAAGCTTTGGAAAAATATGACGGGAAACACCTGCCGGATAAGGAAAAAATTGAGGTGGTACCGTTGCAAATTGGGGTTGTTGTCCAGTTGAAGAAAAAGTAGCAAGGTATTGATTATCAAACGCAGCAATTTGTTGGTTAACGACTACTTGATCTATATATTCCTTAATCTTCTTATCAGTCAAAATTTGTTTTTGCTCGTCAACAAATATTTGATAGTAAGCTCGCAAATTTGCCTTAAAATACATATTATCAGCACAAGTGCTAGAGTAATGGAATAATGAACTTTGTTATCATATATACCTTGTGCTTGAAATCAGCATTATGTTGCCGTCTCACAGAAGGATGAAAACACGAGTTAGCACAAACACGATAAATCTAAATAAGGGAGGTTAAAATAAAAATTACCTCTCCAAATATAAATTTAAGACTGTAAAAATCATAATAATTTCTTATTTCTATGCAAAACCAAACCCATACACACACCTAAACCCCATTAATTAAAATATATTTATACTAGTTTCAACATACACTTTTACAAACATATTAAATTTATTTACTTTTAGGATCTATAATTATTTTTTACCCATAATTTTTTTCATGGAATTTAATAACCAACATAGTTTAGCCAGATTCCCAACAATTTAAATATATCAAAATTATGTCACATACAAGTATAAATTCTAATTACACAATTTACCTGCTAATAAATCATAATTTAACTAATGAAAGATACAATACAAGAATAATAACTTATAGAATTATGCGCTAAGTACACGTCGCAATAGTCACAATAATAACTGTAAAGTACAAAATAAACACTTTATATTTTTTTACAAATCTATCATATATTTATTTACATATATATTATATATAGATAGATTTTGCGTACCTTGGCATGGACAACTTGTTAATGAAAACAATGGAAAATTGACAATGGAATGTAAAATGTATGACACGAGCAAAATGGGAAAGAGATCTAATTATTTATTGTAGTAGAAGGAAAAAAGGAAAAGGGGTAAAATTGTGGACTTTGTAAATAGTAATAATTATAATTAGGTCATCGAGTTTTATTCTTGGAGGCCCAATCTCCGAACTTCAAATTATATGACGAGGGTAATTATTAAGTGATCTTCATGTTTGAGATTTTATTACTCTTCGGCCTTTATGCTTTTTTTACAAGTTCAATTGAATATATTAAAAGACAGAAACTAAAAAAAAATCATGAGATAGTAGTTTCATTTTATTAGTTAAGATCGTTTAAGATAAGTTAAGACCAGTGTTGCTGATCGAGAGAGGGAAACACGCAATTTCCAAACAAAAATTCTTGAAATGTTTTTTTGCAATCCAATCAACACAATATAGGTCTTCCTAGTAATAAGGTAGAAAGACGGATTAAAATTTGAAATATTAGTACATCCTAAAACTAGTTTCCAAATTCATATGTATTACATGTGACACATACATAATAGGTTTCATAACTAAATTGCAATATTTTGTTATGAATATGTTAGATTAGGGGAATCCTCGAGTGTACAAAATAGAATTCCTAATACCAGTAGCTTTAGCTTTGGCCGAAGAGAAGGCTTGGTAGCCTATAATTTGATCGTAATAATAGTACCTGTAACATCTCTGTTTGTGAATGAGCATATTTTATGTCACAACTGCAATTACTAGCCGTTTTGGGTAAATGTTATTAAGGGAAGAAGATGAGTTCGAATTTTTGCAATATTATTTTTGGATAGTGATGTGTGTGCAAAGAAGACTGATGACTGAGGTTTTATGTTATGGAGAACGAGTATAAATTTATGTTTTTATTATAATATTTTATTTTTTATTTCTAGGTAGTGTGATGCGTGTAAAGAAGGTGAGTGTTTTGGGTTTTATGTAAATGGGGAAGAAGATGGTGGAGAATGATCGAGGATGATTATGGAGGAATTTTAGAGATGAGTTTGAACTTTTAAGAAGGCAAGTGCTTGATATTTTATGTAAACGGCGAAGAAGATGATGGAGAATGATCGAGGATGATTATGGATGAGTATTAGAGGTGAGTTTGAAACTTTTATTATATTACAACTGAGATTGAGGATTTATGTTTTATGCTATAATAAATTAATTATAATTGAATATGAATTGATGATAATGGTGGTAAAAAATGATCGGAAAATGAGTTTTTAATTGTTTTATTGGTCAAGCTCGAGGAAGAAGAAATAGAACAAGGGGGGTCGGGGTGGACGAGGTTTATGTTTTCTTTTAATTTTTAATTGAGGTATTTAGGAAAATTTACATGTTAAAAAACATACTCTTACCGAAAATAGGTGCGTCAATCAATAAATAGAAATGTGTTAGGGGATCTACAATGATACATGGTTTAGTTTAAGGGTTTGTTTGGATATAGGGGTTTTTTTTAGTAAAAACAGGAAATGATAGTATATTAAAGGTATGAAGATGAGATTATTTAATCTTGTTTGGATTGAATAGAAAAAAAAAGAAATGTATTAGTAAAGCATATTTTTGTATTTGAATTGTATAAGTAGTGGAAAGGAAAGGATTATTTTATAACTAAATTACTTTTGTACCCCTAATAAAATATATTATAAATAGAAAATAAAGGTAATAAAGATATTTTATTATTAAAATTAATCATTTCCTTCTAATGACTCCAAATTGAAGGGATATGATATAACAGATTAGAAAGGTATTATTTTAATCCTTTAGTAACTTATCCCTTCAAAATTTATAATACAAACAAAGTAAGTATATCCATTATCCTTTATAATCCCTTACCTCCCCTTTTAATCCCTCAATCCAAAGTGTTTGTAAATTTGTTTTGGGATTTTAAAAATTTTAAATGGAAAAATCCTTTTTCCAAATATTGGAATATCTAAGTGTTAGTTTAAATATTTGTATTTAAACACGACCAATACTAAAATATTTTGGAGTTCTAGACATGGAGATTTTAAACTTACTAAATAGGTTAAAAATTCATTTTAATCCTTTGGTAAAATGCACGTGTCTACCATAATAATCGTAAATGAGTTAAGCATTACTTTACAAATTTGATGCAAAATCACGAAACATAATCCTTTTTATGGATTACATTGATTCAGATTTTGAGACGAAAGATTTTCTTTTTTGAATCGACCAAAAAGTTAACTTTTCTTTGTCGTGAAATTACTTTTGTTGATTTAAGAGAATGATTCATTGATTAAATTGATTGGTTACACTAGTCAATAAGAAATATAGGACCCATCCCCCTATTAGTTGATAAAAGCTTGTCAATGATACTGTGGACACCATTTGATCCGCATCCTTCGGCAAGAATAGGGATCAATGATAGAGGTTCAACTTTATTCGAAGATGGCTACCGTCAACTTGACCGAAGAAATATTTGGCATCGTAACCAGAAAGAGACATAACATCCTAAAAATCCCCTAGTTTGATACGATAAACGCCCAAATAAATATATTGGGAATGCATTACATATAAATACCTATTCCATATGCTTGAACATGTATCACTTATATTCTCACTAAATAAATATGCAGTCGGATTTAGTTATATATATATATATATATATTCTATTGGATCATCAATACCAATAATGACTTGACCGTTAGAGTACTATCATGAGGCACAGATCCATATGGTCCAGACCTTTGTATGATTTTAGCTCATTACGATTGGCCAAAGGTAGATACATTCAAAACACCACCAACAACACCAATATTAGTTCTATTGTTCACGTATCTATATCGGTTGGGCATTTCACTCTCTATAAATCGACACAGTCAGTGGGAAAGAATTTCCAAATCCATTGATAAACAACTAATTAAAACCAAGTCCAGATTCGATTTGCAGAGACAAGTGGAAATGGAAATACCTCAAACCACACACTGAACACTGAAAAAAGTTTCTCTCAGTAGCCTAGAATGGAGGTCCACAAATAGATGATCTCAAACCCCCTACGCTAGGGGCACCAGTTGTCTCTCTGCAATTGTGCAAATTGACTTAAGTAATATAGTTTTTTAAAAGTATAAATCGTTTCCCAAGGTATTATACATGTTATTTAGTGATTTAGATATGAGTGGATTCTTCATCATGTGAAGCAAATGAGAAAAGAGAAGGGGGGAATTAAATATTGCAAATTTTAATGGATTAATTTGCAACTAATTAATGAGATTACAAAGACTAAAAGGTAAAAACAAATATATATATATATATATATATATATATATATATATATATATATATATATATATATATATATATATATATATATAAAGGATTTAAATGAGTTTGGGATGATCAATTCCGCCAAATATCTCTAAATGGAAAATTCTTATTAAGTAAGGGAAAGATTAATATTCAACACTAATCGTACCTAGGATTAAAAATTACTCTAAACCCCTTCTGGGTGATTAGAGGCTACTCTATAGGCAAACAAACTCCTTTAAAATAAACCCATCTACCCTAAAAATCAATTAAATCAACTACACATATTATGGCTATGCATCTTCTTATGATCTTCTGATTGAATGATACAAATACACCCTCATTAATTAGCTCTAAATGTAAACCCCCTTCGAGGTATAATTTTTGGATTATCTTAGTAAATTATGTGGCCAATATAATCAATCACAATTTAATACAAGATAAGAAGAAGTATGAGTATTCGATCTCATTTAAGCATAAATCCCTATTTTAAAATAATTGCCCAATTAGTAAAACCTAGGGTTTCACAATCCATCTCAATCTACTAGATATTTAGCTCATAATAAAACAAAAGAAATCCATAGTACTTGAATTAAGTATACAGTGATTAATGAAAATTAGAGGAAAAGAAAAATTATTATATATTGTGTGAAACGATGAAAATTTGAAGACTTGAAGATATGAATAATCTTCTCCCAAGTCTTCTCTTCCTTACTCTTTGCTCCATTGATGAAATATTAGTGAATTATGAGAGAAAATGAGAAAAAAACATTATATATATGCTCCTAAAATTGTGGGTGTCACTTAAATTATGTTGTTCCATGGTCTGAATTGTAAAAAGTCTTCACCCACTAGAATTATATTTTTAGCCATAAAAACGATCATAACTTCTTCATCCAAACTTTAAACCACTCTCATTTTACTTTCACGCATTCTTATTTTTGAGAGATTTCTAACTGTCTATCATTCACCTTTCAACTATTCTCGGATCGTCCGTGACATCTGTTTGAAGATTATGGACTGATTGTAATATATATCTTCATTGAGCCCCAAGTGAATAATGGTTTTTCAGATATATTTTGGTCCTTTTTCGGCTTATTGAATGTTTCTCTTCGCTTTCATGACTCCTTAACTCCTTAATTAACACATGTTATGGATCTTAAGGTCTTTCCAGATTATAGCATTAACTTATGGATGATATTATATATATATATATATATATATATATATATACATGTATATATGTATGCAAGTATGTACTGACCTATGTGGTATTGGATACAACCTTTAAGGCCTATAGGGAACATGCAGCTAGATTTTTTTTAAAGAGGTCAATACCAAATATTTTGGGCGGCCAAATATTAAAATACCCTAAAATATTATAAAAATCACATAAAGACGAAAAACAAGTGGCAATAAGTATGAATCACCTACCCAACAAGTCATTGGACGAGTCATTGATTATCAACTCACTAGGTATCAATACTTTTCAGTTTTGACCACCACTCACTGACCACCCCTGGCCCCGCCATCCAAGGTCTACTCAAATAATCTATTGAGTACTCAGAGAATTTAATGTATTGGAAATTCTTTGAGTATCTGTATTTCTCAGCTCCGACCACAACCGGCGCCACCACCCGACGAGTATTTGGATATCTAAATATATCGAAAAATCACAGTATGTCAAGGAAAATTCGCTGAATATCAAAAAAAATTACCGAGTATTGAAAAAATTCACTAAGTATCGTGGAATATTTTTGAGTATACTCAACAATTCATTGAGTGTGAAAAAAAGACACTGAGTATACTCGATAATTCCAATGTGTTTTAAAAAACACTAAGTATTACACCAAAATATAAAAAAATAAATGACAAAATTTATTTTAATTGATAGAAATAGTATTAAATAACAACAACAAATCTATTCTGTAGGAAAACTATTCCAATTATATATAAAAAAACAGTTGCAAATAATTGACAATGGTGCCATCAAATTTATTGATCCATTAACTATCATGTCCTAGAAGAATACATTATTTTAAAAAGAATAATCTATTCAAAATAAATAAATTCAAAAGCATAAGAAGAGATGTATGAGTAGATTTGATCAACCATCACAAAAAGATAATCTATCCAATAAAAAATCAAAAGAATAATCTATCAAAAAAAAATTTAAAAAAAAAATCAAAAGAGCTATTTTTGCTGTTAGATCTCAAAAATTTGAACGACCATGAAGCTTGGGTCCATGGCTTCTTCGCTCCCAAAAACTTGAAGCAAAGCTCAGCTTGAAGCAAAACTTCAATCATGAACAGAGCTTGAATAGAGGCTATGAATGCTTGAAGGCAAATAAGTCTGAATGGATATTAAATAAAGGAGAGATCTACTGAGCTTGAAGGTTTGAAATTCATTTTGAGATGAGAGTAGAGAGGTTGTTGCTAGGTTAGGGTGGGGAGAGGAGAGAGGGGAGAGATATTTTACGGTTTTTAATTTTATGTTTAAAATTTAGTATATATAGTAGTTGAAAAATAAGTGGGGTATAATAGGTTGTGAAAAATAGACTTTTAGTGGCTTATAGTGTTAAATAATCTAAACTTTAATTTATCTAATAGATGTTCTCTCTCATACCCAATGATGTATAACTGAGTATCCTCAAATCTCAAAAATAATAAAGATCGAGCATTTCTCTGACGTGATATTCAACTTTAAATAGCCAGGTTCACACATTTATTTTATTAATTTGGAAGCTAAGCATAACCGATTTTCTTTATATCTTGGGTGGTTGTTAGCTTGATTCTTTTTTTTCTTGATTCTCGACATTGTTTTTCTTGAATTTGGCAATTGAAACAATTAAATCATACACGTGCCTCATAATATTAGCACTAAACAAGTAAAAACCCAACCCATTATATCCTAAAAATATCCCACCATCCCAAACCCAAGCTCGAAGATAGTCAATTCACTAAGCATTGTGATTCCAGAGCGCGTAATATGTTAAAGTCTTATCATACTAAAGGATTAGGTTTGTAACATGGATAACAAAAAAAGGATTCAGGCTCAATCGGTGATAGGAATACATCACTTGGACAAATTATAGTGAACACATGTATTTTCAAAGAACTACCTTAATCATTTATCTAAGTCTCGCCAACCTATTTCATCTCAATGTTGTAGGCGAATCAATTTTAGACTAGCTAGGACTGCAATCTCTATACACCTACTCACATTTCACTTTGCTCAAACTACTTTTCATGCACTGCTTGCTAAGAACTTGACAAACACACAGACAACAGGTTTCAAGACACTTAATCATGACATAATATGAGCATTACTAAATCATATAACTAATTTATATCATCAAGTGAACCTAAATAGAACCAACAAAAACAACTACAACAAATTTTACTAGAAACTTTAGAAGAAGCGTCTAAATCTAACACTAAGAGTACCCACATACAAGACTCTAATTTCCATTTTGAGATCTCTATTCACATATAAAGTACAATTAAGAGTATGGCATACAAAACAAGACTCTAATTCTGGGTTTTGAGCTCTCTATTCACATATAATGTCTAAAACATAGAAAGATCACTCACATCCAACACTCTTGAGAGAGCTTTTATTAAGAACCCCTAAAACCATATTTAAAGTCTTATACTAAAAGTGAAATTTACTTCTAAACATGGCATATCACTTTTTGGTTGAAAATTATTATTTTTTACCTCATCTTTTTGTTATATAATTTTTTTTATAAACAAAATTAGTATGCCCTAGAATATTAATCAAATCTGGTTCTAATTTTTTTTACAACCTAATTTATTTGTACTCTTTGAATATAATTTGGATTTACAAAAATTACTAATAGAAAGTCAAAGATATAATTGACAAAAATAAGAATCTATATAATAAAACACAACAAGAAATAAGCGGCTAGGATTTATTGGGAGAAAATATAAAAAGTGTATGTTTCTTTAAATTTAAGCCAAACAATGTTTACAAGATCAACCAAATGTCTCAATTTATTTGAATTTAAGCCCCTTTTGCAAGGTTTAAACAAAATGATTTCTTATCTTATTATCCAATCCAAATTCCTTCATTTTATCCTTTATGTATATTTATCTATGTTTATCATCCCATTTATTGCATGTCACAGGTTTCTGTAAGTGGATATCTCTACATTCCTTTTTCTTTAAAAACTGACATTGGTTTACATGTCAATTGTATATTTTTATGGGTCAATTATTGTATAAATAGAAGTTAAAATAGTGTAATCAAAGAATTAATTTTTATGTTTACAACTAAGATCTCAAATGTTATTGATTTTTTTACTAGGTGATTAATTCAAAAGGGCTATAACCCAACAAAGTTGCTTCATAAGGTCTAACCCAATTTAATAAACATCCTTTTCTAAACTTTCCTTTAAGTGTGACATAATTTGGTGGCCTAGAAAGTTATAAATCCAGAGAATTGGTGGGATAGACGATATAATTTGGTAAGCTAAATATTTTATTTGTTGAGTTGTGTTCATTAATTTGGTGAGCCCACTATCCAATCTCGTTAAAATCACTATCTCCATATTCAGACCATCCAAAACAATTCGAAAAATACAGTATAATACTAAATTGCTCACTAGCATTACTTCTTATACGGTAAAAAGCTTTCTATGGTCATACAAGATCCATTGTAGGATTTGCATGAAAATATAATAAACATCACCACTATAATTTTACTTAAATTAAAAAATTTTGAAAATTGGAAAATGATGAGATTAGGTTAAAATAATTTGTTTTTAGACTGTTAATGGTAAAGATTATTTTTTACCTTAGTTTGGGTTCTTTGATTGTTGATGGCGTAGCCAAGCCTGATTGATGATGGTGAAGAATGTTTCACAAGTGGTGAAGAATGTTTCACAAGTGGCTACGATTTTCTTTTCTAGGAGAGTGAATTGGATTATGTTTATTGTATAGGAGAATGGTTCTTTGATTATGTTGCATTGGTTTTCAACCTTTATTTTTTCTTTTATTTTTTGTTCAGAAATATTTCAACTTTTCTGGTTGTGTACTTTTTTTTAATCTTAACTTTATTATTTTATTTTGTAAGGTTATATTAGGTATATTATATAAGTGTAAAATAATACTTTAAAAGACTTGACTTCATATTTAGGATATGGACCTAATTTTCAATTATCTATTTTCTCAATTGGCAGAACTATTGTTTATAAGTTCTTGGAATTTTTTTTGTTCTTACTTCTTTTTGTATTATAAAGTCCAATGGACTATATATTATGGGCTTCTTCATATTTATGTGCTGGTCTATTTGTGTTTGCGCATAATTAAGTTCAACTCACAGGAAACGCTAGCGTATTACTTCACGGACTTGCTACGTGACACTTTTATATCCTTTGATCTTATTCTACTTTGAACGGACGAGATCTAACCCTAAGCCTCCCATATATATATACCCTAATCTCAACTCTTTGGTCAGATTTCTTCATATGTCTTTAAACTCTTCTACTCTCGCAGCTACCATGAAACAAATGTTTCTGTAGATCTCTATTCTTCTTCTATAGTACATCAAGTATCTCTGTCATAGATGTCAAGTAAGGATGTATATTAGTGTGAATGTATGTTGAACCAATTCTTTATTTCTCCAATTTTCTTTTAAGCTTCCTTTCTTTTCTGATGATAAAACTGATTTAAACATTTACTTCTATATCTCTGGGTCAAAATTTAAAAACTAAACATCTAATACCTTTTTCATGTAAATTAAAGTTTTTATACTCATCCATATTGTTTCAACTTACGTGATTACATAATTTTATTTTTAAAGTTATATATGAGTTGATCTATATCATTTTTAATTTAGGTTATGTATAATCATGATCTTTTACGAAGAAAAACATAATTTTTCATTTTTTACTATTAACACTAGCGGTCCTATTAAAATTATTTTTAAGTTTTTTAATTTATTGAATGAAGTTTTAATATGAATAGTCCTATACATATTTATATAAATAGATCGATTTGAAAAAAATAGAGTATTCAATGGTCTTTGAATTCATAATATTCATAAGGTTAAAATTATCTTTTTAAGTTTGATCTATAAATTTTATTTGAAGAAGTTATGTTTAGAGAAATAAAAAAGTAGATGTTTTTCTAGATTTTCAAAAATAGGATGACGATATTAGAAGTAAATCGATAAAAAATTAAGACTAATATGGAGGGACATAACTCATCATGCTAGATTTATTGAATTACAAAATATAAGGTTTAGTAACATTTTTTTACTCAAAGATAAGAAGAGAATTTTTCTAATGTTATTTTCTATAAATTATATTTTATTGAGGTCTTTATTGTAGAGAGACGAGAGTTATTCATTATTAAGTGAGTCATTAGGTTTTTAATTATTGACATTAAAATGAATGAAAAGCATTACTAATATTGCAGATAAGATGGTTACAAACAAAAGAAAAAGGATAAGACCGTTGGTCATGTCATTTAAGGTAAATATGGATATCTCACTCTCACTTGCCCAGGTAGAATTTACTTGCTAGTATATTAAGCTAAAAAATTTCTTAGATTTTTTATGTGTTTTATGAAAATGAGATGTTCTTGGTATTATTTGTTTATTAAATACTTCATATCATGTGTACTAATTAAAACGTGAAGAGATTTAGAGAGATAAAAAAATATCTTAAAGATAAATTTGTTTCTGAACTTATATATTTACAATTGTGATACAAACAATTTATTTAAGTATACAAAATATTGGGCATTTTTGTAACTATAATACCTTTCAGCTCTTATAGTACACATATGATAAAAGAAATTGTTCGATTATGTTGTATTGTATTTTTGTGAGTTTGTATATAAATTTAGTAAAAATTGAGGAATAAATAGTGAAATCTTATGTGTCTAGTAAGGGAAGAGATCGCATAGTTTATTAAGCGGGAAGTAAGATTCTCATCCAACTCATCCTGATAGAATGGAAGATAATTTATTGATATATTTTTCAGGACTTAGACCCCTTTCAACGCTTAACAAAACCAATCATTAGTATCAATGGCACAAGAATTGTCTAATAGATATAATAGTAATCTTGTGTCGAAATAAATAAACAATTATAAAAATATACAAAAAATTCTAAAATAATTACTTTCACTTTCAAAATTCTCCTTAAGCCACACAAATCGTAAAACACATTTACTCCCTTTACTCCCTTATGATAAGTCCAATTCAGCTGGTCTAGGATTCCGGCAAGAATTCGTCTACACTCTTTATCTAAGTCTATCATTGTGTCATTGCATATAACATGTTCACTATCGATGGGTAACCCTAGAACATGGTGACATCATGTAATGTCACCGCCATTTCACCGACCGACAAGTGAAACGTGTGGGTCTCGCACCTCTATCTTTTTACCCAAGTGGTGCACAAAGCTCGGTTTGCAGTTACTTTGTGTATTTTTGGAATATACCCAAAATTGGCCTCTTCAACAAATGGAAAGATGTGCAAATCCATCTCCCAAAGTATGGATTTTATAAGCAAAACATCACCATTGTCATATACACAAACAAATATTGGTTCAATAGTAAGATTTAACAAGTAAAACATGGAAAAAATATAAGAAATATAACTTATGTCGCCTTTCCATATTATTTGACTTTGATAAGTGCGGGAGACACAAATTCAGGTCGTAGACTATTTTGTTTATTGTACCGTCTAATAATAAAATTGAAGGGGACAATAGTGCAATAATAAAAGTTTAGGGGGACCAATGATGTGATATTGTCTAATTAAGTTTTGATACTACACATTTAAGGAACTTATAGTGCAATAGCATAATCTTAAGAAGGGATAATGCCCATTTAAATCATGATTCTCTATGCCCAAATATTGACAGGTGAATATTTCTTTCCAAATAAATTAGTTGTTTCCCATTTAAATCAAATTTACATTTCACAATTACGTCCCTGCCCCTCTAGTCAAAGTAAGTGTTCAAAGTCAATTTTTATATTATTTAATTATTTCGCAGCCGACTTCTTCTTCATTCGTAGCCGACGTCCTATTTATACTTGACCATTCATTTTCATCTGTAAAAAGCTTCACATTACTTGGAAGAGATGCTCGATCTATGAATTTTAAGGAAGTCTTTATAGCAACACATATTACATCCACTCAATAAGTGAAACAATGACAACGATCTGCTGATTGTGAAGTGACCGTACTTTTAGTATGAGTGATGCACAAGAGCGCTTCAGAAACATACGATTACAGGTACCTTATTTCTTAATCATTACAATTCTTATTTAATTCATGTTTTCCAAATTATTCTTCGTTAATTCATGTATCTAGGGTTAGCGTTTTCTTTATACGCCTTAAAATTGAGTTTAATTAACGTCAATTCAATCTCAATACTTCTATATATTTAGATCTAATAAGTATTTCTTCGATTAATTCAGAAGGAATATGATCTAATAAGTATTTCTTCTCTATCTTTCGTTCTCCAGTTTTAAGTTTTTTGCGTTTTTTTGTTTCTTCAATTTCCTTCGCTATTTTATAAATTTGACGAATTGGTAGGGTCCTGTGTTAGTTGTTGATAGATTTTTCATATTTTAATATACTGTGGTGTTTGATTTGACATTTTGTGTGGTTTTGGTTTTGATTGTTTATGCATGGTCTGCTCTGCATTTTTTTTGATTTTTTGATTCTTACCTGAGTTTCTAGAGTTAGTTGCAAGTTCCTTCTCTAGGTTTAGTGTTAATTGGCTTCAATACTTCAATGTTTCTTCAGTTTATAGATGAGACGAATTGGTGTTTGGTTTTTGTGGTTGTTGGTGTGGTTTATTCATAGATGGGATTATTCATGTTCTGTGTTTTTTGTTTTCAGGTTTTGTATTATGGTATCAAATCCTATTGTTGAATTTAAATATGGTGATCAACTTGCTTAGTATCCCTTTGACTTTTTCGATTCATTCCAGTAGATCAAGGATTATGTTATTGGTCGGTGGATAGATTTGACAGTTTGCTTGTTAGAATACATATACACTTTTGGGAATCAAAAGTCTTATTTAATGCTTGGTGAAGCTGATTTTGCTACTATTGTATGGTTATTTCATCATAATTTGTCAACTCCATTGAGTAACCTTCTTATTGAGATTAGTGTTATGATGATTTTTAAAAAAATTAACCCTCTTCAAACGATCAATTTGTTGTTGTGCAGAAACTATTCATACTAATTGAAAATAGAGATGGGACAAACCAAATATGGGACAAATCCCATCTTAATTTTGTACGACACGAAACAGCACATCACCATCTCTAACACATTAATCTTTAATTAGTTTTACAATAGAGATGGGACAAATCTCATCTTAGTTATACAATAGAGATGAGACAAATCCTATCTCAATATTAGAATGAAGATGAGACAAATTCATCATAATCTTAAAATTAGAGATGAGACAAAATCTCATTTAAAAAATCAAAAAAAGTCCAAAATTCAAAAAAAAAATTCAAAAAAATCATGGACGTAGATATTATTTTATCTCATCTAAAAATGTATTTTTTTTTTTTTTAGAATTAATTATGATGATTCTAAAAGAAATTCCCGGACGTGTGCGTACGATAAATTAGTAGTAGGTGGATTTTCACATCTATGATAATGTTTGATTTAAATGGGAATATATATTTGGTTAAAGACAACAACTAGAATAAGGGTATTATTGTAATATTTTCATCTATTAAGGTATAATCTAAATAGGAAGTTGGTTTGTTAGTTTGATTTAAGAGGAAATTGGCCCTTTCAAGAAACCATTGGTGCAACAATAAAAAATTAAAGAGGCCCATATGCAAATTCTTCAATTCAAGGGACCAAAAATGCAACATTATCTAACAAATTTCTTTAATTTCACAACAACCATATGAGGGATCAATATTGCAACATATATGTAAGGGACGAATAGTGAAAAATAACCTAACAACTATACTAAATCTTAACACAAAATCATCATTTTATAGTAAAAATTAACCACTAATAGTGAAAATACAACAATATAACTAAAATTAATACACAAAAATTAATATATATATATATATATATATGTATATATATACTCCTATTTCGGGTGGCATAAGGTAAACTTAAGCTATTATCCTATTATGTTATCAGGTATCGTTTTTACTGCATAGAAGGCACAGAAGCTTGTGCACAAGTGATAATTTTGATGGATTGCCTTGTAATCTTTTCACAAACTACTACTCGGTAATTTCATCTTCCCCTCACAAGAAACTAATTCTGAACACACGAGTAACAATGACACATGCAAAAGCTACAAGAGTAAGTCATCAAACGCTGAAGTTTACAACTCAAAACTTGATACACTGAAAGTTTATCAAATCAATATAGTTTATAAAACTTGAATCTTAAGAGATATTACACTTGTTTAGGTTCATTATACATAAGACCATTTGTAAATGTTCCTAAAATAAAAGTTTTCATTTGTTCACAAACAAAAGAAGCTATTTGTAATTACTCCCATAACTCACTTTATCTAGTGTTCGGAGGAGGATTAAATGTGTGCTTCTTGTGTTGTGACGAATTGAGTAGGGGTAGGTCCAATGAATCGCGTAGGAGTAGGCATGGAAGGATCATCACGTGGAGTCATCATCATCATAGGAGCTCCATAACTTGACAACAAATAACTTCAAACATATTTAGTAATCTAAATTTAATATCTTAAGGGAATAATCAAGAAGCTATTTCAAAGACAATCTATATTTTATACATATAGTTTGATTTGGAGCAGGATTGAATTGGTATGGCGCTGTTTGTAAACTAGGGGGAGGAGGATGCCCTTTGAATGGCAAAAGGATGGAAGACCCTGCTTGTGATTTCATCATTATCGGAGGTGCTCCATTACCTTACAAAAAACCATCAAATCTATTTACTAACCTAATATTTTATCTTCAAAGTTGAGAAAGAAGGAGAGCAAAATAGCACTCACATTAAAGATTCAGCAAGTATCATATTTATTTAATTTGCAACAAAGGGATCCTATGTGCTTCACATAAACAATTATAAAATTAATTGAAATTTACCCACCAAAGCATTTTTAGTGGGTACTAATTTTAAAAATAGGACCTCTTTTTAGAAAAAATCATATAATAACAAAATAAATTAAATTTGTATGATATTTTAAAATTTAAAATTTAAATTTCGATAAAACTTAACATTTGTTCAAGTTTAATGATACAGAATATGCATGCCTATAGTTTCGTTGTGAATATTGAAAATGTTTAAGCAACTTTCTAAATACAAAATCTAACAAAAACTTAATAAAAATATCTTTTGACATATCATTCGTTTGAATTAAAAAAGTTGGTTGACCATTGACAATGTAATTAAATTATTTAAATAGGGTATTTTACAAATTTAATAGATCATGCTTTAATAAAACAATTAAAAATATAATTTTGAAGTAAAATTTTAACAAAATTTCGACATAAAGTAACAATATAAATAAACTTATATAAGTAACTAAGAACATTGTATAGATGAACTTTTCTTTTATTGGGTAATTTTGGTGACTTTTTATAAATGTGAGTTGCCTTTCATTAATAATATAGGTAAATGTTCATAAATGAGAATAATTTTTTATAAAGTGGTCCCTACCATTTAAATGTATATCACTTTTCTTAAATGATAGGTGACTTTGTATAAATAATATAAATGACTTTTCATAAAGTGAAACCCATCTTTTAAATTAGTATCGTATTAAAGAACCTTTATGTATAGACACAAGTGATTAAAAAACCATTACTCTTTTAAAACCAAAATATAAATGATGAGGACTAATAACTAAATTTAATAAAATTATATAAATACTATATAAATTAAAATCGAAATTAACATTTCTACCGCTAGCGTACGTAAATATTAACCTAAATCAGTGAGTATTTTTCGATAAATAAAAAAGAAAATGGATTGAAATTTTAAAATGGTGAGTGGTTTCTTCTAGTTATTTGAGTTGGGTGTACTGGTCCAATATTTGATATGTAAGGAAGGATATACGCTTCTAAATATTTATTGTGGACTTGAGTTTAGTATTATTTTTTTACAAGATTATGGTAATGATAGATTTTTTTGTCTAAATAGTAATAGTAGAAGTAAATATAAATATAAATAAAAATAAGCCTTACATAAATTATTTAAGGCATAGTAGAATTAAGATGGTATTTCAAGTTGAATTGATGAGAAATTATATAAAAATCTAAATTGTTTGACCAGTAGTCAGGTGGTGGCATGAGGGTCTTACTGTTATTCATTAGGGTGGGCCCAATATACATGTACGGAGCTCAAGGAAAACTAACTCCGATCATGTATACGTGTTACTCTCTAATACACGCGAACAAATTTAAGTTGTTTTTCAAGAAAATCTAAATAAATTGATAAGTGATATACAAACCTGGAGCATTAGGAATAAGCTTTGGAAAAATGTGACGGGAAATAGGGGTGAGCATGGTTCGGTTCGGCTCGGTTTTTGGCCGTAACCGAAACCGAAACCGAATCATTCGGTTTTTAAAGGGGTCGGTACCGAACCGAACGGTTTTCATCGGTTCGGTTTCATCGGTTTTCGGTTCGTTATATGTTCGGTTCGGCTTTTTTCCGTTTTGGTATATGTTTTATTCGATAGTTGGATATATTTTATTTGAGACATTTTATTTTCTAGAAAATCCATATATGAAGTGTTTGATTTTCATGTTTCATGTAAGAAATTATATTATTGGAACTCAAATATTATATAAGTCGTAAACGAATAATAATATCAATGGAATATTTATAAAATTTGTTAATAAACGAAGGATTTTTTAAATTATATCGACTCATGACTTGTGTAAAAATATGTTCCATATTATAACATTTTTATGGGCTATTCATGTCATATATGAACATTTTTGTTTTCAAAAACTACTCCATTTTCTATTCCATTGTCATAATCTTTTAAAGAATATAAATTAAATTCAAGAATATTTTAGTTTTTATATTTTTTTTGGCTCGGTTTTTCGGTTCGGTTTAGCATAGAAAAACCGTACCGAACCGAACTTTTCGGTTTTTTAAAAAGTTTATACCGAACCGAACGGTTTTGTCGGTTATCGGTTTTTTCGGTTCGGTTTTTTCGGTTTTTTGGTTCGGTTCGGTTTTTCGGTTTTGTTTTGCTCACCCCTAACGGGAAACACTTCCCGGATAAGGAAAAAATTGAGGTGGTACCATTGACAAGTGGGGTTGTTGTCCAGTCGAAGAAAACGTATCAAGGCGTTGATTATTAAATGTAGCAATTTGTTTGTTAACGACTACTTGATCTATATGTTCCTTAATCTTCTTATCAGACAAAATTTGTTTTTGCTCGTCAACAAATCTTTGATAGTAAGCTCTCACATTTGCCTTAAAATACATATTATCAGCACAAGTGCTAGAGTAATGGAATAATGAACTTTGTTATCATATATACCTTGTGCTTGAAAACGGCATTATGTTGCCGTAACACAGAAGGATGAAAACAAATGTTAGCACAAACACAATAAATCTAAATAGGGGAGGTTAAAATAAAAATTTCCTCTCCAAATATAACTTTAAGACTGTAAAAATAATAATAAATTCTTATTTCTATGCAAAAATAAACCCATACACACACCTATACCCCATTACTTAAAAAAATATTTGTAGTAGTTTCAACATACACTTTTACAAACATATTAAATTTATTTACACTTACGATCTATAATTATTTTTTACCCATAATTTTTTTCATGGAATTTAATAATCAACATAGTTTAGCCAGATTCCCAACAATTTAAATATATCAAAATTATGTCACAAACAAGTATAAATTCTAATTACACAATTTACCTCCTAATAAATCATAACTTAACCAATGAAAGATACAATACAAGAATAATAACTTATAGAATTATGCGCTAAGTACACGTCGCAGTAGTCACAATAATAACGGTAAAGTACAAAATAAACACTTTATATTATTTACAAATTTATCATATATTTATTTACATATATATTATATATAGATAGATTTTGCGTACCTCGGCATAGACAACTTGTTAATGAAAAAGATGGAAATTGACAATGGAATGTAAAATGTCTGACACGAGCAAAATGGGAAAGAGATCTAATTATTTATCGTAGTAGAAGGAAAAAAGGAAATGGGCTACAATTGTGGACTTTGTAAATAGTAGTAATTATAATTAGGTCATAGAATTTTATTTTTGGAGGCCCAATGTTAGAACTTCAAATTATATGACGAGGGTAATTATTAAGTGACCTTCATGTTTGAGATTTTATTACTCTTCGGCCCTTATGTTTTTTTACAAGTTCAATTGAATATATTAAAAGACGGAAACTAAAAAAATCATGAGATAGTAGTTTCATTTTGTTATATAAGATCGTTTAAGATAAGTTAAGACCAGCGTTGCTGATCAAGAGAGGGAAACACGCAATTTCCAAACAAAAATTCTTGAAATGTTTTTTTGCAATCCAATCAACACAATATTTGTCTTCCTAGTAATAAGGTGGAAATACGGATTAAAATTTGAAATTTTAGTACATCCTAAAACTAGTTTCCAAATTCATATGTATTACATGTGACACATACATAAGAGATTTCATAACTAGATTGCAATATTTTGTTATGAATATGTTAGATTAGGGGAATCCTCGAGTGTACAAAATAGAATTCCTAATACCAGTAGTTTTAGCTTTGGCGGAAGAGAAGGCTTGGTAGCCTATAAGTTACTCGTAATAATAGTACCTGTCACATCTCTGTTTGCGAATGAGCATATTTTATGTCACATATGCAATTACTAGACATTTTGAAATTGGTAAATGTTATTAAGGGAAGAAGATGAGTTCAAACTTTTGAAATATTATTTTTGGATAGTGATGTGTGTGCAAAGAAGACTGATGTCTGAGGTTTTATGTTATGGAGAACGAGTATAAATTTATGTTTTTATTATAATATTTTATTTTTTATATCTAGGTAGTGTGATGCGTGTGAAGAAGGTGAGTGTTTGGGGTTTTATGTAAATGGGGAAGAAGATGGTGGAGAATGATCGAGGATGATTATGGAGGAATGTTAGAGATGAGTTTGAAACTTTTAAGAAGGCGAGTGTTTGGTATTTTATGTAAACGGGGAAGAAGATGATGCAGAATGATCGAGGATGATTATGGATGAGTATTAGAGGTGAGTTTGAAACTTTTATTATATTACAACTGAGATTGAGGATTTATGTTTTATGCTATAATAAATTAAGTATAATTGAATATGAATTGATGATAATGGTGGTGAAAAATGATCGGCAAATGAGTTTTTAATTTTTTATTGGTCAAGCTCGAGGAAGAAGAAATAGAACAAGGGGGGTCGGGGTGGATGAGGTTTATGTTTTCTTTTAATATTTAATTGAGGTATTTAGGTAACTTTACATGTTAAAAAACATACTCTTACCGAAAATAGGTGCATCAATCAATAAATAGAAATGTGTTAGGGGATCTACAATGATACATGGTTTAGTTTAAGGGTTTGTTTGGACATTGGGGGATTTTTTAGTAAAAGATAGGAAATGATAGTATATTAAAGGTATGAAGATGAGAGTATTTAATCTTGTTTGGATTGAGTATAAAAAGAAAGAAATGTATTAGTAAAACATATTTTTGTGTTTGGATTGTATAAGTAATGTAAAGGAAAAGATTTATAACTAAATTACTTTTGTACTCCTAATAAAATATATTATAAATAGAAAATAAAGGTAATAAAGATATTGTGTTATTAAAATTAATCATTTCCTTCTAATGACTCCATATTGAAGGGATATGTTATAACGTATCAGAAAGGTATTATTTTATTCCTTTAGTAACTAATCCCTTCAAAATTTTATAAAACAAACAAAGTAAGTATATCCATTATCCTTTATAATCCCTTACCTCCCCTTTTAATCCCTCAATCCAACGTGTCTGTAAATTTTTGTTGGGATTTTAAAAAATTTAAATGGAAAAATCCTTTTTCCAAATATTGGAATATCTGAGTGTTAGTGAAAATATTTGTTTTTAAACACGACCAATATTTGTACTAAAATATTTTGGAGTTATATACATGGAGATTTTAAACTTACTAAATGGGTTAAAATTTCATTTTAATCCTTTGGTAAATTGCACATGTCTACCATAAGAATCGTAAATTAGTTATGCATTAGTTTACGAATTTGATGCAAAATCACGAAACATAATCCTTTGTATGGATTACATTAATTCAGATTTTGAGACAAAAGATTTTCTTTTCTGAATCGACCAAAAAGTTAACTTTTCTTTGTCGTGAAATTACCTTTGTTGATTTAAGAGAATGATTCATTGATTAATTAGATTGGTTACACTAGTCAATAAGAAATTAAGGACCCATCCCCGTATTAGTTGATAAAAGCTTGTCAATGATACCGTGGACACCAGTTGATCCCCAGCCTCCGGTAAACATAGGGATCAATGATAGAGGTTCAACGTTATTCGAAGATACCTACCGTCAACTTGACCGAGGAAATAATTGGCATCGTAACCAGAAAGGGACATAACATCCTAAAAATCCCCTAGTTTGATACGATAAACGCCCAAATAAATATATTGGGAATGCATTACATATAAATACCTATTCCATGTTCTTGAACATGTATCACTTATATTCTCGCTAAATATATGTGCAGTCGGATTTAGTTATATATATATATACATATATTCTATTGGATCATCAATACTGGTGGTCCTTTGTGTGCTCTAAAATAAATGCAAAAATAATTGAACCACAACCGCAAGTGTACGGTTGTCCCAAGTAGTAATAAGTGATTCTAGGATCGTTCGCAAGGACAGTTTGGTCAACTACAATGCTTATCAATTAATGAATGATTGCACTTATGAAAGCAAATAAAAGTTTGAATGATTGATTGGTTGTTTGTTTTAAATCTAAGTAATGAAAACTAATTATAAAATGCAAGTAAATAGTAAAACGCAAGTAAATGAGTGTGAAACGCAAGTATGAGGAGATAGCACTTGAGAACGCAAGGGGTCTTCCTAATCCTATTTCATAACATATTCTGTTTAAGGGCTAAATAGGTCAATTACAATGGTCGGGATTCTAAATTCCTTATACCCCCGCCAGGGTGGACTATAAGGCTATCCTAGAGTGTCACTAGTCCCGTCAGGGTAAATATGATCCACTTTTAGATGTTTAAGTTAATTACCTCATTGGCACAAAAATTAGCTAAGTTCTTCAGAATCAATAGCTTCTATCTTAGATTGAATAAATAGTTCCGTATCTAAACCCTCCGTCAGGACGATCCAATCGCCACTAATTGGAAGAGCCTAGATACTAACACCTGTTCTTAGTTCATGACTCTAAAAATAGTAAATAACCTTAATTTATCGAAAAGAGTAAAAGCCCCAATCTAATTTAATTTAACAGAAACCCAAATTCAGGACATGAAATTCAATAAGATTGGGAATCACCCATAAAGCATTCTCAAGCACTATTATGAAATTAGTTAATACTAATTGAAAAGAAAGATAAATTAAATAAAATGGAATTCATATTGTTTTACAGAATTAAAGATAAAAGAAACCTAATTTCCGGAATTGGAATGACTGAGAACGGAGATATAGACCCTCTCCAGCTCTTGCAGCTTCTTCTTTCTTCCTTCTGTTGCATCTCTCTGATGTTTAATCTTGTAAAAAGTGAATTGTTGTGAAAATAGAAGTCAAAGGCTCCTTTTATAAGTGGAAAAACGGATTAGGGCTTGGACCTAAGAATAAAACACTAATTAAATGTCCAAGCCCAATTTCTAAGCCCAAAATCCAGTAACTGCTGATACACCTCTACTAAAACGGCTTTTCCCGCTTCGTTATGACTCCGATTGACTTGATTCCAGTTGCTAAAGTTCCGTAACTCGATAAGGACTGTTTTCTCTTAAAGGTCAGCAGCTAAATCTTCTCTTAAGCAACTTGAAATCAGCAATCTCTGGCCTGGAAACAGATTTGCAGCTCTAAAAACAATTTCTTTCGGGATTTATCTTCAAGTCTTGACTCCATATCACGATCTTTGACTTTCTCCTCGGATTCCATTCCTAACCAATATTCGAAACCTACAAACTTTCCACTAAAATACACAAGATTACGCGCAAAAGTTTAATAAATCAAAAATACTAGAAATAAAATAGGAATTCCGGATTATTGCATTTTTAACTCAAAAGTCTATCAAATTAATAAAATAAACACCAAAAATGATGTCTCCCAAGGGTAGAAAATAAGAACAATTAGGGAGACATCAAATACCAATAATAACTTGACTGTTAGAGTTATCATGAGGTACAAATCCATATGGTCCAGATCTTTGTATGATTTTAGGTCATTACGATTGGCCGAAGGTAGATACATTCAAAACACCACCAACAACACCAAAATTAGTTCTATTATTCACGTATCTATATTTGTTGTGCCTTTCACTCTCTATCAATCAACACTGTCAGTGGGAACGAAATTCCAAATCCATTGATAAACAATTAATTAAAACCAAGTCCAGATTAGATTTGCAGAGACAAGTGGAAAGGAAATACCCCAAGCCACACACTAAACGCTTAAAAAAGTTTCTCTTAGTAGCCTATAATGGAGGTCCACAAATAGATGATCTCAAACCCCCAACGCTAGGGGCACCAGTTGTCTCCCTGCAATTGTACAAAATGACTTAAGTAATATAGTGTTTTAAAAGTATAAATCGTTTCCCAAGGTATTATACATGTTATTTAGTGATTTAGATAGGAGTGGATTCCTCATTATGTGAAGCAAATGAGAAAAGAGAATGGGGGGAACTAAATATTGCAAATTTTAATGGATTAATTTGCAAATTATTTAGAAGATTACAAAGACTAAAAGGTAATAACTAATATATAGAGTATTTAAATGATTTTGGAATGATCAATTCCGCCTAAAATCTCTAATTTGGAAATTCTTATTAAGTAAGGGAAATAATAATATTTAACACTAATCGTACCTAGGATTAAAAATTACTCTAAAACCTTTCCGGGTGTTTAGAGGCTACTCTATAGGCAAAAAAAACTCCTTTAAAATAAACCCAGCTACCCTAAAAATCAATTAAATCAACTACACATATCATGGCTATGCATCTGCTTATGATCTTCTGATTGGGTGATACAAACACACAATTATTACCTTGCTCTAAACGTAAACCCCCTTAGAGTTATAATTTTTGGATTATCTTAGTAAATTATGTGGCCAATATAATCAATCACAATTCAATACAAGATAAGGAGAAGTATGAGTATTCGATCTCATTTAAGCATAAAACCTAGGGTTTCACAATCCATCTCATTCTACTAGATATTTAGCTCATAATAAAAGAAAAGAAAACCATAGTACTTGAATTAAGTATAAAATGATTAATGAAAATTAGAGAAAAAGAAAAATTATTATATATTGTGTGAAACGATGAAATTTTGAAGACTTGAAGATATAAAAAATCTTCTCCCAAGTCTTCTCTTTCTTACGATTTGCTCCATTGATGAAATATTAGTGAATTATGATTGAAAATGAGGAAAAAAACATTATATATGCTCCTAAAATTGTGGGTGTCACTTAAATTATGTTGTTCCATGGTCTAAATTGTACAAAGTCTTCACCCACTAGAATTTTTAATTTTGCACAAAGTTGTATCTTTTTAGCCATAAAAACGATCATAACCTCTTCATCCAAACTCTAAACCACTATCAATTTATTTTCAAACATTCTTATTTTTGAGAGCTTTCTAACAGTCTATCATTCACCTACTCAAAAAATTTAATATGTTGGAAATTCTTTGAGTATCTGCACCAACGAGCGCCGCCACCTGATGAGTACTCGGAGATCTAAATGTATCGAAAAATCATAGTATGTCAAGAAAAATTCACTGAATATCAAAAAAATTACTTAGTATTGAAAATTTTCACTAATTATTGTGGAATCTTTTTGAGTATGGAAAAAAAAGACCCTCAGTATACTCGATAATTCCTCTGAGCTTTAAAAAAATACTAAGTACTACACCTAATTATAAAAAATAAATGAAAAAATTTATTTTAATTGATAAAAATAATATTTAAAAACAACAACAAATCTATCTGTAAAAAACTATTTCAATTATATATAAAAAGAGAAGTTGCAAATAATTGACAATGCTACCATCATACCATCAGATTTATTGATTCATTAACTATCATTTCCCAGAAGAATACATTCTTGTAATTCAAAAGAATAATTTGTTGAAAATAAATAAATTCAAAAGAATAAGAAGAGATGTCTGAGTCGCATTGAAAGGCCATAAAAAAAGATAATCTATCCAATAAAAAATTAAAAGCATGATTTGGCCAAAAAAATTCAAATGAGTTCTTTTTGCTGCTAGATCTTAAAGATTTGAACGACCATGAAGCTTGGGTCCATTGCTTCTTCAATCCCAAAATCTCTAAGCAAAACTCAGCTTGAAGCAAAACTCCAATCATGATCAGAGAGTTATTCATAATTAAGTGTCTCATTAGGTTTTTAATTATTAACATCAAAGTGAATGAAAAGCATTACTTGTTAATATTTTAAGAATTTGTGATTATATATCTATTTTTCTGTTGATGTTTAATATTTATTTTTTCAGATATTGCACACTGGTCTATCGCATAATTAGGATTTAGTAATGTTGCTGATAAGATTGTTACGAACAAAAGAATAAGGATAAGATCGTTGGTCATTTCATTTCAGTTAAATATTGATATATCATTCTCACTTGCCTAGGTAGAATTTACTTGCTAGAATATTAAACTGGAAATTTCTTAGGGTTTTTATGTGTTTTATGAATATGAACTGTTCATGGTATTATTTGTTTATTAAATAATTTATGTAATGTATACTAATTAACAAGTTAAGAGATTTAGAGTGATAAATCAAAAATATCTTAGAGATAAATTTGTTTCTGAACTTATATGTTTACCATTATAATACAAGCAATTATTTAATTATATATACAAAATATTTGGCTGATTTGTTTGATTAAATTGTATAGTATTTTTGTGAGTTTGAATGTAAATCTAGTAAAAAATGAGGAATAAATAGTGAAATCTTATGTGTCTAGTAAGGGAAAAGATAACATCGTTCACTAAGTAGAAAGTCAGATTCTCTTTTCACGTGGAGGACACACTAAAAAAGAAACATGACACACCATAAGAGAAATGTGACTATAGAGGTAAGTAACACTGAGAATTTATTTTTATTTACATATTAAGTCCCTTATTTTATGGTAATTGTTTCAGGAGATTCAGAAGTTCTTCGTGGATTATCTAATCAATGATACTCTAGGTGCAATTTCGACCGCACATTTAGTACATGCAAATCGTGAAGCAGATCTACCGTCAATGACTGACTGTTGATTTTGCTAAAATAGGAGCTCCAGCTGAAATTCCTATTTTCATAAACTAAAAAGTTTCTGGATTTAATCAAAGATTCCAGAGACCTTTAGTACCAGACCTTGAGAAAGTGAACCTATGTACACATCCCAAGGTGCACAAGGTAAGCTTTATCTCGCAACTATACTAACAATATGTTATAATAAAGCCACACTTTGTTTTCTTGGAAAAGATGGTTGAAGAAGCATATGATCAAGATCTTGTGGAGGAGGGGTACCAAATGTTTGTGAAAATGAAGATGAGATATTAACTTCAAAATTGAAAAAATGAAATCAAATCCTGAATCTCCATTGCCAGATTGTTACTTTCATAATATTTCAGATCGATTGTAAACCTAAATTGTTATTTTCATAATTTTCCAGATCAATTGTAAAAATGAATCTATGATGATCATTCTACTCAAGTGACCAATTACAATTTTCGAATTCGTGGATATTAATGGGAAGAAGTAAAGTTTGAGTTTTTTTATGTTGAAACTTATCAAAGATGTATATAGAGTATAATGATGTCTTTTGGTTTTCCACTTCAACTTTTACAATATTAATAGTACTCTTGGTTGTGACGGTTATGATGAGTTAGTAGATTAAATTTAATTCTATTGTGCAATTTTGTAATATACAAGCATCGTTGTGTTGTTTAGAATGTACTGAGTAGTGCAAATAAGCATATTTTACTATTACAACTGCAATTACTAGCCCATTTTGACATGGGTAAATGTTACTAAGGGAAGAAATGAGTTCGAATTTTTTCAATAATATTTTTGGATAGTGATGTGTGTGAAGACTGATGTGTGTGTCATGATACACCTTATGGTGGACATTTTAAAAGAGATCGAACTGCTGCTAAGGTATTACAATCAGTTTTTTACTGGCCTTCTATTATGAAAGATTGTCATGAATATGTTAAAAGATGTGAAAGATGCCAATTTACTGGAAATATATCCAAGAGGGATGAGATGCCACGTAATAATGTGCTTGAAATAGAAATATTCGATGTATGGGGTATAGATTTTATGGGTCCGTTTGTTCCTTCTAATGGTAACCTCTACGTCTTATTAGCTGTTGATTATGTGTCCAAGTGGGTAGAGGCTGTTGCTCTACCAACCAATGATTCGCGAGTAGTAATTAAGTTTCTGAAATCACACATCTTCACTAGACATGGTACTCCGAGAGTAATTATTAGCGATGGAGGTTCTTATTTCGTGAATAAGTACTTGAAGACAGTTTTAGAGAAGTATGGGGTGAGACATCGTGTATCTAACACTTATCATCCACAGGCCAATGGCCAAGCTGAAGTCTCAAATCGTGAGGTAAAATCTATTTTAGAGAAAACCGTTGGTCCTACAAGAAAAGATTGGTCAATGAAATTAGACGATGCATTATGGGCTTATCGTACTGCGTTCAAAACTCCAGTTGGTGCATCCCCGTATCGAATGGTTTATGGTAAGGCTTGTCACTTACCTCTTGAGCTTGAAATGGGTGCATATTGGGCTATTGCGCAGTTAAACTTAGATCCTAATTTAGCAGGTCAGAATCGAATGATGAAACTTAATGAGCTTGATGAATTCCGATTACATGCTTTCGAAAATGCTAAGCTTTACAAAGAAAATGTTAAGAGATGGCATGATAATCAGATTCGTGAGAAGAACTTTGTGGTGGGACAAAAGGTATTGAAGTATAACTCAAAGTTCAGCAATTATCCGGGTAAATTAAGATCGAAGTGGTCAGGTCCTTATATTGTGATCAAAGTTACACCTCATGGGGCGATAGAAATAGAACATCCACTCGAGAACCGTACATTCATGGTAAACGGTCATCGATTAAAGATTTACCATGGAGGTGAAGACACCAATCGCTCAGAAGATCCACATCCCGGAGAGATCATGTATCTCATCGAGGCTCCTTAGAAGCGTGAGGTAACGCGTCGAGCTTAACGACGTTAAACAAAAGACAATTTCTTGTATATTAGTTTAAGTATTTTTTATTTTCGTAGTGTACAATAGTTAAATCTCGTTAATTTAGTGTGTATTATTAAGAAATGAGGAAGGGTAGTTGTTTTTGATGATTTCAGGGGTAAAAGAGTCATGAGTTTGGGGTTAAAACAATGAGAAAACGAAAAAATTTGGAGCCAACAGCAGGTCGGGCCAGCATGTCGGTCAGATGACCGGCTAGCTGGCCAAACGAGCTGAAGACCCCAAACTCTCTGACCATTGCGTCAGCTTTGACGCAAGGATGTTGCGTCTAGGTATGCGCCAGAGAGATCCCGCCGGCATGCTGGTCAGATGACCGGCTAGCTGGCCAGCGAGGGAAGAGTTTCTGACCACTGCGTCAGCTTTGACGCAACAACGCTGCGTCTACATTCGCGACAGCGAGGAACCGTTGGCATGCCGGTCAGCCGCCGGCTAGCCAGTCAGCGGAACTGAAACTCTCTGACCACTGCGTCAGCATTGACGCAAGGTGGCTTGCGTCCGAGGTAAAAAAAAACCTAATTTAGTAATTTATTTTTCGCCGTCATTGCGCCCGGCATGCCGGCTAGCCGCCGGCTTGCCGGCGCGCTGTTGCAAGAGGCGGTTTTTACCTTCTTTTCCAAGCCAACCTCCTATTACGAATCCTAGCCTCCACACACTCCGAAAATCATCAAATATTAGCTATAAAATCATCAAACCAAGCCCACTTTCATCACAAAAACACACAATCAACTCATATCCTCTCCAAAACATCATCAAATTCCCAATTTTCTCCTAAAATTTCTTTATCCTAGCCTTCAAATAAAACCCAATTCCTCCACAATTCTTCTCAATTAACCTCTACCCATCTCATATTCGACCATATTCTTCAAGTTTTAAGCCTAAAAACATCAAAGTTCTAAGCTTTTCTCTAGCTTTATCACCATTTGAAGTTTTGAGTTTGGGGTGAAAAGAGATGACTAACAGAACTGATTCCATGTGTAACTATTGCAAAAACTTACCAAGAAACAGGAACAATGTTGGTGCTAGCCCAAAACAAGCAATTGAGATTCCGGATTCGCGTTCCAAAAAGACTGAACAGATCCCAGTTGCTCCGAAAAGGAAAGAAAATCCAAGCAAGGCTAACCCGAAAAAGAGTAGATTAATTGATGAAAGTGAGGAAGAGAGTGAAGAAGAGATTGAGGAAGAAACAGAACAAGAAGTTCCTGAAGAACCCATTCAACAACAGAAACCTCCAAGTAGAAAGGTATGGGCTCAAAAGCCAAAGAGAGTTTTCGTTCCTTGGGATGATCAGGTTCGTGATAAAATTAATTTTTTGAAGTTTGGTGAGGAGATGAATCTTCCTAAGGGTATTACGAATAGTGCTTTTAAAGATTATGGTATTACTTGTGACAAGTTGGGTTGGAAAGAATTGAGAGAAAGGAAGCTTGAGTATATTCCTACCTTGGTGCGAGATTTTTATGAAGGTATAGCCTTTTCAAAGGAAGCAGTCGTGGTTTGCAAAAAGGTAGTTCCTTTCTCCGTTGAGCTTATTCGAAAATCATTTAATTACCCAACTTTACTGGGCTATGCCCTTTCCAAGAATCCCTTAATGATTCTTCTTTCGATTATGAATCCCTTTGGGAGAGAGTACTTATTAATGGGGCTCGCCCATCCCGAAGGAGAGAAGTATCCTGGACAAATGTATTGCAGTAATTTGTTACCCTGTGCTAAGGTGTGGTCCTGTTTCATAATCCCGACCTTCTTCGAAATTAAACACATCTCAGAAGTGAAGAAGGAGCATCTTATGTTTATCAAGTGTATTATTGAGGAGAAACCAATGGATGTTGCTCGTGTGATTTATGATACCATCATGGAGTTTGCAAGAGTTCCGACTTCAAAACAAAATCTCAAGTGCCCTTGTACCATCACTACTTTGTGTCTAGACGCAAAAGTCCTGCGTAGGAACGCAGAGATTGACCATGTGGTATTTGGAGAGAACATGTTTTTAACTTCAATCCAGAATTCTCATGATGAAGTAATAAAAGCGGTAAGAACTCCTAGAGCTCCTCCAAAGAAAAAGATGCATACCGATCACGAGTTGGAAGCGAAAGTTAAGGTGTTGGAAGAGAACCAAGTGAAGATGATTGCTACGTTAGGAAACGTTATGAAAGAGCTGGAACTTATCCGAAACATGCTAATGGGGGTGAGCACCATTTAACACGCCACCTATGGTCTACTTACAAAGTATAAAGTTCATGGACGCAACACCGATGACCAGCCACGCGCTGGTTGAGATACGTTTTCTATCCCTTCCGCGTTTTGGTTTAGTTTAGGTTTATTTTATTGCGTTGAGTCTTTTCGAGTCGTGGGGACACGACTCATTTTAGAGTTCGGGGCGGGGTTCGTTGCCTCATTCCAGTTTGAATGTGTTATGTGTTTTTATTTGCTTTCAATAAAATAATTTGGGAGTTACATTAGACTGTAGAAGATTTTAAATGTCCCTTTAAGCATACTTTTAGTAAATCTATGATAGTAAATAGTGGACTTTAGGGAATAATATAAAACACACTTAAAATTGATGAGAACATAGGTAGTTGATAGGAAAAATTAATGAACAATGCAAATGAAGTAAGCTTGTACTAAAGGAATATGTTTGGTGTGTAGAACGTGAAATCCTAATTAGTAGAGAACCCACTTAGATATGAACTGAAGACGAGCTATGTACTTAGGAAAATTATAGGGGAAATTCTTTGTTAGCCATTTGTAGCCTTTTAGCTTGCTATCCCTTATATATTAAACTTATCTGTCTTAGCCCAATTTTGAGCCTTAAGCCTTTTCTTTTGTTGGCACGATATAAGCCCATTATCCTTTAGATTATTAGGCATGACCAAATGACCCGCACTTGAATCACGATCCTGAGACCTGTCTCGAGCTTGAGTTTGGGGAGGAGGGTCCACATATGGGAAATTTCATTGGGTGGGATTTATGCGTTTGTACTGAGGCACGAAAATAAAAGATGATATTATTATTTGTAAGCCTTTGCTGGGATTTGAAAAAAAAATTATAAGAGACATGACCTTTCACATCAAAATGATGGTCATGGGTATCTTGTACAAAAAAAAGAAGAAAAGAAATGAAAAAGAAAATAAAAAAGACAGAAAGAATAAAATAAACCGGCAAAGTGGAATATTTTTGGAAATCATCTTAGTATAGATATTGGGTTGACATTGGGGACGCAACATTAGCGCGTCAAATGGGTTGAGTGAGAACATTATATGAGTGTAAACTCAAGCTCGTGGACAGTTGTTGATGGTAAGTGAGGAGAGAGCTAAAAACTCACTTTAAATTTACCAAATATACATACCACACAGTCCCTAAGCCTACGCTAAGACCATAAAGTCCTCGTGATTACTAAGTGCATAGTGAATTTATGATTCTGTTAATAGGGAATATACTAAGTGGAGCGTTCAAAGCGAGTTAGGATTGAGGAACAACCTATATCCATCATACAGAGATAAGTACAAGTGTAACCTTCAAGCATTGCTACTGTAATTCTATGATTGAGATTATTTATGTTCGATTTTGCATGATAGGTGTATGTGTATACTAGTTCCTAGAGTTTTGCTATATGAGATTTATTTTAAGAATTGCTTTAGGTTTATTTGCTAGCTTCTACCTTCTCTTGCAATGACTTTCTTACCCCTTTGTTTTAATTTTGCTTTGTCGGGACGACAAAGTTTTGAGTTGGGGGTCTTGATGTCTCCCTAAATGTTCTAATTTTATGCCCTTGGGAGACATCATTTTTTGTGTTTATTCGTTTATTTTGATAGACTTTTGCACTAAATATGCAATAATCCGAATTTCCTCTTTTATTTCTAGCATTTTTAATTTATTAAACTTTTGCGCGTAATATTGGATATTTTAGTGAAAAGTTTGTAGGTTTTGAATATTAGCTAGAAGTGGAATCCGAGAATAAAGTCAAATATCGTGATATGGAGTCAAAGCATGAAGACAAATCCCGAAGAAAGTGATATTTTGAAGTTGAAAATTTGGAAAGTTTCCAAAGATTTCTGATTTCGAGCCACCTAAGAGTAGATTTAGCCGCTGACTTGTGAAGAGAAAACGTGCCCCATTGAGTTACGGAACTTTAGCAACTTCAATAAGGTCATTCTGAGCTGAAACGAGTCGGTTAGAGCTGTTTTAGTGGAGGTGGTGCAGCAGTTACGGGATTTTGGGCTAAGATAATGGACTTTGGCCTTTATTATTTCATTTAAACTTTAGCCTAAGGTCCAAGTCCGAATTTCTAAGTATAAATAAGGGTTTTGACTTCTATTTTACACACAATTCACTTTTTACAAAAGAAAGCATCAGAGAGAAGTCAAGTCAAGGCAAGGAAGAGGAGAAAGAGGAGAAAGCTAGAGAGCTGGAGACGGTCTATATCTCCAAATCATAGCTGGACTAATTCCGCAATTAGGTTTTTCTTTTATTTCTTTCTGTAAAACAATATGAACAGTTTTATTTCTTTTAATTTAGTTTTCCGCATTAGTATGAACTAATTAAGTGCTTGAGAACGCATAATGGGTTAATTCCAATTTGATTTCGTTTCATATGTTTGAATTTGGGATAATTATTATTTAAATCAAATTGGGTAAATTGTATTTTTTCTTTAGTTTGTACTTTATTTACTATTGTTGACCTGATCAATTGATAATAGGACTTAGTATCTAGGCTATTCCAATTAGTGGCGATTGGATCACCTTGACGGGGGGTCTGGGTACAGAACTAGTTAATGAATGTAGGTTAGAAATTATTTGACTCTGACGAGCTTAATTAAACCTATGGCATATTGGGTAATTTAGACTTGATCACTTGAGAGTGGACTATAATCACCCTGACGGGGTTTGTAGCACTTGAGAGTAGCTCCTTAGTCCACCCTGACGGGGGTAAGGAGAATTCCGAATCCCGACCAATACAAATTTACGAATTTGCCCCTTAAACAATGTATGAAATGAATGATAATTAGGAGAAATCCTTGCGTCTCTCAAGTATTTCTTTCTCATCTTGCGTAAACACTTTACTTTCTTGCGTCTAGTTATTTACTTGCATTAATCTAGTATTTTACTTAATTGTCTTAGCATTTAGAAAACCAAACAAACAAACTCTTAAAATCATTTACTTGTTTTCACGTGCAATGAACCACTATTTGATAAGCATTAGAGTCAGCCATTCCATCCCTGAGAACGAATCTGTTTTATCACTTATATTACTTGGGACAACCGTACACTTGCGGTTGTGGTTCTCTTTTCCTTATTGCATTTATGTTAGAACACACAAAGGACCGCCACTTGGTAAGCGTGAAAATATATTAGAAGTGGGACCTGAGAATGATTCCTAGGTTTGTTAATGATACAATTATATGCTTTTCCCATGTATCTTTTATCCCTTTAGCACTCACTTTAACTAGTTATTATATTGCTCAGGTGATTTTGCCAAGTCCTGTTCTTAATGAAGGAGAGCTTGACTCTTTGTTAAAAGACCCATTGTTGAAACCCAAAGTGTTACCAACATTTTTTAACATTGGGAAAGGAGTTGAAGGTTCCTTTTAAAAAAGAGACTAAACAGACTTTGTGAAGCAGCTGATGAAGCTGTCAGAACTGGGTCCCAGTTGCTTATTCTATCTGACAATTATGATGATTTGGTGAGCATTATCCTCTATAGTATATCTTAGTTTTTTAATGCTATTCCACTTGAATTACAATTAACCTATATTATTATATCTTTTTGTTTGTATTAGGGAGCAACAAAGCTTGCAATACCTATACTTCTAGGTGTAGGTGCTGTACATCAACACTTAATTCAAAACGGTATGAGAATGTCTGCTTCGATTGTTGCATATACAACTCAATGCTTTAGTACTCACCAAATGGATTGCCTGATCGGATATGGTGCAAGGTATATTTCTCTTACCTCTAATAAGCTTCTTTATTGTGGTCATATAAGCGGACCAATGATGAAAATTTATTTTGATAGTGCTGTTTGCCCTTACTTGGCTTTGGAAACATGTCGTCAATGGAGTTTAGGTAATAAAACCGTGAACTTGATGCGAAATGGAAAGATGCCTATTGTCACAATTGAACAGGCTCAAAATAATTTTGTCAAGGTACTTGAATGAAATCTTTTATTATGTTTCTCACTTGAAGAAAATTATAAATGATGGTAAAAGGAAAGGTATGCTAAATATAAGTAATTGCTGGTTCTAAATCAGGCAGTAAAAGTTGGACTTATGAAAATTCACTCCAAAATGGGTATCTCACTGCTGTCAAGGTATTATACGTAGTTTTGTTATTTGTGTTCTTTTAACTTTCTGATTTTTTGTTTGTAAAGTATGATTTGCACATGTTATTTGGCTATAGTTATTATGGTGCACAAATATTGAGATTTATGGATTAGGAGAAGAGGTGGTTGATGTAGAATTTTGTGGAAGTAGATCAAGTATCGATGGACTTACTCTCGATGAGGTAATTAATTACACATCTAGCGTTCTAGTACAATTTTGACTTTACTTATGTATTTATGTAAGATTTATTTTTAATTCTTAAAATAGACTTGCGGTGAGTCATAGTACAAAAGAATTCTTTCATAAAACTCTTCAACTTGTGAAAATTAACACAGAACCTTAGTTTTTCAAATGTGTTATTTTTAATAAACAATTAAATATGTGTTTCTATCTCCTAAAAAATATAATCTATGTGTTATTAGTTGTATTATAACAATCTTCTGTTTTGGCAGATCGCAAGGGAGGCTTTATCATTTTGGGTAAATGCATATTCGGAAGATACAACAAAAAGACTTGAAAATTTCGGGTTCATTTAGTTCCGCCTAGGAGGTATCTCTTGATTTTCACCATCTTCATATTCTCCACACACACAGCCACACACAACCACACATCTTTCTGTTTTAGTTTAATATTACACAGCGATAAAATTTCCCATTGTGTAATAAATTGGAAGGTGAGTACCAAGGTAACAATCCTGAGATGTCATAATTACTCCACAAAGCTGTCCGTGAAAAGAGTGAACGTGCTTATTCGATATATTAGCAGAATTTACTAATCAACCCGTGATTGTAAGCTTGCTCATCTTCTTTATAGTTCTTTCTTCAACTGAAATGAGTCCATGTTCACTCATTATTGTTTCTTAATCACACAAGTTCTTCGTGATCTTCTCGTTCACCTATACCAGTTGGTAGAGTCAAACCATCTACATCAATTGTTCAACGATTTTGCATTGGCAGAATGTCCCTTGGAGCTATTTCCAGAGAAACCCATGAAGTAATTGCAATTGCAATGAATCGATTAGGTGGAAAATCTAATTCAGGAGAAGGTGGTGAGGTAATAATAATAATCTATACAATCGTTTCCCACATCATGCTAATGTCATAAATAAATAAACAAAGTAATCGAGTCTTTACTTTCTTCCAGGATCCTATTTGTTGGAAGCCATTAACAGACGTTGTCCATAATAGAATGTAAAAGAGAGAAGAGAGAGGAAATTAAGAGAAGATTTTATTATTGATTTAAATTGTATAATACAGCTTTTGTGTACGATATTTATAATCGACTATACACACAACTCACTAACTACCTATTCTTTCTAACTAATTCTGTTGCAGGTAATTGTTGTTGCTTAGTTGTATCTAGTTATTGCTGTGAGTTGTTGAGCTGTATCTTATCATTCCCCCTCAAGCTTATTATGTTGATCATGGGAAGCTTGGTAAGAAGTGAAGTAAACAAAGAGACTCCATGACCTTTAGTTAGGATGTCAGCTAGCTGACTTGAGGAGGGAACATGCTTAAGATGAAGGCTTTTTGATTTTACTTGTTTTCAGATGAATAAAAATCCACATCAATGTGCCTCGTTCTAGTATGAAACACTGGGTTAGTAGCTAAGGCCAAAGCTGATAGATTATCACAAGCAAGAGAAGGTATAATAACAGGAATATGAAGACTTTTGAGCATGAAAGTGAACCATTTGAGTTCAGAGGAAACATGACCTATAGCTCGATATTCAGCCTAGTTGATGATCAAGAAACTGTTGTCTGTTTCTTAGAACCCCAAGACACAAGATTATTACCCAAAAATATGCAATATCCAGTCATTGAGCGTCGATCACGAGTATTACTAGCCCAATACGAGTCAGAAAATGCATGAAGAGTAGAAGAAGAAGGAGAAAATTTCAAACTATAGTGAAATGTACTCTTAACATATCTGAGAAGTTTCTTTAAAGCTTCACAATCTGCATTTGTTGGTTTGTGCATGGCTTGACAAATCTTATTCACCGCAAAGGCAATGTCAGACCTAGTTATTGTTAGATATTGAAGAGCACCAGTTAAACTTTGAAATAAGACTGGATCTTCATAAAACTGAGTATCATGATTGGTTTAAACACCAGTTTTAGTGAGTGTTGGAGTTGTTGAAGCCTTACACTTGCTTAAGCCTGCTTTCTTGAGAATTTAAAGAGCATAATTCGCTTGGGAGACAATTAAATCCCGATTTGAATAAAAAACCTCAAGTCCAAGAAAGTAAGCTAATGATCCTAAGTCTTTCATTTGAAATCGAATTTTTAATGCATTGGTAATAGTCGAAATTGATTCAGCATTAGCCCTAGTAACCAATATATCATCTACATATACAAGTATAATTGTTAAAGACGATAAAGACCCTTTAACAAACTGATGTCTCCCCATATGTGATGATTTAATCTTAGTTGGAGACATCATTTTAGGTGTTTTTGGAAGTCATATACTCGATTTTCCTATGAATTATTATATTTTCTTATTACCTGTCTTGTCTTGATTTGATTATTTATTATTTTTAGAGCATATTTGGTTTAATTTATTTATTTGGTGTGAAGCTTTAAAGATATATAGTAATTAATTAGATGCCAAATCAATTCTAAGGGATAAAGGAAAGAAGATATGGATGGAAATTGGAGATAAAGGAAAGAAAAGTAAGTATGGAAAGATAAAGTTGTCAAGTAGATCTATATTCAAGCAGCTACATCCATTAAAGTGATCATAACTCAAGATTGGCTTGGAATTTGGAAGAATTGTCTGAAACAAAGTTATAGAGCTTTCCGAGATGATCAGTTTCTATATAAAGAACGCGTCAATCGAAGTTGAAACTAAAAAGTTACGGCCAAAACAAACAAGCGGCATTTTATTACCTTTTCTATATTTTAACATTACGAATTTGAGTTAGACTACAAGTCCAATTACATGTCTTCCTCTCCAAGAAAACGTGTTAGGGATTCCTAGACCCCTATAAATACACCCTTAAACCTTTGTAAACACATCCTTGCTCAACTCCAAGGCATAGGTTTAATCCTTGCCTCCTACAACTAGTTATTAAGTTTTATTTAGCATTCGAGTATTCAAGAGAACAAGATGATAATCATGTATCTTTATTTTAGTTTATTTATTTCCGGTAGAACTAAATCTCCCATAGCTTGGGTTTCGCATATGTATAATTTATGAATTCTATTTTCTTCTATCTATGTTTATTTGGGAGAATTATTTTAAATTGATTCTAGCTACTTACCCATGTATTTGTTTTATGTGCTTTGATTTATTGTATGTCTTAAACCTGATCAATTTAGGGCTGTGCTAATAGTAGTTAGATGGTCACCCAGAAGGGGTGTCTAATTATTGAAACACCACATAAGCGTCAAGTGTGCGGTAGTGATCCGGAAGGGCTTGCCTAACTAGATAGTCATTAGGGTATAATTTAATCACCGATCATCATTAAAAGGCCAGTCTCATATAGGAACCTAGTGGCGTAAGAGCACCCTATTTAAGTCCCCTCTTGATTGTGAGGTCACCACCCTAGTCCACCCTGACGGGGGTAGGGAGGAATTTATAATCCTGACTACTTATCTAAGAGCTATTATCACCCTTTTTAACTAGTAGAAGAAATAGAAGGATTAGTGCATGCAAGCAAAACCCGAGATATACTTTCTCATCTTATTTCTTTCATATTTATTTTATTTTATTTTTATTTCATTAGTTTAATCATTAATCTTCCAATCAATCATATTTACTTTTCTGTCTTTTTAATTATTAATTGCTACTCAGATTTATTTACCCATAAGTATAACACACTTAAGTCCCTGAGAACGAATCTGACTTATCATTAAAACTTACATACGTCCTGTAATACTTGCGATACCGTGTTAAGTCTAGGGTGATTAGTGCATTGTTTACCATATTTATTTATCATATTTTTATCACACCCTAGGCGACACCTCAAACATAGAAGAATTTGCTGTTCTCACAACAAAACCTTGAAGAAGAAGGAAAGAATAAAGTAGAGAGTACCAAGCTCGAGGATCCTATTTCAATCCGTATAAGGATCTATTCAATTTGCAGACATAAGTAGAATTAGCAGAGTAACAAAACCAGGTGGTTGTGACATATAAACCTCTTCATCAAGCTCGCCATGAAGAAACACGTTAGATACGTCAAGTTGACGAATTTTCCAATTATTCGAAACAGCTAAAGAAATTGTACCACACGAATAGTCTGATGTTTAACAACTGGGCTAAAGGTTTCTGTATAATCTAGACCATATTCTTGTAGAAAACCTCTAGCTACGAGTCGTGCTTTATATCGAGCTAATGATCCATCAGCATGTCGTTTGACTTTGTATATCCATTTACATGAAATGGGAGTATGCCCATGAGGTGCATGTACAAGAGTCAAAGTAGACTAATTAATGCATTATATTCCTCTTGCATAGCCTCTTGCCAACACTGAAATTTAGCAGCTTCTCTGAAAGAAACAAGTTCAAGTAGAGGAGGAGTTTGAATTAGAGTTTGACATTTATACAAAGGGTGAAGCGACCCAGTTTGACGTCGAGTAATCTTTGGATGAGGAGGAGAAGGAGGATTAGGAGGTAAATTCTGAGATGAAGAACTTGTAGTTTTTGATTGTGGAGAAGATTGAGGTTGTGAGATTGTATTTAATGGTGGTGAAGAATTTGACAAAGTTATAGGCGATGTGGGAGACTGTAGTGGTGTAAATGAATGTGAAATAGAGGACAAATTGATGGAGGATAAAAGATCAACAAATGTGGAAGAGTTGGTGGTAAGTGAAGATGACACAGTAGTTTGAGAAGCAAAATGAAAAGAAGACTCCTCAAATCTAACATGTCTTGATATAAACATACGAGAAAAGGATATTGGAAGACATTTGTATCCTTTATACTATGAACAATAACCCAGGAAGACACATTTTTCAGATTTTAGAGTGAATTTATGTTGATTTTAAGGCTTCAACCAAGGATAACATAAACATCCAAAGACTCTAAGATGATCATAGGAAGGAGTGGATGTAAACAACATTTAATAAGGACTAATATTGTGAAGAGTAGGACTAGGTAGCAGATTTATCGAATAAACTGATGCAACCAAAGCTTCATACCAGAATTTCATAGGTAGAGAAGCATGTGTAAGCAAGGCCAGAGTAGTTTCAATTAAATGCCTATGCTTGCGCTCAGACACACCATTTTGTTCAGGAGTATGAGGACAAGAATTTTGATGAATAACACCTAAAGATTGAAGATAAATCTTGAAAGAATTACTATTGTATTCACCACCATTATCTGATCTGAGACATTTGATTTGTGTGTTAAACTAAGTTTGTATGAGACTTTTAAAAGCTTTGAACACTTCACACACTTCTGACTTATGCTTCAAAGGATATACCCAGCTAAACCTACTAAATTAATCCACAAATAGAACATAATATGTAAATGATGAGCAAGAAGATGTAGGTGAAGGTCCCCACACATCTGAGTGAACAATATCAAAGGGTTGTTTAGATATTGTAACAAATAAAGCAAAGTGTAGTTTATGTGCTTTTGACACTGCACAAGAATTACACTTAACACCCAAATGATCTAATCTAGTATTTAAAACTGAAGACAAAGGAATCAAGGCTTGAGAAGATGGATGACCCAAACGCAAATGCCACAAAACATCTGAAGAAGAAACCAATTTTGACAAAAGACACATCAAGGACTGAGAGGAATTGAAATGAGCTTGTGTAGAAAATAAACTTGCACCAGATGTTAATGGATATAAGCCATCCCTACAAGGGCCCTGTAAGAGAAATTTATGTGAGTATGAATCATATATAGAGATTGTCTTGGAGGTTAAAGTTATGACACAATTGTTATCAACTGTGAATTTGGAAATAGACAATAAATTTGATGATATAGATGGAACATGGAGAATAGAGTTCAAGGAGAAAGAAGAATTAGGAGTAAGTAGCTTACTATGTCCAATATTTTCTATCTCAAGAATTTGTCCATTACCAACTGAGACAGAACTTGAACCATGATAAGGTTTGAGGATCATTGGTGACATGACTATTTGTACCACTATCCAAGTACCATATTTCTTGATCACAGACTTGGTTTTGAGTATGTTGAACTGGCGTATTAGTAGAATGAGCTGTTAAAACAACTCGATTCTGAGCTCTTGGTGATGGATGATTCACCATGTCAGATCTATACTAATAATCAAGAGCAATATGTCCTACATGAGTACAAATTTGACAGGTAGGAGCACTTGAATTCATTACATAAGACTGTGATGGTGGTGCACCAAGAATAGAACTATTTTTAGGTGAAAATTGCCTAGCACGACCTCTATTTGCATATCTTTTTCCTCAATTAGAAGGTCCTCATCCTCTAGAAAATGTATTAGATGAGGATTTTGTAGTAGATGAAGAAAATAGTGCACTGTGTTGCATAGAAGATTCAATAGATTCAACCATTTTCATGTGTAATTCTTCTGAAACTAACAAACTTCCAAGAGAATGAAATCTAAGTGTTGAAGTTTGAGCATTCATTATTCAAATACTATTTAAACTGATTATATTCCGCATGTAACCCCTTAAAAGTGTACATAATAACATCTTCAAGTGGTACTGAAGCAGCTGTGGTGTCTAAGCCATCACATATATCTTGAATGTTAGCTAGATATCCAGTCATTGTTTTATCTCCCCTTTTAATGTTGCATAGCTTCATTTTTTAATTGATGTACGTGCGTGCGACATTGATTAACAAATAGTTCTTCAAGTTTCCTACAAACATCATGAGAATTATGAGATCTTACGACGTGAAAGAAAATAGAGGGAACCATTGAAGATAAGAGTGATACCTTCAATTGATGATCTTCTATTAACCATGTGGAATGCGTAGGATCAGTAGATGAAGGTGGAGATCCTGATCGAGTAACATGATCAAGATATCCGTGAGCCTCCAAAACAGCTTCGAGTTGAGCTTTCCATAGAACATAGTTTGTAAAATCAAGCTTGATTTGAACAAGCGAAGCCCAATTTTGTCGAAGTAACAATAATCCAGCTGTAATTTATGAGCTAGACGAGATATGAGGTGTAGAAGAAGATGATTCAGCCATTAGAAGAAGCGCAGAAGATCGATTGAGCGAAGAATAACAAACCTCTTATGTTATGCAATTAATGGCGATGAAGAGCTTGTTCCTTCTTTAGCTCTGATACCATAATAGAATTTAGAAGAGAGAAGAGAGAGGATATAAAGAGAATATTTTATTATTAATTCAATTGTATAATACAAATTTTGTGTATGATATTTATAATCGACTATACACACACAACTCACTAACTAACTATTCTTTCTAACTAATTATGTTGCACGTAGTTGTTGTTGATGAGTTGTATCTAGCTATTATTGTGAGTTGCTGAGTTGTATCTAATTATTCCATGGTTATTCTCCCACTTTACCATATCTTAAAGGTCTTCAAAATGGTGACACTGCTACTAGTTCCATTAAACAGGTCAGCATTTTACCTTTCAACTTCAAATTTTTATATTTCAGTGATAAAATATCAACCGGCCACTAGTTTGGGCTTTTCAGGTTGCATCCTGCCGATTTGGCATGACTCCAACATTTTTAGTTAATGCTGATCAAATAGAAATTAAAATTTCACAAGGTGCTAAGCCTGGTGAAGGTAGATGATCTCAAACCCCCTACACTAGGGGCACCAGTTGTCTCTCTACAAGTGTACAAATTGACTTGTGTAATATAGTGTTTTAAAAGTATAGATTGTCTCCCAAGCTATTATAAATGTTATTTAGTGATTTAGATATGAGTGGATTATTCATTATGTGAAGCAAATAAGAAAAGAGAAGGGGGAATTAAATATTGCATATTTTAATGGATTAATGTGAAACTAAATAACGAGATTACAAAGACTAAAAGGTAATAACAAATATATAAAATATTTAAATGAGCTTGGGATGATCAATTCCGCCTAAGATCTCTAATTGGGAAATTATAATTAAGTAAGGGAAAGATTAATATTTAACACTAATCGTACCTAGGATTATAAAATAAATCTAAACACCTTCCGGGTGATTAGAGGTTACTCTAAAGGAGTTTCCTTACAAACAAATTCAACTACCCTAAAATTTAATTAAATCAACTACACATATCATGGCTATGCATCTGTCTATGATCTCCTGATTGGATGATACAAATACACTCTCATTACATAGCTCTAAATGTAAACCCCCTTCAAGGTATAATTTTTGGATTATACTTAATAAATTATGTGGCAAATATAATCAATAACAGTTCAATACAAGATAAGAAGAAGTATGAGTATTCAATCTCATATAAGCATAAATCCCTAATTTAAAATAATTGCCCAATTAGTAATACCTAGGGTTTCACAATCCATCCCAATCTACTAGATATTTAGCTCATAATAAAAGAAAAAAAGAACACAGTACTTGAATTAAGTATACAATGATTACTGAAAATTAAAAGAAAAGAAAAGTTATTATATATTGTGTGAAACGATGAAAATTTGAAGACTTGAAGATATGAATAATCTTCTCCCAAGTCTTCTATTCCTTACACTTTGCTCCATTTATTATTAGTGAATTACGAGAGAAAATGTGTAAACCTTATATATGCTCCTAAAATTGTGGTTGTAACTTAAAGTATGTTGTTCCATGCTCTAAATTCTAAAAAATCTTCATCCACTAGAATTTTTAATTTTGCACAAAGTTGTATCTTTTGAGCCATAAAACCGATCATAACTTCTTCATCCAAACTCTAAACCACTCTCATTTTATTTTCACGCATTCTTATTTTTGAAAGCTTTCTAATGATCTATCATTCACCTTTTAACTATTTTCGGATCGCCTGTGACATCTGTGACATCGACTTGAAGATTCCGGACTGATTGTAATATATATCTTCATTGAGCCCCAAGTAAATTATTAAATCTTCAGATATATTTTTGGTCCTTTTTTGGCTTATTGAATGTTTCTCTTCGCGTTTATGACTTCTTAACTCCTTAATTAACACATGTTAGGGATCTTAAGGTCTTTCCAGATTGTAGCATTAACTTATGGACGATATTATATATATACATGTATGTATGTATGCAAGTATGTATTGACCTATGTGGTATTGGATATAAAATATATGGCCTATAGGGAACATGCAGTTAGGTTATTTTTAAAGAGGTCACTACCAAATCCTTTGGGTGGAGAAATATTAAAATACCCTAAAATAAAATAAAATCACATAAAAACGAAAACAAGTGGCAATAAGTATGGATTACCTTCCCAATAAGTCATTGGATGAGTCATTGAGTATCAACTCACTAAGTATCAATACTTTTCAGTTTTGACCACCACCCACTGACCACCGCTGGCGCCGCCATCCAAGGTCTACTCAAATAATCTATTGAGTACTAAGAGAATTTAATGTATTGGAAATTCTTTGAGTATCTGTATTTTTCAGCTCCGACCACCACCGGCGCCGCCACCCGACGAGTATTTGGAGATCTAAATGTATCAGAAAATCACAGTATGTCAAGGAAAATTCACTGAATATCAAAAAAAGTTACCGAGTACTGAAAAAATTCACTAAGGATCGTGGAATCTTTTTGAGTATACTCAACAATTCAATGAGTGGTAAAAAGACACTGAGTATACTCGATAATTCCTATGAGTTTTAAAAAAACACTAAGTATTACACCAAAATAGAAAAAATAAATGATAAAATTTATTTTAATTGATAGAAATAGTATTAAAAAAATAACAACAAATCTATTCTGTAGAAAAACTATTCCAATTATATATAAAAAAGCAGTTTCAAATAATTGACAATGCTGCCATCAAATTTATTGATCCATTAACTATCATGTCCTAGAAGATTACATTCTTGTAATTCAAAAGAATAATCTGTTCAAAATAAATAAATTCAAAAGCATAAGAAGAGATGTATGAGTAGATTTGAACAACCATCACAAAAAGATAATCTATCCAATAAAAAATCAAAAGCATAATCCGTCCAAAAAAATCAAAATAAAATAAAATCAAAAGAGCTCTATTGGCTGCTAGATCTTGAAGATTTGAACGACCATGAAGCTTGGATCCATGGTTTCTTTGATCCAAAAATCTCGAAGCAAAACTCAGATTGAAGCAAAACTCCAATCATGAACAGAGGCTACGAATGCTTGAACTAGGCAAATAAGGCTTGAACGGATATTGAATAAATGAGAGATCTGCTGAGCTTGAAGTTTTGAAATTCGTTTTGAAATTAGAAGAGAGAGCTTGTTGCTAGGTTGGGTGGGGAGAGGAGAGAGGGGAGAGATATTTTATGGTTTTTAATTTTATGTTTAAAATTTAGTATATATAGTAGTTGAAAAATAAGAGGGGTATAATAGGTTGTAAAAAAATAGACTTTTATTGGCTTATAGTGTTAAATAATCTAAACTTGAATTTATCTAATAGATGTTCTCTCTCATACCCAATGATGTATAACTGAGTATCCTCAAATCTAAAAAATAATAAAGATCGAGAATTTCTCTGATGAGATATTCAACTTTAAATAGCCAGTTCACACATTTATTTTATTACTTTGGAAGCTAAGCAAAACCGATTTTCTTTATATCTTGGGTGGTTGTTAGCTTGATTATTTTCTTTTTCTTTCTTGTTTCTCGACATTGTTTTTCTTGAATTTGGCGATTGAAACAATTAAATCATACACGTCCCTCATAATATTGGCACCAAACACGTAAAAACCCAACCCATAATATCCTAAAAATATCCCGCCATCCCAAACCCAAGCTCGAAGATAGTCAATTCACTAAGCATTGTGATTCAAGAGCGGGTAATATGTTAAAGTCTTATCATACTAAAAGATTAGGTTTGTAACATGGCTAACAAAAAAGGACTCAGGCTCAATCGGTGATAGGAATACATCACTTAGACAAATTAAAGTGAACACATGTATTTTCAAAGAACTACCTTAATCATTTATCTAAGTCCCGCCAACCTATTTCATCTCAATGTTGTAGGCGTGTCGATTTTAGACTAGCTAAGACTGCAATGTCTATACACCTACTCACATTTCACTTTGCTCCAACTACTTTTCACGCACTGCTTGCTAAGAACTTGACACACACAGACAACAAGTTTCAAGACACTTAATCATGAAATAATATGAGCATTACTAAATCATATAACTAATTCATATCATCGAGTGAACCTACATAGAACCAACAAAAACAACTACAACAATTTTTACTAGAAAATTTAGACAAAGCGTCTAAATCTAACACTAAGAGTACCCACATACAAGACTCTAGTTTGCGTTTTGCGATCTCTATTCATATATAAAGTACAATTAAGAGTATGGCATACAAGACAAGAATCTAATTCTGGGTTTTGAGTTCTCTATTCACATATAAAGTCCAAAACATAGAAATATCACTCACATCCAGCACTCTTGAGAGAGCTTTTATTAAGAACCCCTAAAACCACATTTAAAGTCTTATACTAAAAGTTAAATTTACTTCTAAAAATGGTATATCACTTTTTGGTGAAAAATTATTATTTTTTACCTCATCTTTTTGTTATATAATATTTTTTATAAACAAAATTAGTATGCCCCTAGAATATTAATAGAATCTGGTTCTAATTTTTTTAAAACCTAATTTATTTGTACTCTTTGAATATAATATGAATTTACAAAAATTACTAATAGCAAGTCAAAGATATAATTGACAAAATTAAGAATCTATATAATAAAACACAACAAAAAATGTAAAAAGTGTATGTTTCTTTAAATTTAAGCCAAATGACCGTTTACAAGATCAGCCAAATGTCTCAATTTATTTGAATTTAAGCCCCTTTTGCATGGTTTAGACAAAATCATTTCTTACATTATTATCCAATCCAAAGTCCTTTATTTTATCCTTTATGTATATTTATCTATGTTTATCATCCCATTTATTGCATGTCACACGTTTCTGTAAGTGGATATCTCTACAATCATTTTTTTTTTTAAAATGGACATTGGTTTACATGTCAATTGTATATTTTTGTGGGTCAATTATTGTATAAATAGAAGTTAAAATAGTGTAATCAAAGAATTAATTTTTATGTTTACAACTAAGATTTTAAATGTTGTTGATTTTTTTTACTGGGTGATTAATTTAAAAGGGCCATAACCAAACAAAGTTGCTTCATAAGGTCTAACCCAATTTACTAAATATCCTTGTCTAAACTTCCCTTTAAGTGTATATCATGCGAATTATTGGCTTAGACGACATAATTTGGTGACCTAGAAAATTATAAATCCAGAGTATTACTGGGATAGTCGATATAATTTGGTAAGCTACAGATTTTATATGTTGAGTTCTGTTCATTAATTTGGTGAGCCCACTATCCAATCTCGTTAAAATCACTATCTCCATTTTCAGTCTATCCAAAACAATTCAAAAAATGCAGTATAATACTAAATTGCTCACTCGCATCACTTCATATACGGTAAAAGCTTTCCATGGTCATACAAGGGCCATTGTAAGATTTGCATACAAATATAATAAACATCACGACTATAATTTTACTTAAATTAAATAATTTTAAAAAATTGTAAAATGATGAGATTAGGTTAAAAAATAATTCTTTTTTTAGACTGTTAATGGTAAAGATGATTTTTTACCTTAGATTGGGTTCTTTGATTGTTGATGGCGTAGCCAAGCCTGGTTGATGATGGTGAAGAATGTTTCACAAGTGGTGAATAATGTTTCACAAGTGGCGGCGGTTTTCTTGTCTAGGAGAGTGACTTGGATTATGCTTATTGTATTGGAGAATGGTTCTTTGATTATGTTTCATTGGTTTTTGGTGGTCCTCTGTGTGTTCTAAAAATAATGCAATAAATAATCGAACCACAACCGCAAGTGTACGGTTGTCCCAAGTAATATAGTTGATAAAACAGATTCGTTCCAAGGACGGGATGGTTGACTACAATGCTTATCCACTAATGAATGATTGCACTTATGAAAGCAAATAAAGATAATATGTTTGATTGGTTTTTTTTGTATTAATGCTAAGTAATAAAAGACTAAATGGAAAATGCAATTAAAAGCTAAGACGCAAGTAAAATGATGTAAAACGCAAGTATGAGAAGATAGAACTTGAGAACGCAAGGGGTGGTGGTCCTTTGTGTGTTCTAAAATAAATGCAAATGCTAATCGAACCACAACCGCAAGTGTACGGTTGTCCCAAGTAGTAATTCTGATAATCAGATTCGTTCCAAGGACGGATGGTTGATCACAATGTTTATGCAAATAGTGATTGATGCACTTATGAAAATAAAAGAGGATAATTTGTTTGTTTTGGTTTTGTGATTTATTACTAAATAAATGAAAGACAAAATAATAATGCAAGTAAAAAGCTAAAGCGCAAGTAAAATGAGTGAAAACGCAAGTATGAGCAAGTAGTACTTGAGAGACGCAAGGGTTTTCTTAACTATCATTCATTTCATACATTGTTTAAGGGACAAATTGGTAAATTGGTATTGGTCGGGATTCTATAATCTCCTTACCCCCGTCAGGGTGGACTAAGGAGCAACTATCAAATGCTACAAACCCCGTCAGGGCGATTATAGTCCACTCTCAAGTGTTAAAATGTTCATTACCCAATAGGCCATAGGTTTAATTAAGCTCGTCAGAGTCAATAATTTCTAACCTACATTCATTAACTAGTTCGGTACCTAAACCCCCCGTCAAGGTGATCCAATCGCCACTAATTGGAATAGCCTAGATACTAAATCCTATCATTGGTTAATTACGTCAATAATAGTAATTAAAATGCAAATTAAAGAAAAATACAATTTACCCAATTTGATTTAAATAATAAATATCCCAAATTCAAATGTATAGAATGAAATCAAATTGGGATTAACCCATTATGCGTTCTCAAGCACTATGAATTGTTTAGCTCATATTAAAAAGAAAAACTAAATTAAAATAAATGGAATTCATAATTGATTACAAATAAAAGATAAAAGAAACCTAATTTCCGGAATTGGAATGACTGAGAACGGAGCTATAGACCCACTCCAGCTCTAGCAGCTTCTTCTTCCTTCCTTCTGTTGCTTCTCTCTGGTGTTTTTAATTGTAAAGAATGAATTGTCTGAAAAATAGAAGTCCAGACCTCCTTTTATAATAAGAAAAACGGATTAGGGCTTGGACCAGAAAATAAAAGCCTAATTAAATGTCCAAGCCCACTTTCTAAGCCCAAAATCCCGTAACTGATGACAGGCCTTCACTAAAACTGCTTTTCCCGATGCGTTACAACTCCGATTGACCTCATTCCAGTTGCTAAAGTTCCGTACTTCGATAAGGAATGTTTTCTCTTCAAAGGTCAGCGGCTCAATCAGCTCTTAAGTACCTCGAAAACAGCAATCAAGGGCCTGGAAAAATGGATTTTCAGCTCTAAAAATAATATCTTCGGGATTTCTCTTCAAGTCTTGACTCTATCTTTTAATCTTTGACTTTATCTTCGGATTCCTTTCCTAGCTAACATCTAAAAACCTGTAAACTTTACACTAAAAATACCAATATTACGCGCAAAAGTTTAATAATTCAAAAATGCTAGAAATAAAAAGGGAAATCCGAAATATTGCATATTTAGTCCAAAAGTCTATCGAATTAATTAAAATAACACCAAAAATGATGTCTCCTAAGGGTCTAAAATAAGAACAATTAAGGAGACATCAAGACCCCCAACTCAAACCTTTGTCGTCCCGACAAAGCAAAACAAAATAAAACGAGGGGTAGAAGCAAACGTATAACACATAGAAGCTAACAAATAAACCCTAAAGCAATTCTTAAGATAAATCTCATATAGCAAAACTTTAAAAACTAACATCTACATACACTAATCATGCAACATCAAACATAAGTAATCTCAATCATAAAATTAAAGTCGCAATGCTTGAAGGTTACACTTGTACTCATCTCTGTATGATGGCTATAGGGTGGTCATTAATCCTACCTCGCTTTGAACGCTCCACCTAGGCTATTCCCTATCAACAGAATCATAAATTCACTATGCACTTAGGAATCACGAGGTCTTTACGGTTATAATATTGGCTTAAGGACGGGTATGGATGTATATTTGGTAAATTTGAAGTGAGCTTTTGGCTCTCTCCTCACTTACCATCAACATTGTCCTCGAGCTTGAGTTAACGCTCAAAAAGATGTTCTCACTCACCCATTACGCAACAATTTAGCGTCCCATGTCTACCCACTATAAACTAGATGATTTTCAGAAGAATTCCACTTTGCCGGATGTTTTATTCTTTCATACTTTTCTTTTTCTTTTCTATTCTCCTTTTTTTTTTTTTTTTTTTTTTTTTTTTTTGTACAGAGGAAAACCGGGTACCCGGATTTTGAAAACCGGATCCCCGGATCCTACTGTATTGATTTTCAAACTTTTTTTTTTTCATTTTTTCTTTCTTTTTCAAATTTTTTTTTTTTTTCATTCCCGGCAAAGGGTTACAAGTACATATCATCTGCAATTGTGCTACAATACCAAGCACATCAATCCCAACCCATTAAATTCCCCATATGTGGTCCCACCACCCCAAACTCAAGCTCGAGACATGTCTCAGGATTGTGATTCAAGTGCGGGTCATATGGTCATGCCTAACAATCTAAGGGATAATGGCTTATATCGTGGCTACAAATAAAAGGCTAAAGGCTCAAAGTGGGCTAAGACGGATAATAATTCATTCAAGGGATAGAAAGCTAAAAGGCACAAATGGCTAACAAAGAACTGCCCCTATCATTTTCCTAAGTACATAGCTTGGCTTTAGTTCATATCTAGGTGGGTTCTCTACTAATTAGGATTTCACGTTCTACACACCAAACATATTCCTTGAGTACAAGCTTACTTCATTTGCATTGTTCATTAATTTTTCCTATTAATTACCTATGTTCGCATGCAATTGTAAGTGCGTTTTATGTTAATCCCTAAAGTTCACTATTTACTATCATTGATTCATCAAAAGTATGCTTAAAGGGACATTTAAAATCTTCTACAGTCAAATGCAACTCCGAAAATTATTTTATTGAAAGCAGATAAAACACATAACACATAAAAACTGGGATGAGGCAACGAACCCCACCCCAAACTCAAAAATGAGTCGTGTCCCCACGACTCGAAAGGACTCAAAGCAATAAAATAATATACACTAAATGAGAAGGATTAGAAAACGTATCTGAACCAGCGCGAGGCTGGTTTTCGGTGTTGCGTCCATGAACTTTATCTCGCGTCTAGACATCGTAAGTTGTTCTTTGAACAATTAAAGTTCAACTTGTATGTAACGTTTCCCAAAATATCAATCATCGCATCCCGATTCTCTTTCAACACCTTGATTTGTGATTCCAACTCATCATCGGATTGTTTTCTTCCTCACTTTCAGGTTCTGCAATCACTTCCCTCTTCTTCGGATTAGCCTTAATTTGAACCGCTTCAGTCTTGTTTGAAACTTGAAATAGGAATCTCAATAGCTTGTTCTTGAATAGCACCAAAAGCGTTCCTGTTTCTTGGAGAATTCCTTTGATAAGTACACATGAAAACGGTTCTGATAAGCATCTCTTTCCACCCCAAACTCAAAACTTCAATTAGTGAGAAGCTAAGGCTTAGAACTTTGATGTTTTGAGGCTTAAGACTTGAAAATTATGGTGGAATATGAGATGGGTAAAGGCTAATTGATGTGGGAGAAGAGGGAATTGGATTTAATTTGAAGCTTGGATAAAGAACAATTGGAGAAAAGTGGGAATTTTATCGTATTTTGGATAGGAGATGAGTTGATTGTATGCTTTTGTGGTGAAAGAGAGTAAGATTTGAGGATTGTGTGGTTGTAGCTGATGATGTTCATGAAATTCTGGGTTTTGGGAGTGTTTGTGGAGGCTGGGTTAAGGACGGAGGTAAAATTATAGGGCTAAAAAGCTGAAAAACGGACCTGGCACAGATGCAAACCGGGTCCCCGGATCCGAAAATCCGGGTTCCCGGTTCCGCGTCGCTGTGACGGCGCGGAAAAAAAATAAAAATACTCTTTTTTTTTTTTTTTTTTTTTTTTTTTTTTTTTTTTTTTTTTTTTTTTTGTACCCCAAGACGCGCCAAACCGCTGGACTCCAAGACGCAGGGTCAGAAATTCTGCTCGCCGAAACCGGGTACCCGGTTTTGCCAAATGCGGGTACCCGGATTTTGTCGATGGCGCGAGTCAAAACGCGCCAAAACGCCACCTCTGAAAACGCTGGGCCAGACTTGAGGAAAATTACAGCTCCGAAACCGGGTACCCGGTTTCGCCAAATGCGGGTACCCGGATTTGTGTCGATGCGCGAATCAAAACGCTCCAAAACGCAGGTCACCAACACGCAGGGTCAGACTCTTCAACTGTTACAGCACCAAAACCGGGTTCCCGGATTTCGCAAACCGGGTACCCGGTTTCGACGCTGTTGTCGAACCCCACACGCCACGTGCTGCGTTTGAAGAGGGTGGTACCAGCTCCAAAACCGGGTTCCCGGTTTTGTAAAAACGGGTACCCGGATTCTCCTGGACATCCAACCTCTTTTTCTTCTGTTTTCGCCAATTCGACCCCAAACTCAAGTCCTTTTTACCCCTGAAATCATCAAAAACAACTACCCTTCCTCATTTCTTAATAATAAACACTAAAATTACGAAAATCAAACTAATCTAAAATGCAAAAATTTAAAAACTCAGCTATTATACAAGAAATTGGCTTTTGTTTAACGTCGTTAAGCTCGACGGGTTACCTCAATCATTAGTCATTGACATAACCTCCCCAGCAGTGAGTGAGGTTGTCAATATTTGCAAGTCGAAATTTGCATCCCTTCGCTTTTATGCCCACTAGTTTGTCTGAGATAACCTGCGCGACCATGAATGGTCCTATCCAAGAACTTTTTGATTCACGTACCTTTGGGTGGGGGCTCGGTTTCTTCATAGCTACTTCTTCACCTACTTTGAACCCCTTTTTCTTTCTCTCTTTCTTAGGTTCCTTCGGAACCTTCGTGGCACGTGCTTTCTCTTTCTTCTTCGCATGATTGAGTTGTGGATCCTTGGGGTATGGAGGAGCTTTAATTGGTGGTTTCTTTCGTAGCTCTTTCTCCTCCACCCCTAAAGTTTCCACAACACTAATTGGCTTTGTTCTTACCGGTTCCATTACATCTACACGAAAACATTCATCCTTGGAATCCGGAAACTTCATAGGCCTGAACACGTTGAATTTCACCTCTTCGTCTTGGATCCTCATAATCATTTCTCCATTTTCTACATCAATAAGGGTACGCCCCGTGGCTAGGAATGGTCTTCCCAAAATAATGGGGACATTCCTATCCGCGTCGTAATCAAGAATAACGAAATCAGCGGGAAAAATTAACGTACCTGCCTTAACGAGGACATCTTCGATTCGGCCTTCCGGATGTGCAAGAGATCGATCCGCCATTTGCAAAACCATAGAAGTGGGTCTTGCTTCAATTTTAAGCTTATCAAAGACTGATTTGGGCATCAAATTGATGCTTGCACCCAAATCACATAGCGCTTTTCCTTTCCACTCATTACCAATAGATATCGGAATTGTAAAGCTCCCAGGATCAACTAACTTTGGAGGTAATTTACCTTGACAAATAGCACTACATTCCTCAGGAAGACCAATCATCTCATTATCACAATATGGCCGTTTGTTGGTGAGGGCTTTCTTCAGAAACTTAGCATACTTGGGTACATCTCGAATAGCTTCTAACAACGGAATATTTATGCTAAGACCTCTTATTTTGTTAAAGAATTTTAGATACTCACCCATATCACCTTTCTTTTGAACTCTCGATGGAAATGGTGGAGGTGGACGATTGATTATAGTCTCATCTTTCTTTTTCGGAACCTCAACAGGCTTCTCCACTTCTTCTACTTCAACTTCTTTATCTTTATTCACCACCTCTTTTTCTTTTCTAACTTCTTTTTCTTTCATAACCGGAAAAGGAGGTGGAGGAAGGTTCTTACCACTTCTAAGATTAATAACTTTACAATCTTCGATTTGTAACGGATTCTCAGTATCACTAGGAAGTTGTCCTTGCTGACGTTGATTGAGCTGTTTATTGATTTGACTCAGCTGATTTTGGAACATCTTCATATTTGCTTCAAGTGCATTTTGTCTTTCTATAGCTGCGTTCTGACGTTCGATCGCTGCATCCTGACGCTCCATCGCTGCGTTCTGCCGTTCCATTGCTTGTGCTTGTAGAGCGATTAAACTTTCAACTGTTTTCTGAAGGGTATTTGCTCCTTCTTGTGGATGGGCAGGTAAAGCTTTCTGGTTCAAATTCTCATCATAAGTATTCTGAGGAGCTTGTCTCTGTACATAATTTTGATTCTGTCCTCCTTGATAGTTATTGTGTGGTCTAGGATTATAGTTTTCACCTTGGGGGCGCGGCTGATACGCATGTGTAGGATTGGCTGCCCCATTAGGATTCGAATATTGAAACCCAGGATGGTTTCTGTTAGGCTGATACCCATTACCACTCGAATTAAAATTACCTCTGTTGGACATGAACATCACTGATTCTTGATTACTCGGACAATTCTCCTCATCATGATCATCAACTCTACAAATCGAACACATATAAACCTCTTGTGCAGCATGCACAGCTACTCTCTTGCCCGAAAATCCTTCTTTCACAGCTAGAGTAAGCTGCTTCAATTGTTGCTCTATGGTATTCTGGATCTTATTCTCAAACGTAGCAAATTTCTCTTCTATGTCAACATTATTTACTCCCTTGACTGGTGTTCTTACTGAGCTCCACCCAACTTCATTCTTGACTGTTCTCTCTAAAATGATCTTGGCATGAGCGGGTTGAACTTGAAGAAAACCTGCTCCACATAGCGTATCCAACTTTTCTCTCGAAATTCCATTAAGGCCTCTATAAAAGATCTTTAACTGTTGTTGTTCTGAAAAGCCATGATTAGGAACTTTACGCAAACACATCTGAAATCTTGTCCAACTCCTACCCACAGTTTCCTCATACTCTTGACGGAATTGTGTCAATTCTAGTTCAGCATCTAACCTCATGTTACTTGGGTAATACCTGTCAAAGAAAGCAATTTCTAATTGGTCCCAATTGGTAATCCTCGTAGGATCTTGCGTATCGTGCCATTCACTTGCTCCATCAATGACAAAGAATTTGAAAGCAGCAAAATACATCTGTTCTCTTGAAACCCCTTGTGTGATATAAGAATCACATATCTGTTTGAATTTTTGTACCGCTCTAAGAGGATCTTCCGATGGTCTTCCACGAAAATTTCCAAAGTTTTGGAACTGAGCTAGCATACCCGAATCTGGACGGAATCTCGGAACATTAATATCTGGAGCACCTACTCCTATAGCTGGAGCGCGGAATGGAACTTCTGGAGGGCCATTAGTGAACCACGGATCATGATTCATCACTATTTGGACTGGAGGATTAGGATTTAGTGGTTGAACTTGAGGAATAACGCCTGGAGCTAAAGGTTGGCCATTTGCATCTAACTGGCCTTGTCCATTCTGTTGACCTTGAATAATGATATTCTCCATTCTGTTACTTAATTCTTCTACTTCTAAAGCTTCTCGTTCTCTTCTTCTTCTGTTCGCAAGTCTGATCAACGATTCTGGATTACTAAGGATCGGAGGTGCTGGCTCTAGATCCTTGAATAGCCTTCTTCGCATACACCAAACCTAAAAACCTGAGAAAGCTAACAAACAAAAAGCGTAAAACTGATAAAAGAAAATAAATGCACTTATCACTAAAGGATAAACACCGTGGTCACACGCTACCGTCCCCGGCAGCGGCGCCAAAAACTTGGTGGTCCTTTGTGTGTTCTAAAATAAATGCAAATGCTAATCGAACCACAACCGCAAGTGTACGGTTGTCCCAAGTAGTAATTCTGATAATCAGATTCGTTCCAAGGACGGATGGTTGATCACAATGTTTATGCAAATAGTGATTGATGCACTTATGAAAATAAAAGAGGATAATTTGTTTGTTTTGGTTTTGTGATTTATTACTAAATAAATGAAAGACAAAATAATAATGCAAGTAAAAAGCTAAAGCGCAAGTAAAATGAGTGAAAACGCAAGTATGAGCAAGTAGTACTTGAGAGACGCAAGGGTTTTCTTAACTATCATTCATTTCATACATTGTTTAAGGGACAAATTGGTAAATTGGTATTGGTCGGGATTCTATAATCTCCTTACCCCCGTCAGGGTGGACTAAGGAGCAACTATCAAATGCTACAAACCCCGTCAGGGCGATTATAGTCCACTCTCAAGTGTTAAAATGTTCATTACCCAATAGGCCATAGGTTTAATTAAGCTCGTCAGAGTCAATAATTTCTAACCTACATTCATTAACTAGTTCGGTACCTAAACCCCCCGTCAAGGTGATCCAATCGCCACTAATTGGAATAGCCTAGATACTAAATCCTATCATTGGTTAATTACGTCAATAATAGTAATTAAAATGCAAATTAAAGAAAAATACAATTTACCCAATTTGATTTAAATAATAAATATCCCAAATTCAAATGTATAGAATGAAATCAAATTGGGATTAACCCATTATGCGTTCTCAAGCACTATGAATTGTTTAGCTCATATTAAAAAGAAAAACTAAATTAAAATAAATGGAATTCATAATTGATTACAAATAAAAGATAAAAGAAACCTAATTTCCGGAATTGGAATGACTGAGAACGGAGCTATAGACCCACTCCAGCTCTAGCAGCTTCTTCTTCCTTCCTTCTGTTGCTTCTCTCTGGTGTTTTTAATTGTAAAGAATGAATTGTCTGAAAAATAGAAGTCCAGACCTCCTTTTATAATAAGAAAAACGGATTAGGGCTTGGACCAGAAAATAAAAGCCTAATTAAATGTCCAAGCCCACTTTCTAAGCCCAAAATCCCGTAACTGATGACAGGCCTTCACTAAAACTGCTTTTCCCGATGCGTTACAACTCCGATTGACCTCATTCCAGTTGCTAAAGTTCCGTACTTCGATAAGGAATGTTTTCTCTTCAAAGGTCAGCGGCTCAATCAGCTCTTAAGTACCTCGAAAACAGCAATCAAGGGCCTGGAAAAATGGATTTTCAGCTCTAAAAATAATATCTTCGGGATTTCTCTTCAAGTCTTGACTCTATCTTTTAATCTTTGACTTTATCTTCGGATTCCTTTCCTAGCTAACATCTAAAAACCTGTAAACTTTACACTAAAAATACCAATATTACGCGCAAAAGTTTAATAATTCAAAAATGCTAGAAATAAAAAGGGAAATCCGAAATATTGCATATTTAGTCCAAAAGTCTATCGAATTAATTAAAATAACACCAAAAATGATGTCTCCTAAGGGTCTAAAATAAGAACAATTAAGGAGACATCAAGGGGTCATCCTAATCCTATTTCATAACCTATGATGTTTAAGGGTGAAATTGGTTAATTACGATGGTCGGGATTCTAAATTCCTTATACCCCCGTCAGGGTGGACTATAAGGCGATCCTAGAGTGTCACTAGTCCCGTCAGGGTAAATATGATCCACTTTTGGATGTTTAAGTTTTATTACCTCATTGGCCCTAGAATTAGCTAAGTTCGTCAGAATCAATAGCTTCCATCCTAGATTGAATAAATGGTTCTGTACCTAAACCCTCCGTCAGGATGATCCATCAAAAGAAGGTTCATTAAGAGATTCTTGGAAAGGACATATACCGGAAAATTCGGGTAGTTTCAATGATTTACGAATAAGCTCAACGGAGAAAGGAACTACCTTTTTGCGAATAACAACTGCCTCTTTTGAGAAGGCGATTCCTTCATAAAAATCTCGCACCAAGGTAGGAATATACTCAAGCTTCCTTTCTCTCAATTCTTTCCAACCCAATTTATAACAAGTAATACCATAATCTTTATGAGCACAAGTCATAATACCCTTTGGAAGATTCATCTCCTCACCAAACTTCAAAAATTGAATTCTATCACGAACCTGAGTATCCCATGGAATGAAGACTCTCTTAGGGTTTTGAGCCCATGCTTTCCTACGCGGAGGTTTCTGTTGTTGCACTGGTTCTTCGGGAACTTCTTGTTCTGTTTCTTCCTCAATCTCTTCTTCAACGTCTTCCTCACTTTCTTCATCACTTTCATCAATTAACCTACACTTTTTTGGATTAGCCTTACTTGGATTTTCCTTTCTTTTTGGAGTAATTGGGATTTGTTCAGTCTTTTTGGATCGCGAATCCGGAATCTCAATTGCTTGGTCTGGGCTAGCTCCAACATTGTTCCTGTTTCTTGGTATGTTTCTTCGATAGTTACACATGGAAGCAGTTCTGTTAGTCATCTCTTTTCACCCCAAACTCAAAACTTCAAATAGAGCAAAAACTAGAGAAAAGCTTTGAAATTTGATGTTTTGAGGCTTAGAACTTGAATAATTAGGTGGAATATGAGATGGGCTAAGGTTATTTGGGAGGATTTGTGAAAGAATTGGGTTTAATTTCAAGGTTGTGAAGAGGGAATTTATGAAGAAAAGATGAATTAGGTGGAATATGTTTATTACTAAATTCGATTTTTTTTAACCTCAATACGCAAGCGTCTTGCGTCATTGCTGACGCAGTGATCAGAGACTTTGAATTCCTTGGCCTGCTAGCCGGCGGATTCGCCGGCATGCCGGCGGCATGTCGATGGAGCATTTCAAGACGCAGCAACCTTGCGTCGTTGCTGACGCAAGGACCAGAACCTTCACCTTCTTTGGCCGGCTAGCCGGTCAATTGACCGGCATGCCGGCGGAATCTCGATGGCGCGAATCGTGACGCAGCAACGCTGCGTCATTGCTGACGCAGTGGTCAGAGAGTTTGGGGTTCTCAGCTCTTTTGGCCGGTATGCCGGCCAACTCGCCGGCTAGCCGGTCAGACCTGCTGTGGACTCCAATTTTTTTTTTTCATTTTCTCATCGTTTTGACCCCAAACTCATGACCATTATACCCTTGAAATCATAAAAAACAAACACCCTTCCTCATTTCTTACTAATAAACACTAAATTAAACGAAAATTAAACTATTTTACACTACGAAAATTTAAATACTTAACTAATATACAAGAAATTGGCTTTTGTTTAACGTCGTTAAGCTCGACGGGTTACCTCGTGCTTCTAAGGAGCTTCGAGGAGGTACATGACCTCTCCGGGATGTGGATCTTTTGCACGATCGGTATCTTCACCTCCATGATATATTTTTAAACGATGACCGTTCACCATGAATGTACGGTTCTCAAGTGGATGTTCTATCTCTATAGCCCCATGAGGTGTAACTTTGGTCACGATGTAAGGTCCTGACCATTTCGATCTTAATTTCCCCAGATAGTTACTGAACTTCGAATTATATTTCAATACTCTTTGTCCCACTACAAAGTTCTTCTCTCGAATCCGATTATCATGCCATCTCTTGGTATTTTCTTTGTAAAGTTTAGCATTTTCATAAGCATGTAATCGAAATTCATCAAGCTCATTAAGTTTCATCATTCGATTTTGACCAGTTAGAGTAGGATCTAAGTTTAACTTCGCGATAGCCCAATATGCACCCATTTCAAGTTCAAGAGGTAAGTGACAAGCCTTACCATATACCATTCGATACAGAGAAGCACCTACTGGAGTTTTGAAAGCAGTACGATAGGCCCATAGAGCATCATCTAGTTTCATAGACCAATCTTTTCTAGTAGGACCAACGGTTTTCTCTAAGATAGATTTTACCTCACGATTTGAGACTTCGGCTTGACCATTGGCTTGTGGATGATAAGCAGTAGATACACGATGTCTCACTCCATATTTCTCTAAGACTATCTTCAAATATTTATTAACGAAATGAGTACCTCCATCGCTAATAATTACTCTCAGAGTGCCATGTCTAGTGAAAATATGCGATTTCAAGAACTTAATCACCACTCGTGAATCATTTGTTGGTAAAGCCACAGCTTCTACCCACTTAGACACGTAATCAATAGCTAATAAGATGTAGAGGTTACCATTTGAAGGAACGAACGGACCCATGAAGTCTATACCCCAAACATCAAATATTTCAACTTCTAACACATTATTACGTGGCATCTCATCCCTCTTGGATATGTTTCCGGTAAATTGACATCTTTCACATCTTTTAGTATATTCATGACAATCTTTTATAATAGAAGGCCAATAGAAACCAGATTGTAATACCTTAGCAGCAGTTCGATCTCCTTTGAAATGTCCACCATAGGGTGAATCGTGACACCCAGCTATAATCGCCTCAATTTCTTCGTTGGCTACACATCTTCTTACCATTTGATCAGCACACACTTTGTAGAGGAAAGGATCCTCCCAAAAGAATTGTCTTGCACGGTGAGCTAATCTTTTTCTTTCTTGTTAAGTTGAACCTTCAGGAAAGGAACCACTTACCACTAAGTTTGCAATATTCGCATACCAAGGAGCTTCATAATCACGAACAACGAATAAACTCTCATCAGGAAATTCTTCTCTAACTGCTTCAGTACCACTATTTATCTCTGAACCTTCTAATCGTGATAGATGATCCGCAACCTGATTCTTACACCCTTTTCTATCCTTGATCTCTAAATCGAACTCTTGAGGCAATAAAACCCATCTGATTAACCTTGTTTTAGCATCCTTCTTCTCCATAAGATATCGAATCGCTGAATGATCTGTATAAACAATAACTTTCGCTCCAAGAAGATAAGAGCAAAATTTATCGAATGAATACACAACCGCTAGCAACTCCTTTTCTGTAACTGTATAATTAACTTGAGCATCATTAAAAGTTTTACTAGCATAATAAATCGAATGAAAAACGTTCTCTTTTCTTTGTCCTAATACAGCTCCCATACACAAATCACTCGTATCACACCTAACCTCAAACGGTAAATTCCAATCTGGAGGTAATACTATAGGAGTTGAAATAAGCTTTTCTTTGATTGCTTTGAAGGCCGCTAAACAAGCTTCATCAAAACGGAATTTGGAATCCTTTTCGAGTAAGTTGCATAACGGTTTAGCAATCTTAGAAAAGTCTTTGATAAATCGCCTATAAAAGCCAGCATGGCCCAGAAAACTTCTTACCCCTTTAACAGAAACAGGAGGGGGAAGATTTTTAATTACCTCTATCTTGGCTCTATCGACCTCTAATCCAGCACTCGAAACTTTGTGACCCAGAACAATACCTTCTCGAACCATGAAATGACACTTTCTCCAGATTATCTAAACATTTATAAAAATCATCACCAAATACAGAGAAATCATATATAAACACTTCAAGAAAGTTATCGATCATATCCCAGAAGATAGCCATCATACATCTTTGAAAGGTAGCAGGAGCATTACACAACCCAAATGACATTCTGCGATATGCAAACGTACCAAAGGGGCATGTAAATGTTGTTTTATGTTGATCTTCCGGAGCCACGTAAATTTGATTATACCCAGAATAGCCATCCAAGAAGCAATAGTACTCTCTTCCGTCTAATTTGTCTAACATTTGATCAATGAAGGGCAAAGGAAAGTGATCTTTTCTGGTGGCCTTGTTCAGCTTTCTGTAATCCATGCAAACTCTCCATCCAACTACCATTCTTGAAGGAATCGCTTCATTTTTATCATTAAGAACTGTTGTCATTCCTCCTTTCTTCGTTACACACTGAACCTGACTCACCCATTCACTACTCGAGATGGGATAAATAATCCCCACATCTAAAAGCTTGATCACCTCTTTCTTCACTTCATCCTTCATAACGGGCATTAATCTTCTTTGACCTTCAACTGAGCATGCGTTAACATCTTTAAGTATAATTTTGTGTTGACAATAGGATGGACTAATGCCTTTGATGTCAGCAATTGTCCAACCTATTGCTTCTTTGTTGGCTCTTAACACACGCAACAGCTTATCTTCTTGAGGACCTGTTAAATTAGCTGAAACAATAACAGGTAGAGTTTCATTAGTACCTAAATACGCATACCTCAAGTGTGCTGGTAACGGTTTTTTTTTCCAATTCCGTAGGAGATTCAATTGAAGGCTTCTTTTTAGGAATAATCTCCCCCGGTTCTCTCACAGGTTCATAGGCAAGACGCCTATACTTGGGATTTTCAGAATTTAGAGTTGCCACTGTTTCAGCAAGCTCTTCCATCATCTCAGGTGAATCTAATGTCAAAGCGGCCTGCAAGATATCATCAAAATTTAAGCAATTAAATACCTCTTGCGATGCCTGCTCAACTACATCCATTCTGAAGCAATCTTCCTGAGAATCTGGGAATTTCATAGCTCGAAATACATTGAATTTGACTTCCTCGTCTTGTATCCTCATCATTAATTCGCCATTCTCTACATCAATCAAAGTACGCCCCGTGGCTAGAAATGGTCTACCCAAAATGATGGGGACATTTCTATCCGCGTCGTATTCAAGTATTACGAAATCAACGGGAAATATAAGTGTACCTGCCTTAACGAGGACATCTTCAATTCAGCCTTCAGGATGTGCAAGAGACATGTCCGCCATTTGCAAGACCATAGAGGTAGGTCTTGCTTCTCCAATTTTTAGCTTATCGAAGATTGATTTGGGCATCAAATTGATGCTTGCACCCAAATCGCATTGTGCTTTTCCTTTCCATTCTTCTCCAATCGATATCGGAATCGTGAAACTCCCAGGATCAACTAACTTTGGAGGTAATTTACTTTGACAAATCGCACTACACTCTTCAGGAAGACCAATCATCTCATTATCACAATAAGGTCTTTTATTAGTGAGGGCCCTCTTCAAAAACTTCGTGTACTTAGGAATATCTCGAATGGCCTCTAGTAACGGAATATTAATACTTAAGCCCTTCACTCTATTAAAGAATTTCTGAAAGTCAGCCAAGTCACCCTTTTTCTGAACTCGCGATGGAAACGGTGGTGGAGGGCGATTACTAACAATATCTTTCTTCTTTGGAATCTCACTTGGCCTCACTATTTCTTCAACTTCACTATCTTTTTCTTTCTCTTTCTCACCCACTTCCTTTTCTTTTCTTTGAACTTCTTTCTCTTTCATAACGGGAAAAGGAGGTGGAGGAAGGTTCTTACCACTTCTTAATGTAACAACTTTGCAATCTTCATGTTGTCTCGGATTTTCGGTGTCACTAGGGAGTTGCCCATGTGGACGCTGATTAAGCTGTTTTGCAAATTGCTCCATTTGATTCTGTATTAATTTCATATTTGCTTCAGACGCTTGTTGACGTTCCATAGCTTGTGTTTGAAGAACAATTAAACTTTCAACGGTTTTCTGAAGTGTAACTACTCCTTCTTGTGGATGGGCAGGTATGGCTTTTTGGTTCAATGTTTCATCGTAAGTATTCTGAGGAGCTTGTCTTTGTACATAATTACCCTGGTTCTACCCTCCTTGATAATTGTTGTGTGGTCTTGGATTGTAATTGTTACCTTGGGGACGCGGCTGATACGCATATGTAGGATTGGCTGCCCCATTCGGATTTGAGTATTGAAACCCAGGATGGTTTCTGTTAGGCTGATATCCATTACCACTTGAATTGAAGTTACCTCTATTGGACACAAACATAACAGGCTCTTGGTTATTCGGACAACTTTCCTCATCATGATCATCTACCCTACAAATCGAACACATATAAACCTCTTGTGCATCTTGCACAGCTACCTTCTTACCCGAAAATCCTTCTTTTACAGCTAAAGTAAGCTGTTTCAACTGTTGCTCTATAGTAGTCTGAATCTTATTCTCAAGCGTAGCAAATTTTTCTTCGATATTCACATTATTCACTCCTTTAACCGGTGTTCTTACTGAAGTCCACCCAACTTCATTCTTGACTGTTCTTTCCAAACTGATTTTGGCATGAACGGGTTGAACTTGAAGAAAACCTGCACCACATAACAAATCCAACTTTTCTCTTGAGGTCCCATCAAGGCCTTTGTAAAATATTTGTAGTTGTTGTTGTTCTGTAAAGCCATGATCGGGAACCCTTCGTAAACACATCTGAAATCTTGTCCAACTCTTACCCAAAGTTTCATCATACTCTTGACAGAAATGCGTTAACTCAAGTTGATCATCTAACCTCATGTTACTTGGGTAATTCCTGTCAAAGAAAGCAGTTTCTAATTGGTCCCAGTTTGTTATCTTCGTAGGATCTTGTGTATCGTGCCATTCACTTGCTCTATCAATGACAAAAAATCGAAACGCAGCAAAATACAGTTGTTCTCTTGAAACCCCTTGTGTGATGTAGGAATCACATATCTGCTTAAATTTCTGTACAGCTCGGATAGGATCTTCTTCTGGTCTACCACGAAAATTTCCAAAATTTTGGAATTGAGCTAACATACCCGAATCTGGACGAAATCTTGGAACATTTATATCTGGAGCACCTACTCCTAGAGCAGGAGCACGAAATGGAGCTTCTGGTGGTCCGTTAAGAAACCATGGATCTTGATGCATCACTATCTGAACTTGAGGATTAGGATTCAGTGGTTGAACTTGAGGAATAATGCCAGGTGGCGCTAAAGGTTGGACATTTGCATCTAGTTGACCTTGTCCATTATTTTGTTGATTCTAAAGATTGATATTCTCCATTCTGTTAACTAATTATTCTACTTCTAAAGCTTCTTGTTCTCTCCTTCTTTTGTTAGCAAGTCTGATCAACGATTCCGGATTATTAAGGATCGGAGGTGTTGGCTCTAGATCCTTGAATAGCCTTCTTCGCATACACCAAACCTAAGAACCTGAAAAGAAATGAACAAACAAAAAGCGTAAAACTGAAATAAAAATAAATGCAACTATCACTAAAGGAATAAACACCGTGGTCACACGCTACCGTCCCCGGCAGCGGCGCCAAAAACTTGGTGGTCCTTTGTGTGTTCTAAAAATAATGCAATAAATAATCGAACCACAACCGCAAGTGTACGGTTGTCCCAAGTAATATAGTTGATAAAACAGATTCGTTCCAAGGACGGGATGGTTGACTACAATGCTTATCCACTAATGAATGATTGCACTTATGAAAGCAAATAAAGATAATATGTTTGATTGGTTTTTTTTGTATTAATGCTAAGTAATAAAAGACTAAATGGAAAATGCAATTAAAAGTTAAGACGCAAGTAAAATGATGTAAAACGCAAGTATGAGAAGATAGCACTTGAGAACGCAAGGGGTCATCCTAATCCTATTTCATAACCTATGCTGTTTAAGGGTTAAATTGGTCAATTACGATGGTCGGGATTCTAAATTCCTTATACCCCCGCCAGGGTGGACTATAAGGCGATCCTAGAGTGTCACTAGTCCCGTCAGGGTAAATATGATCCACTTTTGGATGTTTAAGTTTTATTACCTCATTGGCCCTAGAATTAGCTAAGTTCGTCAGAATCAATAGCTTCTATCCTAGATTGAATAAATGGTTCTGTACCTAAACCCTTCGTCAGGATGATCCAATTGCCACTAATTGGAATAGCCTAGATACTAACACCTGTTCCTAGTTCATGACACTAAAAAATGTAAATATTATCAATTTATCGAAAAGGTTAAAAGACACAATCTAATTTAATTTAACAGAAACCCAAATTCAACATATGAAATTCAATAAGATTTGGGAATTACCCATATAGCATTCTCAAGCGCTAAAATGTGTTTAGCTCATATTAATTGAAAACAAAACTAAATTAAATAAAAGGGAATTCATATTGTTTTACAAAATTAAAGATAAAAGAACCTAATTTCCGGAATAAGAATGACTGCGAACGGAGATATAGACCCTCTCCAGCTCTTGCAGCTTCTTCTTTCTTCCTTCTGTTGCTTCTCTCTGGTGTTTAATCTTGTGGAATGTGAATTGTTTTGAAAATAGAAGTCAAAGGCTCCTTTTATAAGTGTAAAAACGGATTAGGGCTTGGACCTAAGAATAAAACACTAATTAATTGTCCAAGCCCAAATTCTAAGCTCAAAATCCCGTAAATGCTGATACACCTTTACTAAAACGGCTTTTCCCGCTTCGTTAAGACTCCGATTGACCTAATTCCAGTTGCTAAAGTTCCGTAACTCGATAAGGAATGTTTTCTCTTCAAAGGTCAGCGGCTAAATCATCACTTAAGCACCTCGAAATCAGCAATCTATGGCCTGAAAAACGGATTTTCATTTCTAAGAATGATATCTTCGGGATTTATTTCAAGTCTTGACTCCATATCATGATCTTTGACTTTATCCTTGGATTCCTCTTCTAGCTAACATCCAAAACCTGTAAACTTTTCACTAAAAATACCAATATTACGCGCAAAAGCTTGATAAATTAAAAATGCTAGAAATAAAAGAGGAAAATCGTATTATTGCATATTTAGTCCAAAAGTCTATCAAATTAATTAAATAAACACCAAAAATGATGTCTCCTAAGGGTCGAAAATAAGAACAATTAAGGAGACATCAGTTTTCAACCTTTATTTTTTCTTTTCTTTTTTGTTCAGAAATATTTCAACTTTTCTGGTTGTGTACTTTTTTTTAATCTTAACTTTATTATTTTATTTTGTAAGGTTATATTAGGTATATTATATAAGTGTAAAATAATACTTTAAAAGACTGGACTGTTATAAACCCACTGGATATGCATTCCACCGTAGTCAAGCCCATGAACACTAGGGTTAGGTTTACCTATTCACTATAAATAGAACTGTTTACTATGTAATCCAACACTTTTTCAGATACTCAATACAATCTCTATTCTCTCTGTTTATAACACGTTATCAATAACACGTTATCAGCATGATAGCCTCTACCATTTAAGAGCTAATTAATTTTTTTAATCTTATAATATACCCGATCGTATTGTCTTATGTTTACATTTTATACAAGACAAATAATTAGATCCTCTGATCTAAAGCAATTCATTAAAGAATGATCTAAAGCAATTCATTAAAGAACGATATTATTTGATTTTAATATGCACGTTCTATCAATCGTCAAATATACTTTGATGAATTTCTTTTTTTTATTGAATAATAAAATAAAGTAGTGATCTTTTGATCTATTCGATAAACAATTAGCGGATGAAATCCGACTAGAATTATCATCAGTACTGTACGAAAATGATAGCTCTGTTAAAGCTACTAGTCTTTATGTGATGGACCTTACAGTATCTATTCACCATGTTTTTTATTCTCCAGTGGATAATATTTATGGGATGTAAATGAGAAAAAAAGACTATATTTTATATGTGTTTGCGTGAAAATCTGATGAACTCGTTAACAAAAATCCCAACAAGGTTCATTGGTTGCGCCTAATAGTCTCATAAAGGAACCAATTGGGTTAATGATTCAAAGCTTACCATATATTATTAACACATAAAAATAGCTGTTGCACGAGATATCAAGGGATTAGATGTTATAGAATATTTAATAACAAAAGATCCTTTATAATCTATTTGATCATTTGCCATTTTTTAATTGGCCGCTATTTTTATATACGGAATTGACTTTCATTGAATAATGGATGAAGTAGGAATTATTTGATGTATTTGGCCAGAATAATTAAAAAAAGAAAGAAATACTTTGCATAATTGTTTTTTTCAACATAAATGCATAACTGATAGCATAATTTATGCATGTTTTGGTTTTTTTTTTTTTATTTAAGCCAAAGCAACTGAATTTTTTTTCTTCTTTCCACATATATAAAATAAAGACCTCATATTTTGTATAGATACATCATAGAAGGTTTAAAATATTAATTGCTTTATATATTTTGTTTTGGTCGACCATTCAATTGAATTCAATTTTTTTAATTTTTAATAATAAATCTTACTTAAGAAAAACAACATAGTAGGCAGTAGAAAAGTTTTAACCTAAAAAAAAAAAGAAAAAAAAAGAGATTTAAAAAAAAAAACCCCATTTTTTTATCTTTTTCTTCTTTCTTAATTTAATTAAAAAAAATTCAAATTTTACAATTTTTTTTCTTAACTATTTTTTTTATACCTAATGATATTCATATATCAATATTAAATAATATATGTATACATTACTAGTATATATATTTTATATTTGCATTATATGATATATAACATAACCTATGAGAAGGATGTATGGAAAAAATAGAGTGTATACACAAGTTGTGTACGTATTTTATGCATATCTGCTGATATAGCATAACCTATAATGATGAAAAAAAATTATTAGACATAACTTTATGTAACTTATGCAAACACATAAATGTCAATTTGAGATTGTGTTTCGGTTAACAAATGAAACGAAATATAGGGTAATTAAAGATATATTTTATGCGCATATATCGCATAACCTATCAATTAACTCGTTTTCATTCATATAACCTCAGAAATTAAATATATTTATCCGATCTTCAAGCTTCTAAAGCAAATGTCGATACTAATATAAGGATTTAGAAAAGTTTGTATTGTACTTCAAATATTTACATTTATCCAAAATTCAAATGATGTATGATAATGGGAATTATGTATAAAGTTCTTGAAGAACCAAAAATAATACTTTTTGAAGGAATATAATTCAATTAGAGTTTTTTACTCTTGTGGAATTTTTACTCTACAAAATTTTAGAGATTAAATTGTTATTGTGATCATATGTGAAATCATAAACAAAATAATGCAGATCACTATCGCTTACATTTGGTAACGTATCACTGGTTTTTTTATCCTTGCCAATATCATCATCTGTATTTTTTTTGATGATATAAATATTAGTGAAAATTCACAAGTGAAAAAAAAAATTAAAGATCTAGATGATCAAATACATATTATCAATCTGGCTATGTCCAACCCAAATCATTTTGATATTAAATCATCTATTTTTTTATTACGAAATCAAGGGATATATACGAGTCTAGAAACTTAACTATTGAATCTTCTATGACGAAATGATATGACCATTTCTCATAATAAATACTCCCTATTGGTCAAAGACCAACAACAAAAAAAATTATTTCATCAAAATATCCTAACTGCTTAATTTACGTTACAATTGCTCCACCACCGCGCAAAAGGATGGAATCTGAGAATACATGTTATTTAAGTTATTCTCTGGATTAGGGAGATTTAAAAAGAATATCCGGAATATAAGAATACACCATTTATATTGATCCTCGTACAATCATACAAATAAAAATATTGTAAAGGTGTAGTAATTAAGTCACAGTATCCAGTTATCAATGCTCTTGATTAAATTTATGTCTCAAAAGAGCTATCTTATAAAATTAGACTATTGTACGCTTAAAGCGCAATAGATCAATTTGGTTCCAAAGATAGCATAAAGGAGCAACAGCATGAGCAAGTTGTTAATTATGAGACTTTTGTCATCTTATAAATGTCAAAGTAGTGTATATAACTGAGAATTAAAATACTCCTACTGAGTATCAGGTACCTGATTATATATTGAGATCTTAATCGGTTATTTTACTACTTTAAATTATTGGAACCTAACTAAAAATTGATCATGATCGAAGATTTATATATACGCGTAATAAGTATTAATATATGAATGAAATCGAGGATTATTTTAATTAAAATGTCTAAATAAACTGACTGGCCATCAGTAGAAAGACATAAATAAAGCAAATATTTTTTTAATTTCACTTGTAAGACGTGAAATTTTTACAATTGTAAAACGAATGTGCTACAAGGGGGAGTCACTATATAAGATAGTATGTTGTAGCACACATAATATATTTATAAATAGATATAGTTTCTGGTGGTGGATGCACTTTTATTTGCTATTATTTCTTATGAAAAGACTTCATATAAGTCCAATGTCGATCACTTTAAATCATTATATATGAATGAAGTTTCGATCAAATTTATGTCGTATAATTTATTACTCCTATTGAATGTCTCAAGTTATACACCATTGTGTTATACTTACATCAGGGGGAGACATTTACGCAATGCACTCTTTTTCCTTAGCATAGGTTTTTCCCCACTGGATTTTCCTTGTAAGGTTTTTCATGAGACAATTTAAATAAGCGTATAGTATAATACCGTACTCTTTTTCCTTTACTAAGATTTTGTCCCATCGGGTTTTTCATAGAAAGGTTTTAATGAGGCATATTTTAAAAACTAAATATTTTCGGGGAATGCAATCTTTCAACAAGTAAACAAAGTCCAACAATATGCTACTTGTATCGCTCAAGACAAATGAGGCTACATCAAAGGTGACCGAACCAAACACATCTCTCCAAAATTATCTTTTAGACATGAACTCTTGAAGAAATATGAAATAGATGGTCATCGAATTCTCCTCAGTGACATCATTACCTACATCTACGTTCAAGAAATTTATACACAAGATTAACGTGCAAGGATTCAAGATCTTTTTTAAGAGGCTCACAAGAGGGGGAGACAAAATACACACTACACTCTTTTCCTTCATCACGGTTTTGTCCTAATAGGTTTTCCTGATAAAGATTTTTAATGAGGTAGTTTTAGAAAGCGTATAAAGAAATGTACTCTTTTTTTTCACTAGATTTTTTCCTACTAGGTTTTTTCTAGGAAAGTTGTAACGAGGCATATTCTTATGGACTGAATATCCAAGGGGGAGTGTTATAAACCGACTTAATGGATATTCATTCTAGCCCATGGGCTAGTAGTCAAGCCCACACTAGGGTTAGATTTACCTATTCTCTATAAATAGGACTCTTTACTATGTAATCCTGAACTTTTTCAGATACGCAATATAATCTCTATTTCTCTCTATTTATAACATGGACTTATTATTTCCAATTATGTCTTTTCTCAATTGGCAGAACCATTGTTTATAAGTTCTTGGATTTTTTTTGTTATTACTTCTTTTTGTATTATAAAGTCCAATGTACTATATATTATGGGCTTCTTCACATTTATGTGCTGGCCTATTTGTGTTTGCACATAATTAAGTTCAACTCACAGGTGTTTCCTTACTTCAAGAACTTGCTACGTGACACTCTTATATCCTTTGATCTTATTTTAGTTACGTATATATATTAGTGTGAATGTATGTTGAACAATTCTTTATCTCTCCAATTTTCTATTAAGCTTCCTTTCTTTTCTGATGATAAAACTGATTTGAACATTTACTTCTATATCTCTGGGCCAAAACTGAAAAATTAAACATCTAATACTTTTTTCAGGTAAATTAAAGTTTTTATACTCATCCATATTGTTTCAACTTACATGATTACAAAATTTTATTTTTAAAGTTATTTCTGAGTTAATCTATATCATTTTTAATTTAGGTTATGTATAATCATGATCTTTTACGAAGAAAAATAGAATTTTTCATTTTTTTAACTATTAACACTAGCGGTCCTATTAAAATTATTTTTAAGTTTTTTAATTTATTGAATAAAGTTTTAATATGAATAGTCCTATACATATTTGTATAAATAGAATGATTTGAAAAAAAAAATAGAGTATTCAATGGTCTTTTTTATTCAGAGTATTCATAAGGTTAAAACTATCTTTTTAAGTTTGATCTATAAATTTTATTTGAAGAAGTTATGTTTAGAGAATTAAAAAAGTAGATGTTTTTCTAGATTTTCAAAAATAGGATGAGGATATTAGAAGTTAATCGATAAAAAATTAATACTAATACAGAGGGACATAACTCATCATGCTAGATTTATTGAATTATAAAATATAAGGTTTAGTAACTTTTTTTTACTCTATCAAAGATAAGAAGAGATTTTTTCTAATGCTATTTTCTATGAATTATATTTCATTGAGGTTTTTATATTAGAGAGACGAGAGTTATTCATTATTAAGTGAGTCATTTGGTTTTTAATTATTGCCATTAAAATGAATGAAAACCATTACTCGTTAATAATCTAAGAATTTGTGATTATTATATATTTTTTTTTGTTGATGTTTAATATTTCTTTTTTCCAGATATTGCACACTGGCCTATTGCATAATTAGGATTTGGTAATGTTGCGGATAAGATTGTTACTAACAAAAGAAAAAGGATAAGATCGTTATATCTCACTCTCACTTGCCCATGTAGAATTTACTTGCTAGTATATTAAGCTAAAAATTTCTTAGATTTTTTATGTGTTTTATGAATATGAGTTGTTCTTGGTATTATTTGTTTATTAAATACTTCATATCATGTATACTAATTAAAAAGTGAAGAGATTTAGAGAGATAAATAAAAAATACCTTAAAGATAAATTTGTTTATGAACTTATATATTACAATTGTGATACAAGCAATTTATTTAAGTATACAAAATATTGGGCTTTTTTGTAACTATAATACCTTTCAGCTCTTATAGTACACATTTGATAAAAGAAATTGTTTGACTACTTTGTATTGTATTTTTGTGAGTTTGTATGTAAATTTAGTAAAAATTGAGGAATAAATAGTGAAATCTTATGTGTCTAGTAAGGGAAGAGATCACATAGTTTATTAAGCGATAAGTAAGATTCTCATCCAACTCATCCTGATAGAATGGAAGATAATTTATTGATATATTTTTTCAGGACTTAGACCCCTTTCAACTATAAACAAAACCAATCATTAGTATCAATAGAACAAGAATAGTCTAATAGAGATAATAGTAACCTTGTGTCGAAATATTTAAACAATTATACAAATATACAAACAATTCTAAAATAATTACTCTCACTTTCAAAATTCACTTTAAGCCACACAAATCGTAAAACACACTTACTCCCTTTACTCCCTTATGGTAAGTCCAATTCATCTGGTCTAGGATTCCGGCAAGAATTCGTCTACACTCTTTATCTAAGTCTATCATTGTGTCATTGCATATAACATGTTCACTCTCGATGGGTAACCCTAGAACATGGTGACATCATGTAATGTCACCGCCATCTCACCGACAACAAGTGAAACGTTGGGCCTCGCACCTCCATCTTTCTACCCAAGTGGTGCACAAAGCTCGGTGTGTAGTTACTTTGTGTATTTTTGGAATATACCCAAAATTGGCCTCTTCAACAAATGGAAAGATGTGCAAATCCATCTCCCAAAGTATGGATTGTATAAGCAAAACTTCATAATTGTCATATACACAAACACATATTGGTTTAATATTAAGATTTAACAAGTAAAACATGGAAAAAATATAAGAAATATAACTTATGTAGCCTTTCCATATTATTTGACTTTGATGAACTTTTGGATGATTAAGTACGAGATACCCAAATTCAGGTAGTAGACTATTTTGTTTATTGTACAGTCTAATAATAAAATTGAAGGGGACAATAGTGCAATAATAAAAGTTTAGGGGGACCAATAATGTAATATTGTCTAATTAAGTTTTAATTCTTCAATTCAAGGGACAAAAAATGCAACATTATCTAACAAATTTCTTTAATTTCACAACAACCACATGAGGGACCAATAACGCAACATATATTTAAGGGACGAGTAGTGAAAAATAACCTAACAACTATACTAAATCTTATCACAAAATCATCATTTTATAGTTAAAATTAATCATTAATAGTGAAAATACAACAATATAACTAAAATTAATAAACAAAAATTAATATATATATATATATATGTATATATATATATATGTATGTATGATCTTAATTAATGAAAATGGAAGGGGGTGGGAGAGAGGGGAGTTGGGAGATATACCTAGATTAGAAGATCAAGAAAAGGATTATATTAGTGGTGGCAGAGGCTAGAGTTATGAGTGCCGCTGCAATACGAGGGGGGGTTTGATTAGTTAGGGTAAACAACAGGGCAAAAACATCTAATCTATTTACTAACCTAATTTTTTAATCTTCAAAGTTGAGCAAGAACGAGAGCAAAATAGCACTCACATTAAAGATTCAGCAAGTATAATATTTATTTAATTTGCAACAAAGGGATCCTATGTGTTTCACATAAACAATTATAAAATTAATTGAAATTTACCCACCAGAGCGTGTTTAGTGGTTAATAATTTTAAAACTAGGACCTCTTTTTAGAAAAAATCATATAATAACAAATCAATCAAATTTGTATGATATTTAAAATTTCAAATTTAAATTTCGATAAACTTAACATTTGTTCAAGTTTAATAATACAAAATATGCATGCCTATAGTTTCGTTGTGAATATTGAAAATATTTAAGAAACTTTCTAAAAACAAAATCTAGCAAAAAACTTAATAAAAATATCTTTTTACATATCATCCATTTGAATTAAAAAAGTTGGTTGACCATTGACAATGTAATTAAATTATTTAAATAGGGTATTCTACAATTTTAATAGATCATGCTTTGATAAAACAATTAAAAATATAAATCTGAAGTAAAATTTTAACAAACTTACGACATAAAGTATCCTTCTAAATAAATTTATATAAGTAACTAAAAACATCGTATAAATGAACTTTTCTTTCATTGGGTAACTTTGGCGACTTTTTATAAATGTGAGTTGTCTTTCATAAATAATATAGATAATTGTTCATAAATGAGACTAATTTTTTATAAAGTGGTCTCTATCATTTAAATGTATGTCACTTTTCTTAAATGATAGGTGACTTTGTATAAATAATATAAATGACTTTTTATAAAGTGATACCCATCTTTTAAATTAGTACCGTATTTAAGAACCTTTATGTATAGACACAAGTGATTAAAAATCTATTACTCTTCAATAAATAAATGTTAAAACCAAAATATAAATGATGAGGACTAATAACTAAATTTAATAAAATTATATAAATACTTAAAAATATAAATTAAAATCAAAATTAACATTTGGATACATAACCATTATTATACCGCTAGCCTACGTAAATATTTACCTAAAACGGTGAGTATTTTTCGATAAATAAAAAAGAAAATGGATTGAAATTTGTAAATGGTGAGTGGTTTCATCTAGTTATTTTAGTTGGGTGTACTGGTCCAATTTTGATATGTAAGGAAGGATACACGCTTCTAAAGATTTATTGTGGACTTGAGTTTAGTATTTTTTTTACAAGATTATGGTAATAATAGATTTTTTATCTAAATAGTAATAGTAGAAGTAAATAAAAATAAAAATAAGCCTTACATAAATTATTTAAGGCATAGTAGAATTAAGATGGTATTTAAAATTGAATTGATGAGAAATTATATAAAAATCTAAATTGTTTGACAAGTAGTCAGGTGGTGGCATGATGGTCCCCAATATACATGTAGGGAGCTCAAGGCAAACAAACTTCGACCATCTATACGTGTTACTCTCTAATACACGCGAACAAATTTAAGTAGTATTTCAAGACAATCTAAATAAATTGATAAGCGATATACAAACCTGGAGCACTAGGAATAAGCTTTGGAAAAATATGACGGGAAACACCTGCCGGATAAGGAAAAAATTGAGGTGGTACAGTTGCAAATTGGGGTTGTTGTCCAGTTGAAGAAAAATTAGCAAGGTATTGATCATCAAACGCAGCAATTTGTTGGTTAACGACTACTTGATCTATATATTCCTTAATCTTCTTATCTGTCAAAATTTGTTTTTGCTCGTCAACAAATATTTGATAGTAAGCTCGCAAATTTGCCTTAAAATACATATTATCAGCACAAGTGCTAGAGTAATGGAATAATGAACTTTGTTATCATATTTACCATGTGCTTGAAATCGGCATTATGTTGCCGTCCCACAGAAAGATGAAAACACGAGTTAGCACAAACACGATAAATCTAAATAAGGGAGGTTAAAATAAAAATTACCTCTCCAAATATAACTTTAAGACTGTAAAAATCATAATAATTTCTTATTTCTATGCAAAACCAAACCCATACACACACCTATACCCCATTAATTAAAATATATTTATACTAGTTTCAACATACACTTTTACAAATATATTAAATTTATTTACATTTAGGATCTATAATTATTTTTCACCCATAATTTTTTTCATGGAATTTAATAATCAACATAGTTTAGCCAGATTCCCAACAATTTAAATATATCAAAATTATGTCACATACAAGTATAAATTCTAATTACACTATTTACCTGCTAATAAATCATAATTTAACTAATGAAAGATACAATACAAGAATAACAACTTATAGAATATGCGCTAAGTACACGTCGCAGTAGTCACAATAATAACTGTAAAGTACAAAATAAACACTTTATATATTTTTACAAATCTATCATATATTTATTTACATATATATTATATATAGATAGATTTTGCGTACCTTGGCATGGACAACTTGTTAATGAAAACAATGGAAAATAGATAATGAAATGTAAAATGTCTGACACCAGCAAAATGGGAAAGAGATCTAATTATTTATTGTAGTAGAAGGAAAAAAGGAAATAGGCTAAAATTGTGGACTTTGTAAATAGTAGTAATTATAATTAGGTCATAGAGTTTTATTCTTGGAGGCCCAGTCTCCGAACTTCAAATTATACGACGAGGGTAATTATTAAGTGATCTCCATGTTTGAGATTTTATTACTCTTCGGACCTTATGCTTTTTTTACAAGTTCAATTGAATATATTAAAAGACGGAAACTAAAAAAATCATGAGATAGTAGTTTCATTTTGTTAGTTAAGATCGTTTAAGATAAGTTAAGACCAGTGTTGCTGATCGAGAGAGGGAAACATGCAATTTCCAAACAAAATTTCTTGAAATGTTATTTTGCAATCCAATCAACACAATATAGGTCTTCCTAGTAATAAGGTAGAAAGACAGATAAAAATTTGAAATATTAGTACATCCTAAAACTAGTTTCCAAATTCATATGTATTACATGTGACACATACATAATAGGTTTCATAACTAGATTGCAATATTTTGTTATGAATATGTTAGATTAGGGGAATCCTCGAGTGTACAAAATAGAATTCCTAATACCAGTAGTTTTAGCTTTGGCGGAAGAGAAGGCTTCGTAGCCTATAAGTTGATCGTAATAATAGTACCTGTAACATCTCTGTTTGTGAATGAGCATATTTTATGTCAAAACAGCAATTACTAGCCGTTTTGGGTAAATGTTACTAAGGGAAGAAGATGAGTTTGAATTTTTGCAATATTATTTTGGATAGTGATGTGTGGGCAAAGAAGACTGATGTCTGAGGTTTATGTTATGGAAAACGAGTATAAATTTATGTTTTTATTATAATATTTTATTTTTTATTTCTAGGTAGTGTGATGCGTGTGAAGAAGGTGAGTGTTTGGGGTTTTATGTAAATGGGGAAGAAGATGGTGGAGAATGATCGAGGATGATTATGGAGGAATGTTAGAGATGAGTTTGAAACTTTTAAGAAGGCGAGTGTTTGATATTTTATGTAAACGGGGAAGAAGATGGTGGAGAATGATCGAGGATGATTATGGATGAGTATTAGAGGTGAGTTTGAAACTTTTATTATATTACAACTGAGATTGAGGATTTATGTTTTATGCTATAATAAATTAAGTATAATTGAATATGAATTGATGATAATGGTGGTAAAAAATGATCGGCAAATGAGTTTTTAATTGTTTTATTGGTCAAGCTCGAGGAAGAAGAAATAGAACAAGGGGGGGTCGGGGTGGTTGAGGTTTATGTTTTCTTTTAATATTTAATTGAGGTATTTAGGTAAATTTACATGTTAAAAAACATACTCTTACCGAAAATAGGTGCGTCAATCAATAAATAGAAATGTGTTAGGGGATCTACAATGATACATGGTTTAGTTTAAGGGTTTGTTTGGATATAGGGGGTTTCTTTTAGTAAAAATAGGAAATGATAGTATATTAAAGGTATAAAGATAAGAGTATTTAATCTTGTTTGGATTGAGTAGAAAAAAAAAGAAATGTATTAGTAAAGCATATTTTTGTGTTTGAATTGTATAAGTAGTGGAAAGGAAAGGATTATTTTATAACTAAATTACTTTTATACCCCTAATAAAATATATTATAAATAGAAGGTAACAAAGATATTTTATTATTAAAATTAATCCTTTCCTTCTAATGACTCCAAATTGAAGGGATATGATATAACAGATTAGAAAGGTATTATTTTAATCCTTTAGTAACTTATCACTTCAAAATTTTATAATACAAACAAAGTAAGTATATCCATTATCCTTTATAATCCCTTACCTCCACTTTTAATCCCTCAATCCAAAGTGTTTGTAAATTTTTCTTGGGATTTTAAAATTTTAAATGGAAAAATCCTTTTTCCAAATATTGGAATATCTGAGTGTTAGTTAAAATATTTGTATTTAAACACGACCAATACTAAAATATTTTGGAGTTCTAGACATGGAGATTTTAAACTTACTAAATAGGTTAAAAATTCATTTTAATCCTTTGGTAAAATGCACGTGTCTACCATAATAATCGTAAATTAGTTATGCATTACTTTACAAATTTGATGCAAAATCACGAAACATAATCCTTTTTATGGATTACATTGATTCAGATTTTGAGACGAAAGATTTTCTTTTTTGAATCGACCAAAAAGTTAACTTTTCTTTGTCGTGAAATTACTTTTGTTGATTTAAGAGAATGATTTATTGATTAAATAGATTGGTTACACTAGTCAATAAGAAATTTAGGACCCATCCCCCTATTAGTTGATAAAATCTTGTCAATGATATTGTGGACACCAGTTGATCCGCATCCTCCGACAAGAATAGGGATCAATGATAGAGGTTCAACTTTATTCGAAGATGGCTACCGTCAACTTGACCGAAGAAATATTTGGCATCGTAACCAGAAAGAGACAAAACATCCTAAAAATCCCCTAGTTTGATACGATAAACGCCCAAATAAATATATTGGGCATGCATTACATATAAATACATATTCCATATGCTTGAACATGTATCACTTATATTCTCACTATATATAAGTGATACATGTTCAAGCATATGTAGATACATATATATATATATATATATATATATATATATAAATGTTCAGTCGGATTTAGTTTTATATATATATATAAATATATATATATATATATATATTCTATTGGATCATCAATACCAATAATGACTTGACCGTTAAAGTACTATCATGAGGCACAGATCCATATGGTCCAGACCTTTGTATGATTTTAGCTCATTACGATTGGCCAAAGGTAGATACATTCAAAACACCACCAACAACACCAATATTAGTTCTATTGTTCACGTATCTATATCGGTTAGGCATTTCACTCTCTATAAATCGACACAGTCAGTGGGAAAGAATTTCCAAATCCATTGATAAACAACTAATTAAAACCAAGTCCAGATTCGATTTGCAGAGACAAGTGGAAATGGAAATACCTCAAACCACACACTGAACACTGAAAAAAGTTTCTCTCAGTAGTCTAGAATAAAGGTCCACAAATAGATGATCTCAAACCCCCTACGCTAGGGGCACCAGTTGTCTCTCTGCGATTGTGCAAATTGACTTAAGTAATATAGTTTTTTAAAAGTATAAATCGTTTCCCAAGGTATTATACATGTTATTTAGTGATTTAGATATGAGTGGATTCTTCATCATGTGAAGCAAATGAGAAAAGAGAAGGGGGGAATTAAATATTGCAAATTTTAATGGATTAATTTGCAACTAATTAATGAGATTACAAAGACTAAAAGGTAATAACAAATATATATATATATATATATAAAGGATTTAAATGAGTTTGGGATGATAAATTCCGCCAAATATCTCTAAATGGAAAATTCTTATTAAGTAAGGGAAAGATTAATATTCAACACTAATCGTACCTAGGATTAAAAATTACTCTAAACCCCTTCCGGGTGATTAGAGGCTACTCTATAGGCAAACAAACACCTTTAAAATAATCCCAGCTTCCCTAAAAATCAATTAAATCAACTACACATATTATGGCTATGTATCTTCTTATGATCTTCTGATTGGATGATACAAATATACCCTCATTACTTAGCTCTAAATGTAAACCCCCTTCGAGGTATAATTTTTGGATTATCTTAGTTAATTATGTGGCCAATATAATCAATCATAATTTAATACAAGATAAGAAGAAGTATGAGTATTCGATCTCATTTAAGCATAAATCACTAATTTAAAATAATTGCCCAATTAGTAAAACCTAGGGTTTCACAATCCATCTCAATCTACTAGATATTTAGCTCATAATAAAAGAAAAGAAATCCATAGTACTTGAATTAAGTATACATTGATTAATGAAAATTAGAGGATAAGAAAAATTATTATATATTGTGTGAAACGATGAAAATTTGAAGACTTGAAGATATGAATAATCTTCTCCCAAGTCTTCTCTTCCTTACGCTTTGCTCCATTGATGAAATATTAGTGAATTATGAGAGAAAATGAGAAAAAAACATTATATATATGCTCCTAAAATTGTGGGTGTCACTTAAATTATGTTGTTCCATGGTCTGAATTGTAAAAAGTCTTCACCCACTAGAATTTTCAATTTTTCACAAAGTTGTATCTTTTTAGCCATAAAAACGATCATAACTTCTTCATCCAAACTCTAAACCACTCTCATTTTATTTTCACGCATTCTTATTTTTGAGAGCTTCCTAACGGTCTATCATTCATCTTTCAACTACTCTCGGATCGTCTGTGACATCTATTTGAAGATTATGGACTAATTGTAATATATATCTTCATTGAGCCCCAAGTGAATAATGGCTTTTCAGATATATTTTGGTCCTTTTTCGGCTTATTGAATGTTTCTCTTGGCTTTCATGACTCCTTAACTCCTTAATTAACACATGTTATGGATCTTAAGGTCTTTCCAGATTATAACATTAACTTATGGATGATATTATATATATATATATACATGTATATATGTATGCAAGTATGTATTGACCTATGTGGTATTGGATACAACCTTTAAGGCTTATAGGGAACATGCAGCTAGATTTTTTTTTAAAGAGGTCACTATCAAATATTTTGGGCGGCCAAATATTAAAATACCCTAAAATAAAATAAAAATCACATAAAGACGAAAAAAAGTGGCAATAAGTATGGATCACCTACCCAACACGTCATTGGATGAGTCATTGATTATCAACTCACTAGGTATCAATACTTTTCAGTTTTGACCACCACTCACTGACCACCCCTGGCCCAGCCATCCAAGGTCTACTCAAATAATCTATTGAGTACTCAGAGAATTTAATATTTTGGAAATTCTTTGAGTATCTGTATTTTTCAGCTCCGACCACAATCGGCGCCGCCACCCGACGAGTATTTGGAGATCTAAATATATCGAAAAATCACAGTATGTCAAGGAAAATTCGCTAAATATCAAAAAAAGGTTACCGAGTATTAAAAAAATTCACTAAATATCGTGGAATATTTTTGAGTATACTCAACAATTCATTGAGTGTGGAAAAAAAGACACTGAGTATACTCGATAATTCCAATGTGTTTTAAAAAAACACTAAGTATTACACCAAAATATAAATAATAAATGACAAAATTTATTTTAATTGATAGAAATAGTATTAAATAACAACAACAAATCTATTCTGTAGGAAAACTATTCCAATTATATATAAAAAAGAGCAGTTGCAAATAATTGACAATGGTGCAATCAAATTTATTGATCCATTAACTATCATGTCCTAGAAAAATACATTATTGTAAAAAGAACAATCTATTCAAAATAAATAAATTCAAAAGCATAATAAGAGATGTATGAGTAGATTTGAACAACCATCACAAAAAGATAATCTATCCAATAAAAAATCAAAAGAATAATCCATCAAAAAAAAAACATTTAAAAAAAATTAAAAGAGCAATTTTTTCTGTTAGATCTCAAAAATTTGAACGACCATGAAGCTTGGGTCCATGGCTTCTTCGCTCCCAAACTCTCGAAGCAAAGCTCAGCTTGAAGAAAAACTCCAATCATGAACAGAGCTTGAACAGAGGCTATGAATGCTTGAAGGCAAATAAGCCTTGAATGGATATTAAATAAAGGAGAGATCTACTGAGCTTGAAGGTTTGAAATTCATTTTGAGATGAGAGTAGAGAGGTTGTTGCTAGGTTAGGGTGGGGAGAGGAGAGAGGCGTTTAATTTTATGTTTAAAATTTAGTATATATAGTAGTTGAAAAATAAGTGGGGTATAATAGGTTGTAAAAAATAGTCTTTTAGTGGCTTATAGTGTTAAATAATCTAAACTTTAATTTATCTAATAGACGTTCTCTCTCATACCCAATGATGTATAACTGAGTATCCTCAAATCTCAAAAATAATAAAGATCGAGCATTTCTCTGACGTGATATTCAACTTTAAATAGCCAGGTTCACACATTTATTTTATTAATTTGGAAGCGAAGCATAACCGATTTTCTTTATATCTTGGGTGGTTGTTAGCTTGATTCTTTTTTTTCTTTCTTGATTCTCGACATTGTTTTTCTTGAATTTGGCAATTGAAACAATTAAATCATACACGTGCCTCATAATATTAGCACCAAACAAGTAAAAACCCAACCCATAATATCCTAAAAATAACCCATTATCCCAAACCCAAGCTCGAAGATAGTCAATTCACTAAGCATTGTGATTCAAGAGCGGGTAATATGTTAAAGTCTTATCATACTAAAGGATTAGGTTTGTAACATGGATAACAAAAAAAGGACTCAGGCTCAGTCGGTGATAGGAATACATCACTTGGACAAATTAAAGTGAACACATGTATTCTCAAAGAACTACCCTAATCATTTATCTAAGTCTCGCCAACCTATTTCATCTTAATGTTGTAGGCGAATCAATTTTAGACTAGCTAAGACTCAATGTCTATACACCTACTCACATTTCACTTTACTCAAACTACTTTTCATGCACTGCTTGCTATGAACTTGACACACACAGACAACAGGTATCAAGACACTTAATCATGACATAATATGAGCATTACTAAATCATATAACTAATTCATATCATCGAGTGAACCTAAATAGAACCAACAAAAACAACTACAACAAATTTTACTAGAAAATTTAGAAGAAGCGTCTAAATCTAACACGAAGAGTACCCACATACAAGACTCTAATTTGCATTTTGAGATCTCTATTCACATATAAAGTACAATTAAGAGTATGGCATACAAGACAAGACTCTAATTCTGGGTTTTGAGCTCTCTATTCACATATAATGTCTAAAACATAGAAAGATCACTCACATCCAACACTCTTGAGAGAGCTTTTATTAAGAACCTCTAAAACCACATTTAAAGTCTCATACTAAAAGTGAAATTTACTTCTAAACATGGCATATCAGTTTTTCGTTGAAAATTATTATTTTATACCTCATCTTTTTGTTATATAATTTTATTTATAAACAAAATTAGTATGCCCCTAGAATATTAATCAAATTTGGTTCTAATTTTTTTTACAACCTAATTTATTTTTACTCTTTGAATATAATTTGGATTTACAAAAATTACTAATAGAAAGTCAAAGATATAATTGAAAAAAATAAGAATCAATATAATAAAACACAACAAGAAATAAGCGGCTAGGATTTATAGGCAGAAAATATAAAAAGTGTATGTTTCTTTAAATTTAAGCCAAACGACGTTTACAAGATCAACCAAATGCCTCAATTTATTTGAATTTAAGCCCCTTTTGCAAGGTTTAAACAAAATCATTTCTTATCTTATTATCCAATCCAAAGTCCTTCATTTTATCCTTTATGTATATTTATCTATATTTATCATCCCATTTATTGCATGTCACAGGTTTCTGTAAGTGGATATCTCTACAATCCTTTTTCTTTAAAAATTGACATTGGTTTACATGTCAATTGTATATTTTTATGGGTCAATTATTGTATAAATAGAAGTTAAAATAGTGTAATCAAAGAATTAATTTTTATATTTACAACTAAGATCTCAAATGTTGTTGAATTTTTTACTGGGTGATTAATTCAAAAGGGCCATAACCAAACAAAGTTGCTTCATAAGGTCTAACCCAATTTAATAAATATCCTTGTCTAAACTTCCCTTTAAGTGTATATCATGCGAATTATTGGGTTAGACGACATAATTTGGTGGCCTAGAAAATTATAAATCCAGAGAATTGGTGGGATAGACAATATAATTTGGTAAGCTAAATATTTTATTTGTTGAGTTATGTTCATTAATTTGGTGAGCCCACTATCCAATCTCGTTAAAATCACTATCTCTATTTTCAGACCATCCAAAACAATTCAAAAAATACAGTATAATACTAAATTGCTCACTCGCATCACTTCTTATACGGTAAAAAGCTTTCTATGATCATACAAGATCCATTGTAGGATTTGCATGAAAATATAATAAACATCACCACTATAATTTTACTTAAATTAAATAATTTTGAAAATTGGAAAATGATGAGATTAGGTTAAAATAATTTGTTTTTAGACTGTTAATGGTAAAGATTATTTTTTACCTTAGTTTGGGCTCTTTGATTGTTGATGGCGTAGCCAAGCCTGGTTGATGATGGTGAAGAATGTTTCACAAGTGGCTACGGTTTTTTTGTATAGGAGAGTGAATTGGATTATGTTTATTGTATAGGAGAATGGTTCTTTGATTATGTTGCATTGGTTTTCAACCTTTATTTTTTCTTTTATTTTTTGTTCACAAATATTTCAATTTTTCTGGTTGTGTACTTTTTTTTAATCTTAACTTTATTATTTTATTTTGTAAGGTTATATTAGGTATATTATATAAGTGTAAAATAATACTTCAAAAGACTGGACTTCATATTTAGGATATGGACCTAATTTTCAATTATCTCTTTTCTCAATTGGCAGAACTATTGTTTATAAGTTCTTGGAATTTTTTTTGTTATTACTTCTTTTTGTTTATAAAGTCCAATGGACTATATATTATGGGATTCTTCACAATTATGTGCTGGCCTATTTGTGTTTGCACATAATTAAGTTAAACTCACAGGAAACGCTAGCGTATTACTTCACAGACTTGCTACGTGACACTTTTATATCCTTCGATCTTATTCTACTTTGAACGGACGAGATCTAAACCCTAAGCCTCCCATATATATATATACCCTTATCTCAACTCTTTGGTCAGGTTTCTTCATATGTCTTTAAACTCTTCTACTCTCGCAGCTACCATGAAACAAATGTTTCTGTAGATCTCTATTCTTCTTCTATAGTACATCAAGTATCTCTGTCATAGATGTCAAGTAAGGATGTATATTAGTGTGAATGTATGTTGAACCAATTCTTTATTTCTCCAATTTTCTTTTAAGCTTTCTTTCTTTTCTGATGATAAAACTGATTTAAACATTTACTTCTATATCTCTGGGTCAAAACTTAAAAACTAAACATCTAATACTTTTTTCATGTAAATTAAAGTTTTTATACTCATCCATATTATTTCAACTTACGTGATTACACAATTTTATTTTTAAAGTTATTTATGAGTTAATCTATATCATTTTTAATTTAGGTTATGTATAATCATGATCTTTTATGAAGAAAAACATAATTTTTCATTTTTTACTATTAACACTAGCGGTCCTATTAAAATTATTTTTAAGTTTTTTCATTTATTAAATGAAGTTTTAATATGAATAGTCCTATACATATTTATATAAATAGATCGATTTGAAAAAAATAGAGTATTCAATGGTCTTTGAATTCATAGTATTCATAAGGTTAAATTTATCTTTTTAAGTTTGATATATAAATTTTATTTGAAGAAGTTATGATTAGAGAAATAAAAAAGTAGATGTTTTTCTAGATTTTCAAAAATAGGATAACGATATTAGATGTAAATCGATAAAAAATTAAGACTAATATGGAGGGACATAACTCATCATTCTAGATTTATTGAATTACAAAATATAATGTTTAGTAACTTTGTTTTACTCAAAGATAAGAAGAGAATTTTTCTAATGTTATTTTCTATAAATTATATTTTATTGAGGTCTTTATTGTAGAGAAAAATGCAATTATCTCCAAGAACAAAATGTCCGAGAGTTATTCATTATTAAGTGAGTCATTGGGTTTTTAATTATTGACATTAAAATGAATGAAAAGCATTACTCGTTAATATTCTAAGAATTTGTGATTATTATATATCTTTTTTCTGTTAATGTTTAATATTTTTTTTCGGATATTGCACACTGGCCTATTGCATAATTAGGATTTAGTAATATTGCAGATAAGATGGTTACAAACAAAAGAAAAAGGATAAGATCGTTGGTCATGTCATTTCAGGTAAATATTGATATCTCACTCTCACTTGCCCAGGTAGAATTTACTTGCTAGTATATTAAGCTAATAAATTTCTTAGATTTTTTATGTGTTTTATGAAAATGAGATGTTCATGGTATTATTTGTTTATTAAATACTATCATGTATACTAATTAAAACGTGAAGAGATTTAGAGAGATAAAAAAAATATCTTAAAGATAAATTTGTTTCTGAACTTATATATTTACAATTGTGATACAAGCAATTTATTTAAGTATACAAAATATTGGGCTTTTTTGTAACTATAATACCTTTCAATACCTTTAAGCTCTTATAGTACACATATGATAAAAGAAATTGTTTTATATGTTGTATTGTATTTTTGTGAGTTTGTATGTAAATTTAATTAAAATTAAGGAATAAATAGTGAAATCTTATGTGTCTAGTAAGGGAAGAGATCACATAGTTTATTAAGAGGGAAGTAAGATTCTCATCCAACTCATCATGATAGAATGGAAGATAATTTATTGATATAATTTTCAGGACTTAGACCCCTTTCAACGTTAAACAAAGCCAATCATTAGTATCAATAGCACATGAATTGTCTAATATATATAATAGTAACCTTGTGTCGAAATAAATAAACAATTATAAAAATATACGAACAATTATAAAATAATTACTCTCACTTTCAAAATTCTCCTTAAGCCACACAAATCGTAAAACACACTTACTCCCTGTACTCCCTTATGATAAGTCCAATTCATCTGGTCTAGGATTTCGGCAAGAATTCGTCTACACTCTTTATCTAAGTCTATCATTGTGTCATTGCATATAACATGTTCACTATCGATGAGTAACCCTAGATCATGGTGACATCATGTAATGTCACCGCCATTTCACCGACCAACAAGTGACACGTGTGGGTCTCGCACCTCCATCTTTTTACCCAAGTGGTGCACAAAGCTCGGTTGGTAGTTACTTTGTGTATTTTTGGAACATACCCAAAATTGGCCTCTTCAACAAATGGAAAGATGTGCAAATCCATCTCCCAAAGTATGGATTTTATAAGCAAAACATCACCATTGTCATATACACAAACAAATATTGGTTTAATAGTAAGATTTAACAAGTAAAACATGGAAAAAATATAAGAAATATAACTTATGTCGCCTTTCCATATTATTTGACTTTGATAAGTACAGGAGACACAAATTCAGGTCGTAGACTATTTTGTTTATTGTACTGTCTAATAATAAAATTGAATGGGACAATAGTGCAATAATAAAAGTTTAGGGGGACCAATGATGTGATATTGTCTAATTAAGTTTTAATACTACACATTTAAGGAACTTATAGTGCAATAGCATAATCTTAAGAAGGGATAATGCCCATTTAAATCATGATTCTCTATGCCCAAATATTGACAGGTGAATATTTTTTGCCAAATAAATTAGGTTGTTTCCCATTTAAATCAAATTTACATTGCACAATTACGTTCCTGCCCCTCTAGTCAAAGTAAGTGTTCAAAGTCAGTTTTTATATTATTTTATTATTTCGCAGCCGACTTCTTCTTCATTCGCAGCCGACGTCCTATTTATACTTGACCATTCATTTTCATCTGTAAAAAGCTTCACATTACTTGGAAGTGATGCTCGATCTATGAATTTTAAGGAAGTCTTTATAGCAAAACATATACATCCACTCAATAAGTGAAACAATGGCAACGATCTGCTGATTGTGAAGTGACCGTACTTTTAGTATGAGTGATGCACAAGAGCGCTTCAGAAACATACGATTACAGGTACCTTATTTCTTAATCATTACAATTCTTATTTAATTCATGTTTTCCAAATTAATCTTCGTTAATTCATGTATATAGGGTTAGCGTTTTCTTTATACGCCTTAAAATTGAGTTTAATTAACGTCAATTCAATCTCAATACTTCTATATATTTAGATCTAACAAGTATTTTTTCGATTAATTCAGGAGGAATATGATCTAATAAGTATTTCTTCTCTATCTTCAGTTCTCTAGTTTAAAGTTTTTTGCGTTTTTTTGTTTCTTAAATTTCTTTCGCTATTTCATAAATTTGACGAATTGGTAGGGTCCTGTGTTAGTTGTTGATAGATTTTTCATATTTTAATATACTTTGGTGTTTGATTTGACATTTTGTGTGGTTTTGGTTTTGATTGTTTATTCGTGGTCTGCATTTTTTTTTATTCTTACCTGAGTTTCTAGAGTTAGTTGCGAGTTCCTTCTCTAGGTTTAGTGTTACTTAGCTTCAATACTTCAATGTTTCTTCAGTTTATAGATAAGACGAATTGGTGTTTGGTTTTTGTGGTTGTTGGTGTGGTTTATTCATAGATGGGATTATTCATGTTTTGTGTTTTTTGTTTTCAGGTTTTGTATTATGGTATCAAATCCTATTGTTGAATTTAAATATGGTGATCAACTTGCTTAGTATCCCTTTGACTTTTTCGATCAGTAGATTAAGGATTATGTTATTGGTCAGTGGATAGATTTGACAGTTTGCTTGTTAGAATACATATACACTTTTGGTAATCAAAAGTCTTATTTAATGCTTGGTGAAGCTGATTTTGATACTATTGTATGGTTATTTCATCACATTCTGTCAACTCCATTGAGTAACCTTCTTATTGAGATTAGTGATATGATGATTTTTAAAAAAATTAACCCTTTTCAAACGATCAATTTGTTGTTGTGCAGAATCTATTCATACTGATTTAAAATAGAGATGGGACAAACCAAATATGGGACAAATCCCATCTTAATTTTTTACGACGCGAAACAGCACATCACCATCTCTAACACATTAGTCTTTAATTAGTTTTACAATATAGATGGGACAAATCTCATTTTAGTTATACAATAGAGATGAGACAAATCCTATCTCAATATTAGAATAAAGATGAAACAAATTCATCATAATCTTAAAATTAGAGATGAGACAAAATCCCATTTAAAAAAATCAAAAAAATCAAAAAAATTCCAAAATTCAAAAAAAAAAATTCAAAAAAATCATGGACGTAGATATTATTTTATCTCATCTAAAAATGTATTTCTTTTTATTTTTTTATTTTTTTAGAATTAGTTATGATGATTCTAAAAGAAATTCCCAGACGTGTGCGTACGATAAATTAGTAGTAGGTGGATTTTCACATCTATGATAATGTTTGATTTAAATGGGAATATATATTTGGTTAAAGACAATAACTAGAATAAGGGTATTATTGTAATATTTTCATCTAAATTAAGGTATAATCTAATGGGAAGTTGGTTTGTTATTTTGATTTAAGAGAAAATTGGCCCTTTCAAGAAACCATTGGTGCAACAATAAAAAATTTAAAGAGACCAATATGCAAATTCTTCAATTCAAGGGAAAAAAATGCAACATTATCTAACAAATTTCTTTAATTTCACAACAACCATATGAGGGACCAATATTGCAACATATATGTAAGGGACGAATAGTGAAAAATAACCTAACAACTATACTAAATCTTAACACAAAATCATCATTTTATTGTAAAAATTAACCACTAATAGTGAAAATACAACAATATAACTAAAATTAATATATATATATATATGTGTATGTATGATCCTAATTAATGAAAATGGAAGGGGTGGGAAAGATGATAGGTGGGAGATATACCTAGATTAGAAGGTCAAGAAAAGGATTATATTAGTGGTGGTGGTGGCCAGAGTGATGAGTGCCGCTGCAATATGAAGGGGGAGGGGTGTTTGATTTGTTAGGGTAAACAAGGTTGTATGTTAATAGGCAAAAGACACTCCAAAATCTGGTTTGGTTTATGAAGAAGGGGCTCTTTCAGAAAGAGGAGCGCCTATGTGTTTCTCTATGTAGTTATTTTATAAAAAAATGTTAAAACTATAAACTCCAACTTTTTAACAAAAAAAAAGGATTAGACATTTTGTTGTAATTTATGTACCTATACTCCTATTTCGGGTGACATAAGGTAAACTTAAGCTATAATCCTATTATGTTATCAGGTATCGTTTTTACTGCATAGAAGGCACAGAAGCTTGTGCACAAGTGATAATTTTGATGGATTGCCTTGTAATCTTTTCACAAACTACTACTCGGTAATTTCATCTTCCCCCCACAAGAAACTAATTCTGAACACACGAGTAACAATGACACATGCAAAAGCTACAAGACTAAGTCACCAAACGCTGAAGTTTACAACTCAAAACTTGATACACTGAAAGTTTATCAAATCAATATAGTTTATAAAACTTGAATCTTAAGAAATATTACTCTTGTTTAGGTTCATTATACATAAGAACATTTGTAAATGTTCCTAAAATAAAAGATTTCATTTGTTCACAAACAAAAGAAGCTATTTGTAATTACTCCCATAACTCACTTTATCTAGTGTTCGGAGGAGGATTAAATGTGCGCTTCTTGTGTTGTGACGAATTGAGTAGGGGGTAGGTCCAATGAATCGCGTAGGAGTAGGCATGGAAGGATAATCACGTGGAGTCATCATCATCATAGGAGCTCCATAACTTGACAACAAATAACTTCAAACATATTTAGTAATCTAAATTTAATATCTTAAGGGAATAATCAAGAAGCTATTTCAAAGACAATCTATATTTTATACCTGTAGTTTAATTTGGAGCAGGATTGAATTGGTATGGCGCTGTTTGTAAACTAGGGGGAGGAGGATGCCCTTTGAATGGCAAAAGGATGGAAGACCCTGCTTGTGATTTCATCATTATCGTAGGTGCTCCATTACCTTACAAAAAACCATCAAATCTATTTACTAACCTAATATTTTTATCTTCAAAGTTGAGCAAGAACGAGAGCAAAATAGCACTCACATTAAAGATTCAGCAAGTATCATATTTATTTAATTTGCAACAAAGGGATCCTATGTGTTTCACATAAACAATTATAAAATTAATTGAAATTTACCCACGAAAGCATTTTTAGTGGGTAATAATTTTAAAACTAGGACCTCTTTTTAGAAAAAATCATATAATAACAAAATAAATTAAATTTGTATGATATTTTAAAATTTAAAATTTAAATTTCGATAAAACTTAACATATGTTCAAGTTTAATGATACAGAATATGCATGCCTATAGTTTCGTTGTGAATATTGAAAATGTTTAAGCAACTTTCGAAATACAAAATCTAACAAAAACTTAATAAAAATATCTTTTTACATATCATTCGTTTGAATTAAAAAAGTTGGTTGACCATTGACAATGTAATTAAATTATTTAAATAGGGTATTTTACAAATTTAATAGATCATGCTTTGATAAAACAATTAAAAATATAATTTTGAAGTAAAATTTTAACAAACTTTCGACATAAAGTAACAATATAAATAAAATTATATAAGTAACTAAGAACATTGTATAGATGAACTTTTCTTTTATTGGGTAATTTTGGTGACTTTTTATAAATGAGAGTTGTCTTTCATTAAGAATATAGGTAAATGTTCATAAATGAGAATAATTTTTTATAAAGTGGTCCCTACCATTTAAATGTATATCACTTTTCTTAAATGATGGTGACTTTGTATAAATAATATAAATGACTTTTCATAAAGTGAAACCCATCTTTTAAATTAGTATCGTATTAAAGAACCTTTATGTATAGACACAAGTGATTAAAAAACCACTACTCTTCAATAAAATAAATGTTAAAACCAAAATATAAGTGATGAGGACTAATAATGAAATTTAATAAAATTATATAAATACTATATAAATTAAAATCGAAATTAACGTTTCTACCGCTAGCGTACGTGAATATTAAAATGGTGAGTGGTTTCTTCTAGTTATTTGAGTTGGGTGTACTGGTCCAATATTTGATATGTAAGGAAGGATATACGCTTCTAAATATTTATTGTGGACTTGGGTTTAGTATTATTTTTTACAAGATTATGGTAATAATAGATTTTCTTTGTCTAAATAGTAATAGTAGAAGTAAATATAAATATAAATAAAAATAAGCCTTACATAAATTATTTAAGGCATAGTAGAATTAAGATGGTTTTTCAAGTTGAATTGATGAGGAATTATATAAAAATCTTAATTGTTTGACAAGTAGTCAGGTGGTGGCATTAGTGTCTTCCTGTTATTCATTAGGGTGGGCCTAATATACATGTACGGAGCTCAAGGAAAACTAACTTCGATCATGTATACGTGTTACTCTCTAATACACGCGAACAAATTTAAGTTGTTTTTCAAGAAAATCTAAATAAATTGATAAGTGATATACAAACCTGGAGCATTAGGAATAAGCTTTGGAAAAATGTGATGGGAAACACTTCCCTGATAAGGAAACAATTCAGGTGGTACCATTGAAAAGTGTGGTTGTTGTCCAGTCGAAGAAAAAGTATCAAGGTGTTGATTATCAAATGTAGCAATTTGTTGGTTAACGACTACTTGATTTATATGTTCCTTAATCTTCTTATCAGTCAAAATTTGTTTTTGCTCGTCAACAAATCTTTGATAGTAAGCTCTTACCTTTGCCTTAATATACATATTATCAGCACAAGTGCTAGAGTAATGGAATAATGAACTTTGTTATCATATATACCTTGTGCTTGAAAACGGCATTATGTTTCCGTAACACAGAAGGATGAAAACACGAGTTAGCACAAACACAATAAATCTAAATAGGGGAGGTTAAAATAAAAATTTCCTCTCCAAATATAACTTTATGACCGTAAAAATAATAATAAATTCTTATTTCTATGAAAAAATAAACCCATACACACACATATACCCCAGTACTTAAAAAAATATTTGTAGTAGTTTCAACATACACTTTTACGAACATATTAAATTTACTTACATTTACGATCTATAATTATTTTTTACCCATAATTTTTTTCATGGAATTTAATAATCAACATAGTTTAGCCAGATTCCCAACAATTTAAATATATCAAAATTATGTCACAAACAAGTATAAATTCTAATTACACAATTTACCTACTAATAAATCATAACTTAACCAATGAAAGATACAATACAAGAATAATAACTTATAGAATTATGCGCCAAGTACACGTCGCAGTAGTCACAATAATAACGGTAAAGTACAAAATAAACACTTTATATTTTTTTACAAATTTATCATATATTTATTTACATATATATTATATATAGATAGATTTTGCGTACCTCGGCATAGACAACTTGTTAGTGAAAAAGATGGAAAATTGACAATGGAATGTAAAATGTCTGACATGGGCAAAATGGGAAAGAGATCTAATTATTCATCGTAGTAGAAGGAATAAAGGAAATGGGCTAAAATTGTGGACTTTGTAAATAGTAGTAATTATAATTAAGTCATAGAGTTTTATTTTTGGAGGCCCAGAACTTCAAATTATATGACGAGGGTAATTATTAAGTGATCTTCATGTTTGAGATTTTATTACTCTTCGGCCCTTGTGTTTTTATACAAGTTCAATTGAATATATTAAAAGACGGAAACTAAGAAAAATCATGAGATAGTAGTTTCATTTTGTTATATAAGATCGTTTAAGATAAGTTATCGAGAGAGGGAAACACGCAATTTCCAAACAAAAATTCTTGAAATGTTTTTTTGCAATTCAATAAACACAATATTGGTCTTCCTAGTAATAAGGTGGAAATACGGATAAAAATTTGAAATTTTAGTACATAATAAAACTAGTTTCCGAATTCATATGTATTACATATGACACATACATAAGAGATTTCATAACTAGATTGCAATATTTTTGTTATTAATATGTTAGATTAGGGGAATCCTCGAGTGTACAAAATAGAATTCCTAATACCAGTAGTTTTAGCTTTGGCGGAAGAGAAGGCTTGGTAGCCTATAAGTTGATCGTAATAGTAGTACCTATCACATCTCTGTTTGCGAATGAGCATATTTTATGTCACATATGCAATTACTAGACATTTTGAAATTGGTAAATGTTATTAAGGGAAGAAGATGAGTTCAAACTTTTGCAATATTATTTTTGGATAGTGATGTGTGTGCAAAGAAGACTGATGTCTGAGGTTTTATGTTATGGAGAACGAGTATAAATTTATGTTTTTATTATAATATTTTATTTTTTATATCTAGGTAGTGTGATGCGTGTGAAGAAGGTGAGTGTTTGGGGTTTTATGTAAATGGGGAAGAAGATGGTGGAGAATGATCGAGGATGATTATGGAGGAATGTTAGAGATGAGTTTGAAACTTTTAAGAAGGCGAGTGTTTGGTATTTTATGTAAACGGGGAAGAAGATGATGGAGAATGATCGAGGATGATTATGGATGAGTATTAGAGGTGAGTTTGAAACTTTTATTATATTACAACTGAGATTGAGGATTTATGTTTTATGCTATAATAAATTAAGTATAATTGAATATGAATTGATGATAATGGTGGTGAAAAATGATCGGCAAATGAGTTTTTAATTTTTTATTGGTCAAGCTCGAGGAAGAAGAAATAGAACAAGGGGGGTCGGGGTGGATGAGGTTTATGTTTTCTTTTAATATTTAATTGAGGTATTTAGGTAACTTTACATGTTAAAAAACATACTCTTACCGAAAATAGGTGCGTCAATCAATAAATAGAAATGTGTTAGGGGATCTACAATGATACATGGTTTAGTTTAAGGGTTTGTTTGGATATAGGGGGATTTTTTAGTAAAAGATAGGAAATGATAGTATATTAAAGGTATGAAGATGAGAGTATTTAATCTTATTTGGATTGAGTATAAAAAGAAAGAAATGTATTAGTAAAGCATATTTTTGTGTTTAGATTGTATAAGTAATGGAAAGGAAAAGATTTATAACTAAATTACTTTTGTACTCCTAATAAAATATATTATAAATAGAAAATAAAGGTAATAAAGATATTGTGTTATTAAACTTAATCCTTTCCTTCTAATGACTCCATATTGAAGGGATATGATATAACGTATTAGAAAGGTATTATTTTATTCCTTTAGTAACTAATTCCTTCAAAATTTTATAAAACAAACAAAGTAAGTATATCCATTATCCTTTATAATCCCTTACCTCCCCTTTTAATCCCTCAATCCAACGTGTCTGTAAATTTTTGTTGGGATTTTAAAAATTTTAAATGGAAAAATCCTTTTTCCAAATATTGGAATATCTGAGTGTTAGTGAAAATATTTGTTTTTAAACACGACCAATATTTGTACTAAAATATTTTGGAGTTATATACATGGAGATTTTAAACTTACTAAATGGGTTAAAATTTCATTTTAATCCTTTGGTAAAATGCACATGTCTACCATAAGGATCGTAAATTAGTTATGTATTAGTTTACGAATTTGATGCAAAATCACGAAACATAATCCTTTGTATGGATTACATTAATTCAGATTTTGAGACAAAAGATTTTCTTTTCTGAATCGACCAAAAAGTTAACTTTTCTTTGTCGTGAAATTACCTTTGTTGATTAAAGAGAATGATTCATTGATTAATTAGATTGGTTACACTAGTCAGACCCATCCCCCTATTAGTTGATAAAAGCTTGTCAATGATATTGTGGACACCAGTTGATCCCCAGCCTCCGATAAACATAGGGATCAATGATAGAGGTTCAACGTTATTCGAAGATAGCTACCGTCAACTTGACCGAGGAAATAATTGGCATCGTAACCAGAAAGGGACATAACATCCTGAAAATCCCCTAGTTTGATACGATAAACGCCCAAATAAATATATTGGGAATGCATTACATATAAATACCTATTCCATGTGCTTGAACATGTATCACTTATATTCTCACTAAATATATGTGCAGTCGGATTTAGTTATATATATATATATATATATATATATATATATATACATATATTCTATTGGATCATCAATACCAATAATGACTTGACTGTTACAGTACTATCATGAGGCACAAATCCATATGGTCCAGACCTTTGTATGATTATAGGTCATTACGATTGACTGAAGGTAGACACATTCAAAACACCACCACAACACCAATATTAGTTCTATTATTCACGTATCTATATTTGTTGTGCCTTTCACTCTCTATCAATCAACACTGTCAGTGGGAATGAATTTCCAAATCCATTGATAAACAAATAATTAAAACCAAGTCCAGATTAGATTTGCAGAGACAAGTGGAAATGGAAATACCCCAAGCCACACACTAAACGCTTAAAAAAGTTTCTCTTAGTAGCCTATAATGGAGGTCCACAAATAGATGATCTCAAACCCCCAACGCTAGGGGCACCAGTTGTCTCCCTGCAATTGTACAAAATGACTTAAGTAATATAGTGTTTTAAAAGTATAAATCGTTTCCCAAGGTATTGTACATGTTATTTAGTGATTTAGATAGGAGTGGATTCCTCATTATGTGAAGCAAATGAGAAAAGAGAATGGGGGGAACTAAATATTGCAAATTTTAATGGATTAATTTGCAACTAATTTAGGAGATTACAAAGACTAAAAGGTTATAACAAATATATAAAGTATTTAAATGATCTTGGAATGATCAATTCCGCCTAATATCTCTAATTGGGAAATTCTTATTAAGTAAGGGAAATAATAATATTTAACACTAATCGTACCTAGGATTAAAAATTACTCTAAAACCTTTCCGGGTGATTAGAGGCTACTCTATAGGCAAAACAACTCCTTTAAAATAAACCCAGCTACCCTAAAAATCAATTAAATCAACTACACATATCATGGCTATGCATCTGCTTATGATCTTCTGATTGGATGATACAAATACACAATTATTACCTAGCTCTAAACGTAAACCCTCTTAGAGGTATAATTTTTGGATTATCTTAGTAAATTATGTGGCCAATATAATCAATCACAATTCAATACAAGATAAGGAGAAGTATGAGTATTCAATCTCATTTAAGCATAAAACCTAGGGTTTCACAATCCCTCTCAATCTACTAGATATTTAGCTCATAATAAAAGAAAAGAAAACCATAGTACTTGAATTAAGTATAAAATGATTAATGAAAATTAGAGAAAAAAAAATTATTATATATTGTGTGAAACGATGAAATTTTGAAGACTTGAAGATATAAAAAATCTTCTCCCAAGTCTTCTCTTCCTTACTATTTGCTCCATTGATGAAATATTAGTGAATTATGATTGAAAATGAGAAAAAAACATTATATATGCTCCTAAAATTGTGGGTGTCACTTAAATTATGTTGTTCCATGGTCTAAATTGTACAAAGCCTTCACCCACTAGAATGTTTAATTTTGCACAAAGTTGTATCTTTTTAGCCATAAAAACGATCATAACCTCTTCATCCAAACTCTAAACCACTATCAATTTATTTTCAAGCATTCTTATTTTTGAGAGCTTTCTAACAGTCTATCATTCACCTACTCAAAAAATTTAATATGTTGGAAATTCTTTGAGTATCTGCACCACCGATCGCCGCCACCCGATGAGTACTCGGAGATCTAAATGTATCGAAAAATCATAGTATGTTAAGAAAAAATCACTGAATATCAAAAAAATTACTTAGTATTGAAAATTTTCACTAAGTATTGTGGAATCTTTTTGAGTATGGAAAAAAAAGACCCTGAGTATACTCGATAATTCCTCTGAGTTTTAAAAAAATACTAAGTACTACACCGAATTATAAAAAATAAATGAAAAAATTTATTTTAATTGATAAAAATAATATTTAAAAACAACAACAAATCTATCTGTAAAAAACTATTTCAATTATATATAAAAAAAGAAGTTGCAAATAATTGACAATGCTACCATCATACCATCAGATTTATTGATTCATTAACTATCATTTCCTAGAAGAATACATTCTTGTAATTCAAAAGAATAATTTGTTCAAAATAAATAAATTCAAAATAATAAGAAGAGATGTCGCATTGAACGACCATAAAAAAAAGATAATCAAAAAATTCAAATGAGTTCTTTTTGCTTCTAGATCTTACAGATTTGAACGACCATGAAGTTTGGGTCCATTGCTTCTTCAATCCCAAAATCTCTAAGCAAAACTCAGCTTGAAGCAAAACTCCAATCATGATCAGAGAGTTATTCATAATTAAGTGTCTCATTAGGTTTTTAATTATTATCATCAAAGTGAATGAAAAGCATTACTTTTTAATATTTTAAGAATTTGTGATTATATATCTATTTTTCTGTTGATGTTTAATATTTATTTGTACAGATATTGCACACTGGTCTATTGCATAATTAGGATTTAGTAATGTTGCTGATAAGATTGTTACTAACAAAAGAATAAGGATAATATCGTTGGTCATTTCATTTCAGTTAAATATTTATATATCATTCTCACTTGCTTATGTAGAATTTACTTGCTAATATATTAAACTAAAAATGTCTTAGGTTTTGTTATGTGTTTTATGAATATGAACTGTTCATGGTATTATTTGTTTATTAAATACTTTATGTAATGTATACTAATTAACAAGTTAAGAGATTTAGAGTGATAAATCAAAAATATCTTAGAGATTAATTTGTTTCTGAACTTATATGTTTACCATTATAATACAAGCAATTATTTAATTATATATACAAAATATTTGGCTGATTTGTTTGATTAAATTGTATAGTATATTTGTGAGTTTGTATGTAAATCTAGTAAAAAACGAGGAATAAATAGTGAAATCTTATGTTTCTAGTAAGGGAAAAGATCACATCGTTCACACCATAAGAGAAATGTGACTATAGAGGTAAGTAACACTGAGAATTTATTTTTATTTACATATTAAGTCCCTTATTTTATGGTAATTGTTTCAGGAGATTCAGAAGTTCTTCGTGGATTATCTAATCAATGATACTCTAGGTGCAATTTCGACCGCACATTTAGTAAATGCAAATCGTGAAGCAGATCTACCGTCAATGACTGACTGTTGATTTTGCTAAAATAGGAGCTCCAGCTGAAATTCCTATTTTCATAAACTAAAAAGTTTCTGGATTTAATCAAAGATTTCAAAAACCTTTAGTACCAGACCTTGAGAAAGTGAACCTATGTACACATCCCAAGGTGCACAGGGTAAGATTTATCTCGCAACTATACTAACAATATGTTATAATAAAGCCACACTTTGTTTTCTTGGAAAAGATGGTTGAAGAAGCATATGATCAAGATCTTGTGGAGGAGGGGTACCAAATGTTTGTGAAAATGAAGTTGAGATATTAACTTCAAAATTGAAAAAATGAAATCAAATCCTGAATCTCCATTGCCAGATTGTTACTTTCATAATATTTCAGATCAATTGTAAACCTAAATTGTTATTTTCATAATTTTTCAGATCAATTGTAAAAATGAATCTATGATGATCATTCTACTCAAGTGACCAATTACAATTTTCGAATTCGTGGATATTAATGGGGAGAAGAAAAGTTTGAGTTTTTTTATGTTGAAACTTATCAAAGATGTATATAGAGTATAATGATGTCTTTTGGTTTTCCACTTCAACTTTTACAATATTAATAGTAGTCTTGGTTGTGATGGTTATGATGAGTTGGTAGATTAAATTTCATTCTATTGTGCAATTTTGTAATATACAAGCATCGTTGTGTTGTTTGGAATGTACTGAGTAGTGCAAATAAGCATATTTTACTATTACAACTGCAATTACTAGCCCATTTTGACATGGGTAAATGTTACTAAGGGAAGACGATGAGTTCGAATTTTTTCAATAATATTTTTGGATAGTGATGTGTGTGCAAAGAAGACTGATGTCTGAGGTTTTATGTTATGGAGTGTGAGGATAAATTTAGGTTTTTATTAAAATATTTTATTTTTTATTTCTAGGTAGTGTGATGCGTGTGAAGAAGGTGAGTGTTTGGGGATTTATGCAAATGGGGAAGAAGATGGAGAAGAATGATCAATGATGATTATGGATGAATGTCAGAGATAAGTTCGAAACTTTTAAGACGGCAGGTATTTGGTATTTTATGTAAATGGGGAAGAAGATGATGGAGAATGATCGAGGATGATTATGAATGAGTGTTAGAGGTGAGTTTGAAACTTTTTTTATTTTACAAGTGAGATCGAGGTTTTATGTTTTATGTTATAATATTTAAGTATAATTGAATATCAATTGAAGATAATGGTGGTGGAAAATGATCGGAAAATGAGTTTTTAATTTTTTTAGTGGTCGAGCTCGAGGAAGAAGAAATAGAACGAGGAGGGGTCGGGGTGGATGAGGTTCATGTTTTCTTTTAATATTTAATTGAGATATTTAGGTAACTTTACATGTTAAAAAGCACACTCTAACCAAAAATAGGTGCGTCAATCAATGCTAAGAAATATACATGGATCATGGCATGTTCAAAAATACATGGTTTAGTTTAAGGGTTTGTTTGGATGTAGGGGGATTTTTTTTAGTAAATGATAGGAAATGATAGTATAGCAAAGGAAAAAAGATGAGTGTATTTAGACCCCGTTTGGGATAGATTATTTTAAAGTTAAAAGCGCTTTTTAATTATAAGTAAAATATTTGTAAAAAATATTAAAAAAATATTTTGACATCTAATATCACTTTAAGTGATTATTTTAATAATCACTTAACTAGTGCTTTCAAATGTTATTATAAGAGTCTAAAACATTTTTATGAATTTAAAATCACTTCAAGTGATTATTTTAAAAAGTAATCCCAAACGGACACTTAATCTTTTTTCGATTGAGTAGAAAAAGAAAGAAATGTATTAGTAAAGTATATTTATATTTTGTGTTTGGACTGTATAAGTAATGGAAAGGAAAAGATTATTTTATAACTAAATTACTTTTGTACTCCTAATATAATATATTATAAATAGAAAATAAAGGTAGTAAAGATATTTTATTATTAAAATTAATTCCTTCCTTCTAATGACTCCAAATTGGAAGGATAGGATATAAAGGATTAGAAGGTATTATTTTAATTCTTTAGTAACTTATCCCTTCAAAATTTTATAATACAAACAAAGTAAGTATATCCATTATCCTTTATAATCCCTTTCCTCCTCTTTTAATCCCTTAACTCAAATTGTCTGTAAATGTTTTCTTGGGATTCTAAAACACTTAAATGAAAAAAAATCTTGTTTTCCAAATATTGGAATATCTGAGTGTTAGTGAATTTTTTTTTCAACCCGACCAATATTTGTACTGAAGTATTTTGGATTTCTAGACATGGAGATTTTAAACTTACGAAATGGGTTAAAAATTCATTATAATCCTTCGGTAAAATGCACGTGTCTACCATAAGAATCGTAAATCAGTTATGTATTAGTCTACAAATTTGATGCGAAATCACGAAACATATTCCTCTGTACGGATTACCTTAATTCAGATTTTGAGACGAAAGATTTTCTTTTCTGAATCGACCAAAATGTCAACTTTTCTTTGTTGTGAAATAATTTTTGTTGATTAAAGAGAACGTTTAATTGATTAAACATATTGGTTACACTAGTCAATAAGAAATTAAGGATCCATCCCCTTATTGGTTTATAAAAGCTTGTCGATGATACCCTGGACGTGGTCAGTTGATCCGCAACTGAACTGCAGCCTCCGGCAATCATAATGATCAATAATAGAGGCCCAACTTTATTCAAAGATGGCTACTGTCAACATGACCGAGGAAATAATTGGCATCGTAACTAGGTATATTGGGCATTCATTACATATAAATACCTATTCCATGTGCTTGAATATTTATCACTTATATTCTCACTAAATATATATGCAGTCGGATTTAGTTATATATATATATATATATATATATATATATATATATATATATATATTCTATTCGATCATCAATACCAATAATGACTTGACTGTTTGAGTAATATCAGGAGGCACAGATCCATGTGGTATAGACCTATTTATGAGTTTAGGTCATTACGATTGGTCGAAGGTAGATACATTCAAAACACCACCAACAACACGAATAGTAGTTCTATTCTCCAGGTCTCTGTATTTGTTGGACATTTCACTCTCTATCAATCGACACCGTCAGTGGGAACAAATTTCCATATCCATTAAGAAACCACTAATTTAAACCAAGTTCAGATTAGATTTTTAGAGACAAGTGGAAATGGAAATACCCCATCCCGCACACTAAACGCTGAAATAGAGTTTCTCTCAGTAGCCTAAAATTGAGGTCCACAGATAGATGATCTCAAACCCCCTACGCTAGTGGCACCAGTTGTCTCCCTTCAAGTTTACAAATTGACTTATGTAATATAGTGTTTTGAAAGTATAGATCGTCTCCCAAGGTATTATAAATGTTATTTAGTGATTTAGCTAGGAGTTGATTATTCGTTATGTGAAGCAAATGAGAAAAGAGAATGGGGGAATTAAATATTGCACATTTTAATTGATGCGCCACTAATTATTGAGTTTACAAGGACTAAAAGGTAATAACAAATATATAAAAAAATTAAATGAGCTTGGGATGATCAATTCCGCCTAAGATCTCTAATTGGAATTTTTTTATTAAGCAAGGGAAAGATTAATATTTAACACAAATAGTACACAAGACTAAAAAATAACTCTAAACCCCTTTCGGGTAGTTAGAGGCTACTCTAAAGGAAAATGAACTCCTTTCAAATAAATCGAGCTACCCTAAAAATCAATTAAATCAACTATACATATCATGGCTATGCATCTGTGTATTATCTCCTAATTGGATGATACAAATATACTTTCATTACCCAGCTCTAAACATAAATCCCCTTAAAGGTATAATTTTTGGATTATGCTTAGTAAATTATGTGGCCAATATAATCAATAACAGTTCAATACATGATACGAAGAAGTACGAGTATTCAATCTCATTTAAGCATAAATCCCTAATTTAAAATAATGGTCCAATTAGTAAAACCTAGGGTTTCGCAATCCATCCCAAACTACTTGATATTTAGCTCATAATAAAAAAAAAGAAAAATATAGTACTTGAATTAAGTATACAAACATTAATGAAAATTAAAGGAAAAGAAAAGTTATGATATATTTTGTGAAACGATGAAAATTTGAAGACTTGAAGATATGAATAATCTTCTCCCAAGTCTTTTCTTCCTTACACTTTGCTCCATTGATGAAATATTAGTGAATTATGAGATAAAATGTGGAAAAAAACCTTATATATACTGCTAAAATTGTGGGTGTCACTTAAAGTATGTTGTTCCATACTCCAAATTCTAAAAAGTCTTCATCGACTAGAATTTTCAATTTTGCACAAAGTTGTATCTTTTGAGCCATCAAGACGATCATGACTTCTTCATCCAAACCCTAAACTACTTTTCATTTATTATCACGCGTTCGTATTTTTGAAAGCTTTCTAATGATCTATCATTCATCTTTTAACTATTCTCGGATTGTGTGTGACATTGATTTGAAGATTCTGGACTGATTGTAATATATATCTTCATTGAGCCCCAAGTGGATTATTAACTTTTCAAATATATTTTTGGTACTTTTTCGGCTTATTGAATGTTTCTCTTTGCTTTCATGACTCCTTAACTCCTTAATTAACACATGTTATGGATCTTAAGGTCTTTCCAGATTGTAGCATTAACTTATGGATGATATTATATATATATATATATATATATATATATATATATATATAAATATATACATGTATATATGTATGCAAGTATATGTTGACCTATGTGGTATTGGATACAACCTTTATGGCCTATAGGGAACATGCAGCTAGAGTCTTTTTAAAGAGGTCACTACCAAATCTTCTGGCTGGCCAAATATAAAAATACCCTAAAATAAAATAAAAATCACATAAAGACGAAAAAAAGTTGCAATAATTATGGATCACCTACCCAATAAGTCATTGGATGAGTCATTGATTATCAACTCACTAAGTATCAATACTTTTCAGTTTTAACCACCACCCACTGACCACCGCTGGCCCCGCCATCGAAGGTCTACTCAAATAATCAATTGAGTACTCAGAGAATTTAATGTATTTGAAATTCTTTGAGTATCTATATTTTTCAGCTCCGACCATAACCTGCGCCGCCACCTGGCGAGTATTTGGAGATCTAAATGTATCGGAAAATCACAGTATGTCAAGGAAAATTTGCTGAATATCCAAAAAGTTACCGAGTATTGAAAAATTCACTAATTATCGTGGAATATTTTTGAGTATACTCAACAATTCATTGAGTGTGGAAAAAAAGACACTAAGTATACTTGATAATTCCAATGAATTTTTAAAAAACACTAAGTATTACACCAAAATATAAAAAATAAATGACAAAATTTATTTTAGTTGAGAGAAATAGTATTAAAAAACAACAACAAATCTATTATGAAGAAAAACTATTCCAATTATATATAAAAAAAGCAGTTGCAAATAATTGAAAATGCTGCCATCAAATTTATTGATCCATTAACTATCATGTCCTAGAAAAATACATTCTTGTAAAAGAATAATCTGTGCAAAATAAATAAATTCAAAAGAATAATAAGAGATGTATGAGTAGATTTGAACAACCATCACAAAAAGATAATCTATCCAATAAAAAATCAAAAGCATAATCTATCCAAAAAAAAATCAAAAAAATAAAATCAAAAGAGCTCTTTTTGCTGCTAGATCTCGAAGACTTGAATGACCATGAAGTTTGGGTCCATGGCTTCTTCGATCCCAAAAACTCGAAGCAAAACTCAGCTTGAAGCAAAACTCCAATCATGAACAGAGCTTGAACAGAGGCTACAAATGCTTGATCTAGGCAAATAAGGCTTGAACGGATATTGAATAATAGAGAGATCTGCTGAGCTTGAAGTTTTGAAATTCGTTTTGAAATGAGAAGAGAGAGATTGTTGCTAGGTTGGGGTGGGGAGAGGAGAGAGGGGAGAGATATTTTACGGTTTTTAATTTTATGTTTAAAATGTAGTATATATAGTAGTTGAAAAATAAGTGGGGTACAATAGGTTGTAAAAAAAATAGACTTTTAGTGGCTTATAGTGTTAAATAATCTAAACTTGAATTTATCTAATAGATGTTCTCTCTTATACCCAATGATGTATAACTGAGTATCCTCAAATCTCAAAAATAATAAAGACATATCATTTCTCTGACATGATATTCAACTTTAAATAGCCAGGTTCACACATTTATTTTATTACTTTGGAAGCTAAGCATAACCGACATTCTTTATATCTTGGGTGGTTTTTAGCTTGATTTTTTTTTCTTGTTTCTCGACATTGTTTTTCTTGAATTTGGAAACTGAAATAATTAAATCATACACGTGCATCATAATATTTGCACCAAACAAGTAAGAACCCAACCCATAATATTCTAAAAATATCCCACCATCCCAAACCCAAGCTCGAAGATAATCAATTCCCTAAGCATTGTGATTCAAGAGCGGGTAATATGTTAAAGTCTTATCATACTAAAGGATTAGGTTTGTAACATGGCTAACAAAAAAAGGACTCAGGCTCAATCAGTGATAGGTATACATCACTTGGACAAATTAAAGTGAACACATGTATTTTCAAAGAACTACCTTAATCATTTATATAAGTCTCGCCAACCTATCTCATCTCAATGTTGTAGGCGAATCGATTTTAGACTAGATAAGACTGCAATATCTATATACCTACTCACATTTCACTTTGGTCAAACTACTTTTCACGCACTGCTTGCTAAGAACTTGACACACACAGACAACAGGTTTCAAGACACTTAATCATGAAATAATATGAGCATTACTAAATCATATAACTAATTCATATCATCGAGTGAACCTAAATGGAACCAACAAAATCAACTACAACAAATTTTACTAGAAAATTTAGACGAAGCGTCTAAATCTAGCACTAAGAGTACCCACATACAAGACTCTAATTTGAGTTTTGAGATCTCTAATCACATATAAAGTACAATTAAGAGTATGGCATACAAGACAAGATTCTAATTCTGGTTTTTGAGCTCTCTATTCACATATAAAGTCCAAAACATAGAAAGATCACTCACATCGAGCACTCTTGAGAGAGCTTTTATTAAGAGCCCCTAAAACCATATTTAAAGTCTTATACTAAAAGTGAAATCTACTTCTAAACATGGCATATCACTTTTTGGTGAAAATTAATCTTTTTGTTATATAATGTTTTTTATAAACAAAATTAGTATACCCCTAGAATATTAATCAAATCTGGTTCTAACTTTTTTTAAAACTTAATTTATTTGTGCGCTTTGAAAATAATCTGAATTTACAAAAATCACTAATAGCAAGTCAAAGATATAATTGACAAAAATAAGAATCTATATAATGAAATTCAACAAGAAATAAGCGGCTAGGCTTTATCAGGAGAAAATATAAAAAGTGTATGTTTCTTTAAATTTAATCCAAATGATAGCCAAATGTCTCAATTTATTTGAATTTAAACCCCTTTTGCATGGTTTAAACAAAATCATTTCTTACCTTATTATCCAATCCAAATTCCTTCATTTTATCCTTTATGTATATTTATCTATATTTATCATCCCATTTATTGCATGTCACACGGTTTCTGTAAGTGGATATCTCTACAATCATTTTTATTTAAAAATTGACATTGATTTACATGTCAATTGTACATTTTTGTGGGTCAATTATTGTATAAATAGAAGTTAAAATAGTGTAATCAAAGAATTAATCTGTATGTTTACAACTAAGATCTTAAATGTTGTTGATTTTTACACTGGGTGATTAATTCAGAAGGCCATAACCAAACAAAGTTGTTTCATAAGGTCTTACCCAATTTACTAAATATCTTTGTCTAAACTTCCCTTTAAGTGTATATCATGCGAATTATTGGGTTAGACGACATAATTTGGTGGTCTAGAAAATTATAAATCCAGAGAATTGCTGGGATACACGATATAATTTGGTAAGCTAAATATTTTATCTATTGAGTTGTGTTCATTAATTTGGTGATCCCACTATCCAATCTCGTTAAAATTACTATCTCCATTTTTAGTCCATCCAAAACAATTCAAAAAATACAGTATAATACTAAATTGCTTACTCGCATCACTTCTTTTACGGTAAGAAGCTTTCTATGGTCATACAAGGGCCATTGTAGGATTTGCATAAAAATATAATAAACATCACGACTATAATTTTACTTAAATTAAATAATTTTGAAAATTTGTAAAATGATGAGATTAGGTTAAAAATAATTCTTTTTTTTAGATTTTTAATGGTAAAGATTATTTTTTACCTTAGTTTAGGTTCTTTGATTGTTGATGGCGTAGCCAAGCCTGGTTGATGATGGTGAAGAATGTTTCACAAGTGGCTAAGGTTTTCTTGTCTAGGAGAGTGAATTGGATTATGTTAATTGTGTAGGAGAATGGTTCTTTGATTATGTTGCATTGGTTTTCAACCTTTATTTTTTCTTTTATTTTTTGTTCAGAAATATTTCAACTTTTCTGGTTGTGTACTTTTTTTTAATCTTAACTTTATTATTTTATTTTGTAAGGTTTCATTAGGTATATTATATAAGTGTAAAATAATACTTCAAAAGACTGGACATCATATTTAGGATATGGAACTAATTTTCAATTATCTCTTTTCTCAATTGGCAGAACTATTGTTTATAAGTTCTTGGAATTTTTTTTGTTATTACTTTTTTTTGTATTATAAAGTCCAATGGACTATATATTATGGGATTCTTCACAATTATGTGCTGGCCTATTTGTGTTTGCACATAATTAAGTTAAACTCACAGGAAACGCTAGCGTATTACTTCACGGACTTGCTACGTGACACTTTTATATCCTTCGATCTTATTCTACTTTGAACGGACGAGATCTAAACCCTAAGCCTCCCATATATATACCCTTATCTCAACTCTTTGGTCAGGTTTCTTCATATGTCTTTAAACTCTTCTACTCTCGCAGCTACCATGAAACAAATGTTTCTGTAGATCTCTATTCTTCTTCTATAGTACATCAAGTATCTCTGTCATAGATGTCAAGTAAGGATGTATATTAGTGTGAATGTATGTTGAACCAATTCTTTATTTCTCCAATTTTCTTTTAAGCTTCCTTTCTTTTCAGATGATAAAACTGATTTAAACATTTACTTCTATATCTCTGGGTCAAAACATAAAAACTAAACATCTAATACTTTTTTCATGTAAATTAAAGTTTTTATACTCATCCATATTGTTTCAACTTACGTGATTACACAATTTTATTTTTAAAGTTATTTATGAGATAATCTATATCATTTTTAATTTAGGTTATGTATAATCACGATCTTTTACGAAGAAAAACATAATTTTTCATTTTTTACTATTAACACTAGCGGTCCTATTAAAATTATTTTTAAGTTTTTTAATTTATTAAATGAAGTTTTAATATGAATAGTCATATACATATTTATATAAATAGATCGATTTGAAAAAAATAGAGTATTCAATGGTCTTTGAATTCATAGTATTCATAAGGTTAAAATTATCTTTTTAAGTTTGATCTATAAATTTTATTTGAAGAAGTTATGTTTAGAGAAATAAAAAAGTAGATGTTTTTCTAGATTTTCAAAAATAGAATAACGATATTAGAAGTAAATCGATAAAAAATTAAGACTAATATGGAGGGACATAACTCATCATGCTAGATTTATTAAATTACAAAATATAAGGTTTAGTAACTTTGTTTTACTCAAAGATAAGAAGAGAATTTTTCTAATGTTATTTTCTATAAATTATATTTTATTGAGGTCTTTATTGTAGAGAGACGAGAGTTATTCATTATTAAGTGAGTCATTGGGTTTTTAATTATTGACATTAAAATGAATGAAAAGCATTACTCGTTAATATTCTAAGAATTTGTGATTATTATATATCTTTTTTCTGTTAATGTTTAATATTTTTTTTCGGATATTGCACACTGGCCTATTGCATAATTAGGATTTAGTAATATTGCAGATAAGATGGTTACAAACAAAAGAAAAAGGATAAGATCGTTGTCATGTCATTTCAGGTAAATATTGATATCTCACTCTCACTTGCCCAGGTAGAATTTACTTGCTAGTATATTAAGCTAAAAAATTTCTTAGATTTTTTATGTGTTTTAAAATGAGATGTTCATGGTATTATTTGTTTATTAAATACTATCATGTATACTAATTAAAACGTGAAGAGTTTTAGAGAGATAAAAAAATTTCTTAAAGATAAATTTGTTTCTGAACTTATATATTTACAATTGTGATACAAGCAATTTATTTAAGTATACAAAATATTGGGCTTTTTTGTAACTATAATACCTTTCAATACCTTTAAGCTCTTATAGTACACATATGATAAAAGAAATTGTTTTATATGTTGTATTGTATTTTTGTGAGTTTGTATGTAAATTTAATAAAAATTAAGGAATAAATAGTGAAATCTTATGTGTCTAGTAAGGGAATAGATCACATAGTTTATTAAGAGGGAAGTAAGATTCTCATCCAACTCATCATGATAGAATGAAAGATAATTTATTGATATAATTTTCAGGACTTCGACCCCTTTCAACGTTAAACAAAACAAATCATAGTATCAATAGCACAAGAATTGTCTAATAGATATAATAGTAACCTTGTGTCGAAATAAATAAACAATTATAAAAATATACAAACAATTATAAAATAATTACTCTCACTTTCAAAATTCTCCTTAAGCCACACAAATCGTAAAACACACTTACTCCCTTTACTCCCTTATGATAAGTCCAATTCATATGGTCTAGGATTTCGGCAAGAATTCGTCTACACTCTTTATCTAAGTCTATCATTGTGTCATTGCATATAACATGTTCACTATCGATGAGTAACCCTAGATCATGGTGACATCATGTAATGCCACCGCCATTTCACCGACCGACAAGTGAAACGTGTGGGTCTCGCACCTCCATCTTTTTACCCAAGTGGTGCACAAAGCTCGGTTGGTAGTTACTTTGTGTATTTTTGGAATATACCCAAAATTGGCCTCTTCAACAAATGGAAAGATGTGCAAATCCATCACCCAAAGTATGGATTTTATAAGCAAAACATTACCATTGTCATATACACAAACAAATATTGGTTTAATAGTAAGATTTAACAAGTAAAACATGGAAAAAATATAAGAAATATAACTTATGTCGCCTTTCCATATTATTTGACTCTGATAAGTACAGGAGACACAAATTCAGGTCGTAGACTATTTTGTTTATTGTAATGGCTAATAATAAAATTGAATGGGACAATAGTGCAATAATAAAAGTTTAGGGCGACCAATGATGTGATATTGTCTAATTAAGTTTTGATACTACACATTTAAGGAACTTATAGTGCAATAGCATAATCTTAAGAAGGGATAATGCCCATTTAAATCATGATTCTCTATGCCCAAATATTGACTGGTGAATATTTTTTGCCAAATAAATTAGGCTGTTTCCCATTTAAATCAAATTTACATTGCACAATTACGTTCCTGCCCCTCTAGTCAAAGTAAGTGTTCAAAGTCAGTTTTTATATTATTTAATTATTTCGCAGCCGACTTCTTCTTCATTCGCAGCCGACGTCCTATTTATACTTGACCATTCATTTTCATCTGTAAAAAGCTTCACATTACTTGGAAGAGATGCTCGATCTATGAATTTTAAGGAAGTCTTTATAGCAAAACATATTACATCCACTCAATAAGTGAAACAATGGCAAGGATCTGCTGATTGTGAAGTGACCGTACTTTTAGTATGTGTGATGCACAAGAGCGCTTCAGAAACATACGATTATAGGTACCTTATTTCTTAATCATTACAATTCTTATTTAATTCATGTTTTCCAAATTATTCTTCGTTAATTCATGTATATAGGGTTAGCGTTTTCCTTATACGCCTTAAAATTGAGTTTAATTAACGTCAATTCAATCTCAATACTTCTATATATTTAGATCTAACAAGTATTTATTCGATTAATTCAGGAGGAATATGATCTAATAAGTATTTCTTCTCTATCTTCAGTTCTCCAGTTTTATGTTTTTTGCGTTTTTTTTTGTTTCTTCAATTTCCTTCGCTATTTCATAAATTTGACGAATTGGTAGGGTCTTGTGTTAGTTGTTGATAGATTTTTCATATTTTAATATAATTTGGTGTTTGATTTGACATTTTGTGTGGTTTTGGTTTTGATTGTTTATTCGTGGTCTGCGTTGCATTTTTTTTTATTCTTACCTGAGTTTCTAGAGTTAGTTGCGAGTTCCTTCTCTAGGTTTAGTGTTACTTAGCTTCAATACTTCAATGTTTCTTCAGTTTATAGAAAAGACGAATTGGTGTTTGGTTTTTGTGGTTGTTGGTGTGGTTTATTCATAGATGGGATTATTCATGTTTTGTGTTTTTTATTTTCAGGTTTTGTATTATGGTATCAAATCCTATTGTTGAATTTAAATATGGTGATCAACTTGCTTAGTATCCATTTGACTTTTTCGATTCATTCCAGTAGATCAAGGATTATGTTATTGGTCAGTGGATAGATTTGACAGTTTGCTTGTTAGAATGCATATACACTTTTGGCAATCAAAAGTCTTATTTAATGCTTGGTGAAGCTGATTTTGCTACTATTGTATGGTTATTTCATCACAATCTGTCAACTCCATTGAGTAACCTTCTTACTGAGATTAGTGATATGATGATTTTTAAAAAAATTAACCCTTTTCAAACGATCAATTTGTTGTTGTGCAGAAACTATTCATACTGATTGAAAATAGAGATGGGACAAACCAAATATGGGACAAATCCCATCTTAATTTTTTACGACGCGAAACAGCACATCACCATCTCTAACACATTAATCTTTAATTAGTTTTACAATATAGATGGGACAAATCTCATTTTAGTTATACAATAGAGATGAGACAAATCCTATCTCAATATTCGAATAAAGATGAGACAAATTCATCATAATCTTAAAATTAGAGATGAGACAAAATCCCATTTAAAAAAATCAAAAAAATCAAAACAATTCCAAAATTCAAAAAAAAAATTCATAAAAATCATGGACGTAGATATTATTTTATCTCATCTAAAAATGTATTTTTTATTTTTTTTATTTTTTTAGAATTAGTTATGATGATTCTAAAAGAAATTCCCGGACGTGTGCCTACGATAAATTAGTAGTATGTGGATTTTCACAACTATGATAATGTTTGATTTAAATGGGAATATATATTTGGTTAAAGACAACAACCAGAATAAGGGTATTATTGTAATATTTTCATCTAAATTAAGGTATAATCTAATGGGAAGTTGGTTTGTTATTTTGATTTAAGAGAAAATTGGCCCTTTCAAGAAACCATTGGTGCAACAATAAAAAATTTAAAGAGACGAATATGCAAATTCTTCAATTCAAGGGACAAAAAATGCAACATTATCTAACAAATTTCTTTAATTTCACAACAACCATATGAGGGACCAATATTGCAACATATATGTAAGGGACGAATAGTGAAAAATAACCTAACAACTATACTAAATCTTAACACAAAATCATCATTTTATAGTAAAAATTAACCACTAATAGTGAAAATACAACAATATAACTAAAATTAATACACAAAAATTAATATATATATATATATATATATGTGTGTGTATGTATGATCCTAATTAATGAAAATGGAAGGGGTGGGAGAGATGATAGGTGGGAGATATACCTAGATTAGAAGATCAAGAAAAGGATTATATTAGTGGTGGTGGCGGCCAGAGTGATGAGTGCCGCTGCAATATGAAGGGGGAGGGGTGTTTGATTTGTTAGGGTAAACAAGGTTGTATTTTAATAGGCAAAAGGCACTCCAAAATCTGGTTTGGTTTATGAAGAAGGGGCTCTTTCAGAAAGAGGAGCGCCTATGTGTTTCTTTATGTAGTTATTTTATAAAAAAATGTTAAAACTATAAACCCCAACTTTTTAACAAAAAAAAAGGATTAGACATTTTGTTGTAATTTATGTACCTATACTCCTATTTCGGGTGACATAAGGTAAACTTAAGCTATTATCCTATTATGTTATCAGGTATCGTTTTTACTGCATAGAAGGCACAGAAGCTTGTGCACAAGTGATAATTTTGATGGATTGCCTTGTAATCTTTTCACAAACTACTACTCGGTAATTTCATCTTCCCCCCCACAAGAAACTAATTCTGAACACACGAGTAACAATGACACATGCAAAAGCTACAAGACTAAGTCACCAAACGCTGAAGTTTACAACTCAAAACTTGATACACTGAAAGTTTATCAAATCAATATAGTTTATAAAACTTGAATCTTAAGAAATATTACACTTGTTTAGGTTCATTATACATAAGAACATTTGTAAATGTTCCTAAAATAAAAGTTTTCATTTGTTCACAAACAAAAGAAGCTATTTGTAATTACTCCCATAACTCACTTTATCAAGTATTCGGAGGAGGATTAAATGTGTGCTTGTGTTGTGACGAATTGAGTAGGGGGTAGGTCCAATGAATCGCGTAGGAGTAGGCATGGAAGGATAATCACGTGGAGTCATCAACATCATAGGAGCTCCATAACTTGACAACAAATAACTTCAAACATATTTAGTAATCTAAATTTAATATCTTAAGGGAATAATCAAGAAGCTATTTCAATCTATATTTTATACCTGTAGTTTAATTTGGAGCAGGATTGAATTGGTACGGCGTTGTTTGTAAACTAGGGGGAGGAGGATGCCCTTTGAATGGCAAAAGGATGGAAGACCCTGCTTGTGATTTCATCATTATCGTAGGTGCTCCATTACCTTACAAAAAACCATCAAATCTATTTACTAACCTAATATTTTTATCTTCAAAGTTGAGCAAGAACGAGAGCAAAATAGCACTCACATTAAAGATTCAGCAAGTATCATATTTATTTAATTTGCAACAAAGGGATCCTATGTGTTTCACATAAACAATTATAAAATTAATTGAAATTTACCCACCAAAGAATTTTTAGTGGTTAATAATTTTAAAACTAGGACCTCTTTTTAGAAAAAATCATATAATAACAAAATAAATTAAATTTGTATGATATTTTAAAATTTAAAATTTAAATTTCGATAAAACTTAACATATGCTCAAGTTTAATGATACAGAATATGCATGCCTATAGTTTCGTTGTGAATATTGAAAATGTTTAAGCAACTTTCGAAATACAAAATCTAACAAAAACTTAATAAAAATATCTTTTTACATATCATTCGTTTGAATTAAAAAAGTTGGTTGACCATTGACAATGTAATTAAATTATTTAAATAGGGTATTTTACAAATTTAATAGATCATGCTTTGATAAAACAATTAAAAATATAATTTTGAAGTAAAATTTTAACAAACTTTCGACATAAAGTAACAATATAAATAAACTTATATTAGTAACTAAGAACATTGTATAGATGAACTTTTCTTTTATTGGGTAATTTTGGTGACTTTTTATAAATGAGAGTTGTCTTTCATTAATAATATAGGTAAATGTTCATAAATGAGAATAATTTTTTATAAAGTGGTCCCTACCATTTAAATGTATATCACTTTTCTTAAATGATAGGTGACTTTGTATAAATAATATAAATGACTTTTCATAAAGTGAAACCCATCTTTTAAATTAGTATCGTATTAAAGAACCTTTATGTATAGACACAAGTGATTAAAAAACCATTACTCTTCAATAAAATAAATGTTAAAACCAAAATATAAATGATGAGGACTAATAATGAAATTTAATAAAATTATATAAATACTATATAAATTAAAATCGAAATTAACGTTTCTACCGCTAGCGTACGTAAATATTTACCTAAATCAGTGAGTATTTTTCGATTAATAAAGAAGAAAATGGATTGAAATTTTAAAATGGTGAGTGGTTTCTTCTAGTTATTTGAGTTGGGTGTACTGGTCCAATATTTGATATGTAAGGAAGGATATACGCTTCTAAATATTTATTGTGGACTTGAGTTTAGTATTATTTTTTTACAAGATTATGGTAATAATAGATTTTCTTTGTCTAAATAGTAATAGTAGAAGTAAATATAAATATAAATAAAAATAAGCCTTACATAAATTATTTAAGACATAGTAGAATTAAGATGGTTTTTCAAGTTGAATTGATGAGAAATTATATAAAAATCTTAATTGTTTGACAAGTAGTCAGGTGGTGGCATGAGGGTCTTCCTGTTATTCATTAGGGTGGGCCCAATATACATGTACGGAGCTCAAGGAAAACTAACTTCGATCATGTATACGTGTTACTCTCTAATACACGCGAACAAATTTAAGTTGTTTTTCAAGAAAATCTAAATAAATTGATAAGTGATATACAAACCTGGAGCATTAGGAATAAGCTTTGGAAAAATGTGACGGGAAACACTTCCCGGATAAGGAAAAAATTGAGGTGGTACCATTGAAAATTGGGGTTGTTGTCCAGTCGAAGAAAAAGTATCAAGGTGTTGATTATCAAATGTAGCAATTTCTTTGTTAACGACTACTTGATCTATATGTTCCTTAATCTTCTTATCAGTCAAAATTTGTTTTTGCTCGTCAACAAATCTTTGATAGTAAGCTCTTACATTTGCCTTAAAATACATATTATCAGCACAAGTGCTAGAGTAATGGAATAATGAACTTTGTTATCATATATACCTTGTGCTTGAAAACGGCATTATGTTGCAGTAACACAGAAGGATGAAAACATGAGTTAGCACAAACACAATAAATCTAAATAGGGGAGGTTAAAATAAAAATTTCCTCTCCAAATATAACTTAAAGACTGTAAAAGTAATAATAAATTCTTATTTCTATGCAAAAATAAACCCATACACACATATACCCAAGTATTTAAAAAAATATTTGTAGTAGTTTCAACATACACTTTTACAAACATATTAAAATTACTCACATTTACGATCTATAATTATTTTTTACCCATAATTTTTTTCATGGAATTTAATAATCAACATAGTTTAGCCAGATTCCCAACAATTTAAATATATCAAAATTATGTCACAAACAAGTATAAATTCTAATTACAGAATTTACCTCCTAATAAATCATAACTTAACCAATGAAAGATACAATACAAGAATAATAACTTATAGAATTATGCGCTAAGTACATGTCTGACATGGGCAAAATGGGAAAGAGATCTAATTTTTTATCGTAGTAGAAGGAAAAAAGGAAATGGGCTAAAATTGTGGACTTTGTAAATAGTAGTAATTATAATTAGGTCATAGAGTTTTATTTTTGGAGGCCCAATCTTAGAACTTCAAATTATATGACGAGGGTAATTATTAAGTGATCTTCATGTTTGATATTTTATTACTCTTCGGCCCTTATGTTTTTTTACAAGTTCAATTGAATATATTAAAAGACGGAAACTAAAAAAATCATGAGATAGTAGTTTCATTTTGTTATATAAGACCGTTTAAGATAAGTTAAGACCAGCGTTGCTGATCGAGAGAGGGAAACACGCAATTTCCAAACAAAAATTCTTGAAATGTTTTTTTGCAATCCAATCAACACAATATTTGTCTTCCTAGTAATAAGATGGAAATACGGATTAAAATTTGAAATTTTAGTACATCTTAAAACTAGTTTCCAAATTCATATGTATTACATGTGACACATACATAAGAGATTTCATAACTAGATTGCAATATTTTGTTATGAATATGTTAGATTAGGGGAATCCTCGAGTGTACAAAATAGAATTCCTAATACCAGTAGTTTTAGCTTTGGCGGAAGAGAAGGCTTGGTAGCCTATAAGTTACTCGTAATAATAGTACCTGTCACATCTCTGTTTGCGAATGAGCATATTTTATGTCACATATGCAATTACTAGACATTTTGAAATTGGTAAATGTTATTAATGGAAGAAGATGAGTTCAAACTTTTGCAATATTATTTTTGGATAGTGATGTGTGTGCAAAGAAGACTGATGTCTGAGGTTTTATGTTATGGAGAACGAGTATAAATTTATGTTTTTATTATAATATTTTATTTTTTATATCTAGGTAGTGTGATGCGTGTGAAGAAGGTGAGTGTTTGGGGTTTTATGTAAATGGGAAAGAAGATGGTGGAGAATGATCGAGGATGATTATGGAGGAATGTTAGAGATGAGTTTGAAACTTTTAAGAAGGCGAGTGTTTGGTATTTTATGTAAACGGGGAAGAAGATGATGGAGAATGATCAAGGATGATTATGGATGAGTATTAGAGGTGAGTTTGAAACTTTTATTATATTACAACTGAGATTGACGATTTATGTTTTATGCTATAATAAATTAAGTATAATTGAATATGAATTGATGATAATGGTGGTGAAAAATGATCGCCAAATGAGTTTTTGATTTTTTTATTGGTCAAGCTCGAGGAAGGAGAAATAGAACAAGGGGGGTCGGGGTGGATGAGGTTTATGTTTTCTTTTAATATTTAATTGAGGTATTTAGGTAACTTTACATGTTAAAAAACATACTCTTACCGAAAATAGGTGCGTCAATCAATAAATAGAAATGTGTTAGGGGATCTACAATGATACATGGTTTAGTTTAAGGGTTTGTTTAGACATTGGGGGATTTTTCAGTAAAAGATAGGAAATGATAGTATATTAAAGGTATGAAGATGAGAGTATTTAATCTTGTTTGGATTGAGTATAAAAAGAAAGAAATGTATTAGTAAAGCATATTTTTGTGTTTGGATTGTATAAGTAATGTAAAGGAAAAGATTTATAACTAAATTACTTTTGTACTCCTAATAAAATATATTATAAATAGAAAATAAAGGTAATAAAGATATTGTGTTATTAAAATTAATCCTTTCCTTCTAATGACTCCATATTGAAGGGATATGTTATAACGTATTAGAAAGGTATTATTTTATTCCTTTAGTAACTAATCCCTTCAAAATTTTATAAAACAAACAAAGTAAGTATATCCATTATCCTTTATAATCCCTTATCTCCCCTTTTAATCCCTCAATCCAACGTGTCTGTAAATTTTTGTTGGGATTTTAAAAATTTTAAATGGAAAAATCCTTTTTCCAAATATTGGAATATCTGAGTGTTAGTGAAAATATTTGTTTTTAAACACGACCAATATTTGTACTAAAATATTTTGGAGTTATATACATGGAGATTTTAAACTTACTAAATGGGTTAAAATATCATTTTAATCCTTTGGTAAAATGCACATGTCTACCATAAGGATCGTAAATTAGTTATGTATTAGTTTACGAATTTGATGCAAAATCACGAAACATAATCCTTTGTATGGATTACATTAATTCAAATTTTGAGACAAAAGATTTTCTTTTCTGAATCGACCAAAAAGTTAACTTTTCTTTGTCGTGAAATTACCTTTGTTGATTTAAGAGAATGATTCATTGATTAATTAGATTGGTTACACTAGTCAGACCCATCCCCCTATTAGTTGATAAAAGCTTGTCAATGATATCGTGGACACCAGTTGATCCCCAGCCTCCGGTAAACATAGGGATCAATGATAGATGTTCAACGTTATTCGAAGATAGCTACCGTCAACTTGACCGAGGAAATAATTGGCATCGTAACCAGAAAGGGACATAACATCCTAAAAATCCCCTAGTTTGATACGATAAACGCCCAAATAAATATATTGGGAATGCATTACATATAAATACCTATTCCATGTGCTTGAACATGTATCACTTATATTCTCACTAAATATATGTGCATTCGGATTTAGTTATATATATACATATATTCTATTGGATCATCAATACCAATAATGACTTGACTGTTACAGTACTATCATGAGGCACAAATCCATATGGTCCAGACCTTTGTATGATTTTAGGTCATTACGATTGACCGAAGGTAGATACATTCAAAACACCACCACAACACCAATATTAGTTCTATTATTCACGTATCTATATTTGTTGTGCCTTTCACTCTCTATCAATCAACACTGTCAGTGGGAATGAATTTCCAAATCCATTGATAAACAAATAATTAAAACCAAGTCCAGATTAGATTTGCAGAGACAAGTAGAAATGGAAATACCCCAAGCCACACACTAAACGCTTAAAAAAGTTTCTCTTAGTAGCCTATAATGGAGGTCCACAAATAGATGATCTCAAACCCCCAAAGCTAGGGGCACCAGTTGTCTCCCTGCAATTGTACAAAATGACTTAAGTAATATAGTGTTTTAAAAGTATAAATCGTTTCCCAAGGTATTATACATGTTATTTAGTGATTTAGATAGGAGTTGATTCCTCATTATGTGAAGCAAATGAGAAAAGATAATGGGGAGAACTAAATATTGCAAATTTTAATGGATTAATTTGCAACTAATTTAGGAGATTACAAAGACTAAAAGGTAATAACAAATATATAAAGTATTTAAATGATCTTGGAATGATCAATTCCGCCTAATATCTCTAATTGGGAAATTCTTATTAAGTAAGGGAATTAATAATATTTAACACTAATCGTACCTAGGATTAAAAATTACTCTAAAACCTTTCCGGGTGATTAGAGGCTACTCTATAGGCAAAACAACTCCTTTAAAATAAACCCAGCTACCCTAAAAATCAATTAAATCAACTACACATATCATGGCTATGCATCTGCTTATGATCTTCTGATTGGATGATACAAATACACAATTATTACCTAGCTCTAAACGTAAACCCCCTTAGAGGTATAATTTTTGGATTATCTTAGTAAATTATGTGGCCAATATAATCAATCACAATTCAATACAAGATAAGGAGAAGTATGAGTATTCGATCTCATTTAAGCATAAAACCTAGGGTTTCACAATCCCTCTCAATCTACTAGATATTTAGCTCATAATAAAAGAAAAGAAAACCATAGTACTTGAATTAAGTATAAAATGATTAATGAAAATTAGAGAAAAAAAAATATTATATATTGTGTGAAACGATGAAATTTTGAAGACTTGAAGATATACAAAATATTCTCCCAAGTCTTCTCTTCCTTACGATTTGCTCCATTGATGAAATATTAGTGAATTATGATTGAAAATGAGAAAAAAACATTATATATGCTCCTAAAATTGTGGGTGTCACTTAAATTATGTTGTTCCATGGTCTAAATTGTACAAAACCTTCACCCACTAGAATTTTTAATTTTGCACAAAGGTGTATCTTTTTAACCATAAAAACGATCATAACCTCTTCATCCAAACTCCAAACCACTATCAATTTATTTTCAAGCATTCTTATTTTTGAGAGCTTTCTAACAGTCTATCATTCACCTACTCAAAAAATTTAATATGTTGGAAATTCTTTGAGTATCTGCACCACGGATCGCCGCCACCCGATGAGTACTCGGAGATCTAAATGTATCGAAAAATCATAGTATGTTAAGAAAAAATCACTGAATATCAAAAAAATTACCTAGTATTGAAAATTTTCACTAAGTTTTGTGGAATCTTTTTGAGTATGGAAAAAAAAGACCCTGAGTATACTAGATAATTCCTCTGAGTTTTAAAAAAATACTAAGTACTACACCTAATTATAAAAAATAAATGAAATTTTTTATTTTAATTGATAAAAATAATATTTAAAAACAACAACAAATCTATCTGTAAAAAACTATTTCAATTATATATAAAAAAAGAAGTTGCAAATAATTGACAATGCTACCATCATACCATCAGATTTATTGATTCATTAACTATCATTTCCTAGAAGAATACATTCTTGTAATTCAAAAGAATAATTTGTTCAAAATAAATAAATTCAAAATAATAAGAAGAGATGTCGCATTGAACGACCATAAAAAAAAGATAATCAAAAAATTCAAATGAGTTCTTTTTGCTGCAAGATCTTACAGATTTGAACGACCATGAAGTTTGGGTCCATTGCTTCTTCAATCCCAAAATCTCTAAGCAAAACTCAGCTTGAAGCAAAACTCCAATCATGATCAGAGAGTTATTCATAATTAAGTGTCTCATTAGGTTTTTAATTATTAACATCAAAGTGAATGAAAAGCATTACTTGTTAATATTTTAAGAATTTGTGATTATATATCTATTTTTCTGTTGATGTTTAATATTTATTTTTTCAGATATTGCACACTGGTGTATTGCATAATTAGGATTTAGTAATGTTGCTGATAAGATTGTTACTAACAAAAGAATAAGGATAAGATCGTTGGTCATTTCATTTCAGTTAAATAATTATATATCATTCTCACTTGCTTAGGTAGAATTTACTTGCTAGTATATTAAACTGAAAATGTCTTAGGTTTTGTTATGTGTTTTATGAATATGAACTGTTCATGGTATTATTTGTTTATTAAATACTTTAAGTAATGTATACTAATTAACAAGTTAAGAGATTTAGAGTGATAAATCAAAAATATCTTAGAGATAAATTTGTTTCTGAACTTATATGTTTACCATTATAATACAAGCAATTATTTAATTATACATACAAAATATTTGGCTGATTTGTTTGATTAAATTGTATAGTAATTTTGTGAGTTTGTATCTAAATCTAGTAAAAAATGAGGAATAAATAGTGAAATCTTATGTTTTTAGTAAGGGAAAAGATCACATCGTTCACTAAGTAGAAAGTCAGATTCTCTTTCACGTGGAGGACACGCTAAAAAAGAAACGTGACACACCATAAGCGAAATGTGACTATAGAGGTAAGTAACACTGAGAATTTATTTTTATTTACATATTAAGTCCCTTATTTTATGGTAATTGTTTCAGGAGATTCAGAAGTTCTTCGTGGATTATCTAATCAATGATACTCTAGGTGCAATTTCGACCGCACATTTAGTACATGCAAATCGTGAAGCAGATCTACCGTCAATGACTGACTGTTGATTTTGCTAAAATAGGAGCTCCAGTTGAAATTCCTATTTTCATAAACTAAAAAGTTTCTGGATTTAATCAAAGATTTCAGAAACGTTTAGTACCAGACCTTGAGAAAGTGAACCTATGTACACATCCCAAGGTGCACAGGGTAAGCTTTAACTCGCAACTATACTAACAATATGTTATAATAAAGCCACACTTTGTTTTCTTGGAAAAGATGGTTGAAGAAGCGTATGATCAAGATCTTGTGGAGGAGGGGTACGAAATGTTTGTGAAAATGAAGTTGAGATATTAACTTCAAAATGGAAAAAATGAAATCAAATCCTGAATCTCCATTGCCAGATTGTTACTTTCATAATATTTCAGATCAATTGTAAACCTAAATTGTTATTTTCATAATTTTTCAGATCAATTGTAAAAATGAATCTATGATGATCTTTCTACTCAAGTGACCAATTACAATTTTCGAATTCGTGGATATTAATGGGGAGAATAAAAGATGTATATAGAGTATAATGATGTCTATTGGTTTTCCACTTCAACTTTTACAATATTAATAGTAGTCTTGGTTGTGACGGTTATGATGAGTTGGTAGATTAAATTTCATTCTATTGTGCAATTTTATAATATACAAGCATCGTTGTGTTGTTTAGAATGTACTGAGTAGTGCAAATAAGCATATTTTACTATTACAACTGCAATTACTAGCCCATTTTGACATAGGTAAATGTTACTAAGGGAAGACGATGAGTTCGAATTTTTTCAATAATATTTTTGGATAGTGATGTGTGTGCAAAGAAGACTGATGTCTGAGGTTTTATGTTATGGAGTGTGAGGATAAATTTAGGTTTTTATTAAAATATTTAATTTTTTATTTCTAGGTAGTGTGATGCGTGTGAAGAAGGTGAGTGTTTGGGGATTTATGCAAATGGGGAAGAAGATGGAGAAGAATGATCAATGATGATTATGGATGAATGTTAGACGACAGGTATTTGGTATTTTATGTAAATGGGGAAGAAGATGATGGAGAATGATCGAGGATGATTATGGATGAGTGTTAAAGGTGAGTTTGAAACTTTTTTTATTTTACAAGTGATATTGAGGTTTTATGTTTTAATGTATAATATTTAAGTATAATTGAATATCAATTGAAGATAATGGTGGTGGAAAATGATCGGAAAATGAGTTTTTAATTTTTTTAGTGGTCGAGCTCGAGGAAGAAGAAATAGAACGAGGAGGGGTCGGGGTGGATGAGGTTCATGTTTTCTTTTAATATTTAATTGAGATATTTAGGTAACTTTAGATGTTAAAAAGCACACTCTAACCAAAAATAGGTGCGTCAGTCAATGCTAAGAAATATACATGGATCATGGCATGTTAAAAAATACATGGTTTAGTTTAAGGGTTTGTTTGGATGTAGGGGGATTTTTTTAGTAAATGATAGGAAATGATAGTATAGCAAAGGAAAAAAGATGAGTGTATTTAGAACCCGTTTGGGATAGATTATTTTAAAGTTAAAAGCCTTTTTAATTATAAGTAAAATATTTGTAAAAAATATTAAAAAATATTTTGACATCTAAAATCACTTTAAGTGATTATTTTAATAATCACTTAACTAGTGCTTTCAAAAGTTATTATAAAAGTCTAAAACATTTTTATGAATTTAAAATCACTTCAAGTGATTATTTTAAAAAGCAATCCCAAACGGACACTTAATCTTTTTTCGATTGAGTAGAAAAAGAAAGAAATGTATTAGTAAAGTATATTTATATTTTGTGTTTGGACTGTATAAGTAATGGAAAGGAAAAGATTATTTTAAAACTAAATTACTTTTGTACTCCTAATATAATATATTATAAATAGAAAATAAAGGTAGTAAAGATATTTTATTATTAAAATTAATTCCTTCCTTCTAATGACTCCAAATTGGAATGATAGGATATAAAGGATTAGAAGGTATTATTTTAATTCTTTAGTAACTTATCCCTTCAAAAATTTATAATACAAACAAAGTAAGTATATCCATTATCCTTTATAATCCCTTTCCTCCTCTTTTAATCCCTTAACTCAAATTGTCTGTAAATGTTTTCTTGGGATTCTAAAACACTTAAATGAAAAAAAATCTTGTTTTCCAAATATTGGAATATCTGAGTGTTAGTGAATTTTTTTTTTCAACCCGACCAATATTTGTACTGAAGTATTTTGGAGTTCTAGACATGGAGATTTTAAACTTATGAAATGGGTTAAAAATTCATTATAATCCTTCGGTAAAATGCACGTGTCTACCATAAGAATCGTAAATCAGTTATGTATTAGTCTACAATTTTGATGCGAAATCACGAAACATATTCCTTTGTACGGATTACCTTAATTCAGATTTTGAGACGAAAGATTTTCTTTTCTGAATCGACCAAAATGTCAACTTTTCTTTGTCGTGAAATAATTTTTGTTGATTAAAGAGAACGATTAATTGATTAAAAATATTGGTTACACTAGTCAATAAGAAATTAAGGATCCATACCCTTATTGGTTTATAAAAGCTTGTCGATGATACCGTGGACATCAGTTGATCCGCAACTGAACCGCAGCCTCCGACAATCATAATGATCAATAATAGAGGCCCAACTTTATTCGAAGATGGCTACTGTCAACATGACCGAGGAAATAATTGGCATCGTAACTAGGTATATTGGGCATTCATTACATATAAATACCTATTCCATGTGCTTGAATATTTATCACTTATATTCTAACTAAATATATATGCAGTCGGATTTAGTTATATATATATATATATATATTCTATTCGATCATCAATACCAATAATGACTTGACTATTTGAGTAATATCATGAGGCACAGATCCATGTGGTATAGACCTATTTATGAGTTTAGGTCATTACGATTGGTCGAAGGTAGATACATTCAAAACACCACCAACAACACGAATAGTAGTTCTATTCTCCAGGTCTCTTTATTTGTTGGACATTTCACTCTCTATCAATCGACACTGTCAGTGGGAACAAAATTTCCATATCCATTAAGAAACCACTAATTTAAACCAAGTCCAGATTAGATTTTTAGAGACAAGTGGAAATGGAAATACCCCATCCCGCACACTAAACGCTGAAATAGAGTTTCTCTCAGTAGCCTAAAATTGAGGTCCACAGATAGATGATCTCAAACCCCCTACGCTAGTGGCACCAGTTGTCTCTCTTCAAGTTTACAAATTGACTTATGTAATATAGTGTTTTGAAAGTATAGATCGTCTCCCAAGGTATTATAAATGTTATTTAGTGATTTAGCTAGGAGTTGATTATTCATTATGTGAAGCAAATGAGAAAAGAGAATGGGGGAATTAAATATTGCACATTTTAATTGATGCGCCACTAATTATTGAGTTTACAAGGACTAAAAGGTAATAACAAACATATAAAAAAATTAAATGAGCTTGGGATGATCAATTCCGCCTAAGATCTCTAATTGGAATTTTTTTATTAAGCATGGGAAAGATTAATATTTAACACAAATAGTACACAAGACTAAAAAATAACTCTAAACCCCTTTCGGGTAGTTAGAGGCTACTCTAAAGGAAAATGAACTCCTTTCAAATAAATTGAGCTACCCTAAAAATCAATTAAATCAACTATACATATCATGGCTATGCATCTGTGTATTATCTCCTAATTGGATGATACAAATATACTTTCATTACCCAGCTCTAAACATAAATCCCCTTCAAGGTATAATTTTTGGATTATGCTTAATAAATTATGTGGCCAATATAATCAATAACAGTTCAATACATGATACGAAGAAGTACGAGTATTCAATCTCATTTAAGCATAAATCCCTAATTTAAAATAATGGTCCAATTAGTAAAACCTAGGGTTTCGCAATCCATCCCAAACTACTTGATATTTAGCTAATAATAAAAGAAAAGAAAAATATAGTACTTGAATTAAGTAATCAAAAATTAATGAAAATTAAAGGAAAAGAAAAGTTATAATATATTTTGTGAAACGATGAAAATTTGAAGACTTGAAGATATGAATAATCTTCTCCCAAGTCTTCTCTTCCTTACACTTTGCTCCATTGATGAAATATTAGTGAATTATGAGATAAAATGTGGAAAAAAACCTTATATATACTGCTAAAATTGTGGGTGTCACTTAAAGTATGTTGTTCCATGCTCCAAATTCTAAAAAGTCTTCATCCACTTGAATTTTCAATTTTGCACAAAGTTGTATCTTTTGAGCCATAAAGACGATCATGACTTCTTCATCCAAACCCTAAACCACTTTTCATTTATTATCACGCGTTCGTATTTTTGAAAGCTTTATAATGATCTATCATTCATCTTTTAACTATTCTCGGATTGTGTGTGACATTGATTTGAAGATTCTGGACTGATTGTAATATATATCTTCATTGAGCCCCAAGTGGATTATTAACTTTTCAAATATATTTTTGGTACTTTTTCAGCTTATTGAATGTTTCTCTTTGCTTTCATGACTCCTTAACTCCTTAATTAACACATGTTATGGATCTTAAGGTCTTTCCAGATTGTAGCATTAACTTATGGATGATATTATATATATATATATATATATATATATATATATATATATATATATATATATATAAATATATACATGTATATATGTATGCAAGTATATGTTGACCTATGTGGTATTGGATACAACCTTTATGGCCTATAGGGAACATGCAGCTAGAGTCTTTTTAAAGAGGTCACTACCAAATTTTCTGGCTGGCCAAATATAAAAATACCCTAAAATAAAATAAAAATCACATAAAGACGAAAAAAAGTGGCAATAATTATGGATCACCTACCCAATAAGTCATTGGATGAGTCATTGATTATCAACTCACTAAGTATCAATGCTTTTCAGTTTTGACCACCACCCATTGACCACCGATGGCCCCGAAGGTCTACTCAAATAATCAATTGAGTACTCAGAGAATTTAATGTATTTGAAATTCTTTGAGTATCTATATTTTTCAGCTCCGACCATAACCTGCGCCGCCACTTGGCGAGTATTTGGAGATCTAAATGTATCGGAAAATCACAGTATGTCAAGGAAAATTTGCTGAATATCCAAAAAGTTACCGAGTATTGAAAAAATTCACTAATTATCGTGGAATATTTTTGAGTATACTCAACAATAGATTGAGTGTGGAAAAAAGACACTGAGTATACTTGATAATTCCAATGAATTTTTAAAAAACACTAAGTATTACACCAAAATATAAAAAATAAATGACAAAATTTATTTTAGTTGAGAGAAATAGTATTAAAAAACAACAACAAATCTATTATGAAGAAAAACTATTCCAATTATATATAAAAAAAGCAGTTGCAAATAATTGAAAATGCTGCCATCAAATTTATTGATCCATTAACTATCATGTCCTAGAAGGATACATTCTTGTAAAAGAATAATCTGTGCAAAATAAATAAATTTAAAAGAATAATAAGAGATGTATGAGTAGATTTGAACAACCATCACAAAAAGATAATCTATCCAATAAAAAATCAAAAGCATAATCTATCCAAAAAAAATCAAAAAAAAAAATCAAAAGAGCTCTTTTTGCTGCTAGATCTTGAAGACTTGAATGACCATGAAGCTTGGGTCCATGGCTTCTTCGATCCCAAAAACTCGAAGCAAAACTCAGCTTGAAGCAAAACTCCAATCATGAACAGAGGCTACAAATGCTTGATCTAGGCAAATAAGGCTTGAACGGATATTGAATAATGGAGAGATCTGCTGAGCTTGAAGTTTTGAAATTCGTTTTGAAATGAGAAGAGAGAGATTGTTGCTAGGTTCGGGTGGGGAGAGGAGAGAGGGGAGAGATATTTTACGGTTTTTAATTTTATGTTTAAAATGTAGTATATATAGTAGTTGAAAAATAAGTGGGGTACAATAGGTTGTAAAAACAATAGACTTTTAGTGGCTTATAGTGTTAAATAATCTAAACTTGAATTTATCTAATAGATGTTCTCTCTTATCCCCAATGATGTATAACTGAGTATCCTCAAATCTCAAAAATAATAAAGACATATCATTTCTCTGACATGATATTCAACTTTAAATAGCCAGGTTCAAACATTTATTTTATTACTTTGGAAGCTAAGCATAACCGAATTTCTTTATATCTTGGGTGGTTTTTAGCTTGATTCTTTTTTTTTCTTGTTTCTCGACATTGTTTTTCTTGAATTTGGAAATTGAAATAATTAAATCATACACGTGCATCATAATATTTGCACCAAACAAGTAAAACCCAACCCATAATATCCTAAAAATATCCCACCATCCCAAACCCAAGCTCGAAGATAGTCAATTCCCTAAGCATTGTGATTCAAGAGCGGGTAATATGTTAAAGTCTTATCATACTAAAGGATTAGGTTTGTAACATGGCTAATAAAAAAAGGACTCAGGCTCAATCGGTGATAGGTATACATCACTTGGACAAATTAAAGTGAACACATGTATTTTCAAAGAACTACCTTAATCATTTATATAAGTCTCACCAACCTATCTCATCTCAATGTTGTAGGAGAATCGATTTTAGACTAGCTAAGACTGCAATATCTATATACCTACTCACATTTCACTTTGGTCAAACTACTTTTCACGCACTGCTTGCTAAGAACTTGACACACACAGACAACAGGTTTCAAGACACTTAATCATGACATAATATGAGCATTACTAAATCATATAACTAATTCATATCATCGAGTGAACCTAAATGTAACCAACAAAATCAACTACAACAAATTTTACTAGAAAATTTAGACGAAGCGTCTAAATCTAACACTAAGAGTACCCACATACAAGACTCTAATTTGAGTTTTGAGATCTCTAATCACATATAAAGTACAATTAAGAGTAAGGCATACAAGACAAGACTCTAATTCTGGGTTTTGAGCTCTCTATTCACATATAAAGTCCAAAACATAGAAAGATCACTCACATCCAGCACTCTTGAGAGAGCTTTTATTAAGAGCCCCTAAAACCACATTTAAAGTCTTATACTAAAAGTGAAATCTACTTCTAAACATGGCATATCACTTTTTGGTGAAAATTAATTTTCTTGTTATATAATGTTTTTTATAAACAAAATTAGTATACTCCTAGAATATTAATCAAATCTGGTTATAACTTTTTTTAAAACTTAATTTATTTGTACGCTTTGAAAATAATCTGAATTTACAAAAATCACTAGTAGCAAGTCAAAGATATAATTGACAAAAATAAGAATCTATATAATGAAACACAACAAGAAATAAGCGGATAGGCTTTATCGGGAGAAAATATAAAAAGTGTATGTTTCTTTAAATTTAATCCAAATGATAGCCAAATGTCTCAATTTATTTGAATTTAAACCCCTTTTGCATGGTTTAAACAAAATCATTTCTTACCTTATTATCCAATCCAAAGTCCTTCATTTTATCCTTTATGTATATTTATCTATGTTTATCATCCCATTTATTGCATGTCACGTGGTTTCTGTAAGTGGATATCTCTACAATCATTTTTCTTTAAAAATTGACATTGATTTACATGTCAATTGTATATTTTTGTGGGTCAATTATTGTATAAATAGAAGTTAAAATAGTGTAATCAAAGAATTAATTTGTATGTTTACAACTAAGATCTTAAATGTTGTTGATTTTTTCACTGGGTGATTAATTCAGAAGGCCATAACCAAACAAAGTTGCTTCATAAGGTCTAACCCAATTTACTAAATATCTTTGTCTAAACTTCCCTTTAAGTGTATATCATGCGAATTATTGGGTTAGACGACATAATTTGGTGGTCTAGAAAATTATAAATCCAGAGAATTGCTGGGATACACGATATAATTTGGTAAGCTAAATATTTTATCTATTGAGTTGTGTTCATTAATTTGGTGAGCCCACTATCCAATCTCGTTAAAATTACTATCTTCATCTTTAGTCCATCCAAAACAATTCAAAAAATACAGTATAATACTAAATTGCTTACTCGCATCACTTCTTATACGGTAAGAAGCTTTCTATGGTCATACAAGGGCCATTGTAGGATTTGCATAAAAATATAATAAACATCACGACTATAATTTTACTTAAACTAAATAATTTTGAAAATTTGTAAAATGATGAGATTAGGTTAAAAATAATTCTTTTTTTTAGATTTTTAATGGTAAAGATTATTTTTTACCTTAGTTTAGGTTCTTTGATTGTTGATGGCGCCTGGTTGATGATGGTGAAGAATGTTTCACAAGTGGCGGCAGTTTTCTTGTCTAGAAGTGTGACTTGGATTATGTTTATTGTATAGGAGAATGGTTCTTTGATTATGTTGCATTGGTTTTCAACCTTTATTTTTCTTTTCTTTTTTGTTTAGAAATATTTCAAATTCTTTGGTTGTGTACTTTTTTTTAATCTTAACTTTATTATTTTATTTCGTAAGGTTATATTAGGGATATTATATAAGTGTAAAATAATACTTTAAAAGACTGGACTTCATATTTAGATTATGGACCTAATTTTCAATTATCTCTTTTCTCAATTGGCAGAACTATTGTTTATAAGTTCTTGGAATTTTTTTTGTTATTAATTCTTTTTGTATTATAAAGTCCAATGGACTATATATTATGGGCTTCTTCACATTTATGTGCTGGCCTATTTGTGTTTGCTCATAATTAAGTTCAACTAACAGGAAACGCTAGCGTATTACTTCACGGAATTGCTACGTGACACTCTTATATCATTTGATCTTGTTCTACTTTGAACGGCCAAGATCTAAACCCTAAGCCTCCCATATATATTCTTTTATCTCAACTCTTTGGTCAGATTTCTTCATATGTCTTTAATCTCTTATAGTCTCGTAGCTACCATGAAACAAATGTTTCTGTAGATATATGTTCTTCTTCGATAGTACATCAAGTATCTCTTTCATAGATGTCAAGGATATATATTAGTGTGAATATATGTTGAACCAATTCTTTATCTCTTCAATTTTCTTTTAGGCTTCCTTTCTATTCTGAATATAAAACTGATTTGAAGATTTACTTCTATATCTCTGGGTCAAAACTGAAAAACTAATCATCTAATACTATTTTCAGGTAAATTAAAGTTTTTATACTCATCCATATTGTTTCAACTTAAGTGATTACACAATTTTATTTTTAAAGTTATTTCTGAGTTAATCTATATCATTTTTAATTTTGGTTATGTATAATCATGATCATTTACAAAGAAAAATAGAATATTTCATTTTTTTACTATTAACATAGCGGTCCTATTAAAAATATTTTTAAGTTTTTTAATTTATTGAATGAAGTTTTAATATGAATAGTCCTATACATAATTATATAAATAGAATGATTTGAAAAAAAATAGAGTATTCAATGGTCCTTTAATTCAGAGTATTCATAAAGTTCAAATTATCTTTTTAAGTTTGATCTATAAATTTTATTTGAAGAAGATATGTTTAGAGAATTAAAAAAGTAGTTGTTTTTCTAGATTTTCAAAAATAGGATGAGGATATTAGAAGTGAATCGATAAAAAAATTAAGAATAATAAGGAGGGAGATAACTCATCATGCTAGATTTATTGAATTATAAAATATAAGGTTTAGTAACTTTTTTTTTACTCTACCAAAGATAAGAAGAGAATTTTTCTAATGTTATTTTCTATAAATTATATTTTATTGAAGTCTTTATTGTAAAGAGACGAGGGTTATTCATATTAAGTTAGTCATTAGGTTTTTAATTATTGACATTAAAATGAATGAAAAGCATTACTAGTTAATATTCTAAGGATTTGTGATTATTATATATCTTTTTTCTGTTGATGGTTAATATTTTTTTTTTCCAGATATTGCACACTGGCCTATTGCATAATTAGGAGTTAGTAGTGTTGCGGATAAGATGATTACGAACAAAAGAAAAAGGATAAGATCATTGGCCATGTCATTTCAGGTAAATATTGATATCTCACTCTCACTTTCCCAGGTAGAATTTACTTGCTAGTATATTAAGCTAAAAAATTCTTAGATTTTTTATGTTTTTTATGAATATGAGATGTTCTTGGTATTATTTGTTTATTAAATACTTCATATCATGTATACTAATTAAAAAGTGAAGAGATTTAGAGAGATAAATAAAAAATATCTTAAAGATAAATCTGTTTATGAACTTTTATATTTACAATTGTGATACAAGCAATTTATTTGTATACAAAATATTGTGCTTTTTTGTAACTATAGTCCCTTTAAGCTCTTATAGTACACATATGATAAAAGAAATTGATTGATTATGTTGTATTGTATTTTGTGAGTTTGTATGTAAATTTAGTAAAAACTGAGGAATAAATTGTGAAATCTTATGTGTCTAGTAAGGGAAGAGATCACATAGTTTATTAAGCGGAAAGTATGATTCTCATCCAACTCATCCTGATAGAATGGAAGTTAATTTAGGAATATATTTTTTCAGGACTTAGACCCCTTTCAACTATAAACAAACCAATCATTAGTATCAATAGCACAAGATTAGTCTAATAGAGATAATAGTAACCTTGTGTCAAAATAAATACACAATTATAAAATATACAAACAATTCTAAAATAATTACTCTCACTTTCCAAACTTTCCTTAAGCCACACAAATCGTAAAATACACTTACTCCCTTTACTCCCATATGGTAAGTCCAATTCATCTGGTCTAGGATTCCAGCAAGAATTCGTCTACACTCTTTATCTAAGTCTATCATTGTGTCATTGCATATAACATGTTCACAATCGATGGGTAACCCTAGAACATGGTGACATCATAAAATGTCACCGCCATCTCACCGACCGATAAGTGAAACGTGTGGGTCTCACATCTCCATCTTTCTACCCAAGTGATGCACAAAACTCGGTCGGTAGTTATGTTGTGTATTTTTGGAATATACCCAAAATTGGCCTCTTCAACAAATGGCAAGATGTGCAAATCCATTTCCCAAAGTATGGATTGTATAGCAAAACTTCATAATTGTCATATACACAAAAAAATATTGGTTTAATAGTAAGATTTAACAAGTAAAACATGGAAAAAAATCTAAGAAATATAACATATGTCGTCTTTCCATATTATTTGACTTTGATGAATTTTTTGATGATTAAGTACGGGAGACACAAATTCAGGTCGTAGACTATTTTGTTTATTGTACTGTCTAATAATACAATTGAAGGGGACAATAGTGAAATAATAAAAGTATAGGGATACCAATAATGTGATATTGTCTAATTAAGTTTTAATACTACACATTTTAGGAACTTGTAGTACAATAGCATGATTTTAAGAAACCATTGGTGTAATAATAAAAAATTTAAAGAGACCAATATGCAAATTTTTCAATCAAGGGACCAAAAATGCAACATTATCTAACAATTTTTTTTAATTTCACAACAACCATATGAGGGACAATATTGCAACATATATTTAAGGGACGAATAGTGAAAAATAACCTAACACCTATATTAAATCTTAACACAAAATCATCATTTTATAGTTAAAATTTACCACTAATAGTGAAAATACAACAGTATAACTAAAATTAATATATATATATATATATGATCCTAATTAATGAAAATGGAATGGGGCGGGAGAGAGGGGAGGTGGGAGATATACCTAGATTAGAAGATTAAGAAAAAGATTATATTATTGGTGGTGGCGGCCAGAGTGATGAGTGCCGCTTAAAGGGGGGGCTTTTTTTGATTTGTTAGGGTAAACAACAAATCGGTTGTATTTTAATAGGCAAAAGGCACTCCAAAATCTGGTTCGGTTAATGAAGAAGGGGCTCTTTCGGAAAGAGGAGCGCCTATGTGTTTCTTTTTGTAGTTATTTTAAAAAAAATGTTGAAACTATAAACTCCAACTTTTTAACAAAAAAAAGGATTAGACATTTTATTGTAATTTATGTGCCTATACTTTTATTTCGAGTGGCATAAGGTAAACTGAAGCTAAAATCATGTTATGTTATCAGGTATCATTTTGACTGCATAGAAGGCACAAAAGCTGGTGCAAAAGTGATAATTTTGATGGATTGCCGTGTAATCTTTTCACAAACTACTCCTCGGTAATTTCATCTTCCCCCCCCCCACAAGAAACGGATTCTGACAACACGAGTAACAATGACACATGCAAAAGCTACAAGACTAAGTCATCAAACGCTGAAGTTTACAACTCAAAACTTGATACACTGAATGTTTATCAAATCTATATAGTTTACAAACCTTGAATCATAAGAGATATTACACTTGTTTAGTTTCATTATACATAAGACCATTTGTAAATGTTTCCAAAAGAAAAGTTTTCATCTGTTCACAAACAAAAGAATCTATTTGTAATTACTCCCATAACTCACTTTATATAGTGTTCGGAGGAGGATTAAATGTGTATGCTTCTTGTGTTGTGACGAATTGAGTGGGGGGGGTCCAATAAATCGTGTAGGAGTAGGCATGGAAGGATCATCACGTGGAGTCATCATCATCATAAGAGCTCCATAAATTGACAAAAAAATTCTTCAAATATATTTAGTAATCTAAATTTAATATCTTATGAGAATAATGAAGAAGTTATTTCAAAGACAATCTATATTTTATACATGTAGTTTAATTTGGAGCAGGACTGAATTGGTATGGCGCTGCTTGTGTACTAGGGGGAGGATGATTTCCATTGAATGGTAAAAGGATGGAAGACCCTGCTTGTGGTGTCATCATTATCGCAGGTGCTCCATTACCTTACAAAAAACCATCAAATCTATTTACTAACCTAATCTTTTTATCTTCAACGTTGAGCAAGAACGAGAGCAAAATAGCACTCATATTAAAGATTCAGCAAGTATCATAATTATTTAATTTGCAACAAAGGGATCATAAGTGTTTCACATAAACAATTATAAAATTAATTGAAAGTTACCCACTAGAGCATGTTTATGTGTAATAATTTTAAAACTAGGACCTCTTTTTAGAAAAAATCATATAATAACAAAATAAATCAAATTTGTATGATATTTTAAAATTTAAAATTTAAATTTCGATAAAACTCTGTTCAAGTTTAATAATACAGAATATGTATGCCTATAGTTGTGTTGTGAATATTGAAAATATTTAAGCAACTTTCGAAGCACGAAATCTAACAAAAACTTAATAAAAATATCTTTTTACATATCATCCGTTCGAATTAAAAAAGTTGGTTGACCATTGACAATGTAATTAAATTGTTAAATTGGGTATTTTATAATTTTAAAAAATCATGCTTTAACAAAACAATTAAAAATATTATTTTGAAGTAAAATTTTGACAAACTTTCGACATAAAGTAACCTTCTAAATAAACTTATATAAGTAACTAAGAACATCGTATAGATGAACTTTTCTTTCATTGGGTAATTTTGGTGACTTTTTATAAATGTGAGTTGTCTTTCATAAATAATATACGTAATTGTTCATAAATGAGAATAATTTTTTGTAAAGTGGTCCCTATCATTTAAATGTACGTCACTTTTCTTAAATGATAGGTAACTTTGTATAAATAATATAAATGACTTTTTATAAAGTGATACCCATCTTTTAAGTTAGTATCGTATAAAAGAACCTTTATACAAGTGATTAAAAAACCATTACTCTTCAACAAAATAAATGTTAAAACAAAAATATAAATGATGAGGACTAATAACTAAATTTAATAAAATTATATAAATACTTAAAAATATAAATTAAAATAGAAATTAACGTTTGGATACATAACCATAATTCTAACGCTAGCCTACGTAAATATTTACCTAAAACGGTGAGTATTTTTTAATAAATAAAAAAGAAAATGGATTGAATTTTTAAATGGTGAGTGGTTTCTTCTAGTTATTTGAGTTGGGTGTACTGGTCCAATATTTGATATGTAAGGAAGGATATACACTTCTAAAGATTTAGTGTGGACTTGAGTTTATTATTATTATTTTACAAGATTATGGTAATAATATATTTTTTTGTCTAAATAGTAATAGTAGAAGTAAATATAAATAAAAATTAAAATAAGCCTTACATAAATTATTTAAGGCATAGTAGAATTAAGATGGTATTTCAAGTTGAATTAATGAGAAATTATATAAAAATCTAAATTGTTTGATAAGTAGTCAGGTGGTGGCATGAGGGTCTTCCTGTTATTCATTAGGGTGGGCCCAATATACATGTACAGAGCTCAAGGCAAACTAACTTCGACCATGTATACGTGTTACTCTCTAATACACGCGAACAAATTTAAGTTGTATTTCAAGACAATCTAAATAAATTGATAAGCTATATACAAACCTAGAGCACTAGGAATAAGCTTCGGAAAAATGTGACGGGAAACACCTGCCGGATAAGGAAAAAATTGAGGTGGTACCAATGAAAATTGGGGTTGTTGTCCAGTTGAAGAAAAAGTAGCAAGGTGTTGATTATCAAGCGCAGCAATTTGTTGGTTAACGACTACTTGATCTATATGTTCCTTAATCTTCTTATCAGTCAAAATTTGTTTTTGCTCGTCAACAAATCTTTGATAGTAAGCAACATTTGCCTACAAATACATATTATCAACATAAGTGCTAGAGTAATGGAATAATGAACTTTGTTATCATATATACCTTGTGATTGAAATCAGCATTATGTTGCCGTCTCACAGAAGCTGAAAACACGAGTTCGCACAAACACAATAATTCTAAATAGGGGAGGTTAAAATTAAAATTACCTCTCCAAATATAACTTTAAGACTATAAAAATCATAATAAATTCTTATTTCTATGCAAAACCAAACCCATACACACACCTATACCCCATTACTTAAAATATATTTGTAGTAGTTTCAACATACACTTATACAAACATATTAAATTTATTTACATTTACGATCTATAATTATTTTTTACCCATAATATTTTTATGGAATTTAAAATCAACATAGTTTAGCCAGATTCCCAACAATTTAAATATATCAAAATTAAGTCACATACAAGTATAAATTCTAATTACACAATTTACTTGCTAATAAATCATAACTTAACTAATGAAAGATACAATACAAGAATAATAACTTATAGAATTATACGCTAAGTACACGTCGCTGTAGTCACAATAATAACTGTAAAGTACAAAATAAACACTTTATATTTTTGTACAAATCTATCATATATTTATTTACATATATATTTTATATAGATAGATTCTGCGTACCTCGGCATGGACAACTTGTTAATGAAAACAATGGAAAATTGACAATGGAATGTAATATAGGCAAAATGGGAAAGGGATCTAATTATTTATTGTAGTAGAAGGAAATGGGCTAAAACTGTGGACTTTGTCAATAGTAGTAATAATAATTAGGTCATAGAGTTTTATTTTTGGAGGCCCAATCTCCGAACTTCAAATTATATGACGAGGGTAATTATTAAGTGATCTTCATGTTTGAGATTTTATTACTCTTCGGCCCTTATGATTTTTTTTACAAGTTCAATTGACTATATTAAAAGACGGAAACTAAAAATATCATGAGATAGTAGTTTCATTTTGTTAGTTAAGATCGTTTAAGATAATTTAAGACCAGTGTTGCTGATCGTGAGAGGGAAACACGCAATTTCCAAACAAAAATTCTTGAAATGTTTTTTTGCAATCCAATCAACACAATATTGGTCTTCCTAGTAACAAGGTGGAAAGACGGATTAAAATTTGAAATTTTAGTACATCCTAAAACTAGTTTCCAAATTCATATATATTACATGTGACACATACATAAGAGGTTTCATAACTAGATTGCAATATTTTGTTATGAATATGTTAGATTAGGGGAATCCTCGAGTGTACAAAATAGAATTCCTAATACTAGTATTTTTAGCTTTGGCGGAAGAGAAGGCTTGGTACCCTATAAGTTGATTGTAATAATAGTACCTGTAACATCTCTGTTTGAGAATGAGCATATTGTATGTCACAACTGTAATTACTAGCCGTTTTGAAATGGGAAGAAGATGAATTCGAATTTTTGCAATATTACTTTTGGATAGTGATGTGTGTGCAAAGAAGACTGGTGTCTAAGGTTTTATGTTATGGAGAACGAGTATAAATTTATTTTTTATTATACTTTTTTATTTTTTATTTCTAGGTAGGTGATGCGTGTGAAGAAGGTGGGTGTTTGGGGTTTTATGTAAATGGGGAAGAAGATGGTGGAGAATGATTGAGGTTGATTATGGAGGAATGTTAGAGATAAGTTTGAAAATTTTAAGGAGGCGAGTGTTTGGTATTTTATGTAAATGGGGAAGAAGATGATGGAGAATGATCGAGGATGATTATGGATGAGTATTAGAGGTGAGTTTGAAACTTTTATTATCGTACAAGTGAGATTGAGGATTTATGTTTTATGCTTTGATAAATTAAGTATAAATGAATATGAATTGATGATAATGGTGGTGAAAAATGATCGGCAAATGAGTTTTTAATTTTTTTATTTGTCAAGCTTGAGGAAGAAGAGATAGAACGAGGGGGGTCGGGTTGGATGAGGTTTATGTTTTCTTTTAATATTTAATTGAGGTATTTAGGTAACTTTACAAGTTAGAAAACATACTCTTACCGAAAATAGGTGTGTCAATCAATAAATAGACATGTGTTAGGGGATCTACAATTATACATTGTTTAGTTTAAGGGGTTGTTTGGATATAGGGGATCTTTTAGTAAAAGATAGGAAATGATAGTATATTAAAGGTATGAAGATGAGAGTATTTAATCTTGTTTGGATTGAGTAGAAAAATAAAGAAATGTATTAGTAAAACATATTTTTGTATTTGGATTGTATAAGTAATGGAAAGGATATGATTATTTTATAACAAAATTACTTTTGTACCCTTAATAAAATATACTATAAATAGAAAACAAAGGTAATACAGATGTTTTATTATTAAAATTAATCCTTTCCTTCTAATGACTCCAAATTAAAGGGATATGATATAACAGATTAGAAAGGTATTATTTTAATCATTTAGTAACTTATCCCTTCAAAATTTTATAATACAAACAAAGTAAGTATATCCATTATCCTTTATAATCCCTAATCTCCCCTTTTAATCCCTCAATCCAAAGTGTATGTAAAACTTTTTCTTGGGATTTTGAAAATTTTAAATGGAAAAATCCTTTTTCCAAATATTGGAATATCTAAGTGTTAGTGAAAATATTTATTTTTTAAACACGACCAATATTTATACTAAAATATTTTGGAGTTCTAGACATGGAGATTTTAAACTTACTAAATGGGTTAAAAATTCATTTTAATACTTTGGTTAAATGCACGTGTCTACCATAAGAATCGTAAATTAGTTATGTATTACTTTACAAATTTGATGCAAAATCACAAAACATAATCCTTTGTATGGATTACATTAATTTAGATTTTGAGACGAAAGATTTTCTTTTCTGAATCGACCAAAAATTTAACTTTTCTTTGTCGTGAAATTACTTTTGTTGATTTAAGAGAATAATTCATAGATTAAATAGATTGGTTACACTAGTCAATAAGAAATTAAGGACCCATCAACCTACTAGTTTATAAAAGCTTGTCAATGATACCGTGGACACCAGTTGATCTGTAGCCTGTGGCAAACATAAGGATTAACGATAGATGTTCAACGTTATTCGAAGATGGCTACCTTTAACTTGACAGAGAAAATAATTGGCATCGTAACCAGAAAGGGACATAACATCCTAAAAATCCCCTAGTTTGATACGATAAACGCCCAAATAAATATATTGGGCATGCATTACATATAAATACCTATTCCATGTGCTTGAACATGTATCACTTATATTCTCACTAAATATATATGCAGTCGGATTTAGTTATATATATTCTATTGGATCATCAATACCAATAATGACTTGACCGTTAGAGTATTATCATGAGACACAGATCCATATGGTCCAGACCTTTGTATGATTTTAGGTCATTACGATTGGCCGAAGGTAGATACATTCAAAACACCACCACCAATATTAGTTCTATTGTTCACGTATCTATATTGGTTGGGCATTTCACTCTCTATCAATCAACACTGTCAGTGGGAACGAATTTCCAAATCCATTGATAAACAGCTAATTAAAACCAAGTCCAAATTAGATTTAGAGAGACAAGTGGAAATGGAAGTACCCCAAACCACACAATAAACGCTGAAAAAAGTTTCTCTCAGTAACCTAGAATGGAGGTCCACAAATAGATGATCTCAAAGCTATGGGCACTAGTTGTCTCTCTGCAATTGTACAAATTGACTTAAGTAATATAGTGTTTTAAAAGTATAAATCGTTTCCCAAGGTATTATACATGTTATTTAGTGATTTAGATAGGAGTGGATTCTTCATTATGCGAAGCAAATGAGAAAAGATAAGGGGGAATTAAATATTGCAAATTGTAATGGATTAGTTAGCAACTAATTAACGAGATTAAAAAGACTAAAAGGTAATAAAAATATATATATATAAAGGATTTAAATGAGCTTGGGATGATCAATTCCGCCTAATATCTCTAATTGGGAAATTCTTATTAAGTAAGGGAAAGATTAATATTTAACACTAATCGTACCTAGGATTAAAAATTACTCTAAACCCTTTCCGGGTGATTAGAGGCTACTCTATAGGCAAACAAACTCCTTTAAAATAAACCCAGCTACCCTAAAAAACAATTAAATCAACTACACATATCATGGCTATGCATCTGCTTCTGATCTTCTGATTGGATTATACAAATACACCCTCAGTACCTAGCTGTAAACGTAAACCCCTTCAAGGTATAATTTTTGGATTATCTTAGTAAATTATGTGGCCAATATAATCAATCACAATTCAATACAAGATAAGGAGAAGTATGAGTATTCGATCTCATTTAAGCATAAATCCCTAATTAAAAATAATTTCCCAATAGTAAAACCTAGGGTTTCACAATCCATTTCAATCTACTATATATTTAGCTCATAATAAAAGAAAAGAAATCCATAATAGTTTAATTAAGTATACAATGATTAATGAAAATTAGAGGAAAAGAGAAATTATTATATATTGTGTGAAAAGATGAATATTTGAAGACTTGAAGATATGAATAATCTTCTCCCAAAGTCTTCTCTTCCTTACGCTTTGCTTCATTGATGAAATATTAGTGAATTATGAGAGAAAATGAGAAAAGAACATTATATATGCTCCTAAAATTGTGGGTGTCACTTAAATTATGTTGTTCCATGGTCTAAATTGTAAAAAGTCTTCACCCACTAGAATTTTCTATTTTGCACAAAGTTGTATCTTTTTAGCCATAATAAAGATCATAACTTCTTCATCCAAACTCTAAACCACTTTTAATTTATTTCCAAGCATTCTTATTTTTGAGAGCTTTCTAACGGTCTATCATTCACCTACTCAAAAAATTTAATATTTTGGAAATTCTTTGAATATCTGCAATCGCCACCCGATGAGTACTGGGGGATCTAAATGTATCGAAAAATCATAGTATGTCAAGGAAAATTCACTAAATATAAAAAAATTACTGAGTATTGAAATTATGATCACTAAGTATTGGGGAATCTTTTTGAGTATGGAAAAAAAAGACCCTGAGTATACTCATAATTCCTCTGAGTTTAAAAAAATACTAAGTACTACACCAAATTATAAAAAAAATGAAAAAATTTATTTTAATTGATAAACATAATATTTATAAAGAAAAACAAATCTATCTGTAAAAAAAACTATTTCAATTATATATAAAAAAAGAAGTTGCAAATAATTGACAATGCTACCATCAGATTTATTGATTCATTAACTATCATTCCTAGAAGAATACATTCTTTTAATTCAAAAGAATAATCTGTTCAACATAAATAAATTCAAAAGAATAAGAAGAGATGTCTGAACGACCATCATTAAAGATAATCTATCCAATAAAAAATCAGAAGCATAATCTGGCCAAAAAAATCAAAAAAGTTCAAAAGATTCCTTTTTGCTGCTAGATCTCAAAGATTTGAACGATCATGAAGCTTGAGTCCATTGCTTCTTCAATCCCAAAATCTCTAAGCAAAACTCAGCTTGAAGCAAAACTCCAGTCATGAACAGAGAGTTATTCCTTATTAAGTCTCTCATTAGGTTTTTAATTATTAATATCAAAGTGAATGAAAAGCATTACTTGTTAATATTTTAAGAATTTGTGATTATATATTTATTTTGTTGTTGATGTTTAATATTTGTTTTTTTAGATATTGCACACAAGTCTATTTCAAAATTAGGATTTAGTAATGTTGCTGATAAGACAAAAGAAAAAGAATAAGATTCGTTCGCCATTTCATTTCAGTTAAATATTTAGATATCATTCTTACTTGCCTAGGTAGAATTTACTTGCTAGTATATTAAACTGAAAATTTCTTATGAATATGAACTTTTTCATAGTATTATTTGTTTATTAAATACTTTATGTCATGTATACTAATTAACAAGTTAAGATATTTAGTGATAAATCAAAAATATCTTAAAGATAAATTTGTTTTCGAACTTATATGTTTACAATTATAATATATAAAATATTTGGCTGTTTTGTTTGATTATGTTGTATAGTATTTTTGTGATTTTGTATGTAAATTTAGTAAAAAATAGGAATAAATAGTGAGATCTTATGTGTCTAGTAAGGGAAAAGATCACATTGTTCACTAAGCAAAAAGTAGATTCTCTTTCACATGGAGGACACACCAAAAAAGAAATGTGACACACCATAAGAGAAATGTCACTATAGAGGTAAGTAACAATACGAATATATTTTTATTTACATATTAAGTCCCTTATTTTATGGTAATTGATTCAGGATATTCAGAAGTTCTTCGTGGATTATCTAATAAATGATACTCTAGGTGCAATTTTGACTGCACATTTAGTACATGTAAATCGTGAAGTAGATCTACAGACAATAACTGTTGATTTTGCTAAAATAGGAGCTCCAGCTGAAATTCTTAACAATATGTTTTAATAAAGCCTCACTTTGTACAAGACCTTAAGAAAGTGAACCTAAGTACACATCCCAAGGTGCACAGGGTAAGCTTTATCGCGCAACTGTATTAACAATATGTTTTATTAAAGCCACACTTTGTTTTCTCGAAAAAAGATGTTTGAAGAAGCGTATGATCAAGATCTTGTGGAGGAGGGGTACCAAATGTTTGTAAAAATAGTTGAAAGACAAAAGAATATGTACTTGGATAAAATGGGGAGTTTGATGAATTATTACAAAGCGGAGAATGAAAATGAGATATTAACTTCGAAATTGAAAGAAATTAAATCAAATCCTGAATCTCCATTCCCAGATTGTTACTTTCATAATTTTTTAGATCAATTGTAAACCTAAATTGTTATTTTCATAATTTTTCAGATCAATTGTATAAATGAATCAATGCTGATCTTTCTACTCATGTGACCAATTACAATGTCGCATTCGTGGATATTAATGGGGAAGAAGAAAAGTTTGAGTTTTTGTATGTTGAAACTTATCAAAGATGTATATAGAGTATAATGATGTCTTTTGGTTTTCCACTTCAAATTTTACAATACTAATAGTACTCTTCATTGTGACGATTATGATGAGTTAGTAGATTAAATTTCATTCTATTGTGCAATTTTGTAAAATACAAGCATCGTTGTGTTGTTTAGAATGTACAGAGTAGTGCAAATAAGCATATTTTCTATTACAACTGCATTTACTAGCCCGTTTTGACATGGGTAAATGTTACTAAGGGAAGAAGATGAGTTCGAATTTTCTTAATAATATTTTTGGATAGTGATGTGTGTGCGAAAAAGACCGATTTCTGAGGTTTTATGTTATGGAGTGTGAGGATAAATTTAGGTTTTTATTATAATATTTTATTTTTTATTTCTAGGTAGGGTGATGCGTGTGAAGAAGATGAGTGTTTGGGGATTTATGTAAATGGGGAAGAAGATGGTGGAGAATGATCAAGGATTATTATGGATGAACGTTAGAGATAAGTTTTAAACTTTTAAGAAGGCGATTGTTTGGTATTTTATGTAAATGGGGATGAAGATGATGGAGAATGATCTAGGATGACTATGGATGTGTTAGAGGTGAGTTTGAAACTTTTTTTATTTTACAAGTGAGTTTGAGGTTTTATGTTTTATGTTATAATATTTAAGTATAACTGAATATCAATTGAAGATAATGGTGGTGAAAAATGATAGGAAAATGAGTTTTTAATTTTTTTATTGGTCGAGCCCGAGGAAGAAGAAATAGAACGAGGAGGGGTCGGGGTGGATGAGGTTTATGTTTTCTTGTAATATTTAATTGAGATATTTAGGTAACTTTACATGTTAAAAAGCACACATCTTACCAAAAATAGGTGCGTCAATCAATGCTAATAAATATACATGGATCAGGGCATGTTCAAAAATACATGGTTTAGTTTTAGGGTTTGTTTGGATGTAGGGGGATTTTTTAGTAAAGGATAGGAAATGATATTATATTAAAGGAAAAAAGATGAGTGTATATAGAGCCCGCTTGGGATAGATTATTTTAAAGCTAACAGCGCTTTTTAATTATAATTAAAATATTTTTAAAAAATATTTTAAAAAATATTTAACATCTAAAATCACTTAGAGTGATTATTTTAATAATCACTTAACTAGTGCTTTCAAAAGTTATTATAAGGGTCTACAATATTTTTATGAATTTAAAATCACTTCAAGTGATTATTTTAAAAAGAAATCCCAAACGGACACTTAATCTTTTTTGGATTGAATAGAAAAAGAAAGAAATGTATTAGTAAAGCATATTTATATTTTGTGTTTGGACAGTATAAGTAATGGAAAGGGAAGGATTATTTTATAACTAAATTACTTTTGTACCCCTAATAAAATATATTATAAATATAAAATTAAGGTAGTAAAGATATTTTATTATTAAAATTAATCTCTTCCTTCTAATGACTCCAAATTGGAGGGATAGGATATAAAGGATTAGAAGGTATTATTTTAATCCTTTAGTAACTTATCCCTTCAAAATTTTATAATACAAACAAAGTAAGTATATCCATTATCCTTTATAATCCCTTTCCTCCTCTTTTAATCCCTCAATCCAAATTTTCTGTAAATTTTTTCTTGGGATTCTAAAACACTTAAATGGAAAAATCCCTTTTTCCGAATATTGGAATATTTGAGTGGTAGTTAAAATAATTTTTTTTCAACCCGACCAATATTTATACTAATATATTTTAGAGTTCTAGACATGGAGATTTTAAACTTACGAAATGGGTTAAAAATTCATTATAATCCTTCGGTAAAATGCATGTGTCTACCATAAGAATCGTAAATTAGTTATGTATTATTCTAAAAATTTGACGCGAAATCACGAAGCATATTCCTTTGTATGGATTACCTTAATTCAGATTTTGAGACGAAAGATTTTCTTTTCTAAATCAACCAAAAAGTCAACTTTTCATTGTCGTGAAATAACTTTTGTTGATTAAAGAGAACGATTAAATGATTAAACAGATTGGCTACACTAGTCAATAAGAAATTAAGGATCCATCCTCCTATTAGTTTATAAATGTTTGTCGGTGATACCGTGGACACCAGTTGATCGGCAACTGAACCGCAGCCTCCGGCAATCATAAGGATCAATAATAGAGGCTCAACTTTATTCGAAGATGGCTACCGTCAACTTGACCGAGGAAATAATTGGCATCGTAACTAGAAAGGGACATAACGTCCTAAAAATCCCCTAGTTTGATACGATAAAAGCCCAACTAGGTATATTGGGCATTTATTACATATAAATACCTACTCCATGTGCTTGAACGTGTATCACTTATATTCTCACTAAATATATATGAAGTCGGATTTAGTTATATATATATATATATTCTATTAGATCATCAATACCAATAATGACTTGACCGTTAGAGTACCACCTGGAGGCACATATCCATGTGGTCTAGACCTATGTATGAGTTTAGGTCATTACGATTGGCCGAAGGTAGATACATTCAAGACTCCACCAACAACACGAATAGTAATTATATTCTTCACGTATCTATATTGGTTGGGAATTTCACTCTCTATCAATCGACACCGTCAGTGGGAACAAAATTTCCAAATCTATTAAGAAACCACTAATTTGAACCAAGTCCAGATTAGATTTTTAGAGACAAGTGGAAATTGAAATACCCCATCCCGCAGACTAAACGCTGAAATAGAGTTTCTCCCAGTAGCCTAAAATGGAGGTCCACATATAGATGATCTCAAACCCCCTACGCTAGAAGCACCAGTTCTCTCTCTGCAAGTGTACGAATTGAATCAAGTAATATAGTGTTTTAAAAGTATAGATCGTCACCCAAGGTATTGTAAATGTTATTTAGTGATTTAGCTAGGAGTTAATTCTTCGTTTTGTGAAGCAAATGAGAAAAGAGAAGGGGGAATTAAATATTGCACATTTTAATTGATGTGCAACTAATTAATGAGATTAAAAGGACTAACAGGTAATAACAAATATATAAAGGATTTAAATGAGCTTGGGATGATCAATTCCGCCTAAGATCTCTAATTGGAAATTTTTTATTAAGTAAGGGAAAGATTAATATTTAATACTAATCGTAAACAAGATTTAAAAAATAACTCTAAATCCCTTTCAGGCCATTAGAGGCTACTCTAAAGGAAAATGAACCCTTTCAAATAAATCGAGCTACCTTAAAAATCAATTAAATCAACTATACATATCATGGTTATGCATCTGTGTATAATCTCCTAATTGGATGATACACATATACTCTCATTACCCAGCTCTAAACGTCAACCCCCTTCAAGGTATAAATTTTGGATTATGCTTAATAAATTATGTGGCCAATATAATCAATAACAGTTCAATACAAGATAAGAAGAAGTATGAGTATTCAATATCATTTAAGCCTAAATCCCTAATTTAAAATAATTGCCCAATTAGTAAAACCAAGGGTTTTGCAATCCATCCCAATCTACTAGATATTTAGCTCATAATAAAAGGAAAGAAAAACATAGTACTAGAATTAAGTATACAATGATTACTTAAAATTAAAGGAAAAGAATTTTTTTATATATTGTGTGAAACGATGAAAAATTGAAGACTTGAAGATATGAATAATCTTCTCCCAAGTCTTCTCTTCCTTACGCTTTGCTCCATTGATGAAATATTAGTGAATTATGAGAGAAAATGAGAAAAAAACATTATATATGCTCCTAAAATTGTGTGTATCACTTAAGTTATGTTTTTCCATGGTCTAAATTGTAAAAAGTCTTCACCTACTAGAATTTACAATTTTGCACAAAGTTGTATCTTTTTAGCCATAAAAACGATCATAACTTCTTCATCCAAACTCTAAACCACTCTCATTTTATTTTCACGCATTCTTATTTTTTAGAGCTTTCTAACGGTCTATCATTCACCTTTTAAATATTCTCGGATCGACTGTGACATGGATTCTAAGATTATGGACTGATTGTAATATATATCTTCATTGAGCCCCAAGTGAATTATTGACTTTTCAGATATATTTTTGGTCCTTTTTCGACTTATTGAATGTTTCTCTTCGCTTTCATGACTCCTTAACTCCTTAATTAACACATGTTATGGATCTTAAGGTCTTTCCAGATTATAGCATTAACTTATGGATGATATTATAAATATATATACATGTATATATGTATGCAAGTATGTATTGACCTATGTGGTATTGGATACAACCTTTTTGGTCTATAGGGAACATGTAGCTAGATTCTTTTTAAAGAGGTCACTACCAAATCTTTTGGGTGGCCAAATATTAAAATACCCTAAAATAAAATAAAAATCACATAAAGACGAAAAACAAGTGGCAATAAGTATGGATCACCTACCCAATAAGTCATTGGATGAGTCATTGATTATCAACTCACTAAGTACCAATATTTTTCAGTTATGACCACCACCCACTGACCACCCCTGGCCCTTCCATCCAAGGTCTACTCAAATAATCTATTAAGTTCTCAGAGAATTTAATGTATTGGAAATTATTTGAGCATCTGTATTTTTCAGCTCTGACCACAACCGGTGCCACCACCCGACGAGTATTTGGAGATCTAAATGTATCGGAAAATCACAGTATGTCAAGGAAAATCCGCTGCATATCAAAAAAAGTTACCGAGTATTGAAAAAATTCACTAAGTATTGTGGAATATTTTTGAGTATACTTAACAATTCATTGAGTGTGGAAAAAAAGACATTGAGTAACTTAATAATTCCTATGAGTTTTAAAAAAACACTAAGTATTACACCAAAATATAAAAAATAAATGACAAAATTTATTTTAATTGATAGAAATGGTATTAAATAACAACAACAAATCTATTTTGTAGGAAAACTATTCCAATTATATATAAAAAAGCAGTTGCAAATAATTGACAATGGTGCCATCAATATTATTGATCCATTAACTATCATGTCCTAGAAGAATACATTATTGTAAAAAGAATAATCTGTTCAAAATAAATAAATTCAAAAGCATAAGAAGAGATGTATGAGTAGATTTGAACAACCATCACAAAAAGATAATCTATCCAATAAAAAATCAAAAGAATAATCTATCAAAAAAAATCAAAAGAGCTCTTTTTGCTGTTAGATCTCGAAGATTTGAACGACCATGAAGCTTGGGTCCATGGCTTCTTCGATCCCAAAAACTCGAAGTAAAACTCAGCTTGAAGCAAAACTCCAATCATGAACAAAGCTTGAACAGAGGCTCTGAATGCTTGAAAGGCAAATAAGGCTTGAATGGATATTAAATAAAGGAGAGATCTACTGAGGTTGAAGTTTTGAAATTCGTTATGAGATGCGAATAGAGAGGTTGTTGCTAGGTTGGGGTGGGGAGAGGAGAGAGGGGAGAGATATTTTACGGTTTTTAATTTTATGTTTAAAATTTAGTATATATAGTAGTTGAAATTAAGTGGCTTATAGTGTTAAATAATCTAAACTTTAATTTATCTAATTGATGTTCTCTCTCATACCCAATGATGTATAACTGAGTATCCTCAAATCTCAAAAGTAATAAAGATCGAGCATTTCTCTGACGTGATATTCAACTTTAAATAGCCAGGTTCACACATTTATTTTCTTAATTTGGAAGCTAAGCATAACCGATTTTCTTTACATCTTGGGTTGTTGTTAGCTTGATTATTTTTTTTCTTTCTTGATTCTCAACATTAGTTTTCTTGAATTTGGAAATTGTAACAATTAAATCATACATGTGCCTCATAATATTAGCACCAAACAAGTAAAAACCCAACCCATAATATCCTAAAAATATCCCACCATCCCAAACCCAAGCTCGAAGATAGTCAATTCACTAAGCATTGTGATTCAAGAGCGCGTAATATGTTAAAGTCTTATCATACTAAAGGATTAGGTTTGTAACATGGATAACAAAAAAAGGACTCAGGCTCAATCGGTGATAGGAATACATCACTTGGACAAATTAAAGTGAACACATGTATTTTCAAAGAACTACCTTAATCATTTATCTAAGTCTCGCCAACCTATTTCATCTCAATGTTGTAGGAGAATCAATTTTAGACTAGCTAAGACTGCAATGTCTATACACCTACTCACATTTCACTTTGCTCAAACTACTTTTCACACACTGCTTGCTAAGAACTTGACACACACACAGACAACAGGTTTAAAGACACTTAATCATGACATAATATGAGAATTACTAAATCATATAACTAATTCATATCATCGAGTGAACCTAAATAGAACCAACAAAAACAACTACAACAAATTTTACTAGAAAATTTAGACGAAGCGTCTAAATCTAACAATAAGCGTCTAAAACTAATTCATATACAAGACTCTAATTGGCATTTTTGAGATCTCTATTCATATATAAAGTACAATTAAGAGTATGGAATACAAGACAAGACACTAATTCTGTTTTTTGAGCTCGCTATTCACATATAAAGTCCAAAACATAGAAAGATCACTCACATCCAACACTCTTGAGAGAGCTTTTATTAAGAACCCTTAAAGCCACATTTAAAGTCTTATACTAAAAATGAAATTTACTTCTAAACATGGCATATCACTTTCTAGTGAAAAATTATTATTTTTTACCTCATCTTTTTGTTATATAATTTTTTTAATAAACAAAATTAGTATGCCACTAGAATATTAATCAAATCTGGTTCTAATTTTTTTTAAAACCTAATTTATTTGTACTCTTTAAATATAATCTGGATTTAAAAAAATTACTAATAGCAAGTCAAAGATATAATTGACAAAAATAAGAATCTATATAATAAAACACAACAAGAAATAAGCAGCTAGGATTTATTGGGAGAAAATATAAAAGTGTATGTTTCTTTAAATTTAAGTCAAACGACGTTTACAAGATCAACCAAATGTTTCAATTTATTTGAATTTAAGCCCCTTTTACATGGTTTAAACATAATAATTTCTTACCTTATTATCCAATCCAAAGTCCTTTATTTTATCCTTTATGTATATTTATCTATGTTTATCATCCCATTTATTGCATGTCACAGGTTTCTGTAAGTGGATATCTCTACAATCCTTTTTCTTTAAAAATTGACATTGGTTTACATGTCAATTGTATATTTTTATGGGCCAATTATTGTATAAATAGAAGTTAAAATAGTGTAATCAAAGAATTAATTTTTATGTTTAGAACTTAGATCTTAAATGTTGTTGATTTTTTCTGGGTGATTAATTCAAAAGGGCCATACCCAAAAAAAGTTGCTTCATAAGGTCTAACCCAATTTACTAAATATCCTTGTCTAAACTTCCCTTTTAAGTGTATATCATGCAAATTATTGGATTAGACGACATAATTTGGTGGCCTAGAAAATTATAAATCCAGAGAATTGGTGGGATAGACAATATAATTTGGTAAGCTAAATATTTTATTTGTTGAGTTGTGTTCATTAATTTGGTGAGCCCACTGTCCAATTTCGTTAAAATCACTATCTCCATTTTCAGCCCATCCAAAACAATTCAAAAAATACAGTATAATACTAAATTGCTCACTCGCATCACTTCTTATACGCTCAAAAGCTTTCTATGGTCATACAAGATCCATTGTAAGATTTGCATGAAAATATAATAAACATCACGACTATAATTTTACTTAAATTAAATAATTTTGAAAATTGTAAATGATGAGATTAGGTTAAAAATAATTTGTTTTTAGACTGTTAATGCTAAAGATTATTTTTTACCTTAGTTTGGGTTCTTTGATTGTTGATGGCGTAGCCAAGCCTGGTTGATGATGGTGAAGAATGTTTCACAAGTGGCGAAAAATGTTTCACAAGTTGTTGCGGTTTTCTTGTCTAGGAGAGTGAATTTGATTATGTTTATTGAATAGGAGAATGGTTCTTTGATTATGTTGCATTGGTTTTCAACCTTTATTTTTTATTCAGAAATATTTCAACTTTTCTGATTGTGTACTTTTTTTTAATCTTAACCTTACTATTTTATTTTGTAAGGTTATATTAGGTATATTATATAAGTGTAAAATAATACTTTAAAAGATTGGACTTCATATTTTGGATATGGACCTAATTTTAAAGGAAAATTCTTCCATCCAATATTGGATGATCCTACACCAATCATATAAATACACATACCCCATGTTTTAAACTTGCAAAAGTAACTAAATTATTAATCTAATGACATGTGTCTTGTTATAATAATCAATGGTAGTGATATGAATATTGGACGATCCAATATTGGATGGAAGTCTTACCCAATTTTAAATTATCTCTTTTCTCAATTGGCAGAACTATTGTTTATAAGTTCTTGAAATTTTTTTTTTTATTACTTCTTTTTATATTATAAAGTCCAATGGACTATATATTATGGGCTTCTTCACATTTATGTGCTGGCCTATTTGTGTTTGAGCATAATTAAGTTCAACTCACAGGAAACACTAGCTAGCGTATTACTTCATGGACTTGCTACGTGATACTCTTATATCCTTTGATCTTATTCTACTTTGAACGGACGAGATCTAAACCCTAAGCCTCCCATATATATACCCTTATCTCAAATCTTTGGTCAGATTTCTTCATATGTCTTTAAACTCTTATACTCTCGCAGCTACCATGAAACAAATGTTTCTGTAGATCTCTGTTCTTCTTCTATAGTACATCAAGTATCTCTTTCATAGATGTCAAGTACGGATGTATATTAGTGTGAATGTATGTTGAACCAATTCTTTATTTCTCCAATTTTATTTTAAGCTTCCTTTCTTTTCTGATGATAAAACTGATTTAAACATTTACTTCTATATCTCTTGGTCAAAACTTAAAAACTAAACATCTAATACTTTTTTCATGTAAATTAAAGTTTTTACACTCATCCATATTGTTTCAACTTACGTGATAACACAATTTTATTTTTAAAGATATTTATGAGTTAATCTATATCATTTTTAATTTAGGTTATGTATAATCATGATCTTTTACGAAAAAAATCGAATTTTCCACTTTTTTACTATTAACACTAGCGGTCCTATTAAAATTATTTTTAAGTATTTTAATTTATTGAATGAAGTTTTAGTATAAATAGTCCTATACATATTTATATAAATAGATTGATTTGAAAAAATAGAGTATTCAATGGTCTTTGAATTCATAGTATTTATAAGGTTAAAATTATCTGTTTAAGTTTGATCTATAAATTTTATTTGAAGAAGTTATGTTTAGAGAATTAAAAAAGTAGATGTTTTTCTAGATTTTTAAAAATAGGATAACGATATTAGAAGTAAATCGATAAAAAATTAAGACTAATATGGAGGTACATAACTCATCATGCTAGATTTGTTGAATTATAAAATATAAGGTTTAGTAACTTTTTTTTACTCTATAGAAGATAAGAAGAGAATTTTTCTAATGTTATTTTCTATGAATTATATTTTATTGAGGTCTTTATTGTAGAGAGACGAGAGTTATTTATTATTAAATGAGTCATTAGGTTTGTAATTATTGACATTAAAATGAATGAAAAGCATTACTCGTTAATATTCTAAGAATTTGTGATTATTATATATATTTTTTCTGTTAATGTTTAATTTTTTTTTTCCAGATATTGCACACTAGCCTATTGCATAATTAGGATTTAGTAATATTGCAGATAAGATGGTTACAAACAAAAGAAAAAGAATAAGATGGTTGGTCATGTCATTTCAGGTAAATATTGATATCTCACTGTCACTTGCCCAGGTATAATTTACTTGCTAGTATATTAAGCTAAAAATTTCTTAGATTTTTTATGTGTTTTATGAAAATGAGATTTCTTGGTATTATTTGTTTATTAAATACTTCATATCATGTATACTAATTAAAAAGTGAAGAGAATTAGAGAGATAAAAAATATCTGAAAGATAAATTTGTTTCTGAACTTATATATTTACAATTGTGATAAAAGCAATTTATTTAAGTATACAAAATATTGGGCTTTTTTGTAACTATAATATCTTTCAGCTCTTATAGTACACATATGATAAAAGAAATTGTTTGATTATGTTGTATTGTATTTTTGTGAGTTTGTATGTAAATTTAGTAAAAATTGAGGAATAACTAGTGAAATCTTATGTGTCTAGTAAGGGAAGAGATCACATAGTTTATTAAGCGGAAAGTAAGATTCTCATCCAACTCATCTGATAAAATGGAAGATAATTTATTGATATATTTTTCAGGACTTAGACCCCTTTCAACGCTAAACAAAACCAATCATTAGTATCAATAACACAAAAATAGTCTAATAGAAATAATAGTAACCTTGTGTCGAAATAAATAAACAATTATAAATATATACAAACAATTCTAAAATAATTACTCTCACTTTCAAAATTCTCCTTAAGCCACACAAATCGTAAAACACACTTACTCCCTTTACTCCCTTATGGTAAGTCCAATTCATCTGGTCTAGGATTCCGGCAAGAATTCGTCTACACTCTTTATCTAAGTATATCATTGTGTCATTGCATATAACATGTTCACTATCGATGAGTAACCCTAGAACATGGTGTCATCATGTAATGTCACCGTCATCTCACCGACCGACAAGTGAAGCGTGTGGGTCTCGCACCTCCATCTTTTTACCCAAGTGGTGCACAAAGCTCGGTTGGTAGTTACTTTGTGTATTTTTGGAATATACCCAAAACTGGCCTCTTCAACAAATGGCAAGATGTGCAAATCCATCTCCCAAAGTATGGATTTTATAAGCAAAACATCATAATTGTCATATACACAAACAAATATTGGTTTAATAGTAAGATTTAACAAGTAAAACATGTAAAAAATATAAGAAATATAACTTATGTCGCCTTTCAATATTATTTGACTTTGATGAATTTTTTGATGATTAAGTACGGGAGACACAAATTTAGGTCGTAGACTATTTTGTTTATTGTACCAGTCTAATAATAAAATTGAAGGGGAACATAGTGCAATAATAAAAGTTTAGGAGGACCAATAATGTGATATTGTATAATTAAGTTTTGATACTACACATTTAAGGAACTCATAGTGCAATAGCATAATTTTAAGAAAGGATAATGCCCATTGACAGGTGAATATTTTTTCCCAAATAAATTAGGTTGTTTCCTATTTAAATCAAATTTACATTGCACAATTACGTTCCTGCCCCTCTAGTCAAAGTTAGTGTTCAAAGTTCAGTTTTTATATTACTTACTAATTTCGCAGCCGACTTCTTCTTCATTCGGAGCCGATGTCCTATTTATACTTGACCATTCATTTTCATCTGTAAAAAGCTTCACATTACTTGGAAGAGATGCTCAATCTATGAATTTTAAGGAAGTCTTTGTAGCAACACATTTTACATCCGCTCAATCAGTGAAGCAATGGCAACGATCTGCTGATTGTGAAGTGACCATACTTTTAGTATAAGTGATGCACAAGAGCGCTTCAGAAACATACGATTACAGGTACCTTATTCCTTAATCATCACGATTCTTATTTAATTCATGTTTTCCAAATCATTCTTCGTTAATTCATGTATCTAGGGTTAGCGTTTTCTTTATACGCCTTAAAATTGAGTTTAATTAACGTCAATTCAACCTCAATACTTCTATATATTTAGATCTAATCAGTATTTCTTCGATTAATTTAGGAGGAATATGATCTAATAAGTATTTCTTCTCTATCTTCAGTTCTCCTGTTTTAATTTTTTTGCGTTTTTTTGTTTCTTCAATTTCCTTCGCTATTTCATAAATTTTGACGAATTCGTAGGGTCCTGTGTTAGTTCTTGATAGATTTTTCATATTTTAATATACTTTGGTGTTTGATTTGATATTTTGTGTGGTTTTGGTTTTGATTGTTTATTCATGGTCTGCGCTGCATTTTTTTTTTGATTTTTTGATTCTTACCAGAGTTTCTAGAGTTAATTGCGAGTTCCTTCTCTAGGTTTAATGTTACTTAGCTTCAATACTTCAATGTTTATTCAGTTTATAGATGAGATGAATTGGTGTTTGGTTTTTGTGGTTTTTGGTGTTGTTTATTCATAGATGTGATTATTCATGTTCTATGTTTTTTGTTTTCAGGTTTTGTATTATGGTATCAAATCCTATTGTTGAATTTAAATATGGTGATCAACTTGCTCAGTATCCCTTTGACTTTTTCGATTCATTCCAGTAGATCAAGGATTATGTTATTGGTCGGTGGATAGATTTGACAGATTGCTTGTTAGAATACATATACACTTTTGGCAATCAAAAGTCTTATTTAATGCTTGGTGAAGCTGATTTTGCTACTATTGTATGGTTATTTCATCATAATTTGTCAACTCCATTGAGTAACCTTCTTATTGAGATTAGTGTTATGATGATTTAAAAAAAATTAACCCTCTTCAAACGATCAATTTGTTGTTGTGCAGAAACTATTCATACTGATTGAAAATAGAGATGGGACAAACCAGATATGGGACAAAGCCCATCTTAATTATTTACGTCGCGAAACAGCACATCACCATCTCTAACACATTAATCTTTAATTAGTTTTACAATAGAGATGGCACAAATCTCATCTTAGTTATACAATTGAGATGAGATAAATCTCATCTCAATATTAGAATGAAGATGAGACAAATTCATCATAATCTTAAAATTAGAGATGAGACAAAATCCCATTTAAAAAAAATCAAAAAGTTCCAAAATTTAAAAAAAAAAATCAAAAAAATCATAGACGTAGATATTATTTTATCTCATCTAAAAATGTATTTCTTTTTATTTTTTTTTATTTTTTAAAATTTGTTATGATGATTCTAAAAGAAATTCCCGGACGTGTGCGTACGATAAATTAGTAGTAGGTGGATTTTCACATTTATGATAATGTTTGATTTAAATAGGAATATTTATTTGGTTAAAGACAACTAGAATAAGGGTATTATTATAATCTTTTCATCTAAATTAAGGTATAGTCTAAATGAGAAATTGGTTTGTTATTTTGATTTAAGAGGGAATGGCCCTTTCAAGAAACCATTGGTGCAATAATAAAAAAATTAAAGAGACCAATATGCAAATTCTTCAATTCAAGGGACAAAAAATGCAACATTATTTAACAAATTTCTTTAATTTCACAACAACCATACGAGGGACCAATATTTCAACATATATGTAAGGGACCAATTGTGAAAAATAACCTAACAACTATACTAAATCTTAACACATAATCATCATTTTATAGTACAAATTAACCACTAATAGTGAAAATACAACAATATAACTAAAATTAATAGACAAAAATTAATATATATATATATATATGTATGATCCTAATTAATGAAAATGGAAGGGGTAGGAGAGAGGATAGGTGGGAGATATACCTAGATTAGAGAGATCAAGAAAAGGATATATTAGTGGTGGTGGCGGCCAAAGTGATTAGTGCCGCTGCAATACGAAGGGGGAGGGGGGTTCGATTTGTTAGGGTAAACAAGGTTGTATTTTAATAGGCAAAAGGCACTCTAAAATCTGGTTCAGTTTATGAAGAAGGGGCTCTTTCAGAAAGAGGAGCGCCTATGTGTTTCTTTTTGTAGTTATTTTATAAAAAATGTTAAAACTATAAACTCGAACTTTTTAACAAAAAACAAAGGATTAGACATTTTGTTGTAATTTATGTACCTATACTCCTATTTCGGGTGGCATAAGGTAAACTTAAGTTATAATCCTATTATGTTATTAGGTATCGTTTTTACTACATAGAAGGCACAGAAGCTGGTGCACAAGTGATAATTTTAATGGATTGCCTTGTAATCTTTTCACAAACTACTACTCGGTAATTTCATCTTCCCCCCACAAAAAACTAATTCTGACCACACGATTAACAATGACACATGCAAAAGCTACAAGACTAAGTCATCAAACGTTGAAGTTTACAACTCAAAACTTGATACACTGAAAGTTTATCAAATCAATATAGTTCACAAAGCTTGAATCTTAAGAGATATTACACTTGTTTAGGTTCATTATACATAAGACCATTTGTAATTGTTCCCAAAATAAAAGTTTTCATTTGTTCACAAACAAAAGAAGCTATTTGTAATTACTCCCATAACTCACTTTATCTAGTGTTCGGTGGAGGATTAAATGTGTGCTTCTTGTGTTGTGACGAATTAAGTAGGGGGAGGTCCAATGAATCGCGTAGGAGTAGGCATCTAGGATCATCATGTGGAGTCATCATCATCATAGGAGCTCCATACTTGACAACAAATAACGCCAAACATATTTAGTAATCTAAATTTAATATCTTAAGGGAATAATCAAGAAGCTATTTCAAAGATAATCTATATTTTATACCTGTAGTTTAATTTGGAGCAGGATTGAATTGGTATGGCGCTGCTTGTAAACTAGGGGGAGGAGGATGCCTTTTGAATGGCAAAAGGATGGAAGACCCTGCTTGTGATTTCATCATTATCGTAGGTGCTCCATTACCTTACAAAAAACCATCAAATCTATTTACTAACCTAATCTTTTTATCTTCAAAGTTGAGCAAGAACGAGAGCAAAATAGCACTCACATTAATGATTCAACAAGTATCATATTTATTTAATTTGCAACAAAGGGATCCTATGTGTTTCACATAAACAATTATAAAATTAATTGAAAGTTAACCACCAGAGCATGTTTAGTGGGTAATAGTTTTAAAACTAGGACCTCTTTTTAGAAAAAATCATATAATCACAAAATAAATTAAATTTGTATGATATTTTAAAATTTAAAATTTAAATTTCGATAAAACTTAACATTTGTTCAAGTTTAATGATACTTAATATGCATGCCTATAGTTTCATTGTGAATATTAAAAATATTTAAGCAACTTTCTAAATACAAAATCTAACAAAAACTTATTAAAAATATCTTCTTACATATCATTCGTTTGAATTAAAAAAGTTGGCTGACCATTGACAATGTAATTAAATTATTTAAATAGGGTATTTTACAATTTTAATAGATCATGCTTTGATAAAACAATTAAAAATATAATTTTGAAGTAAAATTTTAACAAACTTTCGACATAAAGTAACCTTCTAAATAAACTTATATAAGTAACTAAGAACATTGTATAGATGAACTTTTCTTTTATTGGGTAATTTTGGTGACTTTTTAGAAATGTGAGTTGTCTTTCATAAATAATATAGGTAAATGTTCATAAATGAGAATAATTTTTTATAAAGTTGTCCCTACCATTTAAATGTATGTCACTTTTCTTAAATGATAGGTGACTTTGTATAAATAATATATATGACTTTTTATAAAGTGAAACCCATCTTTTAAATTAGTATCGTATTATAGAACCTTTATGTATAGACATAAGTGATTAAAAAACCATTATTCTTCAATAAAATAAATGTTAAAACCAAAATATAAATGATGAGCATTAATAAATAAATTTAATAAAATTATATAAATATTTAAAAATATAAATTTAAATCGAAATTAATGTTTCTACCGCTAGCGTACGTAAATATTTACCTAAAACAGTGAGTATTTTTCGATAAATAAAAAAGATAATAGATTGAAATTTTAAAATGGTGAGTGGTTTCTTCTACTTATTTGAGTTGTGTTTACTGGTCCAATATTTGATATGTAAGGAAGGATATACGCTTCTAAATATTTATTGTGGACTTGAGTTTAGTATTATTTTTTTACAAGATCATAATAATAATAAATTTTTTTGTCTAAATAATAATAGTAGAAGTAAATATAAATATAAATAAAAATAATCCTTACATAAATTATTTAAGGCATAGTAGAATTAAGATGGTATTTCAAGTTGAATTGATGAGAAATTATATAAAAATCTAAATTGTTTGACAAGTAGTCAGGTGGTGGCATGAGGGTCTTCCTGTTATTCATTAGGGTGGGCCTAATAATTTCCCCCTCATTTTTAAGAGAGAAGAGTTTTAATATATGATTGGATAAAAAAAATATATCAATTTTTTATATTTTAGGTGATGGAGTGGTTATCACTAAAATAAGCCAAATTTTGATAAAATTATTGAATAAGAGGTATGTAATTAGAGCATTTAATATCGATAAATATAATAAACTTGATGTTTGTACCTCAGAGTGCACTCCGTACGATTCTTCTAATAGGTGCTGAATCAAAAGGTATTATTCTAGTATTGTACATTTATTCGATGAGGATTTCTACTTCTTCAACTATTTGAGAGAAGTTTCATCAACTGGAATATGTATATATATATATATATATATATATATATATATATATATATATATATATATATATATATATATATATATATATATATATATATATATATATATATATTAGGTTGAATTCTATCAACACTAGTTACAATATGAGCAAAGTTTACAATAGGATTAAGGTTAGGCTTTCTAATAGACTTTGCCATTATGTGGATTTTTGAATAAGTTACTTTTTAAGAGTTATATAATGAGATGGTTTAAAGAATTAAACAAAATATTTTTAGTGGGGAGTGTAAATATTGAAAAGGGTGTGACTTTTGGTACAAGAGGGTTGTCCTTTTCAAGACAAAAGTAGTTTTTATTAGGCATCGGCAAAAATCTTTAGTAAATTTAAGCAAAATAAATGGCCAATCTATAAGGTTTCCATATTCTAACCTAATCAAATTCCTATAATAAACAGATAGGTGTAATTCTCACACAATATCTAAAAGCACATAAAATCCAAGAGAGCTCGTAGAAAGAAAATTATGAACTTATAGATTAGATATCTGATTAGATGGAAAAGGGTATCCGATGGAACATAAGGTGTGTAATACTAGGAGGTATCCTAACAATCATAAATACTAATTAATACACAAATATTTGAATATAAAAAAAATGTCTAGACGACTAAAGGAACGAAAATAGAAAGAATGAAATAAACAATAGTTTAAAACAAAAATAAAAGCACACGGAACACATAGAACAATTTTTAAGAGAAATGAATAAATTTAAATATCTATGTCTTAATATTGCATTTTTATGCATGGGTTTGATCCTCCCTATTCATCTATTCTCCTTCTTCATTTGTATCTTATCCTTTTTCAAACATTTTTTGCACCGAGCGTACAAATTATTATGACCACCCTTTTGCAATACGTGCATAGTGTAGGGGTCATGTTGGTTGAGGAAAAAAAAGATGCAATTTTAGAATTGGAAGCCTTTATAAAAACTAATTTTGAATCCTTTTAATTAGAATATGACTAATATTCAGTTCCATATTTTTCAAAGGGCATTTTTGCATACTCAAAATGGAATTCAAACTATCTCGTTCGCTTTTAAATTTTGAGATGATGATCTTAAGATCTTCAAAATTGTGTTTAAAAGAATCGTTACCGATCGAGATATTTTTTACATTTTCATTTAAAATGATTTTGCCAGAGAACTTAGCTTGATTTTGAAAGTCTAGTAATATTTTTGAAATTTCCAAAGGCCTCCTTTTCTCATCTTTCAATCTATCAACATGATTATTTTTTGTAATATGGAGAGCAATAAATCTTGATGTACTGAAAAGAAAGCATCTCGAATATATTCAAAATTGTCTAACAATTAGCAAGTGTTAAAGGATATCTCGTCTAGTCTGTCGATGACGTGAGCTTCGGAAGCCTGATCATGGCTTATTTTTCTTACATCTTCATCCTCTTCTACTCTTCTCAAGTGACTACTTGAAGCAACACTTGGCCTAAGTGAGTAGTCGCTTCATCCTCTTCTACTATTCTAAAGTGACTAATTGAAGCAACACTTATAGTGGCCTAAGTGAGTAGTCGCTTCATTGTGGACGCGAGTCATATCCATCATTGTTTTTCCAATGTTCTTCAAGTGATATACAAATCACCTCCATTAACCTTCTTCAAAGTTTATAATTTTACCAACAATCAATGATGGACTAGTAAAACACGTTTGATTCCAATTTGTTAGATTTCATGTCATAAAAAACTCTAGATGTTATTAAGCACAATAAATATTATAGATAGGCCCTGATACTAATTAAAAACCCAATAATAAATCCTAGAGAAGGGTGAATAGGATAATGCAAAATTATAATATCTAACTCGAAATTGAGTCAAAAAAAATTGGTGAGAAGATGTTCCATTACTTGGAAAAGAAAAAAGATTTTAAAAATCAAAACTAACAAATTCTAACTCACATGAATCCCCTTACAGGAACCAGGAAGCATGGACTGTAGAGTATTTCACTTAATGTATGTGCATGACATCTATAGTTCTGGGAAAGTTTCTGAATGTTGTGCATAGTTACAAGCCAAAATTTATAAAAATTTCATCAATTGCCAAAACTATAGGATTAGATACGAAGCCACAAATGGTAGACATATTTAGATTACTATAAGACAAATGCTAATTCCCTATTTGAAAGCTAGAAATATTATGTTCAAGGCAATTTCAGAAAAACATTCAGTAACAATAGACACAGATGCTAAACATCGTAAAAATAACAAAATAATAACAAAATCAATTAATCAAATGCATAAGAAATATTCAATTATGAATCCAAATGAAACAAACTACAAATTCACCAAATTCGTTAAATGTAAAAATGCGTAACTATCAATTCAATGACAAAAACTAAATAATAAAGCAAAGGAAATCACAAAGAAGTCTTCTACAATTTTTGCGGGACAACACAAGAATCGACATGTGTGGTATGCGAACTAGCCATAAAATGCTCGGTCTCTAATATAGTAACATCGGTAACACATAATTTAATTCTTTACAAACTAGACTGGGTAACCAATAAAACCATATCCTCAAATTCCATATCATATCAACAAACATTTAACATCCTCACCGGTCATGTAGATCCAAGATGTCGAATTAATTTGAATACGAGACAATCAGAGAGAACATAGTAAAAAACAATATGAGATGCCCAAAACGATCAAATGACCTCATCATACATGTAGACCAAACCTAAGAACAACCATTACTATTTATATAACATGGAAATAAATAATTAAAAGCATATATAAAAGGTCGCATAAGTTAAGAAGCAAAACAACGTAGAGTTAGCTTAAAAAAACAAGACTAAACATAGAAGTCCTTGTTTAGTCCATTATATAATAGTTAATTACATGTTTAGTTTAGTTTTGAAATTACAGAAAGCAAGGAATTCTATATTTTAAGCATATACTAAACAAGGAATTCCCTGGTGATGTTGGTGAAATTTTGTACCGAATTTTTAACGAATATCAACCTAAAAATACTTTATTAATCAAAGATAAAGAAAAATATCAGCTAAAAATCATAAAATACATACACATTAAACAAAAACAAAGAAAGAATATGTACATCAAAGCAAATTATAAACTCAAACACTAAAAAAACTTAAAAACGTAAAAAAGACAAAAAAATCAACACACATTAAAAAAATTTAATTCAATAAAATAAGAATTGCAGAAAAATAATCAAAACCACAAAAAAATGAAAATGAAAACCTTAAGATTGAAAAATATGTGGTGATGATTGCAGATTATATGTTAAAGAGGAAACAACAAAAACAAATCGGTAATGTAGATTTATTGGAGCTTTCATGTGTTTTTATTTGACGAGAGCATAGTAACGTGGGAGAAAATTAAAGATGTAGAGAGAATTAGGTCATCTAGTTGACTTTATTAATGAAATAATGAGATAATTAATTGGTTAATAAGGTTTAATATAAAGTGTTTTAGGAATAGAAAAGAATGCATGTACTTAATTTAAAAAATAAGTACATCAAGGTTATATTAGAGTAAAATTAAAAGGAAAATTATTCCATCCAATATTGGATGAACCTACACCAATCATATTAGTACACATACCCCATGTTTTAAATTTATAAAAGTAACTAACTTATTAATCTAATGACATGTGTTTTGTTATAATAATCAATGGATGTGATGTGAATATTGGATAATTCAATATTCGATGGAAGTCTTACCGTAATTAAAATATAAACTTAAACAAAAATGATATTACTTTACTTACTTTTATTTTTAGTGGTCATTATCCTTTTATTTATTTAGAGATAAACATAGACTACAAAAATATTAACCCTATAGAAAAATACTTATAACCTCTAGAATCTAAATATTCTTTTGGGATATATCTCCTTTATTTTTGAAAAAAAAAAATTATTATTATTATTATATATACACTTTTTTATTAAATATTGTAACCCAAATAAAAAAATTATATGGATTCATCCATGAGTACACCAATATGAATACACAATAAATATTATTTTGTTCCAAACTAGGTACCCGATTTGGAGCTGCAAAATTTCAAAAGAGCCTATAATTTTTATTTAGAACTTGGGCCACGGTGTTTAGGAACGCTTGCATCACACTTAACACACAATCATCTTACATCTCGCATTAACCGTGAAAATTAACAAAAATGATCGAATCACCAACATGGAGTATATATGATATGTATTCTTTGCAAAGAAGGGATACAGTTGGCGAAACATCTTTTCTTCAAACGCACTTTTACCCAATGAGATATGGACAACTATATGGAGTTGGGTAGGCATAGAGAGAGCTATGTCTACTATATAAAGTGCGCTCAAGTGATTGAGAAAAGATAAGGCGAGAGTAGTTTAAAAATCCAAGACATGGAAGATAGCCTTTACAACAACCGTGTATATGATTTGGCAAGTTTGAAACAAATTTATTACTGTTGGTGTGCTCCCAAAACTGAAGGTCATAGTAAAAAATGTTAAGATTTATATTTACGTTCTTTTCATTGTATTCTCATCTCGTCTCTTTGGAAGATAGACGCATTGTATAGGTTGGAGTGGCAGAAAGTAGCTTAACTTTGTTAGTTTACTCTTCGTATATAGTTTGAGTGATTCTAATTGGTTAATTATAAAGGCATTGTGAATATTATAATTCTTGCATTTTTATATATTCATCGACTAAAACAATCTCTTATTTTGAACCCATTAATGACCTTTGCTTGTTTATACCTCCATTGTATTGAAAAAACATGTATAATTTTAACCATTAAAAAATAGGGGTCCATCCATTAGTACAACGAATTGTACCATAACATTTCTAATAGAGATAACACAACAACCTGCCTCAACTTCACTTCCCCCGCATGACTTGGAGAACAGAGCTCCTACTTTTAACAAGTCGAGGAAAAATATGGGTAAATCAAAAAAATATCACAAAGGCTAACAAGATAAACACAACACAACAAGTAAGATTATGACATTCATGTGTTAAGACATTATTGTAGGTTCATATGAGCACCATACACATTTCTCTTCTAATATATGTATCATGCAACGTATTAGGTACCTTTAATACTCTGGAAAAAGATTTTAGTCTTCTAGAAATAAAAAAATAGAGAACAACATCCAACACGTTACTTACAAAACATTATTTATATCGTCCAATAAAATAAAAAAAGGCATAGTCAAAGTTCTAATGGAGTACATTGGCTTTGAACCTAAAGACTTGTCATGAATGAGAGTTCAACGCATTTTTCACCATTTAAAGCTATTAGACTTGACATTATTTTCCATATCTATAAACATTAACACTCATTGGAGCTCATGTATAGTTTCATTCTTTTGATATCGTAATGATGTGTAGTGTATATGATATGTACTCATACAAATTTTTGCAGTTTGTAACTTATATAATTTAAAAATCCCAAATTATGCATAAATTCTTGACTAAAGGAAAAAACTAGAATTAATTGCTGAAGAGCTTGAATCAATATATGATTTTTTTAACATAATATCAAATTCATTAATGAATCACGACAAATGTTACAAACAAATTCATAATTGTATTTAAATAAAGGAGACCTAACTATAAACACAAACCAAGTATAGTAAAAGCTAATCATGGAAGACAAAATTAAAATCACTTTTTTTGCTTCATAAGGCAAGTATGGTGGTTTTTAAGCTAACCCATGGATTCTTCTAGGATCAGCTTAAGAGGAGACAATTATCAAATTATGTCTATTGTCTCCATGAAATTCTCTCACCTGTTAATTAGTACACATGATGATGAATAATTAGTTAGTTTATAGGCTTATATAATTATTGATACAACCTCATATAAACCTTACCATGGAAACTAGTGAATGTCGATATTTGAATGAAATGACATGACCAACGATCTTAAACACACCTGGATTGATCACTTTCTGTCACATTATCCTACATTGAACAATAGAAAAATCAATATTACTAGTCACATTATTCAATTAAGTAAGATACTAATAGATAATGATGTGGTTTACCTTTACAAGACTATAGAAAAAGTTAGCATCCTCTTCTTTTGAAATTTGAAAAATATTATAACGCTTTGGATTCTTAGAATTTTCTTGTGTCAAGATATAAGATATAATAGTACCTTAAACTTCCACTGGTCCACCAAATAGAAAACAACAACGTCACCTTCTTTCAACTTCTAGATACAAGGAAATTCTAGGAGTTTAAAAGCTATTTATTAGGAATTTAACGGTTATTTCTTCACCATTTTCTCCCACCAAAAAATGTCCTCATCATGGTTGGGCATATGCTTCTAGAGAAAAAATTTAGGATACGCTACAATAGAGAATTTACCAGATATAAAATTTTCCTTGGACTTTTATATATATATATATATATATTCAACAGATTGATTAATTAGGATACTCGTCACTCACTTGTGTGCAACCTTTAGTAATCAACTTGATGAAGGTAAAAGACTCTGGATCAATTTCTGATTAAATTCTCATTGCTATCTCCATAATTGAAAGAAACATCAGTATCATACTCTTCTCTCATTTTTCTGTTGTTGTTACTGCAAATGAAAATAATAAATCTTCACATGTTGTCAAACATTAATTTTTTTTATAATAACTTAAATGAACTTTAACTCACCTGCTTCTTCTCCTTAAGCTTATGCTCTCAACCTCCACATCAGCCTCTACCTGTATATATAGTTACACCAGATGATTTTGATTTTTTATTAATAAAATATGTGAATGCAAGCTTCATAATATATTGATAACATACTTATATACTAAATTAGTATTGGTCGCAAAAGCATATGTCTCAACAAACAATAATATCGTATCAGATGTCTTGAACATAATTTTATAGAACAATTGGTAAAGCGAATAATTGAAGAAATCACAGATTCAGATTAACTTGTTAATATTCAACAATCATTAGTCTAGAACCACTCATATTTAGATTAACTTGAAGAAAATAAAGCACGAATTTAGAAGAATATATTACTATGTTCTTTCTCCCTTGTCAATTATAAGATTTTGTTCTGTTTTCCTCACATCAGTTCCTCAAAGCATGTTAGGACAACTTTTCAATATTTTCTATTACTCTATATAGTTAAGAGAACTTCAGAAGAATGTCTAAATTTCCCAATTATATAAACCTTTTACGAATTTAGTTTATGAATCATGACTATACAAGAAACCAACCATGTAAGTTACAATTTCTATGTTATAAAAAGCTTCACAACCTGCAACATAGCAATGAGTAAGACAAAATACTCTCTTCATTATCACATTTCGTATGTTATATAAAGTTTCACAAGCATAATAGTGATCCCGGCTATATTGTTTAGACTTATTACCCTGAGAAGAAGACCCGAGAGGCAAAGCAACAACCTTATAGACATGTAATATTAAAAAAATTGCACTACTGGTCCCTATAATATCCAAAAAAAGCAACATACTTCAATTAATTACATCTCCAGCTTCCACCATTATAATGTGTGGTGCAAGATTTAATAGAATGAGAACTAGATCGCTTATGTGTTATGGTGCATTTATCAATATTGGTCTATTATTTTCTCATCCAATTACACAAGAAATGGAATAAGGCAGTAAAACTTATAATCACACTCTACTCCCACATTTTATGTAAATACACAACAGTTTAAGGAATTTTGATTTAAACTAAACAGAAAATCTTACCATTAACAATTTGCTAGTTGATTGAAATGCCATGTCCAACGATCTCATTCTTATCTTTGACACGAGTTAGATGGACCTGTGCTCAAGTTCCATGAATATATATCAAATCTTTTCCTTACAGACCATATTAAATTTCCTCTCAAGATTACATTTAATAATTATTTGATTGTTATAACAAAACGAAAAACCTAAACTCAAATCATATTATAAAATTTATTTTTAAATAGATGCAAAAGAAACATAATTATAAACTGCTAAAATATACAATAATTAATTAGAGTAAAATTACATAAAAAAAAAAAACTTAACAGATTAATACATACTTAGCCAAATTAATATTTTGTCTTTCATTTTAGAATTACTAATTATTCTATGCAAGGCAGATCTAGGCCCTTGCCCGGTTATAAAAATGGCCAAAAAAATATTAGAATTTTTTTTGATAAAGTAAACTCAGTGTGAAATTGCCTCCATCCTAAAATTACCCAAAAAAATATTCTGATCCTGACTCCCTAAACCAACTAAGTTTCTAGGAAATCAATTCTAGATCCCCTCCCCAGTCGAATATATATGAACATACTTAGAAGTATGTGTTTTGACAGAAGAAAGTGACTAAATAAACATACCGATTTAGATTCAGGTTTGAAGCTAAATAAAGGTAGCTTGAGAGATGATATGGTAGATCTCGACATTCCACAAATTTGATCGACAAAGTTAATGGAATTTTCTTTGGATTAAAATAGGATTCAAGGATTTATAATGACTTGGATTGGTTGTCTAATTATTTCGGCTTATGGAAACATGGTTTATGGGTCAAGAGGTTAGTTTTATGGGCTCATATTTTTGTTAGACAAATTGTATATATTTATAATATTCTTTCATTAAATCTTCTCAATTAGTTTATTTTACAAATATTGTTTTTTTATTTAAAAAAAATATTTGTATGGGTGGTAGTTAGGTTTGTTGATTGGATTTTTATTTACAAGTATTGTTTCTTCTATTTAGTTAATTATATTTTTTTTGTTATTTTAATATATTGTTTGGCTTTGGATTTCTTAAGTTTTGTCATTATTAAGGTTTTTTTTCAAGATTGATCTGAAAACTCAATTACTTGGAGACCATTTATCTTCTAAAGTTGATACAAATGTATTATTTTTTTCTAATATAATTTCATTGTGGTGGTCGATTAATTACCTCGCGAGATAGAATATTCATTTACACGTGAGATTTCAAATAGTCTAAAAATGTGATGTTAGGATAACGTAGAGTGGTAGATCATTTTAAACAATGATATTCACAATGTTATACCAAACCATAATAAATGGATTCCAAGTTTGTAAAATTAAAATCAGGTTAGAGAATTTGGCCCATTGACTCATTAACTATAAAAAAATAAGTTTTACCTTTGGCCAACTTAAGAAGCTAATAATCGTAATCTTTTTTTTACCGACTTAAAAAGAGTGACAAAATATAGTTACAATCAACTGACTCCAGTTCTATCTATTAAACCCTTGACTAAGAAAGTTAAGAGGGATGGTCTATAGTTTTTAAATCAATGGAAATAATTGAGCTCGCCTTCCTAACTATATTATCTGCCCATTCATTCATTCGTTGATGAGCACGACGAATCATTACGCTTCCATAATGAGCAATAAATTTCGCAAATTTCCTCATAATAGATTTGATATTCCATTAGAGCTAATGCATAGTTCATACTACGAATAATTGTTTTGGTGATCCGCGTTGTCGTTTGAGTTGAAGATAAATATGATCCTAAATTAATGTAAGGTGGGATGTCTAAAAAACTGTTCTTGAATAACTTACACCAATTCAGACGTTATTTAAGGCAATAGTAGCTGCTTATTGTGGTATGGGTATTCAACTAAATCAGAGAGTCTGCTAATGAAAATAACTAGAAGTATCGACCAAGAAGGATTAGAAGAGTCCTCTTCAGGCCATATTGTTATTAATTGCGGCATGATTCATGAAAATTAGGAGGATGATCGAAGCCACATGCTTTAATAATGATTAATCCAAAATGTATTTTCAACACAAAAATGTTTTCACAAGACAATCATACGTTGCCAAATTTTTTAATTATCCACGATTCTAATTGTTGCAACTTACTGTGAATGAAAATAGAAATTCCTCACTAATATGCTACAAATAAAAATGTCATGGAGTGGCTATATAATTGACAAATTCAGGAAAGCAAATGCGAGAACATCACAAGACCTCCACGCCTGTTTCGGGATTCCCCAAGCAACAGCTAGATCATACCACACATAGGGAGCTGATAAGGGACTTTGTTAAACCACTTCTTCTTCTCATCTTCATATTTTTAAGATGTTAAGAGAATATTGAAAAGAAAGTAAAATCTTCTAAATGTACCTCTAACATCAATGTTGGTATACAAAAATATAGGTTTGATACACAACGCTAATAAACTATCTCATTTAGTGAATTGTCACACACATCTGCAAGAGTTAGTCCCGTCATTTTAAGCCCTTCTTTGTTTGCGTATACGATTCGGTCCAATCCCTGCAACAAATTACTCACAATAGTGAGATAAAATCATCCCAAATGTAATAAAAGTGTGACACACATACTGCAACAAATTACTCACAATAGTGAGATAAAATCATCCAAATGTAATAAAAGTGTGACACACATAGAATATGTATGAGCTTACTGAAAATGACCAGCACAATATAGCATCTTGATGATGCTCAAGCTCTACCACTACTGAGTCATGATTGAAGGCGTTGCATCTCAGGAACTCAATTCCAAAAGTTGATCTGCATTAACTAAAACTTGTCTTTACATATATGCGATTTTTCATGCTATAAGTTGGATTTCATTGAGCAGATGAACTTACCTATAACAATAATAGATCACATACGCAGAGGAGATCCTATTAGAGTGTCCCTTTCAGGCATTGATCCAAATGGAGTTGCTGGATTTGCTAGTATCGTCTTTGTAGCCAAAACATGGCGCATGCACCGTCTAGCCATTGTTGCAATCTCTTCCAGCTGATTACTTTTGTATGGAATCAGAAAACAATCAATCATCACTTAGAATGATTTGCTTCACTGACCAATCAGCTATCTTATTACTCCGAAAATAACACAAATCAGACGTAGAACATTAGAAAAGTAAGTAAATGCAAAACATAAGCAAAACCCCTTCGAGCCTAGAGCATAAATAGGGTATCATGCCTAGCACTGATAAGATTATTAAAATAAACTAAAAAACACTCATACAAACTCTTTAACCGCTTAACCCATAAGCAATAAATATAGAATAGAAGTAGATTGCTTATGTGTTGTGGTGCATTTATCAATATTATTCTATTAGTTTCTCATCCAATTAGACAAAGTAATGGAACAAGGCCGTCAAACTTGTAATCAGACTCTATTCCCACATTTTATTTAAATAGAAGTTATTCAATTTAAACTAAATAGAAAATCTTACCATTAACAATTGATGAGATTTTATTAGTTGATTGAAATAGCATGTCCAACGATCTAATTCTTATCCTTGACATGAAATAGATGGACCTGCGCAAGATCCATGAATATATATCAAATCTTTTCCTTACATACCTTATTAAATTTCCTCTTAGGATTACATATAATAATGATTTGATTTTTATAACATAAAGAAATACCTAAATTTAAATCATATCATAAACTTTATTTTTAAATAGATACAAAAGAAAGGATACCTACTAATTGTTAAAGTATGCAATAATTAATCGGAGAAAAATTACACAAAAATAAACACAAATACTTAAAAGATTATACATACTTAGCCAAATATATATTGTTCTTTCACTTTAAAAGTACTAATTATTATAAACATGGCAGATCTAGCAGTGGCTTTTGCCCGATGATAAAAAAGCCAAAAAATTATTAGGATTTTTTTTAATATTTAAACTCCCTGTGAAATTGCCTCCATCCTAAAATTACCCACACAAATATTTTGATTCTGACTCCCTAAACCAACTACTTTTTGCAAGAAACCATTATAGATCTCCTCCCCAGGTGAATATATATTTCCGAACTTAGAAGTGTGTGTTTTGACAGAAGAAAGTTACTAAATAAACATACCGATTTAGATTTAGGTTTGAAGTTAAATAAAGGTAGCCTGAGAGATGATATAGTAGATCTCGACATTCCATGAATTTGATCGACAATTTAAAGAATAGAATTTTCTTTGGAATAAAATAAGATAGAGGATTTATAGTGACTTGGATTCGTTGTCTAATTACTTGGGCTTATGGATATATAGTTTATGGGTCTAGAAGTTAGTTTTATAGACTCGTAAGGTTGTTAGACATATTGTATATATTTATCATATTCTTTCATTAAATCTTCTCAATCAATTCATTTTACAAATATTGTTTCTTTTATTTTAAAACAAATATTTTTATGGGTGGTAGTTAGGTTTGTTGATTGGATTTTTATTTACAAGTATCGTTTCTTCTATTTATTAAATTATATTTTTTTTGTTATTTTAATATATTGTTTGGCTTTGGATTTCTTAAGTTTTGTCAATATTAATATTTTTTTGCAAGATTGATCTGAAAACTCAATTATTTAAGGAGACCATTTATCTTCTAAAGTCTGTGTTGGTCGATTAGTTACCTCGCAAGATCTATTCATTTACACGTGAGATTTTAAATAGTCTAAAAATGTGATGTTAGCATAACGTAGAGTGGTAGATCATTTTAAACAATGATATTCACAATGTTATACCAAACCATAATAAATAGATTCCAAGTTTGTAAAATTAAAATCAGGTTAGAGAATTTGGCCCATTGACTCATTTACTATAAAAAAATAAGTTTAACCTTTTGCCAACTTAAATAGCTAATAATCGTAATCCTTTTTTTTACCGACTTAAAAAGAGTTACAAAATATAGTTACAATCAACCGACTCCAGTTCTATCTAGTAAATCCTTGACTAAGAAAGTTAAGAGGGATGGTCGATAGTTTTTAAATCAATGGAAATAATTGAGCTCGTCTTCCTAACTATATTATCTGCCCATTCATTCATTCGTTGATGAGCACGACGAATCATTACGCTTCCATAATGAGCAATAAAATTCGAAAATTTCCTCATAATAGGTTTGATATTCCATTAGAGCTAATGGATAGTTCGTACTACGAATAATTGTTTTGGTGATCTGTGTTGTCGTTTGAGTTGAAGATAAATATGATCCTAAATTAATGTAAGGTGGGATGTTTAAAAAATTGTTATTGAATAACTTACACCAATTCAGACGTTATTTAAGGTAACAGTAGCTTATTGTGGTATGGGTATTCGACTAAATCAGAGAGTTTGCTAATGAAAATAACTAGAAGTATCGACCGAGAAGGATTAGAAGAGTCCTCTTCTGGCCATATTGATATTAATTGCGGCATGATTCATGAAAATTAGGAGGATGATCGAAGCCACACGCTTTAATAATGATTAATCCAAAATGTATTTTCAACACAAAAATGTTTTCACAAGACAATCATACGTTGCCAATTTTGTTAATTATCCACGATTCTAATTGTTGCAACTTACTGTGAATGAAAATAGAAATTCCTCACTAATATGCTACAAATAAAAATGTCATGGAGTGGCTATATAATTGACAAATTCAGGAAAGCAAATGCGAGAACATCACAAGACCTCCACGCCTGTTTCGGGATTCTCCAAGCAACAGCTAGATCATACCACACATAGGGAGCTGATAAGGGACTTTGTTAAACCACTTCTTCTTCTCATCTTCATATTTTTAAGATGTTAAGAGAATATTGAAAAGAAAGTAAAATCTTCTAAAAGTACCTCTAGCATCAATGTTAGTATACAAAAATATAGGTTTGATACACAACGCTGATAAAATATCTCATTTAGTGAATTGTCACAGGACATATGCAAGAGTTAGTCACGTCATTTTAAGCCCCTCCTTGTTTGCGTACACGATTCGGTCCAAGCCCTGCAATAAATTACTCACAATAGTGAGATAAAATCATCCCAAATGTAATAAAAGTGTGACACACATAGAATATGTATGAGCTTACTGAAAATGACGAGCACAATATAGCATCTTGATGATGCTGAAGCTCCACCACTACTGAGTCATGATTGAACACGTCACATCTCAGGAACTCAATTCCAAAAGTTGATCTGCATTAACTAAAACTTGTCTTTACAGATATGGGATTTTTCATGCTATAAGTTGGATTTCATTGAGCAATTGAACTTACCTAAAACAATAATAGATCACATACGCAGAGGAGATCCTATTAGAGTGTCCCCTTTCAGTCATTGATCCAAATGGAGTTGCTGGATTTGCTAGTATAGTCATTGTAGCCAAAACATGGCGCATGTACCGTCTAGCCATTGTTGCAATCTCTTCCAACTGATTACTTTTGTATGGAATCAGAAAACAAGCAATCATCACTTAGAATGATTTGCTTCACTGACCAATCAGCTGTCCTATTACTCCGTAAATAACACAAATCAGACGTAGAACATTAGAAAAGTAAGTAAATGCAAAACATAAGCAAAACCCCTTCGAGCCTAAAGCATAAATAGGGAATCATGCCTAGCACTGAGAAGATTATTAAAATAAACTAAAAAATACTCATACAAACTCTTTAAACGCTTAAACCATAAGCAATAAATATAGAATAGAACTAGATTGCTTATGTGTTGTGGTGCATTTATCAATATTATTCTACTAGTTTCTCATCCAATTAGACAAAGAAATGGAATAAGGCCGTCAAACTTGTAATCAGACTCTATTCCCACATTATTTAAATAGAAGAAATTCAATTTAAATTAAATAGAAAATCTTACCATTAACAATTGATGAGATTTTATTAGTTGATTGAAATAGCATGTCCAACGATCTAATTCTTATCCTTTACATGAGATAGATAGACCTGTGCTCAAGATCCATGAATATATATCAAATCTTTTCCTTACATACCTTATTAAATTTCCTCTCAGGATTACAAATAGCTATGATTTGATTTTTATAACAGAAAGAAATACCTAAATTTAAATCATTACATAAACTTTATTTTTAAATAGATACAAAAGAAAGGATACCTACTAATTGTTAAAGTATGCAATAATTAATCGGAGAAAAATTAAACAAAAATAAACACAAATACTTAAAATATTATACATACTTAGCCAAATATATATTGTTCTTTCACTTTAAAAGTACTAATTATTATAAACATGGCAGATCTAGCAGTGGCTTTTGCCTGATGATAAAAATGGCCAAAAAATTATTATGATTTTTTTTAATATTTAAACTCGCTGTGAAATTGCCTCCATCCAAAAATTACCCATACAAGTATTTCGATTCTGACTCCCTAAAGCAGCTACTTTTTGCAAGAAACCATTCTAGATCCCCTCCCCAGGTGAATATATATGACCGAACTTAGAAGTGTGTGTTTTGACAGAAGAAAGTGACTAAATAAACATACCGATTTAGATTTAGGTTTGAAGATAAATAAAGGTAGCCTGAGAGATGATATAATAGATCTCGACATTCCACGAATTTGATCGACAATTTAAAGAATAGAATTTTCTTTGGAATAAAATAGGATAGAGGATTTATAGTGACTTGGATTTGTTGTCTAATTACTTGGGCTTGTGGATATATGGTTTATGCGTCTAGAAGTTAGTTTTATGGGCTCGTAAGGTTGTTAGACACATTGTATATATTTATCATATTCTTTCATTAAATCTTCTCAATCAATTTATTTTACAAATATTGTTTCTTTTATTTAAAAAAAAATTGTGTGGGTGGTAGTTAGGTTTGTTGATTGGATTTTTATTTATAAGTATTGTTTCTTCTATTTATTTAATTATATTTTATTGTTATTTTAATATATTGTTTGGCTTTGGATTTCTTAAGTTTTGTCATTATTAATGTTTTTTCGCAAGATTGATCAGAAAACTCAATTATTTAAGGAGATCATTTATCTTGTAAAGTCTGTGTTGGTCGATTAGTTACCTCGCGAGATCTATCCATTTACACGTAAGATTTCAAATAGTCTAAAAATGTGATGTTAGGATAATTTAGAGTGGTAGATCATTTTAAACAATTATATTCACAATGTTATACCAGACCATAATAGATATATTCCAAGTTTGTAAAATTAAAATCAGGTTAGAGAACTTGGCCCATTGACTAATTACTTTAAAAAAATAAGTTTTACCTTTGGCCAACTTAAGAAGCTAATAATCGTAATCTTTTTTTTACCGACTTAAAAAGAGTTACAAAATATAGTTACAATCAACCGACTCCAGTTCTATCTAGTAAACCATTGACTAAGAAAGTTAATAGTGATGATCGATAGTTTTTAAATCAATGGAAATAATTGAGCCCGTCTTCCTAACTAAATTATCTGCCCATTCATTCACTCATTGATGAGCACGAAGAATCATTACGCTTCCATAATGAGCAATAAAATTTGCAAATTTCCTCATAATAGGTTTAATATTCCATTCGAGCTAATGGATAGTTTGAACAATTGTTTTGGTGAACTGTTGTCGTTTGACTTGAAGATAATATGATTCTAAATTAATGTAAAGTGGGATGTTTAAATTTTTTTTATTGAATAACATACACCAATTCAGACGTTATTTAAGGCAATAGTAGCTGCTTTTTGTGGTATGGGTATTCGACGGAATCAGAGAGTTTGCTAATGAAAATAACTAGACGTATCGACCGAGAAGGATTAGAAGAGTCCTCTTTAGGCCATATTGATATTAATTGTGGCATGATTCATGAAAATTACGAGGATGATCGAATCCACAAGCTTTAATAATGATTAAACCAAAATGTATTTTCAACACATAAATTATTTTCATAAGACAGTTATACGTTGCCAATTTTTTTAATTATCTACGATTCTAATTGTTGCAACTTACAAAGGCGAGAACATTACAATACCTCCCCGTGTTCTTTTGGATTCTCCAAGCAACATCTAGATCATACCACACATAGGGAGCTGATAAGGGACGTTGTTAAACCACTTCTTCTTCTCATCTTCCGATTTTTAAGATGTTAAGAGAATATTGAGAAGAAAGTAAAATCTTATAAATGTACCTCTAGCATCAATGTTGGTATAAAAAAATATAGGTTTGATACACAACGCTGATAAACTATCTCATTTAGTGAATTATCACACGCATCTGCAAGAGTTAGTCCCGTCATTTTAAGCCCCTCCTTGTTTGCGTATACGATTCGGTCCAAGCCCTGCAATAAATTACTCACAATAGTGAGATAAAATCATCCCAAATGTAATAAAAGTGTGACACACATAGAATATGTAAGAGCTTACTGAATATGACCAGCACAATATAGCATCTTGATGATGCTCAAGCTCTACCACTACTGAGTCATGATTGAAGGCGTCGCATCTCAGGAACTCAATTCCAAAAGTTGACCTGCATTAACTAAAACTTGTCTTTACAGATATGGGATTTTTCATGCTATAAGTTGGATTTCATTGAGCAGTTGAACTTACCTATAACAATAATAGATCACATACGCAGAGGAGATCCTATTAGAGTGTCCCCTTTCAGTCATTGATCCAAATGGAGTTGCTGGATTTGCTAGTATAGTCATTGTAGCCAAAACATGGCGCATGTACCGTCTAACCATTGTTGCAATCTCTTCCAGCGGATTACTTTTGTATGGAATCAGAAAACAAGCAATCATCACTTAGAATGATTTGCTTCACTGACCAATCAGCTGTCCTATTACTCCGTAAATAACACAAATCAGACGTAGAACATTAGAAAAGTAAGTAAATGCAAAACATAAGCAAAACCCCTTCGAGCCTAAAGCATAAATAGGGAATCATGCCTAGCACTGAGAAGATTATTAAAATAAACTAAAAAACACTCATACAAACTCTTTAAACGCTTAAACCATAAGCAATAAATATAGAATAGAACTAGATTGCTTATGTGTTGTGGTGCATTTATCAATATTATTCTATTAGTTTCTCATCCAATTAGACAAAGAAATGGAATAAGGCCGTCAAACTTGTAATCAGACTCTATTCCCACATTATTTAAATAGAAGAAATTCAATTTAAATTAAATAGAAAATCTTACCATTAACAATTGATGAGATTTTATTAGTTGATTGAAATAGCATGTCCAACGATCTAATTCTTATCCTTGACATGAGATAGATGGACCTGTGCTCAAGATCCATGAATATATATCAAATCTTTTCCTTACATAACTTATTAAATTTCCTCTCAGGATTACATATAATAATGATTTTATTTTTATAACAGAAAGAAATACCTAAATTTAAATCATATCATAAACTTTATTTTTAAATAGATACAGAAGAAAGGATACCTACTAATTGTTAAAGTATGCAATAATTAATCGGAGAAAAATAACACAAAAATAAACACAAATACTTAAAAGATTATACATACTTAGCCAAATATATATTGTTCTTTCACTTTAAAGTACTAATTATTATAAACATAACAGATCTAGCAGTGGCTTTTGCCTGATGATAAAAATGGACAAAAAATATTAGGATTTTTTTTAATATTTAAACTCCCTGTGAAATTGTCTCCATCCTAAAATTACCATACAAATATTTTGATTCTGACTCCCTAAAGCAGCTACTTTTTGCAGGAAACCATTCTAGATCTTCTCCCCAGGTGAATATATATGACCGAACTAAGAAGTGTGTGTTTTGACAGAAGAAAGTGACTAAATAAACATACCGATTTCTATTTAGGTTTGAAGATAAATAAAGGTAGCCTGAGAGATGATATAGTAGATCTCGACATTCCACGAATTTGATCGACAATTTAAAGAATAGAATTTTCTTTGGAATAAAATAGGATAGAGGATTTATAGTGACTTGAGGCCCGTTTGGAAGTGCTTATTTTAGAGTAAAAAAGCGCTTTTGGAATAAAATTCAAAATTTAAAAAAATTATTAAAATTAATTTTGAAATCTAAAATTATTTTAAGTGCTTCTTTTTAAGAAGCACCTATTTGGTGCTTCATAAAAGTGCTTTTCAAAGTAAAAAAAACTCTTAAAATACTAAAAGCACTTTTAAATGCTTCTCCAAAAAAGCACTTCCAAACGGGCACTTGGATTCGTTGTCTAATTACATGGTCTTATGGATATATGGTTTATGGGTCTAGAAGTTAGTTTTATGGGCTCGTAAGGTTGTTAGACACATTGTATATATTTATCATATTCTTTCATAAAATCTTCTCAATCAATTTATTTTACAAATATTGTTTCTTTTATTTTAAAAAAAAATATTTGTGTGGGTGGTAGTTAGGTTTGTTGATTGGATTTTTATTTACAAGTATTGTTTCTTCTATTTATTTAATTATATTTTTTGTTATTTTAATATATTGTTTGACTTTGGATTTCTTAAGTTTTGTCATAATTAATGTTTTTTTTGCAAGATTGATCTGAAAACTCAATTATTTAAGGAGATCATTTATCTTCTAAAGTCTGTGTTGGTCGATTAGTTACCTCGCAAGATCTATTCATTTACACGTAAGATTTCAAATAGTCTAAAACTGTGATGTTAGGATAACGTAGAGTGGTAGATCATTTTAAACAATGATATTCACAATGTTATACCAGACCATAATAGATAGATTCCAAGTTTGTAAAATTAAAATCAGGTTAGAGAACTTGGCCCATTGACTAATTACTTTAAAAAAATAAGTTTTACCTTTGGCCAACTTAAGAAGCTAATAATCGTAATCTTTTTTTTTACCGACTTAAAAAGAGTTACAAAATATAGTTACAATCAACCGACTCCAGTTCTATCTAGTAAACCATTTACTAAGAAAGTTAATAGTGATGATCGATAGTTTTTAAATCAATGGAAATAATTGAGCCCGTCTTCCTAACTAAATTATCTGCCCATTCATTCACTCATTGATGAGCACGAAGAATCATTACGCTTCCATAATGAGCAGTAAAATTTGCAAATTTCCTCATAATAGATTTGATATTCCATTCGAGTTAATGGATAGTTTGAACAATTGTTTTGGTGAACTGTTGTCGTTTGAGTTGAAGATAAATATGATTCTAAAGTAATGTAAAGTGGGATGTTTAAAAAATTGTTATTGAATAACTTACACCAATTTAGACGTTATTTAAGGCAATAGTAGCTGCTTATTGTGGTATGGGTATTCGACCGAATCAGAGAGTTTGCTAATAAAAATAACTAGACGTATCGACCAAGAAGGATTAGAAGAGTCCTCTTCAGGCCATATTGATATTAATTGCGGCATGATTCATGAAAATTAGGAGGATGATCGAATCCACAAGCTTTAATAATGATTAAACCAAAATGTATTTTCAACACAGAAATTATTTTCATAAGACAGTTATACATTGCAAATTTTTTTAATTATCTACGATTCTAATTGTTGCAACTTACAAAGGCGAGAACATCACAAGACCTCCACGTGTTCTTTTGGATTCTCCAAGCAACAACTAGATCATACCACACATAGGGAGCTGATAAGGGACGTTGTTAAACCACTTCTTCTTCTTATTTTCAGATTTTTAAGATGTTAAGAGAATATTGAGAAGAAAGTAAAATCTTATAAATGTACCTCTAGCATCAATGTTGGTATACAAAAATATAGGTTTGATACACAACGCTGATAAACTATCTCATTTAGTGAATTGTCACACGCATCTGCAAGAGTTAGTCCGTCATATTAAGTCCCTCCTTGTTTGCGTATACGATTCGGTCCAAGCCCTGCAATAAATTACTCACAATAGTGAGATAAAATCATCCCAAATATAATAAAAGTGTGACACACATAGAATATGTATGAGCTTACTGAATATGACCAGCACAATATAGCATCTTGATGATGCTCAAGCTCCACCACTACTGAGTCATGATTGAAGGCGTCGCATCTCAGGAACTCAATTCCAAAAGTTGATCTGCATTAACTAAAACTTGTCTTTACAGATATGGGATTTTCACATACGCAGAGGAGATCCTATTAGAGTGTCCCCTTTCAGGCATTGATCCAAATGGAGTTGCTGGATTTGCTAGTATAGTCATTGTAGCCAAAACATGGCGCATGTACCGTCTAGCCATTATTGCAATCTCTTCCAGTTGATTACTTTTGTATGGAATCAGAAAACAAGCAATCATCACTTAGAATGATTTGCTTCACTGACCAGTCAGCTGTCCTATTACTCCGTAAATAACACAAATCAGACGTAGAACATTAGAAAAGTAAGTAAATGCAAAACATCAGCAAAACCCCTTCGAGCCTAAAGCATAAATAGGGAATCATGCCTAGCACTGAGAAGATTATTAAAATAAACTAAAAAACACTTATACAAACTCTTTAAATGCTTAAACCATAAGCAATAAATATAGAATAGAACTAGATTGCTTATGTGTTGTGGTGCATTTATCAATATTATTCTATTAGTTTCTCATCCAATTAGACAAAGAAATGGAATAAGGCCGTCAAACTTGTAATCAGACTCTATTCCCACATTATTTAAATAGAAGAAATTCAATTTAAATTAAATAGAAAATCTTACCATTAACAATAAATGAGATTTTATTAGTTGATTGAAATAGTATGTCCAATGATCTAATTCTTATCCTTGACATGAGATAGATAGACCCGTGCTCAAGATCCATGAATATATATCAAATCTTTTCCTTACATACCTTACTAAATTTCCTCTCAGGATTACATATAATAATGATTTGATTTTTATAACAGAAAGAAATACCTGAATTTAAATCATATCATAAACTTTATTTTTATATAGATACAAAAGAAAGGATACCTACTAATTGTTAAAGTATGCAATAATTAATCCAAGAAAAATTACACAAAAATAAACACAAATACTTAAAAGATTATACATACTTAGCCAAATATATATTGTTCTTTCACTTTAAAAGTACTAATTATTATAAACATGGCAGATCTAGCAGTGGCTTTTGCCTGATGATAAAAATGGCCAAAAAATTATTAGGATTTTTTTTAATATTTAAACTCCCTTTGAAATTGCCTCCATCCTAAAATTACCCATACAAATATTTTGATTCTGACTCCCTAAAGCAGCTACTTTTTGCAAGAAACCATTCTAGATCCCCTCCCCAGGTGAATATATATGACCGAACTTAGAAGTGTGTGTTTTGACAGAAGAAAGTGACTAAATAAACATACCGATTTAGATTTAGGTTTGAAGATAAATAAAGGTAGCCTGAGAGATGATATAGTAGATCTCAACATTCCACGAATTTGATCGACAATTTAAAGAATAGAATTTTCATTGGAATAAAATAGGATAAAGGATTTATAGTGACTTGGATTCGTTGTCTAATTACTTGGGCTTATGGATATATGGTTTATGGGTCTAGAAGTTAGTTGTATGGGCTCGTAAGGTTGTTAGACACATTGTATATATTTATCATATTCTTTCATTAAATCTTCTCAATCAATTTATTTTACAAATATTGTTTCTTTTATTTTAAAAAAAGTATTTGTGTGGGTGGTAGTTAGGTTTGTTGATTGGATTTTTATTTACAAGTATTGTTTCTTCTATTTATTTAATTATATTTTTTTGTTATTTTAATATATTGTTTGGCTTTGGATTTCTTAAGTTTTGTCATTATTAATGTTTTTTTGCAAGATTTATCTGAAAACTCAATTATTTAAGGAGATCATTTATCTTCTAAAGTCTGTGTTGGTCGATTAGTTACCTCGCGAGATCTATTAATTTACACGTAAGATTTCAAATAGTCTAAAAATGTGATGTTAGGATAACGTAGAGTGGTAGATCATTTTAAAAAATGATATTCACAATGTTATACCAGACCATAATAGATAGATTCCAAGTTTGTAAAATTAAAATCAGGTTAGAGAACTTGGCCTATTGACTAATTACTTTAAAAATATAAGTTTTACCTTTGGCCAACTTAAGAAGCTAATAATCGTAATCTTTTTTTTACCGACTTAAAAAGAGTTACAAAATATAGTTACAATCAACCGACTCCAGTTCTATCTAGTAAACCATTGACTAAGAAAGTTAATAGTGATGATCGATAGTTTTTAAATCAATGGAAATAATTGAGCCCGTCTTCCTAACTAAATTATCTGCCCATTCATTCACTCATTGATGAGCACGAAGAATCATTACGCTTCCATAATGAGCAGTAAAATTTGCAAATTTCCTCATAATAGGTTTGATATTCCATTCGAGCTAATGGATAGTTTGAACAATTGTTTTGGTGAACTATTGTCGTTTGAGTTGAAGATAAATATGATTCTAAATTAATGTAAAGTGGGATGTTTAAAAAATTGTTATTGAATAACTTACACCAATTCAGACTTTATTTAAGGCAATAGTAGCTGCTTATTGTGGTATGGGTATTCGACGGAATCAGAGAGTTTGCTAATGAAAATAACTAGACGTATCGACCGAGAAGGATTAGAAGAGTCCTCTTCAGGCCATATTGATATTAATTGCGGCATGATTCATGAAAATTAGGAGGATGATCGAATCCACAAGCTTTAATAATGATTAAACCAAAATGTATTTTCAACACAGAAATTATTTTCATAAGACAGTTATACGTTGCCAATTTTTTTAATTATCTACGATTCTAATTGTTGCAACTTACAAAGGCGAGAACATCACAAGACCTCCCCGTGTTCTATTGGATTCTCCAAGCAACATCTAGATCATACCACACATAGGGAGCTGATAAGGGACGTTGTTAAACCACTCCTTCTCATCTTCAGATTTTTAAGATGTTAAGAGAATATTGAGAAGAAAGTAAAATCTTATAAATGTACCTCTAGCATCAATGTTGGTATACAAAAATATAGGTTTGATACACAACGCTGATAAACTATCTCATTTAGTGAATTGTCACACGCATCTGCAAGAGTTAGTCCCGTCATTTTAAGCCCCTCCTTGTTTGCGTATACGATTCGGTCCAAGCCCTGCAATAAATTACTCACAATAGTGAGAGAAAATCATCCCAAATGTAATAAAAGTGTGACACACATAGAATATGTATGAGCTTACTGAATATGACCAGCACAATATAGCATCTTGATGATGCTGAAGCTCTACCACTACTGAGTCATGATTGAAGGCGTCGCATCTCAGGAACTCAATTCCAAAAGTTGACCTGCATTAACTAAAACTTGTCTTTACAGATATGGGATTTTTCATGCTATAAGTTGGATTTCATTGAGCAGTTGAACTTACCTATAACAATAATAGATCACATACGCAGAGGAGATCCTATTAGAGTGTCCCCTTTCAGTCATTGATCCAAATGGAGTTGCTGGATTTGCTAGTATAGTCATTGTAGCCAAAACATGGCGCATGTACCGTCTAGCCATTGTTGAAATCTCTTCCAGCGGATTACTTTTGTATGGAATCAGAAAACAAGCAATCATCACTTAGAATGATTTGCTTCACTGACCATTGATGAGATTTTATTAGTTGATTGAAATAGCATGTCCAACGATCTAATTCTTATCCTTGACATGAGATAGATGGACCTGTGCTCAAGATCTATGAATATATATCAAATCTTTTCCTTACATACCTTATTAAATTTCCTCTCAGGATTACATATAATAATGATTTTATTTTTATAACAGAAAGAAATACCTTAATTTAAATCGTATCATAAACTTTATTTTTAAATAGATACAGAAGAAAGGATACCTACTAATTGTTAAAGTATGCAATAATTAATCGGAGAAAAATTACACAAAAATAAACACAAATACTTAAAAGATTATACATACTTAGCCAAATATATATTGTTCTTTCACTTTAAAGTACTAATTATTATAAACATAGCAGATCTAGCAGTGGCTTTTGCCTGATGATAAAAATGGCCAAAAAATTATTAGGATTTTTTTTAATATTTAAACTCCCTGTGAAATTGCCTCCATCCTAAAATTACCATACAAATATTTTGATTCTGACTCCCTAAAGCAGCTACTTTTTGCAAGAAACCATTCTAGATCCCCTCCCCAGGTGAATATATATGACCGAACTTAGAAGTGTGTGTTTTGACAGAAGAAAGTGACTAAATAAACATACCGATTTATATTTAGGTTTGAAGATAAATAAAGGTAGCCTGAGAGATGATATAGTAGATCTCTACATTCCACGAATTTGATTGCCAATTTAAAGAATAGAATTTTCTTTGGAATAAAATAGGATAGAGGATTTATAGTGACTTGGATTCGTTGTCTAATTACTTGGGCTTATGGATATATGGTTTATGGGTCTAGAAGTTAGTTTTATGGGCTCGTAAGGTTGTTAGACACATTGTATATATTTATCATATTCTTTCATTAAATCTTCTCAATCAATTTATTTTACAAATATTGTTTCTTTTATTTTAAAAAAAATATTTGTGTGGGTGGTAGTTAGGTTTGTTGATTGGATTTTTATTTACAAGTATTGTTTCTTCTATTTATTTAATTATATTTTTTTGTTATTTTAATATATTGTTTGACTTTGGATTTCTTAAGTTTTGTCATAATTAATGTTTTTTTGCAAGATTGATCTGAAAACTCAATTATTTAAGGAGATCATTTATCTTCTAAAGTCTGTGTTGGTCGATTAGTTACCTAGCGAGATCTATTCATTTACACGTAAGATTTCAAATAGTCTAAAACTGTGATGTTAGGATAACGTAGAGTGGTATATCATTTTAAACAATGATATTCACAATGTTATACCAGACCATAATAGATAGATTCCAAGTTTGTAAAATTAAAATCAGGTTAGAGAACTTGGCCCATTGACTAATTACTTTAAAAAAATAAGTTTTACCTTTGGCCAACTTAAGAAGCTAAAAATCGTAATCTTTTTTTTTACCGACTTAAAAAGAGTTACAAAATATAGTTACAATCAACCGACTCCAGTTCTATCTAGTAAACCATTGACTAAGAAAGTTAATAGTGATGATCGATAGTTTTTAAATCAATGGAAATAATTGAGCCCGTCTTCCTAACTAAATTATCTGCCCATTCATTCACTCATTGATGAGCACGAAGAATCATTACGCTTCCATAATGAGCAGTAAAATTTGCAAATTTCCTCATAATAGGTTTGATATTCCATTCGTGCTAATGGATAGTTTGAACAATTGTTTTGGTGAACGGTTATCGTTTGAGTTGAAGATAAATATGATTCTAAAGTAATGTAAAGTGGGATGTTTAAAAAATTGTTATTGAATAACTTACACCAATATAGACGTTATTTAAGGCAATAGTAGCTGCTTATTGTGGTATGGGTATTCGACGGAATCAGAGAGTTTTTTTTTTTTGATCAAACTTACCATTTTATATCCACAAAATGACAAGTACAAATCAAACCCCTACTTGTTTTTGACTCAAAAACAAGCATGGCTAGGAAAACAAACCCTATACAACATTTACTAGAAAATAAACCTATCAACTTGCAAACAACCTATACAACCATTGCTATAAAATAAATCAAAGTAAAGTAAAACCCTATACAACCATTGCTAGGAAACCCTATACAACAATTGCTAAAGTCTTATACTAGGTCCAAGCTCCAAGCTATCCTCCTTGATCTTCTTGCTCTCCTCACTTGAGTACTTCATGTAGCTCCCATCTTGCCACCAATCTCATATTCTCAACACTCCTCTTAAATAACTTTCTATTCCAAAGTGTATATTGAACATCTTTCACAACTATTTTCACAATATCCTCATATTTGGGATATATCTTCTTAAACTCTTGTTTATTCCTCACATCCCAAATACAATAAAGAAAACTAAGGAAAGAAATGTTTGATATAGTATCTTTTAAGGTGTTACCATTGAATTTAAGCATAAAATCAAGCCTTTCTTCCCAAGTACCACCCGAGTTGTGCCAATTGTGAAGAGCACAAATCTCCTTCCAAGCCAAAGTTGTGAGTTTGCACTTCACAAATAAATGATCCCAAGATTCATGATCTTCAAAGCAAAGGTTGCACATCTTGTCCACTTCCATACCCCACTTGCTAAGCCTATCCTTTGTGCTTAACCTATCCTTACAAATTAACCAAGCACAAAACTTGTGCTTTGGCATACTCCATTTATGCCACACCACACTATACCATTTAGTTTTCTCATTAGGACCCCTTAGATCATACATAACATCCGAGGTCCTAAAGCCCTTATCTCCCCATCTTATAGTGTCATGCTCATCCTTAAGCACCATATCCCTTACCACCTCATACACCTTATTAAGCCTAGGTGGAAACCTCCACCTCTTCCCCACATAATAGTCCACCACCTTTTTGTTAATATTCTAATTTCCCAAAGAGATAGCATCCTTTTTTCCACAAATATCACCTACACACTTCCCTTTTATCCATCTATCATCTAACATATAGGTTCTCTTACGATTTCCAACCTCATGTATAATATATTTAAAAGCAAGGTACCTTATATTAAGCATAGCTCTCCATGTCCAAGGAAGGCTATTATCACAAGTAATGCTCCATATACTCTTGTTCCTTAGCCAATTTGAGTAGACCCATTGAGACCAAATATTATCTTTATAGCCATACATTCTCCAAAAAGCTTTGAGAATAGCAACTTGATTGATTTGGAGAAGATTAGGTATGCCTAGTCCTCCATTTTCCTTGCTTTGACATAATTCTTTCCAAGCCACTTTAGCACCATGAAAATCATTAGTATTACCTTTCCAAAGGAACCTACTCAAGAGTGATTCTATCTCATGAATAACTCCCACTGGAAGTATCATTACATTACACCAATATCTAGCTTTACTTTGTAAAACACTTTTGATTAAATGAAGCCTTCCCGCAAATGTAAGAAATTTATGCATCCACCCTTCAACACTTCCCACAATATTATTAATAAGGGTAGCACACATTAGGCTATTAGGACCTTTTGTAGTTAGAGGAGCCCCAAGATATCTAACAGGAAGTTTTCCCTTTTTAACATTGAGAATACAACTCAAATCATCATGAAGGTCTTTATTACAACCTCCCATATAAAGCTCACTTTTTTCAGGGCTTATTTTAAGGCCAGAGAGTCTAGAGAAGAGATCTAGGCCTTGTTTTAGTCTCATACCCGAGTCTTTATCACCATTAAAGAAAACTAAACAATCATCCGCAAATATAAGGTGGTTCAAACCCATTCTAGCACAATTAGGGTGATAAGTAAAAGCTTGATTATTTGCCACTTTCTCAAGAATAGAAGAGAAACCTTGCATACATATAACAAATAGATAAGGAGATAAAGGATCACCTTGTCTTAGTCCTCTTTCTCCTTTGAAATAACCACATACACTACCATTAATGCACAAAGAGAACATAGGTGTTGAAATACACATCTTGACCCAAGATATAAGCTTTTTATCAAATCCCATGATTTGTAATAGTTGGAATAAGTACCTCCAATTAATTGTATCAAAAGCCTTTTGGAGATCAATATTTAAAGTACATCTTGGACTCAAGTCCTTCCTATCATAACCGGTCACCACACTTTGAGCAACCAATATATTATCCGAAATACTTCTACCTCCCACAAAAGCAGCTTGATTTTTAGATATAAGCTTCTCAAGACTCTTCTTCATCCTATTAGCAATGATTTTAGATATAGCTTTATAGAGGATATTACAACAAGCAATAGGCCTAAAACTCTTTACTGAAGTGGGGTTTTTAACCTTGGGAATAAGAACAAGATTAGTAGCATTAATTTGCTTCAAAACTTGTCTATTCTTGAAGGTTTCCTTTATAGCATTACAAACATCCTCACCAATAATACTCCAAGTAGCTTTGAAGAAAGCACTATTAAAACCATCTGGGCCAGGAGCTTTTGAGATGTCGATAGAGAAAATAGCTTCTTTAATCTCCTTATTAGTAATATCTTTCACCATATCTTTTGCTTCTTCCTTAGTGATAGCTTTATTAACAAGCTTGTTTAAACAACTAGAGCTAACACTTTCTTCATAAACGTCCTTAGTACCAATTAAACTAGTATAGAACTTAATAAACTCATCATGAATAGCCTCATCATCAACAACAACATCACCATTTTCAGTCACAATAGATGCAACTCGGTTTTGAGTGATTCTTGCCTTGATACTCTTGTGATAAAGGGTAGTACTACAATCACCTTTTTGCGCCCAAGTAATTCCAGATTTTTGCTTTAGAATCTCCTCTTGAATATTGAGAAGATGCATAAGTTTGTCCCTAAGTTCCTTCTCAATAGTAAGCATAGATTGATCCCCATTCATAAGCATTATTTGTACCTTCTCAAGCTCCTCTTTAAGCTCCATTATTTCTTTAGTAGAGTGATGAAAATATTTTCTATTGAAGATCTTCAAAGCTTTCTTTACTTCCTTCAATTTATTCACCACTTTATACATCATACTCCCTTTAACTTCATATTTCCACACCTTTTCAATCAAAGGCAGAAATTCATCATGATCAATCCAAACATTAAAAAATTTAAAAGATGAAGGTTTAGTATTAAAACTCCCCTGAATTTTGAGGATAAGATTAGAGTGATCTGAAATTCCAGGAGCTTCAACCATCAAATGAGATTTGAAGCAAGTGAACCAAGCATCATTTATAAACATTTTGTCAATTTTACTAGATATAAACCCTTCTATCCTTCTATTAGTCCAAGTGTAGTAACACCCTTGGCTAGGATGTTCAACCATCCCATTATCCTTTATACAATCAACAAATTCATGAGAACTCTTATGAAGGCTAGTGCATCCCATTCTTTCATCAACTTTAGTAATTTCATTATAATCCCCACACCAAATACAAGGAGAGTCCCCATTAATAACCATCCAATCACCAAGTGTTTCCCAAAGAGTCGCCCTTTTATCATCATCATTATCCGCATATACTATCACACAATTAAAAGTTTTCTTATTATATATATCATGTACCTCAAGGAAGATGGCTTGGCTAGTTGAATTAAGACACTTTACATCCAAAGCATTCTTATTCCACTTTACACATATTCTCCCTCTTTCATCCTTATCATGATTAGTTATTGTACCCCAATTACTCAAATAAGTGTTGTGAAACTTATTGTAGCTTTGTAGGGTCATTTTAGTCTCCAATAAACCAACTAGATCAACTTTTTTATCTTGTATAACATGAATAACTTCTTTTTGTTTGAGGTTTTGATTCAAACCTCTAACATTCCAAGAGCTAATTATCATTTAAATCCGGAGGTTCTCTTTCTCTATGGGCACTTCCCACAAACCTATTCAAAGCCTCTTCAAGGTTTTCGTTAGCCACATTTAAAGCACTAAAGGAGTTACTTAACTCCCCTACAAGGATATTAGAATTGTAAGCACCTTCTCTAGGTGTGCTAGGGTTTATTTCTTTCCCCTTTGCACTACTACTTCCCACATTTTGAGGTGAAGGTGTATTTGTGTTTTTGGTGTTAGGAATATGAACTTCATCATCCTTCTTCTCCTTTTGCTTTCTTTTCACTACCCTCCATTCTTCAACCCTTTTTTGAACTTTGTTTTGGTTTGGTTGGTGATTATCTTGGTTTGGTTTGGGTTGGTTGACTTGATTTAGTTTAGGTTGGTTATAGGTTTGGTTTGGTTTAGGTCTCTCCTTGATAGGTTCTTTCCTTCTTTGGCTACAATTAATCTCCTTATGCCCCAAAGCCTTACAATTAGAGCATCTTGGAGGTAACCACTCATAGTAAGCCTCCACCACATGGATCCCATCCTCCTCAAGATCTACCTTCACCCTTTTAACAAGCTCCTTTGTCATATCTACTTCCACACAAACTCTAGCAAAGCTTAGCCTATTTTTTGTCTTAGTGATTGGGTCCATTTGGAGTGGAATACCCAAAGCACTACTAATGTAGCTTAGTCCATCCTTATTCCACAAGTGTAATGGTACCTTCCTTAGTTTAACCCATAATGGGACCTTGGTCAAATCAAGCTTATCAAATTTCATATTAGGTTCCCACCTTCTCAAGATCATAATTCTACCATTTACATGCCAAAATTGCTCTAATATGTTGTTGCATTCTTGCTCACCTTCGAATTTGAATAGAAACACTTCCATATCCGTAGACTTTATTTCAACTTGACCACAATTTCTCCATTGAGCATTAACCATACTTCTAACCATGTGATATTGAAAAGCTTCTCCAAAAAATTGTCCAACTAAGCAATTATCCCACTCCTCAATTCCACTCTTCACTATATCTCTAGGTGGCTTAACCATGAGTTCATCTTCTACTAGACTAGGAGCAAAGTACTTTAGTTTCAAGTCTTGGTCACTTTTCTTGAACAATTCTGTCCATTTACCTTGCTTTCTATTGTTTCCCTCAATAATTTCAACCTCGGAATCATCCTTCTCCTCCACACTTTGACCTTGTGCTACTCCCAAGAGGGTACTTTCACTAGGTGGAGAAATTAACCCAATTCCTGCACCTAAAGTGGAGTAATCCTCCTTGTGACTCACATTCAAACTATTCTCGAGAGGATTAGGAGCCTCACCCTCAAATAGGGTCCCATCTTGGCCGTTCATCCCCTCAATCATTGTACACTCAACGATTTGAGTAGCTTGGATGCTTTCACTGGAGCTAAGTAAGGTTTCATCCATTAATTCTTGTGTTTTATCTACTGTCCTTCTCTCAGGACTTTCATCAAACACATTACCCTCATTACATAAACCATCTTCCTTCCTGCTAGAAAAGCCTTTATCCACACTCCCACTCATCAAATTACCTCTCTTAGTAGCAGAGAAATTGTTACTCACTTGAATTACAGGGGTAGCAGGGATATATTTACCTTTCATTGGCGCTTGAGGTTCAATAGCTTCGACACTGTCCTTATTTCCGCGATTTCCAGTCTTCTTGCGAGGTGCCATTGGATCAGGAATGAAAAAAGAGGAGCAGCAAAAAAAGAATCACGTTTTTTGGTTAAGAATTGAGCTCAAAACACCAAAAAAACGTAGCTGTCGCGATTTTTATTCAAAGCAGCGTCAAATTTGCACAAAAATCGTAACTGATTCGGTGCAGAATTCTGTGCTGATTCTTACCAATTATGGGGCAATGATTATCCAATTATTTGCTGCTTTATCCACTTTGAAATCAACCCAAATTAATACAATACCCAAAGCAAACCCGTCTCCTTTTCACGCCCAATTCTCGCGCGCGTACACCTCACTTTCACCACTCTCCTTCTCAGCAACGCTATACCACTTTACAGCTCAGATCCCACTAACTTCTATTACTGAATTAATTTCCAACTATGAAATTGCAAATCAAAAATGAAAAATAAAAGCATGAAATTTTTCCAACTCTAGTCAACGGCGGTCAAACCCTGGTCAATCTCCGGTCAATCTCCATCCATAAGGTCGGAAAGTCATCGGAAATGGGAGGGGAGGTCAACGGCGGTCAACCAGAGGCAAGGATTAGTCAAACTTTGACTAAAGCTTCAAACCGTAGTGAGAGAAAGAAGAGAGAAGGGAGAGGATTGTGTGTTTTAGGTGTTGTGTGTGGGTTTGAATCAGAGAGTTTGCTAATGAAAATAACTAGACGTATCGACCGAGAAGGATTAGAAGAGTCCTCTTCAGGCCATATTGATATTAATTGCGGCATGATTCATGAAAATTAGGAGGATGATCGAATCCACAAGCTTTAATAATGATTAAACCAAAATGTATTTTCAACACAGAAATTATTTTCATAAGACAGTTATACGTTGCAAATTTTTTTAATTATCTACGATTCTAATTGTTGCAACTTACAAAGGCGAGAACATCACAAGACCTCCACGTGTTCTTTTGGATTCTCCAAGCAACAGCTAGATCATACCACACATAGGGAGCTGATAAGGGACATTGTTAAACCACTTCTTCTTCTTATTTTCAGATTTTTAAGATGTTAAGAGAATATTGAGAAGAAAGTAAAATCTTATAAATGTACCTCTAGCATCAATGTTGGTATACAAAAATATAGGTTTGATACACAACGCTGATAAACTATCTCATTTAGTGAATTGTCACACGCATCTGCAAGAGTTAGTCCCGTCATTTTAAGCCCCTCCTTGTTTGCGTATACGATTCGGTCCAAGCCCTGCAATAAATTACTCACAATAGTGAGATAAAATCATCCCAAATGTAATAAAAGTGTGACACACATAGAATATGTATGAGCTTACTGAATATGACCAGCACAATATAGCATCTTGATGATGCTCAAGCTCCACCACTACTGAGTCATGATTGAAGGCGTCGCATCTCAGGAACTCAATTCCAAAAGTTGATCTGCATTAACTAAAACTTGTCTTTACAGATATGGGATTTTTCATGCTATAAGTTGGATTTCATTGAGCAGTTGAACTTGCCTATAACAATAATAGATCACATACGCAGAGGAGATCCTATTAGAGTGTCCCCATTCAGGCATTGATCCAAATGGAGTTGCTGGATTTGCTAGTATAGTCATTGTAGCCAAAACATGGCGCATGTACCGTCTAGCCATTGTTGCAATCTCTTCCAGCTGATTACTTTTGTATGGAATCAGAAAACAAGCAATCATCACTTAGAATGATTTGCTTCACTGACCAATCATCTGTCCTATTACTCCGTAAATAACACAAATCAGACGTACAACATTAGAAAAGTAAGTAAATGCAAAACATAAGCAAAACCCCTTCGAGCCTAAAGCATAAATAGGGTATCATGCCTAGCACTGAGAAGATTATTCAAATAAACTAAAAACACTTATACAAACTCTTTAACCGCTTAACCCATAAGCAATAAATATAGAATAGAACTAGATTGCTTATGTGTTGTGGTGCATTTATCAATATTATTCTATTAGTTTCTCATCCAATTATACAAAGAAATGGAATAAGGCCGTCAAACTTGTAATCAGACTCTATTGCCACATTTTATTTAAATAGAAGAAATTCAATTTAAATTAAATAGAAAATCTTACCATTAACAATTGATGAGATTTTATTAGTTGATTGAAATAGCATGTCCAACGATCTAATTCTTATCCTTGACATGAGATAGATGGACCTGTGCTCAAGATCCATGAATATATATCAAATCTTTTCCTTACATACCTTATTAAATTTCCTCTCAAGGATTACGTATAATAATGATTTGATTTTTATAACAGAAAGAAATACCTAAATTTAAATCATATCATAAACTTTATTTTTAAGTAGATACAAAAGAAAGGATACCTACTAATTGTTAAAGTATGCAATAATTAATCGGAGAAAAATTACACAAAAATAAACACAAATACTTAAAAGATTATACATACTTAGTCAAATATATATTGTTCTTTCACTTTAAAAGTACTAATTATTATAAACATGGCAGATCTAGCAGTGGCTTTTTCCTGATGATAAAAATGGCCAAAAAATTATTAGGATTTTTTTTAATATTTAAACTCCCTTTGAAATTGCCTCCATCCTAAAATTACCCGTACAAATATTTTGATTCTGACTCCCTAAAGCAGCTACTTTTTGCAAGAAACCATTCTAGATCCCCTCCCCAGGTGAATATATATGATCTAACTTAGAAGTGTGTGTTTTGACAGAAGAAAGTGACTAAATAAACATACCTATTTAGATTTAGGTTTGAAGATAAATAAAGGTAGCCTGAGAGATGATATAGTAGATCTCGACATTCCACGAATTTGATCGACAATTTAAAGAATAGATTTTTCTTTGGAATAAAATAGGATAGAGGATTTATAGTGACTTGGATTCGTTGTCTAATTACTTGGGCTTATGGATATATGGTTTATGGGTCTAGAAGTTAGTTTTATGGGCTCATAAGGTTGTTAGACACATTGTATATATTTATCATATTCTTTCATTAAATCTTCTCAATCAATTTATTTTACAAATATTGTTTCTTTTATTTTAAAAAAAGTATTTGTGTGGGTGGTAGTTAGGTTTGTTGATTGGATTTTTATTTACAAGTATTGTTTCTTCTATTTATTTAATTATATTTTTTTGTTATTTTAATATATTGTTTGGCTTTGGATTTCTTAAGTTTTGTCATTATTAATGTTTTTTTGCAAGATTGATCTGAAAACTCAATTATTTAAGGAGATCATTTATTATCTAAAGTCTGTGTTGGTCGATTAGTTACCTCGCGAGATCTATTCATTTACACGTAAGATTTCAAATAGTCTAAAAATGTGATGTTAGGATAACGTAGATCATTTTAAACAATGATATTCACAATGTTATACCAGACCATAATAGATAGATTCCAAGTTTGTAAAATTAAAATCAGAACTTGGCCCATTGACTAATTACTTTAAAAAAATAAGTTTTACCTTTGGCCAACTTAAGAAGCTAATAATCGTAATCTTTTTTTTTACCGACTTAAAAAGAGTTACAAAATATAGTTACAATCAACCGACTCTAGTTCTATCTAGTAAACCATTGACTAAGAAAGTTAATAGTGATGATCGATAGTTTTTAAATCAATGGAAATAATTGAGCCCGTCTTCCTAACTAAATTATCTGCCCATTCATTCACTCATTGATGAGCACGAAGAATCATTACGCTTCCATAATGAGCAGTAAAATTTGAAAATTTCCTCATAATAGGTTTGATATTCCATTCGAGCTAATGGATAGTTTGAACAATTGTTTTGGTGAACTGTTGTCGTTTGAGTTGAAGATAAATATGATTCTAAATTAATGTAAAGTGGGATGTTTAAAAAATTGTTATTGAATAACTTACACCAATTCAAACGTTATTTAAGGCAATAGTAGCTGCTTATTGTGGTATGGGTATTCGACGGAATCAAAGAGTTTGCTAATGAAAATAACTAGACGTATCGACCGAGAAGGATTAGAAGAGTCCTCTTCAGGCCATATTGATATTAATTGCGGCATGATTCATGAAAATTAGGAGGATGATCGAATCCACAAGCTTTAATAATGATTAAACCAAAATGTATTTTCAACACAGAAATTCGTAAGACAGTTATACAAGGCGAGAACATCACAAGACCTCCACGTGTTCTTTTGGATTCTCCAAGCAACAGCTAGATCATACCACACATAGGGAGCTGATAAGGGACGTTGTTAAACCACTTCTTCTTCTCATCTTCAGATTTTTAAGATGTTAAGAGAATATTGAGAAGAAAGTAAAATCTTATAAATGTACCTCTAGCATCAATGTTGGTATACAAAAATATAGGTTTGATACACAACGCTGATAAACTATCTCATTTAGTGAATTGTCACACGCATCTGCAAGAGTTAGTCCCGTCATTTTATGCCCCTCCTTGTTTGCGTATACGATTCGGTCCAAGCCCTGCAATAAATTACTCACAATAGTGAGATTAAATCATCCCAAATGTAATAAAAGTGTGACACACATAGAATATGTATGAGCTTACTGAATATGACCAGCACAATATAGCATCTTGATGATGCTCAAGCTCCACCACTACTGAGTCATGATTGAAGGCGTCGCATCTCAGGAACTCAATTCCAAAAGTTGATCTGCATTAACTAAAACTTGTCTTTACAGATATGGGATTTTTCATGCTATAAGTTGGATTTCATTGAGCAGTTGAACTTACCTATAACAATAATAGATCACATACGCAGAGTAGATCCTATTAGAGTGTCCCCTTTCAGGCATTGATCCAAATGGAGTTGCTGGATTTGCTAATATAGTCATTGTAGCCAAAACATGGCGCATGTACCGTCTAGCCATTATTGCAATCTCTTCCAGCTGGTTACTTTTGTATGGAATCGGAAAACAAGCAATCATCACTTAGAATGATTTGATTCACAGACCAATCAGCTTGTCCTATTATTCCGTAAATAACACAAATCAGACGTAGAACATTAGAAAAGTAAGTAAATGCAAAACATAAGCAAAACCCCTTCGAGCCTAAAGCATAAATAGGGAATCATGCCTAGCACTGAGAAGATTATTAAACTAAACCAAAAACACTCATACAAACTCTTTAACCGCTTAACCCATAAGCAATAAATATAGAATAGAACTAGATTGCTTATGTGTTGTGGCGCATTTATAAATATTATTCTATTAGTTTCTCATCCAATTAGACAAAGAAATGGAATAAGGCCGTCAATCAGACTCTATTCCCACATTTTATTTAAATAGAAGAAATTCAATTTAAATTAAATAGAAAATCTTACCATTAACAATTGATGAGATTTTATTAGTTGATTGAAATAGCATGTCCAACGATCTAATTATTATCCTTGACATGAGATAGATGGACCTGTGCTCAAGATCCATGAATATATATCAAATCTTTTCCTTACATACCTTATTAAATTTCCTCTCAAGGATTACGTATAATAATGATTTGATTTTTATAACAGAAAGAAATACCTAAATTTAAATCATATCATAAACTTTATTTTTAAGTAGATACAAAAGAAAGGATACCTACTAATTGTTAAAGTATGCAATAATTAATCGGAGAAAAATTACACAAAAATAAACACAAATACTTAAAAGATTATACATACTTAGTCAATTATATATTGTTCTTTCACTTTAAAAGTACTAATTATTATAAACATGGCAGATCTAGCAGTGGCTTTTGCCTGATGATAAAAATGGCCAAAAAATTATTAGGATTTTTTAATATTTAAACTCCCTTTGAAATTGCCTCCATCCTAAAATTACCCGTACAAATATTTTGATTCTAACTCCCTAAAGCAGCTACTTTTTGCAAGAAACCATTCTAGATCCCCTCCCCAGGTGAATATATATGATCTAACTTAGAAGTGTGTGTTTTGACAGAAGAAAGTGACTAAATAAACATACCGATTTTGATTTAGGTTTGAAGATAAATAAAGGTAGCCTGAGAGATGATATAGTAGATCTCAACATTCCATTGATCAACAATTTAAAGAATAGAATTTTCTTTGGAATAAAATAGGATAGAGGATTTATAGTGACTTGGATTCGTTGTCTAATTACTTGGGCTTATGGATATATGGTTTATGGGTCTAGAAGTTAGTTTTATGGGCTCATAAGGTTGTTAGACACATTGTATATATTTATCATATTCTTTCATTAAATCTTCTCAATCAATTTATTTTACAAATATTGTTTCTTTTATTTTAAAAAAAGTATTTGTGTGGGTGGTAGTTAGGTTTGTTGATTGGATTTTTATTTACAAGTATTGTTTCTTCTATTTATTTAATTATATTTTTTTGTTATTTTAATATATTGTTTGGCTTTGGATTTCTTAAGTTTTGTCATTATTAATGTTTTTTTGCAAGATTGATCTGAAAACTCAATTATTTAAGGAGATCATTTATTATCTAAAGTCTGTGTTGGTCGATTAGTTACCTCGCGAGATCTATTCATTTACACGTAAGATTTCAAATAGTCTAAAAATGTGATGTTAGGATAACGTAGATCATTTTAAACAATGATATTCACAATGTTATACCAGACCATAATAGATAGATTCCAAGTTTGTAAAATTAAAATCAGAACTTGGCCCATTGACTAATTACTTTAAAAAAATAAGTTTTACCTTTGGCCAACTTAAGAAGCTAATAATCGTAATTTTTTTTTTTACCGACTTAAAAAGAGTTACAAAATATAGTTACAATCAACCGACTCTAGTTCTATCTAGTAAACCATTGACTAAGAAAGTTAATAGTGATGATCGATAGTTTTTAAATCAATGGAAATAATTGAGCCCGTCTTCCTAACTAAATTATCTGCCCATTCATTCACTCATTGATGAGCACGAAGAATCATTACGCTTCCATAATGAGCAGTAAAATTTGCAAATTTCCTCATAATAGGTTTGATATTCCATTCGAGCTAATGGATAGTTTGAACAATTGTTTTGGTGAACTGTTGTCGTTTGAGTTGAAGATAAATATGATTCAAAATTAATGTAAAGTGGGATGTTTAAAAAATTGTTATTGAATAACTTACACCAATTCAGACGTTATTTAAGGCAATAGTAGCTGCTTATTGTGGTATGGGTATTCGACGGAATCAGAGAGTTTGCTAATGAAAATAACTAGACGTATCGACCGAGAAGGATTAGAAGAGTCCTCTTCAGGCCATATTGATATTAATTGCGGCATGATTCATGAAAATTAGGAGGATGATCGAATCCACAAGCTTTAATAATGATTAAACCAAAATGTATTTTCAACACAGAAATTCGTAAGACAGTTATACAAGGCGAGAACATCACAAGACCTCCACGTGTTCTTTTGGATTCTCCAAGCAACAGCTAGATCATACCACACATATGGAGCTGATAAGGGACGTTGTTAAACCACTTCTTCTTCTCATCTTCAGATTTTTAAGATGTTAAGAGAATATTGAGAAGAAAGTAAAATCTTATAAATGTACCTCTAGCATCAATGTTGGTATGCAAAAATATAGGTTTGATACACAACGCTGATAAACTATCTCATTTAGTGAATTGTCACACGCATCTGCAAGAGTTAGTCCCGTCATTTTATGCCCCTCCTTGTTTGCGTATACGATTCGGTCCAAGCCCTGCAATAAATTACTCACAATAGTGAGATTAAATCATCCCAAATGTAATAAAAGTGTGACACACATAGAATATGTATGAGCTTACTGAATATGACCAGCACAATATAGCATCTTGATGATGCTCAAGCTCCACCACTACTGAGTCATGATTGAAGGCGTCGCATCTCAGGAACTCAATTCCAAAAGTTGATCTGCATTAACTAAAACTTGTCTTTACAGATATGGGATTTTTCATGCTATAAGTTGGATTTCATTGAGCAGTTGAACTTACCTATAACAATAATAGATCACATACGCAGAGTAGATCCTATTAGAGTGTCCCCTTTCAGGCATTGATCCAAATGGAGTTGCTGGATTTGCTAATATAGTCATTGTAGCCAAAACATGGCGCATGTACCGTCTAGCCATTATTGCAATCTCTTCCAGCTGGTTACTTTTGTATGGAATCGGAAAACAAGCAATCATCACTTAGAATGATTTGATTCATAGACCAATCAGCTTGTCCTATTACTCCGTAAATAACACAAATCAGACGTAGAACATTAGAAAAGTAAGTAAATGCAAAACATAAGCAAAACCCCTTCGAGCCTAAAGCATAAATAGGGAATCATGCCTAGCACTGAGAAGATTATTAAACTAAACTAAAAACACTCATACAAACTCTTTAACCGCTTAACCCATAAGCAATAAATATAGAATAGAACTAGATTGCTTATGTGTTGTGGCGCATTTATAAATATTATTCTATTAGTTTCTCATCCAATTAGACAAAGAAATGGAATAAGGCCGTCAATCAGACTCTATTCCCACATTTTATTTAAATAGAAGAAATTCAATTTAAATTAAATAGAAAATCTTACCATTAACAATTGATGAGATTTTATTAGTTGATTGAAATAGCATGTCCAACGATCTAATTATTATCCTTGACATGAGATAGATGGACCTGTGCTCAAGATCCATGAATATATATCAAATCTTTTCCTTACATACCTTATTAAATTTCCTCTCAGGATTACATATAATAATAATTTGATTTTTATAACAGAAAGAAATACCTAAATTTAAATCATATCATAAACTTTATTTTTAAATAGATACAAAAGAAAGGATACCTACTAATTGTTAAAGTATGCAATAATTAATCGGAGAAAAATTACACAACAATAAACACAAATACTTAAAATATTATATATACTTAGCCCAATATATATTGTTCTTTCACTTTAAAAGTACTAATTATTATAAACATGGCATATCTAGCAGTGGCTTTTGCCCGATGATAAAAATGGCCAAAAAATTATTAGGATTTTTTTTAATACTTAAACTCCCTGTGAAATTGCCTCCATCCTAAAATTACCCATACAAATATTTTTATTCTGACTCCCTAAACCAGTTACTTTTTGCAAGAAACCATTCTAGATCCCCTCCCCAGGTGAATATATATGACCGAACTTAGAAGTGTGTGTTTTGACAGAAGAAAGTGACTAAATAAACATACCGATTTAGATTTAGGTTTGAAGATAAATAAATGTAGCCTGTGAGATGATATAGTAAATCTCGACATTCCACGAATTTGATCTACAATTTAAAGAATAGAATTTTCTTTGGAATAAAATAGGATAGAGGATTTATAGTGACTTGGATTAGTTGTCTAATTACTTGGGCTTATGGATATATGGTTTATGGGTCTAGAAGTTAGTTTTATGGGCTCATAAGGTTGTTATACACATTGTATATATTTATCATATTCTTTCATTAAATCTTTTCAATCAATTTATTTTACAAATATTGTTTCTTTTACTTTAAAAAAATATTTGTATGGGTGGTAGTTAGGTTTGTTGATTGGATTTTTATTTACAAGTATTGTTTCTTCTATTTATTTAATTATATTTTTTTGTTATTTTAATATATTGTTTGGCTTTGGATTTCTTAAGTGTTGTCATTATTAATGTTTTTTTGCAAGATTGATCCGAAAACTCAATTAGTTAAGGATATCATTTATCTTCTAAAGTCTGTGTTGGTCGATTAGGTACCTCGCGAGTTCTATTCATTTACACGTAACATTTCAAATAGTCTAAAAATGTGATGTTAGGATAACGTAGAGTGGTAGATCATTTTAAACAATGATATTCACAATGTTATACCAAACTATAATAAATAGATTCCAAGTTTGTAAAATTAAAATCAGATTAGAGAACTTAGCTCATTGACTAATTACTTTAAAAAAATAAGTTTTACCTTTGGCCAACTTAAGAAGCTAATAATCGTAATCTTTTTTTTTACCGACTTAAAAAGAGTTACAAAATATAGTTACAATCAACCGACTCCAGTTCTATCTAGTAAACCCTTGACTAAGAAAGTTAATAGTGATGATCGATAGTTTTTAAATCAATGGAAATAATTGAGCCGTCTTCCTAACTAAATTATCTGCCCATTCATTCACTCATTGATGAGAACGAAGAATCATTACGCTTCCATAATGAGCAATACAATTTGCAAATTTCCTCATAATAGGTTTGATATTCCATTCGAGCTAATGGATAGTTTGAACAATTGTTTTGGTGAACTGGTGTCGTTTGAGTTGAAGATAAATATGATTCTAAATTAATGTAAAGTGGGATGTTTAAAAAATTGTTATTGAATAACTTACACCAATTCACACGTTATTTAAGGCAATAGTAGCTGCTTATTGTGGTATGGGTATTCGACGGAATCAGAGAGTTTGCTAATGAAAATAACTAGACGTATCGACCGAGAAGGATTAGAAGAGTCCTCTTCAGGCCATATTGATATTAACTGCGGCATGATTCATGAAAATAGGGAGGATGATCGAATCCACAAGCTTTAATAATTATTAAACCAAAATGTATTTTCAACACAGAAATTATTTTCATAAGACAGTTATACGTTGCCAATTTTTTTAATTATCTACGATTCTAATTGTTGCAACTTACAAAGGCGAGAACATCACAAGACCTCCACGTGTTCTTTTGGATTCTCCAAGCAACAGCTAGATCATATCACACATAGGGAGCTGATAAGGGACGTTGTTAAACCACTTCTTCTTCTCATCTTCAGATTTTTAAGATGTTAGGAGAATATTGAGAAGAAAGTAAAATCTTATAAATGTACCTCTAGCATCAATGTATGTATACAAAAATATAGGTTTGATACACAACGCTGATAAGCTATCTCATTTAGTGAATTGTCACACGCATCTGCAAGAGTTAGTCCCGTCATTTTAAGCCCCTCCTTGTTTGCGTATACGATTCGGTCCAAGCCCTGCAATAAATTACTCACAATAGTGAGATAAAATCATCCCAAATGTAATAAAAGTGTGACACACATAGAATATGTATGAGCTTACTGAAAATTACCAGCACAATATAGCATCTTGATGATGCTCCACTACTGAGTCATGATTGAAGGCGTCGCATCTCAGGAACTCAATTCCAAAAGTTAATCTGCATTAACTAAAACTTGTCTTTACAGATATGAGATTTTTCATGCTATAAGTTGGATTTCATTGAGCAGTTGAACTTACCTATAACAATAATAGATATCCTATTAGAGTGTCCCCTTTCAGGCATTGATCCAAATGGAGTTGCTGGATTTGCTAGTATAGTCATTGTAGCCAAAACATGGCGCATGTACCGTCTAGCCATTGTTGCAATCTCTTCCAGCTGATTACTTTTTTATGGAATCAGAAAACAAGCAATCATCACTTAGAATGATTTACTGCACTGACCAATCAGCTGTCCTATTACTCCGTAAATAACACAAATCAGACGTAGAACATTAGAAAAGTAAGTAAATGCAAAACATAAGCAAAACCCCTTCGAGCCTAGAGCATAAATAGGGAATCATGCCTAGCACTGAGAAGATTATTCAAATAAACTAAAAACACTTATACAAACTCTTTAACCGCTTAACCCATAAGCAATAAATATAGAATAGAACTAGATTGCATATGTGTTGTGGTGCATTTATCAATATTATTCTATTAGTTTCTCATCCAATTATACAAAGAAATGGAATAAGGCCGTCAAACTTGTAATCAGACTCTATTCCCACATTTTATTTAAATAGAAGAAATTCAATTTAAATTAAATAGAAAATCTTACCATTAACAATTGATGAGATTTTATTACTTGATTGAAATAGCATGTCCAACGATCTAATTCTTATCCTTGACATGAGATAGATGGACCTTTGCTCAAGATCCATGAATATATATCAAATCTTTTCCTTACATACCTTATTAAATTTCCTCTCAGGATTACATATAATAATAATTTGATTTTTATAACAGAAAGAAATACCTAAATTTAAATCATATCATAAACTTTATTTTTAAATAGATACAAAAGAAAGGATACCTACTAATTGTTAAAGTATGCAATAATTAATCGGAGAAAAATTACACAAAAATAAACACAAATACTTAAAATATTATATATACTTAGCCCAATATATATTGTTCTTTCACTTTAAAAGTACTAATTATTATAAACATGGCATATCTAGCAGTGGCTTTTGCCCGATGATAAAAATGGCCAAAAAATTATCAGGATTTTTTTTTAATATTTAAACTCCCTGTGAAATTGCCTCCATCCTAAAATTACCCATACAAATATTTTTATTCTGACTCCCTAAACCAGTTACTTTTTGCAAGAAACCATTCTAGATCCCCTCCCCAGGTGAATATATATGACCGAACTTAGAAGTGTGTGTTTTGACAGAAGAAAGTGACTAAATAAACATACCGATTTAGATTTAGGTTTGAAGATAAATAAATGTAGCCTGAGAGATGATATAGTAGATCTCGACATTCCACGAATTTGAACGACAATTTAAAGAATAGAATTTTCTTTGGAATAAAATAGGATAGAGGATTTATAGTGTCTTGGATTCGTTGTCTAATTACTTGGGCTTATGGATATATGGTTTATGGGTCTAGAAGTTAGTTTTATGGGCTCGTAAGGTTGTTAGACACATTGTTTATATTTATCATATTCTTTCATTAAATCTTCTCAATCAATTTATTTTACAAATATTGTTTCTTTTATTTTAAAAACAGTATTTGTGTGGGTGGTAGTTAGGTTTGTTGATTGGATTTTTAATTACAAGTATTGTTTCTTCTATTTATTTAATTATATTTTTTTGTTATTTTAATATATTGTTTGGCTTTGGATTTCTTAAGTTTTGTCATTATTAATGTTTTTTTGCAAGATTTATCTGAAAACTCAATTATTTAAGGAGATCATTTATCATCTAAAGTCTGTGTTGGTCAATTAGTTACCTCGCGAGATCTATTCATTTACACGTAAGATTTCAAATAGTCTAAAAATGTGATGTTAGGATAACGTAGAGTGGTAGATCATTTTAAACAATGATATTCACAATGTTATACCAGACCATAATAGATAGATTCCAAGTTTGTAAAATGAAAATCAGGTTAGAGAACTTGGCCTATTGACTAATTACTTTAAAAATATAAGTTTTACCTTTGGCCAACTTAAGAAGCTAATAATCGTAATCTTTTTTTTTACCGACTTAAAAAAAGTTACAAAATATAGTTACAATCAACCGACTCCAGTTCTATCTAGTAAACCATTGACTAAGAAAGTTAATAGTGATGATCGATAGTTTTTAAATCAATGGAAATAATTGAGCCCGTCTTCCTAACTAAATTATCTGCCCATTCATTCACTCATTGATGAGCACGAAGAATCATTACGCTTCCATAATGAGCAGTAAAATTTGCAAATTTCCTCATAATAGGTTTGATATTCCATTCGAGCTAATGGATAGTTTGAACAATTGTTTTGGTGAACTGTTGTCGTTTGAGTTGAAGATAAATATGATTCTAAATTAATGTAAAGTGGGATGTTTAAAAAATTGTTATTGAATAACTTACACCAATTCAGACGTTATTTAAGGCAATAGTAGTTGCTTATTGTGGTATGGGTATTCGACGGAATCAGAGAGTTTGCTAATGAAAATAACTAGACGTATCGACCGAGAAGGATTAGAAGAGTCCTCTTCAGGCCATATTGATATTAATTACGGCATGATTCATGAAAATTAGGAGGATGATCGAATCCACAAGCTTTAATAATGATTAAACCAAAATGTATTTTCAACACAGAAATTCGTAAGACAGTTATACAAGGCGAGAACATCACAAGACCTCCACGTGTTCTTTTGGATTCTCCAAGCAACAGCTAGATCATACCACACATATGGAGCTGATAAGGGACGTTGTTAAACCACTTCTTCTTCTCATCTTCAGATTTTTAAGATGTTAAGAGAATATTGAGAAGAAAGTAAAATCTTATAAATGTACCTCTAGCATCAATGTTGGTATGCAAAAATATAGGTTTGATACACAACGCTGATAAACTATCTCATTTAGTGAATTGTCACACGCATCTGCAAGAGTTAGTCCCGTCATTTTATGCCCCTCCTTGTTTGCGTATACGATTCGGTCCAAGCCCTGCAATAAATTACTCACAATAGTGAGATTAAATCATCCCAAATGTAATAAAAGTGTGACACACATAGAATATGTATGAGCTTACTGAATATGACCAGCACAATATAGCATCTTGATGATGCTCAAGCTCCACCACTACTGAGTCATGATTGAAGGCGTCGCATCTCAGGAACTCAATTCCAAAAGTTGATCTGCATTAACTAAAACTTGTCTTTACAGATATGGGATTTTTCATGCTATAAGTTGGATTTCATTGAGCAGTTGAACTTACCTATAACAATAATAGATCACATACGCAGAGTAGATCCTATTAGAGTGTCCCCTTTCAGGCATTGATCCAAATGGAGTTGCTGGATTTGCTAATATAGTCATTGTAGCCAAAACATGGCGCATGTACCGTCTAGCCATTATTGCAATCTCTTCCAGCTGGTTACTTTTGTATGGAATCGGAAAACAAGCAATCATCACTTAGAATGATTTGATTCATAGACCAATCAGCTTGTCCTATTACTCCGTAAATAACACAAATCAGACGTAGAACATTAGAAAAGTAAGTAAATGCAAAACATAAGCAAAACCCCTTCGAGCCTAAAGCATAAATAGGGAATCATGCCTAGCACTGAGAAGATTATTAAACTAAACTAAAAACACTCATACAAACTCTTTAACCGCTTAACCCATAAGCAATAAATATAGAATAGAACTAGATTGCTTATGTGTTGTGGCGCATTTATAAATATTATTCTATTAGTTTCTCATCCAATTAGACAAAGAAATGGAATAAGGCCGTCAATCAGACTCTATTCCCACATTTTATTTAAATAGAAGAAATTCAATTTAAATTAAATAGAAAATCTTACCATTAACAATTGATGAGATTTTATTAGTTGATTGAAATAGCATGTCCAACGATCTAATTATTATCCTTGACATGAGATAGATGGACCTGTGCTCAAGATCCATGAATATATATCAAATCTTTTCCTTACATACCTTATTAAATTTCCTCTCAGGATTACATATAATAATAATTTGATTTTTATAACAGAAAGAAATACCTAAATTTAAATCATATCATAAACTTTATTTTTAAATAGATACAAAAGAAAGGATACCTACTAATTGTTAAAGTATGCAATAATTAATCGGAGAAAAATTACACAACAATAAACACAAATACTTAAAATATTATATATACTTAGCCCAATATATATTGTTCTTTCACTTTAAAAGTACTAATTATTATAAACATGGCATATCTAGCAGTGGCTTTTGCCCGATGATAAAAATGGCCAAAAAATTATTAGGATTTTTTTTAATACTTAAACTCCCTGTGAAATTGCCTCCATCCTAAAATTACCCATACAAATATTTTTATTCTGACTCCCTAAACCAGTTACTTTTTGCAAGAAACCATTCTAGATCCCCTCCCCAGGTGAATATATATGACCGAACTTAGAAGTGTGTGTTTTGACAGAAGAAAGTGACTAAATAAACATACCGATTTAGATTTAGGTTTGAAGATAAATAAATGTAGCCTGTGAGATGATATAGTAAATCTCGACATTCCACGAATTTGATCTACAATTTAAAGAATAGAATTTTCTTTGGAATAAAATAGGATAGAGGATTTATAGTGACTTGGATTAGTTGTCTAATTACTTGGGCTTATGGATATATGGTTTATGGGTCTAGAAGTTAGTTTTATGGGCTCATAAGGTTGTTATACACATTGTATATATTTATCATATTCTTTCATTAAATCTTTTCAATCAATTTATTTTACAAATATTGTTTCTTTTACTTTAAAAAAATATTTGTATGGGTGGTAGTTAGGTTTGTTGATTGGATTTTTATTTACAAGTATTGTTTCTTCTATTTATTTAATTATATTTTTTTGTTATTTTAATATATTGTTTGGCTTTGGATTTCTTAAGTGTTGTCATTATTAATGTTTTTTTGCAAGATTGATCCGAAAACTCAATTAGTTAAGGATATCATTTATCTTCTAAAGTCTGTGTTGGTCGATTAGGTACCTCGCGAGTTCTATTCATTTACACGTAACATTTCAAATAGTCTAAAAATGTGATGTTAGGATAACGTAGAGTGGTAGATCATTTTAAACAATGATATTCACAATGTTATACCAAACTATAATAAATAGATTCCAAGTTTGTAAAATTAAAATCAGATTAGAGAACTTAGCTCATTGACTAATTACTTTAAAAAAATAAGTTTTACCTTTGGCCAACTTAAGAAGCTAATAATCGTAATCTTTTTTTTTACCGACTTAAAAAGAGTTACAAAATATAGTTACAATCAACCGACTCCAGTTCTATCTAGTAAACCCTTGACTAAGAAAGTTAATAGTGATGATCGATAGTTTTTAAATCAATGGAAATAATTGAGCCGTCTTCCTAACTAAATTATCTGCCCATTCATTCACTCATTGATGAGAACGAAGAATCATTACGCTTCCATAATGAGCAATACAATTTGCAAATTTCCTCATAATAGGTTTGATATTCCATTCGAGCTAATGGATAGTTTGAACAATTGTTTTGGTGAACTGGTGTCGTTTGAGTTGAAGATAAATATGATTCTAAATTAATGTAAAGTGGGATGTTTAAAAAATTGTTATTGAATAACTTACACCAATTCACACGTTATTTAAGGCAATAGTAGCTGCTTATTGTGGTATGGGTATTCGACGGAATCAGAGAGTTTGCTAATGAAAATAACTAGACGTATCGACCGAGAAGGATTAGAAGAGTCCTCTTCAGGCCATATTGATATTAACTGCGGCATGATTCATGAAAATAGGGAGGATGATCGAATCCACAAGCTTTAATAATTATTAAACCAAAATGTATTTTCAACACAGAAATTATTTTCATAAGACAGTTATACGTTGCCAATTTTTTTAATTATCTACGATTCTAATTGTTGCAACTTACAAAGGCGAGAACATCACAAGACCTCCACGTGTTCTTTTGGATTCTCCAAGCAACAGCTAGATCATATCACACATAGGGAGCTGATAAGGGACGTTGTTAAACCACTTCTTCTTCTCATCTTCAGATTTTTAAGATGTTAGGAGAATATTGAGAAGAAAGTAAAATCTTATAAATGTACCTCTAGCATCAATGTATGTATACAAAAATATAGGTTTGATACACAACGCTGATAAGCTATCTCATTTAGTGAATTGTCACACGCATCTGCAAGAGTTAGTCCCGTCATTTTAAGCCCCTCCTTGTTTGCGTATACGATTCGGTCCAAGCCCTGCAATAAATTACTCACAATAGTGAGATAAAATCATCCCAAATGTAATAAAAGTGTGACACACATAGAATATGTATGAGCTTACTGAAAATTACCAGCACAATATAGCATCTTGATGATGCTCCACTACTGAGTCATGATTGAAGGCGTCGCATCTCAGGAACTCAATTCCAAAAGTTAATCTGCATTAACTAAAACTTGTCTTTACAGATATGAGATTTTTCATGCTATAAGTTGGATTTCATTGAGCAGTTGAACTTACCTATAACAATAATAGATATCCTATTAGAGTGTCCCCTTTCAGGCATTGATCCAAATGGAGTTGCTGGATTTGCTAGTATAGTCATTGTAGCCAAAACATGGCGCATGTACCGTCTAGCCATTGTTGCAATCTCTTCCAGCTGATTACTTTTTTATGGAATCAGAAAACAAGCAATCATCACTTAGAATGATTTACTGCACTGACCAATCAGCTGTCCTATTACTCCGTAAATAACACAAATCAGACGTAGAACATTAGAAAAGTAAGTAAATGCAAAACATAAGCAAAACCCCTTCGAGCCTAGAGCATAAATAGGGAATCATGCCTAGCACTGAGAAGATTATTCAAATAAACTAAAAACACTTATACAAACTCTTTAACCGCTTAACCCATAAGCAATAAATATAGAATAGAACTAGATTGCATATGTGTTGTGGTGCATTTATCAATATTATTCTATTAGTTTCTCATCCAATTATACAAAGAAATGGAATAAGGCCGTCAAACTTGTAATCAGACTCTATTCCCACATTTTATTTAAATAGAAGAAATTCAATTTAAATTAAATAGAAAATCTTACCATTAACAATTGATGAGATTTTATTACTTGATTGAAATAGCATGTCCAACGATCTAATTCTTATCCTTGACATGAGATAGATGGACCTTTGCTCAAGATCCATGAATATATATCAAATCTTTTCCTTACATACCTTATTAAATTTCCTCTCAGGATTACATATAATAATAATTTGATTTTTATAACAGAAAGAAATACCTAAATTTAAATCATATCATAAACTTTATTTTTAAATAGATACAAAAGAAAGGATACCTACTAATTGTTAAAGTATGCAATAATTAATCGGAGAAAAATTACACAAAAATAAACACAAATACTTAAAATATTATATATACTTAGCCCAATATATATTGTTCTTTCACTTTAAAAGTACTAATTATTATAAACATGGCATATCTAGCAGTGGCTTTTGCCCGATGATAAAAATGGCCAAAAAATTATCAGGATTTTTTTTTAATATTTAAACTCCCTGTGAAATTGCCTCCATCCTAAAATTACCCATACAAATATTTTTATTCTGACTCCCTAAACCAGTTACTTTTTGCAAGAAACCATTCTAGATCCCCTCCCCAGGTGAATATATATGACCGAACTTAGAAGTGTGTGTTTTGACAGAAGAAAGTGACTAAATAAACATACCGATTTAGATTTAGGTTTGAAGATAAATAAATGTAGCCTGAGAGATGATATAGTAGATCTCGACATTCCACGAATTTGAACGACAATTTAAAGAATAGAATTTTCTTTGGAATAAAATAGGATAGAGGATTTATAGTGTCTTGGATTCGTTGTCTAATTACTTGGGCTTATGGATATATGGTTTATGGGTCTAGAAGTTAGTTTTATGGGCTCGTAAGGTTGTTAGACACATTGTTTATATTTATCATATTCTTTCATTAAATCTTCTCAATCAATTTATTTTACAAATATTGTTTCTTTTATTTTAAAAACAGTATTTGTGTGGGTGGTAGTTAGGTTTGTTGATTGGATTTTTAATTACAAGTATTGTTTCTTCTATTTATTTAATTATATTTTTTTGTTATTTTAATATATTGTTTGGCTTTGGATTTCTTAAGTTTTGTCATTATTAATGTTTTTTTGCAAGATTTATCTGAAAACTCAATTATTTAAGGAGATCATTTATCATCTAAAGTCTGTGTTGGTCAATTAGTTACCTCGCGAGATCTATTCATTTACACGTAAGATTTCAAATAGTCTAAAAATGTGATGTTAGGATAACGTAGAGTGGTAGATCATTTTAAACAATGATATTCACAATGTTATACCAGACCATAATAGATAGATTCCAAGTTTGTAAAATGAAAATCAGGTTAGAGAACTTGGCCTATTGACTAATTACTTTAAAAATATAAGTTTTACCTTTGGCCAACTTAAGAAGCTAATAATCGTAATCTTTTTTTTTACCGACTTAAAAAAAGTTACAAAATATAGTTACAATCAACCGACTCCAGTTCTATCTAGTAAACCATTGACTAAGAAAGTTAATAGTGATGATCGATAGTTTTTAAATCAATGGAAATAATTGAGCCCGTCTTCCTAACTAAATTATCTGCCCATTCATTCACTCATTGATGAGCACGAAGAATCATTACGCTTCCATAATGAGCAGTAAAATTTGCAAATTTCCTCATAATAGGTTTGATATTCCATTCGAGCTAATGGATAGTTTGAACAATTGTTTTGGTGAACTGTTGTCGTTTGAGTTGAAGATAAATATGATTCTAAATTAATGTAAAGTGGGATGTTTAAAAAATTGTTATTGAATAACTTACACCAATTCAGACGTTATTTAAGGCAATAGTAGTTGCTTATTGTGGTATGGGTATTCGACGGAATCAGAGAGTTTGCTAATGAAAATAACTAGACGTATCGACCGAGAAGGATTAGAAGAGTCCTCTTCAGGCCATATTGATATTAATTACGGCATGATTCATGAAAATTAGGAGGATGATCGAATCCACAAGCTTTAATAATGATTAAACCAAAATGTATTTTCAACACAGAAATTATTTTCATAAGACAGTTATACGTTGCCAATTTTTTTAATTATCTACGATTCTAATTGTTGCAACTTACAAAGGCGAGAACATCACAAGACCTCCACGTGTTCTTTTGGATTCTCCAAGAAACAGCTAGATCATACCACACATAGGGAGCTGATAAGGGACGTTGTTAAACCACTTCTTCTTCTCATCTTCAGATTTCTAAGATGTTAAGAGAATATTGAGAAGAAAGTAAAATCTTATAAATGTACCTCTAGCATCAATGTTGGTATACAAAAATATAGGTTTGATACACAACGCTGATAAACTATCTCATTTAGTGAATTGTCACACGCATCTGCAAGAGTTAGTCCCGTCATTTTAAGCCCCTCCTTGTTTTCGTATACGATTCGGTCCAAGCCCTGCAATAAATTACTCACAATAGTGAGATAAAATCATCCCAAATGTAATAAAAGTGTGACACATATAGAATATGTATGAGCTTACTGAATATGACCAGCACAATATAGCATCTTGATGATGCTCAAGCTCCACCACTACTGAGTCATGATTGAAAGCGTCGCATCTCAGGAACTCAATTCCAAAAGTTGATCTGCATTAACTAAAACTTGTCTTTACAGATATGGGATTTTTCATGCTATAAGTTGGATTTCATTGAGCAGTTGAACTTACCTATAACAATAATAGATCACATACGCAGAGTAGATCCTATTAGAGTGTCCCCTTTCAGGCATTGATCCAAATGGAGTTGCTGGATTTGCTAGTATAGTCATTGTAGCCAAAACATGGCGCATGTACCGTCTAGCCATTATTGCAATCTCTTCCAGCTGATTACTTTTGTATGGAATCGGAAAACAAGCAATCATCACTTAGAATGATTTGCTTCACTGACCAATCAGCTGTCCTATTACTCCGTAAATAACACAAATCAGACGTAGAACATTAGAAAAGTAAGTAAATGCAAAACATAAGCAAAACCCCTTCGAGCCTAAAGCATAAATAGGGAATCATGCCTAGCACTGAGAAGATTATTAAAATAAACTAAAAACACTCATACAAACTCTTTAACCGCTTAACCCATAAGCAATAAATATAGAATAGAACTAGATTGCTTATGTGTTGTGGTGCATTTATCAATATTATTCTATTAGTTTCTCATCCAATTAGACAAAGAAATGGAATAAGGCCGTCAAACTTGTAATCAGACTCTATTCCCACATTTTATTTAAATAGAAGAAATTCAATTTAAATTAAATAGAAAATCTTACCATTAACAATTGATGAGATTTTATTAGTTGATTGAAATAGCATGTCCAACGATCTAATTCTTATCCTTGACATGAGATAGATGGACCTGTGCTCAAGATCCATGAATATATATCAAATCTTTTCCTTACATACCTTATTAAATTTCCTCTCAGGATTACATATAATAATAATTTGATTTTTATAACAGAAAGAAATACCTAAATTTAAATCATATCATAAACTTTATTTTTAAATAGATAAAAATGAAAGGATACCTACTAATTGTTAAAGTATGCAATAATTAATCGGAGAAAAATTACACAAAAATAACACAAATACTTAAAAGATTATACCTACTTAGCCAAATATATATTGTTCTTTCACTTTAAAAGTACTAATTATTATAAACATGGCAGATCTAGCAGTGGCTTTTGCCCGATGATAAAAATGGCCAAAAAATTATTAGGATTTTTTTTAATATTTAAACTCCCTGTGAAATTGCCTCCATCCTAAAATTACCCATACAAATATTTTGATTCTGACTCCCTAAAGTAGCTACTTTTTTTAAGAAACCATTCTAGATCCCCTCCCCAGGTGAATATATATGACAGGACTTAGAAGTGTGTGTTTTGACAGAAGAAAGTGACTAAATAAACATACGATTTAGATTTAGGTTTGAAGATAAATAAAGGTAGCCTAAGAGATGATATAGTAGATCTCGACATTCCACGAATTTGATCGACAATTTAAAGAATAGAATTTTCTTTGGAATAAAATAGGATAGAGGATTTATAGTGACTTGGATTCGTTGTCTAATTACTTGGGCTTATGGATATATGGTTTATGGGTCTAGAAGTTAGTTTTATGGGCTCATAAGGTTGTTATACACATTGTATATATTTATCATATTCTTTCATTAAATCTTCTCAATCAATTTATTTTACAAATATTGTTTCTTTTATTTTAAAAACAGTATTTGTGTGGGTTGTAGTTAGGTTTGTTGATTGGATTTTTATTTACAAGTATTGTTTCTTCTATTTATTTAATTATATTTTTTTGTTATTTTAATATATTGTTTGGCTTTGGATTTCTTAAGTTTTGTCATTATTAATGTTTTTTTGCAAGATTGATCCGAAAACTCAATTATCTAAGGAGATCATTTATCTTCTAAAGTCTGTGTTGGTCGATTAGGTACCTCGAGAGTTCTATTCATTTACACGTAAGATTTCAAATAGTCTAAAAATGTGATGTTAGGATAACGTAGAGTGGTAGATCATTTTAAACAATGATATTCACAATGTTATACCAGACCATAATAGATAGATTCCAAGTTTGTAAAATGAAAATCAGGTTAGAGAACTTGGCCTATTGACTAATTACTTTAAAAATATAAGTTTTACCTTTGGCCAACTTAAGAAGCTAATAATCGTAATCTTTTTTTTTTACCGACTTAAAAAAAGTTACAAAATATAGTTACAATCAACCGACTCCAGTTCTATCTAGTAAACCATTGACTAAGAAAGTTAATAGTGATGATCGATAGTTTTTAAATCAATGGAAATAATTGAGCCCGTCTTCCTAACTAAATTATCTGCCCATTCATTCACTCATTGATGAGCACGAAGAATCATTACGCTTCCATAATGAGCAGTAAAATTTGCAAATTTCCTCATAATAGGTTTGATATTCCATTCGAGCTAATGGATAGTTTGAACAATTGTTTTGGTGAACTGTTGTCGTTTGAGTTGAAGATAAATATGATTCAAAATTAATGTAAAGTGGGATGTTTAAAAAATTGTTATTGAATAACTTACACCAATTCAGACGTTATTTAAGGCAATAGTAGCTGCTTATTGTGGTATGGGTATTCGACGGAATCGGAGAGTTTGCTAATGAAAATAACTAGACGTATCGACCGAGAAGGATTAGAAGAGTCCTCTTCAGGCCATATTGATATTAATTACGGCATGATTCATGAAAATTAGGAGGATGATCGAATCCACAAGCTTTAATAATGAGTAAACCAAAATGTATTTTCAACACAGAAATTATTTTCATAAGATAGTTATACGTTGCCAATTTTTTTAATTATCTACGATTCTAATTGTTGCAACTTACAAAGGCGAGAACATCACAAGACCTCCACGTGTTCTTTTGGATTCTCCAAGCAACAGCTAGATCATACCACACATAGGGAGCTGATAAGGGACGTTGTTAAACCACTTCTTCTTCTCATCTTCAGATTTCTAAGATGTTAAGAGAATATTGAGAAGAAAGTAAAATCTTATAAATGTACCTCTAGCATCAATGTTGGTATACAAAAATATAGGTTTGATACACAACGCTGATAAACTATCTCATTTAGTGAATTGTCACACACATCTGCAAGAGTTAGTCCCGTCATTTTAAGCCCCTCCTTGTTTTCGTATACGATTCGGTCCAAGCCCTGCAATAAATTACTCACAATAGTGAGATAAAATCATCCCAAATGTAATAAAAGTGTGACACACATAGAATATGTATGAGCTTACTGAATATGACCAGCACAATATAGCATCTTGATGATGCTCAAGCTCCACCAATACTGAGTCATGATTGAAGGCGTCGCATCAAAGGAACTCAATTCCAAAAGTTGATCTGCATTAACTAAAACTTGTCTTTACAGATATGGGATTTTTCATGCTATAAGTTGGATTTCACTGAGCAGTTGAACTTACCTATAACAATAATAGATCACATACGCAGAGTAGATCCTATTAGAGTGTCCCCTTTCAGGCATTGATCCAAATGGAGTTGCTGGATTTGCTAGTATAATCATTGTAGCCAAAACATGGCGCATGTACCGTCTAGCCATTATTGCAATCTCTTCCAGCTGATTACTTTTGTATGGAATCGGAAAACAAGCAATCATCACTTAGAATGATTTGCTTCACTGACCAATCAGCTGTCCTATTACTCCGTAAATAACACAAATCAGACGTAGAACATTAGAAAAGTAAGTAAATGCAAAACATAAGCAAAACCCCTTCGAGCCTAAAGCATAAATAGGGAATCATGCCTAGCACTGAGAAGATTATTAAAATAAACTAAAAACACTCATACAAACTCTTTAACCGCTTAACCCATAAGCAATAAATATAGAATAGAACTAGATTGCTTATGTGTTGTGGTGCATTTATCAATATTATTCTATTAGTTTCTAATCCAATTAGACAAAGAAATGGAATAAGGCCGTCAAACTTGTAATCAGGCTCTATTCCCACATTTTATTTAAATAGAAGAAATTCAATTTAAATTAAATAGAAAATCTTACCATTAACAATTGATGAGATTTAATTAGTTGATTGAAATAGCATGTCCAACGATCTAATTCTTATCCTTGACATGAGATAGATGGACCTGTGCTCAAGATCCATGAATATATATCAAATCTTTTCCTTACATACCTTATTAAATTTCCTCTCAGGATTACATATAATAATAATTTGATTTTTATAACAGAAAGAAATACCTAAATTTAAATCATATCATAAACTTTATTTTTAAATAGATACAAATGAAAGGATGCCTACTAATTGTTAAAGTATGCAATAATTAATCGGAGAAAAATTACACAAAAATAACACAAATACTTAAAAGATTATACATACTTAGCCAAATATATATTGTTCTTTCACTTTAAAAGTACTAATTATTATAAACATGGCAGATCTAGCAGTGGCTTTTGCCCGATGATAAAAATGGCCAAAAAATTATTAGGATTTTTTTTAATATTTAAACTCCCTGTGAAATTGCCTCCATCCTAAAATTACCCATACAAATATTTTGATTCTGACTCCCTAAAGTAGCTACTTTTTGCAAGAAACCATTCTAGATCCCCTCCCCAGGTGAATATATATGACAGGACTTAGAAGTGTGTGTTTTGACAGAAGAAAGTGACTAAATAAACATACGATTTAGATTTAGGTTTGAAGATAAATAAAGGTAGCCTAAGAGATGATATAGTAGATCTCGACATTCCACGAATTTGATCGACAATTTAAAGAATAGAATTTTCTTTGGAATAAAATAGGATAGAGGATTTATAGTGACTTGGATTCGTTGTCTAATTACTTGGGCTTATGGATATATGGTTTATGGGTCTAGAAGTTAGTTTTATGGGCTCATAAGGTTGTTATACACATTGTATATATTTATCATATTCTTTCATTAAATCTTCTCAATCAATTTATTTTACAAATATTGTTTCTTTTATTTTAAAAAAAATATTTGTATGGGTGGTAGTTTGGTTTGTTGATTGGATTTTTATTTACAAGTATTGTTTCTTCTATTTATTTAATTATATTTTTTTGTTATTTTAATATATTGTTTGGCTTTGGATTTCTTAAGTGTTGTCATTATTAATGTTTTTTTGCAAGATTGATCCGAAAACTCAATTATCTAAGGAGATCATTTATCTTCTAAAGTCTGTGTTGGTCGATTAGGTACCTCGCGAGTTCTATTCATTTACACGTAAGATTTCAAATAGTCTAAAAATGTGATGTTAGGATAACGTAGAGTGGTAGATCATTTTAAACAATGATATTCACAATGTTATACCAAACCATAATAAATAGATTCCAAGTTTGTAAAATTAAAATCAGGTTAGAGAACTTAGCCCATTGACTAATTACTTTAAAAAAAATAAGTTTTACCTTTGGCCAACTTAAGAAGCTAATAATCGTAATCTTTTATTTTACCGACTTAAAAAGAGTTACAAAATATAGTTACAATCAACCGACTCCAGTTCTATCTAGTAAACCATTGACTAAGAAAGTTAATAGTGATGATCGATAGTTTTTAAATCAATGGAAATAATTGAGCCCGTCTTCCTAACTAAATTATCTGCCCATTCATTCACTCATTGATGAGCACGAAGAATCATTACGCTTCCATAATGAGCAGTAAAATTTGCAAATTTCCTCATAATAGGTTTGATATTCCATTCGAGCTAATGGATAGTTTGAACAATTGTTTTGGTGAACTGTTGTCGTTTGAGTTGAAGATAAATATGATTCAAAATTAATGTAAAGTGGGATGTTTAAAAAATTGTTATTGAATAACTTACACCAATTCAGACGTTATTTAAGGCAATAGTAGCTGCTTATTGTGGTATGGGTATTCGACGGAATCAGAGAGTTTGCTAATGAAAATAACTAGACGTATCGACCGAGAAGGATTAGAAGAGTCCTCTTCAGGCCATATAGATATTAATTACGGCATGATTCATGAAAATTAGGAGGATGATCGAATCCACAAGCTTTAATAATGATTAAACCAAAATGTATTTTCAACACAGAAATTATTTTCATAAGACAGTTATACGTTGCCAATTTTTTTAATTATCTACGATTCTAATTGTTGCAACTTACAAAGGCGAGAACATCACAAGACCTCCACGTGTTCTTTTGGATTCTCCAAGCAACAGCTAGATCATACCACACATAGGGAGCTGATAAGGGACGTTGTTAAACCACTTCTTCTTCTCATCTTCAGATTTCTAAGATGTTAAGAGAATATTGAGAAGAAAGTAAAATCTTATAAATGTACCTCTAGCATCAATGTTGGTATACAAAAATATAGGTTTGATACACAACGCTGATAAACTATCTCATTTAGTGAATTGTCACACGCATCTGCAAGAGTTAGTCCCGTCATTTTAAGCCCCTCCTTGTTTTCGTATACGATTCGGTCCAAGCCCTGCAATAAATTACTCACAATAGTGAGATAAAATCATCCCAAATGTAATAAAAGTGTGACACACATAGAATATGTATGAGCTTACTGAATATGACCAGCACAATATAGCATCTTGATGATGCTCAAGCTCCACCAATACTGAGTCATGATTGAAGGCGTCGCATCTCAGGAACTCAATTCCAAAAGTTGATCTGCATTAACTAAAACTTGTCTTTACAGATATGGGATTTTTCATGCTATAAGTTGGATTTCATTGAGCAGTTGAACTTACCTATAACAATAATAGATCACATACGCAGAGTAGATCCTATTAGAGTGTCCCCTTTCAGGCATTGATCCAAATGGAGTTGCTGGATTTGCTAGTATAGTCATTGTAGCCAAAACATGGCGCATGTACCGTCTAGCCATTATTGCAATCTCTTCTAGCTGATTACTTTTGTATGGAATCGGAAAACAAGCAATCATCACTTAGAATGATTTGCTTCACTGACCAATCAGCTGTTCTATTACTCCGTAAATAACACAAATCAGACGTAGAACATTAGAAAAGTAAGTAAATGCAAAACATAAGCAAAACCCCTTTGAGCCTAAAGCATAAATAGGGAATCATGCCTAGCACTGAGAAGATTATTAAAATAAACTAAAAACACTCATACAAACTCTTTAACCGCTTAACCCATAAGCAATAAATATAGAATAGAACTAGATTGCTTATGTGTTGTGGTGCATTTATCCATATTATTCTATTAGTTTCTCATCCAATTAGACAAAGAAATGGAATAAGGCCGTCAAACTTGTAATCAGACTCTATTCCCACATTTTATTTAAATAGAAGAAATTCAATTTAAATTAAATAGAAAATCTTACCATTAACAATTGATGAGATTTAATTAGTTGATTGAAATAGCATGTCCAACGATCTAATTCTTATCCTTGACATGAGATAGATGGACCTGTGCTCAAGATCCATGAATATATATCAAATCTTTTCCTTACATACCTTATTAAATTTCCTCTCAGGATTACATATAATAATAATTTGATTTTTATAACAGAAAGAAATACCTAAATTTAAATCATATCATAAACTTTATTTTTAAATAGATACAAATGAAAGGATACCTACTAATTGTTAAAGTATGCAATAATTGATCGGAGAAAAATTACACAAAAATAACACAAATACTTAAAAGATTATACATACTTAGCCAAATATATATTGTTCTTTCACTTTAAAAGTACTAATTATTATAAACATGGCAGATCTAGCAGTGGCTTTTGCCCGATGATAAAAATGGCCAAAAAATTATTAGGATTTTTTTTAATATTTAAACTCCCAGTGAAATTGCCTCCATCCTAAAATTACCCATACAAATATTTTGATTCTGACTCCCTAAAGTAGCTACTTTTTGCAAGAAACCATTCTAGATCCCCTCCCCAGGTGAATATATATGACAGGACTTAGAAGTGTGTGTTTTGACAGAAGAAAGTGACTAAATAAACATACGATTTAGATTTAGGTTTGAAGATAAATAAAGGTAGCCTAAGAGATGATATAGTAGATCTCGACATTCCACGAATTTGATCGACAATTTAAAGAATAGAATTTTCTTTGGAATGAAATAGGATAGAGGATTTATAGTGACTTGGATTCGTTGTCTAATTACTTGGGCTTATGGATATATGGTTTATGGGTCTAGAAGTTAGTTTTATGGGCTCATAAGGTTGTTATACACATTGTATATATTTATCATATTCTTTCATTAAATCTTCTCAATCAATTTATTTTACAAATATTGTTTCTTTTATTTTAAAAAAAATATTTGTATGGGTGGTAGTTAGGTTTGTTGATTGGATTTTTATTTACAAGTATTGTTTCTTCTATTTATTTAATTATATTGTTTTGTTATTTTAATATATTGTTTGGCTTTGGATTTCTTAAGTGTTGTCATTATTAATGTTTTTTTGCAAGATTGATCCGAAAACTCAATTATCTAAGGAGATCATTTATCTTCTAAAGTCTGTGTTGGTCGATTAGGTACCTCGCGAGTTCTATTCATTTACACGTAAGATTTCAAATAGTCTAAAAATGTGATGTTAGGATAACGTAGAGTGGTAGATCATTTTAAACAATGATATTCACAATGTTATACCAAACCATAATAAATAGATTCCAAGTTTGTAAAATTAAAATCAGGTTAGAGAACTTAGCCCATTGACTAATTACTTTAAAAAAAATAAGTTTTACCTTTGGCCAACTTAAGAAGCTAATAATCGTAATCTTTTATTTTACCGACTTAAAAAGAGTTACAAAATATAGTTACAATCAACCGAATCCAGTTCTATCTAGTAAACCATTGACTAAGAAAGTTAATAGTGATGATCGATAGTTTTTAAATCAATGGAAATAATTGAGCCCGTCTTCCTAACTAAATTATCTGCCCATTCATTCACTCATTGATGAGCACGAAGAATCATTACGCTTCCATAATGAGCAGTAAAATTTGCAAATTTCCTCATAATAGGTTTGATATTCCATTCGAGCTAATGGATAGTTTGAACAATTGTTTTGGTGAACTGTTGTCGTTTGAGTTGAAGATAAATATGATTCAAAATTAATGTAAAGTGGGATGTTTAAAAAATTGTTATTGAATAACTTACACCAATTCAGACGTTATTTAAGGCAATAGTAGCTGCTTATTGTGGTATGGGTATTCGACGGAATCAGAGAGTTTGCTAATGAAAATAACTAGACGTATCGACCGAGAAGGATTAGAAGAGTCCTCTTCAGGCCATATTGATATTAATTGCGGCATGATTCATGAAAATTAGGAGGATGATCGAATCCACAAGCTTTAATATTGATTAAACAAAAATGTATTTTCAACACAGAAATTATTTTAATAAGACAGTTATACGTTGCCAATTTTTTTAATTATCTACGATTCTAATTGTTGCAACTTACAAAGGCGAGAACATCACAAGACCTCAACGTGTTCTTTTGGATTCTCCAAGAAACAGCTAGATCATACCACAGATAGGGAGCTGATAAGGGACGTTGTTAAACCACTTCTTCTTCTCATCTTCAGATTTCTAAGATGTTAAGAGAATATTGAGAAGAAAGTAAAATCTTATAAATGTACCTCTAGCATCAATGTTGGTATACAAAAATATAGGTTTGATACACAACGCTGATAAACTATCTCATTTAGTGAATTGTCACACGCATCTGCAAGAGTTAGTCCCGTCATTTTAAGCCCCTCCTTGTTTGCGTATACGATTCGGTCCAAGCCCTGCAATAAATTACTCACAATAGTGAGATAAAATCATCCCAAATGTAATAAAAGTGTGACACACATAGAATATGTATGAGCTTACTGAATATGACCAGCACAATATAGCATCTTGATGATGCTCAAGCTCCACCACTACTGAGTCATGATTGAAGGCGTCGCATCTCAGGAACTCAATTCCAAAAGCTGATCTGCATTAACTAAAACTTGTCTTTACAGATATGGGATTTTTCATGCTATAAGTTGGATTTCATTGAGCAGTTGAACTTACCTATAACAATAATAGATCACATAAGCAGAGGAGATCCTATTAGAGTGTCCCCTTTCAGGCATTGATCCAAATGGAGTTGCTGGATTTGCTAGTATAGTCATTGTAGCCAAAACATGGCGCATGTACCGTCTAGCCATTGTTGCAATCTCTTCCAGCTGATTACTTTTGTATGGAATCGGAAAACAAGCAATCATCACTCAGAATGATTTGCTTCACTGACCAATCAGCTGTCCTATTAATCCGTAAATAACACAAATCAGACGTAGAACATTAGAAAAGTAAGTAAATGCAAAACATAAGCAAAACCCCTTCGAGCCTAAAGCATAAATAGGGAATCATGCCTAGCACTGAGAAGATTATTAAAATAAACTAAAAACACTCATACAAACTCTTTAACCGCTTAACCCATAAGCAATAAATATAGAATAGAACTAGATTGCTTATGTGTTGTGGTGCATTTATCAATATTACTCTATTAGTTTCTCATCCAATTAGACAAAGAAATGGAATAAGGCCGTCAAACTAGATTGCTTATGTGTTGTGGTGCATTTATCATGGCTTATTTTTCTTACATCTTCATCCTCTTCTACTCTTCTCAAGTGACTACTTGAAGCAACACTTGGCCTAAGTGAGTAGTCGCTTCATCCTCTTCTACTATTCTAAAGTGACTAATTGAAGCAATACTTATAGTGGCCTAAGTGAGTAATCGCTTCATTGTGGACGCGAGTCATCTCCATCGTTGTTTTTTCAATGTACTTCAAGTGATATACAAATCACCTCCATTAACCTTCTTCAAAGTTTATAATTTTACCAACAATCAATGATGGACTAGTAAAACACGTTTGATTCCAATTTGTTAGATTCCATGTCATAAAAAACTCTAGATGTTATTAAGCACAATAAATATTATAGATAGGCCCTGATACTAATTAAAAACCCAATAATATATCCTAGAGAAGGGTGAATAGGATAATGCAAAATTATAATATCTAACTCGAAATTGAGTCAAAAAAAATTGGTGAGAAGATGTTCCATTACTTGGAAAAGAAAAAAGATTTTAAAAATCAAAACTAACAAATTCTAACTCACATGAATCCCCTTACAGAACCAGGAAGCATGGACTGTAGAGTATTTCACTTAATGTATGTGCATGACATCTATAGTTCTGGGAAAGTTTCTGAATGTTGTGCATAGTTACAAGCCAAAATTTATAAAAATTTCATCAATTGCCAAAACTATAGGATTAGATACGAAGCCACAAATGGTAGACATATTTAGATTACTATAAGACAAATGCTAATTCCCTATTTGAAAGCTAGAAATATTATGTTCAAGGCAATTTCAGAAAAACATTCAGTAACAATAGACACAGATGCTAAACATCGTAAAAATAACAAAATAATAACAAAATCAATTAATCAAATGCATAAGAAATATTCAATTATGAATCCAAATGAAACAAACTACAAATTCACCAAATTCGTTAAATGTAAAAATGCGTAACTATCAATTCAATGACAAAAACTAAATAATAAAGCAAAGGAAATCACAAAGAAGTCTTCTGCAATTTTTGCGGGACAACACAAGAATCGACATGTGTGGTATGCGAACTAGCCATAAAATGCTCCGTCTCTAATATAGTAACATCGGTAACACATAATTTAATTCTTTACAAACTAGACTGGGTAACCAATAAAACCATATCCTCAAATTCCATATCATATCAACAAACATTTAACATCCTCACCGGCCATGTAGATCCAAGATGTCGAATTAATTTGAATACGAGACAATCAGAGAGAACATAGTAAAAAACAATATGAGATGCCCAAAACGATCAAATGACCTCATCAAACATGTAGACCAAACCTAAGAACAACCATTACTATTTGTATAACATGGAAATAAATAATTAAAAGCATATATAAAAGGTCGCATATGTTAAGAAGCAAAACAACGTAGAGTTAGCTTAAAAAAACAAGACTAAACATAGAAGTCCTTGTTTAGTCCATTATATAATAGTTAATTACATGTTTAGTTTAGTTTTGAAATACATACATACACATTAAACAAAAACAAAGAAAGAATATGTACATCAAAGCAAATTATAAACTAAAACACTAAAAAAAGTTAAAAACGTAAAAAAGACAAAAAAATCAACACACATTAAAAAAATTTAATTCAATAAAATAAGAATTGCAGAAAAATAATCAAAACCACAAAAAAATGAAAATGAAAACCTTAAGATTGAAAAATATGTGGTGATGATTGCAGATTATATGTTATAGAGGAAACAACAAAAACAAATCGGTAATGTAGATTTATTGGAGCTTTCTTGTGTTTTTATTTGACGAGAGCATAGTAACGTGGGTGAAAATTAAAGATGTAGAGAGAATTAGGTCATCTAGTTGACTTTATTAATGAAATAATGAGATAATTAATTGGTTAATAAGGTTTAATATAAAGTGTTTTAGGAATAGAAAAGAATGCATGTACTTAATTTAAAAAATAAGTACATCAAGGTTATATTAGAGTAATATTAAAAGGAAAATTCTTCCATCCAATATTGGATGAACCTACACCAATCATATTAGTACACATACCCCATGTTTTAAATTTATAAAAGTAACTAACTTATTAATCTAATGACATGTGTTTTGTTATAATAATCAATGGATGTGATGTGAATATTGGATAATTCAATATTCGATGGAAGTCTTATCCTATTTAAAATATAAACTTAAATGATATTACTTTACTTACTTTTACTTTTAGTGGTCATTATCCTTTTATTTATTTAGAGATAAACATAGACTACAAAAATATTAACCCTATTGAAAAATACTTATAACCTCTAGAATCTAAATATTCTTTTGGGATATATCTCCTTTATTTTTGAAAAAAAAATATTATTATTATTATTATTATATATACACTTTTTTATTAAATATTGTAACCCAAATAAAAAAATTATATGGATTCATCCATGAGTACACCAATATGAATACACAATAAATATTATTTTGTTCCGAACTAGGTACCCGATTTGGAGCTGCAAAATTTCAAAAGAGTCTATAATTTTTATTTAGAACTTGGGCCACGGTGTTTAGGAACGCTTGCATCACACTTAAACACACAATCATCTTACATCTCGCATTAAACGTGAAAATCAACAAAAATGATCGAATCACCAACATGGAGTATATATGATATGTATTCTTTGCAAAGAAGGGATACAGTTGGCGAAACATCTTTTCTTCAAAAGCACTTTTACCCAATGAGATATGGACAACTATATGGAGTTGGGTAGGCATAGAGAGAGCTATGTCTACTATATAAAGTGCGCTCAAGTGATTGAGAAAAGATAAGGCGAGAGTAGTTTAAAAATCCAAGACATGGAAGATAGCCTTTACAACAACCGTGTATATGATTTGGCAAGTTTGAAACAAATTTATTACTGTTGGTGTGCTCCCAAAACTGAAGGTCATAGTAAAAAATGTTAAGATTTATATTTACGTTCTTTTCATTGTATTCTCATCTCGTCTCTTTGGAAGATAGACGCATTGTATAGGTTGGAGTGGCAGAAAGTAGCTTAACTTTGTTAGTTTACTCTTCGTATATAGTTTGAGTGATTCTAATTGGTCAATTATAAAGGCATTGTGAATATTATAATTCTTGCATTTTTATATATTCATCGACTAAAACAATCTCTTATTTTGAACCCATTAATGACCTTTGCTTGTTTATACCTCCATTGTATTGAAAAAACATGTATAATTTTAACCATTAAAAAATAGGGGTCCATCCATTAGTACAACGAAGTGTACCATAACATTTCTAATAGAGATAACATAACAACCTGCCTCAACTTCACTTCCCCCGCATGACTTGGAGAACAGAGCTCCTACTTTTAACAAGTCGAGGAAATATATGGGTAAATCAAAAAAATATCACAAAGGCTAACAAGATAAACACAACACAACAAGTAAATATTATGACATTCATGTGTTAAGACATTATTGTAGGTTCATATGAGCACCATACACATTTCTCTTCTAATATATGTATCATGCAACGCATTAGGTACCTTTAATACTCTGGAAAAAGATTTTAGTCTTCTAGAAATAAAAAAATAGAGAACAACATCCAACACGTTACTTACAAAACATTATTTATATCGTCCAATAAAATAAAAAAAGGCATAGTCAAAGTTCTAATTGAGTACATTGGTTTTGAACCTAAAGACTTGTCATGAATGAGAGTTCAACGCATTTTTCACCATTTAAAGCTATTAGACTTGACATTATTTTCCATATCTATAAACATTAACACTCATTGGAGCTCATGTATAGTTTCATTCTTTTGATATCGTAATGATGTGTAGTGTATATGATATGTACTCATACAAATTTTTGCAGTTTGTAACTTATATAACTTAAAAATCCCAAATTATGCATAAATTCTTAACTAAAGGAAAAAACTAGAATTAATTGCTGAAGAGCTTGAATCAATATATGGTTTTTTTAACATAATATCAAATTCATTAATGAATCACGACAAATGTTACAAACAAATTCATAATTGTATTTAAATAAAAGAGACCTAACTATAAACACAAACCAAGTATAGTAAAAGCTAATCATGGAAGACAAAATTAAAATCACTTTTTTTGCTTCATAAGGCAAGTATGGTGGTTTTTAAGCTAACCCATGGATTCTTCTAGGATCAGCTTAAGAGGAGACAATTATCAAATTATGTCTATTGTCTCCATGAAATTCTCGCACCTGTTAATTAGTACACATGATGATGAATAATTAGTTAGTTTATAGGCTTATATAATTATTGATACAACATCATATAAACCTTACCATGGAAACTAGTGAATGTCGATATTTGAATGAAATGACATGACCAACGATCTTAAACACACCTGGATTGATCACTTTCTGTCACATTATCCTACATTGAACAATAGAAAAATCAATATTACTAGTCACATTATTCAATTAAGTAAGATACTAATAGATAATGATGTGGTTTACCTTTACAAGACTATAGAAAAAGTTAGCATCCTCTTCTTTTGAAATTTGAAAAATATTATAACGCTTTGGATTCTTAGAATTTTCTTGTGTCAAGATATAAGATATAATAGTACCTTAAACTTCCACTGGTCCACCAAATAGAAAACAGCACCGTCACCTTCTTTCAACTTCTAGATACAAGGAAATTCTAGGAGTTTAAAAGCTATTTATTAGGAATTTAACGGTTCTTTCTTCACCATTTTCTCCCACCAAAAAATGTCCTCATCATGGTTGGGCATATGCTTCTAGAGAAAAAATTTAGGATACGCTACAATAGAGAATTTAGCAGATATAAAATTTTCCTAGGACTTTTATATATATATATATATATATATATATATATTCAACAGATAGATTAATTAGGATACTCGTCACTCACCTGTGTGCAACCTTTAGTAATCAACTTGATGAAGGTAAAAGACTCTGGATCAATTTCTGATTAAATTCTCATTGCTATCTCCGTAATTGAAAGAAACATCAGTATCATACTCTTCTCTCATTTTTCTGTTTTTGTTACTGCAAATGCAAATAATAAATCTTCACATGTTGTCAAACATTAATTTTTTTTATAATAACTTAAATGAACTTTAACTCACCTGCTTCTTCTCCTTAAGCTTATGCTCTCAACCTCCACATCAGCCTCTACCTGTATATATAGTTACACCAGATGATTTTGATTTTTTATTAATAAAATATGTGAATGCAAGCTTCATAATATATTGATAACATACTTATATACTAAATTAGTATTGGTCGCAAAAGCATATGTCTCAACAAACAATAATATCGTATCAGATGTCTTGAACATAATTTTATAGAACAATTGGTAAAGCGAATAATTGAAGAAATCACAAATTCAGATTAACTTGTTAATATTCAACAATCATTAGTCTAGAACCACTCATATTTAGATTAACTTGAAGAAAATAAAGCACGAATTTAGAAGAATATATTACTATGTTCTTTCTCCCTTGTCAATTATAAGATTTTGTTCTGTTTTCCTCACATCAGTTCCTCAAAGCATGTTAGGACAACTTTTCAATATTTTCTATTACTCTATATAGTTAAGAGAACTTCAGAAGAATGTCTAAATTTCCCAATTATATACACCTTTTACGAATTTAGTTTATGAATCATGACTATACAAGAAACCAACCATGTAAGTTACAATTTCTATGTTATAAAAAGCTTCACAACCTGCAACATAGCAATGTGTAAGACAAAATACACTCTTCATTATCACATTTCCTATGTTATATAAAGTTTCACAAGCATAATAGTGATCCCGGCTATATTGTTTAGACTTATTACCCTGAGAAGAAGACCCGAGAGGCAAAGCACCAAACCTTATAGACATGTAATATTAAAAAAATTGCACTACTGGTCCCTATAATATCCAAAAAAAGCAACATACTTCAATTAATTACATCTCCAGCTTCCACCATTATAATGTGTGGTGCAAGATTTAATAGAATGAGAACTAGATCGCTTATGTGTTATGGTGCATTTATCAATATTGGTCTATTATTTTCTCATCCAATTACACAAGAAATGGAATAAGGCAGTAAAACTTATAATCACACTCTACTCCCACATTTTATGTAAATACACAACAGTTTAAGGAATTTTGATTTAAACTAAACAAAAAATCTTACCATTAACAATTTGCTGGTTGATTGAAATGCCATGTCCAACGATCTCATTCTTATCTTTGACACGAGTTAGATGGACCTGTGCTCAAGATCCATGAATATATATCAAATCTTTTCCTTACAGACCTTATTAAATTTCCTCTCAAGATTACATTTAATAATTATTTGATTGTTATAACAAAATGAAAAACCTAAACTCAAATCATATTATAAAATTTATTTTTAAATAGATGCAAAAGAAACATAATTATAAACTGCTAAAATATACAATAATTAATTAGAGTAAAATTACATAAAAATAAACAAAAATACTTAACAGATTAATACATACTTAGCCAAATTAATATTTTGTCTTTCATTTTAGAATTACTAATTATTCTATGCAAGGCAGATCTAGGCCCTTGCCCGGTTATAAAAATGGCCAAAAAAATATTAGAATTTTTTTTTGATAAAGTAAACTCCGTGTGAAATTGCCTCCATCCTAAAATTACCCAAAAAAATATTCTGATCCTGACTCCCTAAACCAACTACGTTTCTAGGAAATCAATTCTAGATCCCCTCCCCAGTCGAATATATATGAACATACTTAGAAGTATGTGTTTTGACAGAAGAAAGTGACTAAATAAACATACCGATTCAGATTCAGGTTTGAAACTAAATAAAGGTAGCTTGAGAGATGATATGGTAGATCTCGACATTCCACAAATTTGATCGACAAAGTTAATGGAATTTTCTTTGGATTAAAATAGGATTCAAGGATTTATAATGACTTGGATTGGTTGTCTAATTATTTCGGCTTATGGATACATGGTTTATGGGTCAAGAGGTTAGTTTTATGGGCTCATATTTTTGTTAGACAAATTGTATATATTTATAATATTCTTTCATTAAATCTTCTCAATTAGTTTATTTTACAAATATTGTTTTTTTATTTAAAAAAAATATTTGTATGGGTGGTAGGTAGGTTTGTTGATTGGATTTTTCTTTACAAGTATTGTTTCTTCTATTTAGTTAATTATATTTTTTTGTTATTTTAATATATTGTTTGGCTTTGGATTTCTTAAGTTTTGTCATTATTAAGGTTTTTTTCAAGATTGATCTGAAAACTCAATTACTTGGAGATCATTTATCTTCTATAGTTGATACAAATGTATTATTTTTTTCTAATATAATTTCATTGTGGTGGTCGATTAATTACCTCGCGAGATAGAATATTCATTTACACGTGAGATTTCAAATAGTCTAAAAATGTGATGTTAGGATAACGTAGAGTGGTAGATCATTTTAAACAATGATATTCACAATGTTATACCAAACCATAATAAATGGATTCCAAGTTTGTAAAATTAAAATCAGGTTAGAGAATTTGGCCCATTCATTCATTCGTTGATGAGCACGACGAATCATTACGCTTCCAAACTGAGCAATTAAATTCGCAAATTTCCACATAATAGATTTGATATTCCATTAGAGCTAATGGATAGTTCATACTACGAATAATTGTTTTGGTGATCCGCGTTGTCGTTTGAGTTGAAGATAAATATGATCCTAAATTAATGTAAGGTGGGATGTTTAAAAAACTGTTCTTGAATAACTTACACCAATTCAGATGTTATTTAAGGCAATAGTAGCTGCTTATTGTGGTATGGGTATTCAACTAAATCAGAGAGTCTGCTAATGAAAATAACTAGAAGTATCGACCGAGAAGGATTAGAAGAGTCCTCTTCAGGCCATATTGTTATTAATTGCGGCATGATTCATGAAAATTAGGAGGATGATTGAAGCCACATGCTTTAATAATGATTAATCCAAAATGTATTTTCAACACAAAAATGTTTTCACAAGACAATCATACGTTGCCAAATTTTTTAATTATCCACGATTCTAATTGTTGCAACTGATTGTGAATGAAAATAGAAATTCCTCACTAATATGCTACAAACAAAAATTTCATGGAGTGGCTATATAATTGACAAATTTAAGAAAGCAAATGCGAGAACATCACAAGATCTCCACGCCTGCTTCGGGATTCTCCAAGCAACAGCTAGATCATACCACACATAGGGAGCTGATAAGGGACTTTGTTAAACCACTTCTTCTTCTCATCTTCATATTTTTAAGATGTTAAGAGAATATTGAAAAGAAAGTAAAATCTTCTAAAAGTACCTCTAACATCAATGTTGGTATACAAAAATATAGGTTTGATACACAACGCTGATAAACTATCTCATTTAGTGAATTGTCACACACATCTGCAAGAGTTAGTCCCGTCATTTTAAGCCCCTCTTTGTTTGCGTATACGATTCGGTCCAATCCCTGCAACAAATTACTCACAATAGTGAGATAAAATCATCCCAAATGTAATAAAAGTGTGACACACATACTGCAACAAATTACTCACAATAGTGAGATAAAATCATCCAAATGTAATAAAAGTGTGACACACATAGAATATGTATGAGCTTACCGAAAATGACCAGCACAATATAGCATCTTGATGATGCTCAAGCTCTACCACTACTGAGTCATGATTGAAGGCGTTGCATCTCAGGAACTCAATTCCAAAAGTTGATCTGCATTAACTAAAACTTGTCTTTACATATATGCCATTTTTCATGCTATAAGTTGGATTTCATTGAGCAGATGAACTTACCTATAACAATAATAGATCACATACGCAGAGGAGATCCTATTAGAGTGTCCCTTTCAGGCACTGATCCAAATGGAGTTGCTGGATTTGCTAGTATAGTCTTTGTAGCCAAAACATGGCGCATGCACCGTCTAGCCATTGTTGCAATCTCTTCCAGCTGATTACTTTTGTATGGAATCAGAAAACAAGCAATCATCACTTAGAATGATTTGCTTCACTGACCAATCAGCTATCCTATTACTCCGAAAATAACACAAATCAGACGTAGAACATTAGAAAAGTAAGTAAATGCAAAACATAAGCAAAACCCCTTCGAGCCTAGAGCATAAATAGGGAATCATGCCTAGCACTGATAAGATTATTAAAATAAACTAAAAAACACTCATACAAACTCTTTAACCGCTTAACCCATAAGCAATAAATATTGAATAGAACTAGATTGCTTATGTGTTATGGTGCATTTATCAATATTATTCTATTAGTTTCTCATCCAATTAGACAAAGAAACGGAATAAGGCCGTCAAACTTGTAATCAGACTCTATTCCCACATTTTATTTAAATAGAAGGTGTTCAATTTAAACTAAATAGAAAATCTTACCATTAACAATTGATGAGATTTTATTAGTTGATTGAAATAGCATATCCAACGATCTAATTCTTATCCTTGACATGAGACAGATGGACCTGCGCAAGATCCATGAATATATATCAAATCTTTTCCTTACATACCTTATTAAATTTCCTCTTAGGATTAAATATAATAATGATTTGATTTTTATAACATAAAGAAATACCTAAATTTAAATCATATCATAAACTTTATTTTTAAATAGATACAAAAGAAAGGATACCTACTAATTGTTAAAGTATGCAATAATTAATCGGAGAAAAATTACACAAAAATAAACACAAATACTTAAAAGATTATACATACTTAGCCAAATATGTATTGTTCTTTCACTTTAAAAGTACTAATTATTATAAACATGGCAGATCTAGCAGTGGCTTTTGCCCGATGATAAAAAAGGCCAAAAAATTATTAGGATTTTTTTTAATATTTAAACTCCCTGTGAAATTGCCTCCATCCTAAAATTACCCACACAAATATTTTGATTCTGACTCCCTAAACCAACTACTTTTTGCAAGAAACCATTATAGATCTCCTCCCCAGGTGAATATATATTACCGAACTTAGAAGTGTGTGTTTTGACAGAAGAAAGTTACCAAATAAACATACCGATTTAGATTTAGGTTTGAAGATAAATAAAGGTAGCCTGAGAGATGATATAGTAGATCTCGACATTCCACGAATTTGATCGACAATTTAAAGAATAGAATTTTCTTTGGAATAAAATAAGATAGAGGATTTATAGTGACTTGGATTCGTTGTCTAATTACTTGGGCTTATGGATATATAGTTTATGGGTCTAGAAGTTAGTTTTATAGGCTCCTAAGGTTGTTAGACATATTGTATATATTTATCATATTATTTCATTAAATCTTCTCAATCAATTCATTTTACAAATATTGTTTCTTTTATTTTAAAACAAATATTTTTATGGGTGGTAGTTAGGTTTGTTGATTGGATTTTTATTTACAAGTATCGTTTCTTCTATTTATTAAATTATATTTTTTTTGTTATTTTAATATATTGTTTGGCTTTGGATTTCTTAAGTTTTGTCAATATTAATGTTTTTTTGCAAGATTGATCTGAAAACTCAATTATTTAAGGAGACCATTTATCTTCTAAAGTCTGTGTTGGTCGATTAGTTACCTCGCGAGATCTATTCATTTACACGTGAGATTTTAAATAGTCTAAAAATGTGATGTTAGCATAACGTAGAGTGGTAGATCATTTTAAACAATGATATTCACAATGTTATACCAAACCATAATAAATAGATTCCAAGTTTGTAAAATTAAAATCAGGTTAGAGAATTTGGCCCATTGACTCATTTACTATAAAAAAAGTAAGTTTTACCTTTTGCCAACTTAAGAAGCTAATAATCGTAATCTTTTTTTTTACCGACTTAAAAAGAGTTACAAAATATAGTTACAATCAACCGACTCCAGTTCTATCTAGTAAATCCTTGACTAAGAAAGTTAAGAGGGATGGTCGATAGTTTTTAAATCAATGGAAATAATTGAGCTCGTCTTCCTAACTATATTATCTGCCCATTCATTCATTCGTTGATGAGCACGACGAATCATTACGATTCCATAATGAGCAATAAAATTCGAAAATTTCCTCATAATAGGTTTGATATTCCATTAGAGCTAATGTATAGTTCATACTACGAATAATGGTTTTGGTGATCCGTGTTGTCGTTTGAGTTGAAGATAAATATGATCCTAAATTAATGTAAGGTGGGATGTTTAAAAAACTGTTATTGAATAACTTACACCAATTCAGACGTTATTTAAGGTAATAGTAGCTTATTGTGGTATGGGTATTCGACTAAATCAGAGAGTTTGCTAATGAAAATAACTAGAAGTATCGACCGAGAAGGATTAGAAGAGTCCTCTTCTGGCCATATTGATATTAATTGCGGCATGATTCATGAAAATTAGGAGGATGATCGAAGCCACACGCTTTAATAATGATTAATCCAAAATGTATTTTCAACACAAAAATGTTTTCACAAGACAATCATACGTTGCCAATTTTTTTAATTATCCACGATTCTAATTGTTGCAACTTACTGTGAATGAAAATAGAAATTCCTCACTAATATGCTACAAACAAAAATTTCATGGAGTGGCTATATAATTGACAAATTTAAGAAAGCAAATACGAGAACATCACAAGACCTCCACGCCTGCTTCGAGATTCTCCAAGCAACAGCTAGATCATACCACACATAGGGAGCTGATAAGGGACTTTGTTAAACCACTTCTTCTTCTCATCTTCATATTTTTAAGAGGTTAAGAGAATATTGAAAAGAAAGTAAAATCTTCTAAAAGTACCTCTAACATCAATGTTGGTATACAAAAATATAGGTTTGATACACAACGCTGATAAACTATCTCATTTAGTGAATTGTCACACACATCTGCAAGAGTTAGTCCCGTCATTTTAAGCCCCTCTTTATTTGCGTATACGATTCGGTCCAATCCCTGCAACAAATTACTCACAATAGTGAGATAAAATCATCCCAAATGTAATAAAAGTGTGACACACATACTGCAACAAATTACTCACAATAGTGAGATAAATTCATCCAAATGTAATAAAAGTGTGACACACATAGAATATGTATAAGCTTACTGAAAATGACCAGCACAATATAGCATCATGATGATGCTCAAGCTCTACCACTACTGAGTCATGATTGATGGCGTTGCATCTCAGGAACTCAATTCCAAAAGTTGATCTGCATTAACTAAAACTTGTCTTTACATATATATGCGATTTTTCATGCTATAAGTTGGATTTCATTGAGCAGATGAACTTACCTATAACAATAATAGATCACATACGCAGAGGAGATCCTATTAGAGTGTCCCTTTCAGGCACTGATCCAAATGGAGTTGCTGGATTTGCTAGTATACTCTTTGTAGCCAAAACATGGCATGCACCGTCTAGCCATTGTTGCAATCTCTTCCAGCTGATTACTTTTGTATGGAATCAGAAAACAAGCAATCATCACTTAGAATGATTTGCTTCACTGACCAATCAGCTATCCTATTACTCCGAAAATAACACAAATCAGACGTAGAACATTAGAAAAGTAAGTAAATGCAAAACATAAGCAAAACCCCTTCGAGCCTAGAGCATAAATAGGGAATCATGCCTAGCACTGATAAGATTATTAAAATAAACTAAAAAACACTCATACAAACTCTTTAACCGCTTCACCCATAAGCAATAAATATAGAATATAACTAGATTGCTTATGTGTTATGGTGCATTTATCAATATTATTCTATTAGTTTCTCATCCAATTAGACAAAGAAACGGAATAAGGCCGTCAAACTTGTAATCAGACTCTATTCCCATATTTTATTTAAATAGAAGGTATTCAATTTAAACTAAATAGAAAATCTTACCATTAACAATTGATAAGATTTTATTAGTTGATTGAAATAGCATATCCAACGATCTAATTCTTATCCTTGACATGAGATAGATGGACCTGCCCAAGATCCATGAATATATATCAAATCTTTTCCTTACATACCTTATTAAATTTCCTCTTAGGATTACATATAATAATGATTTGATTTTTATAACATAAAGAAATACCTAAATTTAAATCATATCATAAACTTTATTTTTAAATAGATACAAAAGAAAGGATACATACTAATTGTTAAAGTATGCAATAATTAATCGGAGAAAAATTACACAAAAATAAACACAAATACTTAAAAGATTATACATACTTAGCCAAATATATATTGTTCTTTCACTTTAAAAGTACTAATTATTATAAACATGGCAGATCTAGCAGTGGCTTTTGCCCGATGATAAAAAAGGCCAAAAAATTATTAGGATTTTTTTTAATATTTAAACTCCCTGTGAAATTGCCTCCATCCTAAAATTACCCACACAAATATTTTGATTCTGACTCCCTAAACCAACTACTTTTTGCAAGAAACCATTATAGATCTCCTCCCCAGGTGAATATATATTACCGAACTTAGAAGTGTGTGTTTTGACAGAAGAAAGTTACTAAATAAACATACCGATTTAATTTTAGGTTTGAAGATAAATAAAGGTAGCCTGAGAGATGATATAGTAGATCTCGACATTCCACGAATTTGATCGACAATTTAAAGAATAGAATTTTCTTTGGAATAAAATAAGATAGAGGATTTATAGTGACTTGGATTCGTTGTCTAATTACTTGGGCTTATGGATATATAGTTTATGGGTCTAGAAGTTAGTTTTATAGGCTCGTAAGGTTGTTAGACATATTGTATATATTTATCATATTCTTTCATTAAATCTTCTCAATCAATTCATTTTACAAATATTGTTTCTTTTATTTTAAAACAAATATTTTTATGGGTGGTAGTTAGGTTTGTTGATTGGATTTTTATTTACAAGTATCGTTTCTTCTATTTATTAAATTATATTTTTTTTGTTATTTTAATATATTGTTTGACTTTGGATTTCTTAAGTTTTGTCAATATTAATGTTTTTTTGCAAGATTGATCTGAAAACTCAATTATTTAAGGAGACCATTTATCTTCTAAAGTCTGTGTTGGTCGATTAGTTACCTCGCGAGATCTATTCATTTACACGTGAGATTTTAAATAGTCTATAAATGTGATGTTAGCATAACGTGGAGTGGTAGATCATTTTAAACAATGATATTCACAATGTTATACCAAACCATAATAAATAGATTCCAAGTTTGTAAAATTAAAATCAGGTTAGAGAATTTGGCCCATTGACTCATTTACTATAAAAAAAATAAGTTTTACCTTTTGCCAACTTAAGAAGCTAATAATCGTAATCTTTTTTTTTTACCGACTTAAAAAGAGTTACAAAATATAGTTACAATCAACCGACTCCAGTTCTATCTAGTAAATCCTTGACTAAGAAAGTTAAGAGGGATGGTCGATAGTTTTTAAATCAATGGAAATAATTGAGCTCGTCTTCCTAACTATATTATCTGCCCATTCATTCATTCGTTGATGAGCACAACGAATCATTACGCTTCCATAATGAGCAATAAAATTCGCAAATTTCCTCATAATAGGTTTGATATTCTATTAGAGCTAATGGATAGTTCATACTACGAATAATTGTTTTGGTGATCTGTGTTGTCGTTTGAGTTGAAGATAAATATGATCCTAAATTAATGTAAGGTGGGATGTTTAAAAAACTGTTATTGAATAACTTACACCAATTCAGACGTTATTTAAGGTAATAGTAGCTTATTGTGGTATGGGTATTCGACTAAATCAGAGAGTTTGCTAATGAAAATAACTAGAAGTATCGACCGAGAAGGGTTAGAAGAGTCCTCTTCTGGCCATATTGATATTAATTGCGGCATGATTCATGAAAATTAGGAGGATGATCGAAGCCACACGCTTTAATAATGGTTAATCCAAAATGTATTTTCAACACAAAAATGTTTTCACAATACAATCATACGTGACCAATTTTTTTAATTATCCACGATTCTAATTGTTGCAACTTACTGTGAATGAAAATAGAAATTCCTCACTAATATGCTACAAATAAAAATGTCATGGAGTGGCTATATAATTGACAAATTCAAGAAAGCAAATGCGAGAACATCACAAGACCTCCACGCCTGTTTCGGGATTCTCCAAGCAACAGCTAGATCATACCACACATAGGGAGCTGATAAGGGACTTTGTTAAACCACTTATTCTTCTCATCTTCGTATTTTTAAGATGTTAAGAGAATATTGAAAAGAAAGTAAAATCTTCTAAAAGTACCTCTAGCATCAATGTTGGTATACAAAAATATAGGTTTGATACACAACGCTGATAAACTATCTCATTTAGTGAATTGTCACAGGACATATGCAAGAGTTAGTCACGTCATTTTAAGCCCCTCCTTGTTTGCGTACACGATTCGGTCCAAGCCCTGCAATAAATTACTCACAATAGTGAGATAAAATCATCTCAAATGTAATAAAAGTGTGACACACATAGAATATGTATGAGCTTACTGAAAATGACGAGCACAATATAGCATCTTGATGATGCTCAAGCTCCACCACTACTGAGTCATGATTGAACGCGTCGCATCTCAGGAACTCAATTCCCAAAGTTGATCTGCATTAACTAAAACTTGTCTTTACAGATATGGGATTTTTCATGCTATAAGTTGGATTTCATTGAGCAATTGAACTTACCTATAACAATAATAGATCACATACGCAGAGGAGATCCTATTAGAGTGTCCCCTTTCAGGGCGTTGATCCAAATGGAGTTGCTGGATTTGCTAGTATAGTCATTGTAGCCAAAACATGGCGCATGTACCGTCAAGCCATTGTTGCAATCTCTTCCAGCTGATTACTTTTGTATGGAATCAGAAAACAAGCAATCATCTCTTAGAATGATTGTCTTTACTGACCAATCAGCTGTCCTATTACTCTGTAAATAACACAAATCAGACGTAGAACATTAGAAAAGTAAGTAAATGCAAAACATAAGCAAAACCCCTTCGAGACTAAAGCATAAATAGGGAATCATGCTTAGCACTGAGAAGATTATTAAAATAAACAAAAAAATACTCATACAAACTCTTTAACCACTTAACCCATAACCAATAAATATAGAATAGAACTAGATTGCTTATGTGTTGTGGTGCATTTATCAATATTATTCTATTAGTTTCTCATCCAATTAGACAAAGAAATGGAATAAGGCCGTCAAACTTGTAATTAGACTCTATTCCCACATTTATTTAAATAGAAGAAATTCAATTAAACTAAATAGAAAATCTTACCATTAACAATTGATGAGATTTTATTAGTTGATTGAAATAGCATGTCCAACGATCTAATTCTTATCCTTTACATGAGATAGATGGACCTGTGCGCAAGATCCATGAATATATATCAAATCTTTTCCTTACATACCTTATTAAATTTCCTCTCAGGATTACATATAATAATAATTTGATTTTTATAACAGAAAGAAATTGTAATGAATTGTGATGAACACATACGTTTTATTTATGGATATATGTACAGAAGATACAATGTATATACAACTGTGATTGTACAGGATATACTTGATCGTAAACTAAATAACTAAACCTAAACCTAAAGACAATATTTATTTTCTGGATGTCTTTATTGTCTTCATACAGACCTATATATAGATTCTAGAATAACTGTAACATTACATTGAATAGATGCAGAACAGTTTCGCTTCTCAGGCTTACACGTTGCATTGGATAACTATTGGGCTTCCACGTATCTAACAATAGTCTTTTAAATAAGAAGGACCCGTTGATTTTATTTTGCTCCTTCGGATCATTACACGTTGTTGATCCTTCTCTTGGATCATTACATCACATTCGTCTCCAGGAAGAACCTTGTCCTCAAGGTTCAGGTCAATAAATATTTTCATACCTTTCTCAAATTTATCATACAAAAGAAGAAACACTGAAAAAATTAATACTGTACCCAGAGACTTTTTTGAAGGATGAATTATTTTATATATTTGATCTCCATATCCATCATAACTCCTGGATAAAATATTTTCCAACTTTCTGTTCTTATAATTGTTGGATTGCTTGCCTTCACCAGTGAATGATTGTTCATTCTTTTTAACAAGAAGTACAACAGTTTCTTGATTTTCCAATGATTGTTCATTTTTTTTAACAAAAGGTACCAAATTTTCTTGATTATCCAAAACATTGTGAGGGCTATGTACAAATCTAGGCGCCGCCACCGTAGAACATACATTTGTTGGTGAGTAAGAATCATGTGAAAAAACATTTGATGAATTGCTGCTTGATGAACATGAACTTTTCTCTAGATAAATTGACTTGACTTGTGGATCCGTCACTTGAATTTGATCACAATTATTTTGGATAGTGGAAGAACCATTTTGCGAAAACACATAATAGTTTGTATCTGACATATTAATTCGAACATACCTTTTTTGGAGTAACATACAAAATGATTCAATTGTATTTTGCAATATTCCAACTTTGTTTTCTAGTTTTGTGAGTCTACCATCAATTGATGTGATTTTCCAGGCCGTTTCATCTTGAAATATTTTGAAGGCTTCATCGATCAATTTGAGTCGAGTTCCTTCCGCCATGGAATCGCAATGAAAGCACCAAACTTGTAATGAATTGTGATGAACACATACGTTTTATTTATGGATATATGTACAGAAGATACAATGTATATACAACTGTGATTGTACAGGATATACTTGATCGTAAACTAAATAACTAAACCTAAACCTAAAGACAATATTTATTTTCTGGATGTCTTTATTGTCTTCATACAGACCTATATATAGATTCTAGAATAACTGTAACATTACATTGAATAGATGCAGAACAGTTTCGCTTCTCAGACTTACACGTTGCATTGGATAACTATTGGGCTTCCACGTATCTAACAATAGTCTTTTAAATAAGAAGGACCCGTTGATTTTATTTTGCTCCTTCGGATCATTACACGTTGTTGATCCTTCTCTTGGATCATTACAGAAATACCTAAATTTAAATCATATCATAAACTTTATTTTTAAATAGATACAAAAGAAAGGATACCTACTAATTGTTAAAGTATGCAATAATTAATCGGAGAAAAATTACACAAAAATAAACACAAATACTTAAAAGATTATACATACTTAGCCAAATATATATTGTTCTTTCACTTTAAAAATACTAATTATTATAAACATGGCAGATCTAGCAGTGGCTTTTTCCCGATGATAAAAATGGCCAAAAAGTTATTAGGATTTTTTATTAAAATTTAAACTCCCTGTGAAATTGCCTCCATCCTAAAATTACCCACACAAATATTTTGATTCTGACTCCCTAAACCAACTACTTTTTGCAAGAAACCATTCTAGATCCCCTCCCAAGGTGAATATATATGACCGAACTTAGAAGTGTGTGTTTTGACAGAAGAAAGTGACTAAATAAACATACCGATTTAGATTTAGATTTGCAGATAAATAAAGGTAGCCTGAGAGATGATATCGTAGATCTCGACATTCCACGAATTTGATCGACAATCTAAAGAATAGAATTTTCTTTGGAATAAAATAGGATAGAGGATTTATAGTGACTTGGATTCGTTGTCTAATTACTTGGGCTTATGGATATATGGTTTATGGGTCTAGAAGTTAGTTTTATGGGCTGGTAAGGTTGTTAGACACATTGTATATATTTATCATATTCTTTCATTAAATATTCTCAATCAATTTATTTTACAAATATTTTTTCTTTTATTTTTAAAAAAATATTTGTATGGGTGGTAGTTAGATTTGTTGATTGGATTTTTATTTACAAGTATTGTTTCTTCTATTTATTTAATTATATTTTTTTGTTATTTTAATATATTGTTTGGCTTTGGATTTCTTAAGTTTTGTCATTATTAATGTTTTTTTGCAAGATTGATCTAAAAACTCAATTATTTAAGGAGACCATTTATCTTCTAAAGTCTGTGTTGTTCGATTAGTTACCTCGCGAGATCTATTTATTTACACGTGAGATTTCAAATAGTCTAAAAATGTGATGTTAGGATAACGTAGAGTGGTAGATCATTTTAAACAATGATATTCACAATGTTATACCAAACCATAATAAATAGATTCCAAGTTTGTAAAATTAAAATCAGGTTAGAGAATTTGGCCCATTGACTCATTTACTATAAAAAAATAAGTTTTACCTTTGTCCAACTTAAGAAGCTAATAATCGTAATCTTTTTTTTACCGACTTAAAGAGAGTTACAAAATATAGTTACAATCAACCGACTCCAATTTTATCTAGTAAACCCTTGACTAAGAAAGTTAAGAGGGATGGTCGATAGTTTTTAAATCAATGTAAATAATTGAGCCCGTCTTCGTAACTATATTATCCGCCCATTCATTCATTCGTTGATGAGCACGACGAATCATTAAGCTTCCATAATGAGCAATAAAATTTGCAAATTTCCTCATAATAGATTTGATATTCCATTAGAGCTAATGGATAGTTCATACTACGTATAATTGTTTTGGTGATCTGCGTTGTCGTTTGAGTTGAAGATAAATATGATCCTAAATTAATATAAGGTGTGATGATTAAAAAACTGTTCTTGAATAACTTACACCAATTCAGACGTTATTTAAGGCAATAGTAGTTGCTTATTTTTGTATGGGTATTCGACTAAATCAAAGAGTCTGCTAATGAAAATAACTAGAAGTATCGACCGAGAAGGATTAGAAGAGTCCTCTTCAGGCCATATTGAATAATAATTGCGGCATAATTCATGAGAATTAGGAGGATGATCGAAGCCACAAGCTTTAATAATGGTTAATCCAAAATGTATTTTCAACACAAAAATGTTTTCACAAGACATTCATACGTTGCAAATTTTTTTAATTATCCATGATTCTAATTGTTGCAACTTACTGTGAATGAAAATAAAAATTCCTAACAAATATGCTACAAACAAAAATGTCATGGAGTGGCTATATAATTGACAAATTCAAGAAAGCAAATGCGAGAACATCACAAGACCTCCACGCCTACTTCAGGATTCTCCAAGCAACAGCTAAATCATACCACACATAGGGAGTTGATAAAGGACTTTGTTAAACCACTTCTTCTTCTCATCTTCATATTTTTAAGATGTTAAGAGAATATTGAAAAGAAAGTAAAATCTTCTAAAAGTATCTCTAGCATCAATGTTGGTATACAAAAATATAGGTTTGATACACAACGCTGATAAACTATCTCATTTAGTGAATTATCACACGCATCTGCAAGAGTTAGTCCCGCCATTTTAAGCCCCTCGTTGTTTGCGTATACGATTCGGTCCAAGCCCTGCAATAAATTACTCACAATAGTGAGATAAAATCATCCCAAATGTAATAAAAGTGTGACACACATAGAATATGTATGAGCTTACTAAAAATGACCAGCAAAATATAGCATCTTGATGATGCTCAAGCTCCACCACTACTGAGTCATGATTGAAGGCGTCTCATCTCAGGAACTCAATTCCAAAAGTTGATCTGCATTAACTAAAACTTGTCTTTACAGATATGGAATTTTTCATGCTATAAGTTGGATTTCATTGAGCAGTTGAACTTACCTATAACAATAATAGATCACATACGCAGAGGAGATCCTATTAGAGTGTCCCCTTTCAGTCATTGATCCAAATGGAGTTGCTGGATTTGCTAGTATAGTCATTGTAGCCAAAACATGGCGCATGTACCGTCTAGCCATTGTTGCAATCTCTTCCAGCTGATTACTTTTGTATGGAATCAGAAAACAAGCAATCATCACTTAGAATGATTTGCTTCACTGACCAATCAGTTGTCCTATTACTCCGTAAATAACACAAATCAGACATAGAACATTAGAAAAGTAAGTAAATGCAAAACATAAGCAAAACCCCTTCGAGCCTAAAGCATAAATAGGGAATCATGCCTAGCACTGAGAAGATTATTAAAATAAACTAAAAAACACTCATACAAACTCTTTAAACGCTTAAACCATAAGCAATAAATATAGAATAGAACTAGATTGCTTATGTGTTGTGGTGCATTTATCAATATTATTCTGTTAGTTTCTCATCCAATTAGACAAAGAAATGGAATAAGGCCGTCAAACTTGTAATCAGACTCTATTCCCACATTATTTAAATAGAAGAAATTCAATTTAAATTAAATAGAAAATCTTACCATTAACAATTGATGCGATTTTATTAGTTGATTGAAATAGCATGTCCAACGATCTAATTCTTATCCTTGACATGAGATAGATAGACCTGTGCTCAAGATCCATGAATATATATCAAATCTTTTCCTTACATAACTTATTAAATTTCCTCTCAAGATTACATATAATAATGATTTGATTTTTATAACAGAAAGAAATACCTAAATTTAAATCATATCATAAACTTTATTTTTAAATAGATACAAAAGAAAGGATACCTACTAATTGTTAAAGTATGCAATAATTAATCGGAGAAAAATTAAACAAAAATAAACACAAATACTTAAAAGATTATACATACTTAGCCAAATATATATTGTTCTTTCACTTTAAAAGTACTAATTATTATAAACATGACAGATCTAGCAAAGGCTTTTGCCTGATGATAAAAATAGCGAAAAAATAATTAGGATTTTTTTTAATATTTAAACTCCCTGTGAAATTGCCTCCATCCTAAAATTACCCATACAAGTATTTCGATTATGACTCCCTAAAGCAGCTACTTTTTGTAAGAAACCATTCTAGATCCCCTCCCCAGGTGAATATATATGACCGAACTTAGAAGTGTGTGTTTTGACAGAAGAAAGTTACTAAATAAACATACCGATTTAGATTTAGGTTTGAAGATAAATAAAGGTAGCCTGAGAGATGATATAATAGATCTCGACATTCCACGAATTTGATCGACAATTTAAAGAATAGAATTTTCTTCTGAATAAAATAGGATAGAGGATTTATAGTGACTTGGATTCGTTGTCTAATTACTTGGGCTTGTGGATATATGGTTTATGGGTCTAGAAGTTAGTTTTATGGGCTCGTAAGGTTGTTAGACACATTGTATATATTTATCATATTCTTTCATTAAATCTTCTCAATCAATTTATTTTACAAATATTGTTTCTTTTATTTTAAAAAAAATATTTGTGTGGGTGGTAGTTAGGTTTGTTGATTGGATTTTTATTTATAAGTATTGTTTCTTCTATTTATTTAATTATATTTTATTGTTATTTTAATATATTGTTTGGCTTTGGATTTCTTAAGTTTTGTCATTATTAATGTTTTTTCGCAAGATTGATCTGAAAACTCAATTATTTAAGGAGATCATTTATCTTCTAAAGTCTCTGTTGGTCGATTAGTTACCTCGCGAGATCTATCCATTTACACGTAAGATTTCAAATAGTCTAAAAATGTGATGTTAGGATAACGTAGAGTGGTAGATCATTTTAAACAATGATATTCACAATGTTATACCAGACCATAATAGATAAATTCCAAGTTTGTAAAATTAAAATCAGGTTAGAGAACTTGGCCCATTGACTAATTACTTTAAAAAAATAAGTTTTACCTTTGGCCAACTTAAGAAGCTAATAATCGTAATCTTTTTTTACCGACTTAAAAAGAGTTACAAAATATAGTTACAATCAACCGACTCCAGTTCTATCTAGTAAACCATTGACTAAGAAAGTTAATAGTGATGATCGATAGTTTTTAAATCAATGGAAATAATTGAACCCGTCTTCCTAACTAAATTATCTGCCCATTCATTCACTCATTGATGAGCACGAAGAATCATTACGCTTCCATAATGAGCAATAAAATTTGCAAATTTCCTCATAATAGGTTTGATATTCCATTCGAACTAATGGATAGTTAGATTCTAAATTAATGTAAAGTGGGATGTTTAAAAAATTGTTATTGAATAACTTACACCAATTAAGACGTTATTTAAGGCAATAGTAGCTGCTTATTGTGGTATGGGTATTCGACGGAATCAGAGAGTTTGCTAATGAAAATAACTAGACGTATTGACCGAGAAGGATTAGAAGAGTCCTCTTCAGGCCATATTGATATTCATTGTGGCATGATTCATGAAAATTACGAGGATGATCGAATCCACAAGCTTTAATAATGATTAAACCAAAATGTATTTTCAACACAGAAATTATTTTCATAAGACAGTTATACGTTGCCAATTTTTTTAATTATCTACGATTCTAATTGTTGCAACTTACAAAGGCGAGAACATCACAAGACCTCCCCGAGTTCTTTTGGATTCTCCAAGCAACATCTAGATCATACCACACATAGGGAGCTGATAAGGGACGTTGTTAAACCACTTCTTCTTCTCATCTTCAGATTTTTAAGATGTTAAGAGAATATTGAGAAGAAAGTAAAATCTTATAAATGTACATCTAGCATCAATGTTGGTTTACAAAAATATAGGTTTGATACACAACGCTGATAAACTATCTCATTTAGTGAATTGTTACACGCATCTGCAAGAGTTAGTCCCGTCATTTTAAGCCCCTCCTTGTTTGCGTATACGATTCGGTCCAAGCCCTGCAATAAATTACTCACAATAGTGAGATAAAATCATCCCAAATGTAATAAAAGTGTGACACACATAGATTATGTATGAGCTTACTGAATATGACCAGCACAATATAGCATCTTGATGATGCTCTAGCTCTACCACTACTGAGTCATGATTGAAGGCGTCGCATCTCAGGAACTCAATTCCAAAAGTTGACCTGCATTAACTAAAACTTGTCTTTACAGATATGGGATTTTTCATGCTATAAGTTGGATTTCATTGAGCAGTTGAACTTACCTATAACAATAATAGATCACATACGCAGAGGAGATCCTATTAGAGTGTCCCCTTTCAGTCATTGATCCAAATGGAGTTGCTAGATTTGCTAGTATAGTCATTGTAGCCAAAACATGACGCATGTACCGTCTAGCCATTGTTGCAATCTCTTCCAGCGGATTACTTTTGTATGGAATCAGAAAACAAGCAATCATCACTTAGAATGATTTGCTTCACTGACCAATCAGCTGTCCTATTACTCCGTAAATAACACAAATCAGACGTAGAACATTAGAAAAGTAAGTAAATGCAAAACATAAGCAAAACCCCTTCGAGCCTAAAGCATAAATAGGGAATCATGCTTAGCACTGAGAAGATTATTAAAATAAACTAAAAAACACTCATGCAAACTCTTTAAACGCTTAAACCATAAGCAATAAATATAGAATAGAACTAGATTGCTTATGTGTTGTGGTGCATTTATCAATATTATTCTATTAGTTTCTTATCCAATTAGACAAAGAAATGGAATAAGGCCGTCAAACTTGTAATCAGACTCTATTCCCATATTATTTAAATAGAAGAAATTCAATTTAAATTAAATAGAAAATCTTACCATTAACAATTGATGAGATTTTATTAGTTGATTGAAATAGCATGTCCAACTATCTAATTCTTATCCTTGACATTAGATAGATGGACCTGTGCTCAAGATCCATGAATATATATCAAATCTTTTCCTTACATACCTTATTAAATTTCCTTTCAGGATTACATATAATAATGATTTTATTTTTATAACAGAAAGAAATACCTAAATTTAAATCATATCATAAACTTTATTTTTAAATAGATACAGAAGAAAGGATACCTACTAATTGTTAAAGTATGCAATAATTAATCGGAGAAAAATTACACAAAAATAAACACAAATACTTAAAATATTATACATACTTAGCCATATATATATTGTTCTTTCACTTTAAAGTACTAATTATTATAAAGATAGCATATATAGTAGTGGCTTTTGCCTGATGATAAAACTGGCCAAAAAATTATAAGGATTTTTTTTAATATTTAAACTCCCTGTGAAATTGCCTCCATCCTAAAATTACCATACAAATATTTTGATTCTGACTCCCTAAAGCAGCTACTTTTTGCAAGAAACCATTCTAGATCCCCTCCCCAGGTGAATATATATGACCGAACTTAGAAGTGTGTGTTTTGACAGAAGAAAGTGACTAAATAAAAATACCGATTTATATTTCGGTTTGAAGATAAATAAAGGTAGCCTGAGAGATGATATAGTAGATCTCGACATTCCACGAATTTGATCGACAATTTAAAGAATAGAATTTTCTTCTGAATAAAATAGGATAGAGGATTTATAGTGACTTGGATTCGTTGTCTAATTACTTGGGCTTGTGGATATATGGTTTATGGGTCTAGAAGTTAGTTTTATGGGCTCGTAAGGTTGTTAGACACATTGTATATATTTATCATATTCTTTCATTAAATCTTCTCAATCAATTTATTTTACAAATATTGTTTCTTTTATTTTAAAAAAAATATTTGTGTGGGTGGTAGTTAGGTTTGTTGATTGGATTTTTATTTATAAGTATTGTTTCTTCTATTTATTTAATTATATTTTATTGTTATTTTAATATATTGTTTGGCTTTGGATTTCTTAAGTTTTGTCATTATTAATGTTTTTTCGCAAGATTGATCTGAAAACTCAATTATTTAAGGAGATCATTTATCTTCTAAAGTCTCTGTTGGTCGATTAGTTACCTCGCGAGATCTATCCATTTACACGTAAGATTTCAAATAGTCTAAAAATGTGATGTTAGGATAACGTAGAGTGGTAGATCATTTTAAACAATGATATTCACAATGTTATACCAGACCATAATAGATACATTCCAAGTTTGTAAAATTAAAATCAAGTTAGAGAACTTGGCCCATTGACTAATTACTTTAAAAAAATAAGTTTTACCTTTGGCCAACTTAAGAAGCTAATAATCGTAATCTTTTTTTACCGACTTAAAAAGAGTTACAAAATATAGTTACAATCAACCGACTCCAGTTCTATCTAGTAAACCATTGACTAAGAAAGTTAATAGTGATGATCGATAGTTTTTAAATCAATGGAAATAATTGAACCCGTCTTCCTAACTAAATTATCTGCCCATTCATTCACTCATTGATGAGCACGAAGAATCATTACGCTTCCATAATGAGCAATAAAATTTGCAAATTTCCTCATAATAGGTTTGATATTCCATTCGAGCTAATGGATAGTTAGATTCTAAATTAATGTAAAGTGGGATGTTTAAAAAATTGTTATTGAATAACTTACACCAATTAAGACGTTATTTAAGGCAATAGTAGCTGCTTATTGTGGTATGGGTATTCGACGGAATCAGAGAGTTTGCTAATGAAAATAACTAGACGTATTGACCGAGAAGGATTAGAAGAGTCCTCTTCAGGCCATATTGATATTCATTGTGGCATGATTCATGAAAATTACGAGGATGATCGAATCCACAAGCTTTAATAATGATTAAACCAAAATGTATTTTCAACACAGAAATTATTTTCATAAGACAGTTATACGTTGCCAATTTTTTTAATTATCTACGATTCTAATTGTTGCAACTTACAAAGGCGAGAACATCACAAGACCTCCCCGAGTTCTTTTGGATTCTCCAAGCAACATCTAGATCATACCACACATAGGGAGCTGATAAGGGACGTTGTTAAACCACTTCTTCTTCTCATCTTCAGATTTTTAAGATGTTAAGAGAATATTGAGAAGAAAGTAAAATCTTATAAATGTACATCTAGCATCAATGTTGGTTTACAAAAATATAGGTTTGATACACAACGCTGATAAACTATCTCATTTAGTGAATTGTTACACGCATCTGCAAGAGTTAGTCCCGTCATTTTAAGCCCCTCCTTGTTTGCGTATACGATTCGGTCCAAGCCCTGCAATAAATTACTCACAATAGTGAGATAAAATCATCCCAAATGTAATAAAAGTGTGACACACATAGATTATGTATGAGCTTACTGAATATGACCAGCACAATATAGCATCTTGATTATGCTCAAGCTCTACCACTACTGAGTCATGATTGAAGGCGTCGCATCTCAGGAACTCAATTCCAAAAGTTGACCTGCATTAACTAAAACTTGTCTTTACAGATATGGGATTTTTCATGCTATAAGTTGGATTTCATTGAGCAGTTGAACTTACCTATAACAATAATAGATCACATACGCAGAGGAGATCCTATTAGAGTGTCCCCTTTCAGTCATTGATCCAAATGGAGTTGCTAGATTTGCTAGTATAGTCATTGTAGCCAAAACATGACGCATGTACTGTCTAGCCATTGTTGCAATCTCTTCCAGCGGATTACTTTTGTATGGAATCAGAAAACAAGCAATCATCACTTAGAATGATTTGCTTCACTGACCAATCAGCTGTCCTATTACTCCGTAAATAACACAAATCAGACGTAGAACATTAGAAAAGTAAGTAAATGCAAAACATAAGCAAAACCTCTTCGAGCCTAAAGCATAAATAGGGAATCATGCTTAGCACTGAGAAGATTATTAAAATAAACTAAAAAACACTCATGCAAACTCTTTAAACGCTTAAACCATAAGCAATAAATATAGAATAGAACTAGATTGCTTATGTGTTGTGGTGCATTTATCAATATTATTCTATTAGTTTCTTATCCAATTAGACAAAGAAATGGAATAAGGCCGTCAAACTTGTAATCAGACTCTATTGCCATATTATTTAAATAGAAGAAATTCAATTTAAATTAAATAGAAAATCTTACCATTAACAATTGATGAGATTTTATTAGTTGATTGAAATAGCATGTCCAACTATCTAATTCTTATCCTTGACATTAGATAGATGGACCTGTGCTCAAGATCCATGAATATATATCAAATCTTTTCCTTACATACCTTATTAAATTTCCTTTCAGGATTACATATAATAATGATTTTATTTTTATAACAGAAAGAAATACCTAAATTTAAATCATATCATAAACTTTATTTTTAAATAGATACAGAAGAAAGGATACCTACTAATTGTTAAAGTATGCAATAATTAATCGGAGAAAAATTACACAAAAATAAACACAAATACTTAAAATATTATACATACTTAGCCATATATATATTGTTCTTTCACTTTAAAGTACTAATTATTATAAAGATAGCATATATAGTAGTGGCTTTTGCCTGATGATAAAACTGGCCAAAAAATTATAAGGATTTTTTTTAATATTTAAACTCCCTGTGAAATTGCCTCCATCCTAAAATTACCATACAAATATTTTGATTCTGACTCCCTAAAGCAGCTACTTTTTGCAAGAAACCATTCTAGATCCCCTCCCCAGGTGAATATATATGACCGAACTTAGAAGTGTGTGTTTTGACAGAAGAAAGTGACTAAATAAAAATACCGATTTATATTTCGGTTTGAAGATAAATAAAGGTAGCCTGAGAGATGATATAGTAGATCTCGACATTCCACGAATTTGATCGACAATTTAAAGAATAGAATTTTCTTTGGAATAAAATAGGATAGAGGATTTATAGTGACTTGGATTCATTGTCTAATTACTTGGGCTTATGGATATATGGTTTATGGGTCTAGAAGTTAGTTTTATGGGCTCGTAAGGTTGTTAGACACATTGTATATATTTATCATATTCTTTCATTAAATCTTCTCAATCAATTTATTTTACAAATATTGTTTCTTTTATTTTATAAAAAATATTTGTGTGGGTGGTAGTTAGGTTTGTTGATTGGATTTTTTTTTACAAGTATTGTTTCTTCTATTTATTTAATTATATTTTTTTGTTATTTTAATATATTGTTTGACTTTGGATTTCTTAAGTTTTGTCATAATTAATGTTTTTTTGCAAGATTGATCTGAAAACTCAATTATTTAAGGAGATCATTTATCTTCTAAAGTCTGTGTTGGTCGATTAGTTACCTCGCGAGATCTATTCATTTACACGTAAGATTTCAAATAGTCTAAAACTGTGATGTTAGGATAACGTAGAGTGGTAGATCATTTTAAACAATGATATTCACAATTTTATACCAGACCATAATAGATAGATTTCAAGTTTGTAAAATTAAAATCAGGTTAGAGAACTTGGCCCATTGACTAATTACTTTAAAAAAATAAGTTTTACCTTTGGCCAACTTAAGAAGCTAATAATCGTAATCTTTTTTTTTACCAACTTAAAAAGAGTTACAAAATATAGTTACAATCAACCAACTCCAGTTCTATCTAGTAAACCATTGACTAAGAAAGTTAATAGTGATGATCGATAGTTTTTAAATCAATGGAAATAATTGAGCCCGTCTTCCTAACTAAATTATCTGCCCATTCATTCACTCATTGATGAGCACGAAGAATCATTACGCTTCCATAATGAGCAGTGAAATTTGCAAATTTCCTCATAATAGGTTTGATATTCCATTCGAGCTAATGGATAGTTTGAACAATTGTTTTGGTGAACTGTTGTCGTTTAAGTTGAAGATAAATATGATTCTAAAGTAATGTAAAGTGGGATGTTTAAAAAATTGTTATTGAATAACTTACACCAATATAGACGTTATTTAAGGCAATAGTAGCTGCTTATTGTGGTATGGGTATTCGACGGAATCAGAGAGTTTGCTAATGAAAATAACTAGACGTATCGACCGAGAAGGATTAGAAGAGTCCTCTTCAGGCCATATTGATATTAATTGCGGCATGATTCATGAAAATTAGGAGGATGATCGAATCCACAAGCTTTAATAATGATTAAACCAAAATGTATTTTCAACACAGAAATTATTTTCATAAGACAGTTATACGTTGCAAAATTTTTAATTATCTACGATTCTAATTGTTGCAACTTACAAAGGCGAGAACATCACAAGAACTCCACGTGTTCTTTTGGATTCTCCAAGCAACAGCTAGATCATACCACACATAGGGAGCTGATAAGGGACGTTGTTAAACCACTTCTTCTTCTTATTTTCAGATTTTTAAGATGTTAAGAGAATATTGAGAAGAAAGTAAAATCTTATAAATGTACCTCTAGCATCAATGTTGGTATACGAAAATATAGGTTTGATAAACAACGCTGATAAACTATCTCATTTAGTGAATCGTCACACGCATCCGCAAGAGTTATTCCCGTCATTTTAAGCCCCTCCTTGTTTGCATATACGATTCGGTCCAAGCCCTGCAATAAATTACTCACAATAGTGAGATAAAATCATCCCAAATGTAATAAAAGTATGACACACATAGAATATGTATGAGCTTACTGAATATGACCAGCACAATATAGAATCTTGATGATGCTGAAGCTCCACCACTACTGAGTCATGATTGAAGGCGTCGCATCTCAGGAACTCAATTCCAAAAGTTGATCTGCATTAACTAAAACTTGTCTTTACAGATATGGGATTTTTCATGCTATAAGTTGGATTTCATTGAGCAGTTGAACTTACCTATAACAATAATAGATCACATACGCAGAGGAGATCCTATTAGAGTGTCCCCTTTCAGGCATTGATCCAAATGGAGTTGCTGGATTTGCTAGTATAGTCATTGTAGCCAAAACATGGCGCATGTACCGTCTAGCCATTGTTGCAATCTCTTCCAGCTGATTACTTTTGTATGGAATCAGAAAACAAGCAATCATCACTTAGAATGATTTGCTTCACTGACCAATCAGCTGTCCTATTACTCCGTAAATAACACAAATCAGACGTAGAACATTAGAAAAGTAAGTAAATGCAAAACATAAGCAAAACCCCTTCGAGCCTAAAGCATAAATAGAGAATCATGCCTAGCACTGAGAAGATTATTCAAATAAACTAAAAACACTTATACAAACTCTTTAACCGCTTAACCCATGAGCAATAAATATAGAATAGAACTAGATTGCTTATGTGTTGAGGTGCATTTATCAATATTATTCTATTAGTTTCTCATCCAATTATACAAAGAAATGGAATAAGGCCGTCAAACTTGTAATCAGACTCTATTCCCACATTTTATTTAAATAGAAGAAATTCAATTTAAATTAAATAGAAAATCTTACCATTAACAATTGATGAGATTTTATTAGTTGATTGAAATAGCATGTCCAACGATCTAATTCTTATCCTTGACATGAGATAGATGGACCTGTGCTCAAGATCCATGAATATATATCAAATCTTTTCCTTACATACCTTATTAAATTTCCTCTCAGGATTACATATAATAATGATTTGATTTTTATAACAGAAAGAAATACCTAAATTTAAATCATATCATAAACTTTATTTTTAAATAGATACAAAAGAAAGGATACCTACTAATTGTTAAAGTATGCAATAATTAATCGGAGAAAAATTACACAAAAATAAACACAAATACTTAAAAGATTATACATACTTAGCCAAATATATATTGTTCTTTCACTTTAAAAGTACTAATTATTATAAACATGGCAGATCTAGCAGTGGCTTTTGCCTGATGATAAAAATGGCCAAAAAATTATTAGGATTTTTTTTAATATTTAAACTCCCTTTGAAATTGCCTCCATCCTAAAATTACCCATACAAATATTTTGATTCTGACTCCCTAAAGCAGCTACTTTTTGCAAGAAACCATTCTAGATCCCCTCCCCAGGTGAATATATATGACCGAACTTAGAAGTGTGTGTTTTGACAAAAGAAAGTGACTAAATAAACATACCGATTTAGATTTAGGTTTGAAGATAAATAAAGGTAGCCTGAGAGATGATATAGTAGATCTCAACATTCTACGAATTTGATCGACAATTTAAAGAATAGAATTTTCTTTGGAATAAAATAGGATAGAGGATTTATAGCGACTTGGATTCGTTGTCTAATTACTTGGGCTTATGGATATATGGTTTATGGGTCTAGAAGTTAGTTTTATGGGCTCGTAAGGTTGTTAGACACATTGTATATATTTATCATATTCTTTCATTAAATCTTCTCAATCAATTTATTTTACAAATATTGTTTCTTTTATTTTAAAAAAAGTATTTGTGTGGGTGGTAGTTAGGTTTGTTGATTGGATTTTTATTTACAAGTATTGTTTCTTCTATTTATTTAATTATATTTTTTTGTTATTTTAATATATTGTTTGGCTTTGGATTTCTTAAGTTTTGTCATTATTAATGTTTTCTTGCAAGATTGATCTGAAAACTCAATTATTTAAGGAGATCATTTATCATCTAAAGTCTGTGTTGGTCGATTAGTTACCTCGCGAGATCTATTCATTTACACGTAAGATTTCAAATAGTCTAAAAATGTGATGTTAGGATAACGTAGAGTGGTAGATCATTTTAAACAATGATATTCACAATGTTATACCAGACCATAATAGATAGATTCCAAGTTTGTAAAATTAAAATCAGAACTTGGCCCATTGACTAATTACTTTAAAAAAATAAGTTTTACCTTTGGCCAACTTAAGAAGCTAATAATCGTAATCTTTTTTTTTACCGACTTAAAAAGAGTTACAAAATATAGTTACAATCAACCGATTCCAGTTCTATCTAGTAAACCATTGACTAAGAAAGTTAATAGTGATGATCGATAGTTTTTAAATCAATGGAAATAATTGAGCCCGTCTTCCTAACTAAATTATCTGCCCATTCATTCACTCATTGATGAGCACGAAGAATCATTACGCTTCCATAATGAGCAGTAAAATTTGCAAATTTCCTCATAATAGGTTTGATATTCCATTCGAGCTAATGGATAGTTTGAACAATTGTTTTGGTGAACTGTTGTCGTTTGAGTTGAAGATAAATATGATTCTAAATTAATGTAAAGTGGGATGTTTAAAAAATTATTATTGAATAACTTACACCAATTCAGACGTTATTTAAGGCAATAGTAGCTGATTATTGTGGTATGGGTATTCGACGGAATCAGAGATTTTGCTAATGAAAATAACTAGATGTATCGACCGAGAAGGATTAGAAGAGTCCTTTTCAGGCCATATTGATATTAATTGCGGCATGATTCATGAAAATGAGGAGGATGATCGAATCCACAAGCTTTAATAATGATTAAACCAAAATGTATTTTCAACACAGAAATTCATAAGACAGTTATACGTTGCCAATTTTTTTAATTATCTACGATTCTAATTGTTGCAACTTACAAAGGCGAGAACATCACAAGACCTCCACGTGTTCTTTTGGATTCTCCAAGCAACAGCTAGATCATACCACACATAGGGAGCTGATAAGGGACGTTGTTAAACCACTTCTTCTTCTCATATTCACATTTTTAAGATGTTAAGAGAATATTGAGAAGAAAGTAAAATCTTATAAATGTACCTCTAGCATCAATGTTGGTATACGAAAATATAGGTTTGATACACAACGCTGATAAACTATCTCATTTAGTGAATTGTCACACGCATCTGCAAGAGTTAGTCCCGTCATTTTAAGCCCCTCCTTGTTTGCGTATACGATTCGGTCCAAGCCCTGCAATAAATTACTCACAATAGTGAGATAAAATCATCCCAAATGTAATAAAAGTGTGACACACATAGAATATGTATGAGCTTACTGAATATGACCAGCACAATATAGCATCTTGATGATGCTCAAGCTCCACCACTACTGAGTCATGATTGAAGGCGTCGCATCTCTGGAACTCAATTCCAAAAGTTGATCTGCATTAACTAAAACTTGTCTTTACAGATATGGGATTTTTCATGCTATAAGTTGGATTTCATTGAGCAGTTGAACTTACCTATAACAATAATAGATCACATACGCAGAGGAGATCCTATTAGAGTGTCCCCTTTCAGGCATTGATCCAAATGGAGTTGCTGGATTTGCTAGTATAGTCATTGTAGCCAAAACATGGCGCATGTACCGTCTAGCCATTGTTGCAATCTCTTCCAGCTGATTACTTTTGTATGGAATCAGAAAACAAGCAATCATCACTTAGAATGATTTGCTTCACTGACCAATCAGCTGTCCTATTACTCCGTAAATAACACAAACCAGACGTAGAACATTAGAAAAGTAAGTAAATGCAAAACATAAGCAAAACCCCTTCGAGCCTAAAGCATAAACAGGGAATCATGCCTAGCACTGAGAAGATTATTCAAATAAACTAAAAACACTCATACAAACTCTTTAACCGCTTAACCCATAAGCAATAAATATAGAATAGAACTAGATTGCTTATGTGTTGTGGTGCATTTATCAATATTATTCTATTAGTTTCTCATCCAATTATACAAAGAAATGGAATAAGGCCGTCAAACTTGTAATCAGACTCTATTCCCACATTTTATTTAAATAGAAGAAATTCAATTTAAATTAAATAGAAAATCTTACCATTAACAATTGATGAGATTTTATTAGTTGATTGAAATAGCATGTCCAACGAATCTAATTCTTATCCTTGACATGAGATAGATGGACCTGTGCTCAAGATCCATGAATATATAACAAATCTTTTCCTTACATACCTTATTAAATTTCCTCTCAGGATTACATATAATAATGATTTGATTTTTATAACAGAAAGAAATACCTAAATTTAAATCATATCATAAACTTTATTTTTAAATAGATACAAAAGAAAGGATACCTACTAATTGTTAAAGTATGCAATGATTAATCGGAGAAAAATTACACAAAAATAAACACAAATACTTAAAAGATTATACATACTTAGCCAAATATATATTGTTCTTTCACTTTAAAAGTACTAATTATTATAAACATGGCAGATCTAGCCGTGGCTTTTGCCTGATGATAAAAATGGCCAAAAAATTATTAGGATTTTTTTTAATATTTAAACTCCCTTTGAAATTGCCTCCATCCTAAAATTACCCATACAAATATTTTGATTCTGACTCCCTAAAGCAGCTACTTTTTGCAAGAAACCATTCTAGATCCCCTCCCCAGGTGAATATATATGACCGAACTTAGAAGTGTGTGTTTTGACAGAAGAAAGTGACTAAATAAACATACCGATTTAGATTTAGGTTTGAAGATAAATAAAGGTAGCCTGAGAGATGATACAGTAGATCTCAACATTCCACGAATTTGATCGACAATTTAAAGAATGGAATTTTCTTTGGAATAAAATAGGATAGAGGATTTATAGCGACTTGGATTCGTTGTCTAATTACTTGGGCTTATGGATATATGGTTTATGGGTCTAGAAGTTAGTTTTATGGGCTCGTAAGGTTGTTAGACACATTGTATATATTTATCATATTCTTTCATTAAATCTTCTCAATTAATTTATTTTACAAATATTGTTTCTTTTATTTTAAAAAAAGTATTTGTGTGGGTGGTAGTTAGGTTTGTTGATTGGATTTTTATTTACAAGTATTGTTTCTTCTATTTATTTAATTATATTTTTTTGTTATTTTAATATATTGTTTGGCTTTGGATTTCTTAAGTTTTGTCATTATTAATGTTTTTTTGCAAGATTGATCTGAAAACTCAATTATTTAAGGAGATCATTTATCATCTAAAGTCTGTGTTGGTCGATTAGTTACCTCGCGAGATCTATTCATTTACACGTAAGATTTCAAATAGTCTAAAAATGTGATGTTAGGATAACGTAGAGTGGTAGATCATTTTAAACAATGATATTCACAATGTTATACCAGACCATAATAGATAGATTCCAAGTTTGTAAAATTAAAATCAGAACTTGGCCCATTGACTAATTACTTTAAAAAAATAAGTTTTACCTTTGGCCAACTTAAGAAGCTAATAATCGTAATCTTTTTTTTTACCGACTTAAAAAGAGTTACAAAATATAGTTACAATCAACCGATTCCAGTTCTATCTAGTAAACCATTGACTAAGAAAGTTAATAGTGATGATCGATAGTTTTTAAATCAATGGAAATAATTGAGCCCGTCTTCCTAACTAAATTATCTGCCCATTCATTCACTCATTGATGAGCACGAAGAATCATTACGCTTCCATAATGAGCAGTGAAATTTGCAAATTTCCTCATAATAGGTTTGATATTCCATTCGAGCTAATGGATAGTTTGAACAATTGTTTTGGTGAACTGTTGTCGTTTAAGTTGAAGATAAATATGATTCTAAAGTAATGTAAAGTGGGATGTTTAAAAAATTGTTATTGAATAACTTACACCAATATAGACGTTATTTAAGGCAATAGTAGCTGCTTATTGTGGTATGGGTATTCGACGGAATCAGAGAGTTTGCTAATGAAAATAACTAGACGTATCGACCGAGAAGGATTAGAAGAGTCCTCTTCAGGCCATATTGATATTAATTGCGGCATGATTCATGAAAATTAGGAGGATGATCGAATCCACAAGCTTTAATAATGATTAAACCAAAATGTATTTTCAACACAGAAATTATTTTCATAAGACAGTTATACGTTGCAAAATTTTTAATTATCTACGATTCTAATTGTTGCAACTTACAAAGGCGAGAACATCACAAGAACTCCACGTGTTCTTTTGGATTCTCCAAGCAACAGCTAGATCATACCACACATAGGGAGCTGATAAGGGACGTTGTTAAACCACTTCTTCTTCTTATTTTCAGATTTTTAAGATGTTAAGAGAATATTGAGAAGAAAGTAAAATCTTATAAATGTACCTCTAGCATCAATGTTGGTATACGAAAATATAGGTTTGATACACAACGCTGATAAACTATCTCATTTAGTGAATCGTCACACGCATCCGCAAGAGTTATTCCCGTCATTTTAAGCCCCTCCTTGTTTGCATATACGATTCGGTCCAAGCCCTGCAATAAATTACTCACAATAGTGAGATAAAATCATCCCAAATGTAATAAAAGTATGACACACATAGAATATGTATGAGCTTACTGAATATGACCAGCACAATATAGCATCTTGATGATGCTCAAGCTCCACCACTACTGAGTCATGATTGAAGGCGTCGCATCTCAGGAACTCAATTCCAAAAGTTGATCTGCATTAACTAAAACTTGTCTTTACAGATATGGGATTTTTCATGCTATAAGTTGGATTTCATTGAGCAGTTGAACTTACCTATAACAATAATAGATCACATACGCAGAGGAGATCCTATTAGAGTGTCCCCTTTCAGGCATTGATCCAAATGGAGTTGCTGGATTTGCTAGTATAGTCATTGTAGCCAAAACATGGCGCATGTACCGTCTAGCCATTGTTGCAATCTCTTCCAGCTGATTACTTTTGTATGGAATCAGAAAACAAGCAATCATCACTTAGAATGATTTGCTTCACTGACCAATCAGCTGTCCTATTACTCCGTAAATAACACAAATCAGACGTAGAACATTAGAAAAGTAAGTAAATGCAAAACATAAGCAAAACCCCTTCGAGCCTAAAGCATAAATAGAGAATCATGCCTAGCACTGAGAAGATTATTCAAATAAACTAAAAACACTTATACAAACTCTTTAACCGCTTAACCCATGAGCAATAAATATAGAATAGAACTAGATTGCTTATGTGTTGAGGTGCATTTATCAATATTATTCTATTAGTTTCTCATCCAATTATACAAAGAAATGGAATAAGGCCGTCAAACTTGTAATCAGACTCTATTCCCACATTTTATTTAAATAGAAGAAATTCAATTTAAATTAAATAGAAAATCTTACCATTAACAATTGATGAGATTTTATTAGTTGATTGAAATAGCATGTCCAACGATCTAATTCTTATCCTTGACATGAGATAGATGGACCTGTGCTCAAGATCCATGAATATATATCAAATCTTTTCCTTACATACCTTATTAAATTTCCTCTCAGGATTACATATAATAATGATTTGATTTTTATAACAGAAAGAAATACCTAAATTTAAATCATATCATAAACTTTATTTTTAAATAGATACAAAAGAAAGGATACCTACTAATTGTTAAAGTATGCAATAATTAATCGGAGAAAAATTACACAAAAATAAACACAAATACTTAAAAGATTATACATACTTAGCCAAATATATATTGTTCTTTCACTTTAAAAGTACTAATTATTATAAACATGGCAGATCTAGCAGTGGCTTTTGCCTGATGATAAAAATGGCCAAAAAATTATTAGGATTTTTTTTAATATTTAAACTCCCTTTGAAATTGCCTCCATCCTAAAATTACCCATACAAATATTTTGATTCTGACTCCCTAAAGCAGCTACTTTTTGCAAGAAACCATTCTAGATCCCCTCCCCAGGTGAATATATATGACCGAACTTAGAAGTGTGTGTTTTGACAAAAGAAAGTGACTAAATAAACATACCGATTTAGATTTAGGTTTGAAGATAAATAAAGGTAGCCTGAGAGATGATATAGTAGATCTCAACATTCCACGAATTTGATCGACAATTTAAAGAATAGAATTTTCTTTGGAATAAAATAGGATAGAGGATTTATAGCGACTTGGATTCGTTGTCTAATTACTTGGGCTTATGGATATATGGTTTATGGGTCTAGAAGTTAGTTTTATGGGCTCGTAAGGTTGTTAGACACATTGTATATATTTATCATATTCTTTCATTAAATCTTCTCAATCAATTTATTTTACAAATATTGTTTCTTTTATTTTAAAAAAAGTATTTGTGTGGGTGGTAGTTAGGTTTGTTGATTGGATTTTTATTTACAAGTATTGTTTCTTCTATTTATTTAATTATATTTTTTTGTTATTTTAATATATTGTTTGGCTTTGGATTTCTTAAGTTTTGTCATTATTAATGTTTTCTTGCAAGATTGATCTGAAAACTCAATTATTTAAGGAGATCATTTATCATCTAAAGTCTGTGTTGGTCGATTAGTTACCTCGCGAGATCTATTCATTTACACGTAAGATTTCAAATAGTCTAAAAATGTGATGTTAGGATAACGTAGAGTGGTAGATCATTTTAAACAATGATATTCACAATGTTATACCAGACCATAATAGATAGATTCCAAGTTTGTAAAATTAAAATCAGAACTTGGCCCATTGACTAATTACTTTAAAAAAATAAGTTTTACCTTTGGCCAACTTAAGAAGCTAATAATCGTAATCTTTTTTTTTACCGACTTAAAAAGAGTTACAAAATATAGTTACAATCAACCGATTCCAGTTCTATCTAGTAAACCATTGACTAAGAAAGTTAATAGTGATGATCGATAGTTTTTAAATCAATGGAAATAATTGAGCCCGTCTTCCTAACTAAATTATCTGCCCATTCATTCACTCATTGATGAGCACGAAGAATCATTACGCTTCCATAATGAGCAGTAAAATTTGCAAATTTCCTCATAATAGGTTTGATATTCCATTCGAGCTAATGGATAGTTTGAACAATTGTTTTGGTGAACTGTTGTCGTTTGAGTTGAAGATAAATATGATTCTAAATTAATGTAAAGTGGGATGTTTAAAAAATTATTATTGAATAACTTACACCAATTCAGACGTTATTTAAGGCAATAGTAGCTGATTATTGTGGTATGGGTATTCGACGGAATCAGAGATTTTGCTAATGAAAATAACTAGACGTATCGACCGAGAAGGATTAGAAGAGTCCTTTTCAGGCCATATTGATATTAATTGCGGCATGATTCATGAAAATGAGGAGGATGATCGAATCCACAAGCTTTAATAATGATTAAACCAAAATGTATTTTCAACACAGAAATTCATAAGACAGTTATACGTTGCCAATTTTTTTAATTATCTACGATTCTAATTGTTGCAACTTACAAAGGCGAGAACATCACAAGACCTCCACGTGTTCTTTTGGATTCTCCAAGCTACAGCTAGATCATACCACACATAGGGAGCTGATAAGGGACGTTGTTAAACCACTTCTTCTTCTCATATTCACATTTTTAAGATGTTAAGAGAATATTGAGAAGAAAGTAAAATCTTATAAATGTACCTCTAGCATCAATGTTGGTATACGAAAATATAGGTTTGATACACAACGCTGATAAACTATCTCATTTAGTGAATTGTCACACGCATCTGCAAGAGTTAGTCCCGTCATTTTAAGCCCCTCCTTGTTTGCGTATACGATTCGGTCCAAGCCCTGCAATAAATTACTCACAATAGTGAGATAAAATCATCCCAAATGTAATAAAAGTGTGACACACATAGAATATGTATGAGCTTACTGAATATGACCAGCACAATATAGCATCTTGATGATGCTCAAGCTCCACCACTACTGAGTCATGATTGAAGGCGTCGCATCTCTGGAACTCAATTCCAAAAGTTGATCTGCATTAACTAAAACTTGTCTTTACAGATATGGGATTTTTCATGCTATAAGTTGGATTTCATTGAGCAGTTGAACTTACCTATAACAATAATAGATCACATACGCAGAGGAGATCCTATTAGAGTGTCCCCTTTCAGGCATTGATCCAAATGGAGTTGCTGGATTTGCTAGTATAGTCATTGTAGCCAAAACATGGCGCATGTACCGTCTAGCCATTGTTGCAATCTCTTCCTGCTGATTACTTTTGTATGGAATCAGAAAACAAGCAATCATCACTTAGAATGATTTGCTTCACTGACCAATCAGCTGTCCTATTACTCCGTAAATAACACAAATCAGACGTAGAACATTAGAAAAGTAAGTAAATGCAAAACATAAGCAAAACCCCTTCGAGCCTAAAGCATAAACAGGGAATCATGCCTAGCACTGAGAAGATTATTCAAATAAACTAAAAACACTCATACAAACTCTTTAACCGCTTAACCCATAAGCAATAAATATAGAATAGAACTAGATTGCTTATGTGTTGTGGTGCATTTATCAATATTATTCTATTAGTTTCTCATCCAATTATACAAAGAAATGGAATAAGGCCGTCAAACTTGTAATCAGACTCTATTCCCACATTTTATTTAAATAGAAGAAATTCAATTTAAATTAAATAGAAAATCTTACCATTAACAATTGATGAGATTTTATTAGTTGATTGAAATAGCATGTCCAACGATCTAATTCTTATCCTTGACATGAGATAGATGGACCTGTGCTCAAGATCCATGAATATATAACAAATCTTTTCCTTACATACCTTATTAAATTTCCTCTCAGGATTACATATAATAATGATTTGATTTTTATAACAGAAAGAAATACCTAAATTTAAATCATATCATAAACTTTATTTTTAAATAGATACAAAAGAAAGGATACCTACTAATTGTTAAAGTATGCAATGATTAATCGGAGAAAAATTACACAAAAATAAACACAAATACTTAAAAGATTATACATACTTAGCCAAATATATATTGTTCTTTCACTTTAAAAGTACTAATTATTATAAACATGGCAGATCTAGCCGTGGCTTTTGCCTGATGATAAAAATGGCCAAAAAATTATTAGGATTTTTTTTAATATTTAAACTCCCTTTGAAATTGCCTCCATCCTAAAATTACCCATACAAATATTTTGATTCTGACTCCCTAAAGCAGCTACTTTTTGCAAGAAACCATTCTAGATCCCCTCCCCAGGTGAATATATATGACCGAACTTAGAAGTGTGTGTTTTGACAGAAGAAAGTGACTAAATAAACATACCGATTTAGATTTAGGTTTGAAGATAAATAAAGGTAGCCTGAGAGATGATACAGTAGATCTCTACATTCCACGAATTTGATCGACAATTTAAAGAATGGAATTTTCTTTGGAATAAAATAGAATAGAGGATTTATAGCGACTTGGATTCGTTGTCTAATTACTTGGGCTTATGGATATATGGTTTATGGGTCTAGAAGTTAGTTTTATGGGCTCGTAAGGTTGTTAGACACATTGTATATATTTATCATATTCTTTCATTAAATCTTCTCAATTAATTTATTTTACAAATATTGTTTCTTTTATTTTAAAAAAAAGTATTTGTGTGGGTGGTAGTTAGGTTTGTTGATTGGATTTTTAATTACAAGTATTGTTTCTTCTATTTATTTAATTATATTTTTTTGTTATTTTAATATATTGTTTGGCTTTGGATTTCTTAAGTTTTGTCATTATTAATGTTTTTTTGCAAGATTGATCTGAAAACTCAATTATTTAAGGAGATCATTTATCATCTAAAGTCTGTGTTGGTCGATTAGTTACCTCGCGAGATCTATTCATTTACACGTAAGATTTCAAATAGTCTAAAAATGTGATGTTAGGATAACGTAGAGTGGTAGATCATTTTAAACAATGATATTCACAATGTTATACCAGACCATAATAGATAGATTCCAAGTTTGTAAAATTAAAATCAGAACTTGGCCCATTGACTAATTACTTTAAAAAAATAAGTTTTACCTTTGGCCAACTTAAGAAGCTAATAATCGTAATCTTTTTTTTTACCGACTTAAAAAGAGTTACAAAATATAGTTACAATCAACCGATTCCAGTTCTATCTAGTAAACCATTGACTAAGAAAGTTAATAGTGATGATCGATAGTTTTTAAATCAATGGAAATAATTGAGCCCGTCTTCCTAACTAAATTATCTGCCCATTCATTCACTCATTGATGAGCACGAAGAATCATTACGCTTCCATAATGAGCAGTAAAATTTGCAAATTTCCTCATAATAGGTTTGATATTCCATTCGAGCTAATGGATAGTTTGAACAATTGTTTTGGTGAACTGTTGACGTTTGAGTTGAAGATAAATATGATTCTAAATTAATGTAAAGTGAGATGTTTAAAAAATTATTATTGAATAACTTACACCAATTCAGACGTTATTTAAGGCAATAGTAGCTGCTTATTGTGGTATGGGTATTCCACGGAATCAGAGAGTTTGCTAATGAAAATAACTAGACGTATCGACCGAGAAGGATTAGAAGAGTCCTCTTCAGGCCATATTGATATTAATTGCGGCATGATTCATGAAAATGAGGAGGATGATCGAATCCACAAGCTTTAATAATGATTAAACCAAAATGTATTTTCAACACAGAAATTCATAAGACAGTTATACGTTGCCAATTTTTTAATTATCTACGATTCTAATTGTTGCAACTTACAATGGCGAGAACATCACAAGACCTCCACGTGTTCTTTTGGATTCTCCAAGCAACAGCTAGATCATACCACACATAGGAGCTGATAAGGGACGTTGTTAAACCACTTCTTCTTCTCATCTTCACATTTTTAAGATGTTAAGAGAATATTGAGAAGAAAGTAAAATCTTATAAATGTACCTCTAGCATCAATGTTGGTATACGAAAATATAGGTTTGATACACAACGCTGATAAACTATCTCATTTAGTGAATTGTCACACGCATCTGCAAGAGTTAGTCCCGTCATTTTAAGCCCCTCCTTGTTTGCGTATACGATTCGGTCCAAGCCCTGCAATAAATTACTCACAATAGTGAGATAAAATCATCCCAAATGTAATAAAAGTGTGACACACATAGAATATGTATGAGCTTACTGAATATGACCAGCACAATATAGCATCTTGATGATGCTCAAGCTCCACCACTACTGAGTCATGATTGAAGGCGTCGCATCTCAGGAACTCAATTCCAAAAGTTGATCTGCATTAACTAAAACTTGTCTTTACAGATATGGGATTTTTCATGCTATAAGTTGGATTTCAGAGGAGATCCTATTAGAGTGTCCCCTTTCAGGCATTGATCCAAATGGAGTTGCTGGATTTGCTAGTATAGTCATTGTAGCCAAAACATGGCGCATGTACCGACTAGCCATTGTTGCAATCTCTTCCAGCTGATTACTTTTGTATGGAATCAGAAAACAAGCAATCATCACTTAGAATGATTTGCTTCACTGACCAATCAGCTGTCCTATTACTCCGTAAATAACACAAATCAGACGTAGAACATTAGAAAAGTAAGTAAATGCAAAACATAAGCAAAACCCCTTCGAGCCTAAAGCATAAATAGGGAATCATGCCTAGCACTGAGAAGATTATTCAAATAAACTAAAAACACTTATACAAACTCTTTAACCGCTTAACCCATGAGCAATAAATATAGAATAGAACTAGATTGCTTATGTGTTGTGGTGCATTTATCTATATTATTCTATTAGTTTCTCATCCAATTATACAAAGAAATGGAATAAGGCCGTCAAACTTGTAATCAGACTCTATTCCCACATTTTATTTAAATAGAAGAAATTCAATTTAAATTAAATAGAAAATCTTACCATTAACAATTGATGAGATTTTATTAGTTGATTGAAATAGCATGTCAAACGATCTAATTCTTATCCTTGACACGAGATAGATGGACCTGTGCTCAAGATCCATGAATATATATCAAATCTTTTCCTTACATACCTTATTAAATTTCCTCTCAGGATTACATATAATAATGATTTGATTTTTATAACAGAAAGAAATACCTAAATTTAAATCATATCATAAACTTTATTTTTAAATAGATACAAAAGAAAGGATACCTACTAATTGTTAAAGTATGCAATAATTAATCGGAGAAAAATTACACAAAAATAAACACAAATACTTAAAAGATTATACATACTTAGCCAAATATATATTGTTCTTTCACTTTAAAAGTACTAATTACTATAAACATGGCAGATCTAGCAGTGGCTTTTGCCTGATGATAAAAATGGCCAAAAAATTATTAGGATTTTTTTTAATATTTAAACTCCCTTTGAAATTGCCTCCATCCTAAAATTACCCATACAAATATTTTGATTCTGACTCCCTAAAGCAGCTACTTTTTGCAAGAAACCATTCTAGATCCCCTCCCCAGACCTAACTTAGAAGGGTGTGTTTTGACAGAAGAAAGTGACTAAATAAACATACCGATTTAGATTTAGGTTTGAAGATAAATAAAGGTAGCCTGAGAGATGATATAGTAGATCTCAAGATTCCACGAATTTGATCGACAATTTAAAGAATAGAATTTTCTTTGTAATAAAATAGGATAGAGGATTTATAGTGACTTGGATTCGTTGTCTAATTACTTGGGCTTATGGATATATGGTTTATGGGTCTAGAAGTTAGTTTTATGGGCTCGTAAGGTTGTTAGACACATTGTATATATTTATCATATTCTTTCATTAAATCTTCTCAATCAATTTATTTTACAAATATTGTTTCTTTTATTTTAAAAAAAGTATTTGTGTGGGTGGTAGTTAGGTTTGTTGATTGGATTTTTATTTACAAGTATTGTTTCTTCTATTTATTTAATTATATTTTTTTGTTATTTTAATATATTGTTTGGCTTTGGATTTCTTAAGTTTTGTCATTATTAATGTTTTTTTGCAAGATTGATCTGAAAACTCAATTATTTAAGGAGATCATTTATCATCTAAAGTCTGTGTTGGTCGATTAGTTACCTCGCGAGATCTATTCATTTACACGTAAGATTTCAAATAGTCTAAAAATGTGATGTTAGGATAACGTAGAGTGGTAGATCATTTTAAACAATGATATTCACAATGTTATACCAGACCATAATAGATAGATTCCAAGTTTGTAAAATTAAAATCAGAACTTGGCCCATTGACTAATTACTTTAAAAAAATAAGTTTTACCTTTGGCCAACTTAAGAAGCTAATAATCGTAATCTTTTTTTTTACCGACTTAAAAAGAGTTACAAAATATAGTTACAATCAACCGATTCCAGTTCTATCTAGTAAACCATTGACTAAGAAAGTTAATAGTGATGATCGATAGTTTTTAAATCAATGGAAATAATTGAGCCCGTCTTCCTAACTAAATTATCTGCCCATTCATTCACTCATTGATGAGCACGAAGAATCATTACGCTTCCATAATGAGCAGTAAAATTTGCAAATTTCCTCATAATAGGTTTGATATTCCATTCGAGCTAATGGATAGTTTGAACAATTGTTTTGGTGAACTGTTTTCGTTTGAGTTGAAGATAAATATGATTCTAAATTAATGTAAAGTGGGATGTTTAAAAAATTATTATTGAATAACTTACACCAATTCAGACGTTATTTAAGGCAATAGTAGCTGCTTATTGTGGTATGGGTATTCGACGGAATCAGAGAGTTTGCTAATGAAAATAACTAGACGTATCGACCGAGAAGGATTAGAAGAGTCCTCTTCAGGCCATATTGATATTAATTGCGGCATGATTCATGAAAATGAGGAGGATGATCGAATCCACAAGCTTTAATAATGATTAAACCAAAATGTATTTTCAACACAGAAATTCATAAGACAGTTATACGTTGCCAATTTTTTTAGTTATCTACGATTCTAATTGTTGCAACTTACAAAGGCGAGAACATCACAAGACCTCCACGTGTTCTTTTGGATTCTCCAAGCAACAGCTAGATCATACCACACATAGGAGCTGATAAGGGACGTTGTTAAACCACTTCTTCTTCTCATCTTCACATTTTTAAGATGTTAAGAGAATATTGAGAAGAAAGTAAAATCTTATAAATGTACCTCTAGCATCAATGTTGGTATACGAAAATATAGGTTTGATACACAACGCTGATAAACTATCTCATTTAGTGAATTGTCACACGCATCTGCAAGAGTTAGTCCCGTCATTTTAAGCCCCTCCTTGTTTGCGTATACGATTCGGTCCAAGCCCTGCAATAAATTACTCACAATAGTGAGATAAAATCATCCCAAATGTAATAAAAGTGTGACACACATAGAATATGTATGAGCTTACTGAATATGACCAGCACAATATAGCATCTTGATGATGCTCAAGCTCCACCACTACTGAGTCATGATTGAAGGCGTCGCATCTCAGGAACTCAATTCCAAAAGTTGATCTGCATTAACTAAAACTTGTCTTTACAGATATGGGATTTTTCATGCTATAAGTTGGATTTCATTGAGCAGTTGAACTTACCTATAACAATAATAGATCACATACGCAGAGGAGATCCTATTAGAGTGTCCCCTTTCAGGCATTGATCCAAATGGAGTTGCTGGATTTGCTAGTATAGTCATTGTAGCCAAAACATGGCGCATGTACCGTCTAGCCATTGTTGCAATCTCTTCCAGCTGATTACTTTTGTATGGAATCAGAAAACAAGCAATCATCACTTAGAATGATTTGCTTCACTGACCAATCAGCTGTCCTATTACTCAGTAAATAACACAAATCAGACGTAGAACATTAGAAAAGTAAGTAAATGCAAAACATAAGCAAAACCCCTTCGAGCCTAAAGCATAAATAGGGAATCATGCCTAGCACTGAGAAGATTATTCAAATAAACTAAAAACACTTATACAAACTCTTTAACCGCTTAACCCATGAGCAATAAATATAGAATAGAACTAGATTGCTTATGTGTTGTGGTGCATTTATCAATATTATTCTATTAGTTTCTCATCCAATTATACAAAGAAATGGAATAAGGCCGTCAAACTTGTAATCAGACTCTATTCCCACATTTTATTTAAATAGAAGAAATTCAATTTAAATCAAATAGAAAATCTTACCATTAACAATTGATGAGATTTTATTAGTTGATTGAAATAGCATGTCCAACGATCTAATTCTTATCCTTGACATGAGATAGATGGACCTGTGCTCAAGATCCATGAATATATATCAAATCTTTTCCTTACATACCTTATTAAATTTCCTCTCACGATTACATATAATAATGATTTGATTTTTATATAACAGAAAGAAATATCTAAATTTAAATCATATCATAAACTTTATTTTTAAATAGATACAAAAGAAAGGATACCTACTAATTGTTAAAGTATGCAATAATTAATCGGAGAAAAATTACACAAAAATAAACACAAATACTTAAAAGATTATACATACTTAGCCAAATATATATTGTTCTTTCACTTTAAAAGTACTAATTATTATAAACATGGCAGATCTAGCAGTGGCTTTTGCCTGATGATAAAAATGGCCAAAAAATTATTAGGATTTTTTTTAATATTTAAACTCCCTTTGAAATTGCCTCCATCCTAAAATTACCCATACAAATATTTTGATTCTGACTCCCTAAAGCAGCTACTTTTTGCAAGAAACCATTCTAGATCCCCTCCCCAGACCTAACTTAGAAGTGTGTGTTTTGACAGAAGAAAGTGACTAAATAAACATACCGATTTAGATTTAGGTTTGAAGATAAATAAAGGTAGCCTGAGAGATGATGAAAGTAGATCTCGACATTCCACGAATTTGATCGACAATTTAAAGAATAGAATTTTCCTTGGAATAAAATAGGATAGAGGATTTACAGTGACTTGGATTCGTTGTCTAATTACTTGGGCTTATGGATTTATAGTTTATGGGTCTAGAAGTTAGTTTTATGGGCTCATAAGTTTGTTATACACATTGTATATATTTATCATATTCTTTCATTAAATCTTCTCAATCAATTTATTTTACAAATATTGTTTCTTTTATTTTAAAAAAAATATTTGTATGGGTGGTAGTTAGGTTTGTTGATTGGATTTTTACTTACAAGTATTGTTTCTTCTATTTATTTAATTATATTTTTTTGTTATTTTAATATATTGTTTGGCTTTGGATTTCTTAAGTGTTGTCATTATTAATGTTTTTTTGCAAGATTGATCCGAAAACTCAATTATTTAAGGAGATCATTTATCTTCTAAAGTCTGTGTTGGTCGATTAGGTACCTCGCGAATTCTATTCATTTACACGTAAGATTTCAAATAGTCTAAAAATGTGATGTTAGGATAACGTAGAGTGGTAGATCATTTTAAACAATGATATTCACAATGTTATACCAAACCATAATAAATAGATTCCAAGTTTGTAAAATTAAAATCAGGTTAGAGAACATAGCCCATTGACTAATTACTTTAAAAAAAATAAGTTTTACCTTTGGCCAACTTAAGAAGCTAATAATCGTAATCTTTTTTTTTACCGACTTAAAAAGAGTTACAAAATATAGTTACAATCAACCGACTCCAGTTCTATCTAGTAAACCATTGACTAAGAAAGTTAATAGTGATGATCGATAGTTTTTAAATCAATGGAAATAATTGAGCCCGTCTTCCTAACTAAATTATCTGCCCATTCATTCACTCATTGATGAGCACGAAGAATCATTACGCTTCCATAATGAGCAGTAAAATTTGCAAATTTCCTCATAATAGGTTTGATATTCCATTCGAGCTAATTGTCACACGCATCTGCAAGAGTTAGTCCCGTCATTTTAAGCCCCTCCTTGTTTGCGTATACGATTCGGTCCAAGCCCTGCAATAAATTACTCACAATAGTGAGATAAAATCATCCCAAATGTAATAAAAGTGTGACACACATAGAATATGTATGAGCTTACTGAATATGACCAGCACAATATAGCATCTTGATGATGCTCAAGCTCCACCACTACTGAGTCATGATTGAAGGCGTCGCATCTCAGGAACTCAATTCCAAAAGTTGATCTGCATTAACTAAATCTTGTCTTTACAGATATGGGATTTTTCATGCTATAAGTTGGATTTCATTGAGCAGTTGAACTTACCTATAACAATAATAGATCACATACGCAGAGGAGATCCTATTAGAGTGTCCCCTTTCAGGCATTGATCCAAATGGAGTTGCTGGATTTGCTAGTATAGTCATTGTAGCCAAAACATGGCGCATGTACCGTCTAGCCATTGTTGCAATCTCTTCCAGCTGATTACTTTTGTATGGAATCAGAAAACAAGCAATCATCACTTAGAATGATTTGCTTCACTGACCAATCAGCTGTCCTATTACTCAGTAAATAACACAAACCAGACGTAGAACATTAGAAAAGTAAGTAAATGCAAAACATAAGCAAAACCCCTTCGAGCCTAAAGCATAAATAGGGAATCATGCCTAGCACTGAGAAGATTATTCAAATAAACTAAAAACACTTATACAAACTCTTTAACCGCTTAACCCATGAGCAATAAATATAGAATAGAACTAGATTGCTTATGTGTTGTGGTGCATTTATCAATATTATTCTATTAGTTTCTCATCCAATTATACAAAGAAATGGAATAAGGCCGTCAAACTTGTAATCAGACTCTATTCCCACATTTTATTTAAATAGAAGAAATTCAATTTAAATCAAATAGAAAATCTTACCATTAACAATTGATGAGATTTTATTAGTTGATTGAAATAGCATGTCCAACGATCTAATTCTTATCCTTGACATGAGATAGATGGACCTGTGCTCAAGATCCATGAATATATATCAAATCTTTTCCTTACATACCTTATTAAATTTCCTCTCAGGATTACATATAATAATGATTTGATTTTTATAACAGAAAGAAATATCTAAATTTAAATCATATCATAAACTTTATTTTTAAATAGATACAAAAGAAAGGATACCTACTAATTGTTAAAGTATGCAATAATTAATCGGAGAAAAATTACACAAAAATAAACACAAATACTTAAAAGATTATACATACTTAGCCAAATATATATTGTTCTTTCACTTTAAAAGTACTAATTATTATAAACATGGCAGATCTAGCAGTGGCTTTTGCCTGATGATAAAAATGGCCAAAAAATTATTAGGATTTTTTTTAATATTTAAACTCCCTTTGAAATTGCCTCCATCCTAAAATTACCCATACAAATATTTTGATTCTGACTCCCTAAAGCAGCTACTTTTTGCAAGAAACCATTCTAGATCCCCTCCCCAGACCTAACTTAGAAGTGTGTGTTTTGACAGAAGAAAGTGACTAAATAAACATACCGATTTAGATTTAGGTTTGAAGATAAATAAAGGTAGCCTGAGAGATGATGAAAGTAGATCTCGACATTCCACGAATTTGATCGACAATTTAAAGAATAGAATTTTCTTTGGAATAAAATAGGATAGAGGATTTACAGTGACTTGGATTCGTTGTCTAATTACTTGGGCTTATGGATTTATAGTTTATGGGTCTAGAAGTTAGTTTTATGGGCTCATAAGTTTGTTATACACATTGTATATATTTATCATATTCTTTCATTAAATCTTCTCAATCAATTTATTTTACAAATATTGTTTCTTTTATTTTAAAAAAAATATTTGTATGGGTGGTAGTTAGGTTTGTTGATTGGATTTTTACTTACAAGTATTGTTTCTTCTATTTATTTAATTATATTTTTTTGTTATTTTAATATATTGTTTGGCTTTGGATTTCTTAAGTGTTGTCATTATTAATGTTTTTTTGCAAGATTGATCCGAAAACTCAATTATTTAAGGAGATCATTTATCTTCTAAAGTCTGTGTTGGTCGATTAGGTACCTCGCGAATTCTATTCATTTACACGTAAGATTTCAAATAGTCTAAAAATGTGATGTTAGGATAACGTAGAGTGGTAGATCATTTTAAACAATGATATTCACAATGTTATACCAAACCATAATAAATAGATTCCAAGTTTGTAAAATTAAAATCAGGTTAGAGAACATAGCCCATTGACTAATTACTTTAAAAAAAATAAGTTTTACCTTTGGCCAACTTAAGAAGCTAATAATCGTAATCTTTTTTTTTACCGACTTAAAAAGAGTTACAAAATATAGTTACAATCAACCGACTCCAGTTCTATCTAGTAAACCATTGACTAAGAAAGTTAATAGTGATGATCGATAGTTTTTAAATCAATGGAAATAATTGAGCCCGTCTTCCTAACTAAATTATCTGCCCATTCATTCACTCATTGATGAGCACGAAGAATCATTACGCTTCCATAATGAGCAGTAAAATTTGCAAATTTCCTCATAATAGGTTTGATATTCCATTCGAGCTAATGGATAGTTTGAACAATTGTTTTGGTGAACTGTTGTCATTTGAGTTGAATATAAATATGATTCTAAATTAATGTAAAGTGGGATGTTTAAAAAATTGTTATTGAATAACTTACACCAATTCAGACGTTATTTAAGGCAATAGTAGCTGCTTATTGTGGTATGGGTATTCGACGGAATCAGAGAGTTTGCTAATGAAAATAACTAGACGTATCGACCGAGAAGGATTAGAAGAGTCCTCTTCAGGCCATATTGATATTAATTGCGGCATGATTCATGAAAATTAGGAGGAGGATCGAATCCACAAGCTTTAATAATGATTAAACCAAAATGTATTTTCAACACAGAAATTATTTTCATAAGACAGTTATACGTTGCCAATTTTTTTAATTATCTACGATTCTAATTGTTGCAACTTACAAAGGCGAGAACATCACAAGACCTCCACGTGTTCTTTTGGATTCTCGAAGCAACATCTAGATCATACCACACATAGGGAGCTGATAAGGGACGTTGTTAAACAACTTCTTCTTCTCATCTTCAGATTTTTAAGATGTTAAGAGAATATTGAGAAGAAAGTAAAATCTTATAAATGTACCTCTAGCATCAATGTTGGTATACAAAAATATAGGTTTGATACACAACGCTGATAAACTATCTCATTTAGTGAATTGTCACACGCATCTGCAAGAGTTAGTCCCGTCATTTTAAGCCCCTCCTTGTTTGCGTATACGATTCGGTCCAAGCCCTGCAATAAATTACTCACAATAGTGAGATAAAATCATCCCAAATGTAATAAAAGTGTGACACACATAGAATATGTATGAGCTTACTGAATATGACCAGCACAATATAGCATCTTGATGATGCTAAAGATCCACCACTACTGAGTCATGATTGAAGGCGTCGCATCTCAGGAACTCAATTCCAAAAGTTGATCTGCATTAACTAAAACTTGTCTTTACAGATATGGGATTTTTCATGCTATAAGTTGGATTTCATTGAGTAGTTGAACTTATCTATAACAATAATAGATCACATACGCAGAGGAGATCCTATTAGAGTGTCCCTTTTCAGGCATTGATCCAAATGGAGTTGCTGGATTTGCTAGTATAGTCATTGTACCCAAAACATGGCGCATGTACCGTCTAGCCATTATTGCAATCTCTTCCAGCTGATTACTTTTGTATGGAATCGGAAAACAAGCAATCATCACTTAGAATGATTTGCTTCACTGACCAATCAGCTGTCCTATTACTCCGTAAATAACACAAATCAGACATAGAACATTAGAAAAGTAAGTAAATGCAAAACATAAGCAAAACCCCTTCGAGCCTAAAGCATAAATAGGGAATCATGCCTAGCACTGAGAAGATTATTAAAATAAACTAAAAACACTCATACAAACTCTTTAACTGCTTAACCCATAAGCAATAAATATAGAATAGAACTAGATTGCTTATGTGTTGTGGTGCATTTATCAATATTATTCTATTAGTTTCTCATCCAATTAGACAAAGAAATGGAATAAGGCCGTCAAACTAGATTGCTTATGTGTTGTGGTGCATTTATCATGGCTTATTTTTCTTACATCTTCATCCTCTTCTACTCTTCTCAAGTGACTACTTGAAGCAACACTTGGCCTAAGTGAGTAGTCGCTTCATCCTCTTCTACTATTCTAAAGTGACTAATTGAAGCAACACTTATAGTGGCCTAAGTGAGTAGTCGCTTCATTGTGGACGCGAGTCATCTCCATCGTTGTTTTTCCAATGTTCTTCAAGTGATATACAAATCACCTCCATTAACCTTCTTCAAAGTTTATAATTTTACCAACAATCAATGATGGACTAGTAAAACACGTTTGATTCCAATTTGTTAGATTCCATGTCATAAAAAACTCTAGATGTTATTAAGCTCAATAAATATTATAGATAGGCCCTGATACTAATTAAAAACCCAATAATATATCATAGAGAAGGGTGAATAGGATAATGCAAAATTATAATATCTAACTCGAAATTGAGTCAAAAAAAATTGGTGAGAAGATGTTCCATTACTTGGAAAAGAAAAAAGATTTTAAAAATCAAAACTAACAAATTCTAACTCACATGAATCCCCTTACAGGAACCAGGAAGCATGGACTGTAGAGTATTTCACTTAATGTATGTGCATGACATCTATAGTTCTGGGAAAGCTCCGAATGTTGTGCATAGTTACAAGCCAAAATTTATAAAAATTTCATCAATTGCCAAAACTATAGGATTAGATACGAAGCCACAAATGGTAGACATATTTAGATTACTATAAGACAAATGCTAATTCCCTATTTGAAAGCTAGAAATATTATGTTCAAGGCAATTTCAGAAAAACATTCAGTAACAATAGACACAGATGCTAAACATCGTAAAAATAACAAAATAATAACAAAATAATAACAAAATCAATTAATCAAATGCATAAGAAATATTCAATTATGAATCCAAATGAAACAAACTACAAATTCACCAAATTCGTTAAATGTAAAAATGCGTAACTATCAATTCAATGACAAAAACTAAATAATAAAGCAAAGGAAATCACAAAGAAGTCTTCTGCAATTTTTGCGGGACAACATAAGAATCGACATGTGTGGTATGCGAACTAGCCATAAAATGCTCCGTCTCTAATATAGTAACATCGGTAACACATAATTTAATTCTTTACAAACTAGACTGGGTAACCAATAAAACCATATCCTCAAATTCCATATCATATCAACAAACATTTAACATCCTCACCGGTCATGTAGATCCAAGATGTCGAATTAATTTGAATACGAGACAATCAGAGAGAACATAGTAAAAAACAATATGAGATGCCCAAAACGATCAAATGACCTCATCAAACATGTAGACCAAACCTAAGAACAACCATTACTATTTGTATAACATGGAAATAAATAATTAAAAGCATATATAAAAGGTCGCATAAGTTAAGAAGCAAAACAACGTAGAGTTAGCTTAAAAAAACAAGACTAAACATAGAAGTCCTTGTTTAGTCCATTATATAATAGTTAATTACATGTTTAGTTTAGTTTTGAAATTACAGAAAGCAAGGAATTCTATATTTTAAGCATATACTAAACAAGGAATTCCCTGGTGATGTTGGTGAAATTTTGTACCGAATTTTTAACGAATATCAACCTAAAAATACTTTATTAATCAAAGATAAAGAAAAATATCAGCTAAAAATCATAAAATACATACACATTAAACAAAAACAAAGAAAGAATATGTACATCAAAGCAAATTATAAACTCAAACACTAAAAAAAGTTTAAAACGTAAAAAAGACAAAAAAATCAACACACATTAAAAAAATTTAATTCAATAAAATAAGAATTGCAGAAAAATAATCAAAACCACAAAAAAATGAAAATGAAAACCTTAAGATTGAAAAATATGTGGTGATGATTGCAGATTATATGTTAAAGAGGAAACAACAAAAACAAATCGGTAATGTAGATTTATTGGAGCTTTCATGTGTTTTTATTTGACGAGAGCATAGTAACGTGGGTGAAAATTAAAGATGTAGAGAGAATTATGTCATCTAGTTGACTTTATTAATGAAATAATGAGATAATTAATTGGTTAATAAGGTTTAATATAAAGTGTTTTAGGAATAGAAAAGAATGCATGTACTTAATTTAAAAAATAAGTACATCAAGGTTATATTAGAGTAAAATTAAAAGGAAAATTCTTCCATCCAATATTGGATGAGCCTACACCAATCATATTAGTACACATACCCCATGTTTTAAATTTATAAAAGTAACTAACTTATTAATCTAATGACATGTGTTTTGTTATAATAATCAATGGATGTGATGTGAATATTGGATAATTCAATATTCGATGGAAGTCTTACCCTAATTAAAATATAAACTTAAACAAAAATGATATTACTTTACTTACTTTTATTTTTAGTGGTCATTATCCTTTTATTTATTTAGAGATAAACATAGACTACAAAAATATTAACCCTATTGAAAAATACTTATAACCTCTAGAATCTAAATATTCTTTTGGGATATATCTCCTTTATTTTTGAAAAAAAAAATTATTATTATTATTATTATATATACACTTTTTTATTAAATATTGTAACCCAAATAAAAAAATTATATGGATTCATCCATGATTACACCAATATGAATACACAATAAATATTATTTTGTTCCAAACTAGGTACCCGATTTGGAGCTGCAAAATTTCAAAAGAGCCTATAATTTTTATTTAGAACTTGGGCCACGGTGTTTAGGAATGCTTGCATCACACTTAAACACACAATCATCTTACATCTCGCATTAAACGTGAAAATCAACAAAAATGATCGAATCACCAACATGGAGTATATATGATATGTATTCTTTGCAAAGAAGGGATACAGTTGGCGAAACATCTTTTCTTCAAACGCACTTTTACCCAGAGAGCTATGTCTACTATATAAAGTGCGCTCAAGTGATTGAGAAAAGATAAGGCGAGAGTAGTTTAAAAATCCAAGACATGGAAGATAGCCTTTACAACAACCGTGTATATGATTTCGCAAGTTTGAAACAAATTTATTACTGTTGGTGTGCTCCCAAAACTGAAGGTCATAGTAAAAAATGTTAAGATTTATATTTACGTTCTTTTCATTGTATTCTCATCTCGTCTCTTTGGAAGATAGACGCATTGTATAGGTTGGAGTGGCAGAAAGTAGCTTAACTTTGTTAGTTTACTCTTCGTATATAGTTTGAGTGATTCTAATTGGTCAATTATAAAGGCATTGTGAATATTATAATTCTTGCATTTTTATATATTCATCGACTAAAACAATCTCTTATTTTGAACCCATTAATGACCTTTGCTTGTTTATACCTCCATTGTATTGAAAAAACATGTATAATTTTAACCATTAAAAAATAGGGGTCCATCCATTAGTACAACGAATTGTACCATAACATTTCTAATAGAGATAACACAATAACCTGCCTCAACTTCACTTCCCCCGCATGACTTGGAGAACAGAGCTCCTACTTTTAACAAGTCGAGGAAAAATATGGGTAAATCAAAAAAATATCACAAAGGCTAACAAGATAAACACAACACAACAAGTAAGATTATGACATTCATGTGTTAATACATTATTGTAGGTTCATATGAGCACCATACACATTTCTCTTCTAATATATGTATCATGCAACGTATTAGGTACCTTTAATACTCTGGAAAAAGATTTTAGTCTTCTAGAAATAAAAAAATAGAGAACAACATCCAACACGTTACTTACAAAACATTATTTATATCGTCCAATAAAATAAAAAAAGGCATAGTCAAAGTTCTAATGGAGTGCATTGGCTTTGAACCTAAAGATTTGTCATGAATGAGAGTTCAACGCATTTTTCACCATTTAAAGCTATTAGACTTGACATTATTTTCCATATCTATAAACATTAACACTCATTGGAGCTCATGTATTGTTTCATTCTTTTGATATCGTAATGATGTGTAGTGTATATGATATGTACTCATACAAATTTTTGCAGTTTGTAACTTATATAACTTAAAAATCCCAAATTATGCATAAATTCTTAACTAAAGGAAAAAACTAGAATTAATTGCTGAAGAGCTTGAATCAATATATGGTTTTTTTAACATAATATCAAATTCATTAATGAATCACGACAAATGTTACAAACAAATTCATAATTGTATTTAAATAAAGGAGACCTAACTATAAACACAAACCAAGTATTGTAAAAGCTAATCATGGAAGACAAAATTAAAATCACTTTTTTTGCTTCATAAGGCAAGTATGGTGGTTTTTAAGCTAACCCGTGGATTCTTCTAGGATCAGCTTAAGAGGAGACAATTATCAAATTATGTCTATTGTCTCCATGAAATTCTCTCACCTGTTAATTAGTACACATGATGATGAATAATTAGTTAGTTTATAGGCTTATATAATTATTGATACAACCTCATATAAACCTTACCATGGAAACTAGTGAATGTCGATATTTGAATGAAATGACATGACCAACGATCTTAAACACACCTGGATTGATCACTTTCTGTCACATTATCCTACATTGAACAATAGAAAAATCAATATTACTAGTCACATTATTCAATTAAGTAAGATACTAATAAATAATGATGTGGTTTACCTTTACAAGACTATAGAAAAAGTTAGCATCCTCTTCTTTTGAAATTTGAAAAATATTATAACGCTTTGGATTCTTAGAATTTTCTTGTGTCAAGATATAAGATATAATAGTACCTTAAACTTCCACTGGTCCACCAAATAGAAAACAGCAACGTCACCTTCTTTCAACTTCTAGATACAAGGAAATTCTAGGAGTTTAAAAGCTATTTATTAGGAATTTAACGGTTCTTTCTTCACCATTTTCTCCCACCAAAAAATGTCCTCATCATGGTTGGGCATATGCTTCTAGAGAAAAAATTTAGGATACGCTACAATAGAGAATTTACTAGATATAAAATTTTCCTAGGACTTTTATATATATATATATATATATATATATTCAACAGATAGATTAATTAGGATACTCGTCACTCACCTGTGTGCAACCTTTAGTAATCAACTTGATGAAGGTAAAAGACTCTGGATCAATTTCTGATTAAATTCTCATTGCTATCTCCATAATTGAAAGAAACATCAGTATCATACTCTTCTCTCATTTTTCTGTTTTTGTTACTACAAATGCAAATAATAAATCTTCACATGTTGTCAAACATTAATTTTTTTTATAATAACTTAAATGAACTTTAACTCACCTGCTTCTTCTCCTTAAGCTTATGCTCTCAACCTCCACATCAGCCTCTACCTGTATATATAGTTACACCAGATGATTTTGGTTTTTTATTAATAAAATATGTGAATGCAAGCTTCATAATATATTGATAACATACTTATATACTAAATTAGTATTGGTCGCAAAAGCATATGTCTCAACAAACAATAATATCGTATCAGATGTCTTGAACATAATTTTATAGAACAATTGGTAAAGCGAATAATTGAAGAAATCACAGATTCAGATTAACTTGTTAATATTCAACAATCATTAGTCTAGAACCACTCATATTTAGATTAACTTGAAGAAAATAAAGCACGAATTTAGAAGAATATATTACTATGTTCTTTCTCCCTTGTCAATTATAAGATTTTGTTATGTTTTCCTCACATCAGTTCCTCAAAGCATGTTAGGACAACTTTTCAATATTTTCTATTACTCTATATAGTTAAGAGAAATTCAGAAGAATGTCTAAATTTCCCAATTATATAAACCTTTTACGAATTTAGTTTATGAATCATGACTATACAAGAAACCAACCATGTAAGTTACAATTTCTATGTTATAAAACGCTTCACAACCTGCAACATAGCAATGAGTAAGACAAAATACTCTCTTCATTATCACATTTCCTATGTTATATAAAGTTTCACAAGCATAATAGTGATCCCGGCTATATTGTTTAGACTTATTACCCTGGGAAGAAGACCCGAGAGGCAAAGCACCAAACCTTATAGACATGTAATATTAAAAAAATTGCACTACTGGTCCCTATAATATCCAAAAAAAGCAACATACTTAAATTAATTACATTTCCAGCTTCCACCATTATAATGTGTGGTGCAAGATTTAATAGAATGAGAACTAGATCGCTTATCTGTTATGGTGCATTTATCAATATTGGTCTATTATTTTCTCATCCAATTACACAAGAAATGGAATAAGGCAGTAAAACTTATAATCACACTCTACTCCCACATTTTATGTAAATACACAATAGTTTAAGGAATTTTGAATTAAACTAAACAGAAAATCTTACCATTAAAAATTTGCTGCTTGATTGAAATGCCATGTCCAACGATCTCATTCTTATCTTTGACACGAGTTAGATGGACCTGTGCTCAAGATCCATGAATATATATCAAATCTTTTCCTTACAGACCTTATTAAATTTCCTCTCAAGATTACATTTAATAATTATTTGATTGTTATAACAAAATGAAAAACCTAAACTCAAATCATATTATAAAATTTATTTTTAAATAGATGCAAAAGAAACATAATTATAAACTGCTAAAATATACAATAATTAATTAGAGTAAAATTACATAAAAATAAACAAAAATACTTAACAGATTAATACATACTTAGCCAAATTAATATTTTGTCTTTCATTTTAGAATTACTAATTATTCTATGCAAGGCAGATCTAGGCCCTTGCCCGGTTATAAAAATGGCCAAAAAAATATTAGAATTTGTTTTTGATAAAGTAAACTCCGTGTGAAATTGCCTCCATCCTAAAATTACCCAAAAAAAATATTCTGATCCTGACTCCCTAAACCAACTACGTTTCTAGGAAATCAATTCTAGATCCCCTCCCCAGTCGAATATATATGAACATACTTAGAAGTATGTGTTTTGACAGAAGAAAGTGACTAAATAAACATACCGATTCAGATTCAGGTTTGAAGCTAAATAAAGGTAGCTTGAGAGATGATATGGTAGATCTCGACATTCCACAAATTTGATCGACAAAGTTAATGGAATTTTCTTTGGATTAAAATAGGATTCAAGGATTTATAATGACTTGGATTGGTTGTCTAATTATTTCGGCTTATGGATACATGGTTTATGGGTCAAGAGGTTAGTTTTATGGGCTCATATTTTTGTTAGACAAATTGTATATATTTATAATATTCTTTCATTAAATCTTCTCAATTAGTTTATTTTACAAATATTGTTTTTTTATTTAAAAAAAATATTTGTATGGGTGGTAGTTAGGTTTGTTGATTGGATTTTTATTTACAAGTATTGTTTCTTCTATTTAGTTAATTATATTTTTTTGTTATTTTTATATATTGTTTGGCTTTGGATTTCTTAAGTTTTGTCATTATTAAGGTTTTTTTTCAAGATTGATCTGAAAACTCAATTACTTTGAGACCATTTATCCTCTAAAGTTGATACAAATGTATTATTTTTTTCTAATATAATTTCATTGTGGTGATCGATTAATTACCTCGCGAGATAGAATATTCATTTACACGTGAGATTTCAAATAGTCTAAAAATGTGATGTTAGGATAACGTAGAGTGGTAGATCATTTTAAACAATGATATTCACAATGTTATACCAAACCACAATAAATGGATTCCAAGTTTGTAAAATTAAAATCAGGTTAGAGAACTTAGCCCATTGACTAATTACTTTAAAAAAAATAAGTTTTACCTTTGGCCAACTTAAGAAGCTAATAATCGTAATCTTTTATTTTACCGACTTAAAAAGAGTTACAAAATATAGTTACAATCAACTGACTCCAGTTCTATCTAGTAAACCCTTGACTAAGAAAGTTAAGAGGGATGGTCGATAGTTTTTAAATCAATGGAAATAATTGAGCCCGTCTTCCTAACTATATTATCTGCCCATTCATTCATTCGATGATGAGCACGACGAATCATTACGCTTCCATAATGAGCAATAAAATTCGCAAATTTCCTCATAATAGATTTGATATTCCATTACAGCTAATGGATAGTTCATACTACGAATAATTGTTTTGGTGATCCGCGTTGTCGTTTGAGTTGAAGATAAATATGATCCTAAATTAAAGTAAGGTGGGATGTTTAAAAAACTGTTCTTGAATAACTTACACCAATTCAGACATTATTTAAGGCAATAGTAGCTGCTTATTGTGGTATGGGTATTCAACTAAATCAGAGAGTCTGCTAATGAAAATAACTAGAAGTATTGACCGAGAAGGATTAGAAGAGTCCTCTTCAGGCCATATTGTTATTAATTGCGGCATGATTCATGAAAATTAGGAGGATGATCGAAGCCACATGCTTTAATAATGATTAATCCAAAATGTATTTTCAACACAAAAATGTTTTCACAAGACAATCATACGTTGCCGAATTTTTTAATTATCCACGATTCTAATTGTTGCAACTTACTGTGAATGAAAATAGAAATTCCTCACTAATATGCTACAAACAAAAATTTCATGGAGTGGCTATATAATTGAAAAATTTAAGAAAGCAAATACGAGAACATCACAAGACCTCCACGCCTGCTTAGGGATTCTCCAAGCAACAGCTAGATCATACCACACATAGGGAGCTGATAAGGGACTTTGTTAAACCACTTCTTCTTCTCATCTTCATATTTTTAAGATGTTAAGAGAATATTGAAAAGAAAGTAAAATCTTCTAAAAGTACCTCTAACATCAATGTTGGTATACAAAAATATAGGTTTGATACACAACGCTGATAAACTATCTCATTTAGTGAATTGTAACACACATCTGCAAGAGTTAGTCCCGTCATTTTAAGCCCCTCTTTGTTTGCGTATACGATTCGGTCCAATCCCTGCAACAAATTACTCACAATAGTGAGATAAAATCATCCCAAATGTAATAAAAGTGTGACACACATGCTCCAACAAATTACTCACAATAGTAAGATAAAATCATCCAAATGTAATAAAAGTGTGACACACATAGAATATGTATGAGCTTACTGAAAATGACCAGCACAATATAGCATCTTGATGATGCTCAAGCTCTACCACTACTGATTCATGATTGAAGGCGTTGCATCTCAGGAACTCAATTCCAAAAGTTGATCTGCATTAACTAAAACTTGTCTTTACATATATGCGATTTTTCATGCTATAAGTTGGATTTCATTGAGCAGATGAACTTACCATAACAATAATAGATCACATACGCAGAGGAGATCCTATTAGAGTGTCCCTTTCAGGCACTGATCTAAATGGAGTTGCTGGATTTGCTAGTATAGTCTTTGTAGCCAAAACATGGCGCATGCACCGTCTAGCCATTGTTGCAATCTCTTCCAGCTGATTACTTTTGTATGGAATCAGAAAACAAGCAATCATCACTTAGAATGATTTGCTTCACTGACCAATCAGCTATCCTATTACTCCGAAAATAACACAAATCAGACGTAGAACATTAGAAAAGTAAGTAAATGCAAAACATAAGCAAAACCCCTTCGAGCCTAGAGCATAAATAGGGAATCATGCCTAGCACTGATAAGATTATTAAAATAAACTAAAAAACACTCATACAAACTCTTTAACCGCTTAACCCATAAGCAATAAATATAGAATAGAACTAGATTGCTTATGTGTTATGGTGCATTTATCAATATTATTCTATTAGTTTCTCATCCAATTAGACAAAGAAATGGAATAAGGCCGTCAAACTTGTAATCAGACTCTATTCCCACATTTTATTTAAATAGAAGGTATTCAATTTAAACTAAATAGAAAATCTTACCATTAACAATTGATGAGATTTTATTAGTTGATTGAAATAGCATATCCAACTATCTAATTCTTATCCTTGACATGAGATAGATGGACCTGCGCAAGATCCATGAATATATATCAAATCTTTTCCTTACATACCTTATTAAATTTCCTCTTAGGATTACATATAATAATGATTTGATTTTTATAACATAAAGAAATACCTAAATTTAAATCATATCATAAACTTTATTTTTAAATCGATACAAAAGAAAGGATACCTACTAATTGTTAAAGTATGCAATAATTGATCGGAGAAAAATTACACAAAAATAAACACAAATACTTAAAAGATTATACATACTTAGCCAAATATATATTGTTCTTTCACTTTAAAAGTACTAATTATTATAAACATGGCAGATCTAGCAGTGGCTTTTGCCCGATGATAAAAAAGGCCACAAAATTATTAGGATTTTTTTTAATATTTAAACTCCCTGTGAAATTGCCTCCATCCTAAAATTACCCACACAAATATTTTGATTCTGACTCCCTAAACAAACTACTTTTTGCAAGAAACCATTATAGATCTCCTCCCCAGGTGAATATATATCACCGAACTTAGAAGTGTGTGTTTTGACAGAAGAAAGTTACTAAATAAACATACCGATTTAGATTTAGGTTTGAAGATAAATAAAAGTAGCCTGAGAGATGATATAGTAGATCTCGACATTCCACGAATTTGATCGACAATTTAAAGAATAGAATTTTCTTTGGAATAAAATAAGATAGAGGATTTATAGTGACTTGGATTCGTTGTCTAATTACTTGGGCTTATGGATATATAGTTTATGGGTCTAGAAGTTAGTTTTATAGGCTCGTAAGGTTGTTAGACATATTGTATATATTTATCATATTCTTTCATTAAATCTTCTCAATCAATTCATTTTACAAATATTGTTTCTTTTATTTTAAAACAAATATTTTTATGGGTGGTAGTTAGGTTTGTTGATTGGATTTTTATTTACAAGTGTCGTTTCTTCTATTTATTAAATTATATTTTTTTTGTTATTTTAATATATTGTTTCGCTTTGGATTTCTTAAGTTTTGTCAATATTAATGTTTTTTTGCAAGATTGATCTGAAAACTCAATTATTTAAGGAGACCATTTATCTTCTAAAGTCTGGGTTGGTCGATTAGTTACCTCGCGAGATCTATTCATTTACACGTGAGATTTTAAATAGTCTAAAAATGTGATGTTAGCATAACGTAGAGTGGTAGATCATTTTAAACAATGATATTCACAATGTTATACCAAACCATAATAAATAGATTCCAAGTTTGTAAAATTAAAATCAGGTTAGAGAATTTGGCCCATTGACTCATTTACTATAAAAAAATAAGTTTTACCTTTTGCCAACTTAAGAAACTAATAATCGTAATCTTTTTTTTTACCGACTTAAAAAGAGTTACAAAATATAGTTACAATCAACCGACTCCAGTTCTATCTAGTAAATCCTTGACTAAGAAAGTTAAGAGGGATGGTCGATAGTTTTTAAATCAATGGAAATAATTGAGCTCGTCTTCCTAACAATATTATCTGCCCATGATGAGCAATAAAATTCGCAAATTTCCTCATAATAGGTTTGATATTCCATTAGAGCTAATGGATAGTTCATACTATGAATAATTGTTTTGGTGATCTGTGTTGTCGTTTGAGTTGAAGATAAATATGATCCTAAATTAATGTAAGGTGGGATGTTTAAAAAACTGTTATTGAATAACTTACACCAATTCAGACGTTATTTAAGGTAATAGTAGCTTATTGTGGTATGGGTATTCGACTAAATCAGAGAGTTTGCTAATGAAAATAACTAGAAGTATCGACCGAGAAGGATTAGGAGAGTCCTCTTCTGGCCATAGTGATATTAATTGCGGCATGATTCATGAAAATTAGGAGGATGATCGAAGCCACACGCTTTAATAATGATTAATCCAAAATGTATTTTCAACACAAAAATGTTTTCACAAGACAATCATACGTTGCCAATTTTTTTAATTATCCACGATTCTAATTGTTGCAACTTACTGTGAATGAAAATAGAAATTCCTCACTAATATGCTACAAATAAAAATGTCATGGAGTGGCTATATAATTGACAAATTCAAGAAAGCAAATGCGAGAACATCACAAGACCTCCACGCCTGTTTCGGGATTCTCCAAGCAACAGCTAGATCATACCACACATAGGGAGCTGATAAGGGACTTTGTTAAAACACTTCTTCTTCTCATCTTCGTATTTTTAAGATGTTAAGAGAATATTGAAAAGAAAGTAAAATCTTCTAAAAGTACCTCTAGCATCAATGTTGGTATACAAAAATATAGGTTTGATACACAACGCTGATAAACTATCTCATTTAGTGAATTGTCACAGGACATATGCAAGAGTTAGTCACGTCATTTTAAGCCCCTCCTTGTTTGCGTACACGATTCGGTCCAAGCCCTGCAATAAATTACTCACAATAGTGAGATAAAATCATCCCAAATGTAATAAAAGTGTGACACACATAGAATATGTATGAGCTTACTGAAAATGACGAGCACAATATAGCATCTTGATGATGCTCAAGCTCCACCACTACTGAGTCATGATTGAACGCGTCGCATCTCAGGAACTCAATTCCAAAAGTTGATCTGCATTAACTAAAACTTGTCTTTACAGATATGGGATTTTTCATGCTATAAGTTGGATTTCATTGAGCAATTGAACTTACCTATAACAATAATAGATCACATACGCAGAGGAGATCCTATTAGAGTGTCCCCTTTCAGGCGTTGATCCAAATGGAGTTGCTGGATTTGCTAGTATAGTCATTGTAGCCAAAACATGGCGCATGTACCGTCTAGCCATTGTTGCAATCTCTTCCAGCTGATTACTTTCGTACGGAATCAGAAAACAAGCAATCATCTCTTAGAATGATTTGCTTTACTGGCCAATCAGCTGTCCTATTACTCTGTAAATAACACAAATCAGACGTAGAACATTAGAAAAGTAAGTAAATGTAAAACATAAGCAAAACCCCTTCGAGACTAAAGCATAAATAGGGAATCATGCTTAGCACTGAGAAGATTATTAAAATAAACAAAAAAATACTCATACAAACTCTTTAACCGCTTAACCCATAAGCAATAAATATAGAATAGAACTAGATTGCTTATGTGTTTTGGTGCATTTAACAATATTATTCTATTAGTTTCTCATCCAATTAGACAATGAAATGGAATAAGGCCGTCAAACTTGTAATTAGACTCTATTCCCACATTTATTTAAATAGAAGAAATTCAATTAAACTAAATAGAAAATCTTACCATTAACAATTGATGAGATTTTATTAGTTGATTGAAATAGCATGTCCAACGATCTAATTCTTATCCTTTACATGAGATAGATGGACCTGTGCGCAAGATCCATGAATATATATCAAATCTTTTCCTTACATACCTTATTAAATTTCCTCTCAGGATTACATATAATAATGATTTGATTTTTATAACAGAAAGAAATACCTAAATTTAAATCATATCATAAACTTTATTTTTAAATAGATACAAAAGAAAGGATACCTACTAATTGTTAAAGTATGCAATAATTAATCGGAGAAAAATTACACAAAATAAACACAAATACTTAAAAGATTAAACATACTTAGCCAAATATATATTGTTCTTTCACTTTAAAAATACTAATTATTATAAACATGGCAGATCTAGCAGTGGCTTTTGCCCGATGATAAAAATGGCCAAAAAATTATTAGGATTTTTTTTAATATTTAAACTCCCTGTGAAATTGCCTCCATCCTAAAATTACCCATACAAGTATTTCTATTCTGACTCCCTAAAGCAGCTACTTTTTGCAAGAAACCATTCTAGATCCCCTCCCCAGGTGAATATATATGACCGAACTTAGAAGTGTGTGTTTTGACAGAAGAAAGTGACTAAATAAACATACCGATTTAGATTTAGGTTTGAAGATAAATAAAGGTAGCCTGAGAGATGATATGATAGATCTCGACATTCCAAGAATTTGATCGACAATTTAAAGAATAGAATTTTCTTTTGAATAAAATAGGATAGAGGATTTATAGTTACTTGGATTCGTTGTCTAATTACTTGGGCTTGTGGATATATGGTTTATGGGTCTAGAAGTTAGTTTTATGGGCTCGTAAGGTTGTTAGACACATTGTATATATTTATCATATTCTTTCATTAAATCTTTTCAATCAATTTATTTTACAAATATTGTTTCTTTTATTTTAAAAAACATATTTGTGTGGGTGGTAGTTAGGTTTGTTGATTGGATTTTTATTTATAAGTATTGTTTCTTCTATTTATTTAATTATACTTTATTGTTATTTTAATATATTGTTTGGCTTTGGATTTCTTAAGTTTTGTCATTATTAATGTTTTTTCGCAAGATTGATCTGAAAACTCAATTATTTAAGAAGATCATTTATCTTCTAAAGTCTGTGTTGGTCGATTAGTTACCTCGCGAGATCTATCCATTTACACGTAAGATTTCAAATAGTCTAAAAATGTGATGTTAGGATAACGTAGAGTGGTAGATCATTTTGAACAATGATATTCACAATGTTATACCAGACCATAATAGATATATTCCAAGTTTGTAAAATTAAAATCAGGTTAGAGAACTTGGCCCATTGACTAATTACTTTAAAAAAATAAGTTTTACCTTTGGCCAACTTAAGAAGCTAATAATCGTAATCCTTTTTTTACCGACTTAAAAAGAGTTACAAAATATAGTTACAATCAACCGACTCCAGTTCTATCTAGTAAACCATTGACTAAGAAAGTTAATAGTGATGATCGATAGTTTTTAAATCAATGGAAATAATTGAGCCCGTCTTCCTAACTAAATATCTGCCCATTCATTCACTCATTGATGAGCACGAAGAATCATTACGCTTCCATAATGAGCAATAAAATTTGCAAACTTCCTCATAATAGGTTTGATATTCCATTCGAGCTAACAGATAGTTTGAACAATTGTTTTGGTGAACTGTTGTCGTTTGAGTTGAAGATAAATATGATTCTAAATTAATGTAAAGTGGGATGTTTAAAAAATTGTTATTGAATAACTTACACCAATTCAGACGTTATTTAAGGCAATAGTAGCTGCTTATTGTGGTATGGGTATTCGACGGAATACCCATAGACGTATTGACCAAGAAGGATTAGAAGAGTCCTCTTCAGGCCATATTGATATTAATTGTGGCATGATTCATGAAAATTACGAGGATGATCGAATCCACAAGCTTTAATAATGATTAAACCAAAATATATTTTCAACACAGAAATTATTTTCATAAGACAGTTATACGTTGCCAATTTTTTTAATTATCTACGATTCTAATTGTTGCAACTTACAAAGGCGAGAACATCACAAGACCTCCCCGTGTTCTTTTGGATTCTCCAAGCAACATCTAGATCATACCACACATAGGGAGCTGATAAGGGACGTTGTTAAACCACTTCTTCTTCTCATCTTCAGATTTTTAAGATGTTAAGAGAATATTGAGAAGAAAGTAAAATCTTATAAATGTACCTCTAGCATCAATGTTGGTATACAAAAATATAGGTTTGATACACAACGCTGATAAACTATCTCATTTAGTGAATTGTCACACGCATCTGCAAGAGTTAGTCCCGTCATTTTAAGCCCCTCCTTGTTTGCGTATACGATTCGGTCCAAGCCCTGCAATAAATTACTCACAATAGTGAGATAAAATCATCCCAAATGTAATGAAAGTGTGACACACATAGAATATGTATGAGCTTACTGAATATGACCAGCACAATATAGCATCTTGATGATGCTCAAGCTCTACCACTACTGAGTCATGATTGAAGGCGTCGCATCTCAGGAACTCAATTCCAAAAGTTGACCTGCATTAACTAAAACTTGTCTTTACAGATATGGGATTTTTCATGCTATAAGTTGGATTTCATTGAGCAGTTGAACTTACCTATAACAATAATAGATCACATACGCAGAGGAGATCCTATTAGAGTGTCCCCTTTCAGTCATTGATCCAAATGGAGTTGCTGGATTTGCTAGTATAGTTATTGTAGCCAAAACATGGCGCATGTACCGTCTAGCCATTGTTGCAATCTCTTCCAGCGGATTACTTTTGTATGGAATCAGAAAACAAGCAATCATCACTTAGAATGGTTTGCTTCACTGACCAATCAGCTGTCCTATTACTCCGTAAATAACACAAATTAGACGTAGAACATTAGAAAAGTAAGTAAATGCAAAACATAAGCAAAACCCCTTCGAGCCTAAAGCATAAATAAGGAATCATGCCTAGCACTGAGAAGATTATTAAAATAAACTAAAAAACACTCATACAAACTCTTTAAACGCTTAAACCATAAGCAATAAATATAGAATAGAACTAGATTGCTTATGTGTTGTGGTGCATTTATCAATATTATTCTATTAGTTTCTCATCCAATTAGACAAAGAAATGGAATAAGTCCGTCAAACTTGTAATCAGACTCTATTCCCATATTATTTAAATAGAAGAAATTCAATTTAAATTAAATAGAAAATCTTACCATTAACAATTGATGAGATTTTATTAGTTGATTGAAATAGCATGTCCAATGATCTAATTCTTATCCTTGACATGAGATAGATGGACCTGTGCTCAAGATCCATGAATATATATCAAATCTTTTCCTTACATACCTTATTAAATTTCCTCTCAAGATTACATATAATAATGATTTTATTTTTATAACAGAAAGAAATACCTAAATTTAAATCATATCATAAACTTTATTTTTTTAAATAGATACAGAAGAAAGGATACCTACTAATTGTTAAAGTATGCAATAATTAATCGGAGAAAAATTACACAAAAATAAACACAACTACTTAAAAAATTATACATACTTAGCCAAATATATATTGTTCTTTCACTTTAAAGTACTAATTATTATAAACATAGCAGATCTAGCAGTGGCTTTTGCCTGATGATAAAAATGGCCAAAAAATTATTAGGATTTTTTTTAATATTTAAACTCCCTGTGAAATTGCCTCCATCCTAAAATTACCATACAAATATTTTGATTCTGACTCCCTAAAGCAGCTACTTTTTGCAAGAAACCATTCTAGATCCCCTCCCCATGACCGAACTTAGAAGTGTGTGTTTTGACAGAAGAAAGTGACTAAATAAACATACCGATTTATATTTAGGTTTGAAGATAAATAAAGGTAGCCTGAGAGATAATATAGTAGATCTCGACATTCCACGAATTTGATCGACAATTTAAAGAATAGAATTTTCTTTGGAATAAAATAGGATAGAGGATTTATAGTGACTTGGATTCGTTGTCTAATTACTTGGGCTTATGGATATATGGTTTATGGGTCTAGAAGTTAGTTTTATGGGCTCGTAAGGTTGTTAGACACATCGTATATATTTATCATATTCTTTCATTAAATCTTCTCAATCTATTTATTTTACAAATATTGTTTCTTTTATTTTAAAAAAAATATTTGTGTGGGTGGTAGTTAGGTTTGTTGATTGGATTTTTATTTACAAGTATTGTTTCTTCTATTTATTTAATTATATTTTTTTGTTATTTTAATATATTGTTTGACTTTGGATTTCTTAAGTTTTGTCATAATTAATGTTTTTTTGCAAGATTGATCTGAAAACTCAATTATTTAAGGAGATCATTTATCTTCTAAAGTCTGTGTTGGTCGATTAGTTACCTCGCGAGATCTATTCATTTACACGTAAGATTTCAAATAGTCTAAAACTGTGATGTTAGGATAACGTAGAGTGGTAGATCATTTTAAACAATGATATTCACAATGTTATACCAGACCATAATAGATAGATTCCAAGTTTGTAAAATTAAAATCAGGTTAGAGAACTTGGCCCATTGACTAATTACTTTTAAAAAATAAGTTTTACCTTTGGCCAACTTAAGAAGCTAATAATCGTAATCTTTTTTTTTTACCGACTTAAAAAGAGTTACAAAATATAGTTACAATCAAACGACTCCATTTCTATCTAGTAAACCATTGACTAAGAAAGTTAATAGTGATGATCGATAGTTTTTAAATCAATGGAAATAATTGAGCCCGTCTTCCTAACTAAATTATCTGCCCATTCATTCACTCATTGATGAGCACGAAGAATCATTACGCTTCCATAATGAGTAGTAAAATTTGCAAATTTCCTCATAATAGGTTTGATATTCCATTCGAGCTAATGGATAGTTTGAACAATTGTTTTGGTGAACTGTTGTCGTTTGAGTTGAAGATAAATATGATTCTAAAGTAATGTAAAGTGGGATGTTTAAAAAATTGTTATTGAATAACTTACACCAATATAGACGTTATTTAAGGCAATAGTAGCTGCTTATTGTGGTATGGGTATTCGACGGAATCAGAGAGTTTGCTAATGAAAATAACTAGAAGTATCGACCGAGAAGGATTAGAAGAGTCCTCTTCAGGCCATATTGATATTAATTGCCGCATAATTCATGAGAATTAGGAGGATGATCGAAGCCACAAGCTTTAATAATGATTAATCCAAAATGTATTTTCAACACAAAAATGTTTTCACAAGACATTCATACGTTGCAAATTTTTTTAATTATCCATGATTCTAATTGTTGCAACTTACTGTGAATGAAAATAAAAATTCCTCACAAATATGCTTCAAACAAAAATGTCATGGAGTGGCTATATAATTGAAAAATTCAAGAAAGCAAATGCGAGAACATCACAAGACCTCCACGCCTGCTTCGGGATTCTCCAAGCAACAGCAAATCATACCACAAATAGGGAGTTGATAAGGGACTTTGTTAAACCACTTCTTCTTCTCATCTTCATATTTTTAAGATGTTAAGAGAATATTGAAAAGAAAGTAAAATCTTCTAAAAGTACCTCTAGCATCAATGTTGGTATACAAAAATATAGGTTTGATACACAACGCTGATAAACTATCTCATTTAGTGAATTATCACACGCATCTGCAAGAGTTAGTCCAGCATTTTAAGCCCCTCGTTGTTTGCGTATACGATTCGGTCCAAGCCCTGCAATAAATTACTCACAATAGTGAGATAAAATCATCCCAAATGTAATAAAAGTGTGACACACGTAGAATATGTATCAGCTTACTAAAAATAACCAGCAAAATATAGCATCTTGATGATGCTCAAGCTCCACCACTACTGAGTCATGATTGAAGGCGTCGCATCTCAGGAACTCAATTCCAAAAGTTGATCTGCATTAACTAAAACTTGTCTTTACAGATATGGGATTTTTCATGCTATAAGTTGGATTTCATTGAGCAGTTGAACTTACCTATAATAAAGTTGAACTTACCTATAACAATAATAGATCACATACGCAGAGGAGATCCTATTAGAGTGTCCCCTTTCAGTCATTGATCCAAATGGAGTTGCTGGATTTGCTAGTATAGTCATTGTAGCCAAAACATGGCGCATATACCGTCTAGCCATTGTTGCAATCTCTTCCAGCTGATTACTTTTGTATGGAATCAGAAAACAAGCAATCATCACTTAGAATGATTTGCTTCACTGACCAATCAGCTGTCCTATTACTCCGTAAATAACACAAATCAGATGTAGAACATTAGAAAAGTAAGTAAATGCAAAACATAAGAAAAACCCCTTCGAGCCTAAAGCATAAATAGGGAATCATGCCTAGCACTGAGAAGATTATTAAAATAAACTAAAAAACACTCATACAAATTCTTTAAACGCTTAACCCATAAGCAATAAATATAGAATAGAACTAGATTGCTTATGTGTTGTGGTGCATTTATCAATATTATTCTATTAGTTTCTCATCCAATTAGACAAAGAAATGGAATAAGGCCGTCAAACTTGTAATCAGACTCTATTCCCACATTATTTAAGTAGAAGAAATTTAAATTAAATTAAATAGAAAATCTTACCATTAACAATTGATGCGATTTTATTAGTTGATTGAAATAGCATGTCCAACGATCTAATTCTTATCCTTGACATGAGATAGATAGACCTGTGCTCAAGATCCATGAATATATATCAAATCTTTTCCTTACATACCTTATTAAATTTCCTCTCAGGATTACATATAATAATGATTTGATTTTTATAACAGAAAGAAATACCTAAATTTAAATCATATCATAAACTTTATTTTTAAATAGATACAAAAGAAAGGATACCTACTAATTGTTAAAGTATGCAATAATTAATCGGAGAAAAATTAAACAAAAATAAACACAAATACTTAAAAGATTATACATACTTAGCCAAATATATATTGTTCTTTCACTTTAAAAGTACTAATTATTATAAACATGGCAGATCTAGCAGTGGCTTTTGCCTGATGATAAAAATGGCTAAAAAATTATTAGGATTTTTTTTAATATTTAAACTCCCTGTGAAATTGCCTCCATCCTAAAATTACCCATACAAGTATTTCTATTCTGACTCCCTAAAGCAGCTACTTTTTGCAAGAAACCATTCTAGATCCCCTCCCCAGGTGAATATATATGACCGAACTTAGAAGTGTGTGTTTTGACAGAAGAAAGTGACTAAATAAACATACCGATTTAGATTTAGGTTTGAAGATAAATAAAGGTAGCCTGAGAGATGATATGATAGATCTCGACATTCCACGAATTTGATCGACAATTTAAAGAATAGAATTTTCTTTTGAATAAAATAGGATAGAGGATTTATAGTTACTTGGATTCGTTGTCTAATTACTTGGGCTTGTGGATATATGGTTTATGGGTCTAGAAGTTAGTTTTATGGGCTCGTAAGGTTGTTAGACACATTGTATATATTTATCATATTCTTTCATTAAATCTTTTCAATCAATTTATTTTACAAATATTGTTTCTTTTATTTTAAAAAACATATTTGTGTGGGTGGTAGTTAGGTTTGTTGATTGGATTTTTATTTATAAGTATTGTTTCTTCTATTTATTTAATTATACTTTATTGTTATTTTAATATATTGTTTGGCTTTGGATTTCTTAAGTTTTGTCATTATTAATGTTTTTTCGCAAGATTGATCTGAAAACTCAATTATTTAAGAAGATCATTTATCTTCTAAAGTCTGTGTTGGTCGATTAGTTACCTCGCGAGATCTATCCATTTACACGTAAGATTTCAAATAGTCTAAAAATGTGATGTTAGGATAACGTAGAGTGGTAGATCATTTTGAACAATGATATTCACAATGTTATACCAGACCATAATAGATATATTCCAAGTTTGTAAAATTAAAATCAGGTTAGAGAACTTGGCCCATTGACTAATTACTTTAAAAAAATAAGTTTTACCTTTGGCCAACTTAAGAAGCTAATAATCGTAATCCTTTTTTTACCGACTTAAAAAGAGTTACAAAATATAGTTACAATCAACCGACTCCAGTTCTATCTAGTAAACCATTGACTAAGAAACTTAATAGTGATGATCGATAGTTTTTAAATCAATGGAAATAATTGAGCCCGTCTTCCTAACTAAATATCTGCCCATTCATTCACTCATTGATGAGCACGAAGAATCATTACGCTTCCATAATGAGCAATAAAATTTGCAAACTTCCTCATAATAGGTTTGATATTCCATTCGAGCTAACAGATAGTTTGAACAATTGTTTTGGTGAACTGTTGTCGTTTGAGTTGAAGATAAATATGATTCTAAATTAATGTAAAGTGGGATGTTTAAAAAATTGTTATTGAATAACTTACACCAATTCAGACGTTATTTAAGGCAATAGTAGCTGCTTATTGTGGTATGGGTATTCGACGGAATACCCATAGACGTATTGACCAAGAAGGATTAGAAGAGTCCTCTACAGGCCATATTGATATTAATTGTGGCATGATTCATGAAAATTACGAGGATGATCGAATCCACAAGCTTTAATAATGATTAAACCAAAATATATTTTCAACACAGAAATTATTTTCATAAGACAGTTATACGTTGCCAATTTTTTTAATTATCTACGATTCTAATTGTTGCAACTTACAAAGGCGAGAACATCACAAGACCTCCCCGTGTTCTTTTGGATTCTCCAAGCAACATCTAGATCATACCACACATAGGGAGCTGATAAGGGACGTTGTTAAACCACTTCTTCTTCTCATCTTCAGATTTTTAAGATGTTAAGAGAATATTGAGAAGAAAGTAAAATCTTATAAATGTACCTCTAGCATCAATGTTGGTATACAAAAATATAGGTTTGATACACAACGCTGATAAACTATCTCATTTAGTGAATTGTCACACGCATCTGCAAGAGTTAGTCCCGTCATTTTAAGCCCCTCCTTGTTTGCGTATACGATTCGGTCCAAGCCCTGCAATAAATTACTCACAATAGTGAGATAAAATCATCCCAAATGTAATGAAAGTGTGACACACATAGAATATGTATGAGCTTACTGAATATGACCAGCACAATATAGCATCTTGATGATGCTCAAGCTCTACCACTACTGAGTCATGATTGAAGGCGTCGCATCTCAGGAACTCAATTCCAAAAGTTGACCTGCATTAACTAAAACTTGTCTTTACAGATATGGGATTTTTCATGCTATAAGTTGGATTTCATTGAGCAGTTGAACTTACCTATAACAATAATAGATCACATACGCAGAGGAGATCCTATTAGAGTGTCCCCTTTCAGTCATTGATCCAAATGGAGTTGCTGGATTTGCTAGTATAGTTATTGTAGCCAAAACATGGCGCATGTACCGTCTAGCCATTGTTGCAATCTCTTCCAGCGGATTACTTTTGTATGGAATCAGAAAACAAGCAATCATCACTTAGAATGGTTTGCTTCACTGACCAATCAGCTGTCCTATTACTCCGTAAATAACACAAATTAGACGTAGAACATTAGAAAAGTAAGTAAATGCAAAACATAAGCAAAACCCCTTCGAGCCTAAAGCATAAATAAGGAATCATGCCTAGCACTGAGAAGATTATTAAAATAAACTAAAAAACACTCATACAAACTCTTTAAACGCTTAAACCATAAGCAATAAATATAGAATAGAACTAGATTGCTTATGTGTTGTGGTGCATTTATCAATATTATTCTATTAGTTTCTCATCCAATTAGACAAAGAAATAGAATAAGTCCGTCAAACTTGTAATCAGACTCTATTCCCATATTATTTAAATAGAAGAAATTCAATTTAAATTAAATAGAAAATCTTACCATTAACAATTGATGAGATTTTATTAGTTGATTGAAATAGCATGTCCAATGATCTAATTCTTATCCTTGACATGAGATAGATGGACCTGTGCTCAAGATCCATGAATATATATCAAATCTTTTCCTTACATACCTTATTAAATTTCCTCTCAAGATTACATATAATAATGATTTTATTTTTATAACAGAAAGAAATACCTAAATTTAAATCATATCATAAACTTTATTTTTTTAAATAGATACAGAAGAAAGGATACCTACTAATTGTTAAAGTATGCAATAATTAATCGGAGAAAAATTACACAAAAATAAACACAACTACTTAAAAAATTATACATACTTAGCCAAATATATATTGTTCTTTCACTTTAAAGTACTAATTATTATAAACATAGCAGATCTAGCAGTGGCTTTTGCCTGATGATAAAAATGGCCAAAAAATTATTAGGATTTTTTTTAATATTTAAACTCCCTGTGAAATTGCCTCCATCCTAAAATTACCATACAAATATTTTGATTCTGACTCCCTAAAGCAGCTACTTTTTGCAAGAAACCATTCTAGATCCCCTCCCCAGGTGAATATATATGACCGAACTTAGAAGTGTGTGTTTTGACAGAAGAAAGTGACTAAATAAACATACCGATTTATATTTAGGTTTGAAGATAAATAAAGGTAGCCTGAGAGATAATATAGTAGATCTCGACATTCCACGAATTTGATCGACAATTTAAAGAATAGAATTTTCTTTGGAATAAAATAGGATAGAGGATTTATAGTGACTTGGATTCGTTGTCTAATTACTTGGGCTTATGGATATATGGTTTATGGGTCTAGAAGTTAGTTTTATGGGCTCGTAAGGTTGTTAGACACATCGTATATATTTATCATATTCTTTCATTAAATCTTCTCAATCTATTTATTTTACAAATATTGTTTCTTTTATTTTAAAAAAAATATTTGTGTGGGTGGTAGTTAGGTTTGTTGATTGGATTTTTATTTACAAGTATTGTTTCTTCTATTTATTTAATTATATTTTTTTGTTATTTTAATATATTGTTTGACTTTGGATTTCTTAAGTTTTGTCATAATTAATGTTTTTTTGCAAGATTGATCTGAAAACTCAATTATTTAAGGAGATCATTTATCTTCTAAAGTCTGTGTTGGTCGATTAGTTACCTCGCGAGATCTATTCATTTACACGTAAGATTTCAAATAGTCTAAAACTGTGATGTTAGGATAACGTAGAGTGGTAGATCATTTTAAACAATGATATTCACAATGTTATACCAGACCATAATAGATAGATTCCAAGTTTGTAAAATTAAAATCAGGTTAGAGAACTTGGCCCATTGACTAATTACTTTTAAAAAATAAGTTTTACCTTTGGCCAACTTAAGAAGCTAATAATCGTAATCTTTTTTTTTTACCGACTTAAAAAGAGTTACAAAATATAGTTACAATCAAACGACTCCATTTCTATCTAGTAAACCATTGACTAAGAAAGTTAATAGTGATGATCGATAGTTTTTAAATCAATGGAAATAATTGAGCCCGTCTTCCTAACTAAATTATCTGCCCATTCATTCACTCATTGATGAGCACGAAGAATCATTACGCTTCCATAATGAGTAGTAAAATTTGCAAATTTCCTCATAATAGGTTTGATATTCCATTCGAGCTAATGGATAGTTTGAACAATTGTTTTGGTGAACTGTTGTCGTTTGAGTTGAAGATAAATATGATTCTAAAGTAATGTAAAGTGGGATGTTTAAAAAATTGTTATTGAATAACTTACACCAATATAGACGTTATTTAAGGCAATAGTAGCTGCTTATTGTGGTATGGGTATTCGACGGAATCAGAGAGTTTGCTAATGAAAATAACTAGACGTATCGACCGAGAAGGATTAGAAGAGTCCTCTTCAGGCCATATTGATATTAATTGCGGCATGATTCATGAAAATTAGGAGGATGATCGAATCCACAAGCTTTAATAATGATTAAACCAAAATGTATTTTCAACACAGAAATTATTTTCATAAGACAGTTATACGTTGCAATTTTTTTTAATTATCTACGATTCTAATTGTTGCAACTTACAAAGGCGAGAACATCACAAGACCTCCACGTGTTCTTTTGGATTCTCCAAGCAACAGCTAGATCATACCACACATACACATAGGGAGCTGATAAGGGACGTTGTTAAACCACTTCTTCTTCTTATTTTCAGATTTTTAAGATGTTAAGAGAATATTGAGAAGAAAGTAAAATCTTATAAATGTACCTCTAGCATCAATGTTGGTATACAAAAATATAGGTTTGATACACAACGCTGATAAACTATCTCATTTAGTGAATTGTCACACGCATCTGCAAGAGTTAGTCCCGTCATTTTAAGCCCCTCCTTGTTTGCGTATACGATTCGGTCCAAGCCCTGCAATAAATTACTCACAATAGTGAGATAAAATCATCCCAAATGTAATAAAAGTGTGACACACATAGAATATGTATGAGCTTACTGAATATGACCAGCACAATATAGCATCTTGATGATGCTCAAGCTCCACCACTACTGAGTAATGATTGAAGGCATCGCATCTCAGGACCTCAATTCCAAAAGTTGATCTGTATTAACTAAAACTTGTCTTTACAGATATGGGATTTTTCATGCTATAAGTTGGATTTCATTGAGCAGTTTAACTTACCTATAACAATAATAGATCACATACGCAGAGGAGATCCTATTAGAGTGTCCCCTTTCAGGCATTGATCCAAATGGAGTCGCTGGATTTGCTAGTATAGTCATTGTAGCCAAAACATGGCGCATGTACCGTCTAGCCATTGTTGCAATCTCTTCCAGCTGATTACTTTTGTATGGAATCAGAAAACAAGCAATCATCACTTAGAATGATTTGCTTCACTGACCAATCAGCTGTCCTATTACTCCGTAAATAACACAAATCAGACGTAGAACATTAGAAAAGTAGTAAATGCAAAACATAAGCAAAACCCCTTCGAGCCTAAAGCATAAATAGGGAATCATGCCTAGCACTGAGAAGATTATTCAAATAAACTAAAAACACTTATACAAACTCTTTAACCGCTTAACCCATAAGCAATAAATATAGAATAGAACTAGATTGCTTATGTGTTGTGGTGCATTTATCAATATTATTCTATTAGTTTCTCATCCAATTATACAAAGAAATGGAATAAGTCCGTCAAACTTGTAATCAGACTCTATTCCCATATTATTTAAATAGAAGAAATTCAATTTAAATTAAATAGAAAATCTTACCATTAACAATTGATGAGATTTTATTAGTTGATTGAAATAGCATGTCCAACGATCTAATTCTTATCCTTGACATGAGATAGATGGACCTGTGCTCAAGATCCATGAATATATATCAAATCTTTTCCTTACATACCTTATTAAATTTCCTCTCAGGATTACATATAATAATGATTTGATTTTTATGACAGAAAGAAATACCTAAATTTAAATCATATCATAAACTTTATTTTTTTAAATAGATACAGAAGAAAGGATACCTACTAATTGTTAAAGTATGCAATAATTAATCGGAGAAAAATTACACAAAAATAAACACAAATACTTAAAAGATTATACATACTTAGCCAAATATATATTGTTCTTTCACTTTAAAGTACTAATTATTATAAACATAGAAGATCTAGCAGTGGCTTTTGCCTGATGATAAAAATGGCCAAAAATTTATTAGGATTTTTTTTAATATTTAAACTCCTTGTGAAATTGCCTCCATCCTAAAATTACCATACAAATATTTTGATTCTGACTCCCTAAAGCAGCTACTTTTTGCAAGAAACCATTCTAGATCCCCTCCCCAGGTGAATATATATGACCGAACTTAGAAGTGTGTGTTTTGACAGAAGAAAGTGACTAAATAAACATACCGATTTATATTTAGGTTTGAAGATAAATAAAGGTAGCCTGAGAGATGATATAGTAGATCTCGACATTCCACGAATTTGATCGACAATTTAAAGAATAGAATTTTCTTTGGAATAAAATAGGATAGAGGATTTATAGTGACTTGGATTCGTTGTCTAATTACTTGGGCTTATGGATATATGGTTTATGGGTCTAGAAGTTAGTTTTATGGGATCGTAAGGTTGTTAGACACATTGTATATATTTATCATATTCTTTCATTAAATCTTCTCAATCAATTTATTTTACAAATATTGTTTCTTTTATTTTAAAAAAAGTATTTGTGTGGGTGGTAGTTAGGTTTGTTGATTGGATTTTTATTTACAAGTATTGTTTCTTCTATTTATTTAATTATATTTTTTTGTTATTTTAATATATTGTTTGACTTTGGATTTCTTAAGTTTTGTCATAATTAATGTTTTTTTTGCAAGATTGATCTGAAAACTCAATTATTTAAGGAGATCATTTATCTTCTAAAGTCTGTGTTGGTCGATTAGTTACCTCGCGAGATCTATTCATTTACACGTAAGATTTCAAATAGTCTAAAACTGTGATGTTAGGATAACGTAGAGTGGTAGATCATTTTAAACAATGATATTCACAATGTTATACCAGACAATAATAGATAGATTCCAAGTTTGTAAAATTAAAATCAGGTTAGAGAACTTGGCCCATTGACTAATTACTTTTAAAAAATAAGTTTTACCTTTGGCCAACTTAAGAAGCTAATAATCGTAATCTTTTTTTTTTACCGACTTAAAAAGAGTTACAAAATATAGTTACAATCAACCGACTCCAGTTCTATCTAGTAAACCATTGACTAAGAAAGTTAATAGTGATGATCGATAGTTTTTAAATCAATGGAAATAATTGAGCCCGTCTTCCTAACTAAATTATCTGCCCATTCATTCACTCATTGATGAGCACGAAGAATCATTACGCTTCCATAATGAGCAGTAAAATTTGCAAATTTCCTCATAATAGGTTTGATATTCCATTCGAGCTAATGGATAGTTTGAACAATTGTTTTGGTGAACTGTTGTCGTTTGAGTTGAAGATAAATATGATTCTAAAGTAATGTAAAGTGGGATGTTTAAAAAATTGTTATTGAATAACTTACACCAATATAGACGTTATTTAAGGCAATAGTAGCTGCTTATTGTGGTATGGGTATTCGACGGAATCAGAGAGTTTGCTAATGAAAATAACTAGACGTATCGACCGAGAAGGATTAGAAGAGTCCTCTTCAGGCCATATTGATATTAATTGCGGCATGATTCATGAAAATTAGGAGGATGATCGAATCCACAAGCTTTAATAATGATTAAACCAAAATGTATTTTCAACACAGAAATTATTTTCATAAGACAGTTATACGTTGCAAATTTTTTTAATTATCTACGATTCTAATTGTTGCAACTTACAAAGGCGAGAACATCACAAGACCTCCACGTGTTCTTTTGGATTCTCCAAGCAACAGCTAGATCATACCACACATACACATAGGGAGCTGATAAGGGACGTTGTTAAACCACTTCTTCTTCTTATTTTCAGATTTTTAAGATGTTAAGAGAATATTGAGAAGAAAGTAAAATCTTATAAATGTACCTCTAGCATCAATGTTGGTATACAAAAATATAGGTTTGATACACAACGCTGATAAACTATCTCATTTAGTGAATTGTCACACGCATCTGCAAGAGTTAGTCCCGTCATTTTAAGCCCCTCCTTGTTTGCGTATACGATTCGGTCCAAGCCCTGCAATAAATTACTCACAATAGTGAGATAAAATCATCCCAAATGTAATAAAAGTGTGACACACATAGAATATGTATGAGCTTACTGAATATGACCAGCACAATATAGCATCTTGATGATGCTCAAGCTCCACCACTACTGAGTAATGATTGAAGGCGTCGCATCTCAGGAACTCAATTCCAAAAGTTGATCTGCATTAACTAAAAATTGTCTTTACAGATATGGGATTTTTCATGCTATAAGTTGGATTTCATTGAGCAGTTGAACTTACCTATAACAATAATAGATCACATACGCAGAGGAGATCCTATTAGAGTGTCCCCTTTCAGGCATTGATCCAAATGGAGTTGCTGGATTTGCTAGTATAGTCATTGTAGCCAAAACATGGCGCATGTACCGTCTAGCCATTGTTGCAATCTCTTCCAGCTGATTACTTTTGTATGGAATCAGAAAACAAGCAATCATCACTTAGAATGATTTGCTTCACTGACCAATCAGCTGCCCTATTACTCCGTAAATAACACAAATCAGACGTAGAACATTAGAAAAGTAGTAAATGCAAAACATAAGCAAAACCCCTTCGAGCCTAAAGCATAAATAGGGAATCATGCCTAGCACTGAGAAGATTATTCAAATAAACTAAAAACACTTATACAAACTCTTTAACCGCTTAACCCATAAGCAATAAATATAGAATAGAACTAGATTGCTTATGTGTTGTGGTGCATTTATCAATATTATTCTATTAGTTTCTCATCCAATTATACAAAGAAATGGAATAAGTCCGTCAAACTTGTAATCAGACTCTATTCCCATATTATTTAAATAGAAGAAATTCAATTTAAATTAAATAGAAAATCTTACCATTAACAATTGATGAGATTTTATTAGTTGATTGAAATAGCATGTCCAACGATCTAATTCTTATCCTTGACATGAGATAGATGGACCTGTGCTCAAGATCCATGAATATATATCAAATCTTTTCCTTACATACCTTATTAAATTTCCTCTCAGGATTACATATAATAATGATTTGATTTTTATAACAGAAATAAATACCTAAATTTAAATCACATCATAAACTTTATTTTTTTAAATAGATACAGAAGAAAGGATACCTACTAATTGTTAAAGTATGCAATAATTAATCGGAGAAAAATTACACAAAAATAAACACAAATACTTAAAAGATTATACATACTTAGCCAAATATATATTGTTCTTTCACTTTAAAGTACTAATTATTATAAACATAGCAGATCTAGCAGTGGCTTTTGCCTGATGATAAAAATGGCCAAAAATTTATTAGGATTTTTTTTAATATTTAAACTCCCTGTGAAATTGCCTCCATCCTAAAATTACCATACAAATATTTTGATTCTGACTCCCTAAAGCAGCTACTTTTTGCAAGAAACCATTCTAGATCCCCTCCCCAGGTGAATATATATGACCGAACTTAGAAGTGTGTGTTTTGACAGAAGAAAGTGACTAAATAAACATACCGATTTATATTTAGGTTTGAAGATAAATAAAGGTAGCCTGAGAGATGATATAGTAGATCTCGACATTCCACGAATTTGATCGACAATTTAAAGAATAGAATTTTCTTTGGAATAAAATAGGATAGAGGATTTATAGTGACTTGGATTCGTTGTCTAATTACTTGGGCTTATGGATATATGGTTTATGGGTCTAGAAGTTAGTTTTATGGGCTCGTAAGGTTGTTAGACACATTGTATATATTTATCATATTCTTTCATTAAATCTTCTCAATCAATTTATTTTACAAATATTGTTTCTTTTATTTTAAAAAAAATATTTGTGTGGATGGTAGTTAGGTTTGTTGATTGGATTTTTATTTACAAGTATTGTTTCTTCTATTTATTTAATTATATTTTTTTGTTATTTTAATATATTGTTTGTCTTTGGATTTCTTAAGTTTTGTCATAATTAATGTTTTTTTGCAAGATTGATCTGAAAACTCAATTATTTAAGGAGATCATTTATCTTCTAAAGTCTGTGTTGGTCGATTAGTTACCTCGCGAGATCTATTCATTTACACGTAAGATTTCAAATAGTCTAAAACTGTGATGTTAGGATAACGTAGAGTGGTAGATCATTTTAAACAATGATATTCACAATGTTATACCAGACCATAATAGATAGATTCCAAGTTTGTAAAATTAAAATCAGAACTTGGCCCATTGACTAATTACTTTAAAAAAATAAGTTTTACCGTTGGCCAACTTAAGAAGCTAATAATCGTAATCTTTTTTTTTACCGACTTAAAAAGAGTTACAAAATATAGTTACAATCAACCGACTCCAGTTCAATCTAGTAAACCATTGACTAAGAAAGTTAATAGTGATGATCGATAGTTTTTAAATCAATGGAAATAATTGAGCCCGTCTTCCTAACTAAATTATCTGCCCATTCATTCACTCATTGATGAGCATGAAGAATCATTACGCTTCCATAATGAGCCGTAAAATTTGCAAATTTCCTCATAATAGGTTTGATATTCCATTCGAGCTAATGGATAGTTTGAACAATTGTTTTGGTGAACTGTTGTCGTTTGAGTTGAAGATAAATATGATTCGAAATTAATGTAAAGTGGGATGTTTAAAAAATTGTTATTGAATAACTTACACCAATTCAGACGTTATTTAAGGCAATAGTAGCTGCTTATTGTGGTATGGGTATTCGACGGAATCAGAGAGTTTGCTAATGAAAAGAACTAGACGTATCGACCGAGAAGGATTAGAAGAGTCCTCTTCAGGCCATATTGATATTAATTGCGGCATGATTCATGAAAATTAGGAGGATGATCGAATCCACAAGCTTTGATAATGATTAAACCAAAATGTATTTTCAACACAGAAATTATTTTCATAAGACAGTTATACGTTGCAAATTTTTTTAATTATCTACGATTCTAATTGTTGCAACTTACAAAGGCGAGAACATCACAAGACCTCCACGTGTTCTTTTGGATTCTCCAAGCAACAGCTAGATCATACCACACGGAGCTGATAAGGGACGTTGTTAAACCACTTCTTCTTATTATTTTCAGATTTTTAAGATGTTAAGAGAATATTGAGAAGAAAGTAAAACCTTATAAATGTACCTCTAGCATCAATGTTGGTATACAAAAATATAGGTTTGATACACAACGCTGATAAACTATCTCATTTAGTGAATTGTCACACGCATCTGCAAGAGTTAGTCCCGTCATTTTAAGCCCCTCCTTGTTTGCGTATACGATTCGGTCCAAGCCCTGCAATAAATTACTCACAATAGTGACATAAAATCATCCCAAATGTAATAAAAGTGTGACACACATAGAATATGTATGAGCTTACTGAATATGACCAGCACAATATAGCATCTTGATGATGCTAAAGCTCCACCACTACTGAGTCATGATTGAAGGCGTCGCATCTCAGGAACTCAATTCCAAAAGTTGATCTGCATTAACTAAAACTTGTCTTTACAGATATGGGATTTTTCATGCTATAAGTTGGATTTCATTGAGCAGTTGAACTTACCTATAACAATAATAGATCACATACGCAGAGGAGATCCTATTAGAGTGTCCCCTTTCAGGCATTGATCCAAATGGAGTTGCTGGATTTGCTAATATAGTCATTGTAGCCAAAACATGGCGCATGTACCGTCTAGCCATTATTGCAATCTCTTCCAGCTGATTACTTTTGTATGGAATCGGAAAACAAGCAATCATCACTTAGAATAATTTGCTTCACTGACCAATCAGCTTGTCCTATTACTCCGTAAATAACACAAATCAGACGTAGAACATTAGAAAAGTAAGTAAATGCAAAATATAAGCAAAACCCCTTCGAGCCTAAAGCATAAATAGGGAATCATGCCTAGCACTGAGAAGATTATTAAAATAAACTAAAAACACTCATACAAACTCTTTAACAGCTTAACCCATAAGCAATAAATATAGAATAGAACTAGATTGCTTATGTGTTGTGGTGCATTTATCAATATTATTCTATTAGTTTCTCATCCAATTAGACAAAGAAATGGAATAAGGCCGTCAAACTTGTAATCAGACTCTATTCCCACATTTTATTTAAATAGAAGAAATTCAATTTAAATTAAATAGAAAATCTTACCACTAACAATTGATGAGATTTTATTAGTTGATTGAAATAGCATGTCCAACGATCTAATTATTATCCTTGACATGAGATAGATGGACCTGTGCTCAAGATCCATGAATATATATCAAATCTTTTCCTTACATACCTTATTAAATTTCCTCTCAGAATTACATATAATAATAATTTGATTTTTATAACAGAAAGAAATACCTAAATTTAAATTATTTTTAAATAGATACAAAAGAAAGGATACCTACTAATTGTTAAAGTATGCAATAATTAATCGGAGAAAAATTACACAAAAATAAACACAAATACTTAAAAGATTATACATACTTAGCCAAATATCTATTGTTCTTTCACTTTAAAAGTACTAATTATTATAAACATGGCAGATCTAGCAGTGGCTTTTGCCTAATGATAAAAATGGTGAAAAAATTATTAGTATTTTTTTTAATATTTAAACTCCCTGTGAAATTGCCTCCATCCTAAAATTACCATACAAATATTTTGATTCTGACTCCCTAAAGCAGCTACTTTTTGCAAGAAACCATTCTAGATCCCCTCCCCAGGTGAATATATATGACCGAACTTAGAAGTGTGTGTTTTGACAGAAGTAAGTGACTAAATAAACATACCGATTTAGATTTAGGTTTGAAGATAAATAAAGGTAGCCTGAGAGATGATATAGTAGATCTCAACATTCCACGAATTTGATCGACAATTTAAAGAATAGAATTTTCTTTGGAATAAAATAGGATAGAGGATTTATAGTGACTTGGATTCGTTGTCTAATTACTTGGGCTTATGGATATATGGTTTATGGGTCTAGAAGTTAGTTTTATGGGCTCGTAAGGTTGTTAGACACATTGTATATATTTATCATATTCTTTCATTAAATCTTCTCAATCAATTTATTTTACAAATATTGTTTCTTTTATTTTAAAAAAAGTATTTGTGTGGGTGGTAGTTAGGTTTGTTGATTGGATTTTTATTTACAAGTATTGTTTCTTCTATTTATTTAATTATATTTTTTTGTTATTTTAATATATTGTTTGGCTTTGGATTTCTTAAGCTTTATCATTATTAATATTTTTTTGCAAGATTGATCTGAAAACTCAATTATTTAAGGAGATCATTTATCATCTAAAGTCTGTTTTGGTCGATTAGTTACCTCGCGAGATCTATTCATTTACACGTAAGATTTCAAATAGTCTAAAAATGTGATGTTAGGATAACGTAGAGTGGTAGATCATTTTAAACAATGATATTCACAATGTTATACCAGACCATAATAGATAGATTCCAAGTATCAGGTTAGAGAACTTGGCCCATTGACTAATTACTTTAAAAAAATAAGTTTTACCTTTGGCCAACTTAAGAAGCTAATAATCGTAATCTTTTTTTTTACCGACTTAAAAAGAGTTACAAAATATAGTTACAATCAACCGACTCCAGTTCTATCTAGTAAACCATTGACTAAGAAAGTTAATAGTGATGACCGATAGTTTTTAAATCAATGGAAATAATTGAGCCCGTCTTCCTAACTAAATTATCTGCCCATTCATTCACTCATTGATGAGCACGAAGAATCATTACGATTCCATAATGAGCAGTAAAATTTGCAAATTTCCTCATAATAGGTTTGATATTCCATTCGAGCTAATGGATAGTTTGAACAATTGTTTAGGTGAACTGTTGTCGTTTGAGTTGAAGATAAATATGATTCTAAGTTAATGTAAAGTGGGATGTTTAAAAAATTGTTATTGAATAACTTACACCAATTCAGACGTTATTTAAGGCAATAGTAGCTGCTTATTGTGGTATGGGTATTCGACGGAATCAGAGAGTTTGCTAATGAAAATAACTAGACGTATCGACCGAGAAGGATTAGAAGAGTCCTCTGTAGGCCATATTGATATTAATTGCGGCATGATTCATGAAAATTAGGAGGATGATGGAATCCACAAGCTTTAATAATGATTAAACCAAAATGTATTTTCAACTCAGAAATTCATAAGACAGTTATACGTTGCCAATTTTTTTAATTATCTACGATTCTAATTGTTGCAACTTACAAAGGCGAGAACATCACAAGACCTCCACGTGTTCTTTTGGATTCTCCAAGCAACAGCTAGATCATACCACACATAGGGAGCTGATAAGGGACGTTGTTAAACCACTTCTTCTTCTCATCTTCACATTTTTAAGATGTTAAAAGAATATTGAGAAGAAAGTAAAATCTTATAAATGTACCTCTAGCATCAATGTTGGTATACAAAAATATAGGTTTGATACACAACGCTGATAAACTATCTCATTTAGTGAATTGTCACACGCATCTGCAAGAGTTAGTCCGTCATTTTAAGCCCCTCCTTGTTTGCGTATACGATTCGGTCCAAGCCCTGCAATAAATTACTCACAATAGTGAGATTAAATCATCCCAAATGTAATAAAAGTGTGACACACATAGAATATGTATGAGCTTACTGAATATGACCAGCACAATATAGCATCTTGATGATGCTCAAGCTCCACCACTACTGAGTCATGATTGAAGGCTTCGCATCTCAGGAACTCAATTCCAAAAGTTGATCTGCATTAACTAAAACTTGTCTTTACAGATATGGGATTTTTCATGCTATAAGTTGGATTTCATTGAGCAGTTGAACTTACCTATAACAATAATAGATCACATACGCAGAGGAGATCCTATTAGAGTGTCCCCTTTCAGGCATTGATCCAAATGGAGTTGCTGGATTTGCTAATAGTCATTGTAGCCAAAACATGGCGCATGTACCGTCTAGCCATTATTGCAATCTCTTCCAGCTGATTACTTTTGTATGGAATCAGAAAACAAGCAATCATCACTTAGAATGATTTGCTTCACTGACCAATCAGCTTGTCCTATTACTCCGTAAATAACACAAATCAGACGTAGAACATTAGAAAAGTAAGTAAATGCAAAACATAAGCAAAACCCCTTCGAGCCTAAACCATAAATAGGGAATCATGCCTAGCACTGAGAAGATTATTAAAATAAACTAAAAACACTCATACAAACTCTTTAACCGCTTAACCCATAAGCAATAAATATAGAATAGAACTAGATTGCTTATGTGTTGTGGTGCATTTATCAATATTATTCTATTAGTTTCTCATCCAATTAGACAAAGAAATGGAATAAGGCCGTCAAACTTGTAATCAGACTCTATTCCCACATTTTATTTAAATAGAAGAAATTCAATTTAAATTAAATAGAAAATCTTACCACTAAAAATTGATGAGATTTTATTAGTTGATTGAAATAGCATGTCCAACGATCTAATTCTTATCCTTGACATGAGATAGATGGACCTGTGCTCAAGATCCATGAATATATATCAAATCTTTTCCTTACATACCTTATTAAATTTCCTCTCAGAATGACATATAATAATAATTTGATTTTTATAACAGAAAGAAATACCTAAATTTAAATTATTTTTAAATAGATACAAATGAAAGGATACCTACTAATTGTTAAAGTATGCAATAATTAATCGGAGAAAAATTACACAAAAATAAACACAAATACTTAAAAGATTATACATACTTAGTCAAATATATATTGTTCTTTCACTTTAAAAGTACTAAATATTATAAACATGGCAGATCTAGCAGTGGCTTTTGCCCGATGATAAAAATGGCCAAAAAATTATTAGGATTTTTTTTAATATTTAAACTCCCTGTGAAATTGCCTCCATCCTAAAATTACCCATACAAATATTTTGATTCTGACTCCCTAAACCAACTACTTTTTGCAAGAAACCATTCTAGATCCCCTCCCCAGGTGAATATATATGACCGAACTTAGAAGTGTGTGTTTTGACAGAAGAAAGTGACTAAATAAACATACCGACTTAGATTTAGGTTTGAAGATAAATAAAGGTAGCCTGAGAGATGATATAGTAGATCTCGACATTCCACGAATTTGATCTACAATTTAAAGAATAGAATTTTCTTTGGAATGAAATAGGATAGAGGAATTATAGTGACTTGGATTCGTTGTCTAATTACTTGGGCTTATGGATATATGGTTTATGGGTCTAGAAGTTAGTTTTATGGGCTCATAAGGTTGTTATACACATTGTATATATTTATCATATTCTTTCATTAAATCTTCTCAATCAATTTATTTTACAAATATTGTTTCTTTTATTTTAAAAAAAATATTTGTATGGGTGGTAGTTAGGTTTGTTGATTGGATTTTTATTTACAAGTATTGTTTCTTCTATTTATTTAATTATATTTTTTTGTTATTTTAATATATTGTTTGGCTTTGGATTTCTTAAGTGTTGTCATTATTAATGTTTTTTTGCAAGATTGATCCGAAAACTCAATTATTTAAGGAGATCATTTATCTTCTAAAGTCTGTGTTGGTCGATTAGGTACCTCGCGAGTTCTATTCATTTACACGTAAGATTTCAAATAGTCTAAAAATGTGATGTTAGGATAACGTAGAGTGGTAGATCATTTTAAACAATGATATTCACAATGTTATACCAAACCATAATAAATAGATTCCAAGTTTGTAAAATTAAAATCAGATTAGAGAACTTAGCCCATTGACTAATTACTTTAAAAAAATAAGTTTTACCTTTGGCCAACTTAAGAAGCTAATAATCGTAATCTTTTTTTTTACCGACTTAAAAAGAGTTACAAAATATAGTTACAATCAACCGACTCCAGTTCTATCTAGTAAACCCTTGACTAAGAAAGTTAATAGTGATGATCGATAGTTTTTGAATCAATGGAAATAATTGAGCCGTCTTCCTAACTAAATTATCTGCCCATTCATTCACTCATTGATGAGCACGAAGAATCATTACGCTTCCATAATGAGCAATACAATTTGCAAATTTCCTCATAATAGGTTTGATATTCCATTCGAGCTAATGGATAGTTTGAACAATTGTTTTGGTGAACTGTTGTCGTTTGAGTTGAAGATAAATATGATTCTAAATTAATGTAAAGTGGGATGTTTAAAAAATTGTTATTGAATAACTTACACCAATTCAGACGTTATTTAAGGCAATAGTAGCTGCTTATTGTGGTATGGGTATTCGACGGAATCAGAGAGTTTGCTAATGAAAATAACTAGACGTATCGACCGAGAAGGATTAGAAGAGTCCTCTTCAGACCATATTGATATTAATTGCGGCATGATTCATGAAAATTGGGAGGATGATCGAATCCACAAGCTTTAATAATGATTAAACCAAAATGTATTTTCAACACAAAAATAATTTTCATAAGACAGTTATACGTTGCCAATTTTTTTAATTATCTACGATTCTAATTGTTGCAACTTACAAAGGCGAGAACATCACAAGACCTCCAAGTGTTCTTTTGGATTCTCCAAACAACAGCTAGATCATACCACACACAGGGAGCTAATAAGGGACGTTGTTAAACCACTTCTTCTTCTCATCTTCAGATTTTTAAGATGTTAATAGAATATTGAGAAGAAAGTAAAATCTTATAAATGTACCTCTAGCATCAATGTTGGTATACAAAAATATAGGTTTGATACACAACGCTGATAAGCTATCTCATTTAGTGAATTGTCACACGCATCTGCAAGAGTTAGTCCCGTCATTTTAAGCCCCTCCTTGTTTGCGTATACGATTCGGTCCAAGCCCTGCAATAAATTACTCACAATAGTGAGATAAAATCATCCCAAATGTAATAAAAGTGTGACACACATAGAATATGTATGAGCTTACTGAAAATTACCAGGACAATATAGCATCTTGATGATGCTCAAGCTCCACCACTACTGAGTCATGATTGAAGGCTTCGCATCTCAGGAACTCAATTCCAAAAGTTGATCTGCATTAACTAAAACTTGTCTTTACAGATATGGGATTTTTCATGCTATAAGTTGGATTTCATTGAGCAGTTGAACTTACCTATAACAATAATAGATCACATACGCAGAGGAGATCCTATTAGAGTGTCCCCTTTCAGGCATTGATCCAAATGGAGTTGCTGGATTTGCTAATAGTCATTGTAGCCAAAACATGGCGCATGTACCGTCTAGCCATTATTGCAATCTCTTCCAGCTGATTACTTTTGTATGGAATCAGAAAACAAGCAATCATCACTTAGAATGATTTGCTTCACTGACCAATCAGCTTGTCCTATTACTCCGTAAATAACACAAATCAGACGTAGAACATTAGAAAAGTAAGTAAATGCAAAACATAAGCAAAACCCCTTCGAGCCTAAACCATAAATAGGGAATCATGCCTAGCACTGAGAAGATTATTAAAATAAACTAAAAACACTCATACAAACTCTTTAACCGCTTAACCCATAAGCAATAAATATAGAATAGAACTAGATTGCTTATGTGTTGTGGTGCATTTATCAATATTATTCTATTAGTTTCTCATCCAATTAGACAAAGAAATGGAATAAGGCCGTCAAACTTGTAATCAGACTCTATTCCCACATTTTATTTAAATAGAAGAAATTCAATTTAAATTAAATAGAAAATCTTACCACTAAAAATTGATGAGATTTTATTAGTTGATTGAAATAGCATGTCCAACGATCTAATTCTTATCCTTGACATGAGATAGATGGACCTGTGCTCAAGATCCATGAATATATATCAAATCTTTTCCTTACATACCTTATTAAATTTCCTCTCAGAATGACATATAATAATAATTTGATTTTTATAACAGAAAGAAATACCTAAATTTAAATTATTTTTAAATAGATACAAATGAAAGGATACCTACTAATTGTTAAAGTATGCAATAATTAATCGGAGAAAAATTACACAAAAATAAACACAAATACTTAAAAGATTATACATACTTAGTCAAATATATATTGTTCTTTCACTTTAAAAGTACTAAATATTATAAACATGGCAGATCTAGCAGTGGCTTTTGCCCGATGATAAAAATGGCCAAAAAATTATTAGGATTTTTTTTAATATTTAAACTCCCTGTGAAATTGCCTCCATCCTAAAATTACCCATACAAATATTTTGATTCTGACTCCCTAAACCAACTACTTTTTGCAAGAAACCATTCTAGATCCCCTCCCCAGGTGAATATATATGACCGAACTTAGAAGTGTGTGTTTTGACAGAAGAAAGTGACTAAATAAACATACCGACTTAGATTTAGGTTTGAAGATAAATAAAGGTAGCCTGAGAGATGATATAGTAGATCTCGACATTCCACGAATTTGATCTACAATTTAAAGAATAGAATTTTCTTTGGAATGAAATAGGATAGAGGAATTATAGTGACTTGGATTCGTTGTCTAATTACTTGGGCTTATGGATATATGGTTTATGGGTCTAGAAGTTAGTTTTATGGGCTCATAAGGTTGTTATACACATTGTATATATTTATCATATTCTTTCATTAAATCTTCTCAATCAATTTATTTTACAAATATTGTTTCTTTTATTTTAAAAAAAATATTTGTATGGGTGGTAGTTAGGTTTGTTGATTGGATTTTTATTTACAAGTATTGTTTCTTCTATTTATTTAATTATATTTTTTTGTTATTTTAATATATTGTTTGGCTTTGGATTTCTTAAGTGTTGTCATTATTAATGTTTTTTTGCAAGATTGATCCGAAAACTCAATTATTTAAGGAGATCATTTATCTTCTAAAGTCTGTGTTGGTCGATTAGGTACCTCGCGAGTTCTATTCATTTACACGTAAGATTTCAAATAGTCTAAAAATGTGATGTTAGGATAACGTAGAGTGGTAGATCATTTTAAACAATGATATTCACAATGTTATACCAAACCATAATAAATAGATTCCAAGTTTGTAAAATTAAAATCAGATTAGAGAACTTAGCCCATTGACTAATTACTTTAAAAAAATAAGTTTTACCTTTGGCCAACTTAAGAAGCTAATAATCGTAATCTTTTTTTTTACCGACTTAAAAAGAGTTACAAAATATAGTTACAATCAACCGACTCCAGTTCTATCTAGTAAACCCTTGACTAAGAAAGTTAATAGTGATGATCGATAGTTTTTGAATCAATGGAAATAATTGAGCCGTCTTCCTAACTAAATTATCTGCCCATTCATTCACTCATTGATGAGCACGAAGAATCATTACGCTTCCATAATGAGCAATACAATTTGCAAATTTCCTCATAATAGGTTTGATATTCCATTCGAGCTAATGGATAGTTTGAACAATTGTTTTGGTGAACTGTTGTCGTTTGAGTTGAAGATAAATATGATTCTAAATTAATGTAAAGTGGGATGTTTAAAAAATTGTTATTGAATAACTTACACCAATTCAGACGTTATTTAAGGCAATAGTAGCTGCTTATTGTGGTATGGGTATTCGACGGAATCAGAGAGTTTGCTAATGAAAATAACTAGACGTATCGACCGAGAAGGATTAGAAGAGTCCTCTTCAGACCATATTGATATTAATTGCGGCATGATTCATGAAAATTGGGAGGATGATCGAATCCACAAGCTTTAATAATGATTAAACCAAAATGTATTTTCAACACAAAAATAATTTTCATAAGACAGTTATACGTTGCCAATTTTTTTAATTATCTACGATTCTAATTGTTGCAACTTACAAAGGCGAGAACATCACAAGACCTCCAAGTGTTCTTTTGGATTCTCCAAACAACAGCTAGATCATACCACACACAGGGAGCTAATAAGGGACGTTGTTAAACCACTTCTTCTTCTCATCTTCAGATTTTTAAGATGTTAATAGAATATTGAGAAGAAAGTAAAATCTTATAAATGTACCTCTAGCATCAATGTTGGTATACAAAAATATAGGTTTGATACACAACGCTGATAAGCTATCTCATTTAGTGAATTGTCACACGCATCTGCAAGAGTTAGTCCCGTCATTTTAAGCCCCTCCTTGTTTGCGTATACGATTCGGTCCAAGCCCTGCAATAAATTACTCACAATAGTGAGATAAAATCATCCCAAATGTAATAAAAGTGTGACACACATAGAATATGTATGAGCTTACTGAAAATTACCAGGACAATATAGCATCTTGATGATGCTCAAGCTCCACCACTACGGAGTCATGATTGAAGGCGTCGCATCTCAGGAACTCAATTCCAAAAGTTGATCTGCATTAACTAAAACTTGTCTTTACAGATATGGGATTTTTTATGCTATAAGTTGGATTTCATTGAGCAGTTGAACTTACCTATAACAATAATAGATCACATACGCAGAGGAGATCCTATTAGAGTGTCCCCTTTCAGGCATTGATCCAAATGGAGTTGCTGGATTTGCTAGTATAGTCATTGTAGCCAAAACATGGCGCATGTACCGTCTAGCCATTATTGCAATCTCTTCCAGCTGATTACTTTTGTATGGAATCGGAAAACAAGCAATCATCACTTAGAATGATTTGCTTCACTGACCAATAAGCTGTCCTATTACTCCGTAAATAACACAAATCAGACGTAGAACATTAGAAAAGTAAGTAAATGCAAAACATAAGCAAAACCCCTTCGAGCCTAAACCATAAATAGGGAATCATGCCTAGCACTGAGAAGATTATTAAAATAAACTAAAAACACTCATACAAACTCTTTAACCGCTTAACCCATAAGCAATAAATATAGAATAGAACTAGATTGCTTATGTGTTGTGGTGCATTTATCAATATTATTCTATTAGTTTCTCATCCAATTAGACAAAGAAATGGAATAAGGCCGTCAAACTTGTAATCAGACTCTATTCCCACATTTTATTTAAATAGAAGAAATTCAATTTAAATTAAATAGAAAATCTTACCACTAAAAATTGATGAGATTTTATTAGTTGATTGAAATAGTATGTCCAACGATCTAATTCTTATCCTTGACATGAGATAGATGGACCTGTGCTCAAGATCCATGAATATATATCAAATCTTTTCCTTACATACCTTATTAAATTTCCTCTCAGAATGACATATAATAATAATTTGATTTTTATAACAGAAAGAAATACCTAAATTTAAATTATTTTTAAATAGATACAAATGAAAGGATACCTACTAATTGTTAAAGTATGCAATAATTAATCGGAGAAAAATTACACAAAAATAAACACAAATACTTAAAAGATTATACATACTTAGTCAAATATATATTGTTCTTTCACTTCAAAAGTACTAATTATTATAAACATGGCAGATCTAGCAGTGGCTTTTGCCCGATGATAAAAATGGCCAAAAAATTATTAGGATTTTTTTTAATATTTAAACTCCATGTGAAATTGCCTCCATCCTAAAATTACCCATACAAATATTTTGATTCTGACTCCCTAAACCAACTACTTTTTGCAAGAAACCATTCTAGATCCCCTCCCCAGGTGAATATATATGACCGAACTTAGAAGTGTGTGTTTTGATAGAAGAAAGTGACTAAATAAACATACCGATTTAGATTTAGGTTTGAAGATAAATAAAGGTAGCCTGAGAGATGATATAGTAGATCTCGACATTCCACAAATTTGATCTACAATTTAAAGAATAGAATTTTCTTTGGAATAAAATAGGATAGAGGATTTATAGTGACTTGGATTCGTTGTCTAATTACTTGGGCTTATGGATATATGGTTTATGGGTCTAGAAGTTAGTTTTATGGGCTCATAAGTTTGTTATCCACATTGTATATATTTATCATATTCTTTCATTAAATCTTCTCAATCAATTTATTTTACAAATATTGTTTCTTTTATTTTAAAAAAAATATTTGTATGGGTGGTAGTTAGGTTTGTTGATTGGATTTTTATTTACAAGTATTGTTTCTTTTATTTATTTAATTATATTTTTTTGTTATTTTAATATATTGTTTGGCTTTGGATTTCTTAAGTGTTGTCATTATTAATGTTTTTTTGCAAGATTGATCCGAAAACTCAATTATTTAAGGAGATCATTTATCTTCTAAAGTCTGTGTTGGTCGATTAGGTACCTCGCGAGTTCTATTCATTTACAAGTAAGATTTCAAATAGTCTAAAAATGTGATGTTAGGATAACGTAGAGTGGTAGATCATTTTATACAATGATATTCACAATGTTATACCAAACCATAATAAATAGATTCCAAGTTTGTAAAATTAAAATCAGGTTAGAGAACATAGCCCATTGACTAATTACTTTAAAAAAATAAGTTTTACCTTTGGCCAACTTAAGAAGCCAATAATCGTAATCTTTTTTTTTTACCGACTTAAAAAGAGTTACAAAATATAGTTACAATCAACCGACTCCAGTTCTATCTAGTAAACCATTGACTAAGAAAGTTAATAGTGATGATCTATAGTTTTTAAATCAATGGAAATAATTGAGCCCGTCTTCCTAACTAAATTATATGCCCATTCATTCACTCATTGATGAGCACGAAGAATCATTACGCTTCCATAATGAGCAGTAAAATTTGCAAATTTCCTCATAATAGGTTTGATATTCCATTCGAGCTAATGGATAGTTTGAACAATTGTTTTGGTGAACTGTTGTCGTTTGAGTTGAAGATAAATATGATTCTATATTAATGTAAAGTGGGATGTTTAAAAAATTGTTATTGAATAACTTACACCAATTCAGAGGTTATTTAAGGCAATAGTAGCGGCTTATTGTGGTATGGGTATTCGACGGAATCAGAGAGTTTGCTAATGAAAATAACTAGACGTATCGACCGAGAAGGATTAGAAGAGTCCTCTTCAGGCCATATTGATATTAATTGCGGCATGATTCATGAAAATTAGGAGGATGATCGAATCCACAAGCTTTAATAATGATTAAACCAAAATGTATTTTCAACACAGAAATTATTTTCATAAGACAGTTATACGTTGCAAATTTTTTTAATTATCTATGATTCTAATTGTTGCAACTTACAAAGGCGAGAACATCACAAGACCTCCACGTGTTCTTTTGGATTCTCCAAGCAACAGCTAGATCATACCACACGGAGCTGATAAGGGACGTTGTTAAACCACTTCTTCTTATTATTTTCAGATTTTTAAGATGTTAAGTGAATATTGAGAAGAAAGTAAAACCTTATAAATGTACCTCTAGCATCAATGTTGGTATACAAAAATATAGGTTTGATACACAACGCTGATAAACTATCTCATTTAGTGAATTGTCACACGCATCTGCAAGAGTTAGTCCCGTCATTTTAAGCCCCTCCTTGTTTGCGTATACGATTCGGTCCAAGCCCTGCAATAAATTACTCACAATAGTGAGATAAAATCATCCCAAATGTAATAAAAGTGTGACACACATAGAATATGTATGAGCTTACTGAATATGACCAGCACAATATAGCATCTTGATGATGCTAAAGCTCCACCACTACTGAGTCATGATTGAAGGCGTCGCATCTCAGGAACTCAATTCCAAAAGTTGATCTGCATTAACTAAAACTTGTCTTTACAGATATGGGATTTTTCATGCTATAAGTTGGATTTCATTGAGCAGTTGAACTTACCTATAACAATAATAGATCACATACGCAGAGGAGATCCTATTAGAGTGTCCCCTTTCAGGCATTGATCCAAATGGAGTTGCTGGATTTGCTAGTATAGTCATTGTAGCCAAAACATGGCGCATGTACCGTCTAGCCATTATTGCAATCTCTTCCAGCTGATTACTTTTGTATGGAATCGGAAAACAAGCAATCATCACTTAGAATGATTTGCTTCACTGACCAATAAGCTGTCCTATTACTCCGTAAATAACACAAATCAGACGTAGAACATTAGAAAAGTAAGTAAATGCAAAACATAAGCAAAACCCCTTCGAGCCTAAACCATAAATAGGGAATCATGCCTAGCACTGAGAAGATTATTAAAATAAACTAAAAACACTCATACAAACTCTTTAACCGCTTAACCCATAAGCAATAAATATAGAATAGAACTAGATTGCTTATGTGTTGTGGTGCATTTATCAATATTATTCTATTAGTTTCTCATCCAATTAGACAAAGAAATGGAATAAGGCCGTCAAACTTGTAATCAGACTCTATTCCCACATTTTATTTAAATAGAAGAAATTCAATTTAAATTAAATAGAAAATCTTACCACTAAAAATTGATGAGATTTTATTAGTTGATTGAAATAGCATGTCCAACGATCTAATTCTTATCCTTGACATGAGATAGATGGACCTGTGCTCAAGATCCATGAATATATATCAAATCTTTTCCTTACATACCTTATTAAATTTCCTCTCAGAATGACATATAATAATAATTTGATTTTTATAACAGAAAGAAATACCTAAATTTAAATTATTTTTAAATAGATACAAATGAAAGGATACCTACTAATTGTTAAAGTATGCAATAATTAATCGGAGAAAAATTACACAAAAATAAACACAAATACTTAAAAGATTATACATACTTAGTCAAATATATATTGTTCTTTCACTTCAAAAGTACTAATTATTATAAACATGGCAGATCTAGCAGTGGCTTTTGCCCGATGATAAAAATGGCCAAAAAATTATTAGGATTTTTTTTAATATTTAAACTCCATGTGAAATTGCCTCCATCCTAAAATTACACATACAAATATTTTGATTCTGACTCCCTAAACCAACTACTTTTTGCAAGAAACCATTCTAGATCCCCTCCCCAGGTGAATATATATGACCGAACTTAGAAGTGTGTGTTTTGATAGAAGAAAGTGACTAAATAAACATACCGATTTAGATTTAGGTTTGAAGATAAATAAAGGTAGCCTGAGAGATGATATAGTAGATCTCGACATTCCACGAATTTGATCTACAATTTAAAGAATAGAATTTTCTTTGGAATAAAATAGGATAGAGGATTTATAGTGACTTGGATTCGTTGTCTAATTACTTGGGCTTATGGATATATGGTTTATGGGTCTAGAAGTTAGTTTTATGGGCTCATAAGTTTGTTATACACATTGTATATATTTATCATATTCTTTCATTAAATCTTCTCAATCAATTTATTTTACAAATATTGTTTCTTTTATTTTAAAAAAAATATTTGTATGGGTGGTAGTTAGGTTTGTTGATTGGATTTTTATTTACAAGTATTGTTTCTTCTATTTATTTAATTATATTTTTTTGTTATTTTAATATATTGTTTGGCTTTGGATTTCTTAAGTGTTGTCATTATTAATGTTTTTTTGCAAGATTGATCCGAAAACTCAATTATTTAAGGAGATCATTTATCTTCTAAAGTCTGTGTTGGTCGATTAGGTACCTCGCGAGTTCTATTCATTTACAAGTAAGATTTCAAATAGTCTAAAAATGTGATGTTAGGATAACGTAGAGTGGTAGATCATTTTATACAATGATATTCACAATGTTATACCAAACCATAATAAATAGATTCCAAGTTTGTAAAATTAAAATCAGGTTAGAGAACATAGCCCATTGACTAATTACTTTAAAAAAATAAGTTTTACCTTTGGCCAACTTAAGAAGCCAATAATCGTAATCTTTTTTTTTTACCGACTTAAAAAGAGTTACAAAATATAGTTACAATCAACCGACTCCAGTTCTATCTAGTAAACCATTGACTAAGAAAGTTAATAGTGATGATCTATAGTTTTTAAATCAATGGAAATAATTGAGCCCGTCTTCCTAACTAAATTATATGCCCATTCATTCACTCATTGATGAGCACGAAGAATCATTACGCTTCCATAATGAGCAGTAAAATTTGCAAATTTCCTCATAATAGGTTTGATATTCCATTCGAGCTAATGGATAGTTTGAACAATTGTTTTGGTGAACTGTTGTCGTTTGAGTTGAAGATAAATATGATTCTAAATTAATGTAAAGTGGGATGTTTAAAAAATTGTTATTGAATAACTTACACCAATTCAGAGGTTATTTAAGGCAATAGTAGCGGCTTATTGTGGTATGGGTATTCGACGGAATCAGAGAGTTTGCTAATGAAAATAACTAGACGTATCGACCGAGAAGGATTAGAAGAGTCCTCTTCAGGCCATATTGATATTAATTGCGGCATGATTCATGAAAATTAGGAGGATGATCGAATCCACAAGCTTTAATAATGATTAAACCAAAATGTATTTTCAACACAGAAATTATTTTCATAAGACAGTTATACGTTGCAAATTTTTTTAATTATCTACGATTCTAATTGTTGCAACTTACAAAGGCGAGAACATCACAAGACCTCCACGTGTTCTTTTGGATTCTCCAAGCAACAGCTAGATCATACCACACGGAGCTGATAAGGGACGTTGTTAAACCACTTCTTCTTATTATTTTCAGATTTTTAAGATGTTAAGTGAATATTGAGAAGAAAGTAAAACCTTATAAATGTACCTCTAGCATCAATGTTGGTATACAAAAATATAGGTTTGATACACAACGCTGATAAACTATCTCATTTAGTGAATTGTCACACGCATCTGCAAGAGTTAGTCCCGTCATTTTAAGCCCCTCCTTGTTTGCGTATACGATTCGGTCCAAGCCCTGCAATAAATTACTCACAATAGTGAGATAAAATCATCCCAAATGTAATAAAAGTGTGACACACATAGAATATGTATGAGCTTACTGAATATGACCAGCACAATATAGCATCTTGATGATGCTAAAGCTCCACCACTACTGAGTCATGATTGAAGGCGTCGCATCTCAGGAACTCAATTCCAAAAGTTGATCTGCATTAACTAAAACTTGTCTTTACAGATATGGGATTTTTCATGCTATAAGTTGGATTTCATTGAGCAGTTGAACTTACCTATAACAATAATAGATCACATACGCAGAGGAGATCCTATTAGAGTGTCCCCTTTCAGGCATTGATCCAAATGGAGTTGCTGGATTAGCTAGTATAGTCATTTTAGCCAAAACATGGCGCATGTACCGTCTAGCCATTATTGCAATCTCTTCCAGCTGATTACTTTTGTATGGAATCGGAAAACAAGCAATCATCACTTAGAATGATTTGCTTCACTGACCAATCAGCTGTCCTATTACCCGTAAATAACACAAATCAGACGTAGAACATTAGAAAAGTAAGTAAATGCAAAACATAAGGAAAACCCCTTCGAGCCTAAACCATAAATAGAGAATCATGCCTAGCACTGAGAAGATTATTAAAATAAACTAAAAACACTCATACAAACTCTTTAACCGCTTAACCCATAAGCAATAAATATAGAATAGAACTAGATTGCTTATGTGTTGTGGTGCATTTATCAATATTATTCTATTAGTTTCTCATCCAATTAGACAAAGAAATGGAATAAGGCCGTCAAACTTATAATCAGACTCTATTCCCACATTTTATTTAAATAGAAGAAATTCAATTTAAATTAAATAGAAAATCTTACTACTAACAATTAATGAGATTTTATTAGTTGATTGAAATAGCATGTCCAACGATCTAATTCTTATCCTTGACATGAGATAGATGGACCTGTGCTCAAGATCCATGAATATATATAAAATCTTTTCCTTACATACCTTATTAAATTTCCTCTCAGAATTACATATAATAATAATTTGATTTTTATAACAGAAAGAAATACCTAAATTTAAATTATTTTTAAATAGATACAAATGAAAGGATACCTACTAATTGTTAAAGTATGCAATAATTAATCGGAGAAAAATTACACAAAAATAAACACAAATACTTAAAAGATTATACATACTTAGTCAAATATATATTGTTCTTTCACTTCAAAAGTACTAATTATTATAAACATGGCAGATCTAGCAGTGGCTTTTGCCCGATGATAAAAATGGCCAAAAAATTATTAGGATTTTTTTTAATATTTAAACTCCATGTGAAATTGCCTCCATCCTAAAATTACCCATACAAATATTTTGATTCTGACTCCCTAAACCAACTACTTTTTGCAAGAAACCATTCTAGATCCCCTCCCCAGGTGAATATATATGACCGAACTTAGAAGTGTGTGTTTTGATAGAAGAAAGTGACTAAATAAACATACCGATTTAGATTTAGGTTTGAAGATAAATAAAGGTAGTCTGAGAGATGATATAGTAGATCTCGACATTCCACGAATTTGATCTACAATTTAAAGAATAGAATTTTCTTTGGAATAAAATAGGATAGAGGATTTATAGTGACTTGGATTCGTTGTCTAATTACTTGGGCTTATGGATATATGGTTTATGGGTCTAGAAGTTAGTTTTATGGGCTCATAAGTTTGTTATACACATTGTATATATTTATCATATTCTTTCATTAAATCTTCTCAATCAATTTATTTTACAAATATTGTTTCTTTTATTTTAAAAAAAATATTTGTATGGGTGGTAGTTAGGTTTGTTGATTGGATTTTTATTTACAAGTATTGTTTCTTCTATTTATTTAATTATATTTTTTTGTTATTTTAATATATTGTTTGGCTTTGGATTTCTTAAGTGTTGTCATTATTAATGTTTTTTTGCAAGATTGATCCGAAAACTCAATTATTTAAGGAGATCATTTATCTTCTAAAGTCTGTGTTGGTCGATTAGGTACCTCGCGAGTTCTATTCATTTACACGTAAGATTTCAAATAGTTTAAAAATGTGATGTTAGGATAACGTAGAGTGGTAGATCATTTTAAAAAAGGATATTCACAATGTTATACCAAACCATAATAAATAGATTCCAAGTTTGTAAAATTAAAATCAGGTTAGAGAACATAGCCCATTGACTAATTACTTTAAAAAAATAAGTTTTACCTTTGGCCAACTTAAAAAGCCAATAATCGTAATCTTTTTTTTTACCGACTTAAAAAGAGTTACAAAATATAGTTACAATCAACCGACTCCAGTTCTATCTAGTAAACCATTGACTAAGAAAGTTAATAGTGATGATCTATAGTTTTTAAATCAATGGCAATAATTGAGCCTGTCTTCCTAACTAAATTATCTGCCCATTCATTCACTCATTGATGAGCACGAAGAATCATTACGCTTCCATAATGGGCAGTAAAATTTGCAAATTTCCTCATAATAGGTTTGATATTCCATTCGAGCTAATGGATATTTTGAACAATTGTTTTGGTGAACTGTTGTCGTTTGAGTTGAAGATAAATATGATTCTAAATTAATGTAAAGTGGGATGTTTAAAAAATTGTTATTGAATAACTTACACCAATTCAGACGTTATTTAAGGCAATAGTAGCTGCTTATTGTGGTATGGGTATTCGACGGAATCAGAGAGTTTGCTAATGAAAATAACTAGACGTATCGACAGAGAAGGATTAGAAGAGTCCTCTTCAGGCCATATTGATATTAATTGCGGCATGATTCATGAAAATTAGGAGGATGATCGAATCCACAAGCTTTAATAATGATTAAACCAAAATGTATTTTCAACACAGAAATTATTTTCATAAGACAGTTATACGTTGCAAATTTTTTTTCATTATCTACGATTCTAATTGTTGCAACTTACAAAGGCGAGAACATCACAAGACCTCCACGTGTTCTTTTGGATTCTCCAAGCAACAGCTAGATCATACCACACAAAGGGAGCTGATAAGGGACGTTGTTAAACCACTTCTTCTTATTATTTTCAGATTTTTAAGATGTTAAGTGAATATTGAGAAGAAAGTAAAACCTTATAAATGTACCTCTAGCATCAATGTTGGTATACAAAAATATAGGTTTGATACACAACGCTGATAAACTATCTCATTTAGTGAATTGTCACACGCATCTGCAAGAGTTAGTCCCGTCATTTTAAGCCCCTCCTTGTTTGCGTATACGATTCGGTCCAAGCCCTGCAATAAATTACTCACAATAGTGAGATAAAATCATCCCAAATGTAATAAAAGTGTGACACACATAGAATATGTATGAGCTTACTGAATATGACCAGCACAATATAGCATCTTGATGATGCTAAAGCTCCACCACTACTGAGTCATGATTGAAGGCGTCGCATCTCAGGAACTCAATTCCAAAAGTTGATCTGCATTAACTAAAACTTGTCTTTACAGATATGGGATTTTTCATGCTATAAGTTGGATTTCATTGAGCAGTTGAACTTACCTATAACAATAATAGATCACATACGCAGAGGAGATCCTATTAGAGTGTCCCCTTTCAGGCATTGATCCAAATGGAGTTGCTGGATTAGCTAGTATAGTCATTTTAGCCAAAACATGGCGCATGTACCGTCTAGCCATTATTGCAATCTCTTCCAGCTGATTACTTTTGTATGGAATCGGAAAACAAGCAATCATCACTTAGAATGATTTGCTTCACTGACCAATCAGCTGTCCTATTACCCGTAAATAACACAAATCAGACGTAGAACATTAGAAAAGTAAGTAAATGCAAAACATAAGCAAAACCCCTTCGAGCCTAAACCATAAATAGAGAATCATGCCTAGCACTGAGAAGATTATTAAAATAAACTAAAAACACTCATACAAACTCTTTAACCGCTTAACCCATAAGCAATAAATATAGAATAGAACTAGATTGCTTATGTGTTGTGGTGCATTTATCAATATTATTCTATTAGTTTCTCATCCAATTAGACAAAGAAATGGAATAAGGCCGTCAAACTTATAATCAGACTCTATTCCCACATTTTATTTAAATAGAAGAAATTCAATTTAAATTAAATAGAAAATCTTACTACTAACAATTAATGAGATTTTATTAGTTGATTGAAATAGCATGTCCAACGATCTAATTCTTATCCTTGACATGAGATAGATGGACCTGTGCTCAAGATCCATGAATATATATAAAATCTTTTCCTTACATACCTTATTAAATTTCCTCTCAGAATTACATATAATAATAATTTGATTTTTATAACAGAAAGAAATACCTAAATTAAAATTATTTTTAAATAGATACAAATGAAAGGATACCTACTAATTGTTAAAGTATGCAATAATTAATCGGAGAAAAATTACACAATAATAAACACAAATACTTAAAAGATTATACATACTTAGCCAAATATATATTGTTCTTTCACTTTAAAAGTACTAATTATTATAAACATGGCAGATCTAGCAGTGGCTTTTGCCCGATGATAAAAATGGCCAAAAAATTATTAGGATTTTTTTTAATATTTAAACTCCATGTGAAATTGCCTCCATCCTAAAATTACCCATACAAATATTTTGATTCTGACTCCCTAAACCAACTACTTTTTGCAAGAAACCATTCTAGATCCCCTCCCCAGGTGAATATATATGACCGAACTTAGAAGTGTGTGTTTTGATAGAAGAAAGTGACTAAATAAACATACCGATTTAGATTTAGGTTTGAAGATAAATAAAGGTAGCCTGAGAGATGATATAGTAGATCTCGACATTCCACGAATTTGATCTACAATTTAAAGAATAGAATTTTCTTTGGAATAAAATAGGATAGAGGATTTATAGTGACTTGGATTCGTTGTCTAATTACTTGGGCTTATGGATATATGGTTTATGGGTCTAGAAGTTAGTTTTATGGGCTCATAAGGTTGTTATACACATTGTATATATTTATCATATTCTTTCATTAAATCTTCTCAATCAATTTATTTTACAAATATTGTTTCTTTTATTTTAAAAAAAATATTTGTATGGGTGGTAGTTAGGTTTGTTGATTGGATTTTTATTTACAAGTATTGTTTCTTCTATTTATTTAATTATATTTTTTTGTTATTTTAATATATTGTTTGGCTTTGGATTTCTTAAGTGTTGTCATTATTAATGTTTTTTTGCAAGATTGATCCGAAAACTCAATTATTTAAGGAGATCATTTATCTTCTAAAGTCTGTGTTGGTCGATTAGGTACCTCGCGAGTTCTATTCATTTACACGTAAGATTTCAAATAGTTTAAAAATGTGATGTTAGGATAACGTAGAGTGGTAGATCATTTTAAAAAAGGATATTCACAATGTTATACCAAACCATAATAAATAGATTCCAAGTTTGTAAAATTAAAATCAGGTTAGAGAACATAGCCCATTGACTAATTACTTTAAAAAAATAAGTTTTACCTTTGGCCAACTTAAAAAGCCAATAATCGTAATCTTTTTTTTTACCGACTTAAAAAGAGTTACAAAATATAGTTACAATCAACCGACTCCAGTTCTATCTAGTAAACCATTGACTAAGAAAGTTAATAGTGATGATCGATAGTGTTTAAATCAATGGCAATAATTGAGCCTGTCTTCCTAACTAAATTATCTGCCCATTCATTCACTCATTGATGAGCACGAAGAATCATTACGCTTCCATAATGGGCAGTAAAATTTGCAAATTTCCTCATAATAGGTTTGATATTCCATTCGAGCTAATGGATATTTTGAACAATTGTTTTGGTGAACTGTTGTCGTTTGAGTTGAAGATAAATATGATTCTAAATTAATGTAAAGTGGGATGTTTAAAAAATTGTTATTGAATAACTTACACCAATTCAGACGTTATTTAAGGCAATAGTAGCTGCTTATTGTGGTATGGGTATTCGACGGAATCAGAGAGTTTGCTAATGAAAATAACTAGACGTATCGACAGAGAAGGATTAGAAGAGTCCTCTTCAGGCCATATTGATATTAATTGCGGCATGATTCATGAAAATTAGGAGGATGATCGAATCCACAAGCTTTAATAATGATTAAACCAAAATGTATTTTCAACACAGAAATTATTTTCATAAGACAGTTATACGTTGCAAATTTTTTTTCATTATCTACGATTCTAATTGTTGCAACTTACAAAGGCGAGAACATCACAAGACCTCCACGTGTTCTTTTGGATTCTCCAAGCAACAGCTAGATCATACCACACAAAGGGAGCTGATAAGGGACGTTGTTAAACCACTTCTTCTTATTATTTTCAGATTTTTAAGATGTTAAGAGAATATTGAGAAGAAAGTAAAACCTTATAAATGTACCTCTAGCATCAATGTTGGTATACAAAAATATAGGTTTGATACACAACGCTGATAAACTATCTCATTTAGTGAATTGTCACACGCATCTGCAAGAGTTAGTCCCGTCATTTTAAGCCCCTCCTTGTTTGCGTATACGATTCGGTCCAAGTCCTGCAATAAATTACTCACAATAGTGAGATAAAATCATCCCAAATGTAATAAAAGTGTGACACACATAGAATATGTATGAGCTTACTGAATATGACCAGCACAATATAGCATCTTGATGATGCTAAAGCTCCACCACTACTGAGTCATGATTGAAGGCGTCGCATCTCAGGAACTCAATTCCAAAAGTTGATCTGCATTAACTAAAGTTTGTCTTTACAGATATGGGATTTTTCATGCTATATGTTGGATTTCATTGAGCAGTTGAACTTACCTATAACAATAATAGATCACATACGCAGAGGAGATCCTATTAGAGTGTCCCCTTTCAGGCATTGATCCAAATGGAGTTGTTGGATTAGCTAGTATAGTCATTTTAGCCAAAACATGGCGCATGTACCGTCTAGCCATTATTGCAATCTCTTCCAGCTGATTACTTTTGTATGGAATCGGAAAACAAGCAATCATCACTTAGAATGATTTGCTTCACTGACCAATCAGCTGTCCTATTACCCGTAAATAACAAAAATCAGACGTAGAACATTAGAAAAGTAAGTAAATGCAAAACATAAGCAAAACCCCTTCGAGCCTAAAGCATAAATAGGGAATCATGCCTAGCACTGAGAAGATTATTAAAATAAACTAAAAACACTCATACAAACTCTTTAACCGCTTAACCCATAAGCAATAAATATAGAATAGAACTAGATTGCTTATTTTCTAAAGTCTGTGTTGGTCGATTAGTTACCTGCGAGATCTATTCATTTACACGTAAGATTTCAAATAGTCTAAAAATGTGATGTTAGGATAACGTAGAGTGGTAGATCATTTTAAACAATGATATTCACAATGTTATACCAGACCATAATAAATAGATTCTAAGTTTGTAAAATTAAAATCAGGTTAGAGAACTTGGCCCATTGACTAATTACTTAAAAAAAAATTTTTACCTTTGGCCAACTTAAAAAGCTAATAATCGTAATCTTTTTTATTACCGACTTAAAAAGAGTTACAAAATATAGTTACAATCAACCGACTCCAGTTCTATCTAGTAAACCCTTGACTAAGAAAGTTAAGAGTGATGATCGATAGTTTTTAAATCAATGGAAATAATTGAGCCCGTCTTCCTAACTAAATTATCTGCCCATTCATTCACTCGAGCACGAAGAATCATTACGCTTCCATAATGAGCAATAAAATTTGCAAATTTCCTCATAATAGGTTTGATATTCTATTCGAGCTAATGGATAGTTTGAACAATTGTTTTGGTGAACTGTTGTCGTTTGAGTTGAAGATAAATATGATTCGAAATAAATGTAAAGTGGGATGTTTAAAAAAATTTTATTGAATAACTTACACCAATTCAAACGTTATTTAACGCAATAGTAGCTGCTTATTGTGGTATGGGTATTCGACGGAATCAGAGAGTTTGCTAATGAAAATAAATAGACGTATCGACCGAGAAGGATTAGAAGAGTCCTCTTCAGGCCATATTGATATTAATTGCGGCATGATTCATGAAAATTAGGAGGATGATCGAATCCACAAGCTTTAATAATGATTAAACCAAAATGTATTTTCAACACATAAATTATTTTCACAAGACAGTTATACGTTGCCAATTTTTTTAATTATCTACGATTCTAATTGTTGCAACTTACAAAGGAGAGAACATCACAAGACCTCCACGTGTTCTTTGGGATTCTCCAAGCAATAGCTAGATCATACCACACATAGGGAGCTGATAAGGGACGTTGTTAAACCACTTCTTCTTCTCATCTTCAGATTTTTAAGATGTTAAGAGAATATTGAGAAGAAAGTAAAATCTTATATATGTACCTCTAGCATCAATGTTGGTATACAAAAATATAGGATTGATACACAACGCTGATAAACTATCTCATTTAGTGAATTGTCACACGCATCTGCAAGAGTTAGTCCCGTCATTTTAAGCCCCTCCTTGTTTGCGTATACGATTCGGTCCAAGCCCTGCAATAAATTATTCATAATAGTGAGATAAAATCATCCCAAATGTAATAAAAGTGTGACACACATAGAATATGTATGAGCTTACTAAAAATTACCAGCACAATATAGCATCTTGATGATGCTCAAGCTCCACCACTACTGAGTCATGATTGAAGGCGTCGCGGAACTCAATTCCAAAAGTTGATCTGCATAACTAAAACTTGTCTTCACAGATATGAGATTTTTCATGCTATAAGTTGGATTTCATTGAGCAGTTGAACTTACCTATAACAATAATAGATATACTATTAGAGTGTCCCCTTTCAGGCATTGATCCAAATGGAGTTGCTAGATTTGCTAGTATAGTCATTGTAGCCAAAACATGGCGCATGTACCGTTTAGCCATTGTTGCAATCTCTTCCAGCTGATTACTTTTGTATGGAATCAGAAAACAAGCAATCATCACTTAGAATGATTTGCTCCACTGACCTATCAGCTGTCCTATTACTCAGTAGATAACACAAATCAGACGTAGAACATTAGAAAAGTAAGTAAATGTAAAACATAAGCAAAACCCCTTCGAGCCTAAAGCATAAATAGGGAATCATGCCTAGCACTGACAAGATTATTAAAATAAACTAAAAAACACTCATACAAACTCTTTAACCACTTAACCCATAAGCAATAAATATAAAATAGAACTAGATTGCTTATGTGTTGTGGTGCATTTATCAATATTATTCTATTAGTTTCTCATCCAATTAGACAAAGAAATGGAATAAGGCCGTCAAACTTGTAATCAGACTCTATTCCCACATTATTTAAGTAGAAGAAATTTAAATTAAATTAAATAGAAAATCTTACCATTAACAATTGATGCGATTTTATTAGTTGATTGAAATAGCATGTCCAACGATCTAATTCTTATCCTTGACATGAGATAGATAGACCTGTGCGCAAGATCCATGAATATATATAAAATCTTTTCCTTACATACCTTATTAAATTTCCTCTCAGGATTACATATAATAATGATTTGATTTTTATAACAGAAAGAAATACCTAAATTTAAATCATATCATAAACTTTATTTTTAAATAAATACAAAAGAAATGATACCTACTAATTGTTAAAGTATGCAATAATTAATCGGAGAAAAATTACACAAAAATAAACACAAATACTTAAAAGATTATACATACTTAGCCAAATATATATTGTTCTTTCCCTTTAAAAGTACTAATTATTATAAACATGACAGTTATAGCAGTGGCTTTTGCCCGATGATAAAAATGGCCAAAATATTATTAGGATTTTCTTTAATATTTAAACTCCCTGTGAAATTGCCTCCATCCTAAAATTACCCACACAAATATTTTGATTCTGACTCCCTAAACAAGCTACTTTGGCAAGAAACCATTCTAGATCCTCTACCCAGGTGAATATATATGACCTAACTTAGAAGTGTGTGTGTTTTGACAGAAGAAGATGACTAAATAAACATACCGATTTAGATTTAGGTTTGAAGATAAATAAAGGTAGCCTGAGAGATGATATAGTAGATCTCGACATTCCACGAATTTGATCGACAATTTAAAGAATAGAATTTTCTTTGGAATAAAATAGGATAGAGGATTTATAGTGACTTGGATTCGTTGTCTAATTACTTGGGCTTATGGATATATGGTTATGGGTCTAGAAGTTAGTTTTATGGGATCGTAAGGTTGTTAGACACATTGTATATATTTATCATATTCTTTCATTAAATCTTCTCAATCAATTTATTTTACAAATATTGTTTCTTTTATTTTTAAAAAAAAATATTTGTATGGGTGCTAGTTAGGTTTGTTGATTGGATTTTTATTTACAAGTAGTGTTTCTTCTATTTGTTTAATTATATTTTTTTTGTTATTTTAATATATTGTTTGGCTTTGGATTTCTTAAGTTTTGTCATTATTAATGTTTTTTTGCAAGATTGATCTGAAAACTCAATTATTTAAGGAGACCAGTAGATCATTTAAACAATGATATTCACAATGTTATACCAGACCATAATAAATAGATTCCAAGTTTGTAAAATTAAAATCAGGTTAGAGAACTAGGCCTATTGACTAATTACTTTAAAAAAATAAGTTTTACCTTTGGTCAACTTAAGAAGCTAATAATCCTAATCTTGTATTTTACCGACTTAAAGGAGTTACAAAATATAGTTACAATCAACCAACTCCAGTTCTATCTAGTAAACCCTTGACTAAGAGAGTTAAGAGCGATGATCGATAGTTTATAAATCAATGGAAATAATTGAGCCCGTCTTCCTAACTAAATTATCTGCCCATTCATTCACTCATTGATGAGTACGAAGAATCATTACTTTTCCATAATGAGCAATAAAATTTGCAAATTTCCGCATAATAGGTTTGATATTCCATTAGAGATAATGGATAGTTCGAACAATTGTTTTGGTGAACTGTTGTCGTTTGAGTTGAAGATAAATATGATTCTAAATTAATGTAAAGTGGGATGTTTAAAAAATTGTTATTGAATAACTTACACCAATTCAGACGTTATTTAAGGCAATAGAAGCTGCTTATTGTGGTATGGGTATTCGACAGAATCAGAGAGTTTGCTAATGAAAATAACTAGACGTATCGACCGAGAAGGATTAGAAGAATCCTCTTCGGGCCATATTGATATTAACTGCGGCATGATTCATGAAAATTAGGAAGATGATCGAATCCACAAGCTTTAATAATGATTAAACCAAAATGTATTTTCAACACAGAAATTATTTTCACAAGACAGTTATACGTTGCTAATTTTTTTAATTATCTACGATTCTAATTGTTGCAACTTACAAAGGCGAGAACATCACAAGACCTCCACGTGTTCTTTGGGATTCTCCAAGCAACAGCTAGATCATACCACACATAGGGAGCTGATAAGGGACGTTGTTAAACCACTTCTTCTTCTCATCTTCAGATTTTTAAGATGTTAAGAGAATAATTAGAAGAAAGTAAAATCTTCTAAATGTACCTCTAGCATCAATGTTGGTATACAAAAATATAGGTTTGATACACAACGCTGATAAACTATCTCATTTAGTGAATTGTCACATGCATCTGCAAGAGTTAGTCCTGTCATTTTATGCTCTCTTTGTTTGTGTATACGATTCGGTCCAAGCCCTGCAATAAAGTACTCACGATAGAGATAAAATCATCCCAAATGTAATAAAAGTGTCAAACACATAGAATATGTATCAACTTACTGAAAATGACCAGCACAATATAGCATATTGATGATTCTCAAGCTCCCCCACTACTAAGTCATGATTGAAGGCGTTGCATCTCAGGAACTCAATTCCAAAAGTTTATCTGCATTAACGAAAACTTGTCTTTACAGATCTAGTATTTTTCATGCTATAAGTTGGATTTCATTGAGCAATTGAACTTACCTATAACAATAATAGATCACATACGCAGTGGAGATCCTATTAGACTGTCCCCTTTCAGGCATTGATCCAAATGGAGTTTCTGGATTTGCTAGTATAGTCACTGTAGCCAAAACATGGCCCATGTACCGTCTACCATTCTTGCAATCTCTTCCATCTGATTACTTTTGTATAGAATCAGAAAACAAGCAATCATCACTGAGAAGACCAATCAGCTGTTCTATTACTCGGTAAATAACACAAATCAGACGTAGAATATTAGAAAAGTAAGTAAATGCAAAACATAAGCAAAACCCCTTCAAGCCTAAAGCATAAATAGGGAGTCATGCCTAGCACTGAGAATATTATTAAAATAAACTAAAAAACACTCATACAAACTCTTCAACCGCTTAACCCATAAACAATAAATATAGAATATAACTAGATTGCTTATGTGTTGTGGTGCATTTATTAATATTAGTCTATTAGTTTCTCATCCAATTAGACAAAGAAATGGAATAAGGCCGTCAAACTTGAAATCAGACTCTATTCCCACATTTCCTTTAAATAGAAGGAATTTAATTTAAACTAAATAGAAAATCATACCATTAACAATTGATGAGATTTTATTAGTTGATTCAAATAGCATGTCCAACGATCTAATTCTTATCCTTGACATGAGTTAGATGGACCTGTGTGCAAGATCCATGAATATATATCAAATCTTTTCCTTACATACCTTATTAAATTTCCTCTCAAGATTATATATAATAATGATTTGATTTTTATAACAGAAAGAAATACCTAAATTCAAATCATATCATAAACTTTATCTTTAAATAGATACAAAAGAAAGGTTAACTACTAATTGTTAAAGTATGCAATAATTAATAGGAGAAATATTACACAAAAATAATCAACAAATACTTACAAGATTATACATACTTAGCCTACTAAATATTGTTCTTTCACTTTAAAAGTACTAATTATTATATACATGGTAGATCTAGCAGTGGCCTTTGTGGCCTTTGCCCGATGATAAAAATGGAAAAAAAATTATTAGGATTTTTTTTAATAAAGTAAATTCCCTGTGAAATTGCCTCCATCCTAATATTACCCACAAATATATTTTGATTCTGACTCCCTAAACCACCAGCTAGTTTTTGCAAGAAACCATTCTAGATCCCCTCCCCGGGTGAATATATATGGCCATACTTAGAAGTGTGTGTTTTGACAGAAGAAAGTGACTAAATAAACATATGGATTCAAATTCTGGTTTGAAGATAAATAAAGGTAGCCTGAGAGATGATATGGTAGATCTCGACCGACAAAGTTAAAGAATGGAATTTTCTTTGGAATAAAAATGGATCGAGGATTTATAGTGACTTGGATTGGTTGTCTAATTACTTGGGCTTATGGATATATGGTTTATGAGTCTAGAAGTTAGTTTTATGGGCTAGTAAGGTTGTTAGACACATTGTTTATATTTATCATATTCTTTCATTAAATCTTCTCAATTAATTTATTTTACAAATATTGTTTCTTTTATTTTAGAAAAAATATTTATATGTTTGGTAGTTAGGTTTGTTGATTGGATTTTTATTTACAAGTATTTTTTCTTCTATTTAGTTATTGGATTCCTTAAGTTGTCATTATTAAGGTTTTTTTGCAAGATTGATCTGAAAACTCAATTATTTGAGGAGGCCATTTATCTTCTAAAGTTGATATAAATGTATTATTTTTTCTATAATAATTTCAATGTGTTGGTCAATTAGTTACCTCGCGAGATAGTCTATTCATTTACAAGTGAGATTTCAAATAGTCTAAAAATATGATGTTAGGATAACGTAGAGTGGTAGATCATCTTAAACAATGATATTCAATTTTATACCAAACCATAACAAATAGATTCCAAGTTTGTAAAATTAAAATCAGGTTAGAGAACTTGGCCCATTGACTCATTTACTATAAAAAAATAAGTTTTACCTTTGGCCAACTTAAGAAGTTAATAATCCTAATCTTGTTTTTTACCGACTTAAAAGGAATTTTATCATCTAAAAATCTGAATGTGTATGATTTTCATAAAATCTACGAATTAATTTTTTACTCTATTATGACTGTAATGACGAAAATTCTCGTCGCTAGTAATCGACAGTAGCGACGAAAAATTAGTTGTGATGAACAAAGTAGCCACTATATTAATTTTCAGTTTGAGTAGGAAAAAATTTGTCGAAAAAATTATTTGGTGATCTATTATGATTTGTTTGTTTTATTTGTGCATTTTACCGAAACATTTACATGTCATCTAGAACTCTAAATATGGGTATAATCCCCAGTCGGACTAAACAATGTGTTTTCACTAGCACAAAGTTTTAATGTATAAGTAATATCAACATAAAGATAACAAGAAAATATTAATTAAACAAGTTAAGAAATTATACTTATAAATCCTTTTAAAACAATTTTGATATTTTTCCAAATATTCCAAATAAAAGTTAAAAGAGTTACTTTCATTTAGAAGTTCTTTTAATTTCCAAAAAAAGTATCTCATGATTAGTACTAATTATTGTTACCAACATATTTAACAACGTGGAATAAATTGTTAAGGTTATTTACATGTAGAAAATTAATTGTTTTTCCTCCAAAAAGAGTAGTTTAAGGTTGTGCATGATATTCTAAAACTGTAGATGCACCAGATGAGCCATATATGAGAGCTAAAATCAACCACTATAAACGCTATAAAAATTATCTAAAAAATTTTTGTTCAGTTATTTTTTTTAATCATTCCTCGATTTTCTTATCCTATATACAGAACACTACTTAATGTTTACAAGGAGATTTTTTACTTCCAGGGATGGTTCCACAATACCTACAAGGATCAACACAATGTACGACTTTGTATTTGAGTGACTTAATTATTCTATGGAGTTTTTACTCCTTCATTTTTGTTTGAGAGGAAAATGAAGGCATGTTTGTGTTCAGAGACTATATCTCTCAAATTTTGATTTGTCGCCTGCCAAGTCCAGCATATATGGGAATTTTTCATAGGATGAACACCATATATAAAGACCTGAGACTCTGTCCTCAATGAAATATATTTGGAGTTCCCAAGTAAACATAATAAGAATAGGGTCCTAGATTTCCTAGATTGAGCACCAGATGGCTTAATGTGTTGTGGTGCATTTATCAATATTACTCTATGAATTTCTCATCAAACTACCCCAGAAATGGTAGATGGCACTCAAACTACTAATACTGCACATTGCCTTTAGAAAAGGATAACAATCAAAGGAAATTTAATCTAAACACCGGGTGATGATTATAGAGCGAAAAGGGCTGATAACTCTTGGTAGTGATAGTAATTCTCCAATCAACAACAGAATCTAGTATTTCATCCCTTGATTCATGCAAGTGGAACTCTTCAAAATGTGTTTACTTTAGAAAGCGGTGTGGGAGTCCTCTCTAATATGGGTTGAGACACGCTTGAAACTTCAATTAATGTTTATTAGAGAATGAAATACAAATAGAATAAACATAATTTGTATGCCATGACTGAGGGCGAGGACCTGAGCACTTAAAGCTTGAATTTGGATACTTCTCCTTACCAGAAAAACTCTTTGATTCCATTCTCCTTTGGGATCTTACAATGCTCATTCTATTGCAAATTTTAATGGATTAATTTGCAACTAATTAAATAGATTAAAAAGACTAAAAGGTAATAAAAATATATATATATAAAGGATTTAAATGAGCTTGGGATGATCAATTCCGCCTAATATCTCTAATTGGGAAATTCTTATTAAGTAAGGGAAAGATTAATATTTAACATTAATCGTACCTAGGATTAAAAATTACTCTAAACCCTTTCCGGGTGATTAGAGGCTACTCTATAGGCAAACAAACTCCTTTAAAATAAACCCAGCTACCCTAAAAATCAATTAAATCAACTACACATATCATGTCTATGCATCTGCTTATGATCTTCTGTTTGGATGATACAAATACACCCTCATTACCTAGCTCTAAACGTAAACCCCCTTCAACGTATAATTTTTGGATTATCTTAGTAAATTATGTGGCCAATATAATCAATCACAATTCAATACAAGATAAGGAGAAGTATGAGTATTCGATCTCATTTAAGCATAAATCCCTAATTAAAAATAATTGCCCAATAGTAAAACCTAGGGTTTCACAATCCATTTCAATCTACTAGATATTTAGCTCATAATAAAAGAAAAGAAATCCATAGTAGTTGAATTAAATATACAATGATTAATGAAAATTAGAGGAAAAGAAAAATTATTATATATTGTGTGAAAAGATGAAAATTTGAAGACTTGAAGATATGAATAATCTTCTCCCAAGTCTTCTCTTCCTTACGCTTTGCTCCATTGATTAAATATTAGTGAATTATGAGAGAAAATGAGAAAATAACATTATATATGCTCCTAAAATTGTGGGTGTCACTTAAATTATGTTGTTCCATGGTCTAAATTGTAAAAAATCTTCACCCACTAGAATTTTCAATTTTGCACAAAGTTGTATCTTTTTAGCCATAATAACGATCATAACTTCTTCATCCAAACTCTAAACCACTTTAAATTTATTTTCAAGCATTCTTATTTTTGAGAGCTTTCTAACGGTCTATCATTCACCTACTCAAAAAATTTAATATTTTGGAAATTCTTTGAGTATCTGCACCACCGAGCGTTGCCACCCGATGTGTACTCAGAGATCTAAATGTATCCAAAAATCATAGTATGTCAAGGAAAATTCACTGAATATAAAAAAATTACTGAGTATTGAAATTATTCACTAAGTATTGTGGAATCATTTGGATTATGAAAAAAAAGACCCTGAGTATACTCATAATTCCTCTGAGTTTAAAAAAATACTAAGTACTACACCAAATTATAAAAATAAAATGAAAAAATGTATTTTAAATGATAAAAATAATATTTATAAAGAAAAACAAATCTATTTGTAAAAAAAACTATTTCAATTATATATAAAAAATGAAGTTGCAAATGATTGACAATGCTACCATCAGATTTATTGATTCATTAACTATCATTTCCTAGAAGAATACATTCTTTTAATTCAAAAGAATAATCAGTTCAACATAAATAAATTCAAAAGAATAAGAAGAGATGTCTGAACGACCATCATTAAAGATAATTTATCCAATAAAAAATCTGAAGCATAATCTGGCCAAAAAAATCAAAAAAATTCAAAAGAGTCCTTTTTGCTGCTAGATCTCAAAGATTTGAACGATCATGAAACTTGAGTCCATTGCTTCTTCAATCCCAAAATCTCTAAGCAAAACTCAGCTTGAAGCAAAACTCCAATCATGAACAGAGAGTTATTCATTATTAAGTCTCTCATTAGGTTTTTAATTATTAATATCAAAGTGAATGAAAAGCATTACTTGTTAATATTTTAAGAATTTGTGATTATATATCTATTTTGTTGTTGATGTTTAATATTTGTTTTTTCAGATATTGCACACTAGTCTATTTCAAAATTAGGATTAGTAATGTTGCTGATAAGATAAAAGAAAAAGAATAAGATTCGTTGGCCATTTCATTTCAGTTAAATATTTAGATATCATTTTCACTTGCCTATGTAGAATTTACTTGCTAGTATATTAAACTGAAAATTTCTTATGAATATGAACTTTTTCATAGTATTATTTGTTTATTAAATACTTTATGTCATGTATACTAATTAACAAGTTAAGATATTTAGTGATAAATCAAAAATATCTTAGAGATAAATTTGTTTCCGAAATTATATGTTTACAATTATAATACAAGCAATTATTTAATTATATATATAAAATATTTGGCTGTTTTGTTTGATTATGTTGTATAGTATTTTTGTGAGTTTGTATGTAAATCAAGTAAAAAATGAGGAATAAATAGTGAGATCTTATGTGTCTAGTAAGGGAAAAGATCACATTATTCACTAAGCAAAAAGTAGATTCTCTTTCACGTGGAGGACACACCAAAAAAGAAATGTGACACACCATAAGAGAAATGTCACTATAGAGGTAAGTAACACTACGAATATATTTTTATTTACATATTAAGTCCCTTATTTTATGGTAATTGATTCAGGATATTCAGAAGTTCTTCGTGGATTATCTAATAAATGATACTCTAGGTGCAATTTCGACTGCACATTTAGTACATGTAAATCGTGAAGTAGATTTACGGACAATAACTGTTGATTTTGCTAAAATAGGAGCTCCAGCTGAAATTCTTAACAATATGTTTTAATAAAGCCTCACTTTGTACAAAACCTTAAGAAAGTGAACCTATGTACACATCCCAAGGTGCACAGGATAAGCTTTATCGCGCAACTATATTAACAATATGTTTTAATAAAGACACACTTTGTTTTCTCGGAAAAGATGGTTGAAGAAGCGTATGATCAAGATCTTGTGGAGGACGGGTACCAAATGTTTGTGAAAATAGTTGAAAGACACAAGGAAATGTACTTGGATAAAATGGGGAGTTTGTTGAATTATTACAAAGCGGAGAATGAAGATGAGATATTAACTTCGAAATTGAAATAAATTAATTCAAATCCTGAATCTCCTTTGCCAGATTGTTACTTTCATAATTTTTCAGATCAATTGTAAACCTAAATTGTTATTTTCATAATTTTTCAGATCAATTGTAAAAATGAATCAATGCTGATCTTTCTACTCATGTGACCAATTACAATGTTGCATTCGTGGATATTAATGGGGAAGAAGAAAAGTTTGAGTTTTTGTATGTTGAAACTTATCAAAGATGTATATAGAGTATATGATGTCTTTTGGTTTTCCACTTCAACTTTTACAATACTAATAGTACTATTCATTGTGACGATTATGATGAGTTAGTAGATTAAATTTCATTCTATTGTGCAATTTTGTAACATACAAGCATCGTTGTGTTGTTTAGAATGTACAGAGTAGTGCAAATAAGCATATTTTCTATTACAACTGCAATTACTAGCCCGTTTTGACATGGGTAAATGTTACTAAGGGAAGAAGATGAGTTCGAATTTTTTTAATAATATTTTTGGATAGTGATGTGTGTGCAAAAAAGACTGATTTCTGAGGTTTTATGTTATGGAGTGTGAGGATAAATTTAGGTTTTTATTATAATATTTTATTTTTTATTTCTAGGTAGTGTGATGAGTGTGAAGAAGGTGAGTGTTTGGGGATTTATGCAAATGGGGAAGAATATGGTGGAGAATGATCAAGGATTATTATGGATGAACGTTAGAGATAACTTTGAAACTTTTAAGAAGGCGATTGTTTGGTATTTTATGTAAATGGGGATGAAGATGATGGAGAATGATCTAGGATGACTATGGATGAGTGTTAGAGGTGAGTTTGAAACTTTTTTTTATTTTACAAGTGAGTTTGAGGTTTTATGTTTTATGTTATGATATTTAAGTATAATTGAATATCAATTAAAGATAATGGTGGTGGAAAATGATCGGAAATGAGTTTTTAATTTTTTTATTGGACGAGCCCGAGGAAGAAGAAATACAACGAGGATGGGTCGGGGTGGATGAGGGTTATGTTTTCTTGTAATATTTAATTGAGATATTTAGGTCACTTTACATGTTAAAAAGCACACATCTTACCAAAAATAGGTGCGTCAATCAATGCTAATATATATACATGGATCAGGGCATATTCAAAAATACATGGTTTAGTTTAAGGGTTTGTTTGGATGTAGGGGGATTTTTTAGTAAAGGATAGGAAATGATAGTATATTAAAGGAAAAGAGATGAGTGTATCTAGAGCCCGCTTGGGATATATTATTTTAAAGCTAATAGCGCTTTTTAATTATAATTAAAATATTTGTAAAAAATATTTTAAAAAAAATTTAACATCTAAAATCACTTTAAGTGATTATTTAATAATTACTTAACTAGTGCTTTAAAAAGTTATTATAAGGGTCTAAAATATTTTTCTGAATTTAAAATCACTTCAAGTTATTATTTTAAAAAGAATTCCCAAACGGACACTTCATGTTTTTTGGATTGAGTAGAAAAAGAAAGAAATGTATTAGTAAAGCATATTTATATTTTGTGTTTGGACAGTATAAGTAATGAAAAGGAAAGGATTATTTTATAACTAAATTACTTTTGTACCCCTAATAAAATATATTATAAATAGAAAGTTAAGGTAGTAAAGATATTTTATTATTAAAATTAATCTCTTCCTTCTAATGACTCCAAATTGGAGGGATAGGATATAAAGGATTAGAAGGTATTATTTTAATCCTTTAGTAACGTATCCCTTCAAAATTTTATAATACAAACAAAGTAAGTATATCCATTATCCTTTATAATCCCTTTCCTCCTCTTTTAATCCCTCAATCCAAATGTTCTGTAAATTTTTTCTTGGGATTCTAAAACACTTAAATGGAAAAATCCTTTTTTCCAAATATTGGAATATATATGTGGTAGTGAAAATAATTTTTTTTCAACCCGACAAATATTTATACTAATATATTTTAAAGTTCTAGACATGGAGATTTTAAACTTACGAAATGGGTTAAAAATTCATTATAATCCTTCGGTAAAATGCATGTGTCTACTATAAGAATCATAAATTAGTTATGTATTATTCTACAAATTTGATGCGAAATCACGAAACATATTCCTTTGTATGGATTACCTTAATTCAGATTTTGAGACGAAAGATTTTCTTTTCTAAATCGACCAAAAAGTCAACTTTTCATTGTCGCGAAATAACATTTGTTGATTAAAGAGAACGATTAAATGATTAAACAGATTGGCTACACTAGTCAATAAGAAATAAAGGATCCATCCTCTTATTAGTTTATAAAAGTTTGTCGTTGATACCGTGGACACCAGTTGATCGGCAACTGAACCGCAGCCTCCGGCAATCATAAGGATCAATAATAGAGGCTCAACTTTATTCGAAGATGGCTACCGTCAACTTGACCGAGGAAATAATTGGCATCGTAACTAGAAAGGGACATTACGTCCTAAAAATCCCCTAGTTTGATACGATAAAAGCCCAACTAGGTATATTGGGCATTCATTACATATAAATACCTACTCCATGTGCTTGAACGTGTATCACTTATATTCTCACTAAATATATATGCAGTCGGATTTAGTTATATATATATATATTCTATTAGATCATCAATACTAATAATGACTTGACCGTTAGAGTACCACCTGGAGGCACATATCCATGTGGTCTAGACCTATGTATGAGTTTAGGTCATTACGATTGGCCGAAGGTAGATACATTCAAAACTCCACCAACAACATGAATAGTAATTATATGCTTCACGTATCTATATTTCTTGGGCATTTCACTCTCTATCAATCGACACCGTCAGTGGGAACAAAATTTCCAAATCTATTAAGAAACCACTAATTTAATCCAAGTCCAGATTAGATTTTTAGAGACAAGTGGAAATTGAAATTCCCCATCCCGCACACTAAACGCTGAAATAGAGTTTCTCACAGTAGCCTAAAATGGAGGCCCATATATAGATGATCTCAAACCCCCTACGCTAGAAGCACCAGTTGTCTCTCTGCAAGTGTACAAATTGACTTAAGTAATATAGTGTTTTAAAAGTATATATCGTCACCCAAGGTATTGTAAATGTTATTTAGTGATTTAGCTAGGAGTTAATTCTTCGTTATGTGAAGAAAATGAGAAAAGAGAAGGGGGAATTAAATATTGCACATTTTAATTGATGTGCAACTAATTAATGAGATTAAAATGACTAAAATGTAATAACAAATATATAAAGGATTTAAATGAGCTTGGGATGATCGATTCCGCCTAAGATCTCTAATTGGAAATTTTTTATTAAGGGAAAGATTAATATTTAACAATAATCGTAAACAAGATTAAAAAAATAACTCTAAACCCCTTTCGGGCCATTAGAGGCTACTCTAAAGGAAATTGAACCCCTTTCAAATAAATCGAGCTACCCTAAAAATCAATTAAATCAACTATACATATCATGGTTATGCATCTGTGTATAATCTCCTAATTGGATGATACACATATACTCTCATTACCCAGCTCTAAATGTAAACCCCCTTCAAGGTATAAATTTTGGATTATGCTTAATAAATTATGTGGCCAATATAATCAATAACAGTTCAATACAAGATAAGAAGAAGTATGAGTTTTCAATATCATTTAAGCATAAATCCCTAATTTAAAATAATTGCCCAATTAGTAAAACCTAGGGTTTCGCGATCCATCCCAATCTACTAGATATTTAGCTCATAATAAAAGGAAAGAAAACCATAGTACTTGAATTAAGTATACAATGATTACTGAAAATTAAAGGAAAATAATTTTTTTTATATATTGTGTGAAACGATGAAAATTTGAAGACTTGAAGATATGAATAATCTTCTCCCAAGTCTTCTCTACCTTACGCTTTGCTCCATTGATGAAATATTAGTGAATTATGAGAGAAAATGAGAAAAAAAACATTATATATGCTCCTAAAATTGTGGGTATCACTTACATTATGTTGTTCCATGGTCTAAATTGTAAAAAGTCTTCACCCACTAGAATTTACAATTTTGCACAAAGTTGTATCTTTTTAGCCATAAAAACGATCATAACTTCTTCATCCAAACTCTAAACCACTCTCATTTTATTTTCACGCATTCTTATTTTTGAGAGCTTTCTAACGGTCTATCATTCACCTTTTAACTATTCTCGGATCGTCTGTGACATGGATTTGAAGATTATGGACTGATTGTAATATATATCTTCATTGAGCCCCAAGTGAATTATTGACTTTTCAGATATATTTTTGGTCCTTTTTCGGCTTATTGAATGTTTCTCTTCGCTTTCATGACTCCTTAACTCCTTAATCTTTCCAGATTATAGCATTAACTTATGTATGATATTATATATATATATATATATACACATGTATATATGTATGCAAGTATGTATTGACCTATGTGGTATTGGATACAACCTTTATGGCTTATAGGGAACATGTAGCTAGATTCTTTTTAAAGAGGTCACTACCAAATCTTTTGGGTGGCCAAATATTAAAATAAAAATCACATAAAGACGAAAAAAAAGTGGCAATAAGTATGGATCACCTACCCAATAAGTCATTGGATGGGTCATTGATTATCAACTCACTAAGTACCAATACTTTTCAGTTTTGACCACCACCCAAATAATCTATTGAGTACTCAGAGAATTTAATGTATTGGAAATTCTTTGAGTATCTGTATTTTTCAGCTCTGACCAATTCACTAAGTATTTTTTCAACCGAGTATTGAAAAAATTCACTAAGTATCGTGGAATATTTTTGAGTATACTCAAAAATTCATTGAGTGTGGAAAAAAAGACATTGAGTATACTCAATAATTCCTATAAGTTTTAAAAAAACACTAAGTATTACACCAAAATAGAAAAAAGAAATGACAAAATTTATTTTAATTGATAGAAATAGTATTAAATAACAACAACAAATCTATTTTGTAGGAAAACTATTCCAATTATATATAAAAAAGCAGTTGCAAATAATTGACAATGGTGCCATCAAATTTATTGATCCATTAACTATCATGTCCTAGAAGAATACATTATTGTAAAAAGAATAATCTGTTCAAAATAAATAAATTCAAAAGCATAAGAAGAGATGTATGAGTAGATTTGAACAACCATCACAAAAAGATAATCTATCCAATAAAAAATCAAAATAATAATCTATCAAAAAAATTAAAAAAAATCAAAAGAGCTCTTTTTGCTGTTAGATGTCGAAGATTTGAAAGACCATGAAGCTCGGGTCCATGGCTTCTTCGATCCCAAAAACTCGAAGCAAAACTTAGCTTGAAGCAAAACTCCAATCATGAACAGAGCTTGAACAGAGGCTCTGAATGCTTGAAGGCAAATAAGGCTTGAATGGATATTAAATAAAGGAGAGATCTACTGAGCTTGAAGTTTTGAAATTCGTTTTGAGATGAGAATAGAGAGGTTGTTGCTAGGTTGGGGTGGGGAGAGGAGAGAGGGGAGAGATATTTTATGGTTTTTAATTTTATGTTTAAAATTTAGTATATATAGTAGTTGAAAAATAAGTGCGGTATAATAGGTTGTAAAAAATAGACTTTTAGTGGCTTATAGTGTTAAATAATCTAAAGTTTAGTTTATCTAATTGATGTTCTCTCATACCCAATGATGTATAACTGAGTATCCTCAAATCTCAAAAATAATAAAGATCGAGCATTTCTCTGAAATGATATTCAACTTTAAATTGCCAAGTTCACACATTTATTTTATTAATTTGGAAGCTAAGCATAACCGATTTTCTTTATATCTTGGGTGGTTGTTAGCTTGATTCTTTTTTTTTTCTTTCTTGATTCTCAACATTAGTGTTCTTGAATTTGGCAATTGAAACAATTAAATCATACATGTGCCTCATAATATTAACACCAAACAAGTAAAAACCCAACCCATAATATCCTAAAAATATCCCACCATCCCAAACCCAAGCTCGAAGATAGTCAATTCACTAAGCATTGTGATTCAAGAGCGGGTAATATGTTAAAGTCTTATCATACTAAAGGATTAGGTTTGTAACATGGATAACAAAAAAAGGACTCAGGCTCAATCGGTGATATGAATACATCACTTGGACAAATTAAAGTGAACACATGTATTTTCAAAGAACTACCTTAATCATTTATCTAAGTCTCGCCAACCTATTTCATCTCAATGTTGTAGGCGAATCAATTTTAAACTAGCTAAGACTGCAATGTCTATACACCTACTCACATTTCACTTTGCTCAAATTACTTTTCACACACTGCTTGCTAAGAACTTGTCACACACAGACAACAGGTTTCAAGACACTTAATCATGACATAATATGAGCATTACTAAATCATATAACTAATTCATATCATTGAGTGAACCTAAATAGAACCAACAAAAACAACTACAACAAATTTTACTAGAAAATTTAGACAAAGCGTCTAAATGTAACACTAAGAGTACCCACATACAAGACTCTAATTTGCATTTTGAGATCTCTATTCACATATAAAGTACAATTAAGAGTATGGCATACTAGACTAGACTCTAATTCTGGGTTTTGAGCTCGCTATTCACATATAAAGTCAAAAACATAGAAAGATCACTCACATCCAACACTGTTGAGAGAGCTTTTATTAAGAACCCCTAAAACCAAATTTAAATTCTTATACTAAAAGTGAAATTTACTTCTAAACATGGCATATCACTTTCTGGTGAAAAATTATTATTTTTTACCTAATGTTTTTTTTATATAATTTTTTTTATAAACAAAATTAGTATTCCCCTAGAATATTAATCAAATCTGGTTCTAATTTTTTTTAAAACCTAATTTATTTGTACTCTTTAAATATAATCTGGATTTACAAAAATTACTAATAGCAAGTCAAAGATATAATTGACAAAAATAAGAATCTATATAATAAAACACAACAAGTTATAAGTGGCTAGGATTTATCAGAAGAAAATATAAAAAGTGTATGTTTCTTTAAATTTAAGCCAAAGAACGTTTACAAGATCAACCAAATGTCTCAATTTATTTGAATTTAAGCCCCTTTTGCATGGTTTAAACATAATAATTTCTTACCTTATTATCCAATCCAAAGTCCTTTATTTTATCCTTTATGTATATTTATCTATGTTTATCATCCCATTTATTGCATGTCACAGGATTCTTTTGTAAGTGGATATCTCTACAATCCTTTTTCTTTAAAAATTAACATTGGTTTACATGTCAATTGTATATTTTTATGGGCTAAATATTGTATAATTAGAAGTTAAAATAGTGTAATCAAAGAATTAATTTTTATGTTTACAACTACGATCTTAAATGTTGTTGATTTTTTTTCTGGGTGATTAATTCAAAAGGACCATAACCAAACAAAGTTGCTTCATAAGGTCTAACCCAAGTTACTAAATATCCTTGTCTAAACTTCCCTTTAAGTGTATATCATGCAAATTATTGGGTTAGACGACATAATTTGGTGGCCTAGAAAATTATAAATCCAGAGAATTGGTGGGATAGACAATATAATTTGGTAAGCTAAATATTTTATTTGTTGAGTTGTGTTTATTAATTTGGTGAGCCCACTATCCAATCTCGTTAAAATCACTATCTCCATTTTCAGTCCATCCAAAACAATTCAAAAAAAATACAGTATAATACTAAATTTCTCACTCGCATCACTTCTTATACGGTAAAAAGCTTTCTATGGTCATACAAGATCCATTGTAAGATTTGCATGAAAATATAATAAACATCTCATACTATAATTTTACTTAAACTAAATAATTTTGAAAATTGTAAAATGATGAGATTAGGTTAAAATTAATTTGTTTTTAGACTGTTAATGCTAAAGATTATTTTTTACCTTAGTTTGGGTTCTTTGATTGTTGATGGCTTAGCCAAGCCTGGTTGATGATGGTGAAGAATGTTTCACAAGTGGCGAAGAATGTTTCACAAGTGGCTGCGGGTTTCTTGTGTAGGAGAGTGAATTGGATTATGTTTATTGTATAGGAGAATGGTTCTTTGATTATGTTGCATCGGTTTTCAACCTTTATTTTTTATTTTATTTTTTGTTCAGAAATATTTCAACTTTTCTGATTGTGTACTTTTTTTTAATCTTAACTTTACTATTTTATTTTGTAAGGTTATTTAGGTATATTATATAAGTGTAAAATAATACTTTAAAAGACTGGACTTCATATTTAGGATATGGACCTAATTTTCAATTATCTCTTTTCTCAATTGGGAGAACTTTTGTTTATAAGTTCTTGGAATTTTTTTTTTGTATTACTTCTTTTTATATTATAAAGTCCAATGGACTATATATTATGGGCTTCTTCACATTTATGTGCTGGCCTATTTGTGTTTGAGCATAATTAAGTTCAACTCAAGGAAACACTAGCTAGCGTATTACTTCATGGACTTGCTACGTGACACTCTTATATCCTTTGATCTTATTATACTTTGAACGGACGAGATCTAAACCCTAAGCCTCCCATATATATACTCTTATCTCAAATCTTTGGTCAGATTTCTTCACATGTCTTTAAACTCTTCTACTCTCGCAGCTACCATGAAACAAATGTTTCTGTAGATCGCTTTTCTTCTTCTATAGTACATCAAGTATCTCTTTCATAGATGTCAAGTACGGATGTATATTAGTGTGAATGTATGTTGAACCAATTCTTTATTTCTCCAATTTTATTCTAAGATTCCTTTCTTTTCTGATGATAAAACTGATTTAAACATTTACTTCTATATCTCTTGGTCAAAACATAAAAACTAAACATCTAATACTTTTTTCATGTAAATTAAAGTTTTTACACTCATCCATATTGTTTCAACTTACGTGATTACACAATTTTATTTTTAAAGATATTTATGAGTTAATCTATATCATTTTTAATTTAGGTTATGTATAATTATGATCTTTTACGAAAAAAATAGAATTTTCCATTTTTTTACTATTAACGCTAGCGGTCCTATTAAAATTATTTTTAAGTTTCTTAATTTATTGAATGAAGTTTTAATATAAATAGTCCTATACATATTTATATAAATAGATTGATTTGAAAAAATAGAGTATTCAATGGTCTTTGAATTCATAGTATTTATAAGGTTAAAATTATCTTTTTAAGTTTGATCTATAAATTTTATTTGAAGAAGTTATATTTAGAGAATTAAAAAAGTAGATGTTTTTCTAGATTTTCAAAAATAGGATGACGATATTAGAAGTAAATCGATAAAAAATTAAGACTAATATGGAGGGACATAACTCATCATGCTAGATTTGTTGAATTATAAAATATAAGGTTTAGTAACTTTTTTTTACTCTATCAAAGATAAGAAGAGAATTTTTCTAATGTTATTTTCTATGAATTATATTTTATTGAGGTCTTTATTGTAGAGAGAAGAGAGTTATTCATTATTAAATGAGTCCTTAGGTTCTTAATTTTTGACATTATAATGAATGAAAATCATTACTCGTTAATATTCTAAGAATTTGTGATTATTATATATCTTTTTTCTGTTAATGTTTTTATTTCAGATATTGCACACTGGCCTAATGCATAATTAGGATTTAGTAATATTGCAGATAAGATGGTTACAAACAAAAGAAAAACGGATAAGATCGTTGGTCATGTCATTTCAAGTAAATATTGATATCTCACTCTCACTTGCCCAGGTATAATTTACTTGCTAGTATATTAAGTTAAAAATTTCTTAGATTTTTTATGTATTTTATGAAAATGAGATGTTCTTGCTATTATTTGTTTATTAAATACTTCATATCATGTATACTAATTAAAAAGTGAAGAGAATTAGAGAGATAAAAAATATTTTAAAGATAAATTTGTTTCTGAACTTATATATTTACAATTGTGATAAAAGCAATTTATTTAAGTATACAAAATATTGGGCTTTTTTGTAACTATAATACCTTTCAGCTCTTATAGTACACATATGATAAAAGAAATTGTTTGATTATGTTGTATTGTATTTTTGTGAGTTTGTATGTAAATTTAGTAAAAATTGAGGAATAACTAGTGAAATCTTATGTGTCTAGTAAGGGAAGAGATCACATAGTTTATTAAGCGGAAAGTAAGATTCTCATCCAACTCATCCTGATAGAATGGAAGATAATTTATTGATATATTTTTCAGGACATAGACCCCTTTCAACGCTAAACAAAACCAATCATTAGTATCAATAACACAAGAATAGTCTAATAGAGATAATAGTAACCTTGTGTCGAAATAAATAAACAATTATAAATATACACAAACAATTCTATAATAATTACTCTCACTTTCAAAATTCTCCTTAAGCCACACAAATCGTAAAACACACTTACCACTACTACAGCGCGAGCTTCTCGCGACTAAATTTTTCTCGACTACACGAAGTAGTCGCTAAAGATAAGCATCATTAGCGACTACTTTTCTTTAACGACTACGTGGTACATTTGTCGACTACAAAGTAGTCGTTAGTTAATTTTGTTATTAACGACTACTTTATGTAGTCGTTATTGATAAGAATTAGTCGCGAGTGATTTTTGTAATTTTTAATTAATTTCCCACCGCCATTAAGTAGTCGCTAGATATTAGAGTATTTAACGACTACTTCGTGTAGTCGTTAGTAGTTCTTTCTAACGACTACGTTCTAGTCTTTAGCGACTACTAGTGTAGTCGCGAATAGTGGTAGCGTGTTTTCCAACAGTAACTTGCGAATTGCTTTACTCAATACACCATTATTATATAATTTCTCTTTCTTTCTCTCAAAACTCTCCAAATTTTTTTCCACAATTCATCATTAAAAATTATTTCAACACTTGGAAAAGCTTGCCCGGGTCAATCATCACGTGGGACCGCCTCAATTATCAATTTTTCTTTCCAAATTTGCCCAAAAGTAGGTATTTTTTGTTCCATAAAACTCTTTCAAATTTCTTTTACTTTCATTCAATTGTGTAGTAAATGTTAAATAGTATCACTTATTAGGTATTTCAACACTTGGACAAGCTTTCCCGGGTCAAACATCAACGTGGGACCGCCTCAATCATCAATTTTTCCTTCCAAATTTGCCCAAAAGTAGGTATTTTTTATTTCATAAAACTCTTTCAAATTTCTTTTACTTTCATGCAATTATGTAGTAAATGGTAAATAGTATCACTTATTAGGTATTTCAACACGTGGAAAAGCTTTCCCGGGTCAAACATCAATGTGGGACCGCCTCAATTATCAATTTTCCTTCCAAATTTGTCCAAAAGTATGTGTCTTTTTCATCCTTTCCTTATTTGATTACAATTGTATAATTAATGCTAAATATATAATATCACTATGTATATATCTCTAATCATTTAATAATTTTATGTGAATTATAAATATTATATTAAGTATATATTAAGTATATAAATATATATATATATATTTATATTGTATGATATATTATTGTATAATGCTATATTTTGTATGCTTTTAATTTTTTATTTATGTATTTATTTTGTGATGTTATATTTTGTATGCTTTTAATTTTATATCTATGCATTTATTTGGTGATGTAATATTTTGTGTGTTTTTAATTTTATATTTATTTATTTAATCGGTGATGTAATAATTTTTTTCATTTTATGTTTATTTAATTAATCGGTGATGTAATATTTTCTTTTTATTCATTTATGTAATCGGTGATGTAATAATTTTTTCTCGTTTTATTTTTATGTATTTATTTGGTGATGTAATAATTTTTTTTTCATTTTATTTATGTTGTATTCTTTCATATTGTAATAGTTGACTATGACTTCGGGTATTGATAAGAGTTGGATTGGTACCGCTCATAAAGTTTCGCGTGAATTTATTAAGGGGATAGAAGCATTTCTCGCTTTTGCTCAAAAGAATAAACCTCCTAGTGAAGAAACAATTTTTTGTCCGTGTAAAGAGTGTTCGAATTATCGTAGGTATACGATGGTCAAAGTTAGGTCACATCTGTTACTGCATGGGTTTTTGGAGACGTATGATATTTGGACAAAGCATGGTGAGCCCGAGGATATTCCCGACACTCGATATGAAGAAAATGAAATGTTGGATGTATACGATGATTTGAGACCTAATTACGAGGTTGGTGGTCATTCCGATGACATCGAGATGACAGACTCGAACAGTACAGCTCGTGGCAAATTCGAAACGATGTTTTCCAATTTAGAGACCGAGTTATATACTGGTTGTGATGTCATGAGTTCATTAATTTTCATTGCGAAGCTAATGCACGTGAAGGTGAGGAACAAGTGGTCTAATACGTCTTTCACCGAGTTGCTTGATCTTTTGTGTCGTGTGTTGCCCAAACATCATACGTTGCCCGATTCATACGAGACATGCAATAAAAAGTTAAAAAATTTAGGTATAGGTTACGATACCATCGATATTTGCGTGAACGATTGTGCTTTGTTTTACAAGGAGAATGCCTCCCTCGAAAAGTGTCCAGTATGTAGTGAATCCAGATGGGACCCGAAGAAGAGTCTGAAAGTAGCGCATAAGAAACTCAGATATTTCCCGATTGCCCCTAGGCTGCAGCGACTTTATGCTTCGAGACACACTGCCGAAAATATAATCTGGCACCAAACAGGGAAGAATACAGATCCAGATTTGGTGCGTCAACCGGTTGACGGAGATAGTTGGAAGAGATTTGTTCAGTTACATCCCGAGTTTGCTAGTGAACCTCGGAACGTCTTCTTGGGTTTGGGTATCGATGGCTTTTGCCCATTCTCTATGCAGAACAACTCGTATAGCATGTGGCCGGTTATATTGACCGTCTACAACTTACCACCGTGGGAGTGTATGAAGGAGACGACATTCCAGCTTTGTTTGTTGATTCCGGGACCCCGTTCACCCGGCAAGGACATGGACGTCTTTCTTCGTCCTCTAATAGATGAGTTGGACGATTTGTGGGGTAAGGGGATTATTAATTATGATTCCCACAAGAAGGAAGAGTTTACTATGAAGGTTTGTTTGTTGTCTACGACTAACGATTTTCCCGCTAGGTCATACACCTCGGGATGGTCGGGTCAAGGTTACAAAGCTTGTCCAGAATGCATGGATTCTAATCCGTCATTGAGCGTGAAGAAAGGGGTTGCTTACTTCGACCATAGACGTTGGTTACCTATCAACCATAGTTTTAGAAACGAAAATGTTTTGTACAAGGAATCCGATGATAGGCGCCCACCGAAGAAATATAAACCTGCCGATATTCAGACACAGTTAGATGGCCTTCCCATTGTGCTTCCCGGGAAACACAAGGATTTCGGGGGAAAGATTGTGAGACAGACTGGTCCTCGTGTATTCAATTGGAAGAAAAAGAGTATCTTTTATCGTTTACCTTATTGGTCCGAAAACTTGTTGAAACACAACATTGATGTCATGCAATGCGAGAAAAACGTGTGTGATGCTCTTCTCGGCACAATAATAGGTCTTGATGGGAAACTTAACAAAGACAACGTGAAAGCGAGAATTGATCTCAAGGAAATGAATATCAGGCCAGATTTGTGGTTGAAAGAGAGAAATGGTGAATTTGACCCAAATAACTAAACTTTGACTCTAAACACTCAACTTTGACTCTAAACACTCAACTTTGACCACAAACAATCACCTTTGACTCTAAACAATCAATTTTGACTCTAAACAATCAACTTTGACTCTAAACAATCAACTTTGACTCTAAACAATCAACTTTGACTCTAAACACTAAACTTTGACTCTAAACAATCAACTTTGACTCTAAACACTAAGCTTTGACTCTAAACACTCAAGTTTGACTCTAAACATTCAACTTTGACTCTAAACATTCAAGTTTGACTCTAAACACTCACTTTGACTCTAAACACTCAACTTTGACTCTAAACATTCAAGTTTGACTCTAAACACTCAACTTTGACTCTAAACACTCAACTTCGACTCTAAACAATCAACTTTGACTCTAAACACTAAACTTTGACTCTAAACACTCAACTTTGACTCTAACAATCAACTTTGACTCTAAATACTAAACTTTGACTCTAGACAATCAACTTTGACTCTAAACAATCAACTTTGACTCTAAACACTCAACTTTGACTAGATAGCCCAAACGATTGATTGCTTGGAGCTAAATTGAATTTACCGAGAGTGTGGAATTGAAGTTAATTTAAATGATTATTTGGTATTGAATTAAAATATTGGATAATTGTAAAAGGATTAGTGTTTATTTTTAATTTAAAAAAAAAAAGGTTTCTAGCGACTACATTTTACCTCTAGCGACTAGTTCATGTTCATGAACTAGTCGCTAATAAGTCTATAGCACTAGCGACTACTTAGTAGTCGCGAAATATCAAATTAATTTCCACTAACCGATGGCGGTCCATTTTCCCGCCCACGAGAGGACACGCGTTTCACTCTGATGTCTAGCGTCGCGAAAGACCAGTTGACGTGGTCAAAATACAAACACGTGTATGAATTCAACAATCTAACGACTACTTTGCTTGCCTATAGCGACTACTTGTTGTAGTCGCTAGAAAAAAAGCCCTATATCTACCGAGAGCTCACTCTCCACTTTCATTTCTTAAACAACAAAACACCAAAAAAGGAGAGATAAAATTGCAGCCATCCAAGCTCCGATTCAAGCAACAAATCTTCATCAAAGGTAACCAAATCCAACCCCTAATCTTATTCCATTCCATTTTCTATCATTTATAAAGCTTTTTTTTCTCTATTTTTATATTTTCTAATAATTTTTTTTTTTGTTTGTGTTTCAATCCGAATCAATATGGCATGGATTCATCACCAAATCAGCTCCAATCTCTTCCAATAAGGTAAGTTTTCCAACCCATTTTTGTCTTTGATGATTTCATTGTTTTTTTAATTCCGAGAATGTTATGTGTTATTAGTGTGTTGTATGCATCATTTTAAACCAAAAATTGATGTTAAATGGCCTAAAAATTATATTTTGTGAAATCTAATTAGTTTTTTTCCATTTTTTTGTGTTTGATTCTTACTTCCGAAAATAGTAGGTGTTCTTAGGGATTAATTTTTTTTTTAATTTAAGCATGTAACATGGTTTTTGATTGAAAATTAATTAGGTTGATTTTTTGGGAATTTTGTTAATTTTTGTTATGATTTTTAGTAAATTTTAGATTATAAAAGTGCAAAAATTGTTATACATAGAATGAAATTATTATTTAGGCAAAAATTGTGTTAAAAATAACTTAGGGACCTTTATGCAATTTTTAAAATATTATTTTAGGGAGTCTTAAGCAATTTAAAACTAAATAGGGACTTTCATGAAATTTTATAAAAATAAATATGGACTTTTATGCAATTTTTAAAAATATATAGGATTTTTATGCAATTTTAGAAAAATTAAATATGGTATTTTATGCAATTTAAAAAAGCATAGGAAATTTTATGCAATTTAAAATAATATTTAGGTACTTTAATGCAATTTAAAAAAATATGTCTAGTTTACTATATAATAATAGAATTTTAAATATAAAAAAAATATAAATTAATTTATTATATGACTAATATAATTATTTTTTGTATAATACAGATTGTACGTGTGCTATATATATATTGGATGCTTAAGGATGATTTATTTACGTTTTTAATTTATTTGATTTATTTTATTTATGATTGTAATAATTTATTTAATTTTATTTTCATGTTTTTATTTTTGGTGATGTAATAATTTAGTATTTTTTATGTTATTTTTTATTCTGTATTTTAATTTACCTATAAAATGCTAGATGGCCGATGTGATGACTAGACAGCACGGAGGGGACGGTGGGGGTAGGGAACCAAACCAGAATCTGAACCGAAACCTAGCCGACTGTGCAAACCAGCCCAGTAAAATAAACAAATTCAACTCAATACTTGCTTAAAAAATAAAGTCACCACTAATTAATTCAATGTTAAAACAGACCCCCCAACACGGAAAACAAGGGGTGGAGGTGCCCTAAAAACTGTGATGAGGGAACTAAAAGTTGTTGGGTATCCTTTGTCAGTCAATTTTTGTATATTAGACGACACGTGGAGTCCATCAGGCAAATACGGGCACCACGTTGCTCAAGTGATTGGGATTGCAGTACGAGAGAGGATTCCACCCTATCACCCATCTTGGAAAAACGTGCCGGACGCGGACAAAAACGTCGTGATTAAGAGATTAGCGGTATAAATTTAATTTTTAATATTTTTTAAACTTAATTTATTATTCTAATTTAAATTTAAATAATGTATTTTTTTAAAGAAATATTTTGACATAAAGACGTGGAGAAAGAGGAAAGACTGGAATTCGATTTACGGAAACTTGGACGATACGATGAGGATGAGATTTAAGGATTACAAATATTACGTGAAGAAGCATTATTGGAGAAAGGGTTTCAAGCCGGATTGGATATCGGATGAGGTGTGGGCTAAGTGTTGTGAGTATTGGGGTTCGAGAAAAGCTAAGGTGAAATTTTGAATATTTTTAATTTTAGTATATATTTAAAATTATAATTGTTTTTATTAATAATTGAATTTTAAATTTTTTCAGAATCAAGCAAAGGAAAATAAAATCGAGAAAAGCAGGAAAACAAGAGTGGAGCGGGGTCAAGGAGGTATTCCCGAACTCGGGATATGCTATACGAGGTGGTTTTTTATTTAAGTATATTTTTTAATTATTAATTTATTATTTATAGTGCAATAATAAAAGTTTAGGATGACCAATGATGTGATATTGTATAATTAAGTTTTGATACTACACATTTAAGGAACTTATAGTGCAATAGCATAATTTTAAGAAAGGATAATGCCCATTTAAATCATGATTCCCTATGCCCAAATATTGACAGGTGAATATTTTTTCCCAAATAAATTAGGCTGTTTCCCATTTAAATCAAATTTACATTGCGCAAATACGTTCTTGCCCCTCTAGTCAAAGTCAGTGTTCAAAGTCAGTTTTTATGTTATTTATTTATTTCGCAGTCGACTTCTTCTTCATTCGGAGTTGACGTCCTATTTATACTTGACCATTCATTTTCATCTGTAAAAAGCTTCACATTACTTGGAAGAGATGCTCGATCTATGAATTTTAAGGAAGTCTTTGTAGCAACACATATTACATCCGCTCAATCAGTGAAGTGACAGTAGTTTTAGTATAAGTGATGCACAAGAGCGCTTCAGAAACATACGACTACAGGTACCTTATTCCTTAATCATCACGGTTCTTATTTAATTCATGTTTTCGAAATCATTTTTCGTTAATTCATGTATCTAGGGTTAGCGTTTTCTTTATACGCTTTAAAATTGAGTTTAATTAATGTCAATTCAACCTCAATACTTCTATATATTTAGATCTAATCAGTATTTCTTCGATTAATTCAGGAGGAATATGATCTAATAAGTATTTCTTCTCTATCTTTAGTTCTCTAGTTTTAAGTTTTTTGCGTTTTTTTGTTTCTTCGATTTCCTTCGCTATTTCATAAATTTGACGAATTGGTAGGGTCCTGTGTTAGTTGTTGATAGATTTTTCATATTTTAATATACTATGGTGTTTGATTTGACATTTTGTGTGGTTTTGGTTTTGATTGTTTATTCATGGTCTGCGCTGCATTTTTTTTGATTTTTTGATTCTTACCAGAGTTTCTAGAGTTAGTTGCGAGTTCCTTCTCTAGGTTTAGTGTTACTTAGCTTCAATACTTCAATGTTTATTCAGTTTATAGATGAGATGAATTGGTGTTTGGTTTTTGTGGTTTTTGGTGTTGTTTATTCATAGATGTGATTATTCATGTTCAGTGTTTTTTGTTTCCAGGTTTTGTATTATGGTATAAAATCCTATTGTTGAATTTAAATATGGTGATCAACTTGCTCAGTATCCCTTTGTCTTTTTCGATTCATTTCAGTAGATCAAGGATTATGTTATTGGTCGGTGGATAGATTTGACAGATTGCTTGTTAGAATACATATACAATTTTGGCAATCAAAAGTCTTATTTAATGCTTGGTGAAGCTGATTTTGCTACTATTGTATGGTTATTTCATCATAATTTGTCAACTCCATTGAGTAACCTTCCTATTGAGATTAGTGTTATGATGATTTAAAAAAAAAAATTAACCCCCTTCAAACGATCAATTTGTTGTTGTGTAGAAACTATTCATACTGATTGAAAATAGAGATGGGACAAACCAGATATGGGACAAAGCCCATCTTAATTATTTACGTCGCGAAACAGCACATCACCATCTCTAACACATTAATCTTTAATTAGTTTCACAATAGAGATGGGACAAATCTCATCTTAGTTATACAATAGAGATGAGATAAATCTCATCTCAATATTAGAATGAAGATGAGACAAATTCATCATAATCTTAAAATTAGAGATGAGACAAAATCCCATTTAAAACTCCAAAATTCAAAAAAAAATCAAAAGAATCATGGACGTAGATATTATTTTATCTCATCTAAAAATGTATTTTTTTTATTTTTTTTATTTTTTAAAAATTTGTTATGATGAATTTAAAAGAATTCCCGGACGTGTGCGTACGATAAATTAGTTGTAGGTGGATTTTCACATCTATGATAATGTTTGATTTAAATGGGAATATATATTTGGTTAAAGACAACAACTAGAATAAGGGTATTATTGTAATCTTTTCATCTAAATTAAGGTATAATCTAAATGAGAAGTTGGTTTGTTATTTTGATTTAAGAGGGAATGGCCATTTCAAGAAACCATTGGTGCAATAATAAAAAATTTAGAGAGACCAATATGCAAATTCTTCAATTCAAGGGACCAAAAATGCAACATTATCTAACAAATTTCTTAAATTTCACAACAACCATACGAGGGACCAATATTGCAACATATATGTAAGGGACGAATAGTGAAAAATAACCTAACAACTATACTAAATCTTAGCACAAAATCATCATTTTATAGTACAAATTAACCATTAATAGTGAAAATACAACAATATAACTAAAATTAATACACAAAAATTAATATATATATATATATATATATATGATCTTAATTAATGAAAATGGAAGGGGTGGGAGAGAGGATAGGTGGGAGATATACCTAGATTAGAAGATCAAGAAAAGGATTATATTAGTGGTGGTGGCGGCCAGAGTGATGAGTGCCGCTGCAATACGAAGGGGGAGGGGGGTTCGATTTGTAAGGGTAAACAAGGTTGTATTTTAATAGGCAAAAGGCACTCTAAAATCTGGTTCAGTTTATGAAGAAGGGGCTCTTTCAGAGAGAGGAGCGCCTATGTGTTTCTTTTTGTAGTTATTTTATAAAAAAATGTTAAAACTATAAACTCCAACTTTTTAACAAAAAAAAGGATTAGACATTTTGTTGTAATTTATGTACCTATACTCCTATTTCGGGTGGCATAAGGTAAACTTAAGCTATAATCCTATTATGTTATCAGGTATCGTGTTTACCACATAGAAGGCACAGAAGCTGGTGCACAAGTGATAATTTTGATGGATTGCCTTGTAATCTTTTCACAAACTACTACTCGGTAATTTCATCTTCCCCCCACAAAAAACTAATTCTGACCACACGAGTAACATTGACACATGCAAAAGCTACAAGACTAAGTCATCAAACGTTGAAGTTTACAACTCAAAACTTGATACACTGAAAGTTTATCAAATCAATATAGTTTACAAAACTTGAATCTTAAGAGATATTACACTTGTTTAGGTTCATTATACATAAGACCATTTGTAAATGTTCCGAAAATAAAAGTTTTCAATTGTTCACAAACAAAAGAAGCTATTTGTAATTACTCCCATAACTCACTTTATCTAGTGTTTTGAGGAGGATTAAATGTGTGCTTCTTGTGTTGTGACGAATTGAGTAGGGGGAGGTCCAATGAATCGCGTAGGAGTAGGCATGGAAGGATCATCACGTGGAGTCATCATCATCATAGGAGCTCCATAACTTGACAACAAATAACTTCAAACATATTTAGTCATCTAAATTTAATATCTTAAGGGAATAATCAAGAAGCTATTTCAAAGACAATCTATATTTTATACTTGTAGTTTAATTTGTAGCAGGATTGAATTAGTATGGCGCTGCTTGTAAACTAGGGGGAGGAGGATGCCCTTTGAATGGCAGAAGGTTGGAAGATCCCGCTTGTGATTTCATCATTATCGTAGGTGCTTTATTTACTAACCTTATCTTTTTATCTTCAAAGTTGAGCAAGAAAGAGAGCAAAATAGCACTCACATTAAAAATTTAACAAGTATCATATTTATTTAATTTGCAACAAAGGGATCCTATGTGTTTCACATAAACAATTATAAAATTAATTGAAAGTTACCCACCAGAGCATGTTTAGTGGGTAATAATTTTAAAACTAGGACCTATTTTTAGAAAAATCATATAATCACAAAATAAATTAAATTTGTATGATAATTTAAAATTTAAAATTTAAATTTCGATAAAACTTAACATTTGTTCAAGTTTAATGATACAAAATATGCATGCCTATAGTTTCGTTGTGAATATTAAAAATATTTAAGCAACTTTCTAAATACAAAATCTAACAAAAACTTATTAAAAATATCTTTTTGCATATCATTCGTTTGAATTAAAAAAGTTGGCTGACCATTGACAATGTAATTAAATTATTTAAATAGGGTATTTTACAATTTTAATAGATCATGCTTTGATAAAACAATTAAAAATATAATTTTGAAGTAAAATTTTAACAAACTTTCGACATAAATTAACCTTCTAAATAAACTTATATAAGTAACTAAGAACATTGTATAGATGAACTTTTCTTTTATTGGGTAATTTTGGTGACTTTTTAGAAATGTGAGTTGTCTTTCATAAATAATATAGGTAAATGTTCATAAATTAAAATAATTTTTTATAAAGTTGTCCCTACCATTTAAATGTATGTCACTTTTCTTAAATGATAGGTGACTTTGTATAAATAATATAAATGACTTTAATAAAGTGAAACCCATCTTTGAAATTAGTATCGTATTAAAGAACCTTTATGTATAGACACAAGTGATTAAAAAACCATTACTCTTCAATAAAATAAATGTTAAAAACAAAATATAAATGATGAGGACTAATAACTTAATTTGATAAAATTAAATAAATACTTAAAAATATAAATTAAAATCGAAATTAACGTTTCTACCGCTAGCGTACGTAAATATATACCTAAAATAGTGAGTATTTTTCGATAAATAAAAAAGAAAATAGATTGAAATTTTAAAATGGTGAGTGGTTTCTTCTAGTTATTTGAGCTGTGTGTACTGGTCCAATATTTGATATGTAAGGAAGGATATACGCTTCTAAATATTTATTGTGGACTTGAGTTTAGTATTATTCTTTTACAAGATTATGGTAATAATAGATTTTTTTTCTAAATAGTAATAGTAGAAGTAAATATAAATATAAATAAAAATAAGCCTTACATAAATTATTTAAGGCATAGTAGAATTAAGATGGTATTTCAAGTTGAATTGATGAGAAATTATATAAAAATCTAAATTGTTTGACAAGTAGTCAGGTGGTGGCATGAGGGTCTTCCTGTTATTCATTAGGGTGGGCCTAATAATTTCCCCCTCATTATTAAGAGAGAAGAGTTTTAATATATGAGAGGATAAAAAAATAAGCCAAATTTTTTATATTTTAGGTGATGGAGTGGTTATCACTAAAATAAGCCAAATTTTGATAAAATTATTGAATAAGGGGTATGTATTTAGAGCATTAATATCAATAAATCTAATAAACTTGATGTTTGTATTTGTGAGTGCACTCCGTACGATTCTTCTAATGGGTGTTGAATCAAAAGGTATTATTCTAGTATTGTACATTTATTCGATGAGGATTTCTACTTCTTCAACTATTTGAGTGTTGAGAGAAGTTTCATCAACTGGAATATGTGTATATATATATATATAAATATTAGGTTTAATTCTATCAACACTAGTTACAATATGAGCAAAGTTTACAATAGGATTTAGGTTAGGCTTTGTAATAGACTTTGCCATTATGTGGATTTTTGAATAAGTTACTTTTTTAGAGTTATATAATGAGATGTTTTAAAGAATTAGACAAGATATTTTTAGTGGGGAGTGTAAATATTGTAAAGGGTGTGACTTTTGGTACAAGAGGGTTGTCCTTTTCAGGACAAAAGAAGTTTTTATTAGGCATCCGCAAAAATCTTTAGTAAATTTAAGCAAAATAAATAGCTAGTCTATAAGGTTTCCATATTATAACCTAATCAAATTCCTATAATCAACATCTAAAAGTACATAAAATCCAAGAGAGCTCGTAGAAGGAAAATTATGAACTTATAGATAGGATATCTGATTAGACGGAAAAGGGTATCCGATGGAACATAAGGTGTGTAATACTAGGAGGTATCCTAACAATCATAAATTCTAATTAATACACAAATATTTGAACATAAAAGAATGTATAGACGGCTAAAGGAATGAAAATAGAAAGAATGAAATAAACAATAGTTTAAAACAAAAATAAAAGCACACGGAACACAGAGAACAATTTTTAAGAGAAATGAATAAATTGAAATATATATGTCTTAATATTGCATTTTTATGCATGGTTTTGATCCTCCCTATTCATCTATTCTCCTTCTTCATTTGTATCTTATCCTTTTTCAAACATTTTTTGCACCGAGCGTACAAATTATTATGACCACCCATTTGCAATACGTGCATAGTGTACGGGTCATGTTGGTTGAGGAAAAAAAAGATGCAATATTAGAATTGAAAGCCTTTATAAAAATGGATTTTGAATCCTTTTAATTATAATATGACTAATATTCAGTTCCATATTTTTCAAAGGGCATTTTTGCATACTCAAAATGGAATTCTAACTATCTCGTTCGCTTTTAAATTTTGAGATGATGATCTTAAGATCTTCAAAATTGTGTTTAAAAGAATCGTTATCGATCGAGATATTTTTTCCATTTTCATTTAAAATGATTTTTCCAGAGAACTTAGCTTGATTTTGAAAGTCTACTAATATTTTTGAAATTTCCAAAGGCCTCCTTTTCTCATCTTTCAATCTATCAACATGATTATTTTTTGTAATATGGAGAGCAATAAATCTTGATGTACTGAAAAGAAAGCAACTCGAATATATTCAAAATTATCTAACAATTAGCAAGTGTTAAAGGATATCTCGTCTAGTCTGTCGATGACGTGAGCTTCGGAAGCCTGATCATGGCTTATTTTTCTTACATCTTCATCCTCTTCTACTCTTCTCAAGTGACTACTTGAAGCAACACTTGGCCTAAGTGAGTAGTCGCTTCATCCTCTTCTACTATTCTAAAGTGACTACTTGAAGCAACACTTATAGTGGCCTAAGTGAGTAGTCACTTCATTGTGGACGCGAGTCATCTCCATCGTTGTTTTTACAATATTCTTCAAGTGATATACAAATCACCTCCATTAACCTTCTTCAAAGTTTATAATTTTACCTACAATCAATTATGGACTAGTAAAACACGTTTGATTCCAATTTGTTAGATTCCATGTCATAAAAAACTCTAGATGTTATTAAGCACAATAAATATTATAGATAGGCCCTGATACTAATTAAAAACCCAATAATATATCCTAGAGAAGGGTGAATAGGATAATGCAAAATTATAAAATCTAACTCGAAATTGAGTCAAAAAAATTGGTGAGAAGATGTTCCATTACTTGGAAAAGAAAAAAGATTTTGAAAATAAAAACTAACAAATTCTAAGTCACATGAATCCCCTTACAGGAACCAGGAATCATGGACTGTAGAGTATTTCACTTAATGTATGTGCATGACATCTATAGTTTTGGGAAAGTTTCTGAATGTTGTGCATAATTACAAGCCAAAATTAATAAAAATTTCATCAATTGCCAAAACTATAGGATTAAATACGAAGCCACAAATGGTAGAAATATTTAGATTACCATAAGACAAATGCTAATTCCCTATTTGAAAGCTAGAAATATTATGTTCAAGGTAGTTTCAGAAAAACATTCAGTAACAAGAGACAGAGATGCTAAACATCGTAAAAATAACAAAATAATAACAAAATCAATTAATCAAATGCATAAGAAATGTTCAGTTATGAATCCAAATGAAACAAACTACAAATTCACCAAATTCGTTACATGTAAAAATGCGTAACTATCAATTCAATGACAAAAACTAAATAATAAAGCAAAGGAAATCACAAAGAAGTCTTCAGCAATTTTTTCGGGACAACACAAGAATCGACATGTGTGGTATGCGAACTAGCCATGGAATGCTCGGTCTCTAATATAGTAACATCGGTAACACATAATTTAATTCTTTACAAACTAGACTGGCTAACCAATAAAACCATATCCTCAAATTCCATATCATATCAACAAACATTTAACATCCTCACCGATCATGTAGATCCAAGATGTCGAATTAATTTGAATACGAGACAATCAGAGAGAACATAGTAAAAAACAATATGAGATGCCCAAAACGATCAAATGACCTCATCAAACATGTAGACCAAACCTAAGAACAACCATTACTATTTGTATAACATGGAAATAAATAATTAAAAGCATATATAAAAGGTCGCATAAGTTAAGAAGCAAAACAACGTAGAGTTAGCTTAAAAAAACAAGACTAAACATAGAAGTCCTTGTTTAGTCCATTATATAATAGTTAATTACATGTTTATTTCAGTTTTGAAATTATAGAAAGCAAGGAATTCTATATTTTAAGCATATACTAAACAAGGAATTCCCCGTTGGTGAAATTTTGTACCGAATTTTTAACGAATATCAACCTAAAAATACTTTATTAATCAAATATAAAGAAAAATATCAGCTAAAAACCATAAAATACATACACATTAAACAAAAAAAAAGAAAGAATATTTACATCAAAGCAAATTATAAACTCAAATACTAAAAAAAGGTTAAAAACGTAATAAGGACAAAAAAAATCAACACACATTAAAAAAATTTAATTCAATAAAATAAGAATTGCAGAAAAATAATCAAAACCACAAAAAAATGAAAATGAAAACCTTAAGATTGCAAAATATGTGGTGATGATTGGAGATTATATGTTAAAGAGGAAACAACAACAAAAATCGGTAATGTAGATTTATTGGAGCTTTCATGTGCGTGGGTGAAAATTAAAGATGTAGAGAGAATTAGGTCATCTAGCTGACTTAATTAATGAAATAATGAGATAATTAATTGGTTAATAAGGTTTAATATAATAGATATAAAGTGTTTTAGGAATAGAAAATAATGCATGTACTTAATTTAAAAAATAAGTACATCAAGGTTATATTAGAGTAAAATTAAAAGGAAAATTCTTCCATCCAATATTGGATGAACCTACACCAATCATATTAATACACATACCCCATGTTTTAAATTTATAAAAGTAACTAACTTATTAATCTAATGACATGTGTTTTGTTATAATAATCAATGGATGTGATGTGAATCCAATATTCGATGGAAGTCTTACCCTAATTAAAATATAAACTTAGACAAAAATGATATCACTTTACTTACCTTTATTTTTAGTGGTCATTATCCATTTATTTATTTATAGATAAACATAGACTACAAAAATATTAACCCCATTGAAAAATACTTATACCCTCTAGAATCTAAATATTCTTTTGGGATATATCTCCTTTATTTTTGAAAAAAAATATTGTAATTATTATTATATATACACTTTTTTATTAAAGATTGTAACCCAAATAAAAAAATTATATGGATTCATCCATGAGTACACCAATATGAATACACAATAAATATTATTTTGTTCCAAACTAGGTACCCGATTTGGAGCTGCAAAATTTCAAAGGAGCCTATAATTTTTATTTAGAACTTGGGCCACGGTGTTTAGGAACGCTTGCATCACACATAAACACACAATCATCTTAAATCTCGCATTAAACGTGAAAATCAACACAAATGATCGAATCACCAACATGGAGTATATATGATATGTATTCTTTGAAAAGAAGGGATACAGTTGGCGAAACATCTTTTCTTCAAACGCACTTTTACCCAATGAGATATGGACAACTATATGGAGTTGGGTAGGCATAGAGAGAGTTATGTCTACTATATAAAGTGCGCTCAAGTGATTGAGAAAAGATAAGGCGAGAGTAGTTTAAAAATCCAAGACATGGAAGATAGCCTTTACAACAACCGTGTATATGATTTGGCAAGTTTGAAACAAATTTATTACTGTGGGTGTGCTCCCAAACCTGAAGGTCATAGTAAAAAATGTTAAGATTTATATTTACGTTTTTTTCATTGTATTCTCATCTCGTCTCTTCGGAAGATAGACGCATTGTATAGGTTGGAGTGGCAGAAAGTAGCTTAACTTTGTTAGTTTAGTCTTCATATATAGTTTGAGTGATTCTAATTGGTTAATTATAAAGACATTGTGAATATTATAATTCTTGCATTTTTATATATTCATGGACTAAAAAAATCTCTTCTTTTGAACCCATTAATGACCTTTGCTTGTTTATACCTCTGTTGTATTGAAAAAACATGTATAATTTTACCCATAAAAAATAGGGGTCCATCCATTAGTACAACGAATTGTACCATAACATTTCTAATAGAGATAACACAACAACCTGCCTCAAATTCACTTCCCCCGCATGACTTGGAGAACAGAGCTCCTACTCTTAACAAGTCGAGGAAAAATATGGGTAAATCAAAAAAATATCACAAAGGCGAACAAGATAAACACAACAAGAAAGATTATGACATTCATGTGTTAAGACATTATTGTAGGTTCATATGAGCACCATACACATTTATCTTCTAATATATGTATCATGCAACGTATTAGGTACCTTTAATACTCTGGAAAAAGACTTTAGTCTTCTAGAAATAAAAAAAAAAAGAGAACAACATCCAACACGTTACTTACAAAACATTATTTATATCGTCTAATAAAATAAAAAAAGGCATAGTCAAAGTTCTAATGGTGTACATTGGCTTTGAACCTAAAGACTTGTCATGAATGAGAGTTCAACGCATTGTTCACCATTTAAAGCTATTAGACTTGACATTATTTTCCATATCTATAAACATTAACACTCATTGGAGTTCATGTATAGTTTCATCCTTTTGATATCGTAATAATGTGTAGTGTATATGCTATGTACTCATACAATTTTTTGCAGTTTGTAACTTATATAACTTAAAAATCCCAAATTATGCATAAATTCTTAACTAAAGGACAAAACTAGAATTAATTGCTGAAGAGCTTGAATCAATATATGGTTTTTTTAACATAATATCAAATTCATTAATGAATCACGACATATGTTACAAACAGATTCATAATTGTATTTAAATAAAGGAGACCTAACTATAAACACAAACCAAGTATAGTAAAACCTAATCATGGAAGATAAAATTAAAATCACTTTTTTTGCTTCATAAGGCAAGTATGATGGTTTTTAAGCTAACCCATGGATTCTTCTAGGATCAGCTTAAGAGGAGACAATTATCAAATTATGTCTATTGTCTCCATGAAATTCTCTCACCTGTTAATTAGTACACATGATGATGAATAATTAGTTAGTTTATAGGCTTATATAATTATTGATACAACCTCATATAAACCTTACCATGGCAACTAGTGAATGTTGATATTTGAATGAAATGACATGACCAACGATCTTAAACACACCTAAATTGATCACTTTCTGTCACATTATCCTACATTGAACAATAGAAAAATCAATATTACTAGTCACATTATTCAATTAAGTAAGATACTAATAGATAATGATGTGGTCTACCTTTAAAAGACTATAGAAAAAGTTAGCATCCTCTTCTTTTGAAATTTGAAAAATATTATAACGCTTTGGATTCTTAGAATTTTCTTGTGTCAAAATATAAGATATAATTGTACCTTAAACTTCCACTGGTCCACCAAATAGAAAACAGCAACGTCACCTTCTTTCAACTTCTAGATACAAGGAAATTCTAGGAGTTTAAAAGCTATTTATTAGGAATTTAACGATTCTTTCTTCACCATTTTCTCCCACCAAAAAAATGTCCTCATCATGGTTGGGCATATACTTCTGGAGAAAAAATTTAGGATACGCTACAATAGAGAATTTACCAGATATAAACTTTTTCTTGGACTTATATATATATATATATATATATATATATTCAACAGATAGATTAATTAGGATACTCGTCACTCACCTGTGTGCAACCTTTAGTAATCAACTTGATGAAGCTAAAAGACTCTGGATCAATTTTCGATTAAATTCTCTTTGCTATCTCCATAATTGAAAGAAACATCAGTATCTTACTTTTCTCTCATTTCCCTGTTTTCGTTACTGCAAATGCAAATAATAAATATTCACATGTTGTCAAACATTAATTTTTTTTATAATAACTTAAATGAAGTTTAACTCACCTGCTCCTTCTCCTTAAGCTTATGCTCCCAACCTCCACTTTAGCCTCTACCTGTATATATAGTTACACCAGATGATTTTGGTTTTTTATTAATAAAATATGTGAATGCAAGCTTCATAATATATTGATAACATACTTATATACTAAATTAGTATTGGTCGCAAAAGCATATGTCTCAACAAACAATAATATCGTATCAGATGTCTTCAACATAATTTTATAGAACAATTGGTAAAGCGAATAATTGAAGTTAATATTCAACAATCATTAGTCTAGAACCACTCATATTTAGATTAACTTGAAGAAAATAAAGCACGAATTTAGAAGAATATATTATTATGTTCTTTCTCCCTTGTCAATTATAAGATTTTGTTCTGTTTTCCTCACATCAGTTCCTCAAAGCATGTTAGGACAACTTTTCAATATTTTCTATTACTCTATATAGTTAAGAGAACATCAGAAGAATGTCTAAATTTCCCAATTATATAAACCTTTTACGAATTTAGTTTATGAATCATGACTATACAAGAAACCAACCATGTAAGTTACAATTTCTATGTTATAAAAAGTTTCACAACCTGCAACATAGCAATGAGTAAGACAAAATACTCTCTTCATTATCACATTTCCTATGTTATATAAAGTTTCACAAGCATAATAGTGATCCCGACTATAATGTTTATACTTATTACCCTGAGAAGAAGACCCGAGAGGCAAAGAACCAAACCTTATACACATGTAATATTAAAAAATTGCACTACCAGTCCCTATAATATCCAAAAAAAGCAACATACTTCAATTAATTACATCTCCAGCTTCCACCATTATAATGTGTGGTGCAAGATTTAATAGAATGAGAATGCTTATGTGTTATGGTGCATTTATCAATATTGGTCTATTATTTTCTCATCCAATTACACAAGAAATGGAATAAGGCAGTAAAACTTATAATCACACTCTACTCCCACATTTTATGTAAATACACAACAGTTTAAGGAATTTTGATTTAAACTAAACAAAAAATCTTACCATTATCAATTTGCTGGTTGATTGAAATGCCATGTCCAACGATCTCATTCTTATCTTTGACACGAGTTAGATGGACCTGTGCTCAAGATCCATGAATATATATCAAATCTTTTCCTTACAGACCTTATTAAATTTTCTCTCAAGATTACATTTAATAATGATTTGATTTTTATAACTGAATGAAAAACCTAAACTCAAATCATATTATAAAATTTATTTTTAAATAGATGCAAAAGAAACATAATTATAAACTGCTAAAATATACAATCATTAATTAGAGTAAAATTACATAAAAATAAACAAAAATACTTAACAGATTAATACATACTTAGCCAAATTAATATTTTGTCTTTCATTTTAGAATTACTAATTATTCTATACAAGTTAGATCTAGGCCCTTGCCCGGTTATAAAAATGGCCAAAAATATATTAGAATTTTTTTTTTTGATAAAGTAAACTCCGTGTGAAATTGCCTCCATCCTAAAATTACCCAAAAAAATATTCTGATCCTGACTCCGTAAACCAACTATGTTTCTAGGAAATCAATTCTAGATCCCCTCCCCAGTCGAATATATATGAACATACTTAGAAGTATGTGTTTTGACAGAAGAAAGTGACTAAATGAACATACCGATTCAGATTCAGGTTTGAAGATAAATAAATGTAGCTTGAGAGATGATATGGTAGATCTCGACATTCCACAAATTTGATCGACAAAGTTAAAGAATGGCATTTTCTTTGGATTAAAATAGGATTCAAGGATTTATAATGACTTGAATTGGTTGTCTAATTACTTCGGCTTATGGATACATGGTTTATGGGTCAAGAGGTTAGTTTTATGGGCTCATATTTTTGTTAGACAAATTGTATATATTTATCACATTCTTTTATTAAATCTTCTCAATTAATTTATTTTACAAATATTGTTTTTTTTATTTAAAAAAAATATTTGTATGGATGGTAGTTAGGTTTGGTGATTGGATTTTTATTTACAAGTATTGTTTCTTCTATTTAGTTAATTATATTTTTTTTTTGTTATTTTAATATATTGTTTGGCTTTGGATTTCTTAAGTTTTGTCATTATTAAGGTTTTTTTGCAAAATTGATCTGAAAACTCAATTACTTGGAGACCATTTATTTTCTAAAGTTGATACAAATGTATTATTTTTTTCTAAAATAATTTCATTGTGGTGGTCGATTAGTTACCTCGCGAGATAGTTTATTCATTTACACGTGAGATTTCAAATAGTCAAAAAATGTGATGTTAGGATAACGTAGAGAGGTAGATCATTTTAAACAATGATATTCACAATGTTATACCAAACCATAATAATAGATTCCAAGTTTGTAAAATTAAAATCAGGTTAGAGAATTTGGCCCATTGACTCATTTACTATAAAAAAATAAGTTTTACCTTTGGCCAACTTAAGAAGCTAATAATCGTAATCTTTTTTTTTTACCGACATAAAAAGAGTTACAAAATATAGTTACAATCAACCGACTCCAGTTCTATCTAGTAAACCCTTGACTAAGAAAGTTAAGAGGGATGGTCGATAGTTTTTAAATCAATGGAAACAATTGAGCCCGTCTTCCTAACTATATTATCTGCCCATTCATTCAATCGTTGATGAGCACGACGAATCATTACGCTTCCATAATGAGCAATAAAATTCGCAAATTTCCTCACAATAGATTTGATATTCCATTAGAGCTAATGGATAGTTAATACTACGAATAATTATTTTGGTGATCTGCGTTGTCGCTTGAGTTGAAGATAAATATGATCCTAAATTAATGTAAGGTGGGATGTTTAAAAAACTGTTCTTGAATAACTTACACCAATTCAGACGTTATTTAAGGCAATAGTAGCTGCTTATTGTGGTATGGGTATTCGATTAAATCAGAGAGTCTGCTAATGAAAATAACTAGAAGTATCGACCGAGAAGGATTAGAAGAGTCCTCTTCAGGCCATATTGATATTAATTGCGGCATGATTCATGTAAATTAGGAGGATGATCGAAGCCACAAGCTTTAATAATGATTAATCCAAAATGTATTTTCAACCCAAAAATGTTTTCACAAGACAGTCATACGTTGCCAATTTTTTTAATTATCCACAATTTTAATTGTTGCAACTTACTGTGAATGAAAATAGAAATTCCTCACTAATATGCTACAAACAAAAATGTCATTGAGTGGCTATATAATTGACAAATTCAAGAAAGCAAATGCGAGAACATCACAAGACCTCCACGCCTACTTCAGGATTCTCCAAGCAACAGCTAGATCATACCACACATAGGTAGCTGATAAGGGACTTTGTTAAACCACTTCTTCTTCTCATCTTCATATTTTTAAGATGTTAAGAGAATATTGAGAAGAAAGAAAAATCTTCTAAAAGTACCTCTAGCATCAATGTTGGTATACAAAAATATAGGTTTGATACACAACGCTGATAAACTATCTCATTTAGTGAATTGTCACACGCATCTGCAAGAGTTAGTCCGGTCATTTTAAGCTCTCTTTGTTTATGTATACGATTCGGTCCAAGCCCTGCAATAAATTACTCACAATAGTGAGATAAAATCATCCCAAATGTAATAAAAGTGTGACACACATAGAATATGTATGAGCTTACTGAAAATGACCAGCCTAATATAGCATCTTGATGATTCTCAAGCTCCACCACTACTAAGTCATGATTGAAGGTGTTGCATCTCAGGAACTCAATTCCAAAAGTTTATCAGCATTAACGAAAACTTGTCTTTACAGATCTGGTATTCTTCATGCTATAAGTTGGATTTCATTGAGCAGTTGAACTTACCTATAACAATAATAGATCACATACGCAGTGGAGATCCTATTAGAGTGTCCCCTTTCAGGCATTGATCCAAATGGAGTTGCTGGATTTGCTACTATAGTCACTGTAGCCAAAACATGGCGCATGTACCGTCTACCATTGTTGCAATCTCTTCCATCTGATTACTTTTGTATGGGATCAGAAAACAAGCAATCATCACTGAGAAGACCAATCAGATGTTCTATTACTCTGTAAATAACACAAATCAGACGTAGAATATTAAAAAAGTAAGTAAATGCAAAACATAAGCAAAACCCCTTCAAGCCTAAATCATAAATAGGGAGTCATGCCTAGCACTGAGAAGATTATTAAAATAAACTAAAAAACACTCATACAAACTCTTCAACCGCTTAACCCATAAGTAATAAATATAAAATAGAACTAGATTGCTTATATGTTGTGGTGCATTTATCAATATTAGTCTATTAGTTTCTAATCCAATTAGACAAAGAAATGGAATAAGGCCGTCAAACTTGAAATCAGACTTTATTCCCACGTTTTCTTTAAATAGAAGGAATTTAATTTAAACTAAATAGAAAATCATACCATTAACAATTGATGAGATTTTATTAGTTGATTGAAATAGCATGTCCAACGAATAGAATTCTTATCCTTGACATGAGTTAGATGGACCTGTGCGCAAGATCCATGAATATATATCAAATCTTTTCCTTACATACCTTATTAAATTTCCTCTCAAGATTACATATAATAATGATTTGATTTTTATAACAGAAAGAAATAACTAAATTCAAATCATATCATAAACTTTATTTTTAAAAAGATACAAAAGAAAGGTTAACTACTAATTGTTAAAGTATGCCATAATTTATAGGAGAAATATTACACAAAAATAATCAACAAATACTTACAAGATTATACATACTTAGTCAACTAAATATTGTTCTTTCACTTTAAAAGTACTAATTATTATATACATGACAGATCTAGCAGTGGCCTTTGTGGCATTTGCCTGATGATAAAAATGGCCAAAAAATTATTAGGATTTTTTTTAATAAAGTAAATTCCCTGTGAAATTGCCTCCATCCTAAAATTACCCACAGATATATTATGATTCTAACTCCCTAAACCACAAACTATTTTTTGCAAGAAACCCTTCTAGATCCCCTCCCCGGGTGAATATATATGACCATACTTAGAAGTGTGTGTTTTGACAGAAGAAAGTGACTAAATAAACATACCTATTCAAATTCAGGTTTGAAGATAAATAAAGGTAGTATGAGAAATGATATGGTAGATCTCGACCGAATTTGATCAACAAAGTTAAAGAATGGAATTTTCTTTGGAATAAAAATGGATCGAGGGTTTATTGTGACTTGGATTGGTTGTCTAATTATTTGGGCTTATGGATATATGGTTTATGAGTCTAGAAGTTAGTTTTATGGGCTAGTAAGTTTGTTAGACACATTGTTTATATTTATCATATTCTTTCATTAAATCTTCTCAATTAATTTATTTTACAAATATTGTTTCTTTTATTTTAAAAAATATATTTATATGTTTGGTAGTTAGGTTTGTTGATTGGATTTTTATTTACAAGTATTGTTTCTTCTATTTAGTTATTGGATTCCTTAAGTTGTCATTATTAAGGTTTTTTTGCAAGATTGATCTGAAAACTCAATTATTTGAGGAGACCATTTATCTTCTAAAGTTGATATAAATGTATTATTTTTTTCTAAAATAATTTCACTGTGTTGGTCAATTAGTTACCTCGCGAGATAGTCTATTCATTTACAAGTGAGATTTCAAATAGTCTAAAAATATGATGTTAGGATAACGTAGAGTGGTAGATCATCTTAAACAATGATATTCACAATTTTATACCAAACCATAACAAAGAGATTCCAAATTTGTAAAATTAAAATCAGGTTAGAGAACTTGGCCCATTGACTCATTTACTATAAAAAAATAAGTTTTACCTTTGGCCAACTTAAGAAGTTAATAATCCTAATCTTGTTTTTTACCGACTTAAAAGGAATTTTATCATCTAAAAATCTGAATGTGAATGATTTTTATAAAATCTACAAATTAATTTGTTACTCTATTATGACTGTAACGACGAAAATTCGCGTCGCTAGTAATAGACAGTAGCGACAAAAAATTAGTTGTGATGAACAAAGTAGCCACTATATTAATTTTCAGTTTGAGTCAAAAAATATTTGTCGAAAAAATTATTTGGTGATCTATTATGATTTGTTTGTTTTATATGTGCATTTTACCGAAACATTTCCATGTCATCTAGAACTCTAAATATGGGTATAATCCCCAATCGGACTAAACAATGTATTTTCACTAGCACAAAGTTTTAATGTATAAGTAATATCAACATAAAGATAACAAGAAAATATTAATTAAACAAGTTAAGAAATTATACTTATAAACGTTTTTAAAACAATTTTGATATTTTTCCAAATATTCCAAATAAAAGTTAAAAGAGTTGCTTTCATTTAGAAGTTCTTTTAATTTACAAAAAAAAATACCTCATGATGAGTACTAATTATTGTTACCAACATATTTAACAACGTGGAATAAATTGTTAAGGTTATTTACATGTAGAAAATTAATTTTTTTCCTCCAAAAAGAGTAGTTTAAGGTTGTGCATGATATTCTAAAACTGTAGATCCACCAGATGAGCCATATATGAGAGCTAAAATCAACCACTATAAACGCTATAAAAATTATCTAAAAAATGTTTGTTCAGTTATTTTTTTTAATCATTCCTCGATTTTCTTATCCTATATACATAACACTACTGATGTTTACAAGGAGATTTTTTACTTCCAGGGATGGTACCACAATACCTACAAGGATCAACACAATGTACGACTTTGTATTTGAGTGATTTAATTATTCTATAGAGTTTTTACTCCTTCATTTTTGTTTGAGAGGAAAATGAAGGCATTTTTGTGTTCAGAGACTATATCTCTCAAATTTTGATTTGTCGCCTGCCAAGTCCAGCATAGATGGGAATTTTTCATAGGATGAACACCATATATAAAGACTTGAGACTCTGTCCTCAATGAAATATATTTGGAGTTCCCAAGTAAACATAATAAGAATAGGGTCCTAGATTTCCTAGATTGAGCACAAGATGGCTTAATGTGTTGTGGTGCATTTATCAATATTACTCTACGAATTTCTCATCAAACTACCCCAGAAATGGTAGATGGCACTCAAAGTACTAATATTGCACATTTCCTTTAGAAAATGATAACAACCAAAGGAAATTTAATCTAAACACCGGGTGATGATTATAGAGCGAAAAGGGCTGATAACTCTTGGTAGTGATAGTAATTCTCCAATCAACAACAGAATCTAGTATTTCATCCCATGATTCATGCGAGTGGAACTCTTCAAAATGTGTTTACTTTAGAAAGCGGTGTGGGAGTCCTCTCTAATATTGGTTGAGACACGCTTGAAACTTCAATAAATGTTTATTAGAGAATGAAATACAAATAGAATAAACATAATTTGTATGCCATGACTGAGGGCGAGGACCTGAGCACTTAAAGCTTGAATTTGGATACTTCTCCTTACCAGAAAAACTCTTTGATTCCATTCTCCTTTGGGATCTTACAGTGTTTCTTGTCCAAGATCGGGGAACCGAGTTCGTTTGAAGACGCAAAGGGTAATGACAAACAAGAAAATCTTAACTCAACAATTACTGAGATTTTGTTGGTTCATTTAAACGGCATGTCTAATTTTTTTTATCTTATCCTTGACATGAGCTTCCATAAATATATATCAAATCTTCTCCATACATACCTCATTCAATTTTACTATCAAAATTTAATCTAATAATGATTTATTTGAAGTAACTGAGTGGACATCCTAAATTATAATTATATCATGAATTTATTTTTAATAGGCGTAAGAGAAAGGTTGATTGCAAAATGATAAAGTATATAATAATTATTTTAAGCATAATTAAATTAAAAATAACAGAATATACTTAAAAGATTGATATGTAATTTTCCAAATTAATACTTTTATGTCGTTTTAAAAGTACTAATTATTATGTATGAGCATACTTAGATGTGTGTTTTCATAGAAGAAAGTGACGAATAAACATATCACTTTAGATCAATGTTTGAAGATAAGTAAAGGTGGTGTGAGAGAGGATAGAGTAGGATTCGACATTCCACGGAGTTGATCGATAGAGTTAAAGCATGGCATTTGTGTTTTGTTTGAAAAGGACATGAGAATTTATAATTACTTGAATCGGTTTTAAAGACTTGGATTTTTGTTTATAGGGTTATGAAAATTAATAACCTGGGTCTTTTATTTAGAAAAGACTATATGATTTAAACAACTAAAAGTTAAGGTAGATTTGATGCCCTTGACCACATTGTGGCTACGACTCTGGTTAAGGATAAACAACCTTGGTTTTTATTTATTTTTAAGAACCGTGTACCCCCTTTCATACCGTGTATCTCAATTGTTAATTTATTACCGGGATACTCAATCACTGATAGTTCCATATTAAGGTTCTCATTATTCTTTATATCAATAAAACTTGCATTGAAATTAAAGGAGTTACAAAATATAGTTACAATCAACCGACTCCATTTCTATCTAGTAAACCCTTGACTAAGAAAGTTAAGAGGGATGGTCGATAGTTTTTAAATCAATGGAAATAATTGAGCCCGTCTTCCTAACTATATTATCTGCCCATTCATTCATTCGTTGATGAGCACGACGAATCATTACGCTTCCATAATAAGCAATAAAATTCGCATATTTCCTCATAATAGGGTTGATATTCCATTAGAGCTAATGGATAGTTAATACTACGAATAATTGTTTTGGTGATCTGCGTTGTCGTTTGAGTTGAAGATAAATATAATCCTAAATTAATGTAAGGTAGGATGTTTAAAAAACTGTTCTTGAATAACTTACACCAATTCAGACGTTATTTAAGGCAATAGTAGCTGCTTATTGTGGTATGGGTATTCGACTAAATCAGAGAGTCTGCTAATTAAAATAACTAGAAGTATCGACCGAGAAGGATTAGAAGAGTCCTCTTCAGGCCATATTGATATTAATTGCGGCATGATTCATGAAAATTAGGAGGATGATCGAAGCCACAGGCTTTAATAATGATTAATCCAAAATGTATTTTCAACACAAAAATGTTTTCACAAGACAGTCATACGTTGCCAATTTTTTTAATTATCCACGATTCTAATTGTTGCAACTTACTTTGAATGAAAATACATATTCCTCACTATACTATGAAAAAAATGTCATAGAGTGGCTATATAATTGACAAATTCAATAAAACAAAGGCGAGAACATCAGAAGACCTCCACGTCTACTTCAAGATTCTCCAAGCAACAACTCGATCATACCACACATATGCAGCTGATAAGGGACTTTATTAAACAACATCTTCAGATTTTTAAGATGTTAAGAGAATATTGAGAAGAAAGTAAAATCTTCTAAAAGTACCTCCACCATCAGTGTTGGTATACAAAAATATAGGTTTGATATTGGTGTCGCCTAAGGTGTGATAAAATAATAGATAAATAAATGCAAATAATCACCCTAGGCTGAGCACGGTTCTGCAAGTATTACAGGTCGTATGCAAGTTTTAATGAATAAGTAAGATTCGTTCCTCAGAGACTACGAAGGTTAGGAAGAACTTATGCAAATATTCAAGTACAGATATAAAAAGCTAGAATAATAATACAGAAGGAAATAGAAGACTAAAGAGATTTTTATTGGTTTTTATATAGGAAAATTAAACTAAGAATTTAAAGACAGAAAATTAAATAAGAGAAAAGAACAGATAGTATGATAGTTTAGCCTGAGTAATTAGCAAGTAATCCCCACTAGTTTTGCCGTTCTAAACATGTAAGGGTGAATCATGTAGTATTTCAATGTTCGGTTTCAATTGCGCTAGGTAGTTTAAAATAGGGGTTACCTGTGTCAATAAGAACCTAAGAAAACTTTTCCTGCAATTGATTAAATGGCAATACACCAAACTATGATGACAATCTAGTTAAGTTGATTTGTCTAGTCTAAACCTTACACTAGACACTATGTGTTGTTTACAATAATTAAATATGCCTTATCTATTGACTATCTAAGTATTATTAAAGTAATCCTATACGGTTGCAATCCGCAAAGAGAACAGATTATAAATCAAACACATAGACAAAGAAATAAAACATGAATTCTATTTAAAACATATAATTCCCAAATTAGATAGATGTCAATAAAAACTAGGCTTCATACATATATGCTAAACTCAAGATAAATTTATTTAATTCATACTAAGAAAAGAAAAGAAAATAATTATAGATTTGAAGGTTGAAGGAGACATAATTGATGCATAGCTCCTTCCAGACTTCGCTTCTTCTTGGCCTAAGGACTGGCCAAGGATGATTTTCTAATGATAAGAGCTTGTATTTATAGTGTATAGGAAGACCTAATTCGTTTCTTGGAGTATAAGGTAGGTTTTGGACTCCAAGCCCAACTCAAATTTGTAACCCTAGAATCTAGAAAAAGTAAGATTTTGATGTTGTTTTGTTTTGGCCGTAACCGATTCAATACTTATCCGTTAGACGCGTTTGAGTAGTCGAAATTCATCGTATCAGAAAGCTTTTTAACTTTGATGTAGAATATTCTTCCAAATTCCTAGTTAATCTTGAGATATAAGTCCATTTGTGGTCGTAGCTGCTGGAATTCAGATTTATTTGACAACTTTATCTTTTTCCGTTTTCATAATTCTTGTCTTTATCTCCAATTTCCATGTTTATCCTCTTTCCTTTATCTCTTGTAATTAACTTGGCCTCTAATTAATTACCATATATATTTAAATCTACATACTAAATAAACAATTAAACCCAATATGCTCTAAAAATAATAAATAATTAATTTAAGACACAAAATATGAAAGTATACTAAATCATGAGAAAATCGACCTATACTTTAATAAATACACCTAAAATGATGTCTCTAACTAATAATAAATCATCCCAAATGGGGAGACATCAAGACCCCCAACTCAAAGTTTATCGTCCTGATACAATAAAAATAAAAATAAAGAACAGTAGGGTAGTCAAACAAGAAGAAGAAGTAGGAGGAGGATAAGATCAGAACAAAATGAATGATCCTTATGCAAAATATCTAAAAAGAGTCATGTAGTAATGCTAAAGAAATAATGCACACATATGCTTAATATACACAGAATCAACAATCCATAAATTCAGGTCCAGATTAATTTCACAATGCCAGAAGGAGAGGTCTCAACTTAGTTCGGGCTAATGGCTATAGGTTGTTAATAGGTCCTAATATAGCATCCAATGGTCCACTTACTTACAACCTAATAGCTCAATTGTTTCTCCATCAACCTGATGCATGAGGTTTTATGTTATGGAGAACGAGTATAAATTTATGTTTTTATTATACTTTTTTATTTTTTATTTCTAGGTAGGTGATGTGTGTGAAGAAGGTGGGTGTTTGGGGTTTTATGTAAATGGGGAAGAAGATGGTGGAGAATGATCGAGGATGATTATGGAGGAATGTTATAGATGAGTTTGAAACTTTTAAGAAGGTGGGTGTTTGGTATTTTATGTAAATGGGGAAGAAGATAATGGAGAATGATCGAGGATGATTATGGATGAGTATTAGAGGTGAGTTTGAAACTTTTATTGTTGTACAAGTGAGATTGAGGATTTATGTTTTATGATTTGATAAATTAAGTATAAATGAATATGAATTGATGATAATGGTGGTGAAAAATGATCGGCAAATGAGTTTTTAATTTTTTTATTCGTCAAGCTCGAGGAAGAAGAGATAGAACGAGGGGGGGGGGGGGGTCGGGGTGGATGAGGTTTATGTTTTCTTTTAATATTTAATTGAGGTATATAGGTAACTTTACAAGTTAGAAAACATACTCTTATCGAAAATAGGTGTGTCAATCAATAAATAGACATGTGTTAAGGGATCTACAATGATACATGGTTTAGTTTAAGGGTTTGTTTGGATATAGGGGGATTTTTTAGTAAAAGATAGGAAATGATAGTATATTAAAGGTATGAAGATGAGAGTATTTAATCTTGTTTGGATTGAGTATAAAAATAAAGAAATGTATTAGTAAAGCATATTTTTGTGTTTGGATTGTATAAGTAATGGAAAGGATAGGATTATTTTATAACTAAATTACTTTTGTACCCTTAATAAAATATATTATAAATAGAAAACAAAGGTAATAAAGATGTTTTATTATTAAAATTAATCCTTTCCTTCTAATGACTCCAAATTAAAGGGATATGATATAACATATTAGAAAGGTATTATTTTAATCCTTTAGTAACTTATCCCTTCAAAATTTTATAATACAAACAAAGTAAGTATATCCATTGTCCTTTATAATTCCTCATCTCCCCTTTTAATCCCTCAATCCAAAGTGTCTGTATATTTTTTCTTGGGATTTTAAAAATTTTAAATGGAAAAATCCTTTTTCCAAATATTGGAATATCTAAGTGTTAGTGAAAATATTTGTTTTTAAACACGACCAATATTTATACTAAAATATTGTGGAGTTCTAGACATGGAGATTTTAAACTTACTAAATGGGTTAAAAATTCATTTTAATACTTTGGTTAAATGCACGTGTCTACCATAAGAATCGTAAATTAGTTATGTATTACTTTACAAATTTGATGCAAAATCACGAAACATAATCCTTTGTATGGATTACATTAATTTAGATTTTGAGACGAAAGATTTTCTTTTCTGAATCGACCAAAAATTTAACTTTTCTTTGTCGTGAAATTACTTTTGTTGATTTAAGAGAATGATCATTGATTAAATAGATTGGTTACACTAGTCAATAAGAAATTAAGGACCGATCAACCTACTAGTTGATAAAAGCTTGTCAATGATACCGTGGACACCAGTTGATCCGTAGCCTCCGGCAAACATAAGGATCAACGATAGAGGTTCAACGTTATTCGAAGATGGCTACCGTCAACTTGACAGAGAAAATAATTGGCATCGTAACCAGAAAGGGACGTAACATCCTAAAGATCCCCTAGTTTGATAAGATAAACGCCCAAATAAATATATTGGGCATGAATTACATATAAATACCTATTCCATGTGCTTGAACATGTATCACTTATATTCACACTAAATATATATGCAGTCGGATTTAGTTATATATATTCTATTGGATCATCACTACCAATAATGACTTGACCGTTAGAGTACTATCATGAGACACAGATCCATATGGTCCAGACCTTTGTATAATTTTAGGTCATTACGATTGGCCGAAGGTAGATACATTCAAAACACCACCAACAACACCAATATTAGTTCTATTGTTCATGTATCTATATTGGTTGGGCATTTCACTCTCTATCTATCGACACTGTCAGTGGGAACGAATTTCCAAATCCATTGATAAACAGCTAATTAAAACCAAGTCCAGAATAGATTTGCAGAGACAAGTGGAAATGGAAATACCCCAAACCACACAATAAACGCTGAAAAAAGTTTCTTTCAGTAACCTAGAATGGAGGTCCACAAATAGATGATCTCAAACCCCCTACGCTAGGGGCACTAGTTGTCTCTCTGCAATTGTACAAATTGACTTAAGTAATATAGTGTTTTAAAAGTATAAATCGTTTCCCAAGGTATTATACATGTTATTTAGTGATTTAGATAGGAGTGGATTCTTCATTATGTGAAGCAAATGAGAAAAGATAAGGGGGGAATTAAATATTGCAAATTTTAATGGATTAATTTGAAACTAATTAATGAGATTAAAAAGACTATAAGGTAATAAAAATATATATAAAAAGGATTTAAATGAGCTTGGGATGATCAATTCCGCCTAATATCTCTAATTGGAAAATTCTTATTAAGTAAGGGAAAGATTAATATTTAACACTAATCGTACCTAGGATTAAAAATTACTCTAAACCCTTTCCGGGTGATTAGAGGCTACTCTATAGGCAAACAAACTCCTTTAAAATAAACCCAGCTACCCTAAAAATCAATTAAATCAACTACACATATCATGGCTATGCATCTGCTTATGATCTTCTGATTGGATGATACAAATACACCCTCATTACCTAGCTCTAAACGTAAACCCTCTTCAAGGTATAATTTTTGGATTATCTTAGTAAATTATGTGGCCAATATAATCAATCACAATTCAATACAAGATAAGGAGAAGTATGAGTATTCGATCTCATTTAAGCATAAATCCCTAATTAAAAATAATTGCCCAATAGTAAAACCTAGGGTTTCACAATACATTTCAATCTACTAGATATTTAGCTCATAATAAAAGAAAAGAAATCCATAGTAGTTGAATTAAGTATACAATGATTAATGAAAATTAGAGGAAAAGAAAAATTATTATATATTGTGTGAAACGATGAAAATTTGAAGACTTGAAGATATGAATAATCTTCTCCCAAGTCGTCTCTTCCTTACGCTTAGCTCCATTGATGAAATATTACTGAATTATGAGAGAAAATGAGAAAAAAACATTATATATGCTTCTAAAATTGTGGGTGTCACTTAAATTATGTTGTTCCATGGTCTAAATTGTAAAAAGTCTTCACCCACTAGAATTTTCAATTTTGCACAAAGTTGTATCTTTTTAGCCATAATAACGATCATAACTTCTTCATCCAAACTCTAAACCACTTTCAATTTATTTTCAAGCATTCTTATTTTTGAGAGCTTTCTAACGGTCTATCATTCACCTACTCAAAAAATTTAATATTTTTGAAATTCTTTGAGTATCTGCACCACCGAGCGTCGATGAGTACTCGGAGATCTAAATGTATCGAAAAATCATAGTATGTCAAGGAAAATTCACTGAATATAAAAAAATTACTGAGTATTGAAATTATTCACTAAGTATTGTGGAATCTTTTTTAGTATGGAAAAAATAGACCCCTATGTATACTCATAATTCCTCTGAGTTTTAAAAAAATACTAAGTACTACACCAAATTATAAAAAATAAATGAAAAAATTTATTTTAATTGATAAAAATAATATTTATAAAGAAAAACAAATCTATCTGTAAAAAAAACTATTTCAATTATATATAAAAAAAGAAGTTGCAAATAATTGACAATGCTACCATCAGATTTATTGATTCATTAACTATCATTTCCTAGAAGAATACATTCTTGTAATTCAAAAGAATAATCTGTTCAACATAAATAAATTCAAAAGAATAAGAAGAGAGGTCTGAACGGCCATCATTAAAGATAATCTATCCAATAAAAAATCAGAAGCATAATCTGGCCAAAAAAATCAAAAAAAATCCAAAAGAGTCCTTTTTGCTGCTAGTTTTCAAAGATTTGAACGATCATGAAGCTTGAGTCCATTGCTTCTTCAATCCCAAAATCTCTAAGCAAAACTCCAATCATGAATAGAGAGTTATTCATTATTAAGTGTCTCATTATGTTTTTAATTATTAATATCAAAGTGAATGAAAAGCATTACTTGTTAATATTTTAAGAATTTATGATTATATATCTATTTTGTTGTTGATGTTTAATATTTTTTTTTCAGATATTGCATACTAGTCTATTTCAAAATTAGGATTTAGTAATGTTGCTGATAAGACAAAAGAAAAAGAATAAGATTCGTTGGCCATTTCATTTCAGTTAAATATTTAGATATCATTCTCACTTGCCTAGGTAGAATTTACTTGCTAGTATATTAAACTGAAAATTTCTTATGAATATGAACTTTTTCATAGTATTATTTGTTTATTAAATACTTTATGTCATGTATACTAATTAACAAGTTAAGAGATTTAGTGATAACTCAAAAATATCTTAGAGATAAATTTGTTTCCGAACTTATATGTTTATAATTATAATACAAGCAATTATTTAATTATATATATAAAATATTTGGTTGTTTTGTTTGATTATGTTGTATAGTATTTTTGTGAGTTTGTATGTAAATCTAGTAAAAAATGAGCAATAAATAGTGAGATCTTATGTGTCTAGTAAGGGAAAAGATCACATTGTTCACTAAGCAAAAAGTAGATTCTCTTTCACGTGGAGGACACACCAAAAAAGAAATGTGACACACCATAAGAGAAATGTCACTATAGAGGTAAGTAACACTACGAATATATTTTATTTACATATTAAGTCCCTTATTTTATGGTAATTGATTCAGGATATTCAGAAGTTCTTCGTGGATTATCTAATAAATGATACTCTAGGTGCAATTTCAACTGCACATTTAGTACATGTAAATCGTGAAGTAGATCTACAGTCAATAACTGTTGATTTTGCTAAAATAGGAGCTCCAGCTGAAATTCTTAACAATATGTTTTAATAAAGCCACACTTTGTACAAGACCTTAAGAAAGTGAACCTATGTACACATCCCAAGGTGCACAGGGTAAGCTTTATCGCACAACTATATTAACAATATGTTTTAATAAAGCCACACTTTGTTTTCTCGGAAAAGATGGTTGAAGAAGCGTATGATCGAGATCTCGTGGAGGAGGGGTACCAAATGTTTGTGAAAATAGTTGAAAGACACAAGGAAATGTACTTGGATAAAATGGGGAGTTTGTTGAATTATTACAAAGCGGAGAATGAAGATGAGATATTAACTTCGAAATTGAAAGAAATTAAATCAAATCCTGAATCTCCTTTGCCAGATTGTTACTTTCATAATTTTTCAGATCAATTGTAAACCTAAATTGTTATTTTCATAATTTTCCAGATCAATTGTAAAAATGAATCAATGCTGATCTTTCTACTCATGTGACCAATTACAATGTCGCATTCGTGGATATTAATGGGGAAGAAGAAAAGTTTGAGTTTTTGTATGTTGAAACTTATCAAAGATGTATATAGAGTATAATGATGTCTTTTGGTTTTCCACTTCAAGTTTTACAATACTAATAGTACTCTTCATTGTGACGATTATGATGAGTTAGTAGATTAAATTTCATTCTATTGTGCAATTTTGTAACATACAAGCATCGTGTGTTGTTTAGAATGTACAGAGTAGTGCAAATAAGCATATTTTCTATTACAACTGCAATTACTAGCCCGTTTTGACATGGGTAAATGTTACTAAGGGAAGACGATGAGTTCGAATTTTTTTAATAATATTTTTGGATAGTGACGTGTGTGCGAAAAAGAGTTATTTCTGAGGTTTTATGGTATGGAGTGTGAGGATAAATTTAGGTGTTATTATAATATTTTATTTTTTATTTCTAGGTAGTGTGATGCGTGTGAAGAAGGTTAGTGTTTGGGGATTTATGCAAATGGGGAAGAAGATGGTGGAGAATGATCAAGGATTATTATGGATGAACGTTAGAGATAAGTTTGAAACTTTTAAGAAGGCGTTTGGTATTTTATGTAAATGGGGATGAAGATGATGGAGAATGATCTAGGATGACTATGGATAAGTGTTAGAGGTGAGTTTGAAACTTTTTTTATATTACAAGTGAGTTTGAGGTTTTATGTTTATGTTTTATGTTATAATATATAAGTATAATTGAATATCAATTGAAGATAATGGTGGTGGAAAATGATCGGAAAATGAGTTTTTAATTTTTTTATTGGTCGAGCCCGAGGAAGAAGAAATAGAACGAGGGGGCGTCGGGTGGATGAGGTTTATGTTTTCTTGTAATATTTAATTGAGATATTTAGGCAACATTACATGTTAAAAAGCACACATCTTACCAAAAATAGGTGCGTCAATCAATGCTAACAAATATACATGGATCAGGGCATGTTCAAAAATACATGGTTTAGTTTGAGGGTTTGTTTGGATGTAGGGGGATTTTTTAGTAAAGGATAGGAAATGATAGTATATTAAAGGAAAAGAGATGAGTGTATCTAGAGCCCGCTTGGGATAGATTATTTTAAAGCTAATAGAGCTTTTTAATTATAATTAAAATATTTGTAAAAAATATTTTTTAAAAATAATTTAACATCTAAAATTACTTTAAGTGATTATTTTAATAATCACTTAACTAGTGCTTTCAAAAGTTATTATAAGGGTCTAAAATATTTTTATGATTTTAAAATCCCTTCAAGTGATTATTTTAAAAAGAAATTCCAAACGGACACTTCATCTTTTTTGGATTGAGTAGAAAAAGAAAGAAATGTATTAGTAAAGCATATTTATATTTTGTGTTTGGACAGTATAAGTAATGGAAAGGGAAGGATTATTTTATAACTAATTTACTTTTGTACCCCTAATAAAATATATTATAAATAGAAAATTAAGGTAGTAAATATATTTTATTATTAACATTAATCTCTTCCTTCTAATGACTCCAAATTGGAGGGATAAGATATAAAGGATTATAAGATATTATTTTAATCATTTAGTAACTTATCCCTTCAAAATTTTATAATACAAACAAAGTAAGTATATCCATTATCCTTTATAATCCCTTTCCTCCTCTTTTAATCCCTCAATCTAAATTTTCTGTAAATTTTTTCTTTGGATTCTAAAACACTTAATTGGAAAAATCCTTTTTTCCAAATATTGGAATATTTGAGTGGTAGTGAAAATAATTTTTTTTCAACCCGACTAATATTTATACTAATATATTTTAGAGTTCTAGACATGGAGATTTTAAACTTACGAAATGGGTTAAAAATTCATTATAATCCTTCGGTAAAATGCATGTGTCTACCATAAGAATCGTAAATTAGTTATGTATTATTCTACAAATTTGATGCGAAATCATGAAACATATTCCTTTGTATGGATTACCTTAATTCAGATTTTGAGACGAAAGATTTTCTTTTCTAAATCGACCAAAAAATTCAACTTTTCACTGTCGTGAAATAACTTTTGTTGATTAAAGAGAACGATTAAATGATTAAATAGATTGGCTACACTAGTCAATAAGAAATTAAGGATCCATCCTCCTATTAGTTTATAAATGTTTGTCGGTGATACCGTGGACACCCGTTGATATAAGGATCAATAATAGAGGCTCAACTTTATTCGAAGATGGCTACCGTCAACTTGACCGAGGAAATAATTAGCATCGTAACTAGAAAGGGACATAACGTCCCCAACTAGGTATATTGGGCATTCATTACATATAAATACCTACTCCATGTGCTTGAACGTGTATCACATATATTCTCACTAAATATATATGCAGTCGGATTTAGTTATATATATATATATATATATTCGATTAGTTCATCAATACCAATAATGACTTGACCGTTAGAGTACCACCCGAAGGCACATATCCATGTGGTCTAGACCTATGTATGAGTTTAGGTCATTACGATTGGCCGAAGGTAGATATATTCAAAACTCCACCAACAACACGAATAGTAATTATATTCTTCACGTATCTATATTGGTTAGGCATTTCACTCTCTATCAATCGACACCGTCAGTGGGAACAAAATTTCCAAATCTATTAAGAAACCACTAATTTAAACCAAGTCCAGATTAGATTTTTAGAGACAAGTGGAAATTGAAATACCCCATCCCGCACACTAAACGCTGAAATAGAGTTTCTCCCAGTAGCCTAAAATGGAGGTCCACATATAGATGATCTCAAACCCCCTACGCTAGAAGCACTAGTTGTCTCTCTACAAGTGTACAAACTGACTTAAGTAATATAGTGTTTTAAAAGTATAGATCGTCACCCAAGGTATTGTAAATGTTATTTAGTGATTTAGCTAGGAGTTAATTCTTCGTTATGTGAAGCAAATGAGAAAAGAGAAGGGGGAATTAAATATTGCACATTTTAATTGATGTGCAACTAATTAATGAGATTAAAAGGGCTAAAAGGTAATAACAAATATATAAAGGATTTAAATGAGCTTGGGATGATCAATTCCGCCTAAGATCTCTAATTGGAAATTTTTTATTAAGTAAGGGAAAGATTAATATTTAACACTAATGGTAAACAAGATTAAAAAAATAACTCTAAACCCCTTTCGGGCCATTAGAGGCTACTCTAAAGGAAAATGAACTCCTTTCAAATAAACCGAGCTACCCTAAAAATCAATTAAATCAACTATACATATCATGGTTATGCATTTGTGCATAATCTCCTAATTGGATGATACACTTATACTTTAAACGTAAACCCCCTTCAAGGTATAAATTTTGGATTACGCTTAATAAATTATGTGGCCAATATAATCAATAACAGTTCAATACAAGATAAGAAGAAGTATGAGTACTCAATATCATTTAAGCATAAATCCCTAATTTAAAATAATTGCCCAATTAGTAAAACCTAGGGTTTCGCAATCCATCCCAATCTACTAGATATTTAGCTCATAATAAAAGGAAAGAAAAACATAGTACTTGAATTAAGTGTACAATGATTACTGAAAATTAAAGGAAAAGAATTTTTTTATATATTGTGTGAAACGATGAAAATTTGAAGACTTGAAGATATGAATTATCTTCTCCCAAGTCATCTCTTCCTTACGCTTTGCTCCATTGATGAAATATTAGTGAATTATGAGAGAAAATGAGAAAAAAACATTATATATGCTCCTAAAATTGTGGGTATCACTTAAATTATGTTGTTCCATGGTTTAAATTGTAAAATGTCTTCACCCACTAGAATTTACAATTTTGCACAAAGTTGTATCTTTTTAGCCATAAAAACGATCATAACTTCTTCATCCAAACTCTAAACCACTCTCATTTTATTTTCACGCATTCTTATTTTTTAGAGCAATCTAACGGTCTATCATTCACCTTTTAACTATTTTCGGATCGTCTGTGACATGGATTCGAAGATTATGGACTGATTGTAATATATATCTTCATTGAGCCCCAAGTGAATTATTGACTTTTCAGATATATTTTTGGTCCTTTTTCGGCTTATTGAATGTTTCTCTTCGCTTTCATGACTCCTTAACTCCTTAATTAACACATGTTATGGATCTTAAGGTCTTTCCAGATTATAGCATTAACTTATGGATGATATTATATATATACACATGTATATATGTATGCAAGTATGTATTGACATATGTGGTATTGGATACAACCTTTATGGCCTATAGGGAACATGTAGCTAGATTCTTTTTAAAGAGGTCACTACCAAATCTTTTGGGTGGCCAAATATTAAAATACCCTAAAATAAAATAAAAATCACATAAAGACGAAAAACAAGTGGCAATAAGTATGGATCACCTACCCAATAAGTCATTGATTATCAACTCACTAAGTACCAATGCTTTTCAGTTTTTACCACCACCTACTGACCACCCCTGGCCCCTCCATCCAAGTTCTACTCAAATAATCTATTGAGTACTCAGAGAATTTAATGTATTGGAAATTCTTTGAGTATCTGTATTTTTCAGCTCTGACCACAACCGGCGCCACCACCCGACGAGTATTTGGAGATCTAAATGTATCGGAAAATCACAGTAGGTCAAGGAAAATCCGCTGAATATCAAAAAAAGTTACCGAGTATTGAAAAAATTCACTAAGTATCGTGGAATATTTTTGAGTATACTCAACAATTCATTGAGTGTGGAAAAAAAGGCATTGAGTATACTCAATAATTCCTATGAGTTTTAAAAAAACACTAAGTATTACACCAAAATATAAAAAATAAATGACAAAATTTATTTTAATTGATAGAAATAGTATTAAATAACAACAACAAATCTATTTTGTAGTAAAACTATTCCAATTATATATAAAAAAGCAGTTGCAAATAATTGACAATGGTGCCATCAAATTTATTGAACCATTAACTATCATGTCCTAGAAGAATACATTATTGTAAAAAGAATAATCTATTCAAAATAAATAAATTCAAAAGCATAAGAAGAGATGTATGAGTAGATTTGAACAACCATCACAAAAAGATAATCTATCCAATAAAAAATCAAAGAATAATCTATCAAAAAAAATTAAAAAAAATCAAAAGAGCTCTTTTTGCTGTTAGATCTCGAAGATTTGAACGACCATGAAGCTTGGGTCAATGGCTTCTTCGATCCCAAAAACTCGAAGCAAAACTCATCTTGAAGCAAAACTCCAATCATGAACAGAGCTTGAAAAGAGGCTCTGAGTGCTTGAAGTCAAATCAGGCTTGAATGGATATTAAATAAAGGAGAGATCTACTGAGCTTGAAGTTTTGAAATTCGTTTTGAGATGAGAATAGAGAGGTTGTTGCTAGGTTGGGGTGGGTAGAGGAGAGAGGGGAGAGATGTTTTACGGTTTTCAATTTTATGTTTAAAATTTAGTATATATAGTAGTTGAAAAATAAGTGGGGTATAATAGGTTGTAAAAAATAGACTTTTAGTGGCTTATAGTGTTAAATAATCTAAACTTTAATTTATCTAATTGATGTTTTCTCTCATACCCAATGATGTATAACTGAGTATCCTCAAATCTCAAAATAATAAAGATCGAGCATTTCTCTGAAGTGATATTCAACTTTAACTAGCCAGGTTCACACATTTATTTTATTAATTTGGAAGCTAAGCATAACCGATTTTCTTTATATCTTGGGTGGTTGTTAGCTTGATTCTTTTTTTTCTTTCTTGATTCTCAACATTAGTTTTCTTGAATTTGGCAATTGAAACAATTAAATCAAACATGTGCCTCATAATATTAGCACCAAACAAGTAAAAACCCAACCCATAATATCCTAAAAATATCCCACCATCCCAAACCCAAGCTCGAAGATAGTCAATTCACTAAGCATTGTGATTCAAGAGCGGGTAATATGTTAAAGTCTTATCATACTAAAGGATTAGGTTTGTAACATGGATAACAAAAAAAGGACTCAGGCTCAATCGGTGATAGGAATACATCACTTGGACAAATTAAAGTGAACACATGTATTTTCAAAGAACTACCTTAATCATTTATCTAAGTTTCGCCAACCTATTTCATCTCAATGTTGTAGGAGAATCAATTTTAGACTAGCTAAGACTGCAATGTCTATACACCTACTCACATTTCACTTTGCTCAAACTACTTTTCACGCACTGCTTGCTAAGAACTTGACACACACATAGACAACAGGTTTCAAGACACTTAATCATGACATAATATGAGCATTACTAAATCATATAACTAATTCATATCATCGAGTGAACCTAAATAGAACCAACAAAAACAACTACAACAAATTTTACTAGAAAATTTAGACGAAGCGTCTAGATCTAACACTAAGAGTACCCACATACAAGACTCTAATTTGCATTTTGAGATCTCTATTCACATATAAAGTACAATTAAGAGTATGGCATACAAGACAAGACTCTAATTCTGGGTTTTGAGCTCGCTATTCACATATAAAGTCCAAAACATAGAAAGATCACTCACATCCAGCACTCTTGAGAGAGCTTTTATTAAGAACCCCTAAAACCACATTTAAAGTCTTATACTAAAAGTGGAATTTACTTATAAACATGGCATATCACTTTCTGGTGAAAAATTATTATTTTTTACCTCATCTTTTTGTTATATAATTTTTTTATAAACAAAATTAGTATGCCCCTAGAATATTAATCAAATCAAGTTCTAATATTTTTTTTAAACCTAATTTATTTGTACTCTTTAAATATAATCTAGATTTACAAAAATTACTAATAGCAAGTCAATGATATAATTGACAAAAATAAGAATCTATATAATAAAACACAACAAGAAATAAGCGGCTAGGATTTATCGGGAGAAAATATAAAAAGTGTATGTTTCTTTAAATTTAAGCCAAACGACGTTTACAAGATCAACCAAATGTCTCAATTTATTTGAATTTAAGCCCCTTTTTCATGGTTTAAACATAATAATTTCTTACCTTATTATCCAATCCAAAGTCCTTTATTTTATCCTTTATGTATATTTATCTATGTTTATCATCCCATTTATTGCATGTCACAGGTTTCTGTAAGTGGATATCTCTACAATCCTTTTTCTTTAAAAATTGACATTGGTTTACATGTTAATTGTATATTTTTATGGGCCAATTATTGTATAAATAGAAGTTAAAATAGTGTAATCAAAGAATTAATTTTTATGTTTACAACTAAGATCTTAAATGTTGTTGATTTTTTTTCTGGGTGATTAATTCAAAAGGGATATAACCAAACAAAGTTGCTTCATAAGGTCTAACCCAATTTACTAAATATCCTTGTCTAAACTTCCCTTTAAGTGTATATCATGCAAATTATTGGGTTAGACGACATAATTTGGTGGCCTAGAAAATTATAAATCTAGAGAATTGGTGGGATAGACAATATAATTTGGTAAGCTAAATATTTTATTTGTTAAGTTGTGTTCATTAATTTGGTGAGCCCACTATCCAATCTCGTTAAAATCACTATCTCCATTTTCAGTCCATCCAAAACAATTCAAAAAATACAGTATAATACTAAATTGATCACTCGCATAACTTCTTATACGGTAAAAAGCTTTCTATGGTCATACAAGATCCATTGTAAGATTTGCATGAAAATATAATAAACATCACGACTATAATTTTACTTAAATTAAATAATTTTGAAAATTGTAAAATGATGAGATTAGGTTAAAAATAATTTGTTTATAGACTGTTAATGCTAAAGATTATTTTTTACCTTAGTTTAGGTTTTTTGATTGTTGATGGCCGTAGCCAAGCCTGGTTGATGATGGTGAAGAATGTTTCACAAGTGGCGAAGAATGTTTCACAAGTGGCTACGGTTTTCTTGTTTAGGAGAGTGAATTGGATTATGTTTATTGTATAGGAGAATGGTTCTTTGATTATGTTGCATTGGTTTTTAACCTTTATTTTTTCTTTTATTTTTTATTCAAAAATATTTCAACTTTTCTAATTGTGTACTTTTTTTTAATCTTAACTTTTCTATTTTATTTTGTAAGGTTATATTAGGTATATTATATAGAAAAATTCTTCCATCCAATATTGGATGATCCTACCCCAATGATATTAATACACATACCCCATGTTTTAAACTTGCAAAAATAACTAACATATTAATCTAGTGACATGTGTTTTGCTAAAATAATTAATGGTTGTGATAGGAATATTGGACCATCCAATATTGGATGGAAGTATTACCCATATATATAAGTGTAAAATAATACTTTAAAATACTGGACTTCATATTTAGGATATGGACCTAATTTTCAATTATCTCTTTTCTCAATTGGCAGAACTATTGTTTATAAGTTCTTGGAATTTTTTTTGTTATTACTTCTTTTTATATTATAAAGTCCAATGGACTATATATTATGGGCTTCTTCACATTTATGTGCTAGCCTATTTGTGTTTGAGCATAGTTAAGTTCAACTCACAGGAAACACTAGCTAGCGTATTACTTCATGGACTTGTTACGTGACACTCTTATATCCTTTGATCTTATTCTACTTTGAACGGACGAGATCTAAACCCTAAGCCTCCCATATATATACCCTTATCTCAAATCTTTGGTCAGATTTCTTCATATGTCTTTAAACTCTTCTACTCTCGCAGCTACCATGAAACAAATGTTTCTGTAGATCTCTGTTCTTCTTCTATAGTACATCAAGTATCTCTTTCATAGATGTAAGTACGGATGTATATTAGTGTGAATGTATGTTGAACCAATTCTTTATTTCTCCAATTTTATTTTAAGCTTCCTTTCTTTTCTGATGATAAATCTGATTTAAACATTTACTTCTATATCTCTTGGTCAAAACTTAAAAACTAAACATCTAATACTTTTTTCATGTAAATTAAAGTTTTCACACTCATCCATATTGTTTCAACTTATGTGATTACACAATTTTATTTTTAAAGATATTTATGAGTTAATATATATCATTTTTAATCTAGGTTATGTATAATCATGATCTTTTACAGAAAAAAATAGAATTTTCCATTTTTTTACTATTAACACTAGCGGTCCTATTAAAATTATTTTTAAGTTTTTTAATTTATTCAATGAAATTTTAATATAAATAGTCATATACATATTTATATAAATAGATTGATTTGAAAAAATAGAGTATTCAATGGTCTTTGAATTCATAGTATTTATAAGGTTAAAATTATCTTTTTAAGTTTGATCTATAAATTTTATTTGAAGAAGTTATGTTTAGAGAATTAAAAAAGTAGATGTTTTTCTAGATTTTCAAAAATAGGATGACGATATTAGAAGTAAATGATAAAAAAAATTAAGACTAATATGGAGGGACATAACTCATCATGCTAGATTATAAAATATAAGGTTTAGTAACTTTTTTTTACTCTATCAAAGATAAGAAGAGAATTTTTCAAATGTTATTTTCTATGAATTATATTTTATTGAGGTCTTTATTGTAGAGAGACGAGAGTTATTCATTATTAAATGAGTCATTAGGTTTTTAATTATTGACAATAAAATGAATGAAAATCATTACTCGTTAATATTTTAAGAATTTGTGATTATTATATATCTTTTTTCTGTTAATGTTTAATTTTTTTCCAGATATTGCACACTGGCCTAATGCATAATTAGGATTTAGTAATATTGCAGATAAGATGGTTACAAACAAAAGAAAAAGGATAAGATCGTTAATCATGTCATTTCAGGTAAATATTGATATCTCACTCTCACTTGCCCAGGTATGATTTACTTGCTAGTATATTAAGCTAAAAATTTCTTAGATTTTTTATGTGTTTTATAAAAATGAGACGTTCTTGGTATTATTTGTTTATTAAATACTTCATATCATGTATACTAATTAAAAAGTGAAGAGAATTAGAGAGATAAAAAAATATCTTAAAGATAAATTTGTTTCTGAACTTATATATTTACAATTGTGATAAAAGCAATTTATTTAAGTATACAAAATATTGGGCTTTTTTGTAACTATAATACCTTTCAGCTCTTATAGTACACATATGATAAAAGAAATTATTTGATTATGTTGTATTGTATTTTTGTGAGTTTGTATGTAAATTTAGTAAAAATTGAGGAATAACTAGTGAAGTCTTATGTGTCTAGTAAGGGAAGAGATCACATAGTTTATTAAGCGGAAAGTAAGATTCTCATCCAACTTATCCTGATAGAATGGAAGATAATTTATTGATATATTTTTCAGGACTTAGACCCCTTTCAACGCTAAACAAAACCAATCATTAGTATCAATAACACAAGAATAGACTAATAGAGATAATAGTAACCTTGTGTCGAAATAAATAAACAATTATAAATATATACAAACAATTCTATAATAATTACTCTCACTTTCAAAATTCTCCTTAAGCCACACAAATCGTAAAACACACTTTCTCCCTTTACTCCCTTATGGTAAGTCCGATTCATCTGATCTAGGATTCCGGCAAGAATTCGTCTACACTCTTTATCTAAGTCTATCATTGTGTCATTGCGTATAACATGTTCACTATCGATGAGTAACCCTAGAACATGGTGACATCATGTAATGTCACCGCCATCTCACCGACCGAAAAGTGAAACGTGTGGGTCTCGCACCTCCATCTTTGTACCTAAGTGGTGCACAAAGCTCGGTTGGTAGTCACTTTGTGTATTTTTGGAATATAACCAAAATTGGCCTCTTCAACGAATGGCAAGATGTGCAAATCCATCTCCCAAAGTATGGATTTTATAAGCAAAACATCATAATTGTCATATACACAAACAAATATTGGTTTAATAGTAAGATTTAACAAGTAAAACATGTAAAAAATATAAGGAATATAACTTATGTCGCCTTTCCATATTATTTGACTTTGATGAATTTTTTGATGATTAAGTACGGGAGACACAAATTCAGGTCGTGGACTATTTTGTTTATTGTACGGGGACAATAGTGCAATAATAAAAGTTTAGGAGGACCAATAATGTGATATTGTATAATTAAGTTTTGATACTACACATTTAAGGAACTTATAGTTTAATAGCATAATTTTAAGATAGGATAATGCCCATTTAAATCATGATTCTCTATGCCCAAATATTGACAGGTGAATATTTTTTCCCAAATAAATTAGGCTGTTTCCCATTTAAATCAAATTTACATTGCACAATTACGTTCCTGCCCCTCTAGTCAAAGTCAGTGTTCAAAGTCAGTTTTTATATTATTCATTTATTTCGCAGCCGACTTCTTCTTCATTCGAAGCTAACGTCCTATTTATACTTGACCATTCATTTTCATCTGTAAAAAGCTTCACATTACTTTGAAGAGATGCTTGATCTATGAATTTTAAGGAAGTCTTTGTAGCAACACATATTACATACGCTCAATCAGTAAACAATGGCAACGATCTGCTGATTGTGAAGTGACCGTACTTTCAGTATAAGTGATGCACAAGAGCGCTTCAGAAACATACGATTACAGGTACCTTATTCCTATTCCTTAATCATCACGATTCTTATTTAATTCATGTTTTCCAAATCATTCTTCGTTAATTCATGTATCTAGGGTTAGCGTTTTCTTTATACGCCTTAAAATTGATTTTAATTAACGTCAATTCAACCTCAATACTTCTATATATTTAGATCTAATCAGTATTTCTTCGATTAATTCAGGAGGAATATGATCTAATAAGTATTTCTTCTCTATCTTCAGTTCTCCAGTTTTAAGTTTTTTGCGTTTTTTTGTTTCTTCAATTTCCTTCGCTATTTCATAAATTTGACGAATTGGTAGGGTCCTGTGTTAGTTGTTGATAGATTTTTCATATTTTAATATACTTTGGTGTTTGATTTGACATTTTGTGTGGTTTTGGTTTTGATTGTTTATTCATGGTCTGCGCTGCATTTTTTTTTTTTATTCTTACCAGAGTTTCTAGAGTTAGTTGCGAGTTCCTTCTCTAGGTTTAGTGTTACTTAGCATCAATACTTCAATGTTTATTCAGTTTATAGATGAGATGAATTGGTGTTTGTTTTTTTTGGTTTTTGGTGTTGTTTATTCATAGATGTGATTATTCATATTCTGTGTTTTTTGTTTTCAGGTTTTTTATTATGGTATCAAATCCTATTGTTGAATTTAAATATGGAGATCAACTTGCTCAGTATCCCTTTAACTTTTTCAATTCATTCCAGTAGATAAGGATTATGTTATTGGTCGGTGGATAGATTTGACAGATTGCTTGTTAGAATACATATACACTTTTGGCAATCAAAAGTCTTATTTAATGCTTGGTGAATCTGATTTTGCTACTATTGTATGGTTATTTCATCATAATTTGTCAACTCCATTGAGTAATCTTCTTATTGAGATTAGTGTTATGATGATGTTAAAAAAATTAACCCTTTTCAAACGATCAATTTCGTTACGCAGAAACTATTCATACTGATTGAAAATAGAGATGGGACAAACCAGATATGGGACAAAGCCCATCTTAATTATCTACGTCGCGAAACAGCACATCACCATCTCTAACACGTTAATCTTTAATTAGTTTTACAATAGAGATGGGACAAATCTCATCTTAGTTATACAATAGAGATGAGATAAATCCCATCTCAATATTAGAATGAAGATGAGACAAATTCATCATAATCTTAAAAATAGAGATGAGACAAAATCCCATTTTGAAAAAATCAAAAAATAAAAATCAAAAAAATTCCAAAATTCAAAAAAAAAATCAAAAAAATCATGGACGTAGATATTATTTTATCTCATCTAAAAATGTATTTCTTTTTATTTTTTTTTTTATATTTTATAAATTGTTATGATGATTCTAGAAGAAATTCTCGGACGTGTGCGTACGATAAATTAGTAGTAGGTGGATTTTCACATCTATGATAATGTTTGATTTAAATGAGAATATATATTTGGTTAAAGACAAAAACTAGAATAAGGGTATTATTGTAATCTTTTCATCTAAATTAAGGTATAATCTAAATGAGAAGTTGGTTTGTTATTTTGATTTAAGAGGGAATGGCCCTTTCAAGAAACCATTGGTGCAATAATAAAAAATTTAAAGAGACGAATATGCAAATTCTTCAATTCAAGGGACCAAAAATACAACATTATCTAACAAATTTCTTTAATTTCACAACAACCATACGACGGACCAATATTGCAACATATATGTAAGGGACGAATAGTGAAAAATAACCTAACAACTATACTAAATCTTAACACTAAATCATCATTTTATAATACAAATTAACCACTAATAGTGAAAATACAACAATATAACTAAAATTAATACACAAAAATTAATATATATATATATATATATATATATATATATATATATATATATATATATGGTCCTAATTAATGAAAATGGAAGGGGTGGGAGATAGGATAGGTGGGAGATATACCTAGATTAGAAGATCAAGAAAAGGATTATATTAGTGGTGGTGGCGGCCAGAGTGATGAGTGCCGCTGCAATACGAAGGGGGAGGGGGTTTGATCTGTTAGGGTAAACAAGGTTGTATTTTAATAGGCAAAAGGAACTCTAAAATCTAGTCTAGTTTATGAAGAAGGGGCTCTTTCAGAAAAAGGAGCGCCTATGTGTTTCTTTTTGTAGTTATTTTATAAAAAAAAATGTTAAAACTATAAACTCCAACTTTTTAACAAAAAAAAGGATTAAACATTTTGTTGTAATTTATGTACCTATACTCCTATTTCGGGTGGCATAAGGTAAGCTTAAGCTATAACCCTATTATGTTATCAGGTATCATTTTTACTACATAGAAGGCACAGAAGTTGGTGCAAAAGTGATAATTTTGATGGATTGCCTTGTAATCTTTTCACAAACTACTACTCGGTAATTTCATCTTCCCCCCACAAAAAACTAATTCTGACCACACGAGTAACAATGACACATGCAAAAGCTACAATACTAAGTCATCAAACGTTGAAGTTTACAACTCAAAACTTGATACACTGAAAGTTTATCAAATCCATATAGTTTACAAAACTTGAATCTTAAGAGATATTACACTTGTTTAGGTTCATTATACATAAGACCATTTGTAAATGTTCCCAAAATAAAAGTTTTCATTTGTTCACAAACAAAAGAAGCTATTTGTAATTACTCCCATAACTCACTTTATCTAATGTTCGGAGGAGGATTAAATGTGTGCTTCTTGTGTTGTGACGAATTGAGTAGGGGGAGGTCCAATGAATCGCGTAGGAGTAGGCATGGAAGGATCATCACGTGGAGTCATCATCATCATAGGAGCTCCATAACTTGACAACAAATAACTGCAAACATATTTAGTAATCTAAATTTAATATCTTAAGAGCATGTTCAGTGGGTATTAATTTTAAAACTAGGACCTCGTTTTAGAAAAAATCATATAATCACAAAATAAATTAAATTTTTATGATATTTTAAAATTTAAAATTTAAATTTCGATAAAACATAACATTTGTTCAAGTTTAATGATACAGAATATGCATGCCTATAGTTTCGTTGTGAATATTAAAAATATTTAAGCAACTTTCTAAATACAAAATCTAACAAAAACTTATTAAAAATATCTTTTTACATATCATTCGTTTGAATAAAAAAGTTGGCTGACCATTGACAATGTAATTAAATTATTTAAATAGGGTATTTTACAATTTTAATAGATCATGCTTTGATAAAAAAATTAAAAATATAATTTTGAAGTAAAATTTTAACAAACTTTCGACATAAAGTAACCTTCTAAATAAACTTATACAAGTAACTAAGAACATTGTATAGATAAACTTTTCTTTTATTGGGTAATTTTAGTGACTTTTTAGAAATGTGAGTTGTCTTTCATAAATAATATAGGTAAATGTTCATAAATGAGAATAATTTTTTATAAAGTTGTCCCTACCATTTAAATGTATGTCACTTTTCTTAAATGATAGGTGACTTTGTATAAATAATATATATGACTTTTTATAAAGTGAACCCCATCTTTTAAATTAGTATCGTATTATAGAACCTTTATGTATAGACACAAGTGATTAAAAAACCATTACTCTTCAATAAAATAAATGTTAAAACCAAAATATAAATGATGAGGATTAATTAAAATTTAATAAAATTATATCAATATTTAAAAATATAAATTAAAATCGAAATTAACGTTTCTACCGCTAGAGTACGTAAATATTTACCTAAAACAGTGAGTATTTTTCGATAAATAAAAAAGAAAATAGATTGAAATTTTAAAATGGTGAGTGGTTTCTTCTAGTTATTTGAGTTGTGTGTACTGGTCCAATATTTGATATGTAAGGAAGGATATATACTTCTAAATATTTATTGTGGACTTGAGTTTAGTATTATTTTTTTACAAGATCATGGTAATAATAGATTTTTTTTGTCTAAATAATAATAGTAGAAGTAAATATAAATATAAATAAAAATAAGCCTTACATAAATTATTTAAGGCATAGTAGAATTAAGATGGTATTTCAAGTTGAATTGATGAGAAATTATATAAAAATATAAATTGTTTGACAAGTAGTCAGGTGGTGGCATGAGGGTCTTACTGTTATTCATTAGGGTGGACCTAATAATTTCCCCCTCATTTTTAAGAGAGAAGAGTTTTAATATATGAGAGGATAAAAAAATATATCAATTTTTTATATTTTAGGTGATGGAGTGGTTATCACTAAAATAAGCCAAATTTTGATAAAATTATTGAATAAGAGGTATGTAATTAGAGCATTTAATATCAATAAATATAATAAACTTGATGTTTGTACCTATGAGTGCACTCCGTACGATTCTTCTAATGGGTGTTGAATCAAAAGGTATTATTCTAGTATTGTACATTTATTCGATGAGGATTTCTACTTCTTCAACTATTTGAGTGTTGAGATAAGTTTCATCAACTGGAATATGTATATATATATATATATATATATATATATATATTAGGTTGAATTCTATCAACATTAGTTACAATATGAGCAAAGTTTACAATAGGATTTAGGTTAGGCTTTGTAATAGACTTTGCCATTATGTGGATTTTTGAATAAGTTACTTTTTTAGAGTTATATAATGAGATTGTTTAAAGAATTAGACATGATATTTTTAGTGGGGAGTGTAAATATTGAAAAGGGTGTGACTTTTGGTACAAGAGGGTTGTCCTTTTCAGGACAAAAGAAGTTTTTATTAGGCATCCGCAAAAATCTTTAGTAAATTTAAGCAATATAAATGGCCAGTCTATAAGGTTTCCATATTCTAACCTAATCAAATTCCTATAATAAACAGATAGGTGTAATTCTCACACAATATCTAAAAGCACATAAAATCCAAGAGAGCTCGTAGAAGGAAAATTATGAACTTATAGATAGGATATCTGATTAGACGGAAAAGGGTATCTGATGGAACATAAGGTGTGTAATACTAGGAGGTATCCTAACAATCATCAATACTAATTAATACACAAATATTTGAATATAAAAAAAATGTCTAGACGGCTAAAGGAACGAAAATAGAAAGAATGAAATAAACAATAGTTTAAAATAAAAATAAAAGCACACGGAATACAGAGAACAATTTTTAAGAGAAATGAATAAATTAAAATATATATATCTTAATATTGAATTTTTATGCATGGGTTTGATCCTCCCTATTCATCTATTCTCCTTCTTCATTTGTATCTTATCCTTTTTCAAACTTTTTTTGCACCGAGCGTACAAATTATTATGACCACCCTTTTGCAATACGTGCATAGTGTAGGGGTCATGTTGATTGAGGAAAAAAAGATGCAATATTAGAATTGGATGCCTTTATAAAAACGGATTTTGAATCCTTTTAATTAGAATATGACTAATATTCAGTTCCACATTTTTCAAAGGACATTTTTGCATACTCAAAATGGAATTCAAACTATCTCGTTCGCTTTTAAATTTTGAGATGATGATCTTAAGATCTTCAAAATTGTGTTTAAAAGAATCGTTACCGATCGAGATATTTTTTCCATTTTCATTTAAAATAATTTTGCTAGAGAACTTAGCTTGATTTTGAAAGTCTAGTAATATTATTGAAATTTCCAAAGGCCTCCTTTTCTCATCTTTCAATCTATCAACATGATTATTTTTTGTAATATGGAGAGCAATAAATCTTGATGTACTGAAAAGAAAGCATCTCGAATATATTCAAAATTGTCTAGCAATTAGCAAGTGTTAAAGGGTATCTCGTCTAGTCTGTCGATGACGTGAGCTTCGGAAGCCTGATCATGGCTTATTTTTCTTACATCTTCATCCTCTTCTACTCTTCTCAAGTGACTACTTGAAGCAACACTTGGCCTAAGTGAGTAGTCGCTTCATCCTCTTCTACTATTCTAAAGTGACTACTTGAAGCAACACTTATAGTGGACTGAGTGAGTAGTCGCTTCATTGTGGACGCGAGTCATCTCCATCGTTGTTTTTCCAATGTTCTTCAAGTGATATACAAATCACCTCCATTAACCTTCTTCAAAGTTTATAATTTTACCTACAATCAATGATGGACTAGTAAAACACGTTTGATTCCAATTTGTTAGATTCCATGTCATAAAAAACTCTAGATGTTATTAAGCACAATAAATATTATAGATAGGCCCTGATACGAATTAAAAACCCAATAATATATCCTAGAGAAGGGTGAATAGGATAATGCAAAATTATAAAATCTAACTCGAAATTGAGTCAAAAAAAATTGGTGAGAAGATGTTCCATTACTTGGAAAAGAAAAAAGATTTTGAAAATCAAAACTAACAAATTCTAACTCACATGAATCCCCTTACAGGAACCAGGAAGCATGGACTGTAGAGTATTTCACTTAATGTATGTGCATGACATCTATAGTTCTGGGAAAGTTTCTGAATGTTGTGCATAGTTACAAGCCAAAATTTATAAAAATTTCATTAATTGCCAAAACTATAGGATTAGATACGAATCCACAAATGGTAGAAATAATTAGATTAATATAAGACAAATGCTAATTCCCTATTTGAAAGCTAGAAATATTATGTTCAAGGTAATTTCAGAAAAACATTCAGTAACAAGAGACAAAGATGCTAAACATCGTAAAAATAACAAAATCAATTAATCAAATGCATAAGAAATATTAAATTATGAATCCAAATGAAACAAACTACAAATTCACCAAATTCGTTACATGTAAAAATGCGTAACTATCAATTCAATGACAAAAACGAAATAATAAAGCAAAGGAAATCACAAAGAAGTCTTCTGCAATTTTTTCGGAACAACACAAGAATCGACATGTGTGGTATGCGAACTAGCCATGGAATGCTCGGTCTCTAATATAGTAACATCGGTAACACATAATTTAATTCTTTACAAACTAGACTGGCTAACCAATAAAACAATAACCTCAAATTCCATATCATATCAACAAACATTTAACATCCTCACCAATCATGTAGATCCAAGATGTCGAATTAATTTGAATACGAGACAATCAGAGAGAACATAGTAAAAAACAATATGAGATGCCCAAAACGATCAAATGACCTCATCAAACATGTAGACCAATCCTAAGAACAACCATTACTATTTGTATAACATGGAAATAAATAATTAAAAGCATATATAAAAGGTCGCATAAGTTAAGAAGCAAAACAATGTAGAATTAGCTTAAAAAAAACAAGACTAAACATAGAAGTCCTTGTTTACTCCATTATATAATAGTTAATTACATGTTTAGTTTAGTTTTGATATTATAGAAATCAAGGAATTCTATATTTTAAGCATATACTAAACAAGGAATCCCCTGGTGATGTTGGTGAAATTTTGTACCGAATTTTTAACGAATATCAACCTAAAAACACTTTATTTATCAAATATAAAGAAAAATATCAGCTAAAAATCATAAAATACATACACATTAAACAAAAACAAAGAAATAATATGTACATCAAAGCAAATTATAAACTCAAACACTAAAAAAAGTTAAAAACGTAAAAAAGACAAACAAATCAACACACATTAAAAAAATTTAATTCAATAAAATAAGAATTGCAAAAAATTAATCAAAACCACAAAAAAATGAAAATAAAAACCTTAAGATTGAAAAATATGTGGTGATGATTGGAGATTATATGTTAAAGAGGAAACAACAACAAAAAAATCGGTAATGTAGATTTATTGAAGCTTTCATGTGTTTTTATTTGACGAGAGCATAGTAACGTGGGTGAAAATTAAAGATGTAGAGAGAATGAGGTCATCTAGTTGACTTAATTAATGAAATAATGAGATAATTAATTGGTTAATAAGGTTTAATATAATAGATATAAAGTGTTTTAGAAATAGAAAAGAATGCATGTACTTAATTTAATAAATAAGTACATCAAGGTTATATTAGAGTAAAATTAAAAGGAAAATTCTTCCATCTAATATTGGATGAACCTACACCAATCATATTAATACACATACCTCATGTTTTAAATTTATAAAAGTAACTAACTTAATGACATGTGTTTTGTTATAATAATCAATGGATGTGATGTGAATATTGGATAATCCAATATTCGGTGGAAGTCTTACCCTAATTAAAATATAAACTTGAACAAAAATGATATTACTTTACTTACCTTTATTTTTAGTAGTCATTATCCCTTTATTTATTTAGAGATAAACATAGACTACAAAAATATTAACCCCATTGAAAAATACTTATAACCTCTAGAATCTAAATATTCATTTGGGATATATCTCCTTTATTTTTGAAAATAAAATATTGTTATTATTATTATATATACACTTTTTTATTAAATATTGTAACCCAAATAAAAAGATTATATGGATTCATCCATGAGTACACCAATATGAATACACAATAAATATTATTTTGTTCCAAACTAGGTACCCGATTTGGAGCTGCAAAATTTCAAAAGAGCCTATAATTTTTATTTAGAACTTGGGCCATGGTGTTTAGGAACGCTTGCATCACACTTAAACACACAATCATCTTACATCTCGCATTAAACGTGAAAATTAACACAAATGATCGAATCACCAACATGGAGTATATATGATATGTATTCTTTGCAAAGAAGGGATACAGTTGGCGAAACATCTTTTCTTCAAACGCACTTTTACCCAATGAGATATGGACAACTATATGGAGTTGGGTAGGCGTAGAGAGAGCTATGTCTACTATATAAAGTGCGATCAAGTGATTGAGAAAAGATAAGGCGAGAGTAGTTTAAAAATCCAAGACATGGAAGATAGCCTTTACAACAACCGTGTATATGATTTGGCAAGTTTGAAACAAATTTATTGCTGTGGGTGTGCTCCCAAACCTGAAGGTCATAGTAAAAAATGTTAAAATTTATATTTACGTTTTTTTTATTGTATTCTCATCTCGTCTCTGCGGAAGATAGACGCATTGTATAGGTTGGAGTGGCAGAAAGTAGCTTAACTTTGTTAGTTCAGTCTTCGTATATAGTTTGAGTGATTCTAATTGGTTAATTATAAAGACATTGTGAATGTTATAATTCTTGCATTTTTATATATTCATCGACTAAAAAAATCTCTTATTTTGAACCCATTAATGACCTTTGCTTGTTTATACCTCTGTTGTATTGAAAAAACATGTATAATTTTACCCATAAAAAATAGGGGTCCATCCATTAGTACAACGAACTGTACCATAACATTTCTAATAGAGATAACACAACAACCTGCCTCAACTTCACTTCCCCTGCATGACTTGGAGAACAGAGCTCCTACTCTTAACAAGTCGAGGAAAAATATGGGTAAATCAAAAAAATATCACAAAGGCGAACAAGATAAACACAACACAACAAGAAAGATTATGACATTCATGTGTTAAGACATTATTGTAGGTTCATATGAGCACCATGCATATTTCTCTTCTAATATATGTATCATGCAACGTATTAGGTACCTTTAATACTTTGGAAAAAGATTTTAGTCTTCTAGAAATAAAAAAAATAGAGAACAACATCCAACACGTTACTTACAAAACATTATTTATATCGTCCAATAAAATAAAAAAAGGCATAGTCAAATTTCTAATGGTGTACATTGGCTTTGAACCTAAAGACTTGTCATGAATGAGAGTTCAATGCATTGTTCACCAATTAAAGCTATTAGACTTGACATTATTTACCATATCTATAAACATTAACACTCATTGGAGCTCATGTATAGTTTTATCCTTTTGATATCGTAATGATGTGTAGTGTATATGCTATGTACTCATACAAATTTTTGCAGTTTGTAACTTATATAACTTAAAAATCCCAAATTATGCATAAATTCTTAACTAAAGGAAAAAACTAGAATTAATTGCTGAAGAGCTTGAATCAATATATGGTTTTTTTAACATAATATCAAATTCATTAATGAATCACTGACAAATGTTATAAACAAATTCATAATTGTATTCAAATAATGGAGACCTAACTATAAACACAAACCAAGTATAGTAAAAGCTAATCAGGTTAGAGAACTTGGCCCATTGACTAATTACTTTAAAAAAATAAGTTTTACCTTTGGCCAACTTAAAAAGCTAATAATCCTAATCTTGTATTTTACAGACTTAAAGGAGTTACAAAATATAGTTACAATCAACCGACTCCAGATCTATCTAGTAAACCCTTGACTAAGAAAGTTAAGAGTGATGATCGATAGTTTTTAAATCAATGAAAATAATTGAGCCCGTCTTCCTAACTAAATTATCTGCACATTCATTCACTCATTGATGAGCACGAAGAATCATTACGCTTTTATAATAAGCAATAAAATTTTCAAATTTCCTCATAATAGGTTTGATATTCCATTAGAGCTAATGGATAGTTTGAACAATTGTTTTGGTGAACTGTTGTCGTTTGAGTTGAAGATAAATATGATTCTAAATTAATGTAAAGTGGGATGTTTAAAAAATTGTTATTAAATAACTTACACCAATTCAGACGTTATTTAAGGCAATAGTAGCTGCTTAATGTGGTATGGGTATTCGACGGAATCAGAGAGTTTGCTAATGAAAATAACTAGACGTATCGACCGAGAAGGATTAGAAGAGTCCTCTTCAGGCCATATTGATATTAATTGCGGCATGATTCATGAAAATTAGGGGGATGATCGAATCCACAAGCTTTAATAATGATTAAACCAAAATGTATTTTCAACATAGAAATTATTTTCACAAGACAGTTATACGTTGCCAATTTTTTTAATTATCTACGATTCTAATTGTTGCAACTTACAAAGGCGAGAACATCACAAGACCTCCACGCCTGCTTCGGGATTCTCCAAGCAACAGCTAGATCATACCACACATAGGGAGCTGATAAGGGACATTGTTAAACCACTTATTCTTCTCATCTTCATATTTTTAAGATGTTAAGAGAATATTGAAAAGAAAGTAAAATCTTCTAAAAGTACCTCTAGCAACAATGTTGGTATACAAAAATATAGGTTTGATACACAACGCTGATAAACTATCTCATTTAGTGAATTGTCACACGCATCTGCAAGAGTTAGTCCCGTCATTTTAAGCCCCTCCTTGTTTGCGTATACGATTCGGTCAAAGCCCTGCAATAAATTACTCACAATAGTGAGATAAAATCATCCCAAATGTAATATAAGTGTGACACACATAGAATATTTATGAGCTTACTGAAAATGACCAGCACAATATAGCATCTTGATGATGCTCAAGCTCCACCACTACTGAGTCATGATTGAAGGCGTTGCATCTCAGGAACTCAATTCCAAAAGTTGATCTGCATTAACTAAAACTTGTCTTTAAAGATATGGGATTTTTCATGCTATATGTTTGATTTCATTGAGCAGTTGAACTTACCTATAACAATCATAGATCACATACGCATAGGAGATCCTATTAGAGTGTCCCCTTTCAGGTATTGATCCAAATGGAGTTGCTGAATTTGCTAGTATAGTCATAAAGCCAAAACATGGCGCATGTACCGTCTAGCCATTGTTGCAATCTCTTCCAGCTGATTACTTTTGTATGGAATCAGAAAACAAGCAATCATCACTTAGAATGATTTTCTTCACTGACCAATCAGCTGTCCTATTACTCCGTAAATAACACAAATCAGATGTAGAACATTAGAAAAGTAGGTAAATGCAAAACATAAGAAAAACCCCTTCGAGCCTAAAGCTTAAATAGGGAATCATGCCTAGCACTGAGAAGATTATTAAAATAAACTAAAAAACACTCATACAAACTCTTTAACCGCTTAACCCATAAGCAATAAATATAGAATAGAACTAGATTGCTTATGTGTTGTGGTGCATTTATCAATATTAGTCTATTAGTTTCTCATCCAATTAGACAAAGAAATGGAGTAAGGCCGTCAAACTTTTAATCAGACTCTATTCCCACATTTTATTTAAATAGAAGGAATTCAATTTAAACTAAATAGAAAATCTTACCATTAACAATTGATGAGATTTTATTAGTTGATTGAAATAGCATGTCCAACTATCTAATTCTTATCCTTGACATGAGATAGATGGACCTGTGCGCAAGATCCATGAATATATATCAAATCTTTTCCTTACATACCTTATTAAATTTCCTCTCAGGATTACATATAATAATGATTTGATTTTTATAACAGAAAGAAATACCTAAATTTAAATCATATCATAAACTTTATTTTTAAATAGATACAAAAGAAAGGATACCTACTAATTGTTAAAGTATGCAATAATTAATCAGAGAAAATTACACAAAAATAAACACAAATACTTAAAAGATTATACATACTTAGCCAAATATATATTGTTCTTTCACTTTAAAAGTACTAATTATTATAACCATGGCAGATCTAGCAGTGGCTTTTGCCCGATGATAAAAATGACCAAAAAATTATTAGGATTTTTTTTAATATTTAAACTCCCTGTGAAATTGCCTCCATCCTAAAATTACCCACACAAATATTTTGATTCTGACTCCCTAAACCAACTACTTTTTGCAAGAAACTATTCTAGATCCCCTCCCCAGGTGACTATATATGACCGACCGAACTTAGAAGTGTGTGTTTTGACAGAAGAAAGTGACTAAATAAACATACCGATTTAGATTTAGGTTTGAAGATAAATAAAGGTAGCCTGAGAGATGATATAGTAGATCTCGACATTCCACGAATTTGATCGACAATTTAAAGAATAGAATTTTCTTTGGAATAAAATAGGATAGAGGATTTATAGTGACTTGGATTGGTTGTCTAATTACTTGGGCTTATGGATATATGGTTTATGGGTCTAGAAGTTAGTCTTATGGGCTCCTAAGGTTGTTAGACACATTGTATATATTTATCATATTCTTTCATTAAATCTTCTCAATCAATTTATTTTACAAATATTGTTTCTTTTATTTTAAAAAAAATATTTGTATGGGTGGTAGTTAGGTTTGTTGATTGGATTTTTATTTACAAGTATTATTTCTTCTATTTATTTAATTATATTGTTTTGTTATTTTAATATATTGTTTCGCTTTGGATTTCTTAAGTTTTGTCATTATTAATGTTTTTTTGCAAGATTGATCTAAAAACTCAATTATTTAAGGAGACCATTTATCTTCTAATGTCCGTGTTGGTCGATTAGTTATCTCGCGAGATCTATTCATTTACACGTGAGATTTCAAATAATCTAAAAATGTGATGTTAGGATAACGTAGAGTGGTAGATCATTTTAAACAATGATATTCACAATGTTATACCAAACCATAATTAATAGATTCCAAGTTTGTAAAATTAAAATCAGGTTAGATAACTTGGCCCATTGACTAATTACTTTAAAAAAATAAGTTTTACCTTTAGCCAACTTAAGAAGCTAATAATCCTAATCTTGCATTTTACCGACTTAAAGGAGTTACAAAATATAGTTACTATCAACCGACTCCAGTTCTATCTAGTAAACCCTTGACTAAGAAAGTTAAGAGTGATGATCGATAGTTTTTAAATCAATGGAAATAATTGAGCCCGTCTTCCTAACTAAATTATCTGCCCATTCATTCACTCATTGATGAGCACGAAGAATTATTACGCTTCCATAATGAGCAATAAAATTTGCAAATTTCCTCATAATAGGTTTGATATTCCATTAGAGCTAATGGCTAGTTCGAACAATTGTTTTGGTGAACTGTTGTCGTTTGAGTTGAAGATAAATATGATTCTAAATTAATGTAAAGTGGGATGTTTAAAAAATTGTTATTGAATAACTTACACCAATTCAGACGTTATTTAAGGCAATAGTAGCTGCTTAATGTGGTATGGGTATTCGACGGAATGAGAGAGTTTGCTAATGAAAATAACTAGACAAATCGACCGAGAAGGATTAGAAGAGTCCTCTTCAGTCCATATTGATATTAATTGCGGCATGATTCATGAAAATTAGGAGGATGATCGAATCCACAAGCTTTAATAATGATTAAACCAAAATGTATTTTCAACAAAGAAATTATTTTCACAAGACAGTTATACGTTGCAAATTTTTTTAATTATCTACGATTCTAATTGTTGCAACTTACAAAGGCGAGAACATCACAAGACCTCCATGTGTTCTTTTGGATTCTCCAAGCAACAGCAAGATCATACCACACATAGGGAGCTGATAAGGGACATTGTTAAACCATTTCTTCTTCTCATCTTCATATTTTTAAGATGTTAAGAGAATATTGAGAAGAAATTAAAATCTTCTAAATATACCTCTAGCATCAATGTTGGTATACAAATATATAGGTTTGATACACAACGCTGATAAACTATCTCATTTAGTGAATTGTCACACGCATCTGCAAGAGTTAGTCCCGTCATTTTAAGCTCTCTTTGTTTGTGTATACGATTCGGTCCAAGCCCTGCAATAAATTACTCACAATAGTGAGATAAAATCATCCCAAATGTAATAAAAGTGTGACACACATAGAATATGTATGAGCTTACTTAAAATGACCAGCACAATATAGCATCTTGATGATTCTCAAGCTCCACCACTACTAAGTCATGATTGAAGGCGTTGCATCTCAGGAACTCAATTCCAAAAGTTTATCTGCATTAATGAAAACTTGTCTTTACAGATCTGGTATTTTTCATGCTATAAGTTGGATTTCATTGAGCAGTTGAACTTACCTATAACAATAATAGATCACATACGCAGTGGAGATCCAATTAGAGTGTCCCCTTTCAGGCATTGATCCAAATAGAGTTGCTAGATTGGCTAGTATAGTCACTGTAGCCAAAACATGGCGCATGTACCGTCTACCATTGTTTCAATCTCTTCCATCTGATTACTTTTGTATGGAATCAGAAAACAAGCAATCATCACTGAGAAGACCAATCAGCTGTTCTATTACTCTGTAAATAACACAAATCAGACGTAGAATATTAGAAAAGTAAGTAAATGCAAAACATAAGCAAAACCCCTTCAAGCCTAAAGCATAAATAGGGTGTCATGCCTAGCACTGAGAAGATTATTAAAATAAACTAAAAAATACTAATACAAACTCTTCAACTGCTTAACCCATAAGCAATAAAAATAGAATAGAACTAGATTGCTTATGTGTTGTGGTGCATTTATCAATATTAGTTTATTAGTTTCTCATCCAATTAGACAAAGAAATGGAATAAGGCCGTCAAACTTGAAATCAGACTATATTCCCACATTTTCTTTAAATAGAAGGAATTTAATTTAAACTAAATAGAAAATCATACCATTAACAATTGATGAGATTTTATTAGTTGATTGAAATAGCATGTCCAACTATCGAATTCTTATCCTTGACATGAGTTAGATGGACATGTGCGCAAGATCCATGAATATATATCAAATCTTTTCCTTACATACCTTATTAAATTTCCTCTCAAGATTACATATAATAATGATTTGATTTTTATAACAGAATGGATACAAAAGAAAGGTTAACTACTAATTGTTAAAGTATGCAATAATTAATAGGAGAAATATTACACAAAAATAATCAACAAATACTTACAAGATTATAAATACTTAGCCAACTAAATATTGTTCTTTCACTTTAAAAGTACTAATTATTATATACATGGCAAATTTAGCAGTGGCCTTTGTGGCCTTTGCCCGATGATAAAAATGGCCAAAAAATTATTAGGATTTTTTTTAATAAAGTAAATTCCTCGTGAAATTATCTCCATCCTAAAATTACCCACATATATATTTTGATTCTGACTCCCTAAACCACCAGCTATTTTTTGCAAGAAACCATTCTAGATGCAAGAAACCATTCTAGATCCCCTCCCCGGGTGAATATATTTGACCATACTTAGAAGTGTGTGTTTTGACAGAAGAAAGTGACTAAATAAACATACCGATTCAAATTCAGATTTGAAGATAAATAAAGGTAGCCTGAGAGATGATATGGTAGATCTCGATCGAATTTGATCGACAAAGTAAAAGAATGGAATTTTCTTTGGAATAAAAATGGATCAAGGATTTATAGTGACTTGGATTGGTTGTCTAATTACTTGGTCTTATGGATATATGCTTTATGAGTCTAGAAGTTAGTTTTATGGGCTAGTAAGGTTGTTAGACACATTGCTTATATTTATCATACTCTTTCATTAAATCTTCTCAATTAATTTATTTTACAAATATTGTTTCTTTTATTTTAAAAAAAATATTTATATGTTTGGTAGTTAGGTTTGTTGATTGTATTTTTATTTACACGTATTGTTTCTTCTATTTAGTTATTGGATTCCTTAAGTTGTCATTATTAAGGTTTTTTTGCAAGATTGATCTGAAAACTCAATTATTTGAGGAGACCATTTATCTTCTAAAGTTGATATAAATGTATTATTTTTTTCTAAAATAATTTCGGTGTGTTGGTCAATTAGTTACCTCGCGAGATAGTCTATTCATTTACAAGTGAGATTTCAAATAGTCTAAAAGTATGATGTTAGGATAACGTAGAGTGGTAGATTATCTTAAACAATGATATTCACAATTTTATACCAAACCATAACAAATAGATTCCAAGTTTGTAAAATAAAAATCAGGTTAGAGAACTTGGCCCATTGACTCATTTACTATAAAAAAATAAGTTTTACCTTTGGCCAACTTAAGAAGTTAATAATCCTAATCTTGTTTTTTACTGACTTAAAAGGAATTTTATCATCTAAAAATCTGAATGTGTATGATTTTCATAAAATCTACGAATTAATTTGTTACTCTATTATGACTGTAACGACAAAAATTCTCGTCGCTAGTAATCGACAGTAGCGACGAAAAATTAGTGTGATGAACAAAGTAGCCACTATATTAATTTTCAGTTTGAGTCGAAAAAAATTTGTCGAAAAAATTATTTGGTGATCTATTATGATTTGTCTGTTTGATATGTGCATTTTACCGAAACATTTCCATGTCATCTAGAACTCTAAATATGGGTATAATCCCCCGTCGGACTAAACCATGTGTTTTCACTAGCACAAAGTTTTAATGTATAAGTAATATCAACATAAATATAACAAGAAAATATTAATTAAACAAGGTAAGAAATTATACTTATAAACCTTTTTAAAACAATTTTGATATTTTTCCAAATATTCCAAATAAAAGTTAAAAGAGTTGCTTTCATTTAGAAGTTCTTTTAATTTCCAAAAAAAAATACCTCATGATGAGTACTAATTATTGTTACCAACATATTTAACAACGTGGAATAAATTGTTAAGGTTATTTACATGTAGAAAATTAATTTTTTTTCCTCCAAAAAGAGTAGTCTAAGGTTGTGCATGATATTCTAAAACTGTAGATGCAGCAGATGAGCCATATATGAGAGATAAAATCAACCACTATAAGCGCTATAAAAAAATTATCTAAAAAATGTTTGTTTAGTTATTTTTTTTAATCATTCCTCGATTTTCTTATCCTATATACAGGACACTACTGATGTTTACAAGGATATTTTTTACATCCAGGGATGGTGCCACAATACCTACAAGGATCAACACAATGTACGACTTTGTATTTGAGTGACTTAATTATTCTATAGAGTTTTTACTCCTTCATTTTTATTTGAGAGGAAAATGAAGGCATGTTTGTGTTCAGAGACTAAATCTCTCAAATTTTGATTTGTCGCCTGCCAAGTCCAGCAAAGATGGGAATTTTTCATAGGATGAACACCATATATAAAGACCTGAGACTCTGTCCTCAATGAAATATATTTGGAGTTCCCAAGTAAACATAATAAGAATAGGGTCCTAGATTTCCTAGATTGAGCACCAGATGGCTTAATGTGTTGTGGTGCATTTATCAATCTTACTCTACGAATTTCTCATCAAACTACCCAAGAAATGGTAGATGGCACTCAAACTACTAATATTGCACATTGCCTTTAGAAAAGGATAACAATCAAATGAAATTTAATCTAAACAGCGGGTGATGATTATAGAGAGAAAAGGGCTGATAACTCTTGGTAGTGATAGTAATTCTCCAATCAACAACAGAATCTAGTATTTTATCCTTTGATTCAGGCGAGTGGAACTCTTCAAAATGTGTTTACTTTAGAAAGCGGTGTGGGAGTCGTCTCTAATATGGGTTGAGACGCGCTTGAAACTTCAATAAATGTTTATTAGAGAATGAAATACAAATAGAATAAACAGAATTTGTATGCCATGACTAAGGGCGAGGGCCTGGGCACTTAAAGCTTGAATTTGGACACTTCTCCTTACTAGAAAAACTCTTTGATTCCATTCTTCTTTGGGATCTTACAGTGTTCCGTGTCCAACATCGGGGAACCGAGTTCGTTTTAAGACGCAAAGAGTAATGACAAACAAGAAAATCTTAACTCAACAATTACTGAGATTTTGTTGGTTCATTTAAACGGCATGTCTAATTTTTTTTTATCTTATCCTTGACATGAGCTTCCATAAATATATATCAAATCTTCTCCATACATACCTCATTCAATTTTACTATCAAAATTTAATCTAATAATGATTTGATTGAAGTAACTGAGTGGACATCGTAAATTATAATTATATCATGAATTTTTTTTAATAGGCGTAAGAGAAAGGTTGATTGCAAAATGATAAAGTATATAATAATTATTTTAAGCATAATTAAATTAAAAATAACAAAATATACTTAAAAGATTAATATATAATTTTCCAAATTAATAATTTTATGTCGTTTTGAAAGTACTAATTATTATGTATGAGCATACTTAGATGTGTGTTTTCATAGAAGAAAGTGACGAACAAACATATCACTTTAGATCAAAGTTTGAAGATAAGTAAAGGTGGTGTGAGAGAGGATAGAGTGGGATTCGACATTCCACGGAGTTGATCGATAGAGTTAAAGCATGGCATTTGTGTTTTGTTAGAAAAGGACATGAGAATTTATAATTACTTGGATCGGTTTTAAAGACTTGGATTATGGGTTATAGGGTTATGAAAATTAATAACCTGGGCCTTTTATTTAGAAAAGACTATATGATTTAAACAACTAAAAGTTAAGGTGGATTTGATGCCCTTGACCACATTGTGGCTACAACTTTGGTTAAGGATAAACAACCTTGGTTTTTATTTATTTTTAAGAACCTTGTACCCCCTTTCATACCGTGTATCTCAATTGTTAATTTATTACCGGGATACTCAATCACTGATAGTTCCATATTAAGGTTATCATTATTCTTTATGTCAATAAAACTTGCATTGAAATTAAAGGAGTTACAAAATATAGTTACAATCAACCGACTCCAGTTCTATCTAGTAAACCCTTGACTAAGAAAGTTAAGAGTGATGGTCGATAGTTTTTAAATCAATGGAAATAATTGAGCCCGTCTTCTTAAATAAATTATCTGCCCATTCCTTCATTCGTTGATGAGGACGACGAATCATTACGCTTCCATAATGAGAAATAAATTTCGCAAATTTCCTCATAATAGGTTTGATATTCCATTAGAGCTAATGGATAGTTCATACTACAAACATTTGTTTTGGTGATCTGTGCTATCGTTGAGTTGAAGATAAATATGATCATAAATTAATGTAAGGCGGGATGTTTAAAAAATTGTTCTTGAATAACTTACACCAATTCAGACGTTATTCAAGGAAATAGTAGCTGCTTATTGTGGTATGGGTATTCGACTGAATCAGAAAGTTTGCTAATGAAAATAACTAGAAGTATCGACCGAGAAGGATTAGAAGAGTCCTCTTCAGGCCATATTGATATTAATTGCGGCATGATTCATTGAAATTAGGAGGATGATTGAAGCCAAAAGCTTTAATAATGATTAAACCAAAATGTATTTTCAACACAGAAATGATTTTCACAAGACAGTCATATGTTGCCAATTTATTTAATTATCCACGATTCTAATTGTTGCAACTTACTGTGAATGAAAATACAAATTCCTCACTATGCTATGAAAAAAAATGTCATAGAGTGGCTATATAATTGACAATTCAATAAAACAAAGGCGAGAACATCAGAAGACCTCCACGTCTGCTTCAAGATTCTCCAAGCAACAGCTCGATCATACCACACATAGGCAGCTGATAAGGGACTTTGTTAGACAACATCTTCTTCTCATCTTCAGATTTTTAAGATGTTAAGAGAATATTGAGAAGAAAGTAAAATCTTCTTAAAGTACCTCCACCATCAGTGTTGGTATACAAAAAATATAGGTTTGATATTGGTGTCGCCTAAGGTGTGATAAAATAATAAATAAATAAATGCAAATAATCACCCTAGGCTGAGCACGGTTTTGCAAGTATTACATGATGTATGCAAGTTTTAATGAATAAGTAAGATTCGTTCCTCAGAGACTACGAAGGTTAGGAAGAACTTATGCAAATATTCAAGTACATATATAAAAAGCTAGAATAATAATACAGAAGGAAATAGAAGACTAAAGAGATATTTATTGGATTTTAAATAGGAAAATTAAACTAAGAATTTAAAGACAGGAAATTAAATAAGAGAAAAGAACAGATAGTATGATCGTTTAGCCTGAGTAATTAGCAAGTAATCCCCACTAGTTTTGCCGTTCTAAACATGTAAGGGTGAATCATGTAGTATTTCAATGTTCGGTTTCAATTGCGCTAGGTAGTTTAAAATAGGGTTTACCTGTGTCAATAAGAACCTAAGAAAACTTTTCCTGCAATTGATTAAATGGCAATACACCAAACCATGATGACTATCTAGTTAAGTTGATTTGTCAGGTCTAAACCTTACACTAGACATTATGTGTTGTTTACAATAATTAAATATGCCTTATCTATTGACTATCTAACTATTATTAAAGTAATCCTATACGGTTGCAATCCGCAAAGAGAACGGATTATAAATCAAACACATAGACAAAGAAATAAAACATGAATTCAATTTAAAACATATAATTCCCAAATTAGATAGATGTCAATAAAAACTAGGGTTCATACCTATATGCTAAACTCAAGCTAAATTTATTTAATTCATACTAAGAAAAGAAAAGAAAAGAAAACAATTACAGATTTGAAGGTTGAAGGAGACATAATTGATGCACAGCTCCTTCCAGACTTCGCTTCTTCCTGGCCTAAGGACTGGCCAAGGATGATTTTCTAATGATAAGAGGTTGTATTTATAGTGTATAGGAATACCTAATTCATTTCTTGGAGTATAAGGTAGGTTTTTGACTCCAAGCCCAACTCAAATTCGTAACCCTAGAATCTAGAAAAAGTAAAATTTTGAAGTTTTTTTGTTTTGGCCGTAACCGATTCAATACTTATCCGTTAGACGCGTTTGAGTAGTCGAAATTCATCGTATCAGAAAGATTTTTAACTTTGATGTAGACTATTCTTCCAAATTCCTAGCTAATCTTGAGATATAAGTCCATTTGTGGTCGTAGCTGCTGGAATTCAGATTTATTTGGCAACTTTATCTTTTTCTTTTTTCATAATTCTTGTCTTTATCTCCAATTTCCATGTTTATCCTCTTTCCTTTATCTCTTATAATTAACTTGGCCTCTAATTAATTACCATATATCTTTAAATCTACATACTAAATAAACAATTAAACCCAATATGCTCTAAAAATAATAAATAATTAATTCAAGACACAAAATATGAAAGTGTACTAAATCATGAGAAAATCGACCTATACTTTAATAAATACACCTAAAATGATGTCTCTAACTAATAATAAATCATCCCAAATGGGGAGACATCAAGACCCCCAACTCAAAGTTTATCGTCCCGATACAATAAAAATAAAAATAAAGAACAGTAGGGTAGACAAACAAGAAGAAGAAGTAGGAGGAGAATAAGATCAGAACACAATGAATGATCCTTGTGCAAAATATCTAAAAAGACTCATGTAGTAATGCTAAAAAAATAATGTACACGTATGCTTAATATACACATAATCAACAATCCATAAATTCAGGTCCAAATTAATTTCACAATACCAGAAGGAGAGGTCTAAACTTAGTTCGGCCTAATGGCTATAGGTTGTTAATAGGTCCTAATATAGCATCCAATGGTCCACTTACTTACAACTTAATAACTCAATTGTTTCTCCATCAAGCAGGTAGAAATCCTAAGATTTTTATGGTTATAACGGGGCTTAGGGATGGTGTGGTATATTTGCATAATGAAAAATGAGCTTTTGGCTCTCTCCTCACATTCCATCAACGAATCGCCCTAGAGCTTGAGTTTTCACTCGAAGATGTTCTCACTCAACTCAATTTTTGATGCTTTTGATGTGCATCCCCAATAATCCAAAATAAAACCTTTTCATGATGATATACAAATTTCACTTTGCCGGTCCGAATATATATTCTTTTCATATTTAATTTTTTCTTTTGTATAGCTATGACTCTCTTTTTGATGTTCGAGATATCACACTATTTTTTCAAAATATTTTTTTTCTTTCCAATTCATTATTTTCATCTTTTTTCATTCACTATTACCCCGACAAAGGGTTACAATAATAACTTTTTCATCATCAATAAAATAAAAATTACCATTTCCCAAACCCAATGTTCCCTAATGATGAAACCCACCACCCCAAACTCAAGCTCTAAAATGACTTGTGTCAGGTTTTGTGATTCGAGTGTGGGTCATATAAATAAGTCCTACAAACTAAGGGTATGGATTATAATATGGTTAAATAAAAGGCTTTAGAAAGGCTCAGAGGGGCTAAGACGGATAAATAATAACAATAATCAAATAAACGGGTGAGAAGGTATAAAAAGACTTCAAGTGGCTTCAATACGAAAGAACTGCCTTATTTATTTTTCTAACTACCGTATTTTGTTACTTTTTCACTACTAGTTCATAGGAAAGCGGGTTTTTCAACTAACTTCAAACCTCATGTTCTACACACCAAATAACTTTCCCTAAGTTTCAACGTAACTTCTTAGCATTGCTCATTAACTTTTCTATCTTTTATTTCGTGTTTACTTTCATGCATGCTAAACATATTTATGACATCTTTCAAAAACATACTACGTACTATCATTGACCTATTAAAATCATACTCAAATAGGTACATTCAACATATTCTATGCCTATTTCAACCGGAAATTTTTAAATTTTATGCAAATACAAAAAGGAAGATGAGGACAATGAATCCCCACCCCCAACTCAAAAGTGAGTCGTGTCCCCACGACTCGAAAAAGACTCAATAAAGAAATAAAATTTAAAATTAGCACACATATTGCACATAAGAAAATGGTAGGGAAGAAAGAAAACATACTCTTCGAGGCTATAGCCTCGCCTTATCGACATCGAAGATAGGATTTGCTGGATTTTCTTTAATTCCTCTAGCAGTGTTATGATGTACTCCTTTTCTTCTTTTGAAAGTTGCGTAATTACTCACAAAACTTTCATGATCCAATCATTGTCAATATTGTACTCATCTTAAACTCAAGTGCTTCTCCTTCACCCAAAATCATACTCGATTTCCGAACAAGACACGTGATCATAGTAAGTTATTGTATATTGATGTCTCCCTAATTGTTCTTATTTTCGACCCTTGGGAGACATCATTTTTTATGTTTATTTGAATATTTTTATAGACTTTTGAGTTAAAAATGCAATAATCCGGTATTCCTATTTTATTTCTAGTATTTTTGATTTATTAAACTTTTGCACGTAATCTTGTGTATTTTAGTGAAAAGTTTGTAGGTTTTGAATATCAGCTAGGAAAGGAATCCTAGAAGAGAGTCAAAGATCGTGATATGGAGTCAAGGCTTGAAGATAAATCCCGAAAAAATTTCATTTTAGAGCTGCAAATCTGGAAAACAGGCCAAAGATTGCTGATTTCGAGGCACTTAAGTGATGGTTTAGCCGCTGACCTTTGAAGCAAATAAGTTCCTTATCGAGTTATGGAAATTTAGCAAGTGATTTCAGGTCAATCGGTGTTATAACGAATCGGCTAGATCCGTTTTAGTGGAGGTGGTGCAGCAGTTACGGGATTTTGGGCTTAGAAAATGGACTTGGGCTTTTAATTAGTGATTTAATTTTAAGCCCAAGGCCAAGTCTGAATTTTAGCTTATAAAAGGAGCTCCTGACTTCTATTTTTCACACAATTCACTTTTTACGAAATAAAACATCAAGAGAGAAGAAGCATGAGGAAGAAGAAGAAGTTGTAGAGTTGGAGAGAGTCTATATCTCCATTCTCAACCAAATCCAATTCCGGAAATTAGGTCTTTCTTATTTTTAATTCTGTAAAACAATATGAATTCCATTTCTTTTAATTTAGTTTTCTTTTTAATTAGTATGAGCTAATTTCTTTTAAGTACTTGAGAATGCTTTATGGGTGAATCCCGATTCTATTGAATTTCTATGTCTGAATTTGGGTTTCTATTAAATTAAATTAAATTGGGTCTTTTAATCTTTTCGATAATTTGAGATTATTTACTGTTTTTGGAGTCATGAACTAAGAACAGGTGTTAGTATCTAAGCTATTCCACATATGTGGCGTGTGGATCATCTTGACGGAGGGTTTAGGTACGGACTTATTTATTCAATCTAAAATAGAAGCTATTGACTCTGACGAGCTTAGTAAATTTTAGGGCCAATGTGGTAGAATTGCTTAATCATCTAAAAGTGGATCATATTTACCCTGACGGGACTAGTGACACTCTAGGATAGCCTTATAGTCCACCCTGACGGGGGTATAAGGAATTTAGAATCCCGGCCATTGTAATTGACCGATCTAACCCTTAAACAGCATATGTTATGAAATAGAATTAGGAGGATCCCTTGCGTTCTCAAGTGCTACTTTTTTCATATTTGTGTTTCACATTCATTTCCTTGCGTTTTAGTATTTAATTGCATTCTCTTTATAGTCTTTCATTATTTAGATTTAATACAAACAAACAATCAATCATTATCTCTTTACTTGCTTTCATAAGTGCAACCATTCATTATTCGATAAGCATTGTAGTTAACCAAACCGTCCCTGCGAACGATCCTATAATCATTATTACTACTTGGGACAACCGTACACTTGCGGTTATGGTTCAATTACCTTTTGCATTTATATAGAACACACAAATGACCACCAAGTTTTTGGCGCCGCTGCCGGGGACGGTAGCGTGTGACAACGGTGTTTATCCTTTAGTGATAGTTGCATTTATTTTATTTTTATCAGTTTTACGCTTTTTGTTTGTTCATATTTTTCATGTTTTTAGGTTTGGTGTATGCGAAGGAGGCTCTTTAAGGATCTAGAGCCATCACCTCCGATCCTTAATAATCCAGAATCATTAATCAGACTTGCTAACAAGAGAAGGAAAGAACAAGAAGCTAGAGAGGTAGAAGAGTTAATAAACAGAATGGAGAACATTAATCTTCAGAACCAACAAAACAATAACGGACAAGTTCAGCTGGACGCGAATGGCCAACCAATAGCGCCTTAGGGTGTTATTCCTCAGGTTCCGCCAGTCAATCCTAATCCGCCAGCTCAAGTCCAAATAGATCCATGGTTTGTTAATGGACCAGAAGAGGTTCCATTCTGTGCTCCTGCTCTAGGGGTAGGTGCTCCAAACATAGATGTTCCGAGGTTTCGTCCAGATTCGGGTATGTTAGCTCAATTCCAAAATTTTGGAAATTTTCGTGGTAAAGTTGAGGAAGATCCCATCCGAGCAGTACAAAATTTCAAGCAGATATGTGATTCTTATATCACACAAGGAGTTTTGAAAGAACAAATGTATTTTGCTGTGTTTCGATTTTTCGTTATTGATGGAGCAAGTGAATGGCATGATACACAAGAACCTACGAAGATAACAAACTGAGACCAATTAGAAACTGCTTTCTTTGACAGGTATTACCCAAGTAACATGAGGTTAGATGATCAACTTGAATTAACACATTTCCGCCAAGAATATGATGAAACTTTGGGTAAGAGCTGGACAAGATTTCAGATGTGTTTACGTAGAGTTCCCGATCATGGCTTTTCAGAACAACAACAGCTAAAAATCTTTTATAAAGGCCTTGATGGGACTTCAAGAGAAAAATTAGATTTGCTATGTGGTGCGGGATTTCTTCAAGTTCAACCCGTTCATGCAAAAATCATCTTGGAAAGAACATTAAAGAATGAAGTTGGGTGGACTTCAGTAAGAACCCCGGTTAAAGGAGTGAATAAGGTTAATATCGAAGAAAATTTCACTACACTTGAAAACAAGATTCAAACCACCATAGAGCAACAATTGAAACAGCTCACTTTAGCTGTAAAAGAAGGATTTTCGGGTAAGAAGGTAGTTGTGCAAGCTGCACAAGAAGTTTATATGTGTTCAATTTGTGGGGTAGGTGATCATGATGAGGAAAGTTGTCCGAATAATCAAGAGCCTGTGATGTTTGTCTCCAACAGAGGTAACTTTAATTCAAGTGGTAATGGATATCAGCCTAACAGAAACCATCCTGGGTTTCAATACTCAAATCCTAATGGGGAAGCCAATCCTACATATGCGTATAAGCCGCCTCCCCAAGGTAACAATTTCAATCCAAGACCACATAATAATTATCAAGGAGGACAGAATCAAGGGAATTATGTGCAAAGACAAGCTCCTCAAGACACTTACAATGAAACCATGAACCAAAAAGCCTTACCTGTCCATCCACAAGAAGGTGTTGTTACCCTTCAGAAAACCGTTGAAAGCCTAATTGCTCTTCAGACGCAAGCTATGCAGAATCAACAAGCGTCTGACGCAAGTATCAAGCTATTACAGAACCAAATGGATCAATTTGCAAAACAGCTCAATCAGCGTCTACAAGGGCAACTCCCTACTGACACGGAAAATCCGAGACAACATGAAGATTGCACAGCTGTTACACTAAGAAGTGGTAAGAACCTCCCTCCACCTCCTTTTCCTGTTATGAAAGAGAAAGAAGTTCCAAGAAAAGAGAAGGATGTGGGTGAGAAAGAGAAAGATGTTGAGGTTGAAGAAATAGAAAGGCCAAGTGAGATTCCAAAGAAAAGAGATGATGTTATGAGTAATCGCCCTCCTCCACCGTTTCCATCTCGAGTTCAGAAAAAGGGTGATTTGGCTGATTTTCAGAAGTTCTTTAATAGAGTGAAGGGCCTTAGTATTAACTTTCCGTTGTTGGAAGTTTTCCGAGATATTCCTAAGTATACGAAGTTTTTGAAGAGAGCCCTCACTAACAAAAGGCCATACTGTGATAATGAGATGATTGGTCTTCCTGAAGAGTGTAGTGCTATTTGTCAAAGTAAATTACCTCCAAAGTTAGTTGATCCTGGGAGTTTCACAATTCCGATATCGATTGGGGAAGAATGGAAAGGTAAAGCACTACACGATTTGGGTGCGAGCATCAATCTGATGCCCAAATCGATCTTTGATAAGCTGAAAATTGGAGAAGCAAGACAACTTCTATTGTCTTGCAAATGGCGGACAGATCTCTTGCACATCCAGAAGGCCGAATTGAAGATGTCCTCGTTAAGGCAGGTACGTTAATATTTCCCGTCGATTTCGTTATACTTGAATACGACGCGTTTAGGAATGTCCCCATTATTTTGGGAAGACCATTCCTAGCCACGGGGCGTACATTGATTGATGTAGAAAACGGAAAATTGACGATGAGGATCCAAGACGAGGAGGTCAAATTTCATGTGTTCCGAGCTATGAAATTTCCAGATTCTCAAGAAGATTTCTTCCGAATGGATGTAGTTGAGCAGGCATCGCAAGAGGTATTTGATTGTTTTAATTATGATGATATCTTGTAGGCCGCTTTGACATTAGACTTACCTAAGATGATGGAAGAGCTTGCCGAAACAGTGGCAGCTCTTAATTCTGAAAATCCGAAGTATAGGCGTTTAGCCTATGAACCTGTGAGAGAACCGGGGGAGATCATTCCTAAAAAGAAGCCTTCAATTGAATCTCCTCCGGAATTGGAAGAAAAGCCATTGCCAGCACACTTGAGGTATGCGTATTTAGGTACTAATGAAACTCTACATGTTATTGTTTCAGCGAATTTAACAGGTCCTCAAGAAGATAAACTGTTGCGTGTGTTAAGAGCCAACAAAGAGGCAATAGGTTGGACAATTACTGACATCAAAGGCATTAGTCCCTCCTATTGTCAACACAAAATCATACTTGAAGATAACGCACGCTCAGTTGAAGGTCACAGGAGATTAATGCCCGTTATGAAGGATGTAGTGAAGAAGGAAGTTATCAAGCTTTTAGATGCGGGGATTATTTATCTCATCTCGAGTAGTGAATGGGTGAGCCCAGTTCAGTGTGTACCGAAGAAAGGAGGAATGACAACAATTCTTAATGATAAAAATGAAGCGATTCCTTCTAGAATGGTAGTTGGTTGGAGAGTTTGCATGGATTACAGAAAATTGAACAAGGCCACAAGAAAAGATCACTTCCCTCTTCCTTTCATCGATCAAATGTTAGATAAATTAGCTGGAAGAGAATACTACTGTTTCTTAGATGGTTACTCCGGGTGTAATCAGATTTACGTGGCTCCAGAAGATCAACATAAGACTACATTTACATGTCCCTTTGGTACTTTTTCATATCGCAGAATGCCGTTTGGGTTGTGTAATGCACCTGCTACCTTTCAAAGATGTATTATGGACATCTTCTGGGATATGATCGATAATTTCCTTGAAGTTTTTATGGACGATTTCTCTATGTTTGGTGATGATTTTGATAAATGTTTAGATAACTTGGAGAAAGTGTTAATCAGATGCAAGGAAACAGATTTGGTCTTAAACTTGGAGAAGTGTCATTTCATGGTTCGAGAAGGTATAGTTCTGGGTCACAAGGTTTCGAGTGCTAGATTAGAGGTTGATAGAGCGAAGATAGAGGTAATTAAAACTCTTCTCCCTTCTGTTTCTGTTAAACGAGTAAGAAGTTTTCTAGGCCATGCTGGCTTTTATAGGCATTTCATCAAAGACTTTTCTAAGATTGCTAAACCGTTATGCAACTTACTCGAAAAGGATTCCAAATTCCTTTTTGATGAAGCTTGCTTAGCGGCCTTTCAAGCAATCAAAGAAAAGCTTATTTCTGCTCCTGTAGTATTACCTCCAGATTGGATTTTACCGTTTGAAGTTATGTGTGATGCGAGTGATTTGTGTATGGGAGCTGTATTGGGACAGAGAAAAGAGAAGATTTTTCATTCGATTTACTATGCTAGTAAAACTTTTAATGGTGCTCAAGTTAATTATACAGTTACAGAAAAAGAGTTGCTAGCAGTTGTGTATTCATTTGATAAGTCCCGCTCTTATCTTCTCGGAGCGAAAGTGATAGTTTATACAGATCATTCAACAATTAGATATCTTATGGAAAAGAAGGATGCCAAACCAAGGTTAATCAGCTGGGTTTTATTGCTTCAAGAGTTCGATTTAGAGATCAAGGATAGAAAGGGTTGTGAGAATCAGGTTGCAGATCATCTATCGTGTCTTGAAGGTTCAGAGATGAATAGTGGTACTGAAAGAGTTAGAGAAGAGTTTCCTGATGAGAATTTGTTTGTTGTTCGTGATTATGAAGCTCCTTGGTATGCAGATATAGCGAATTTAGTGGTGAGTGGTTCTTTTCCTGAAGGATCCACTTACTAAGAAAGAAAGAGGTTAGCTCATCGTGCTAGACAATTCTTTTGGGAGGATCCTTTCCTCTACAAGGTGTGTGCTGACCAAATGATACGAAGATGTGTAGCCAAGGAGGAAACTGATGCCATTATAGCTGGATGTCATGATTCTCTATATGGAGGACATTTCAAGGGTGATAGAACTGCTGCTAAGGTATTCCAATCAGGTTTTTACTGGCCTACTCTTGTTAAAGATTGTCATGAATATGTTAAGAGATGTACAAGATGCCAGTTTACCGGAAACATATTCAAGAGGGATGAGATGCCACGTAATAATGTATTAGAAGTTGAAATATTTGATGTTTGGGGTATAGACTTTATGGATCCTTTCGTTCCTTCAAATGGTAACCTCTACATCTTATTAGCTGTCGATTACGTGTCAAAATGGGTAGAAGCTGTGGCTTTACCAACCAATGATTCACGAGTGGTGATTAAGTTCTTGAAATCACATATTTTCACTAGACATGGTACACCTAGAGTGATTATTAGTGATGGAGGATCTCATTTCGTTAATAAGTATTTGAAGGCTGTTCTAGAGAAGTATGGAGTAAGACACCGTGTATCTACTGCATATCATCCACAATCCAATGGTCAAGCTGAAGTATCGAATCGTGAAGTGAAGTCAATCCTAGAGAAAACCGTTGGTCCTACAAGAAAAGATTGGTCAATGAAGTTAGATGATGCGTTATGGGCCTATCGTACTGCGTTTAAGACTCCAGTTGGTGCATCTCCGTATCGTATGGTGTATGGTAAGGCTTGTAACTTACCTCTTGCTTTAGAAATGGGTGCCTATTGGGCGATTGCGCAATTGAACTTAGATCCTACCTTAGCCGGAGTGAATCGTATGATGAAGCTTAATGAACTTGACGAATTCCGATTGAATGCCTATGAAAATGCTAAACTCTACAAAGAAAACACGAAGAAATGGAATGACAATCGGATTCGCACAAAGAACTTTGAAGTGGGACAAAGAGTATTGAAGTATAATTCAAAGTTCAGCAATTATCCGGGTAAGTTAAGGTCTAAGTGGTCAGGTCCATACATTGTGACCAAAGTTACACCTCATGGGGCGATAAAAATAGAACATCCACTAGAGAACCGTACCTTCATGGTAAACGGTCATAGATTAAAGATATACCATGGAGGTGAAGACACCAACCGATTGGAAGATCCACAACCCGGGGAGGTCATGTATCTCCTCGAGACTCCTTAGAAGCGTGAGGTAACCCGTCGAGCTTAACGACGTTAAACAAAAGCCAATTCCTTGTATATTAGTTTGAGTTTTTAATTTTCGCAATGTACAATAGTTTGATTTTCATAATTTTAGTGTTTATTATTAAGAAATGAGGAAGGGTTGTTGTTTTTGATGATTTCAGGGGTAAAAAGGTCGTGTTTGGGGTCGAAAGGGCAAAAAGAGAAGAAAAAATAGGTGATGTTCCAGGGGCAAACCGGGAACCCGGTTTTCACAAAACCGGGAATCCGATTTCGAAAGCCAAAAATTCCGAGGTTCTGACACAGCTTTTTGGGTCCCGCCATCCGCTGCGTCACCACCTGCGTCACCAGTTACGCCATCGACGAAAACCGGGTACCCGCATTTCTCAAAACCGGAAACCCGGTTTTGGAGCTGTAATTTTTCAAACTTCTCTGACCCAGCGTTTCGGGTCTAGCCTTTGGCTGCGTCTTGGCTCGCGCCAGCGACACAAACTAGGTACCCGGATTTCGCAAAACCGGGAACCCGGTTTCGAAGGTTGAAGTTCTGACCCCGCGTCTTGGGGTCCAGCCAAAAGTTGTGTGTTGAGGTAAAAAAAAATCAATTAAGTTATTTTCCGCGCCAACACAGCGACGCGGAACCGGGTACCCGGATTTCAAAAAACCGGGAACCCGGTTTTGAAGCTGTGATGGCGGTTTTGAGTGTTTTAACCTAGTTTCTAGCCTCTTCTGCAAGTTTTTACCTAAAACGCACCCACGACTACCCCACCTCTGAAAATCATCATTAAAACCTATAAATACGATCTTATTCTACCCTCTTTCATCACAAAAACACAAAATCAACTCACCTCTTCTCCAAAATAACATCAAATCCTTAATTTTTCCCAAGATATTTCTTCACCCAATCCTTAAATTAAACCCAATTCTTTCTTTTCCCACACAAGTTAAACAAGACCCATCTCATATTCCACCTTGATCTTCAATTTTCTAAGACTCAAAACATCAAAGTTCTAAACTTTTCTCTAGTTTCTCACTATTTGAAGTTTTGAGTTTGGGGTGGAAAGAGATGACTAATAGAACCGGTGATTTCCGAAGAACTGCTCCTAGAAAGAAAACCACCATTGGTGGTACTAAAGAACAAGCTAATGAGATTCCTGATTCGCGTCCTAAACGAAAAATTGATGAAGTTAAGCTTTCTCCCAAGAGAAAAGAAATCACAAGTCAAAAGAGAAGATTAATTGATGAGCCTGAAAGTGAGGATGAACATGAAGATGTGATTGAGAAAGAAATTGAGGATGAAACAGAACAAGAAGTTCCGGAAGTACCAGCTCAACAGAAACCCCCGCGGAAGAAGATGTGGGCCCATAAGCCAAAGAGGGTTTATACTTCTTGGAATGACCAGGTTCGTGAAAGAATTGAATTTTTGAAGTTTGGTGAGGAGACGGATTTTCCTAAGGGTATTATGAGTAGTGCTCACAAAGAATATGTTGTGGTTTGTGACAAGTTTGGTTTGAAAGAATTGAGAGAAAGGAAGCTTGAGTTTATTCCTACTTTTGTGCGAGAATTTTATGAAGGATTAACTATTTCCCGTGAGGCAATTGAAATTCGCAAAAAGGTAGTTCCTCTCTCTCTGGTTAATTTATTCGGAAATCTTTGAAATTACCCAACTTTACTGGAGTATGTCTGTTCCAAGAAACCCTTAGTGACCCTTCTTTCGATTATTAATCCCTTTGGGGTATTGTGCTTGTTAATGGGGCTAGCCCAATTCCTGATGGAGAAAGGTATCCTGGACAGTTTTACAGCAGTAGTTTGACACCTCGTGCAAAGGTTTGGTCTCGTTTCATAATACCTACTTTCTTTGGAATTAAACACACATCCGAGTTGAAGAAGGAACATATAATTTTCATCAAGTGTGTTTTGGAGAAGAAACTGATGAACGTTGCTAAAATTATTTATGAAACAATCATGGAATTCGCGAGAGCTCCAATGAAACGACACAATCATGGAATTGGCTACAATTCAGAATATCCATGATGAAGCAACACGAGCTACGAAGACTCTTAGAGCTCCTCCACCAAAGAAAGCGAAGAATGCTCCTGAGTTGGAATAAAAAATAAGAGTGTTGGAAGAGAAGCAAGAGAAGATAATTGCTACCTTGGGAAACGTTACAAGAGAATTGAACCTTCTTCGAACTTAGATCTTAGGCGTAAACACACTTCAAAACACGATTTATGAAAATTTGAAGACTTGAAGATATGAATAATCTTCTCCCAAGTCTTCTATTCCTTACACTTTGCTCCATTTATTATTAGTGAATTACGAGAGAAAATGTGTAAACCTTATATATGCTCCTAAAATTGTGGTTGTAACTTAAAGTATGTTGTTCCATGCTCTAAATTCTAAAAAATCTTCATCCACTAGAATTTTTAATTTTGCACAAAGTTGTATCTTTTGAGCCATAAAACCGATCATAACTTCTTCATCCAAACTCTAAACCACTCTCATTTTATTTTCACGCATTCTTATTTTTGAAAGCTTTCTAATGATCTATCATTCACCTTTTAACTATTTTCGGATCGCCTGTGACATCTGTGACATCGACTTGAAGATTCCGGACTGATTGTAATATATATCTTCATTGAGCCCCAAGTAAATTATTAAATCTTCAGATATATTTTTGGTCCTTTTTTGGCTTATTGAATGTTTCTCTTCGCGTTTATGACTTCTTAACTCCTTAATTAACACATGTTAGGGATCTTAAGGTCTTTCCAGATTGTAGCATTAACTTATGGACGATATTATATATATACATGTATGTATGTATGCAAGTATGTATTGACCTATGTGGTATTGGATATAAAATATATGGCCTATAGGGAACATGCAGTTAGGTTATTTTTAAAGAGGTCACTACCAAATCCTTTGGGTGGAGAAATATTAAAATACCCTAAAATAAAATAAAATCACATAAAAACGAAAACAAGTGGCAATAAGTATGGATTACCTACCCAATAAGTCATTGGATGAGTCATTGAGTATCAACTCACTAAGTATCAATACTTTTCAGTTTTGACCACCACCCACTGACCACCGCTGGCGCCGCCATCCAAGGTCTACTCAAATAATCTATTGAGTACTAAGAGAATTTAATGTATTGGAAATTCTTTGAGTATCTGTATTTTTCAGCTCGGACCACCACCGGCGCCGCCACCCGACGAGTATTTGGAGATCTAAATGTATCAGAAAATCGCAGTATGTCAAGGAAAATTCACTGAATATCAAAAAAAGTTACCGAGTACTGAAAAAATTCACTAAGGATCGTGGAATCTTTTTGAGTATACTCAACAATTCAATGAGTGGTAAAAAGACACTGAGTATACTCGATAATTCCTATGAGTTTTAAAAAAACACTAAGTATTACACCAAAATAGAAAAAATAAATGATAAAATTTATTTTAATTGATAGAAATAGTATTAAAAAATAACAACAAATCTATTCTGTAGAAAAACTATTCCAATTATATATAAAAAAGCAGTTTCAAATAATTGACAATGATGCCATCAAATTTATTGATCCATTAACTATCATGTCCTAGAAGAATACATTCTTGTAATTCAAAAGAATAATCTGTTCAAAATAAATAAATTCAAAAGCATAAGAAGAGATGTATGAGTAGATTTGAACAACCATCACAAAAAGATAATCTATCCAATAAAAAATCAAAAGCATAATCCGTCCAAAAAAATCAAAATAAAATAAAATCAAAAGAGCTCTATTGGCTGCTAGATCTTGAAGATTTGAACGACCATGAAGCTTGGATCCATGGTTTCTTTGATCCAAAAATCTCGAAGCAAAACTCAGATTGAAGCAAAACTCCAATCATGAACAGAGGCTACGAATGCTTGAACTAGGCAAATAAGGCTTGAACGGATATTGAATAAATGAGAGATCTGCTGAGCTTGAAGTTTTGAAATTCGTTTTGAAATTAGAAGAGAGAGCTTGTTGCTAGGTTGGGTGGGGAGAGGAGAGAGGGGAGAGATATTTTATGGTTTTTAATTTTATGTTTAAAATTTAGTATATATAGTAGTTGAAAAATAAGAGGGGTATAATAGGTTGTAAAAAAATAGACTTTTATTGGCTTATAGTGTTAAATAATCTAAACTTGAATTTATCTAATAGATGTTCTCTCTCATACCCAATGATGTATAACTGAGTATCCTCAAATCTAAAAAATAATAAAGATCGAGAATTTCTCTGATGAGATATTCAACTTTAAATAGCCAGTTCACACATTTATTTTATTACTTTGGAAGCTAAGCAAAACCGATTTTCTTTATATCTTGGGTGGTTGTTAGCTTGATTATTTTCTTTTTCTTTCTTGTTTCTCGACATTGTTTTTCTTGAATTTGGCGATTGAAACAATTAAATCATACACGTCCCTCATAATATTGGCACCAAACACGTAAAAACCCAACCCATAATATCCTAAAAATATCCCGCCATCCCAAACCCAAGCTCGAAGATAGTCAATTCACTAAGCATTGTGATTCAAGAGCGGGTAATATGTTAAAGTCTTATCATACTAAAAGATTAGGTTTGTAACATGGCTAACAAAAAAGGACTCAGGCTCAATCGGTGATAGGAATACATCACTTAGACAAATTAAAGTGAACACATGTATTTTCAAAGAACTACCTTAATCATTTATCTAAGTCCCGCCAACCTATTTCATCTCAATGTTGTAGGCGTATCGATTTTAGACTAGCTAAGACTGCAATGTCTATACACCTACTCACATTTCACTTTGCTCCAACTACTTTTCACGCACTGCTTGCTAAGAACTTGACACACACAGACAACAAGTTTCAAGACACTTAATCATGAAATAATATGAGCATTACTAAATCATATAACTAATTCATATCATCGAGTGAACCTACATAGAACCAACAAAAACAACTACAACAATTTTTACTAGAAAATTTAGACAAAGCGTCTAAATCTAACACTAAGAGTACCCACATACAAGACTCTAATTTGCGTTTTGCGATCTCTATTCATATATAAAGTACAATTAAGAGTATGGCATACAAGACAAGAATCTAATTCTGGGTTTTGAGTTCTCTATTCACATATAAAGTCCAAAACATAGAAAGATCACTCACATCCAGCACTCTTGAGAGAGCTTTTATTAAGAACCCCTAAAACCACATTTAAAGTCTTATACTAAAAGTTAAATTTACTTCTAAAAATGGTATATCACTTTTTGGTGAAAAATTATTATTTTTTACCTCATCTTTTTGTTATATAATATTTTTTATAAACAAAATTAGTATGCCCCTAGAATATTAATAGAATCTGGTTCTAATTTTTTTAAAACCTAATTTATTTGTACTCTTTGAATATAATCTGAATTTACAAAAATTACTAATAGCAAGTCAAAGATATAATTGACAAAATTAAGAATCTATATAATAAAACACAACAAAAAATAAGCGGCTAGGATTTATCGGGAGAAAATGTAAAAAGTGTATGTTTCTTTAAATTTAAGCCAAATGACCGTTTACAAGATCAGCCAAATGTCTCAATTTATTTGAATTTAAGCCCCTTTTGCATGGTTTAGACAAAATCATTTCTTACATTATTATCCAATCCAAAGTCCTTTATTTTATCCTTTATGTATATTTATCTATGTTTATCATCCCATTTATTGCATGTCACACGTTTCTGTAAGTGGATATCTCTACAATCATTTTTTTTTAAAAATGGACATTGGTTTACATGTCAATTGTATATTTTTGTGGGTCAATTATTGTATAAATAGAAGTTAAAATAGTGTAATCAAAGAATTAATTTTTATGTTTACAACTAAGATTTTAAATGTTGTTGATTTTTTTTACTGGGTGATTAATTTAAAAGGGCCATAACCAAACAAAGTTGCTTCATAAGGTCTAACCCAATTTACTAAATATCCTTGTCTAAACTTCCCTTTAAGTGTATATCATGCGAATTATTGGCTTAGACGACATAATTTGGTGACCTAGAAAATTATAAATCCAGAGTATTACTGGGATAGTCGATATAATTTGGTAAGCTACAGATTTTATATGTTGAGTTCTGTTCATTAATTTGGTGAGCCCACTATCCAATCTCGTTAAAATCACTATCTCCATTTTCAGTCTATCCAAAACAATTCAAAAAATGCAGTATAATACTAAATTGCTCACTCGCATCACTTCTTATACGGTAAAAGCTTTCCATGGTCATACAAGGGCCATTGTAAGATTTGCATACAAATATAATAAACATCACGACTATAATTTTACTTAAATTAAATAATTTTAAAAAATTGTAAAATGACGAGATTAGGTTAAAAAATAATTCTTTTTTTAGACTATTAATGGTAAAGATGATTTTTTACCTTAGATTGGGTTCTTTGATTGTTGATGGCGTAGCCAAGCCTGGTTGATGATGGTGAAGAATGTTTCACAAGTGGTGAATAATGCTTCACAAGTGGCGGCGGTTTTCTTGTCTAGGAGAGTGACTTGGATTATGCTTATTGTATTGGAGAATGGTTCTTTGATTATGTTTCATTGGTTTTTGGTGGTCCTCTGTGTGTTCTAAAAATAATGCAATAAATAATCGAACCACAACCGCAAGTGTACGGTTGTCCCAAGTAATATAGTTGATAAAACAGATTCGTTCCAAGGACGGGATGGTTGACTACAATGCTTATCCACTAATGAATGATTGCACTTATGAAAGCAAATAAAGATAATATGTTTGATTGGTTTTTTTTGTATTAATGCTAAGTAATAAAAGACTAAATGGAAAATGTAATTAAAAGCTAAGACGCAAGTAAAATGATGTAAAACGCAAGTATGAGAAGATAGAACTTGAGAACGCAAGGGGTCATCCTAATCCTATTTCATAACCTATGCTGTTTAAGGGTGAAATTGGTCAATTACGATGGTCGGGATTCTAAATTCCTTATACCCCCGTCAGGGTGGACTATAAGGCGATCCTAGAGTGTCAGTAGTCCCGTCAGGGTAAATATGATCCACTTTTGGATGTTTAAGTTTTATTACCTCATTGGCCCTAGAATTAGCTAAGTTCGTCAGAATCAATAGCTTCTATCCTAGATTGAATAAATGGTTCTGTACCTAAACCCTCCGTCAGGATGATCCAATTGCCACTAATTGGAATAGCCTAGATACTAACACCTGTTCCTAGTTCATGACACTAAAAACAGTAAATATTCTCAATTTATCGAAAAGGGTAAAAGACACAATCTAATTTAATTTAACAGAAACCCAAATTCAACATATGAAATTCAATAAGATTTGGGAATTACCCATATAGCATTCTCAAGCGCTAAAATGTGTTTAGCTCATATTAATTGAAAACAAAACTAAATTAAATAAAAGGGAATTCATATTGTTTTACAAAATTAAAGATAAAAGAACCTAATTTCCGGAATAAGAATGACTGCGAACGGAGATATAGACCCTCTCCAGCTCTTGCAGCTTCTTCTTTCTTCCTTCTGTTGCTTCTCTCTAGTGTTTAATCTTGTGGAATGTGAATAGTTTTGAAAATAGAAGTCAAAGGCTCCTTTTATAAGTGTAAAAACGGATTAGGGCTTGGACCTAAGAATAAAACACTAATTAATTGTCCAAGCCCAAATTGTAAGCCCAAAATCCCGTAACTGCTGATACACCTTCAATAAAACGGCTTTTCCCGCTTCGTTATGACTCCGATTGACCTAATTCCAGTTGCTAAAGTTCCGTAACTCGATAAGGAATGTTTTCTCTTCAAAGGTAAGCGGCTAAATCATCTCTTAAGCACCTCGAAATCAGCAATCTATGGTCTGGAAAACGGATTTTCAGCTCTAAAAATAATATCTTCGGGATTTATCTTCAAGTCTTGACTCCATATCATGATCTTTGACTTTCTCCTTGGATTCCTCTTCTAGCTAACATCCAAAACCTGTAAACTTTTCACTAAAAATACCAATATTATGCGCAAAAGTTTAATAAATTAAAAATGCTAGAGATAAAAGAGGAAAATCGTATTATTGCATATTTAGTCCAAAAGTCTATCAAATTAATTAAATAAACACAAAAAATGATGTCTCCTAAGGGTCGAAAATAAGTACAATTCAGGAGACATCAAGACCCCCAACTCAAACCTTTGGCGTCCCGACAAAGCAAAACAAAACAAAACAAGGGGTAGAAGTAAACGCAAGAACAAATAGAAGCTAGCAAATACACCTAAAGAAATTCTTAAGATAAATCTCATATAGCAAAACTCTAGGAACTAATAAACACATACAATTATCATGCAAAATCGAACATAAATAATGTCAATCATAAAATTAAAGTTGCAATGCTTGAAGGTTACACTTGTACTCATATCTGTATGATGGCTATAGGGTGGTCATTAATCCTACCTCGCTTTGAACGCTCCACCTAGTATATTCCCTATCAACAGAATCATAAATTCACTATGCACTTAGGAATCACAAGGTCTTTATGGTTTTAATATTGGCTTAAGGACGGTATGGATATATATTTGGTAAATTTGAAGTGAGCTTTTGGCTCTCTCCTCACTTACCATCAACAATGTCCTCGAGCTTGAGTTTACGCTAAAAAATGTTCCCACTCACCCATTTGACGCATTAATCTTGCGTCCCCGATGTCAACCCAAATAAACTAAGATGATTTCAAAAAATATTCCACTTTGCCGATTTATTTTATTCTTTCTTTTTATTTTCTTTTTCATTTCTTTTCTTCTTTTTTTTTTGTACAAGATACCCATGACCAACATTTTGATGTGGAAGGTCATGTCTCTACTATTTTCTTTTATTTTCTCTCTTTTTTTTTCAAATTTCGGCAAAGGGTTACAAATAATAATATCATCTTTTCTTTTTGTGCCTCAATACAAACACATATAATCCTTTCCAATGTAATTTCCCAAGTGTGGACCATCCACCCCAAACTCAAGCTCGAGACAAGTCTCAGGGTTGTGATTCAAGTGCGGGTCATTTGGTCATGCCTAATAATCTAAAGGATAATGGGCTTATATTGTGGCTACAAAAGAAGGCTTAAGGCTCAAACTTGGGCTAAGACGGATAAAATTATAATAAGGGATAGCAAGCTAAAAGGCTACAAATGGCTAACAAAGAACTGTCCCTATCATTTTCCTAAGTACATAGATTGTCTTTAGTTCATATCTAGGTGGGTTCTCTACTAATTAGGATTTCACGTTCTGCACACCAAACATATTCCTTAAGTACAAGCTTACTTCATTTGCATTGTTCATTAATTTTTCCTATCAACTACCTATATTCGCATGCAATTCTAAATGTGTTTTATATTATTCCCTAAAGTCCACTATTTACTATCATTGATTCATCAAAAGTATGCTTATAGGGACATTTAAAATCTTCTATAGTCAAACGCAACTCCGAAAATTATTTTATTGAAAGCAGATTAAACACATAACACATAAAAACTGGGATGAGGCAACGAACCCATCCCAAACTCAAAATGAGTCGTGTCCCCACGACTCGAAAAGACTCAACGCAATAAAAATAAACTAAACTAACTAAAACGCGAAAGGGATAGAAAACGTATCTTAACCAGCACGAGGCTGGTTATCGGTGTTGCGTCCTTGAACTTTCTCTTGCGTAAGTAAACAATAGGTGGCGTGTTGAATTGTTCTCACCCCCATTAACATGTTTCGGAGAAGTTCTAATTCTTTAGTAACTTTTCCTAAAGACGCAATCATCTTCACTTGATTCTCTTCTAACACCTTCACTTTTGCTTCCAACTCATTGGTAGTATGCATCTTCTTCTTTGGAGGAGCTCTAGGAGTTCTCACTGCTCTTAACACTTCATCATGAATATTCTGAACCAAAGCTATACCCATGCTCTCACCCACTACAACACGATCAATCTCTGCGTCTTTACACGGAACTTTTGCATCTAAGCACAAAGTAGTGATGGTACAAGGAAATTTGAGATTTTGTTGTGAAGTAGGAATTCTAGCAAATTCCATGATGGTGTCATATATCACACGAGCAACATCCATAGGTACCTCCTCGATAATACACTTAATGAACAAAAGATGCTCCTTCTTCACTTCCGATATATTTTTATTTCCGAAGAAGGTAGGGATTATGAAACGGGACCATACCTTAGCACATGGTAACAAATTACTACTATACATCTGTCCAGAATATCTTGCTCCTTCAGGAATTGGGCGGACCCCATTAACAAGAACTTTCCCCCAAAGGGACTCATATTCAAAAGAAGGTTCATTAAGAGATTCTTGGAAAGGACATATACCGGAAAATTCGGATAGTTTCAATGATTTACGAATAAGCTCAACGGAGAAAGGAACTACCTTTTTGCGAATAACAAATGCCTCTTTTGAGAAGGCGATTCCTTCATAAAAATCTCGCACCAAGGTAGGAATATACTCAAGCTTCCTTTCTCTCAATTCTTTCCAACCCAATTTATAACAAGTAATACCATAATCTTTATGAGCACAAGTCATAATACCCTTTGGAAGATTCATCTCCTCACCAAACTTCAAAAATTGAATTCTATCACGAACCTGAGTATCCCATGGAATGAAGACTCTCTTAGGGTTTTGAGCCCATGCTTTCCTACGCGGAGGTTTCTGTTGTTGCACTGGTTCTTCGGGAACTTCTTGTTCTGTTTCTTCCTCAATCTCTTCTTCAACGTCTTCCTCACTTTCTTCATCACTTTCATCAATTAACCTACACTTTTTTTGATTAGCCTTACTTGGATTTTCCTTTCTTTTTGGAGTAATTGGGATTTGTTCAGTCTTTTTGGATCGCGAATCCGGAATCTCAATTGCTTGGTTTGGGCTAGCTCCAACATTGTTCCTGTTTCTTGGTATGTTTCTTCGATAGTTACACATGGAAGCAGTTCTGTTAGTCATCTCTTTTCACCCCAAACTCAAAACTTCAAATAGAGCAAAAACTAGAGAAAAGCTTTGAAATTTGATGTTTTGAGGCTTAGAACTTGAATAATTAGGTGGAATATGAGATGGGCTAAGGTTATTTGGGAGGAATTGTGAAAGAATTGGGTTTAATTTCAAGGTTGTGAAGAGGGAATTTATGAAGAAAAGATGAATTAGGTGGAATATGTTTATTACTAAATTCGATTTTTTTTAACCTCAATACGCAAGCGTCTTGCGTCATTGCTGACGCAGTGATCAGAGACTTTGAATTCCTTGGCCTGCTAGCCGGCGGATTCGCCGGCATGCCGGCGGCATGTCGATGGAGCATTTCAAGACGCAGGAACCTTGCGTCGTTGCTGACGCAAGGACCAGAACCTTCACCTTCTTTGGCCGGCTAGCCGGTCAGTTGACCGGCATGCCGGCGGAATCTCGATGGCGCGAATCGTGACGCAGCAACGCTGCGTCATTGCTGACGCAGTGGTCAGAGAGTTTGGGGTTCTCAGCTCTTTTGGCCGGTATGCCGGCCAGCTCGCCGGCTAGCCGGTCAGACCTGCTGTGGACTCCAAATTTTTTTTTTTCGTTTTCTCATCGTTTTGACCCCAAACTCATGACCATTATACCCTTGAAATCATAAAAAACAAACACCCTTCCTCATTTCTTACTAATAAACACTAAATTAAACGAAAATTAAACTATTTTACACTACGAAAATTTAAATACTTAACTAATATACAAGAAATTGGCTTTTGTTTAACGTCGTTAAGCTCGACGGGTTATCTCGTGCTTCTAAGGAGCTTCGAGGAGGTACATGACCTCTCCGGGATGTGGATCTTTTGCACGATCGGTATCTTCACCTCCATGATATATTTTTAAACGATGACCGTTCACCATGAATGTACGGTTCTCAAGTGGATGTTCTATCTCTATAGCCCCATGAGGTGTAACTTTGGTCACGATGTAAGGTCCTGACCATTTCGATCTTAATTTCCCCAGATAGTTACTGAACTTCGAATTATATTTCAATACTCTTTGTCCCACTACAAAGTTCTTCTCTCGAATCCGATTATCATGCCATCTCTTGGTATTTTCTTTGTAAAGTTTAGCATTTTCATAAGCATGTAATCGAAATTCATCAAGCTCATTAAGTTTCATCATTCGATTTTGACCAGTTAGAGTAGGATCTAAGTTTAACTTCGCGATAGCCCAATATGCACCCATTTCAAGTTCAAGAGGTAAGTGACAAGCCTTACCATATACCATTCGATACAGAGAAGCACCTACTGGAGTTTTGAAAGCAGTACGATAGGCCCATAGAGCATCATCTAGTTTCATAGACCAATCTTTTCTAGTAGGACCAACGGTTTTCTCTAAGATAGATTTTACCTCACGATTTGAGACTTCGGCTTGACCATTGGCTTGTGGATGATAAGCAGTAGATACACGATGTCTCACTCCATATTTCTCTAAGACTATCTTCAAATATTTATTAACGAAATGAGTACCTCCATCGCTAATAATTACTCTCAGAGTGCCATGTCTAGTGAAAATATGCGATTTCAAGAACTTAATCACCACTCGTGAATCATTTGTTGGTAAAGCCACAGCTTCTACCCACTTAGACACGTAATCAATAGCTAATAAGATGTAGAGGTTACCATTTGAAGGAACGAACGGACCCATGAAGTCTATACCCCAAACATCAAATATTTCAACTTCTAACACATTATTACGTGGCATCTCATCCCTCTTGGATATGTTTCCGGTAAATTGACATCTTTCACATCTTTTAGTATATTCATGACAATCTTTTATAATAGAAGGCCAATAGAAACCAGATTGTAATACCTTAGCAGCAGTTCGATCTCCTTTGAAATGTCCACCATAGGGTGAATCGTGACACCCAGCTATAATCGCCTCAATTTCTTCGTTGGCTACACATCTTCTTACCATTTGATCAGCACACACTTTGTAGAGGAAAGGATCCTCCCAAAAGAATTGTCTTGCACGGTGAGCTAATCTTTTTCTTTCTTGATAAGTTGAACCTTCAGGAAAGGAACCACTTACCACTAAGTTTGCAATATTCGCATACCAAGGAGCTTCATAATCACGAACAACGAATAAACTCTCATCAGGAAATTCTTCTCTAACTGCTTCAGTACCACTATTTATCTCTGAACCTTCTAATCGCGATAGATGATCCGCAACCTGATTCTTACACCCTTTTCTATCCTTGATCTCTAAATCGAACTCTTGAAGCAATAAAACCCATCTGATTAACCTCGGTTTAGCATCCTTCTTCTCCATAAGATATCGAATCGCTGAATGATCTGTATAAACAATAACTTTCGCTCCAAGAAGATAAGAGCAAAATTTATCGAATGAATACACAACCGCTAGCAACTCCTTTTCTGTAACTGTATAATTAACTTGAGCATCATTAAAAGTTTTACTAGCATAATAAATCGAATGAAAAACGTTCTCTTTTCTTTGTCCTAATACAGCTCCCATACACAAATCACTCGCATCACACCTAACCTCAAACGGTAAATTCCAATCTGGAGGTAATACTATAGGAGTTGAAATAAGCTTTTCTTTGATTGCTTTGAAGGCCGCTAAACAAGCTTCATCAAAACGGAATTTGGAATCCTTTTCGAGTAAGTTGCATAACGGTTTAGCAATCTTAGAAAAGTCTTTGATAAATCGCCTATAAAAGCCAGCATGGCCAAGAAAACTTCTTACCCCTTTAACAGAAACAGGAGGGGGAAGATTTTTAATTACCTCTATCTTGGCTCTATCGACCTCTAATCCAGCACTCGAAACTTTGTGACCCAGAACAATACCTTCTCGAACCATGAAATGACACTTTCTCCAGATTATCTAAACATTTATAAAAATCATCACCAAATACAGAGAAATCATATATAAACACTTCAAGAAAGTTATCGATCATATCCCAGAAGATAGCCATCATACATCTTTGAAAGGTAGCAGGAGCATTACACAACCCAAATGACATTCTGCGATATGCATACGTACCAAAGGGGCATGTAAATGTTGTTTTATGTTGATCTTCCGGAGCCACGTAAATTTGATTATACCCAGAATAGCCATCCAAGAAGCAATAGTACTCTCTTCCGGCTAATTTGTCTAACATTTGATCAATGAAGGGCAAAGGAAAGTGATCTTTTCTGGTGGCCTTGTTCAGCTTTCTGTAATCCATGCAAACTCTCCATCCAACTACCATTCTTGAAGGAATCGCTTCATTTTTATCATTAAGAACTGTTGTCATTCCTCCTTTCTTCGTTACACACTGAACCGGACTCACCCATTCACTACTCGAGATGGGATAAATAATCCCCACATCTAAAAGCTTGATCACCTCTTTCTTCACTTCATCCTTCATAACGGGCATTAATCTTCTTTGACCTACAACTGAGCATGCGTTAACATCTTCAAGTATAATTTTGTGTTGACAATAGGATGGACTAATGCCTTTGATGTCAGCAATTGTCCAACCTATTGCTTCTTTGTTGGCTCTTAACACACGCAACAGCTTATCTTCTTGAGGACCTGTTAAATTAGCTGAAACAATAACAGGTAGAGTTTCATTAGTACCTAAATACGCATACCTCAAGTGTGCTGGTAACGGTTTTTTTTTTCCAATTCCGGAGGAGATTCAATTGAAGGCTTCTTTTTAGGAATAATCTCCCCCGGTTCTCTCACAGGTTCATAGGCAAGACGCCTATACTTGGGATTTTCAGAATTTAGAGTTGCCACTGTTTCAGCAAGCTCTTCCATCATCTCAGGTGAATCTAATGTCAAAGCGGCCTGCAAGATATCATCAAAATTTAAGCAATTAAATACCTCTTGCGATGCCTGCTCAACTACATCCATTCTGAAGCAATCTTCCTGAGAATCTGGGAATTTCATAGCTCGAAATACATTGAATTTGACTTCCTCGTCTTGTATCCTCATCGTTAATTCGCCATTCTCTACATCAATCAAAGTACGCCCCGTGGCTAGAAATGGTCTACCCAAAATGATTGGGACATTTCTATCCGCGTCGTATTCAAGTATTACGAAATCAACGGGAAATATAAGTGTACCTGCCTTAACGAGGACAACTTCAATTCAGCCTTCAGGATGTGCAAGAGACCTGTCCGCCATTTGCAAGACCATAGAGGTAGGTCTTGCTTCTCCAATTTTTAGCTTATCGAAGATTGATTTGGGCATCAAATTGATGCTTGCACCCAAATCGCATTGTGCTTTTCCTTTCCATTCTTCTCCAATCGATATCGGAATCGTGAAACTCCCAGGATCAACTAACTTTGGAGGTAATTTACTTTGACAAATCGCACTACACTCTTCAGGAAGACCAATCATCTCATTATCACAATAAGGTCTTTTATTAGTGAGGGCCCTCTTCAAAAACTTCGTGTACTTAGGAATATCTCGAATGGCCTCTAGTAACGGAATATTAATACTTAAGCCCTTCACTCTATTAAAGAATTTCTGAAAGTCAGCCAAGTCACCATTTTTCTGAACTCGCGATGGAAACGGTGGTGGAGGGCGATTACTAACAATATCTTTCTTCTTTGGAATCTCACTTGGCCTCACTATTTCTTCAACTTCACTATCTTTTTCTTTCTCTTTCTCACCCACTTCCTTTTCTTTTCTTTGAACTTCTTTCTCTTTCATAACGGGAAAAGGAGGTGGAGGAAGGTTCTTACCACTTCTTAATGTAACAACTTTGCAATCTTCATGTTGTCTCGGATTTTCGGTGTCACTAGGGAGTTGCCCTTGTGGACGCTGATTAAGCTGTTTTGCAAATTGCTCCATTTGATTCTGTATTAATTTCATATTTGCTTCAGACGCTTGTTGACGTTCCATAGCTTGTGTTTGAAGAACAATTAAACTTTCAACGGTTTTCTGAAGTGTAACTACTCCTTCTTGTGGATGGGCAGGTATGGCTTTTTGGTTCAATGTTTCATCGTAAGTATTCTGAGGAGCTTGTCTTTGTACATAATTACCCTGGTTCTACCCTCCTTGATAATTGTTGTGTGGTCTTGGATTGTAATTGTTACCTTGGGGACGCGGCTGATACGCATATGTAGGATTGGCTGCCCCATTCGGATTTGAGTATTGAAACCCAGGATGGTTTCTGTTAGGCTGATATCCATTACCACTTGAATTGAAGTTACCTCTATTGGACACAAACATAACAGGCTCTTGGTTATTCGGACAACTTTCCTCATCATGATCATCTACCCTACAAATCGAACACATATAAACCTCTTGTGCATCTTGCACAGCTACCTTCTTACCCGAAAATCCTTCTTTTATAGCTTAAGTAAGCTGTTTCAACTGTTGCTCTATAGTAGTCTGAATCTTATTCTCAAGCGTAGCAAATTTTTCTTCGATATTCACATTATTCACTCCTTTAACCGGTGTTCTTACTGAAGTCCACCCAACTTCATTCTTGACTGTTCTTTCCAAACTGATTTTGGCATGAACGGGTTGAACTTGAAGAAAACCTGCACCACATAACAAATCCAACTTCTCTCTTGAGGTCCCATCAAGGCCTTTGTAAAATATTTGTTGTTGTTGTTGTTCTGTAAAGCCATGATTGGGAACCCTTCGTAAACACATCTGAAATCTTGTCCAACTCTTACCCAAAGTTTCATCATACTCTTGACAGAAATGCGTTAACTCAAGTTGATCATCTAACCTCATGTTACTTGGGTAATTCCTGTCAAAGAAAGCAGTTTCTAATTGGTCCCAGTTTGTTATCTTCGTAGGATCTTGTGTATCGTGCCATTCACTTGCTCTATCAATGACAAAAAATCGAAACGCAGCAAAATACAGTTGTTCTCTTGAAACCCCTTGTGTGATGTAGGAATCACATATCTGCTTAAATTTCTGTACAGCTCGGATAGGATCTTCTTCTGGTCTACCACGAAAATTTCCAAAATTTTGGAATTGAGCTAACATACCCGAATCTGGACGAAATCTTGGAACATTTATATCTGGAGCACCTACTCCTAGAGCAGGAGCACGAAATGGAGCTTCTGGTGGACCGTTAAGAAACCATGGATCTTGATGCATCACTATCTGAACTTGAGGATTAGGATTCAGTGGTTGAACTTGAGGAATAATGCCAGGTGGCGCTAAAGGTTGGACATTTGCATCTAGTTGACCTTGTCCATTATTTTGTTGATTCTAAAGATTGATATTCTCCATTCTGTTAACTAATTATTCTACTTCTAAAGCTTCTTGTTCTCTCCTTCTCTTGTTAGCAAGTCTGATCAACGATTCCGGATTATTAAGGATCGGAGGTGTTGGCTCTAGATCCTTGAATAGCCTTCTTCGCATACACCAAACCTAAGAACCTGAAAAGAAATGAACAAACAAAAAGCGTAAAACTGAAATAAAAATAAATGCAACTATCACTAAAGGAATAAACACCGTGGTCACACGCTACCGTCCCCGGCAGCGGCGCCAAAAACTTGGTGGTCCTTTGTGTGTTCTAAAAATAATGCAATAAATAATCGAACCACAACCGCAAGTGTACGGTTGTCCCAAGTAATATAGTTGATAAAACAGATTCGTTCCAAGGACGGGATGGTTGACTACAATGCTTATCCACTAATGAATGATTGCACTTATGAAAGCAAATAAAGATAATATGTTTGATTGGTTTTTTTTGTATTAATGCTAAGTAATTAAAGACTAAATGGAAAATGCAATTAAAAGTTAAGACGCAAGTAAAATGATGTAAAACGCAAGTATGAGAAGATAGCACTTGAGAACGCAAGGGGTCATCCTAATCCTATTTCATAACCTATGCTGTTTAAGGGTTAAATTGGTCAATTACGATGGTCGGGATTCTAAATTCCTTATACCCCCGCCAGGGTGGACTATAAGGCGATCCTAGAGTGTCACTAGTCCCGTCAGGGTAAATATGATCCACTTTTGGATGTTTAAGTTTTATTACCTCATTGGCCCTAGAATTAGCTAAGTTCGTCAGAATCAATAGCTTCTATCCTAGATTGAATAAATGGTTCTGTACCTAAACCCTTCGTCAGGATGATCCAATTGCCACTAATTGGAATAGCCTAGATACTAACACCTGTTCCTAGTTCATGACACTAAAAAAAGTAAATATTCTCAATTTATCGAAAAGGTTAAAAGACACAATCTAATTTAATTTAACAGAAACCCAAATTCAACATATGAAATTCAATAAGATTTGGGAATTACCCATATAGCATTCTCAAGCGCTAAAATGTGTTTAGCTCATATTAATTGAAAACAAAACTAAATTAAATAAAAGGGAATTCATATTGTTTTACAAAATTAAAGATAAAAGAACCTAATTTCCGGAATAAGAATGACTGCGAACGGAGATATAGACCCTCTCCAGCTCTTGCAGCTTCTTCTTTCTTCCTTCTGTTGCTTCTCTCTGGTGTTTAATCTTGTGGAATGTGAATTGTTTTGAAAATAGAAGTCAAAGGCTCCTTTTATAAGTGTAAAAACGGATTAGGGCTTGGACCTAAGTATAAAACACTAATTAATTGTCCAAGCCCAAATTCTAAGCTCAAAATCCCGTAAATGCTGATACACCTTCACTAAAACGGCTTTTCCCGCTTCGTTAAGACTCCGATTGACCTAATTCCAGTTGCTAAAGTTCCGTAACTCGATAAGGAATGTTTTCTCTTCAAAGGTCAGCGGCTAAATCATCTCTTAAGCACCTCGAAATCAGCAATCTATGGCCTGAAAAACGGATTTTCATTTCTAAGAATGATATCTTCGGGATTTATTTCAAGTCTTGACTCCATATCATGATCTTTGACTTTATCCTTGGATTCCTCTTCTAGCTAACATCCAAAACCTGTAAACTTTTCACTAAAAATACCAATATTACGCGCAAAAGCTTGATAAATTAAAAATGCTAGAAATAAAAGAGGAAAATCGTATTATTGCATATTTAGTCCAAAAGTCTATCAAATTAATTAAATAAACACCAAAAATGATGTCTCCTAAGGGTCGAAAATAAGAACAATTAAGGAGACATCAGTTTTCAACCTTTATTTTTTCTTTTCTTTTTTGTTCAGAAATATTTCAACTTTTCTGGTTGTGTACTTTTTTTTAATCTTAACTTTATTATTTTATTTTGTAAGGTTATATTAGGTATATTATATAAGTGTAAAATAATACTTTAAAAGACTGGACTGTTATAAACCCACTGGATATTCATTCCACCGTAGTCAAGCCCATGAACACTAGGGTTAGGTTTACCTATTCACTATAAATAGAACTATTTACTATGTAATCCAACACATTTTCAGATACTCAATACAATCTCTATTCTCTCTGTTTATAACACGTTATCAATAACACGTTATCAGCATGATAGCCTCTACCATTTAAGAGCTAATTAATTTTTTTAATCTTATAATATACCCGATCGTATTGTCTTATGTTTACATTTTATACAAGACAAATAATTAGATCCTCTGATCTAAAGCAATTCATTAAAGAATGATCTAAAGCAATTCATTAAAGAACGATATTATTTGATTTTAATATACACGTTCTATCAATCGTCAAATATACTTTGATGAATTTCTTTTTTTTATTGAATAATAAAATAAAGTAGTGATCTTTTGATCTATTCGATAAACAATTAGCTGATGAAATGCGACTAGAATTATCATCAGTACTGTACGAAAATGATAGCTCTGTTAAAGCTACTAGTCTTTATGTGATGGACCTTACAGTATCTATTCACCATGTTTTTTATTCTCCAGTGGATAATATTTATGGGATGTAAATGAGAAAAAAAGACTATATTTTATATGTGTTTGCGTGAAAATCTGATGAACTCGTTAACAAAAATCCCAACAAGGTTCATTGGTTGCGCCTAATAGTCTCATAAAGGAACCAATTGGGTTAATGATTCAAAGCTTACCATATATTATTAACACATAAAAATAGCTGTTGCACGAGATATCAAGGGATTAGATGTTATAGAATATTTAATAACAAAAGATCCTTTATAATCTATTTGATCATTTGCCATTTTTTAATTGGCCGCTATTTTTATATACGGAATTGACTTTCATTGAATAATGGATGAAGTAGGAATTATTTGATGTATTTGGCCAGAATAATTAAAAAAAGAAAGAAATACTTTGCATAATTGTTTTTTTCAACATAAATGCATAACTGATAGCATAATTTATGCATGTTCTGGTTTTTTTTTTTTTATTTAAGCCAAAGCAACTGAATTTTTTTTCTTCTTTCGACATATATAAAATAAAGACCTCATATTTTGTATAGAGACATCATAGAAGGTTTAAAATATTAATTGCTTTATATATTTTGTTTTGGTCGACCATTCAATTGAATTCAATTTTTTTAATTTTTAATAATAAATCTTACTAAAGAAAAACAACATAGCAGGCGGTAGAAAAGTTTTAACCTAAAAAAAAAAAGAAAAAAAAGAGATTTAAAAAAAAAAACCCCATTTTTTATCTTTTTCTTCTTTCTTAATTTAATTAAAAAAAATTCAAATTTTACAATTTTTTTTCTTAACGATTTTTTTTTATACCTAATGATATTCATATATCAATATTAAATAATATATGTATACATTACTAGTATATATATTTTATATTTGCATTATATGATATATAACATAACCTATGAGAAGGATGTATGGAAAAAATAGAGTGTATACACAAGTTGTGTACGTATTTTATGCATATCTGCTGATATAGCATAACCTATAATGATGAAAAAAAATTATTAGACATAACTTTATGTAACTTATGCAAACACATAAATGTCAATTTGAGATTGTGTTTCGGTTAACAAATGAAACGAAATATAGGGTAATTAAAGATATATTTTATGCGCATATATCGCATAACCTATCAATTAACTCGTTTTCATTCATATAACCTCAGAAATTAAATATATTTATCCGATCTTCAAGCTTCTAAAGCAAATGTCGATACTAATATAAGGATTTAGAAAAGTTTGTATTGTACTTCAAATATTTACATTTATCCAAAATTCAAATGATGTATGATAATGGGAATTATGTATAAAGTTCTTGAAGAACCAAAAATAATACTTTTTGAAGAAATATAATTCAATTAGAGTTTTTTACTCTTGTGGAATTTTTACTCTACAAAATTTTAGAGATTAAATTGTTATTGTGATCCTATGTGAAATCATAAACAAAATAATACAGATCACTATCGCTTACATTTGGTAACGTATCACTGGTTTTTTTATCCTTGCCAATATCATCATCTGTATTTTTTTTGATGATATAAATATTAGTGAAAATTCACAAGTGAAAAAAAAATTAAAGATCTAGATGATCAAATACATATTATCAATCTGGCTATGTCCAAACAAAAATTTGTGTCCCAAATCATTTTGATATTAAATCATCTATTTTTTTTATTACGAAATCAAGGGATATATACGAGTCTAGAAACTTAACTATTGAATCTTCTATGACGAAATGATATGACCATTTCTCATAATAAATACTCCCTATTGGTCAAAGACCAACAACAAAAAAAATTATTTCATCAAAATATCCTAACTGCTTAATTTACGTTACAATTGCTCCACCACCGCGCAAAAGGATGGAATCTGAGAATACATGTTATTTAAGTTATTCTCTGGATTAGGGAGATTTAAAAAGAATATCCGGAATATAAGAATACACCATTTATATTGATCCTCGTACAATCATACAAATAAAAATATTGTAAAGGTGTAGTAATTAAGTCACAATATCCAGTTATCAATGCTCTTGATTAAATTTATGTCTCAAAAGAGCTATCTTATAAAATTAGACTATTGTACGCTTAAAGCGCAATAGATCAATTTGGTTCCAAAGATAGCATAAAGGAGCAACAGCATGAGCAAGTTGTTAATTATGAGACTTTTGACATCTTATAAATGTCAAAGTAGTGTATATAACTGAGAATTAAAATACTCCTACTGAGTATCAGGTACCTGATTATATATTGAGATCTTAATCGGTTATTTTACTACTTTAAATTATTGGAACCTAACTAAAAATTGATCATGATCGAAGATTTATATATACGCGTAATAAGTATTAATATATGAATGAAATCGAGGATTATTTTAATCAAAATGTCTAAATAAACTGACTGGCCATCAGTAGAAAGACATAAATAAAGCAAATATTTTTTTAATTTCACTTGTAAGACGTGAAAATTTTACAATTGTAAAACGAATGTGCTACAAGGGGGAGTCACTATATAAGATAGTATGTTGTAGCACACATACTATATTTATAAAGAGATATAGTTTCTGGTGTTGGATGCACTTTTATTTGCTATTATTTCTTATGAAAAGACTTCATATAAGTCCAATGTCGATCACTTTAAATCATTATATATGAATGAAGTTTCGATCAAATTTATGTCGTATAATTTATTACTCCTATTGAATGTCTCAAGTTATACACCATTGTGTTATACTTACATCAGGGGGAGACATTTACGCAATGCACTCTTTTTCCTTAGCATAGGTTTTTCCCCACTGGATTTTCCTTGTAAGGTTTTTCATGAGACAATTTAAATAAGCGTATAGTATAATACCGTACTCTTTTTCCTTTACTAAGATTTTGTCCCATCGGGTTTTTCATAGAAAGGTTTTAATGAGGCATATTTTAAAAACTAAATATTTTCGGGGAATGCAATCTTTCAACAAGTAAACAAAGTCCAACAATATGCTACTTGTATCGCTCAAGACAAATGAGGCTACATCAAAGGTGACCGAACCAAACACATCTCTCCAAAATTATCTTTTAGACATGAACTCTTGAAGAAATATGAAATAGATGGTCATCGAATTCTCCTCAGTGACATCATTACCTACATCTACGTTCAAGAAATTTATACACAAGATTAACGTGCAAGGATTCAAGATCTTTTTTAAGAGGCTCACAAGAGGGGGAGACAAAATACACACTACACTCTTTTCCTTCATCACGGTTTTGTCCTAATAGGTTTTCCTGATAAAGATTTTTAATGAGGTAGTTTTAGAAAGCGTATAAAGAAATGTACTCTTTTTTTTCACTAGATTTTTTCCTACTAGGTTTTTTCTAGGAAAGTTGTAACGAGGCATATTCTTAGGGACTGAATATCCAAGGGGGAGTGTTATAAACCGACTTAATGGATATTCATTCTAGCCCATGGGCTAGTAGTCAAGCCCACACTAGGGTTAGATTTACCTATTCTCTATAAATAGGACTCTTTACTATGTAATCCTAAACTTTTTCAGATACGCAATATAATCTCTATTCTCTCTATTTATAACATGGACTTATTATTTCCAATTATGTCTTTTCTCAATTGGCAGAACTATTGTTTATAAGTTCTTGGATTTTTTTTGTTATTACTTCTTTTTGTATTATAAAGTCCAATGTACTATATATTATGGGCTTCTTCACATTTATGTGCTGGCCTATTTGTGTTTGCACATAATTAAGTTCAACTCACAGGTGTTTCCTTACTTCAAGAACTTGCTACGTGACACTCTTATATCCTTTGATCTTATTTTAGTTACGTATATATATTAGTGTGAATGTATGTTGAACAATTCTTTATCTCTCCAATTTTCTATTAAGCTTCCTTTCTTTTCTGATGATAAAACTGATTTGAACATTTACTTCTATATCTCTGGGTCAAAACTGAAAAATTAAACATCTAATACTTTTTTCAGGTAAATTAAAGTTTTTATACTCATCCATATTGTTTCAACTTACATGATTACAAAATTTTATTTTTAAAGTTATTTCTGAGTTAATCTATATCATTTTTAATTTAGGTTATGTATAATCATGATCTTTTACGAAGAAAAATAGAATTTTTCATTTTTTTAACTATTAACACTAGCGGTCCTATTAAAATTATTTTTAAGTTTTTTATTTTATTGAATAAAGTTTTAATATGAATAGTCCTATACATATTTGTATAAATAGAATGATTTGAAAAAAAAAATAGAGTATTCAATGGTCTTTTTTATTCAGAGTATTCATAAGGTTAAAACTATCTTTTTAAGTTTGATCTATAAATTTTATTTGAAGAAGTTATGTTTAGAATTAAAAAAGTAGATGTTTTTCTAGATTTTCAAAAATAGGATGAGGATATTAGAAGTTAATCGATAAAAAATTAATACTAATACAGAGGGACATAACTCATCATGCTAGATTTATTGAATTATAAAATATAAGGTTTAGTAACTTTTTTTTACTCTATCAAAGATAAGAAGAGATTTTTTCTAATGCTATTTTCTATGAATTATATTTCATTGAGGTTTTTATATTAGAGAGACGAGAGTTATTCATTATTAAGTGAGTCATTTGGTTTTTAATTATTGCCATTAAAATGAATGAAAACCATTACTCGTTAATAATCTAAGAATTTGTGATTATTATATATTTTTTTTTGTTGATGTTTAATATTTCTTTTTTCCAGATATTGCACACTGGCCTATTGCATAATTAGGATTTGGTAATGTTGCGGATAAGATTGTTACTAACAAAAGAAAAAGGATAAGATCGTTATATCTCACTCTCACTTGCCCAGGTAGAATTTACTTGCTAGTATATTAAGCTAAAAATTTCTTAGATTTTTTATGTGTTTTATGAATATGAGTTGTTCTTGGTATTATTTGTTTATTAAATACTTCATATCATGTATACTAATTAAAAAGTGAAGAGATTTAGAGAGATAAATAAAAAATATCTTAAAGATAAATTTGTTTATGAACTTATATATTACAATTGTGATACAAGCAATTTATTTAAGTATACAAAATATTGGGCTTTTTTGTAACTATAATACCTTTCAGCTCTTATAGTACACATTTGATAAAAGAAATTGTTTGATTACTTTGTATTGTATTTTTGTGAGTTTGTATGTAAATTTAGTAAAAATTGAGGAATAAATAGTGAAATCTTATGTGTCTAGTAAGGGAAGAGATCACATAGTTTATTAAGCGATAAGTAAGATTCTCATCCAACTCATCCTGATAGAATGGAAGATAATTTATTGATATATTTTTTCAGGACTTAGACCCCTTTCAACTATAAACAAAACCAATCATTAGTATCAATAGAACAAGAATAGTCTAATAGAGATAATAGTAACCTTGTGTCGAAATATTTAAACAATTATAAAAATATACAAACAATTCTAAAATAATTACTCTCACTTTCAAAATTCACTTTAAGCCACACAAATCGTAAAACACTCTTACTCCCTTTACTCCCTTATGGTAAGTCCAATTCATCTGGTCTAGGATTCCGGCAAGAATTCGTCTACACTCTTTATCAAAGTCTATCATTGTGTCATTGCATATAACATGTTCACTCTCGACGGGTAACCCTAGAACATGGTGACATCATGTAATGTCACCGCCATCTCACCGACAACAAGTGAAACGTTGGGCTTCGCACCTCCATCTTTCTACCCAAGTGGTGCACAAAGCTCGGTGTGTAGTTACTTTGTGTATTTTTGGAATATACCCAAAATTGGCCTCTTCAACAAATGGAAAGATGTGCAAATCCATCTCCCAAAGTATGGATTGTATAAGCAAAACTTCATAATTGTCATATACACAAACACATATTGGTTTAATATTAAGATTTAACAAGTAAAACATGGAAAAAATATAAGAAATATAACTTATGTAGCCTTTCCATATTATTTGACTTTGATGAACTTTTGGATGATTAAGTACGAGATACCCAAATTCAGGTAGTAGACTATTTTGTTTATTGTACAGTCTAATAATAAAATTGAAGGGGACAATAGTGCAATAATAAAAGTTTAGGGGGACCAATAATGTAATATTGTCTAATTAAGTTTTAATTCTTCAATTCAAGGGACAAAAAATGCAACATTATCTAACAAATTTCTCTAATTTCACAACAACCACATGAGGGACCAATAACGCAACATATATTTAAGGGACGAATAGTGAAAAATAACCTAACAACTATACTAAATCTTATCACAAAATCATCATTTTATAGTTAAAATTAATCATTAATAGTGAAAATACAACAATATAACTAAAATTAATAAACAAAAATTAATATATATATATATATATATATATGTATATATATATGTATGTATGATCTTAATTAATGAAAATGGAAGGGGGTGGGAGAGAGGGGAGTTGGGAGATATACCTAGATTAGAAGATCAAGAAAAGGATTATATTAGTGGTGGCAGAGGCTAGAGTTATGAGTGCCGCTGCAATACGAGGGGGGGTTTGATTAGTTAGGGTAAACAACAGAGCAAAAACATCTAATCTATTTACTAACCTAATTTTTTAATCTTCAAAGTTGAGCAAGAACGAGAGCAAAATAGCACTCACATTAAAGATTCAGCAAGTATAATATTTATTTAATTTGCAACAAAGGCATCCTATGTGTTTCACATAAACAATTATAAAATTAATTGAAATTTACCCACCAGAGCGTGTTTAGTGGTTAATAATTTTAAAACTAGGACCTCTTTTTAGAAAAAATCATATAATAACAAATCAATCAAATTTGTATGATATTTAAAATTTCAAATTTAAATTTCGATAAACTTAACATTTGTTCAAGTTTAATAATACAAAATATGCATGCCTATAGTTTCGTTGTGAATATTGAAAATATTTAAGAAACTTTCTAAAAACAAAATCTAGCAAAAAACTTAATAAAAATATCTTTTTACATATCATCCATTTGAATTAAAAAAGTTGGTTGACCATTGACAATGTAATTAAATTATTTAAATAGGGTATTATACAATTTTAATAGATCATGCGTCGATAAAACAATTAAAAATATAAATTTGAAGTAAAATTTTAACAAACTTACGACATAAAGTATCCTTCTAAATAAATTTATATAAGTAACTAAAAACATCGTATATATGAACTTTTCTTTCATTGGGTAACTTTGGCGACTTTTTATAAATGTGAGTTGTCTTTCATAAATAATATAGATAATTGTTCATAAATGAGACTAATTTTTTATAAAGTGGTCTCTATCATTTAAATGTATGTCACTTTTCTTAAATGATAGGTGACTTTGTATAAATAATATAAATGACTTTTTATAAAGTGATACCCATCTTTTAAATTAGTACCGTATTTAAGAACCTTTATGTATAGACACAAGTGATTAAAAAACTATTACTCTTCAATAAATAAATGTTAAAACCAAAATATAAATGATGACGACTAATAACTAAATTTAATAAAATTATATAAATACTTAAAAATATAAATTAAAATCAAAATTAACATTTGAATACATAACCATAATTATACCGCTAGCCTACGTAAATATTTACCTAAAACGGTGAGTATTTTTCGATAAATAAAAAAGAATATGGATTGAAATTTTTAAATGGTGAGTGGTTTCATCTAGTTATTTTAGTTGGGTGTATTGGTCCAATTTTGATATGTAAGGAAGGATACACGCTTCTAAAGATTTATTGTGGACTTGAGTTTAGTATTTTTTTTACAAGATTATGGTAATAATAGATTTTTTATCTAAATAGTAATAGTAGAAGTAAATAAAAATAAAAATAAGCCTTACATAAATTATTTAAGGCATAGTAGAATTAAGATGGTATTTAAAATTGAATTGATGAGAAATTATATAAAAATCTAAATTGTTTGACAAGTAGTCAGGTGGTGGCATGATGGTCCCCAATATACATGTAGGGAGCTCAAGGCAAACAAACTTCGACCATCTATACGTGTTACTCTCTAATACACGCGAACAAATTTAAGTAGTATTTCAAGACAATCTAAATAAATTGATAAGCGATATACAAACCTGGAGCACTAGGAATAAGCTTTGGAAAAATATGACGGGAAACACCTGCCGGATAAGGAAAAAATTGAGGTGGTACAGTTGCAAATTGGGGTTGTTGTCCAGTTGAAGAAAAATTAGCAAGGTATTGATCATCAAACGCAGCAATTTGTTGGTTAACGACTACTTGATCTATATATTCCTTAATCTTCTTATCAGTCAAAATTTGTTTTTGCTCGTCAACAAATATTTGATAGTAAGCTCGCAAATTTGCCTTAAAATACATATTATCAGCACAAGTGCTAGAGTAATGGAATAATGAACTTTGTTATCATATTTACCATGTGCTTGAAATCGGCATTATGTTGCCGTCCCACAGAAAGATGAAAACACGAGTTAGCACAAACACGATAAATCTAAATAAGGGAGGTTAAAATAAAAATTACCTCTCCAAATATAACTTTAAGACTGTAAAAATCATAATAATTTCTTATTTCTATGCAAAACCAAACCCATACACACACCTATACCCCATTAATTAAAATATATTTATACTAGTTTCAACATACACTTTTACAAATATATTAAATTTATTTACATTTAGGATCTATAATTATTTTTCACCCATAATTTTTTTCATGGAATTTAATAATCAACATAGTTTAGCCAGATTCCCAACAATTTAAATATATCAAAATTATGTCACATACAAGTATAAATTCTAATTACACTATTTACCTGCTAATAAATCATAATTTAACTAATGAAAGATACAATACAAGAATAACAACTTATAGAATATGCGCTAAGTACACGTCGCAGTAGTCACAATAATAACTGTAAAGTACAAAATAAACACTTTATATATTTTTACAAATCTATCATATATTTATTTACATATATATTATATATAGATAGATTTTGCGTACCTTGGCATGGACAACTTGTTAATGAAAACAATGGAAAATAGATAATGAAATGTAAAATGTCTGACACCAGCAAAATGGGAAAGAGATCTAATTATTTATTGTAGTAGAAGGAAAAAAGGAAATAGGCTAAAATTGTGGACTTTGTAAATAGTAGTAATTATAATTAGGTCATAGAGTTTTATTCTTGGAGGCCCAGTCTCCGAACTTCAAATTATACGACGAGGGTAATTATTAAGTGATCTTCATGTTTGAGATTTTATTACTCTTCGGACCTTATGCTTTTTTTACAAGTTCAATTGAATATATTAAAAGACGGAAACTAAAAAAATCATGAGTTAGTAGTTTCATTTTGTTAGTTAAGATCGTTTAAGATAAGTTAAGACCAGTGTTGCTGATCGAGAGAGGGAAACATGCAATTTCCAAACAAAATTTCTTGAAATGTTATTTTGCAATCCAATCAACACAATATAGGTCTTCCTAGTAATAAGGTAGAAAGACAGATAAAAATTTGAAATATTAGTACATCCTAAAACTAGTTTCCAAATTCATATGTATTACATGTGACACATACATAATAGGTTTCATAACTAGATTGCAATATTTTGTTATGAATATGTTAGATTAGGGGAATCCTCGAGTGTACAAAATAGAATTCCTAATACCAGTAGTTTTAGCTTTGGCGGAAGAGAAGGCTTCGTAGCCTATAAGTTGATCGTAATAATAGTACCTGTAACATCTCTGTTTGTGAATGAGCATATTTTATGTCAAAACAGCAATTACTAGCCGTTTTGGGTAAATGTTACTAAGGGAAGAAGATGAGTTTGAATTTTTGCAATATTATTTTTGGATAGTGATGTGTGTGCAAAGAAGACTGATGTCTGAGGTTTTATGTTATGGAAAACGAGTATAAATTTATGTTTTTATTATGATATTTTATTTTTTATTTCTAGGTAGTGTGATGCGTGTGAAGAAGGTGAGTGTTTGGGGTTTTATGTAAATGGGGAAGAAGATGGTGGAGAATGATCGAGGATGATTATGGAGGAATGTTAGAGATGAGTTTGAAACTTTTAAGAAGGCGAGTGTTTGATATTTTATGTAAACGGGGAAGAAGATGGTGGAGAATGATCGAGGATGATTATGGATGAGTATTAGAGGTGAGTTTGAAACTTTTATTATATTACAACTGAGATTGAGGATTTATGTTTTATGCTATAATAAATTAAGTATAATTGAATATGAATTGATGATAATGGTGGTAAAAAATGATCGGCAAATGAGTTTTTAATTGTTTTATTGGTCAAGCTCGAGGAAGAAGAAATAGAACAAGGGGGGGTCGGGGTGGTTGAGGTTTATGTTTTCTTTTAATATTTAATTGAGGTATTTAGGTAAATTTACATGTTAAAAAACATACTCTTACCGAAAATAGGTACGTCAATCAATAAATAGAAATGTGTTAGGGGATCTACAATGATACATGGTTTAGTTTAAGGGTTTGTTTGGATATAGGGGGTTTCTTTTAGTAAAAATAGGAAATGATAGTATATTAAAGGTATAAAGATAAGAGTATTTAATCTTGTTTGGATTGAGTAGAAAAAAAAAGAAATGTATTAGTAAAGCATATTTTTGTGTTTGAATTGTATAAGTAGTGGAAAGGAAAGGATTATTTTATAACTAAATTACTTTTATACCCCTAATAAAATATATTATAAATAGAAGGTAACAAAGATATTTTATTATTAAAATTAACCCTTTCCTTTTAATGACTCCAAATTGAAGGGATATGATATAACAGATTAGAAAGGTATTATTTTAATCCTTTAGTAACTTATCCCTTCAAAATTTTATAATACAAACAAAGTAAGTATATCCATTATCCTTTATAATCCCTTACCTCCACTTTTAATCCCTCAATCCAAAGTGTTTGTAAATTTTTCTTGGGATTTTAAAATTTTAAATGGAAAAATCCTTTTTCCAAATATTGGAATATCTGAGTGTTAGTTAAAATATTTGTATTTAAACACGACCAATACTAAAATATTTTGGAGTTCTAGACATGGAGATTTTAAACTTACTAAATAGGTTAAAAATTCATTTTAATCCTTTGGTAAAATGCACGTGTCTACCATAATAATCGTAAATTAGTTATGCATTACTTTACAAATTTGATGCAAAATCACGAAACATAATCCTTTTTATGGATTACATTGATTCAGATTTTGAGACGAAAGATTTTCTTTTTTGAATCGACCAAAAAGTTAACTTTTCTTTGTCGTGAAATTACTTTTGTTGATTTAAGAGAATGATTTATTGATTAAATAGATTGGTTACACTAGTCAATAAGAAATTTAGGACCCATCCCCCTATTAGTTGATAAAATCTTGTCAATGATATTGTGGACACCAGTTGATCCACATCCTCCGACAAGAATAGGGATCAATGATAGAGGTTCAACTTTATTCGAAGATGGCTACCGTCAACTTGACCGAAGAAATATTTGGCATCGTAACCAGAAAGAGACATAACATCCTAAAAATCCCCTAGTTTGATACGATAAACGCCCAAATAAATATATTGGGCATGCATTACATATAAATACATATTCCATATGCTTGAACATGTATCACTTATATTCTCACTATATATAAGTGATACATGTTCAAGCATATGTAGATACATATATATATATATATATATATATATATATATATATATATATATATATATATATATACATGTTCAGTCGGATTTAGTTTTATATATATATATATATATATATATTCTATTGGATCATCAATACCAATAATGACTTGACCGTTAAAGTACTATCATGAGGCACAGATCCATATGGTCCAGACCTTTGTATGATTTTAGCTCATTACGATTGGCCAAAGGTAGATACATTCAAAACACCACCAACAACACCAATATTAGTTCTATTGTTCACGTATCTATATCGGTTAGGCATTACACTCTCTATAAATCGACACAGTCAGTGGGAAAGAATTTCCAAATCCATTGATAAACAACTAATTAAAACCAAGTCCAGATTCGATTTGCAGAGACAAGTGGAAATGGAAATACCTCAAACCACACACTGAACACTGAAAAAAGTTTCTCTCAGTAGTCTAGAATAAAGGTCCACAAATAGATGATCTCAAACCCCCTACGCTAGGGGCACCAGTTGTCTCTCTGCGATTGTGCAAATTGACTTAAGTAATATAGTTTTTTAAAAGTATAAATCGTTTCCCAAGGTATTATACATGTTATTTAGTGATTTAGATATGAGTGGATTCTTCATCATGTGAAGCAAATGAGAAAAGAGAAGGGGGGAATTAAATATTGCAAATTTTAATGGATTAATTTGCAACTAATTAATGAGATTACAAAGACTAAAAGGTAATAACAAATATATATATATATATATAAAGGATTTAAATGAGTTTGGGATGATCAATTCCGCCAAATATCTCTAAATGGAAAATTCTTATTAAGTAAGGGAAAGATTAATATTCAACACTAATCGTACCTAGGATTAAAAATTACTCTAAACCCCTTCCGGGTGATTAGAGGCTACTCTATAGGCAAACAAACACCTTTAAAATAATCCCAGCTTCCCTAAAAATCAATTAAATCAACTACACATATTATGGCTATGTATCTTCTTATGATCTTCTGATTGGATGATACAAATACACCCTCATTACTTAGCTCTAAATGTAAACCCCCTTCGAGGTATAATTTTTGGATTATCTTAGTTAATTATGTGGCCAATATAATCAATCATAATTTAATACAAGATAAGAAGAAGTATGAGTATTCGATCTCATTTAAGCATAAATCCCTAATTTAAAATAATTGCCCAATTAGTAAAACCTAGGGTTTCACAATCCATCTCAATCTACTAGATATTTAGCTCATAATAAAAGAAAAGAAATCCATAGTACTTGAATTAAGTATACAGTGATTAATGAAAATTAGAGGATAAGAAAAATTATTATATATTGTGTGAAACGATGAAAATTTGAAGACTTGAAGATATAAATAATCTTCTCCCAAGTCTTCTCTTCCTTACGCTTTGCTCCATTGATGAAATATTAGTGAATTATGAGAGAAAATGAGAAAAAAACATTATATATATGCTCCTAAAATTGTGGGTGTCACTTAAATTATGTTGTTCCATGGTCTGAATTGTAAAAAGTCTTCACCCACTAGAATTTTCAATTTTTCACAAAGTTGTATCTTTTTAGCCATAAAAACGATCATAACTTCTTCATCCAAACTCTAAACCACTCTCATTTTATTTTCACGCATTCTTATTTTTGAGAGCTTCCTAACGGTCTATCATTCATCTTTCAACTACTCTCGGATCGTCTGTGACATCTATTTGAAGATTATGGACTAATTGTAATATATATCTTCATTGAGCCCCAAGTGAATAATGGCTTTTCAGATATATTTTGGTCCTTTTTCGGCTTATTGAATGTTTCTCTTGGCTTTCATGACTCCTTAACTCCTTAATTAACACATGTTATGGATCTTAAGGTCTTTCCAGATTATAACATTAACTTATGGATGATATTATATATATATATACATGTATATATGTATGCAAGTATGTATTGACCTATGTGGTATTGGATACAACCTTTAAGGCTTATAGGGAACATGCAGCTAGATTTTTTTTAAAGAGGTCACTATCAAATATTTTGGGCGGCCAAATATTAAAATACCCTAAAATAAAATAAAAATCAAATAAAGACGAAAAACAAGTGGCAATAAGTATGGATCACCTACCCAACAAGTCATTGGATGAGTCATTGATTATCAACTCACTAGGTATCAATACTTTTCAGTTTTGACCACCACTCACTGACCACCCCTGGCCCAGCCATCCAAGGTCTACTCAAATAATCTATTGAGTACTCAGAGAATTTAATATTTTGGAAATTCTTTGAGTATCTGTATTTTTCAGCTCCGACCACAACCGGCGCCGCCACCCGACGAGTATTTGGAGATCTAAATATATCGAAAAATCACAGTATGTCAAGGAAAATTCGCTGAATATCAAAAAAAGGTTACCGAGTATTAAAAAAATTCACTAAATATCGTGGAATATTTTTGAGTATACTCAACAATTCATTGAGTGTGGAAAAAAAGACACTGAGTATACTCGATAATTCCAATGTGTTTTAAAAAAACACTAAGTATTACACCAAAATATAAAAAATAAATGACAAAATTTATTTTAATTGATAGAAATAGTATTAAATAACAACAACAAATCTATTCTGTAGGAAAACTATTCCAATTATATATAAAAAAGAGCAGTTGCAAATAATTGACAATGGTGCCATCAAATTTATTGATCCATTAACTATCATGTCCTAGAAAAATACATTATTGTAAAAAGAACAATCTATTCAAAATAAATAAATTCAAAAGCATAATAAGAGATGTATGAGTAGATTTGAACAACCATCACAAAAAGATAATCTATCCAATAAAAAATCAAAAGAATAATCCATCAAAAAAAAAACATTTAAAAAAAAATCAAAAGAGCAATTTTTTCTGTTAGATCTCAAAAATTTGAACGACCATGAAGCTTGGGTCCATGGCTTCTTCGCTCCCAAACTCTCGAAGCAAAGCTCAGCTTGAAGAAAAACTCCAATCATGAACAGAGCTTGAACAGAGGCTATGAATGCTTGAAGGCAAATAAGCCTTGAATGGATATTAAATAAAGGAGAGATCTACTGAGCTTGAAGGTTTGAAATTCATTTTGAGATGAGAGTAGAGAGGTTGTTGCTAGGTTAGGGTGGGGAGAGGAGAGAGGCGTTTAATTTTATGTTTAAAATTTAGTATATATAGTATTTGAAAAATAAGTGGGGTATAATAGGTTGTAAAAAATAGTCTTTTAGTGGCTTATAGTGTTAAATAATCTAAACTTTAATTTATCTAATAGATGTTCTCTCTCATACCCAATGATGTATAACTGAGTATCCTCAAATCTCAAAAATAATAAAGATCGAGCATTTCTCTGACGTGATATTCAACTTTAAATAGCCAGGTTCACACATTTATTTTATTAATTTGGAAGCGAAGCATAACCGATTTTCTTTATATCTTGGGTGGTTGTTAGCTTGATTCTTTTTTTTCTTTCTTGATTCTCGACATTGTTTTTCTTGAATTTGGCAATTGAAACAATTAAATCATACACGTGCCTCATAATATTAGCACCAAACAAGTAAAAACCCAACCCATAATATCCTAAAAATAACCCATTATCCCAAACCCAAGCTCGAAGATAGTCAATTCACTAAGCATTGTGATTCAAGAGCGGGTAATATGTTAAAGTCTTATCATACTAAAGGATTAGGTTTGTAACATGGATAACAAAAAAAGGACTCAGGCTCAGTCGGTGATAGGAATACATCGCTTGGACAAATTAAAGTGAACACATGTATTCTCAAAGAACTACCCTAATCATTTATCTAAGTCTCGCCAACCTATTTCATCTCAATGTTGTAGGCGAATCAATTTTAGACTAGCTAAGACTCAATGTCTATACACCTACTCACATTTCACTTTACTCAAACTACTTTTCATGCACTGCTTGCTAAGAACTTGACACACACAGACAACAGGTATCAAGACACTTAATCATGACATAATATGAGCATTACTAAATCATATAACTAATTCATATCATCGAGTGAACCTAAATAGAACCAACAAAAACAACTACAACAAATTTTACTAGAAAATTTAGAAGAAGCGTCTAAATCTAACACGAAGAGTACCCACATACAAGACTCTAATTTGCATTTTGAGATCTCTATTCACATATAAAGTACAATTAAGAGTATGGCATACAAGACAAGACTCTAATTATGGGTTTTGAGCTCTCTATTCACATATAATGTCTAAAACATAGAAAGATCACTCACATCCAACACTCTTGAGAGAGCTTTTATTAAGAACCTCTAAAACCACATTTAAAGTCTCATACTAAAAGTGAAATTTACTTCTAAACATGGCATATCAGTTTTTCATTGAAAATTATTATTTTATACCTCATCTTTTTGTTATATAATTTTATTTATAAACAAAATTAGTATGCCCCTAGAATATTAATCAAATTTGGTTCTAATTTTTTTTACAACCTAATTTATTTTTACTCTTTGAATATAATTTGGATTTACAAAAATTACTAATAGAAAGTCAAAGATATAATTGACAAAAATAAGAATCAATATAATAAAACACAACAAGAAATAAGCGGCTAGGATTTATTGGGAGAAAATATAAAAAGTGTATGTTTCTTTAAATTTAAGCCAGACGTTTACAAGATCAACCAAATGCCTCAATTTATTTGAATTTAAGCCCCTTTTGCAAGGTTTAAACAAAATCATTTCTTATCTTATTATCCAATCCAAAGTCCTTCATTTTATCCTTTATGTATATTTATCTATATTTATCATCCCATTTATTGCATGTCACAGGTTTCTGTAAGTGGATATCTCTACAATCCTTTTTCTTTAAAAATTGACATTGGTTTACATGTCAATTGTATATTTTTATGGGTCAATTATTGTATAAATAGAAGTTAAAATAGTGTAATCAAAGAATTAATTTTTATATTTACAACTAAGATCTCAAATGTTGTTGAATTTTTTACTGGGTGATTAATTCAAAAGGGCCATAACCAAACAAAGTTGCTTCATAAGGTCTAACCCAATTTAATAAATATCCTTGTCTAAACTTCCCTTTAAGTGTATATCATGCGAATTATTGGGTTAGACGACATAATTTGGTGGCCTAGAAAATTATAAATCCAGAGAATTGGTGGGATAGACAATATAATTTGGTAAGCTAAATATTTTATTTGTTGAGTTATGTTCATTAATTTGGTGAGCCCACTATCCAATCTCGTTAAAATCACTATCTCTATTTTCAGACCATCCAAAACAATTCAAAAAATACAGTATAATACTAAATTGCTCACTCGCATCACTTCTTATACGGTAAAAAGCTTTCTATGATCATACAAGATCCATTGTAGGATTTGCATGAAAATATAATAAACATCACCACTATAATTTTACTTAAATTAAATAATTTTGAAAATCGGAAAATGATGATATTAGGTTAAAATAATTTGTTTTTAGACTGTTAATGGTAAAGATTATTTTTTACCTTAGTTTGGGTTCTTTGATTGTTGATGGCGTAGCCAAGCCTGGTTGATGATGGTGAAGAATGTTTCACAAGTGGCTACGGTTTTTTTGTATAGGAGAGTGAATTGGATTATGTTTATTGTATAGGAGAATGGTTCTTTGATTATGTTGCATTGGTTTTCAACCTTTATTTTTTCTTTTATTTTTTGTTCACAAATATTTCAACTTTTCTGGTTGTGTACTTTTTTTTAATCTTAACTTTATTATTTTATTTTGTAAGGTTATATTAGGTATATTATATAAGTGTAAAATAATACTTCAAAAGACTGGACTTCATATTTAGGATATGGACCTAATTTTCAATTATCTCTTTTCTCAATTGGCAGAACTATTGTTTATAAGTTCTTGGAATTTTTTTTGTTATTACTTCTTTTTGTATTATAAAGTCCAATGGACTATATATTATGGGATTCTTCACAATTATGTGCTGGCCTATTTGTGTTTGCACATAATTAAGTTAAACTCACAGGAAACGCTAGCGTATTACTTCACAGACTTGCTACGTGACACTTTTATATCCTTCGATCTTATTCTACTTTGAACGGACGAGATCTAAACCCTAAGCCTCCCATATATATATACCCTTATCTCAACTCTTTGGTCAGGTTTCTTCATATGTCTTTAAACTCTTCTACTCTCGCAGCTACCATGAAACAAATGTTTCTGTAGATCTCTATTCTTCTTCTATAGTACATCAAGTATCTCTGTCATAGATGTCAAGTAAGGATGTATATTAGTGTGAATGTATGTTGAACCAATTCTTTATTTCTCCAATTTTCTTTTAAGCTTTCTTTCTTTTCTGATGATAAAACTGATTTAAACATTTACTTCTATATCTCTGGGTCAAAACTTAAAAACTAAACATCTAATACTTTTTTCATGTAAATCAAAGTTTTTATACTCATCCATATTATTTCAACTTACGTGATTACACAATTTTATTTTTAAAGTTATTTATGAGTTAATCTATATCATTTTTAATTTAGGTTATGTATAATCATGATCTTTTACGAAGAAAAACATAATTTTTCATTTTTTACTATTAACACTAGCGGTCCTATTAAAATTATTTTTAAGTTTTTTAATTTATTAAATGAAGTTTTAATATGAATAGTCCTATACATATTTATATAAATAGATCGATTTGAAAAAAATAGAGTATTCAATGGTCTTTGAATTCATAGTATTCATAAGGTTAAATTTATCTTTTTAAGTTTGATATATAAATTTTATTTGAAGAAGTTATGATTAGAGAAATAAAAAAGTAGATGTTTTTCTAGATTTTCAAAAATAGGATAACGATATTAGATGTAAATCGATAAAAAATTAAGACTAATATGGAGGGACATAACTCATCATTCTAGATTTATTGAATTACAAAATATAAGGTTTAGTAACTTTGTTTTACTCAAAGATAAGAAGAGAATTTTTCTAATGTTATTTTCTATAAATTATATTTTATTGAGGTCTTTATTGTAGAGAAAAATGCAATTATCTCCAAGAACAAAATGTCCGAGAGTTATTCATTATTAAGTGAGTCATTGGGTTTTTAATTATTGACATTAAAATGAATGAAAAGCATTACTCGTTAATATTCTAAGAATTTGTGATTATTATATATCTTTTTTCTGTTAATGTTTAATATTTTTTTTCGGATATTGCACACTGGCCTATTGCATAATTAGGATTTAGTAATATTGCAGATAAGATGGTTACAAACAAAAGAAAAAGGATAAGATCGTTGGTCATGTCATTTCAGGTAAATATTGATATCTCACTCTCACTTGCCCAGGTAGAATTTACTTGCTAGTATATTAAGCTAAAAAATTTCTTAGATTTTTTATGTGTTTTATGAAAATGAGATGTTCATGGTATTATTTGTTTATTAAATACTATCATGTATACTAATTAAAATGTGAAGAGATTTAGAGAGATAAAAAAAATATCTTAAAGATAAATTTGTTTCTGAACTTATATATTTACAATTGTGATACAAGCAATTTATTTAAGTATACAAAATATTGGGCTTTTTTGTAACTATAATACCTTTCAATACCTTTAAGCTCTTATAGTACACATATGATAAAAGAAATTGTTTTATATGTTGTATTGTATTTTTGTGAGTTTGTATGTAAATTTAATTAAAATTAAGGAATAAATAGTGAAATCTTATGTGTCTAGTAAGGGAAGAGATCACATAGTTTATTAAGAGGGAAGTCAGATTCTCATCCAACTCATCATGATAGAATGGAAGATAATTTATTGATATAATTTTCAGGACTTAGACCCCTTTCAACGTTAAACAAAGCCAATCATTAGTATCAATAGCACAGGAATTGTCTAATATATATAATAGTAACCTTGTGTCGAAATAAATAAACAATTATAAAAATATACGAACAATTATAAAATAATTACTCTCACTTTCAAAATTCTCCTTAAGCCACACAAATCGTAAAACACGCTTACTCCCTGTACTCCCTTATGATAAGTCCAATTCATCTGGTCTAGGATTTCGGCAAGAATTCGTCTACACTCTTTATCTAAGTCTATCATTGTGTCATTGCATATAACATGTTCACTATCGATGAGTAACCCTAGATCATGGTGACATCATGTAATGTCACCGCCATTTCACCGACCAACAAGTGACACGTGTGGGTCTCGCACCTCCATCTTTTTACCCAAGTGGTGCACAAAGCTCGGTTGGTAGTTACTTTGTGTATTTTTGGAACATACCCAAAATTGGCCTCTTCAACAAATGGAAAGATGTGCAAATCCATCTCCCAAAGTATGGATTTTATAAGCAAAACATCACCATTGTCATATACACAAACAAATATTGGTTTAATAGTAAGATTTAACAAGTAAAACATGGAAAAAATATAAGAAATATAACTTATGTCGCCTTTCCATATTATTTGACTTTGATAAGTACAGGAGACACAAATTCAAGTCATAGACTATTTTGTTTATTGTACTGTCTAATAATAAAATTGAATGGGACAATAGTGCAATAATAAAAGTTTAGGGGGACCAATGATGTGATATTGTCTAATTAAGTTTTAATACTACACATTTAAGGAACTTATAGTGCAATAGCATAATCTTAAGAAGGGATAATGCCCATTTAAATCATGATTCTCTATGCCCAAATATTGACAGGTGAATATTTTTTGCCAAATAAATTAGGTTGTTTCCCATTTAAATCAAATTTACATTGCACAATTACGTTCCTGCCCCTCTAGTCAAAGTAAGTGTTCAAAGTCAGTTTTTATATTATTTTATTATTTCGCAGCCGACTTCTTCTTCATTCGCAGCCGACGTCCTATTTATACTTGACCATTCATTTTCATCTGTAAAAAGCTTCACATTACTTGGAAGTGATGCTCGATCTATGAATTGTAAGGAAGTCTTTATAGCAAAACATATACATCCACTCAATAAGTGAAACAATGGCAACGATCTGCTGATTGTGAAGTGACCGTACTTTTAGTATGAGTGATGCACAAGAACGCTTCAGAAACATACGATTACAGGTACCTTATTTCTTAATCATTACAATTCTTATTTAATTCATGTTTTCCAAATTAATCTTCGTTAATTCATGTATATAGGGTTAGCGTATCTTTATACGCCTTAAAATTGAGTTTAATTAACGTCAATTCAATCTCAATACTTCTATATATTTAGATCTAACAAGTATTTTTTCGATTAATTCAGGAGGAATATGATCTAATAAGTATTTCTTCTCTATCTTCAGTTCTCTAGTTTAAAGTTTTTTGCGTTTTTTTGTTTCTTAAATTTCTTTCGCTATTTCATAAATTTGACGAATTGGTAGGGTCCTGTGTTAGTTGTTGATAGATTTTTCATATTTTAATATACTTTGGTGTTTGATTTGACATTTTGTGTGGTTTTGGTTTTGATTGTTTATTCGTGGTCTGCATTTTTTTATTCTTACCTGAGTTTCTAGAGTTAGTTGCGAGTTCCTTCTCTAGGTTTAGTGTTACTTAGCTTCAATACTTCAATGTTTCTTCAGTTTATAGATAAGACGAATTGGTGTTTAGTTTTTGTGGTTGTTGGTGTGGTTTATTCATAGATGGGATTATTCATGTTTTGTGTTTTTTGTTTTCAGGTTTTGTATTATGGTATCAAATCCTATTGTTGAATTTAAATATGGTGATCAACTTGCTTAGTATCCCTTTGACTTTTTCGATCAGTAGATCAAGGATTATGTTATTGGTCAGTGGATAGATTTGACAGTTTGCTTGTTAGAATACATATACACTTTTGGTAATATAAAGTCTTATTTAATGCTTGGTGAAGCTGATTTTGATACTATTGTATGGTTATTTCATCACATTCTGTCAACTCCATTGAGTAACCTTCTTATTGAGATTAGTGATATGATGATTTTTAAAAAAATTAACCCTTTTCAAACGATCAATTTGTTGTTGTGCAGAAACTATTCATACTGATTTAAAATAGAGATGGGACAAACCAAATATGGGACAAATCCCATCTTAATTTTTTACGACGCGAAACAGCACATCACCATCTCTAACACATTAGTCTTTAATTAGTTTTACAATATAGATGGGACAAATCTCATTTTAGTTATACAATAGAGATGAGACAAATCCTATCTCAATATTAGAATAAAGATGAGACAAATTCATCATAATCTTAAAATTAGAGATGAGACAAAATCCTATTTAAAAAAATCAAAAAAATCAAAAGAATTCCAAAATTCAAAAAAAAAAATTCAAAAAAATCATGGACGTAGATATTATTTTATCTCATCTAAAAATGTATTTCTTTTTATTTTTTTATTTTTTTAGAATTAGTTATGATGATTCTAAAAGAAATTCCCAGACGTGTGCGTACGATAAATTAGTAGTAGGTGGATTTTCACATCTATGATAATGTTTGATTTAAATGGGAATATATATTTGGTTAAAGACAACAACTAGAATAAGGGTATTATTGTAATATTTTCATCTAAATTAAGGTATAATCTAATGGGAAGTTGGTTTGTTATTTTGATTTAAGAGAAAATTGGCCCTTTCAAGAAACCATTGGTGCAACAATAAAAAATTTAAAGAGACCAATATGCAAATTCTTAAATTCAAGGGAAAAAAAATGCAACATTATCTAACAAATTTCTTTAATTTCACAACAACCATATGAGGGACCAATATTGCAACATATATGTAAGGGACGAATAGTGAAAAATAACCTAACATCTATACTAAATCTTAACACAAAATCATCATTTTATTGTAAAAATTAACCACTAATAGTGAAAATACAACAATATAACTAAAATTAATATATATATGTGTATGTATGATCCTAATTAATGAAAATGGAAGGGGTGGGAAAGATGATAGGTGGGAGATATACCTAGATTAGAAGATCAAGAAAAGGATTATATTAGTGGTGGTGGTGGCCAGAGTGATGAGTGCCGCTGCAATATGAAGGGGGAGGGGTGTTTGATTTGTTAGGGTAAACAAGGTTGTATGTTGATAGGCAAAAGACACTCCAAAATCTGGTTTGGTTTATGAAGAAGGGGCTCTTTCAGAAAGAGGAGCGCCTATGTGTTTCTTTATGTAGTTATTTTATAAAAAAATGTTAAAACTATAAACTCCAACTTTTTAACAAAAAAAAAGGATTAGACATTTTGTTGTAATTTATGTACCTATACTCCTATTTCGGGTGACATAAGGTAAACTTAAGCTATAATCCTATTATGTTATCAGGTATCGTTTTTACTGCATAGAAGGCACAGAAGCTTGTGCACAAGTGATAATTTTGATGGATTGCCTTGTAATCTTTTCACAAACTACTACTCGGTAATTTCATCTGCCCCCACAAGAAACTAATTCTGAACACACGAGTAACAATGACACATGCAAAAGCTACAAGACTAAGTCACCAAACGCTGAAGTTTACAACTCAAAACTTGATACACTGAAAGTTTATCAAATCAATATAGTTTATAAAACTTGAATCTTAAGAAATATTACTATTGTTTAGGTTCATTATACATAAGAACATTTGTAAATGTTCTTAAAATAAAAGATTTCATTTGTTCACAAACAAAAGAAGCTATTTGTAATTACTCCCATAACTCACTTTATCTAGTGTTCGGAGGAGGATTAAATGTGCGCTTCTTGTGTTGTGACGAATTGAGTAGGGGGTAGGTCCAATGAATCGCGTAGGAGTAGGCATGGAAGGATAATCACGTGGAGTCATCATCATCATAGGAGCTCCATAACTTGACAACAAATAACTTCAAACATATTTAGTAATCTAAATTTAATATCTTAAGGGAATAATCAAGAAGCTATTTCAAAGACAATCTATATTTTATCCTGTAGTTTAATTTGGAGCAGGATTGAATTGGTATGGCGCTGTTTGTAAACTAGGGGGAGGAGGATGCCCTTTGAATGGCAAAAGGATGGAAGACCCTGCTTGTGATTTCATCATTATCGTAGGTGCTCCATTACCTTACAAAAAACCATCAAATCTATTTACTAACCTAATATTTTTATCTTCAAAGTTGAGCAAGAACGAGAGCAAAATAGCACTCACATTAAAGATTCAGCAAGTATCATATTTATTTAATTTGCAACAAAGGGATCATATGTGTTTCACATAAACAATTATAAAATTAATTGAAATTTACCCACGAAAGCATTTTTAGTGGGTAATAATTTTAAAACTAGGACCTCTTTTTATAAAAAATCATATAATAACAAAATAAATTAAAGTTGTATGATATTTTAAAATTTAAAATTTAAATTTCGATAAAACTTAACATATGTTCAAGTTTAATGATACAGAATATGCATGCCTATAGTTTCGTTGTGAATATTGAAAATGTTTAAGCAACTTTCGAAATACAAAATCTAACAAAAACTTAATAAAAATATCTTTTTACATATCATTCGTTTGAATTAAAAAAGTTGGTTGACCATTGACAATGTAATTAAATTATTTAAATAGGGTATTTTACAAATTTAATAGATCATGCTTTGATAAAACAATTAAAAATATAATTTTGAAGTAAAATTTTAACAAACTTTCGACATAAAGTAACAATATAAATAAAATTATATAAGTAACTAAGAACATTGTATAGATGAACTTTTCTTTTATTGGGTAATTTTGGTGACTTTTTATAAATGAGAGTTGTCTTTCATTAAGAATATAGGTAAATGTTCATAAATGAGAATAATTTTTTATAAAGTGGTCCCTACCATTTAAATGTATATCACTTTTCTTAAATGATGGTGACTTTGTATAAATAATATAAATGACTTTTCATAAAGTGAAACCCATCTTTTAAATTAGTATCGTATTAAAGAACCTTTATGTATAGACACAAGTGATTAAAAAACCACTACTCTTCAATAAAATAAATGTTAAAACCAAAATATAAGTGATGAGGACTAATAATGAAATTTAATAAAATTATATAAATACTATATAAATTAAAATCGAAATTAACGTTTCTACCGCTAGCGTACGTAAATATTAAAATGGTGAGTGGTTTCTTCTAGTTATTTGAGTTGGGTGTACTGGTCCAATATTTGATATGTAAGGAAGGATATACGCTTCTAAATATTTATTGTGGACTTGAGTTTAGTATTATTTTTTACAAGATTATGGTAATAATAGATTTTCTTTGTCTAAATAGTAATAGTAGAAGTAAATATAAATATAAATAGAAATAAGCCTTACATAAATTATTTAAGGCATAGTAGAATTAAGATGGTTTTTCAAGTTGAATTGATGAGAAATTATATAAAAATCTTAATTGTTTGACAAGTAGTCAGGTGGTGGCATGAGTGTCTTCCTGTTATTCATTAGGGTGGGCCTAATATACATGTACGGAGCTCAAGGAAAACTAACTTCGATCATGTATATGTGTTACTCTCTAATACACGCGAACAAATTTAAGTTGTTTTTCAAGAAAATCTAAATAAATTGATAAGTGATATACAAACCTGGAGCATTAGGAATAAGCTTTGGAAAAATGTGATGGGAAACACTTCCCTGATAAGGAAACAATTCAGGTGGTACCATTGAAAAGTGTGGTTGTTGTCCAGTCGAAGAAAAAGTATCAAGGTGTTGATTATCAAATGTAGCAATTTGTTGGTTAACGACTACTTGATTTATATGTTCCTTAATCTTCTTATCAGTCAAAATTTGTTTTTGCTCGTCAACAAATCTTTGATAGTAAGCTCTTACATTTGCCTTAAAATACATATTATCAGCACAAGTGATAGAGTAATGGAATAATGAACTTTGTTATCATATATACCTTGTGCTTGAAAACGGCATTATGTTGTCGTAACACAGAAGGATGAAAACACGAGTTAGCACAAACACAATAAATCTAAATAGGGGAGGTTAAAATAAAAATTTCCTCTCCAAATATAACTTTATGACCGTAAAAATAATAATAAATTCTTATTTCTATGAAAAAATAAACCCATACACACACATATACCCCAGTACTTAAAAAAATATTTGTAGTAGTTTCAACATACACTTTTACAAACATATTAAATTTACTTACATTTACGATCTATAATTATTTTTTACCCATAATTTTTTTCATGGAATTTAATAATCAACATAGTTTAGCCAGATTCCCAACAATTTAAATATATCAAAATTATGTCACAAACAAGTATAAATTCTAATTACACAATTTACCTACTAATGAATCATAACTTAACCAATGAAAGATACAATACAAGAATAATAACTTATAGAATTATGCGCCAAGTACACGTCGCAGTAGTCACAATAATAACGGTAAAGTACAAAATAAACACTTTATATTTTTTTACAAATTTATCATATATTTATTTACATATATATTATATATAGATAGATTTTTCGTACCTCGGCATAGACAACTTGTTAGTGAAAAAGATGGAAAATTGACAATGGAATGTAAAATGTCTTACATGGGCAAAATGGGAAAGAGATCTAATTATTCATCGTAGTAGAAGGAATAAAGGAAATGGGCTAAAATTGTGGACTTTGTAAATAGTAGTAATTATAATTAGGTCATAGAGTTTTATTTTTGGAGGCCCAATCTCTGAACTTCAAATTATATGACGAGGGTAATTATTAAGTGATCTTCATGTTTGAGATTTTATTACTCTTCGGCCCTTGTGTTTTTATACAAGTTCAATTGAATATATTAAAAGACGGAAACTAAGAAAAATCATGAGATAGTAGTTTCATTTTGTTATATAAGATCGTTTAAGATAAGTTATCGAGAGAGGGAAACACGCAATTTCCAAACAAAAATTCTTGAAATGTTTTTTTGCAATTCAATAAACACAATATTGGTCTTCCTAGTAATAAGGTGGAAATACGGATAAAAATTTGAAATTTTAGTACATAATAAAACTAGTTTCCAAATTCATATGTATTACATATGACACATACATAAGAGATTTCATAACTAGATTGCAATATTTTTGTTATTAATATGTTAGATTAGGGGAATCCTCGAGTGTACAAAATAGAATTCCTAATACCAGTAGTTTTAGCTTTGGCGGAAGAGAAGGCTTGGTAGCCTATAAGTTGATCGTAATAGTAGTACCTATCACATCTCTGTTTGCGAATGAGCATATTTTATGTCACATATGCAATTACTAGACATTTTGAAATCGGTAAATGTTATTAAGGGAAGAAGATGAGTTCAAACTTTTGCAATATTATTTTTGGATAGTGATGTGTGTGCAAAGAAGACTGATGTCTGAGGTTTTATGTTATGGAGAACGAGTATAAATTTATGTTTTTATTATAATATTTTATTTTTTATATCTAGGTAGTGTGATGCGTGTGAAGAAGGTGAGTGTTTGGGGTTTTATGTAAATGGGGAAGAAGATGGTGGAGAATGATCGAGGATGATTATGGAGGAATGTTAGAGATGAGTTTGAAACTTTTAAGAAGGCGAGTGTTTGGTATTTTATGTAAACGGGGAAGAAGATGATGGAGAATGATCGAGGATGATTATGGATGAGTATTAGAGGTGAGTTTGAAACTTTTATTATATTACAACTGAGATTGAGGATTTATGTTTTATGCTATAATAAATTAAGTATAATTGAATATGAATTGATGATAATGGTGGTGAAAAATGATCGGCAAATGAGTTTTTAATTTTTTATTGGTCAAGCTCGAGGAAGAAGAAATAGAACAAGGGGGGTCGGGGTGGATGAGGGTTATGTTTTCTTTTAATATTTAATTGAGGTATTTAGGTAACTTTACATGTTAAAAAACATACTCTTACCGAAAATAGGTGCGTCAATCAATAAATAGAAATGTGTTAGGGGATCTACAATGATACATGGTTTAGTTTAATGGTTTGTTTGGATATAGGGGGATTTTTTAGTAAAAGATAGGAAATGATAGTATATTAAAGGTAGGAAGATGAGAGTATTTAATCTTGTTTGGATTGAGTATAAAAAGAAAGAAATGTATTAGTAAAGCATATTTTTGTGTTTAGATTGTATAAGTAATGGAAAGGAAAAGAATTATAACTAAATTACTTTTGTACTCCTAATAAAATATATTATAAATAGAAAATAAAGGTAATAAAGATATTGTGTTATTAAAATTAATCCTTTCCTTCTAATGACTCCATATTGAAGGGATATGATATAACGTATTAGAAAGGTATTATTTTATTCCTTTAGTAACTAATTCCTTCAAAATTTTATAAAACAAACAAAGTAAGTATATCCATTATCCTTTATAATCCCTTACCTCCCCTTTTAATCCCTCAATCCAACGTGTCTGTAAAATTTTGTTGGGATTTTAAAAATTTTAAATGGAAAAATCCTTTTTCCAAATATTGGAATATCTGAGTGTTAGTGAAAATATTTGTTTTTAAACACGACCAATATTTGTACTAAAATATTTTGGAGTTATATACATGGAGATTTTAAACTTACTAAATGGGTTAAAATTTCATTTTAATCCTTTGGTAAAATGCACATGTCTACCATAAGGATCGTAAATTAGTTATGTATTAGTTTACGAATTTGATGCAAAATCACGAAACATAATCCTTTGTATGGATTACATTAATTCAGATTTTGAGACAAAAGATTTTCTTTTCTGAGTCGACCAAAAAGTTAACTTTTCTTTGTCGTGAAATTACCTTTGTTGATTAAAGAGAATGATTCATTGATTAATTAGATTGGTTACACTAGTCAGACCCATCCCCCTATTAGTTGATAAAAGCTTGTCAATGATATCGTGGACACCAGTTGATCCCCAGCCTCCGATAAACATAGGGATCAATGATAGAGGTTCAACGTTATTCGAAGATAGCTACCGTCAACTTGACCGAGGAAATAATTGGCATCGTAACCAGAAAGGGACATAACATCCTGAAAATCCCCTAGTTTGATACGATAAACGCCCAAATAAATATATTGGGAATGCATTACATATAAATACCTATTCCATGTGCTTGAACATGTATCACTTATATTCTCACTAAATATATGTGCAGTCGGATTTAGTTATATATATATATATATATATATATATATATATATATATATATATATATATATATATATATATATATACATATATTCTATTGGATCATCAATACCAATAATGACTTGACTGTTACAGTACTATCATGAGGCACAAATCCATATGGTCCAGACCTTTGTATGATTATAGGTCATTACGATTGACTGAAGGTAGACACATTCAAAACACCACCACAACACCAATATTAGTTCTATTATTCACGTATCTATATTTGTTGTGCCTTTCACTCTCTATCAATCAACACTGTCAGTGGGAATGAATTTCCAAATCCATTGATAAACAAATAATTAAAACCAAGTCCAGATTAGATTTGCAGAGACAAGTGGAAATGGAAATACCCCAAGCCACACATTAAACGCTTAAAAAAGTTTCTCTTAGTAGCCTATAATGGAGGTCCACAAATAGATGATCTCAAACCCCCAACGCTAGGGGCACCAGTTGTCTCCCTGCAATTGTACAAAATGACTTAAGTAATATAGTGTTTTAAAAGTATAAATCGTTTCCCAAGGTATTGTACATGTTATTTAGTGATTTAGATAGGAGTGGATTCCTCATTATGTGAAGCAAATGAGAAAAGAGAATGGGGGGAACTAAATATTGCAAATTTTAATGGATTAATTTGCAACTAATTTAGGAGATTACAAAGACTAAAAGGTTATAACAAATATATAAAGTATTTAAATGATCTTGGAATGATCAATTCCGCCTAATATCTCTAATTGGGAAATTCTTATTAAGTAAGGGAAATAATAATATTTAACACTAATCGTACCTAGGATTAAAAATTACTCTAAAACCTTTCCGGGTGATTAGAGGCTACTCTATAGGCAAAACAACTCCTTTAAAATAAACCCAGCTACCCTAAAAATCAATTAAATCAACTACACATATCATGGCTATGCATCTGCTTATGATCTTCTGATTGGATGATACAAATACACAATTATTACCTAGCTCTAAACGTAAACCCTCTTAGAGGTATAATTTTTGGATTATCTTAGTAAATTATGTGGCCAATATAATCAATCACAATTCAATACAAGATAAGGAGAAGTATGAGTATTCAATCTCATTTAAGCATAAAACCTAGGGTTTCACAATCCCTCTCAATCTACTAGATATTTAGCTCATAATAAAAGAAAAGAAAACCATAGTACTTGAATTAAGTATAAAATGATTAATGAAAATTAGAGAAAAAAAAATTATTATATATTGTGTGAAACGATGAAATTTTGAAGACTTGAAGATATAAAAAATCTTCTCCCAAGTCTTCTTTTCCTTACGATTTGCTTCATTGATGAAATATTAGTGAATTATGATTGAAAATGAGAAAAAAACATTATATATGCTCCTAAAATTGTGGGTGTCACTTAAATTATGTTGTTCCATGGTCTAAATTGTACAAAGCCTTCACCCACTAGAATGTTTAATTTTGCACAAAGTTGTATCTTTTTAGCCATAAAAACGATCATAACCTCTTCATCCAAACTCTAAACCACTATCAATTTATTTTCAAGCATTCTTATTTTTGAGAGCTTTCTAACAGTCTATCATTCACCTACTCAAAAAATTTAATATGTTGAAAATTCTTTGAGTATCTGCACCACCGATCGCCGCCACCCGATGAGTACTCGGAGATCTAAATGTATCGAAAAATCATAGTATGTTAAGAAAAAATCACTGAATATCAAAAAAATTACTTAGTATTGAAAATTTTCACTAAGTATTGTGGAATCTTTTTGAGTATGGAAAAAAAAGACCCTGAGTATACTCGATAATTCCTCCGAGTTTTAAAAAAATACTAAGTACTACACCGAATTATAAAAAATAAATGAAAAAATTTATTTTAATTGATAAAAATAATATTTAAAAACAACGACAAATCTATCTGTAAAAAACTATTTCAATTATATATAAAAAAAGAAGTTGCAAATAATTGACAATGCTACCATCATACCATCAGATTTATTGATTCATTAACTATCATTTCCTAGAAGAATACATTCTTGTAATTCAAAAGAATAATTTGTTCAAAATAAATAAATTCAAAATAATAAGAAGAGATGTCGCATTGAACGACCATAAAAAAAAGATAATCAAAAAATTCAAATGAGTTCTTTTTGCTGCTAGATCTTACAGATTTGAACGACCATGAAGTTTGGGTCCATTGCTTCTTCAATCCCAAAATCTCTAAGCAAAACTCAGCTTGAAGCAAAACTCCAATCATGATCAGAGAGTTATTCATAATTAAATGTCTCATTAGGTTTTTAATTATTATCATCAAAGTGAATGAAAAGCATTACTTGTTAATATTTTAAGAATTTGTGATTATATATCTATTTTTCTGTTGATGTTTAATATTTATTTGTACAGATATTGCACACTGGTCTATTGCATAATTAGGATTTAGTAATGTTGCTGATAAGATTGTTACTAACAAAAGAATAAGGATAATATCGTTGGTCATTTCATTTCAGTTAAATATTTATATATCATTCTCACTTGCTTATGTAGAATTTACTTGCTAATATATTAAACTAAAAATGTCTTAGGTTTTGTTATGTGTTTTATGAATATGAACTGTTCATGGTATTATTTGTTTATTAAATACTTTATGTAATGTATACTAATTAACAAGTTAAGAGATTTAGAGTGATAAATCAAAAATATCTTAGAGATTAATTTGTTTCTGAACTTATATGTTTACCATTATAATACAAGCAATTATTTAATTATATATACAAAATATTTGGCTGATTTGTTTGATTAAATTGTATAGTATATTTGTGAGTTTGTATGTAAATCTAGTAAAAAACGAGGAATAAATAGTGAAATCTTATGTTTCTAGTAAGGGAAAAGATCACATCGTTCACTAAGTAGAAAGTCAGATTCTCTTTCACGTGGAGGACACGCTAAAAAAGAAACGTGACACACCATAAGAGAAATGTGACTATAGAGGTAAGTAACACTGAGAATTTATTTTTATTTACATATTAAGTCCCTTATTTTATGGTAATTGTTTCAGGAGATTCAGAAGTTCTTCGTGGATTATCTAATCAATGATACTCTAGGTGCAATTTCGACCGCACATTTAGTAAATGCAAATCGTGAAGCAGATCTACCGTCAATGACTGACTGTTGATTTTGCTAAAATAGGAGCTCCAGCTGAAATTCCTATTTTCATAAACTAAAAAGTTTCTGGATTTAATCAAAGATTTCAAAAACCTTTAGTACCAGACCTTGAGAAAGTGAACCTATGTACACATCCCAAGGTGCACAAGGTAAGATTTATCTCGCAACTATACTAACAATATGTTATAATAAAGCCACACTTTGTTTTCTTGGAAAAGATGGTTGAAGAAGCGTATGATCAAGATCTTGTGGAGGAGGGGTACCAAATGTTTGTGAAAATGAAGTTGAGATATTAACTTCAAAATTGAAAAAATGAAATCAAATCCTGAATCTCCATTGCCAGATTGTTACTTTCATAATATTTCAGATCAATTGTAAACCTAAATTGTTATTTTCATAATTTTTCAGATCAATTGTAAAAATGAATCTATGATGATCATTCTACTCAAGTGACCAATTACAATTTTCGAATTCGTGGATATTAATGGGGAGAAGAAAAGTTTGAGTTTTTTTATGTTGAAACTTATCAAAGATGTATATAGAGTATAATGATGTCTTTTGGTTTTCCACTTCAACTTTTACAATATTAATAGTAGTCTTGGTTGTGATGGTTATGATGAGTTGGTAGATTAAATTTCATTCTATTGTGCAATTTTGTAATATACAAGCATCGTTGTGTTGTTTAGAATGTACTGAGTAGTGCAAATAAGCATATTTTACTATTACAACTGCAATTACTAGCCCATTTTGACATGGGTAAATGTTACTAAGGGAAGACGATGAGTTCGAATTTTTTCAATAATATTTTTGGATAGTGATGTGTGTGCAAAGAAGACTGATGTCTGAGGTTTTATGTTATGGAGTGTGAGGATAAATTTAGGTTTTTATTAAAATATTTTATTTTTTATTTCTAGGTAGTGTGATGCGTGTGAAGAAGGTGAGTGTTTGGGGATTTATGCAAATGGGGAAGAAGATGGAGAAGAATGATCAATGATGATTATGGATGAATGTCAGAGATAAGTTCGAAACTTTTAAGACGGCAGGTATTTGGTATTTTATGTAAATGGGGAAGAAGATGATGGAGAATGATCGAGGATGATTATGGATGAGTGTTAGAGGTGAGTTTGAAACTTTTTTTATTTTACAAGTGAGATCGAGGTTTTATGTTTTATGTTATAATATTTAAGTATAATTGAATATCAATTGAAGATAATGGTGGTGGAAAATGATCGGAAAATGAGTTTTTAATTTTTTTAGTGGTCGAGCTCGAGGAAGAAGAAATAGAATGAGGAGGGGTCGGGGTGGATGAGGTTCATGTTTTCTTTTAATATTTAATTGAGATATTTAGGTAACTTTACATGTTAAAAAGCACACTCTAACCAAAAATAGGTGCGTCAATCAATGCTAAGAAATATACATGGATCATGGCATGTTCAAAAATACATGGTTTAGTTTAAGGGTTTGTTTGGATGTAGGGGGATTTTTTTAGTAAATGATAGGAAATGATAGTATAGCAAAGGAAAAAAGATGAGTGTATTTAGACCCCGTTTGGGATAGATTATTTTAAAGTTAAAAGCGCTTTTTAATTATAAGTAAAATATTTGTAAAAAATGTTAAAAAAATATTTTGACATCTAATATCACTTTAAGTGATTATTTTAATAATCACTTAACTAGTGCTTTCAAATGTTATTATAAGAGTCTAAAACATTTTTATGAATTTAAAATCACTTCAAGTGATTATTTTAAAAAGTAATCCCAAACGGACACTTAATCTTTTTTCGATTGAGTAGAAAAAGAAAGAAATGTATTAGTAAAGTATATTTATATTTTGTGTTTGGACTGTATAAGTAATGGAAAGGAAAAGATTATTTTATAACTAAATTACTTTTGTACTCCTAATATAATATATTATAAATAGAAAATAAAGGTAGTAAAGATATTTTATTATTAAAATTAATTCCTTCCTTCTAATGACTCCAAATTGGAAGGATAGGATATAAAGGATTAGAAGGTATTATTTTAATTCTTTAGTAACTTATCCCTTCAAAATTTTATAATACAAACAAAGTAAGTATATCCATTATCCTTTATAATCTCTTTCCTCCTCTTTTAATCCCTTAACTCAAATTGTCTGTAAATGTTTTCTTGGGATTCTAAAACACTTAAATGAAAAAAAATCTTGTTTTCCAAATATTGGAATATCTGAGTGTTAGTGAATTTTTTTTTCAACCCGACCAATATTTGTACTGAAGTATTTTGGATTTCTAGACATGGAGATTTTAAACTTACGAAATGGGTTAAAAATTCATTATAATCCTTCGGTAAAATGCACGTTTCTACCATAAGAATCGTAAATCAGTTATGTATTAGTCTACAAATTTGATGCGAAATCACGAAACATATTCCTCTGTACGGATTACCTTAATTCAGATTTTGAGACGAAAGATTTTCTTTTCTGAATCGACCAAAATGTCAACTTTTCTTTGTCGTGAAATAATTTTTGTTGATTAAAGAGAACGTTTAATTGATTAAACATATTGGTTACACTAGTCAATAAGAAATTAAGGATCCATCCCCTTATTGGTTTATAAAAGCTTGTGGATGATACCCTGGACGTGGTCAGTTGATCCGCAACTGAACTGCAGCCTCCGGCAATCATAATGATCAATAATAGAGGCCCAACTTTATTCAAAGATGGCTACTGTCAACATGACCGAGGAAATAATTGGCATCGTAACTAGGTATATTGGGCATTCATTACATATAAATACCTATTCCATGTGCTTGAATATTTATCACTTATATTCTAACTAAATATATATGCAGTCGGATTTAGTTATATATATATATATATATATATATATTCTATTCGATCATCAATACCAATAATGACTTGACTGTTTGAGTAATATCAGGAGGCACAGATCCATGTGGTATAGACCTATTTATGAGTTTAGGTCATTACGATTGGTCGAAGGTAGATACATTCAAAACACCACCAACAACACGAATAGTAGTTCTATTCTCCAGGTCTCTGTATTTGTTGGACATTTCACTCTCTATCAATCGACACCGTCAGTGGGAACAAATTTCCATATCCATTAAGAAACCACTAATTTAAACCAAGTCCAGATTAGATTTTTAGAGACAAGTGGAAATGGAAATACCCCATCCCGCACACTAAACGCTGAAATAGAGTTTCTCTCAGTAGCCTAAAATTGAGGTCCACAGATAGATGATCTCAAACCCCCTACGCTAGTGGCACCAGTTGTCTCCCTTCAAGTTTACAAATTGACTTATGTAATATAGTGTTTTGAAAGTATAGATCGTCTCCCAAGGTATTATAAATGTTATTTAGTGATTTAGCTAGGAGTTGATTATTCGTTATGTGAAGCAAATGAGAAAAGAGAATGGGGGAATTAAATATTGCACATTTTAATTGATGCGCCACTAATTATTGAGTTTACAAGGACTAAAAGGTAATAACAAATATATAAAAAAATTAAATGAGCTTGGGATGATCAATTCCGCCTAAGATCTCTAATTGGAATTTTTTTATTAAGCAAGGGAAAGATTAATATTTAACACAAATAGTACACAAGACTAAAAAATAACTCTAAACCCCTTTCGGGTAGTTAGAGGCTACTCTAAAGGAAAATGAACTCCTTTCAAATAAATCGAGCTACCCTAAAAATCAATTAAATCAACTATACATATCATGGCTATGCATCTGTGTATTATCTCCTAATTGGATGATACAAATATACTTTCATTACCCAGCTCTAAACATAAATCCCCTTAAAGGTATAATTTTTGGATTATGCTTAATAAATTATGTGGCCAATATAATCAATAACAGTTCAATACATGATACGAAGAATTACGAGTATTCAATCTCATTTAAGCATAAATCCCTAATTTAAAATAATGGTCCAATTAGTAAAACCTAGGGTTTCGCAATCCATCCCAAAGTACTTGATATTTAGCTCATAATAAAAAAAAGAAAAATATAGTACTTGAATTAAGTATACAAACATTAATGAAAATTAAAGGAAAAGAAAAGTTATGATATATTTTGTGAAACGATGAAAATTTGAAGACTTGAAGATATGAATAATCTTCTCCCAAGTCTTTTCTTCCTTACACTTTGCTCCATTGATGAAATATTAGTGAATTATGAGATAAAATGTGGAAAAAACCTTATATATACTGCTAAAATTGTGGGTGTCACTTAAAGTATGTTGTTCCATACTCCAAATTCTAAAAAGTCTTCATCGACTAGAATTTTCAATTTTGCACAAAGTTGTATCTTTTGAGCCATCAAGACGATCATGACTTCTTCATCCAAACCCTAAACTACTTTTCATTTATTATCACGCGTTCGTATTTTTGAAAGCTTTCTAATGATCTATCATTCATCTTTTAACTATTCTCGGATTGTGTGTGACATTGATTTGAAGATTCTGGACTGATTGTAATATATATCTTCATTGAGCCCCAAGTGGATTATTAACTTTTCAAATATATTTTTGGTACTTTTTCGGCTTATTGAATGTTTCTCTTTGCTTTCATGACTCCTTAACTCCTTAATTAACACATGTTATGGATCTTAAGGTCTTTCCAGATTGTAGCATTAACTTATGGATGATATTATATATATATATATATATATATATATATATATATAAATATATACATGTATATATGTATGCAAGTATATGTTGACCTATGTGGTATTGGATACAACCTTTATGGCCTATAGGGAACATGCAGCTAGAGTCTTTTTAAAGAGGTCACTACCAAATCTTCTGGCTGGCCAAATATAAAAATACCCTAAAATAAAATAAAAATCACATAAAGACGAAAAAAAGTTGCAATAATTATGGATCACCTACCCAATAAGTCATTGGATGAGTCATTGATTATCAACTCACTAAGTATCAATACTTTTCAGTTTTAACCACCACCCACTGACCACCGCTGGCCCCGCCATCGAAGGTCTACTCAAATAATCAATTGAGTACTCAGAGAATTTAATGTATTTGAAATTCTTTGAGTATCTATATTTTTCAGCTCCGACCATAACCTGCGCCGCCACCTGGCGAGTATTTGGAGATCTAAATGTATCGGAAAATCACAGTATGTCAAGGAAAATTTGCTGAATATCCAAAAAGTTACCGAGTATTGAAAAAATTCACTAATTATCGTGGAATATTTTTGAGTATACTCAACAATTCATTGAGTGTGGAAAAAAAGACACTAAGTATACTTGATAATTCCAATGAATTTTTAAAAAACACTAAGTATTACACCAAAATATAAAAAATAAATGACAAAATTTATTTTAGTTGAGAGAAATAGTATTAAAAAACAACAACAAATCTATTATGAAGAAAAACTATTCCAATTATATATAAAAAAAGCAGTTGCAAATAATTGAAAATGCTGCCATCAAATTTATTGATCCATTAACTATCATGTCCTAGAAGAATACATTCTTGTAAAAGAATAATCTGTGCAAAATAAATAAATTCAAAAGAATAATAAGAGATGTATGAGTAGATTTGAACAACCATCACAAAAAGATAATCTATCCAATAAAAAATCAAAAGCATAATCTATCCAAAAAAAAATCAAAAAAATAAAATCAAAAGAGCTCTTTTTGCTGCTAGATCTCGAAGACTTGAATGACCATGAAGCTTGGGTCCATGGCTTCTTCGATCCCAAAAACTCGAAGCAAAACTCAGCTTGAAGCAAAACTCCAATCATGAACAGAGCTTGAACAGAGGCTACAAATGCTTGATCTAGGCAAATAAGGCTTGAACGGATATTGAATAATGGAGAGATCTGCTGAGCTTGAAGTTTTGAAATTCGTTTTGAAATGAGAAGAGAGAGATTGTTGCTAGGTTGGGGTGGGGAGAGGAGAGAGGGGAGAGATATTTTACGGTTTTTAATTTTATGTTTAAAATGTAGTATATATAGTAGTTGAAAAATAAGTGGGGTACAATAGGTTGTAAAAAAATAGACTTTTAGTGGCTTATAGTGTTAAATAATCTAAACTTGAATTTATCTAATAGATGTTCTCTCTTATACCCAATGATGTATAACTGAGTATCCTCAAATCTCAAAAATAATAAAGACATATCATTTCTCTACCATGATATTCAACTTTAAATAGCCAGGTTCACACATTTATTTTATTACTTTGGAAGCTAAGCATAACCGACTTTCTTTATATCTTGGGTGGTTTTTAGCTTGATTTTTTTTTTCTTGTTTCTCGACATTGTTTTTCTTGAATTTGGAAACTGTAATAATTAAATCATACACGTGCATCATAATATTTGCACCAAACAAGTAAAAACCCAACCCATAATATTCTAAAAATATCCCACTATCCCGAACCCAAGCTCGAAGATAGTCAATTCCCTAAGCATTGTGATTCAAGAGCGGGTAATATGTTAAAGTCTTATCATACTAAAGGATTAGGTTTGTAACATGGCTAACAAAAAAAGGACTCAGCTCAATCAGTGATAGGTATACATCACTTGGACAAATTAAAGTGAACACATGTATTTTCAAAGAACTACATTAATCATTTATATAAGTCTCGCCAACCTATCTCATCTCAATGTTGTAGGCGAATCGATTTTAGACTAGATAAGACTGCAATATCTATATACCTACTCACATTTCACTTTGGTCAAACTACTTTTCACGCACTGCTTGCTAAGAACTTGACTCACACAGACAACAGGTTTCAAGACACTTAATCATGAAATAATATGAGCATTACTAAATCATATAACTAATTCATATCATCGAGTGAACCTAAATGGAACCAACAAAATCAACTACAACAAATTTTACTAGAAAATTTAGACGAAGCGTCTAAATCTAGCACTAAGAGTACCCACATACAAGACTCTAATTTGCGTTTTGAGATCTCTAATCACATATAAAGTACAATTAAGAGTATGGCATACAAGACAAGATTCTAATTCTGGGTTTTGAGCTCTCTATTCACATATAAAGTCCAAAACATAGAAAGATCACTCACATCGAGCACTCTTGAGAGAGCTTTTATTAAGAGCCCCTAAAACCATATTTAAAGTCTTATACTAAAAGTGAAATCTACTTCTAAACATGGCATATCACTTTTTGGTGAAAATTAATCTTTTTGTTATATAATGTTTTTTATAAACAAAATTAGTATACCCCTAGAATATTAATCAAATCTGGTTCTAACTTTTTTTAAAACTTAATTTATTTGTGCGCTTTGAAAATAATCTGAATTTACAAAAATCACTAATAGCAAGTCAAAGATATAATTGACAAAAATTAGAATCTATATAATGAAACACAACAAGAAATAAGCGGATAGGCTTTATCGTGAGAAAATATAAAAAGTGTATGTTTCTTTAAATTTAATCCAAATGATAGCCAAATGTCTCAATTTATTTGAATTTAAACCCCTTTTGCATGGTTTAAACAAAATCATTTCTTACCTTATTATCCAATCCAAAGTCCTTCATTTTATCCTTTATGTATATTTATCTATATTTATCATCCCATTTATTGCATGTCACACGGTTTCTGTAAGTGGATATCTCTGCAATCATTTTTCTTTAAAAATTGACATTGATTTACATGTCAATTGTACATTTTTGTGGGTCAATTATTGTATAAATAGAAGTTAAAATAGTGTAATCAAAGAATTAATCTGTATGTTTACAACTAAGATCTTAAATGTTGTTGATTTTTTCACTGGGTGATTAATTCAGAAGGCCATAACCAAACAAAGTTGTTTCATAAGGTCTTACCCAATTTACTAAATATCTTTGTCTAAACTTCCCTTTAAGTGTATATCATGCGAATTATTGGGTTAGACGACATAATTTGGTGGTCTAGAAAATTATAAATCCAGAGAAATGCTGGGATACACGATATAATTTGGTAAGCTAAATATTTTATCTATTGAGTTGTGTTCATTAATTTGGTGATCCCACTATCCAATCTCGTTAAAATTACTATCTCCATTTTTAGTCCATCCAAAACAATTCAAAAAATACAGTATAATACTAAATTGCTTACTCGCATCACTTCTTTTACGGTAAGTAGCTTTCTATGGTCATACAAGGGCCATTGTAGGATTTGCATAAAAATATAATAAACATCACGACTATAATTTTACTTAAATTAAATAATTTTGAAAATTTGTAAAATGATGAGATTAGGTTAAAAATAATTCTCTTTTTTAGATTTTTAATGGTAAAGATTATTTTTTACCTTAGTTTAGGTTCTTTGATTGTTGATGGCGTAGCCAAGCCTAGTTGATGATGGTGAAGAATGTTTCACAAGTGGCTAAGGTTTTCTTGTCTAGGAGAGTGAATTGGATTATGTTAATTGTGTAGGAGAATGGTTCTTTGATTATGTTGCATTGGTTTTCAACCTTTATTTTTTCTTTTATTTTTTGTTCAGAAATATTTCAACTTTTCTGGTTGTGTACTTTTTTTTAATCTTAACTTTATTATTTTATTTTGTAAGGTTTCATTAGGTATATTATATAAGTGTAAAATAATACTTCAAAAGACTGGACATCATATTTAGGATATGGACCTAATTTTCAATTATCTCTTTTCTCAATTGGCAGAACTATTGTTTATAAGTTCTTGGAATTTTTTTTGTTATTACTTCTTTTTGTATTATAAAGTCCAATGGACTATATATTATGGGATTCTTCACAATTATGTGCTGGCCTATTTGTGTTTGCACATAATTAAGTTAAACTCACAGGAAACGCTAGCGTATTACTTCACGGACTTGCTACGTGACACTTTTATATCCTTCGATCTTATTCTACTTTGAACGGACGAGATCTAAACCCTAAGCCTCCCATATATATATACCCTTATCTCAACTCTTTGGTCAGGTTTCTTCATATGTCTTTAAACTCTTCTACTCTCGCAGCTACCATGAAACAAATGTTTCTGTAGATCTCTATTCTTCTTCTATAGTACATCAAGTATCTCTGTCATAGATGTCAAGTAAGGATGTATATTAGTGTGAATGTATGTTGAACCAATTCTTTATTTCTCCAATTTTCTTTTAAGCTTCCTTTCTTTTCAGATGATAAAACTGATTTAAACATTTATTTCTATATCTCCGGGTCAAAACATAAAAACTAAACATCTAATACTTTTTTCATGTAAATTAAAGTTTTTATACTCATCCATATTGTTTCAACTTACGTGATTACACAATTTTATTTTTAAAGTTATTTATGAGTTAATCTATATCATTTTTAATTTAGGTTATGTATAATCACGATCTTTTACGAAGAAAAACATAATTTTTCATTTTTTACTATTAACACTAGCGGTCCTATTAAAATTATTTTTAAGTTTTTTAATTTATTAAATGAAGTTTTAATATGAATAGTCCTATACATATTTATATAAATAGATCGATTTGAAAAAAATAGAGTATTCAATGGTCTTTGAATTCATAGTATTCATAAGGTTAAAATTATCTTTTTAAGTTTGATCTATAAATTTTATTTGAAGAAGTTATGTTTAGAGAAATAAAAAAGTAGATGTTTTTCTAGATTTTCAAAAATAGAATAACGATATTAGAAGTAAATCGATAAAAAATTAAGACTAATATGGAGGGACATAACTCATCATGCTAGATTTATTAAATTACAAAATATAAGGTTTAGTAACTTTGTTTTACTCAAAGATAAGAAGAGAATTTTTCTAATGTTATTTTCTATAAATTATATTTTATTGAGGTCTTTATTGTAGAGAGACGAGAGTTATTCATTATTAAGTGAGTCATTGGGTTTTTAATTATTGACATTAAAATGAATGAAAAGCATTACTCGTTAATATTCTAAGAATTTGTGATTATTATATATCTTTTTTCTGTTAATGTTTAATATTTTTTTTCGGATATTGCACACTGGCCTATTGCATAATTAGGATTTAGTAATATTGCAGATAAGATGGTTACAAACAAAAGAAAAAGGATAAGATCGTTGGTCATGTCATTTCAGGTAAATATTGATATCTCACTCTCACTTGCCCAGGTAGAATTTACTTGCTAGTATATTAAGCTAAAAAATTTCTTAGATTTTTTATGTGTTTTATGAAAATGAGATGTTCATGGTATTATTTGTTTATTAAATACTATCATGTATACTAATTAAAACGTGAAGAGTTTTAGAGAGATAAAAAAATTTCTTAAACATAAATTTGTTTCTGAACTTATATATTTACAATTGTGATACAAGCAATTTATTTAAGTATACAAAATATTGGGCTTTTTTGTAACTATAATACCTTTCAATACCTTTAAGCTCTTATAGTACACATATGATAAAAGAAATTGTTTTATATGTTGTATTGTATTTTTGTGAGTTTGTATGTAAATTTAATAAAAATTAAGGAATAAATAGTGAAATCTTATGTGTCTAGTAAGGGAATAGATCACATAGTTTATTAAGAGGGAAGTAAGATTCTCATCCAACTCATCATGATAGAATGAAAGATAATTTATTGATATAATTTTCAGGACTTAGACCCCTTTCAACGTTAAACAAAACCAATCATAGTATCAATAGCACAAGAATTGTCTAATAGATATAATAGTAACCTTGTGTCGAAATAAATAAACAATTATAAAAATATACAAACAATTATAAAATAATTACTCTCACTTTCAAAATTCTCCTTAAGCCACACAAATCGTAAAACACACTTACTCCCTTTACTCCCTTATGATAAGTCCAATTCATATGGTCTAGGATTTCGGCAAGAATTCGTCTACACTCTTTATCTAAGTCTATCATTGTGTCATTGCATATAACATGTTCACTATCGATGAGTAACCCTAGATCATGGTGACATCATGTAATGCCACCGCCATTTCACCGACCGACAAGTGAAACGTGTGGGTCTCGCACCTCCATCTTTTTACCCAAGTGGTGCACAAAGCTCGGTTGGTAGTTACTTTGTGTATTTTTGGAATATACCCACAATTGGCCTCTTCAACAAATGGAAAGATGTGCAAATCCATCACCCAAAGTATGGATTTTATAAGCAAAACATCACCATTGTCATATACACAAACAAATATTGGTTTAATAGTAAGATTTAACAAGTAAAACATGGAAAAAATATAAGAAATATAACTTATGTCGCCTTTCCATATTATTTGACTTTGATAAGTACAGGAGACACAAATTCAGGTTGTAGACTATTTTGTTTATTGTACTGGCTAATAATAAAATTGAATGGGACAATAGTGCAATAATAAAAGTTTAGGGGGACCAATGATGTGATATTGTCTAATTAAGTTTTGATACTACACATTTAAGGAACTTATAGTGCAATAGCATAATCTTAAGAAGGGATAATGCCCATTTAAATCATGATTCTCTATGCCCAAATATTGACTGGTGAATATTTTTTGCCAAATAAATTAGGCTGTTTCCCATTTAAATCAAATTTATATTGCACAATTACGTTCCTGCCCCTCTAGTCAAAGTAAGTGTTCAAAGTCAGTTTTTATATTATTTAATTATTTCGCAGCCGACTTCTTCTTCATTCGCAGCCGACGTCCTATTTATACTTGACCATTCATTTTCATCTGTAAAAAGCTTCACATTACTTGGAAGAGATGCTCGATCTATGAATTTTAAGGAAGTCTTTATAGCAAAACATATTACATCCACTCAATAAGTGAAACAATGGCAAGGATCTGCTGATTGTGAAGTGACCGTACTTTTAGTATGTGTGATGCACAAGAGCGCTTCAGAAACATACGATTACAGGTACCTTATTTCTTAATCATTACAATTCTTATTTAATTCATGTTTTCCAAATTATTCTTCGTTAATTCATGTATATAGGGTTAGCGTTTTCCTTATACGCCTTAAAATTGAGTTTAATTAACGTCAATTCAATCTCAATACTTCTATATATTTAGATCTAACAAGTATTTATTCGATTAATTCAGGAGGAATATGATCTAATAAGTATTTCTTCTCTATCTTCAGTTCTCCAGTTTTATGTTTTTTGCGTTTTTTTGTTTCTTCAATTTCCTTCGCTATTTCATAAATTTGACGAATTGGTAGGGTCTTGTGTTAGTTGTTGATAGATTTTTCATATTTTAATATAATTTGGTGTTTGATTTGACATTTTGTGTGGTTTTGGTTTTGATTGTTTATTCGTGGTCTGCGTTGCATTTTTTTTTATTCTTACCTGAGTTTCTAGAGTTAGTTGCGAGTTCCTTCTCTAAGTTTAGTGTTACTTAGCTTCAATACTTCAATGTTTCTTCAGTTTATAGATAAGACGAATTGGTGTTTGGTTTTTGTGGTTGTTGGTGTGGTTTATTCATAGATGGGATTATTCATGTTTTGTGTTTTTTATTTTCAGGTTTTGTATTATGGTATCAAATCCTATTGTTGAATTTAAATATGGTGATCAACTTGCTTAGTATCCATTTGACTTTTTCGATTCATTCCAGTAGATCAAGGATTATGTTATTGGTCAGTGGATAGATTTGACAGTTTGCTTGTTAGAATACATATACACTTTTGGCAATCAAAAGTCTTATTTAATGCTTGGTGAAGCTGATTTTGCTACTATTGTATGGTTATTTCATCACAATCTGTCAACTCCATTGAGTAACCTTCTTATTGAGATTAGTGATATGATGATTTTTAAAAAAATTAACCCTTTTCAAACGATCAATTTGTTGTTGTGCAGAAACTATTCATACTGATTGAAAATAGAGATGGGACCAACCAAATATGGGACAAATCCCATCTTAATTTTTTACGACGCGAAACAGCACATCACCATCTCTAACACATTAATCTTTAATTAGTTTTACAATATAGATGGGACAAATCTCATTTTAGTTATACAATAGAGATGAGACAAATCCTATCTCAATATTAGAATAAAGATGAGACAAATTCATCATAATCTTAAAATTAGAGATGAGACAAAATCCCATTTAAAAAAATCAAAAAAATCAAAACAATTCCAAAATTCAAAAAAAAAATTCATAAAAATCATGGACGTAGATATTATTTTATCTCATCTAAAAATATATTTTTTATTTTTTTTATTTTTTTAGAATTAGTTATGATGATTCTAAAAGAAATTCCCGGACGTGTGCGTACGATAAATTAGTAGTATGTGGATTTTCACAACTATGATAATGTTTGATTTAAATGGGAATATATATTTGGTTAAAGACAACAACCAGAATAAGGGTATTATTGTAATATTTTCATCTAAATTAAGGTATAATCTAATGGGAAGTTGGTTTGTTATTTTGATTTAAGAGAAAATTGGCGCTTTCAAGAAACCATTGGTGCAACAATAAAAAATTTAAAGAGACCAATATGCAAATTCTTCAATTCAAGGGACAAAAAATGTAACATTATCTAACAAATTTCTTTAATTTCACAACAACCATATGAGGGACCAATATTGCAACATATATGTAAGGGACGAATAGTGAAAAATAACCTAACAACTATACTAAATATTAACACAAAATCATCATTTTATAGTAAAAATTAACCACTAATAGTGAAAATACAACAATATAACTAAAATTAATACACAAAAATTAATATATATATATATATGTGTATGTATGATCCTAATTAATGAAAATGGAAGGGGTGGGAGAGATGATAGGTGGGAGATATACCTAGATTAGAAGATCAAGAAAAGGATTATATTAGTGGTGGTGGCGGCCAGAGTGATGAGTGCCGCTGCAATATGAAGGGGGAGGGGTGTTTGATTTGTTAGGGTAAACAAGGTTGTATTTTAATAGGCAAAAGGCACTCCAAAATCTAGTTTGGTTTATGAAGAAGGGGCTCTTTCAGAAAGAGGAGCGCCTATGTGTTTCTTTATGTAGTTATTTTATAAAAAAATGTTAAAACTATAAACCCCAACTTTTTAACAAAAAAAAAGGATTAGACATTTTGTTGTAATTTATGTACCTATACTCCTATTTCGGGTGACATAAGGTAAACTTAAGCTATTATCCTATTATGTTATCAGGTATCGTTTTTACTGCATAGAAGGCACAGAAGCTTGTGCACAAGTGATAATTTTGATGGATTGCCTTGTAATCTTTTCACAAACTACTACTCGGTAATTTCATCTTCCCCCCCACAAGAAACTAATTCTGAACACACGAGTAACAATGACACATGCAAAAGCTACAAGACTAAGTCACCAAACGCTGAAGTTTACAACTCAAAACTTGATACACTGAAAGTTTATCAAATCAATATAGTTTATAAAACTTGAATCTTAAGAAATATTACACTTGTTTAGGTTCATTATACATAAGAACATTTGTAAATGTTCCTAAAATAAAAGTTTTCATTTGTTCACAAACAAAAGAAGCTATTTGTAATTACTCCCATAACTCACTTTATCAAGTGTTCGGAGGAGGATTAAATGTGTGCTTGTGTTGTGACGAATTGAGTAGGGGGTAGGTCCAATGAATCGCGTAGGAGTAGGCATGGAAGGATAATCACGTGGAGTCATCATCATCATAGGAGCTCCATAACTTGACAACAAATAACTTCAAACATATTTAGTAATCTAAATTTAATATCTTAAGGGAATAATCAAGAAGCTATTTCAATCTATATTTTATACCTGTAGTTTAATTTGGAGCAGGATTGTATTGGTACGGCGTTGTTTGTAAACTAGGGGGAGGAGGATGCCCTTTGAATGGCAAAAGGATGGAAGACCCTGCTTGTGATTTCATCATTATCGTAGGTGCTCCATTACCTTACAAAAAACCATCAAATCTATTTACTAACCTAATATTTTTATCTTCAAAGTTGAGCAAGAACGAGAGCAAAATAGCACTCACATTAAAGATTCAGCAAGTATCATATTTATTTAATTTGCAACAAAGGGATCCTATGTGTTTCACATAAACAATTATAAAATTAATTGAAATTTACCCACCAAAGCATTTTTAGTGGTTAATAATTTTAAAACTAGGACCTCTTTTTAGAAAAAATCATATAATAACAAAATAAATTAAATTTGTATGATATTTTAAAATTTAAAATTTAAATTTCGATAAAACTTAACATATGCTCAAGTTTAATGATACAGAATATGCATGCCTATAGTTTCGTTGTGAATATTGAAAATGTTTAAGCAACTTTCGAAATACAAAATCTAACAAAAACTTAATAAAAATATCTTTTTACATATCATTCGTTTGAATTAAAAAAGTTGGTTGACCATTGACAATGTAATTAAATTATTTAAATAGGGTATTTTACAAATTTAATAGATCATGCTTTGATAAAACAATTAAAAATATAATTTTGAAGTAAAATTTTAACAAACTTTCGACATAAAGTAACAATATAAATAAACTTATATTAGTAACTAAGAACATTGTATAGATGAACTTTTCTTTTATTGGGTAATTTTGGTGACTTTTTATAAATGAGAGTTGTCTTTCATTAATAATATAGGTAAATGTTCATAAATGAGAATAATTTTTTATAAAGTGGTCCCTACCATTTAAATGTATATCACTTTTCATAAATGATAGGTGACTTTGTATAAATAATATAAATGACTTTTCATAAAGTGAAACCCATCTTTTAAATTAGTATCGTATTAAAGAACCTTTATGTATAGACACAAGTGATTAAAAAACCATTACTCTTCAATAAAATAAATGTTAAAACCAAAATATAAATGATGAGGACTAATAATGAAATTTAATAAAATTATATAAATACTATATAAATTAAAATCGAAATTAACGTTTCTACCGCTAGCGTACGTAAATATTTACCTAAATCAGTGAGTATTTTTCGATTAATAAAGAAGAAAATGGATTGAAATTTTAAAATGGTGAGTGGTTTCTTCTAGTTATTTGAGTTGGGTGTACTGGTCCAATATTTGATATGTAAGGAAGGATATACGCTTCTAAATATTTATTGTGGACTTGAGTTTAGTATTATGTTTTTACAAGATTATGGTAATAATAGATTTTCTTTGTCTAAATAGTAATAGTAGAAGTAAATATAAATATAAATAAAAATAAGCCTTACATAAATTATTTAAGACATAGTAGAATTAAGATGGTTTTTCAAGTTGAATTGATGAGAAATTATATAAAAATCTTAATTGTTTGACAAGTAGTCAGGTGGTGGCATGAGGGTCTTCCTGTTATTCATTAGGGTGGGCCCAATATACATGTACGGAGCTCAAGGAAAACTAACTTCGATCATGTATACGTGTTACTCTCTAATACACGCGAACAAATTTAAGTTGTTTTTCAAGAAAATCTAAATAAATTGATAAGTGATATACAAACCTGGAGCATTAGGAATAAGCTTTGGAAAAATGTGACGGGAAACACTTCCCGGATAAGGAAAAAATTGAGGTGGTACCATTGAAAATTGGGGTTGTTGTCCAGTCGAAGAAAAAGTATCAAGGTGTTGATTATCAAATGTAGCAATTTCTTTGTTAACGACTACTTGATCTATATGTTCCTTAATCTTCTTATCAGTCAAAATTTGTTTTTGCTCGTCAACAAATCTTTGATAGTAAGCTCTTACATTTGCCTTAAAATACATATTATCAGCACAAGTGCTAGAGTAATGGAATAATGAACTTTGTTATCATATATACCTTGTGCTTGAAAACGGCATTATGTTGCAGTAACACAGAAGGATGAAAACATGAGTTAGCACAAACACAATAAATCTAAATAGGGGAGGTTAAAATAAAAATTTCCTCTCCAAATATAACTTAAAGACTGTAAAAGTAATAATAAATTCTTATTTCTATGCAAAAATAAACCCATACACACACATATACCCAAGTATTTAAAAAAATATTTGTAGTAGTTTCAACATACACTTTTACAAACATATTAAAATTACTTACATTTACGATCTATAATTATTTTTTACCCATAATTTTTTTCATGGAATTTAATAATCAACATAGTTTAGCCAGATTCCCAACAATTTAAATATATCAAAATTATGTCACAAACAAGTATAAATTCTAATTACACAATTTACCTCCTAATAAATCATAACTTAACCAATGAAAGATACAATACAAGAATAATAACTTATAGAATTATGCGCTAAGTACATGTCTGACATGGGCAAAATGGGAAAGAGATCTAATTTTTTATCGTAGTAGAAGGAAAAAAGGAAATGGGCTAAAATTGTGGACTTTGTAAATAGTAGTAATTATAATTAGGTCATAGAGTTTTATTTTTGGAGGCCCAATCTTAGAACTTCAAATTATATGACGAGGGTAATTATTAAGTGGTCTTCATGTTTGATATTTTATTACTCTTCGGCCCTTATGTTTTTTTACAAGTTCAATTGAATATATTAAAAGACGGAAACTAAAAAAATCATGAGATAGTAGTTTCATTTTGTTATATAAGACCGTTTAAGATAAGTTAAGACCAGCGTTGCTGATCGAGAGAGGGAAACACGCAATTTCCAAACAAAAATTCTTGAAATGTTTTTTTGCAATCCAATCAACACAATATTTGTCTTCCTAGTAATAAGATGGAAATACGGATTAAAATTTGAAATTTTAGTACATCCTAAAACTAGTTTCCAAATTCATATGTATTACATGTGACACATACATAAGAGATTTCATAACTAGATTGCAATATTTTGTTATGAATATGTTAGATTAGGGGAATCCTCGAGTGTACAAAATAGAATTCCTAATACCAGTAGTTTTAGCTTTGGCGGAAGAGAAGGCTTGGTAGCCTATAAGTTACTCGTAATAATAGTACCTGTCACATCTCTGTTTGCGAATGAGCATATTTTATGTCACATATGCAATTACTAGACATTTTGAAATTGGTAAATGTTATTAATGGAAGAAGATGAGTTCAAACTTTTGCAATATTATTTTTGGATAGTGATGTGTGTGCAAAGAAGACTGATGTCTGAGGTTTTATGTTATGGAGAACGAGTATAAATTAATGTTTTTATTATAATATTTTATTTTTTATATCTAGGTAGTGTGATGCGTGTGAAGAAGGTGAGTGTTTGGGGTTTTATGTAAATGGGAAAGAAGATGGTGGAGAATGATCGAGGATGATTATGGAGGAATGTTAGAGATGAGTTTGAAACTTTTAAGAAGGCGAGTGTTTGGTATTTTATGTAAACGGGGAAGAAGATGATGGAGAATGATCAAGGATGATTATGGATGAGTATTAGAGGTGAGTTTGAAACTTTTATTATATTACAACTGAGATTGACGATTTATGTTTTATGCTATAATAAATTAAGTATAATTGAATATGAATTGATGATAATGGTGGTGAAAAATGATCGCCAAATGAGTTTTTGATTTTTTTATTGGTCAAGCTCGAGGAAGGAGAAATAGAACAAGGGGGGTCGGGGTGGATGAGGTTTATGTTTTCTTTTAATATTTAATTGAGGTATTTAGGTAACTTTACATGTTAAAAAACATACTCTTACCGAAAATAGGTGCGTCAATCAATAAATAGAAATGTGTTAGGGGATCTACAATGATACATGGTTTAGTTTAAGGGTTTGTTTGGACATTGGGGGATTTTTCAGTAAAAGATAGGAAATGATAGTATATTAAAGGTATGAAGATGAGAGTATTTAATCTTGTTTGGATTGAGTATAAAAAGAAAGAAATGTATTAGTAAAGCATATTTTTGTGTTTGGATTGTATAAGTAATGTAAAGGAAAAGATTTATAACTAAATTACTTTTGTACTCCTAATAAAATATATTATAAATAGAAAATAAAGGTAATAAAGATATTGTGTTATTAAAATTAATCCTTTCCTTCTAATGACTCCATATTGAAGAGATATGTTATAACGTATTAGAAAGGTATTATTTTATTCCTTTAGTAACTAATCCCTTCAAAATTTTATAAAACAAACAAAGTAAGTATATCCATTATCCTTTATAATCCCTTATCTCCCCTTTTAATCCCTCAATCCAACGTGTCTGTAAATTTTTGTTGGGATTTTAAAAATTTTAAATGGAAAAATCCTTTTTCCAAATATTGGAATATCTGAGTGTTAGTGAAAATATTTGTTTTTAAACACGACCAATATTTGTACTAAAATATTTTGGAGTTATATACATGGAGATTTTAAACTTACTAAATGGGTTAAAATATCATTTTAATCCTTTGGTAAAATGCACATGTCTACCATAAGGATCGTAAATTAGTTATGTATTAGTTTACGAATTTGATGCAAAATCACGAAACATAATCCTTTGTATGGATTACATTAATTCAAATTTTGAGACAAAAGATTTTCTTTTCTGAATCGACCAAAAAGTTAACTTTTCTTTGTCGTGAAATTACCTTTGTTGATTTAAGAGAATGATTCATTGATTAATTAGATTGGTTACACTAGTCAGACCCATCCCCCTATTAGTTGATAAAAGCTTGTCAATGATATCGTGGACACCAGTTGATCCCCAGCCTCCGGTAAACATAGGGATCAATGATAGAGGTTCAACGTTATTCGAAGATAGCTACCGTCAACTTGACCGAGGAAATAATTGGCATCGTAACCAGAAAGGGACATAACATCCTAAAAATCCCCTAGTTTGATACGATAAACGCCCAAATAAATATATTGGGAATGCATTACATATAAATACCTATTCCATGTGCTTGAACATGTATCACTTATATTCTCACTAAATATATGTGCAGTCGGAATTAGTTATATATATATACATATATTCTATTGGATCATCAATACCAATAATGACTTGACTGTTACATTACTATCATGAGGCACAAATCCATATGGTCCAGACCTTTGTATGATTTTAGGTCATTACGATTGACCGAAGGTAGATACATTCAAAACACCACCACAACACCAATATTAGTTCTATTATTCACGTATCTATATTTGTTGTGCCTTTCACTCTCTATCAATCAACACTGTCAGTGGGAATGAATTTCCAAATCCATTGATAAACAAATAATTAAAACCAAGTCCAGATTAGATTTGCAGAGACAAGTAGAAATGGAAATACCCCAAGCCACACACTAAACGCTTAAAAAAGTTTCTCTTAGTAGCCTATAATGGAGGTCCACAAATAGATGATCTCAAACCCCCAAAGCTAGGGGCACCAGTTGTCTCCCTGCAATTGTACAAAATGACTTAAGTAATATAGTGTTTTAAAAGTATAAATCGTTTCCCAAGGTATTATACATGTTATTTAGTGATTTAGATAGGAGTTGATTCCTCATTATGTGAAGCAAATGAGAAAAGATAATTGGGAGAACTAAATATTGCAAATTTTAATGGATTAATTTGCAACTAATTTAGGAGATTACAAAGACTAAAAGGTAATAACAAATATATAAAGTATTTAAATGATCTTGGAATGATCAATAATTTTTGGATTATCTTAGTAAATTATGTGGCCAATATAATCAATCACAATTCAATACAAGATAAGGAGAAGTATGAGTATTCGATCTCATTTAAGCATAAAACCTAGGGTTTCACAATCCCTCTCAATCTACTAGATATTTAGCTCATAATAAAAGAAAAGAAAACCATAGTACTTGAATTAAGTATAAAATGATTAATGAAAATTAGAGAAAAAAAAATATTATATATTGTGTGAAACGATGAAATTTTGAAGACTTGAAGATATACAAAATATTCTCCCAAGTCTTCTCTTCCTTACGATTTGCTCCATTGATGAAATATTAGTGAATTATGATTGAAAATGAGAAAAAAACATTATATATGCTCCTAAAATTGTGGGTGTCACTTAAATTATGTTGTTCCATGGTCTAAATATTACAAAGCCTTCACCCACTAGAATTTTTAATTTTGCACAAAGTTGTATCTTTTTAACCATAAAAACGATCATAACCTCTTCATCCAAACTCCAAACCACTATCAATTTATTTTCAAGCATTCTTATTTTTGAGAGCTTTCTAACAGTCTATCATTCACCTACTCAAAAAATTTAATATGTTGGAAATTCTTTGAGTATCTGCACTCGGAGATCTAAATGTATCGAAAAATCATAGTATGTTAAGAAAAAATCACTGAATATCAAAAAAATTACCTAGTATTGAAAATTTTCACTAAGTTTTGTGGAATCTTTTTGAGTATGGAAAAAAAAGACCCTGAGTATACTAGATAATTCCTCTGAGTTTTAAAAAAATACTAAGTACTACACCTAATTATAAAAAATAAATGAAAATTTTTATTTTAATTGATAAAAATAATATTTAAAAACAACAACAAATCTATCTGTAAAAAACTATTTCAATTATATATAAAAAAAGAAGTTGCAAATAATTGACAATGCTACCATCATACCATCAGATTTATTGATTCATTAACTATCATTTCCTAGAAGAATACATTCTTGTAATTCAAAAGAATAATTTGTTCAAAATAAATAAATTCAAAATAATAAGAAGAGATGTCGCATTGAACGACCATAAAAAAAAGATAATCAAAAAATTCAAATGAGTTCTTTTTGCTGCAAGATCTTACAGATTTGAACGACCATGAAGTTTGGGTCCATTGCTTCTTCAATCCCAAAATCTCTAAGCAAAACTCAGCTTGAAGCAAAACTCCAATCATGATCAGAGAGTTATTCATAATTAAGTGTCTCATTAGGTTTTTAATTATTAACATCAAAGTGAATGAAAAGCATTACTTGTTAATATTTTAAGAATTTGTGATTATATATCTATTTTTCTGTTGATGTTTAATATTTATTTTTTCAGATATTGCACACTGGTCTATTGCATAATTAGGATTTAGTAATGTTGCTGATAAGATTGTTACTAACAAAAGAATAACGATAAGATCGTTGGTCATTTCATTTCAGTTAAATATTGATATATCATTCTCACTTGCTTAGGTAGAATTTACTTGCTAGTATATTAAACTGAAAATGTCTTAGGTTTTGTTATGTGTTTTATGAATATGAACTGTTCATGGTATTATTTGTTTATTAAATACTTTATGTAATGTATACTAATTAACAAGTTAAGAGATTTAGAGTGATAAATCAAAAATGTCTTAGAGATAAATTTGTTTCTGAACTTATATGTTTACCATTATAATACACGCAATTATTTAATTATACATACAAAATATTTGGCTGATTTTTTTGATTAATTTGTATAGTATTTTTGTGAGTTTGTATGTAAATCTAGTAAAAAATGAGGAATAAATAGTGAAATCTTATGTTTTTAGTAAGGGAAAAGATCACATCGTTCACTAAGTAGAAAGTCAGATTCTCTTTCACGTGGAGGACACGCTAAAAAAGAAACGTGACACACCATAAGCGAAATGTGACTATAGAGGTAAGTAACACTGAGAGTTTATTTTTATTTACATATTAAGTCCCTTATTTTATGGTAATTGTTTCAGGAGATTCAGAAGTTCTTCGTGGATTATCTAATCAATGATACTCTAGGTGCAATTTCGACCGCACATTTAGTACATGCAAATCGTGAAGCATATCTACCGTCAATGACTGACTGTTGATTTTGCTAAAATAGGAGCTCCAGTTGAAATTCCTATTTTCATAAACTAAAAAGTTTCTGGATTTAATCAAAGATTTCAGAAACGTTTAGTACCAGACCTTGAGAAAGTGAACCTATGTACACATCCCAAGATGCACAGGGTAAGCTTTAACTCGCAACTATACTAACAATATGTTATAATAAAGCCACACTTCGTTTTCTTGGAAAAGATGGTTGAAGAAGCGTATGATCAAGATCTTGTGGAGGAGGGGTATGAAATGTTTGTGAAAATGAAGTTGAGATATTAACTTCAAAATGGAAAAAATGAAATCAAATCCTGAATCTCCATTGCCAGATTGTTACTTTCATAATATTTCAGATCAATTGTAAACCTAAATTGTTATTTTCATAATTTTTCAGATCAATTGTAAAAATGAATCTATGATGATCTTTCTACTCAAGTGACCAATTACAATTTTCGAATTCGTGGATATTAATGGGGAGAATAAAAGTTTGAGTTTTTTTATGTTGAAACTTATCAAATATGTATATAGAGTATAATGATGTCTATTGGTTTTCCACTTCAACTTTTACAATATTAATAGTAGTCTTGGTTGTGACGGTTATGATGAGTTGGTAGATTAAATTTCATTCTATTGTGCAATTTTATAATATACAAGCATCGTTGTGTTGTTTAGAATGTACTGAGTAGTGCAAATAAGCATATTTTACTATTACAACTGCAATTACTAGCCCATTTTGACATAGGTAAATGTTACTAAGGGAAGACGATGAGTTCGAATTTTTTCAATAATATTTTTGGATAGTGATGTGTGTGCAAAGAAGACTGATGTCTGAGGTTTTATGTTATGGAGTGTGAGGATAAATTTAGGTTTTTATTAAAATATTTAATTTTTTATTTCTAGGTAGTGTGATGCGTGTGAAGAAGGTGAGTGTTTGGGGATTTATGCAAATGGGGAAGAAGATGGAGAAGAATGATCAATGATGATTATGGATGAATGTTGGACGACAGGTATTTGGTATTTTATGTAAATGGGGAAGAAGATGATGGAGAATGATCGAGGATGATTATGGATGAGTGTTAAAGGTGAGTTTGAAACTTTTTTTATTTTACAAGTGATATTGAGGTTTTATGTTTTAATGTATAATATTTAAGTATAATTGAATATCAATTGAAGATAATGGTGGTGGAAAATGATCGGAAAATGAGTTTTTAATTTTTTTAGTGGTCGAGCTCGAGGAAGAAGAAATAGAACGAGGAGGGGTCGGGGTGGATGAGGTTCATGTTTTCTTTTAATATTTAATTGAGATATTTAGGTAACTTTACATGTTAAAAAGCACACTCTAACCAAAAATAGGTGCGTCAGTCAATGCTAAGAAATATACATGGATCATGGCATGTTCAAAAATACATGGTTTAGTTTAAGGGTTTGTTTGGATGTAGGGGGATTTTTTTAGTAAATGATAGGAAATGATAGTATAGCAAAGGAAAAAAGATGAGTGTATTTAGAACCCGTTTGGGATAGATTATTTTAAAGTTAAAAGCCTTTTTAATTATAAGTAAAATATTTGTAAAAAATATTAAAAAAATATTTTGACATCTAAAATCACTTTAAGTGATTATTTTAATAATCACTTAACTAGTGCTTTCAAAAGTTATTATAAAAGTCTAAAACATTTTTATGAATTTAAAATCACTTCAAGTGATTATTTTAAAAAGCAATCCCAAACGGACACTTAATCTTTTTTCGATTGAGTAGAAAAAGAAAGAAATGTATTAGTAAAGTATATTTATATTTTGTGTTTGGACTTTATAAGTAATGGAAAGGAAAAGATTATTTTAAAACTAAATTACTTTTGTACTCCTAATATAATATATTATAAATAGAAAATAAAGGTAGTAAAGATATTTTATTATTAAAATTAATTCCTTCCTTCTAATGACTCCAAATTGGAATGATAGGATATAAAGGATTAGAAGGTATTATTTTAATTCTTTAGTAACTTATCCCTTCAAAAATTTATAATACAAACAAAGTAAGTATATCCATTATCCTTTATAATCCCTTTCCTCCTCTTTTAACCCCTTAACTCAAATTGTCTGTAAATGTTTTCTTGGGATTCTAAAACACTTAAATGAAAAAAAATCTTGTTTTCCAAATATTGGAATATCTGAGTGTTAGTGAATTTTTTTTTTCAACCCGGCCAATATTTGTACTGAAGTATTTTGGAGTTCTAGACATGGAGATTTTAAACTTATGAAATGGGTTAAAAATTCATTATAATCCTTCGGTAAAATGCACGTGTCTACCATAAGAATCGTAAATCAGTTATGTATTAGTCTACAATTTTGATGCGAAATCACGAAACATATTCCTTTGTACGGATTACCTTAATTCAGATTTTGAGACGAAAGATTTTCTTTTCTGAATCGACCAAAATGTCAACTTTTCTTTGTCGTGAAATAATTTTTGTTGATTAAAGAGAACGATTAATTGATTAAAAATATTGGTTACACTAGTCAATAAGAAATTAAGGATCCATACCCTTATTGGTTTATAAAAGCTTGTCGATGATACCGTGGACATCAGTTGATCCGCAACTGAACCGCAGCCTCCGACAATCATAATGATCAATAATAGAGGCCCAACTTTATTCGAAGATGGCTACTGTCAACATGACCGAGGAAATAATTGGCATCGTAACTAGGTATATTGGGCATTCATTACATATAAATACCTATTCCATGTGCTTGAATATTTATCACTTATATTCTAACTAAATATATATGCAGTCGGATTTAGTTATATATATATATATATATATATATATATATATATATATATATATATATATATATATATATATATATATATATATATATATATATATATATATTCTATTCGATCATCAATACCAATAATGACTTGACTGTTTGAGTAATATCATGAGGCACAGATCCATGTGGTATAGACCTATTTATGAGTTTAGGTCATTACGATTGGTCGAAGGTAGATACATTCAAAACACCACCAACAACACGAATAGTAGTTCTATTCTCCAGGTCTCTTTATTTGTTGGACATTTCACTCTCTATCAATCGACACTGTCAGTGGGAACAAAATTTCCATATCCATTAAGAAACCACTAATTTAAACCAAGTCCAGATTAGATTTTTAGAGACAAGTGGAAATGGAAATACCCCATCCCGCACACTAAACGCTGAAATAGAGTTTCTCTCAGTAGCCTAAAATTGAGGTCCACAGATAGATGATCTCAAACCCCCTACGCTAGTGGCACCAGTTGTCTCTCTTCAAGTTTACAAATTGACTTATGTAATATAGTGTTTTGAAAGTATAGATCGTCTCCCAAGGTATTATAAATGTTATTTAGTGATTTAGCTAGGAGTTGATTATTCATTATGTGAAGCAAATGAGAAAAGAGAATGGGGGAATTAAATATTGCACATTTTAATTGATGCGCCACTAATTATTGAGTTTACAAGGAATAAAAGGTAATAACAAACATATAAAAAAATTAAATGAGCTTGGGATGATCAATTCCGCCTAAGATCTCTAATTGGAATTTTTTTATTAAGCATGGGAAAGATTAATATTTAACACAAATAGTACACAAGACTAAAAAATAACTCTAAACCCCTTTCGGGTAGTTAGAGGCTACTCTAAAGGAAAATGAACTCCTTTCAAATAAATTGAGCTACCCTAAAAATCAATTAAATCAACTATACATATCATGGGTATGCATCTGTGTATTATCTCCTAATTGGATGATACAAATATACTTTCATTACCCAGCTCTAAACATAAATCCCCTTCAAGGTATAATTTTTGGATTATGCTTAATAAATTATGTGGCCAATATAATCAATAACAGTTCAATACATGATACGAAGAAGTACGAGTATTCAATCTCATTTAAGCATAAATCCCTAATTTAAAATAATTGTCCAATTAGTAAAACCTAGGGTTTCGCAATCCATCCCAAACTACTTGATATTTAGCTAATAATAAAAGAAAAGAAAAATATAGTACTTGAATTAAGTAATCAAAAATTAATGAAAATTAAAGGAAAAGAAAAGTTATAATATATTTTGTGAAACGATGAAAATTTGAAGACTTGAAGATATGAATAATCTTCTCCCAAGTCTTTTCTTCCTTACACTTTGCTCCATTGATGAAATATTAGTGAATTATGAGATAAAATGTGGAAAAAAACCTTATATATACTGCTAAAATTGTGGGTGTCACTTAAAGTATGTTGTTCCATGCTCCAAATTCTAAAAAGTCTTCATCCACTAGAATTTTCAATTTTGCACAAAGTTGTATCTTTTGAGCCATAAAGACGATCATGACTTCTTCATCCAAAACCTAAACCACTTTTCATTTATTATCACGCGTTCGTATTTTTGAAAGCTTTATAATGATCTATCATTCATCTTTTAACTATTCTCGGATTGTGTGTGACATTGATTTGAAGATTCTGGACTGATTGTAATATATATCTTCATTGAGCCCCAAGTGGATTATTAACTTTTCAAATATATTTTTGGTACTTTTTCAGCTTATTGAATGTTTCTCTTTGCTTTCATGACTCCTTAACTCCTTAATTAACACATGTTATGGATCTTAAGGTCTTTCCAGATTGTAGCATTAACTTATGGATGATATTATATATATATATATATATATATATATATATATATATATATATATATATATATATATATATATATACATGTATATATGTATGCAAGTATATGTTGACCTATGTGGTATTGGATACAACCTTTATGGCCTATAGGGAACATGCAGCTAGAGTCTTTTTAAAGAGGTCACTACCAAATTTTCTGGCTGGCCAAATATAAAAATACCCTAAAATAAAATAAAAATCACATAAAGACGAAAAAAAGTGGCAATAATTATGGATCACCTACCCAATAAGTCATTGGATGAGTCATTGATTATCAACTCACTAAGTATCAATACTTTTCAATTTTGACCACCACCCATTGACCACCGCTGGCCCCGAAGGTCTACTCAAATAATCAATTGAGTACTCAGAGAATTTAATGTATTTGAAATTCTTTGAGTATCTATATTTTTCAGCTCCGACCATAACCTGCGCCGCCACCTGGCGAGTATTTGGAGATCTAAATGTATCGGAAAATCACAGTATGTCAAGGAAAATTTGCTGAATATCCAAAAAGTTAGCGAGTATTGAAAAAATTCACTAATTATCGTGGAATATTTTTGAGTATACTCAATAATTCATTGAGTGTGGAAAAAAATACACTGAGTATACTTGATAATTCCAATGAATTTTTAAAAAACACTAAGTATTACACCAAAATATAAAAATAAATGACAAAATTTATTTTAGTTGAGAGAAATAGTATTAAAAAACAACAACAAATCTATTGTGAAGAAAAACTATTCCAATTATATATAAAAAAAGCAGTTGCAAATAATTGAAAATGCTGCCATCAAATTTATTGATCCATTAACTATCATGTCCTAGAAGGATACATTCTTGTAAAAGAATAATCTGTGCAAAATAAATAAATTCAAAAGAATAATAAGAGATGTATGAGTAGATTTGAACAACCATCACAAAAAGATAATCTATCCAATAAAAAATCAAAAGCATAATCTATCCAAAAAAAATCAAAAAAAATAATCAAAAGAGCTCTTTTTGCTGCTAGATCTCGAAGACTTGAATGACCATGAAGCTTGGGTCCATGGCTTCTTCGATCCCAAAAACTCGAAGCAAAACTCAGCTTGAAGCAAAACTTCAATCATGAACAGAGGCTACAAATGCTTGATCTAGGCAAATAAGGCTTGAACGGATATTGAATAATGGAGAGATCTGCTGAGCTTGAACTTTTGAAATTCGTTTTGAAATGAGAAGATAGAGATTGTTGCTAGGTTCGGGTGGGGAGAGGAGAGAGGGGAGAGATATTTTACGGTTTTTAATTTTATGTTTAAAATGTAGTATATATAGTAGTTGAAAAATAAGTGGGGTACAATAGGTTGTAAAAACAATAGACTTTTAGTGGCTTATAGTGTTAAATAATCTAAACTTGAATTTATCTAATAGATGTTCTCTCTTATCCCCAATGATGTATAACTGAGTATCCTCAAATCTCAAAAATAATAAAGACATATCATTTCTCTGACATGATATTCAACTTTAAATAGCCAGGTTCAAACATTTATTTTATTACTTTGGAAGCTAAGCATAACCGAATTTCTTTATATCTTGGGTGGTTTTTAGCTTGATTCTTTTTTTTCTTGTTTCTCGACATTGTTTTTCTTGAATTTGGAAATTGAAATAATTAAATCATACACGTGCATCATAATATTTGCACCAAACAAGTAAAACCCAACCCATAATATCCTAAAAATATCCCACCATCCCAAACCCAAGCTCGAAGATAGTCAATTCCCTAAGCATTGTGATTCAAGAGCGGGTAATATGTTAAAGTCTTATCATACTAAAGGATTAGGTTTGTAACATGGCTAATAAAAAAAGGACTCAGGCTCAATCGGTGATAGGTATACATCACTTGGACAAATTAAAGTGAACACATGTATTTTCAAAGAACTACCTTAATCATTTATATAAGTCTCACCAACCTATCTCATCTAATTGTTGTAGGAGAATCGATTTTAGACTAGCTAAGACTGCAATTTCTATATACCTACTCACATTTCACTTTGGTCAAACTACTTTTCACGCACTGCTTGCTAAGAACTTGACACACACAGACAACAGGTTTCAAGACACTTAATCATGACATAATATGAGCATTACTAAATCATATAACTAATTCATGTCATCGAGTGAACCTAAATGGAACCAACAAAATCAACTACAACAAATTTTACTAGAAAATTTAGACGAAGCGTCTAAATCTAACACTAAGAGTACCCACATACAAGACTCTAATTTGAGTTTTGAGATCTCTAATCACATATAAAGTACAATTAAGAGTAAGGCATACAAGACAAGACTCTAATTCTGGGTTTTGAGCTCTCTATTCACATATAAAGTCCAAAACATAGAAAGATCACTCACATCCAGCACTCTTGAGAGAGCTTTTATTAAGAGCCCCTAAAACCACATTTAAAGTCTTATACTAAAAGTGAAATCTACTTCTAAACATGGCATATCACTTTTTGGTGAAAATTAATTTTTTTGTTATATAATGTTTTTTATAAACAAAATTAGTATACTCCTAGAATATTAATCAAATCTGGTTATAACTTTTTTTAAAACTTAATTTATTTGTACGCTTTGAAAATAATCTGAATTTACAAAAATCACTAATAGCAAGTCAAAGATATAATTGACAAAAATAAGAATCTATATAATGAAACACAACAAGAAATAAGCGGATAGGCTTTATCGTGAGAAAATATAAAAAGTGTATGTTTCTTTAAATTTAATCCAAATGATAGCCAAATGTCTCAATTTATTTGAATTTAAACCCCTTTTGCATGGTTTAAACAAAATCATTTCTTACCTTATTATCCAATCCAAAGTCCTTCATTTTATCCTTTATGTATATTTATCTATGTTTATCATCCCATTTATTGCATGTCACGTGGTTTCTGTAAGTGGATATCTCTACAATCATTTTTCTTTAAAAATTGACATTGATTTACATGTCAATTGTATATTTTTGTGGGTCAATTATTGTATAAATAGAAGTTAAAATAGTGTAATCAAAGAATTAATTTGTATGTTTACAACTAAGATCTTAAATGTTGTTGATTTTTTCACTGGGTGATTAATTCAGAAGGCCATAACCAAACAAAGTTGCTTCATAAGGTCTAACCCAATTTACTAAATATCTTTGTCTAAACTTCCCTTTAAGTGTATAACATGCGAATTATTGGGTTAGACGACATAATTTGGTGGTCTAGAAAATTATAAATCCAGAGAATTGCTGGGATACACGATATAATTTGGTAAGCTAAATATTTTATCTATTGAGTTGTGTTCATTAATTTGGTGAGCCCACTATCCAATCTCGTTAAAATTACTATCTTCATCTTTAGTCCATCCAAAACAATTCAAAAAATACAGTATAATACTAAATTGCTTACTCGCATCACTTCTTATACGGTAAGAAGCTTTCTATGGTCATACAAGGGCCATTGTAGGATTTGCATAAAAATATAATAAACATCACCACTATAATTTTACTTAAATTAAATAATTTTGAAAATTTGTAAAATGATGAGATTAGGTTAAAAATAATTCTTTTTTTTAGATTTTTAATGGTAAAGATTATTTTTTACCTTAGTTTAGGTTCTTTGATTGTTGATGGCGCCTGGTTGATGATGGTGAAGAATGTTTCACAAGTGGCTACGATTTTCTTGTCTAGGAGAGTGAATTGGATTATATTTATTGTATAGGAGAATGGTTCTTTGATTATGTTGCATTGGTTTTCAACCTTTATTTTTTCTTTTATTTTTTGTTCAGAAATATTTCAACTTTTCTGGTTGTGTACTTTTTTTTAATCTTAACTTTATTATTTTATTTTGTAAGGTTATATTAGGTATATTATATAAGTGTAAAATAATACTTTAAAAGACTGGACTTCATATTTAGGATATGGACCTAATTTTCAATTATCTATTTTCTCAATTGGCAGAACTATTGTTTATAAGTTCGTGGAATTTTTTTTGTTATTACTTCTTTTTGTATTATAAAGTCCACTGGACTATATATTATGGGCTTCTTCACATTTATGTGCTGGCCTATTTGTGTTTTCTCATAATTAAGTTCAACTCACAGGAAACGCTAGCGTATTACTTCACGGAATTGCTACATGACACTCTTATATCATTTGATCTTGTTCTACTTTGAATGGCCAAGATCTAAACCCTAAGCCTCCCATATATATTCTTTTATCTGAACTCTTTGGTCAGATTTCTTCATATGTCTTTAATCTCTTATAGTCTCGTAGCTACCATGAAACAGATGTTTCTGTAGATATATGTTCTTCTTCTATAGTACATCAAGTATCTCTTTCATAGATGTCAAGGATATATATTAGTGTGAATATATGTTGAACCAATTCTTTATCTCTTCAATTTTCTTTTAGGCTTCCTTTCTATTCTGAATATAAAACTGATTTGAAGATTTACTTCTATATCTCTGGGTCAAAACTGAAAAACTAATCATCTAATACTATTTTCAGGTAAATTAAAGTTTTTATACTCATCCATATTGTTTCAACTTAAGTGATTACACAATTTTATTTTTAAAGTTATTTCTGAGTTAATCTATATCATTTTTAATTTTGGTTATGTATAATCATGATCATTTACAAAGAAAAATAGAATATTGAATTTTTTTACTATTAACATAGCGGTCCTATTAAAAATATTTTTAAGTTTTTTAATTTATTGAATGAAGTTTTAATATGAATAGTCCTATACATATTTATATAAATAGAATGATTTGAAAAAAAAATAGAGTATTCAATGGTCTTTTAATTCAGAGTATTCATAAAGTTCAAATTATCTTTTTAAGTTTGATCTATAAATTTTATTTGAAGAAGATATGTTTAGAGAATTAAAAAAGTAGTTGTTTTTCTAGATTTTCAAAAATAGGATGAGGATATTAGAAGTGAATCGATAAAAAATTAAGAATAATAAGGAGGGAGATAACTCATCATGCTAGATTTATTGAATTATAAAATATAAGGTTTAGTAACTTTTTTTTTACTCTACCAAAGATAAGAAGAGAATTTTTCTAATGTTATTTTCTATGAATTATATTTTATTGAAGTCTTTATTGTAAAGAGACGAGGGTTATTCATTATTAAGTTAGTCATTAGGTTTTTAATTATTGACATTAAAATGAATGAAAAGCATTACTAGTTAATATTCTAAGGATTTGTGATTATTATATATCTTTTTTCTGTTGATGGTTAATATTTGTTTTTTTTCAGATATTGCACACTGGCCTATTGTATAATTAGGATTTAGTAATGTTGCGGATAAGATGATTACGAACAAAAGAAAAAGGATAAGATCATTGGCCATGTCATTTCAGGTAAATATTTATATCTCACTCTCACTTTCCCAGGTAGAATTTACTTGCTAGTATATTAAGCTAAAAAATTCTTAGATTTTTTATGTGTTTTATGAATATGAGATGTTCTTGGTACTATTTGTTTATTAAATACTTCATATCATGTATACTAATTAAAAAGTGAAGAGATTTAGAGAGATAAATAAAAAATATCTTAAAGATAAATTTGTTTATGAACTTTTATATTTACAATTGTGATACAAGCAATTTATTTGTATACAAAATATTGTGCTTTTTTGTAACTATAGTCCCTTTAAGCTCTTATAGTACACATATGATAAAAGAAATTGATTGATTATGTTGTATTGTATTTTGTGAGTTTGTATGTAAATTTAGTAAAAACTGAGGAATAAATAGTGAAATCTTATGTGTCTAGTAAGGGAAGAGATCACATAGTTTATTAAGCGGAAAGTATGATTCTCATCCAACTCATCTTGATAGAATGGAAGTTAATTTAGGAATATATTTTTTCAGGACTTAGACCCCTTTCAACTATAAACAAACCAATCATTAGTATCAATAGCACAAGATTAGTCTAATAGAGATAATAGTAACCTTGTGTCAAAATAAATACACAATTATAAAATATACAAACAATTCTAAAATAATTACTCTAACTTTCCAAACTTTCCTTAAGCCACACAAATCGTAAAATACACTTACTCCCTTTACTCCCATATGGTAAGTCCAATTCATCTGGTCTAGGATTCCAGCAAGAATTCGTCTACACTCTTTATCTAAGTCTATCTTTGTGTCATTGCATATAACATGTTCACTATCGATGGGTAACCCTAGAACATGGTGACATCATAAAATGTCACCGCCATCTCACCGACCGATAAGTGAAACGTGTGGGTCTCACATCTCCATCTTTCTACCCAAGTGATGCACAAAACTCGGTCGGTAGTTATGTTGTGTATTTTTGGAATATACCCAAAATTGGCCTCTTCAACAAATGGCAAGATGTGCAAATCCATTTCCCAAAGTATGGATTGTATAGCAAAACTTCATAATTGTCATATACACAAAAAAATATTGGTTTAATAGTAAGATTTAACAAGTAAAACATGGAAAAAATCTAAGAAATATAACATATGTCGCCTTTCCATATTATTTGACTTTGATGAATTTTTTGATGATTAAGTACGGGAGACACAAATTCAGGTCGTAGACTATTTTGTTTATTGTACTGTCTAATAATACAATTGAAGGGGACAATAGTGAAATAATAGAAGTATAGGGATACCAATAATGTGATATTGTCTAATTAAGTTTTAATACTACACATTTTAGGAACTTGTAGTACAATAGCATAATTTTAAGAAACCATTGGTGTAATAATAAAAAATTTAAAGAGACCAATATGCAAATTTTTCAATCAAGGGACCAAAAATGCAACATTATCTAACAAATTTTTTTAATTTCACAACAACCATATGAGGGACAATATTGCAACATATATTTAAGGGACGAATAGTGAAAAATAACCTAACACCTATATTAAATCTTAACACAAAATCATCATTTTATAGTTAAAATTTACCACTAATAATGAAAATACAACAGTATAACTAAAATTAATATATATATATATATATATGATCCTAATTAATGAAAATGGAATGGGGCGGGAGAGAGGGGAGGTGGGAGATATACCTAGATTAGAAGATTAAGAAAAGGATTATATTATTGGTGGTGGCGGCCAGAGTGATGAGTGCCGCTTAAAGGGGGGGCTTTTTTTGATTTGTTAGGGTAAACAACAAATCGGTTGTATTTTAATAGGCAAAAGGCACTCCAAAATCTGGTTCGGTTAATGAAGAAGGGGCTCTTTCGGAAAGAGGAGCGCCTATGTGTTTCTTTTTGTAGTTATTTTAAAAAAAAATGTTGAAACTATAAACTCCAACTTTTTAACAAAAAAAAGGATTAGACATTTTATTGTAATTTATGTGCCTATACTTTTATTTCGAGTGGTATAAAGTAAACTGAAGCTAAAATCATGTTATGTTATCAGGTATCATTTTGACTGCATAGAAGGCACAAAAGCTGGTGCAAAAGTGATAATTTTGATGGATTGCCGTGTAATCTTTTCACAAACTACTCCTCGGTAATTTCATCTTTCCCCCCACAAGAAACTGATTCTGACAACACGAGTAACAATGACACATGCAAAAGCTACAAGACTAAGTCATCAAACGCTGAAGTTTACAACTCAAAACTTGATACACTGAATGTTTATCAAATCTATATAGTTTACAAAGCTTGAATCATAAGAGATATTACACTTGTTTAGTTTCATTATACATAAGACCATTTGTAAATGTTTCCAAAAGAAAAGTTTTCATCTGTTCACAAACAAAAGAATCTATTTGTAATTACTCCCATAACTCACTTTATATAGTGTTCGGAGGAGGATTTAATGTGTATGCTTCTTGTGTTGTGACGAATTGAGTGGGGGGGGTCCAATAAATCGTGTAGGAGTAGGCATGGAAGGATCATCACGTGGAGTCATCATCATCATAAGAGCTCCATAAATTGACAAAAAAATTCTTCAAATATATTTAGTAATCTAAATTTAATATCTTATGAGAATAATCAAGAAGTTATTTCAAAGACAATCTATATTTTATACATGTAGTTTAATTTGGAGCAGGACTGAATTGGTATGGCGCTGCTTGTGTACTAGGGGGAGGATGATTCCCATTGAATGGCAAAAGGATGGAAGACCCTGCTTGTGGTGTCATCATTATCGCAGGTGCTCCATTACCTTACAAAAAACCATCAAATCTCTTTACTAACCTAATCTTTTTATCTTCAAAGTTGAGCAAGAACGAGAGCAAAATAGCACTCATATTAAAGATTCAGCAAGTATCATATTTATTTAATTTGCAACAAAGGGATCATAAGTGTTTCACATAAACAATTATAAAATTAATTGAAAGTTACCCACTAGAGCATGTTTATGTGTAATAATTTTAAAACTAGGACCTCTTTTTAGAAAAAATCATATAATAACAAAATAAATCAAATTTGTATGATATTTTAAAATTTAAAATTTAAATTTCGATAAAACTCTGTTCAAGTTTAATAATACAGAATATGTATTCCTATAGTTGCGTTGTGAATATTGAAAATATTTAAGCAACTTTCGAAGCACAAAATCTAACAAAAACTTAATAAAAATATCTTTTTACATATCATCCGTTCGAATTAAAAAAGTTGGTTGACCATTGACAATGTAATTAAATTGTTAAATTGGGTATTTTATAATTTTAAAAAATCATGCTTTGACAAAACAATTAAAAATATAATTTTGAAGTAAAATTTTGACAAACTTTCGACATAAAGTAACCTTCTAAATAAACTTATATAAGTAACTAAGAACATCATATAGATGAACTTTTCTTTCATTGGTTAATTTTGGTGACTTTTTATAAATGTGAGTTGTCTTTCATAAATAATATACGTAATTGTTCATAAATGAGAATAATTTTTTGTAAAGTGGTCCCTATCATTTAAATGTACGTCACTTTTCTTAAATGATAGGTGACTTTGTATAAATAATATAAATGACTTTTTATAAAGTGATACCCATCTTTTAAGTTAGTATCGTATTAAAGAACCTTTATACAAGTGATTAAAAAACCATTACTCTTCAATAAAATAAATGTTAAAACAAAAATATAAATGATGAGGACTAATAACTAAATTTAATAAAATTATATAAATACTTAAAAATATAAATTAAAATAGAAATTAACGTTTGGATACATAACCATAATTCTAACGCTAGCCTACGTAAATATTTACCTAAAACGGTGAGTATTTTTTAATAAATAAAAAAGAAAATGGATTGAATTTTTAAATGGTGAGTGGTTTCTTCTAGTTATTTGAGTTGGGTGTACTGGTCCAATATTTGATATGTAAGGAAGGATATACGCTTCTAAAGATTTAGTGTGGACTTGAGTTTATTATTATTTTTTTACAAGATTATGGTAATAATAGATTTTTTTGTCTAAATAGTAATAGTAGAAGTAAATATAAATAAAAATTAAAATAAGCCTTACATAAATTATTTAAGGCATAGTAGAATTAAGATGGTATTTCAAGTTGAATTAATGAGAAATTATATAAAAATCTAAATTGTTTGATAAGTAGTCAGGTGGTGGCATGAGGGTCTTCCTGTTATTCATTAGGGTGGGCCCAATATACATGTACGGAGCTCAAGGCAAACTAACTTCGACCATGTATACGTGTTACTCTCTTATACACGCGAACAAATTTAAGTTGTATTTCAAGACAATCTAAATAAATTGATAAGCGATATACAAACCTAGATCACTAGGAATAAGCTTCGGAAAAATGTGACGGGAAACACCTGCCGGATAAGGAAAAAATTGAGGTGGTACCAATGAAAATTGGGGTTGTTGTCCAGTTGAAGAAAAAGTAGCAAGGTGTTGATTATCAAGCGCAGCAATTTGTTGGTTAACGACTACTTGATCTATATGTTCCTTAATCTTCTTATCAGTCAAAATTTGTTTTTGCTCGTCAACAAATCTTTGATAGTAAGCAACATTTGCCTACAAATACATATTATCAACATAAGTGCTAGAGTAATGGAATAATGAACTTTGTTATCATATATACCTTGTGATTGAAATCAGCATTATGTTGCCGTCTCACAGAAGCTAAAAACACGAGTTCGCACAAACACAATAAATCTAAATAGGGGAGGTTAAAATTAAAATTACCTCTCCAAATATAACTTTAAGACTATAAAAATCATAATAAATTCTTATTTCTATGCAAAACCAAACCCATACACACACCTATACCCCATTACTTAAAATATATTTGTAGTAGTTTCAACATACACTTATACAAACATATTAAATTTATTTACATTTACGATCTATAATTACTTTTTACCCATAATATTTTTATGGAATTTAAAATCAACATAGTTTAGCCAGATTCCCAACAATTTAAATATATCAAAATTAAGTCACATACAAGTATAAATTCTAATTACACAATTTACTTGCTAATAAATCATAACTTAACTAATGAAAGATACAATACAAGAATAATAACTTATAGAATTATACGCTAAGTACACGTCGCAGTAGTCACAATAATAATTGTAAAGTACAAAATAAACACTTTATATTTTTGTACAAATCTATCATATATTTATTTACATATATATTTTATATAGATAGATTCTGCGTACCTCGGCATGGACAACTTGTTAATGAAAACAATGGAAAATTGACAATGGAATGTAATATAGGCAAAATGGGAAAGGGATCTAATTATTTTTTGTAGTAGAAGGAAATGGGCTAAAACTGTGGACTTTGTCAATAGTAGTAATAATAATTAGGTCATAGAGTTTTATTTTTGGAGGCCCAATCTCCGAACTTCAAATTATATGACGAGGGTAATTATTAAGTGATCTTCATGTTTGAGATTTTATTACTCTTCGGCCCTTATGATTTTTTTTACAAGTTCAATTGACTAGATTAAAAGACGGAAACTAAAAATATCATGAGACAGTAGTTTCATTTTGTTAGTTAAGATCGTTTAAGATAATTTAAGACAAGTGTTGCTGATCGTGAGAGGGAAACACGCAATTTCCAAACAAAAATTCTTGAAATGTTTTTTTGCAATCCAATCAACACAATATTGGTCTTCCTAGTAACAAGGTGGAAAGACGGATTAAAATTTGAAATTTTAGTACATCCTAAAACTAGTTTCCAAATTCATATATATTACATGTGACACATACATAAGAGGTTTCATAACTAGATTGCAATATTTTGTTATGAATATGTTAGATTAGGGGAATCCTCGAGTGTACAAAATAGAATTCCTAATACTAGTATTTTTAGCTTTGGCGGAAGAGAAGGCTTGGTACCCTATAAGTTGATTGTAATAATAGTACCTGTAACATCTCTGTTTGAGAATGAGCATATTGTATGTCACAACTGAAATTACTAGCCGTTTTGAAATGGGAAGAAGATGAATTCGAATTTTTGCAATATTACTTTTGGATAGTGATGTGTGTGCAAAGAAGACTGATGTCTAAGGTTTTATGTTATGGAGAACGAGTATAAATTTATGTTTTTATTATACTTTTTTATTTTTTATTTCTAGGTAGGTGATGCGTGTGAAGAAGGTGGGTGTTTGGGGTTTTATGTAAATGGGGAAGAAGATGGTGGAGAATGATTGAGGTTGATTATAAAGGAATGTTAGAGATGAGTTTGAAATTTTTAAGAAGGCGAGTGTTTGGTATTTTATGTAAATGGGGAAGAAGATGATGGAGAATGATCGAGGATGATTATGGATGAGTATTAGAGGTGAGTTTGAAACTTTTATTATCGTACAAGTGAGATTGAGGATTTATGTTTTATGCTTTGATAAATTAAGTATAAATGAATATGAATTGATGATAATGGTGGTGAAAAATGATCGGCAAATGAGTTTTTAATTTTTTTATTTGTCAAGCTTGAGGAAGAAGAGATAGAACGAGGGGGGTCGGGGTGGATGAGGTTTATGTTTTCTTTTAATATTTAATTGAGGTATTTAGGTAACTTTACAAGTTAGAAAACATACTCTTACCGAAAATAGGTGTGTCAATCAATAAATAGACATGTGTTAGGGGATCTACAATTATACATTGTTTAGTTTAAGGGTTTGTTTGGATATAGGGGATCTTTTAGTAAAAGATAGGAAATGATAGTATATTAAAGGTATGAAGATGAGAGTATTTAATCTTGTTTGGATTGAGTAGAAAAATAAAGAAATTTATTAGTAAAACATATTTTTGTATTTGGATTGTATAAGTAATGGAAAGGATAGGATTATTTTATAACTAAATTACTTTTGTACCCTAAAATATACTATAAATAGAAAACAAAGGTAATACAGATGTTTTATTATTAAAATTAATCCTTTCCTTCTAATGACTCCAAATTAAAGGGATATGATATAACAGATTAGAAAGGTATTATTTTAATCATTTAGTAACTTATCCCTTCAAAATTTTATAATACAAACAAAGTAAGTATATCCATTATCCTTTATAATCCCTTATCTCCCCTTTTTATCCCTCAATCCAAAGTGTATGTAAAATTTTTTCTTGGGATTTTAAAAATTTTAAATGGAAAAATCCTTTTTCCAAATATTGGAATATCTAAGTGTTAGTGAAAATATTTATTTTTTGAACACGACCAATATTTATACTAAAATATTTTGGAGTTCTAGACATGGAGATTTTAAACTTACTAAATGGGTTAAAAATTCATTTTAATACTTTGGTTAAATGCACGTGTCTACCATAAGAATGGTAAATTAGTTATGTATTACTTTACAAATTTGATGCAAAATCACGAAACATAATCCTTTGTATGGATTACATTAATTTAGATTTTGAGACGAAAGATTTTCTTTTCTGAATCGACCAAAAATTTAACTTTTCTTTGTCGTGAAATTACTTTTGTTGATTTAAGAGAATAATTCATAGATTAAATAGATTGGTTACACTAGTCAATAAGAAATTAAGGACCCATCAACCTACTAGTTTATAAAAGCTTGTCAATGATACCGTGGACACCAGTTGATCTGTAGCCTGTGGCAAACATAAGGATTAACGATAGAGGTTCAACGTTATTCGAAGATGGCTACCTTTAACTTGACAGAGAAAATAATTGGCATCGTAACCAGAAAGGGACATAACATCCTAAAAAACCCCTAGTTTGATACGATAAACGCCCAAATAAATATATTGGGCATGCATTACATATAAATACCTATTCCATGTGCTTGAACATGTATCACTTATATTCTCACTAAATATATATGCAGTCGGATTTAGTCATATATATTCTATTGGATCATCAATACCAATAATGACTTGACCGTTAGAGTATTATCATGAGACACAGATCCATATGGTCTAGACCTTTTTATGATTTTAGGTCATTACGATTGGCCGAAGGTAGATACATTCAAAACACCACCACCAATATTAGTTCTATTGTTCACGTATCTATATTGGTTGGGCATTTCACTCTCTATCAATCGACACTGTCAGTGGGAACGAATTTCCAAATCCATTGATAAACAGCCAATTAAAACCAAGTCCAAATTAGATTTGCAGAGACAAGTGGAAATGGAAGTACCCCAAACCACACAATAAACGCTGAAAAAAGTTTCTCTCAGTAACCTAGAATGGAGGTCCACAAATAGATGATCTCAAACCACCAACGCTATGGGCACTAGTTGTCTCTCTGCAATTTTACAAATTGACTTAAGTAATATAGTGTTTTAAAAGTATAAATCGTTTCCCAACGTATTATACATGTTATTTAGTGATTTAGATAGGAGTGGATTCTTCATTATGCGAAGCAAATGAGAAAAGATAAGGGGGAATTAAATATTGCAAATTTTAATGGATTAGTTAGCAACTAATTAACGAGATTAAAAAGACTAAAAGGTAATAAAAATATATATAAAGGATTTAAATGAGCTTGGGATGATCAATTCCGCCTAATATCTCAAATTGGGAAATTCTTATTAAGTAAGGGAAAGATTAATATTTAACACTAATCGTACCTAGGATTAAAAATTACTCTAAACCCTTTCCGGGTGATTAGAGGCTACTCTATAGGCAAACAAACTCCTTTAAAATAAACCCAGCTACCCTAAAAAACAATTAAATCAACTACACATATCATCGATATGCATCTGCTTCTGATCTTCTGATTGGATTATACAAATACATCCTCAGTACCTAGTTGTAAACGTAAACCCTTTCAAGGTATAATTTTTGGATTATCTTAGTAAATTATGTGGCCAATATAATCAATCACAATTCAATACAAGATAAGGAGAAGTATGAGTATTCGATCTCATTTAAGCATAAATCCCTAATTAAAAATAATTGCCCAATAGTAAAACCTAGGGTTTCACAATCCATTTCAATCTACTATATATTTAGCTCATAATAAAAGAAAAGAAATCCATAGTAGTTGAATTAAGTATACAATTATTAATGAAAATTAGAGGAAAAGAGAAATTATTATATATTGTGTGAAAAGATGAATATTTGAAGACTTGAAGATATGAATAATCTTCTCCCAAAGTCTTCTCTTCCTTACGCTTTGCTCCATTGATGAAATATTAGTGAATTATGAGAGAAAATGAGAAAAGAACATTATATATGCTCCTAAAATTGTGGGTGTCACTTAAATTATGTTGTTCCATGGTCTAAATTGTAAAAAGTCTTCACCCACTAGAATTTTCTATTTTGCACAAAGTTGTATCTTTTTAGCCATAATAAAGATCATAACTTCTTCATCCAAACTCTAAACCACTTTTAATTTATTTCCAAGCATTCTTATTTTTGAGAGCTTTCTAACGGTCTATCATTCACCTACTCAAAAAATTTAATATTTTGGAAATTCTTTGAATATCTGCAATCGCCACCCGATGAGTACTGGGAGATCTAAATGTATCGAAAAATCATAGTATGTCAAGGAAAATTCACTGAATATAAAAATATTACTGAGTATTGAAATTATGATCACTAAGTATTGGGGAATATTTTTGAGTATGGAAAAAAAAGACCCTGAGTATACTCATAATTCCTCTGAGTTTAAAAAGATACTAAGTACTACACCAAATTATAAAAAAAATGAAAAAATGTATTTTAATTGATAAACATAATATTTATAAAGAAAAACAAATCTATCTGTAAAAAAAACTATTTCAATTATATATAAAAAAAGAAGTTGCAAATAATTGACAATGTTACCATCAGATTTATTGATTTATTAACTATCATTACTAGAAGAATACATTCTTTTAATTCAAAAGAATAATCTATTCAACATAAATAAATTCAAAAGAATAAGAAGAGATGTCTGAACGACCATCATTAAAGATAATCTATCCAATAAAAAATCAGAAGCATAATCTGGCCAAAAAAATCAAAAAATTCAAAAGATTCCTTTTTGCTGCTAGATCTCAAAGATTTGAACGATCATGAAGCTTGAGTCCATTGCTTCTTCAATCCCAAAATCTCTAAGCAAAACTCAGCTTGAAGCAAAACTCCAATCATGAACAGAGAGTTATTCATTATTAAGTCTCTCATTAGGTTTTTAATTATTAATATCAAAGTGAATGAAAAGCATTACTTGTTAATATTTTAAGAATTTGTGATTATATATTTATTTTGTTGTTGATGTTTAATATTTGTTTTTTTAGATATTGCACACAAGTCTATTTTAAAATTAGGATTTAATGTTGCTGATAAGACAAAAGAAAAAGAATAAGATTCGTTCGCCATTTCATTTCAGTTAAATATTTAGATATCATTCTTACTTGCCTAGGTAGAATTTACTTGCTAGTATATTAAACTGAAAATTTCTTATGAATATGAACTTTTTCATAGTATTATTTGTTTATTAAATACTTTATGTCATGTATACTAATTAACAAGTTAAGAGATTTAGTGATAAATCAAAAATATCTTAGAGATAAATTTGTTTTCGAACTTATATGTTTACAATTATAATATATAAAATATTTGGCTGTTTTGTTTGATTATGTTGTATAGTATTTTTGTGAGTTTGTATGTAAATTTAGTAAAAAATGAGGAATAAATAGTGAGATCTTATGTGTCTAGTAAGGGAAAAGATCACATTGTTCACTAAGCAAAAAGTAGATTCTCTTTCACATGGAGGACACACCAAAAAAGAAATGTGACACACCATAAGAGAAATGTCACTATAGAGGTAAGTAACAATACGAATATATTTTTATTTACATATTAAGTCCCTTATTTTATGGTAATTGATTCAGGATATTCAGAAGTTCTTCGTGGATTATCTAATAAATGATACTCTAGGTGCAATTTCGACTGCACATTTAGTACATGTAAATCGTGAAGTAGATCTACAGACAATAACTGTTGATTTTGCTAAAATAGGAGCTCCAGCTGAAATTCTTAACAATATGTTTTAATAAAGCCTCACTTTGTACAAGACCTTAAGAAAGTGAACCTAAGTACACATCCCAAGGTGCACAGGGTAAGCTTTATCGCGCAACTGTATTAACAATATGTTTTATTAAAGCCACACTTTGTTTTCTCGAAAAAAGATGTTTGAAGAAGCGTATGATCAAGATCTTGTGGAGGAGGGGTACCAAATGTTTGTAAAAATAGTTGAAAGACACAAGAATATGTAATTGGATAAAATGGGGAGTTTGATGAATTGTTACAAAGCGGAGAATGAAAATGAGATATTAACTTCGAAATTGAAAGAAATTAAATCAAATCCTGAATCTCCATTGCCAGATTGTTACTTTCATAATTTTTTAGATCAATTGTAAACCTAAATTGTTATTTTCATAATTTTTCAGATCAATTGTAAAAATGAATCAATGCTGATCTTTCTACTCATGTGACCAATTACAATGTCGCATTCGTGGATATTAATGGGGAAGAAGAAAAGTTTGAGTTTTTGTATGTTGAAACTTATCAAAGATGTATATAGAGTATAATGATGTCTTTTGATTTTCCACTTCAAATTTTACAATACTAATAGTACTCTTCATTGTGACGATTATGATGAGTTAGTAGATTAAATTTCGTTCTATTGTGCAATTTTGTAAAATACAAGCATCATTGTGTTGTTTAGAATGTACAGAGTAGTGCAAATAAGCATATTTTCTATTACAACTGCATTTACTAGCCCGTTTTGACATGGGTAAATGTTACTAAGGGAAGAAGATGAGTTCGAATTTTCTTAATAATATTTTTGGATAGTGATGTGTGTGCGAAAAAGACCGATTTCTGAGGTTTTATGTTATGGAGTGTGAGGATAAATTTAGGTTTTTATTATAATATTTTATTTTTTATTTCTAGGTAGGGTGATGCGTGTGAAGAAGATGAGTGTTTGGGGATTTATGTAAATGGGGAAGAAGATGGTGGAGAATGATAAAGGATTATTATGGATGAACGTTAGAGATAAGTTTTAAACTTTTAAGAAGGCGACTGTTTGGTATTTTATGTAAATGGGGATGAAGATGATGGAGAATGATCTAGGATGACTATGGATGTGTTAGAGGTGAGTTTGAAACTTTTTTTATTTTACAAGTGAGTTTGAGGTTTTATGTTTTATGTTATAATATTTAAGTATAACTGAATATCAATTGAAGATAATGGTGGTGAAAAATGATAGGAAAATGAGTTTTTAATTTTTTTATTGGTCGAGCCCGAGGAAGAAGAAATAGAACGAGGAGGGGTCGGGGTGGATGAGGTTTATGTTTTCTTGTAATATTTAATTGAGATATTTAGGTAACTTTACATGTTAAAAAGCACACATCTTACCAAAAATAGGTGCGTCAATCAATGCTAATAAATATAAATGGATCAGGGCATGTTCAAAAATACATGGTTTAGTTTTAGTGTTTGTTTGGATGTAGGGGGATTTTTTAGTAAAGGATAGGAAATGATATTATATTAAAGGAAAAAAGATGAGTGTATCTAGAGCCCGCTTGGGATAGATTATTTTAAAGCTAACAGCGCTTTTTAATTATAATTAAAATATTTTTAAAAAATATTTTAAAAAATATTTGACATCTAAAATCACTTAGAGTGATTATTTTAATAATCACTTAACTAGTGCTTTCAAAAGTTATTATAAGGGTCTAAAATATTTTTATGAATTTAAAATCACTTCAAGTGAATATTTTAAAAAGAAATCCCAAACGGACACTTAATCTTTTTTGGATTGAATAGAAAAAGAAAGAAATGTATTAGTAAAGCATATTTATATTTTGTGTTTGGACAGTATAAGTAATGGAAAGGGAAGGATTATTTTATAACTAAATTACTTTTGTACCCCTAATAAAATATATTATAAATATAAAATTAAGGTAGTAAAGATATTTTATTATTAAAATTAATCTCATCCTTCTAATGACTCCAAATTGGAGGGATAGGATATAAAGGATTAGAAGGTATTATTTTAATCCTTTAGTAACTTATCCCTTCAAAATTTTATAATACAAACAAAGTAGGTATATCCATTATCCTTTATAATCCCTTTCCTCCTCTTTTAATCCCTCAATCCAAATTTTCTGTAAATTTTTTCTTGGGATTCTAAAACACTTAAATGGAAAAATCCCTTTTTCCGAATATTGGAATATTTGAGTGGTAGTTAAAATAATTTTTTTTCAACCCGACCAATATTTATACTAATATATTTTAGAGTTCTAGACATGGAGATTTTAAACTTACGAAATGGGTTAAAAATTCATTATAATCCTTCGGTAAAATGCATGTGTCTACCATAAGAAGCTTAAATTAGTTATGTATTATTTTAAAAATTTGACGCGAAATCACGAAGCATATTCCTTTGTATGGATTACCTTAATTCAGATTTTGAGACGAAAGATTTTCTTTTCTAAATCGACCAAAAAGTCAACTTTTCATTGTCGTGAAATAACTTTTGTTGATTAAAGAGAACGATTAAATGATTAAACAGATTGGCTACACTAGTCAATAAGAAATTAAGGATCCATCCTCCTATTAGTTTATAAATGTTTGTCGGTGATACCGTGGACACCAGTTGATCGGCAACTGAACCGCAGCCTCCGGCAATCATAAGGATCAATAATAGAGGCTCAACTTTATTCGAAGATGGCTACCGTCATCTTGACCGAGGAAATAATTGGCATCGTAACTAGAAAGGGACATAACGTCCTAAAAATCCCCTAGTTTGATACGATAAAAGCCCAACTAGGTATATTGGGCATTCATTACATATAAATACCTACTCCATGTGCTTGAACGTGTATCACTTATATTCTCACTAAATATATATGCAGTTAGTTATATATATATATATATATATATATATATATATATATATTCTATTAGATCATCAATACCAATAATGACTTGACCGTTAGAGTACCACCTGGAGGCACATATCCATGTGGTCTAGACCTATGTATGAGTTTAGGTCATTACGATTGGCCGAAGGTAGATACATTCAAGACTCCACCAACAACACGAATAGTAATTATATTCTTCACGTATCTATATTGGTTGGGCATTTCACTCTCTATCAATCGACACCGTCAGTGGGAACAAAATTTCCAAATCTATTAAGAAACCACTAATTTGAACCAAGTCCAGGTTAGATTTTTAGAGACAAGTGGAAATTGAAATACCCCATCCCGCAGACTAAACGCTGAAATAGAGTTTCTCCCAGTAGCCTAAAATGGAGGTCCACATATAGCTGATCTCAAACCCCCTACGCTAGAAGCACCAGTTCTCTCTCTGCAAGTGTACAAATTGAATCAAGTAATATAGTGTTTTAAAAGTATAGATCGTCACCCAAGGTATTGTAAATGTTAATTAGTGATTTAGCTAGGAGTTAAGTCTTCGTTTTGTGAAGCAAATGAGAAAAGAGAAGGGGGAATTAAATATTGCACATTTTAATTGATGTGCAACTAATTAATGAGATTAAAAGGACTAAAAGGTAATAACAAATATATAAAGGATTTAAATGAGCTTGGGATGATCAATTCCTCCTAAGATCTCTAATTGGAAATTTTTTATTAAGTAAGGGAAAGATTAATATTTAACACTAATCGTAAACAAGATTAAAAAAATAACTCTAAATCCCTTTCAGGCCATTAGAGGCTACTCTAAAGGAAAATCAATTAAATCAACTATACATATCATGGTTATGCATCTGTGTATAATTTCCTAATTGGATGATACACATATACTCTCATTACCCAGCTCTAAACGTCAACCCCCTTCAAGGTATAAATTTTGGATTATGCTTAATAAATTATGTGGCCAATATAATCAATAACAATTCAATACAAGATAAGAAGAAGTATGAGTATTCAATATCATTTAAGCCTAAATCCCTAATTTAAAATAATTTCCCAATTAGTAAAACCTAGGGTTTTGCAATCCATCCCAATCTACTAGATATTTAGCTCATAATAAAAGGAAAGAAAAACATAGTACTAGAATTAAGTATACAATGATTACTTAAAATTAAAGGAAAAGAATTTTTTTATATATTGTGTGAAACGATGAAAAATTGAAGACTTGAAGATATGAATAATCTTCTCCCAAGTCTTCTCTTCCTTACGCTTTGCTCCATTGATGAAATATTGGTGAATTATGAGAGAAAATGAGAAAAAAACATTATATATGCTCCTAAAATTGTGTGTATCACTTAAGTTATGTTTTTCCATGGTCTAAATTGTAAAAAGTCTTCACCCACTAGAATTTACAATTTTGAAATTCGTTTTGAAATGAGAAGAGAGAGATTGTTGCTAGGTTCGGGTGGGGAGAGGAGAGAGGGGAGAGATATTTTACGGTTTTTAATTTTATGTTTAAAATGTAGTATATATAGTAGTTGAAAAATAAGTGGGGTACAATAGGTTGTAAAAAAAATAGACTTTTAGTGGCTTATAGTGTTAAATAATCTAAACTTGAATTTATCTAATAGATGTTCTTTCTTATACCCAATGATGTATAACTGAGTATCCTCAAATCTCAAAAATAATAAAGATATATCATTTCTCTGACATGATATTCAACTTTAAATAGCCAGGTTCACACATTTATTTTATTACTTTGGAAGCTAAGCATAACCGACTTTCTTTATATCTTGGGTGGTTTTTAGCTTGATTCTTTTTTTTTCTTGTTTCTCGACATTGTTTTTCTTGAATTTCGAAATTGAAATAATTAAATCATACACGTGCATCATAATATTTGCACCAAACAAGTAAAACCCAACCCCTAATATCCTAAAAATATCCCACCATCCCAAACCCAAGCTCGAAGATAGTCAATTCCCTAAGCATTGTGATTCAAGAGCGGGTAATATGTTAAAGTCTTATCATACTAAAGGATTAGGTTTGTAACATGGCTAATAAAAAAAGGAATCAGGCTCAATCGGTGATAGGTATACATCACTTGGACAAATTAAAGTGAACACATGTAATTTCAAAGAACTACCTTAATCATTTATATAAGTCTCACCAACCTATCTCATCTCAATGTTGTAGGCGAATCGATTTTAGACTAGCTAAGACTGCAATATCTATATACCTACTCACATTTCACTTTGGTCAAACTACTTTTCACGCACTGCTTGCTAAGAACTTGACACACACAGACAACAGGTTTCAAGACACTTAATCATGACATAATATGAGCATTACTAAATCATATAACTAATTCATATCATCGAGTGAACCTAAATGGAACCAACAAAATCAACTACAACAAATTTTACTAGAAAATTTAGACGAAGCGTCTAAATCTAACACTAAGAGTACCCACATACAAGACTCTAATTTGAGTTTTGAGATCTCTAATCACATATAAAGTACAATTAAGAGTAAGGCATACAAGACAAGACTCTAATTCTGGGTTTTGAGCTCTCTATTCACATATAAAGTCCAAAACATAGAAAGATCACTCACATCCAGCACTCTTGAGAGAGCTTTTATTAAGAGCCCCTAAAACCACATTTAAAGTCTTATACTAAAAGTGAAATCTACTTCTAAACATGGCATATCACTTTTTGGTGAAAATTAATTTTTTTGTTATATAATGTTTTTTATAAACAAAATTAGTATACTCCTGGAATATTAATCAAATCTGGTTATAACTTTTTTTAAAACTTAATTTATTTGTACGCTTTGAAAATAATCTGAATTTACAAAAATCACTAGTAGCAAGTCAAAGATATAATTGACAAAAATAAGAATCTATATAATGAAACACAACAAGAAATAAGCGGATAGGCTTTATCGGGAGAAAATATAAAAAGTGTATGTTTCTTTAAATTTAATCCAAATGATAGCCAAATGTCTCAATTTATTTGAATTTAAACCCCTTTTGCATGGTTTAAACAAAATCATTTCTTACCTTATTATCCAATCCAAAGTCCTTCATTTTATCCTTTATGTATATTTATCTATGTTTATCATCCCATTTATTGCATGTCACATGGTTTCTGTAAGTGGATATCTCTACAATCATTTTTCTTTAAAAATTGACATTGATTTACATGTCAATTGTATATTTTTGTGGGTCAATTATTGTATAAATAGAAGTTAAAATAGTGTAATCAAAGAATTAATTTGTATGTTTACAACTAAGATCTTAAATATTGTTGATTTTTTCACTGGGTGATTAATTTAGAAGGCCATAACCAAACAAAGTTGCTTCATAAGGTCTAACCCAATTTACTAAATATCTTTGTCTAAACTTCCCTTTAAGTGTATATCATGCGAATTATTGGGTTAGACGACATAATTTGGTGGTCTAGAAAATTATAAATCCAGAGAATTGCTGGGATACATGATATAATTTGGTAAGATAAATATTTTATCTATTGAGTTGTGTTCATTAATTTGGTGAGCCCACTATCCAATCTCGTTAAAATTACTATCTTCATCTTTAGTCCATCCAAAACAATTCAAAAAATACAGTATAATACTAAATTGCTTACTCGCATCACTTCTTATACGGTAAGAAGCTTTCTATGGTCATACAAGGGCCATTGTAGGATTTGCATAAAAATATAATAAACATCACGACTATAATTTTACTTAAACTAAATAATTTTGAAAATTTGTAAAATGATGAGATTAGGTTAAAAATAATTCTTTTTTTTAGATTTTTAATGGTAAAGATTATTTTTTACCTTAGTTTAGGTTCTTTGATTGTTGATGGCGCCTGGTTGATGATGGTGAAGAATGTTTCACAAGTGGCGGCAGTTTTCTTGTCTAGAAGTGTGACTTGGATTATGTTTATTGTATAGGAGAATGGTTCTTTGATTATGTTACATTGGTTTTCAACCTTTATTTTTTCTTTTCTTTTTTGTTTAGAAATATTTCAAATTCTTTGGTTGTGTACTTTTTTTTAATCTTAACTTTATTATTTTATTTCGTAAGGTTATATTAGGGATATTATATAAGTGTAAAATAATACTTTAAAAGACTGGACTTCATATTTAGATTATGGACCTAATTTTCAATTATCTCTTTTCTCAATTGGCAGAACTATTGTTTATAAGTTCTTGGAATTTTTTTTGTTATTACTTCTTTTTGTATTATAAAGTCCAATGGACTATATATTATGGGCTTCTTCACATTTATGTGCTGGCCTATTTGTGTTTGCTCATAATTAAGTTCAACTCACAGGAAACGCTAGCGTATTACTTCACGGAATTGCTACGTGACACTCTTATATCATTTGATCTTGTTCTACTTTGAACGGCCAAGATCTAAACCCTAAGCCTCCCATATATATTCTTTTATCTCAACTCTTTGGTCAGATTTCTTCATATGTCTTTAATCTCTTATAGTCTCGTAGCTACCATGAAACAAATGTTTCTGTAGATATATGTTCTTCTTCTATAGTACATCAAGTATCTCTTTCATAGATGTCAAGGATATATATTAGTGTGAATATATGTTGAACCAATTCTTTATCTCTTCAATTTTCTTTTAGGCTTCCTTTCTATTCTGAATATAAAACTGATTTGAAGATTTACTTCTATATCTCTGGGTCAAAACTGAAAAACTAATCATCTAATACTATTTTCAGGTAAATTAAAGTTTTTATACTCATCCATATTGTTTCAACTTAAGTGATTACACAATTTTATTTTTAAAGTTATTTCTGAGTTAATCTATATCATTTTTAATTTTGGTTATGTATAATCATGATCATTTACAAAGAAAAATAGAATATTTCATTTTTTTACTATTAACATAGCGGTCCTATTAAAAATATTTTTAAGTTTTTTAATTTATTGAATGAAGTTTTAATATGAATAGTCCTATACATATTTATATAAATAGAATGATTTGAAAAAAAATAGAGTATTCAATGGTCTTTTAATTCAGAGTATTCATAAAGTTCAAATTATCTTTTTAAGTTTGATCTATAAATTTTATTTGAAGAAGATATGTTTAGAGAATTAAAAAAGTAGTTGTTTTTCTAGATTTTCAAAAATAGGATGAGGATATTAGAAGTGAATCGATAAAAAATTAAGAATAATAAGGAGGGAGATAACTCATCATGCTAGATTTATTGAATTATAAAATATAAGGTTTAGTAACTTTTTTTTTACTCTACCAAAGATAAGAAGAGAATTTTTCTAATGTTATTTTCTATGAATTATATTTTATTGAAGTCTTTATTGTAAAGAGACGAGGGTTATTCATATTAAGTTAGTCATTAGGTTTTTAATTATTGACATTAAAATGAATGAAAAGCATTACTAGTTAATATTCTAAGGATTTGTGATTATTATATATCTTTTTTCTGTTGATGGTTAATATTTGTTTATTTTCAGATATTGCACACTGGCCTATTGCATAATTAGGAGTTAGTAATGTTGCGGATAAGATGATTACGAACAAAAGAAAAAGGATAAGATCATTGGCCATGTCATTTCATGTAAATATTGATATCTCACTCTCACTTTCCCAGGTAGAATTTACTTGCTAGTATATTAAGCTAAAAAATTCTTAGATTTTTTATGTGTTTTATGAATATGAGATGTTCTTGGTATTATTTGTTTATTAAATACTTCATATCATGTATACTAATTAAAAAGTGAAGAGATTTAGAGAGATAAATAAAAAATATCTTAAAGATAAATTTGTTTATGAACTTTTATATTTACAATTGTGATACAAGCAATTTATTTGTATACAAAATATTGTGCTTTTTTGTAACTATAGTCCCTTTAAGCTCTTATAGTACACATATGATAAAAAAATTGATTGATTATGTTGTATTGTATTTTGTGAGTTTGTATGTAAATTTAGTAAAAACTGAGGAATAAATTGTGAAATCTTATGTGTCTAGTAAGGGAAGAGATCACATAGTTTATTAAGCGGAAAGTATGATTCTCATCCAACTCATCCTAATAGAATGGAAGTTAATTTAGGAATATATTTTTTCAGGACTTAGACCCCTTTCAACTATAAACAAACCAATCATTAGTATCAATAGCACAAGATTAGTCTAATAGAGATAATAGTAACCTTGTGTCAAAATAAATACACAATTATAAAATATACAAACAATTCTAAAATAATTACTCTCACTTTCCAAACTTTCCTTAAGCCACACAAATCGTAAAATACACTTACTCCCTTTACTCCCATATGGTAAGTCCAATTCATCTGGTCTAGGATTCCAGCAAGAATTCGTCTACACTCTTTATCTAAGTCTATCATTGTGTCATTGCATATAACATGTTCACTATCGATGGGTAACCCTAGAACATGGTGACATCATAAAATGTCACCGCCATCTCACCGACCGATAAGTGAAACGTGTGGGTCTCACATCTCCATCTTTCTACCCAAGTGATGCACAAAACTCGGTCGGTAGTTATGTTGTGTATTTTTGGAATATACCCAAAATTGGCCTCTTCAACAAATGGCAAGATGTGCAAATCCATTTCCCAAAGTATGGATTGTATAGCAAAACTTCATAATTGTCATATACACAAAAACATATTGGTTTAATAGTAAGATTTAACAAGTAAAACATGGAAAAAATCTAAGAAATATAACATATGTCGCCTTTCCATATTATTTGACTTTGATGAATTTTTTGATGATTAAGTACGGGAGACACAAATTCAGGTCGTAGACTATTTTGTTTATTGTACTGTCTAATAATACAATTGAAGGGGACAATAGTGAAATAATAAAAGTATAGGGATACCAATAATGTGATATTGTCTAATTAAGTTTTAATACTACACATTTTAGGAACTTGTAGTACAATAGCATGATTTTAAGAAACCATTGGTGTAATAATAAAAAATTTAAAGAGACCAATATGCAAATTTTTCAATCAAGGGACCAAAAATGCAACATTATCTAACAAATTTTTTTAATTTCACAACAACCATATGAGGGACAATATTGCAACATATATTTAAGGGACGAATAGTGAAAAATAACCTAACACCTATATTAAATCTTAACACAAAATCATCATTTTATAGTTAAAATTTACCACTAATAGTGAAAATACAACAGTATAACTAAAATTAATATATATATATATATATGATCCTAATTAATGAAAATGGAATGGGGCGGGAGAGAGGGGAGGTGGGAGATATACCTAGATTAGAAGATTAAGAAAAAGATTATATTATTGGTGGTGGCGGCCAGAGTGATGAGTGCCGCTTAAAGGGTGGGCTTTTTTTGATTTGTTAGGGTAAACAACAAATCGGTTGTATTTTAATAGGCAAAAGGCACTCCAAAATCTGGTTCGGTTAATGAAGAAGGGGCTCTTTCGGAAAGAGGAGCGCCTATGTGTTTCTTTTTGTAGTTATTTTAAAAAAAATGTTGAAACTATAAACTCCAACTTTTTAACAAAAAAAAGGATTAGACATTTTATTGTAATTTATGTGCCTATACTTTTATTTCGAGTGGCATAAGGTAAACTGAAGCTAAAATCATGTTATGTTATCAGGTCTCATTTTGACTGCATAGAAGGCACAAAAGCTGGTGCAAAAGTGATAATTTTGATGGATTGCCGTGTAATCTTTTCACAAACTACTCCTCGGTAATTTCATCTTCCCCCCCCCACAAGAAACTGATTCTGACAACACGAGTAACAATGACACATGCAAAAGCTACAAGACTAAGTCATCAAACGCTGAAGTTTACAACTCAAAACTTGATACACTGAATGTTTATCAAATCTATATAGTTTACAAACCTTGAATCATAAGAGATATTACACTTGTTTAGTTTCATTATACATAAGACCATTTGTAAATGTTTCCAAAAGAAAAGTTTTCATCTGTTCACAAACAAAAGAATCTATTTGTAATTACTCCCATAACTCACTTTATATAGTGTTCGGAGGAGGATTAAATGTGTATGCTTCTTGTGTTGTGACGAATTGAGTGGGGGGGGGTCCAATAAATCGTGTAGGAGTAGGCATGGAAGGATCATCACGTGGAGTCATCATCATCATAAGAGCTCCATAAATTGACAAAAAAATTCTTCAAATATATTTAGTAATCTAAATTTAATATCTTATGAGAATAATCAAGAAGTTATTTCAAAGACAATCTATATTTTATACATGTAGTTTAATTTGGAGCAGGACTGAATTGGTATGGCGCTGCTTGTGTACTAGGGGGAGGATGATTTCCATTGAATGGCAAAAGGATGGAAGACCCTGCTTGTGGTGTCATCATTATCGCAGGTGCTCCATTACCTTACAAAAAACCATCAAATCTATTTACTAACCTAAACTTTTTATCTTCAAAGTTGAGCAAGAATGAGAGCAAAATAGCACTCATATTAAAGATTCAGCAAGTATCATAATTATTTAATTTGCAACAAAGAGATCATAAGTGTTTCACATAAACAATTATAAAATTAATTGAAAGTTACCCACTAGAGCATGTTTATGTGTAATAATTTTAAAACTAGGACCTCTTTTTAGAAAAAATCATATAATAACAAAATAAATCAAATTTGTATGATATTTTAAAATTTAAAATTTAAATTTCGATAAAACTCTGTTCAAGTTTAATAATACAGAATATGTATGCCTATAGTTGTGTTGTGAATATTGAAAATATTTAAGCAACTTTCGAAGCACGAAATCTAACAAAAACTTATTAAAAATATCTTTTTACATATCATCCGTTCGAATTAAAAAAGTTGGTTGACCATTGACAATGTAATTAAATTGTTAAATTGGGTATTTTATAATTTTAAAAAATCATGCTTTGACAAAACAATTAAAAATATTATTTTGAAGTAAAATTTTGACAAACTTTCGACATAAAGTAACCTTCTAAATAAACTTATATAAGTAACTAAGAACATCGTATAGATGAACTTTTCTTTCATTGGGTAATTTTGGTGACTTTTTATAAATGTGAATTGTCTTTCATAAATAATATACGTAATTGTTCATAAATGAGAATAATTTTTTGTAAAGTGGTCCCTATCATTTAAATGTACGTCACTTTTCTTAAATGATAGGTAACTTTGTATAAATAATATAAATGACTTTTTATAAAGTGATACCCATCTTTTAAGTTAGTATCGTATAAAAGAACCTTTATACAAGTGATTAAAAAACCATTACTCTTCAACAAAATAAATGTTAAAACAAAAATATAAATGATGAGGACTAATAACTAAATTTAATAAAATTATATAAATACTTAAAAATATAAATTAAAATAGAAATTAACGTTTGGATACATAACCATAATTCTAACGCTAGCCTACGTAAATATTTACCTAAAACGGTGAGTATTTTTTAATAAATAAAAAAGAAAATGGATTGAATTTTTAAATGGTGAGTGGTTTCTTCTAGTTATTTGAGTTGGGTGTACTGGTCCAATATTTGATATGTAAGGAAGGATATACACTTCTAAAGATTTAGTGTGGACTTGAGTTTATTATTATTTTTTTACAAGATTATGGTAATAATAGATTTTTTTGTCTAAATAGTAATAGTAGAAGTAAATATAAATAAAAATTAAAATAAGCCTTACATAAATTATTTAAGGCATAGTAGAATTAAGATGGTATTTCAAGTTGAATTAATGAGAAATTATATAAAAATCTAAATTGTTTGATAAGTAGTCAGGTGGTGGCATGAGGGTCTTCCTGTTATTCATTAGGGTGGGCCCAATATACATGTACGGAGCTCAAGGCAAACTAACTTCGACCATGTATACGTGTTACTCTCTAATACACGCGAACAAATTTAAGTTGTATTTCAAGACAATCTAAATAAATTGATAAGCGATATACAAACCTAGAGCACTAGGAATAAGCTTCGGAAAAATGTGACGGGAAACACCTGCCGGATAAGGAAAAAATTGAGGTGGTACCAATGAAAATTGGGGTTGTTGTCCAGTTGAAGAAAAAGTAGCAAGGTGTTGATTATCAAGCGCAGCAATTTGTTGGTTAACGACTACTTGATCTATATGTTCCTTAATCTTCTTATCAGTCAAAATTTGTTTTTGCTCGTCAACAAATCTTTGATAGTAAGCAACATTTGCCTACAAATACATATTATCAACATAAGTGCTAGAGTAATGGAATAATGAACTTTGTTATCATATATACCTTGTGATTGAAATCAGCATTATGTTGCCGTCTCACAGAAGCTGAAAACACGAGTTCGCACAAACACAATAAATCTAAATAGGGGAGGTTAAAATTAAAATTACCTCTCCAAATATAACTTTAAGACTATAAAAATCATAATAAATTCTTATTTCTATGCAAAACCAAACCCATACACACACCTATACCCCATTACTTAAAATATATTTGTAGTAGTTTCAACATACACTTATAGAAACATATTAAATTTATTTACATTTACGATCTATAATTATTTTTTACCCATAATATTTTTATGGAATTTAAAATCAACATAGTTTAGCCAGATTCCCAACAATTTAAATATATCAAAATTAAGTCACATACAAGTATAAATTCTAATTACACAATTTACTTGCTAATAAATCGTAACTTAACTAATGAAAGATACAATACAAGAATAATAACTTATAGAATTATACGCTAAGTACACGTCGCAGTAGTCACAATAATAACTGTAAAGTACAAAATAAACACTTTATATTTTTGTACAAATCTATCATATATTTATTTACATATATATTTTATATAGATAGATTCTGCGTACCTCGGCATGGACAACTTGTTAATGAAAACAATGGAAAATTGACAATGGAATGTAATATAGGCAAAATGGGAAAGGGATCTAATTATTTATTGTAGTAGAAGGAAATGGGCTAAAACTGTGGACTTTGTCAATAGTAGTAATAATAATTAGGTCATAGAGTTTTATTTTTGGAGGCCCAATCTCCGAACTTCAAATTATATGACAAGGGTAATTATTAAGTGATCTTCATGTTTGAGATTTTATTACTCTTCGGCCCTTATGATTTTTTTTACAAGTTCAATTGACTATATTAAAAGACGGAAACTAAAAATATCATGAGATAGTAGTTTTATTTTGTTAGTTAAGATCGTTTAAGATAATTTAAGACCAGTGTTGCTGATCGTGAGAGGGAAACACGCAATTTCCAAACAAAAATTCTTGAAATGTTTTTTTGCAATCCAATCAACACAATATTGGTCTTCCTAGTAACAAGGTGGAAAGACGGATTAAAATTTGAAATTTTAGTACATCCTAAAACTAGTTTCCAAATTCATATATATTACATGTGACACATACATAAGAGGTTTCATAACTAGATTGCAATATTTTGTTATGAATATGTTAGATTAGGGGAATCCTCGAGTGTACAAAATAGAATTCCTAATACTAGTATTTTTAGCTTTGGCGGAAGAGAAGGCTTGGTACCCTATAAGTTGATTGTAATAATAGTACCTGTAACATCTCTGTTTGAGAATGAGCATATTGTATGTCACAACTGTAATTACTAGCCGTTTTGAAATGGGAAGAAGATGAATTCGAATTTTTGCAATATTACTTTTGGATAGTGATGTGTGTGCAAAGAAGACTGGTGTCTAAGGTTTTATGTTATGGAGAACGAGTATAAATTTATGTTTTTATTATACATTTTTATTTTTTATTTCTAGGTAGGTGATGCGTGTGAAGAAGGTGGGTGTTTGGGGTTTTATGTAAATGGGGAAGAAGATGGTGGAGAATGATTGAGGTTGATTATGGAGGAATGTTAGAGATAAGTTTGAAAATTTTAAGGAGGCGAGTGTTTGGTATTTTATGTAAATGGGGAAGAAGATGATGGAGAATGATCGAGGATGATTATGGATGAGTATTAGAGGTGAGTTTGAAACTTTTATTATCGTACAAGTGAGATTGAGGATTTATGTTTTATGCTTTGATAAATTAAGTATAAATGAATATGAATTGATGATAATGGTGGTGAAAAATGATCGGCAAATGAGTTTTTAATTTTTTTATTTGTCAAGCTTGAGGAAGAAGAGATAGAACGAGGGGGGTCGGGGTGGATGAGGTTTATGTTTTCTTTTAATATTTAATTGAGGTATTTAGGTAACTTTACAAGTTAGAAAACATACTCTTACCGAAAATAGGTGTGTCAATCAATAAATAGACATGTGTTAGGGGATCTACAATTATACATTGTTTAGTTTAAGGGTTTGTTTGGATATAGGGGATCTTTTAGTAAAAGATAGGAAATGATAGTATATTAAAGGTATGAAGATGAGAGTATTTAATCTTGTTTGGATTGAGTAGAAAAATAAAGAAATGTATTAGTAAAACATATTTTTGTATTTGGATTGTATAAGTAATGGAAAGGATAGGATTATTTTATAACAAAATTACTTTTGTACCCTTAATAAAATATACTATAAATAGAAAACAAAGGTAATACAGATGTTTTATTATTAAAATTAATCCTTTCCTTCTAATGACTCCAAATTAAAGGGATATGATATAACAGATTAGAAAGGTATTATTTTAATCATTTAGTAACTTATCCCTTCAAAATTTTATAATACAAACAAAGTAAGTATATCCATTATCCTTTATAATCCCTTATCTCCCCTTTTAATCCCTCAATCCAAAGTGTATGTAAAATTTTTTCTTGGGATTTTGAAAATTTTAAATGGAAAAATCCTTTTTCCAAATATTGGAATATCTAAGTGTTAGTGAAAATATTTATTTTTTAAACACGACCAATATTTATACTAAAATATTTTGGAGTTCTAGACATGGAGATTTTAAACTTACTAAATGGGTTAAAAATTCATTTTAATACTTTGGTTAAATGCACGTGTCTACCATAAGAATCGTAAATTAGTTATGTATTACTTTACAAATTTGATGCAAAATCACGAAACATAATCCTTTGTATGGATTACATTAATTTAGATTTTGAGATGAAAGATTTTCTTTTCTGAATCGACCAAAAATTTAACTTTTCTTTGTCGTGAAATTACTTTTGTTGATTTAAGAGAATAATTCATAGATTAAATAGATTGGTTACACTAGTCAATAAGAAATTAAGGACCCATCAACCTACTAGTTTATAAAAGCTTGTCAATGATACCGTGGACACCAGTTGATCTGTAGCCTGTGGCAAACATAAGGATTAACGATAGAGGTTCAACGTTATTCGAAGATGGCTACCTTTAACTTGACAGAGAAAATAATTGGCATCGTAACCAGAAAGGGACATAACATCCTAAAAATCCCCTAGTTTGATACGATAAACGCCCAAATAAATATATTGGGCATGCATTACATATAAATACCTATTCCATGTGCTTGAACATGTATCACTTATATTCTCACTAAATATATATGCAGTCGGATTTAGTTATATATATTCTATTGGATCATCAATACCAATAATGACTTGACCGTTAGAGTATTATCATGAGACACAGATCCATATGGTCCAGACCTTTGTATGATTTTAGGTCATTACGATTGGCCGAAGGTAGATACATTCAAAACACCACCACCAATATTAGTTCTATTGTTCACGTATCTATATTGGTTGGGCATTTCACTCTCTATCAATCGACACTGTCAGTGGGAACGAATTTCCAAATCCATTGATAAACAGCTAATTAAAACCAAGTCCAAATTAGATTTAGAGAGACAAGTGGAAATGGAAGTACCCCAAACCACACAATAAACGCTGAAAAAAGTTTCTCTCAGTAACCTAGAATGGAGGTCCACAAATAGATGATCTCAAACCCCCAACGCTATGGGCACTAGTTGTCTCTCTGCAATTGTACAAATTGACTTAAGTAATATAGTGTTTTAAAAGTATAAATCGTTTCCCAAGGTATTATACATGTTATTTAGTGATTTAGATAGGAGTGGATTCTTCATTATGCGAAGCAAATGAAAAAAGATAAGGGGGAATTAAATATTGCAAATTGTAATGGATTAGTTAGCAACTAATTAACGAGATTAAAAAGACTAAAAGGTAATAAAAATATATATATAAAGGATTTAAATGAGCTTGGGATGATCAATTCCGCCTAATATCTCTAATTGGGAAATTCTTATTAAGTAAGGGAAAGATTAATATTTAACACTAATCGTACCTAGGATTAAAAATTACTCTAAACCCTTTCCGGGTGATTAGAGGCTACTCTATAGGCAAACAAACTCCTTTAAAATAAACCCAGCTACCCTAAAAAACAATTAAATCAACTACACATATCATGGCTATGCATCTGCTTCTGATCTTCTGATTGGATTATACAAATACACCCTCAGTACCTAGCTGTAAACGTAAACCCCTTCAAGGTATAATTTTTGGATTATCTTAGTAAATTATGTGGCCAATATAATCAATCACAATTCAATACAAGATAAGGAGAAGTATGAGTATTCGATCTCATTTAAGCATAAATCCCTAATTAAAAATAATTGCCCAATAGTAAAACCTAGGGTTTCACAATCCATTTCAATCTACTATATATTTAGCTCATAATAAAAGAAAAGAAATCCATAATAGTTGAATTAAGTATACAATGATTAATGAAAATTAGAGGAAAAGAGAAATTATTATATATTGTGTGAAAAGATGAATATTTGAAGACTTGAAGATATGAATAATATTCTCCCAAAGTCTTCTCTTCCTTACGCTTTGCTCCATTGATGAAATATTAGTGAATTATGAGAGAAAATGAGAAAAGAACATTATATATGCTCCTAAAATTGTGGGTGTCACTTAAATTATGTTGTTCCATGATCTAAATTGTAAAAAGTCTTCACCCACTAGAATTTTCTATTTTGCACAAAGTTGTATCTTTTTAGCCATAATAAAGATCATAACTTCTTCATCCAAACTCTAAACCACTTTTAATTTATTTCCAAGCATTCTTATTTTTGAGAGCTTTCTAACGGTCTATCATTCACCTACTCAAAAAATTTAATATTTTGGAAATTCTTTGAATATCTGCAATCGCCACCCGATGAGTACTGGGGGATCTAAATGTATCGAAAAATCATAGTATGTCAAGGAAAATTCACTAAATATAAAAAAATTACTGAGTATTGAAATTATGATCACTAAGTATTGGGGAATCTTTTTGAGTATGGAAAAAAAAAGACCCTGAGTATACTCATAATTCCTCTGAGTTTAAAAAAATACTAAGTACTACACCAAATTATAAAAAAAATGAAAAAATTTATTTTAATTGATAAACATAATATTTATAAAGAAAAACAAATCTATCTGTAAAAAAAACTATTTCAATTATATATAAAAAAAGAAGTTGCAAATAATTGACAATGCTACCATCAGATTTATTGATTCATTAACTATCATTCCTAGAAGAATACATTCTTTTAATTCAAAAGAATAATCTGTTCAACATAAATAAATTCAAAAGAATAAGAAGAGATGTCTGAACGACCATCATTAAAGATAATCTATCCAATAAAAAATCAGAAGCATAATCTGGCCAAAAAAATTAAAAAAGTTCAAAAGATTCCTTTTTGCTGCTAGATCTCAAAGATTTGAACGATCATGAAGCTTGAGTCCATTGCTTCTTCAATCCCAAAATCTCTAAGCAAAACTCAGCTTGATGCAAAACTCCAGTCATGAACAGAGAGTTATTCCTTATTAAGTCTCTCATTAGGTTTTTAATTATTAATATCAAAGTGAATGAAAAGCATTACTTGTTAATATTTTAAGAATTTGTGATTATATATTTATTTTGTTGTTGATGTTTAATATTTGTTTTTTTAGATATTGCACACAAGTCTATTTCAAAATTAGGATTTAGTAATGTTGCTGATAAGACAAAAGAAAAAGAATAAGATTCGTTCGCCATTTCATTTCAGTTAAATATTTAGATATCATTCTTACTTGCCTAGGTAGAATTTACTTGCTAGTATATTAAACTGAAAATTTCTTATGAATATGAACTTTTTCATAGTATTATTTGTTTATTAAATACTTTATGTCATGTATACTAATTAACAAGTTAAGAGATTTAGTGATAAATCAAAAATATCTTAGAGATAAATTTGTTTTCGAACTTATATGTTTACAATTATAATATATAAAATATTTGGCTGTTTTGTTTGATTATGTTGTATAGTATTTTTGTGAGTTTGTATGTAAATTTAGTAAAAAATGAGGAATAAATAGTGAGATCTTATGTGTCTAGTAAGGGAAAAGATCACATTGTTCACTAAGCAAAAAGTAGATTCTCTTTCACATGGAGGACACACCAAAAAAGAAATGTGACACACCATAAGAGAAATGTCACTATAGAGGTAAGTAACAATACGAATATATTTTTATTTACATATTAAGTCCCTTATTTTATGTTAATTGATTCAGGATATTCAGAAGTTCTTCGTGGATTATCTAATAAATGATACTCTAGGTGCAATTTTGACTGCACATTTAGTACATGTAAATCGTGAAGTAGATCTACAGACTATAACTGTTGATTTTGCTAAAATAGGAGCTCCAGCTGAAATTCTTAACAATATGTTTTAATAAAGCCTCACTTTGTACAAGACCTTAAGAAAGTGAACCTAAGTACACATCCCAAGGTGCACAGGGTAAGCTTTATCGCGCAACTGTATTAACAATATGTTTTATTAAAGCCACACTTTGTTTTCTCGAAAAAAGATGTTTGAAGAAGCGTATGATCAAGATCTTGTGGAGGAGGGGTACCAAATGTTTGTAAAAATAGTTGAAAGACACAAGAATATGTACTTGGATAAAATGGGGAGTTTGATGAATTATTACAAAGCGGAGAATGAAAATGAGATATTAACTTCGAAATTGAAAGAAATTAAATCAAATCCTGAATCTCCATTCCCAGATTGTTACTTTCATAATTTTTTAGATCAATTGTAAACCTAAATTGTTATTTTCATAATTTTTCAGATCAATTGTAAAAATGAATCAATGCTGATCTTTCTACTCATGTGACCAATTACAATGTCGCATTCGTGGATATTAATGGGGAAGAAGAAAAGTTTGAGTTTTTGTATGTTGAAACTTATCAAAGATGTATATAGAGTATAATGATGTCTTTTGGTTTTCCACTTCAAATTTTACAATACTAATAGTACTCTTCATTGTGACGATTATGATGAGTTAGTAGATTAAATTTCATTCTATTGTGCAATTTTGTAAAATACAAGCATCGTTGTGTTGTTTAGAATGTACAGAGTAGTGCAAATAAGCATATTTTCTATTACAACTGCATTTACTAGCCCGTTTTGACATGGGTAAATGTTACTAAGGGAAGAAGATGAGTTCGAATTTTCTTAATAATATTTTTGGATAGTGATGTGTGTGCGAAAAAGACCGATTTCTGAGGTTTTATGTTATGGAGTGTGAGGATAAATTTAGGTTTTTATTATAATATTTTATTTTTTATTTCTAGGTAGGGTGATGCGTGTGAAGAAGATGAGTGTTTGGGGATTTATGTAAATGGGGAAGAAGATGGTGGAGAATGATCAAGGATTATTATGGATGAACGTTAGAGATAAGTTTTAAACTTTTAAGAAGGCGATTGTTTGGTATTTTATGTAAATGGGGATGAAGATGATGGAGAATGATCTAGGATGACTATGGATGTGTTAGAGGTGAGTTTGAAACTTTTTTTATTTTACAAGTGAGTTTGAGGTTTTATGTTTTATGTTATAATATTTAAGTATAACTGAATATCAATTGAAGATAATGGTGGTGAAAAATGATAGGAAAATGAGTTTTTAATTTTTTTATTGGTCGAGCCCGAGGAAGAAGAAATAGAACGAGGAGGGGTCGGGGTGGATGAGGTTTATGTTTTCTTGTAATATTTAATTGAGATATTTAGGTAACTTTACATGTTAAAAAGCACACATCTTACCAAAAATAGGTGCGTCAATCAATGCTAATAAATATACATGGATCAGGGCATGTTCAAAAATACATGGTTTAGTTTTAGGGTTTGTTTGGATGTAGGGGGATTTTTTAGTAAAGGATAGGAAATGATATTATATTAAAGGAAAAAAGATGAGTGTATATAGAGCCCGCTTGGGATAGATTATTTTAAAGCTAACAGTGCTTTTTAATTATAATTAAAATATTTTTAAAAAATATTTTAAAAAATATTTAACATCTAAAATCACTTAGAGTGATTATTTTAATAATCACTTAACTAGTGCTTTCAAAAGTTATTATAAGGGTCTAAAATATTTTTATGAATTTAAAATCACTTCAAGTGATTATTTTAAAAAGAAATCCCAAACGGACACTTAATCTTTTTTGGATTGAATAGAAAAAGAAAGAAATGTATTAGTAAAGCATATTTATATTTTGTGTTTGGACAGTATAAGTAATGGAAAGGGAAGGATTATTTTATAACTAAATTACTTTTGTACCCCTAATAAAATATATTATAAATATAAAATTAAGGTAGTAAAGATATTTTATTATTAAAATTAATCTCTTCCTTCTAATGACTCCAAATTGGAGGGATAGGATATAAAGGATTAGAAGGTATTATTTTAATCCTTTAGTAACTTATCCCTTCAAAATTTTATAATACAAACAAAGTAAGTATATCCATTATCCTTTATAATCCCTTTCCTCCTCTTTTAATCCCTCAATCCAAATTTTCTGTAAATTTTTTCTTGGGATTCTAAAACACTTAAATGGAAAAATCCCTTTTTCTGAATATTGGAATATTTGAGTGGTAGTTAAAATAATTTTTTTTCAACCCGACCAATATTTATACTAATATATTTTAGAGTTCTAGACATGGAGATTTTAAACTTACGAAATGGGTTAAAAATTCATTATAATCCTTCGGTAAAATGCATGTGTCTACCATAAGAATCGTAAATTAGTTATGTATTATTCTAAAAATTTGACGCGAAATCACGAAGCATATTCCTTTGTATGGATTACCTTAATTCAGATTTTGAGACGAAAGATTTTCTTTTCTAAATCGACCAAAAAGTCAACTTTTCATTGTCGTGAAATAACTTTTGTTGATTAAAGAGAACGATTAAATGATTAAACAGATTGGCTACACTAGTCAATAAGAAATTAAGGATCCATCCTCCTATTAGTTTATAAATGTTTGTCGGTGATACCGTGGACACCAGTCGATCGGCAACTGAACCGCAGCCTCCGGCAATCATAAGGATCAATAATAGAGGCTCAACTTTATTCGAAGATGGCTACCGTCAACTTGACCGAGGAAATAATTGGCATCGTAACTAGAAAGGGACATAACGTCCTAAAAATCCCCTAGTTTGATACGATAAAAGCCCAACTAGGTATATTGGGCATTTATTACATATAAATACCTACTCCATGTGCTTGAACGTGTATCACTTATATTCTCACTAAATATATATGCAGTCGGATTTAGTTTTATATATATATATATATATATATATATATATATATATATTCTATTAGATCATCAATACCAATAATGACTTGACCGTTAGAGTACCACCTGGAGGCACATATCCATGTGGTCTAGACCTATGTATGAGTTTAGGTCATTACGATTGGCCGAAGGTAGATACATTCAAGACTCCACCAACAACACGAATAGTAATTATATTCTTCACGTATCTATATTGGTTGGGCATTTCACTCTCTATCAATCGACACCGTCAGTGGGAACAAAATTTCCAAATCTATTAAGAAACCACTAATTTGAACCAAGTCCAGATTAGATTTTTAGAGACAAGTGGAAATTGAAATACCCCATCCCGCAGACTAAACGCTGAAATAGAGTTTCTCCCAGTAGCCTAAAATGGAGGTCCACATATAGATGATCTCAAACCCCCTACGCTAGAAGCACCAGTTCTCTCTCTGCAAGTGTACGAATTGAATCAAGTAATATAGTGTTTTAAAAGTATAGATCGTCACCCAAGGTATTGTAAATGTTATTTAGTGATTTAGCTAGGAGTTAATTCTTCGTTTTGTGAAGCAAATGAGAAAAGAGAAGGGGGAATTAAATATTGCACATTTTAATTGATGTGCAACTAATTAATGAGATTAAAAGGACTAACAGGTAATAACAAATATATAAAGGATTTAAATGAGCTTGGGATGATCAATTCCGCCTAAGATCTCTAATTGGAAATTTTTTATTAAGTAAGGGAAAGATTAATATTTAACACTTATCGTAAACAAGATTAAAAAAATAACTCTAAATCCCTTTCAGGCCATTAGAGGCTACTCTAAAGGAAAATGAACCCTTTCAAATAAATCGAGCTACCTTAAAAATCAATTAAATCAACTATACATATCATGGTTATGCATCTGTGTATAATCTCCTAATTGGATGATACACATATACTCTCATTACCCAGCTCTAAACGTCAACCCCCTTCAAGGTATAAATTTTGGATTATGCTTAATAAATTATGTGGCCAATATAATCAATAACAGTTCAATACAAGATAAGAAGAAGTATGAGTATTCAATATCATTTAAGCCTAAATCCCTAATTTAAAATAATTGCCCAATTAGTAAAACCTAGGGTTTTGCAATCCATCCCAATCTACTAGATATTTAGCTCATAATAAAAGGAAAGAAAAACATAGTACTAGAATTAAGTATACAATGATTACTTAAAATTAAAGGAAAAGAATTTTTTTATATATTGTGTGAAACGATGAAAAATTGAAGACTTGAAGATATGAATAATCTTCTCCCAAGTCTTCTCTTCCTTACGCTTTGCTCCATTGATGAAATATTAGTGAATTATGAGAGAAAATGAGAAAAAAAACATTATATATGCTCCTAAAATTGTGTGTATCACTTAAGTTATGTTTTTCCATGGTCTAAATTGTAAAAAGTCTTCACCTACTAGAATTTACAATTTTGCACAAAGTTGTATCTTTTTAGCCATAAAAACGATCATAACTTCTTCATCCAAACTCTAAAACACTCTCATTTTATTTTCACGCATTCTTATTTTTTAGAGCTTTCTAACGGTCTATCATTCACCTTTTAAATATTCTCGGATCGACTGTGACATGGATTCTAAGATTATGGACTGATTGTAATATATATCTTCATTGAGCCCCAAGTGAATTATTGACTTTTCAGATATATTTTTGGTCCTTTTTCGACTTATTGAATGTTTCTCTTCGCTTTCATGACTCCTTAACTCCTTAATTAACACATGTTATGGATCTTAAGGTCTTTCCAGATTATAGCATTAACTTATGGATGATATTATAAATATATATACATGTATATGTGTATGCAAGTATGTATTGACCTATGTGGTATTGGATACAACCTTTTTGGTCTATAGGGAACATGTAGCTAGATTCTTTTTAAAGAGGTCACTACCAAATCTTTTGGGTGGCCAAATATTAAAATACCCTAAAATAAAATAAAAATCACATAAAGACGAAAAACAAGTGGCAATAAGTATGGATCACCTACCCAATAAGTCATTGGATGAGTCATTGATTATCAACTCACTAAGTACCAATACTTTTCAGTTATGACCACCACCCACTGACCACCCCTGGCCCTTCCATCCAAGGTCTACTCAAATAATCTATTAAGTTCTCAGAGAATTTAATGTATTGGAAATTATTTGAGTATCTGTATTTTTCAGCTCTGACCACAACCGGTGCCACCACCCGACGAGTATTTGGAGATCTAAATGTATCGGAAAATCACAGTATGTCAAGGAAAATCCGCTGCATATCAAAAAAAGTTACCGAGTATTGAAAAAATTCACTAAGTATTGTGGAATATTTTTTAGTATACTTAACAATTCATTGAGTGTGGAAAAAAAGACATTGAGTAACTTAATAATTCCTATGAGTTTTAAAAAAACACTAAGTATTACACCAAAATATAAAAAATAAATGACAAAATTTATTTTAATTGATAGAAATGGTATTAAATAACAACAACAAATCTATTTTGTAGGAAAACTATTCCAATTATATATAAAAAAGCAGTTGCAAATAATTGACAATGGTGCCATCAATATTATTGATCAATTAACTATCATGTCCTAGAAGAATACATTATTGTAAAAATAATAATCTGTTCAAAATAAATAAATTCAAAAGCATAAGAAGAGATGTATGAGTAGATTTGAACAACTATCACAAAAAGATAATCTATCCAATAAAAAATCAAAAGAATAATCTATCAAAAAAAAATCAAAAGAGCTCTTTTTGCTGTTAGATCTCGAAGATTTGAACGACCATGAAGCTTGGGTCCATGGCTTCTTCGATCCCAAAAACTCGAAGTAAAACTCAGCTTGAAGCAAAACTCCAATCATGAACAAAGCTTGAACAGAGGCTCTGAATGCTTGAAAGGAAAATAAGGCTTGAATGGATATTAAATAAAGGAGAGATCTACTGAGGTTGAAGTTTTGAAATTCGTTATGAGATGCGAATAGAGAGGTTGTTGCTAGGTTGGGGTGGGGAGAGGAGAGAGGGGAGAGATATTTTACGGTTTTTAATTTTATGTTTAAAATTTAGTATATATAGTAGTTGAAATTAAGTGGCTTATAGTGTTAAATAATCTAAACTTTAATTTATCTAATTGATGTTCTCTCTCATACCCAATTATGTATAACTGAGTATCCTCAAATCTCAAAAGTAATAAAGATCGAGCATTTCTCTGACGTGATATTCAACTTTAAATAGCCAGGTTCACACATTTATTTTCTTAATTTGGAAGCTAAGCATAACCGATTTTCTTTACATCTTGGGTTGTTGTTAGCTTGATTATTTTTTTTCTTTCTTGATTCTCAACATTAGTTTTCTTGAATTTGGAAATTGTAACAATTAAATCATACATGTGCCTCATAATATTAGCACCAAACAAGTAAAAACCCAACCCATAATATCCTAAAAATATCCCACCATCCCAAACCCAAGCTCGAAGATATTCAATTCACTAAGCATTGTGATTCAAGAGCGCGTAATATGTTAAAGTCTTATCATACTAAAGGATTAGTTTTGTAACATGGATAACAAAAAAAGGACTCAGGCTCAATCGGTGATAGGAATACATCACTTGGACAAATTAAAGTGAACACATGTATTTTCAAAGAACTACCTTAATCATTTATCTAAGTCTCGCCAACCTATTTCATCTCAATGTTGTAGGAGAATCAATTTTAGACTAGCTAAGACTGCAATGTCTATACACCTACTCACATATCACTTTGCTCAAACTACTTTTCACACACTACTTGCTAAGAACTTGACACACACACAGACAACAGGTTTAAAGACACTTAATCATGACATAATATGAGAATTACTAAATCATATAACTAATTCATATCACCGAGTGAACCTAAATAGAACCAACAAAAACAACTACAACAAATTTTACTAGAAAATTTAGACGAAGCGTCTAAATCTAACAATAAGCGTCTAAAACTAATTCATATACAAGACTCTAATTGGCATTTTTGAGATCTCTATTCATATATAAAGTACAATTAAGAGTATGGAATACAAGACAAGACACTAATTCTGTTTTTTGAGCTCGCTATTCACATATAAAGTCCAAAACATAGAAAGATCACTCACATCCAACACTCTTGAGAGAGCTTTTATTAAGAACCCTTAAAGCCACATTTAAAGTCTTATACTAAAAATGAAATTTACTTCTAAACATGGCATATCACTTTCTGGTGAAAAATTATTATTTTTTACCTCATCTTTTTGTTATATAATTTTTTTAATAAACAAAATTAGTATGCCACTAGAATATTAATCAAATCTGGTTCTAATTTTTTTTAAAACCTAATTTATTTGTACTCTTTAAATATAATCTGGATTTAAAAAAATTACTAATAGCAAGTCAAAGATATAATTGACAAAAATAAGAATCTATATAATAAAACACAACAAGAAATAAGCAGCTAGGATTTATCGGGAGAAAATATAAAAGTGTATGTTTCTTTAAATTTAAGTCAAACGACGTTTACAAGATCAACCAAATGTCTCAATTTATTTGAATTTAAGCCCCTTTTACATGGTTTAAACATAATAATTTCTTACCTTATTATCCAATCCAAAGTCCTTTATTTTATCCTTTATGTATATTTATCTATGTTTATCATCCCATTTATTGCATGTCACAGGTTTCTGTAAGTGGATATCTCTACAATCCTTTTTCTTTAAAAATTGACATTGGTTTACATGTCAATTGTATATTTCTATGGGCCAATTATTGTATAAATAGAAGTTAAAATAGTGTAATCAAAGAATTAATTTTTATGTTTAGAACTTAGATCTTAAATGTTGTTGATTTTTTCTGGGTGATTAATTCAAAAGGGTCATAACCAAAAAAAAGTTGCTTCATAAGGTCTAACCCAATTTACTAAATATCCTTGTCTAAACTTCCCTTTTAAGTGTATATCATGCAAATTATTGGATTAGACGACATAATTTGGTGGCCTAGAAAATTATAAATCCAGAGAATTGGTGGGATAGACAATATAATTTGGTAAGCTAAATATTTTATTTGTTGAGTTGTGTTCATTAATTTGGTGAGCCCACTGTCCAATTTCGTTAAAATCACTATCTCCATTTTCAGCCCATCCAAAACAATTCAAAAAATACAGTATAATACTAAATTGCTCACTCGCATCACTTCTTATACGCTCAAAAGCTTTCTATGGTCATACAAGATCCATTGTAAGATTTGCATGAAAATATAATAAACATCACGACTATAATTTTACTTAAATTAAATAATTTTGAAAATTGTAAATGATGAGATTAGGTTAAAAATAATTTGTTTTTAGACTGTTAATGCTAAAGATTATTTTTTACCTTAGTTTGGGTTCTTTGATTGTTGATGGCGTAGCCAAGCCTGGTTGATGATGGTGAAGAATGTTTCACAAGTGGCGAAAAATGTTTCACAAGTGGCTGCGGTTTTCTAGTCTAGGAGAGTGAATTGGATTATGTTTATTGTATAAGAGAATGGTTCTTTGATTATGTTGCATTGGTTTTCAACCTTTATTTTTTATTCAGAAATATTTCAACTTTTCTGATTGTGTACTTTTTTTTAATCTTAACCTTACTATTTTATTTTGTAAGGTTATATTAGGTATATTATATAAGTGTAAAATAATACTTTAAAAGATTGGACTTCATATTTAGGATATGGACCTAATTTTAAATTATCTCTTTTCTCAATTGGCAGAACTATTGTTTATAAGTTCTTGGAATTTTTTTTTGTTATTACTTCTTTTTATATTATAAAGTCCAATGGACTATATATTATGGGCTTCTTCACATTTATGTGCTGGCCTATTTGTGTTTGAGCATAATTAAGTTCAACTCACAGGAAACACTAGCTAGCGTATTACTTCATGGACTTGCTACGTGATACTCTTATATCCTTTGATCTTATTCTACTTTGAACGGACGAGATCTAAACCCTAAGCCTCCCATATATATACCCTTATCTCAAATCTTTGGTCAGATTTCTTCATATGTCTTTAGACTCTTATACTCTCGCAGCTACCATGAAACAAATGTTTCTGTAGATCTCTGTTCTTCTTCTATAGTACATCAAGTATCTCTTTCATAGATGTCAAGTACGGATGTATATTAGTGTGAATGTATGTTGAACCAATTCTTTATTTCTCCAATTTTATTTTAAGCTTCCTTTCTTTTCTGATGATAAAACTGATTTAAACATTTACTTCTATATCTCTTGGTCAAAACTTAAAAACTAAACATCTAATACTTTTTTCATGTAAATTAAAGTTTTTACACTCATCCATATTGTTTCAACTTACGTGATAACACAATTTTATTTTTAAAGATATTTATGAGTTAATCTATATCATTTTTAATTTAGGTTATGTATAATCATGATCTTTTACGAAAAAAATCGAATTTTCCACTTTTTTACTATTAACACTAGCGGTCCTATTAAAATTATTTTTAAGTATTTTAATTTATTGAATGAAGTTTTAGTATAAATAGTCCTATACATATTTATATAAATAGATTGATTTGAAAAAATAGAGTATTCAATGGTCTTTGAATTCATAGTATTTATAAGGTTAAAATTATCTGTTTAAGTTTGATCTATAAATTTTATTTGAAGAAGTTATGTTTAGAGAATTAAAAAAGTAGATGTTTTTCTAGATTTTTAAAAATAGGATAACGATATTAGAAGTAAATCGATAAAAAATTAAGACTAATATGGAGGTACATAACTCATCATGCTAGATTTGTTGAATTATAAAATATAAGGTTTAGTAACTTTTTTTTACTCTATAGAAGATAAGAAGAGAATTTTTCTAATGTTATTTTCTATGAATTATATTTTATTGAGGTCTTTATTGTAGAGAGACGAGAGTTATTTATTATTAAATGAGTCATTAGGTTTGTAATTATTGACATTAAAATGAATGAAAAGCATTACTCGTTAATATTCTAAGAATTTTTGATTATTATATATATTTTTTCTGTTAATGTTTAATTTTTTTTTTCAAGATATTGCACACTAGCCTATTGCATAATTAGGATTTAGTAATATTGCAGATAAGATGGTTACAAACAAAAGAAAAAGAATAAGATGGTTGGTCATGTCATTTCAGGTAAATATTGATATCTCACTGTCACTTGCCCAGGTATAATTTACTTGCTAGTATATTAAGCTAAAAATTTCTTAGATTTTTTATGTGTTTTATGAAAATGAGATTTCTTGGTATTATTTGTTTATTAAATACTTCATATCATGTATACTAATTAAAAAGTGAAGAGAATTAGAGAGATAAAAAATATCTGAAAGATAAATTTGTTTCTGAACTTATATATTTACAATTGTGTATACAAAATATTGGGCTTTTTTGTAACTATAATATCTTTCAGCTCTTATAGTACACATATGATAAAAGAAATTGTTTGATTATGTTGTATTGTATTTTTGTGAGTTTGTATGTAAATTTAGTAAAAATTGAGGAATAACTAGTGAAATCTTATGTGTCTAGTAAGGGAAGAGATCACATAGTTTATTAAGCGGAAAGTAAGATTCTCATCCAACTCATCCTGATAAAATGGAAGATAATTTATTGATATATTTTTCAGGACTTAGACCCCTTTCAACGCTAAACAAAACCAATCATTAGTATCAATAACACAAAAATAGTCTAATAGAAATAATAGTAACCTTGTGTCGAAATAAATAAACAATTATAAATATATACAAACAATTCTAAAATAATTACTCTCACTTTCAAAATTCTCCTTAAGCCACACAAATCGTAAAACACACTTACTCCCTTTACTCCCTTATGGTAAGTCCAATTCATCTGGTCTAGTATTCCGGCAAGAATTCGTCTACACTCTTTATCTAAGTATATCATTGTGTCATTGCATATAACATGTTCACTATCGATGAGTAACCCTAGAACATGGTGTCATCATGTAATGTCACCGTCATCTCACCGACCGACAAGTGAAGCGTGTGGGTCTCGCACCTCCATCTTTTTACCCAAGTGGTGCACAAAGCTCGGTTGGTAGTTACTTTGTGTATTTTTGGAATATACCCAAAATTGGCCTCTTCAACAAATGGCAAGATGTGCAAATCCATCTCCCAAAGTATGGATTTTATAAGCAAAACATCATAATTGTCATATACACAAACAAATATTGGTTTAATAGTAATATTTAACAAGTAAAACATGTAAAAAATATAAGAAATATAACTTATGTCGCCTTTCAATATTATTTGACTTTGATGAATTTTTTGATGATTAAGTACGGGAGACACAAATTTAGGTCGTAGACTATTTTGTTTATTGTACCAGTCTAATAATAAAATTGAAGGGGAACATAGTGCAATAATAAAAGTTTAGGAGGACCAATAATGTGATATTGTATAATTAAGTTTTGATACTACACATTTAAGGAACTCATAGTGCAATAGCATAATTTTAAGAAAGGATAATGCCCATTGACAGGTGAATATTTTTTCCCAAATAAATTAGGTTGTTTCCTATTTAAATCAAATTTACATTGCACAATTACGTTCCTGCCCCTCTAGTCAAAGTTAGTGTTCAAAGTAAGTTTTTATATTATTTACTAATTTCGCAGCCGACTTCTTCTTCATTCGGAGCCGATGTCCTATTTATACTTGACCATTCATTTTCATCTGTAAAAAGCTTCACATTACTTGGAAGAGATGCTCAATCTATGAATTTTAAGGAAGTCTTTGTAGCAACACATTTTACATCCGCTCAATCAGTGAAACAATGGCAACGATCTGCTGATTGTGAAGTGACCATACTTTTAGTATAAGTGATGCACAAGAGCGCTTCAGAAACATACGATTACAGGTACCTTATTCCTTAATCATCACGATTCTTATTTAATTCAAGTTTTCCAAATCATTCTTCGTTAATTCATGTATTTAGGGTTAGCGTTTTCTTTATACGCCTTAAAATTGAGTTTAATTAACGTCAATTCAAACTCAATACTTCTATATATTTAGATCTAATCAGTATTTCTTCGATTAATTTAGGAGGAATATGATCTAATAAGTATTTCTTCTCTATCTTCAGTTCTCCTGTTTTAATTTTTTTGCGTTTTTTTGTTTCTTCAATTTCCTTCGCTATTTCATAAATTTTGACGAATTCGTAGGGTCCTGTGTTAGTTCTTGATAGATTTTTCATATTTTAATATACTTTGGTGTTTGATTTGATATTTTGTGTGGTTTTGGTTTTGATTGTTTATTTATGGTCTGCGCTGCATTTTTTTTTTTGATTTTTTGATTCTTACCAGAGTTTCTAGAGTTAATTGCGAGTTCCTTCTCTAGGTTTAGTGTTACTTAGCTTCAATACTTCAATGTTTATTCAGTTTATAGATGAGATGAATTGGTGTTTGGTTTTTGTGGTTTTTGGTGTTGTTTATTCATAGATGTGACTATTCATGTTCTATGTTTTTTGTTTTCAAGTTTTGTATAATGGTATCAAATCCTATTGTTGAATTTAAATATGGTGATCAACTTGCTCAGTATCCCTTTGACTTTTTCGATTCATTCCAGTAGATCAAGGATTATGTTATTGGTCGGTGGATAGATTTGACAGATTGCTTGTTAGAATACATATACACTTTTGGCAATCAAAAGTCTTATTTAATGCTTGGTGAAGCTGATTTTGCTACTATTGTATGGTTATTTCATCATAATTTGTCAACTCCATTGAGTAACCTTCTTATTGAGATTAGTGTTATGATGATTTAAAAAAAAATTAACCCTCTTCAAACGATCAATTTGTTGTTGTGCCGAAACTATTCATACTGATTGAAAATAGAGATGGGACAAACCAGATATGGGACAAAGCCCATCTTAATTATTTACGTCGCGAAACAGCACATCACCATCTCTAACACATTAATCTTTAATTAGTTTTACAATAGAGATGACACAAATCTCATCTTAGTTATACAATTGAGATGAGATAAATCTCATCTCAATATTAGAATGAAGATGAGACAAATTCATCATAATCTTAAAATTAGAGATGAGACAAAATCCCATTTAAAAAAAATCAAAAAGTTCCAACATTTAAAAAAAAAAAATCAAAAAAATCATAGACGTAGATATTATTTTATCTCATCTAAAAATGTATTTCTTTTTATTTTTTTTTATTTTTTAAAATTTGTTATAATGATTCTAAAAGAAATTCCCGGACGTGTGCGTACGATAAATTAGTAGTAGGTGGATTTTCACATTTATGATAATGTTTGATTTAAATAGGAATATTTATTTGGTTAAAGACAACAACTAGAATAAGGGTATTATTATAATCTTTTCATCTAAATTAAGGTATAGTCTAAATGAGAAGTTGGTTTGTTATTTTGATTTAAGAGGGAATGGCCCTTTCAAGAAACCATTGGTGCAATAATAAAAAAATTAAAGAGACCAATATGCAAATTCTTCAATTCAAGGGACAAAAAATGCAACATTATTTAACAAATTTCTTTAATTTCACAACAACCATACGAGGGACCAATATTTCAACATATATGTAAGGGACCAATTGTGAAAAATAACCTAACAACTATACTAAATCTTAACACATAATCATCATTTTATAGTACAAATTAACCACTAATAGTGAAAATACAACAATATAATCAAAATTAATAGACAAAAATTAATATATATATATATATATATATATATATATATATATATATGTATGATCCTAATTAATGAAAATGGAAGGGGTAGGAGAGAGGATAGGTGGGAGATATACCTAGATTAGAGAGATCAAGAAAAGGATATATTAGTGGTGGTGGCGGCCAAAGTGATTAGTGCCGCTGCAATACGAAGGGGGAGGGGGGTTCGATTTGTTAGGGTAAACAAGGTTGTATTTTAATAGGCAAAAGTCACTCTAAAATCTGGTTCAGTTTATGAAGAAGGGGCTCTTTCAGAAAGAGGAGCGCCTATGTGTTTCTTTTTGTAGTTATTTTATAAAAAATGTTAAAACTATAAACTCGAACTTTTTAACAAAAAACAAAGGATTAGACATTTTGTTGTAATTTATGTACCTATACTCCTATTTCGGGTGGCATAAGGTAAACTTAAGTTATAATCCTATTATGTTATCAGGTATCGTTTTTACTACATAGAAGGCACAGAAGCTGGTGCACAAGTGATAATTTTAATGGATTGCCTTGTAATCTTTTCACAAACTACTACTCGGTAATTTCATCTTCCCCCCACAAAAAACTAATTCTGACCACACGATTAACAATGACACATGCAAAAGCTACAAGACTAAGTCATCAAACGTTGAAGTTTACAACTCAAAACTTGATACACTGAAAGTTTATCAAATCAATATAGTTCACAAAGCTTGAATCTTAAGAGATATTACACTTGTTTAGGTTCATTATACATAAGACCATTTGTAATTGTTCCCAAAATAAAAGTTTTCATTTGTTCACAAACAAAAGAAGCTATTTGTAATTACTCCCATAACTCACTTTATCTAGTGTTCGGTGGAGGATTAAATGTGTGCTTCTTGTGTTGTGACGAATTAAGTAGGGGGAGGTCCAATGAATCGCGTAGGAGTAGGCATCTAGGATCATCATGTGGAGTCATCATCATCATAGGAGCTCCATACTTGACAACAAATAACGTCAAACATATTTAGTAATCTAAATTTAATATCTTAAGGGAATAATCAAGAAGCTATTTCAAAGATAATCTATATTTTATACCTGTAGTTTAATTTGGAGCAGGATTGAATTGGTATGGCGCTGCTTGTAAACTAGGGGGAGGAGGATGCCTTTTGAATGGCAAAAGGATGGAAGACCCTGCTTGTGATTTCATCATTATCGTAGGTGCTCCATTACCTTACAAAAAACCATCAAATCTATTTACTAACCTAATCTTTTTATCTTCAAAGTTGAGCAAGAACGAGAGCAAAATAGCACTCACATTAATGATTCAACAAGTATCATATTAATTTAATTGGCAACAAAGGGATCCTATGTGTTTCACATAAACAATTATAAAATTAATTGAAAGTTAACCACCAAAGCATGTTTAGTGGGTAATAGTTTTAAAACTAGGACCTCTTTTTAGAAAAAATCATATAATCACAAAATAAATTAAATTTGTATGATATTTTAAAATTTAAAATTTAAATTTCGATAAAACTTAACATTTGTTCAAGTTTAATGATACTTAATATGCATGCCTATAGTTTCATTGTGAATATTAAAAATATTTAAGCAACTTTCTAAATACAAAATCTAACAAAAACTTATTAAAAATATCTTCTTACATATCATTCGTTTGAATTAAAAAAGTTGGCTGACCATTGACAATGTAATTAAATTATTTAAATAGGGTATTTTACAATTTTAATAGATCATGCTTTGATAAAACAATTAAAAATATAATTTTGAAGTAAAATTTTAACAAACTTTCGACATAAAGTAACCTTCTAAATAAACTTATATAAGTAACTAAGAACATTGTATAGATGAACTTTTCTATTATTGGGTAATTTTGGTGACTTTTTAGAAATGTGAGTTGTCTTTCATAAATAATATAGGTAAATGTTCATAAATGAGAATAATTTTTTATAATGTTGTCCCTACCATTTAAATGTATGTCACTTTTCTTAAATGATAGGTGACTTTGTATAAATAATATATATGACTTTTTATAAAGTGAAACCCATCTTTTAAATTAGTATCGTATTATAGAACCTTTATGTATAGACATAAGTGATTAAAAAACCATTATTCTTCAATAAAATAAATGTTAAAACCAAAATATAAATGATGAGGATTAATAAATAAATTTAATAAAATTATATAAATATTTAAAAATATAAATTAAAATCGAAATTAATGTTTCTACCGCTAGCGTACGTAAATATTTACCTAAAACAGTGAGTATTTTTCGATAAATAAAAAAGAAAATAGATTGAAATTTTAAAATGGTGAGTGGTTTCTTCTACTTATTTGAGTTGTGTTTACTGGTCCAATATTTGATATGTAAGGAAGGATATACGCTTCTAAATATTTATTGTGGACTTGAGTTTAGTATTATTTTTTTACAAGATCATAATAATAATAAATTTTTTTGTCTAAATAATAATAGTAGAAGTAAATATAAATATAAATAAAAATAATCCTTACATAAATTATTTAAGGCATAGTAGAATTAAGATGGTATTTCAAGTTGAATTGATGAGAAATTATATAAAAATCTAAATTGTTTGACAAGTAGTCAGGTGGTGGCATGAGGGTCTTCCTGTTATTCATTAGGGTGGGCCTAATAATTTCCCCCTCATTTTAAAGAGAGAAGAGTTTTAATATATGATTGGATAAAAAAAATATATCAATTTTTTATATTTTAGGTGATGGAGTGGTTATCACTAAAATAAGCCAAATTTTGATAAAATTATTGAATAAGAGGTATGTAATTAGAGCATTTAATATCAATAAATATAATAAACTTGATGTTTGTACCTGTGAGTGCACTCCGTACGATTCTTCTAATGGGTGTTGAATCAAAAGGTATTATTCTAGTATTGTACATTTATTCGATGAGGATTTCTACTTCTTCAACTATTTGAGAGAAGTTTCATCAACTGGAATATGTATATATATATATATATATATATATATGTATATATATATATATTAGGTTGAATTCTATCAACACTAGTTAAAATATGAGCAAAGTTTACAATAGGATTAAGGTTAGGCTTTCTAATAGACTTTGCCATTATGTGGATTTTTGAATAAGTTACTTTTTAAGAGTTATATAATGAGATGGTTTAAAGAATTAAACAAAATATTTTTAGTGGGGAGCGTAAATATTGAAAAGGGTGTGACTTTTGGTACAAGAGGGTTGTCCTTTTCAAGACAAAAGTAGTTTTTATTAGGCATCGGCAAAAATCTTTAGTAAATTTAAGCAAAATAAATGGCCAATCTATAAGGTTTCCATATTCTAACCTAATCAAATTCCTATAATAAACAGATAGGTGTAATTCTCACACAATATCTAAAAGCACATAAAATCCAAGAGAGCTCGTAGAAAGAAAATTATGAACTTATAGATTAGATATCTGATTAGATGGAAAAGGGTATCCGATAGAACATAAGGTGTGTAATACTAGGAGGTATCCTAACAATCATAAATACTAATTAATACACAAATATTTGAATATAAAAAAAATGTCTAGACGACTAAAGGAACGAAAATAGAAAGAATGAAATAAACAATAGTTTAAAACAAAAATAAAAGCACACGGAACACATAGAACAATTTTTAAGAGAAATGAATAAATTTAAATATATATGTCTTAATATTGCATTTTTATGCATGGGTTTGATCCTCCCTATTCATCTATTCTCCTTCTTCATTTGTATCTAATCCTTTTTCAAACATTTTTTGCACCGAGCGTACAAATTATTATGACCACCCTTTTGCAATACGTGCATAGTGTAGGGGTCATGTTGGTTGAGGAAAAAAAATATGCAATTTTAGAATTGGAAGCCTTTATAAAAACTAATTTTGAATCCTTTTAATTAAAATATGACTAATATTCAGTTCCATATTTTTCAAAGGGCATTTTTGCATACTCAAAATGGAATTCAAACTATCTCGTTCGCTTTTAAATTTTGAGATGATGATCTTAAGATCTTCAAAATTGTGTTTAAAAGAATCGTTACCGATCGAGATATTTTTTACATTTTCATTTAAAATGATTTTGCCAGAGAACTTAGCTTGATTTTGAAAGTCTAGTAATATTTTTGAAATTTCCAAAGGCCTCCTTTTCTCATCTTTCAATCTATCAACATGATTATTTTTTGTAATATGGAGAGCAATAAATCTTGATGTACTGAAAAGAAAGCATCTCGAATATATTCAAAATTGTCTAACAATTAGCAAGTGTTAAAGGATATCTCATCTAGTCTGTCGATGACGTGAGCTTCGGAAGCCTGATCATGGCTTATTTTTCTTACATCTTCATCCTCTTCTACTCTTCTCAAGTGACTACTTGAAGCAACACTTGGCCTAAGTGAGTAGTCGCTTCATCCTCTTCTACTATTCTAAAGTGACTAATTGAAGCAACACTTATAGTGGCCTAAGTGAGTAGTCGCTTCATTGTGGACGCGAGTCATATCCATCGTTGTTTTTCCAATGTTCTTCAAGTGATATACAAATCACCTCCATTAACCTTCTTCAAAGTTTATAATTTTACCAACAATCAATGATGGACTAGTAAAACACGTTTGATTCCAATTTGTTAGATTCCATGTCATAAAAAACTCTAGATGTTATTAAGCACAATAAATATTATAGATAGGCCCTGATACTAATTAAAAACCCAATAATAAATCCTAGAGAAGGGTGAATAGGATAATGCAAAATTATAATATCTAACTCGAAATTGAGTCAAAAAAAATTGGTGTGAAGATGTTCCATTACTTGGAAAAGAAAAAAGATTTTAAAAATCAAAACTAACAAATTCTAACTCACATGAATCCCCTTACAGGAACCAGGAAGCATGGACTGTAGAGTATTTCACTTAATGTATGTGCATGACATCTATAGTTCTGGGAAAGTTTCTGAATGTTGTGCATAGTTACAAGCCAAAATTTATAAAAATTTCATCAATTGCCAAAACTATAGGATTAGATACGAAGCCACAAATGGTAGACATATTTAGATTACTATAAGACAAATGCTAATTCCCTATTTGAAAGCTAGAAATATTATGTTCAAGGCAATTTCAGAAAAACATTCAGTAACAATAGACACAGATGCTAAACATCGTAAAAATAACAAAATAATAACAAAATCAATTAATCAAATGCATAAGAAATATTCAATTATGAATCCAAATGAAACAAACTACAAATTCACCAAATTCGTTAAATGTAAAAATGTGTAACTATCAATTCAATGACAAAAACTAAATAATAAAGCAAAGGAAATCACAAAGAAGTCTTCTGCAATTTTTGCGGGACAACACAAGAATCGACATCTGTGGTATGCGAACTAGCCATAAAATGCTCGGTCTCTAATATAGTAACATCGGTAACACATAATTTAATTCTTTACAAACTAGACTGGGTAACCAATAAAACCATATCCTCAAATTCCATATCATATCAACAAACATTTAACATCCTCACCGGTCATGTAGATCCAAGATGTCGAATTAATTTGAATACGAGACAATCAGAGAGAACATAGTAAAAAACAATATGAGATGCCCAAAACGATCAAATGACCTCATCAAACATGTAGACCAAACCTAAGAACAACCATTACTATTTGTATAACATGGAAATAAATAATTAAAAGCATATATAAAAGGTCGCATAAGTTAAGAAGCAAAACAACGTAGAGTTAGCTTAAAAAAACAAGACTAAACATAGAAGTCCTTGTTTAGTCCATTATATAATAGTTAATTACATGTTTAGTTTAGTTTTGAAATTACAGAAAGCAAGGAATTCTATATTTTAAGCATATACTAAACAAGGAATTCCCTGGTGATGTTGGTGAAATTTTGTACCGAATTTTTAACGAATATCAACCTAAAAATACTTTATTAATCAAAGATAAAGAAAAATATCAGCTAAAAATCATAAAATACATACACATTAAACAAAAACAAAGAAAGAATATGTACATCAAAGCAAATTATAAACTCAAACACTAAAAAAAGTTAAAAACGTAAAAAAGACAAAAAAATCAACACACATTAAAAAAATTTAATTCAATAAAATAAGAATTGCAGAAAAATAATCAAAACCACAAAAAAATGAAAATGAAAACCTTAAGATTGAAAAATATGTGGTGATGATTGCAGATTATATGTTAAAGAGGAAACAACAAAAACAAATCGGTAATGTAGATTTATTGGAGCTTTCATGTGTTTTTATTTGACGAGAGCATAGTAACGTGGGTGAAAGTTAAAGATGTAGAGAGAATTAGGTCATCTAGTTGACTTTATTAATGAAATAATGAGATAATTAATTGGTTAATAAGGTTTAATATAAAGTGTTTTAGGAATAGAAAAGAATGCATGTACTTAATTTAAAAAATAAGTACATCAAGGTTATATTAGAGTAAAATTAAAAGGAAAATTATTCCATCCAATATTGGATGAACCTACACCAATCATATTAGTACACATACCCCATGTTTTAAATTTATAAAAGTAACTAACTTATTAATCTAATGACATGTGTTTTGTTATAATAATCAATGGATGTGTTGTGAATATTGGATAATTCAATATTCGATGGAAGTCTTACCCTAATTAAAATATAAACTTAAACAAAAATGATATTACTTTACTTACTTTTATTTTTAGTGGTCATTATCCTTTTATTTATTTAGAGATAAACATAGACTACAAAAATATTAACCCTATTGAAAAATACTTATAACCTCTAGAATCTAAATATTCTTTTGGGATATATCTCCTTTATTTTTGAAAAAAAAATATTATTATTATTATTATTATTATATATACACTTTTTTATTAAATATTGTAACCCAAATAAAAAAATTATATGGATTCATCCATGAGTACACCAATATGAATACACAATAAATATTATTTTGTTCCAAACTAGGTACCCGATTTGGAGCTGCAAAATTTCAAAAGAGCGTATAATTTTTATTTAGAACTTGGGCCACGGTGTTTAGGAACGCTTGCATCACACTTAACACACAATCATCTTACATCTCGCATTAAACGTGAAAATCAACAAAAATGATCGAATCACCAACATGGAGTATATATGATATGTATTCTTTGCAAAGAAGGGATACAGTTGGCGAAACATCTTTTCTTCAAACGCACTTTTACCCAATGAGATATGGACAACTATATGGAGTTGGGTAGGCATAGAGAGAGCTATGTCTACTATATAAAGTGCGCTCAAGTGATTGAGAAAAGATAAGGCGAGAGTAGTTTAAAAATCCAAGACATGGAAGATAGCCTTTACAACAACCGTGTATATGATTTGGCAAGTTTGAAACAAATTTATTACTGTTGGTGTGCTCCCAAAACTGAAGGTCATAGTAAAAAATGTTAAGATTTATATTTACGTTCTTTTCATTGTATTCTCATCTCGTCTCTTTGGAAGATAGACGCATTGTATAGGTTGGAGTGGCAGAAAGTAGCTTAACTTTGTTAGTTTACTCTTCGTATATAGTTTGAGTGATTCTAACTGGTTAATTATAAAGGCATTGTGAATATTATAATTCTTGCATTTTTATATATTCATCGACTAAAACAATCTCTTATTTTGAACCCATTAATAACCTTTGCTTGTTTATACCTCGATTGTATTGAAAAAACATGTATAATTGTAACCATTAAAAAATAGGGGTCCATCCATTAGTACAACGAATTGTACCATAACATTTCTAATAGAGATAACACAACAACCTGCCTCAACTTCACTTCCCCCGCATGACTTGGAGAACAGAGCTCCTACTTTTAACAAGTCGAGGAAAAATATGGGTAAATCAAAAAAATATCACAAAGGCTAACAAGATAAACACAACACAACAAGTAAGATTATGACATTCATGTGTTAAGACATTATTGTAGGTTCATATGAGCACCATACACATTTCTCTTCTAATATATGTATCATGCAACGTATTAGGTACCTTTAATACTCTGGAAAAAGATTTTAGTCTTCTAGAAATAAAAAAATAAAGAACAACATCCAACACGTTACTTACAAAACATTATTTATATCGTCCAATAAAATAAAAAAAGGCATAGTCAAAGTTCTAATGGAGTACATTGGCTTTGAACCTAAAGACTTGTCATGAATGAGAGTTCAACGCATTTTTCACCATTTAAAGCTATTAGACTTGACATTATTTTCCATATCTATAAACATTAACACTCATTGGAGCTCATGTATAGTTTCATTCTTTTGATATCGTAATGATGTGTAGTGTATATGATATGTACTCATACAAATTTTTGCAGTTTCTAACTTATATAATTTAAAAATCCCAAATTATGCATAAATTCTTGACTAAAGGAAAAAACTAGAATTAATTGCTGAAGAGCTTGAATCAATATATGATTAAAAAAAGTTACAAAATATAGTTACAATCAACCGACTCCAGTTCTATCTAGTAAACCATTGACTAAGAAAGTTAATAGTGATGATCGATAGTTTTTAAATCAATGGAAATAATTGTGCCCGTCTTCCTAACTAAATTATCTGCCCATTCATTCACTCATTGATGAGCACGAAGAATCATTACGCTTCCATAATGAGCAGTAAAATTTGCAAATTTCCTCATAATAGGTTTGATATTCCATTCGAGCTAATGGATAGTTTGAACAATTGTTTTGGTGAACTGTTGTCGTTTGAGTTGAAGATAAATATGATTCTAAATTAATGTAAAGTGGGATGTTTAAAAAGTTGTTATTGAATAACTTACACCAATTCAGACGTTATTTAAGGCAATAGTAGCTGCTTATTGTGGTATGGGTATTCGACGGAATCAGAGAGTTTGCTAATGAAAATAACTAGACGTATCGACCGAGAAGGATTAGAAGAGTCCTCTTCAGGCCATATTGATATTAATTGCGGCATGATTCATGAAAATTAGGAGGATGATTGAATCCACAAGCTTTAATAATGATTAAACCAAAATGTATTTTCAACACAGAAATTCGTAAGACAGTTATACAAGGCGAGAACATCACAAGACCTCCACGTGTTCTTTTGGATTCTCCAAGCAACAGCTAGATCATACCACACATAGGGAGCTGATAAGGGACGTTGTTAAACCACTTCTTCTTCTCATCTTCAGATTTTTAAGATGTTAGGAGAATATTGAGAAGAAAGTAAAATCTTATAAATGTACCTCTAGCATCAATGTTGGTATACAAAAATATAGGTTTGATACACAACGCAGATAAGCTATCTCATTTAGTGAATTGTCACACGCATCTGCAAGAGTTAGTCCCGTCATTTTAAGCCCCTCCTTGTTTGCATATACGATTCGGTCCAAGCCCTGCAATAAATTACTCACAATAGTGAGATAAAATCATCCCAAATGTAATAAAAGTGTGACACACATAGAATATGTATGAGCTTACTGAAAATTACCAGCACAATATAGCATCTTGATGATGCTCCACTACTGAGTCATGATTGAAGGCGTCGCATCTCAGGAACTCAATTCCAAAAGTTGATCTGCATTAACTAAAACTTGTCTTTACAGATATGAGATTTTTCATGCTATAAGTTGGATTTCATTGAGCAGTTGAAATTACCTATAACAATAATAGATATCCTATTAGAGTGTCCCCTTTCAGGCATTGATCCAAATGGAGTTGCTGGATTTGCTAGTATAGTCATTGTAGCCAAAACATGGCGCATGTACCGTCTAGCCATTGTTGCAATCTCTTCCAGCTGATTACTTTTGTATGGAATCAGAAAACAAGCAATCATCACTTAGAATGATTTACTTCACTGACCAATCAGCTGTCCTATTACTCCGTAAATAACACAAATCAGACGTAGAACATTAGAAAAGTAAGTAAATGCAAAACATAAGCAAAACCCCTTCGAGCCTAGAGCATAAATAGGGAATCATGCCTAGCACTGAGAAGATTATTCAAATAAACTAAAAACACTTATACAAACTCTTTAACCTCTTAACCCATAAGCAATAAATATAGAATAGAACTAGATTGCTTATGTGTTGTGGTGCATTTATCAATATTATTCTATTAGTTTCTCATCCAATTATACAAAGAAATGGAATAAGGCCGTCAAACTTGTAATCAGACTCTATTCCCACATTTTATTTAAATAGAAGAAATTCAATTTAAATTAAATAGAAAATCTTACCATTAACAATTGATGAGATTTTATTACTTGATTGAAATAGCATGTCCAACGATCTAATTCTTATCCTTGACATGAGATAGATGGACCTGTGCTCAAGATCCATGAATATATATCAAATCTTTTCCTTACATACCTTATTAAATTTCCTCTCAGGATTACATATAATAATAATTTGATTTTTATAACAGAAAGAAATACCTAAATTTAAATCATATCATAAACTTTATTTTTAAATAGATACAAAAGAAAGGATACCTACTAATTGTTAAAGTATGCAATAATTAATCGGAGAAAAATTACACAAAAATAAACACAAATACTTAAAATATTATATATACTTAGCCCAATATATATTGTTCTTTCACTTTAAAAGTACTAATTATTATAAACATGGCATATCTAGCAGTGGCTTTTGCCCGATGATAAAAATGGCCAAAAAATTATCAGGATTTTTTTTAATATTTAAACTCCCTGTGAAATTGCCTCCATCCTAAAATTACCCATACAAATATTTTTATTCTGACTCCCTAAACCAGTTACTTTTTGCAAGAAACCATTCTAGATCCCCTCCCCAGGTGAATATATATGACCGAACTTAGATGTGTGTGTTTTGACAGAAGAAAGTGACTAAATAAACATACCGATTTAGATTTAGGTTTGAAGATAAATAAATGTAGCCTGAGAGATGATATAGTAGATCTCGACATTCCACGAATTTGAACGACAATTTAAAGAATAGAATTTTCTTTGGAATAAAATAGGATAGAGGATTTATAGTGACTTGGATTCGTTGTCTAATTACTTGGGCTTATGGATATATGGTTTATGGGTCTAGAAGTTAGTTTTATGGGCTCGTAAGGTTGTTAGACACATTGTATATATTTATCATATTCTTTCATTAAATCTTCTCAATCAATTTATTTTACAAATATTGTTTCTTTTATTTTAAAAACAGTATTTGTGTGGGTGGTAGTTAGGTTTGTTGATTGGATTTTTAATTACAAGTATTGTTTCTTCTATTTATTTAATTATATTTTTTTGTTATTTTAATATATTGTTTGGCTTTGGATTTCTTAAGTTTTGTCATTATTAATGTTTTTTTGCAAGATTTATCTGAAAACTCAATTATTTAAGGAGATCATTTATCATCTAAAGTCTGTGTTGGTCGATAAGTTACCTCGCGAGATCTATTCATTTACACGTAAGATTTCAAATAGTCTAAAAATGTGATGTTAGGATAACGTAGAGTGGTAGATCATTTTAAACAATGATATTCACAATGTTATACCAGACCATAATAGATAGATTCCAAGTTTGTAAAATGAAAATCAGGTTAGAGAACTTGGCCTATTGACTAATTACTTTAAAAATATAAGTTTTACCTTTGGCCAACTTAAGAAGCTAATAATCGTAATCTTTTTTTTTTACCGACTTAAAAAAAGTTACAAAATATAGTTACAATCAACCGACTCCAGTTCTATCTAGTAAACCATTGATTAAGAAAGTTAATAGTGATGATCGATAGTTTTTAAATCAATGGAAATAATTGAGCCCGTCTTCCTAACTAAATTATCTGCCCATTCATTCACTCATTGATGAGCACGAAGAATCATTACGCTTCCATAATGAGCAGTAAAATTTGCAAATTTCCTCATAATAGGTTTGATATTCCATTCGAGCTAATGGATAGTTTGAACAATTGTTTTGGTGAACTGTTGTCGTTTGAGTTGAAGATAAATATGATTCTAAATTAATGTAAAGTGGGATGTTTAAAAAATTGTTATTGAATAACTTACACCAATTCAGACGTTATTTAAGGCAATAGTAGTTGCTTATTGTGGTATGGGTATTCGACGGAATCAGAGAGTTTGCTAATGAAAATAACTAGACGTATCGACCGAGAAGGATTAGAAGAGTCCTCTTCAGGCCATATTGATATTAATTGCGGCATGATTCATGAAAATTAGGAGGATGATCGAATCCACAAGCTTTAATAATGATTAAACCAAAATGTATTTTCAACACATAAATTATTTTCATAAGACAGTTATACGTTGCCAATTTTTTTAATTATCTACGATTCTAATTGTTGCAACTTACAAAGGCGAGAACATCACAAGACCTCAACGTGTTCTTTTGGATTCTCCAAGCAACATCTAGATCATACCACAGATAGGGAGCTGATAAGGGACGTTGTTAAACCACTTCTTCTTCTCATCTTCAGATTTTTAAGATGTTAAGAGAATATTGAGAAGAAAGTAAAATCTTATAAATGTACCTCTAGCATCAATGTTGGTATACAAAAATATAGGTTTGATACACAACGCTGATAAACTATCTCATTTAGTGAATTGTCACACGCATCTGCAAGAGTTAGTCCCGTCATTTTAAGCCCCTCATTGTTTGCGTATACGATTCGGTCCAAGCCGTGCAATAAATTACTCACAATAGTGAGATAAAATCATCCCAAATGTAATAAAAGTGTGACACACATAGAATATGTATGAGCTTACTGAATATGACCAGCACAATATAGCATCTTGATGATGCTCAAGCTCCACCACTACTGAGTCATGATTGAAGGCGTCGCATCTCAGGAACTCAATTCCAAAAGTTGATCTGCATTAACTAAAACTTGTCTTTACAGATATGGGATTTTTCATGCTATAAGTTGGATTTCATTGAGCAGTTGAACTTACCTATAACAATAATAGATCACATAAGCAGAGGAGATCCTATTAGAGTTTCCCCTTTCAGGCATTGATCCAAATGGAGTTGCTGGATTTGCTAGTATAGTCATTGTAGCCAAAACATGGCGCATGTACCGTCTATCCATTGTTGCAATCTCTTCCAGCTGATTACTTTTGTATGGAATCGGAAAACAAGCAATCATCACTCAGAATGATTTGCTTCACTGACCAATCAGCTGTCCTATTAATCCGTAAATAACACAAATCAGACGTAGAACATTAGAAAAGTAAGTAAATGCAAAACATAAGCAAAACCCCTTCGAGCCTAAAGCATAAATAGGGAATCATGCCTAGCACTGAGAAGATTATTAAAATAAACTAAAAACACTCATACAAACTCTTTAACCGCTTAACCTATAAGCAATAAATATAGAATAGAACTAGATTGCTTATGTGTTGTTGTGCATTTATCAATATTACTCTATTAGTTTCTCATCCAATTAGACAAAGAAATGGCATAAGGCCGTCAAACTAGATTGCTTATGTGTTGTGGTGCATTTATCATGGCTTATTTTTCTTACATCTTCATCCTCTTCTACTCTTCTCAAGTGACTACTTGAAGCAACACTTGGCCTAAGTGAGTAGTCGCTTCATCCTCTTCTACTATTCTGAAGTGACTAATTGAAGCAACACTTATAGTGGCCTAAGTGAGTAATCGCTTCATTGTGGACGCGAGTCATCTCCATCGTTGTTTTTCCAATGTACTTCAAGTGATATACAAATCACCTCCATTAACCTTCTTCAAAGTTTATAATTTTACCAACAATCAATGATGGACTAGTAAAACACGTTTGATTCCAATTTGTTAGATTCCATGTCATAAAAAACTCTAGATGTTATTAAGCACAATAAATATTATAGATAGGCCCTGATACTAATTAAAAACCCAATAATATATCCTAGAGAAGGGTGAATAGGATAATGCAAAATTATAATATCTAACTCGAAATTGAGTCAAAAAAAATTGGTGAGAAGATGTTCCATTACTTTGAAAAGAAAAAAGATTTTAAAAATCAAAACTAACAAATTCTAACTCACATGAATCCCCTTACAGGAACCAGGAAGCATGGACTGTAGAGTATTTCACTTAATGTATGTGCATGACATCTATAGTTCTGGGAAAGTTTCTGAATGTTGTGCATAGTTACAAGCCAAAATTTATAAAAATTTCATCAATTGCCAAAACTATAGGATTAGATACGAAGCCACAAATGGTAGACATATTTAGATTACTATAAGACAAATGCTAATTCCCTATTTGAAAGCTAGAAATATTATGTTCAAGGCAATTTCAGAAAAACATTCAGTAACAATAGACACAGATGCTAAACATCGTAAAAATAACAAAATAATAACAAAATCAATTAATCAAATGCATAAGAAATATTCAATTATGAATCCAAATGAAACAAACTACAAATTCACCAAATTCGTTAAATGTAAAAATGCGTAACTATCAATTCAATGACAAAAACTAAATAATAAAGCAAAGGAAATCACAAAGAAGTCTTCTGCAATTTTTGCGGGACAACACAAGAATCGACATGTGTGGTATGCGAACTAGCCATAAAATGCTCCGTCTCTAATATAGTAACATCGGTAACACATAATTTAATTCTTTACAAACTAGACTGGGTAACCAATAAAACCATATCCTCAAATTCCATATCATATCAACAAACATTTAACATCCTCACCGGTCATGTAGATCCAAGATGTCGAATTAATTTGAATACGAGACAATCAGAGAGAACATAGTAAAAAACAATATGAGATGCCCAAAACGATCAAATGACCTCATCAAACATGTAGACCAAACCTAAGAACAACCATTACTATTTGTATAACATGGAAATAAATAATTAAAAGCATATATAAAAGGTCGCATAAGTTAAGAAGCAAAACAACGCAGAGTTAGCTTAAAAAAACAAGACTAAACATAGAAGTCCTTGTTTAGTCCATTATATAATAGTTAATTACATGTTTAGTTTAGTTTTGAAATTACAGAAAGCAAGGAATTCTATATTTTAAGCATATACTAAACAAGAAATTCCCTGGTGATGTTGGTGAAATTTTGTACTGAATTTTTAACGAATAATAACCTAAAAATACTTTATTAATCAAAGATAAAGAAAAATATCAGCTAAAAATCATAAAATACATACACATTAAACAAAAACAAAGAAAGAATATGTACATCAAAGCAAATTTTAAACTAAAACACTAAAAAAAGTTAAAAACGTAAAAAAGACAAAAAAATCAACACACATTAAAAAAATTTAATTCAATAAAATAAGTTTTCATTTGTTCACAAACAAAAGAAGCTATTTGTAATTACTCCCATAACTCACTTTATCAAGTGTTCGGAGGAGGATTAAATGTGTGCTTGTGTTGTGACGAATTGAGTACGGGGTAGGTCCAATGAATCGCGTAGGAGTAGGCATGGAAGGATAATCACGTGGAGTCATCATCATCATAGGAGCTCCATAACTTGACAACAAATAACTTCAAACATATTTAGTAATCTAAATTTAATATCTTAAGGGAATAATCAAGAAGCTATTTTTATCTATATTTTATACCTGTAGTTTAATTTGGAGCAGGATTGAATTGGTACGGCGTTGTTTGTAAACTAGGGTGAGGAGGATGCCCTTTGAATGGCAAAAGGATGGAAGACCCTGCTTGTGATTTCATCATTATCGTAGGTGCTCCATTACCTTACGAAAAACCATCAAATCTATTTACTAACCTAATATTTTTATCTTCAAAGTTGAGCAAGAACGAGAGCAAAATAGCACTCACATTAAAGATTCTGCAAGTATCATATTTATTTAATTTGCAACAAAGGGATCCTATGTGTTTCACATAAACAATTATAAAATTAATTGAAATTTACCCACCAAAGCATTTTTAGTGGTTAATAATTTTAAAACTAGGACCTCTTTTTAGAAAAAATCATATAATAACAAAATAAATTAAATTTGTATGATATTTTAAAATTTAAAATTTAAATTTCGATAAAACTTAACATATGCTCAAGTTTAATGATACAGAATATGCATGCCTATAGTTTCGTTGTGAATATTGAAAATGTTTAAGCAACTTTCGAAATACAAAATCTAACAAAAACTTAATAAAAATATCTTTTTACATATCATTCGTTTGAATTAAAAAAGTTGGTTGACCATTGACAATGTAATTAAATTATTTAAATAGGGTATTTTACAAATTTAATAGATCTTGCTTTGATAAAACAATTAAAAATATAATTTTGAAGTAAAATTTTAACAAACTTTCGACATAAAGTAACAATATAAATAAACTTATATTAGTAACTAAAAACATTGTATAGATGAACTTTTCTTTTATTGGGTAATTTTGGTGACTTTTTATAAATGAGAGTTGTCTTTCATTAATAATATAGGTAAATGTTCATAAATGAGAATAATTTTTTATAAAGTGGTCCCTACCATTTAAATGTATATCACTTTTCTTAAATGATAGGTGACTTTGTATAAATAATATAAATGACTTTTCATAAAGTGAAACCCATCTTTTAAATTAGTATAGTATTAAAGAACCTTTATGTATAGACACAAGTGATTAAAAAACCATTACTCTTCAATAAAATAAATGTTAAAACCAAAATATAAATGATGAGGACTAATAATGAAATTTAATAAAATTATATAAATACTATATAAATTAAAATCGAAATTAACGTTTCTACCGCTAGCGTACGTAAATATTTACCTAAATCAGTGAGTATTTTTCGATTAATAAAGAAGAAAATGGATTGAAATTTTAAAATGGTGAGTGGTTTCTTCTAGTTATTTGAGTTGGGTGTACTGGTCCAATATTTGATATGTAAGGAAGGATATACGCTTCTAAATATTTATTGTGGACTTGAGTTTAGTATTATGTTTTTACAAGATTATGGTAATAATAGATTTTCTTTGTCTAAATAGTAATAGTAGAAGTAAATATAAATATAAATAAAAATAAGCCTTACATAAATTATTTAAGACATAGTAGAATTAAGATGGTTTTTCAAGTTGAATTGATGAGAAATTATATAAAAATCTTAATTGTTTGACAAGTAGTCAGGTGGTGGCATGGGGGTCTTCCTGTTATTCATTAGGGTGGGCCCAATATACATGTACGGAGCTCAAGGAAAACTAACTTCGATCATGTATACGTGTTACTCTCTAATACACGCGAACAAATTTAAGTTGTTTTTCAAGAAAATCTAAATAAATTGATAAGTGATATACAAACCTGGAGCATTAGGAATAAGCTTTGGAAAAATGTGACGGGAAACACTTCCCGGATAAGGAAAAAATTGAGGTGGTACCATTGAAAATTGGGGTTGTTGTCCAGTCGAAGAAAAAGTATCAAGGTGTTGATTATCAAATGTAGCAATTTCTTTGTTAACGACTACTTGATCAATATGTTCCTTAATCTTCTTATCAGTCAAAATTTGTTTTTGCTCGTCAACAAATCTTTGATAGTAAGCTCTTACATTTGCCTTAAAATACATATTATCAGCACAAGTGCTAGAGTAATGGAATAATGAACTTTGTTATCATATATACCTTGTGCTTGAAAACGGCATTATGTTGCAGTAACACAGAAGGATGAAAACATGAGTTAGCACAAACACAATAAATCTAAATAGGGGAGGTTAAAATAAAAATTTCCTCTCCAAATATAACTTAAAGACTGTAAAAGTAATAATAAATTCTTATTTCTATGCAAAAATAAACCCATACACACACATATACCCAAGTATTTAAAAAAATATTTGTAGTAGTTTCAACATACACTTTTACAAACATATTAAAATTACTTACATTTACGATCTATAATTATTTTTTACCCATAATTTTTTTCATGGAATTTAATAATCAACATAGTTTAGCCAGATTCCCAACAATTTAAATATATCAAAATTATGTCACAAACAAGTATAAATTCTAATTACACAATTTACCTCCTAATAAATCATAACTAATGCCCCTGCTCGATTGAAGAAATACTTAACCAATGAAAGATACAATACAAGAATAATAACTTATAGAATTATGCGCTAAGTACATGTCTGACATGGGCAAAATGGGAAAGAGATCTAATTTTTTATCGTAGTAGAAGGAAAAAAGGAAATGGGCTAAAATTGTGGACTTTGTAAATAGTAGTAATTATAATTAGGTCATAGAGTTTTATTTTTGGAGGCCCAATCTTAGAACTTCAAATTATATGACGAGGGTAATTATTAAGTGATCTTCATGTTTGATATTTTATTACTCTTCGGCCCTTATGTTTTTTTACAAGTTCAATTGAATATATTAAAAGACGGAAACTAAAAAAATCATGAGATAGTAGTTTCATTTTGTTATATAAGACCGTTTAAGATAAGTTAAGACCAGCGTTGCTGATCGAGAGAGGGAAACACGCAATTTCCAAACAAAAATTCTTGAAATGTTTTTTTGCAATCCAATCAACACAATATTTGTCTTCCTAGTAATAAGATGGAAATACGGATTAAAATTTGAAATTTTAGTAAATCCTAAAACTAGTTTCCAAATTCATATGTATTACATGTGACACATACATAAGAGATTTCATAACTAGATTGCAATATTTTGTTATGAATATGTTAGATTAGGGGAATCCTCGAGTGTACAAAATAGAATTCCTAATACCAGTAGTTTTAGCTTTGGCGGAAGAGAAGGCTTGGTAGCCTATAAGTTACTCGTAATAATAGTACCTGTCACATCTCTGATTGCGAATGAGCATATTTTATGTCACATATGCAATTACTAGACATTTTGAAATTGGTAAATGTTATTAATGGAAGATGATGAGTTCAAACTTTTGCAATATTATTTTTGGATAGTGATGTGTGTGCAAAGAAGACTGATGTCTGAGGTTTTATGTTATGGAGAACGAGTATAAATTTATGTTTTTATTATAATATTTTATTTTTTATATCTAGGTAGTGTGATGCGTGTGAAGAAGGTGAGTGTTTGGGGTTTTATGTAAATGGGAAAGAAGATGGTGGAGAATGATCGAGGATGATTATGGAGGAATGTTAGAGATGAGTTTGAAACTTTTAAGAAGGCGAGTGTTTGGTATTTTATGTAAACGGGGAAGAAGATGATGGAGAATGATCAAGGATGATTATGGATGAGTATTAGAGGTGAGTTTGAAACTTTTATTATATTACAACTGAGATTGACGATTTATGTTTTATGCTATAATAAATTAAGTATAATTGAATATGAATTGATGATAATGGTGGTGAAAAATGATCGCCAAATGAGTTTTTGATTTTTTTATTGGTCAAGCTCGAGGAAGGAGAAATAGAACAAGGGGGGTCGGGGTGGATGAGGTTTATGTTTTCTTTTAATATTTAATTGAGGTATTTAGGTAACTTTACATGTTAAAAAACATACACTTACCGAAAATAGGTGCGTCAATCAATAAATAGAAATGTGTTAGGCGATCTACAATGATACATGGTTTAGTTTAAGGGTTTGTTTGGACATTGGGGGATTTTTCAGTAAAAGATAGGAAATGATAGTATATTAAAGGTATGAAGATGAGAGTATTTAATCTTGTTTGGATTGAGTATAAAAAGAAAGAAATGTATTAGTAAATCATATTTTTGTGTTTGGATTGTATAAGTAATGTAAAGGAAAAGATTTATAACTAAATTACTTTTGTACTCCTAATAAAATATATTATAAATAGAAAATAAAGGTAATAAAGATATTGTGTTATTAAAATTAATCCTTTCCTTCTAATGACTCCATATTGAAGGGATATGTTATAACGTATTAGAAAGGTATTATTTTATTCCTTTAGTAACTAATCCCTTCAAAATTTTATAAAACAAACAAAGTAAGTATATCCATTATCCTTTATAATCCCTTATCTCCCCTTTTAATCCCTCAATCCGACGTGTCTGTAAATTTTTGTTGGGATTTTAAAAATTTTAAATGGAAAAATCCTTTTTCCAAATATTGGAATATCTGAGTGTTAGTGAAAATATTTGTTTTTAAACACGACCAATATTTGTACTAAAATATTTTGGAGTTATATACATGGAGATTTTAAACTTACTAAATGGGTTAAAATATCATTTTAATCCTTTGGTAAAATGCACATGTCTACCATAAGGATCGTAAATTAGTTATGTATTAGTTTACGAATTTGATGCAAAATCACGAAACATAATCCTTTGTATGGATTACATTAATTCAAATTTTGAGACAAAAGATTTTCTTTTCTGAATCGACCAAAAAGTTAACTTTTCTTTGTCGTGAAATTACCTTTGTTGATTTAAGAGAATGATTCATTGATTAATTAGATTGGTTACACTAGTCAGACCCATCCCCCTATTAGTTGATAAAAGCTTGTCAATGATATCGTGGACACCAGTTGATCCCCAGCCTCCGGTAAACATAGGGATCAATGATAGAGGTTCAACGTTATTCGAAGATAGCTACCGTCAACTTGACCGAGGAAATAATTGGCATCGTAACCAGAAAGGGACATAACATCCTAAAAATCCCCTAGTTTGATACGATAAACGCCCAAATAAATATATTGGGAATGCATTACATATAAATACCTATTCCATGTGCTTGAACATGTATCACTTATATTCTCACTAAATATATGTGTAGTCGGAATTAGTTATATATATACATATATTCTATTGGATCATCAATACCAATAATGACTTGACTGTTACAGTACTATCATGAGGCACAAATCCATATGGTCCAGACCTTTGTATGATTTTAGGTCATTACGATTGACCGAAGGTAGATACATTCAAAACACCACCACAACACCAATATTAGTTCTATTATTCACGTATCTATATTTGTTGTGCCTTTCACTCTCTATCAATCAACACTGTCAGTGGGAATGAATTTCCAAATCCATTGATAAACAAATAATTAAAACCAAGTCCAGATTAGATTTGCAGAGACAAGCAGAAATGGAAATACCCCAAGCCACACACTAAACGCTTAAAAAAGTTTCTCTTAGTAGCCTATAATGGAGGTCCACAAATAGATGATCTCAAACCCCCAAAGCTAGGGGCACCAGTTGTCTCCCTGCAATTGTACAAAATGACTTAAGTAATATAGTGTTTTAAAAGTATAAATCGTTTCCCAAGGTATTATACATGTTATTTAGTGATTTAGATAGGAGTTGATTCCTCATTATGTGAAGCAAATGAGAAAAGATAATGGGGAGAACTAAATATTGCAAATTTTAATGGATTAATTTGCAACTAATTTAGGAGATTACAAAGACTAAAAGGTAATAACAAATATATAAAGTATTTAAATGATCTTGGAATGATCAATTCCGCCTAATATCTCTAATTGGGAAATTCTTATTAAGTAAGGGAATTAATAATATTTAACACTAATCGTACCTAGGATTAAAAATTACTCTAAAACCTTTCCGGGTGATTAGAGGCTACTCTATAGGCAAAACAACTCCTTTAAAATAAACCCAGCTACCCTAAAAATCAATTAAATCAATTACACATATCATGGCTATGCATCTGCTTATGATCTTCTGTTTGGATGATACAAATACACAATTATTACCTAGCTCTAAACGTAAACCCCCTTAGAGGTATAATTTTTGGATTATCTTAGTAAATTATGTGGCCAATATAATCAATCACAATTCAATACAAGATAAGGAGAAGTATGAGTATTCGATCTCATTTAAGCATAAAACCTAGGGTTTCACAATCCCTCTCAATCTACTAGATATTTAGCTCATAATAAAAGAAAAGAAAACCATAGTACTTGAATTAAGTATAAAATGATTAATGAAAATTAGAGAAAAAAAATATTATATATTGTGTGAAACGATGAAATTTTGAAGACTTGAAGATATACAAAATATTCTCCCAAGTCTTCTCTTCCTTACGATTTGCTCCATTGATGAAATATTAGTGAATTATGATTGAAAATGAGAAAAAAACATTATATATGCTCCTAAAATTGTGGGTGTCACTTAAATTATGTTGTTCCATGGTCTAAATTGTACAAAGCCTTCACCCACTAGAATTTTTAATTTTGCACAAAGTTGTATCTTTTTAACCATAAAAACGATCATAACCTCTTCATCCAAACTCCAAACCACTATCAATTTATTTTCAAGCATTCTTATTTTTGAGAGCTTTCTAACAGTCTATCATTCACCTACTCAAAAAATTTAATATGTTGGAAATTCTTTGAGTATCTGCACCACGGATCGCCGCCACCCGATGAGTACTCGGAGATCTAAATGTATCGAAAAATCATAGTATGTTAAGAAAAAATCACTGAATATCAAAAAAATTACCTAGTATTGAAAATTTTCACTAAGTTTTGTGGAATCTTTTTGAGTATGGAAAAAAAAGACCCTGAGTATACTAGATAATTCCTCTGAGTTTTAAAAAAATACTAAGTACTACACCTAATTATAAAAAATAAATGAAAATTTTTATTTTAATTGATAAAAATAATATTTAAAAACAACAACAAATCTATCTGTAAAAAACTATTTCAATTATATATAAAAAAAGAAGTTGCAAATAATTGACAATGCTACCATCATACCATCAGATTTATTGATTCATTAACTATCATTTCCTAGAAGAATACATTCTTGTAATTCAAAAGAATAATTTGTTCAAAATAAATAAATTCAAAATAATAAGAAGAGATGTCGCATTGAACGACCATAAAAAAAAGATAATCAAAAAATTCAAATGAGTTCTTTTTGCTGCAAGATCTTACAGATTTGAACGACCATGAAGTTTGGGTCCATTGCTTCTTCAATCCCAAAATCTCTAAGCAAAACTCAGCTTGAAGCAAAACTCCAATCATGATCAGAGAGTTATTCATAATTAAGTGTCTCATTAGGTTTTTAATTATTAACATCAAAGTGAATGAAAAGCATTACTTGTTAATATTTTAAGAATTTGTGATTATATATCTATTTTTCTGTTGATGTTTAATATTTATTTTTTCAGATATTGCACACTGGTCTATTGCATAATTAGGATTTAGTAATGTTGCTGATAAGATTGTTACTAACAAAAGAATAACGATAAGATCGTTGGTCATTTCATTTCAGTTAAATATTGATATATCATTCTCACTTGCTTAGGTAGAATTTACTTGCTAGTATATTAAACTGAAAATGTCTTAGGTTTTGTTATGTGTTTTATGAATATGAACTGTTCATGGTATTATTTGTTTATTAAATACTTTATGTAATGTATACTAATTAACAAGTTAAGAGATTTAGAGTGATAAATCAAAAATGTCTTAGAGATAAATTTGTTTCTGAACTTATATGTTTACCATTATAATACACGCAATTATTTAATTATACATACAAAATATTTGGCTGATTTGTTTGATTAAATTGTATAGTATTTTTGTGAGTTTGTATGTAAATCTAGTAAAAAATGAGGAATAAATAGTGAAATCTTATGTTTTTAGTAAGGGAAAAGATCACATCGTTCACTAAGTAGAAAGTCAGATTCTCTTTCACGTGGAGGACACGCTAAAAAAGAAACGTGACACACCATAAGCGAAATGTGACTATAGAGGTAAGTAACACTGAGAATTTATTTTTATTTACATATTAAGTCCTTTATTTTATGGTAATTGTTTCAGGAGATTCAGAAGTTCTTCGTGGATTATCTAATCAATGATACTCTAGGTGCAATTTCGACCGCACATTTAGTACATGCAAATCGTGAAGCAGATCTACCGTCAATGACTGACAGTTGATTTTGCTAAAATAGGAGCTCCAGTTGAAATTCCTATTTTCATAAACTAAAAAGTTTCTGGATTTAATCAAAGATTTCAGAAACGTTTAGTACCAGACCTTGAGAAAGTGAACCTATGTACACATCCCAAGCTGCACAGGGTAAGCTTTAACTCGCAACTATACTAACAATATGTTATAATAAAGCCACACTTCGTTTTCTTGGAAAAGATGGTTGAAGAAGCGTATGATCAAGATCTTGTGGAGGAGGGGTATGAAATGTTTGTGAAAATGAAGTTGAGATATTAACTTCAAAATGGAAAAAATGAAATCAAATCCTGAATCTCCATTGCCAGATTGTTACTTTCATAATATTTCAGATCAATTGTAAACCTAAATTGTTATTTTCATAATTTTTCAGATCAATTGTAAAAATGAATCTATGATGATCTTTCTACTCAAGTGACCAATTACAATTTTCGAATTCGTGGATATTAATGGGGAGAATAAAAGTTTGAGTTTTTTTATGTTGAAACTTATCAAAGATGTATATAGAGTATAATGATGTCTATTGGTTTTCCACTTCAACTTTTACAATATTAATAGTAGTCTTGGTTGTGACGGTTATGATGAGTTGGTAGATTAAATTTCATTCTATTGTGCAATTTTATAATATACAAGCATCGTTGTGTTGTTTAGAATGTACTGAGTAGTGCAAATAAGCATATTTTACTATTACAACTGCAATTACTAGCCCATTTTGACATAGGTAAATGTTACTAAGGGAAGACGATGAGTTCGAATTTTTTCAATAATATTTTTGGATAGTGATGTGTGTGCAAAGAAGACTGATGTCTCAGGTTTTATGTTATGGAGTGTGAGGATAAATTTAGGTTTTTATTAAAATATTTAATTTTTTATTTCTAGGTAGTGTGATGCGTGTGAAGAAGGTGAGTGTTTGGGGATTTATGCAAATGGGGAAGAAGATGGAGAAGAATGATCAATGATGATTATGGATGAATGTTGGACGACAGGTATTTGGTATTTTATGTAAATGGGGAAGAAGATGATGGAGAATGATCGAGGATGATTATGGATGAGTGTTAAAGGTGAGTTTGAAACTTTTTTTATTTTACAAGTGATATTGAGGTTTTATGTTTTAATGTATAATATTTAAGTATAATTGAATATCAATTGAAGATAATGGTGGTGGAAAATGATCGGAAAATGAGTTTTTAATTTTTTTAGTGGTCGAGCTCGAGGAAGAAGAAATAGAACGAGGAGGGGTCGGGGTGGATGAGGTTCATGTTTTCTTTTAATATTTAATTGATATATTTAGGTAACTTTACATGTTAAAAAGCACACTCTAACCAAAAATAGGTGCGTCAGTCAATGCTAAGAAATATACATGGATCATGGCATGTTCAAAAATAAATGGTTTAGTTTAAGGGTTTGTTTGGATGTAGGGGGATTTTTTTAGTAAATGATAGGAAATGATAGTATAGCAAAGGAAAAAAGATGAGTGTATTTAGAACCCGTTTGGGATAGATTATTTTAAAGTTAAAAGCCTTTTTAATTATAAGTAAAATATTTGTAAAAAATATTAAAAAAATATTTTGACATCTAAAATCACTTTAAGTGATTATTTTAATAATCACTTAACTAGTGCTTTCAAAAGTTATTATAAAAGTCTAAAACATTTTTATGAATTTAAAATCACTTCAAGTGATTATTTTAAAAAGCAATCCCAAACGGACACTTAATCTTTTTTCGATTGAGTAGAAAAAGAAAGAAATGTATTAGTAAAGTATATTTATATTTTGTGTTTGGACTGTATAAGTAATGGAAAGGAAAAGATTATTTTAAAACTAAATTACTTTTGTACTCCTAATATAATATATTATAAATAGAAAATAAAGGTAGTAAAGATATTTTATTATTAAAATTAATTCCTTCCTTCTAATGACTCCAAATTGGAATGATAGGATATAAAGGATTAGAAGGTATTATTTTAATTCTTTAGTAACTTATCCCTTCAAAAATTTATAATACAAACAAAGTAAGTATATCCATTATCCTTTATAATCCCTTTCCTCCTCTTTTAATCCCTTAACTCAAATTGTCTGTAAATGTTTTCTTGGGATTCTAAAACACTTAAATGAAAAAAAATCTTGTTTTCCAAATATTGGAATATCTGAGTGTTAGTGAATTTTTTTTTTTCAACCCGACCAATATTTGTACTGAAGTATTTTGGAGTTCTAGACATGGAGATTTTAAACTTATGAAATGGGTTAAAAATTCATTATAATCCTTCGGTAAAATGCACGTGTCTACCATAAGAATCGTAAATCAGTTATGTATTAGTCTACAATTTTGATGCGAAATCACGAAACATATTCCTTTGTACGGATTACCTTAATTCAGATTTTGAGACGAAAGATTTTCTTTTCTGAATCGACCAAAATGTCAACTTTTCTTTGTCATGAAATAATTTTTGTTGATTAAAGAGAACGATTAATTGATTAAAAATATTGGTTACACTAGTCAATAAGAAATTAAGGATCCATACCCTTATTGGTTTATAAAAGCTTGTCGATGATACCGTGGACATCAGTTGATCCGCAACTGAACCGCAGCCTCCGACAATCATAATGATCAATAATAGAGGCCCAACTTTATTCAAAGATGGCTACTGTCACCATGACCGAGGAAATAATTGGCATCGTAACTAGGTATATTGGGCATTCATTACATATAAATACCTATTCCATGTGCTTGAATATTTATCACTTATATTCTAACTAAATATATATGCAGTCGGATTTAGTTATATATATATATATATATATATATTCTATTCGATCATCAATACCAATAATGACTTGACTGTTTGAGTAATATCATGAGGCACAGATCCATGTGGTATAGACCTATTTATGAGTTTAGGTCATTACGATTGGTCGAAGGTAGATACATTCAAAACACCACCAACAACACGAATAGTAGTTCTATTCTCCAGGTCTCTTTATTTGTTGGACATTTCACTCTCTATCAATCGACACTGTCAGTGGGAACAAAATTTCCATATCCATTAAGAAACCACTAATTTAAACCAAGTCCAGATTAGATTTTTAGAGACAAGTGGAAATGGAAATACCCCATCCCGCACACTAAACGCTGAAATAGAGTTTCTCTCAGTAGCCTAAAATTGAGGTCCACAGATAGATGATCTCAAACCCCCTACGCTAGTGGCACCAGTTGTCTCTCTTCAAGTTTACAAATTGACTTATGTAATATAGTGTTTTGAAAGTATAGATCGTCTCCCAAGGTATTATAAATGTTATTTAGTGATTTAGCTAGGAGTTGATTATTCATTATGTGAAGCAAATGAGAAAAGAGAATGGGGGAATTAAATATTGCACATTTTAATTGATGCGCCACTAATTATTGAGTTTACAAGGAATAAAAGGTAATAACAAACATATAAAAAAATTAATTGAGCTTGGGATGATCAATTCCGCCTAAGATCTCTAATTGGAATTTTTTTATTAAGCATGGGAAAGATTAATATTTAACACAAATAGTACACAAGACTAAAAAATAACTCTAAACCCCTTTCGGGTAGTTAGAGGCTACTCTAAAGGAAAATGAACTCCTTTCAAATAAATTGAGCTACCCTAAAAATCAATTAAATCAACTATACATATCATGGCTATGCATCTGTGTATTATCTCCTAATTGGATGATACAAATATACTTTCATTACCCAGCTCTAAACATAAATCCCCTTCAAGGTATAATTTTTGGATTATGCTTAATAAATTATGTGGCCAATATAGTCAATAACAGTTCAATACATGATACGAAGAAGTACGAGTATTCAATCTCATTTAAGCATAAATCCCTAATTTAAAATAATGGTCCAATTAGTAAAACCTAGGGTTTCGCAATCCATCCCAAACTACTTGATATTTAGCTAATAATAAAAGAAAAGAAAAATATAGTACTTGAATTAAGTAATCAAAAATTAATGAAAATTAAAGGAAAAGAAAAGTTATAATATATTTTGTGAAACGATGAAAATTTGAAGACTTGAAGATATGAATAATCTTCTCCCAAGTCTTTTCTTCCTTACACTTTGCTCCATTGATGAAATATTAGTGAATTATGAGATAAAATGTGGAAAAAAACCTTATATATACTGCTAAAATTGTGGGTGTCACTTAAAGTATGTTGTTCCATGCTCCAAATTCTAAAAAGTCTTCATCCACTAGAATTTTCAATTTTGCACAAAGTTGTATCTTTTGAGCCATAAAGACGATCATGACTTCTTCATCCAAAACCTAAACCACTTTTCATTTATTATCACGCGTTCGTATTTTTGAAAGCTTTATAATGATCTATCATTCATCTTTTAACTATTCTCGGATTGTGTGTGACATTGATTTGAAGATTCTGGACTGATTGTAATATATATCTTCATTGAGCCCCAAGTGGATTATTAACTTTTCAAATATATTTTTGGTACTTTTTCAGCTTATTGAATGTTTCTCTTTGCTTTCATGACTCCTTAACTCCTTAATTAACACATGTTATGGATCTTAAGGTCTTTCCAGATTGTAGCATTAACTTATGGATGATATTATATATATATATATATATATATATATATATATATATATATATATATATATATATATATATATATATATATATACATGTATATATGTATGCAAGTATATGTTGACCTATGTGGTATTGGATACAACCTTTATGGCCTATAGGGAACATGCAGCTAGAGTCTTGTTAAAGAGGTCACTACCAAATTTTCTGGCTGGCCAAATATAAAAATACCCTAAAATAAAATAAAAATCACATAAAGACGAAAAAAAGTGGCAATAATTATGGATCACCTACCCAATAAGTCATTGGATGAGTCATTGATTATCAACTCACTAAGTATCAATACTTTTCAATTTTGACCACCACCCATTGACCACTCAAATAATCAATTGAGTACTCAGAGAATTTAATGTATTTGAAATTCTTTGAGTATCTATATTTTTCAGCTCCGACCATAACCTGCGCCGCCACCTGGCGAGTATTTGGAGATCTAAATGTATCGGAAAATCACAGTATGTCAAGGAAAATTTGCTGAATATCCAAAAAGTTACCGAGTATTGAAAAAATTCACTAATTATCGTGGAATATTTTTGAGTATACTCAACAATTCATTGAGTGTGGAAAAAAAGACACTGAGTATACTTGATAATTCCAATGAATTTTTAAAAAACACTAAGTATTACACCAAAATATAAAAAATAAATGACAAAATTTATTTTAGTTGAGAGAAATAGTATTAAAAAACAACAACAAATCTATTATGAAGAAAAACTATTCCAATTATATATAAAAAAAGCAGTTGCAAATAATTGAAAATGCTGCCATCAAATTTATTGATCCATTAACTATCATGTCCTAGAAGGATACATTCTTGTAAAAGAATAATCTGTGCAAAATAAATAAATTCAAAAGAATAATAAGAGATGTATGAGTAGATTTGAACAACCATCACAAAAAGATAATCTATCCAATAAAAAATCAAAAGCATAATCTATCCAAAAAAAAATCAAAAAAAATAATCAAAAGAGCTCTTTTTGCTGCTAGATCTCGAAGACTTGAATGACCATGAAGCTTGGGTCCATGGCTTCTTCGATCCCAAAAACTCGAAGCAAAACTCAGCTTGAAGCAAAACTCCAATCATGAACAGAGGCTACAAATGCTTGATCTAGGCAAATAAGGCTTGAACGGATATTGAATAATGGAGAGATCTGCTGAGCTTGAACTTTTGAAATTCGTTTTGAAATGAGAAGAGAGAGATTGTTGCTAGGTTCGGGTGGGGAGAGGAGAGAACGGAGAGATATTTTACGGTTTTTAATTTTATGTTTAAAATGTAGTATATATAGTAGTTGAAAAATAAGTGGGGTACAATAGGTTGTAAAAACAATAGACTTTTAGTGGCTTATAGTGTTAAATAATCTAAACTTGAATTTATCTAATAGATGTTCTCTCTTATCCCCAATGATGTATAACTGAGTATCCTCAAATCTCAAAAATAATAAAGACATATCATTTCTCTGACATGATATTCAACTTTAAATAGCCAGGTTCAAACATTTATTTTATTACTTTGGAAGCTAAGCATAACCGAATTTCTTTATATCTTGGGTGGTTTTTAGCTTGATTCTTTTTTTTTCTTGTTTCTCGACATTGTTTTTCTTGAATTTGGAAATTGAAATAATTAAATCATACACGTGCATCATAATATTTGCACCAAACAAGTAAAACCCAACCCATAATATCCTAAAAATATCCCACCATCCCAAACCCAAGCTCGAAGATAGTCAATTCCCTAAGCATTATGATTCAAGAGCGGGTAATATGTTAAAGTCTTATCATACTAAAGGATTAGGTTTGTAACATGGCTAATAAAAAAAGGACTCAGGCTCAATCGGTGATAGGTATACATCACTTGGACAAATTAAAGTGAACACATGTATTTTCAAAGAACTACCTTAATCATTTATATAAGTCTCACCAACCTATCTCATCTAATTGTTGTAGGAGAATCGATTTTAGACTAGCTAAGACTGCAATATCTATATACCTACTCACATTTCACTTTGGTCAAACTACTTTTCACGCACTGCTTGCTAAGAACTTGACACACACAGACAACAGGTTTCAAGACACTTAATCATGACATAATATGAGCATTACTAAATCATATAACTAATTCATATCATCGAGTGAACCTAAATGGAACCAACAAAATCAACTACAACAAATTTTACTAGAAAATTTAGACGAAGCGTCTAAATCTAACACTAAGAGTACCCACATACAAGACTCTAATTTGAGTTTTGAGATCTCTAATCACATATAAAGTACAATTAAGAGTAAGGCATACAAGACAAGACTCTAATTCTGGGTTTTGAGCTCTCTATTCACATATAAAGTCCAAAACATAGAAAGATCACTCACATCCAGCACTCTTGAGAGAGCTTTTATTAAGAGCCCCTAAAACCACATTTAAAGTCTTATACTAAAAGTGAAATCTACTTCTAAACATGGCATATCACTTTTTGGTGAAAATTAATTTTTTTGTTATATAATGTTTTTTATAAACAAAATTAGTATACTCCTAGAATATTAATCAAATCTGGTTATAACTTTTTTTAAAACTTAATTTATTTGTACGCTTTGAAAATAATCTGAATTTACAAAAATCACTAATAGCAAGTCAAAGATATAATTGACAAAAATAAGAATCTATATAATGAAACACAACAAGAAATAAGCGGATAGGCTTTATCGTGAGAAAATATAAAAAGTGTATGTTTCTTTAAATTTAATCCAAATGATAGCCAAATGTCTCAATTTATTTGAATTTAAACCCCTTTTGCATGGTTTAAACAAAATCACTTCTTACCTTATTATCCAATCCAAAGTCCTTCATTTTATCCTTTATGTATATTTATCTATGTTTATCATCCCATTTATTGCATGTCACGTGGTTTCTGTAAGTGGATATCTCTACAATCATTTTTCTTTAAAAATTGACATTGATTTACATGTCAATTGTATATTTTTGTGGGTCAATTATTGTATAAATAGAAGTTAAAATAGTGTAATCAAAGAATTAATTTGTATGTTTACAACTAAGATCTTAAATGTTGTTGATTTTTTCACTGGGTGATTAATTCAGAAGGCCATAACCAAACAAAGTTGCTTCATAAGGTCTAACCCAATTTACTAAATATCTTTGTCTAAACTTCCCTTTAAGTGTATAACATGCGAATTATTGGGTTAGACGACATAATTTGGTGGTCTAGAAAATTATAAATCCAGAGAATTGCTGGGATACACGATATAATTTGGTAAGCTAAATATTTTATCTATTGAGTTGTGTTCATTAATTTGGTGAGCCCACTATCCAATCTCGTTAAAATTACTATCTTCATCTTTAGTCCATCCAAAACAATTCAAAAAATACAGTATAATACTAAATTGCTTACTCGCATCACTTCTTATACGGTAAGAAGCTTTCTATGGTCATACAAGGGCCATTGTAGGATTTGCATAAAAATATAATAAATATCACCACTATAATTTTACTTAAATTAAATAATTTTGAAAATTTGTAAAATGATGAGATTAGGTTAAAAATAATTCTTTTTTTTAGATTTTTAATGGTAAAGATTATTTTTTACCTTAGTTTAGGTTCTTTGATTGTTGATGGCGCCTGGTTGATGATGGTGAAGAATGTTTCACAAGTGGCTACGATTTTCTTGTCTAGGAGAGTGAATTGGATTATATTTATTGTATAGGAGAATGTTTCTTTGATTATGTTGCATTGGTTTTCAACCTTTATTTTTTCTTTTATTTTTTGTTCAGAAATATTTCAACTTTTCTGGTTGTGTACTTTTTTTTAATCTTAACTTTATTATTTTATTTTGTAAGGTTATATTAGGTATATTATATAAGTGTAAAATAATACTTTAAAAGACTGGACTTCATATTTAGGATATGGACCTAATTTTCAATTATCTATTTTCTCAATTGGCAGAACTATTGTTTATAAGTTCTTGGAATTTTTTTTGTTATTACTTCTTTTTGTATTATAAAGTCCACTGGACTATATATTATGGGCTTCTTCACATTTATGTGCTAGCCTATTTGTCTTTTCTCATAATTAAGTTCAACTCACAGGAAACGCTAGCGTATTACTTCACGGAATTGCTACATGACACTCTTATATCATTTGATCTTGTTCTACTTTGAATGGCCAAGATCTAAACCCTAAGCCTCCCATATATATTCTTTTATCTGAACTCTTTTGTCAGATTTCTTCATATGTCTTTAATCTCTTATAGTCTCGTAGCTACCATGAAACAGATGTTTCTGTAGATATATGTTCTTCTTCTATAGTACATCAAGTATCTCTTTCATAGATGTCAAGGATATATATTAGTGTGAATATATGTTGAACCAATTCTTTATCTCTTCAATTTTCTTTTAGGCTTCCTTTCTATTCTGAATATAAAACTGATTTGAAGATTTACTTCTATATCTCTGGGTCAAAACTGAAAAACTAATCATCTAATACTATTTTCAGGTAAATTAAAGTTTTTATACTCATCCATATTGTTTCAACTTAAGTGATTACACCATTTTATTTTTAAAGTTATTTCTGAGTTAATCTATATCATTTTTAATTTCGGTTATGTATAATCATGATCATTTACAAAGAAAAATAGAATATTTAATTTTTTTACTATTAACATAGCGGTCCTATTAAAAATATTTTTAAGTTTTTTAATTTATTGAATGAAGTTTTAATATGAATAGTCCTATACATATTTATATAAATAGAATGATTTGAAAAAAAATAGAGTATTCAATGGTCTTTTAATTCAGAGTATTCATAAAGTTCAAATTATCTTTTTAAGTTTGATCTATAAATTTTATTTGAAGAAGATATGTTTAGAGAATTAAAAAAGTAGTTGTTTTTCTAGATTTTCAAAAATAGGATGAGGATATTAGAAGTGAATCGATAAAAAATTAAGAATAATAAGGAGGGAGATAACTCATCATGCTAGATTTATTGAATTATAAAATATAAGGTTTAGTAACTTTTTTTTACTCTACCAAAGATAAGAAGAGAATTTTTCTAATGTTATTTTCTATGAATTATATTTTATTGAAGTCTTTATTGTAAAGAGACGAGGGTTATTCATTATTAAGTTAGTCATTAGGTTTTTAATTATTGACATTAAAATGAATGAAAAGCATTACTAGTTAATATTCTAAGGATTTGTGATTATTATATATCTTTTTTCTGTTGATGGTTAATATTTGTTTTTTTTCAGATATTGCACACTGGCCTATTGTATAATTAGGATTTAGTAATGTTGCGGATAAGATGATTACGAACAAAAGAAAAAGGATAAGATCATTGGCCATGTCATTTCAGGTAAATATTGATATCTCACTCTCACTTTCCCAGGTAGAATTTACTTGCTAGTACATTAAGCTAAAAAATTCTTAGATTTTTTATGTGTTTTATGAATATGAGATGTTCTTGGTACTATTTGTTTATTAAATACTTCATATCATGTATACTAATTAAAAAGTGAAGAGATTTAGAGAGATAAATAAAAAATATCTTAAAGATAAATTTGTTTATGAACTTTTATATTTACAATTGTGATACAAGCAATTTATTTGTATACAAAATATTGTGCTTTTTTGTAACTATAGTCCCTTTAAGCTCTTATAGTACACATATGATAAAAGAAATTGATTGATTATGTTGTATTGTATTTTGTGAGTTTGTATGTAAATTTAGTAAAAACTGAGGAATAAATAGTGAAATCTTATGTGTCTAGTAAGGGAAGAGATCACATAGTTTATTAAGCGGAAAGTATGATTCTCATCCAACTCATCCTGATAGAATGGAAGTTAATTTAGGAATATATTTTTTCAGGACTTAGACCCCTTTCAACTATAAACAAACCAATCATTAGTATCAATAGCACAAGATTAGTCTAATAGAGATAATAGTAACCTTGTGTCAAAATATATACACAATTATAAAATATACAAACAATTCTAAAATAATTACTCTAACTTTCCAAACTTTCCTTAAGCCACACAAATCGTAAAACACACTTACTCCCTTTACTCCCATATGGTAAGTCCAATTCATCTGGTCTAGGATTCCAGCAAGAATTCGTCTACACTCTTTATCTAAGTCTATCTTTGTGTCATTGCATATAACATGTTCACTATCGATGGGTAACCCTAGAACATGGTGACATCATAAAATGTCACCGCCATCTCACCGACCGATAAGTGAAACGTGTGGGTCTCACATCTCCATCTTTCTACCCAAGTGATGCACAAAACTCGGTCGGTAGTTATGTTGTGTATTTTTGGAATATACCCAAAATTGGCCTCTTCAACAAATGGCAAGATGTGCAAATCCATTTCCCAAAGTATGGATTGTATAGCAAAACTTCATAATTGTCATATACACAAAAAAATATTGGTTTAATAGTAAGATTTAACAAGTAAAACATGGAAAAAATCTAAGAAATATAACATATGTCGCCTTTCCATATTATTTGACTTTGATGAATTTTTTGATGATTAAGTACGGGAGACACAAATTCAGGTCGTAGACTATTTTGTTTATTGTACTGTCTAATAATACAATTGAAGGGGACAATAGTGAAATAATAAAAGTATAGGGATACCAATAATGTGATATTGTCTAATTAAGTTTTAATACTACACATTTTAGGAACTTGTAGTACAATAGCATAATTTTAAGAAACCATTGGTGTAATAATAAAAAATTTAAAGAGACCAATATGCAAATTTTTCAATCAAGGGACCAAAAATGCAACATTATCGAACAAATTTTTTTAATTTCACAACAACCATATGAGGGACAATATTGCAACATATATTTAAGGGACGAATAGTGAAAAATAACCTAACACCTATATTAAATCTTAACACAAAATCATCATTTTATAGTTAAAATTTACCACTAATAATGAAAATACAACAGTATAACTAAAATTAATATATATATATATATATATATATATGATCCTAATTAATGAAAATGGAATGGGGAGGGAGAGAGGGGAGGTGGGAGATATACCTAGATTAGAAGATTAAGAAAAGGATTATATTATTGGTGGTGGCGGCCAGAGTGATGAGTGCCGCTTAAAGGGGGGGCTTTTTTTGATTTGTTAGGGTAAACAACAAATCGGTTGTATTTTAATAGGCAAAAGGCACTCCAAAATCTGGTTCGGTTAATGAAGAAGGGGCTCTTTCGGAAAGAGGAGCGCCTATGTGTTTCTTTTTGTAGTTATTTTAAAAAAAAATGTTGAAACTATAAACTCCAACTTTTTAACAAAAAAAAGGATTAGACATTTTATTGTAATTTATGTGCCTATACTTTTATTTCGAGTGGTATAAAGTAAACTGAAGCTAAAATCATGTTATGTTATCAGGTATCATTTTGACTGCATAGAAGGCACAAAAGCTGGTGCAAAAGTGATAATTTTGATGGATTGCCGTGTAATCTTTTCACAAACTACTCCTCGGTAATTTCATCTTTCCCCCCACAAGAAACTGATTCTGACAACACGAGTAACAATGACACATGCAAAAGCTACAAGACTAAGTCATCAAACGCTGAAGTTTACAACTCAAAACTTGATACACTGAATGTTTATCAAATCTATATAGTTTACAAAGCTTGAATCATAAGAGATATTACACTTGTTTAGTTTCATTATACATAAGACCATTTGTAAATGTTTCCAAAAGAAAAGTTTTCATCTGTTCACAAACAAAAGAATCTATTTGTAATTACTCCCATAACTCACTTTATATAGTGTTCGGAGGAGGATTAAATGTGTATGCTTCTTGTGTTGTGACGAATTGAGTGGGGGGGTCCAATAAATCGTGTAGGAGTAGGCATGGAAGGATCATCACGTGGAGTCATCATCATCATAAGAGCTCCATAAATTGAAAAAAAAATTCTTCAAATATATTTAGTAATCTAAATTTAATATCTTATGAGAATAATCAAGAAGTTATTTCAAAGACAATCTATATTTTATACATGTAGTTTAATTTGGAGCAGGACTGAATTGGTATGGCGCTGCTTGTGTACTAGGGGGAGGATGATTCCCATTGAATGGCAAAAGGATGGAAGACCCTGCTTGTGGTGTCATCATTATCGCAGGTGCTCCATTACCTTACAAAAAACCATCAAATCTCTTTACTAACCTAATCTTTTTATCTTCAAAGTTGAGCAAGAACGAGAGCAAAATAGAACTCATATTAAAGATTCAGCAAGTATCATATTTATTTAATTTGCAACAAAGGGATCATAAGTGTTTCACATAAACAATTATAAAATTAATTGAAAGTTACCCACTAGAGCATGTTTATGTGTAATAATTTTAAAACTAGGACCTCTTTTTAGAAAAAATCATATAATAACAAAATAAATCAAATTTGTATGATATTTTAAAATTTAAAATTTAAATTTCGATAAAACTCTGTTCAAGTTTAATAATACAGAATATGTATTCCTATAGTTGCGTTGTGAATATTGAAAATATTTAAGCAACTTTCGAAGCACAAAATCTAACAAAAACTTAATAAAAATATCTTTTTACATATCATCCGTTCGAATTAAAAAAGTTGGTTGACCATTGACAATGTAATTAAATTGTTAAATTGGGTATTTTATAATTTTAAAAAATCATGCTTTGACAAAACAATTAAAAATATAATTTTGAAGTAAAATTTTGACAAACTTTCGACATAAAGTAACCTTCTAAATAAACTTATATAAGTAACTAAGAACATCGTATAGATGAACTTTTCTTTCATTGGTTAATTTTGGTGACTTTTTATAAATGTGAGTTGTCTTTCATAAATAATATACGTAATTGTTCATAAATGAGAATAATTTTTTGTAAAGTGGTCCCTATCATTTAAATGTACGTCACTTTTCTTAAATGATAGGTGACTTTGTATAAATAATATAAATGACTTTTTATAAAGTGATACCCATCTTTTAAGTTAGTATCGTATTAAAGAACCTTTATACAAGTGATTAAAAAACCATTACTCTTCAATAAAATAAATGTTAAAACAAAAATATAAATGATGAGGACTAATAACTAAATTTAATAAAATTATATAAATACTTAAAAATATAAATTAAAATAGAAATTAACGTTTGGATACATAACCATAATTCTAACGCTAGCCTACGTAAATATTTACCTAAAACGGTGAGTATTTTTTAATAAATAAAAAAGAAAATGGATTGACTTTTTAAATGGTGAGTGGTTTCTTCTAGTTATTTGAGTTGGGTGTACTGGTCCAATATTTGATATGTAAGGAAGGATATACGCTTCTAAAGATTTAGTGTGGACTTGAGTTTATTATTATTTTTTTACAAGATTATGGTAATAATAGATTTTTTTGTCTAAATAGTAATAGTAGAAGTAAATATAAATAAAAATTAAAATAAGCCGTACATAAATTATTTAAGGCATAGTAGAATTAAGATGGTATTTCAAGTTGAATTAATGAGAAATTATATAAAAATCTAAATTGTTTGATAAGTAGTCAGGTGGTGGCATGAGGGTCTTCCTGTTATTCATTAGGGTGGGCCCAATATACATGTACGGAGCTCAAGGCAAACTAACTTCGACCATGTATACGTGTTACTCTCTAATACACGCGAACAAATTTAAGTTGTATTTCAAGACAATCTAAATAAATTGATAAGCGATATACAAACCTAGATCACTAGGAATAAGCTTCGGAAAAATGTGACGGGAAACACCTGCCGGATAAGGAAAAAATTGAGGTGGTACCAATGAAAATTGGGGTTGTTGTCCAGTTGAAGAAAAAGTAGCAAGGTGTTGATTATCAAGCGCAGCAATTTGTTGGTTAACGACTACTTGATCTATATGTTCCTTAATCTTCTTATCAGTCAAAATTTGTTTTTGCTCGTCAACAAATCTTTGATAGTAAGCAACATTTGCCTACAAATACATATTATCAACATAAGTGCTAGAGTAATGGAATAATGAACTTTGTTATCATATATACCTTGTGATTGAAATCAGCATTATGTTGCCGTCTCACAGAAGCTAAAAACACGAGTTCGCACAAACACAATAAATCTAAATAGGGGAGGTTAAAATTAAAATTACCTCTCCAAATATAACTTTAAGACTATAAAAATCATAATAAATACTTATTTCTATGCAAAACCAAACCCATACACACACCTATACCCCATTACTTAAAATATATTTGTAGTAGTTTCAACATACACTTATACAAACATATTAAATTTATTTACATTTACGATCTATAATTACTTTTTACCCATAATATTTTTATGGAATTTAAAATCAACATAGTTTAGCCAGATTCCCAACAATTTAAATATATAAAAATTAAGTCACATACAAGTATAAATTCTAATTACACAATTTACTTGCTAATAAATCATAACTTAATTAATGAAAGATACAATACAAGAATAATAACTTATAGAATTATAAGCTAAGTACACGTCGCAGTAGTCACAATAATAACTGTAAAGTACAAAATAAACACTTTATATTTTTGTACAAATCTATCATATATTTATTTACATATATATTTTATATAGATAGATTCTGCGTACCTCGGCATGGACAACTTGTTAATGAAAACAATGGAAAATTGACAATGGAATGTAATATAGGCAAAATGGGAAAGGGATCTAATTATTTATTGTAGTAGAAGGAAATGGGCTAAAACTGTGGACTTTGTCAATAATAGTAATAATAATTAGGTCATAGAGTTTTATTTTTGGAGGCCCAATCTCCGAACTTCAAATTATATGACGAGGGTAATTATTAAGTGATCTTCATGTTTGAGATTTTATTACTCTTCGGCCCTTATGATTTTTTTTACAAGTTCAATTGACTAGATTAAAAGACGGAAACTAAAAATATCATGAGATAGTAGTTTCATTTTGTTAGTTAAGATCGTTTAAGATAATTTAAGACAAGTGTTGCTGATCGTGAGAGGGAAACACGCAATTTCCAAACAAAAATTCTTGAAATGTTTTTTTGCAATCCAATCAACACAATATTGGTCTTCCTAGTAACATGGTGGAAAGACGGATTAAAATTTGAAATTTTAGTACATCCTAAAACTAGTTTCCAAATTCATATATATTACATGTGACACATACATAAGAGGTTTCATAACTAGATTGCAATATTTTGTTATGAATATGTTAGATTAGGGGAATCCTCGAGTGTACAAAATAGAATTCCTAATACTAGTATTTTTAGCTTTGGCGGAAGAGAAGGCTTGGTACCCTATAAGTTGATTGTAATAATAGTACCTGTAACATCTCTGTTTGAGAATGAGCATATTGTATGTCACAACTGTAATTACTAGCCATTTTGAAATGGGAAGAAGATGAATTCGAATTTTTGCAATATTACTTTTGGATAGTGATGTGTGTGCAAAGAAGACTGATGTCTAAGGTTTTATGTTATGGAGAACGAGTATAAATTTATGTTTTTATTATACTTTTTTATTTGAAGAAGGTGGGTGTTTGGGGTTTTATGTAAATGGGGAAGAAGATGGTGGAGAATGATTGAGGTTGATTATAAAGGAATGTTAGAGATGAGTTTGAAATTTTTAAGAAGGCGAGTGTTTGGTATTTTATGTAAATGGGGAAGAAGATGATGGAGAATGATCGAGGATGATTATGGATGAGTATTAGAGGTGAGTTTGAAACTTTTATTATCGTACAAGTGAGATTGAGGATTTATGTTTTATGCTTTGATAAATTAAGTATAAATGAATATGAATTGATGATAATGGTGGTGAAAAATGATCGGCAAATGAGTTTTTAATTTTTTTATTTGTCAAGCTTGAGGAAGAAGAGATAGAACGAGGGGGGTCGGGGTGGATGAGGTTTATGTTTTCTTTTAATATTTAATTGAGGTATTTAGGTAACTTTACAAGTTAGAAAACATACTCTTACCGAAAATAGGTGTGTCAATCAATAAATAGACATGTGTTAGGGGATCTACAATTATACATTGTTTAGTTTAAGGGTTTGTTTGGATATAGGGGATCTTTTAGTAAAAGATAGGAAATGATAGTATATTAAAGGTATGAAGATGAGAGTATTTAATCTTGTTTGGATTGAGTAGAAAAATAAAGAAATTTATTAGTAAAACATATTTTTGTATTTGGATTGTATAAGTAATGGAAAGGATAGGATTATTTTATAACTAAATTACTTTTGTACCCTTAATAAAATATACTATAAATAGAAAACAAAGGTAATACAGATGTTTTATTATTAAAATTAATCCTTTCCTTCTAATGACTCCAAATTAAAGGGATATGATATAACAGATTAGAAAGGTATTATTTTAATCATTTAGTAACTTATCCCTTCAAAATTTTATAATACAAACAAAGTAAGTATATCCATTATCCTTTATAATCCCTTATCTCCCCTTTTAATCCCTCAATCCAAAGTGTATGTAAAAATTTTTCTTGGGATTTTAAAAATTTTAAATGGAAAAATCCTTTTTCCAAATATTGGAATATCTAAGTGTTAGTGAAAATATTTATTTTTTAAACACGACCAATATTTATACTAAAATATTTTGGAGTTCTAGACATGGAGATTTTAAACTTACTAAATGGGTTAAAAATTCATTTTAATACTTTGGTTAAATGCACGTGTCTACCATAAGAATCGTAAATTAGTTATGTATTACTTTACAAATTTGATGCAAAATCACGAAACATAATCCTTTGTATGGATTACATTAATTTAGATTTTGAGACGAAAGATTTTCTTTTCTGAATCGACCAAAAATTTAACTTTTCTTTGTCGTGAAATTACTTTTGTTGATTTAAGAGAATAATTCATAGATTAAATAGATTGGTTACACTAGTCAATAAGAAATTAAGGACCCATCAACCTACTAGTTTATAAAAGCTTGTCAATGATACCGTGGACACCAGTTGATCTGTAGCCTGTGGCAAACATAAGGATTAACGATAGAGGTTCAACGTTATTCGAAGATGGCTACCTTTAACTTGACAGAGAAAATAATTGGCATCGTAACTAGAAAGGGACATAACATCCTAAAAATCCCCTAGTTTGATACGATAAACGCCCAAATAAATATATTGGGCATGCATTACATATAAATACCTATTCCATGTGCTTGAACATGTATCACTTATATTCTCACTAAATATATATGCAGTCGGATTTAGTCATATATATTCTATTGGATCATCAATACCAATAATGACTTGACCGTTAGAGTATTATCATGAGACACAGATCCATATGGTCTAGACCTTTGTATGATTTTAGGTCATTACGATTGGCCGAAGGTAGATACATTCAAAACACCACCACCAATATTAGTTCTATTGTTCACGTATCTATATTGGTTGGGCATTTCACTCTCTATCAATCGACACTGTCAGTGGGAACGAATTTCCAAATCCATTGATAAACAGCCAATTAAAACCAAGTCCAAATTAGATTTGCAGAGACAAGTGGAAATGTAAGTACCCCAAACCACACAATAAACGCTGAAAAAAGTTTCTCTCAGTAACCTAGAATGGAGGTCCACAAATAGATGATCTCAAACCACCAACGCTATGGGCACTAGTTGTCTCTCTGCAATTGTACAAATTGACTTAAGTAATATAGTGTTTTAAAAGTATAAATCGTTTCCCAAGGTATTATACATGTTATTTAGTGATTTAGATAGGAGTGGATTCTTCATTATGCGAAGCAAATGAGAAAAGATAAGGGGGAATTAAATATTGCAAATTTTAATGGATTAGTTAGCAACTAATTAACGAGATTAAAAAGACTAAAAGGTAATAAAAATATATATATAAAGGATTTAAATGAGCTTGGGATGATCAATTCCGCCTAATATCTCTAATTGGGAAATTCTTATTAAGTAAGGGAAAGATTAATATTTAACACTAATCGTACCTAGGATTAAAAATTACTCTAAACCCTTTCCGGGTGATTAGAGGCTACTCTATAGGCAAACAAACTCCTTTAAAATAAACCCAGCTACCCTAAAAAACAATTAAATCAACTACACATATCATCGATATGCATCTGCTTCTGATCTTCTGATTGGATTATACAAATACACCCTCAGTACCTAGCTGTAAACGTAAACCCTTTCAAGGTATAATTTTTGGATTATCTTAGTAAATTATGTGGCCAATATAATCAATCACAATTCAATACAAGATAAGGAGAAGTATGAGTATTCGATCTCATTTAAGCATAAATCCCTAATTAAAAATAATTGCCCAATTGTAAAACCTAGGGTTTCACAATCCATTTCAATCTACTATATATTTAGTGAAAGATTTAATTAGATATTAAAAGCAAGAGGATTAATAGAAATACCTCTTGAAGAGCAGCGGAATTCAAAGTGATTGAGAACTTCATAATCTTGTGGTCTTGGATCTTCTTACTGGAAGAGAGACCTCTATAATCACCACCTAAGAGCCTCCGATTAATTTGATTTTTGTGTGTGAATATTTTGCAGAGAAAAGATAGAGAAGACAGATGCGTAGTTATTGAATAGAAGTTGTAAGACATGAAACTCCTATATGAGGATATATATATCTTATTAAATGTATTTTGAATTTTAAATTCAAACATTTAATAACAACTGAATTATGGCGGACAAAAAAAAACAAATTAAATAAATATAATAAATATTTATTTTATTTATTTCTTTCATTCTCCCACTCGCCATAATAAAGTTTATCTTATACATAGAATCCACATCTCATTTCATCATATCTTCCCATATACACACCTGAATCAAAATATCATCATACTTGGCAAATAGGTCGTGCGACCGGCAAGCATACGAGCATACGTTACTAATAACCTGTTAGGGTACATAGTTGCTCAAAAATAGTTCCATCCGTTACGTATCCTGCAGTACCCCAGACTAAAAAATATGTTGTATCATATTACAGTAACTCTGACCCCTTCTATATCACAACTTCTATGTGAAAAAGAGCTCACTGTCATTTCGTTTATGTGTCTCACTATCATGTTATAGTCCGTATTGACTTACATGATCAGTTAACCTGCAAGCACACATTTGATACACAATTCTAGTCTTCCCTTTACACTTATATCCTTTTATATTGATTAGGTTGCTTTCCCAAACATACCCCATTAGACCGAATCACTCATGATCATTGGTAATGTGTTCAAAGTAGCATACACCTAATCAAAATATCAAGATATAGTCAAAAGTAATAAGGGCACAAATTAAAGGTATCACACAGTGAAGAAACAGGGATCAATTCTTCACTTCCTTTTGGTCGAAAGCACATGTGGTATGATACACATGTTATGGTATTATTCATATAATTCAAATTGTATGTCACAATTTTACAAATACCATACAGATATATAATTAGACAAGCCTCGTTGCCTAAGATGAATTTCTTCGATCGATCAACCCTTCTATGAAATCAATCAAGCAATTCATATCTGGCTATTATAGACTAAGTAGATAGTGGGATTCTACTTCGATCATAATATAAGCTTAACATGGTTTATCCATGTTTATGATCTCATCTTAACATTCAGTTAAGGCGACTATCTTAACTCATTTTATCTTAAGGGTTCTTCACTGCCATGAGTTAGTCTCATCTTTGCGCACTTCTTATGCCAAAGGCGATTGCCCGTGTGACAGGGCCAATCTAAGTCTATAGGACATACATACTTACAAAATCACACGCAATATATATAATACATATCAAACATGATATTATTAAAATAAACAGTTAAATAAACATACTAATGGAAATATATACATGAATGCATATAAACTAGCAATAATTCATACATTATATCTTGCTTAATCCTATAGATCTAACATGATCCATGAATACATCCCTTGGGATAGCTTTTGTGAATGGATCGGCAAGCATATTGCGTGTGGGTATATATTGCAAAGTAACATCCTTTTGTGCAATTATATCTCTAACGAAGTTATACTTTATATCAATGTGTTTGGTCTTGCTGTGATATTTTGGATCTTTCACATAAGCCATTGCAGCTTGACTATCACAGTATATTGTTATTGGACTCCCACTATCACCAGAGAATCCTAAATGTTCAAAGAACCTTTTTAACCAAACAGCCTCCTGAACCGCAGCTGAGCATGCTACAAATTCAGCTTCCATCGTTGACAAGGCTACACAGGTTTGTTTCTTGCTACTCCACGAGATTGCGCAATTATTTAGCAAGAAAACATAACCTGAAGTGGATTTACGCCCATCTATATCACCAGCCCAATCGGCATCTGTATATCCTTCTAGGCGTAATTTATCTCCTCGAAAGCATAAGGCATGATCTTTAGTGCCTTTTAGATATCTCAATATCCTTTTCACAGCTTTCCAATGCTCTTGTCCAGGGTTCGATTGAAAACGACTAACTAAACCTACTGCATAACATATATCTGGTCTCGTACACATCATAACATACATAAGACTACCAATGGCACTAGAATATGGTACTGTTGACATTTTCTATTTTTCTTCTGTAGTACTAGGACACATGTCGAGAGTTAAGTTTATTCCCTTTGCTACAGGAGTGTCAATGGCATTGCACGTAGTCATACCAAAGCGCTCAAGTACATTCATGATGTAAGGTTCTTGAGATAGAGATAATAGTCTTCTAGACCTATCTCTATGAATCTTAACACCAAGAATATAATTTGCTTCTCCCATATCTTTCATATCGAATTGAGAAGCTAGCCACTCCTTGTTAGCTTGAATAAACTCTTTATCATTCCCAGCTAATAGGATGTCATCCACATATAGAGATAAAATTAAGAAATTTTTCTTGAAACGTTTAATATAAACACAGTGGTCTTCACTTATCATCTCAAATCCATTTGACGAGATGACCTCATGAAATCTCAAATTCCACTGTCTCGAGGCTTGCTTAAGACCATAGATTGATTTCAACAATCTACATACTTTATTCTCTTGATCTTTTGCAACAAAACCCGAGGGTTGTTCCATGAAAATTACCTCTTCTAAATCTCCATTTAGAAATGCAGTTTTAACATCCATTTGGTGCAACTCCAGATCGAGATGCGCCACAATAGCTAAAATAAGACGTATTGAGGTAAATCTAACAACAGGAGAGAAAGTTTCCTCAAAATCTATTCCTTCCCGTTGAGTATAGCCTTTCGCTACCAAGCGAGCTTTATACCTGTCAATGGAATTGTCAGGTTTCCTCTTTATTTTGAGAACCCATTTGTTCCCAATCGCTTTACGTCCTTTTGGGAGATCAACCAGTTCCCATACCTGGTTTTTCTTCATCGACTCCATTTCTTCTTCCATTGCTTTCCTCCATTCATTCTTAGCGGGACATGAGAGTGCTTCATTAACTGTTCGAGGTTCTTCTTCGTCTTGTGGAGTTATCATAAAGACTTCTCCTTCGATTTCAAATCGGCGACGAGGAACTAAACCTTTAGCACTTCTCTTGAGTTGAGAATCTTGAGAAATAGGATTACTAGATGATGCAATGGTTTCTTCCGTCTCAAGATTTAGAGGAGTGTCCGTCTCTATTTCTTGAGTATGTGTTACCTCATCAGGTGTCACATTTGTTTGCATATCATCTTCCTGAATCTCATTTAATTCACATAAAATGGAATTTCTGTCAACCTCACCTCTGCTAGGAAAATCATTCTCTAAGAATGTAACATCTCGTGACTCAATTTCTGTAAGACCCCCATCATTATGTTCACCAATAAACACATATCCTTTAGAGTGATCTGGGTATCTAATGAAGATACACTTCTTACCTCTTGGACCTAACTTCCCATACTTATGAGATAGGTCATGAACATAGCCTGCCGACCCCCAAGGTCGCAAGTATGACAGATTAGGTTTCCTACCTGTCCATAGTTCATAAGGAGTTGATGGAATAGTCTTTGTGGGTACTCGGTTAAGTATATAACATGCGGTAAGCAATGCATCTCCCCAATAAGATATTGGAAGATTTGCTTGTGCCATCATAGACCTAACCATTTCTAGGAGTGTTCTATTCCTCCTTTCAGCCACACCATTCTGTTGTGGTGTTCTAGGAATTGTAAGTTGCCTTACTATCCCTTTTTCATCACACAGTTCTTTAAACTGATCAGATAGATATTCACGTCCTCGATCGGTTCTTAGGGTTTTCACCTTCCTCTCTAACTGATTTTCCACTTCATTGATAAATGTCATAAAACATTTCAATGCTTCAGATTTGTGAGAAATCAGGTAGACATAACCAAACCGAGTGAAATCATCTATAAAGGTGATGAAATAACGTTCCCCACGTCTAGTTTGAACACTCATTGGGCCACAGATGTCTGAATGAATTACTTGTAATGGGTACTCGACTCGTTTAGCCTTTCCAAATGGTTTTCGTTTTGCTTTACCTGCTAGACAATTTTCACAAGTTGGCAAGTTGACTTTAGTCAACGAACCCAAAAGGTTCGCCTTAGCCAACAAATTCATACGGTCTTGACCAATATGACCTAATCTAGCATGCCATACATTTTCTTCTACATTTGAATTACTAGAAGAAGAAGTATTAGTAGAAAAGCAACTACTTACATAATAACTATTAAACGAGTAATCATCATCTAGTACAATTAAACCATGCGAAATAAAACCAGAACCATAATACTTAGCGTCATAATAGATATCTACTTGTTTGTTATGAAAATGCAAATTAAAACCTAATCCTAGAAGAACAGTGACCGAGACTAAGTTCCGTCGAATGTCAGGTGCGTAAAGTACATCATGCAGGTACAAGGTTTGACCACCTCGCAAGTTCAATTTGCAAGTGCCAACTCCTTTGACTTCAACCTTATTGTTGTCTCCTACATATATCCACCTTGATCTCTCTGGAATCCGACGGTACTCTACATATGCCTCTCGGTCTTTGGCTACATGGTCTGTCGCTCCTGAGTCCACAGTCCACAAAGGATTAGAATCAGCAAGCAATACAGTACTGGTAACATAAGTAAAATTACAAGAAGTAAATGACATTGCTACCTTTCTGGGCTCGCTGCACTCGCGAGCGAAGTGACCCAGTTTGTCACAGTTAAAGCATTTCATCTTACTTTTGTCTTTCTTCTTACGGAAACGTTTTCCCTTATTGTTACCACCTTTCTTGTTCTTCTTGGAAACACGCTCATTTCCGTTCTTCTTCCCATTGTTCTTGCGCTTATTGCCAGAAACTTTGTGGGAACTTGACTCAGCAACATAAGCCTGACCCTGAGGCTTAATTGCATCTAGACGTTCATCTTCCAATGTCACATGACGAGCAGCATCATCAAAGGTTTTGATGTTGTCATTGTGAGTCAAGTTTATCTTCAAATGTTCCCAGTTATTTGGAAGAGATCGGATCACAGCTTGAACTTGTTGTTCATCAGTAAGGTTATGACCTGCATTCTTAAGTTCCCTAATCATGTTAGACATCTCTCGGAGATGTTGTTGCATGGTTTGATTAGGCTTCTTCTTGCAAGTGTCAAACTTAATGGTCAATTGACGCAACTTTGTCACAGTCGTACCCCCATACTTCTCATTAAGAGCATTCCACATCTCGTGAGCAGTGAGGTATCGTTGACATTCATAGACAAGATCGTCATTCATGGAGCCTATCAAGATGCCTCTTGCAGTGGAATCTTTCTTTTTCCACTTCTCATAAGCCTCCATGTCCCTTCTGTTTTGAGCTGTGTTGCCTTCCTCAGGCTGAGTCATGATGTTGTTAACAGCCTCAAGAACATCTTGCTCTTCTAGAACATAGTGTATCTTGAGTTTCCAAAGGTTATAGTTCTCACCATTCATCTTTTCTCCTTTGTTGAGATCAGCAATGATGGTTTTTTATGCCATTTTCTCTATAAAGTAAGATATTTCCATTAATAACATACATTTATTTAACAACTTTAAGCTATTAATGCAAATGGAATGAATAACAAAGATAACAAAATAAGTGATAAAGAAAGTTCACTATGTTCCCAATCATGAATCACTATATTTTGTTTGTCTTAATCATTCAATCAATTTCATTAACCGCAAAATAAGTTCTTCAAGAACTCCCACTTACTCTAACATAAATAGAGCGATATTGTATGAAAATAAACAACTAAAGCATAAAAGCAAAGAAAAATTAGTTGAATTCATACATAACTAAAAAAATGTCCAATACAGAAAATACTGAATCAAAGTGGATAAAAAAGCAACTAATGTAATTTCTAACAAACATGGAATGAAAAAAGATTGAAGAAAACAACCTACTTAAGCAAACAACCTACTGCAAATTAAACTAGCAGACACCTTTCATATCCAATACTTTAACTTAGGGATCGACTCCTCAAATCTCACTTCCTCATATTTTCCAATCGGAAAATATCTATCAAGATTAGTGGTTGAACAATGCATTCCACAATTGCATTGTTCCGGCCTAACAGAACTGTTGAAATGCCTCCACATGTGAGATTCGGTCAAAGCATACACAAGCCACTCATATGTGTTATCTCGTCCATGAACATTGTTCTCCGGAAATTCATACTCCCATAAGATAACGAGATCCCTTTGCAACTCTCTTGGCAAAGTTCTGCGAAGGATTTCAACCTTGTGATTTTCGCATATGATATCACCCCAATTGATGACATGTTGAATCAACCTATTCACAATTGCTACATGTTGCACCAAAGTGTGATTAGGTCTCTTCCTATAGTGGAGTGCTCGGATACTGTTCCTCAAAATCTGTCTTTGTTCAGGTGTCCTTGCTCGACGAGGTCTATGAACCCTTAGTGGTCCATTTGGATTTCTTACGTTCCTATGAAGTATTCGGTAATCTCTAAATAGGCGGAGCCTTGATTCCCGTGATCCCCTGGATCGTGTTACCATCATTTTCTACATATAGAAAAATTAGAACGATAAAATTACACCACAATCGATTAGGAAACAAGAAACAAACAGATTTAAGTACTTTCCAGGAACTATTTTCATCAACAAGTATCTAAGATAGAGAAATTGGTAAAGTCACATGTCACTGGTTTGAATTGCCTGGGTTCGAATGGTCCAAAAAAAACGTATATCATGGACCATGAAACCAAAATTGTTTCAGTTTTGCAAAAAAAATTGGACCGAAAATATTAAAAAAAATTTCTAATCAGGTCCAAAAAGAAAACCAGCCTCATGGATCAATAATGCAAATGCAATAAGCCAATAACAATGAAGCAGGAATACTAGTCATTAGTAATGCAGTATCATGGATCAATAATGTATATGCAATAAGCCAATAACAATGAAGCAGGACAAAACATTGCCGATACATTAAACTATTATAAACTACTTATCCAACCAACAAACAGTACTACTAATATACAGTGAACAGAGACAATACATTAAACTATTATAAACTATTATCCAACCAACAAACAATACACATGAATTCCAATGGGCATGGATCAGTGACAAAAAATATTGAAAAAAAAAATTACATATCCTTAAAACGTGAATGGACTACTTCTCATAAAATAGTCAAATAACAAATTTATCATACATCATCAAATATGAGCAGACTACGTTCATGAAAAAAAATATCAGACAGTTTTTTTTTTTTTTTTTTTTTTTTTTTTTCGACAGAAATAAATTTGTTATCAATATTAATCAAAATAATAAAATTAATTAATATATCTAATTAATCTATTCATGCTCTGATACCAATTGAAAGATTTAATTAGATATTAAAAGCAAGAGGATTAATAGAAATACCTCTTGAAGAGGTATTGGATCTTCTTACTGGAAGAGAGACCTCTACAATCACCACCTAAGAGCCTCCGATTAATTTGATTTTTGTATGTGAATATTTTGCAGAGAAAAGATAGAGAAGACAGATGCGTAGTTATTGAATAGAAGTTGTAAGACATGAAACTTCTATATGAGGATATATATATCTTATTAAATGTATTTTGAATTTTAAATTCAAACATTTAATAACAACTGAATTATGGCGGACAAAAAAAACAAATTAAATAAATATAATAAATATTTATTTTATTTATTTCTTTCATTTAGCTCATAATAAAAGAAAAGAAATCCATAGTAGTTGAATTAAGTATACAATTATTAATGAAAATTAGAGGAAAAGAGAAATTATTATATATTGTGTGAAAAGATGAATATTTGAAGACTTGAAGATATGAATAATCTTCTCCCAAAGTCTTCTCTTCCTTACGCTTTGCTCCATTGATGAAATATTAGTGAATTATGAGAGAAAATGAGAAAAGAACATTATATATGCTCCTAAAATTGTGGGTGTCACTTAAATTATGTTGTTCCATGGTCTAAATTGTAAAAAGTCTTCACCCACTAGAATTTTCTATTTTGCACAAAGTTGTATCTTTTTAGCCATAATAAAGATCATAACTTCTTCATCCAAACTCTAAACCACTTTTAATTTATTTCCAAGCATTCTTATTTTTGAGAGCTTTCTAACGGTCTATCATTCACCTACTCAAAAAATTTAATATTTTGGAAATTCTTTGAATATCTGCAATCGCCACCCGATGAGTACTGGGAGATCTAAATGTATCGAAAAATCATAGTATGTCAAGGAAAATTCACTGAATATAAAAATATTACTGAGTATTGAAATTATGATCACTAAGTATTGGGGAATCTTTTTGAGTATGGAAAAAAAAGACCCTGAGTATACTCATAATTTCTCTGAGTTTAAAAAGATACTAAGTACTACACCAAATTATAAAAAAAATGAAAAAATTTATTTTAATTGATAAACATAATATTTATAAAGAAAAACAAATCTATCTGTAAAAAAAACTATTTCAATTATATATAAAAAAAGAAGTTGCAAATAATTGACAATGTTACCATCAGATTTATTGATTTATTAACTATCATTACTAGAAGAATACATTCTTTTAATTCAAAAGAATAATCTGTTCAACATAAATAAATTCAAAAGAATAAGAAGAGATGTCTGAACGACCATCATTAAAGATAATCTATCCAATAAAAAATCAGAAGCATAATCTGGCCAAAAAAATCAAAAAATTCAAAAGATTCCTTTTTGCTGCTAGATCTCAAAGATTTGAACGATCATGAAGCTTGAGTCCATTGCTTCTTCAATCCCAAAATCTCTAAGCAAAACTCAGCTTGAAGCAAAACTCCAATCATGAACAGAGAGTTATTCATTATTAAGTCTCTCATTAGGTTTTTAATTATTAATATCAAAGTGAATGAAAAGCATTACTTGTTAATATTTTAAGAATTTGTGATTATATATTTATTTTGTTGTTGATGTTTAATATTTGTTTTTTTAGATATTGCACACAAGTCTATTTTAAAATTAGGATTTAGTAATGTTGCTGATAAGACAAAAGAAAAAGAATAAGATTTGTTCGCCATTTCATTTCAGTTAAATATTTAGATATCATTCTTACTTGCCTAGGTAGAATTTACTTGCTAGTATATTAAACTGAAAATTTCTTATGAATATGAACTTTTTCATAGTATTATTTGTTTATTAAATACTTTATGTCATGTATACTAATTAACAAGTTAAGAGATTTAGTGATAAATCAAAAATATCTTAGAGATAAATTTGTTTTCGAACTTATATGTTTACAATTATAATATATAAAATATTTGGCTGTTTTGTTTGATTATGTTGTATAGTATTTTTGTGAGTTTGTATGTAAATTTAGTAAAAAATGAGGAATAAATAGTGAGATCTTATGTGTCTAGTAAGGGAAAAGATCACATTGTTCACTAAGCAAAAAGTAGATTCTCTTTCACATGGAGGACACACCAAAAAAGAAATGTGACACACCATAAGAGAAATGTCACTATAGAGGTAAGTAACAATACGAATATATTTTTATTTACATATTAAGTCCCTTATTTTATGGTAATTGATTCAGGATATTCAGAAGTTCTTCGTGGATTATCTAATAAATGATACTCTAGGTGCAATTTCGACTGCACATTTAGTACATGTAAATCGTGAAGTAGATCTACAGACAATAACTGTTGATTTTGCTAAAATAGGAGCTCCAGCTGAAATTCTTAACAATATGTTTTAATAAAGCCTCACTTTGTACAAGACCTTAAGAAAGTGAACCTAAGTACACATCCCAAGGTGCACAGGGTAAGCTTTATCGCGCAACTGTATTAACAATATGTTTTATTAAAGCCACACTTTGTTTTCTCGAAAAAAGATGTTTGAAGAAGCGTATGATCAAGATCTTGTGGAGGAGGGGTACCAAATGTTTGTAAAAATAGTTGAAAGACACAAGAATATGTAATTGGATAAAATGGGGAGTTTGATGAATTGTTACAAAGCGGAGAATGAAAATGAGATATTAACTTCGAAATTGAAAGAAATTAAATCAAATCCTGAATCTCCATTGCCAGATTGTTACTTTCATAATTTTTTAGATCAATTGTAAACCTAAATTGTTATTTTCATAATTTTTCAGATCAATTGTAAAAATGAATCAATGCTGATCTTTCTACTCATGTGACCAATTACAATGTCGCATTCGTGGATATTAATGGGGAAGAAGAAAAGTTTGAGTTTTTGTATGTTGAAACTTATCAAAGATGTATATAGAGTATAATGATGTCTTTTGGTTTTCCACTTCAAATTTTACAATACTAATAGTACTCTTCATTGTGACGATTATGATGAGTTAGTAGATTAAATTTCATTCTATTGTGCAATTTTGTAAAATACAAGCATCATTGTGTTGTTTAGAATGTACAGAGTAGTGCAAATAAGCATATTTTCTATTACAACTGCATTTACTAGCCCGTTTTGACATGGGTAAATGTTACTAAGGGAAGAAGATGAGTTCGAATTTTCTTAATAATATTTTTGGATAGTGATGTGTGTGCGAAAAAGACCGATTTCTGAGGTTTTATGTTATGGAGTGTGAGGATAAATTTAGGTTTTTATTATAATATTTTATTTTTTATTTCTAGGTAGGGTGATGCGTGTGAAGAAGATGAGTGTTTGGGGATTTATGTAAATGGGGAAGAAGATGGTGGAGAATGATAAAGGATTATTATGGATGTACGTTAGAGATAAGTTTTAAACTTTTAAGAAGGCGACTGTTTGGTATTTTATGTAAATGGGGATGAAGATGATGGAGAATGATCTAGGATGACTATGGATGTGTTAGAGGTGAGTTTGAAACTTTTTTTATTTTACAAGTGAGTTTGAGGTTTTATGTTTTATGTTATAATATTTAAGTATAACTGAATATCAATTGAAGATAATGGTGGTGAAAAATGATAGGAAAATGAGTTTTTAATTTTTTTATTGGTCGAGCCCGAGGAAGAAGAAATAGAACGAGGAGGGGTCGGGGTGGATGAGGTTTATGTTTTCTTGTAATATTTAATTGAGATATTTAGGTAACTTTACATGTTAAAAAGCACACATCTTACCAAAAATAGGTGCGTCAATCAATGCTAATAAATATTAATGGATCAGGGCATGTTCAAAAATACATGGTTTAGTTTTAGTGTTTGTTTGGATGTAGGGGGATTTTTTAGTAAAGGATAGGAAATGATATTATATTAAAGGAAAAAAGATGAGTCTATCTAGAGCCCGCTTGGGATAGATTATTTTAAAGTTAACAGCGCTTTTTAATTATAATAAAAATATTTTTAAAAAATATTTTAAAAAATATTTAACATCTAAAATCACTTAGAGTGATTATTTTAATAATCACTTAACTAGTGCTTTCAAAAGTTATTATAAGGGTCTAAAATATTTTTATGAATTTAAAATCACTTCAAGTGAATATTTTAAAAAGAAATCCCAAACGGACACTTAATCTTTTTTGGATTGAATAGAAAAAGAAAGAAATGTATTAGTAAAGCATATTTATATTTTGTGTTTGGACAGTATAAGTAATGGAAAGGGAAGGATTATTTTATAACTAAATTACTTTTGTACCCCTAATAAAATATATTATAAATATAAAATTAAGGTAGTAAAGATATTTTATTATTCAAATTAATCTCATCCTTCTAATGACTCCAAATTGGAGGGATAGGATATAAAGGATTAGAAGGTATTATTTTAATCCTTTAGTAACTTATCCCTTCAAAATTTTATAATACAAACAAAGTAGGTATATCCATTATCCTTTATAATCCCTTTCCTCCTCTTTTAATCCCTCAATCCAAATTTTCTGTAAATTTTTTCTTGGGATTCTAAAACACTTAAATGGAAAAATCCCTTTTTCCGAATATTGGAATATTTGAGTGGTAGTTAAAATAATTTTTTTTCAACCCGACCAATATTTATACTAATATATTTTAGAGTTCTAGACATGGAGATTTTAAACTTACGAAATGGGTTAAAAATTCATTATAATCCTTCGGTAAAATGCATGTGTCTACCATAAGAAGCTTAAATTAGTTATGTATTATTTTAAAAATTTGACGCGAAATCACGAAGCATATTCCTTTGTATGGATTACCTTAATTCAGATTTTGAGACGAAAGATTTTCTTTTCTAAATCGACCAAAAAGTCAACTTTTCATTGTCGTGAAATAACTTTTGTTGATTAAAGAGAACGATTAAATGATTAAACAGATTGGCTACACTAGTCAATAAGAAATTAAGGATCCATCCTCCTATTAGTTTATAAATGTTTGTCGGTGATACCGTGGACACCAGTTGATCGGCAACTGAACCGCAGCCTCCGGCAATCATAAGGATCAATAATAGAGGCTCAACTTTATTCGAAGATGGCTACCGTCAACTTGACCGAGGAAATAATTGGCATCGTAACTAGAAAGGGACATAACGTCCTAAAAATCCCCTAGTTTGATACGATAAAAGCCCAACTAGGTATATTGGGCATTTATTACATATAAATACCTACTCCATGTGCTTGAACGTGTATCACTTATATTCTCACTAAATATATATGCAGTCGGATTTAGTTATATATATATATATATTCTATTAGATCATCAATACCAATAATGACTTGACCGTTAGAGTACCACCTGGAGGCACATATCCATGTGGTCTAGACCTATGTATGAGTTTAGGTCATTACGATTGGCCGAAGGTAGATACATTCAAGACTCCACCAACAACACGAATAGTAATTATATTCTTCACGTATCTATATTGGTTGGGCATTTCACTCTCTATCAATCGACACCGTCAGTGGGAACAAAATTTCCAAATCTATTAAGAAACCACTAATTTGAACCAAGTCCAGGTTAGATTTTTAGAGACAAGTGGAAATTGAAATACCCCATCCCGCAGACTAAACGCTGAAATAGAGTTTCTCCCAGTAGCCTAAAATGGAGGTCCACATATAGCTGATCTCAAACCCCCTACGCTAGAAGCACCAGTTCTCTCTCTGCAAGTGTACAAATTGAATCAAGTAATATAGTGTTTTAAAAGTATAGATCGTCACCCAAGGTATTGTAAATGTTAATTAGTGATTTAGCTAGGAGTTAATTCTTCGTTTTGTGAAGCAAATGAGAAAAGAGAAGGGGGAATTAAATATTGCACATTTTAATTGATGTGCAACTAATTAATGAGATTAAAAGGACTAAAAGGTAATAACAAATATATAAAGGATTTAAATGAGCTTGGGATGATCAATTCCTCCTAAGATCTCTAATTGGAAATTTTTTATTAAGTAAGGGAAAGATTAATATTTAACACTAATCGTAAACAAGATTAAAAAAATAACTCTAAATCCCTTTCAGGCCATTAGAGGCTACTCTAAAGGAAAATCAATTAAATCAACTATACATATCATGGTTATGCATCTGTGTATAATTTCCTAATTGGATGATACACATATACTCTCATTACCCAGCTCTAAACGTCAACCCCCTTCAAGGTATAAATTTTGGATTATGCTTAATAAATTATGTGGCCAATATAATCAATAACAGTTCAATACAAGATAAGAAGAAGTATGAGTATTCAATATCATTTAAGCCTAAATCCCTAATTTAAAATAATTTCCCAATTAGTAAAACCTAGGGTTTTGCAATCCATCCCAATCTACTAGATATTTAGCTCATAATAAAAGGAAAGAAAAACATAGTACTAGAATTAAGTATACAATGATTACTTAAAATTAAAGGAAAATAATTTTTTTATATATTGTGTGAAACGATGAAAAATTGAAGACTTGAAGATATGAATAATCTTCTCCCAAGTCTTCTCTTCCTTACGCTTTGCTCCATTGATGAAATATTGGTGAATTATGAGAGAAAATGAGAAAAAAATATAATATATGCTCCTAAAATTGTGTGTATCACTTAAGTTATGTTTTTCCATGGTCTAAATTGTAAAAAGTCTTCACCCACTAGAATTTACAATTTTGAAATTCGTTTTGAAATGAGAAGAGAGAGATTGTTGCTAGGTTCGGGTGGGGAGAGGAGAGAGGGGAGAGATATTTTACGGTTTTTAATTTTATGTTTAAAATGTAGTATATATAGTAGTTGAAAAATAAGTGGGGTACAATAGGTTGTAAAAAAATAGACTTTTAGTGGCTTATAGTGTTAAATAATCTAAACTTGAATTTATCTAATAGATGTTCTCTCTTATACCCAATGATGTATAACTGAGTATCCTCAAATCTCAAAAATAATAAAGATATATCATTTCTCTGACATGATATTCAACTTTAAATAGCCAGGTTCACACATTTATTTTATTACTTTGGAAGCTAAGCATAACCGACTTTCTTTATATCTTGGGTGGTTTTTAGCTTGATTCTTTTTTTTTCTTGTTTCTCGACATTGTTTTTCTTGAATTTGGAAATTGAAATAATTAAATCATACACGTGCGTCATAATATTTGCACCAAACAAGTAAAACCCAACCCCTAATATCCTAAAAATATCCCACCATCCCAAACCCAAGCTCGAAGATAGTCAATTCCCTAAGCATTGTGATTCAAGAGCGGGTAATATGTTAAAGTCTTATCATACTAAAGGATTAGGTTTGTAACATGGCTAATAAAAAAAGGAATCAGGCTCAATCGGTGATAGGTATACATCACTTGGACAAATTAAAGTGAACACATGTAATTTCAAAGAACTACCTTAATCATTTATATAAGTCTCACCAACCTATCTCATCTCAATGTTGTAGGCGAATCGATTTTAGACTAGCTAAGACTGCAATATCTATATACCTACTCAAATTTCACTTTGGTCAAACTACTTTTCACGCACTGCTTGCTAAGAACTTGACACACACAGACAACAGGTTTCAAGACACTTAATCATGACATAATATGAGCATTACTAAATCATATAACTAATTCATATCATCGAGTGAACCTAAATGGAACCAACAAAATCAACTACAACAAATTTTACTAGAAAATTTAGACGAAGCGTCTAAATCTAACACTAAGAGTACCCACATACAAGACTCTAATTTGAGTTTTGAGATCTCTAATCACATATAAAGTACAATTAAGAGTAAGGCATACAAGACAAGACTCTAATTCTGGGTTTTGAGCTCTCTATTCACATATAAAGTCCAAAACATAGAAAGATCACTCACATCCAGCACTCTTGAGAGAGCTTTTATTAAGAGCCCCTAAAACCACATTTAAAGTCTTATACTAAAAGTGAAATCTACTTCTAAACATGGCATATCACTTTTTGGTGAAAATTAATTTTTTTGTTATATAATGTTTTTTATAAACAAAATTAGTATACTCCTGGAATATTAATCAAATCTGGTTATAACTTTTTTTAAAACTTAATTTATTTGTACGCTTTGAAAATAATCTGAATTTACAAAAATCACTAGTAGCAAGTCAAAGATATAATTGACAAAAATAAGAATCTATATAATGAAACACAACAAGAAATAAGCGGATAGGCTTTATCGGGAGAAAATATAAAAAGTGTATGTTTCTTTAAATTTAATCCAAATGATAGCCAAATGTCTCAATTTATTTGAATTTAAACCCCTTTTGCATGGTTTAAACAAAATCATTTCTTACCTTATTATCCAATCCAAAGTCCTTCATTTTATCCTTTATGTATACTTATCTATGTTTATCATCCCATTTATTGCATGTCACATGGTTTCTGTAAGTGGATATCTCTACAATCATTTTTCTTTAAAAATTGACATTGATTTACATGTCAATTGTATATTTTTGTGGGTCAATTATTGTATAAATAGAAGTTAAAATAGTGTAATCAAAGAATTAATTTGTATGTTTACAACTAAGATCTTAAATGTTGTTGATTTTTTCACTGGGTGATTAATTTAGAAGGCCATAACCAAACAAAGTTGCTTCATAAGGTCTAACCCAATTTACTAAATATCTTTGTCTAAACTTCCCTTTAAGTGTATATCATGCGAATTATTGGGTTAGACGACATAATTTGGTGGTCTAGAAAATTATAAATCCAGAGAATTGCTGGGATACATGATATAATTTGGTAAGCTAAATATTTTATCTATTGAGTTGTGTTCATTAATTTGGTGAGCCCACTATCCAATCTCGTTAAAATTACTATCTTCATCTTTAGTCCATCCAAAACAATTCAAAAAATACAGTATAATACTAAATTGCTTACTCGCATCACTTCTTATACGGTAAGAAGCTTTCTATGGTCATACAAGGGCCATTTGTAGGATTTGCACAAAAATATAATAAACATCACGACTATAATTTTACTTAAACTAAATAATTTTGAAAATTTGTAAAATGATGAGATTAGGTTAAAAATAATTCTTTTTTTTAGATTTTTAATGATAAAGATTATTTTTTACCTTAGTTTAGGTTCTTTGATTGTTGATGGCGCCTGGTTGATGATGGTGAAGAATGTTTCACAAGTGGCGGCAGTTTTCTTGTCTAGAAGTGTGACTTGGATTATGTTTATTGTATAGGAGAATGGTTCTTTGATTATGTTGCATTGGTTTTCAACCTTTATTTTTTCTTTTCTTTTTTGTTTAGAAATATTTCAAATTCTTTGGTTGTGTACTTTTTTTTAATCTTAACTTTATTATTTTATTTCGTAAGGTTATATTAGGGATATTATATAAGTGTAAAATAATACTTTAAAAGACTGGACTTCATATTTAGATTATGGACCTAATTTTCAATTATCTCTTTTCTCAATTGGCAGAACTATTGTTTATAAGTTCTTGGAATTTTTTTTGTTATTACTTCTTTTTGTATTATAAAGTCCAATGGACTATATATTATGGGCTTCTTCACATTTATGTGCTGGCCTATTTGTGTTTGCTCATAATTAAGTTCACCTCACAGGAAACGCTAGCGTATTACTTCACGGAAACACTAAGCCTCCCATATATATTCTTTTATCTCAACTCTTTGGTCAGATTTCTTCATATGTCTTTAATCTCTTATAGTCTCGTAGCTACCATGAAACAAATGTTTCTGTAGATATATGTTCTTCTTCTATAGTACATCAAGTATCTCTTTCATAGATGTCAAGGATATATATTAGTGTGAATATATGTTGAACCAATTCTTTATCTCTTCAATTTTCTTTTAGGCTTCCTTTCTATTCTGAATATAAAACTGATTTGAAGATTTACTTCTATATCTCTGGGTCAAAACTGAAAAACTAATCATCTAATACTATTTTCAGGTAAATTAAAGTTTTTATACTCATCCATATTGTTTCAACTTAAGTGATTACACAATTTTATTTTTAAAGTTATTTCTGAGTTAATCTATATCATTTTTAATTTTGGTTATGTATAATCATGATCATTTACAAAGAAAAATAGAATATTTCATTTTTTTACTATTAACATAGCGGTCCTATTAAAAATATTTTTAAGTTTTTTAATTTATTGAATGAAGTTTTAATATGAATAGTCCTATACATATTTATATAAATAGAATGATTTGAAAAAAAATAGAGTATTCAATGGTCTTTTAATTCAGAGTATTCATAAAGTTCAAATTATCTTTTTAAGTTTGATCTATAAATTTTATTTGAAGAAGATATGTTTAGAGAATTAAAAAAGTAGTTGTTTTTCTAGATTTTCAAAAATAGGATGAGGATATTAGAAGTGAATCGATAAAAAATTAAGAATAATAAGGAGGGAGATAACTCATCATGCTAGATTTATTGAATTATAAAATATAAGGTTTAGTAACTTTTTTTTTACTCTACCAAAGATAAGAAAAAGAATTTTTCTAATGTTATTTTCTATGAATTATATTTTATTGAAGTCTTTATTGTAAAGAGACGAGGGTTATTCATATTAAGTTAGTCATTAGGTTTTTAATTATTGACATTAAAATGAATGAAAAGCATTACTAGTTAATATTCTAAGGATTTGTGATTATTATATATCTTTTTTCTGTTGATGGTTAATATTTGTTTTTTTTCAGATATTGCACACTGGCCTATTGCATAATTAGGAGTTAGTAATGTTGCGGATAAGATGATTACGAACAAAAGAAAAAGGATAAGATCATTGGCCATGTCATTTCAGGTAAATATTGATATCTCACTCTCACTTTCCCAGGTAGAATTTACTTGCTAGTATATTAAGCTAAAAAATTCTTAGATTTTTTATGTGTTTTATGAATATGAGATGTTCTTGGTATTATTTGTTTATTAAATACTTCATATCATGTATACTAATTAAAAAGTGAAGAGATTTAGAGAGATAAATAAAAAATATCTTAAAGATAAATTTGTTTATGAACTTTTATATTTACAATTGTGATACAAGCAATTTATTTGTATACAAAATATTGTGCTTTTTTGTAACTATAGTCCCTTTAAGCTCTTATAGTACACATATGATAAAAGAAATTGATTGATTATGTTGTATTGTATTTTGTGAGTTTGTATGTAAATTTAGTAAAAACTGAGGAATAAATTGTGAAATCTTATGTGTCTAGTAAGGGAAGAGATCACATAGTTTATTAAGCGGAAAGTATGATTCTCATCCAACTCATCCTGATAGAATGGAAGTTAATTTAGGAATATATTTTTTCAGGACTTAGACCCCTTTCAACTATAAACAAACCAATCATTAGTATCAATAGCACAAGATTAGTCTAATAGAGATAATAGTAACCTTGTGTCAAAACAAATACACAATTATAAAATATACAAACAATTCTAAAATAATTACTCTCACTTTCCAAACTTTCCTTAAGCCACACAAATCGTAAAATACACTTACTCCCTTTACTCCCATATGGTAAGTCCAATTCATCTGGTCTAGGATTCCAGCAAGAATTCGTCTACACTCTTTATCTAAGTCTATCATTGTGTAATTGCATATAACATGTTCACTATCGATGGGTAACCCTAGAACATGGTGACATCATAAAATGTCACCGCCATCTCACCGACCGATAAGTGAAACGTGTGGGTCTCACATCTCCATCTTTCTACCCAAGTGATGCACAAAACTCGGTCGGTAGTTATGTTGTGTATTTTTGGAATATACCCAAAATTGGCCTCTTCAACAAATGGCAAGATGTGCAAATCCATTTCCCAAAGTATGGATTGTATAGCAAAACTTCATAATTGTCATATACACAAAAACATATTGGTTTAATAGTAAGATTTAACAAGTAAAACATGGAAAAAATCTAAGAAATATAACATATGTCGCCTTTCCATATTATTTGACTTTGATGAATTTTTTGATGATTAAGTACGGGAGACACAAATTCAGGTCGTAGACTATTTTGTTTATTGTACTGTCTAATAATACAATTGAAGGGGACAATAGTGAAATAATAAAAGTATAGGGATACCAATAATGTGATATTGTCTAATTAAGTTTTAATACTACACATTTTAGGAACTTGTAGTACAATAGCATGATTTTAAGAAACCATTGGTGTAATAATAAAAAATTTAAAGAGACCAATATGCAAATTTTTCAATCAAGGGACCAAAAATGCAACATTATCTAACAAATTTTTTTAATTTCACAACAACCATATGAGGGACAATATTGCAACATATATTTAAGGGACGAATAGTGAAAAATAACCTAACACCTATATTAAATCTTAACACAAAATCATCATTTTATAGTTAAAATTTACCACTAATAGTGAAAATACAACAGTATAACTAAAATTAATATATATATATATATATGATCCTAATTAATGAAAATGGAATGGGGCGGGAGAGAGGGGAGGTGGGAGATATACCTAGATTAGAAGATTAAGAAAAAGATTATATTATTGGTGGTGGCGGCCAGAGTGATGAGTGCCGCTTAAAGGGGGGCTTTTTTTGATTTGTTAGGGTAAACAACAAATCAGTTGTATTTTAATAGGCAAAAGGCACTCCAAAATCTGGTTCGGTTAATGAAGAAGGGGCTCTTTCGGAAAGAGGAGCGCCTATGTGTTTCTTTTTGTAGTTATTTTAAAAAAAATGTTGAAAATATAAACTCCAACTTTTTAACAAAAAAAAGGATTAGACATTTTATTGTAATTTATGTGCCTATACTTTTATTTCGAGTGGCATAAGGTAAACTGAAGCTAAAATCATGTTATGTTATCAGGTATCATTTTGACTGCATAGAAGGCACAAAAGCTGGTGCAAAAGTGATAATTTTGATGGATTGCCGTGTAATCTTTTCACAAACTACTCCTCGGTAATTTCATCTTCCCCCCCCCCACAAGAAACTGATTCTGACAACACGAGTAACAATGACACATGCAAAAGCTACAAGACTAAGTCATCAAACGCTGAAGTTTACAACTCAAAACTTGATACACTGAATGTTTATCAAATCTATATAGTTTACAAACCTTGAATCATAAGAGATATTACACTTGTTTAGTTTCATTATACATAAGACCATTTGTAAATGTTTCCAAAAGAAAAGTTTTCATCTGTTCACAAACAAAAGAATCTATTTGTAATTACTCCCATAACTCACTTTATATAGTGTTCGGAGGAGGATTAAATGTGTATGCTTCTTGTGTTGTGACGAATTGAGTGGGGGGGGGGTCCAATAAATCGTGTAGGAGTAGGCATGGAAGGATCATCATGTGGAGTCATCATCATCATAAGAGCTCCATAAATTGACAAAAAAATTCTTCAAATATATTTAGTAATCTAAATTTAATATCTTATGAGAATAATCAAGAAGTTATTTCAAAGACAATCTATATTTTATACATGTAGTTTAATTTGGAGCAGGACTGAATTGGTATGGCGCTGCTTGTGTACTAGGGGGAGGATGATTTCCATTGAATGGCAAAAGGATGGAAGACCCTGCTTGTGGTGTCATCATTATCGCAGGTGCTCCATTACCTTACAAAAAACCATCAAATCTATTTACTAACCTAAACTTTTTATCTTCAAAGTTGAGCAAGAATGAGAGCAAAATAGCACTCATATTAAAGATTCAGCAAGTATCATAATTATTTAATTTGCAACAAAGGGATCATAAGTGTTTCACATAAACAATTATAAAATTAATTGAAAGTTACCCACTAGAGCATGTTTATGTGTAATAATTTTAAAACTAGGACCTCTTTTTAGAAAAAATCATATAATAACAAAATAAATCAAATTTGTATGATATTTTAAAATTTAAAATTTAAATTTCGATAAAACTCTGTTCAAGTTTAATAATACATAATATGTATGCCTATAGTTGTGTTGTGAATATTGAAAATATTTAAGCAACTTTCGAAGCACGAAATCTAACAAAAACTTATTAAAAATATCTTTTTACATATCATCCGTTCGAATTAAAAAAGTTGGTTGACCATTGACAATGTAATTAAATTGTTAAATTGGGTATTTTATAATTTTAAAAAATCAGGCTTTGACAAAACAATTAAAAATATTATTTTGAAGTAAAATTTTGACAAACTTTCGACATAAAGTAACCTTCTAAATAAACTTATATAAGTAACTAAGAACATCGTATAGATGAACTTTTATTTCATTGGGTAATTTTGGTGACTTTTTATAAATGTGAGTTGTCTTTCATAAATAATATACGTAATTGTTCATAAATGAGAATAATTTTTTGTAAAGTGGTCCCTATCATTTAAATGTACGTCACTTTTCTTAAATGATAGGTAACTTTGTATAAATAATATAAATGACTTTTTATAAAGTGATACCCATCTTTTAAGTTAGTATCGTATAAAAGAACCTTTATACAAGTGATTAAAAAACCATTACTCTTCAACAAAATAAATGTTAAAACAAAAATATAAATGATGAGGACTAATAACTAAATTTAATAAAATTATATAAATGCTTAAAAATATAAATTAAAATAGAAATTAACGTTTGGATACATAACCATAATTCTAACGCTAGCCTACGTAAATATTTACCTAAAACGGTGAGTATTTTTTAATAAATAAAAAAGAAAATGGATTGAATTTTTAAATGGTGAGTGGTTTCTTCTAGTTATTTGAGTTGGGTGTACTGGTCCAATATTTGATATGTAAGGAAGGATATACACTTCTAAAGATTTAGTGTGGACTTGAGTTTATTATTATTTTTTTACAAGATTATGGTAATAATAGATTTTTTTGTCTAAATAGTAATAGTAGAAGTAAATATAAATAAAAATTAAAATAAACCTTACATAAATTATTTAAGGCATAGTAGAATTAAGATGGTATTTCAAGTTGAATTAATGAGAAATTATATAAAAATCTAAATTGTTTGATAAGTAGTCAGGTGGTGGCATGAGGGTCTTCCTGTTATTCATTAGGGTGGGCCCAATATACATGTACGGAGCTCAAGGCAAACTAACTTCGACCATGTATACGTGTTACTCTCTAATACACGCGAACAAATTTAAGTTGTATTTCAAGACAATCTAAATAAATTGATAAGCGATATACAAACCTAGAGCACTAGGAATAAGCTTCGGAAAAATGTGACGGGAAACACCTGCCGGATAAGGAAAAAATTGAGGTGGTACCAATGAAAATTGGGGTTGTTGTCCAGTTGAAGAAAAAGTAGCAAGGTGTTGATTATCAAGCGCAGCAATTTGTTGGTTAACGACTACTTGATCTATATGTTCCTTAATCTTCTTATCAGTCAAAATTTGTTTTTGCTCGTCAACAAATCTTTGATAGTAAGCAACATTTGCCTACAAATACATATTATCAACATAAGTGCTAGAGTAATGGAATAATGAACTTTGTTATCATATATACCTTGTGATTGAAATCAGCATTATGTTGCCGTCTCACAGAAGCTGAAAACACGAGTTCGCACAAACACAATAAATCTAAATAGGGAAGGTTAAAATTAAAATTACCTCTCCAAATATAACTTTAAGACTATAAAAATCATAATAAATTCTTATTTCTATGCAAAACCAAACCCATACACACACCTATACCCCATTACTTAAAATATATTTGTAGTAGTTTCAACATACACTTATACAAACATATTAAATTTATTTACATTTACGATCTATAATTATTTTTTACCCATAATATTTTTATGGAATTTAAAATCAACATAGTTTAGCCAGATTCCCAACAATTTAAATATATCAAAATTAAGTCACATACAAGTATAAATTCTAATTACACAATTTACTTGCTAATAAATCGTAACTTAACTAATGAAAGATACAATACAAGAATAATAACTTATAGAATTATACGCTAAGTACACGTCGCAGTAGTCACAATAATAACTGTAAAGTACAAAATATACACTTTATATTTTTGTACAAATCTATCATATATTTATTTACATATATATTTTATATAGATAGATTCTGCGTACCTCGGCATGGACAACTTGTTAATGAAAACAATGGAAAATTGACAATGGAATGTAATATAGGCAAAATGGGAAAGGGATCTAATTATTTATTGTAGTAGAAGGAAATGGGCTAAAACTGTGGACTTTGTCAATAGTAGTAATAATAATTAGGTCATAGAGTTTTATTTTTGGAGGCCCAATCTCCGAACTTCAAATTATATGACGAGGGTAATTATTAAGTGATCTTCATGTTTGAGATTTTATTACTCTTCGGCCCTTATGATTTTTTTTACAAGTTCAATTGACTAGATTAAAAGACGGAAACTAAAAATATCATGAGATAGTAGTTTCATTTTGTTAGTTAAGATCGTTTAAGATAATTTAAGACAAGTGTTGCTGATCGTGAGAGGGAAACACGCAATTTCCAAACAAAAATTCTTGAAATGTTTTTTTGCAATCCAATCAACACAATATTGGTCTTCCTAGTAACAAGGTGGAAAGACGGATTAAAATTTGAAATTTTAGTACATCCTAAAACTAGTTTCCAAATTCATATATATTACATGTGACACATACATAAGAGGTTTCATAACTAGATTGCAATATTTTGTTATGAATATGTTAGATTAGGGGAATCCTCGAGTGTACAAAATAAAATTCCTAATACTAGTATTTTTAGCTTTGGCGGAAGAGAAGGCTTGGTACCCTATAAGTTGATTGTAATAATAGTACCTGTAACATCTCTGTTTGAGAATGAGCATATTGTATGTCACAACTGTAATTACTAGCCGTTTTGAAATGGGAAGAAGATGAATTCGAATTTTTGCAATATTACTTTTGGATAGTGATGTGTGTGCAAAGAAGACTGGTGTCTAAGGTTTTATGTTATGGAGAACGAGTATAAATTTATGTTTTTATTATACTTTTTTATTTTTTATTTCTAGGTAGGTGATGCGTGTGAAGAAGGTGGGTGTTTGGGGTTTTATGTAAATGGGGAAGAAGATGGTGGAGAATGATTGAGGTTGATTATGGAGGAATGTTAGAGATAAGTTTGAAAATTTTAAGGAGGCGAGTGTTTGGTATTTTATGTAAATGGGGAAGAAGATGATGGAGAATGATCGAGGATGATTATGGATGAGTATTAGAGGTGAGTTTGAAACTTTTATTATCGTACAAGTGAGATTGAGGATTTATGTTTTATGCTTTGATAAATTAAGTATAAATGAATATGAATTGATGATAATGGTGGTGAAAAATGATCGGCAAATGAGTTTTTAATTTTTTTATTTGTCAAGCTTGAGGAAGAAGAGATAGAACGAGGGGGGTCGGGGTGGATGAGGTTTATGTTTTCTTTTAATATTTAATTGAGGTATTTAGGTAACTTTACAAGTTAGAAAACATACTCTTACCGAAAATAGGTGTGTCAATCAATAAATAGACATGTGTTAGGGGATCTACAATTATACATTGTTTAGTTTAAGGGTTTGTTTGGATATAGGGGATCTTTTAGTAAAAGATAGGAAATGATAGTATATTAAAGGTATGAAGATGAGAGTATTTAATCTTGTTTGGATTGAGTAGAAAAATAAAGAAATGTATTAGTAAAACATATTTTTGTATTTGGATTGTATAAGTAATGGAAAGGATAGGATTATTTTATAACAAAATTACTTTTGTACCCTTAATAAAATATACTATAAATAGAAAACAAAGGTAATACAGATGTTTTATTATTAAAATTAATCCTTTCCTTCTAATGACTCCAAATTAAAGGGATATGATATAACAGATTAGAAAGGTATTATTTTAATCATTTAGTAACTTATCCCTTCAAAATTTTATAATACAAACAAAGTAAGTATATCCATTATCCTTTATAATCCCTTATCTCCCCTTTTAATCCCTCAATCCAAAGTGTATGTAAAATTTTTTCTTGGGATTTTGAAAATTTTAAATGGAAAAATCCTTTTTCCAAATATTGGAATATCTAAGTGTTAGTGAAAATATTTATTTTTTAAAAACGACCAATATTTATACTAAAATATTTTGGAGTTCTAGACATGGAGATTTTAAACTTACTAAATGGGTTAAAAATTCATTTTAATACTTTGGTTAAATGCACGTGTCTACCATAAGAATCGTAAATTAGTTATGTATTACTTTACAAATTTGATGCAAAATCACGAAACATAATCCTTTGTATGGATTACATTAATTTAGATTTTGAGACGAAAGATTTTCTTTTCTGAATCGACCAAAAATTTAACTTTTCTTTGTCGTGAAATTACTTTTGTTGATTTAAGAGAATAATTCATAGATTAAATAGATTGGTTACACTAGTCAATAAGAAATTAAGGACCCATCAACCTACTAGTTTATAAAAGCTTGTCAATGATACCGTGGACACCAGTTGATCTGTAGCCTGTGGCAAACATAAGGATTAACGATAGAGGTTCAACGTTATTCGAAGATGGCTACCTTTAACTTGACAGAGAAAATAATTGGCATCGTAACCAGAAAGGGACATAACATCCTAAAAATCCCCTAGTTTGATACGATAAACGCCCAAATAAATATATTGGGCATGCATTACATATAAATACCTATTCCATGTGCTTGAACATGTATCACTTATATTCTCACTAAATATATATGCAGTCAGATTTAGTTATATATATTCTATTGGATCATCAATACCAATAATGACTTGACCGTTAGAGTATTATCATGAGACACAGATCCATATGGTCCAGACCTTTGTATGATTTTAGGTCATTACGATTGGCCGAAGGTAGATACATTCAAAACACCACCACCAATATTAGTTCTATTGTTCACGTATCTATATTGGTTGGGCATTTCACTCTCTATCAATCGACACTGTCAGTGGGAACGAATTTCCAAATCCATTGATAAACAGCTAATTAAAACCAAGTCCAAATTAGATTTAGAGAGACAAGTGGAAATGGAAGTACCCCAAACCACACAATAAACGCTGAAAAAAGTTTCTCTCAGTAACCTAGAATGGAGGTCCACAAATAGATGATCTCAAACCCCCAACGCTATGGGCACTAGTTGTCTCTCTGCAATTGTACAAATTGACTTAAGTAATATAGTGTTTTAAAAGTATAAATCGTTTCCCAAGGTATTATACATGTTATTTAGTGATTTAGATAGGAGTGGATTCTTCATTATGCGAAGCAAATGAGAAAAGATAAGGGGGAATTAAATATTGCAAATTGTAATGGATTAGTTAGCAACTAATTAACGAGATTAAAAAGACTAAAAGGTAATAAAAGTATATATATAAAGGATTTAAATGAGCTTGGGATGATCAATTCCGCCTAATATCTCTAATTGGGAAATTCTTATTAAGTAAGGGAAAGATTAATATTTAACACTAATCGTACCTAGGATTAAAAATTACTCTAAACCCTTTCCGGGTGATTAGAGGCTACTCTATAGGCAAACAAACTCCTTTAAAATAAACCCAGCTACCCTAAAAAACAATTAAATCAACTACACATATCATGGCTATGCATCTGCTTCTGATCTTCTGATTGGATTATACAAATACACCCTCAGTACCTAGCTGTAAACGTAAACCCCTTCAAGGTATAATTTTTGGATTATCTTAGTAAATTATGTGGCCAATATAATCAATCACAATTCAATACAAGATAAGGAGAAGTATGAGTATTCGATCTCATTTAAGCATAAATCCCTAATTAAAAATAATTGCCCAATAGTAAAACCTAGGGTTTCACAATCCATTTCAATCTACTATATATTTAGCTCATAATAAAAGAAAAGAAATCCATAATAGTTGAATTAAGTATACAATGATTAATGAAAATTAGAGGAAAAGAGAAATTATTATATATTGTGTGAAAAGATGAATATTTGAAGACTTGAAGATATGAATAATCTTCTCCCAAAGTCTTCTCTTCTTTACGCTTTGCTCCATTGATGAAATATTAGTGAATTATGAGAGAAAATGAGAAAAGAACATTATATATGCTCCTAAAATTGTGGGTGTCACTTAAATTATGTTGTTCCATGGTCTAAATTGTAAAAAGTCTTCACCCACTAGAATTTTCTATTTTGCACAAAGTTGTATCTTTTTAGCCATAATAAAGATCATAACTTCTTCATCCAAACTCTAAACCACTTTTAATTTATTTCCAAGCATTCTTATTTTTGAGAGCTTTCTAACGGTCTATCATTCACCTACTCAAAAAATTTAATATTTTGGAAATTCTTTGAATATCTGCAATCGCCACCCGATGAGTACTGGGGGATCTAAATGTATCGAAAAATCATAGTATGTCAAGGAAAATTCACTAAATATAAAAAAAATACTGAGTATTGAAATTATGATCACTAAGTATTGGGGAATCTTTTTGAGTATGGAAAAAAAAGACCCTGAGTATACTCATAATTCCTCTGAGTTTAAAAAAATACTAAGTACTACACCAAATTATAAAAAAAATGAAAAAATTTATTTTAATTGATAAACATAATATTTATAAAGAAAAACAAATCTATCTGTAAAAAAAACTATTTCAATTATATATAAAAAAAGAAGTTGCAAATAATTGACAATGCTACCATCAGATTTATTGATTCATTAACTATCATTCCTAGAAGAATACATTCTTTTAATTCAAAAGAATAATCTGTTCAACATAAATAAATTCAAAAGAATAAGAAGAGATGTCTGAACGACCATCATTAAAGATAATCTATCCAATAAAAAATCAGAAGCATAATCTGGCCAAAAAAATCAAAAAAGTTCAAAAGATTCCTTTTTGCTGCTAGATCTCAAAGATTTGAACGATCATGAAGCTTGAGTCCATTGCTTCTTCAATCCCAAAATCTCTAAGCAAAACTCAGCTTGATGCAAAACTCCAGTCATGAACAGAGAGTTATTCCTTATTAAGTCTCTCATTAGGTTTTTAATTATTAATATCAAAGTGAATGAAAAGCATTACTTGTTAATATTTTAAGAATTTGTGATTATATATTTATTTTGTTGTTGATGTTTAATATTTGTTTTTTTAGATATTGCACACAAGTCTATTTCAAAATTAGGATTTAGTAATGTTGCTGATAAGACAAAAGAAAAAGAATAAGATTCGTTCGCCATTTCATTTCAGTTAAATATTTAGATATCATTCTTACTTGCCTAGGTAGAATTTACTTGCTAGTATATTAAACTGAAAATTTCTTATGAATATGAACTTTTTCATAGTATTATTTGTTTATTAAATATTTATGTCATGTATACTAATTAACAAGTTAAGAGATTTAGTGATAAATCAAAAATATCTTAGAGATAAATTTGTTTTCGAACTTATATGTTTACAATTATAATATATAAAATATTTGGCTGTTTTGTTTGATTATGTTGTATAGTATTTTTGTGAGTTTGTATGTAAATTTAGTAAAAAATGAGGAATAAATAGTGAGATCTTATGTGTCTAGTAAGGGAAAAGATCACATTGTTCACTAAGCAAAAAGTAGATTCTCTTTCACATGGAGGACACACCAAAAAAGAAATGTGACACACCATAAGAGAAATGTCACTATAGAGGTAAGTAACAATACGAATATATTTTTATTTACATATTAAGTCCCTTATTTTATGGTAATTGATTCAGGATATTCAGAAGTTCTTCGTGGATTATCTAATAAATGATACTCTAGGTGCAATTTTGACTGCACATTTAGTACATGTAAATCGTGAAGTAGATCTACAGACTATAACTGTTGATTTTGCTAAAATAGGAGCTCCAGCTGAAATTCTTAACAATATGTTTTAATAAAGCCTCACTTTGTACAAGACCTTAAGAAAGTGAACCTAAGTACACATCCCAAGGTGCACAGGGTAAGCTTTATCGCGCAACTGTATTAACAATATGTTTTATTAAAGCCACACTTTGTTTTCTCGAAAAAAGATGTTTGAAGAAGCGTATGATCAAGATCTTGTGGAGGAGGGGTACCAAATGTTTGTAAAAATAGTTGAAAGACACAAGAATATGTACTTGGATAAAATGGGGAGTTTGATGAATTATTACAAAGCGGAGAATGAAAATGAGATATTAACTTCGAAATTGAAAGAAATTAAATCAAATCCTGAATCTCCATTCCCAGATTGTTACTTTCATAATTTTTTAGATCAATTGTAAACCTAAATTGTTATTTTCATAATTTTTCAGATCAACTGTAAAAATGAATCAATGCTGATCTTTCTACTCATGTGACCAATTACAATGTCGCATTCGTGGATATTAATGGGGAAGAAGAAAAGTTTGAGTTTTTGTATGTTGAAACTTATCAAAGATGTATATAGAGTATAATGATGTCTTTTGGTTTTCCACTTCAAATTTTACAATACTAATAGTACTCTTCATTGTGACGATTATGATGAGTTAGTAGATTAAATTTCATTCTATTGTGCAATTTTGTAAAATACAAGCATCGTTGTGTTGTTTAGAATGTACAGAGTAGTGCAAATAAGCATATTTTCTATTACAAGTGCATTTACTAGCCCGTTTTGACATGGGTAAATGTTACTAAGGGAAGAAGATGAGTTCGAATTTTCTTAATAATATTTTTGGATAGTGATGTGTGTGCGAAAAAGACCGATTTCTGAGGTTTTATGTTATGGAGTGTGAGGATAAATTTAGGTTTTTATTATAATATTTTATTTTTTATTTCTAGGTAGGGTGATGCGTGTGAAGAAGATGAGTGTTTGGGGATTTATGTAAATGGGGAAGAAGATGGTGGAGAATGATCAAGGATTATTATGGATGAACGTTAGAGATAAGTTTTAAACTTTTAAGAAGGCGATTGTTTGGTATTTTATGTAAATGGGGATGAAGATGATGGAGAATGATCTAGGATGACTATGGATGTGTTAGAGGTGAGTTTGAAACTTTTTTTATTTTACAAGTGAGTTTGAGGTTTTATGTTTTATGTTATAATATTTAAGTATAACTGAATATCAATTGAAGATAATGGTGGTGAAAAATGATAGGAAAATGAGTTTTTAATTTTTTTATTGGTCGAGCCCGAGGAAGAAGAAATAGAACGAGGAGGGGTCGGGGTGGATGAGGTTTATGTTTTCTTGTAATATTTAATTGAGATATTTAGGTAACTTTACATGTTAAAAAGCACACATCTTACCAAAAATAGGTGCGTCAATCAATGCTAATAAATATACATGGATCAGGGCATGTTCAAAAATACATGGTTTAGTTTTAGGGTTTGTTTGGATGTAGGGGGATTTTTTAGTAAAGGATAGGAAATGATATTATATTAAAGGAAAAAAGATGAGTGTATATAGAGCCCGCTTGGGATAGATTATTTTAAAGCTAACAGTGCTTTTTAATTATAATTAAAATATTTTTAAAAAATATTTTAAAAAATATTTAACATCTAAAATCACGATTATTTTAATAATCACTTAACTAGTGCTTTCAAAAGTTATTATAAGGGTCTAAAATATTTTTATGAATTTAAAATCACTTCAAGTGATTATTTTAAAAAGAAATCCCAAACGGACACTTAATCTTTTTTGGATTGAATAGAAAAAGAAAGAAATGTATTAGTAAAGCATATTTATATTTTGTGTTTGGACAGTATAAGTAATGGAAAGGGAAGGATTATTTTATAACTAAATTACTTTTGTACCCCTAATAAAATATATTATAAATATAAAATTAAGGTAGTAAAGATATTTTATTATTAAAATTAATCTCTTCCTTCTAATGACTCCAAATTGGAGGGATAGGATATAAAGGATTAGAAGGTATTATTTTAATCCTTTAGTAACTTATCCCTTCAAAATTTTATAATACAAACAAAGTTAGTATATCCATTATCCTTTATAATCCCTTTCCTCCTCTTTTAATCCCTCAATCCAAATTTTCTGTAAATTTTTTCTTGGGATTCTAAAACACTTAAATGGAAAAATCCCTTTTTCCGAATATTGGAATATTTGAGTGGTAGTTAAAATAATTTTTTTTCAACCCGACCAATATTTATACTAATATATTTTAGAGTTCTAGACATGGAGATTTTAAACTTACGAAATGGGTTAAAAATTCATTATGATCCTTCGGTAAAATGCATGTGTCTACCATAAGAATCGTAAATTAGTTATGTATTATTCTAAAAATTTGACGCGAAATCACGAAGCATATTCCTTTGTATGGATTACCTTAATTCAGATTTTGAGACGAAAGATTTTCTTTTCTAAATCGACCAAAAAGTCAACTTTTCATTGTCGTGAAATAACTTTTGTTGATTAAAGAGAACGATTAAATGATTAAACAGATTGGCTACACTAGTCAATAAGAAATTAAGGATCCATCCTCCTATTAGTTTATAAATGTTTGTCGGTGATACCGTGGACACCAGTTGATCGGCAACTGAACCGCAGCCTCCGGCAATCATAAGGATCAATAATTGAGGCTCAACTTTATTCGAAGATGGCTACCGTCAACTTGACCGAGGAAATAATTGGCATCGTAACTAGAAAGGGACATAACGTCCTAAAAATCCCCTAGTTTGATACGATAAAAGCCCAACTAGGTATATTGGGCATTTATTACATATAAATACCTACTCCATGTGCTTGAACGTGTATCACTTATATTCTCACTAAATATATATGCAGTCGGATTTAGTTATATATATATATATTCTATTAGATCATCAATACCAATAATGACTTGACCGTTAGAGTACCACCTGGAGGCACATATCCATGTGGTCTAGACCTATGTATGAGTTTAGGTCATTACGATTGGCCGAAGGTAGATACATTCAAGACTCCACCAACAACACGAATAGTAATTATATTCTTCACGTATCTATATTGGTTGGGCATTTCACTCTCTATCAATCGACACCGTCAGTGGGAACAAAATTTCCAAATCTATTAAGAAACCACTAATTTGAACCAAGTCCAGATTAGATTTTTAGAGACAAGTGGAAATTGAAATACCCCATCCCGCAGACTAAACGCTGAAATAGAGTTTCTCCCAGTAGCCTAAAATGGAGGTCCACATATAGATGATCTCAAACCCCCTACGCTAGAAGCACCAGTTCTCTCTCTGCAAGTGTACGAATTGAATCAAGTAATATAGTGTTTTAAAAGTATAGATCGTCACCCAAGGTATTGTAAATGTTATTTAGTGATTTAGCTAGGAGTTAATTCTTCGTTTTGTGAAGCAAATGAGAAAAGAGAAGGGGGAATTAAATATTGCACATTTTAATTGATGTGCAACTAATTAATGAGATTAAAAGGACTAACAGGTAATAACAAATATATAAAGGATTTAAATGAGATTGGGATGATCAATTCCGCCTAAGATCTCTAATTGGAAATTTTTTATTAAGTAAGGGAAAGATTAATATTTAACACTTATCGTAAACAAGATTAAAAAAATAACTCTAAATCCCTTTCAGGCCATTAGAGGCTACTCTAAAGGAAAATGAACCCTTTCAAATAAATCGAGCTACCTTAAAAATCAATTAAATCAACTATACATATCATGGTTATGCATCTGTGTATAATCTCCTAATTGGATGATACACATATACTCTCATTACCCAGCTCTAAACGTCAACCCCCTTCAAGGTATAAATTTTGGATTATGCTTAATAAATTATGTGGCCAATATAATCAATAACAGTTCAATACAAGATAAGAAGAAGTATGAGTATTCAATATCATTTAAGCCTAAATCCCTAATTTAAAATAATTGCCCAATTAGTAAAACCTAGGGTTTTGCAATCCATCCCAATCTACTAGATATTTAGCTCATAATAAAAGGAAAGAAAAACATAGTACTAGAATTAAGTATACAATGATTACTTAAAATTAAAGGAAAAGAATTTTTTTATATATTGTGTGAAACGATGAAAAATTGAAGACTTGAAGATATGAATAATCTTCTCCCAAGTCTTCTCTTCCTTACGCTTTGCTCCATTGATGAAATATTAGTGAATTATGAGAGAAAATGAGAAAAAAACATTATATATGCTCCTAAAATTGTGTGTATCACTTAAGTTATGTTTTTCCATGGTCTAAATTGTAAAAAGTCTTCACCTACTAGAATTTACAATTTTGCACAAAGTTGTATCTTTTTAGCCATAAAAACGATCATAACTTCTTCATCCAAACTCTAAACCACTCTCATTTTATTTTCACGCATTCTTATTTTTTAGAGCTTTCTAACGGTCTATCATTCACCTTTTAAATATTCTCGGATCGACTGTGACATGGATTCTAAGATTATGGACTGATTGTAATATATATCTTCATTGAGCCCCAAGTGAATTATTGACTTTTCAGATATATTTTTGGTCCTTTTTCGACTTATTGAATGTTTCTCTTCGCTTTCATGACTCCTTAACTCCTAAATTAACACATGTTATGGATCTTAAGGTCTTTCCAGATTATAGCATTAACTTATGGATGATATTATAAATATATATACATGTATATATGTATGCAAGTATGTATTGACCTATGTGGTATTGGATACAACCTTTTTGGTCTATAGGGAACATGTAGCTAGATTCTTTTTAAAGAGGTCACTACCAAATCTTTTGGGTGGCCAAATATTAAAATACCCTAAAATAAAATAAAAATCACATAAAGACGAAAAACAAGTGGCAATAAGTATGGATCACCTACCCAATAAGTCATTGGATGAGTCATTGATTATCAACTCACTAAGTACCAATATTTTTCAGTTATGACCACCACCCACTGACCACCCCTGGCCGTTCCATCCAAGGTCTACTCAAATAATCTATTAAGTTCTCAGAGAATTTAATGTATTGGAAATTATTTGAGTATCTGTATTTTTCAGCTCTGACCACAACCGGTGCCACCACCCGACGAGTATTTGGAGATCTAAATGTATCGGAAAATCACAGTATGTCAAGGAAAATCCGCTGCATATCAAAAAAAGTTACCGAGTATTGAAAAAATTCACTAAGTATTGTGGAATATTTTTTAGTATACTTAACAATTCATTGAGTGTGGAAAAAAAGACATTGAGTAACTTAATAATTCCTATGAGTTTTAAAAAAACACTAAGTATTACACCAAAATATAAAAAATAAATGACAAAATTTATTTTAATTGATAGAAATGGTATTAAATAACAACAACAAATCTATTTTGTAGGAAAACTATTCCAATTATATATAAAAAAGCAGTTGCAAATAATTGACAATGGTGCCATCAATATTATTGATCAATTAACTATCATGTCCTAGAAGAATACATTATTTTAAAAATAATAATCTGTTCAAAATAAATAAATTCAAAAGCATAAGAAGAGATGTATGAGTAGATTTGAACAACTATCACAAAAAGATAATCTATCCAATAAAAAATCAAAAGAATAATCTATCAAAAAAAATCAAAAGAGCTCTTTTTGCTGTTAGATCTCGAAGATTTGAACGACCATGAAGCTTGGGTCCATGGATTCTTCGATCCCAAAAACTCGAAGTAAAACTCAGCTTGAAGCAAAACTCCAATCATGAACAAAGCTTGAACAGAGGCTCTGAATGCTTGAAAGGCAAATAAGGCTTGAATGGATATTAAATAAAGGAGAGATCTACTGAGGTTGAAGTTTTGAAATTCGTTATGAGATGCGAATAGAGAGGTTGTTGCTAGGTTGGGGTGGGGAGAGGAGAGAGGGGAGAGATATTTTACGGTTTTTAATTTTATGTTTAAAATTTAGTATATATAGTAGTTGAAATTAAGTGGCTTATAGTGTTAAATAATCTAAACTTTAATTTATCTAATTGATGTTCTCTCTCATACCCAATGATGTATAACTGAGTATCCTCAAATCTCAAAAGTAATAAAGATCGAGCATTTCTCTGACGTGATATTCAACTTTAAATAGCCAGGTTCACACATTTATTTTCTTAATTTGGAAGCTAAGCATAACCGATTTTCTTTACATCTTGGGTTGTTGTTAGCTTGATTATTTTTTTTCTTTCTTGATTCTCAACATTAGTTTTCTTGAATTTGGAAATTGTAACAATTAAATCATACATGTGCCTCATAATATTAGCACCAAACAAGTAAAAACCCAACCCATAATATCCTAAAAATATCCCACCATCCCAAACCCAAGCTCGAAGATAGTCAATTCACTAAGCATTGTGATTCAAGAGCGCGTAATATGTTAAAGTCTTATCATACTAAAGGATTAGGTTTGTAACATGGATAACAAAAAAAGGACTCAGGCTCAATCGGTGATAGGAATACATCACTTGGACAAATTAAAGTGAACACATGTATTTTCAAAGAACTACCTTAATCATTTATCTAAGTCTCGCCAACCTATTTCATCTCAATGTTGTAGGAGAATCAATTTTAGACTAGCTAAGACTGCAATGTCTATACACCTACTCACATTTCACTTTGCTCAAACTACTTTTCACACACTACTTGCTAAGAACTTGACACACACACAGACAACAGGTTTAAAGACACTTAATCATGACATAATATGAGAATTACTAAATCATATAACTAATTCATATCATCGAGTGAACCTAAATAGAACCAACAAAAACAACTACAACAAATTTTACTAGAAAATTTAGACGAAGCGTCTAAATCTAACAATAAGCGTCTAAAACTAATTCATATACAAGACTCTAATTGGCATTTTTGAGATCTCTATTCATATATAAAGTACAATTAAGAGTATGGAATACAAGACAAGACACTAATTCTGTTTTTTGAGCTCGCTATTCACATATAAAGTCCAAAACATAGAAAGATCACTCACATTCAACACTCTTGAGAGAGCTTTTATTAAGAACCCTTAAAGCCACATTTAAAGTCTTATACTAAAAATGAAATTTACTTCTAAACATGGCATATCACTTTCTGGTGAAAAATTATTATTTTTTACCTCATCTTTTTGTTATATAATTTTTTTAATAAATAAAATTAGTATGCCACTAGAATATTAATCAAATCTGGTTCTAATTTTTTTTAAAACCTAATTTATTTGTACTCTTTAAATATAATCTGGATTTAAAAAAATTACTAATAGCAAGTCAAAGATATAATTGACAAAAATAAGAATCTATATAATAAAACACAACAAGAAATAAGCAGCTAGGATTTATCGGGAGAAAATATAAAAGTGTATGTTTCTTTAAATTTAAGTCAAACGACGTTTACAAGATCAACCAAATGTCTCAATTTATTTGAATTTAAGCCCCTTTTACATGGTTTAAACATAATAATTTCTTACCTTATTATCCAATCCAAAGTCCTTTATTTTATCCTTTATGTATATTTATCTATGTTTATCATCCCATTTATTGCATGTCACAGGTTTCTGTAAGTGGATATCTCTACAATCCTTTTTCTTTAAAAATTGACATTGGTTTACATGTCAATTGTATATTTTTATGGGCCAATTATTGTATAAATAGAAGTTAAAATAGTGTAATCAAAGAATTAATTTTTATGTTTAGAACTTAGATCTTAAATGTTGTTGATTTTTTCTGGGTGATTAATTCAAAAGGGCCATAACCAAAAAAAGTTGCTTCATAAGGTCTAACCCAATTTACTAAATATCCTTGTCTAAACTTCCCTTTTAAGTGTATATCATGCAAATTATTGGATTAGACGACATAATTTGGTGGCCTAGAAAATTATAAATCCAGAGAATTGGTGGGATAGACAATATAATTTGGTAAGCTAAATATTTTATTTGTTGAGTTGTGTTCATTAATTTGGTGAGCCCACTGTCCAATTTCGTTAAAATCACTATCTCCATTTTCAGCCCATCCAAAACAATTCAAAAAATACAGTATAATACTAAATTGCTCACTCGCATCACTTCTTATACGCTCAAAAGCTTTCTATGGTCATACAAGATCCATTGTAAGATTTGCATGAAAATATAATAAACATCACGACTATAATTTTACTTAAATTAAATAATTTTGAAAATTGTAAATGATGAGATTAGGTTAAAAATAATTTGTTTTTAGACTGTTAATGCTAAAGATTATTTTTTACCTTAGTTTGGGTTCTTTGATTGTTGATGGCGTAGCCAAGCCTGGTTGATGATGGTGAAGAATGTTTCACAAGTGGTGAAAAATGTTTCACAAGTGGCTGCGGTTTTCTAGTCTAGGAGAGTGAATTGGATTATGTTTATTGTATAAGAGAATGGTTCTTTGATTATGTTGCATTGGTTTTCAACCTTTATTTTTTATTCAGAAATATTTCAACTTTTCTGATTGTGTACTTTTTTTTAATCTTAACCTTACTATTTTATTTTGTAAGGTTATATTAGGTATATTATATAAGTGTAAAATAATACTTTAAAAGATTGGACTTCATATTTAGGATATGGACCTAATTTTAAATTATCTCTTTTCTCAATTGGCAGAACTATTGTTTATAAGTTCTTGGAATTTTTTTTTGTTATTACTTCTTTTTATATTATAAAGTCCAATGGACTATATATTATGGGCTTCTTCACATTTATGTGCTGGCCTATTTGTGTTTGAGCATAATTAAGTTCAACTCACAGGAAACACTAGCTAGCGTATTACTTCATGGACTTGCTACGTGATACTCTTATATCCTTTGATCTTATTCTACTTTGAACGGACGAGATCTAAACCCTAAGCCTCCCATATATATACCCTTTTCTCAAATCTTTGGTCAGATTTCTTCATATGTCTTTAAACTCTTATACTCTCGCAGCTACCATGAAACAAATGTTTCTGTAGATCTCTGTTCTTCTTCTATAGTACATCAAGTATCTCTTTCATAGATGTCAAGTACGGATGTATATTAGTGTGAATGTATGTTGAACCAATTCTTTATTTCTCCAATTTTATTTTAAGCTTCCTTTCTTTTCTGATGATAAAACTGATTTAAACATTTACTTCTATATCTCTTGGTCAAAACTTAAAAACTAAACATCTAATACTTTTTTCATGTAAATTAAAGTTTTTACACTCATCCATATTGTTTCAACTTACGTGATAACACAATTTTATTTTTAAAGATATTTATGAGTTAATCTATATCATTTTTAATTTAGGTTATGTATAATCATGATCTTTTACGAAAAAAATCGAATTTTCCACTTTTTTACTATTAACACTAGCGGTCCTATTAAAATTATTTTTAAGTATTTTAATTTATTGAATGAAGTTTTAGTATAAATAGTCCTATACATATTTATATAAATAGATTGATTTGAAAAAATAGAGTATTCAATGGTCTTTGAATTCATAGTATTTATAAGGTTAAAATTATCTGTTTAAGTTTGATCTATAAATTTTATTTGAAGAAGTTATGTTTAGAGAATTAAAAAAGTAGATGTTTTTCTAGATTTTTAAAAATAGGATAACGATATTAGAAGTAAATCGATAAAAAATTAAGACTAATATGGAGGTACATAACTCATCATGCTAGATTTGTTGAATTATAAAATATAAGGTTTAGTAACTTTTTTTTACTCTATAGAAGATAAGAAGAGAATTTTTCTAATGTTATTTTCTATGAATTATATTTTATTGAGGTCTTTATTGTAGAGAGACGAGAGTTATTTATTATTAAATGAGTCATTAGGTTTGTAATTATTGACATTAAAATGAATGAAAAGCATTACTCGTTAATATTCTAAGAATTTGTGATTATTATATATATTTTTTCTGTTAATGTTTAATTTTTTTTTTCAAGATATTGCACACTAGCCTATTGCATAATTAGGATTTAGTAATATTGCAGATAAGATGGTTACAAACAAAAGAAAAAGAATAAGATGGTTGGTCATGTCATTTCAGGTAAATATTGATATCTCACTGTCACTTGCCCAGGTATAATTTACTTGCTAGTATATTAAGCTAAAAATTTCTTAGATTTTTTATGTGTTTTATGAAAATGAGATTTCTTGGTATTATTTGTTTATTAAATACTTCATATCATGTATACTAATTAAAAAGTGAAGAGAATTAGAGAGATAAAAAATATCTGAAAGATAAATTTGTTTCTGAACTTATATATTTACAATTGTGATAAAAGCAATTTATTTAAGTATACAAAATATTGGGCTTTTTTGTAACTATAATATCTTTCAGCTCTTATAGTACACATATGATAAAAGAAATTGTTTGATTATGTTGTATTGTATTTTTGTGAGTTTGTATGTAAATTTAGTAAAAATTGAGGAATAACTAGTGAAATCTTATGTGTCTAGTAAGGGAAGAGATCACATAGTTTATTAAGCGGAAAGTAAGATTCTCATCCAACTCATCCTGATAAAATGGAAGATAATTTATTGATATATTTTTCAGGACTTAGACCCCTTTCAACGCTAAACAAAACCAATCATTAGTATCAATAACACAAAAATAGTCTAATAGAAATAATAGTAACCTTGTGTCGAAATAAATAAACAATTATAAATATATACAAACAATTCTAAAATAATTACTCTCACTTTCAAAATTCTCCTTAAGCCACACAAATCGTAAAACACACTTACTCCCTTTACTCCCTTATGGTAAGTCCAATTCATCTGGTCTAGGATTCCGGCAAGAATTCGTCTACACTCTTTATCTAAGTATATCATTGTGTCATTGCATATAACATGTTCACTATCGATGAGTAACCCTAGAACATGGTGTCATCATGTAATGTCACCGTCATCTCACCGACCGACAAGTGAAGCGTGTGGGTCTCGCACCTCCATCTTTTTACCCAAGTGGTGCACAAAGCTCGGTTGGTAGTTACTTTGTGTATTTTTGGAATATACCCAAAATTGGCCTCTTCAACAAATGGAAAGATGTGCAAATCCATCTCCCAAAGTATGGATTTTATAAGCAAAACATCATAATTGTCATATACACAAACAAATATTGGTTTAATAGTAATATTTAACAAGTAAAACATGTAAAAAATATAAGAAATATAACTTATGTCGCCTTTCAATATTATTTGACTTTGATAAATTTTTTGATGATTAAGTACGGGAGACACAAATTTAGGTCGTAGACTATTTTGTTTATTGTACCAGTCTAATAATAAAATTGAAGGGGAACATAGTGCAATAATAAAAGTTTAGGAGGACCAATAATGTGATATTGTATAATTAAGTTTTGATACTACACATTTAAGGAACTCATAGTGCAATAGCATAATTTTAAGAAAGGATAATGCCCATTGACAGGTGAATATTTTTTCCCAAATAAATTAGGTTGTTTCCTATTTAAATCAAATTTACATTGCACAATTACGTTCCTGCCCCTCTAGTCAAAGTTAGTGTTCAAAGTCAGTTTTTATATTATTTACTAATTTCGCAGCCGACTTCTTCTTCATTCGGAGCCGATGTCCTATTTATACTTGACCATTCATTTTCATCTGTAAAAAGCTTCACATTACTTGGAAGAGATGCTCAATCTATGAATTTTAAGGAAGTCTTTGTAGCAACACATTTTACATCCGCTCAATCAGTGAAACAATGGCAACGATCTGCTGATTGTGAAGTGACCATACTTTTAGTATAAGTGATGCACAAGAGCGCTTCAGAAACATACGATTACAGGTACCTTATTCCGTAATCATCACGATTCTTATTTAATTCATGTTTTTCAAATCATTCTTCGTTAATTCATGTATCTAGGGTTAGCGTTTTCTTTATACGCCTTAAAATTGAGTTTAATTAACGTCAATTCAACCTCAATACTTCTATATATTTAGATCTAATCAGTATTTCTTCGATTAATTTAGGAGGAATATGATCTAATAAGTATTTCTTCTCTATCTTCAGTTCTCCTGTTTTAATTTTTTTGCGTTTTTTTGTTTCTTCAATTTCCTTCGCTATTTCATAAATTTTGACGAATTCGTAGGGTCCTGTGTTAGTTCTTGATAGATTTTTCATATTTTAATATACTTTGGTGTTTGATTTGATATTTTGTGTGGTTTTGGTTTTGATTGTTTATTCATGGTCTGCGCTGCATTTTTTTTTGATTTTTTGATTCTTACCAGAGTTTCTAGAGTTAATTGCGAGTTCCTTCTCTAGGTTTAGTGTTACTTAGCTTCAATACTTCAATGTTTATTCAGTTTATAGATGAGATGAATTGGTGTTTGGTTTTTGTGGTTTTTGGTGTTGTTTATTCATAGATGTGATTATTCATGTTCTATGTTTTTTGTTTTCAGGTTTTGTATTATGGTATCAAATCCTATTGTTGAATTTAAATATGGTGATCAACTTGCTCAGTATCCCTTTGACTTTTTCGATTCATTCCAGTAGATCAAGGATTATGTTATTGGTCGGTGGATAGATTTGACAGATTGCTTGTTAGAATACATATACACTTTTGGCAATCAAAAGTCTTATTTAATGCTTGGTGAAGCTGATTTTGCTACTATTTTATGGTTATTTCATCATAATTTGTCAACTCCATTGAGTAACCTTCTTATTGAGATTAGTGTTATGATGATTTAAAAAAAAAATTAACCCTCTTCAAACGATCAATTTGTTGTTGTGCAGAAACTATTCATACTGATTGAAAATAGAGATGGGACAAACCAGATATGGGACAAAGCCCATCTTAATTATTTACGTCGCGAAACAGCACATCACCATCTCTAACACATTAATCTTTAATTAGTTTTACAATAGAGATGGCACAAATCTCATCTTAGTTATACAATTGAGATGAGATAAATCTCATCTCAATATTAGAATGAAGATGAGACAAATTCATCATAATCTTAAAATTAGAGATGAGACAAAATCTCATTTAAAAAAAATCAAAAAGTTCCAACATTTAAAAAAAAAAATCAAAAAAATCATAGACGTAGATATTATTTTATCTCATCTAAAAATGTATTTCTTTTTATTTTTTTTTTATTTTTTAAAATTTGTTATGATGATTCTAAAAGAAATTCCCGGACGTGTGCGTACGATAAATTAGTAGTAGGTGGATTTTCACATTTATGATAATGTTTGATTTAAATAGGAATATTTATTTGGTTAAAGACATCAACTAGAATAAGGGTATTATTATAATCTTTTCATCTAAATTAAGGTATAGTCTAAATGAGAAGATGGTTTGTTATTTTGATTTAAGAGGGAATGGCCCTTTCAAGAAACCATTGGTGCAATAATAAAAAAATTAAAGAGACCAATATGCAAATTCTTCAATTCAAGGGACAAAAAATGCAACATTATTTAACAAATTTCTTTAATTTCACAACAACCATACGAGGGACCAATATTTCAACATATATGTAAGGGACCAATTGTGAAAAATAACCTAACAACTATACTAAATCTTAACACATAATCATCATTTTATAGTACAAATTAACCACTAATAGTGAAAATACAACAATATAACTAAAATTAATAGACAAAAATTAATATATATATATATATATATATATATATATATATATGTATGATCCTAATTAATGAAAATGGAAGGGGTAGGAGAGAGGATAGGTGGGAGATATACCTAGATTAGAGAGATCAAGAAAAGGATATATTAGTGGTGGTGGCGGCCAAAGTGATTAGTGCCGCTGCAATACGAAGGGGGAGGGGGGTTCGATTTGTTAGGGTAAACAAGGTTGTATTTTAATAGGCAAAAGTCACTCTAAAATCTGGTTCAGTTTATGAAGAAGGGGCTCTTTCAGAAAGAGGAGCGCCTATGTGTTTCTTTTTGTAGTTATTTTATAAAAAATGTTAAAACTATAAACTCGAACTTTTTAACAAAAAACAAAGGATTAGACATTTTGTTGTAATTTATGTACCTATACTCCTATTTCGGGTGGCATAAGGTAAACTTAAGTTATAATCCTATTATGTTATCAGGTATCGTTTTTACTACATAGAAGGCACAGAAGCTGGTGCAAAAGTGATAATTTTAATGGATTGCCTTGTAATCTTTTCACAAACTACTACTCGGTAATTTCATCTTCCCCCCACAAAAAACTAATTCTGACCACACGATTAACAATGACACATGCAAAAGCTACAAGACTAAGTCATCAAACGTTGAAGTTTACAACTCAAAACTTGATACACTGAAAGTTTATCAAATCAATATAGTTCACAAAGCTTGAATCTTAAGAGATATTACACTTGTTTAGGTTCATTATACATAAGACCATTTGTAATTGTTCCCAAAATAAAAGTTTTCATTTGTTCACAAACAAAAGAAGCTATTTGTAATTACTCCCATAACTCACTTTATCTAGTGTTCGGTGGAGGATTAAATGTGTGCTTCTTGTGTTGTGACGAATTAAGTAGGGGGAGGTCCAATGAATCGCGTAGGAGTAGGAATCTAGGATCATCATGTGGAGTCATCATCATCATAGGAGCTCCATACTTGACAACAAATAACGTCAAACATATTTAGTAATCTAAATTTAATATCTTAAGGGAATAATCAAGAAGCTATTTCAAAGATAATCTATATTTTATACCTGTAGTTTAATTTGGAGCAGGATTGAATTGGTATGGCGCTGCTTGTAAACTAGGGGGAGGAGGATGCCTTTTGAATGGCAAAAGGATGGAAGACCCTGCTTGTGATTTCATCATTATCGTAGGTGCTCCATTACCTTACAAAAAACCATCAAATCTATTTACTAACCTAATCTTTTTATCTTCAAAGTTGAGCAAGAACGAGAGCAAAATAGCACTCACATTAATGATTCAACAAGTATCATATTTATTTAATTTGCAACAAAGGGATCCTATGTGTTTCACATAAACAATTATAAAATTAATTGAAAGTTAACCACCAGAGCATGTTTAGTGGGTAATAGTTTTAAAACTAGGACCTCTTTTTAGAAAAAATCATATAATCACAAAATAAATTAAATTTGTATGATATTTTAAAATTTAAAATTTAAATTTCGATAAAACTTAACATTTGTTCAAGTTTAATGATACTTAATATGCATGCCTATAGTTTCATTGTGAATATTAAAAATATTTAAGCAACTTTCTAAATACAAAATCTAACAAAAACTTATTAAAAATATCTTCTTACATATCATTCGTTTGAATTAAAAAAGTTGGCTGACCATTGACAATGTAATTAAATTATTTAAATAGGGTATTTTACAATTTTAATAGATCATGCTTTGACAAAACAATTAAAAATATAATTTTGAAGTAAAATTTTAACAAACTTTCGACATAAAGTAACCTTCTAAATAAACTTATATAAGTAACTAAGAACATTGTATAGATGAACTTTTCTTTTATTGGGTAATTTTGGTGACTTTTTAGAAATGTGAGTTGTCTTTCATAAATAATATAGGTAAATGTTCATAAATGAGAATAATTTTTTATAATGTTGTACCTACCATTTAAATGTATGTCACTTTTCTTAAATGATAGGTGACTTTGTATAAATAATATATATGACTTTTTATAAAGTGAAACCCATCTTTTAAATTAGTATCGTATTATAGAACCTTTATGTATAGACATAAGTGATTAAAAACCATTATTCTTCAATAAAATAAATGTTAAAACCAAAATATAAATGATGAGGATTAATAAATAAATTTAATAAAATTATATAAATATTTAAAAATATAAATTAAAATCGAAATTAATGTTTCTACCGCTAGCGTACGTAAATATTTACCTAAAACAGTGAGTATTTTTCGATAAATAAAAAAGAAAATAGATTGAAATTTAAAAATGGTGAGTGGTTTCTTCTACTTATTTGAGTTGTGTTTACTGGTCCAATATTTGATATGTAAGGAAGGATATACGCTTCTAAATATTTATTGTGGACTTGAGTTTAGTATTATTTTTTTACAAGATCATAATAATAATAAATTTTTTTGTCTAAATAATAATAGTAGAAGTAAATATAAATATAAATAAAAATAATCCTTACATAAATTATTTAAGGCATAGTAGAATTAAGATGGTATTTCAAGTTGAATTGATGAGAAATTATATAAAAATCTAAATTGTTTGACAAGTAGTCAGGTGGTGGCATGAGGGTCTTCCTGTTATTCATTAGGGTGGGCCTAATAATTTCCCCCTCATTTTTAAGAGAGAAGAGTTTTAATATATGATTGGATAAAAAAAATATATCAATTTTTTATATTTTAGGTGATGGAGTGGTTATCACTAAAATAAGCCAAATTTTGATAAAATTATTGAATAAGAGGTATGTAATTAGAGCATTTAATATCAATAAATATAATAAACTTGATGTTTGTACCTGTGAGTGCACTCCGTACGATTCTTCTAATGGTTGTTGAATCAAAAGGTATTATTCTAGTATTGTACATTTATTCGATGAGGATTTCTACTTCTTCAACTATTTGAGAGAAGTTTCATCAACTGGAATATGTATATATATATATATATATATATATATATATATATATATATTAGGTTGAATTCTATCAACACTAGTTACAATATGAGCAAAGTTTACAATAGGATTAAGGTTAGGCTTTCTAATAGACTTTGCCATTATGTGGATTTTTGAATAAGTTACTTTTTAAGAGTTATATAATGAGATGGTTTAAAGAATTAAACAAAATATTTTTAGTGGGGAGCGTAAATATTGAAAAGGGTGTGACTTTTGGTACAAGAGGGTTGTCCTTTTCAAGACAAAAGTAGTTTTTATTAGGCATCGGCAAAAATCTTTAGTAAATCTAAGCAAAATAAATGGCCAATCTATAAGGTTTCCATATTCTAACCTAATCAAATTCCTATAATAAACAGATAGGTGTAATTCTCACACAATATCTAAAAGCACATAAAATCCAAGAGAGCTCGTAGAAAGAAAATTATGAACTTATAGATTAGATATCTGATTAGATGGAAAAGGGTATCCGATAGAACATAAGGTGTGTAATACTAGGAGGTATCCTAACAATCATAAATACTAATTAATACACAAATATTTGAATATAAAAAAAATGTCTAGACGACTAAAGGAACGAAAATAGAAAGAATGAAATAAACAATAGTTTAAAACAAAAATAAAAGCACACGGAACACATAGAACAATTTTTAAGAGAAATGAATAAATTTAAATATATATGTCTTAATATTGCATTTTTATGCATGGGTTTGATCCTCCCTATTCATCTATTCTCCTTCTTCATTTGTATCTTATCCTTTTTCAAACATTTTTTGCACCGAGCGTACAAATTATTATGACCACCCTTTTGCAATACGTGCATAGTGTAGGGGTCATGTTGGTTGAGGAAAAAAAAGATGCAATTTTAGAATTGGAAGCCTTTATAAAAACTAATTTTGAATCCTTTTAATTAGAATATGACTAATATTCAGTTCCATATTTTTCAAAGGGCATTTTTGCATACTCAAAATGGAATTCAAACTATCTCGTTCGCTTTTAAATTTTGAGATGATGATCTTAAGATCTTCAAAATTGTGTTTAAAAGAATCGTTACCGATCGAGATATTTTTTACATTTTCATTTAAAATGATTTTGCCAGAGAACTTAGCTTGATTTTGAAAGTCTAGTAATATTTTTGAAATTTCCAAAGGCCTCCTTTTCTCATCTTTCAATCTATCAACATGATTATTTTTTGTAATATGGAGAGCAATAAATCTTGATGTACTGAAAAGAAAGCATCTCGAATATATTCAAAATTGTCTAACAATTAGCAAGTGTTAAAGGATATCTCATCTAGTTTGTCGATGACGTTAGCTTCGGAAGCCTGATCATGGCTTATTTTTCTTACATCTTCATCCTCTTCTACTCTTCTCAAGTGACTACTTGAAGCAACACTTGGCCTAAGTGAGTAGTCGCTTCATCCTCTTCTACTATTCTAAAGTGACTAATTGAAGCAACACTTATAGTGGCCTAAGTGAGTAGTCGATTCATTGTGGACGCGAGTCATATCCATCGTTGTTTTTCCAATGTTCTTCAAGTGATATACAAATCACCTCCATTAACCTTCTTCAAAGTTTATAATTTTACCAACAATCAATGATGGACTAGTAAAACACGTTTGATTCCAATTTGTTAGATTCCATGTCATAAAAAACTCTAGATGTTATTAAGCACAATAAATATTATAGATAGGCCCTGATACTAATTAAAAACCCAATAATAAATCCTAGAGAAGGGTGAATAGGATAATGCAAAATTATAATATCTAACTCGAAATTGAGTCAAAAAAAATTGGTGAGAAGATGTTCCATTACTTGGAAAAGAAAAAAGATTTTAAAAATCAAAACTAACAAATTCTAACTCACATGAATCCCCTTACAGGAACCAGGAAGCATGGACTGTAGAGTATTTCACTTAATGTATGTGCATGACATCTATAGTTCTGGGAAAAGTTTCTGAATGTTGTGCATAGTTACAAGCCAAAATTTATAAAAATTTCATCAATTGCCAAAACTATAGGATTAGATACGAAGCCACAAATGGTAGACATATTTAGATTACTATAAGACAAATGCTAATTCCCTATTTGAAAGCTAGAAATATTATGTTCAAGGCAATTTCAGAAAAACATTCAGTAACAATAGACACAGATGCTAAACATCGTAAAAATAACAAAATAATAACAAAATCAATTAATCAAATGCATAAGAAATATTCAATTATGAATCCAAATGAAACAAACTACAAATTCACCAAATTCGTTAAATGTAAAAATGTGTAACTATCAATTCAATGACAAAAACTAAATAATAAAGCAAAGGAAATCACAAAGAAGTCTTCTGCAATTTTTGCGGGACAACACAAGAATCGACATGTGTGGTATGCGAACTAGCCATAAAATGCTCGGTCTCTAATATAGTAACATCGGTAACACATAATTTAATTCTTTACAAACTAGACTGGGTAACCAATAAAACCATATCCTCAAATTCCATATCATATCAACAAACATTTAACATCCTCACCGGTCATGTAGATCCAAGATGTCGAATTAATTTGAATACGAGACAATCAGAGAGAACATAGTAAAAAACAATATGAGATGCCCAAAACGATCAAATGACCTCATCAAACATGTAGACCAAACCTAAGAACAACCATTACTATTTGTATAACATGGAAATAAATAATTAAAAGCATATATAAAAGGTCGCATAAGTTAAGAAGCAAAACAACGTAGAGTTAGCTTAAAAAAACAAGACTAAACATAGAAGTCCTTGTTTAGTCCATTATATAATAGTTAATTACATGTTTAGTTTAGTTTTGAAATTACAGAAAGCAAGGAATTCTATATTTTAAGCATATACTAAACAAGGAATTCCCTGGTGATGTTGGTGAAATTTTGTACCGAATTTTTAACGAATATCAACTTAAAAATACTTTATTAATCAAAGATAAAGAAAAATATCAGCTAAAAATCATAAAATACATACACATTAAACAAAAACAAAGAAAGAATATGTACATCAAAGCAAATTATAAACTCAAACACTAAAAAAAGTTAAAAACGTAAAAAAGACAAAAAAATCAACACACATTAAAAAAATTTAATTCAATAAAATAAGAATTGCAGAAAAATAATCAAAACCACAAAAAAATGAAAATGAAAACCTTAAGATTGAAAAATATGTGGTGATGATTGCAGATTATATGTTAAAGAGGAAACAACAAAAACAAATCGGTAATGTAGATTTATTGGAGCTTTCATGTGTTTTTATTTGACGAGAGCATAGTAACGTGGGTGAAAATTAAAGATGTAGAGAGAATTAGGTCATCTAGTTGACTTTATTAATGAAATAATGAGATAATTAATTGGTTAATAAGGTTTAATATAAAGTGTTTTAGGAATAGAAAAGAATGCATGTACTTAATTTAAAAAATAAGTACATCAAGGTTATATTAGAGTAAAATTAAAAGGAAAATTATTCCATCCAATATTGGATGAACCTACACCAATCATATTAGTACACATACCCCATGTTTTAAATTTATAAAAGTAACTAACTTATTAATCTAATGACATGTGTTTTGTTATAATAATCAATGGATGTGATGTGAATATTGGATAATTCAATATTCGATGGAAGTCTTACCCTAATTAAAATATAAACTTAAACAAAAATGATATTACTTTACTTACTTTTATTTTTAGTGGTCATTATCCTTTTATTTATTTAGAGATAAACATAGACTACAAAAATATTAACCCTATTGAAAAATACTTATAACCTCTAGAATCTAAATATTCTTTTGGGATATATCTCCTTTATTTTAAAAAAAAAAAATATTATTATTATTATTATTATTATTATTATATATACACTTTTTTATTAAATATTGTAACCCAAATAAAAAAATTATATGGATTCATCCATGAGTACACCAATATGAATACACAATAAATATTATTTTGTTCCAAACTAGGTACCCGATTTGGAGCTGCAAAATTTCAAAAGAGCCTATAATTTTTATTTAGAACTTGGGCCACGGTGTTTAGGAACGCTTGCATCACACTTAACACACAATCATCTTACATCTCGCATTAAACGTGAAAATCAACAAAAATGATCGAATCACCAACATGGAGTATATATGATATGTATTCTTTGCAAAGAAGGGATACAGTTGGCGAAACATCTTTTCTTCAAACGCACTTTTACCCAATGAGATATGGACAACTATATGGAGTTGGGTAGGCATAGAGAGACCTATGTCTACTATATAAAGTGCGCTCAAGTGATTGAGAAAAGATAAGGCGAGAGTAGTTTAAAAATCCAAGACATGGAAGATAGCCTTTACAACAACCGTGTATATGATTTGGCAAGTTTGAAACAAATTTATTACTGTTGGTGTGCTCCCAAAACTGAATGTCATAGTAAAAAATGTTAAGATTTATATTTACGTTCTTTTCATTGTATTCTCATCTCGTCTCTTTGGAAGATAGACGCATTGTATAGGTTGGAGTGGCAGAAAGTAGCTTAACTTTGTTAGTTTACTCTTCGTATATAGTTTGAGTGATTCTAATTGGTTAATTATAAAGGCATTGTGAATATTATAATTCTTGCATTTTTATATATTCATCGACTAAAACAATCTCTTATTTTTGAACCCATTAATGACCTTTGCTTGTTTATACCTCCATTGTATTGAAAAAACATGTATAATTTTAACCATTAAAAAATAGGGGTCCATCCATTAGTACAACGAATTGTACCATAACATTTCTAATAGAGATAACACAACAACCTGCCTCAACTTCACTTCCCCCGCATGACTTGGAGAACAGAGCTCCTACTTTTAACAAGTCGAGGAAAAATATGGGTAAATCAAAAAAATATCACAAAGGCTAACAAGATAAACACAACACAACAAGTAAGATTATGCCATTCATGTGTTAAGACATTATTGTAGGTTCATATGAGCACCATACACATTTCTCTTCTAATATATGTATCATGCAACGTATTAGGTACCTTTAATACTCTGGAAAAAGATTTTAGTCTTCTAGAAATAAAAAAATAAAGAACAACATCCAACACGTTACTTACAAAACATTATTTATATCGTCCAATAAAATAAAAAAAGGCATAGTCAAAGTTCTAATGGAGTACATTGGCTTTGAACCTAAAGACTTGTCATGAATGAGAGTTCAACGCATTTTTCACCATTTAAAGCTATTAGACTTGACATTATTTTCCATATCTATAAACATTAACACTCATTGGAGCTCATGTATAGTTTCATTCTTTTGATATCGTAATGATGTATAGTGTATATGATATGTACTCATACAAATTTTTGCAGTTTCTAACTTATATAATTTAAAAATCCCAAATTATGCATAAATTCTTGACTAAAGGAAAAAACTAGAATTAATTGCTGAAGAGCTTGAATCAATATATGATTTTTTTAACATAATATCAAATTCATTAATGAATCACGACAAATGTTACAAACAAATTCATAATTGTATTTAAATAAAGGAGACCTAACTATAAACACAAACCAAGTATAGTAAAAGCTAATCATGGAAGACAAAATTAAAATCACTTTTTTTGCTTCATAAGGCAAGTATGGTGGTTTTTAAGCTAACCCATGGATTCTTCTAGGATCAGCTTAAGAGGAGACAATTATCAAATTATGTCTATTGTCTCCATGAAATTCTCTCACCTGTTAATTAGTACACATGATGATGAATAATTAGTTAGTTTATAGGCTTATATAATTATTGATACAACCTCATATAAACCTTACCATGGAAACTAGTGAATGTCGATATTTGAATGAAATGACATGACCAACGATCTTAAACACACCTGGATTGATCACTTTCTTTCACATTATCCTACATTGAACAATAGAAAAATCAATATTACTAGTCACATTATTCAATTAAGTAAGATACTAATAGATAATGATGTGGTTTACCTTTACAAGACTATAGAAAAAGTTAGCATCCTCTTCTTTTGAAATTTGAAAAATATTATAACGCTTTGGATTCTTAGAATTTTCTTGTGTCAAGATATAAGATATAATAGTACCTTAAACTTCCACTGGTCCACCAAATAGAAAACAACAACGTCACCTTCTTTCAACTTCTAGATACAAGGAAATTCTAGGAGTTTAAAAGCTATTTATTAGGAATTTAACGGATATTTCTTCACCATTTTCTCCCACCAAAAAATGTCCTCATCATGGTTGGGCATATGCTTCTAGAGAAAAAATTTAGGATACGCTACAATAGAGAATTTACCAGATATGAAATTTTCCTTGGACTTTTATATATATATATATATATATTCAACAGATAGATTAATTAGGATACTCGTCACTCACTTGTGTGCAACCTTTAGTAATCAACTTGATGAAGGTAAAAGACTCTGGATCAATTTCTGATTAAATTCTCATTGCTATCTCCATAATTGAAAGAAACATCAGTATCATACTCTTCTCTCATTTTTCTGTTTTTGTTACTGCAAATGCAAATAATAAATCTTCACATGTTGTCAAACATTAATTTTTTTTATAATAACTTAAATGAACTTTAACTCACCTGCTTCTTCTCCTTAAGCTTATGCTCTCAACCTCCACATCAGCCTCTACCTGTATATATAGTTACACCAGATGATTTTGATTTTTTATTAATAAAATATGTGAATGCAAGCTTCATAATATATTGATAACATACTTATATACTAAATTAGTATTGGTCGCAAAAGCATATGTCTCAACAAACAATAATATCGTATCAGATGTCTTGAACATAATTTTATAGAACAATTGGTAAAGCGAATAATTGAAGAAATCACAGATTCAGATTAACTTGTTAATATTCAACAATCATTAGTCTAGAACCACTCATATTTAGATTAACTTGAAGAAAATAAAGCACGAATTTAGAAGAATATATTACTATGTTCTTTCTCCCTTGTCAATTATAAGATTTTGTTCTGTTTTCCTCACATCAGTTCCTCAAAGCATGTTAGGACAACTTTTCAATATTTTCTATTACTCTATATAGTTAAGAGAACTTCAGAAGAATGTCTAAATTTCCCAATTATATAAACCTTTTACGAATTTAGTTTATGAATCACGACTATACAAGAAACCAACCATGTAAGTTACAATTTCTATGTTATAAAAAGCTTCACAACCTGCAACATAGCAATGAGTAAGACAAAATACTCTCTTCATTATCACATTTCGTATGTTATATAAAGTTTCACAAGCATAATAGTGATCCCGGCTATATTGTTTAGACTTATTACCCTGAGAAGAAGACCCGAGAGGCAAAGCACCAAACCTTATAGACATGTAATATTAAAAAAATTGCACTACTGGTCCCTATAATATCCAAAAAAAGCAACATACTTCAATTAATTACATCTCCAGCTTCCACCATTATAATGTGTGGTGCAAGATTTAATAGAATGAGAACTAGATCGCTTATGTGTTATGGTGCATTTATCAATATTGGTCTATTATTTTCTCATCCAATCGCACAAGAAATGGAATAAGGCAGTAAAACTTATAATCACACTCTACTCCCACATTTTATGTAAATACACAACAGTTTAAGGAATTTTGATTTAAACTAAACAGAAAATCTTACCATTAACAATTTGCTAGTTGATTGAAATGCCATGTCCAACGATCTCATTCTTATCTTTGACACGAGTTAGATGGACCTGTGCTCAAGTTCCATGAATATATATCAAATCTTTTCCTTACAGACCTTATTAAATTTCCTCTCAAGATTACATTTAATAATTATTTGATTGTTATAACAAAACGAAAAACCTAAACTCAAATCATATTATAAAATTTATTTTTAAATAGATGCAAAAGAAACATAATTATAAACTGCTAAAATATACAATAATTAATTAGAGTAAAATTACATAAAAAAAAATACTTAACAGATTAATACATACTTAGCCAAATTAATATTTTGTCTTTCATTTTAGAATTACTAATTATTCTATGCAAGGCAGATCTAGGCCCTTGCCCGGTTATAAAAATGGCCAAAAAAATATTAGAATTTTTTTTGCTAAAGTAAACTCCGTGTGAAATTGCCTCCATCCTAAAATTACCCAAAAAAATATTCTGATCCTGACTCCCTAAACCAACTACGTTTCTAGGAAATCAATTCTAGATCCCCTCCCCAGTCGAATATATATGAACATACTTAGAAGTATGTGTTTTGACAGAAGAAAGTGACTAAATAAACATACCGATTCAGATTCAGGTTTGAAGCTAAATAAAGGTAGCTTGAGAGATGATATGGTAGATCTCGACATTCCACAAATTTGATCGACAAAGTTAATGGAATTTTCTTTGGATTAAAATAGGATTCAAGGATTTATAATGACTTGGATTGGTTGTCTAATTATTTCGGCTTATGGAAACATGGTTTATGGGTCAAGAGGTTAGTTTTATGGGCTCATATTTTTGTTAGACAAATTGTATATATTTATAATATTCTTTCATTAAATCTTCTCAATTAGTTTATTTTACAAATATTGTTTTTTTATTTAAAAAAAATATTTGTATGGGTGGTAGTTAGGTTTGTTGATTGGATTTTTATTTACAAGTATTGTTTCTTCTATTTAGTTAATTATATTTTTTTTGTTATTTTAATATATTGTTTGGTTTTGGATTTCTTAAGTTTTGTCATTATTAAGGTTTTTTTTCAAGATTGATCTGAAAACTCAATTACTTGGAGACCATTTATCTTCTAAAGTTGATACAAATGTATTATTTTTTTCTAATATAATTTCATTGTGGTGGTCGATTAATTACCTCGCGAGATAGAATATTCATTTACACGTGAGATTTCAAATAGTCTAAAAATGTGATGTTAGGATAACGTAGAGTGGTAGATCATTTTAAACAATGATATTCACAATGTTATACCAAACCATAATAAATGGATTCCAAGTTTGTAAAATTAAAATCAGGTTAGAGAATTTGGCCCATTGACTCATTAACTATAAAAAAATAAGTTTTACCTTTGGCCAACTTAAGAAGCTAATAATCGTAATCTTTTTTTTACCGACTTAAAAAGAGTGACAAAATATAGTTACAATCAACTGACTCCAGTTCTATCTATTAAATTCTTGACTAAGAAAGTTAAGAGGGATGGTCTATAGTTTTTAAATCAATGGAAATAATTGAGCTCGCCTTCCTAACTATATTATCTGCCCATTCATTCATTCGTTGATGAGCACGACGAATCATTACGCTTCCATAATGAGCAATAAATTTCGCAAATTTCCTCATAATAGATTTGATATTCCATTAGAGCCAATGCGTAGTTCATACTACGAATAATTGTTTTGGTGATCCGCGTTGTCGTTTGAGTTGAAGATAAATATGATCCTAAATTAATGTAAGGTGGGATGTTTAAAAAACTGTTCTTGAATAACTTACACCAATTCAGACGTTATTTAAGGCAATAGTAGCTGCTTATTGTGGTATGGGTATTCAACTAAATCAGAGAGTCTGCTAATGAAAATAACTAGAAGTATCGACCGAGAAGGATTAGAAGAGTCCTCTTCAGGCCATATTGTTATTAATTGCAGCATGATTCATGAAAATTAGGAGGATGATCGAAGCCACATGCTTTAATAATGATTAATCCAAAATGTATTTTCAACACAAAAATGTTTTCACAAGACAATCATACATTGCCAAATTTTTTAATTATCCACGATTCTAATTGTTGCAACTTACTGTGAATGAAAATAGAAATTCCTCACTAATATGCTACAAATAAAAATGTCATGGAGTGGCTATATAATTGACAAATTCAGGAAAGCAAATGCGAGAACATCACAAGACCTCCACGCCTGTTTCGGGATTCTCCAAGCAACAGCTAGATCATACCACACATAGGGAGCTGATAAGGGACTTTGTTAAACCACTTCTTCTTCTCATCTTCATATTTTTAAGATGTTAAGAGAATATTGAAAAGAAAGTAAAATCTTCTAAATGTACCTCTAACATCAATGTTGGTATACAAAAATATAGGTTTGATACAAAACGCTAATAAACTATCTCATTTAGTGAATTGTCACACACATCTGCAAGAGTTAGTCCCGTCATTTTAAGCCCTTCTTTGTTTGCGTATACGATTCGGTCCAATCCCTGCAACAAATTACTCACAATAGTGAGATAAAATCATCCCAAATGTAATAAAAGTGTGACACACATACTGCAACAAATTACTCACAATAGTGAGATAAAATCATCCAAATGTAATAAAAATGTGACACACATAGAATATGTATGAGCTTATTGAAAATGACCAGCACAATATAGCATCTTGATGATGCTCAAGCTCTACCACTACTGAGTCATGATTGAAGGCGTTGCATCTCAGGAACTCAATTCCAAAAGTTGATCTGCATTAACTAAAACTTGTCTTTACATATATGCGATTTTTCATGCTAAAAGTTGGATTTCATTGAGCAGTTGAACTTACCTATAACAATAATAGATCACATACGCAGAGGAGATCCTATTAGAGTGTCCCTTTCAGGCATTGATCCAAATGGAGTTGCTGGATTTGCTAGTATCGTCTTTGTAGCCAAAACATGGCGCATGCACCGTCTAGCCATTGTTGCAATCTCTTCCAGCTGATTACTTTTGTATGGAATCAGAAAACAAGCAATCATCACTTAGAATGATTTGCTTCACTGACCAATCAGCTATCTTATTACTCCGAAAATAACACAAATCAGACGTAGAACATTAGAAAAGTAAGTAAATGCAAAACATAAGCAAAACCCCTTCGAGCCTAGAGCATAAATAGGGAATCATGCCTAGCACTGATAAGATTATTAAAATAAACTAAAAAACACTCATACAAACTCTTTAACCGCTTAACCCATAAGCAATAAATATAGAATAGAACTAGATTGCTTATGTGTTGTGGTGCATTTATCAATATTATTCTATTAGTTTCTCATCCAATTAGACAAAGTAATGGAACAAGGCCGTCAAACTTGTAATCAGACTCTATTCCCACATTTTATTTAAATAGAAGTTATTCAATTTAAACTAAATAGAAAATCTTACCATTAACAATTGATGAGATTTTATTAGTTGATTGAAATAGCATGTCCAACGATCTAATTCTTATCCTTGACATGAGATAGATGGACCTGCGCAAGATCCATGAATATATATCAAATCTTTTCCTTACATACCTTATTAAATTTCCTCTTAGGATTACATATAATAATGATTTGATTTTTATAACATAAAGAAATACCTAAATTTAAATCATATCATAAACTTTATTTTTAAATAGATACAAAAGAAAGGATACCTACTAATTGTTAAAGTATGCAATAATTAATCGGAGAAAAATTACACAAAAATAAACACAAATACTTAAAAGATTATACATACTTAGCCAAATATATATTGTTCTTTCACTTTAAAAGTACTAATTATTATAAACATGGCAGATCTAGCAGGGGCTTTTGCCCGATGATAAAAAAGCCAAAAAATTATTAGGATTTTTTTTAATATTTAAACTCCCTGTGAAATTGCCTCCATCCTAAAATTACCCACACAAATATTTTGATTCTGACTCCCTAAACCAACTACTTTTTGCAAGAAACCATTATAGATCTCCTCCCCAGGTGAATATATATTACCGAACTTAGAAGTGTGTGTTTTGACAGAAGAAAGTTACTAAATAAACATACCGATTTAGATTTAGGTTTGAAATTAAATAAAGGTAGCCTGAGAGATGATATAGTAGATCTCGACATTCCATGAATTTGATCGACAATTTAAAGAATAGAATTTTCTTTGGAATAAAATAAGGTAGAGGATTTATAGTGACTTGGATTCGTTGTCTAATTACTTGGGCTTATGGATATATAGTTTATGGGTCTAGAAGTTAATTTTATAGACTCGTAAGGTTGTTAGGCATATTGTATATATTTATCATATTCTTTCATTAAATCTTCTCAATCAATTCATTTTACAAATATTGTTTCTTTTATTTTAAAACAAATATTTTTATGGGTGGTAGTTAGGTTTGTTGATTGGATTTTTATTTACAAGTATCGTTTCTTCTATTTATTAAATTATATTTTTTTTGTTATTTTAATATATTGTTTGGCTTTGGATTTCTTAAGTTTTGTCAATATTAATATTTTTTTGCAAGATTGATCTGAAAACTCAATTATTTAAGGAGACCATTTATCTTCTAAAGTCTGTGTTGGTCGATTAGTTACCTCGCAAGATCTATTCATTTACACGTGAGATTTTAAATAGTCTAAAAATGTGATGTTAGCATAACGTAGAGTGGTAGATCATTTTAAACAATGATATTCACAATGTTATACCAAACCATAATAAATAGATTCCAAGTTTGTAAAATTAAAATCAGGTTAGAGAATTTGGCCCATTGACTCGTTTACTATAAAAAAATAAGTTTAACCTTTTGCCAACTTAAAAAGCTAATAATCGTAATCATTTTTTTTACCGACTTAAAAAGAGTTACAAAATATAGTTACAATCAACCGACTCCAGTTCTATCTAGTAAATCCTTGACTAAGAAAGTTAAGAGGGATGGTCGATAGTTTTTAAATCAATGGAAATAATTGAGCTCGTCTTCCTAACTATATTATCTGCCCATTCATTCATTCGTTGATGAGCACGACGAATCATTACGCTTCCATAATGAGCAATAAAATTCGAAAATTTCCTCATAATAGGTTTGATATTCCATTAGAGCTAATGGATAGTTCATACTACGAATAATTGTTTTGGTGATCTGTGTTGTCGTTTGAGTTGAAGATAAATATGATCCTAAATTAATGTAAGGTGGGATGTTTAAAAAACTGTTATTGAATAACTTACACCAATTCAGACGTTATTTAAGGTAACAGTAGCTTATTGTGGTATGGGTATTCGACTAAATCAGAGAGTTTGCTAATGAAAATAACTAGAAGTATCGACCGAGAAGGATTAGAAGAGTCCTCTTCTGGCCATATTGATATTAACTGCGGCATGATTCATGAAAATAGGGAGGATGATCGAATCCACAAGCTTTAATAATTATTAAACCAAAATGTATTTTCAACACAGAAATTATTTTCATAAGACAGTTATACGTTGCCAATTTTTTTAATTATCTACGATTCTAATTGTTGCAACTTACAAAGGCGAGAACATCACAAGACCTCCACGTGTTCTTTTGGATTCTCCAAGCAACAGCTAGATCATATCACACATAGGGAGCTGATAAGGGACGTTGTTAAACCACTTCTTCTTCTCATCTTCAGATTTTTAAGATGTTAGGAGAATATTGAGAAGAAAGTAAAATCTTATAAATGTACCTCTAGCATCAATGTTGGTATACAAAAATATAGGTTTGATACACAACGCTGATAAGCTATCTCATTTAGTGAATTGTCACACGCATCTGCAAGAGTTAGTCCCGTCATTTTAAGCCCCTCCTTGTTTGCGTATACGATTCGGTCCAAGCCCTGCAATAAATTACTCACAATAGTGAGATAAAATCATCCCAAATGTAATAAAAGTGTGACACACATAGAATATGTATGAGCTTACTGAAAATTACCAGCACAATATAGCATCTTGATGATGCTCCACTACTGAGTCATGATTGAAGGCGTCGCATCTCAGGAACTCAATTCCAAAAGTTGATCTGCATTAACTAAAACTTGTCTTTACAGATATGAGATTTTTCATGCTATAAGTTGGATTTCATTGAGCAGTTGAACTTACCTATAACAATAATAGATATCCTATTAGAGTGTCCCCTTTCAGGCATTGATCCAAATGGAGTTGCTGGATTTGCTAGTATAGTCATTGTAGCCAAAACATGGCGCATGTACCGTCTAGCCATTGTTGCAATCTCTTCCAGCTGATTACTTTTGTATGGAATCAGAAAACAAGCAATCATCACTTAGAATGATTTACTTCACTGACCAATCAGCTGTCCTATTACTCCGTAAATAACACAAATCAGACGTAGAACATTAGAAAAGTAAGTAAATGCAAAACATAAGCAAAACCCCTTCGAGCCTAGAGCATAAATAGGGAATCATGCCTAGCACTGAGAAGATTATTCAAATAAACTAAAAACACTTATACAAACTCTTTAACCGCTTAACCCATAAGCAATAAATATAGAATAGAACTAGATTGCTTATGTGTTGTGGTGCATTTATCAATATTATTCTATTAGTTTCTCATCCAATTATACAAAGAAATGGAATAAGGCCGTCAAACTTGTAATCAGACTCTATTCCCACATTTTATTTAAATAGAAGAAATTCAATTTAAATTAAATAGAAAATCTTACCATTAACAATTGATGAGATTTTATTACTTGATTGAAATAGCATGTCCAACGATCTAATTCTTATCCTTGACATGAGATAGATGGACCTGTGCTCAAGATCCATGAATATATATCAAATCTTTTCCTTACATACCTTATTAAATTTCCTCTCAGGATTACATATAATAATAATTTGATTTTTATAACAGAAAGAAATACCTAAATTTAAATCATATCATAAACTTTATTTTTAAATAGATACAAAAGAAAGGATACCTACTAATTGTTAAAGTATGCAATAATTAATCGGAGAAAAATTACACAAAAATAAACACAAATACTTAAAATATTATATATACTTAGCCCAATATATATTGTTCTTTCACTTTAAAAGTACTAATTATTATAAACATGGCATATCTAGCAGTGGCTTTTGCCCGATGATAAAAATGGCCAAAAAATTATCAGGATTTTTTTTAATATTTAAACTCCCTGTGAAATTGCCTCCATCCTAAAATTACCCATACAAATATTTTTATTCTGACTCCCTAAACCAGTTACTTTTTGCAAGAAACCATTCTAGATCCCCTCCCCAGGTGAATATATATGACCGAACTTAGATGTGTGTGTTTTGACAGAAGAAAGTGACTAAATAAACATACCGATTTAGATTTAGGTTTGAAGATAAATAAATGTAGCCTGAGAGATGATATAGTAGATCTCGACATTCCACGAATTTGAACGACAATTTAAAGAATATAATTTTCTTTGGAATAAAATAGGATAGAGGATTTATAGTGACTTGGATTCGTTGTCTAATTACTTGGGCTTATGGATATATGGTTTATGGGTCTAGAAGTTAGTTTTATGGGCTCGTAAGGTTGTTAGACACATTGTATATATTTATCATATTCTTTCATTAAATCTTCTCAATCAATTTATTTTACAAATATTGTTTCTTTTATTTTAAAAACAGTATTTGTGTGGGTGGTAGTTAGGTTTGTTGATTGGATTTTTAATTACAAGTATTGTTTCTTCTATTTATTTAATTATATTTTTTTGTTATTTTAATATATTGTTTGGCTTTGGATTTCTTAAGTTTTGTCATTATTAATGTTTTTTTGCAAGATTTATCTGAAAACTCAATTATTTAAGGAGATCATTTATCATCTAAAGTCTGTGTTGGTCGATAAGTTACCTCGCGAGATCTATTCATTTACACGTAAGATTTCAAATAGTCTAAAAATGTGATGTTAGGATAACGTAGAGTGGTAGATCATTTTAAACAATGATATTCACAATGTTATACCAGACCATAATAGATAGATTCCAAGTTTGTAAAATTAAAATCAGGTTAGAGAACTTGGCCCATTGACTAATTACTTTAAAAAAATAAGTTTTACCTTTGACCAACTTAAGAAGCTAATAATCGTAATTTTTTTTTTACCGACTTAAAAAGAGTTACAAAATATAGTTACAATCAACCGACTCCAGTTCTATCTAGTAAACCATTGACTAAGAAAGTTAATAGTGATGATCGATAGTTTTTAAATCAATGGAAATAATTGAGCCCGTCTTCCTAACTAAATTATCTGCCCATTCATTCACTCATTGATGAGCACGAAGAATCATTACGCTTCCATAATGAGCAGTAAAATTTGCAAATTTCCTCATAATAGGTTTGATATTCCATTCGAGCTAATGGATAGTTTGAACAATTGTTTTGGTGAACTGTTGTCGTTTGAGTTGAAGATGATGATTCTAAATTAATGTAAAGTGGGATGTTTAAAAAATTGTTATTGAATAACTTACACCAATTCAGACGTTATTTAAGGCAATAGTAGTTGCTTATTGTGGTATGGGTATTCGACGGAATCAGAGAGTTTGCTAATGAAAATAACTAGACGTATCGACCGAGAAGGATTAGAAGAGTCCTCTTCAGGCCATATTGATATTAATTACGGCATGATTCATGAAAATTAGGAGGATGATCGAATCCACAAGCTTTAATAATGATTAAACCAAAATGTATTTTCAACACAGAAATTATTTTCATAAGACAGTTATACGTTGCCAATTTTTTTAATTATCTACGATTCTAATTGTTGCAACTTACAAAGGCGAGAACATCACAAGACCTCCATGTGTTCTTTTGGATTCTCCAAGCAACAGCTAGATCATACCACACATAGGGAGCTGATAAGGGACGTTGTTAAACCACTTCTTCTTCTCATCTTCAGATTTCTAAGATGTTAAGAGAATATTGAGAAGAAAGTAAAATCTTATAAATGTACCTCTAGCATCAATGTTGGTATACAAAAATATAGGTTTGATACACAACGCTGATAAACTATCTCATTTAGTGAATTGTCACACGCATCTGCAAGAGTTAGTCCCGTCATTTTAAGCCCCTCCTTGTTTTCGTATACGATTCGGTCCAAGCCCTGCAATAAATTACTCACAATAGTGAGATAAAATCATCCCAAATGTAATAAAAGTGTGACACACATAGAATATGTATGAGCTTACTGAATATGACCAGCACAATATAGCATCTTGATGATGCTCAAGCTCCACCACTACTGAGTCATAATTGAAAGCGTCGCATCTCAGGAACTCAATTCCAAATGTTGATCTGCATTAACTAAAACTTGTCTTTACAGATATGGGATTTTTCATGCTATAAGTTGGATTTCATTGAGCAGTTGAACTTACCTATAACAATAATAGATCACATACGCAGAGTAGATCCTATTAGAGTGTCCCCTTTCAGGCATTGATCCAAATGGAGTTGCTGGATTTGCTAGTATAGTCATTGTAGCCAAAACATGGCGCATGTACCGTCTAGCCATTATTGCAATCTCTTCCAGCTGATTACTTTTGTATGGAATCGGAAAACAAGCAATCATCACTTAGAATGATTTGCTTCACTGACCAATCAGCTGTCCTATTACTCCGTAAATAACACAAATCAGACGTAGAACATTAGAAAAGTAAGTAAATGCAAAACATAAGCAAAACCCCTTCGAGCCTAAAGCATAAATAGGGAATCATGCCTAGCACTGAGAAGATTATTAAAATAAACTAAAAACACTCATACAAACTCTTTAACCGCTTAACCCATAAGCAATAAATATAGAATAGAACTAGATTGCTTATGTGTTGTGGTGCATTTATCAATATTATTCTATTAGTTTCTCATCCAATTAGACAAAGAAATGGAATAAGGCCGTCAAACTTGTAATCAGACTCTATTCCCACATTTTATTTAAATAGAAGAAATTCAATTTAAATTAAATAGAAAATCTTACCATTAACAATTGATGAGATTTTATTAGTTGATTGAAATAGCATGTCCAACGATCTAATTCTTATCCTTGACATGAGATAGATAGACCTGTGCTCAAGATCCATGAATATATATCAAATCTTTTCCTTACATACCTTATTAAATTTCCTCTCAGGATTACATATAATAATAATTTGATTTTTATAGCAGAAAGAAATACCTAAATTTAAATCATATCATAAACTTTATTTTTAAATAGATAAAAATGAAAGGATACCTACTAATTGTTAAAGTATGCAATAATTAATCGGAGAAAAATTACACAAAAATAACACAAATACTTAAAAGATTATACATACTTAGCCAAATATATATTGTTCTTTCACTTTAAAAGTACTAATTATTATAAACATGGCAGATCTAGCAGTGGCTTTTGCCCGATGATAAAAATGGCCAAAAAATTATTAGGATTTTTTTTAATATTTAAACTCCCTGTGAAATTGCCTCCATCCTAAAATTACCCATACAAATATTTTGATTCTGACTCCCTAAAGTAGCTACTTTTTTTAAGAAACCATTCTAGATCCCCTCTCCAGGTGAATATATATGACAGGACTTAGAAGTGTGTGTTTTGACAGAAGAAAGTGACTAAATAAACATACGATTTAGATTTAGGTTTGAAGATAAATAAAGGTAGCCTAAGAGATGATATAGTAGATCTCGACATTCCACGAATTTGATCGACAATTTAAAGAATAGAATTTTCTTTGGAATAAAATAGGATAGAGGATTTATAGTGACTTGGATTCGTTGTCTAATTACTTGGGCTTATGGATATATGGTTTATGGGTCTAGAAGTTAGTTTTATGGGCTCATAAGGTTGTTATACACATTGTATATATTTATCATATTCTTTCATTAAATCTTCTCAATCAATTTATTTTACAAATATTGTTTCTTTTATTTTAAAAACAGTATTTGTGTGGGTGGTAGTTAGGTTTGTTGATTGGATTTTTATTTACAAGTATTGTTTCTTCTATTTATTTAATTATATTTTTTTGTTATTTTAATATATTGTTTGGCTTTGGATTTCTTAAGTTTTGTCATTATTAATGTTTTTTTGCAAGATTGATCCGAAAACTCAATTATCTAAGGAGATCATTTATCTTCTAAAGTCTGTGTTGGTCGATTAGGTACCTCGAGAGTTCTATTCATTTACACGTAAGATTTCAAATAGTCTAAAAATGTGATGTTAGGATAACGTAGAGTGGTAGATCATTTTAAACAATGATATTCACAATGTTATACCAGACCATAATAGATAGATTCCAAGTTTGTAAAATGAAAATCAGGTTAGAGAACTTGGCCTATTGACTAATTACTTTAAAAATATAAGTTTTACCTTTGGCCAACTTAAGAAGCTAATAATCGTAATCTTTTTTTTTTACCGACTTAAAAAAAGTTACAAAATATAGTTACAATCAACCGACTCCAGTTCTATCTAGTAAACCATTGACTAAGAAAGTTAATAGTGATGATCGATAGTTTTTAAATCAATGGAAATAATTGAGCCCGTCTTCCTAACTAAATTATCTGCCCATTCATTCACTCATTGATGAGCACGAAGAATCATTACGCTTCCATAATGAGCAGTAAAATTACCAAATTTCCTCATAATAGGTTTGATATTCCATTCGAGCTAATGGATAGTTTGAACAATTGTTTTGGTGAACTGTTGTCGTTTGAGTTGAAGATAAATATGATTCAAAATTAATGTAAAGTGGGATGTTTAAAAAATTGTTATTGAATAACTTACACCAATTCAGACGTTATTTAAGGCAATAGTAGCTGCTTATTGTGGTATGGGTATTCGACGGAATCAGAGAGTTTGCTAATGAAAATAACTAGACGTATCGACCGAGAAGGATTAGAAGAGTCCTCTTCAGGCCATATTGATATTAATTACGGCATGATTCATGAAAATTAGGAGGATGATCGAATCCACAAGCTTTAATAATGATTAAACCAAAATGTATTTTCAACACAGAAATTATTTTCATAAGACAGTTATACGTTGCCAATTTTTTTAATTATCTACGATTCTAATTGTTGCAACTTACAAAGGCGAGAACATCACAAGACCTCCACGTATTCTTTTGGATTCTCCAAGCAACAGCTAGATCATACCACACATAGGGAGCTGATAAGGGACGTTGTTAAACCACTTCTTCTTCTCATCTTCAGATTTCTAAGATGTTAAGAGAATATTGAGAAGAAAGTAAAATCTTATAAATGTACCTCTAGCATCAATGTTGGTATACAAAAATATAGGTTTGATACACAACGCTGATAAACTATCTCATTTAGTGAATTGTCACACGCATCTGCAAGAGTTAGTCCCGTCATTTTAAGCCCCTCCTTGTTTTCGTATACGATTCGGTCCAAGCCCTGCAATAAATTACTCACAATAGTGAGATAAAATCATCCCAAATGTAATAAAAGTGTGACACACATAGAATATGTATGAGCTTACTGAATATGACCAGCACAATATAGCATCTTGATGATGCTCAAGCTCCACCAATACTGAGTCATGATTGAAGGCGTCGCATCTCAGGAACTCAATTCCAAAAGTTGATCTGCATTAACTAAAACTTGTCTTTACAGATATGGGATTTTTCATGCTATAAGTTGGATTTCATTGAGCAGTTGAACTTACCTATAACAATAATAGATCACATACGCAGAGTAGATCCTATTAGAGTGTCCCCTTTCAGGCATTGATCCAAATGGAGTTGCTGGATTTGCTAGTATAGTCATTGTAGCCAAAACATGGCGCATGTACCGTCTAGCCATTATTGCAATCTCTTCCAGCTGATTACTTTTGTATGGAATCGGAAAAAAAGCAATCATCACTTAGAATGATTTGCTTCACTGACCAATCAGCTGTCCTATTACTCCGTAAATAACACAAATCAGACGTAGAACATTAGAAAAGTAAGTAAATGCAAAACATAAGCAAAACCCCTTTGAGCCTAAAGCATAAATAGGGAATCATGCCTAGCACTGAGAAGATTATTAAAATAAACTAAAAACACTCATACAAACTCTTTAACCGCTTAACCCATAAGCAATAAATATAGAATAGAACTAGATTGCTTATGTGTTGTGGTGCATTTATCAATATTATTCTATTAGTTTCTCATCCAATTAGACAAAGAAATGGAATAAGGCCGTCAAACTTGTAATCAGACTCTATTCCCACATTTTATTTAAATAGAAGAAATTCAATTTAAATTAAATAGAAAATCTTACCATTAACAATTGATGAGATTTAATTAGTTGATTGAAATAGCATGTCCAACGATCTAATTCTTATCCTTGACATGAGATAGATGGACCTGTGCTCAAGATCCATGAATATATATCAAATCTTTTCCTTACATACCTTATTAAATTTCCTCTCAGGATTACATATAATAATAATTTGATTTTTATAACAGAAAGAAATACCTAAATTTAAATCATATCATAAACTTTATTTTTAAATAGATACAAATGAAAGGATACCTACTAATTGTTAAAGTATGCAATAATTAATCGGAGAAAAATTACACAAAAATAACACAAATACTTAAAAGATTATACATACTTAGCCAAATATATATTGTTCTTTCACTTTAAAAGTACTAATTATTATAAACATGGCAGATCTAGCAGTGGCTTTTGCCCGATGATAAAAATGGCCAAAAAATTATTAGGATTTTTTTTAATATTTAAACTCCCTGTGAAATTGCCTCCATCCTAAAATTACCCATACAAATATTTTGATTCTGACTCCCTAAAGTAGCTACTTTTTGCAAGAAACCATTCTAGATCCCCTCCCCAGGTGAATATATATGACAGGACTTAGAAGTGTGTGTTTTGACAGAAGAAAGTGACTAAATAAACATACGATTTAGATTTAGGTTTGAAGATAAATAAAGGTAGCCTATGAGATGATATAGTAGATCTCGACATTCCACGAATTTGATCGACAATTTAAAGAATAGAATTTTCTTTGGAATGAAATAGGATAGAGGATTTATAGTGACTTGGATTCGTTGTCTAATTACTTGGGCTTATGGATATATGGTTTATGGGTCTAGAAGTTAGTTTTATGGGCTCATAAGGTTGTTATACACATTGTATATATTTATCATATTCTTTCATTAAATCTTCTCAATCAATTTATTTTACAAATATTGTTTCTTTTATTTTAAAAAAAATATTTGTATGGGTGGTAGTTAGGTTTGTTGATTGGATTTTTATTTACAAGTATTGTTTCTTCTATTTATTTAAATATATTGTTTTGTTATTTTAATATATTGTTTGGCTTTGGATTTCTTAAGTGTTGTCATTATTAATGTTTTTTTGCAAGATTGATCCGAAAACTCAATTATCTAAGGAGATCATTTATCTTCTAAATTCTGTGTTGGTCGATTAGGTACCTCGCGAGTTCTATTCATTTACACGTAAGATTTCAAATAGTCTAAAAATGTGATGTTAGGATAATGTAGAGTGGTAGATCATTTTAAACAATGATATTCACAATGTTATACCAAACCATAATAAATAGATTCCAAGTTTGTAAAATTAAAATCAGGTTAGAGAACTTAGCCCATTGACTAATTACTTTAAAAAAAATAAGTTTTACCTTTGGCCAACTTAAGAAGCTAATAATCGTAATCTTTTATTTTACCGACTTAAAAAGAGTTACAAAATATAGTTACAATCAACCGACTCCAGTTCTATCTAGTAAACCATTGACTAAGAAAGTTAATAGTGATGATCGATAGTTTTTAAATCAATGGAAATAATTGAGCCCGTCTTCCTAACTAAATTATCTGCCCATTCATTCACTCATTGATGAGCACGAAGAATCATTACGCTTCCATAATGAGCAGTAAAATTTGCAAATTTCCTCATAATAGGTTTGATATTCCATTCGAGCTAATGGATAGTTTGAACAATTGTTTTGGTGAACTGTTGTCGTTTGAGTTGAAGATAAATATGATTCTAAATTAATGTAAAGTGGGATGTTTAAAAAATTGTTATTGAATAACTTACACCAATTCAGACGTTATTTAAGGCAATAGTAGCTGCTTATTGTGGTATGGGTATTCGACGGAATCAGAGAGTTTGCTAATGAAAATAACTAGACGTATCGACCGAGAAGGATTAGAAGAGTCCTCTTCAGGCCATATTGATATTAATTGCGGCATGATTCATGAAAATTAGGAGGATGATCGAATCCACAAGCTTTAATATTGATTAAACCAAAATGTATTTTCAACACATAAATTATTTTCATAAGACAGTTATACGTTGCCAATTTTTTTAATTATCTACGATTCTAATTGTTGCAACTTACAAAGGCGAGAACATCACAAGACCTCAACGTGTTCTTTTGGATTCTCCAAGAAACATCTAGATCATACCACAGATAGGGAGCTGATAAGGGACGTTGTTAAACCACTTCTTCTTCTCATCTTCAGATTTTTAAGATGTTAAGAGAATATTGAGAAGAAAGTAAATACACAACGCTGATAAACTATCTCATTTAGTGAATTGTCACACGCATCTGCAAGAGTTAGTCCCGTCATTTTAAGCCCCTCCTTGTTTGCGTATACGATTCGGTCCAAGCCCTGCAATAAATTACTCACAATAGTGAGATAAAATCATCCCAAATGTAATAAAAGTGTGACACACATAGAATATGTATGAGCTTACTGAATATGACCAGCACAATATAGCATCTTGATGATGCTCAAGCTCCACCACTACTGAGTCATGATTGAAGGCGTCGCATCTCAGGAACTCAATTCCAAAAGCTGATCTGCATTAACTAAAACTTGTCTTTACAGATATGGGATTTTTCATGCTATAAGTTGGATTTCATTGAGCAGTTGAACTTACCTATAACAATAATAGATCACATAAGCAGAGGAGATCCTATTAGAGTTTCCCCTTTCAGGCATTGATCCAAATGGAGTTGCTGGATTTGCTAGTATAGTCATTGTAGCCAAAACATGGCGCATGTACCGTCTAGCCATTGTTGCAATCTCTTCCAGCTGATTACTTTTGTATGGAATCGGAAAACAAGCAATCATCACTCAGAATGATTTGCTTCACTGACCAATCAGCTGTCCTATTAATCCGTAAATAACACAAATCAGACGTAGAACATTAGAAAAGTAAGTAAATGCAAAACATAAGCAAAACCCCTTCGAGCCTAAAGCATAAATAGGGAATCATGCCTAGCACTGAGAAGATTATTAAAATAAACTAAAAACACTCATACAAACTCTTTAACCGCTTAACCCATAAGCAATAAATATAGAATAGAACTAGATTGCTTATGTGTTGTGGTGCATTTATCAATATTACTCTATTAGTTTCTCATCCAATTAGAGAAAGAAATGGAATAAGGCCGTCAAACTAGATTGCTTATGTGTTGTGGTGCATTTATCATGGCTTATTTTTCTTACATCTTCATCCTCTTCTACTCTTCTCAAGTGACTACTTGAAGCAACACTTGGCCTAAGTGAGTAGTCGCTTCATCCTCTTCTACTATTCTAAAGTGACTAATTGAAGCAATACTTATAGTGGCCTAAGTGAGTAATCGCTTCATTGTGGACGCGAGTCATCTCCATCGTTGTTTTTTCAATGTACTTCAAGTGATATACAAATCACCTCCATTAACAATCTTCAAAGTTTATAATTTTACCAACAATCAATGATGGACTAGTAAAACACGTTTGATTCCAATTTGTTAGATTCCATGTCATAAAAAACTCTAGATGTTATTAAGCACAATAAATATTATAGATAGGCCCTAATACTAATTAAAAACCCAATAATATATCCTAGAGAAGGGTGAATAGGATAATGCAAAATTATAATATCTAACTCGAAATTGAGTCAAAAAAAATTGGTGAGAAGATGTTCCATTACTTGGAAAAGAAAAAAGATTTTAAAAATCAAAACTAACAAATTCTAACTCACATGAATCCCCTTACAGGAACCAGGAAGCATGGACTGTAGAGTATTTCACTTAATGTATGTGCATGACATCTATAGTTCTGGGAAAGTTTCTGAATGTTGTGCATAGTTACAAGCCAAAATTTATAAAAATTTCATCAATTGCCAAAACTATAGGATTAGATACGAAGCCACAAATGGTAGACATATTTAGATTACTATAAGACAAATGCTAATTCCCTATTTGAAAGCTAGAAATATTATGTTCAAGGCAATTTCAGAAAAACATTCAGTAACAATAGACACAGATGCTAAACATCGTAAAAATAACAAAATAATAACAAAATCAATTAATCAAATGCATAAGAAATATTCAATTATGAATCCAAATGAAACAAACTACAAATTCACCAAATTCGTTAAATGTAAAAATGCGTAACTATCAATTCAATGACAAAAACTAAATAATAAAGCAAAGGAAATCACAAAGAAGTCTTCTGCAATTTTTGCGGGACAACACAAGAATCGACATGTGTGGTATGCGAACTAGCCATAAAATGCTCCGTCTCTAATATAGTAACATCGGTAACACATAATTTAATTCTTTACAAACTAGACTGGGTAACCAATAAAACCATATCCTCAAATTCCATATCATATCAACAAACATTTAACATCCTCACCGGTCATGTAGATCCAAGATGTCGAATTAATTTGAATACGAGACAATTAGAGAGAACATAGTAAAAAACAATATGAGATGCCCAAAACGATCAAATGACCTCATCAAACATGTAGACCAAACCTAAGAACAACCATTACTATTTGTATAACATGGAAATAAATAATTAAAAGCATATATAAAAGGTCGCATAAGTTAAGAAGCAAAACAACGTAGAGTTAGCTTAAAAAAACAAGACTAAACATAGAAGTCCTTGTTTAGTCCATTATATAATAGTTAATTACATGTTTAGTTTAGTTTTGAAATTACAGAAAGCAAGGAATTCTATATTTTAAGCATATACTAAACAAGGAATTCCCTGGTGATGTTGGTGAAATTTTGTACTGAATTTTTAACGAATATCAACCTAAAAATACTTTATTAATCAAAGATAAAGAAAAATATCAGCTAAAAATCATAAAATACATACACATTAAACAAAAACAAAGAAAGAATATGTACATCAAAGCAAATTATAAACTAAAACACTAAAAAAAGTTAAAAACGTAAAAAAGACAAAAAAATCAACACACATTAAAAAAATTTAATTCAATAAAATAAGAATTGCAGAAAAATAATCAAAACCACAAAAAAATGAAAATGAAAACCTTAAGATTGAAAAATATGTGGTGATGATTGCAGATTATATGTTATAGAGGAAACAACAAAAACAAATCGGTAATGTAGATTTATTGGAGCTTTCTTGTGTTTTTATTTGACGATAGCATAGTAACGTGGGTGAAAATTAAAGATGTAGAGAGAATTAGGTCATCTAGTTGACTTTATTAATGAAATAATGAGATAATTAATTGGTTAATAAGGTTTAATATAAAGTGTTTTAGGAATAGAAAAGAATGCATGTACTTAATTTAAAAAATAAGTACATCAAGGTTATATTAGAGTAAAATTAAAAGGAAAATTCTTCCATCCAATATTGGATGAACCTACACCAATCATATTAGTACACATACCCCATGTTTTAAATTTATAAAAGTAACTAACTTATTAATCTAATGACATGTGTTTTGTTATAATAATCAATGGATGTGATGTGAATATTGGATAATTCAATATTCGATGGAAGTCTTATCCTATTTAAAATATAAACTTAAATGATATTACTTTACTTACTTTTATTTTTAGTGGTCATTATCCTTTTATTTATTTAGAGATAAACATAGACTACAAAAATATTAACCCTATTGAAAAATACTTATAACCTCTAGAATCTAAATATTCTTTTGGGATATATCTCCTTTATTTTTGAAAAAAAAATATTATTATTATTATTATTATTATATATACACTTTTTTATTAAATATTGTAACCCAAATAAAAAAATTATATGGATTCATCCATGAGTACACCAATATGAATACACAATAAATATTATTTTGTTCCGAACTAGGTACCCGATTTGGAGCTGCAAAATTTCAAAAGAGCCTATAATTTTTATTTAGAACTTTGGCCACGGTGTTTAGGAACGCTTGCATCACACTTAAACACACAATCATCTTACATCTCGCATTAAACGTGAAAATCAACAAAAATGATCGAATCACCAACATGGAGTATATATGATATGTATTCTTTGCAAAGAAGGGATACAGTTGGCGAAACATCTTTTCTTCAAAAGCACTTTTACCCAATGAGATATGGACAACTATATGGAGTTGGGTAGGCATAGAGAGAGCTATGTCTACTATATAAAGTGCGCTCAAGTGATTGAGAAAAGATAAGGCGAGAGTAGTTTAAAAATCCAAGACATGGAAGATAGCCTTTACAACAACCGTGTATATGATTTGGCAAGTTTGAAACAAATTTATTACTGTTGGTGTGCTCCCAAAACTGAAGGTCATAGTAAAAAATGTTAAGATTTATATTTACGTTCTTTTCATTGTATTCTCATCTCGTCTCTTTGGAAGATAGACGCATTGTATAGGTTGGAGTGGCAGAAAGTAGCTTAACTTTGTTAGTTTACTCTTCGTATATAGTTTGAGTGATTCTAATTGGTCAATTATAAAGGCATTGTGAATATTATAATTCTTGCATTTTTATATATTCATCGACTAAAACAATCTCTTATTTTGAACCCATTAATGACCTTTGCTTGTTTATACCTCCATTGTATTGAAAAAACATGTATAATTTTAACCATTAAAAAATAGGGGTCCATCCATTAGTACAACGAAGTGTACCATAACATTTCTAATAGAGATAACACAACAACCTGCCTCAACGTCACTTCCCCCGCATGACTTGGAGAACAGAGCTCCTACTTTTAACAAGTCGAGGAAATATATGGGTAAATCAAAAAAATATCACAAAGGCTAACAAGATAAACACAACACAACAAGTAATATTATGACATTCATATGTTAAGACATTATTGTAGGTTCATATGAGCACCATACACATTTCTCTTCTAATATATGTATCATGCAACGCATTAGGTACCTTTAATACTCTGGAAAAAGATTTTAGTCTTCTAGAAATAAAAAAATAGAGAACAACATCCAACACGTTACTTACAAAACATTATTTATATCGTCCAATAAAATAAAAAAAGGCATAGTCAAAGTTCTAATTGAGTACATTGGTTTTGAACCTAAAGACTTGTCATGAATGAGAGTTCAACGCATTTTTCACCATTTAAAGCTATTAGACTTGACATTATTTTCCATATCTATAAACATTAACACTCATTGGAGCTCATGTATAGTTTCATTCTTTTGATATCGTAATGATGTGTAGTGTATATGATATGTACTCATACAAATTTTTGCAGTTTGTAACTTATATAACTTAAAAATCCCAAATTATGCATAAATTCTTAACTAAAGGAAAAAACTAGAATTAATTGCTGAAGAGCTTGAATCAATATATGGTTTTTTTAACATAATATCAAATTCATTAATGAATCACGACAAATGTTACAAACAAATTCATAATTGTATTTAAATAAAAGAGACCTAACTATAAACACAAACCAAGTATAGTAAAAGCTAATCATGGAAGACAAAATTAAAATCACTTTTTTTGCTTCATAAGGCAAGTATGGTGGTTTTTAAGTTAACCCATGGATTCTTCTAGGATCAGCTTAAGAGGAGACAATTATCAAATTATGTCTATTGTCTCCATGAAATTCTCTCACCTGTTAATTAGTACACATGATGATGAATAATTAGTTAGTTTATAGGCTTATATAATTATTGATACAACATCATATAAACCTTACCATGGAAACTAGTGAATGTCGATATTTGAATGAAATGACATGACCAACGATCTTAAACACACCTGGATTGATCACTTTCTGTCACATTATCCAACATTGAACAATAGAAAAATCAATATTACTAGTCACATTATTCAATTAAGTAAGATACTAATAGATAATGATGTGGTTTACCTTTACAAGACTATAGAAAAAGTTAGCATCCTCTTCTTTTGAAATTTGAAAAATATTATAACGCTTTGGATTCTTAGAATTTTCTTGTGTCAAGATATAAGATATAATAGTACCTTAAACTTCCACTGGTCCACCAAATAGAAAACAGCAACGTCACCTTCTTTCAACTTCTAGATACAAGGAAATTCTAGGAGTTTAAAAGCTATTTATTAGGAATTTAACGGTTCTTTCTTCACCATTTTCTCCCACCAAAAAATGTCCTCATCATGGTTGGGCATATGCTTCTAGAGAAAAAATTTAGGATACTATACAATAGAGAATTTAGCAGATATAAAATTTTCCTAGGACTTTTATATATATATATATATATATATATATATATATATATATATTCAACAGATAGATTAATTAGGATACTCGTCACTCACCTGTGTGCAACCTTTAGTAATCAACTTGATGAAGGTAAAAGACTCTGGATCAATTTCTGATTAAATTCTCATTGCTATCTCCGTAATTGAAAGAAACATCAGTATCATACTCTTCTCTCATTTTTCTGTTTTTGTTACTGCAAATGCAAATAATAAATCTTCACATGTTGTCAAACATTAATTTTTTTTATAATAACTTAAATGAACTTTAACTAACCTGCTTCTTCTCCTTAAGCTTATGCTCTCAACCTCCACATCAGCCTCTACCTGTATATATAGTTACACCAGATGTTTTTGATTTTTTTTTAATAAAATATGTGAATGCAAGCTTCATAATATATTGATAACATACTTATATACTAAATTAGTATTGGTCGCAAAAGCATATGTCTCAACAAACAATAATATCGTATCAGATGTCTTGAACATAATTTTATAGAACAATTGGTAAAGCGAATAATTGAAGAAATCACAGATTCAGATTAACTTGTTAATATTCAACAATCATTAGTCTAGAACCACTCATATTTAGATTAACTTGAAGAAAATAAAGCACGAATTTAGAAGAATATATTACTATGTTCTTTCTCCCTTGTCAATTATAAGATTTTGTTCTGTTTTCCTCACATCAGTTCCTCAAAGCATGTTAGGACAACTTTTCAATATTTTCTATTACTCTATATAGTTAAGAGAACTTCAGAAGAATGTCTAAATTTCCCAATTATATAAACCTTTTACGAATTTAGTTTATGAATCATGACTATACAAGAAACCAACCATGTAAGTTACAATTTCTATGTTATAAAAAGCTTCACAACCTGCAACATAGCAATGTGTAAGACAAAATACACTCTTCATTATCACATTTCCTATGTTATATAATGTTTCACAAGCATAATAGTGATCCCGGCTATATTGTTTAGACTTATTACCCTGAGAAGAAGACCCGAGAGGCAAAGCACCAAACCTTATAGACATGTAATATTAAAAAAATTGCACTACTGGTCCCTATAATATCCAAAAAAGCAACATACTTCAATTAATTACATCTCCAGCTTCCACCATTATAATGTGTGGTGCAAGATTTAATAGAATGAGAACTAGATCGCTTATGTGTTATGGTGCATTTATCAATATTGGTCTATTATTTTCTCATCCAATTACACAAGAAATGGAATAAGGCAGTAAAACTTATAATCACACTCTACTCCCACATTTTATGTAAATACACAACAGTTTAAGGAATTTTGATTTAAACTAAACAAAAAATCTTACCATTAACAATTTGCTGGTTGATTGAAATGCCATGTCCAACGATCTCATTCTTATCTTTGACACGAGTTAGATGGACCTGTGCTCAAGATCCATGAATATATATCAAATCTTTTCCTTACAGACCTTATTAAATTTCCTCTCAAGATTACATTTAATAATTATTTGATTGTTATAACAAAATGAAAAACCTAAACTCAAATCATATTATAAAATTTATTTTTAAATAGATGCAAAAGAAACATAATTATAAACTGCTAAAATATACAATAATTAATTAGAGTAAAATTACATAAAAATAAACAAAAATACTTAACAGATTAATACATACTTAGCCAAATTAATATTTTGTCTTTCATTTTAGAATTACTAATTATTCTATGCAAGGCAGATCTAGGCCCTTGCCCGGTTATAAAAATGGCCAAAAAAATATTAGAATTTTTTTTTGATAAAGTAAACTCCGTGTGAAATTGCCTCCATCCTAAAATTACCCAAAAAAATATTCTGATCCTGACTCCCTAAACCAACTACGTTTCTAGGAAATCAATTCTAGATCCCCTCCCCGGTCGAATATATATGAACATACTTAGAAGTATGTGTTTTGAGAGAAGAAAGTGACTAAATAAACATACCGATTCAGATTCAGGTTTGAAGCTAAATAAAGGTAGCTTGAGAGATGATATGGTAGATCTCGACATTCCACAAATTTGATCGACAAAGTTAATGGAATTTTCTTTGGATTAAAATAGGATTCAAGGATTTATAATGACTTGGATTGGTTGTCTAATTATTTCGGCTTATGGATACATGGTTTATGGGTCAAGAGGTTAGTTTTATGGGCTCATATTTTTGTTAGACAAATTGTATATATTTATAATATTCTTTCATTAAATCTTCTCAATTAGTTTATTTTACAAATATTGTTTTTTTATTTAAAAAAAATATTTGTATGGGTGGTAGTTAGGTTTGTTGATTGGATTTTTATTTACAAGTATTGTTTCTTCTATTTAGTTAATTATATTTTTTTGTTATTTTAATATATTGTTTGGCTTTGGATTTCTTAAGTTTTGTCATTATTAAGGTTTTTTTCAAGATTGATCTGAAAACTCAATTACTTGGAGACCATTTATCTTCTAAAGTTGATACAAATGTATTATTTTTTTCTAATATAATTTCATTGTGGTGGTCGATTAATTACCTCGCGAGATAGAATATTCATTTACACGTGAGATTTCAAATAGTCTAAAAATGTGATGTTAGGATAACGTAGAGTGGTAGATCATTTTAAACAATGATATTCACAATGTTATACCAAACCATAATAAATGGATTCCAAGTTTGTAAAATTAAAATCAGGTTAGAGAATTTGGCCCATTCATTCATTCGTTGATGAGCACGACGAATCATTACGCTTCCAAACTGAGCAATTAAATTCGCAAATTTCCACATAATAGATTTGATATTCCATTAGAGCTAATGGATAGTTCATACTACGAATAATTGTTTTGGTGATCCGCGTTGTCGTTTGAGTTGAAGATAAATATGATCCTAAATTAATGTAAGGTGGGATGTTTAAAAAACTGTTCTTGAATAACTTACACCAATTCAGACGTTATTTAAGGCAATAGTAGCTGCTTATTGTGGTATGGGTATTCAACTAAATCAGAGAGTCTGCTAATGAAAATAACTAGAAGTATCGACCGAGAAGGATTAGAAGAGTCCTCTTCAGGCCATATTGTTATTAATTGCGGCATGATTCATGAAAATTAGGAGGATGATTGAAGCCACATGCTTTAGTAATGATTAATCCAAAATGTATTTTCAACACAAAAATGTTTTCACAAGACAATCATACGTTGCCAAATTTTTTAATTATCCACGATTCTAATTGTTGCAACTTACTGTGAATGAAAATAGAAATTCCTCACTAATATGCTACAAACAAAAATTTCATGGAGTGGCTATATAATTGACAAATTTAAGAAAGCAAATGCGAGAACATCACAAGATCTCCACGCCTGCTTCGGGATTCTCCAAGCAACAGCTAGATCATACCACACATAGGGAGCTGATAAGGGACTTTGTTAAACCACTTCTTCTTCTCATCTTCATATTTTTAAGATGTTAAGAGAATATTGAAAAGAAAGTAAAATCTTCTAAAAGTACCTCTAACATCAATGTTGGTATACAAAAATATAGGTTTGATACACAACGCTGATAAACTATCTCATTTAGTGAATTGTCACACACATCTGCAAGAGTTAGTCCCGTCATTTTAAGCCCCTCTTTGTTTGCGTATACGATTCGGTCCAATCCCTGCAACAAATTACTCACAATAGTGAGATAAAATCATCCCAAATGTAATAAAAGTGTGACACACATACTGCAACAAATTACTCACAATAGTGAGATAAAATCATCCAAATGTAATAAAAGTGTGACACACATAGAATATGTATGAGCTTACCGAAAATGACCAGCACAATATAGCATCTTGATGATGCTCAAGCTCTACCACTACTGAGTCATGATTGAAGGCGTTGCATCTCAGGAACTCAATTCCAAAAGTTGATCTGCATTAACTAAAACTTGTCTTTACATATATGCGATTTTTCATGCTATAAGTTGGATTTCATTGAGCAGATGAACTTACCTATAACAATAATAGATCACATACGCAGAGGAGATCCTATTAGAGTGTCCCTTTCAGGCACTGATCCAAATGGAGTTGCTGGATTTGCTAGTATAGTCTTTGTAGCCAAAACATGGCGCATGCACCGTCTAGCCATTGTTGCAATCTCTTCCAGCTGATTACTTTTGTATGGAATCAGAAAACAAGCAATCATCACTTAGAATGATTTGCTTCACTGACTAATCAGCTATCCTATTACTCCGAAAATAACACAAATCAGACGTAGAACATTAGAAAAGTAAGTAAATGCAAAACATAAGCAAAACCCCTTCGAGCCTAGAGCATAAATAGGGAATCATGCCTAGCACTGATAAGATTATTAAAATAAACTAAAAAACACTCATACAAACTCTTTAACCGCTTAACCCATAAGCAATAAATATAGAATAGAACTAGATTGCTTATGTGTTATGGTGCATTTATCAATATTATTCTATTAGTTTCTCATCCAATTAGACAAAGAAACGGAATAAGGCCGTCAAACTTGTAATCAGACTCTATTCCCACATTTTATTTAAATAGAAGGTGTTCAATTTAAACTAAATAGAAAATCTTACCATTAACAATTGATGAGATTTTATTAGTTGATTGAAATAGCATATCCAACGATCTAATTCTTATCCTTGACATGAGACAGATGGACCTGCGCAAGATCCATGAATATATATCAAATCTTTTCCTTACATACCTTATTAAATTTCCTCTTAGGATTAAATATAATAATGATTTGATTTTTATAACATAAAGAAATACCTAAATTTAAATCATATCATAAACTTTATTTTTAAATAGATACAAAAGAAAGGATACCTACTAATTGTTAAAGTATGCAATAATTAATCGGAGAAAAATTACACAAAAATAAACACAAATACTTAAAAGATTATACATACTTAGCCAAATATGTATTGTTCTTTCACTTTAAAAGTACTAATTATTATAAACATGGCAGATCTAGCAGTGGCTTTTGCCCGATGATAAAAAAGGCCAAAAAATTATTAGGATTTTTTTTAATATTTAAACTCCCTGTGAAATTGCCTCCATCCTAAAATTACCCACACAAATATTTTGATTCTGACTCCCTAAACCAACTACTTTTTGCAAGAAACCATTATAGATCTCCTCCCCAGGTGAATATATATTACCGAACTTAGAAGTGTGTGTTTTGACAGAAGAAAGTTACCAAATAAACATACCGATTTAGATTTAGGTTTGAAGATAAATAAAGGTAGCCTGAGAGATGATATAGTAGATCTCGACATTCCACGAATTTGATCGACAATTTAAAGAATAGAATTTTCTTTGGAATAAAATAAGATAGAGGATTTATAGTGACTTGGATTCGTTGTCTAATTACTTGGGCTTATGGATATATAGTTTATGGGTCTAGAAGTTAGTTTTATAGGCTCCTAAGGTTGTTAGACATATTGTATATATTTATCATATTATTTCATTAAATCTTCTCAATCAATTCATTTTACAAATATTGTTTCTTTTATTTTAAAACAAATATTTTTATGGGTGGTAGTTAGGTTTGTTGATTGGATTTTTATTTACAAGTATCGTTTCTTCTATTTATTAAATTATATTTTTTTTGTTATTTTAATATATTGTTTGGCTTTGGATTTCTTAAGTTTTGTCAATATTAATGTTTTTTTGCAAGATTGATCTGAAAACTCAATTATTTAAGGAGACCATTTATCTTCTAAAGTCTGTGTTGGTCGATTAGTTACCTCGCGAGATCTATTCATTTACACGTGAGATTTTAAATAGTCTAAAAATGTGATGTTAGCATAACGTAGAGTGGTAGATCATTTTAAACAATGATATTCACAATGTTATACCAAACCATAATAAATAGATTCCAAGTTTGTAAAATTAAAATCAGGTTAGAGAATTTGGCCCATTGACTCATTTACTATAAAAAAAGTAAGTTTTACCTTTTGCCAACTTAAGAAGCTAATAATCGTAATCTTTTTTTTTACCGACTTAAAAAGAGTTACAAAATATAGTTACAATCAACCGACTCCAGTTCTATCTAGTAAATCCTTGACTAAGAAAGTTAAGAGAGATGGTCGATAGTTTTTAAATCAATGGAAATAATTGAGCTCGTCTTCCTAACTATATTATCTGCCCATTCATTCATTCGTTGATGAGCACGACGAATCATTACGATTCCATAATGAGCAATAAAATTCGAAAATTTCCTCATAATAGGTTTGATATTCCATTAGAGCTAATGGATAGTTCATACTACGAATAATGGTTTTGGTGATCTGTGTTGTCGTTTGAGTTGAAGATAAATATGATCCTAAATTAATGTAAGGTGGGATGTTTAAAAAACTGTTATTGAATAACTTACACCAATTCAGAAGTTATTTAAGGTAATAGTAGCTTATTGTGGTATGGGTATTCGACTAAATCAGAGAGTTTGCTAATGAAAATAACTAGAAGTATCGACCGAGAAGGATTAGAAGAGTCCTCTTCTGGCCATATTGATATTAATTGCGGCATGATTCATGAAAATTAGGAGGATGATCGAAGCCACACGCTTTAATAATGATTAATCCAAAATGTATTTTCAACACAAAAATGTTTTCACAAGACAATCATACGTTGCCAATTTTTTTAATTATCCACGATTCTAATTGTTGCAACTTACTGTGAATGAAAATAGAAATTCCTCACTAATATGCTACAAACAAAAATTTCATGGAGTGGCTATATAATTGACAAATTTAAGAAAGCAAATGCGAGAACATCACAAGACCTCCACGCCTGCTTCGAGATTCTCCAAGCAACAGCTAGATCATACCACACATAGGGAGCTGATAAGGGACTTTGTTAAACCACTTCTTCTTCTCATCTTCATATTTTTAAGATGTTAAGAGAATATTGAAAAGAAAGTAAAATCTTCTAAAAGTACCTCTAACATCAATGTTGGTATACAAAAATATAGGTTTGATACACAACGCTGATAAACTATCTCATTTAGTGAATTGTCACACACATCTGCAAGAGTTAGTCCCGTCATTTTAAGCCCCTCTTTGTTTGCGTATACGATTCGGTCCAATCCCTGCAACAAATTACTCACAATAGTGAGATAAAATCATCCCAAATGTAATAAAAGTGTGACACACATACTGCAACAAATTACTCACAATAGTGAGATAAATTCATCCAAATGTAATAAAAGTGTGACACACATAGAATATGTATGAGCTTACTGAAAATGACCAGCACAATATAGCATCATGATGATGCTCAAGCTCTACCACTACTGAGTCATGATTGATGGCGTTGCATCTCAGGAACTCAATTCCAAAAGTTGATCTGCATTAACTAAAACTTGTCTTTACATATATGCGATTTTTCATGTTATAAGTTGGATTTCATTGAGCAGATGAACTTACCTATAACAATAATAGATCACATACGCAGAGGAGATCCTATTAGAGTGTCCCTTTCAGGCACTGATCCAAATGGAGTTGCTGGATTTGCTAGTATAGTCTTTGTAGCCAAAACATGGCATGCACCGTCTAGCCATTGTTGCAATCTCTTCCAGCTGATTACTTTTGTATGGAATCAGAAAACAAGCAATCATCACTTAGAATGATTTGCTTCACTGACCAATCAGCTATCCTATTACTCCGAAAATAACACAAATCAGACGTAGAACATTAGAAAAGTAAGTAAATGCAAAACATAAGCAAAACCCCTTTCGAGCCTAGAGCATAAATAGGGAATCATGCCTAGCACTGATAAGATTATTAAAATAAACTAAAAAACACTCATACAAACTCTTTAACCGCTTCACCCATAAGCAATAAATATAGAATATAACTAGATTGTTTATGTGTTATGGTGCATTTATCAATATTATTCTATTAGTTTCTCATCCAATTAGACAAAGAAACGGAATAAGGCCGTGAAACTTGTAATCAGACTCTATTCCCACATTTTATTTAAATAGAAGGTATTCAATTTAAACTAAATAGAAAATCTTACCATTAACAATTGATAAGATTTTATTAGTTGATTGAAATAGCATATCCAACGATCTAATTCTTATCCTTGACATGAGATAGATGGACCTGCCCAAGATCCATGAATATATATCAAATCTTTTCCTTACATACCTTATTAAATTTCCTCTTAGGATTACATATAATAATGATTTGATTTTTATAACATAAAGAAATACCTAAATTTAAATCATATCATAAACTTTATTTTTAAATAGATACAAAAGAAAGGATACCTACTAATTGTTAAAGTATGCAATAATTAATCGGAGAAAAATTACACAAAAATAAACACAAATACTTAAAACATTATACATACTTAGCCAAATATATATTGTTCTTTCACTTTAAAAGTACTAATTATTATAAACATGGCAGATCTAGCAGTGGCTTTTGCCCGATGATAAAAAAGGCCAAAAAATTATTAGGATTTTTTTTAATATTTAAACTCCCTGTGAAATTGCCTCCATCCTAAAATTACCCACACAAATATTTTGATTCTGACTCCCTAAACCAACTACTTTTTGCAAGAAACCATTATAGATCTCCTCCCCAGGTGAATATATATTACCGAACTTAGAAGTGTGTGTTTTGACAGAAGAAAGTTACTAAATAAACATACCGATTTAATTTTAGGTTTGAAGATAAATAAAGGTAGCCTGAGAGATGATATAGTAGATCTCGACATTCCACGAATTTGATCGACAATTTAAAGAATAGAATTTTCTTCGGAATAAAATAAGATAGAGGATTTATAGTGACTTGGATTCGTTGTCTAATTACTTGGGCTTATGGATATATAGTTTATGGGTCTAGAAGTTAGTTTTATAGGCTCGTAAGGTTGTTAGACATATTGTATATATTTATCATATTCTTTCATTAAATCTTCTCAATCAATTCATTTTACAAATATTGTTTCTTTTATTTTAAAACAAATATTTTTATGGGTGGTAGTTAGGTTTGTTGATTGGATTTTTATTTACAAGTATCGTTTCTTCTATTTATTAAATTATATTTTTTTTGTTATTTTAATATATTGTTTGGCTTTGGATTTCTTAAGTTTTGTCAATATTAATGTTTTTTTGCAAGATTGATCTGAAAACTCAATTATTTAAGGAGACCATTTATCTTCTAAAGTCTGTGTTGGTCGATTAGTTACCTCGCGAGATCTATTCATTTACACGTGAGATTTTAAATAGTCTAAAAATGTGATGTTAGCATAACGTGGAGTGGTAGATCATTTTAAACAATGATATTCATAATGTTATACCAAACCATAATAAATAGATTCCAAGTTTGTAAAATTAAAATCAGGTTAGAGAATTTCGCCCATTGACTCATTTACTATAAAAAAAATAAGTTTTACCTTTTGCCAACTTAAGAAGCTAATAATCGTAATCTTTTTTTTTTACCGACTTAAAAAGAGTTACAAAATATAGTTACAATCAACCGACTCCAGTTCTATCTAGTAAATCCTTGACTAAGAAAGTTAAGAGGGATGGTCGATAGTTTTTAAATCAATGGAAATAATTGAGCTCGTCTTCCTAACTATATTATCTGCCCATTCATTCATTCGTTGATGAGCACAACGAATCATTACGCTTCCATAATGAGCAATAAAATTCGTAGATTTCCTCATAATAGGTTTGATATTCTATTAGAGCTAATGGATAGTTCATACTACGAATAATTGTTTTGGTGATCTGTGTTGTCGTTTGAGTTGAAGATAAATATGATCCTAAATGAATGTAAGGTGGGATGTTTAAAAAACTGTTATTGAATAACTTACACCAATTCAGACGTTATTTAAGGTAATAGTAGCTTATTGTGGTATGGGTATTCGACTAAATCAGAGAGTTTGCTAATGAAAATAACTAGAAGTATCGACCGATAAGGGTTAGAAGAGTCCTCTTCTGGCCATATTGATATTAATTGCGGCATGATTCATGAAAATTAGGAGGATGATCGAAGCCACACGCTTTAATAATGATTAATCCAAAATGTATTTTCAACACAAAAATGTTTTCACAATACAATCATACGTTGCCAATTTTTTTAATTATCCACGATTCTAATTGTTGCAACTTACTGTGAATGAAAATAGAAATTCCTCACTAATATGCTACAAATAAAAATGTCATGGAGTGGCTATATAATTGACAAATTCAAGAAAGCAAATGCGAGAACATCACAAGACCTCCACGCCTGTTTCGGGATTCTCCAAGCAACAGCTAGATCATACCACACATAGGGAGCTGATAAGGGACTTTGTTAAACCACTTATTCTTCTCATCTTCGTATTTTTAAGATGTTAAGAGAATATTGAAAAGAAAGTAAAATCTTCTAAAAGTACCTCTAGCATCAATGTTGGTATACAAAAATATAGGTTTGATACACAACGCTGATAAACTATCTCATTTAGTGAATTGTCACAGGACATATGCAAGAGTTAGTCACGTCATTTTAAGCCCCTCCTTGTTTGCGTACACGATTCGGTCCAAGCCCTGCAATAAATTACTCACAATAGTGAGATAAAATCATCCCAAATGTAATAAAAGTGTGACACACATAGAATATGTATGAGCTTACTGAAAATGACGAGCACAATATAGCATCTTGATGATGCTCAAGCTCCACCACTACTGAGTCATGATTGAACGCGTCGCATCTCAGGAACTCAATTCCCAAAGTTGATCTGCATTAACTAAAACTTGTCTTTACAGATATGGGATTTTTCATGCTATAAGTTGGATTTCATTGAGCAATTGAACTTACCTATAACAATAATAGATCACATACGCAGAGGAGATCCTATTAGAGTGTCCCCTTTCAGGGCGTTGATCCAAATGGAGTTGCTGGATTTGCTAGTATAGTCATTGTAGCCAAAACATGGCGCATGTACCGTCAAGCCATTGTTGCAATCTCTTCCAGCTGATTACTTTTGTATGGAATCAGAAAACAAGCAATCATCTCTTAGAATGATTGTCTTTACTGACCAATCAGCTGTCCTATTACTCTGTAAATAACACAAATCAGACGTAGAACATTAGAAAAGTAAGTAAATGCAAAACATAAGCAAAACCCCTTCGAGACTAAAGCATAAATAGGGAATCATGCTTAGCACTGAGAAGATTATTAAAATAAACAAAAAAATACTCATACAAACTCTTTAACCACTTAACCCATAAGCAATAAATATAGAATAGAACTAGATTGCTTATGTGTTGTGGTGCATTTATCAATATTATTCTATTAGTTTCTCATCCAATTAGACAAAGAAATGGAATAAGGCCGTCAAACTTGTAATTAGACTCTATTCCCACATTTATTTAAATAGAAGAAATTCAATTAAACTAAATAGAAAATCTTACCATTAACAATTGATGAGATTTTATTAGTTGATTGAAATAGCATGTCCAACGATCTAATTCTTATCCTTTACATGAGATAGATGGACCTGTGCGCAAGATCCATGAATATATATCAAATCTTTTCCTTACATACCTTATTAAATTTCCTCTCAGGATTACATATAATAATAATTTGATTTTTATAACAGAAAGAAATACCTAAATTTAAATCATATCATAAACTTTATTTTTAAATAGATACAAAAGAAAGGATACCTACTAATTGTTAAAGTATGCAATAATTAATCGGAGAAAAATTACACAAAAATAAACACAAATACTTAAAAGATTATACATACTTAGCCAAATATATATTGTTCTTTCACTTTAAAAATACTAATTATTATAAACATGGCAGATCTAGCAGTGGCTTTTTCCCGATGATAAAAATGGCCAAAAAGTTATTAGGATTTTTTATTAAAATTTAAACTCCCTGTGAAATTGCCTCCATCTTAAAATTACCCACACAAATATTTTGATTCTGACTCCCTAAACCAACTACTTTTTGCAAGAAACCATTCTAGATCCCCTCCCAAGGTGAATATATATGACCGAACTTAGAAGTGTGTGTTTTGACAGAAGAAAGTGACTAAATAAACATACCGATTTAGATTTAGATTTGCAGATAAATAAAGGTAGCCTGAGAGATGATATCGTAGATCTCGACATTCCACGAATTTGATCGACAATCTAAAGAATAGAATTTTCTTTGGAATAAAATAGGATAGAGGATTTATAGTGACTTGGATTCGTTGTCTAATTACTTGGGCTTATGGATATATGGTTTATGGGTCTAGAAGTTAGTTTTATGGGCTGGTAAGGTTGTTAGACACATTGTATATATTTATCATATTCTTTCATTAAATATTCTCAATCAATTTATTTTACAAATATTTTTTCTTTTATTTTTAAAAAAATATTTGTATGGGTGGTAGTTAGATTTGTTGATTGGATTTTTATTTACAAGTATTGTTTCTTCTATTTATTTAATTATATTTTTTTGTTATTTTAATATATTGTTTGGCTTTGGATTTCTTAAGTTTTGTCATTATTAATGTTTTTTTGCAAGATTGATCTGAAAACTCAATTATTTAAGGAGACCATTTATCTTCTAAAGTCTGTGTTGTTCGATTAGTTACCTCGCGAGATCTATTTATTTACACGTGAGATTTCAAATAGTCTAAAAATGTGATGTTAGGATAACGTAGAGTGGTAGATCATTTTAAACAATGATATTCACAATGTTATACCAAACCATAATAAATAGATTCCAAGTTTGTAAAATTAAAATCAGGTTAGAGAATTTGGCCCATTGACTCATTTACTATAAAAAAATAAGTTTTACCTTTGTCCAACTTAAGAAGCTAATAATCGTAATCTTTTTTTTACCGACTTAAAGAGAGTTACAAAATATAGTTACAATCAACCGACTCCAGTTTTATCTAGTAAACCCTTGACTAAGAAAGTTAAGAGGGATGGTCGATAGTTTTTAAATCAATGTAAATAATTGAGCCCGTCTTCGTAACTATATTATCCGCCCATTCATTCATTCGTTGATGAGCACGACGAATCATTAAGCTTCCATAATGAGCAATAAAATTTGCAAATTTCCTCATAATAGATTTGATATTCCATTAGAGCTAATGGATAGTTCATACTACGTATAATTGTCTTGGTGATCTGCGTTGTCGTTTGAGTTGAAGATAAATATGATCCTAAATTAATATAAGGTGTGATGATTAAAAAACTGTTCTTGAATAACTTACACCAATTCAGACGTTATTTAAGGCAATAGTAGTTGCTTATTTTTGTATGGGTATTCGACTAAATCAAAGAGTCTGCTAATGAAAATAACTAGAAGTATCGACCGAGAAGGATTAGAAGAGTCCTCTTCAGGCCATATTGATATTAATTGCGGCATAATTCATGAGAATTAGGAGGATGATCGAAGCCACAAGCTTTAATAATGGTTAATCCAAAATGTATTTTCAACACAAAAATGTTTTCACAAGACATTCATACGTTGCAAATTTTTTTAATTATCCATGATTCTAATTGTTGCAACTTACTGTGTAAAAATTCCTAACAAATATGCTACAAACAAAAATGTCATGGAGTGGCTATATAATTGACAAATTCAAGAAAGCAAATGCGAGAACATCACAAGACCTCCACGCCTACTTCGGGATTCTCCAAGCAACAGCTAAATCATACCACACATAGGGAGTTGATAAGGGACTTTGTTAAACCACTTCTTCTTCTCATCTTCATATTTTTAAGATGTTAAGAGAATATTGAAAAGAAAGTAAAATCTTCTAAAAGTATCTCTAGCATCAATGTTGGTATACAAAAATATAGGTTTGATACACAACGCTGATAAACTATCTCATTTAGTGAATTATCACACGCATCTGCAAGAGTTAGTCCCGCCATTTTAAGCCCCTCGTTGTTTGCGTATACGATTCGGTCCAAGCCCTGCAATAAATTACTCACAATAGTGAGATAAAATCATCCCAAATGTAATAAAAGTGTGACACACATAGAATATGTATGAGCTTACTAAAAATGACCAGCAAAATATAGCATCTTGATGATGCTCAAGCTCCACCACTACTGAGTCATGATTGAAGGCGTCGCATCTCAGGAACTCAATTCCAAAAGTTGATCTGTATTAACTAAAACTTGTCTTTACAGATATGGGATTTTTCATGCTATAAGTTGGATTTCATTGAGCAGTTGAACTTACCTATAACAATAATAGATCACATACGCAGAGGAGATCCTATTAGAGTGTCCCCTTTCAGTCATTGATCCAAATGGAGTTGCTGGATTTGCTAGTATAGTCATTGTAGCCAAAACATGGCGCATGTACCGTCTAGCCATTGTTGCAATCTCTTCCAGCTGATTACTTTTGTATGGAATCAGAAAACAAGCAATCATCACTTAGAATGATTTGCTTCACTGACCAATCAGTTGTCCTATTACTCCGTAAATAACACAAATCAGACATAGAACATTAGAAAAGTAAGTAAATGCAAAACATAAGCAAAACCCCTTCGAGCCTAAAGCATAAATAGGGAATCATGCCTAGCACTGAGAAGATTATTAAAATAAACTAAAAAACACTCATACAAACTCTTTAAACGCTTAAACCATAAGCAATAAATATAGAATAGAACTAGATTGCTTATGTGTTGTGGTGCATTTATCAATATTATTCTATTAGTTTCTCATCCAATTAGACAAAGAAATGGAATAAGGCCGTCAAACTTGTAATCAGACTCTATTCCCACATTATTTAAATAGAAGAAATTCAATTTAAATTAAATAGAAAATCTTACCATTAACAATTGATGCGATTTTATTAGTTGATTGAAATAGCATGTCCAACGATCTAATTCTTATCCTTGACATGAGATAGATAGACCTGTGCTCAAGATCCATGAATATATATCAAATCTTTTCCTTACATAACTTATTAAATTTCCTCTCAAGATTACATATAATAATGATTTGATTTTTATAACAGAAAGAAATACCTAAATTTAAATCATATCATAAACTTTATTTTTAAATAGATACAAAAGAAAGGATACCTACTAATTGTTAAAGTATGCAATAATTAATCGGAGAAAAATTAAACAAAAATAAACACAAATACTTAAAAGATTATACATACTTAGCCAAATATATATTGTTCTTTCACTTTAAAAGTACTAATTATTATAAACATGACAGATCTAGCAAAGGCTTTTGCCTGATGATAAAAATAGCGAAAAAATTATTAGGATTTTTTTTAATATTTAAACTCCCAGTGAAATTGCCTCCATCCTAAAATTACCCATACAAGTATTTCGATTATGACTCCCTAAAGCAGCTACTTTTTGCAAGAAACCATTCTAGATCCCCTCCCCAGGTGAATATATATGACCGAACTTAGAAGTGTGTGTTTTGACAGAAGAAAGTTACTAAATAAACATACCGATTTAGATTTAGGTTTGAACATAAATAAAGGTAGCCTGAGAGATGATATAATAGATCTCGACATTCCACGAATTTGATCGACAATTTAAAGAATAGAATTTTCTTCTGAATAAAATAGGATAGAGGATTTATAGTGACTTGGATTCGTTGTCTAATTACTTGGACTTGTGGATATATGGTTTATGGGTCTAGAAGTTAGTTTTATGGGCTCGTAAGGTTGTTAGACACATTTTATATATTTATCATATTCTTTCATTAAATCTTCTCAATCAATTTATTTTACAAATATTGTTTCTTTTATTTTAAAAAAAATATTTGTGTGGGTGGTAGTTAGGTTTGTTGATTGGATTTTTATTTATAAGTATTGTTTCTTCTATTTATTTAATTATATTTTATTGTTATTTTAATATATTGTTTGGCTTTGGATTTCTTAAGTTTTGTCATTATTAATGTTTTTTCGCAAGATTGATCTGAAAACTCAATTATTTAAGGAGATCATTTATCTTCTAAAGTCTCTGTTGGTCGATTAGTTACCTCGCGAGATCTATCCATTTACACGTAAGATTTCAAATAGTCTAAAAATGTGATGTTAGGATAACGTAGAGTGGTAGATCATTTTAAACAATGATATTCACAATGTTATACCAGACCATAATAGATAAATTCCAAGTTTGTAAAATTAAAATCAGGTTAGAGAACTTGGCCCATTGACTAATTACTTTAAAAAAATAAGTTTTACCTTTGGCCAACTTAAGAAGCTAATAATCGTAATCTTTTTTTTACCGACTTAAAAAGAGTTACAAAATATAGTTACAATCAACCGACTCCAGTTCTATCTAGTAAACCATTGACTAAGAAAGTTAATAGTGATGATCGATAGTTTTTAAATCAATGGAAATAATTGAACCCGTCTTCCTAACTAAATTATCTGCCCATTCATTCACTCATTAATGAGCACGAAGAATCATTACGCTTCCATAATGAGCAATAAAATTTGCAAATTTCCTCATAATAGGTTTGATATTCCATTCGAGCTAATGGATAGTTAGATTCTAAATTAATGTAAAGTGGGATGTTTAAAAAATTGTTATTGAATAACTTACACCAATTAAGAGGTTATTTAAGGCAATAGTAGCTGCTTATTGTGGTATGGGTATTCGACGGAATCAGAGAGTTTGCTAATGAAAATAACTAGACGTATTGACCGAGAAGGATTAGAAGAGTCCTCTTCAGGCCATATTGATATTCATTGTGGCATGATTCATGAAAATTACGAGGATGATCGAATCCACAAGCTTTAATAATGATTAAACCAAAATGTATTTTCAACACAGAAATTATTTTCATAAGACAGTTATACGTTGCCAATTTTTTTAATTATCTACGATTCTAATTGTTGCAACTTACAAAGGCGAGAACATCACAAGACCTCCCCGAGTTCTTTTGGATTCTCCAAGCAACATCTAGATCATACCACACATAGGGAGCTGATAAGGGACGTTGTTAAACCACTTCTTCTTCTTCTCATCTTCAGATTTTTAAGATGTTAAGAGAATATTGAGAAGAAAGTAAAATCTTATAAATGTACATCTAGCATCAATGTTGGTTTACAAAAATATAGGTTTGATACACAACGCTGATAAACTATCTCATTTAGTGAATTGTCACACGCATCTGCAAGAGTTAGTCCCGTCATTTTAAGCCCCTCCTTGTTTGCGTATACGATTCGGTCCAAGCCCTGCAATAAATTACTCACAATAGTGAGATAAAATCATCCCAAATGTAATAAAAGTGTGACACACATAGATTATGTATGAGCTTACTGAATATGACCAGCACAATATAGCATCTTGATGATGCTCAAGCTCTACCACTACTGAGTCATGATTGAAGGCGTCGCATCTCAGGAACTCAATTCCAAAAGTTGACCTGCATTAACTAAAACTTGTCTTTACAGATATGGGATTTTTCATGCTATAAGTTGGATTTCATTGAGCAGTTGAACTTACCTATAACAATAATAGATCACATACGCAGAGGAGATCCTATTAGAGTGTCCCCTTTCAGTCATTGATCCAAATGGAGTTGCTAGATTTGCTAGTATAGTCATTGTAGCCAAAACATGACGCATGTACCGTCTAGCCATTGTTGCAATCTCTTCCAGCGGATTACTTTTGTATGGAATCAGAAAACAAGCAATCATCACTTAGAATGATTTGCTTCACTGACCAATCAGCTGTCCTATTACTCCGTAAATAACACAAATCAGACGTAGAACATTAGAAAAGTAAGTAAATGCAAAACATAAGCAAAACCCCTTCGAGCCTAAAGCATAAATAGGGAATCATGCTTAGCACTGAGAAGATTATTAAAATAAACTAAAAAACACTCATACAAACTCTTTAAACGCTTAAACCATAAGCAATAAATATAGAATAGAACTAGATTGCTTATGTGTTGTGGTGCATTTATCAATATTATTCTATTAGTTTCTTATCCAATTAGACAAAGAAATGGAATAAGGCCGTCAAACTTGTAATCAGACTCTATTCCCATATTATTTAAATAGAAGAAATTCAATTTAAATTAAATAGAAAATCTTACCATTAACAATTGATGAGATTTTATTAGTTGATTGAAATAGCATGTCCAACTATCTAATTCTTATCCTTGACATTAGATAGATGGACCTGTGCTCAAGATCCATGAATATATATCAAATCTTTTCCTTACATACCTTATTAAATTTCCTTTCAGGATTACATATAATAATGATTTTATTTTTATAACAGAAAGAAATACCTAAATTTAAATCATGTCATAAACTTTATTTTTAAATAGATACAGAAGAAAGGATACCTACTAATTGTTAAAGTATGCAATAATTAATCGGAGAAAAATTACACAAAAATAAACACAAATACTTAAAATATTATACATACTTAGCCATATATATATTGTTCTTTCACTTTAAAGTACTAATTATTATAAAGATAGCATATATAGTAGTGGCTTTTGCCTGATGATAAAACTGGCCAAAAAATTATAAGGATTTTTTTTAATATTTAAACTCCCTGTGAAATTGCCTCCATCCTAAAATTACCATACAAATATTTTGATTCTGACTCCCTAAAGCAGCTACTTTTTGCAAGAAACCATTCTAGATCCCCTCCCAGGTGAATATATATGACCGAACTTAGAAGTGTGTGTTTTGACAGAAGAAAGTGACTAAATAAAAATACCGATTTATATTTCGGTTTGAAGATAAATAAAGGTAGCCTGAGAGATGATATAGTAGATCTCGACATTCCACGAATTTGATCGACAATTTAAAGAATAGAATTTTCTTTGGAATAAAATAGGATAGAGGATTTATAGTGACTTGGATTCATTGTCTAATTACTTGGGCTTATTGATATATGGTTTATGGGTCTAGAAGTTAGTTTTATGGGCTCGTAAGGTTGTTAGACACATTGTATATATTTATCATATATTTTCATTAAATCTTCTCAATCAATTTATTTTACAAATATTGTTTCTTTTATTTTATAAAAAATATTTGTGTGGGTGGTAGTTAGGTTTGTTGATTGGATTTTTATTTACAAGTATTGTTTCTTCTATTTATTTAATTATATTTTTTTGTTATTTTAATATATTGTTTGACTTTGGATTTCTTAAGTTTTGTCATAATTAATGTTTTTTTGCAAGATTGATCTGAAAACTCAATTATTTATGGAGATCATTTATCTTCTAAAGTCTGTGTTGGTCGATTAGTTACCTCGCGAGATCTATTCATTTACACGTAAGATTTCAAATAGTCTAAAACTGTGATGTTAGGATAACGTAGAGTGGTAGATCATTTTAAACAATGATATTCACAATTTTATACCAGACCATAATAGATAGATTTCAAGTTTGTAAAATTAAAATCAGGTTAGAGAACTTGGCCCATTGACTAATTACTTTAAAAAAATAAGTTTTACGTTTGGCCAACTTAAGAAGCTAATAATCGTAATCTTTTTTTTTACCGACTTAAAAAGAGTTACAAAATATAGTTACAATCAACCAACTCCAGTTCTATCTAGTAAACCATTGACTAAGAAAGTTAATAGTGATGATCGATAGTTTTTAAATCAATGGAAATAATTGAGCCCGTCTTCCTAACTAAATTATCTGCCCATTCATTCACTCATTGATGAGCACGAAGAATCATTACGCTTCCATAATGAGCAGTGAAATTTGCAAATTTCCTCATAATAGGTTTGATATTCCATTCGAGCTAATGGATAGTTTGAACAATTGTTTTGGTGAACTGTTGTCGTTTAAGTTGAAGATAAATATGATTCTAAAGTAATGTAAAGTGGGATGTTTAAAAAATTGTTATTGAATAACTTACACCAATATAGACGTTATTTAAGGCAATAGTAGCTGCTTATTGTGGTATGGGTATTCGACAGAATCAGAGAGTTTGCTAATGAAAATAACTAGACGTATCGACCGAGAAGGATTAGAAGAGTCCTCTTCAGGCCATATTGATATTAATTGCGGCATGATTCATGAAAATTAGGAGGATGATCGAATCCACAAGCTTTAATAATGATTAAACCAAAATGTATTTTCAACACAGAAATTATTTTCATAAGACAGTTATACGTTGCAAAATTTTTAATTATCTACGATTCTAATTGTTGCAACTTACAAAGGCGAGAACATCACAAGAACTCCACGTGTTCTTTTGGATTCTCCAAGCAACAGCTGATAAGGGACGTTGTTAAACCACTTCTTCTTCTTATTTTCAGATTTTTAAGATGTTAAGAGAATATTGAGAAGAAAGTAAAATCTTATAAATGTACCTCTAGCATCAATGTTGGTATACGAAAATATAGGTTTGATACACAACGCTGATAAACTTTCTCATTTAGTGAATCGTCACACGCATCCGCAAGAGTTATTCCCGTCATTTTAAGCCCCTCCTTGTTTGCATATACGATTCGGTCCAAGCCCTGCAATAAATTACTCACAATAGTGAGATAAAATCATCCCAAATGTAATAAAAGTGTGACACACATAGAATATGTATGAGCTTACTGAATATGACCAGCACAATATAGCATCTTGATGATGCTCAAGCTCCACCACTACTGAGTCATGATTGAAGGCGTCGCATCTCAGGAACTCAATTCCAAAAGTTGATCTGCATTAACTAAAACTTGTCTTTACAGATATGGGATTTTTCATGCTATAAGTTGGATTTCATTGAGCAGTTGAACTTACCTATAACAATAATAGATCACATACGCAGAGGAGATCCTATTAGAGTGTCCCCTTTCAGGCATTGATCCAAATGGAGTTGCTGGATTTGCTAGTATAGTCATTGTAGCCAAAACATGGCACATGTACCGTCTAGCCATTGTTGCAATCTCTTCCAGCTGATTACTTTTGTATGGAATCAGAAAACAAGCAATCATCACTTAGAATGATTTGCTTCACTGACCAATCAGCTGTCCTATTACTCCGTAAATAACACAAATCAGACGTAGAACATTAGAAAAGTAAGTAAATGCAAAACATAAGCAAAACCCCTTCGAGCCTAAAGCATAAATAGAGAATCATGCCTAGCACTGAGAAGATTATTCAAATAAACTAAAAACACTTATACAAACTCTTTAACCGCTTAACCCATGAGCAATAAATATAGAATAGAACTAGATTGCTTATGTGTTGAGGTGCATTTATCAATATTATTCTATTAGTTTCTCATCCAATTATACAAAGAAATGGAATAAGGCCGTCAAACTTGTAATCAGACTCTATTCCCACATTTTATTTAAATAGAAGAAATTCAATTTAAATTAAATAGAAAATCTTACCATTAACAATTGATGAGATTTTATTAGTTGATTGATATAGCATAAATAGAGCATAAATATAGAATATAACTAGATTGCTAAAACCCCTTTCGAGCCTAGAGCATAAATACGAATCATGCCTAGCACTGATAAGATTATTAAAATAAACTAAAAAACACTCATACAAACTCTTTAACCGCTTCACCCATAAGCAATAAATATAGAATATAACTAGATTGCTTATGTGTTATGGTGCATTTATCAATATTATTCTATTAGTTTCTCATCCAATTAGACAAAGAAACGGAATAAGGCCGTCAAACTTGTAATCAGACTCTATTCCCACATTTTATTTAAATAGAAGGTATTCAATTTAAACTAAATAGAAAATCTTACCATTAACAATTGATAAGATTTTATTAGTTGATTGAAATAGCATATCCAACTATCTAATTCTTATCCTTGACATGAGATAGATGGACCTGTGCTCAAGATCCATGAATATATATCAAATCTTTTCCTTACATACCTTATTAAATTTCCTCTCAGGATTACATATAATAATGATTTGATTTTTATAACAGAAAGAAATACCTAAATTTAAATCATATCATAAACTTTATTTTTAAATAGATACAAAAGAAAGGATACCTACTAATTGTTAAAGTATGCAATAATTAATCGGAGAAAAATTACACAAAAATAAACACAAATACTTAAAAGATTATACATACTTAGCCAAATATATATTGTTCTTTCACTTTAAAAGTACTAATTATTATAAACATGGCAGATCTAGCAGTGGCTTTTGCCTGATGATAAAAATGGCCAAAAAATTATTAGGATTTTTTTTAATATTTAAACTCCCTTTGAAATTGCCTCCATCCTAAAATTACCCATACAAATATTTTGATTCTGACTCCCTAAAGCAGCTACTTTTTGCAAGAAACCATTCTAGATCCCCTCCCCAGGTGAATATATATGACCGAACTTAGAAGTGTGTGTTTTGACAAAAGAAAGTGACTAAATAAACATACCGATTTAGATTTAGGTTTGAAGATAAATAAAGGTAGCCTGAGAGATGATACAGTAGATCTCAACATTCCACGAATTTGATCGACAATTTAAAGAATAGAATTTTCTTTGGAATAAAATAGGATAGAGGATTTATAGCGACTTGGATTCGTTGTCTAATTACTTGGGCTTATGGATATATGGTTTATGGGTCTAGAAGTTAGTTTTATGGGCTCGTAAGGTTGTTAGACACATTGTATATATTTATCATATTCTTTCATTAAATCTTCTCAATCAATTTATTTTACAAATATTGTATCTTTTATTTTAAAAAAAGTATTTGTGTGGGTGGTAGTTAGGTTTGTTGATTGGATTTTTATTTACAAGTATTGTTTCTTCTATTTATTTAATTATATTTTTTTGTTATTTTAATATATTGTTTGGCTTTGGATTTCTTAAGTTTTGTCATTATTAATGTTTTTTTGCAAGATTGATCTGAAAACTCAATTATTTAAGGAGATCATTTATCATCTAAAGTCTGTGTTGGTCGATTAGTTACCTCGCGAGATCTATTCATTTACACGTAAGATTTCAAATAGTCTAAAAATGTGATGTTAGGATAACGTAGAGTGGTAGATCATTTTAAACAATGATATTCACAATGTTATACCAGACCATAATAGATAGATTCCACGTTTGTAAAATTAAAATCAGAACTTGGCCCATTGACTAATTACTTTAAAAAAAATAAGTTTTACCTTTGGCCAACTTAAGAAGCTAATAATCGTAATCTTTTTTTTTACCGACTTAAAAAGAGTTACAAAATATAGTTACAATCAACCGATTCCAGTTCTATCTAGTAAACCATTGACTAAGAAAGTTAATAGTGATGATCGATAGTTTTTAAATCAATGGAAATAATTGAGCCCGTCTTCCTAACTAAATTATCTGCCCATTCATTCACTCATTGATGAGCACGAAGAATCATTACGCTTCCATAATGAGCAGTAAAATTTGCAAATTTCCTCATAATAGGTTTGATATTCCATTCGAGCTAATGGATAGTTTGAACAATTGTTTTGGTGAACTGTTGTCGTTTGAGTTGAAGATAAATATGATTCTAAATTAATGTAAAGTGGGATGTTTAAAAAATTATTATTGAATAACTTACACCAATTCAGACGTTATTTAAGGCAATAGTAGCTGATTATTGTGGTATGGGTATTCGACGGAATCAGAGATTTTGCTAATGAAAATAACTAGACGTATCGACCGAGAAGGATTAGATGAGTCCTCTTCAGGCCATATTGATATTAATTGCGGCATGATTCATGAAAATGAGGAGGATGATCGAATCCACAAGCTTTAATAATGATTAAACCAAAATGTATTTTCAACACAGAAATTCATAAGACAGTTATACGTTGCCAATTTTTTTAATTATCTACGATTCTAATTGTTGCAACTTACAAAGGCGAGAACATCACAAGACCTCCACGTTTTCTTTTGGATTCTCCAAGCAACAGCTAGATCATACCACACATAGGGAGCTGATAAGGGACGTTGTTAAACCACTTCTTCTTCTCATCTTCACATTTTTAAGATGTTAAGAGAATATTGAGAAGAAAGTAAAATCTTATAAATGTACCTCTAGCATCAATGTTGGTATACGAAAATATAGGTTTGATACACAACGCTGATAAACTATCTCATTTAGTGAATTGTCACACGCATCTGCAAGAGTTAGTCCCGTCATTTTAAGCCCCTCCTTGTTTGCGTATACGATTCGGTCCAAGCCCTGCAATAAATTACTCACAATAGTGAGATAAAATCATCCCAAATGTAATAAAAGTGTGACACACATAGAATATGTATGAGCTTACTGAATATGACCAGCACAATATAGCATCTTGATGATGCTCAAGCTCCACCACTACTGAGTCATGATTGAAGGCGTCGCATCTCAGGAACTCAATTCCAAAAGTTGATCTGCATTAACTAAAACTTGTCTTTACAGATATGGGATTTTTCATGCTATAAGTTGGATTTCATTGAGCAGTTGAACTTACCTATAACAATAATAGATCACATACGCAGAGGAGATCCTATTAGAGTGTCCCCTTTCAGGCATTGATCCAAATGGAGTTGCTGGATTTGCTAGTATAGTCATTGTAGCCAAAACATGGCGCATGTACCGTCTAGCCATTGTTGCAATCTCTTCCAGCTGATTACTTTTGTATGGAATCAGAAAACAAGCAATCATCACTTAGAATGATTTGCTTCACTGACCAATCAGCTGTCCTATTACTCCGTAAATAACACAAATCAGACGTAGAACATTAGAAAAGTAAGTAAATGCAAAACATAAGCAAAACCCCTTCGAGCCTAACGCATAAACAGGGAATCATGCCTAGCACTGAGAAGATTATTCAAATAAACTAAAAACACTCATACAAACTCTTTAACCGTTTAACCCATAAGCAATAAATATAGAATAGAACTAGATTGCTTATGTGTTGTGGTGCATTTATCAATATTATTCTATTAGTTTCTCATCCAATTATACAAAGAAATGGAATAAGGCCGTCAAACTTGTAATCAGACTCTATTCCCACATTTTATTTAAATAGAAGAAATTCAATTTAAATTAAATAGAAAATCTTACCATTAACAATTGATGAGATTTTATTAGTTGATTGAAATATCATGTCCAACGATCTAATTCTTATCCTTGACATGAGATAGATGGACCTGTGCTCAAGATCCATGAATATATAACAAATCTTTTCCTTACATACCTTATTAAATTTCCTCTCAGGATTACATATAATAATGATTTGATTTTTATAACAGAAAGAAATACCTAAATTTAAATCATATCATAAACTTTATTTTTAAATAGATACAAAAGAAAGGATACCTACTAATTGTTAAAGTATGCAATAATTAATCGGAGAAAAATTACACAAAAATAAACACAAATACTTAAAAGATTATACATACTTAGCCAAATATATATTGTTCTTTCACTTTAAAAGTACTAATTATTATAAACATGGCAGATCTAGCCGTGGCTTTTGCCTGATGATAAAAATGGCAAAAAAATTATTAGGATTTTTTTTAATATTTAAACTCCCTTTGAAATTGCCTCCATCCTAAAATTACCCATACAAATATTTTGATTCTGACTACCTAAAGCAGCTACTTTTTGCAAGAAACCATTCTAGATCCCCTCCCCAGGTGAATATATATGACCGAACTTAGAAGTGTGTGTTTTGACAGAAGAAAGTGACTAAATAAACATACCGATTTAGATTTAGGTTTAAAGATAAATAAAGTTAGCCTGAGAGATGATACAGTAGATCTCAACATTCCACGAATTTGATCGACAATTTAAAGAATAGAATTTTCTTTGGAATAAAATAGGATAGAGAATTTATAGCGACTTGGATTCGTTGTCTAATTACTTGGGCTTATGGATATATGGTTTATGGGTCTAGAAGTTAGTTTTATGGGCTCATAAGGTTGTTAGACACATTATATATATTTATCATATTCTTTCATTGAATCTTCTCAATTAATTTATTTTACAAATATTGTTTATTTTATTTTAAAAAAAGTATTTGTGTGGGTGGTAGTTAGGTTTGTTGATTGGATTTTTATTTACAAGTATTGTTTCTTCTATTTATTTAATTATATTTTTTTGTTATTTTAATATATTGTTTGGCTTTGGATTTCTTAAGTTTTGTCATTATTAATGTTTTTTTGCAAGATTGATCTGAAAACTCAATTATTTAAGGAGATCATTTATCATCTAAAGTCTGTGTTGGTCGATTAGTTACCTCGCGAGATCTATTCATTTACACGTAAGATTTCAAATAGTCTAAAAATGTGATGTTAGGATAACGTAGAGTGGTAGATCATTTTAAACAATGATATTCACAATGTTATACCAGACCATAATAGATAGATTCCAAGTTTGTAAAATTAAAATCAGAACTTGGCCCATTGACTAATTACTTTAAAAAAATAAGTTTTACCTTTGGCCAACTTAAGAAGCTAATAATCGTAATCTTTTTTTTTACCGACTTAAAAAGAGTTACAAAATATAGTTACAATCAACCGATTCCAGTTCTATCTAGTAAACCATTGACTAAGAAAGTTAATAGTGATGATCGATAGTTTTTAAATCAATGGAAATAATTGAGCCCGTCTTCCTAACTAAATTATCTGCCCATTCATTCACTCATTGATGAGCACGAAGAATCATTACGCTTCCATAATGAGCAGTAAAATTTGCAAATTTCCACATAATAGGTTTGATATTCCATTCGAGCTAATGGATAGTTTGAACAATTGTTTTGGTGAACTGTTGTCGTTTGAGTTGAAGATAAATATGATTCTAAATTAATGTAAAGTGAGATGTTTAAAAAATTATTATTGAATAACTTACACCAATTCAGACGTTATTTAAGGCAATAGTAGCTGCTTATTGTGGTATGGGTATTCCACGGAATCAGAGAGTTTGCTAATGAAAATAACTAGACGTATCGACCGAGAAGGATTAGAAGAGTCCTCTTCAGGCCATATTGATATTAATTGCGGCATGATTCATGAAAATGAGGAGGATGATCGAATCCACAAGCTTTAATAATGATTAAACCAAAATGTATTTTCAACACAGAAATTCATAAGACAGTTATACGTTGCCAATTTTTTTAATTATCTACGATTCTAATTGTTGCAACTTACAATGGCGAGAACATCACAAGACCTCCACGTGTTCTTTTGGATTCTCCAAGCAACAGCTAGATCATACCACACATAGGAGCTGATAAGGGACGTTGTTAAACCACTTCTTCTTCTCATCTTCACATTTTTAAGATGTTAAGAGAATATTGAGAAGAAAGTAAAATCTTATAAATGTACCTCTAGCATCAATGTTGGTATACGAAAATATAGGTTTGATACACAACGCTGATAAACTATCTCAATTAGTGAATTGTCACACGCATCTGCAAGAGTTAGTCCCGTCATTTTAAGCCCCTCCTTGTTTGCGTATACGATTCGGTCCAAGCCCTGCAATAAATTACTCACAATAGTGAGATAAAATCATCCCAAATGTAATAAAAGTGTGACACACATAGAATATGTATGAGCTTACTGAATATGACCAGCACAATATAGCATCTTGATGATGCTCAAGCTCCACCACTACTGAGTCATGATTGAAGGCGTCGCATCTCAGGAACTCAATTCCAAAAGTTGATCTGCATTAACTAAAACTTGTCTTTACAGATATGGGATTTTTCATGCTATAAGTTGGATTTCAGAGGAGATCCTATTTGAGTGTCCCCTTTCAAGCATTGATCCAAATGGACTTGCTGGATTTGCTAGTATAGTCATTGTAGCCAAAACATGGCGCATGTACCGTCTAGCCATTGTTGCAATCTCTTCCAGCTGATTACTTTTGTATGGAATCAGAAAACAAGCAATCATCACTTAGAATGATTTGCTTCACTGACCAATCAGCTGTCCTATTACTCCGTAAATAACACAAATCAGACGTAGAACATTAGAAAAGTAAGTAAATGCAAAACATAAGCAAAACCCCTTCGAGCCTAAAGCATAAATAGGGAATCATGCCTAGCACTGAGAAGATTATTCAAATAAACTAAAAACACTTATACAATCTCTTTAACCGCTTAACCCATGAGCAATAAATATAGAATAGAACTAGATTGCTTATGTGTTGTGGTGCATTTATCAATATTATTCTATTAGTTTCTCATCCAATTATACAAAGAAATGGAATAAGGCCGTCAAACTTGTAATCAGACTCTATTCCCACATTTTATTTAAATAGAAGAAATTCAATTTAAATTAAATAGAAAATCTTACCATTAACAATTGATGAGATTTTATTAGTTGATTGAAATAGCATGTCCAACGATCTAATTCTTATCCTTGACACGAGATAGATGGACCTGTGCTCAAGATCCATGAATATATATCAAATCTTTTCCTTACATACCTTATTAAATTTCCTCTCAGGATTACATATAATAATGATTTGATTTTTATAACAGAAAGAAATATCTAAATTTAAATCATATCATAAACTTTATTTTTAAATAGATACAAAAGAAAGGATACCTACTAATTGTTAAAGTATGCAATAATTAATCGTAGAAAAATTACACAAAAATAAACACAAATACTTAAAAGATTATACATACTTAGCCAAATATATATTGTTCTTTCACTTTAAAAGTACTAATTATTATAAACATGGCAGATCTAGCAGTGGCTTTTGCCTGATGATAAAAATGGCCAAAAAATTATTAGGATTTTTTTTAATATTTAAACTCCCTTTGAAATTGCCTCCATCCTAAAATTACCCATACAAATATTTTGATTCTGACTCCCTAAAGCAGCTACTTTTTGCAAGAAACCATTCTAGATCCCCTCCCCAGACCTAACTTATAAGTGTGTGTTTTGACAGAAGAAAGTGACTAAATAAACATACCGATTTAGATTTAGGTTTGAAGATAAATAAAGGTAGCCTGAGAGATGATATAGTAGATCTCAACATTCCACGAATTTGATCGACAATTTAAAGAATAGAATTTTCTTTGTAATAAAATAGGATAGAGGATTTATAGTGACTTGGATTCGTTGTCTAATTACTTGGGCTTATGGATATATGGTTTATGGGTCTAGAAGTTAGTTTTATGGGCTCGTAAGGTTGTTAGACACATTGTATATATTTATCATATTCTTTCATTAAATCTTCTCAATCAATTTATTTTACACATATTGTTTCTTTTATTTTAAAAAAAGTATTTGTGTGGGTGGTAGTTAGGTTTGTTGATTGGATTTTTATTTACAAGTATTGTTTCTTCTATTTATTTAATTATATTTTTTTGTTATTTTAATATATTGTTTGGCTTTGGATTTCTTAAGTTTTGTCATTATTAATGTTTTTTTGCAAGATTGATCTGAAAACTCAATTATTTAAGGAGATCAGTTATCATCTAAAGTCTGTGTTGGTCGATTAGTTACCTCGCGAGATCTATTCATTTACACGTAAGATTTCAAATAGTCTAAAAATGTGATGTTAGGATAACGTAGAGTGGTAGATCATTTTAAACAATGATATTCACAATGTTATACCAGACCATAATAGATAGATTCCAAGTTTGTAAAATTAAAATCATAACTTGGCCCATTGACTAATTACTTTAAAAAAATAATTTTTACCTTTGGCCAACTTAAGAAGCTAATAATCGTAATCTTTTTTTTTACCGACTTAAAAAGAGTTACAAAATATAGTTACAATCAACCGATTCCAGTTCTATCTAGTAAACCATTGACTAAGAAAGTTAATAGTGATGATCGATAGTTTTTAAATCAATGGAAATAATTGAGCCTGTCTTCCTAACTAAATTATCTGCCCATTCATTCACTCATTGATGAGCACGAAGAATCATTACGCTTCCATAATGTGCAGTAAAATTTGCAAATTTCCTCATAATAGGTTTGATATTCCATTCGAGCTAATGGATAGTTTGAACAATTGTTTTGGTGAACTGTTTTCGTTTGAGTTGAAGATAAATATGATTCTAAATTAATGTAAAGTGGGATGTTTAAAAAATTATTATTGAATAACTTACACCAATTCAGACGTTATTTAAGGCAATAGTAGCTGCTTATTGTGGTATGGGTATTCGACGGAATCAGAGAGTTTGCTAATGAAAATAACTAGACGTATCGACCGAGAAGGATTAGAAGAGTCCTCTTCAGGCCATATTGATATTAATTGCGGCATGATTCATGAAAATGAGGAGGATGATCGAATCCACAAGCTTTAATAATGATTAAACCAAAATGTATTTTCAACACAGAAATTCATAAGACAGTTATACGTTGCCAATTTTTTTAGTTATCTACGATTCTAATTGTTGCAACTTACAAAGGCGAGAACATCACAAGACCTCCATGTGTTCTTTTGGATTCTCCAAGCAACAGCTAGATCATACCACACATAGGAGCTGATAAGGGACGTTGTTAAACCACTTCTTCTTCTCATCTTCACATTTTTAAGATGTTAAGAGAATATTGAGAAGAAAGTAAAATCTTATAAATATACCTCTAGCATCAATGTTGGTATACGAAAATATAGGTTTGATACACAACGCTGATAAACTATCTCATTTAGTGAATTGTCACACGCATCTGCAAGAGTTAGTCCCGTCATTTTAAGCCCCTCCTTGTTTGCGTATACGATTCGGTCCAAGCCCTGCAATAAATTACTCACAATAGTGAGATAAAATCATCCCAAATGTAATAAAAGTATGACACACATAGAATATGTATGAGCTTACTGAATATGACCAGCACAATATAGCATCTTGATGATGCTCAAGCTCCACCACTACTGAGTCATGATTGAAGGCGTCGCATCTCAGGAACTCAATTCCAAAAGTTGATCTGCATTAACTAAAACTTGTCTTTACAGATATGGGATTTTTCATGCTATAAGTTGGATTTCATTGAGCAGTTGAACTTACCTATAACAATAATAGATCACATACGCAGAGGAGATCCTATTAGAGTGTCCCCTTTCAGGCATTGATCCAAATGGAGTTGCTGGATTTGCTAGTATAGTCATTGTAGCCAAAACATGGCGTATGTACCGTCTAGCCATTGTTGCAATCTCTTCCAGCTGATTACTTTTGTATGGAATCAGAAAACAAGCAATCATCACTTAGAATGATTTGCTTCACTGACCAATCAGCTGTCCTATTACTCAGTAAATAACACAAATCAGACGTAGAACATTAGAAAAGTAAGTAAATGCAAAACATAAGCAAAACCCCTTCGAGCCTAAAGCATAAATAGGGAATCATGCCTAGCACTGAGAAGATTATTCAAATAAACTAAAAACACTTATACAAACTCTTTAACCGCTTAACCCATGAGCAATAAATATAGAATAGAACTAGATTGCTTATGTGTTGTGGTGCATTTATCAATATTATTCTATTAGTTTCTCATCCAATTATACAAAGAAATGGAATAAGGCCGTCAAACTTGTAATCAGACTCTATTCCCACATTTTATTTAAATAGAAGAAATTCAATTTAAATCAAATAGAAAATCTTACCATTAACAATTGATGCGATTTTATTAGTTGATTGAAATAGCATGTCCAACGATCTAATTCTTATCCTTGACATGAGATAGATGGACCTGTGCTCAAGATCCATGAATATATATCAAATCTTTTCCTTACATACCTTATTAAATTTCCTCTCAGGATTACATATAATAATGATTTGATTTTTATAACAGAAAGAAATATCTAAATTTAAATCATATCATAAACTTTATTTTTAAATAGATACAAAAGAAAGGATACCTACTAATTGTTAAAGTATGCAATAATTAATCGGAGAAAAATTACACAAAAATAAACACAAATACTTAAAAGATTATACATACTTAGCCAAATATATATTGTTCTTTCACTTTAAAAGTACTAATTATTATAAACATGGCAGATCTAGCAGTGGCTTTTGCCTGATGATAAAAGTGGCCAAAAAATTATTAGGATTTTTTTTAATATTTAAACTCCCTTTGAAATTGCCTCCATCCTAAAATTACCCATACAAATATTTTGATTCTGACTCCCTAAAGCAGCTACTTTTTGCAAGAAACCATTCTAGATCCCCTCCCCAGACCTAACTTATAAGTGTGTGTTTTGACAGAAGAAAGTGACTAAATAAACATACCGATTTAGATTTAGGTTTGAAGATAAATAAAGGTAGCCTGAGAGATGATATAGTAGATCTCAACATTCCACGAATTTGATCGACAATTTAAAGAATAGAATTTTCTTTGGAATAAAATAGGATAGAGGATTTATAGTGACTTGGATTCGTTGTCTAATAACTTGGGCTTATGGATATATGGTTTATGGGTCTAGAAGTTAGTTTTATGGGCTCGTAAGGTTGTTAGACACATTGTATATATTTATCATATTCTTTCATTAAATCTTCTCAATCAATTTATTTTACAAATATTGTTTCTTTTATTTTAAAAAAAGTATTTGTGTGGGTGGTAGTTAGGTTTGTTGATTGGATTTTTATTTACAAGTATTGTTTCTTCTATTTATTTAATTATATTTTTTTGTTATTTTAATATATTGTTTGGCTTTGGATTTCTTAAGTTTTGTCATTATTAATGTTTTTTTGCAAGATTGATCTGAAAACTCAATTATTTAAGGAGATCATTTATCATCTAAAGTCTGTGTTGGTCGATTAGTTACCTCGCGAGATCTATTCATTTACACGTAAGATTTCAAATAGTCTAAAAATGTGATGTTAGGATAACGTAGAGTGGTAGATCATTTTAAACAATGATATTCACAATGTTATACCAGACCATAATAGATAGATTCCAAGTTTGTAAAATTAAAATCAGAACTTGGCCCATTGACTAATTACTTTAAAAAAATAAGTTTTACCTTTGGCCAACTTAAGAAGCTAATAATCGTAATCTTTTTTTTTACCGACTTAAAAAGAGTTACAAAATATAGTTACAATCAACCGATTCCAGTTCTATCTAGTAAACCATTGACTAAGAAAGTTAATAGTGATGATCGATAGTTTTTAAATCAATGGAAATAATTGAGCCCGTCTTCCTAACTAAATTATCTGCCCATTCATTCACTCATTGATGAGCACGAAGAATCATTACGCTTCCATAATGAGCAGTAAAATTTGCAAATTTCCTCATAATAGGTTTGATATTCCATTCGAGCTAATGGATAGTTTGAACAATTGTTTTGGTGAACTGTTTTCGTTTGAGTTGAAGATAAATATGATTCTAAATTAATGTAAAGTGGGATGTTTAAAAAATTATTATTGAATAACTTACACCAATTCAGACGTTATTTAAGGCAATAGTAGCTGCTTATTGTGGTATGGGTATTCGACGGAATCAGAGAGTTTGCTAATGAAAATAACTAGACGTATCGACCGAGAAGGATTAGAAGAGTCCTCTTCAGGCCATATTGATATTAATTGCGGCATGATTCATGAAAATGAGGGGGATGATCGAATCCACAAGCTTTAATAATGATTAAACCAAAATGTATTTTCAACACAGAAATTCATAAGACAGTTATACGTTGCCAATTTTTTTTAGTTATCTACGATTCTAATTGTTGCAACTTACAAAGGCGAGAACATCACAAGACCTCCACGTGTTCTTTTGGATTCTCCAAGCAACAGCTAGATCATACCACACATAGGAGCTGATAAGGGACGTTGTTAAACCACTTCTTCTTCTCATCTTCACATTTTTAAGATGTTAAGAGAATATTGAGAAGAAAGTAAAATCTTATAAATGTACCTCTAGCATCAATGTTGGTATACGAAAATATAGGTTTGATACACAACGCTGATAAACTATCTCATTTAGTGAATTGTCACACGCATCTGCAAGAGTTAGTCCCGTCATTTTAAGCCCCTCCTTGTTTGCGTATACGATTCGGTCCAAGCCCTGCAATAAATTACTCACAATAGTGAGATAAAATCATCCCAAATGTAATAAAAGTGTGACACACATAGAATATGTATGAGCTTACTGAATATGACAAGCAGAATATAGCATCTTGATGATGCTCAAGCTCCACCACTACTGAGTCATGATTGAAGGCGTCGCATCTCAGGAACTCAATTCCAAAAGTTGATCTGCATTAACTAAAACTTGTCTTTACAGATATGGGATTTTTCATGCTATAAGTTGGATTTCATTGAGCAGTTGAACTTACCTATAACAATAATAGATCACATACGCAGAGGAGATCCTATTAGAGTGTCCCCTTTCAGGCATTGATCCAAATGGAGTTGCTGGATTTGCTAGTATAGTCATTGTAGCCAAAACATGGCGCATGTACCGTCTAGCCATTGTTGCAATCTCTTCCAGCTGATTACTTTTGTATGGAATCAGAATACAAGCAATCATCACTTAGAATGATTCGCTTCACTGACCAATCAGCTGTCCTATTACTCAGTAAATAACACAAATCAGACGTAGAACATTAGAAAAGTAAGTAAATGAAAAACATAAGCAAAACCCCTTCGAGCCTAAAGCATAAATAGGGAATCATGCCTAGCACTGAGAAGATTATTCAAATAAACTAAAAACACTTATACAAACTCTTTAACCGCTTAACCCATGAGCAATAAATATAGAATAGAACTAGATTGCTTATGTGTTGTGGTGCATTTATCAATATTATTCTATTAGTTTCTCATCCAATTATACAAAGAAATGGAATAAGGCCGTCAAACTTGTAATCAGACTCTATTCCCACATTTTATTTAAATAGAAGAAATTCAATTTAAATCAAATAGAAAATCTTACCATTAACAAATGATGAGATTTTATTAGTTGATTGAAATAGCATGTCCAACGATCTAATTCTTATCCTTGACATGAGATAGATGGACCTGTGCTCAAGATCCATGAATATATATCAAATCTTTTCCTTACATACCTTATTAAATTTCCTCTCAGGATTACATATAATAATGATTTGATTTTTATAACAGAAAGAAATATCTAAATTTAAATCATATCATAAACTTTATTTTTAAATAGATACAAAAGAAAGGATACCTACTAATTGTTAAAGTATGCAATAATTAATCGGAGAAAAATTACACAAAAATAAACACAAATACTTAAAAGATTATACATACTTAGCCAAATATATATTGTTCTTTCACTTTAAAAGTACTAATTATTATAAACATGGCAGATCTAGCAGTGGCTTTTGCCTGATGATAAAAATGGCCAAAAAATTATTAGGATTTTTTTTAATATTTAAACTCCCTTTGAAATTGCCTCCATCCTAAAATTACCCATACAAATATTTTGATTCTGACTCCCTAAAGCAGCTACTTTTTGCAAGAAACCATTCTAGATCCCCTCCCCAGACCTAACTTAGAAGTGTGTGTTTTGACAGAAGAAAGTGACTAAATAAACATACCGATTTAGATTTAGGTTTGAAGATAAATAAAGGTAGCCTGAGAGATGATATAGTAGATCTCAACATTCTACGAATTTGATCGACAATTTAAAGAATAGAATTTTCTTTGGAATAAAATAGGATAGAGGATTTATAGTGACTTGGATTCGTTGTCTAATTACTTGGGCTTATGGATATATGGTTTATGGGTCTAGAAGTTAGTTTTATGGGCTCGTAAGGTTGTTAGACACATTGTATATATTTATCATATTCTTTCATTAAATCTTCTCAATCAATTTATTTTACAAATATTGTTTCTTTTATTTTAAAAAAAGTATTTGTGTGGGTGGTAGTTAGGTTTGTTGATTGGATTTTTATTTACAAGTATTGTTTCTTCTATTTATTTAATTATATTTTTTTGTTATTTTAATATATTGTTTGGCTTTGGATTTCTTAAGTTTTGTCATTATTAATGTTTTTTTGCAAGATTGATCTGAAAACTCAATTATTTAAGGAGATCATTTATCATCTAAAGTCTGTGTTGGTCGATTAGTTACCTCGCGAGATCTATTCATTTACACGTAAGATTTCAAATAGTCTAAAAATGTGATGTTAGGATAACGTAGAGTGGTAGATCATTTTAAACAATGATATTCACAATGTTATACCAAACCATAATAAATAAATTCCAAGTTTGTAAAATTAAAATCAGATTAGAGAACTTAGCCCATTGACTAATTACTTTAAAAAAATAAGTTTTACCTTTGGCCAACTTAAGAAGCTAATAATCGTAATCTTTTTTTTAACCGACTTAAAAAGAGTTACAAAATATAGTTACAATCAACCGACTCCAGTTCTATCTAGTAAACCATTGACTAAGAAAGTTAATAGTGATGATCGATAGTTTTTAAATCAATGGAAATAATTGAGCCCGTCTTCCTAACTAAATTATCTGCCCATTCATTCACTCATTGATGAGCACGAAGAATCATTACGCTTCCGTAATGAGCAGTAAAATTTGCAAATTTCCTCATAATAGGTTTGATATTCCATTCGAGCTAATGGATAGTTTGAACAATTGTTTTGGTGAACTGTTGTCGTTTGAGTTGAAGATAAATATGATTCTAAATTAATGTAAAGTGGGATGTTTAAAAAATTGTTATTGAATAACTTACACCAATTCAGACGTTATTTAAGGCAATAGTAGCTGCTTATTGTGGTATGGGTATTCGACGGAATCAGAGAGTTTGCTAATGAAAATAACTAGACGTATCGACCGAGAAGGATTAGAAGAGTCCTCTTCAGGCCATATTGATATTAATTGCGGCATGATTCATGAAAATTAGGAGGATGATCGAATCCACAAGCTTTAATAATGATTAAACCAAAATGTTTTCAACACAGAAATTCATAAGACAGTTATACGTTCCCAAGTTTTTTAATTATCTACGATTCTAATTGTTGCAACTTACAAAGGCGAGAACATCACAAGATCTCCACGTGTTCTTTTGGATTCTCCAAGCAACATCTAGATCATACCACACATAGGGAGCTGATAAGGGACGTTGTTAAACCACTTCTTCTTCTCATCTTCACATTTTTAAGATGTTAAGAGAATATTGAGAAGAAAGTAAAAATTTATAAATGTACCTCTAGCATCAATGTTGGTATACAAAAATATAGGTTTGATACACAACGCTGATAAACTATCTCATTTAGTGAATTGTCACACGCATCTGCAAGAGTTAGTCCCGTCATTTTAAGCCCCTCCTTGTTTGCGTATACGATTCGGTCCAAGCCCTGCAATAAATTACTCACAATAGTGAGATTAAATCATCCCAAATGTAATAAAAGTGTGACACACATAGAATATGTATGAGCTTACTGAATATGACCAGCACAATATAGCATCTTGATGATGCTCAAGCTCCACCACTACTGAGTCATGATTGAAGGCGTCGCATCTCAGGAACTCAACTCCAAAAGTTGATCTGCATTAACTAAAACTTGTCTTTACAGATATGGGATTTTTCATGCTATAAGTTGGATTTCATTGAGCAGTTGAACTTACCTATAACAATAATAGATCACATACGTAGAGGAGATCCTATTAGAGTGTCCCCTTTCAGGCATTGATCCAAATGGAGTTGCTGGATTTGCTAATATAGTCATTGTAGCTAAAACATGGCGCATGTACCGTCTAGCCATTATTGCAATCTCTTCCAGCTGATTACTTTTGTATGGAATCGGAAAACAAGCAATCATCACTTAGAATGATTTGCTTCACTGACCAATCAGCTTGTCCTATTACTCCGTAAATAACACAAATCAGACGTAGAACATTAGAAAAGTAAGTAAATGCAAAACATAAGCAAAACCCCTTCGAGCCTAAAGCATAAATAGGAAATCATGCCTAGCACTGAGAAGATTATTAAAATAAACTAAAAACACTCATACAAACTCTTTAACCGCTTAACCCATAAGCAATAAATATAGAATAGAACTAGATTGCTTATGTGTTGTGGTGCATTTATCAATATTATTCTATTAGTTTCTCATCCAATTAAACAAAGAAATGGAATAAGGCCGTCAAACTTGTAATCAGACTCTATTCCCACATTTTATTTAAATAGAAGAAATTCAATTTAAATTAAATAGAAAATCTTATCATTAACAATTGATAAGATTTTATTAGTTGATTGAAATAGCATGTCCAACGATCTAATTCTTATCCTTGACATGAGATAGATGTACCTGTGCTCAAGATCCATGAATATATATCAAATCTTTTCCTTACATACCTTATTAAATTTCCTCTCAGGATTACATATAATAATAATTTGATTTTTATAACAGAAAGAAATACCTAAATTTAAATCATATCATAAACTTTATTTTTAAATAGATACAAATGAAAGGATACCTACTAATTGTTAAAGTATGCAATAATTAATCGGAGAAAAATTACAAAAAAAAACACAAATACTTAAAAGATTATACATACTTAGCCAAATATATATTGTTCTTTCACTTTAAAAGTACTAATTATTATAAACATGGCAGATCTAGCAGTGGCTTTTGCCCGATGATAAAAATGGCCAAAAAATTATTAGAATTTTTTTTGTTATTTAAACTCCCTGTGAAATTGCCTCCATCCTAAAATTACCCATACAAATATTTTGATTCTGACTCCCTAAACCAGCTACTTTTTGCAAGAAACCATTCTAGATCCCCTCCCCAAGTGAATATATATGACCGAACTTAGAAGTGTGTGTTTTGACAGAAGAAAGTGACTAAATAAACATACCGATTTAGATTTAGGTTTGAAGATAAATAAAGGTAGCCTGAGAGATGATATAGTAGATCTCGACATTCCACGAATTTGATCGACAATTTAAAGAATAGAATTTTCTTTGGAATAAAATAGGATAGAGGATATATAGTGACTTGGATTCGTTGTCTAATTACTTGGGCTTATGGATATATGGTTTATGGGTCTAGAAGTTAGTTTTATGGGCTCATAAGGTTGTTATACACATTGTATATATTTATCATATTCTTTCATTAAATCTTCTCTATCAATTTATTTTACAAATATTGTTTCTTTTATTTTAAAAAAAATATTTGTATGGGTGGTAGTTAGGTTTGTTGATTGGATTTTTTTTACAAGTATTGTTTCTTCTATTTATTTAATTATATTTTTTTGTATTTTAATATATTGTTTGGCTTTGGATTTCTTAAGTGTTGTCATTATTAATGTTTTTATGCAAGATTGATCCGAAAACTCAATTATTTAAGGAGATCATTTATCTTCTAAAGTCTGTGTTGGTCGATTAGGTACATCGCGAGTTCTATTCATTTACACGTAAGATTTCAAATAGTCTAAAAATGTGATGTTAGGATAACGTAGAGTGGTAGATCATTTTAAACAATGATATTCACAATGTTATACCAAACCATAATAAATAGATTCCAAGTTTGTAAAATTAAAATCAGGTTAGAGAACTTAGCCCATTGACTAATTACTTCAAAAAAAATAAGTTTTACCTTTGGCCAACTTAAGAAGCTAATAATCGTAATCTTTTTTTTACCGACTTAAAAAGAGTTACAAAATATAGTTACAATCAACCGACTCCAGTTCTATCTAGTAAACCATTGACTAAGAAAGTTAATAGTGATGATCGATAGTTTTTAAATCAATGGAAATAAATGAGTCCGTCTTCCTAACTAAATTATCTGCCCATTCATTCACTCATTGATGAGCACGAAGAATCATTACGCTTCCATAATGAGCAATAAAATTTGCAAATTTCCTCATAATAGGTTTGATATTCCATTCGAGCTAATGGATAGTTTGAACAATTGTTTTGGTGAACTGTTGTCGTTTGAGTTGAAGATAAATATGATTCTAAATTAATGTAAAGTGGGATGTTTAAAAAATTGTTATTGAATAACTTACACCAATTCAGACGTTATTTAAGGCAATAGTAGCTGCTTATTGTGGTATGGGTATTCGACGGAATCAGAGAGTTTGCTAATGAAAATAACTAGACGTATCGACCGAGAAGGATTAGAAGAGTCCTCTTCAGGCCATATTGATATTAATTGCGGCATGATTCATGAAAATTAGGAGGATGATCGAATCCACAAGCTTTAATAATGATTAAACCAAAATGTATTTTCAACACAGAAATTATTTTCATAAGACAGTTATACGTTGCCAATTTTTTTAATTATCTACGATTCTAATTGTTGCAACTTACAAAGGCGAGAACATCACAAGACCTCCACGTGTTCTTTTGGATTCTCCAAGCAACAGCTAGATCATACCACACATAGGGAGCTGATAAGGGACGTTGTTAAACCACTTCTTCTTCTCATCTTCAGATTTTTAAGATGTTAAGAGAATATTGAGAAGAAAGTAAAATCTTATAAATGTACCTCTAGCATCAATGTTGGTATACAAAAATATAGGTTTGATACACAACGCTGATAAACTATCTCATTTAGTGAATTGTCACACGCATCTGCAAGAGTTAGTCCCGTCATTTTAAGCCCCTCCTTGTTTGCGTATACGATTCGCCCTGCAATAAATTACTCACGATAGTGAGATAAAATCATCCCAAATGTAATAAAAGTGTGACACACATAAAATATGTATGAGCTTACTGAATATGACCAGCACAATATAGCATCTTGATGATGCTCAAGCTCCACCACTACTGAGTCATGATTGAAGGCGTCGCATCTCAGGAACTCAATTCCAAAAGTTGATCTGCATTAACTAAAACTTGTCTTTACAAATATGGGATTTTTCATGCTATAAGTTGGATTTCATTGAGCAGTTGAACTTACCTATAACAATAATAGATCACATACGCAGAGGAGATCCTATTAGAGTGTCCCCTTTCAGGCATTGATCCAAATGGAGTTGCTGGATTTGCTAGTATAGTCATTGTAGCCAAAACATGGCGCATGTACCGTCTAGCCATTATTGCAATCTCTTCCAGCTGATTACTTTTGTATGGAATCGGAAAACAAGCAATCATCACTTAGAATGATTTGCTTCACCAATCAGCTGTCCTATTACTCCGTAAATAATTCAAATCAGACGTAGAACATTAGAAAAGTAAGTAAATGCAAAACATAAGCAAAACCCCTTCGAGCCTAAAGTATAAATAGGGAATCATGCCTAGCACTGAGAAGATTATTAAAATAAACTAAAAACACTCATACAAACTCTTTAACCGCTTAACCCATAAGCAATAAATATAGAATAAAACTAGATTGCTTATGTGTTGTGGTGCATTTATCAATATTATTCTATTAGTTTCTCATCCAATTAGACAAAGAAATGGAATAAGGCCGTCAAACTTGTAATCAGACTCTATTCCCACATTTTATTTAAATAGAAGAAATTCAATTTAAATTAAATAGAAAATCTTATCATTAACAATTGATAAGATTTTATTAGTTGATTGAAATAGCATGTCCAACGATCTAATTCTTATCCTTGACATGAGATAGATGTACCTGTGCTCAAGATCCATGAATATATATCAAATCTTTTCCTTACATACCTTATTAAATTTCCTCTCAGGATTACATATAATAATAATTTGATTTTTATAACAGAAAGAAATACCAAAATTTAAATCATATCATAAACTTTATTTTTAAATAGATACAAATGAAAGGATACCTACTAATTGTTAAAGTATGCAATAATTAATCGGAGAAAAATTACAAAAAAAAACACAAATACTTAAAAGATTATACATACTTAGCCAAATATATATTGTTCTTTCACTTTAAAAGTACTAATTATTATAAACATGGCAGATCTAGCAGTGGCTTTTGCCCGATGATAAAAATGGCCAAAAAATTATTAGAATTTTTTTTGTTATTTAAACTCCCTGTGAAATTGCCTCCATCCTAAAATTACCCATACAAATATTTTGATTCTGACTCCCTAAACCAGCTACTTTTTGCAAGAAACCATTCTAGATCCCCTCCCCAGGTGAATATATATGACCGAACTTAGAAGTGTGTGTTTTGACAGAAGAAAGTGACTAAATAAACATACCGATTTAGATTTAGGTTTGAAGATAAATAAAGGTAGCCTGAGAGATGATATAGTAGATCTCGACATTCCACGAATTTGATCGACAATTTAAAGAATAGAATTTTCTTTGGAATAAAATAGGATAGAGGATATATAGTGACTTGGATTCGTTGTCTAATTACTTGGGCTTATGGATATATGGTTTATGGGTCTAGAAGTTAGTTTTATGGGCTCATAAGGTTGTTATACACATTGTATATATTTATCATATTCTTTCATTAAATCTTCTCTATCAATTTATTTTACAAATATTGTTTCTTTTATTTTAAAAAAAATATTTGTATGGGTGGTAGTTAGGTTTGTTGATTGGATTTTTTTTACAAGTATTGTTTCTTCTATTTATTTAATTATGTTTTTTTGTATTTTAATATATTGTTTGGCTTTGGATTTCTTAAGTGTTGTCATTATTAATGTTTTTATGCAAGATTGATCCGAAAACTCAATTATTTAAGGAGATCATTTATCTTCTAAAGTCTGTGTTGGTCGATTAGGTACATCGCGAGTTCTATTCATTTACACGTAAGATTTCAAATAGTCTAAAAATGTGATGTTAGGATAACGTAGAGTGGTAGATCATTTTAAACAATGATATTCACAATGTTATACCAAACCATAATAAATAGATTCCAAGTTTGTAAAATTAAAATCAGGTTAGAGAACTTAGCCCATTGACTAATTACTTCAAAAAAAATAAGTTTTACCTTTGGCCAACTTAAGAAGCTAATAATCGTAATCTTTTTTTTACCGACTTAAAAAGAGTTACAAAATATAGTTACAATCAACCGACTCCAGTTCTATCTAGTAAACCATTGACTAAGAAAGTTAATAGTGATGATCGATAGTTTTTAAATCAATGGAAATAATTGAGTCCGTCTTCCTAACTAAATTATCTGCCCATTCATTCACTCATTGATGAGCACGAAGAATCATTACGCTTCCATAATGAGCAATAAAATTTGCAAATTTCCTCATAATAGGTTTGATATTCCATTCGAGCTAATGGATAGTTTGAACAATTGTTTTGGTGAACTGTTGTCGTTTGAGTTGAAGATAAATATGATTCTAAATTAATGTAAAGTGGGATGTTTAAAAAATTGTTATTGAATAACTTACACCAATTCAGACGTTATTTAAGGCAATAGTAGCTGCTTATTGTGGTATGGGTATTCGACGGAATCAGAGAGTTTGCTAATGAAAATAACTAGACGTATCGACCGAGAAGGATTAGAAGAGTCCTCTTCAGGCCATATTGATATTAATTGCGGCATGATTCATGAAAATTAGGAGGATGATCGAATCCACAAGCTTTAATAATGATTAAACCAAAATGTATTTTCAACACAGAAATTATTTTCATAAGACAGTTATACGTTGCCAATTTTTTTAATTATCTACGATTCTAATTGTTGCAACTTACAAAGGCGAGAACATCACAAGACCTCCACGTGTTCTTTTGGATTCTCCAAGCAACAGCTAGATCATACCACACATAGGGAGCTGATAAGGGACGTTGTTAAACCACTTCTTCTTCTCATCTTCAGATTTTTAAGATGTTAAGAGAATATTGAGAAGAAAGTAAAATCTTATAAATGTACCTCTAGCATCAATGTTGGTATACAAAAATATAGGTTTGATACACAACGCTGATAAACTATCTCATTTAGTGAATTGTCACACGCATCTGCAAGAGTTAGTCCCGTCATTTAAAGCCCCTCCTTGTTTGCGTATACGATTCGCCCTGCAATAAATTACTCACAATAGTGAGATAAAATCATCCCAAATGTAATAAAAGTGTGACACACATAAAATATGTATGAGCTTACTGAATATGACCAGCACAATATAGCATCTTGATGATGCTCAAGCTCCACCACTACTGAGTCATGATTGAAGGCGTCGCATCTCAGGAACTCAATTCCAAAAGTTGATCTGCATTAACTAAAACTTGTCTTTACAGATATGGGATTTTTCATGCTATAAGTTGGATTTCATTGAGCAGTTGAACTTACCTATAACAATAATAGATCACATACGCAGAGGAGATCCTATTAGAGTGTCCCCTTTCAGGCATTGATCCAAATGGAGTTGCTGGATTTGCTAGTATAGTCATTGTAGCCAAAACATGGCGCATGTACCGTCTAGCCATTATTGCAATCTCTTCCAGCTGATTACTTTTGTATGGAATCGGAAAACAAGCAATCATCACTTAGAATGATTTGCTTCACCAATCAGCTGTCCTATTACTCCGTAAATAATTCAAATCAGACGTAGAACATTAGAAAAGTAAGTAAATGCAAAACATAAGCAAAACCCCTTCGAGCCTAAAGTATAAATAGGGAATCATGCCTAGCACTGCGAAGATTATTAAAATAAACTAAAAACACTCATACAAACTCTTTAACCGCTTAACCCATAAGCAATAAATATAGAATAAAACTAGATTGCTTATGTGTTGTGGTGCATTTATCAATATTATTCTATTAGTTTCTCATCCAATTAGACAAAGAAATGGAATAAGGCCGTCAAACTTGTATTCAGACTCTATTCCCACATTTTATTTAAATAGAAGAAATTCAATTTAAATTAAATAGAAAATCTTACCATTAACAATTGATGAGATTTTATTAATTGATTGAAATAGCATGTCCAACGATCTAATTCTTATCCTCGACATGAGATAGATGGACCTGTGCTCAAGATCCGTGAATATATATCAAATCTTTTCCTTACATACCTTATTGAATTTCCTCTCAGGATTACATATAATAATAATTTGATATTTATAACAGAAAGAAATACCTAAATTTAAATCATATCATAAACTTTATTTTTAAATAGATAAAAATGAAAGGATACCTACTAATTGTTAAAGTATGCAATAATTAATCGGAGAAAAATTACACAAAAAAAACACAAATACTTAAAAGATTATACATACTTAGCCAAATATATATATTGTTCTTTCACTTTAAAAGTACTAATTATTATAAACATGGCAGATCTAGCAGTGGCTTTTGCCCGATGATAAAAATGGCCAAAAAATTATTAGGATTTTTTTTAATATTTAAACTCCCTGTGAAATTGCCTCCATCCTAAAATTACCCATACAAATATTTTGATTCTGATTCCCTAAACCAGCTACTTTTTGCAAGAAACCATTCTAGATCCCCTCCCCAGGTGAATATATATGACCGAACTTAGAAGTGTGTGTTTTGACAGAAGAAAGTGACTAAATAAACATACCGATTTAGATTTAGGTTTGAAGATAAATAAAGGTAGCCTGAGAGATGATGAAAGTAGATCTCGACATTCCACGAATTTGATCGACAATTTAAAGAATAGAATTTTCTTTGGAATAAAATAGGATAGAGGATTTACAGTGACTTGGATTCGTTGTCTAATTACTTGGGCTTATGGATTTATGGTTTATGGGTCTAGAAGTTAGTTTTATGGGCTCATAAGTTTGTTATACACATTGTATATATTTATCATATTCTTTCATTAAATCTTCTCAATCAATTTATTTTACAAATATTGTTTCTTTTATTTTAAAAAAAATATTTGTATGGTTGGTAGTTAGGTTTGTTGATTGGATTTTTATTTACAAGTATTGTTTCTTCTATTTATTTAATTATATTTTTTTGTTATTTTAATATATTGTTTGGCTTTGGATTTCTTAAGTGTTGTCATTATTAATGTTTTTTTGCAAGATTGATCCGAAAACTCAATTATTTAAGGAGATCATTTATCTTCTAAAGTCTGTGTTGGTCGATTAGGTACCTCGCGAATTCTATTCATTTACACGTAAGATTTCAAATAGTCTAAAAATGTGATGTTAGGATAACGTAGAGTGGTAGATCATTTTAAACAATGATATTCACAATGTTATACCAAACCATAATAAATAGATTCCAAGTTTGTAAAATTAAAATCAGGTTAGAGATCATAGCCCATTGACTAATTACTTTAAAAAAAATAAGTTTTACCTTTGGCCAACTTAAGAAGCTAATAATCGTAATCTTTTTTTTTACCGACTTAAAAAGAGTTACAAAATATAGTTACAATCAACCGACTCCAGTTCTATCTAGTAAACCATTGACTAAGAAAGTTAATAGTGATGATCGATAGTTTTTAAATCACTGGAAATAATTGAGCCCGTCTTCCTAACTAAATTATCTGCCCATTCATTCACTCATTGATGAGCACGAAGAATCATTACGCTTCCATAATGAGCAGTAAAATTTGCAAATTTCCTCATAATAGGTTTGATATTCCATTCGAGCTAATGGATAGTTTGAACAATTGTTTTGGTAAACTGTTGTCATTTGAGTTGAATATAAATATGATTCTAAATTAATGTAAAGTGGGATGTTTAAAAAATTGTTATTGAATAAGTTACACCAATTCAGACGTTATTTAAGGCAATAGTAGCTGCTTATTGTGGTATGGGTATTCGACGGAATCAGAGAGTTTGCTAATGAAAATAACTAGACGTATCGACCGAGAAGGATTAGAAGAGTCCTCTTCAGGCCATATTGATATCAATTGCGGCATGATTCATGAAAATTAGGAGGAGGATCGAATCCACAAGCTTTAATAATGATTAAACCAAAATGTATTTTCAACACAGAAATTATTTTCATAAGACAGTTATACGTTGCCAATTTTTTTAATTATCTACGATTCTAATTGTTGCAACTTACAAAGGCGAGAACATCACAAGACCTCCACGTGTTCTTTTGGATTCTCGAAGCAACATCTAGATCATACCACACATAGGGAGCTGATAAGGGACGTTGTTAAACCACTTCTTCTTCTCATCTTCAGATTTTTAAGATGTTAAGAGAATATTGAGAAGAAAGTAAAATCTTATAAATGTACCTCTAGCATCAATGTTGGTATACAAAAATATAGGTTTGATACACAACGCTGATAAACTATCTCATTTAGTGAATTGTCACACGCATCTGCAAGAGTTAGTCCCGTCATTTTAAGCCCCTCCTTGTTTGCGTATACGATTCGGTCCAAGCCCTGCAATAAATTACTCACAATAGTGAGATAAAATCATCCCAAATGTAATAAAAGTGTGACACACATAGAATATGTATGAGCTTACTGAATATGACCAGCACAATATAGCATCTTGATGATGCTAAAGATCCACCACTACTGAGTCATGATTGAAGGCGTCGCATCTCAGGAACTCAATTCCAAAAGTTGATCTGCATTAACTAAAACTTGTCTTTACAGATATGGGATTTTTCATGCTATAAGTTGGATTTCATTGAGTAGTTGAACTTATCTATAACAATAATAGATCACATACGCAGAGGAGATCCTATTAGAGTGTCCCTTTTCAGGCATTGATCCAAATAGAGTTGCTGGATTTGCTAGTATAGTCATTGTACCCAAAACATGGCGCATGTACCGTCTAGCCATTATTGCAATCTCTTCCAGCTGATTACTTTTGTATGGAATCGGAAAACAAGCAATCATCACTTAGAATGATTTGCTTCACTGACCAATCAGATGTCCTATTACTCCGTAAATAACACAAATCAGACATAGAACATTAGAAAAGTAAGTAAATGCAAAACATAAGCAAAACCCCTTCGAGCCTAAAGCATAAATAGGGAATTATGCCTAGCACTGAGAAGATTATTAAAATAAACTAAAAACACTCATACAAACTCTTTAACCGCTTAACCCATAAGCAATAAATATAGAATAGAACTAGATTGCTTATGTGTTGTGGTGCATTTATCAATATTATTCTATTAGTTTCTCATCCAATTAGACAAAGAAATGGAATAAGGCCGTCAAACTAGATTGCTTATGTGTTGTGGTGCATTTATCATGGCTTATTTTTCTTACATCTTCATCCTCTTCTACTCTTCTCAAGTGACTACTTGAAGCAACACTTGGCCTAAGTGAGTAGTCGCTTCATCCTCTTCTACTATTCTAAAGTGACTAATTGAAGCAACACTTATAGTGGCCTAAGTGAGTAGTCGCTTCATTGTGGACGCGAGTCATCTCCATCGTTGTTTTTCCAATGTTCTTCAAGTGATATACAAATCACCTCCATTAACCTTCTTCAAAGTTTATAATTTTACCAACAATCAATGATGGACTAGTAAAACACGTTTGATTCCAATTTGTTAGATTCCATGTCATAAAAAACTCTAGATGTTATTAAGCTCAATAAATATTATAGATAGGCCCCGATACTAATTAAAAACCCAATAATATATCATAGAGAAGGGTGAATAGGATAATGCAAAATTATAATATCTAACTCGAAATTGAGTCAAAAAAAATTGGTGAGAAGATGTTCCATTACTTGGAAAAGAAAAAAGATTTTAAAAATCAAAACTAACAAATTCTAACTCACATGAATCCCCTTACAGGAACCAGGAAGCATGGACTGTAGAGTATTTCACTTAATGTATGTGCATGACATCTATAGTTCTGGGAAAGCTCCGAATGTTGTGCATAGTTACAAGCCAAAATTTATAAAAATTTCATCAATTGCCAAAACTATAGGATTAGATACGAAGCCACAAATGGTAGACATATTTAGATTACTATAAGACAAATGCTAATTCCCTATTTGAAAGCTAGAAATATTATGTTCAAGGCAATTTCAGAAAAACATTCAGTAACAATAGACACAGATGCTAAACATCGTAAAAATAACAAAATAATAACAAAATAATAACAAAATCAATTAATCAAATGCATAAGAAATATTCAATTATGAATCCAAATGAAACAAACTACAAATTCACCAAATTCGTTAAATGTAAAAATGCGTAACTATCAATTCAATGACAAAAACTAAATAATAAAGCAAAGGAAATCACAAAGAAGTCTTCTGCAATTTTTGCGGGACAACATAAGAATCGACATGTGTGGTATGCGAACTAGCCATAAAATGCTCCGTCTCTAATATAGTAACATCGGTAACACATAATTTAATTCTTTACAAACTAGACTGGGTAACCAATAAAACCATATCCTGAAATTCCATATCATATCAACAAACATTTAACATCCTCACCGGTCATGTAGATCCAAGATGTCGAATTAATTTGAATACGAGACAATCAGAGAGAACATAGTAAAAAACAATATGAGATGCCCAAAACGATCAAATGACCTCATCAAACATGTAGACCAAACCTAAGAACAACCATTACTATTTGTATAACATGGAAATAAATAATTAAAAGCATATATAAAAGGTCGCATAAGTTAAGAAGCAAAACAACGTAGAGTTAGCTTAAAAAAACAAGACTAAACATAGAAGTCCTTGTTTAGTCCATTATATAATAGTTAATTACATGTTTAGTTTAGTTTTGAAATTACAGAAAGCAAGGAATTCTATATTTTAAGCATATACTAAACAAGGAATTCCCTGGTGATGTTGATGAAATTTTGTACCGAATTTTTAACGAATATCAACCTAAAAATACTTTATTAATCAAAGATAAAGAAAAATATCAGCTAAAAATCATAAAATACATACACATTAAACAAAAACAAAGAAAGAATATGTACATCAAAGCAAATTATAAACTCAAACACTAAAAAAAGTTTAAAACGTAAAAAAGACAAAAAAATCAACACACATTAAAAAAATTTAATTCAATAAAATAAGAATTGCAGAAAAATAATCAAAACCACAAAAAAATGAAAATGAAAACCTTAAGATTGAAAAATATGTGGTGATGATTGCAGATTACAACAAAAACAAATCGGTAATGTAGATTTATTGGAGCTTTCATGTGTTTTTATTTGACGAGAGCATAGTAACGTGGGTGAAAATTAAAGATGTAGAGAGAATTATGTCATCTAGTTGACTTTATTAATGAAATAATGAGATAATTAATTGGTTAATAAGGTTTAATATAAAGTGTTTTAGGAATAGAAAAGAATGCATGTACTTAATTTAAAAATAAGTACATCAAGGTTATATTAGAGTAAAATTAAAAGGAAAATTCTTCCATCCAATATTGGATGAGCCTACACCAATCATATTAGTACACATACCCCATGTTTTAAATTTATAAAAGTAACTAACTTATTAATCTAATGACATGTGTTTTGTTATAATAATCAATGGATGTGATGTGAATATTGGATAATTCAATATTCGATGGAAGTCTTACCCTAATTAAAATATAAACTTAAACAAAAATGATATTACTTTACTTACTTTTATTTTTAGTGGTCATTATCCTTTTATTTATTTAGAGATAAACATAGACTACAAAAATATTAACCCTATTGAAATATACTTATAACCTCTAGAATCTAAATATTCTTTTGGGATATATCTCCTTTATTTTTGGAAAAAAAAAATTATTATTATTATTATTATATATACACTTTTTTATTAAATATTGTAACCCAAATAAAAAAATTATATGGATTCATCCATGAGTACACCAATATGAATACACAATAAATATTATTTTGTTCCAAACTAGGTACCCGATTTGGAGCTGCAAAATTTCAAAAGAGCCTATAATTTTTATTTAGAACTTGGGCCACGGTGTTTAGGAATGCTTGCATCACACTTAAACACACAATCATCTTACATCTCGCATTAAACGTGAAAATCAACAAAAATGATCGAATCACCAACATGGAGTATATATGATATGTATTCTTTGCAAAGAAGGGATACAGTTGGCGAAACATCTTTTCTTCAAACGCACTTTTACCCAGAGAGCTATGTCTACTATATAAAGTGCGCTCAAGTGATTGAGAAAAGATAAGGCGAGAGTAGTTTAAAAATCCAAGACATGGAAGATAGCCTTTACAACAACCGTGTATATGATTTGGCAAGTTTGAAACAAATTTATTACTGTTGGTATGCTCCCAAAACTGAAGGTCATAGTAAAAAATGTTAAGATTTATATTTACGTTCTTTTCATTGTATTCTCATCTCGTCTCTTTGGAAGATAGACGCATTGTATAGGTTGGAGTGGCAGAAAGTAGCTTAACTTTGTTAGTTTACTCTTCGTATATAGTTTGAGTGATTCTAATTGGTCAATTATAAAGGCATTGTGAATATTATAATTCTTGCATTTTTATATATTCATCGACTAAAACAATCTCTTATTTTGAACCCATTAATGACCTTTGCTTGTTTATACCTCCATTGTATTGAAAAAACATGTATAATTTTAACCATTAAAAAATAGGGGTCCATCCATTAGTACAACGAATTGTACCATAACATTTCTAATAGAGATAACACAATAACCTGCCTCAACTTCACTTCCCCCGCATGACTTGGAGAACAGAGCTCCTACTTTTAACAAGTCGAGGAAAAATATGGGTAAATCAAAAAAATATCACAAAGGCTAACAAGATAAACACAACACAACAAGTAAGATTATGACATTCATGTGTTAATACATTATTGTAGGTTCATATGAGCATCATACACATTTCTCTTCTAATATATGTATCATGCAACGTATTAGGTACCTTTAATACTCTGGAAAAAGATTTTAGTCTTCTAGAAATAAAAAAATAGAGAACAACATCCAACACGTTACTTACAAAACATTATTTATATCGTCCAATAAAATAAAAAAAGGCATAGTCAAAGTTCTAATGGAGTGCATTGGCTTTGAACCTAAAGATTTGTCATGAATGAGAGTTCAACGCATTTTTCACCATTTAAAGCTATTAGACTTGACATTATTTTCCATATCTATAAACATTAACACTCATTGGAGCTCATGTATTGTTTCATTCTTTTGATATCGTAATGATGTGTAGTGTATATGATATGTACTCATACAAATTTTTGCAGTTTGTAACTTATATAACTTAAAAATCCCAAATTATGCATAAATTCTTAACTAAAGGAAAAAACTAGAATTAATTGCTGAAGAGCTTGAATCAATATATGGTTTTTTTAACATAATATCAAATTCATTAATGAATCACGACAAATGTTACAAACAAATTCATAATTGTATTTAAATAAAGGAGACCTAACTATAAACACAAACCAAGTATAGTAAAAGCTAATCATGGAAGACAAAATTAAAATCACTTTTTTTGCTTCATAAGGCAAGTATGGTGGTTTTTAAGCTAACCCGTGGATTCTTCTAGGATCAGCTTAAGAGGAGACAATTATCAAATTATGTCTATTGTCTCCATGAAATTCTCTCACCTGTTAATTAGTACACATGATGATGAATAATTAGTTAGTTTATAGGCTTATATAATTATTGATACAACCTCATATAAACCTTACCATGGAAACTAGTGAATGTCGATATTTGAATGAAATGACATGACCAACGATCTTAAACACACCTGGATTGATCACTTTCTGTCACATTATCCTACATTGAACAATAGAAAAATCAATATTACTAGTCACATTATTCAATTAAGTAAGATACTAATAAATAATGATGTGGTTTACCTTTACAAGACTATAGAAAAAGTTAGCATCCTCTTCTTTTGAAATTTGAAAAATATTATAACGCTTTGGATTCTTAGAATTTTCTTGTGTCAAGATATAAGATATAATAGTACCTTAAACTTCCACTGGTCCACCAAATAGAAAACAGCAACGTCACCTTCTTTCAACTTCTAGATACAAGGAAATTCTAGGAGTTTAAAAGCTATTTATTAGGAATTTAACGGTTCTTTCTTCACCATTTTCTCCCACCAAAAAATGTCCTCATCATGGTTGGGCATATGCTTCTAGAGAAAAAATTTAGGATACGCTACAATAGAGAATTTACCAGATATAAAATTTTCCTAGGACTTTTATATATATATATATATATATATATATATATATATATATATATATATATATATATATATATATATATTCAACAGATAGATTAATTAGGATACTCGTCACTCACCTGTGTGCAACCTTTAGTAATCAACTTGATGAAGGTAAAAGACTCTGGATCAATTTCTGATTAAATTCTCATTGCTATCTCCATAATTGAAAGAAACATCAGTATCATACTCTTCTCTCATTTTTCTGTTTTTGTTACTACAAATGCAAATAATAAATCTTCACATGTTGTCAAACATTAATTTTTTTTATAATAACTTAAATGAACTTTAACTCACCTGCTTCTTCTCCTTAAGCTTATGCTCTCAACCTCCACATCAGCCTCTACCTGTATATATAGTTACACCAGATGATTTTGGTTTTTTATTAATAAAATATGTGAATGCAAGCTTCATAATATATTGATAACATACTTATATACTAAATTAGTATTGGTCGCAAAAGCATATGTCTCAACAAACAATAATATCGTATCAGATGTCTTGAACATAATTTTATAGAACAATTGGTAAAGCGAATAATTGAAGAAATCACAGATTCAGATTAACTTGTTAATATTCAACAATCATTAGTCTAGAACCACTCATATTTAGATTAACTTGAAGAAAATAAAGCACGAATTTAGAAGAATATATTACTATGTTCTTTCTCCCTTGTCAATTATAAGATTTTGTTATGTTTTCCTCACATCAGTTCCTCAAAGCATGTTAGGACAACTTTTCAATATTTTCTATTACTCTATATAGTTAAGAGAAATTCAGAAGAATGTCTAAATTTCCCAATTATATAAACCTTTTACGAATTTAGTTTATGAATCATGACTATACAAGAAACCAACCATGTAAGTTACAATTTCTATGTTATAAAACGCTTCACAACCTGCAACATAGCAATGAGTAAGACAAAATACTCTCTTCATTATCACATTTCCTATGTTATATAAAGTTTCACAAGCATAATAGTGATCCCGGCTATATTGTTTAGACTTATTACCCTGGGAAGAAGACCCGAGAGGCAAAGCACCAAACCTTATAGACATGTAATATTAAAAAAATTGCACTACTGGTCCCTATAATATCCAAAAAAAGCAACATACTTCAATTAATTACATTTCCAGCTTCCACCATTATAATGTGTGGTGCAAGATTTAATAGAATGAGAACTAGATCGCTTATCTGTTATGGTGCATTTATCAATATTGGTCTATTATTTTCTCATCCAATTACACAAGAAATGGAATAAGGCAGTAAAACTTATAATCACACTCTACTCCCACATTTTATGTAAATACACAACAGTTTAAGGAATTTTGAATTAAACTAAACAGAAAATCTTACCATTAAAAATTTGCTGGTTGATTGAAATGCCATGTCCAACGATCTCATTCTTATCTTTGACACGAGTTAGATGGACCTGTGCTCAAGATCCATGAATATATATCAAATCTTTTCCTTACAGACCTTATTAAATTTCCTCTCAAGATTACATTTAATAATTATTTGATTGTTATAACAAAATGAAAAACCTAAACTCAAATCATATTATAAAATTTATTTTTAAATAGATGCAAAAGAAACATAATTATAAACTGCTAAAATATACAATAATTAATTAGAGTAAAATTACATAAAAATAAACAAAAATACTTAACAGATTAATACATACTTAGCCAAATTAATATTTTGTCTTTCATTTTAGAATTACTAATTATTCTATGCAAGGCAGATCTAGGCCCTTGCCCGGTTATAAAAATGGCCAAAAAAATATTAGAATTTGTTTTTGATAAAGTAAACTCCGTGTGAAATTGTCTCCATCCTAAAATTACCCAAAAAAAATATTCTGATCCTGACTCCCTAAACCAACTACGTTTCTAGGAAATCAATTCTAGATCCCCTCCCAGTCGAATATATATGAACATACTTAGAAGTATGTGTTTTGACAGAAGAAAGTGACTAAATAAACATACCGATTCAGATTCAGGTTTGAAGCTAAATAAAGGTAGCTTGAGAGATGATATGGTAGATCTCGACATTCCACAAATTTGATCGACAAAGTTAATGGAATTTTCTTTGGATTAAAATAGGATTCAAGGATTTATAATGACTTGGATTGGTTGTCTAATTATTTCGGCTTATGGATACATGGTTTATGGGTCAAGAGGTTAGTTTTATGGGCTCATATTTTTGTTAGACAAATTGTATATATTTATAATATTCTTTCATTAAATCTTCTCAATTAGTTTATTTTACAAATATTGTTTTTTTATTTAAAAAAAATATTTGTATGGGTGGTAGTTAGGTTTGTTGATTGGATTTTTATTTACAAGTATTGTTTCTTCTATTTAGTTAATTATATTTTTTTGTTATTTTTATATATTGTTTGGCTTTGGATTTCTTAAGTTTTGTCATTATTAAGGTTTTTTTTCAAGATTGATCTGAAAACTCAATTACTTGGAGACCATTTATCCTCTAAAGTTGATACAAATGTATTATTTTTTTCTAATATAATTTCATTGTGGTGATCGATTAATTACCTCGCGAGATAAAATATTCATTTACACGTGAGATTTCAAATAGTCTAAAAATGTGATGTTAGGATAACGTAGAGTGGTAGATCATTTTAAACAATGATATTCACAATGTTATACCAAACCACAATAAATGGATTCCAAGTTTGTAAAATTAAAATCAGGTTAGAGAATTTGGCTCATTGACTCATTAACTATAAAAAAATAAGTTTTACCTTTGGCCAACTTAAGAAGCTAATAATCGTAATATTTTATTTACCGACTTAAAAAGAGTGACAAAATACAGTTACAATCAACTGACTCCAGTTCTATCTAGTAAACCCTTGACTAAGAAAGTTAAGAGGGATGGTCGATAGTTTTTAAATCAATGGAAATAATTGAGCCCGTCTTCCTAACTATATTATCTGCCCATTCATTCATTCGATGATGAGCACGACGAATCATTACGCTTCCATAATGAGCAATAAAATTCGCAAATTTCCTCATAATAGATTTGATATTCCATTACAGCTAATGGATAGTTCATACTACGAATAATTGTTTTGGTGATCCGCGTTGTCGTTTGAGTTGAAGATAAATATGATCCTAAATTAAAGTAAGGTGGGATGTTTAAAAAACTGTTCTTGAATAACTTACACCAATTCAGACGTTATTTAAGGCAATAGTAGCTGCTTATTGTGGTATGGGTATTCAACTAAATCAGAGAGTCTGCTAATGAAAATAACTAGAAGTATTGACCGAGAAGGATTAGAAGAGTCCTCTTCAGGCCATATTGTTATTAATTGCGGCATGATTCATGAAAATTAGGAGGATGATCGAAGCCACATGCTTTAATAATGATTAATCCAAAATGTATTTTCGACACAAAAATGTTTTCACAAGACAATCATACGTTGCCAAATTTTTTAATTATCCACGATTCTAATTGTTGCAACTTACTGTGAATGAAAATAGAAATTCCTCACTAATATGCTACAAACAAAAATTTCATGGAGTGGCTATATAATTGAAAAATTTAAGAAAGCAAATACGAGAACATCACAAGACCTCCACGCCTGCTTCGGGATTCTCCAAGCAACAGCTAGATCATACCACACATAGGGAGCTGATAAGGGACTTTGTTAAACCACTTCTTCTTCTCATCTTCATATTTTTAAGATGTTAAGAGAATATTGAAAAGAAAGTAAAATCTTCTAAAAGTACCTCTAACATCAATGTTGGTATACAAAAATATAGGTTTGATACACAACGCTGATAAACTATCTCATTTAGTGAATTGTAACACACATCTGCAAGAGTTAGTCCCGTCATTTTAAGCCCCTCTTTGTTTGCGTATACGATTCGGTCCAATCCCTGCAACAAATTACTCACAATAGTGAGATAAAATCATCCCAAATGTAATAAAAGTGTGACACACATGCTCCAACAAATTACTCACAATAGTACGATAAAATCATCCAACTGTAATAAAAGTGTGACACACATAGAATATGTATGAGCTTACTGAAAATGACCAGCACAATATAGCATCTTGATGATGCTCAAGCTCTACCACTACTGAGTCATGATTGAAGGCGTTGCATCTCAGGAACTCAATTCCAAAAGTTGATCTGCATTAACTAAAACTTGTCTTTACATATATGCGATTTTTCATGCTATAAGTTGGATTTCATTGAGCAGATGAACTTACCTATAACAATAATAGATCACATACGCAGAGGAGATCCTATTAGAGTGTCCCTTTCAGGCACTGATCTAAATGGAGTTGCTGGATTTGCTAGTATAGTCTTTGTAGCCAAAACATGGCGCATGCACCGTCTAGCCATTGTTGCAATCTCTTCCAGCTGATTACTTTTGTATGGAATCAGAAAACAAGCAATCATCACTTAGAATGATTTGCTTCACTGACCAATCAGCTATCCTATTACTCCGAAAATAACACAAATCAGACGTAGAACATTAGAAAAGTAAGTAAATGCAAAACATAAGCAAAACCCCTTCGAGCCTAGAGCATAAATAGGGAATCATGCCTAGCACTGATAAGATTATTAAAATAAACTAAAAAACACTCATACAAACTCTTTAACCGCTTAACCCATAAGCAATAAATATAGAATAGAACTAGATTGCTTATGTGTTATGGTGCATTTATCAATATTATTCTATTAGTTTCTCATCCAATTAGACAAAGAAATGGAATAAGGCCGTCAAACTTGTAATCAGACTCTATTCCCACATTTTATTTAAATAGAAGGTATTCAATTTAAACTAAATAGAAAATCTTACCATTAACAATTGATGAGATTTTATTAGTTGATTGAAATAGCATATCCAACTATCTAATTCTTATCCTTGACATGAGATAGATGGACCTGCGCAAGATCCATGAATATATATCAAATCTTTTCCTTACATACCTTATTAAATTTCCTCTTAGGATTACATATAATAATGATTTGATTTTTATAACATAAAGAAATACCTAAATTTAAATCATATCATAAACTTTATTTTTAAATCGATACAAAAGAAAGGATACCTACTAATTGTTAAAGTATGCAATAATTGATCGGAGAAAAATTACACAAAAATAAACACAAATACTTAAAAGATTATACATACTTAGCCAAATATATATTGTTCTTTCACTTTAAAAGTACTAATTATTATAAACATGGCAGATCTAGCAGTGGCTTTTGCCCGATGATAAAAAAGGCCAAAAAATTATTAGGATTTTTTTTAATATTTAAACTCCCTGTGAAATTGCCACCATCCTAAAATTACCCACACAAATATTTTGATTCTGACTCCCTAAACAAACTACTTTTTGCAAGAAACCATTATAGATCTCCTCCCCAGGTGAATATATATCACCGAACTTAGAAGTGTGGGTTTTGACAGAAGAAAGTTACTAAATAAACATACCGATTTAGATTTAGGTTTGAAGATAAATAAAAGTAGCCTGAGAGATGATATAGTAGATCTCGACATTCCACGAATTTGATCGACAATTTAAAGAATAGAATTTTCTTTGGAATAAAATAAGATAGAGGATTTATAGTGACTTGGATTCGTTGTCTAATTACTTGGGCTTATGGATATATAGTTTATGGGTCTAGAAGTTAGTTTTATAGGCTCGTAAGGTTGTTAGACATATTGTATATATTTATCATATTCTTTCATTAAATCTTCTCAATCAATTCATTTTACAAATATTGTTTCTTTTATTTTAAAACAAATATTTTTATGGGTGGTAGTTAGGTTTGTTGATTGGATTTTTATTTACAAGTGTCGTTTCTTCTATTTATTAAATTATATTTTTTTTGTTATTTTAATATATTGTTTCGCTTTGGATTTCTTAAGTTTTGTCAATATTAATGTTTTTTTGCAAGATTGATCTGAAAACTCAATTATTTAAGGAGACCATTTATCTTCTAAAGTCTGGGTTGGTCGATTAGTTACCTCGCGAGATCTATTCATTTACACGTGAGATTTTAAATAGTCTAAAAATGTGATGTTAGCATAACGTAGAGTGGTAGATCATTTTAAACAATGATATTCACAATGTTATACCAAACCATAATAAATAGATTCCAAGTTTGTAAAATTAAAATCAGGTTAGAGAATTTGGCCCATTGACTCATTTACTATAAAAAAAATAAGTTTTACCTTTTGCCAACTTAAGAAACTAATAATCGTAATCTTTTTTTTACCGACTTAAAAAGAGTTACAAAATATAGTTACAATCAACCGACTCCAGTTCTATCTAGTAAATCCTTGACTAAGAAAGTTAAGAGGGATGGTCGATAGTTTTTAAATCAATGGAAATAATTGAGCTCGTCTTCCTAACAATATTATCTGCCCATTCATTCATTCGTTGATGAGCACGACGAATCATTACGCTTCCATGATGAGCAATAAAATTCGCAAATTTCCTCATAATAGGTTTGATATTCCATTAGAGCTAATGGATAGTTCATACTATGAATAATTGTTTTGGTGATCTGTGTTGTCGTTTGAGTTGAAGATAAATATGATCCTAAATTAATGTAAGGTGGGATGTTTAAAAAACTGTTATTGAATAACTTACACCAATTCAGACGTTATTTAAGGTAATAGTAGCTTATTGTGGTATGGGTATTTGACTAAATCAGAGAGTTTGCTAATGAAAATAACTAGAAGTATCGACCGAGAAGGATTAGGAGAGTCCTCTTCTGGCCATAGTGATATTAATTGCGGCATGATTCATGAAAATTAGGAGGATGATCGAAGCCACACGCTTTAATAATGATTAATCCAAAATGTATTTTCAACACAAAAATGTTTTCACAAGACAATCATACGTTGCCAATTTTTTTAATTATCCACGATTCTAATTGTTGCAACTTACTGTGAATGAAAATAGAAATTCCTCACTAATATGCTACAAATAAAAATGTCATGGAGTGGCTATATAATTGACAAATTCAAGAAAGCAAATGCGAGAACATCACAAGACCTCCACGCCTGTTTCGGGATTCTCCAAGCAACAGCTAGATCATACCACACATAGGGAGCTGATAAGGGACTTTGTTAAAACACTTCTTCTTCTCATCTTCGTATTTTTAAGATGTTAAGAGAATATTGAAAAGAAAGTAAAATCTTCTAAAAGTACCTCTAGCATCAATGTTGGTATACAAAAATATAGGTTTGATACACAACGCTGATAAACTATCTCATTTAGTGAATTGTCACAGGACATATGCAAGAGTTAGTCACGTCATTTTAAGCCCCTCCTTGTTTGCGTACACGATTCGGTCCAAGCCCTGCAATAAATTACTCACAATAGTGAGATAAAATCATCCCAAATGTAATAAAAGTGTGACACACATGCTCCAACAAATTACTCACAATAGTAAGATAAAATCATCCAACTGTAATAAAAGTGTGACACACATAGAATATGTATGAGCTTACTGAAAATGACCAGCACAATATAGCATCTTGATGATGCTCAAGCTCTACCACTACTGAGTCATGATTGAAGGCGTTGCATCTCAGGAACTCAATTCCAAAAGTTGATCTGCATTAACTAAAACTTGTCTTTACATATATGCGATTTTTCATGCTATAAGTTGGATTTCATTGAGCAGATGAACTTACCTATAACAATAATAGATCACATACGCAGAGGAGATCCTATTAGAGTGTCCCTTTCAGGCACTTATCTAAATGAAGTTGCTGGATTTGCTAGTATAGTCTTTGTAGCCAAAACATGGCGCATGCACCGTCTAGCCATTGTTGCAATCTCTTCCAGCTGATTACTTTTGTATGGAATCAGAAAACAAGCAATCATCACTTAGAATGATTTGCTTCACTGACCAATCAGCTATCCTATTACTCCGAAAATAACACAAATCAGACGTAGAACATTAGAAAAGTAAGTAAATGCAAAACATAAGCAAAACCCCTTCGAGCCTAGAGCATAAATAGGGAATCATGCCTAGCACTGATAAGATTATTAAAATAAACTAAAAAACACTCATACAAACTCTTTAACCGCTTAACCCATAAGCAATAAATATAGAATAGAACTAGATTGCTTATGTGTTATGGTGCATTTATCAATATTATTCTATTAGTTTCTCATCCAATTAGACAAAGAAATGGAATAAGGCCGTCAAACTTGTAATCAGACTCTATTCCCACATTTTATTTAAATAGAAGGTATTCAATTTAAACTAAATAGAAAATCTTACCATTAACAATTGATGAGATTTTATTAGTTGATTGAAATAGCATATCCAACTATCTAATTCTTATCCTTGACATGAGATAGATGGACCTGCGCAAGATCCATGAATATATATCAAATCTTTTCCTTACATACCTTATTAAATTTCCTCTTAGGATTACATATAATAATGATTTGATTTTTATAACATAAAGAAATACCTAAATTTAAATCATATCATAAACTTTATTTTTAAATCGATACAAAAGAAAGGATACCTACTAATTGTTAAAGTATGCAATAATTGATCGGAGAAAAATTACACAAAAATAAACACAAATACTTAAAAGATTATACATACTTAGCCAAATATATATTGTTCTTTCACTTTAAAAGTACTAATTATTATAAACATGGCAGATCTAGCAGTGGCTTTTGCCCGATGATAAAAAAGGCCAAAAAATTATTAGGATTTTTTTTAATATTTAAACTCCCTGTGAAATTGCCTCCATCCTAAAATTACCCACACAAATATTTTGATTCTGACTCCCTAAACAAACTACTTTTTGCAAGAAACCATTATAGATCTCCTCCCCAGGTGAATATATATCACCGAACTTAGAAGTGTGTGTTTTGACAGAAGAAAGTTACTAAATAAACATACCGATTTAGATTTAGGTTTGAAGATAAATAAAAGTAGCCTGAGAGATGATATAGTAGATCTCGACATTCCACGAATTTGATCGACAATTTAAAGAATAGAATTTTCTTTGGAATAAAATAAGATAGAGGATTTATAGTGACTTGGATTCGTTGTCTAATTACTTGGGCTTATGGATATATAGTTTATGGGTCTAGAAGTTAGTTTTATAGGCTCGTAAGGTTGTTAGACATATTGTATATATTTATCATATTCTTTCATTAAATCTTCTCAATCAATTCATTTTACAAATATTGTTTCTTTTATTTTAAAACAAATATTTTTATGGGTGGTAGTTAGGTTTGTTGATTGGATTTTTATTTACAAGTGTCGTTTCTTCTATTTATTAAATTATATATTTTTTGTTATTTTAATATATTGTTTCGCTTTGGATTTCTTAAGTTTTGTCAATATTAATGTTTTTTTGCAAGATTGATCTGAAAACTCAATTATTTAAGGAGACCATTTATCTTCTAAAGTCTGGGTTGGTCGATTAGTTACCTCGCGAGATCTATTCATTTACACGTGAGATTTTAAATAGTCTAAAAATGTGATGTTAGCATAACGTAGAGTGGTAGATCATTTTAAACAATGATATTCACAATGTTATACCAAACCATAATAAATAGATTCCAAGTTTGTAAAATTAAAATCAGGTTAGAGAATTTGGCCCATTGACTCATTTACTATAAAAAAATAAGTTTTACCTTTTGCCAACTTAAGAAACTAATAATCGTAATCTTTTTTTTTACCGACTTAAAAAGAGTTACAAAATATAGTTACAATCAACCGACTCCAGTTCTATCTAGTAAATCCTTGACTAAGAAAGTTAAGAGGGATGGTCGATAGTTTTTAAATCAATGGAAATAATTGAGCTCGTCTTCCTAACAATATTATCTGCCCATTCATTCATTCGTTGATGAGCACGACGAATCATTACGCTTCCATGATGAGCAATAAAATTCGCAAATTTCCTCATAATAGGTTTGATATTCCATTAGAGCTAATGGATAGTTCATACTATGAATAATTGTTTTGGTGATCTGTGTTGTCGTTTGAGTTGAAGATAAATATGATCCTAAATTAATGTAAGGTGGGATGTTTAAAAAACTGTTATTGAATAACTTACACCAATTCAGACGTTATTTAAGGTAATAGTAGCTTATTGTGGTATGGGTATTTGACTAAATCAGAGAGTTTGCTAATGAAAATAACTAGAAGTATCGACCGAGAAGGATTAGGAGAGTCCTCTTCTGGCCATAGTGATATTAATTGCGGCATGATTCATGAAAATTAGGAGGATGATCGAAGCCACACGCTTTAATAATGATTAATCCAAAATGTATTTTCAACACAAAAATGTATTCACAAGACAATCATACGTTGCCAATTTTTTTAATTATCCACGATTCTAATTGTTGCAACTTACTGTGAATGAAAATAGAAATTCCTCACTAATATGCTACAAATAAAAATGTCATGGAGTGGCTATATAATTGACAAATTCAAGAAAGCAAATGCGAGAACATCACAAGACCTCCACGCCTGTTTCGGGATTCTCCAAGCAACAGCTAGATCATACCACACATAGGGAGCTGATAAGGGACTTTGTTAAAACACTTCTTCTTCTCATCTTCGTATTTTTAAGATGTTAAGAGAATATTGAAAAGAAAGTAAAATCTTCTAAAAGTACCTCTAGCATCAATGTTGGTATAATATAGGTTTGATACACAACGCTGATAAACTATCTCATTTAGTGAATTGTCACAGGACATATGCAAGAGTTAGTCACGTCATTTTAAGCCCCTCCTTGTTTGCGTACAGGATTCGGTCCAAGCCCTGCAATAAATTACTCACAATAGTGAGATAAAATCATCCCAAATGTAATAAAAGTGTGACACACATGCTCCAACAAATTACTCACAATAGTAAGATAAAATCATCCAACTGTAATAAAAGTGTGACACACATAGAATATGTATGAGCTTACTGAAAATGACCAGCACAATATAGCATCTTGATGATGCTCAAGCTCTACCACTACTGAGTCATGATTGAAGGCGTTGCATCTCAGGAACTCAATTCCAAAAGTTGATCTGCATTAACTAAAACTTGTCTTTACATATATGCGATTTTTCATGCTATAAGTTGGATTTCATTGAGCAGATGAACTTACCTATAACAATAATAGATCACATACGCAGAGGAGATCCTATTAGAGTGTCCCTTTCAGGCACTTATCTAAATGAAGTTGCTGGATTTGCTAGTATAGTCTTTGTAGCCAAAACATGGCGCATGCACCGTCTAGCCATTGTTGCAATCTCTTCCAGCTGATTACTTTTGTATGGAATCAGAAAACAAGCAATCATCACTTAGAATGATTTGCTTCACTGACCAATCAGCTATCCTATTACTCCGAAAATAACACAAATCAGACGTAGAACATTAGAAAAGTAAGTAAATGCAAAACATAAGCAAAACCCCTTCGAGCCTAGAGCATAAATAGGGAATCATGCCTAGCACTGATAAGATTATTAAAATAAACTAAAAAACACTCATACAAACTCTTTAACCGCTTAACCCATAAGCAATAAATATAGAATAGAACTAGATTGCTTATGTGTTATGGTGCATTTATCAATATTATTCTATTAGTTTCTCATCCAATTAGACAAAGAAATGGAATAAGGCCGTCAAACTTGTAATCAGACTCTATTCCCACATTTTATTTAAATAGAAGGTATTCAATTTAAACTAAATAGAAAATCTTACCATTAACAATTGATGAGATTTTATTAGTTGATTGAAATAGCATATCCAACTATCTAATTCTTATCCTTGACATGAGATAGATGGACCTGCGCAAGATCCATGAATATATATCAAATCTTTTCCTTACATACCTTATTAAATTTCCTCTTAGGATTACATATAATAATGATTTGATTTTTATAACATAAAGAAATACCTAAATTTAAATCATATCATAAACTTTATTTTTAAATCGATACAAAAGAAAGGATACCTACTAATTGTTAAAGTATGCAATAATTGATCGGAGAAAAATTACACAAAAATAAACACAAATACTTAAAAGATTATACATACTTAGCCAAATATATATTGTTCTTTCACTTTAAAAGTACTAATTATTATAAACATGGCAGATCTAGCAGTGGCTTTTGCCCGATGATAAAAAAGGCCAAAAAATTATTAGGATTTTTTTTAATATTTAAACTCCCTGTGAAATTGCCTCCATCCTAAAATTACCCACACAAATATTTTGATTCTGACTCCCTAAACAAACTACTTTTTGCAAGAAACCATTATAGATCTCCTCCCCAGGTGAATATATATCACCGAACTTAGAAGTGTGTGTTTTGACAGAAGAAAGTTACTAAATAAACATACCGATTTAGATTTAGGTTTGAAGATAAATAAAAGTAGCCTGAGAGATGATATAGTAGATCTCGACATTCCACGAATTTGATCGACAATTTAAAGAATAGAATTTTCTTTGGAATAAAATAAGATAGAGGATTTATAGTGACTTGGATTCGTTGTCTAATTACTTGGGCTTATGGATATATAGTTTATGGGTCTAGAAGTTAGTTTTATAGGCTCGTAAGGTTGTTAGACATATTGTATATATTTATCATATTCTTTCATTAAATCTTCTCAATCAATTCATTTTACAAATATTGTTTCTTTTATTTTAAAACAAATATTTTTATGGGTGGTAGTTAGGTTTGTTGATTGGATTTTTATTTACAAGTGTCGTTTCTTCTATTTATTAAATTATATATTTTTTGTTATTTTAATATATTGTTTCGCTTTGGATTTCTTAAGTTTTGTCAATATTAATGTTTTTTTGCAAGATTGATCTGAAAACTCAATTATTTAAGGAGACCATTTATCTTCTAAAGTCTGGGTTGGTCGATTAGTTACCTCGCGAGATCTATTCATTTACACGTGAGATTTTAAATAGTCTAAAAATGTGATGTTAGCATAACGTAGAGTGGTAGATCATTTTAAACAATGATATTCACAATGTTATACCAAACCATAATAAATAGATTCCAAGTTTGTAAAATTAAAATCAGGTTAGAGAATTTGGCCCATTGACTCATTTACTATAAAAAAATAAGTTTTACCTTTTGCCAACTTAAGAAACTAATAATCGTAATCTTTTTTTTTACCGACTTAAAAAGAGTTACAAAATATAGTTACAATCAACCGACTCCAGTTCTATCTAGTAAATCCTTGACTAAGAAAGTTAAGAGGGATGGTCGATAGTTTTTAAATCAATGGAAATAATTGAGCTCGTCTTCCTAACAATATTATCTGCCCATTCATTCATTCGTTGATGAGCACGACGAATCATTACGCTTCCATGATGAGCAATAAAATTCGCAAATTTCCTCATAATAGGTTTGATATTCCATTAGAGCTAATGGATAGTTCATACTATGAATAATTGTTTTGGTGATCTGTGTTGTCGTTTGAGTTGAAGATAAATATGATCCTAAATTAATGTAAGGTGGGATGTTTAAAAAACTGTTATTGAATAACTTACACCAATTCAGACGTTATTTAAGGTAATAGTAGCTTATTGTGGTATGGGTATTTGACTAAATCAGAGAGTTTGCTAATGAAAATAACTAGAAGTATCGACCGAGAAGGATTAGGAGAGTCCTCTTCTGGCCATAGTGATATTAATTGCGGCATGATTCATGAAAATTAGGAGGATGATCGAAGCCACACGCTTTAATAATGATTAATCCAAAATGTATTTTCAACACAAAAATGTTTTCACAAGACAATCATACGTTGCCAATTTTTTTAATTATCCACGATTCTAATTGTTGCAACTTACTGTGAATGAAAATAGAAATTCCTCACTAATATGCTACAAATAAAAATGTCATGGAGTGGCTATATAATTGACAAATTCAAGAAAGCAAATGCGAGAACATCACAAGACCTCCACGCCTGTTTCGGGATTCTCCAAGCAACAGCTAGATCATACCACACATAGGGAGCTGATAAGGGACTTTGTTAAAACACTTCTTCTTCTCATCTTCGTATTTTTAAGATGTTAAGAGAATATTGAAAAGAAAGTAAAATCTTCTAAAAGTACCTCTAGCATCAATGTTGGTATACAAAAATATAGGTTTGATACACAACGCTGATAAACTATCTCATTTAGTGAATTGTCACAGGACATATGCAAGAGTTAGTCACGTCATTTTAAGCCCCTCCTTGTTTGCGTACACGATTCGGTCCAAGCCCTGCAATAAATTACTCACAATAGTGAGATAAAATCATCCCAAATGTAATAAAAGTGTGACACACATAGAATATGTATGAGCTTACTGAAAATGACGAGCACAATATAGCATCTTGATGATGCTCAAGCTCCACCACTACTGAGTCATGATTGAACGCGTCGCATCTCAGGAACTCAATTCCAAAAGTTGATCTGCATTAACTAAAACGTGTCTATACAGATATGGGATTTTTCATGCTATAAGTTGGATTTCATTGAGCAATTGAACTTACCTATAACAATAATAGATCACATACGCAGAGGAGATCCTATTAGAGTGTCCCCTTTCAGGCGTTGATCCAAATGGAGTTGCTGGATTTGCTAGTATAGTCATTGTAGCCAAAACATGGCGCATGTACCGTCTAGCCATTGTTGCAATCTCTTCCAGCTGATTACTTTCGTATGGAATCAGAAAACAAGCAATCATCTCTTAGAATGATTTGCTTTACTGGCCAATCAGCTGTCCTATTACTCTGTAAATAACACAAATCAGACGTAGAACATTAGAAAAGTAAGTAAATGTAAAACATAAGCAAAACCCCTTCGAGACTAAAGCATAAATAGGGAATCATGCTTAGCACTGAGAAGATTATTAAAATAAACCAAAAAATACTCATACAAACTCTTTAACCGCTTAACCCATAAGCAATAAATATAGAATAGAACTAGATTGCTTATGTGTTTTGGTGCATTTAACAATATTATTCTATTAGTTTCTCATCCAATTAGACAATGAAATGGAATAAGGCCGTCAAACTTGTAATTAGACTCTATTCCCACATTATTTAAGTAGAAGAAATTTAAATTAAATTAAATAGAAAATCTTACCATTAACAATTGATGCGATTTTATTAGTTGATTGAAATAGCATGTCCAACGATCTAATTCTTATCCTTGACATGAGATAGATAGACCTGTGCTCAAGATCCATGAATATATATCAAATCTTTTCCTTACATACCTTATTAAATTTCCTCTCAGGATTACATATAATAATGATTTGATTTTTATAACAGAAAGAAATACCTAAATTTAAATCATATCATAAACTTTATTTTTAAATAGATAGAAAAGAAAGGATACCTACTAATTGTTAAAGTATGCAATAATTAATCGGAGAAAAATTAAACAAAAATAAACACAAATACTTAGAAGATTATACATACTTAGCCAAATATATATTGTTCTTTCACTTTAAAAGTACTAATTATTATAAACATGGCAGATCTAGCAGTGGCTTTTGCCTGATGATAAAAATGGCTAAAAAATTATTAGGATTTTTTTTAATATTTAAACTCCCTGTGAAATTGCCTCCATCCTAAAATTACCCATACAAGTATTTCTATTCTGACTCCCTAAAGCAGCTACTTTTTGCAAGAAACAATTCTAGATCCCCTCCCCAGGTGAATATATATGACCGAACTTAGAAGTGTGTGTTTTGACAGAAGAAAGTGACTAAATAAACATACCGATTTAGATTTAGGTTTGAAGATAAATAAAGGTAGCCTGAGAGATGATATAATAGATCTCGACATTCCACGAATTTGATCGACAATTTAAAGAATAGAATTTTCTTTGGAATAAAATAGGATAGAGGATTTATAGTGACTTGGATTCGTTGTCTAATTACTTGGGCTTGTGGATATATGGTTTATGGGTCTAGAAGTTAGTTTTATGGGCTCGTAAGGTTGTTAGACACATTGTATATATTTATCATATTCTTTCATTAAATCTTCTCAATCAATTTATTTTACAAATATTGTTTCTTTTATTTTAAAAAACATATTTGTGTGGGTGGTAGTTAGGTTTGTTGATTGGATTTTTATTTATAAGTATTGTTTCTTCTATTTATTTAATTATACTTTATTGTTATTTTAATATATTGTTTGGCTTTGGATTTCTTAAGTTTTGTCATTATTAATGTTTTTTCGCAAGATTGATCTGAAAACTCAATTATTTAAGGAGATCATTTATCTTCTAAAGTCTGTGTTGGTCGATTAGTTACCTCGCGAGATCTATCCATTTACACGTAAGATTTCAAATAGTCTAAAAATGTGATGTTAGGATAACGTAGAGTGGTAGATCATTTTGAACAATGATATTCACAATGTTATACCAGACCATAATAGATATATTCCAAGTTTGTAAAATTAAAATCAGGTTAGAGAACTTGGCCCATTGACTAATTACTTTAAAAAAATAAGTTTTACCTTTGGCCAACTTAAGAAGCTAATAATCGTAATCCTTTTTTTACCGACTTAAAAAGAGTTACAAAATATAGTTACAATCAACCGACTCCAGTTCTATCTAGTAAACCATTGACTAAGAAAGTTAATAGTGATGATCGATAGTTTTTAAATCAATGGAAATAATTGAGCCCGTCTTCCTAACTAAATATCTGCCCATTCATTCACTCATTGATGAGCACGAAGAATCATTACGCTTCCATAATGAGCAATAAAATTGGCAAACTTCCTCATAATAGGTTTGATATTCCATTCGAGCTAACAGATAGTTTGAACAATTGTTTTGGTGAACTGTTGTCGTTTGAGTTGAAGATAAATATGATTCTAAATTAATGTAAAGTGGGATGTTTAAAAAAATTTTATTGAATAACTTACACCAATTCAGACGTTATTTAAGGCAATAGTAGCTGCTTATTGTGGTATGGGTATTCGACGGAATACCCATAGACGTATTGACCGAGAAGGATTAGAAGAGTCCTCTTCAGGCCATATTGATATTAATTGTGGCATGATTCATGAAAATTACGAGGATGATCGAATCCACAAGCTTTAATAATGATTAAACCAAAATATATTTTCAACACAGAAATTATTTTCATAAGACAGTTATACGTTGCCAATTTTTTTAATTATCTACGATTCTAATTGTTGCAACTTACAAAGGCGAGAACATCACAAGACCTCCCCGTGTTCTTTTGGATTCTCCAAGCAACATCTAGATCATACCACACATAGGGAGCTGATAAGGGACGTTGTTAAACCACTTCTTCTTCTCATCTTCATATTTTTAAGATGTTAAGAGAATATTGAGAAGAAAGTAAAATCTTATAAATGTACCTCTAGCATCAATGTTGGTATACAAAAATATAGGTTTGATACACAACGCTGATAAACTATCTCATTTAGTGAATTGTCACACGCATCTGCAAGAGTTAGTCCCGTCATTTTAAGCCCCTCCTTGTTTGCGTATACGATTCGGTCCAAGCCCTGCAATAAATTACTCACAATAGTGAGATAAAATCATCCCAAATGTAATGAAAGTGTGACACACATAGAATATGTATGAGCTTACTGAATATGACCAGCACAATATAGCATCTTGATGATGCTCAAGCTCTACCACTACTGAGTCATGATTGAAGGCGTCGCATCTCAGGAACTCAATTCCAAAAGTTGACCTGCATTAACTAAAACTTGTCTTTACAGATATGGGATTTTTCATGCTATAAGTTGGATTTCATTGAGCAGTTGAACTTACCTATAACAATAATAGATCACATACGCAGAGGAGATCCTATTAGAGTGTCCCCTTTCAGTCATTGATCCAAATGGAGTTTCTGGATTTGCTAGTATAGTTATTGTAGCCAAAACATGGCGCATGTACCGTCTAGCCATTGTTGCAATCTCTTCCAGCGGATTACTTTTGTATGGAATCAGAAAACAAGCAATCATAACTTAGAATGGTTTGCTTCACTGACCAATCAGCTGTCCTATTACTCCGTAAATAACACAAATCAGACGTAGAACATTAGAAAAGTAAGTAAATGCAAAACATAAGCAAAACCCCTTCGAGCCTAAAGCATAAATATGGAATCATGCCTAGCACTGAGAAGATTATTAAAATAAACTAAAAAACACTCATACAAACTCTTTAAACGCTTAAACCATAAGCAATAAATATAGAATAGAACTAGATTGCTTATGTGTTGTGGTGCATTTATCAATATTATTCTATTAGTTTCTCATCCAATTAGACAAAGAAATGGAATAAGTCCGTCAAACTTGTAATCAGACTCTATTCCCATATTATTTAAATAGAAGAAATTCAATTTAAATTAAATAGAAAATCTTACCATTAACAATTGATGAGATTTTATTAGTTGATTGAAATAGCATGTCCAATGATCTAATTCTTATCCTTGACATGAGATAGATGGACCTGTGCTCAAGATCCATGAATATATATCAAATCTTTTCCTTACATACCTTATTAAATTTCCTCTCAGGATTACATATAATAATGATTTTATTTTTATAACAGAAAGAAATACCTAAATTTAAATCATATCATAAACTTTATTTTTTTAAATAGATACAGAAGAAAGGATACCTACTAATTGTTAAAGTATGCAATAATTAATCGGAGAAAAATTACACAAAAATAAACACAACTACTTAAAAAATTATACATACTTAGCCAAATATATATTGTTCTTTCACTTTAAAGTACTAATTATTATAAACATAGCAGATCTAGCAGTGGCTTTTGCCTGATGATAAAAATGGCCAAAAAATTATTAGGATTTTTTTTAATATTTAAACTCCCTGTGAAATTGCCTCCATCCTAAAATTACCATACAAATATTTTGATTCTGACTCCCTAAAGCAGCTACTTTTTGCAAGAAACCATTATAGATCCCCTCCCCAGGTGAATATATATGACCGAACTTAGAAGTGTGTGTTTTGACAGAAGAAAGTGACTAAATAAACATACCGATTTATATTTAGGTTTGAAGATAAATAAAGGTAGCCTGAGAGATGATATAGTAGATCTCGACATTCCACGAATTTGATCGACAATTTAAAGAATAGAATTTTCTTTGGAATAAAATAGGATAGAGGATTTATAGTGACTTGGATTCGTTGTCTAATTACTTGGGCTTATGGATATATGGTTTATGGGTCTAGAAGTTAGTTTTATGGGCTCGTAAGGTTGTTAGACACATTGTATATATTTATCATATTCTTTCATTAAATCTTCTCAATCAATTTATTTTACAAATATTGTTTCTTTTATTTTAAAAAAAATATTTGTGTGGGTGGTAGTTAGGTTTGTTGATTGGATTTTTATTTACAAGTATTGTTTCTTCTATTTATTTAATTATATTTTTTTGTTATTTTAATATATTGTTTGACTTTGGATTTCTTAAGTTTTGTCATAATTAATGTTTTTTTGCAAGATTGATCTGAAAACTCAATTATTTAAGGAGATCATTTATCTTCTAAAGTCTGTGTTGGTCGATTAGTTACCTCGCGAGATCTATTCATTTACACGTAAGATTTCAAATAGTCTAAAACTGTGATGTTAGGATAACGTAGAGTGGTAGATCATTTTAAACAATGATATTCACAATGTTATACCAGACCATAATAGATAGATTCCAAGTTTGTAAAATTAAAATCAGGTTAGAGAACTTGGTCCATTGACTAATTACTTTTAAAAAATAAGTTTTACCTTTGGCCAACTTAAGAAGCTAATAATCGTAATCTTTTTTTTTTACCGACTTTAAAAGAGTTACAAAATATAGTTACAATCAAACGACTCCAGTTCTATCTAGTAAACCATTGACTAAGAAAGTTAATAGTGATGATCGATAGTTTTTAAATCAATGGAAATAATTGAGCCCGTCTTCCTAACTAAATTATCTGCCCATTCATTCACACATTGATGAGCACGAAGAATCATTACGCTTCCATAATGAGTAGTAAAATTTGCAAATTTCCTCATAATAGGTTTGATATTCCATTCGAGCTAATGGATAGTTTGAACAATTGTTTTGGTGAACTGTTGTCGTTTGAGTTGAAGATAAATATGATTCTAAAGTAATGTAAAGTGGGATGTTTAAAAAATTGTTATTGAATAACTTACACCAATATAGACGTTATTTAAGGCAATAGTAGCTGCTTATTGTGGTATGGGTATTCGACGGAATCAGAGAGTTTGCTAATGAAAATAACTAGACGTATCGACCGAGAAGGATTAGAAGAGTCCTCTTCAGGCCATATTGATATTAATTGCGGCATGATTCATGAAAATTAGGAGGATGATCGAATCCACAAGCTTTAATAATGATTAAACCGAAATGTATTTTCAACACAGAAATTATTTTCATAAGACAGTTATACGTTGAAATTTTTTTTAATTATCTACGATTCTAATTGTTGCAACTTACAAAGGCGAGAACATCACAAGACCTCCACGTGTTCTTTTGGATTCTCCAAGCAACAGCTAGATCATACCACACATACACATAGGGAGCTGATAAGGGACGTTGTTAAACCACTTCTTCTTCTTATTTTCAGATTTTTAAGATGTTAAGAGAATATTGAGAAGAAAGTAAAATCTTATAAATGTACCTCTAGCATCAATGTTGGTATACAAAAATATAGGTTTGATACACAACGCTGATAAACTATCTCATTTAGTGAATTGTCACACGCATCTGCAAGAGTTAGTCCCGTCATTTTAAGCCCCTCCTTGTTTGCGTATACGATTCGGTCCAAGCCCTGCAATAAATTACTCACAATAGTGAGATAAAATCATCCCAAATGTAATAAAAGTGTGACACACATAGAATATGTATGAGCTTACTGAATATGACCAGCACAATATAGCATCTTGATGATGCTCAAGCTCCACCACTACTGAGTAATGATTGAAGGCGTCGCATCTCAGGACCTCAATTCCAAAAGTTGATCTGCATTAACTAAAACTTGTCTTTACAGATATGGGATTTTTCATGCTATAAGTTGGATTTCATTGAGCAGATGAACTTACCTATAACAATAATAGATCACATACGCAGAGGAGATCCTATTAGAGTGTCCCCTTTCAGGCATTGTGTAATGAATAAACTAGTTTACAGAGAAATAAAACAAGGAATTTAAATGCAGAAACATAAAAGACATGAATAGAATGAAACTTTATTGATTGCTTGATTATTTTCTTCATGTACATGGCAATTTATAGATCTACATACATAGTAACTGCTACAAAACTGCTATAACGGCTATAATCTATATATTTATAATATATACATAATTAATATTTACTTAATATACAACGGCTATAATTTGTATACTTAATATATATACATAATTAATATAAACTAATTAAATATAGATATTAATACTACTATTCATAACATTGCCCCCTTCTTTAAATTGAACCTTGTCCTCAAGGTTCTAAACTTGATAAACTTTGGTATAAACAGAACTAGAGGACATATCTGGAAGTCTTTCGGCTGCCGAAGTAGAACAATTATTATCACTTCCTGAATCTAAAAGAAACAATTGAGGCTTTGATTTACAACGATGCCCAACCACATATCGTTCATCGCAATTATAACATAGACCCTTTTCTCTGCGTACTTGCATTTCGATAGGAGATAAACGACGAATGTTATATCGGTCCGTGTGTTTCACTTGTGGAGAAGGTATACTGGTTTCTGAACTTGATAGTACTGAATTAGTAGGAGGACCAGGGGAACCAGACCAAGCAGAGTTTATTTTCATTAGTTCCATCAATTTTGACTCTTGTAGGCGTGCTAAACCCATAGCATGTGAAAGTGACATAGGACGAAAAGCCAGGACTTCTGCTTTAATATCAGATTTTAGTCCTGCAATGAAGCAACTAACCAAAAAGGTTGATGATAATCCAATTGTTCTGTTTGCAAGTGCTTCAAATTGCGTTTGATATTCATCCAAATATCCATGTTGCATTAATTTTGCCAAGGATCCTTGTGGATCTTCAAATTCAGGAGGCCCAAATCGACTTTCCAAGGCTCTAGAAAATTGCTCCCATGTTGAAATTTGACGGTTTTGAGTCATATATTGAAACCAAGGAAGTGCTTTACCATCCATATGAAATGAACATATAAGGAGACGCTGATCACTAGAAATTCGATGGTAATCAAAGAAACGTTCAGCCTTGAAAATCCAACCAGATGGATCAATACCTTCAAAACGCGGAAAATCTAAACGCATCTGACGTGCCTGGACAGCCATTGGAGGCAGGTTTGAGAATCTTGGCGGAGGTGGTGGTGGAATCGCTACGACTGGAACTATAGGTGGAGGATTAATTTGTGGTGAATCAGAAGGCCCGGTAACAGTATTTTTTTCTTTCAGGAGGCGATCCAATTTGCTGTCAAGTTTGCTTTCAAGAGAAGCAATTTTAGTGACAAGATCTGATAAAATTGTGGAATGATTTGTGATTGTTTCCTGAATTTGATCGATTTTGGTAGAGTGAATTGAAACAATCTCTTCAATTTTGTCGAGTTTTGTGGAATCAATAGAAACTTTTTCTTGAAGAATTTTCACAATATCATCTAGGGTTTTCAAACGTGTACCTTCGGCCATGGTTGAGGCAGAGATCAGGCAATGAAAGCACCAATTTGTAATGAATAAACTAAACAAGGAATTTAAATGCAGAAACATAAAAGACATGAATAGAATGAAACTTTATTGATTGCTTGATTATTTTCTTCATGTACATGGTAATTTATAGATCTACATACATAGTAACTGCTACACAACTGCTATAACGGCTATAATCTATATATTTATAATATATACATAATTAATATTTACTTAATATACAACGGCTATAATTTGTATACTTAATATATATACATAATTAATATAAACTAATTAAATATAGATATTAATACTACTATTCATAACACATTGATCCAAATGGAGTTGCTGGATTTGCTAGTATAGTCATTGTAGCCAAAACATGGCGCATGTACCGTCTAGCCATTGTTGCAATCTCTTCCAGCTGATTACTTTTGTATGGAATCAGAAAACAAGCAATCATCACTTAGAATGATTTGCTTCACTGACCAATCAGCTGTCCTATTACTCCGTAAATAACACAAATCAGACGTAGAACATTATAAAAGTAGTAAATGCAAAACATAAGCAAAACCCCTTCGAGCCTAAAGCATAAATAGGGAATCATGCCTAGTACTGAGAAGATTATTCAAATAAACTAAAAACACTTATACAAACTCTTTAACCGCTTAACCCATAAGCAATAAATATAGAATAGAACTAGATTGCTTATGTGTTGTGGTGCATTTATCAATATTATTCTATTAGTTTCTCATCCAATTATACAAAGAAATGGAATAAGTCCGTCAAACTTGTAATCAGACTCTATTCCCATATTATTTAAATAGAAGAAATTCAATTTAAATTAAATAGAAAATCTTACCATTAACAATTGATGAGATTTTATTAGTTGATTGAAATAGCATGTCCAACGATCTAATTCTTATCCTTGACATGAGATAGATGGACCTGTGCTCAAGATCCATGAATATATATCAAATCTTTTCCTTACATACCTTATTAAATTTCCTCTCAGGATTACATATAATAATGATTTGATTTTTATGACAGAAAGAAATACCTAAACTTAAATCATATCATAAACTTTATTTTTTTAAATAGATACAGAAGAAAGGATACCTACTAATTGTTAAAGTATGCAATAATTAATCGGAGAAAAATTACACAAAAATAAACACAAATACTTAAAAGATTATACATACTTAGCCAAATATATATTGTTCTTTCACTTTAAAGTACTAATTATTATAAACATAGCAGATCTAGCAGTGGCTTTTGCCTGATGATAAAAATGGCCAAAAATTTATTAGGATTTTTTTTAATATTTAAACTCCCTGTGAAATTGCCTCCATCCTAAAATTACCATACAAATATTTTGATTCTGACTCCCTAAAGCAGCTACTTTTTGCAAGAAACCATTCTAGATCCCCTCCCCAGGTGAATATATATGACCGAACTTAGAAGTGTGTGTTTTGACAGAAGAAAGTGACTAAATAAACATACCGATTTATATTTAGGTTTGAAGATAAATAAAGATAGCCTGAGAGATGATATAGTAGATCTCAACATTCCACGAATTTGATCAACAATTTAAAGAATAGAATTTTCTTTGGAATAAAATAGGATAGAGGATTTATAGTGACTTGGATTCGTTGTCTAATTACTTGGGCTTATGGATATATGGTTTATGGGTCTAGAAGTTAGTTTTATGGGCTCGTAAGGTTGTTAGACACATTGTATATATTTATCATATTCTTTCATTAAATCTTCTCAATCAATTTATTTTACAAATATTGTTTCTTTTATTTTAAAAAAAGTATTTGTGTGGGTGGTAGTTAGGTTTGTTGATTGGATTTTTATTTACAAGTATTGTTTCTTCTATTTATTTAATTATATTTTTTTCTTATTTTAATATATTGTTTGGCTTTGGATTTCTTAAGCTGTATCATTATTAATGTTTTTTTGCAAGATTGATCTGAAAACTCAATTATTTAAGGAGATCATTTATCATCTAAAGTCTGTTTTGGTCGATTAGTTACCTCGCGAGATCTATTCATTTACACGTAAGATTTCAAATAGTCTAAAAATGTGATGTTAGGATAACGTAGAGTGGTAGATCATTTTAAACAATGATATTCACAATGTTATACCAGACCATAATAGATAGATTCCAAGTATCAGGTTAGAGAACTTGGCCCATTGACTAATTACTTTAAAAAAATAAGTTTTACCTTTGGCCAACTTAAGAAGCTAATAATCGTAATCTTTTTTTTTTACCGACTTAAAAAGAGTTACAAAATATAGTTACAATCAACCGACTGCAGTTCTATCTAGTAAACCATTGACTAAGAAAGTTAATAGTGATGACCGATAGTTTTTAAATCAATGGAAATAATTGAGCCCGTCTTCCTAACTAAATTATCTGCCCATTCATTCACTCATTGATGAGCACGAAGAATCATTACGATTCCATAATGAGCAGTAAAATTTGCAAATTTCCTCATAATAGGTTTGATATTCCATTCGAGCTAATGGATAGTTTGAACAATTGTTTAGGTGAACTGTTGTCGTTTGAGTTGAAGATAAATATGATTCTAAGTTAATGTAAAGTGGGATGTTTAAAAAATTGTTATTGAATAACTTACACCAATTCAGACGTTATTTAAGGCAATAGTAGCTGCTTATTGTGGTATGGGTATTCGACGGAATCAGAGAGTTTGCTAATGAAAATAACTAGACGTATCGACCGAGAAGGATTAGAAGAGTCCTCTTCAGGCCATATTGATATTAATTGCGGCATGATTCATGAAAATTAGGAGGATGATGGAATCCACAAGCTTTAATAATGATTAAACCAAAATGTATTTTCAACTCAGAAATTCATAAGACAGTTATACGTTGCCAATTTTTTAATTATCTACGATTCTAATTGTTGCAACTTACAAAGGCGAGAACATCACAAGACCTCCACGTGTTCTTTTGGATTCTCCAAGCAACAGCTAGATCATACCACACATAGGGAGCTGATAAGGGACGTTGTTAAACCACTTCTTCTTCTCATCTTCACATTTTTAAGATGTTAAGAGAATATTGAGAAGAAAGTAAAATCTTATAAATGTACCTCTAGCATCAATGTTGGTATACAAAAATATAGGTTTGATACACAACGCTGATAAACTATCTCATTTAGTGAATTGTCACACGCATCTGCAAGAGTTAGTCCCGTCATTTTAAGCCCCTCCTTGTTTGCGTATACGATTCGGTCCAAGCCCTGCAATAAATTACTCACAATAGTGAGATTAAATCATCCCAAATGTAATAAAAGTGTGACACACATAGAATATGTATGAGCTTACTGAATATGACCAGCACAATATAGCATCTTGATGATGCTCAAGCTCCACCACTACTGAGTCATGATTGAAGGCGTCGCATCTCAGGAACTCAATTCCAAAAGTTGATCTGCCTTAACTAAAACTTGTCTTTACAGATATGGGATTTTTCATGCTATAAGTTGGATTTCATTGAGCAGTTGAACTTACCTATAACAATAATAGATCACATACGCAGAGGAGATCCTATTAGAGTGTCCCCTTTCAGGCATTGATCCAACTGGAGTTGCTGGATTTGCTAATAGTCATTGTAGCCAAAACATGGCGCATGTACCGTCTAGCCATTATTGCAATCTCTTCCAGCTGATTACTTTTGTATGGAATCGGAAAACAAGCAATCATCACTTAGAATGATTTGCTTCACTGACCAATCAGCTTGTCCTATTACTCCGTAAATAACACAAATCAGACGTAGAACATTATAAAAGTAAGTAAATGCAAAACATAAGCAAAACCCCTTCGAGCCTAAACCATAAATAGGGAATCATGCCTAGCACTGAGAAGATTATTAAAATAAACTAAAAACACTCATACAAACTCTTTAACCGCTTAACCCATAAGCAATAAATATAGAATAGAACTAGATTGCTTATGTGTTGTGGTGCATTTATCAATATTATTCTATTAGTTTCTCATCCAATTAGACAAAGAAATGGAATAAGGCCGTCAAACTTGTAATCAGACTCTATTCCCACATTTTATTTAAATAGAAGAAATTCAATTTAAATTAAATAGAAAATCTTACCACTAAAAATTGATGAGATTTTATTAGTTGATTGAAATAGCATGTCCAACGATCTAATTTTTATCCTTGACATGAGATAGATGGACCTGTGCTCAAGATCCATGAATATATATCAAATGTTTTCCTTACATACCTTATTAAATTTCCTCTCAGAATGACATATAATAATAATTTGATTTTTATAACAGAAAGAAATACCTAAATTTAAATTATTTTTAAATAGATACAAATGAAAGGATACCTACTAATTGTTAAAGTATACAATAATTAATCGGAGAAAAATTACACAAAAATAAACACAAATACTTAAAAGATTATACATACTTAGTCAAATATATATTGTTCTTTCACTTTAAAAGTACTAAATATTATAAACATGGCAGATCTAGCAGTGGCTTTTGCCCGATGATAAAAATGGCCAAAAAATTATTAGGATTTTTTTTTTATATTTAAACTCCCTGTGAAATTGCCTCCATCCTAAAATTACCCATACAAATATTTTGATTCTGACTCCCTAAACCAACTACTTTTTGCAAGAAACCATTCTAGATCCCCTCCCCAGGTGAATATATATGACCGAACTTAGAAGTGTGTGTTTTGACAGAAGAAAGTGACTAAATAAACATACCGATTTAGATTTAGGTTTGAAGATAAATAAAGGTAGCCTGAGAGATGATATAGTAGATCTCGACATTCCACGAATTTGATCTACAATTTAAAGAATATAATTTTCTTTGGAATAAAATAGGATAGAGGATTTATAGTGACTTGGATTCGTTGTCTAATTACTTGGGCTTATGGATATATGGTTTATGGGTCTAGAAGTTAGTTTTATGGGCTCATAAGGTTGTTATACACATTGTATATATTTATCATATTCTTTCATTAAATCTTCTCAATCAATTTATTTTACAAATATTGTTTCTTTTATTTTAAAAAAAATATTTGTATGGGTGGTAGTTAGGTTTGTTGATTGGATTTTTATTTACAAGTATTGTTTCTTCTATTTATTTAATTATATTTTTTTGTTATTTTAATATATTGTTTGGCTTTGGATTTCTTAAGTGTTGTCATTATTAATGTTTTTTTGCAAGATTGATCCGAAAACTCAATTATTTAAGGAGATCATTTATCTTCTAAAGTATGTGTTGGTCGATTAGGTACCTCGCGAGTTCTATTCATTTACACGTAAGATTTCAAATAGTCTAAAAATGTGATGTTAGGATAACGTAGAGTGGTAGATCATTTTAAACAATGATATTCACAATGTTATACCAAACCATAATAAATAGATTCCAAGTTTGTAAAATTAAAATCAGATTAGAGAACTTAGCCCATTGACTAATTACTTTAAAAAAATAAGTTTTACCTTTGGCCAACTTAAGAAGCTAATAATCGTAATCTTTTTTTTTACCGACTTAAAAAGAGTTACAAAATATAGTTACAATCAACCGACTCCAGTTCTATCTAGTAAACCCTTGACTAAGAAAGTTAATAGTGATGATCGATAGTTTTTGAATCAATGGAAATAATTGAGCCGTCTTCCTAACTAAATTATCTGCCCATTTATTCACTCATTGATGAGCACGAAGAATCATTACGCTTCCATAATGAGCAATACAATTTGCAAATTTCCTCATAATAGGTTTGATATTCCATTCGAGCTAATGGATAGTTTGAACAATTGTTTTGGTGAACTGTTGTCGTTTGAGTTGAAGATAAATATGATTCTAAATTAATGTAAAGTGGGATGTTTAAAAAATTGTTATTGAATAACTTACACCAATTCAGACGTTATTTAAGGCAATAGTAGCTGCTTATTGTGGTATGGGTATTCGACGGAATCAGAGAGTTTGCTAATGAAAATAACTAGACGTATCGACCGAGAAGGATTAGAAGAGTCCTCTTCAGGCCATATTGATATTAATTGCGGCATGATTCATGAAAATTGGGAGGATGATCGAATCCACAAGCTTTAATAATGATTAAACCAAAATGTATTTTCAACACAAAAATAATTTTCATAAGACAGTTATACGTTGCCAATTTTTTTAATTATCTACGATTCTAATTGTTGCAACTTACAAAGGCGAGAACATCACAAGACCTCCAAGTGTTCTTTTGGATTCTCCAAACAACAGCTAGATCATACCACACACAGAGAGCTAATAAGGGACGTTTTAAACCACTTCTTCTTCTCATCTTCAGATTTTTAAGATGTTAATAGAATATTGAGAAGAAAGTAAAATCTTATAAATGTACCTCTAGCATCAATGTTGGTATACAAAAATATAGGTTTGATACACAACGCTGATAAGCTATCTCATTTAGTGAATTGTCACACGCATCTGCAAGAGTTAGTCCCGTCATTTTAAGCCCCTCCTTGTTTGCGTATACGATTCGGTCCAAGCCCTGCAATAAATTACTCACAATAGTGAGATAAAATCATCCCAAATGTAATAAAAGTGTGACACACATAGAATATGTATGAGCTTACTGAAAATTACCAGGACAATATAGCATCTTGATGATGCTCAAGCTCCACCATTACGGAGTCATGATTGAAGGCGTCGCATCTCAGGAACTCAATTCCAAAAGTTGATCTGCATTAACTAAAACTTGTCTTTACAGATATGGGATTTTTTATGCTATAAGTTGGATTTCATTGAGCAGTTGAACTTACCTATAACAATAATAGATCACATACGCAGAGGAGATCCTATTAGAGTGTCCCCTTTCAGGCATTGATCCAAATGGAGTTGCTGGATTTGCTAGTATAGTCATTGTAGCCAAAACATGGCGCATGTACCGTCTAGCCATTATTGCAATCTCTTCCAGCTGATTACTTTTGTATGGAATCGGAAAACAAGCAATCATCACTTAGAATGATTTGCTTCACTGACCAATCAGCTGTCCTATTACTCCGTAAATAACACAAATCAGACGTAGAACATTAGAAAAGTAAGTAAATGCAAAACATAAGCAAAACCCCTTCGAGCCTAAACCATAAATAGGGAATCATGCCTAGCACTGAGAAGATTATTAAAATAAACTAAAAACACTCATACAAACTCTTTAACCGCTTAACCCATAAGCAATAAATATAGAATAGAACTAGATTGCTTATGTGTTGTGGTGCATTTATCAATATTATTCTATTAGTTTCTCATCCAATTAGACAAAGAAATGGAATAAGGCCGTCAAACTTGTAATCAGACTCTATTCCCACATTTTATTTAAATAGAAGAAATTCAATTTAAATTAAATAGAAAATCTTACCACTAAAAATTGATGAGATTTTATTAGTTGATTGAAATAGCATGTCCAACGATCTAATTCTTATCCTTGACATGAGATAGATGGACCTGTGCTCAAGATCCATGAATATATATCAAATCTTTTCCTTACATACCTTATTAAATTTCCTCTCAGAATGACATATAATAATAATTTGATTTTTATAACACAAAGAAATACCTAAATTTAAATTATTTTTAAATAGATACAAATGAAAGGATACCTACTAATTGTTAAAGTATGCAATAATTAATAGGAGAAAAATTACACAAAAATAAACACAAATACTTAAAAGATTATACATACTTAGTCAAATATATATTGTTCTTTCACTTCAAAAGTACTAATTATTATAAACATGGCAGATCTAGCAGTGGCTTTTGCCCGATGATAAAAATGGCCAAAAAATTATTAGGATTTTTTTTAATATTTAAACTCCCTGTGAAATTACCTCCATCCTAAAATTACCCATACAAATATTTTTATTCTGACTCCCTAAACCAGCTACTTTTTGCAAGAAACTATTCTAGATCCCCTCCCCAGGTGAATATATATGACCGAACTTAGAATTGTGTGTTTTGACAGAAGAAAGTGACTAAATAAACATACCGATTTAGATTTAGGTTTGAAGATAAATAAAGGTAGCCTGAGAGATGATGAAAGTAGATCTCGACATTCCACGAATTTGATCGACAATTTAAAGAATAGAATTTTCTTTGGAATAAAATAGGATAGAGGATTTACAGTGATTTGGATTTGTTGTCTAATTACTTGGGCTTATGGATATATGGTTTATGGGTCTAGAAGTTAGTTTTATGGGCTCATAAGTTTGTTATACACATTGTATATATTTATCATATTCTTTCATTAAATCTTCTCAATCAATTTATTTTACAAATATTGTTTCTTTTATTTTAAAAAAAATATTTGTATGGGTGGTAGTTAGGTTTGTTGATTGGATTTTTATTTACAAGTATTGTTTCTTCTATTTATTTAATTATATTTTTTTGTTATTTTAATATATTGTTTGGCTTTGGATTTCTTAAGTGTTGTCATTATTAATGTTTTTTTGCAAGATTGATCCGAAAACTCAATTATTTAAGGAGATCATTTATCTTCTAAAGTCTGTGTTGGTCGATTAGGTACCTCGCGAGTTCTATTCATTTACACGTAAATAGTCTAAAAATGTGATGTTAGGATAACGTAGAGTGGTAGATCATTTTAAACAATGATATTCACAATGTTATACCAAACCATAATAAATAGATTCCAAGTTTGTAAAATTAAAATCAGGTTAGAGAACATAGCCCATTGACTAATTACTTTAAAAAAATAAGTTTTACCTTTGGCCAACTTAAGAAGCCAATAATCGTAATCTTTTTTTTTTACCGACTTAAAAAGAGTTACAAAATATAGTTACAATCAACCGACTCCAGTTCTATCTAGTAAACCATTGACTAAGAAAGTTAATAGTGATGATCTATAGTTTTAAAATCAATGGAAATAATTGAGCCCGTCTTCCTAACTAAATTATATGCCCATTCATTCACTCGAGCACGAAGAATCATTACGCTTCCATAATGAGCAGTAAAATTTGCAAATTTCCTCATAATAGGTTTGATATTCTATTCGAGCTAATGGATAGTTTGAACAATTGTTTTGGTGAACTGTTGTCGTTTGAGTTGAAGATAAATATGATTCGAAATTAATGTAAAGTGGGATGTTTAAATTTTTTTTATTGAATAACTTACACCAATTCAAACGTTATTTAACGCAATAGTAGCTGCTTATTGTGGTATGGGTATTCGACGGAATCAGAGAGTTTGCTAATGAAAATAAATAGACGTATCGACCGAGAAGGATTAGAAGAGTCCTCTTCAGGCCATATTGATATTAATTGCGGCATGATTCATGAAAATTAGGAGGATGATCGAATCCACAAGCTTTAATAATGATTAAACCAAAATGTATTTTCAACACATAAATTATTTTCACAAGACAGTTATACGTTGCCAATTTTTTTAATTATCTACGATTCTAATTGTTGCAACTTACAAAGGCGAGAACATCACAAGACCTCCACGTGTTCTTTGGGATTCTCCAAGCAATAGCTAGATCATACCACACATAGGGAGCTGATAAGGGACGTTGTTAAATCACTTCTTCTTCTCATCTTCAGATTTTTAAGATGTTAAGAGAATATTGAGAAGAAAGTAAAATCTTATATATGTACCTCTAGCATCAATGTTGGTATACAAAAATATAGGATTGATACACAACGCTGATAAACTATCTCATTTAGTGAATTGTCACACGCATCTGCAAGAGTTAGTCCCGTCATTTTAAGCCCCTCCTTGTTTGCGTATACGATTCGGTCCAAGCCCTGCAATAAATTATTCATAATAGTGAGATAAAATCATCCCAAATGTAATAAAAGTGTGACACACATAGAATATGTATGAGCTTACTAAAAATTACCAGCACAATATAGCATCTTGATGATGCTCAAGCTCCACCACTACTGAGTCATGATTGAAGGCGTCGCGGAACTCAATTCCAAAAGTTGATCTGCATAACTAAAACTTGTCTTCACAGATATGAGATTTTTCATGCTATAAGTTGGATTTCATTGAGCAGTTGAACTTACCTATAACAATAATAGATATACTATTAGAGTGTCCCCTTTCAGGCATTGATCCAAATGGAGTTGCTAGATTTGCTAGTATAGTCATTGTAGCCAAAACATGGCGCATGTACCGTTTAGCCATTGTTGCAATCTCTTCCAGCTGATTACTTTTGTATGGAATCAGAAAACAAGCAATCATCACTTAGAATGATTTGCTCCACTGACCTATCAGCTGTCCTATTACTCAGTAGATAACACAAATCAGACGTAGAACATTAGAAAAGTAAGTAAATGTAAAACATAAGCAAAACCCCTTCGAGCCTAAAGCATAAATAGGGAATCATGCCTAGCACTGACAAGATTATTAAAATAAACTAAAAAACACTCATACAAACTCTTTAACCACTTAACCCATAAGCAATAAATATAAAATAGAACTAGATTGCTTATGTGTTGTGGTGCATTTATCAATATTATTCTATTAGTTTCTCATCCAATTAGACAAAGAAATGGAATAAGGCCGTCAAACTTGTAATCAGACTCTATTCCCACATTATTTAAGTAGAAGAAATTTAAATTAAATTAAATAGAAAATCTTACCATTAACAATTGATGCGATTTTATTAGTTGATTGAAATAGCATGTCCAACGATCTAATTCTTATCCTTGACATGAGATAGATAGACCTGTGCGCAAGATCCATGAATATATATCAAATCTTTTCCTTACATACCTTATTAAATTTCCTCTCAGGATTACATATAATAATGATTTGATTTTTATAACAGAAAGAAATACCTAAATTTAAATTATATCATAAACTTTATTTTTAAATAAATACAAAAGAAATGATACCTACTAATTGTTAAAGTATGCAATAATTAATCGGAGAAAAATTACACAAAAATAAACACAAATACTTAAAAGATTATACATACTTAGCCAAATATATATTGTTCTTTCCCTTTAAAAGTACTAATTATTATAAACATGACAGTTATAGCAGTGGCTTTTGCCCGATGATAAAAATGGCCAAAATATTATTAGGATTTTCTTTAATATTTAAACTCCCTGTGAAATTGCCTCCATCCTAAAATTACCCACACAAATATTTTGATTCTGACTCCCTAAACAAGCTACTTTGGCAAGTAACCATTCTAGATCCTCTACCTAGGTGAATATATATGACCTAACTTAGAAGTGTGTGTGTTTTGACAGAAGAAGATGACTAAATAAACATACCGATTTAGATTTAGGTTTGAAGATAAATAAAGGTAGCCTGAGAGATGATATAGTAGATCTCGACATTCCACGAATTTGATCGACAATTTAAAGAATAGAATTTTCTTTGGAATAAAATAGGATAGAGGATTTATAGTGACTTGGATTCGTTGTCTAATTACTTGGGCTTATGGATATATGGTTTATGGGTCTAGAAGTTAGTTTTATGGGATCGTAAGGTTGTTAGACACATTGTATATATTTATCATATTCTTTCATTAAATCTTCTCAATCAATTTATTTTACAAATATTGTTTCTTTTATTTTTAAAAAAAAATATTTGTATGGGTGCTAGTTAGGTTTGTTGATTGGATTTTTATTTACAAGTAGTGTTTCTTCTATTTGTTTAATTATATTTTTTTTGTTATTTTAATATATTGTTTGGCTTTGGATTTCTTAAGTTTTGTCATTATTAATGTTTTTTTGCAAGATTGATCTGAAAACTCAATTATTTAAGGAGACCAGTAGATCATTTAAACAATGATATTCACAATGTTATACCAGACCATAATAAATAGATTCCAAGTTTGTAAAATTAAAATCAGGTTAGAGAACTAGGCCTATTGACTAATTACTTTAAAAAAATAAGTTTTACCTTTGGTCAACTTAAGAAGCTAATAATCCTAATCTTGTATTTTACCGACTTAAAGGAGTTACAAAATATAGTTACAATCAACCAACTCCAGTTCTATCTAGTAAACCCTTGACTAAGAGAGTTAAGAGCGATGATCGATAGTTTATAAATCAATGGAAATAATTGAGCCCGTCTTCCTAACTAAATTATCTGCCCATTCATTCACTCATTGATGAGTACGAAGAATCATTACTTTTCCATAATGAGCAATAAAATTTGCAAATTTCCGCATAATAGGTTTGATATTCCATTAGAGATAATGGATAGTTCGAACAATTGTTTTGGTGAACTGTTGTCGTTTGAGTTGAAGATAAATATGATTCTAAATTAATGTAAAGTGGGATGTTTAAAAAATTGTTATTGAATAACTTACACCAATTCAGACGTTATTTAAGGCAATAGAAGCTGCTTATTGTGGTATGGGTATTCGACAGAATCAGAGAGTTTGCTAATGAAAATAACTAGACGTATCGACCGAGAAGGATTAGAAGAATCCTCTTCGGGCCATATTGATATTAACTGCGGCATGATTCATGAAAATTAGGAGGATGATCGAATCCACAAGTTTTAATAATGATTAAACCAAAATGTATTTTCAACACAGAAATTATTTTCACAAGACAGTTATACGTTGCTAATTTTTTTAATTATCTACGATTCTAATTGTTGCAACTTACAAAGGCGAGAACATCACAAGACCTCCACGTGTTCTTTGGGATTCTCCAAGCAACATCTAGATCATACCACACATAGGGAGCTGATAAGGGACGTTGTTAAACCACTTCTTCTTCTCATCTTCAGATTTTTAAGATGTTAAGAGAATATTGAGAAGAAAGTAAAATCTTCTAAATGTACCTCTAGCATCAATGTTGGTATACAAAAATATAGGTTTGATACACAACGCTGATAAACTATCTCATTTAGTGAATTGTCACATGCATCTGCAAGAGTTAGTCTTGTCATTTTATGCTCTCTTTGTTTGTGTATACGATTCGGTCCAAGCCCTGCAATAAATTACTCACAATAGAGAGATAAAATCATCCCAAATGTAATAAAAGTGTCAAACACATAGAATATGTATCAACTTACTGAAAATGACCAGCACAATATAGCATCTTGATGATTCTCAAGCTCCACCACTACTAAGTCATGATTGAAGGCGTTGCATCTCAGGAACTCAATTCCAAAAGTTTATCTGCATTAACGAAAACTTGTCTTTACAGATCTAGTATTTTTCATGCTATAAGTTGGATTTCATTGAGCAATTGAACTTACCTATAACAATAATAGATCACATACGCAGTGGAGATCCTATTAGACTGTCCCCTTTCAGGCATTGATCCAAATGGAGTTTCTGGATTTGCTAGTATAGTCACTGTAGCCAAAACATGGCCCATGTACCGTCTACCATTCTTGCAATCTCTTCCATCTGATTACTTTTGTATAGAATCAGAAAACAAGCAATCATCACTGAGAAGACCAATCAGCTGTTCTATTACTCGGTAAATAACACAAATCAGACGTAGAATATTAGAAAAGTAAGTAAATGCAAAACATAAGCAAAACCCCTTCAAGCCTAAAGCATAAATAGGGAGTCATGCCTAGCACTGAGAAGATTATTAAAATAAACTAAAAAACACTCATACAAACTCTTCAACCGCTTAACCCATAAACAATAAATATAGAATATAACTAGATTGCTTATGTGTTGTGGTGCATTTATTAATATTAGTCTATTAGTTTCTCATCCAATTAGAAAAAGAAATGGAATAAGGCCGTCAAACTTGAAATCAGACTCTATTCCCACATTTCCTTTAAATAGAAGGAATTTAATTTAAACTAAATAGAAAATCATACCATTAACAATTGATGAGATTTTATTAGTTGATTCAAATAGCATGTCCAACGATCGAATTCTTATCCTTGACATGAGTTAGATGGACCTGTGGGCAAGATCCATGAATATATATCAAATCTTTTCCTTACATACCTTATTAAATTTCCTCTCAAGATTATATATAATAATGATTTGATTTTTATAACAGAAAGAAATACCTAAATTCAAATCATATCATAAACTTTATCTTTAAATAGATACAAAAGAAAGGTTAACTACTAATTGTTAAAGTATGCAATAATTAATAGGAGAAATATTACACAAAAATAATCAACAAATACTTACAAGATTATACATACTTAGCCTACTAAATATTGTTCTTTCACTTTAAAAGTACTAATTATTATATACATGGCAGATCTAGCAGTGGCCTTTGTGGCCTTTGCCCGATGATAAAAATGGAAAAAAAATTATTAGGATTTTTTTTAATAAAGTAAATTCCCTGTGAAATTGCCTCCATCCTAATATTACCCACAAATATATTTTGATTCTGACTCCCTAAACCACCAGCTAGTTTTTGCAAGAAACCATTCTAGATCCCCTCCCCGGGTGAATATATATGGCCATACTTAGAAGTGTGTGTTTTGACAGAAGAAAGTGACTAAATAAACATACGGATTCAAATTCTGGTTTGAAGATAAATAAAGGTAGCCTGAGAGATGATATGGTAGATCTCGACCGACAAAGTTAAAGAATGGAATTTTCTTTGGAATAAAAATGGATCGAGGATTTATAGTGACTTGGATTGGTTGTCTAATTACTTGGGCTTATGGATATATGGTTTATGAGTCTAGAAGTTAGTTTTATGGGCTAGTAAGGTTGTTAGACACATTGTTTATATTTATCATATTCTTTCATTAAATCTTCTCAATTAATTTATTTTACAAATATTGTTTCTTTTATTTTAGAAAAAATATTTATATGTTTGGTAGTTAGGTTTGTTGATTGGATTTTTATTTACAAGTATTTTTTCTTCTATTTAGTTATTGGATTCCTTAAGTTGTCATTATTAAGGTTTTTTTTCAAGATTGATCTGAAAACTCAATTATTTGAGGAGGCCATTTACCTTCTAAAGTTGATATAAATGTATTATTTTTTCTATAATAATTTCAATGTGTTGGTCAATTAGTTACCTCGCGAGATAGTCTATTCATTTACAAGTGAGATTTCAAATAGTCTAAAAATATGATGTTAGGATAACGTAGAGTGGTAGATCATCTTAAACAATGATATTCAATTTTATACCAAACCATAACAAATAGATTCCAAGTTTGTAAAATTAAAATCAGGTTAGAGAACTTGGCCCATTGACTCATTTACTATAAAAAAATAAGTTTTACCTTTGGCCAACTTAAGAAGTTAATAATCCTAATCTTGTTTTTTACCGACTTAAAAGGAATTTTATCATCTAAAAATCTGAATGTGTATGATTTTCATAAAATCTACGAATTAATTTTTTACTCTATTATGACTGTAATGACGAAAATTCTCGTCGCTAGTAATCGACAGTAGCGACGAAAAATTAGTTGTGATGAACAAAGTAGCCACTATATTAATTTTCAGTTTGAGTAGGAAAAAATTTGTCGAAAAAATTATTTGGTGATCTATTATGATTTGTTTGTTTTATTTGTGCATTTTACCGAAACATTTACATGTCATCTAGAACTCTAAATATGGGTATAATCCCCAGTCGGACTAAACAATGTGTTTTCACTAGCACAAAGTTTTAATGTATAAGTAATATCAACATAAAGATAACAAGAAAATATTAATTAAACAAGTTAAGAAATTATACTTATAAATCCTTTTAAAACAATTTTGATATTTTTCCAAATATTCCAAATAAAAGTTAAAAGAGTTACTTTCATTTAGAAGTTCTTTTAATTTCCAAAAAAAGTACCTCATGATTAGTACTAATTATTGTTACCAACATATTTAACAACGTGGAATAAATTGTTAAGGTTATTTACATGTAGAAAATTAATTGTTTTTCCTCCAAAAAGAGTAGTTTAAGGTTGTGCATGATATTCTAAAACTGTAGATGCACCAGATGAGCCATATATGAGAGCTAAAATCAACCACTATAAACGCTATAAAAATTATCTAAAAAATTTTTGTTCAGTTATTTTTTTTAATCATTCCTCGATTTTCTTATCCTATATACAGAACACTACTTGATGTTTACAAGGAGATTTTTTACTTCCAGGGATGGTTCCACAATACCTACAAGGATCAACACAATGTACGACTTTGTATTTGAGTGACTTAATTATTCTATGGAGTTTTTACTCCTTCATTTTTGTTTGAGAGGAAAATGAAGGCATGTTTGTGTTCAGAGACTATATCTCTCAAATTTTGATTTGTCGCCTGCCAAGTCCAGCATATATGGGAATTTTTCATAGGATGAACACCATATATAAAGACCTGAGACTCTGTCCTCAATGAAATATATTTGGAGTTCCCAAGTAAACATAATAAGAATAGGGTCCTAGATTTCCTAGATTGAGCACCAGATGGCTTAATGTGTTGTGGTGCATTTATCAATATTACTCTATGAATTTCTCATCAAACTACCCCAGAAATGGTAGATGGCACTCAAACTACTAATACTGCACATTGCCTTTAGAAAAGGATAACAATCAAAGGAAATTTAATCTAAACACCGGGTGATGATTATAGAGCGAAAAGGGCTGATAACTCTTGGTAGTGATAGTAATTCTCCAATCAACAACAGAATCTAGTATTTCATCCCTTGATTCATGCAAGTGGAACTCTTCAAAATGTGTTTACTTTAGAAAGCGGTGTGGGAGTCCTCTCTAATATGGGTTGAGACACGCTTGAAACTTCAATAAATGTTTATTAGAGAATGAAATACAAATAGAATAAACATAATTTGTATGCCATGACTGAGGGCGAGGACCTGAGCACTTAAAGCTTGAATTTGGATACTTCTCCTTACCAGAAAAACTCTTTGATTCCATTCTCCTTTGGGATCTTACAGTGCTCATTCTATTGCAAATTTTAATGGATTAATTTGCAACTAATTAAATAGATTAAAAAGACTAAAAGGTAATAAAAATATATATATATAAAGGATTTAAATGAGCTTGGGATGATCAATTCCGCCTAATATCTCTAATTGGGAAATTCTTATTAAGTAAGGGAAAGATTAATATTTAACATTAATCGTACCTAGGATTAATAATTACTCTAAACCCTTTCCGGGTGATTAGAGGCTACTCTATAGGCAAACAAACTCCTTTAAAATAAACCCAGCTACCCTAAAAATCAATTAAATCAACTACACATATCATGTCTATGCATCTGCTTATGATCTTCTGTTTGGATGATACAAATACACCCTCATTACCTAGCTCTAAACGTAAACCCCCTTCAACTTATAATTTTTGGATTATCTTAGTAAATTATGTGGCCAATATAATCAATCACAATTCAATACAAGATAAGGAGAAGTATGAGTATTCGATCTCATTTAAGCATAAATCCCTAATTAAAAATAATTGCCCAATAGTAAAACCTAGGGTTTCACAATCCATTTCAATCTACTAGATATTTAGCTCATAATAAAAGAAAAGAAATCCATAGTAGTTGAATTAAATATACAATGATTAATGAAAATTAGAGGAAAAGATAAATTATTATATATTGTGTGAAAAGATGAAAATTTGAAGACTTGAAGATATGAATAATCTTCTCCCAAGTCTTCTCTTCCTTACGCTTTGCTCCATTGATTAAATATTAGTGAATTATGAGAGAAAATGAGAAAATAACATTATATATGCTCCTAAAATTGTGGGTGTCACTTAAATTATGTTGTTCCATGGTCTAAATTGTAAAAAATCTTCACCCACTAGAATTTTCAATTTTGCACAAAGTTGTATCTTTTTAGCCATAATAACGATCATAACTTCTTCATCCAAACTCTAAACCACTTTAAATTTATTTTCAAGCATTCTTATTTTTGAGAGCTTTCTAACGGTCTATCATTCACCTACTCAAAAAATTTAATATTTTGGAAATTCTTTGAGTATCTGCACCACCGAGCGTTGCCACCCGATGTGTACTCAGAGATCTAAATGTATCGAAAAATCATAGTATGTCAAGGAAAATTCACTGAATATAAAAAAATTACTGAGTATTGAAATTATTCACTAAGTATTGTGGAATCATTTGGATTATGAAAAAAAAGACCCTGAGTATACTCATAATTCCTCTGAGTTTAAAAAAATACTAAGTACCAAATTATAAAAATTAAATGAAAAAATTTATTTTAAATGATAAAAATAATATTTATAAAGAAAAACAAATCTATTTGTAAAAAAAACTATTTCAATTATATATAAAAAACGAAGTTGCAAATGATTGACAATGCTACCATCAGATTTATTGATTCATTAACTATCATTTCCTAGAAGAATACATTCTTTTAATTCAAAAGAATAATCAGTTCAACATAAATAAATTCAAAAGAATAAGAAGAGATGTCACGACCATCATTAAAGATAATTTATCCAATAAAAAATCTGAAGCATAATCTGGCCAAAAAAATCAAAAAAATTCAAAAGAGTCCTTTTTGCTGCTAGATCTCAAAGATTTGAACGATCATGAAACTTGAGTCCATTGCTTCTTCAATCCCAAAATCTCTAAGCAAAACTCAGCTTGAAGCAAAACTCCAATCATGAACAGAGAGTTATTCATTATTAAGTCTCTCATTAGGTTTTTAATTATTAATATCAAAGTGAATGAAAAGCATTACTTGTTAATATTTTAAGAATTTGTGATTATATATCTATTTTGTTGTTGATGTTTAATATTTGTTTTTTCAGATATTGCACACTAGTCTATTTCAAAATTAGGATTAGTAATGTTGCTGATAAGATAAAAGAAAAAGAATAAGATTCGTTGGCCATTTCATTTCAGTTAAATATTTAGATATCATTTTCACTTGCCTATGTAGAATTTACTTGCTAGTATATTAAACTGAAAATTTCTTATGAATATGAACTTTTTCATAGTATTATTTGTTTATTAAATACTTTATGTCATGTATACTAATTAACAAGTAAAGATATTTAGTGATAAATCAAAAATATCTTAGAGATAAATTTGTTTCCGAAATTATATGTTTACAATTATAATACAAGCAATTATTTAATTATATATATAAAATATTTGGCTGTTTTGTTTGATTATGTTGTATAGTATTTTTGTGAGTTTGTATGTAAATCAAGTAAAAAATGAGGAATAAATAGTGAGATCTTATGTGTCTAGTAAGGGAAAAGATCACATTATTCACTAAGCAAAAAGTAGATTCTCTTTCACGTGGAGGACACACCAAAAAAGAAATGTGACACACCATAAGAGAAATGTCACTATAGAGGTAAGTAACACTACGAATATATTTTTATTTACATATTAAGTCCCTTATTTTATGGTAATTGATTCAGGATATTCAGAAGTTCTTCGTGGATTATCTAATAAATGATACTCTAGGTGCAATTTCGACTGCACATTTAGTACATGTAAATCGTGAAGTAGATTTACAGACAATAACTGTTGATTTTGCTAAAATAGGTGCTCCAGCTGAAATTCTTAACAATATGTTTTAATAAAGCCTCACTTTGTACAAAACCTTAAGAAAGTGAACCTATGTACACATCCCAAGGTGCACAGGATAAGCTTTATCGCGCAACTATATTAACAATATGTTTTAATAAAGACACACTTTGTTTTCTCGGAAAAGATGGTTGAAGAAGCGTATGATCAAGATCTTGTGGAGGACGGGTACCAAATGTTTGTGAAAATAGTTGAAAGACACAAGGAAATGTACTTGGATAAAATGGGGAGTTTGTTGAATTATTACAAAGAGGAGAATGAAGATGAGATATTAACTTCGAAATTGAAATAAATTAATTCAAATCCTGAATCTCCTTTGCCAGATTGTTACTTTCATAATTTTTCAGATCAATTGTAAACCTAAATTATTATTTTCATAATTTTTCAGATCAATTGTAAAAATGAATCAATGCTGATCTTTCTACTCATGTGACCAATTACAATGTTGCATTCTTGGATATTAATGGGGAAGAAGAAAAGTTTGAGTTTTTGTATGTTGAAACTTATCAAAGATGTATATAGAGTATATGATGTCTTTTGGTTTTCCACTTCAACTTTTACAATACTAATAGTACTATTCATTGTGACGATTATGATGAGTTAGTAGATTAAATTTCATTCTATTGTGCAATTTTGTAACATACAAGCATCGTTGTGTTGTTTAGAATGTACAGAGTAGTGCAAATAAGCATATTTTCTATTACAACTGCAATTACTAGCCCGTTTTGACATGGGTAAATGTTACTAAGGGAAGAAGATGAGTTCGAATTTTTTTAATAATATTTTTGGATAGTGATGTGTGTGCAAAAAAGACTGATTTCTGAGGTTTTATGTTATGGAGTGTGAGGATAAATTTAGGTTTTTATTATAATATTTTATTTTTTATTTCTAGGTAGTGTGATGAGTGTGAAGAAGGTGAGTGTTTGGGGATTTATGCAAATGGGGAAGAATATGGTGGAGAATGATCAAGGATTATTATGGATGAACGTTAGAGATAACTTTGAAACTTTTAAGAAGGCGATTGTTTGGTATTTTATGTAAATGGGGATGAAGATGATGGAGAATGATCTAGGATGACTATGGATGAGTGTTAGAGGTGAGTTTGAAACTTTTTTTTATTTTACAAGTGAGTTTGAGGTTTTATGTTTTATGTTATGATATTTAAGTATAATTGAATATCAATTAAAGATAATGGTGGTGGAAAATGATCGGAAATGAGTTTTTAATTTTTTTATTGGTCGAGCCCGAGGAAGAAGAAATACAACGAGGATGGGTCGGGGTGGATGAGGGTTATGTTTTCTTGTAATATTTAATTGAGATATTTAGGTCACTTTACATGTTAAAAAGCACACATCTTACCAAAAATAGGTGCGTCAATCAATGCTAATATATATACATGGATCAGGGCATATTCAAAAATACATGGTTTAGTTTAAGGGTTTGTTTGGATGTAGGGGGATTTTTTAGTAAAGGATAGGAAATGATAGTATATTAAAGGAAAAGAGATGAGTGTATCTAGAGCCCGCTTGGGATATATTATTTTAAAGCTAATAGCGCTTTTTAATTATAATTAAAATATTTGTAAAAAATATTTTAAAAAAAATTTAACATCTAAAATCACTTTAAGTGATTATTTAATAATTACTTAACTAGTGCTTTAAAAAGTTATTATAAGGGTCTAAAATATTTTTCTGAATTTAAAATCACTTCAAGTTATTATTTTAAAAAGAATTCCCAAACGGACACTTCATCTTTTTTGGATTGAGTAGAAAAAGAAAGAAATGTATTAGTAAAGCATATTTATATTTTGTGTTTGGACAGTATAAGTAATGAAAAGGAAAGGATTATTTTATAACTAAATTACTTTTGTACCCCTAATAAAATATATTATAAATAGAAAGTTAAGGTAGTAAAGATATTTTATTATTAAAATTAATCTCTTCCTTCTAATGACTCCAAATTGGAGGGATAGGATATAAAGGATTAGAAGGTATTATTTTAATCCTTTAGTAACGTATCCCTTCAAAATTTTATAATACAAACAAAGTAAGTATATCCATTATCCTTTATAATCCCTTTCCTCCTCTTTTAATCCCTCAATCCAAATGTTCTGTAAATTTTTTCTTGGGATTCTAAAACACTTAAATGGAAAAATCCTTTTTTCCAAATATTGGAATATATATGTGGTAGTGAAAATAATTTTTTTCCAACCCGACAAATATTTATACTAATATATTTTAAAGTTCTAGACATGGAGATTTTAAACTTACGAAATGGGTTAAAAATTCATTATAATCCTTCGGTAAAATGCATGTGTCTACTATAAGAATCATAAATTAGTTATGTATTATTCTACAAATTTGATGCGAAATCACGAAACATATTCCTTTGTATGGATTACCTTAATTCAGATTTTGAGACGAAAGATTTTCTTTTCTAAATCGACCAAAAAGTCAACTTTTCATTGTCGTGAAATAACATTTGTTGATTAAAGAGAACGATTAAATGATTAAACAGATTGGCTACACTAGTCAATAAGAAATAAAGGATCCATCCTCCTATTAGTTTATAAAAGTTTGTCGTTGATACCGTGGACACCAGTTGATCGGCAACTGAACCGCAGCCTCCGGCAATCATAAGGATCAATAATAGAGGCTCAACTTTATTCGAAGATGGCTACCGTCAACTTGACCGAGGAAATAATTGGCATCGTAACTAGAAAGGGACATTACGTCCTAAAAATCCCCTAGTTTGATACGATAAAAGCCCAACTAGGTATATTGGGCATTCATTACATATAAATACCTACTCCATGTGCTTGAACGTGTATCACTTATATTCTCACTAAATATATATGCAGTCGGATTTAGTTATATATATATATTCTATTAGATCATCAATACTAATAATGACTTGACCGTTAGAGTACCACCCGGAGGCACATATCCATGTGGTCTAGACCTATGTATGAGTTTAGGTCATTACGATTGGCCGAAGGTAGATACATTCAAAACTCCACCAACAACATGAATAGTAATTATATGCTTCACGTATCTATATTTCTTGGGCATTTCACTCTCTATCAATCGACACCGTCAGTGGGAACAAAATTTCCAAATCTATTAAGAAACCACTAATTTAATCCAAGTCCAGATTAGATTTTTAGAGACAAGTGGAAATTGAAATTCCCCATCCCGCACACTAAACGCTGAAATAGAGTTTCTCGCAGTAGCCTAAAATGGAGGCCCATATATAGATGATCTCAAACCCCCTACGCTAGAAGCACCAGTTGTCTCTCTGCAAGTGTACAAATTGACTTAAGTAATATAGTGTTTTAAAAGTATATATCGTCACCCAAGGTATTGTAAATGTTATTTAGTGATTTAGCTAGGAGTTAATTCTTCGTTATGTGAAGAAAATGAGAAAAGAGAAGGGGGGAATTAAATATTGCACATTTTAATTGATGTGCAACTAATTAATGAGATTAAAATGACTAAAATGTAATAACAAATATATAAAGGATTTAAATGAGCTTGGGATGATCAATTCCGCCTAAGATCTCTAATTGGAAATTTTTTATTAAGGGAAAGATTAATATTTAACACTAATCGTAAACAAGATTAAAAAAATAACTCTAAACCCCTTTCGGGCCATTAGAGGCTACTCTAAAGGAAATTGAACCCCTTTCAAATAAATCGAGCTACCCTAAAAATCAATTAAATCAACTATACATATCATGGTTATGCATCTGTGTATAATCTCCTAATTGGATGATACACATATACTCTCATTACCCAGCTCTAAATGTAAACCCCCTTCAAGGTATAAATTTTGGATTATGCTTAGTAAATTATGTGGCCAATATAATCAATAACAGTTCAATACAAGATAAGAAGAAGTATGAGTTTTCAATATCATTTAAGCATAAATCCCTAATTTAAAATAATTGCCCAATTAGTAAAACCTAGGGTTTCGCGATCCATCCCAATCTACTAGATATTTAGCTCATAATAAAAGGAAAGAAAAACATAGTACTTGAATTAAGTATACAATGATTACTGAAAATTAAAGGAAAATAATTTTTTTATATATTGTGTGAAACGATGAAAATTTGAAGACTTGAAGATATGAATAATCTTCTCCCAAGTCTTCTCTACCTTACGCTTTGCTCCATTGATGAAATATTAGTGAATTATGAGAGAAAATGAGAAAAAAAACATTATATATGCTCCTAAAATTGTGGGTATCACTTACATTATGTTGTTCCATGGTCTAAATTGTAAAAAGTCTTCACCCACTAGAATTTACAATTTTGCACAAAGTTGTATCTTTTTAGCCATAAAAACGATCATAACTTCTTCATCCAAACTCTAAACCACTCTCATTTTATTTTCACGCATTCTTATTTTTGAGAGCTTTCTAACGGTCTATCATTCACCTTTTAACTATTCTCGGATCGTCTGTGACATGGATTTGAAGATTATGGACTGATTGTAATATATATCTTCATTGAGCCCCAAGTGAATTATTGACTTTTCAGATATATTTTTGGTCCTTTTTCGGCTTATTGAATGTTTCTCTTCGCTTTCATGACTCCTTAACTCCTTAATTAACACATGTTATGGATCTTAAGATCTTTCCAGATTATAGCATTAACTTATGTATGATATTATATATATATATATATATATATACACATGTATATATGTATGCAAGTATGTATTGACCTATGTGGTATTGGATACAACCTTTATGGCTTATAGGGAACATGTAGCTAGATTCTTTTTAAAGAGGTCACTACCAAATCTTTTGGGTGGCCAAATATTAAAATAAAAATCACATAAAGACGAAAAAAAAGTGGCAATAAGTATGGATCACCTACCCAATAAGTCATTAGATGGGTCATTGATTATCAACTCACTAAGTACCAATACTTTTCAGTTTTGACCACCACCCAAATAATCTATTGAGTACTCAGAGAATTTAATGTATTGGAAATTCTTTGAGTATCTGTATTTTTCAGCTCTGACCAATTCACTAAGTATTTTTTCAACCGAGTATTGAAAAAATTCACTAAGTATCGTGGAATATTTTTGAGTATACTCAAAAATTCATTGAGTGTGGAAAAAAAGACATTGAGTATACTCAATAATTCCTATAAGTTTTAAAAAAACACTAAGTATTACACCAAAATATAAAAAATAAATGACAAAATTTATTTTAATTGATAGAAATAGTATTAAATAACAACAACAAATCTATTTTGTAGGAAAACTATTCCAATTATATATAAAAAAGCAGTTGCAAATAATTGACAATGGTGCCATCAAATTTATTGATCCATTAACTATCATGTCCTAGAAGAATACATTATTGTAAAAAGAATAATCTGTTCAAAATAAATAAATTCAAAAGCATAAGAAGAGATGTATGAGTAGATTTGAACAACCATCACAAAAAGATAATCTATCCAATAAAAAATCAAAAGAATAATCTATCAAAAAAATTAAAAAAAATCAAAAGAGCTCTTTTTGCTGTTAGATGTCGAAGATTTGAAAGACCATGAAGCTCGGGTCCATGGCTTCTTCGATCCCAAAAACTCGAAGCAAAACTTAGCTTGAAGCAAAACTCCAATCATGAACAGAGCTTGAACAGAGGCTCTGAATGCTTGAAGGCAAATAAGGCTTGAATGGATATTAAATAAAGGAGAGATCTACTGAGCTTGAAGTTTTGAAATTCGTTTTGAGATGAGAATAGAGAGGTTGTTGCTAGGTTGGGGTGGGGAGAGGAGAGAGGGGAGAGATATTTTATGGTTTTTAATTTTATGTTTAAAATTTAGTATATATAGTAGTTGAAAAATAAGTGAGGTATAATAGGTTGTAAAAAATAGACTTTTAGTGGCTTATAGTGTTAAATAATCTAAACTTTAGTTTATCTAATTGATGTTCTCTCTCATACCCAATGATGTATAACTGAGTATCCTCAAATCTCAAAAATAATAAAGATCGAGCATTTCTCTGAAATGATATTCAACTTTAAATTGCCAAGTTCACACATTTATTTTATTAATTTGGAAGCTAAGCATAACCGATTTTCTTTATATCTTGGGTGGTTGTTAGCTTGATTATTTTTTTTTCTTTCTTGATTCTCAACATTAGTTTTCTTGAATTTGGCAATTGAAACAATTAAATCATACATGTGCCTCATAATATTAACACCAAACAAGTAAAAACCCAACCCATAATATCCTAAAAATATCCCACCATCCCAAACCCAAGCTCGAAGATAGTCAATTCACTAAGCATTGTGATTCAAGAGCGGGTAATATGTTAAAGTCTTATCATACTAAAGGATTAGGTTTGTAACATGGATAACAAAAAAAGGACTCAGGCTCAATCGGTGATATGAATACATCACTTGGACAAATTAAAGTGAACACATGTATTTTCAAAGAACTACCTTAATCATTTATCTAAGTCTCGCCAACCTATTTCATCTCAATGTTGTAGGCGAATCAATTTTAAACTAGCTAAGACTGCAATGTCTATACACCTACTCACATTTCACTTTGCTCAAATTACTTTTCACACACTGCTTGCTAAGAACTTGACACACACAGACAACAGGTTTCAAGACACTTAATCATGACATAATATGAGCATTACTAAATCATATAACTAATTCATATCATTGAGTGAACCTAAATAGAACCAACAAAAACAACTACAACAAATTTTACTAGAAAATTTAGACAAAGCGTCTAAATGTAACACTAAGAGTACCCACATACAAGACTCTAATTTGCATTTTGAGATCTCTATTCACATATAAAGTACAATTAAGAGTATGGCATACAAGACTAGACTCTAATTCTGGGTTTTGAGCTCGCTATTCACATATAAAGTCAAAAACATAGAAAGATCACTCACATCCAACACTGTTGAGAGAGCTTTTATTAAGAACCCCTAAAACCAAATTTAAATTCTTATACTAAAAGTGAAATTTACTTCTAAACATGGCATATCACTTTCTGGTGAAAAATTATTATTTATTACCTAATGTTTTTGTTATATAATTTTTTTTATAAACAAAATTAGTATGCCCCTAGAATATTAATCAAATCTGGTTCTAATTTTTTTTAAAACCTAATTTATTTGTACTCTTTAAATATAATCTGGATTTACAAAAATTACTAATAGCAAGTCAAAGATATAATTGACAAAAATAAGAATCTATATAATAAAACACAACAAGTTATAAGTGGCTAGGATTTATCAGAAGAAAATATAAAAAGTGTATGTTTCTTTAAATTTAAGCCAAAGAACGTTTACAAGATCAACCAAATGTCTCAATTTATTTGAATTTAAGCCCCTTTTGCATGGTTTAAACATAATAATTTCTTACCTTATTATCCAATCCAAAGTCCTTTATTTTATCCTTTATGTATATTTATCTATGTTTATCATCCCATTTATTGCATGTCACAGGATTCTTTTGTAAGTGGATATCTCTACAATCCTTTTTCTTTAAAAATTAACATTGGTTTACATGTCAATTGTATATTTTTATGGGCTAAATATTGTATAATTAGAAGTTAAAATAGTGTAATCAAAGAATTAATTTTTATGTTTACAACTACGATCTTAAATGTTGTTGATTTTTTTTCTGGGTGATTAATTCAAAAGGACCATAACCAAACAAAGTTGCTTCATAAGGTCTAACCCAAGTTACTAAATATCCTTGTCTAAACTTCCCTTTAAGTGTATATCATGCAAATTATTGGGTTAGACGACATAATTTGGTGGCCTAGAAAATTATAAATCCAGAGAATTGGTGGGATAGACAATATAATTTGGTAAGCTAAATATTTTATTTGTTGAGTTGTGTTCATTAATTTGGTGAGCCCACTATCCAATCTTGTTAAAATCACTATCTCCATTTTCAGTCCATCCAAAACAATTCAAAAAAAATACAGTATAATACTAAATTTCTCACTCGCATCACTTCTTATACGGTAAAAAGCTTTCTATGGTCATACAAGATCCATTGTAAGATTTGCATGAAAATATAATAAACATCTCATACTATAATTTTACTTAAACTAAATAATTTTGAAAATTGTAAAATGATGAGATTAGGTTAAAATTAATTTGTTTTTAGACTGTTAATGCTAAAGATTATTTTTTACCTTAGTTTGGGTTCTTTGATTGTTGATGGCTTAGCCAAGCCTGGTTGATGATGGTGAAGAATGTTTCACAAGTGGCGAAGAATGTTTCACAAGTGGCTGCGGGTTTCTTGTGTAGGAGAGTGAATTGGATTATGTTTATTGTATAGGAGAATGGTTCTTTGATTATGTTGCATCGGTTTTCAACCTTTATTTTTTATTTTATTTTTTGTTCAGAAATATTTCAACTTTTCTGATTGTGTACTTTTTTTTAATCTTAACTTTACTATTTTATTTTGTAAGGTTATTTAGGTATATTATATAAGTGTAAAATAATACTTTAAAAGACTGGACTTCATATTTAGGATATGGACCAAATTTTCAATTATCTCTTTTCTCAATTGGGAGAACTTTTGTTTATAAGTTCTTGGAATTTTTTTTTGTATTACTTCTTTTTATATTATAAAGTCCAATGGACTATATATTATGGGCTTCTTCACATTTATGTGCTGGCCTATTTGTGTTTGAGCATAATTAAGTTCAACTCAAGGAAACACTAGCTAGCGTATTACTTCATGGACTTGCTACGTGACACTCTTATATCCTTTGATCTTATTATACTTTGAACGGACGAGATCTAAACCCTAAGCCTCCCATATATATACTCTTATCTCAGATCTTTGGTCAGATTTCTTCACATGTCTTTAAACTCTTCTACTCTCGCAGCTACCATGAAACAAATGTTTCTGTAGATCGCTTTTCTTCTTCTATAGTACATCAAGTATCTCTTTCATAGATGTCAAGTACGGATGTATATTAGTGTGAATGTATGTTGAACCAATTCTTTATTTCTCCAATTTTATTCTAAGATTCCTTTCTTTTCTGATGATAAAACTGATTTAAACATTTACTTCTATATCTCTTGGTCAAAACATAAAAACTAAACATCTAATACTTTTTTCATGTAAATTAAAGTTTTTACACTCATCCATATTGTTTCAAGTTACGTGATTACACAATTTTATTTTTAAAGATATTTATGAGTTAATCTATATCATTTTTAATTTAGGTTATGTATAATCATGATCTTTTACGAAAAAAATAGAATTTTCCATTTTTTTACTATTAACGCTAGCGGTCCTATTAAAATTATTTTTAAGTTTCTTAATTTATTGAATGAAGTTTTAATATAAATAGTCCTATACATATTTATATAAATAGATTGATTTGAAAAAATAGAGTATTCAATGGTCTTTGAATTCATAGTATTTATAAGGTTAAAATTATCTTTTTAAGTTTGATCTATAAATTTTATTTGAAGAAGTTATGTTTAGAGAATTAAAAAAGTAGATGTTTTTCTAGATTTTCAAAAATAGGATGACGATATTAGAAGTAAATCGATAAAAAATTAAGACTAATATGGAGGGACATAACTCATCATGCTAGATTTGTTGAATTATAAAATATAAGGTTTAGTAACTTTTTTTTACTCTATCAAAGATAAGAAGAGAATTTTTCTAATGTTATTTTCTATGAATTATATTTTATTGAGGTCTTTATTGTAGAGAGAAGAGAGTTATTCATTATTAAATGAGTCATTAGGTTCTTAATTTTTGACATTATAATGAATGAAAATCATTACTCGTTAATATTCTAAGAATTTGTGATTATTATATATCTTTTTTCTGTTAATGTTTTTATTTCAGATATTGCACACTGGCCTAATGCATAATTAGGATTTAGTAATATTGCAGATAAGATGGTTACAAACAAAAGAAAAAAGGATAAGATCGTTGGTCATGTCATTTCAAGTAAATATTGATATCTCACTCTCACTTGCCCAGGTATAATTTACTTGCTAGTATATTAAGTTAAAAATTTCTTAGATTTTTTATGTATTTTATGAAAATGAGATGTTCTTGCTATTATTTGTTTATTAAATACTTCATATCATGTATACTAATTAAAAAGTGAAGAGAATTAGAGAGATAAAAAATATTTTAAAGATAAATTTGTTTCTGAACTTATATATTTACAATTGTGATAAAAGCAATTTATTTAAGTATACAAAATATTGGGCTTTTTTGTAACTATAATACCTTTCAGCTCTTATAGTACACATATGATAAAAGAAATTGTTTGATTATGTTGTATTGTATTTTTGTGAGTTTGTATGTAAATTTAGTAAAAATTGAGGAATAACTAGTGAAATCTTATGTGTCTAGTAAGGGAAGAGATCACATAGTTTATTAAGCGGAAAGTAAGATTCTCATCCAACTCATCCTGATAGAATGGAAGATAATTTATTGATATATTTTTCAGGACATAGACCCCTTTCAACGCTAAACAAAACCAATCATTAGTATCAATAACACAAGAATAGTCTAATAGAGATAATAGTAACCTTGTGTCGAAATAAATAAACAATTATAAATATACACAAACAATTCTATAATAATTACTCTCACTTTCAAAATTCTCCTTAAGCCACACAAATCGTAAAACACACTTACGACTACTACAGCGCGAGCTTCTCGCGACTAAATTTTTCTCGACTACACGAAGTAGTCGCTAAAGATAAGCATCATTAGCGACTACTTTTCTTTAACGACTACGTGGTACATTTGTCGACTACAAAGTAGTCGTTAGTTAATTTTGTTATTAACGACTACTTTATGTAGTCGTTATTGATAAGAATTAGTCGCGAGTGATTTTTGTAATTTTTAATTAATTTCCCACCGCCATTAAGTAGTCGCTAGATATTAGAGTATTTAACGACTACTTCGTGTAGTCGTTAGTAGTTCTTTCTAACGACTACGTTCTTGTCTTTAGCGACTACTCGTGTAGTCGCGAATAGTGGTAGCGTGTTTTCCAACAGTAACTTGCGAATTGCTTTACTCAATACACCATTATTATATAATTTCTCTTTCTTTCTCTCAAAACTCTCCAAATTTTTTTCCACAATTCATCATTAAAAATTATTTCAACACTTGGAAAAGCTTGCCCGGGTCAATCATCACGTGGGACCGCCTCAATTATCAATTTTTTTTTCCAAATTTGCCCAAAAGTAGGTATTTTTTGTTCCATAAAACTCTTTCAAATTTCTTTTACTTTCATTCAATTGTGTAGTAAATGTTAAATAGTATCACTTATTAGGTATTTCAACACTTGGACAAGCTTTCCCGGGTCAAACATCAACGTGGGACCGCCTCAATCATCAATTTTTCCTTCCAAATTTGCCCAAAAGTAGGTATTTTTTATTTCATAAAACTCTTTCAAATTTCTTTTACTTTCATGCAATTATGTAGTAAATGGTAAATAGTATCACTTATTAGGTATTTCAACACGTGGAAAAGCTTTCCCGAGTCAAACATCAATGTGGGACCGCCTCAATTATCAATTTTCCTTCCAAATTTGTCCAAAAGTATGTGTCTTTTTCATCCTTTCCTTATTTGATTACAATTGTATAATTAATGCTAAATATATAATATCACTATGTATATATCTCTAATCATTTAATAATTTTATGTCAATTATAAATATTATATTAAGTATATATTAAGTATATAAATATATATATATATATTTATATTGTATGATATATTATTGTATAATGCTATATTTTGTATGCTTTTAATTTTTTATTTATGTATTTATTTTGTGATGTTATATTTTGTATGCTTTTAATTTTATATCTATGCATTTATTTGGTGATGTAATATTTTGTGTGTTTTTAATTTTATATTTATTTATTTAATCGGTGATGTAATAATTTTTTTCATTTTATGTTTATTTAATTAATCGGTGATGTAATATTTTCTTTTTATTCATTTATGTAATCGGTGATGTAATAATTTTTTCTCGTTTTATTTTTATGTATTTATTTGGTGATGTAATAATTTTTTTTTCATTTTATTTATGTTGTATTCTTTCATATTGTAATAGTTGACTATGACTTCGGGTATTGATAAGAGTTGGATTGGTACCGCTCATAAAGTTTCGCGTGAATTTATTAAGGGGATAGAAGCATTTCTCGCTTTTGCTCAAAAGAATAAACCTCCTAGTGAAGAAACAATTTTTTGTCCGTGTAAAGAGTGTTCGAATTATCGTAGCTATACGATGGTCAAAGTTAGGTCACATCTGTTACTGCATGGGTTTTTGGAGACGTATGATATTTGGACAAAGCATGGTGAGCCCGAGGATATTCCCGACACTCGATATGAAGAAAATGAAATGTTGGATGTATACGATGATTTGAGACCTAATTACGAGGTTGGTGGTCATTCCGATGACATCGAGATGACAGACTCGAACAGTACAGCTCGTGGCAAATTCGAAACGATGTTTTCCGATTTAGAGACCGAGTTATATACTGGTTGTGATGTCATGAGTTCATTAATTTTCATTGCGAAGCTAATGCACGTGAATGTGAGGAACAAGTGGTCTAACACGTCTTTCACCGAGTTGCTTGATCTTTTGTGTCGTGTGTTGCCCAAACATCATACGTTGCCCGATTCATACGAGACATGCAATAAAAAGTTAAAAAATTTAGGTATGGGTTACGATACCATCGATATTTGCGTGAACGATTGTGCTTTGTTTTACAAGGAGAATGCCTCCCTCAAAAAGTGTCCAGTATGTAGTGAATCCAGATGGGACCCGAAGAAGAGTCTGAAAGTAGCGCATAAGAAACTCAGATATTTCCCGATTGCCCCTAGGCTGCAGCGACTTTATGCTTCGAGACACACTGCCGAAAATATGATCTGGCACCAAACAGGGAAGAATACAGATCCAGATTTGGTGCGTCAACCGGTTGACGGAGATAGTTGGAAGAGATTTGTTCAGTTACATCCCGAGTTTGCTAGTGAACCTCGGAACGTCTTCTTGGGTTTGGGTATCGATGGCTTTTGCCCATTCTCTATGCAGAACAACTCGTATAGCATGTGGCCGGTTATATTGACCGTCTACAACTTACCACCGTGGGAGTGTATGAAGGAGACGACATTCCAGCTTTGTTTGTTGATTCCGGGACCCCGTTCACCCGGCAAGGACATGGACGTCTTTCTTCGTCCTCTAATAGATGAGTTGGACGATTTGTGGGGTAAGGGGATTATTAATTATGATTCCCACAAGAAGGAAGAGTTTACTATGAAAGTTTGTTTGTTGTCTACGACTAACGATTTTCCCGCTAGGTCATACACCTCGGGATGGTCGGGTCAAGGTTACAAAGCTTGTCCAGAATGCATGGATTCTAATCCGTCATTGAGCGTGAAGAAAGGGGTTGCTTACTTCGACCATAGACGTTGGTTACCTATCAACCATAGTTTTACAAACGAAAATGTTTTGTACAAGGAATCCGATGATAGGCGCCCACCGAAGAAATATAAACCTGCCGATATTCAGACACAGTTAGATGGCCTTCCCATTGTGCTTCCCGGGAAACACAAGGATTTCGGGGGAAAGATTGTGAGACAGACTGGTCCTCGTGTATTCAATTGGAAGAAAAAGAGTATCTTTTATCGTTTACCTTATTGGTCCGAAAACTTGTTGAAACACAACATTGATGTCATGCAATGCGAGAAAAACGTGTGTGATGCTCTTCTCGGCACAATAATAGGTCTTGATGGGAAACTTAACAAAGACAACGTGAAAGCGAGAATTGATCTCAAGGAAATGAATATCAGGCCAGATTTGTGGTTGAAAGAGAGAAATGGTGAATTTGACCCAAATAACTAAACTTTGACTCTAAACACTCAACTTTGACTCTAAACACTCAACTTTGACCACAAACAATCACCTTTGACTCTAAACAATCAATTTTGACTCTAAACAATCAACTTTGACTCTAAACAATCAACTTTGACTCTAAACACTCAACTTTGACTCTAAACAATCAACTTTGACTCTAAACACTAAACTTTGACTCTAAACAATCAACTTTGACTCTAAACACTAAACTTTGACTCTAAACACTCAAGTTTGACTCTAAACATTCAACTTTGACTCTAAACATTCAAGTTTGACTCTAAACACTCACTTTGACTCTAAACACTCAACTTTGACTCTAAACATTCAAGTTTGACTCTAAACACTCAACTTTGACTCTAAACACTCAACTTCGACTCTAAACAATCAACTTTGACTCTAAACACTAAACTTTGACTCTAAACACTCAACTTTGACTCTAACAATCAACTTTGACTCTAAATACTAAACTTTGACTCTAGACAATCAACTTTGACTCTAAACAATCAACTTTGACTCTAAACACTCAACTTTGACTAGATAGCCCAAACGATTGATTGCTTGGAGCTAAATTGAATTTACCGAGAGTGTGGAATTGAAGTTAATTTAAATGATTATTTGGTATTGAATTAAAATATTGGATAATTGTAAAAGGATTAGTGTTTATTTTTAATTTAAAAAAAAAAGGTTTCTAGCGACTACATTTTACCTCTAGCGACTAGTTCATGTTCATGAACTAGTCGCTAATAAGTCTATAGCACTAGCGACTACTTAGTAGTCGCGAAATATCAAATTAATTTCCACTAACCGATGGCGGTCCATTTTCCCGCCCACGAGAGGACACGCGTTTCACTCTGATGTCTAGCGTCGCGAAAGACCAGTTGACGTGGTCAAAATACAAACACGTGTATGAATTCAACAATCTAACGACTACTTTGCTTGCCTATAGCGACTACTTGTTGTAGTCGCTAGAAAAAAGCCCTATATCTACCGAGAGCTCACTCTCCACTTTCATTTCTTAAACAACAAAACACCAAAAAAGGAGAGATAAAATTGCAGCCATCCAAGCTCCGATTCAAGCAACAAATCTTCATCAAAGGTAACCAAATCCAACCCCTAATCTTATTCCATTCCATTTTCTATCATTTATAAAGCTTTTTTTTCTCTATTTTTATATTTTCTAATAAATTTTTTTTTTGTTTGTGTTTCAATCCGAATCAATATGGCATGGATTCATCACCAAATCAGCTCCAATCTCTTCCAATAAGGTAAGTTTTCCAACCCATTTTTGTCTTTGATGATTTCATGGTTTTTTTAATTCCGAGAATGTTATGTGTTATTAGTGTGTTGTATGCATCATTTTAAACCAAAAATTGATGTTAAATGGCCTAAAAATTATATTTTGTGAAATCTAATTAGTTTTTTTCCATTTTTTTTGTGTTTGATTCTTACTTCCGAAAATAGTAGGTGTTATTAGGGATTAATTTTTTTTTTTTAATTTAAGCATGTAACATGGTTTTTGATTGAAAATTAATTAGGTTGATTTTTTGGGAATTTTGTTAATTTTTGTTATGATTTTTAGTGAATTTTAGATTATAAAAGTGCAAAAATTGTTATACATAAAATGAAATTATTATTTAGGCAAAAATTGTGTTAAAAATAACTTAGGGACCTTTATGCAATTTTTAAAATATTATTTTAGGGAGTTTTAAGCAATTTAAAACTAAATAGGGACTTTCATGAAATTTTATAAAAATAAATATGGACTTTTATGCAATTTTTAAAAATATATAGGATTTTTATGCAATTTTAGAAAAATTAAATATGGTATTTTATGCAATTTAAAAAAGCATAGGAAATTTTATGCAATTTAAAATAATATTTAGGTACTTTAATGCAATTTAAGAAAAATATGTTTAGTTTACTATATAATAATAGAATTTTAAATATAAAAAAAATATAAATTAATTTATTATATGACTAATATAATTATTTTTTGTATAATACAGATTGTACGTGTGCTATATATATATTGGATGCTTAAGGATGATTTATTTACATTTTTAATTTATTTGATTTATTTTATTTATGATTGTAATAATTTATTTAATTTTATTTTCATGCTTTTATTTTTGGTGATGTAATAATTTAGTATTTTTTATGTTATTTTTTATTCTGTATTTTAATTTACCTATAAAATGCTAGATGGCCGATGTGATGACTAGACAGCACGGAGGGGACGGTGGGGGTAGGGAACCAAACCAGAATCTGAACCGAAACCTAGCCGACTGTGCAAACCAGCCCAGTAAAATAAACAAATTCAACTCAATACTTGCTTAAAAAATAAAGTCACCACTAATTAATTCAATGTTAAAACAGACCCCCCTACACGGAAAACAAGGGGTGGAGGTGCCCTAAAAACTGTGATGAGGGCACTAAAAGTTGTTGGGTATCCTTTGTCAGTCAATTTTTGTATATTAGACGACACGTGGAGTCCATCAGGCAAATACGGGCACCACGTTGCTCAAGTGATTGGGATTGCAATACGAGAGAGGATTCCACCCTATCACCCGTCTTGGAAAAACGTGCCGGACGCAGACAAAAACGTCGTGATTAAGAGATTAGCGGTATAAATTTAATTTTTAATATTTTTTAAACTTAATTTATTATTCTAATTTAAATTTAAATAATGTATTTTTTTAAAGAAATATTTTGACATAAAGACGTGGAGAAAGAGGAAAGACTGGAATTCGATTTACGGAAACTTGGACGATACGATGAGGATGAGATTTAAGGATTACAAACATTACGTGAAGAAGCATTATTGGAGAAAGGGTTTCAAGGCGGATTGGATATCGGATGAGGTGTGGGCTAAGTGTTGTGAGTATTGGGGCTCGAGAAAAGCTAAGGTGAAATTTTGAATATTTTTAATTTTAGTATATATTTAAAATTATAATTGTTTTTATTAATAATTGAATTTTAAATTTTTTCAGAATCAAGCAAAGGAAAATAAAATCGAGAAAAGCAGGAAAACAAGAGTGGAGCGGGGTCAAGGAGGTATTCCCGAACTCGGGATATGCTATACGAGGTGGTTTTTTATTTAAGTATATTTTTTAATTATTAATTTATTATTTATAGTGCAATAATAAAAGTTTAGGATGACCAATGATGTGATATTGTATAATTAAGTTTTGATACTACACATTTAAGGAACTTATAGTGCAATAGCATAATTTTAAGAAAGGATAATGCCCATTTAAATCATGATTCCCTATGCCCAAATATTGACAGGTGAATATTTTTTCCCAAATAAATTAGGCTGTTTCCCATTTAAATCAAATTTACATTGCGCAAATACGTTCTTGCCCCTCTAGTCAAAGTCAGTGTTCAAAGTCAGTTTTTATGTTATTTATTTATTTCGCAGTCGACTTCTTCTTCATTCGGAGTTGACGTCCTATTTATACTTGACCATTCATTTTCATCTGTAAAAAGCTTCACATTACTTGGAAGAGATGCTCGATCTATGAATTTTAAGGAAGTCTTTGTAGCAACACATATTACATCCGCTCAATCAGTGAAAAAATGGCAACGATCTGCTGATTGTGAAGTGACAGTAGTTTTAGTATAAGTGATGCACAAGAGCGCTTCAGAAACATACGACTACAGGTACCTTATTCCTTAATCATCACGGTTCTTATTTAATTCATGTTTTCGAAATCATTTTTCGTTAATTCATGTATCTAGGGTTAGCGTTTTCTTTATACGCTTTAAAATTGAGTTTAATTAATGTCAATTCAACCTCAATACTTCTATATATTTAGATCTAATCAGTATTTCTTCGATTAATTCAGGAGGAATATGATCTAATAAGTATTTCTTCTCTATCTTTAGTTCTCTAGTTTTAAGTTTTTTGCGTTTTTTTGTTTCTTCGATTTCCTTCGCTATTTCATAAATTTGACGAATTGGTAGGGTCCTGTGTTAGTTGTTGATAGATTTTTCATATTTTAATATACTATGGTGTTTGATTTGACATTTTGTGTGGTTTTGGTTTTGATTGTTTATTCATGGTCTGCGCTGCATTTTTTTTGATTTTTTGATTCTTACCAGAGTTTCTAGAGTTAGTTGCGAGTTCCTTCTCTAGGTTTAGTGTTACTTAGCTTCAATACTTCAATGTTTATTTAGTTTATAGATGAGATGAATTGGTGTTTGGTTTTTGTGGTTTTTGGTGTTGTTTATTCATAGATGTGATTATTCATGTTCTGTGTTTTTTGTTTCCAGGTTTTGTATTATGGTATAAAATCCTATTGTTGAATTTAAATATGGTGATCAACTTGCTCAGTATCCCTTTGTCTTTTTCGATTCATTTCAGTAGATCAAGGATTATGTTATTGGTCGGTGGATAGATTTGACAGATTGCTTGTTAGAATACATATACAATTTTGGCAATCAAAAGTCTTATTTAATGCTTGGTGAAGCTGATTTTGCTACTATTGTATGGTTATTTCATCATAATTTGTCAACTCCATTGAGTAACCTTCCTATTGAGATTAGTGTTATGATGATTTAAAAAAAAAAATTAACCCCCTTCAAACGATCAATTTGTTGTTGTGTAGAAACTATTCATACTGATTGAAAATAGAGATGGGACAAACCAGATATGGGACAAAGCCCATCTTAATTATTTACGTCGCGAAACAGCACATCACCATCTCTAACACATTAATCTTTAATTAGTTTCACAATAGAGATGGGACAAATCTCATCTTAGTTATACAATAGAGATGAGATAAATCTCATCTCAATATTAGAATGAAGATGAGACAAATTCATCATAATCTTAAAATTAGAGATGAGACAAAATCCCATTTAAAACTCCAAAATTCAAAAAAAAATCAAAAGAATCATGGACGTAGATATTATTTTATCTCATCTAAAAATGTATTTTTTTTATTTTTTTTATTTTTTAAAAATTTGTTATGATGAATTTAAAAGAATTCCCGGACGTGTGCGTACGATAAATTAGTTGTAGGTGGATTTTCACATCTATGATAATGTTTGATTTAAATGGGAATATATATTTGGTTAAAGACAACAACTAGAATAAGGGTATTATTGTAATCTTTTCATCTAAATTAAGGTATAATCTAAATGAGAAGTTGGTTTGTTATTTTGATTTAAGAGGGAATGGCCATTTCAAGAAACCATTGGTGCAATAATAAAAAATTTAGAGAGACCAATATGCAAATTCTTCAATTCAAGGGACCAAAAATGCAACATTATCTAACAAATTTCTTAAATTTCACAACAACCATACGAGGGACCAATATTGCAACATATATGTAAGGGACGAATAGTGAAAAATAACCTAACAACTATACTAAATCTTAGCACAAAATCATCATTTTATAGTACAAATTAACCATTAATAGTGAAAATACAACAATATAACTAAAATTAATACACAAAAATTGATATATATATATATATGATCCTAATTAATGAAAATGGAAGGGGTGGGAGAGAGGATAGGTGGGAGATATACCTAGATTAGAAGATCAAGAAAAGGATTATATTAGTGGTGGTGGCGGCCAGAGTGATGAGTGCCGCTGCAATACGAAGGGGGAGGGGGGGTTCAATTTGTAAGGGTAAACAAGGTTGTATTTTAATAGGCAAAAGGCACTCTAAAATCTGGTTCAGTTTATGAAGAAGGGGCTCTTTCAGAGAGAGGAGCGCCTATGTGTTTCTTTTTGTAGTTATTTTATAAAAAAATGTTAAAACTATAAACTCCAACTTTTTAACAAAAAAAAGGATTAGACATTTTGTTGTAATTTATGTACCTATACTCCTATTTCGGGTGGCATAAGGTAAACTTAAGCTATAATCCTATTATGTTATCAGGTATCGTGTTTACCACATAGAAGGCACAGAAGCTGGTGCACAAGTGATAATTTTGATGGATTGCCTTGTAATCTTTTCACAAACTACTACTCGGTAATTTCATCTTCCCCCTACAAAAAACTAATTCTGACCACACGAGTAACATTGACACATGCAAAAGCTACAAGACTAAGTCATCAAACGTTGAAGTTTACAACTCAAAACTTGATACACTGAAAGTTTATCAAATCAATATAGTTTACAAAACTTGAATCTTAAGAGATATTACACTTGTTTAGGTTCATTATACATAAGACCATTTGTAAATGTTCCGAAAATAAAAGTTTTCAATTGTTCACAAACAAAAGAAGCTATTTGTAATTACTCCCATAACTCACTTTATCTAGTGTTTTGAGGAGGATTAAATGTGTGCTTCTTGTGTTGTGACGAATTGAGTAGGGGGAGGTCCAATGAATCGCGTAGGAGTAGGCATGGAAGGATCATCACGTGGAGTCATCATCATCATAGGAGCTCCATAACTTGACAACAAATAACTTCAAACATATTTAGTCATCTAAATTTAATATCTTAAGGGAATAATCAAGAAGCTATTTCAAAGACAATCTATATTTTATACTTGTAGTTTAATTTGTAGCAGGATTGAATTAGTATGGCGCTGCTTGTAAACTAGGGGGAGGAGGATGCCCTTTGAATGGCAGAAGGCTGGAAGATCCCGCTTGTGATTTCATCATTATCGTAGGTGCTTTATTTACTAACCTAATCTTTTTATCTTCAAAGTTGAGCAAGAAAGAGAGCAAAATAGCACTCACATTAAAGATTCAACAAGTATCATATTTATTTAATTTGCAACAAAGGGATCCTATGTGTTTCACATAAACAATTATAAAATTAATTGAAAGTTACCCACCAGAGCATGTTTAGTGGGTAATAATTTTAAAACTAGGACCTATTTTTAGAAAAATCATATAATCACAAAATAAATTAAATTTGTATGATAATTTAAAATTTAAAATTTAAATTTCGATAAAACTTAACATTTGTTCAAGTTTAATGATACAAAATATGCATGCCTATAGTTTCGTTGTGAATATTAAAAATATTTAAGCAACTTTCTAAATACAAAATCTAACAAAAACTTATTAAAAATATCTTTTTGCATATCATTCGTTTGAATTAAAAAAGTTGGCTGACCATTGACAATGTAATTAAATTATTTAAATAGGGTATTTTACAATTTTAATAGATCATGCTTTGATAAAACAATTAAAAATATAATTTTGAAGTAAAATTTTAACAAACTTTCGACATAAATTAACCTTCTAAATAAACTTATATAAGTAACTAAGAACATTGTATAGATGAACTTTTCTTTTATTGGGTAATTTTGGTGACTTTTTAGAAATGTGAGTTGTCTTTCATAAATAATATAGGTAAATGTTCATAAATTAAAATAATTTTTTATAAAGTTGTCCCTACCATTTAAATGTATGTCACTTTTCTTAAATGATAGGTGACTTTGTATAAATAATATAAATGACTTTAATAAAGTGAAACCCATCTTTGAAATTAGTATCGTATTAAAGAACCTTTATGTATAGACACAAGTGATTAAAAAACCATTACTCTTCAATAAAATAAATGTTAAAAACAAAATATAAATGATGAGGACTAATAACTTAATTTGATAAAATTAAATAAATACTTAAAAATATAAATTAAAATCGAAATTAACGTTTCTACCGCTAGCGTACGTAAATATTTACCTAAAATAGTGAGTATTTTTCGATAAATAAAAAAGAAAATAGATTGAAATTTTAAAATGGTGAGTGGTTTCTTCTAGTTATTTGAGCTGTGTGTACTGGTCCAATATTTGATATGTAAGGAAGGATATACGCTTCTAAATATTTATTGTGGACTTGAGTTTAGTATTATTCTTTTACAAGATTATGGTAATAATAGATTTTTTTTCTAAATAGTAATAGTAGAAGTAAATATAAATATAAATAAAAATAAGCCTTACATAAATTATTTAAGGCATAGTAGAATTAAGATGGTATTTCAAGTTGAATTGATGAGAAATTATATAAAAATCTAAATTGTTTGACAAGTAGTCAGGTGGTGGCATGAGGGTCTTCCTGTTATTCATTAGGGTGGGCCTAATAATTTCCCCCTCATTATTAAGAGAGAAGAGTTTTAATATATGAGAGGATAAATAAATAAGCCAAATTTTTTATATTTTAGGTGATGGAGTGGTTATCACTAAAATAAGCCAAATTTTGATAAAATTATTGAATAAGGGGTATGTATTTAGAGCATTAATATCAATAAATCTAATAAACTTGATGTTTGTATTTGTGAGTGCACTCCGTACGATTCTTCTAATGGGTGTTGAATCAAAAGGTATTATTCTAGTATTGTACATTTATTCGATGAGGATTTCTACTTCTTCAACTATTTGAGTGTTGAGAGAAGTTTCATCAACTGGAATATGTGTATATATATATATATAAATATTAGGTTTAATTCTATCAACACTAGTTACAATATGAGCAAAGTTTACAATAGGATTTAGGTTAGGCTTTGTAATAGACTTTGCCATTATGTGGATTTTTGAATAAGTTACTTTTTTAGAGTTATATAATGAGATGTTTTAAAGAATTAGACAAGATATTTTTAGTGGGGAGTGTAAATATTGAAAAGGGTGTGACTTTTGGTACAAGAGGGTTGTCCTTTTCAGGACAAAAGAAGTTTTTATCAGGCATCCGCAAAAATCTTTAGTAAATTTAAGCAAAATAAATAGCTAGTCTATAAGGTTTCCATATTCTAACCTAATCAAATTCCTATAATCAACATCTAAAAGTACATAAAATCCAAGAGAGCTCGTAGAAGGAAAATTATGAACTTATAGATAGGATATCTGATTAGACGGAAAAGGGTATCCGATGGAACATAAGGTGTGTAATACTAGGAGGTATCCTAACAATCATAAATTCTAATTAATACACAAATATTTGAACATAAAAGAATGTATAGACGGCTAAAGGAATGAAAATAGAAAGAATGAAATAAACAATAGTTTAAAACAAAAATAAAAGCACACGGAACACAGAGAACAATTTTTAAGAGAAATGAATAAATTGAAATATATATGTCTTAATATTGCATTTTTATGCATGGTTTTGATCCTCCCTATTCATCTATTCTCCTTCTTCATTTGTATCTTATCCTTTTTCAAACATTTTTTGCACCGAGCGTACAAATTATTATGACCACCCATTTGCAATACGTGCATAGTGTACGGGTCATGTTGGTTGAGGAAAAAAAAGATGCAATATTAGAATTGAAAGCCTTTATAAAAATGGATTTTGAATCCTTTTAATTATAATATGACTAATATTCAGTTCCATATTTTTCAAAGGGCATTTTTGCATACTCAAAATGGAATTCTAACTATCTCGTTCGCTTTTAAATTTTGAGATGATGATCTTAAGATCTTCAAAATTGTGTTTAAAAGAATCGTTACCGATCGAGATATTTTTTCCATTTTCATTTAAAATGATTTTTCCAGAGAACTTAGCTTGATTTTGAAAGTCTACTAATATTTTTGAAATTTCCAAAGGCCTCCTTTTCTCATCTTTCAATCTATCAACATGATTATTTTTTGTAATATGGAGAGCAATAAATCTTGATGTACTGAAAAGAAAGCAACTCGAATATATTCAAAATTATCTAACAATTAGCAAGTGTTAAAGGATATCTCGTCTAGTCTGTCGATGACGTGAGCTTCGGAAGCCTGATCATGGCTTATTTTTCTTACATCTTCATCCTCTTCTACTCTTCTCAAGTGACTACTTGAAGCAACACTTGGCCTAAGTGAGTAGTCGCTTCATCCTCTTCTACTATTCTAAAGTGACTACTTGAAGCAACACTTATAGTGGCCTAAGTGAGTAGTCACTTCATTGTGGACGCGAGTCATCTCCATCGTTGTTTTTACAATATTCTTCAAGTGATATACAAATCACCTCCATTAACCTTCTTCAAAGTTTATAATTTTACCTACAATCAATTATGGACTAGTAAAACACGTTTGATTCCAATTTATTAGATTCCATGTCATAAAAAACTCTAGATGTTATTAAGCACAATAAATATTATAGATAGGCCCTGATACTAATTAAAAACCCAATAATATATCCTAGAGAAGGGTGAATAGGATAATGCAAAATTATAAAATCTAACTCGAAATTGAGTCAAAAAAATTGGTGAGAAGATGTTCCATTACTTGGAAAAGAAAAAAGATTTTGAAAATCAAAACTAACAAATTCTAAGTCACATGAATCCCCTTACAGGAACCAGGAAGCATGGACTGTAGAGTATTTCACTTAATGTATGTGCATGACATCTATAGTTTTGGGAAAGTTTCTGAATGTTGTGCATAATTACAAGCCAAAATTAATAAAAATTTCATCAATTGCCAAAACTATAGGATTAAATACGAAGCCACAAATGGTAGAAATATTTAGATTACCATAAGACAAATGCTAATTCCCTATTTGAAAGCTAGAAATATTATGTTCAAGGTAGTTTCAGAAAAACATTTAGTAACAAGAGACAGAGATGCTAAACATCGTAAAAAGAACAAAATAATAACAAAATAATAACAAAATCAATTAATCAAATGCATAAGAAATGTTCAGTTATGAATCCAAATGAAACAAACTACAAATTCACCAAATTCGTTACATGTAAAAATGCGTAACTATCAATTCAATGACAAAAACTAAATAATAAAGCAAAGGAAATCACAAAGAAGTCTTCAGCAATTTTTTCGGGACAACACAAGAATCGACATGTGTGGTATGCGAACTAGCCATGGAATGCTCGGTCTCTAATATAGTAACATCGGTAACACATAATTTAATTCTTTACAAACTAGACTGGCTAACCAATAAAACCATATCCTCAAATTCCATATCATATCAACAAACATTTAACATCCTCACCGATCATGTAGATCCAAGATGTCGAATTAATTTGAATACGAGACAATCAGAGAGAACATAGTAAAAAACAATATGAGATGCCCAAAACGATCAAATGACCTCATCAAACATGTAGACCAAACCTAAGAACAACCATTACTATTTGTATAACATGGAAATAAATAATTAAAAGCATATATAAAAGGTCGCATAAGTTAAGAAGCAAAACAACGTAGAGTTAGCTTAAAAAACAAGACTAAACATAGAAGTCCTTGTTTAGTCCATTATACAATAGTTAATTACATGTTTATTTCAGTTTTGAAATTATAGAAAGCAAGGAATTCTATATTTTAAGCATATACTAAACAAGGAATTCCCCGTTGGTGAAATTTTGTACCGAATTTTTAACGAATATCAACCTAAAAATACTTTATTAATCAAATATAAAGAAAAATATCAGCTAAAAACCATAAAATACATACACATTAAACAAAAACAAAGAAAGAATATTTACATCAAAGCAAATTATAAACTCAAATACTAAAAAAAGGTTAAAAACGTAAAAAGGACAAAAAAAATCAACACACATTAAAAAAATTTAATTCAATAAAATAAGAATTGCAGAAAAATAATCAAAACCACAAAAAAATGAAAATGAAAACCTTAAGATTGCAAAATATGTGGTGATGATTGGAGATTATATGTTAAAGATGAAACAACAACAAAAATCGGTAATGTAGATTTATTGGAGCTTTCATGTGTTTTTATTTGACGAGAGCATAGTAACGTGGGTGAAAATTAAAGATGTAGAGAGAATTAGGTCATCTAGCTGACTTAATTAATGAAATAATGAGATAATTAATTGGTTAATAAGGTTTAATATAATAGATATAAAGTGTTTTAGGAATAGAAAAGAATGCATGTACTTAATTTAAAAAATAAGTACATCAAGGTTATATTAGAGTAAAATTAAAAGGAAAATTCTTCCATCCAATATTGGATGAACCTACACCAATCATATTAATACACATACCCCATGTTTTAAATTTATAAAAGTAACTAACTTATTAATCTAATGACATGTGTTTTGTTATAATAATCAATGGATGTGATGTGAATCCAATATTCGATGGAAGTCTTACCCTAATTAAAATATAAACTTAGACAAAAATGATATCACTTTACTTACCTTTATTTTTAGTGGTCATTATCCATTTATTTATTTATAGATAAACATAGACTACAAAAATATTAACTCCATTGAAAAATACTTATACCCTCTAGAATCTAAATATTCTTTTGGGATATATCTCCTTTATTTTTGAAAAAAAATATTGTTATTATTATTATATATACACTTTTTTATTAAAGATTGTAACCCAAATAAAAAAATTATATGGATTCATCCATGAGTACACCAATATGAATACACAATAAATATTATTTTGTTCCAAACTAGGTACCCGATTTGGAGCTGCAAAATTTCAAAGGAGCCTATAATTTTTATTTAGAACTTGGGCCACGGTGTTTAGGAACGCTTGCATCACACATAAACACACAATCATCTTAAATCTCGCATTAAACGTGAAAATCAACACAAATGATCGAATCACCAACATGGAGTATATATGATATGTATTCTTTGAAAAGAAGGGATACAGTTGGCGAAACATCTTTTCTTCAAACGCACTTTTACCCAATGAGATATGGACAACTATATGGAGTTGGGTAGGCATAGAGAGAGTTATGTCTACTATATAAAGTGCGCTCAAGTGATTGAGAAAAGATAAGGCGAGAGTAGTTTAAAAATCCAAGACATGGAAGATAGCCTTTACAACAACCGTGTATATGATTTGGCAAGTTTGAAACAAATTTATTACTGTGGGTGTGCTCCCAAACCTGAAGGTCATAGTAAAAAATGTTAAGATTTATATTTACGTTTTTTTCATTGTATTCTCATCTCGTCTCTTCGGAAGATAGACGCATTGTATAGGTTGGAGTGGCAGAAAGTAGCTTAACTTTGTTAGTTTAGTCTTCATATATAGTTTGAGTGATTCTAATTGGTTAATTATAAAGACATTGTGAATATTATAATTCTTGCATTTTTATATATTCATAGACTAAAAAAATCTCTTCTTTTGAACCCATTAATGACCTTTGCTTGTTTATACCTCTGTTGTATTGAAAAAACATGTATAATTTTACCCATAAAAAATAGGGGTCCATCCATTAGTACAACGAATTGTACCATAACATTTCTAATAGAGATAACACAACAACCTGCCTCAAATTCACTTCCCCCGCATGACTTGGAGAACAGAGCTCCTACTCTTAACAAGTCGAGGAAAAATATGGGTAAATCAAAAAAATATCACAAAGGCGAACAAGATAAACACAACAAGAAAGATTATGACATTCATGTGTTAAGACATTATTGTAGGTTCATATGAGCACCATACACATTTATCTTCTAATATATGTATCATGCAACGTATTAGGTACCTTTAATACTCTGGAAAAAGACTTTAGTCTTCTAGAAAAAAAAAAAAAAAGAGAACAACATCCAACACGTTACTTACAAAACATTATTTATATCGTCTAATAAAATAAAAAAAGGCATAGTCAAAGTTCTAATGGTGTACATTGGCTTTGAACCTAAAGACTTGTCATGAATGAGAGTTCAACGCATTGTTCACCATTTAATGCTATTAGACTTGACATTATTTTCCATATCTATAAACATTAACACTCATTGGAGTTCATGTATAGTTTCATCCTTTTGATATCGTAATAATGTGTAGTGTATATGCTATGTACTCATACAATTTTTTGCAGTTTGTAACTTATATAACTTAAAAATCCCAAATTATGCATAAATTCTTAACTAAAGGACAAAACTAGAATTAATTGCTGAAGAGCTTGAATCAATATATGGTTTTTTTAACATAATATCAAATTCATTAATGAATCACGACATATGTTACAAACAGATTCATAATTGTATTTAAATAAAGGAGACCTAACTATAAACACAAACCAAGTATAGTAAAACCTAATCATGGAAGATAAAATTAAAATCACTTTTTTTGCTTCATAAGGCAAGTATGATGGTTTTTAAGCTAACCCATGGATTCTTCTAGGATCAGCTTAAGAGGAGACAATTATCAAATTATGTCTATTGTCTCCATGAAATTCTCTCACCTGTTAATTAGTACACATGATGATGAATAATTAGTTAGTTTATAGGCTTATATAATTATTGATACAACCTCATATAAACCTTACCATGGCAACTAGTGAATGTTGATATTTGAATGAAATGACATGACCAACGATCTTAAACACACCTAAATTGATCACTTTCTGTCACATTATCCTACATTCAACAATAGAAAAATCAATATTACTAGTCACATTATTCAATTAAGTAAGATACTAATAGATAATGATGTGGTCTACCTTTAAAAGACTATAGAAAAAGTTAGCATCCTCTTCTTTTGAAATTTGAAAAATATTATAACGCTTTGGATTCTTAGAATTTTCTTGTGTCAAAATATAAGATATAATTGTACCTTAAACTTCCACTGGTCCACCAAATAGAAAACAGCAACGTCACCTTCTTTCAACTTCTAGATACAAGGAAATTCTAGGAGTTTAAAAGCTATTTATTAGGAATTTAACGGTTCTTTCTTCACCATTTTCTCCCACCAAAAAAATGTCCTCATCATGGTTGGGCATATGCTTCTGGAGAAAAAATTTAGGATACGCTACAATAGAGAATTTACCAGATATAAACTTTTTCTTGGACTTATATATATATATATATATATATTCAACAGATAGATTAATTAGGATACTCGTCACTCACCTGTGTGCAACCTTTAGTAATCAACTTGATGAAGCTAAAAGACTCTGGATCAATTTTTGATTAAATTCTCATTGCTATCTCCATAATTGAAAGAAACATCAGTATCTTACTTTTCTCTCATTTCCCTGTTTTCGTTACTGCAAATGCAAATAATAAATATTCACATGTTGTCAAACATTAATTTTTTTTATAATAACTTAAATGAAGTTTAACTCACCTGCTTCTTCTCCTTAAGCTTATGCTCCCAACCTCCACTTCAGCCTCTACCTGTATATATAGTTACACCAGATGATTTTGGTTTTTTATTAATAAAATATGTGAATGCAAGCTTCATAATATATTGATAACATACTTATATACTAAATTAGTATTGGTCGCAAAAGCATATGTCTCAACAAACAATAATATCGTATCAGATGTCTTCAACATAATTTTATAGAACAATTGGTAAAGCGAATAATTGAAGTTAATATTCAACAATCATTAGTCTAGAACCACTCATATTTAGATTAACTTGAAGAAAATAAAGCACGAATTTAGAAGAATATATTATTATGTTCTTTCTCCCTTGTCAATTATAAGATTTTGTTCTGTTTTCCTCACATCAGTTCCTCAAAGCATGTTAGGACAACTTTTCAATATTTTCTATTACTCTATATAGTTAAGAGAACATCAGAAGAATGTCTAAATTTCCCAATTATATAAACCTTTTACGAATTTAGTTTTTGAATCATGACTATACAAGAAACCAACCATGTAAGTTACAATTTCTATGTTATAAAAAGTTTCACAACCTGCAACATAGCAATGAGTAAGACAAAATACTCTCTTCATTATCACATTTCCTATGTTATATAAAGTTTCACAAGCATAATAGTGATCCCGACTATAATGTTTATACTTATTACCCTGAGAAGAAGACCCGAGAGGCAAAGAACCAAACCTTATACACATGTAATATTAAAAAATTGCACTACCAGTCCCTATAATATCCAAAAAAAGCAACATACTTCAATTAATTACATCTCCAGCTTCCACCATTATAATGTGTGGTGCAAGATTTAATAGAATGAGAATGCTTATGTGTTATGGTGCATTTATCAATATTGGTCTATTATTTTCTCATCCAATTACACAAGAAATGGAATAAGGCAGTAAAACTTATAATCACACTCTACTCCCACATTTTATGTAAATACACAACAGTTTAAGGAATTTTGATTTAAACTAAACAAAAAATCTTACCATTATCAATTTGCTGGTTGATTGAAATGCCATGTCCAACGATCTCATTCTTATCTTTGACACGAGTTAGATGGACCTGTGCTCAAGATCCATGAATATATATCAAATCTTTTCCTTACAGACCTTATTAAATTTTCTCTCAAGATTACATTTAATAATGATTTGATTTTTATAACTGAATGAAAAACTTAAACTCAAATCATATTATAAAATTTATTTTTAAATAGATGCAAAAGAAACATAATTATAAACTGCTAAAATATACAATAATTAATTAGAGTAAAATTACATAAAAATAAACAAAAATACTTAACAGATTAATACATACTTAGCCAAATTAATATTTTGTCTTTCATTTTAGAATTACTAATTATTCTATACAAGTTAGATCTAGGCCCTTGCCCGGTTATAAAAATGGCCAAAAATATATTAGAATTTTTTTTTTTGATAAAGTAAACTCCGTGTGAAATTGCCTCCATCCTAAAATTACCCAAAAAAATATTCTGATCCTGACTCCGTAAACCAACTATGTTTCTAGGAAATCAATTCTAGATCCCCTCCCCAGTCGAATATATATGAACATACTTAGAAGTATGTGTTTTGACAGAAGAAAGTGACTAAATGAACATACCGATTCAGATTCAGGTTTGAAGATAAATAAAGGTAGCTTGAGAGATGATATGGTAGATCTCGACATTCCACAAATTTGATCGACAAAGTTAAAGAATGGCATTTTCTTTGGATTAAAATAGGATTCAAGGATTTATAATGACTTGAATTGGTTGTCTAATTACTTCGGCTTATGGATACATGGTTTATGGGTCAAGAGGTTAGTTTTATGGGCTCATATTTTTGTTAGACAAATTGTATATATTTATCACATTCTTTTATTAAATCTTCTCAATTAATTTATTTTACAAATATTGTTTTTTTTATTTAAAAAAAATATTTGTATGGATGGTAGTTAGGTTTGGTGATTGGATTTTTATTTACAAGTATTGTTTCTTCTATTTAGTTAATTATATTTTTTTTTTGTTATTTTAATATATTGTTTGGCTTTGGATTTCTTAAGTTTTGTCATTATTAAGGTTTTTTTGCAAAATTGATCTGAAAACTCAATTACTTGGAGACCATTTATTTTCTAAAGTTGATACAAATGTATTATTTTTTTCTAAAATAATTTCATTGTGGTGGTCGATTAGTTACCTCGCGAGATAGTCTATTCATTTACACGTGAGATTTCAAATAGTCAAAAAATATGATGTTAGGATAACGTAGAGAGGTAGATCATTTTAAACAATGATATTCACAATGTTATACCAAACCATAATAATAGATTCCAAGTTTGTAAAATTAAAATCAGGTTAGAGAATTTGGCCCATTGACTCATTTACTATAAAAAAATAAGTTTTACCTTTGGCCAACTTAAGAAGCTAATAATCGTAATCTTTTTTTTTACCGACATAAAAAGAGTTACAAAATATAGTTACAATCAACCGACTCCAGTTCTATCTAGTAAACCCTTGACTAAGAAAGTTAAGAGGGATGGTCGATAGTTTTTAAATCAATGGAAACAATTGAGCCCGTCTTCCTAACTATATTATCTGCCCATTCATTCAATCGTTGATGAGCACGACGAATCATTACGCTTCCATAATGAGCAATAAAATTCGCAAATTTCCTCACAATAGATTTGATATTCCATTAGAGCTAATGGATAGTTAATACTACGAATAATTATTTTGGTGATCTGCGT